>CM048744.1:776420914-781220914 GCA_026315105.1 Locusta migratoria
GTAATGATAAACAATGGAACGGTAGAGAAATATTATGAAAGCGTTTCGATAACTCTTCTGCCAACCCCTGAAATATCATTTGCAGAGTAACTATTTATATGTAGATGCTACTCTACTCACATTTCCAATAGCAGGTAAACGCTACATCGCCCCATATTCTTCAGTAATGTATTTGTGTAGGCTTTGTTCTCAACATGTTCATTGCAGAACAGGTTTTCGAGCCCCTCGAGTCTGTTACACACCAAATTTTTAAACTTCATCATAGCTTTTTTGCTAACATGTGCTTACATACGCTCTCTCAATACATATTATCATGTGGGACAAGTGAATTTTACAGGAAGATAGATTCTTTAATCCGAAAAAAGTAGGCTTATCTGATTCACGCGAAAATGTTGTACGTTTTAGATATTTGAATAAGTTTTGTGTAGCTGATAACATGTGGGGCCGTTTCAAACATGTTTCTCTGGCGCATACCTTTATAGAAATTCCGAATAAAAGTCTGTTAAAAATTATTCAACATGCGGAAAGGCCGCGTGGACTAAGGCGTCTTGCTACGAACTGGGTGGCCGTTCTCGCCGGAGATAAGAGTTCTCCATTGGGCACAGGTGTGTGTGTGTGTGTGTGTGTGTGTGTGTGTGTGTGTGTGTGTGTGTGTGTTGTCCTTTGTGTAAGTTAAAGTAATTTGTAAGTCTAGGGACTGATGACCATAGCAGTTTGGACCAATAGGTTTACAAACATTTGAATGTGAAAAACTTCTTCTTCAGACGTATGAATCCAATATTCTACATAATTCCCTCGGGAACACGCAACAACAACCTGCACGCAGCATTTTTTTCGCATTTTCAGTTCGCGACTCGAAGTGTGACTATCCAGCTGCCTGCAACGCCATGGAGACGCTCCTCATCCATGAAGACTTAGTCAAGAACAGCTCCTTCTTCGTTGATGTTTGCAGCATGCTAAAACAAGAGGGAGTAAGTAATGAAGCTACTTCTTTTAATTTTCAAACATTTTTCTTGGAGTATTGTAATACTAAGAGCGAGATCATAAAAATCTTTCACATACAGTAAGTGTAGTGCATAGGCTGGTAACTAAGCATCTGTTCTTTTCAAAATTATAGAACAACACCTAACTTACATAATAATTACTTTTAAAGACCTTTGCAGCTAAGAATCAAGTAATACAGCCAAACTCCGTAACATCTATTTTTCATTATGTTTTATGCCGCCACAGAAACATAAGCCAGCGACTTTATTACATTTGTCGTTAGTTCTAAAGTCGGTAGTTATTAGCGACTTAATTAAACTCACTGTTAGAAATTCGGTCCGTAGTTATTAATTCTGTGACTGGGAATTTCCATCAAGAGAAACATTATGCCATAATACATAAAAAAGGACATAAATGTCTTTGGCAGTGCAGATGAAGAAGGAATAATTCGGTATGCATGGAGACTGTCGCTTCGCTATGCGAGAGCAATTACCCGCGCTAATTAATCTGCGAAAACGGTTTGCTTATTGCCTCATCTTGTAAGCAATTCAGCCGTCGTTTGTCTCAACGTCTTGAAGGTAACGCAGCTGCAGCCAATTTGCACAAGATTATAGCCTCAAAATGTATTCCGTTTACTCTTCTCTCTCTTTCTAAATCACAATTTCATATAGTCACCTTATTATAATTATCTTCGCTTTCTTAGGAATGAGATAAGTTTTCTGTCTGTTCATCTTATTTTAAAGTATTCTCTCCACAATGGAGACTTTCGTACCAATAATTGCAACATTTTACTAAGTGTGGCTGCACAACATATAAATAGGGAGTATCCCGATGAACAGAAAAATGAATTTGTTTGGTGCGCTGAGGACCTATAGTACCTGCGTACTTCAATAATACAATTAAAAGAAGGCATTAGCAAATCTAAATGTATCATTTAATGGGGCCTGTTGGTATCCAAAAACGACTCTCGGAACGGTAAGCACACAGCTTGAATCGAAGATTTCTAAATTATATTTCTTATGGAGTAACGTTGATGCTAGTATAGTTACTACACATGAAAGGAATCAAGTCTCTCTCTGTCGATGCAAATGTTACAAATGTGTATTTTATAAATAATAGTATTGCGAGAAGTCCAGAGATCTTATGCCTCGTTAATACCGCTTTTGTCACAAAGGCGTAGTAATAGATCATAAAAGTACGAATCCTGCCTGCGACAAGTACATGTGATTCAAATAATCTGATGTTTCATAACTATGTGATCTCTAAATTGTACTAAAGAATTATATGTTAACATGTAGGGAGGAAAAAAAACTAGTTTTTAAATTATTACTCACCAAGTAAGACTCCCACTTGAAGTGAGTTCCAAATTGATAAGCATTTATGAAAACGAAGGTCATAATTTAACAGTGTCATACTGATACACGACTAGCAGGCACTCTCAGTTCCTATCCCGTTGGCCCAACATTGGGTTGAAACTATGGAGAAATAAATAACCAGTCTTGCGCTCTAAATTATCATAAGGGTGCTGTTATCACTAAAGCCACACAAAGTTTCCAAAAATATGTTACAGTGTGTCTTGAAGCAACGTAGTGCACGCTTAGGAAATACCTGGACTATATTCTTCAAGTATTTCACAACGAGAGTCCTTCAGACAGACTGTAAAAATTACTGTAAACGTTTACATAATTTTTAATCGCAGACTACCCCCGCAAAAGTTTCAAAGGTAAGATGCTTATTGCTGGCCACATTTTCGCTGGCTGTCGAGTAAAATCTGAACATCTGACGTGACGTTTTATTTTGTTCCTTCTTTGCTGCCGACCCTATTCACTACACAGTTTGTAATTATACCTGTCTGATTACGCATATTAACTACCAGTGGGCGCGTATTCTAAACGGAATGATACGAATCATAAACAACTTGAAAAAAAAATTAATTCTAAAATGTTTCAAAGAGGAATGGCAAATCAGGTAGCACTATATTTCGGCTAGATATTAACTACTTAAGTTTTAATTTTGCTGGTGGTAGCGTGATATCGATGTTGGTGATCGTGATACAAGGAATCTGCAAAACAAGAATAATATACTGCGAAGATGATGATCTGGATACCAGATTGAGTAAGAGAAACGGTTTTACTTAGTGCCTTTGGCCGCGATTTGTTAAAACAGTAATTTTGAAATGAATTGCGTAAATATCTTGAATAGCACATGGAAAATCTACCAAATTAGAAGAAGGGAGTGAATGGAATTGAAAAATAAAATCCATAGGAGTCCGGATCAGTACATCGCTGATGCTTCTAGGAAGAAACAACGGAAAACAGTGACGAGAAAAATTCTTCTAGCCCTATCTGGCTCATGGTAAAAAAGAATAAAAATAAGTAGTTGACGAGAGACTCTTAGAAAATTAATATCAATATGGTCGAAACGACTACGCTGTTAGAAATTATGAAACAAAATGATCACTGAAGTCATCTACAAAACTATACCTCTGCACGACAAATAGATGCGTTAAAACGAAGTCTTGCGTAAACGTTCATATTAAGCTACCCGTTTATCCAGAGTTTCATAACGAGAGAAGTGACTTTCAGGAAATTTTAAGCTTAATATCAAACTTTTCTAAATTTTTTTTTCGTTTAAATAAAATATTTAACACATCAATTCATTTGTAATCAGACTTTTCTGATATTATAATTACTTGAAGTACAACATTTTTGGCACTGTTCATTGACAATGTAGTGATATAATGACATGAATGAAGTGCGTATAATATCCCTCCTATGATAATGATATCTTATTACTTTGTTCTGTCTCTTAATACGTCATTTGTGGTCGAATGCAACGATCTGCATGTAAACGACATAGACATAGCTTTGTGCATAATAACAGCATTTTGTGTAACTAGAACACTAGGACAAAGGATAAAATTCACAGCATTCAGGGTTAAATCTAATTTTGGCATAGAAAGGGGTGATTTATGCTTCCACAAGTATGGCAGATAGCCAAGTAACGTTTAAAGAGAAATTAAAAGTATTTATGAATAACTAATGAAAGATTTAGATGTTCCTTTCTTCCATGCGCTTTTAGAGAATGAAACGGCAGTGGAATATCATAAAAGCGATGAACCCTTTGCCGTCCACTTAAATGTGACTTGCGGAATACTTATGCAGCTGGAAATGTAGAGAGCTCCTTCTACTCAATACATGAATTTTTGTATATTAATTAATAATTTAAAGAGAAATTAAAAGTATTTATAAATAACTAATGAAAGATTTAGATGTTCCTTTCTTCCGTGCGCTTTTAGAGAATGAAACGGCAGTGGAATATCATAAAAGCGATGAACCCTTTGCCGTCCACTTAAATGTGACTTGCGGAATACTTATGCAGCTGGAAATGTAGAGAGCTCCTTCTACTCAATACATGAATTTTTGTATATTAATTAATAATTTAAAAACTGGAACGTAAAAAAATAAACTTAAATAATCGATGCTTCTTATATTCTACATCTTGTTAAACTGTCACGCTCCACATTAATGCCGAATGTCGTATTCAGAGTCTGTGGAACAAGTATTAACCTAATCTAACTCAATGTTTCTTCATGATAAAGTATCATTCGAAGCACGGTTTGGGGCGATTCCGAGCGTGCAACGTCGAACACGTGCCTTCTCGGAGGACACCTCTCTTTCTTCCAGTCACTCTCTGAAGTCAAAATTAAAAAAGTTTTTATTGCACGATATGGCACGTTTCATGATTTAAATTTGATTACAAATAGTATACATAAAAGCTGTGTGTGTTGTTTAATGTTGAACCTATCGTTAAATTAGATAACAAATTGTTCATTAACACAGCAATTTGGTTTAATGATGGCCCTGATATTGATGTATATACTGTTAAATAAGAAACAGTGCATTAAACTGATTACGTGCGCAACGGATCTTTTAACAAAACAGCTGTGGCAAGTCACCATATGAAAGAGACACTGACTATACTCAAACATTTGACTGCGAGAAAGATATTAAAAACCACAAACCACTTTGTTAATGTTTGACTGCGAGAATTTTAAGCAAATCAGTGCCTGGTTATCAAAATACAGTATCATAATCAATTAACTGTAGTGTTGCATAACAATCATTTACTAAGGCACAAATAACGAAATCTGTTCAACAAGATTACCACAATAAATACTGCTCTTTAAATCCACAAATAACTAATTATCAAATGAAGGAAGTAGGTTAATCTTCTAACTACATAAATGAAACAGGAAAGAAAGGTCAACTTTGTTACTTATTATTAATAATCACCATAACATTACCTACATAATACAACCTTTTATAATGACATAAAATGCAATTACCTATTCCAGCGGTGTTACAACGGTTCATAGTAATAAAAAATACAATATAAATATTCCAAATGCAATCAAATCAACTTGCGGCACAGCAGCCTCTGCTCTACATCGGAGCCATACACACAACTCAACCGCTCTCTAAGCGAGCTAAACCACAAGTGCTCCTCTCTCTCTCTCTCTCTCTCTCTCTCTCTCTCTCTCTCTCTCTCTGCGCGAGCTACAATGCTATGAAATGCATAATCTTTTCCAAAGATGAAACTTCACAGACTTAAGTACACATATCGATACACACAGTAGAAGCAATATTATACATTTTCTTGCAAGCAAGTTACTCGACACAAAACAGGACGCACAATATTCGACATTTTCTTACAATTTTTTTTTTTTATGGACACGTTTCATACATACTTGCTGAATTAAATTTTTATTGTTCAACGGAATGAGCGCTGATATGAAAGTTCGTGACAGATTGTTTCTCAGACTAGCATTCGAACTCTCGGTCTTTCCCCCTTGCGGGAAAGCGCGCTACCGTCAGAGCTACCCGTGCGCACGCCTTTCTGTCCATCCTCACAGAACTGACGGTAGTAAGGCTCTGAAGACGAGGACGAGCAGTGAGGCGTTCGGTTGCCATAGGCGTGCCAGCTGACAGCCCTATGTTAAAACTGGTCGAGCAAGAAAGGTCCTGGGTTCCAATCCCGGCCAGGCACACTGTTTTTAATATGCCAGGGATTTTCACACATACTTTTTGTCAGCATTTAGTGTTACTTAGCAGCGTTTCATGTGCCCTCTGCCTCGGTACAGGTGAACATCTACGCGGGCCCCAACCTGAGCAAGCAGCTGACGTTCGGCCCGCCGCCGGCCAAGTCGCTGCGGACCGAGTACAGCGCCCTGGAGTGCACCGTGGAGTCGGTGCCCAGCATGCAGGCCGCCATCGACCACATACACAACTACGGCAGCTCGCACACCGACGTCATCGTCACAGAGAACCGTAAGTACCGCTGCAGCGGTCCGGCAAATATGGTACCCAGTGCAGTCAACGGCGACGGTGGCGAGTTCGCCGTATTGTAGCTGCCCGAGGTTTCGAATCCGCAGCCGTCACTCGGGGCTTGGTGGCCACACAAAGTCTGACACTCTGGTCCCTCTAACTCCTTTCCGTCACAAGGAAAATCACCAAAAGTTTGTGAACACTTCTGTTCTGCTTTCCAAAGTGCTTCGAATTGCAGAACAGCCGGTGTTGCCTATTTGTTCAATCTAGTCAGTCTCTCCTCCAACCTTTCCTCTCTCTCTGTCTCTCTCTCTCTCTCTCTCTCTCTCACTCTCTCTCTCTCTCTCTCTCTCTCTCTCTCTCTCTCTCTCTCTCTCTCTCTGTCTCTCACGCTTTCTCTCTCTCTCTCTCTCTCTCTCTCTCTCTCTCTCTCTCTCTCTCTCTCTTTTCATCCTTCCCTTCCCATCTCTATGCGCCGGCGCTCCAGTCACGGTCACCACGGCTACTACGGTCGGGGGTTCGAATCCCCCCTCGGGCATGGATATTTGTGGCGTCTTTAGTCTTAGCTAGTTCATAAGTAATTTGTAAGCTTAGGGACTGATCACGCCGTAGTTAAGTTGTACAAACATTTGAACATTTGAATATCTCTATGCCCGTTTGCTCCTTCCTTTCTCACGACCAATCTCTTTCGCCCCCTTCATCCCCTCACACTATTCATTCCGCCTCCTCCTCCTTCCACTACCTACACAAACTCACGTTAAAAGCCGTGTACGTGTTGAACCTATCGTTAAATGAGACAACAAATTGTTCATTAAAACAGTAATTTGGTTCAATTATGGTCCTGATATTCATGTATATACTGTTAAATAAGACACAGTGCATTAATCTGATTATGTGCGCAACGGATCTTTTAACAAAACAACTGTGACAAGTAACCTGCATGAAACACACACTGACTATACTAAAAAAAAAATTACTGCGAGAAAGATATTGAAAACACAAGCCACTTTCTTAATGTTTGACTGCGAGAATTTTATGCAGATCAGTACCCGATTATCAAAATTCAGTATCATAATCAATTAACTGCAGTGTTGCATAAAAATGATTTACTACGGCACCAATAACGAAATCTGTTCAACAAGCTTACCAAAATCAATACTGCATTTTAAATCCACAAATAACTATTAATCAAATAAAGGAAGTAGGTTAATCTTCTATGTAAAGAAAGATTCTTCTTCTATGGAAAGAAAGGTCAACTTTGTTACTTATTATTAATAATCACCATTGCATTACCTACATAATACAACCTTTTCATAATGACATGAAATGCAATTACCTTCATTCCAGCGGTTGTACAACGTTTTCATAGTAATAAAAAAAATACAATATATATTCCAAATCAACTTCCTGGCACAGCAGCCTCTGCTCTACATTGGAGCCATACACACAACCGCTCTCTAAGCGAGCTGAACCACAAGTCCCACTCTCTCTTTGCGCGAGCTACAATGCTATGCGATACATAATCTATGCCAAAAATGAAACTTCACAGACGTAAGTAAACATATCTATACACACAGTAAAGCAATATCATACATTTACTTGCAAGCAAGTTACTCGACACAAAACAGGAGGCACAATATTAGACATTTTCTTACAAATTCAGAAATAAACATTTTCTATAGACACGTTTCAACGTATATCTGTAAACTTTTGCCATTATCAGTGGACCACTTTCAAACTTGATAGCAGGGTGTCCTTTTCCATAGACAATATTGTGAGTTGCGATTTATAAAAACCTTCTCCAAGAAAACATTCATACAAGAGCAACCTTTCCAATAATTCGTAAGACGGCGTCCAAATCTGTTGTAAGGACCCTCTTGCGCTTATGGTGAAGAATACAAAACTATTCATTTTTATATATGTTTTTAAAAAAGGCCTAGACCACATAAGAACTAAACATTTAACAAAGTGGTGGTCAGTTTCGATTTGATCCAAACTATTCATTTTTATATATGTTTTAAAAAAAGGCCTAGACCACATAAGAACTAAACATCTTACAAAGTGGTGGTCAGTTTCGATTTGATCCAGTTTCATAATTTTAAAGGTTTAGGACATTCAATCCCTAAAACATTTTTGTAGGCAGGCATGTGCTCTGCCAACAAAATTTTTTACGGAGTGACTGGCCTAAACCCTGAAAATGAAATTAGCAATCTGAATTTTATCCTTCCATTGTCTGTGGTTTGATAATGACCTTAAAGCCAAAACTAATCACCGCTTTGTACGATTTTAAGTTCTTATGCGATCTACGCCTTTTTTTAATTATAAAATAAAAAAAAATCTTTTAATAATTTTGTATACTTGACCATCAACACAATAGGGTACCATACAACAGACTTGGACGCCTTCTTACGAATTATTGGAACCGTTGCTCTTCTATGAATGTTTTCATGGAGAGGGTTTTTATAAATCGCAACACAGAATATCGTCTAAGGTAAAGGGCACCTTGCAATCAAGTTTGAAAGTGTTCCACTGATAACTTGAGGTTGCATGGATAGTGGAAGGAGGAAGACGAACTGCAGAGGTGGAATGAATAGCGACAGGAGATGGAGGGGGCGGAAGAGTTTGGCCGTGAGAAGGGAAGAAGGATGATAAATGACACGTTAAATAAAAGCAATATCTTGTTCTCTAACCTAACACTCTACGCACTTCGCAAAACGTAACCTTGGATTACTAAAGACAAAAACATTGTGATATTGTGCTTTACGAAAGCGTTTATTTCACAGTTCAAATCATCTAAATATTATCCTTTAAAGGTGCACTCGGTTATCATATCAACTCTAATTATATGATATTGAATTCATTGCAGTAAGTAGGAAGATTGGTCTTTGAGGCCCCGTCGACGGCGTAGTTATTAGAGGCGCAGCTTGCGCTCGGATTTTTTGGGTAAGGATGGAGGAAGGAAATCGGCCATGGCCTTTGAAAGGAACCATGCAAGCATTTGCGTGGAGTGATTTAGGGAAATCAGGGAAAACCTTAATCTGGATGGCCGGAGGTGGATTTGAACCACCATCCACCCGAACGCGAGTCCAGTCTGTTATCACTGCGCCACCTCGCTAGGTAGCAGTAGCTGTTTGCGCATAGAGTAGTTTCTAATGATGAATACAATAATACACATTCAGTTGCATGTCTTTATCGATTAGATATTTTGAGACGCATCATAATGCCCCTCGTAGCATTTGTGTTACTTTTAGTCGTTTTTTTTTTTTTTTTTTTTTTTTTTTTTTTTTTTTTTTTTTTTTTTTTTTTTTTTTTTTGTTAAGCTTATGGGACTACGGGGTCATCAGTCCCTAAACTTACCTATGAACTACCTACGAACTAGGACGGCACAAACATCCATGCCCGAGGGGGGATTCGAACCCCCGACCGTAGTGGCCGTGATGACCGTGACTGGAGCGCCTCAGTCACCTCGGCCACCGCGGCCGGCCTTTTAGTCGTCTTACAGTAATTTGGGTGATGCAGAATTTTGTTCCCCGTTCATGTACAGTCTTTTGACACAAATAAAAATTCAATTCACCGTATAATAATTAAACATGAGTTACTTGTCTGTTCAATCGTTACTTACTTATACGACCGAAGATAATGTTACTAAGGCGTGCATTAAGGAGCTATGAAATGCACGGTAAACAGCCAATAAGAGAATTGCATTAGAGCGGAAAAGAGGCGAGGAGGGATACGTATTCCTAGAGAGACGCATTCCTAGACACGAACGAAATCTTGCATTACTACTCCATACCGGCGGTTCTGTATGCATCTACCCCCCTACTGCACGAGACATAGATTCCGACCGTATATTACGGTTTTATCAGATGCAGGACACAAGCTATTTGCAAATATCCACCGGCGTGTACCGAAGACAGATATACGCTTGAAATCTCAACATCTGCTGCAACTGTGCACATCTGGCTTGCAAATTCAGAAAAAATGCCGCTAGCGGTGCACCTCGGAAGCGGCGCTGAATGCACTCTGTTGCGGATCGGTTGGTACCTGCTGCTGTGTACACAGGTATTCTGCGCCACGGGGAATCAGGAAACACCGCTTATGCGCAGCCGCCCGGCTAGATGTGAGGCTTCCGTAGCCGAGACACGAACCGTGTGCACGTGCGGGATCTGGATCCACTCGCGCTGGCCTGGTTTGCAAGTACTGCAGCGTGTAGTGTGATCAGCGGACAGCATCAACTGTCTGAACGTCACAGTGGCTCTGCTAAAGGGGTTATTTTTCACTCTGTCCTTTTAATTACGGTTATTACAGTTAAAAGAAACTAGAGGACCCGTGCGAATACTTCGCACCGTCAGTGGAATGACAAACAAGTTGGGGAAAAGTGGAAGTAAAGTTTAATGTTCACGCATCGCTTCATTCAGAATCAATCACGACAAGTGTTTAAAATCGCAAATGAAAGAGCTTGATCTGCTGACTGTTGTTAGGTCAAAAAGAACTCGTACTTTAAATAGAACAGAAGATATAATAAAACCAAACCGACTGAAATACTCAATGCAAGGACAGAAGGACACCGCGGTTAAATAAAATAAATGATGGAGAGACTTAAGTTAATTCTGATACTTGATGATAAATCTGTGAATGAATGCTTTTTGTTTAAAGCAAAAATGGGTCGGATAGAACGGCCTGAGTGATTTAGTTGGGAAAAGTAGAAGTAAAGTTGAATGTTCATGCATAGTTTTCTTCGGATTCAATCAATGCAAGTGTTTATAGGCGCAAATGAAAGAGCTTGTTGCGATGAGTATTGTTAGGTCAAAAAGAAATGTGTACCTTAATTAGAACAGAAGATATCGTAAAACCAAACCGACTGAAATACTCAATGCAAGGACAGAAGGACACCGCTTTTAAATAAAAATAAATAATGGAGAGACTTAAGTTAATTCTGATACTTGATGATAAATCTGCGAATGAATACATTTCGTTCAAAGCATAAATGAAGGAAATGGGTCGGATAGAACGGCCTGACCGACTGACTTTAGTTGGGACACGTAAATACGTGTTACACCGGAAGAAATTAAGCTCAATGTTAGGTATTCGTACAACAGTGTACATACAATTTCGCAATGCGTTCACAATAAGACGTTTTTGAACATTCACAAAGGTATGCAAATATTCACAATGAGTCACCCTATCTATATACTTGGTGAGTCACCTAACACTACCACTGAAATTGTTTCGTAAATCACAACAAATACTGAAGAACTATTTCCCTAGATCGAAAGTGAAGTGTGGGGCACCTGTAATTGGTCATTACAAACCATTAAAATGCACGGAAGTGTGATTTTAACACTAACCTATGTATTTTTAATCGAAATTCTTTTTTGTACAACTGAAAATAGAAAAAAAAATTAATCAGTTTCGTTTGTTACATTGTAAAATGTTAATTAGATCCAGAGTTATCGTAACCTAAAACTGATGCCTGAGTAACTCTTCAGAAGTTCAGTCGTGTGTATGAAGTATGCGCATGACTCTACGTTTGACTCATTTCACTGTCATTAGCAATGACACGTGAACTCGTGAATGGGTCCACGGCAGCAGAAGCTGTCACGCCACGTACGTCTCCTGTGATGAGTGTGTTAGAGACCCGTTTGCGTGCTACGGCCATACCTGTTACATACAAATGTTCGCAGATATTTTCAAATATGCGGCGCGTTGGATGATCTCTGCCTGGGTACCTTTCTGCGTATAATCTGCAGACTTCAGCTGAATTTTTTCCATACTGGCCATAGATAAGTATCAGCTTTGCCTTTTCAGTGGTAGAATAAATCATTTTCACAGTTCTTACAACACTTTACAAACTGTTGTACATTCGACCTGCTTAGAATCATTTAGCTTCTCACTTTACTAATGTGCGTACTTCAATTGTTATTTGTACTGTACAGTATACTATCAGAGACGTCTGATAACAGAATTTACTACAGTTATTTTATTAACATGAAGAGTTACATGCAAACACTGAAACAACAGAAAAAACCAAAACATTGATTTACATCCAAACTTGTAAACATTGTAGTCTTCGTAAACATACCCCTATAGTTGCTGATCACTGATCATCGCTGAACGTCTGGGGTTTCAAACTTAGTTGTGGGTTACAATAACTCTGGATGTAATTAATATTTTACAATTTAAAAACATCACTACTTAAGGTCTTTTACTATTATCGCATTTGCTAAATATATTGACAGGTTTCCGTTGATTTTGTAATGGTTTGTATTAACCTATTATATTAGCCCTATTCCTCACTTTCTAAATTAGTTATTCAGTATTTCTTGTGGTTTACGAAACATTTAAAGTGGTAATTTTAGGTGTGTCATCCTATTTATACATATATATTACCTGGAAATTCATAGAAGAAGCCCGTTACTCCGTTAACTTGCAGGTTAATATAGCGTTGTGGGAATCACATATATGTATAATGTCTTCTTTAGAACATGACCGAAAGGAAAGAGATTGCAATTTTGATCCTTCGCCACTAATATGAAATACAATCTAGGCTGACAGATACGTATTACCCGATTATTTTGAGCACTAAACTAAATTCAATGAAGCAGTTGAATATTTGTTTCCAGAACGGGTTAAAGCGGGGTTCTGTACTGATAGGCAGATGTTCTATCCACATTTTTTTTAGTTTATTAAACAGGTTTGACATTTATTAATTGTAGACAACGTAACTCTTCTTATAGAGGTTTTTTAAAGTAAATCTGTTCTCCGTGCGCAAAACTCGTACTGCCTTCTCACATATCGTAAATAAACGGAAATTTAAGGATCTTTTAGCCTGTCGATGCATCATTACGATCCTTTCTAGCTAATATGAAACACAGCCAAGGATGTGAGAGTTCTTTTAGCTGCTTGTTGTGCTTGATGAATAGAACAACTGCCTGTTAAGCAGAAAATCAAGATTCGATCCCCAGACTGAGCACAATTTTTAGCTGCCTCATTGAATTTATAATTCAGTGCTCACAATAAGCAGCTAAAGCGTCTCTGACATTCTTGATGGAATTACTGTTACATTCCACTATTTATCACCCGTCAGAGCAGCATTTGTAGAGGCATTTCATACATTGCTATCGTAAGTGCATCCGCATGTGAAATTATGAGAGTACGCTTACGATTGAGGCCAGTTTTGAAAATGGACAGCCAAGTCTGACACTAGTAATCCAGAAGAGCTTTAAAAATGCTCCAGTCAGAATAAAAGAATTGAAGGAACCTCTGAAAGATTTTCTTGTTTCGGTGAAGGCGGTTGAGTTATTCAAATGTCCTGTCTTCGTTCCCTGTAAACCATAAGCCATTGCACAGACCATGATAGATCGTGCATCGCAGCAAAAATAATAGATTTCCTTTCTTTTATAGGTCGCGTATTATACGTGACCTGTATTATCTTATTCTCATAAACCATATGCGATATGTGGTAGCGAAATGTTTCCATTGTGTCTTCAGAATGCAGTTCCCTAAATTTATGCAATAATACTTCTTTGTAATTACGTGGTCCTCCATCCAAGTATTCTCACAGCATTTCTGTCACCCTTCGGTATGGGCTATATCGGGCATTAGAACATCTCTGAAGGAAGAAATCTTAAGGTTAGCGTCACGTCGACAGCACACACTCTGAATTTTTGGTTAAGGATAAGGAAGTTAATCGGCTGCATCCTTTCGAAGGAACCATGCCAACCATTACATATGAACATTGGTCAGTGATCCATTAGCTTTTTCATCCGATCGGAAAAATACATTTTGTCTAACTTCGTTGGCAAAATACAAGCAGCATTCAGAATGAAACATTCACTCTGCAGCGGAGTGTGCGCTGGTATGAAACTTACTGGCAGATCAAAATTGTGTGCCGGAACCGGGACTCGAACCTGGGACGTTTGCCAAAGGTTGAATATTTGTAAAGCTTAAGAGACTTAAATGTGGGGTCATCAGTTCCTAAACTTGCAAACTACTTATGCACTGGCTTATACTAAAGACGACATAAACATCCATGCCCGAGGGGGCATTCTAACCCCCGACGGGGAACGCACTCGCGCAATGCAGCGTAGTGCCTCAATGCGTTGGCCACTCCGCCACGTCGGACCTTTGCCTCTCGCGGACAAGTGCTCTACCATTGAGCTATCCCGACACGACTCACAGTCCAGCCTCACAACTTCAATTCTCCTAGTAACTCGCCGAGGTTCGACTCCCGGTTCCGGCACACAATTTTAATCTGCTAGGAACTTTCGCAACCAGCCTTCTTAATTTGACATAAATTTCTTTCTTTTCCATAAAACAAAAGCTTCAAATTTAAGCAACAGGAAACAATTACTGGTGCACTGAGCGGATCAGGAACCAAATCAAAGCCTAGATCATGCAATTTCGTCTTTGTTATCCCGCTTGTGGTACAAAGTGCATTATCTTTGTGAAAAGCACTATTTTGCCAGCTAATTGTTTCCGCCAAACCTGATTTTAAAGCATCTACCAAAACAGCATAGTAATGTTTCTGACTTTTTCAACTAATATTTGAGGATTATTTAAATCTCAAAACTGTGCTATCACCTTACCTGCTAACAAAGTGGTCTTTGCAGTTTCACTGGCCGTTGTCCTGTTTAGACTGTCGTTTTGGCTCTGTTGTGTGATGAATGTTCAGGTTTTATTAAAATATCTGAGAAGCAAGTTTTCACATTGTGATTAGACATCTTTAGAGTTTGTCTCATGTGAGAAACTGCAGCACACACCCAGCACACAACTGCGTAATAACCAATTTTTTGGGGGTAGGCAATCGTGGACTTGCTCAATTGGGATTCCTACAGTCGTACCAACCTCATCATATTTCATTCGGGGGTCTTACATTGACATAAAAAATCATGAAAACTGTCAATTGTGTCCTGTGTGGTAAGGCAGTGGTGGTGCGATGGATTCGTATTCGAGAGGACGGTGGTTGATATTCACCTCCGACCATCCAGAGACCATCCAGATGTGGGCCTTCCCTAAATCACTCCAGACAAATGCCAGGATGAATCCTGTTAAAGGGACGGTCGATGCCATCCGCATAATTACCGAAATAATCCGGGCGTGAGTTCAGTCTCTAATGACCAGACTGTGGACGGACGTTAAACATTAAGATTCCTTCCTCTTGGTAACGTCAATTGGACGCACAAAACGTGCTCCGCATTCGTATTTTTAATTCAGTAATTCTGTCATCTAAATAGTAATAGTTTTCAATGATACTGAGTCTGCTTGAAATACACGCATTTCTGATTTCTGCGACAGCTAACCTTGCAAACGAAAATATGTAATAACAGTGGTAAACTAGGTTTTTTCTACTTTAGATAGCATTTGACTCAATGAGGACTTAAGATGATTGTCAACAATGAATTGCACCCTATAAAATGTTCAAAATTTTCATACATCCCATGAAATATTCTAGCTTACCAACCATAAAGGCGCATTTAAAATTATTTATTTCTTTCATGGTATTTTACCACACTTCTCAAAGCTTCCACAGAAGCGGATTTATTGTAATATCATCGATACTTTGTGTTTTATTTTAGGCTTCTCCATTTACTTGTTCATTTTCTCTACGTGCTCGACTGCGAACAGAACCCGTCCCCGCTTCAGCTCCCTAGGGTTTCTCATACGTCACACTGCTTAAGCACGCCATGAATGCTGAACATAATCCATAACTACCATGGGAATTTATTTTCACTGCCCTGTTGTACAATACACACAAAATTATCTATCAAAACAATCACTCTCGTAGATTTCACACAACCATTTTGCCATATCCAACTGAATTTCTGTTTACATTAAAGTTGCTTTTTATCAGACTTCAAGAGCCGATCAGAAAGTTCTCACTTCATTTTCTAAGTTCTTATGCTGTGAAGAATGTCGCGAAAATCTAATCTGTTTACCATCAAATGTTTCATTTTACATCTGAACCGAACAGAGTAAATATCTGTTACAAACATCCTCCTGACATACCAGCAGATTAAAACTTTGTGGCTGAACGGGACTCTAAGTCAGAACCTTCACATTACACAGGCCAAGAATCATTAATTTTTCTTTCTTTTTCACTTTTCAATTTTTTATTTATTTATTTATTTTATTTTATGTATTTATTTTTTACCGTTCAGGTGCCAATTTATGTTGTCCAGCACGACTTACGGCTCATACTCATAACCTACATCTACCTTAAATTTCATAAAAGTTTCATAAAAGTTGTCCTGCGATGTGAAATTTGCAATTCTACCACTCCTGAAAGAAACTATATTGGAGACCAGGTTTATCTAGGATGTGAATAGCCCATGTGTCAGTAATATCCTACCTTACAAGAGAGCAAGTTCTGTAAATGTCGAAAGAGAACTGTTAATTTAGGGAGATAGGAGATGAAATGCTGGCAGAAGTACAGCTTTGATGACGCTCAGATACTTCTGTTGATAGATCACTTTCTTACGGAACGTTAAAGTCCTGCTTTCGAGTTCGGGTCAGACACACAATTTTAATGCCAAAGAAAGTTTCATCCTAGTGCACACTCCACTCCATACTGAAAATACGCCCTGAGATCTTTCTCCAAATGTTCACAGGTAGTGCCGCCGAGGAGTTCCAGCGACAAGTGGATAGTGCCTGCGTTTTCCATAATGCCAGCTCCAGGTTCGCTGATGGCTACCGCTTTGGACTCGGTGAGTATTGAATAATCATAATAAAAATAAGGAGAATAACAAGGAGTAACGAAACCACATCCAAGATGTATAGAGTGCCTCCCTCCTTCCCCACCCTCCTCCCCCAACACCACACGCGCGCACAGCAACATACACACTCAAATCACACACACAACTTTTCGTATTACGTAAGCAATTTCACTTATACAGTTCTGCAAGTATGGTTGCTTCGCTAAGCTTACTTCAACAGTTGTGAAACTCCACTGCTTTTGACAATGATCCGTTTATTTTTATGCTCAGTACTACCGAAAATGTTCAAATGTCTGTAAATCTATCGGACCAAAGTGCGTGGTCATCAGTCCGTAGCTTACAAACTACTTAAACCTAGGTAAACTAACCTACGGACAAACACACACACACCCATGCCTCAGGGAGGACTCGAACGTCCACGGCGAGCAACCGCGCGCTCCGCAGCGAGGTGCTTTAGACCGCTCGGCTACTCCACCGCGGCTCAGTACTACCGGTTCCGACCATTGATCAGTTTCTAACCAACACCTGAAGTACAGATAAAACCTCTAAACTGCACAGATTCACGAGTACGGCATAAATTTACGTAGAAATTACGTTAGCTTTAACAATAACATTTAAAGTATATAACTTTCGTGTAGATAGAACACCAAAAAGTAGGAAATAAAAGTTGGCTCATCTTTCGGAAACTAATTTTCCTTCTTCACGTAGGAAATAGGAGGGAGGAGAAAGGTGATAGAAGGGCTATTCACAATCTAGGCCGTGAGGTAAGGATGGCGTCAAGTGAGGTCATCTTTACCTCGCGGTTTCGGTTGCGAGCCGGCCGCGGTGGCCGAGGGGACTGAGGCGCTTCAGTCACGGTCTGCGCGGCCACTACGGTCGGGGTTTCGAATCCCCCCTGGGGCATGGATATTTGTGCCGTCCTTATTTGTAGTTAGTTCATAAGTAGTTTGTAAGTTCAGGGACTGATGACCCCGTAGTTAAGTCCCATAGACTCTACAAACATTTGAACATTTGCGAGTACCCCTTCTATCCGCTTTCTCCTCCCTACCCTCATTTTATTTTTGAAAACTTGTGAAACTTTTTTTTTTTTTGTCATTTCTTTTGTGACAGTTGCCGCTACTTAGCCGACTTAAGTATTGGCCAGCTACCCTCTTATGAATATTGTTTTCGCATCTCATTGCAAAATTACAGTCAGATTAATTAAATTACTTATTCTAATACAATCTATGCTTTCCCATTTACATCAGAGCTATACAGATAAAATGTTTTAGTGATGAGCTGGCTACGCTCTGTAATGCATTAATTTCTCCCTCATTTTGTCATCATACTGAAGCGCATACACTTGTCTTTCCTTTAGTCTTGGGCTTGAAAATTATCAGTGTTCGGACCCGGTAGCATTGAGCTATTAATAAGGTTGTCACCTAGTTTTACTTCTATCGCTACCTTCATAACACAGTACCACTAGCTGGAAGTGTGTGATAAAATTTCCGTTTTGTTGTATTGCGTAGGGTGGCCTGTGTCAAGACAGTATTCGGCCGCAGCAGATTTGTTTGGTTGTTGTGAACGTGTCTGACGTCGTGTTGACTAGGGCACGTCCGCCTGTGAAAACCTGAGGCAGCTGCTTTACATTCACTTTGGATGGATCCTGACATTGTTGTTTTACCTGCGGACAAGGGAAATGCTACTGTTGTTTTAAACAAGCAGGATTATCTTCAATAAATGGAGTGTTTACTTTCTGACTCAGAATATCGCAGGATTTCTGCTGACCATAAAAGAAGTATTGAGAGGAAGCCCAATAACCTACTTAAGAAAGTTCTTTGTCACAGGAAACTCTCAAGAGACGTCATTCTCATTGTGTTGTACCTCCTATATTGTATTGTACCAAATATTGGTGCTCCCACATATCGTGTACCAAAATATCTTGCTGGTTTGTTGAGCCAACTGGTAGGCCGTTGTGAACATCATATTAAGAACTCGGCGGATTTCCAACGTCGATTGGAGAGATGGCACTTGGATGACTCGTATATTATAGTTAGTTTCGATGTGGTCTCTCGCGTTCCTCTGATTCGTTGCAGCTAACTGAGGCGGAGTTGGTACTGACTTAACGAATTTATTTCAACATGTTTTGACTTCCACCTACTTTTTATTCAATGACGGGTACTATGAGCAGACAGATGGAGTTGCGATGGGAAGTACTTCGTCACCTATCATTGCTAATTTATTCATGAAGGATTTTGAAGATCGTACACTGGAGTTAGCGGCGTTGAAACTTTTTTTTTTCTTTCAGATATGTAGACAACACTTTTGTTGTTTAGCCTCATGCTAGTGAGAACTTTATTAATTTTTGGGAATATCTAAATTCAATCCACCCCCAACATCCGTTTCATAATGGAAGTGGAAAAGAATGGTTGCCTTCCCTTCCTTGAAGGGTTAGTCAGGAAGAAGGCATATGGTACGTTGGGATATGCTGTTTATGGGAAGCCAACTCATACTGATTTGTATCTGCAAGCTGATAGTTGTCACCACCCAGCTCCACGTGAAGGGGTTCTCCCAACCTCAATGCATATCGCTCACGTCATTTCTGACGCGGAAAGTTTGCCCAGTGAGCTGTTCCATCTGGAGGTCACTTTTCGTCAGAATGGCTATAGTGAAGGGCAGATTAAAAGAGCGTTGCGCTATCGACAAAATATGTAACGGGCTAGTGATGTCACCCATGTCAGTGGCCTTTATACCATACGTTGGCAGCACTTCCAATAAGATTGGCTGCATTTTTGCGTTAAAACTATGTAAAATGTGTGTTTCGTCCACCATCTAAAATTGAGGCCCTGTTGGGATCTTCTTAACGATGATCTCGGTTTGCGGAAGGAGAGTGTCTACCGTATCTCATGCATCTGCGGCATGTGATGTGTTGGTCAAACTATTAGGACAATTGAGGATCGTTGTGTTCAGCATAAACGTCACACACTTTTACAACAGCCAAACAAATCTGCGGTGACCGAACACTGTCTTGACTCAGGTCACACTATGGAATACAACAAAATGGAAATTTTAGCAAGCACTTTCAGCTGCTGGAACTGTGTTATCAAGGAAACGATAGAAATAAAACTGACAACCTTATGAATAGGGATGGAGGGTTTTGTTTAAATTCCGCATGGGATCCTGCTTTCTCACTTGTCAAAAAACAGAGGGACAAAACTAATCGACCTCATCCGTCAAGAACTGATGTTTATTATCGATATCCTGAGCGTTTTCATCTTTGGTCGAGTCGGCGCTACGTGCTTGCTTGCAACGTATGTGTCGTCTTTCCTGTTTACTAATTGAAAACCGAGGTTTTAAAGATCGTTGCACACTGCTTCCTTATTGCAGTTTCGCCTTGAAAATGGCAGGGTGGTCTCCTGCCGAAATATCGGCCGACGTCGATTTTGATACCTGGCTGCATACCCGTAAGTTTTTCGAAATCATAGATCTTCCTGGTCACTCTCCGCGTCGGTGGAGTCGAAGACTCCATGCTGCTGTCGTCAATCAAAAGTGAAGACCGTATACTCCACTAAATACCTAGGAATTACAATTACTTCTGACTTAAACTGGAAAGAACACGTAGATAATGTCGTGGGAAAGGCGAACCAGAGACTGCTTTCTATTGGCAGAACCCTTAAAAGATGCAACAGAACTACTAAAGACACTACTTACACTACGCTTGTCGGTCCTTTTTTGGAGTATTGCTCCCAGTGTGGGATCCTTATCAGGTGGGTTTGACGGAGGACATCGAAAGACTCCAAAGAAGGGCAGCTCGTTTTGTATTGTCACGATACAGGAGAAACAGCGTTACCGAAATGATACAGGATCTGGGATGGGAAGCATTACAACAACAGCGCTTATCGCTGCGGCGTGGGCTAATTACTAAACTCCAACCGGCAACATTCTCCTCCGAATGTGAAAATATATTGTTGACTCCCACTTAAATAGGTAGAAATGATCATCAGAATAAAATACGAGAAATCAGAGCTCGAACGGAGAGATTCAGGTGTTCTTACTTCCCGTGCGCTATTTTCCGCCAGTACCTCGCCTCCTACTTTCCAAACTTCACAGAAGCTCTCCTGCAAACACGCAAGACTAGCACTCCTGGAAGAAAGGAGTGCTAGTCTTGCGTGTTTGCAGGAGAGCTTCTGTGAAGTTTGGAAAGTAGGAGGCGAGGTACTGGCGAAAGTAGAGTTGTGAGGCGGCATCGTGAGTCGTGTCGGGATAGCACAGTCGGTAGTGCGCTTGCCCGCGAAAGGCAAAGGTCCCAGGTTCGAGTCCCGGTTCCGCCACACAATTTTAATCTGCCAGGAAGTTTCATAATAGTATAACGGTGTTTCGATGAACCCTCTGCCAGGCACTTAAATGTGATTTGCAGAGTATCCCATGTAGATGTCTGTGGTGTGTGGCCGCTTTGGAGCCCGCCTTGCGCATTTATTATTATGCATACGGCATAGCATTGTGAGCTGTATGCTGAACGAATGAACCGTTCTACCGTCATTTCCTACTTCTCATGCTGCATTTACCGTCCAACCAACAAGGCGTTTTCATTTTACACAAATGCTGTTTTGGCCCGTGCTTTACCTCACATATACACTGTCTTTTCGTCCCGTTAACGAGCCGCAAACGTACCTTTCATATCTTCGCGAACGGCCTCGGCGGATTCGCGAAAATGTGACACCCCAGAAGTGAGAAATTATGTGATAACGTGAGGAAGGAGCCAGAGCGCAGTTTAGTTACGATTAGCGTGTCTGAGTAATGGCAGAGTCGTTACGTTCGAGAAGTAGCAGGTAGTGGCAGCACTGGGCGCACAGTGGATCCAGGCCTGGCGGGCAGCCAGGGCGGCGGCAGGCAGGAAGCAGCCGTAACTCACGGGGCGGTTTTGCGCCGGCGCGGCGCGGCGCGGAAGCACGCCAACCCCTCTGTGCTAGTCAAATATGCAGGCGGACTTGCAATTCGAATGCTTCCCTTGTACTTAGTTTAGAAAACGTTGCAATGTTGCTGTGTCACACAGTACGAGTCGGCGGACTAGTTTCTCCATACTTCCGACACTTTTTTTTTAGGAGCAGTGACGGATGATGTGTAAGCTTCCACGAGCAGTTGAAAGCACCTTGCACATTTATTATAGTACTTGCTTTATTCCCACTGCTTCGCACGCGTAGACAGGATGGTTTGCATTCGTTGTTTCTAATTCAAAATATAAATTTTCATGCCGGCCGCGGTGGCCGCGGGGACTGAGGCGCTTCAGTCACGGTCTGCACGGCCACTACAGTCGGAGGTTCGAATCCCCCCTCGGACATGGATATTTGTGCCGTCCTAGTTCGTAAGTAGTTCATAAGTAGTTTGTAAGTTTAGGGACTGATGACCCCGTAGTTAATTCCCATAGACTACACAAACATTTTTTTATATAAATTTTCATAGCTTTAAATATGCTTTCCTAACCAAGTATTTTGATGCAGCTTTCCACCCCCTATTGTACCACTAATAGCAGAATACAAAACATCCCGAAACACATAAAAAATTCTAACCATGGTCGTAAATCAAAATTTTCGCATTTCTAGCATATAAATAGTTTTAGTAGGACCCTTAAAAGAGTTTCCCTTATTTCTCCCGCACTACGGTTAAATTTCCAAAAATATCGAAACATGTGTTTTTAAAATTCCAATCAAACATCTAAAACCGAAGATTTGTATTTCTTGCTTCAAATTTGCCTGAATAGAAAACTGTTCATCCCCTGTTTCACCCCCTTAGGGTTAGGAATATCGAAAAATTCGCCGATGCCTACATTGTAACATTACCAACGTCTACAAATTTCAAGGTTCTATCGTCTGTAGATTCACTTCTCAGCGCCGTTTTCTGTCTTTTACAAACGGATCGAGAACGCGAAATTTCATTCTTACGCTTTGGCATGTTTCTTGGTAGTTTTACTTCTCAAACTGCAATATGCACTTCTTTATTCCTACGCTTGTTGCATAAAAACAACGGAAGAATGTGTCAAAAGTCATCGCTGGTTTTCAGTCCAAATTTTTTATAAGTTGACGACTTTCCACCACTATTTTTCCATCCTATCATAGCTATCGTCAGGGAACTGCTATGGTGTACAACGGGAGGGTTTGTACAACTACACCTAGACATCCTTCGTCTCCATTGTATAGTTTTTGCTGATGAGGAATATTGAATTTTATATAAGTCGGTAACTTTCAACTCCCATATCTCCCTCCGCCCCCCCCCCCCTTATTGTTATCAACCCTCTACCAGCATAGTGCACAATGGGAGACTGATACCTACTACTACACACAAACACATTTCTCAAAATTCAAATGTTTGTAGTGCTTATGGGACTTAACTACGGAGTCATCAGTTCCTAAGCTTACAAACTACTTATGAACTAGCTAATACTAATATCCATGTCCGAGGGGGGATTCGAAGCCCCGACCGCAGTGGCCGTGTAGACCGTGACTGGCGTGACGCATACGACTCGGCCACCGCGGCAGGCAACACTTTTCTTTTGAGAAGTGTAGTTTTGGCTGCAGAGGGAAATATATATAAAAACACCTCAATTTTTATAAATATTAAGAAAGATTTTAATGTTGTTAAAAGTCAGGTAGGTACGGTAATCTTAAATATACGGCAATTTAATCTATATTGCTACACGCCTACACTCCGTGAAACTTGGCTTCAGAGTCGCGAGCATTTCTTAAGTTGTCTTCGTTTTAAGTACACTACTAAAAAATGTTCAAATATTTGTAAATCTATCAGACCAAACTGCGTGGTCATCAGTCCCTAGCTTACAAACTACTTAAACCTAGGTAAACTAACCTAAGGACAACACACACACACACACACACACACACACACACACACACACACACACACATACCCATGCCCCAGGGAGAACTCGAACCTCCACGACGAACAACCGCACGCTCCGCATCGAGACGCTTTAGCCGCTCGGCTACTCCACCGCGACTAAGTACACTACTATCCATTAAAATTGCTACACCACGAAGAAATGCAGATGATAAACGGGTATTCATTGGACAAATATATTACACTAGAACTGACATGTGATTACATTTTCACGCAATTTGGGTGCATAGAGCCTGAAAAATCAGTACCCAGAACACTGACGGCCTATAATACGCCTGGGAGTCAAACAGAGCTTGGATGCCCATGCAGCTTCAACACGATACCACAGTGACTGGCTTATTGTGACGAGCCAATTGCTCGGCCACCAATGTAGGGTTTCGCAGGGATCTAATGAAGGGTAGAGCCACGAGTCGTAACACATCTGAAATGTAACGGCCACTGTTCAAAGTGCCGTCGATGCGAACAAGGAGAAGTGACTGTGTAACCAAATGTTATAGGACCCCAACAGTTCCTTATTTTTGTAAACGATTTAGGAGACTATCTGAGTAGCTCCCTTAGGCTGTTTGCGGATCATGCTGTCAGTTATCGGTTAGTAAAGTCACCAGATGATCAAAAGCAACTGCAAAATGATTTAGGTATCTCCATGGTGCAAAAAACTGTAATTGACCATTAATAATGAGAAGTGTGAAGTCATCCAAATGGCCACTAAAAGAATACCGTTAAACTACATTTACGCGATAAATCAGTCAAAACTAGAGGCCGTAAATTCAACTAAATTCCTAGTAGTAACAATTACAAAGCAATTAAATTGCAAATAACAGATAGAAAATGTTGTTGGGAAAGTGAAACAAAGACACTTAGAAGCTGCAAGAGTTGTACTAAAGAAACTGCCTACACTACACTTGTGTGTCCTAAATTGGCGCATTGTGGGATCCACACAAAGTGGTACTAATAGACGATTTATATGAGGGCAGCTCGTTTTGCATTATGGCGATATAGGGGAGAGAGCATCATGACAAAGATGCTCGATTTGGGATGTAAATCATTAAAAGAAAGGCGTTATTCGTTGCAACAAGAGCTATTTGCGAAATATCTTTCACCAACTCTCTCTGCCGAATGCAAAGATACTTTGTTAGCACACACCTACATAACAAGACATGATCTCAATACAAAATAAGAGAAATCAGATCGAAAACAAAGATTTAGGTGTTTCTTTTTTCGCGAGCTATTAGAGAATAGAACTGGAGAGAACTATCATAAAAGCGGCGCGATGAACACTCTGCCATGCACTTCAATGTGACTTGCAGAGTATTTATGTAGATGAGGATGCTGGTATGGCTGTCTTTCCCGATCGGTCGGAAGAGATGGTTATAGCGCGCAATCAAAGATGTTGGACGCAAACTCGTACGTTCCGGTATGCAGTTAGAGACAAGCAACCCTTATACGTAAAGTTCCGTCGCTACTCACAACCTAAGTTACGTTCTAAATGTTTTATCATACTACATAATTTCATGCAGAAAACTAAAATCACAAAAATTACATACTTGTAATTAATTTAAAGACTCGTGCGAAGGAACAACAACCTCTGACGTCAAGTACTACGAACAACTGACCGGTATTGCTGTATAGCGGATTGTGGAAGAATTACAGGCGTTGGCCATTTCTCCCGGAATTACCATAATACGTGAACACGAAAATTGGATATTAACCGTACAAGAGTATACAATGCGTAAGGTAATTTGTCAAATACGTGTACAAAACAAAAACCATGTGTGTATGTAATTCTTATGAGTGGTAAAACTAAGTAGATTCTTTCATACCTTTGAATGTGGTGTTACCTTCCCTATCATGGATTCATATCTCAAGTAACAATAGTTGAACAATGAAAATTAAAGTGACATATGTACCGAGTAGGAGCTGTGGTTGAAATGACATAAGCCGGCCGCAGTGGCCGAGCGGTCTAAAGCGCGCCAGTCACAGTCTGCACGGCAGCAGTTAGAAATTCCCCTTGGGCATGGATATTCGTGTCGTCTTTAGTATAAGTTCATAAGTAGTTCGGAAGTTTAGGGACTGATGATCCCGCAGTTAAGTCGCTCAAGCTTAACAAACATTTGAACATTTGAAATGACATACTAAAGTAGCGGCATGTCGTGAAATCGCATTCTAGGGTCTTTTATGTTTGAGTTGGTAGTTTGTGGCTACAGACACATTCAACAATACTGGAGTGTCACAACTGCTAAGTCTTTGATGTTGTCAGAAGTGGAAATCAAAATGTCGTAGTAACGGAGTCTGTAAGTAACGTTCTTTACTGGCTCCACTATATCGCTTACTTCTCTGTTATAGTTACTGTATGGTCACTTGCCACTATGACTACAAAATTTGAAGTTGGTTGCGATTTTTTTCTTAATTTTGAAAACCTACGATGAGGAAAAGAGGAACTTGACAGAGAGGGGAAGAGGGTCGAAGAGAGGAGGAAGAGGGGGGAAGGAAACAGGAGATGGAGTGAGGGGAATGGATAGAGGGACGGGGAGGAGGAAGAGGGCATGGGGGAGAGAGATGGGAAGTAAATAAGCAGAAGACGGAAAAAATATTGCTTTTCAGAAGGGCAATTACACGTCGCACAATCCATAGTCGAGAAACAATTTGAATATAGTAAATCCACTGCCTTTACAGTAAATTAATTTCTCAGGGCACTTCTTTTTCGTTGCTTTCCCTTAGTTCCACATACCCGTATTATCGCGAAACGGTATTGATCTGAATTTTGTTCGTCCCTGATGCGTCTTTTTTCTAACTTTCGTTTCATCCCACATAGCTGCTGCAATGCAAAGTATATGGCTGATTTGATTGATGTGTTTTCTCGGTGCGTTTATGTACGCAAGTATTCTGTGAATTACTTTTCTATTTGTTTAAAACTGACTGAGCAACAGTGAACCGTGGCCATGTTTTTCTAGTGATCCTAATTTCACTAAACACGCATTCGGCGGCAACGTGGTGCATCTTCTTGAGATGAATGAACTAGAACCTGGCCATGCACAGTCTTCAAACATCTCCTCGGAGGCAGCTGATAACGACGTGATGAAAGAGGAAGACGTACCACTTCACAAATTCGTGACGGCTTGGAGCTTCAAGAAAGGATGTAGGGGCACAGTGTCTGCCTTTCATCACCTACGTAGCAGATGCGGGTCACGTTCATTCGCTCGTCAAGTTACTTTCTTGGAATCTGGGAGCATTTCTACATCACACGGTACTGCTGAGACAGCACGTTTCTAACTTTGCACCGCTCAGACACTTCCGTGTTATCTTTTCCCGGATAGGTTGCGGGTATCTTCATGTGCCGCTGGCAATATTTGCTTTCTGTTATATACATATATATAACGTTACGAATAGGTAAAATCTTTATCACACAATGTTATTCACATACTTTTTTGTAGTTAGGGCAACCATAGCTTACATTATGTATTAAGATATTTCCAAACATATCAGAATATAATGTTAATATTTTTCGAAAATATAAATGAAAATTCTTCAAGGCTGCATTAGGTGTATGCAGGTTCCTTCATCGAGCAACTCCACACATTTTGCACAATTATGCATGCATCTTCGGGTGAATAACTTTTACTTCATACGGCTAAAGTTCTAGTTGTAAACCATTAATTACGTATTCTCACAAAAGTGAAAACCTCAAGTGTCTAAAATATATACGCCGTGAGTTCAACGTTGAAGGTGTCTGAAAATTCCTTCTCCGATGGACGCACGCACAAGCCCTCCGCCAGGTAGATAATACCATAGTTCATAAAAATCTCTATAAACTCTGTATTACGATAGTTGTGAAGGAACTAAGCCATCATAAAGGTAATTTATTATAACCACTGAAGGCCTAAACGTACTCATTCATTATTAAACGCCGTTCTAAAATAATAATTCGTATCAAAAGAGATGTTGAAGCTGTGCTCACTAGATCGCTGTAATTGGATAAACTCCTTGTCCATTTGGCTCACCAATTAAAGAGCACCGTAAGAACCATTAATTAGCCCTGTTTTATCCAATAAACGCAGCAGATCTCCTTAAAACGTGTGAGGATTCATTGGCAGGGCCGTCCAACACCTCCAGCATTTGGCAATCTAACTGACCAATTGTATACAATTAGCATAGTCCATCAGGGAAAAAAAGCTATCTATCAAGGATAGGGGGAATAGATCGTCCACGAGACCCAGAAACAGACCCAGACCCAGATACAGACTCTCAGGTGCTGACTGTTTTTTTCTTTTTTAATTATTTTTGTTAAGGCGCTCGATACGTTTCAGCACTGTCGACTGTGTGGTTGCATAGTAAAGTACCGAGTAAACAGAACACAGCTGTTGATTACTCTTGTAATATGCAAGTTGTTTCGATGAACCAGCAGGCAGCGTTACAGAGCCGTTACTTATTATATGATAACGAAATTGCAGAATTACCGCTGGAAGCAGTTACTTTGGGAACACACTTCGGAGCGATTTAAATTAGAAGAACCAAATAAAATTAATCGTAAGGCAGATACCAAAGTGTGTTTCAGTGGAGGAATGCTCAAAATGCGTAGCCCACCTACAAAGGAAGTAGCTTTCAAAATACTAGTTCAAGCAATACTTAAAAATTTCCCGTTCGCGTTGAATACGTACCAGTTGGAAATGATAAAGGAACACGCTTCGTTATAGATTTAACAATCGTGAAAGCGTCACAGAAATAAATGGCCAACTCCAATTGCAGACGCTGGAAGAGAGGCGATCTCTATCACTGTATAGGTTACTGTCTAAGATAAAGGGCCTACTTTCCTCGTACACTTACCTCGCGAAAAACGCTTCAGGATAAAATTAAGGAGATGAGGACCCACAGAGAGACTTACCGGTAATCGTTTACCCGCGAAGCACATGCGACATATACTGCCCTCTTTGACACAGCATGAGGTGCCCTCGGGGTGTAATGCAGATGTGTATATGGAACTGACTGCATAAACTCACTTTCTCCACTAGTGAAGAACTTCGTCGTGAAATAATCATCTATTTTTCAGAACTTTTTTTTTCACTTGTCAAGGTCAGGATGTAGGGATACTACTAGCTATACTTTTTTCTTTCCGGATAATGTCTTCCGGAGAAAATATGAGCAGCAACTAATCATAACATAATCTTTCAACTAAATTTCATTTATACATCTTTAGAATCAATACAGAATAACGGTTTCCATGTTAAATATACAAAATCTTCGCACCTCTAATTTCCAAGCAACTTCTGTAAAAAACCAGAAGTACTGTAAACGTTTCAATAAATATTTCAAAAAGTGAACAACGATTGCTAAAACAATAATTCTATCATAATCATCAGTAGATAGATACGAAAAATAATTTAATATCACATTATGTAACACGTCATAGTCCTCATGCCATATAAAACATAAAATCAGTATGTAGGTGTCCGCAAGATAATATTGCAGACATAACCCTGATCGTCATTAATAAGCATTAACACTTCATGACAGCAGTATTGTAGCAGAATCTTCTAGAGGCCGTGTTAGAATGGCCATTGTTTCACAGAAACGTCGTTTAGTATTTGTAGACCAATTATACAGACACCTTACACTGTAAATCGATGTATCCCACTTGGCATACTATGCTCAACTAAGTGAAAAGTGATAAAGTGGACTTCGTTACACATTTGCCACTAAGTAGCTATAGTGATAATTAGATTTCTATTTGCCATGTTTACATCATATAATTTTTTTCAGTTTCATTATACAAGTGATTTGTGTCCCTAAAAAAAAAATACAAATATAATTAAATCCACAACATTTTACCCTCTTGCATAAACTACTTCGTGTATTAGAGTTACACATAGATTTAACAAATCTTACAAAATAGGTTTAAACGCATAGTTATCCCATTTTCTTTCGCTTTAAGTAGTGTTACATATCGAAATCGAGACGTAGATCTTCTTTCCATATCATATGTTTATGGTGAAGCAGGCAAAACGGAGTACAGGCGTCTGAAAAAAAGAGGTTGACAGGAAGTGCAGACTGGCTAAGCAGGAATGCCTTGAGGAGAAATGCAAGACCGTAGAAGAATCTATAACTAGGGCAAAGATAGATACCGCCTACAGGAAAAGAAAAGAGTTATTTGGAGACAAGAAAAGAAGCGATGTAAATATCAAGAACTCAGATTTAAAAAAAAAAAAAAAAAAAAAAAAAATAGATACCCCTTTTTTATTATATATTCGTTTAGTACGTAAGTAAATATGAATTATTTGAAACACTTTTTATGCATTGTGATAAATGGCGCTGTAATAGTCACAAACCTATAAGTACGTGGTGTCGCATAACATTTCGCCATTGATACATTACCTGTGTTAAAATAGACCGTTTACCAATTGCAGTAAAGGTCGATATGGTATTTATGTATGGCTATTGTGATCAAAATGCCCAATCCAGATCCAAGTGTCCGAACCTATCGTCGGATAGTTACGTTATTTAAAGAGACGGGAAGTGTTCAAGCACAAGTGAAACGTCAACCAAGACCTAAAACATGTGATGATGCCCAAGTAAGTCTATTAGCTTCAATTGCGGCTAATCCGCACAACAGTAGCAGACAAATTGAGTGAGAATTGAAAATGTCAAAACCGTCGGTGTTCAGAATTCTACATTAACATAAATTTCACCCGTGCTATATTTCTATGCACCAGGATTTGCATGATGACGACTTTGAACGTCGTGTACAGTTTTGCCACTGGGCACAAAATAAATTACGGAACGATAAGAGATTTTTTCACGCGTTCTGTTTAGTGACGAAGAGTCATTTACAAACAGAAGTAACGGTAATACGCACTATTGGGCAACGGTAAATCCACGATGGCTGCGACAAGTGAAACATCAGCGACCTTGGCGGATAATTGGCCCCTATTTTATCGATGGCAGTGTAAATGGTGCAATGTATGCTGATTTCTTACGAAATGTTCTACCGATTTTACTACAAGATGTTTCACTGCATGACAGAATTGCGATGTACTTTCAACATGATGGATCTCCGGCATATGGCTGGCGTGCAGTTGATGCGGTCTTAAATGGAATATTTAATGACAGGTGGATGGGTCGTAGAAGCACCATACGGAACATGGCTCGCATGTTCACCGGATCTTACATCCCCCGGATTTCTTTCTGTGGGGACAACTGAAGGATATTTGTTATCGTGATTCACCGACATCTAAAAACATGTGTCAGCGCATTGTCAATGTATGTGAGAACATTACTGAAGGCAAACTACTCGCTGTTGAGAAGAATTTAGTTAAGCGTATTACCAAATGCATTGAAGTTGAAGGACATCATTTTGAGCATTTATTGAAGTCATGATGTAATTACAGATAATCATGCAATAACAGCAAGGATTCTCATAATGTACGATAATTTCACAAAAATACATGTATCACATTGGAACAATTGAGATAAAGTTCAAACGTACTTACGTTTTATGTTTTAATTTAAAAAACCTACCTATTACCCACTGTTCGTCTAAAATTGTGAGCAATATGATTGTGAATATGAGTGTCTATCACAAAGCGAAAACAAGTGTTCCAAATAAAACATTCATATTTATTTTCGTAATAGACGAAGATGTAATAAAAATGGAGGTGTTTTCCCTCTTCAAGCCAGAAAAATTTTGTTCTTTGTACGTTTTTCGTTTGATGCTTATTTCGTGAAATATTTGGTCCGGTCACTATCAATGGACCACCTTATATATAAGACCTTTGCTACTGTGGAAATTTTTATAGGATATGTTTATCGTTCTAAGTGGTAATCATTACGACCTGAAGAACTTATTATCGTAGCCTTAATTCTAGGTTTCAATTTGTTCAAGTTTCTTTAAATCATAATTATTTGTTTTCCGTACATGTATATCACATATACCAACTTTCTTCGTAGTTCGCCGTTCTTTTCATCTGATAGTGGACATTTATTTAATGGGCCCAATGCCATTCCGGAAGCAATTACAGGGAGGAGACAGAAAGCTGTGGGAGGCTCCTTATTTCGTGTCGGGCGTCCATTAGTCGGCTAAATGCAGTAACTAGTCATGGACTCAAGAAGTCGCTGGAATTTCTCTCCAGAGGAAGTGATCCATAGTGGTTCTATATCCGTACAAAGTTACGAAGGTGTAGCTAGTGCAGGATTTTGCGCACTAAATGACCTCTCTATTGTGTCCCATAAATGCTATATGGGGCTATGCCGGTAGATCTGGCTGACAAAGACGCCCTCTACAGCTGTCCAGAATGTTGTTCCAACCAATCTTACGATAATGTGGCCTAGTGACGTGACACATTGTCATCCACAAAGATCTCGTCGTTGTTTGGGTACTTGAAGTCCATAACATATTCCAAATAAAGAAACTACCATTTCTGATCATCTGAGGTGTGAGATATAAAATGGACAGGACGACCCAGTCCGTGCCATATACAAAACATCATCCACAACAATATACATATTCCACAATCCACCCGAAGGTGCTTGGCGTAGAGTACTCAGTACCATTAGTAGTTACTTGTTTTCCTGTTTCACTCGCATATAGAGTGACAGGAAAACGAGTGCTTGTTTGCAACCACACTAACCCTAATCTCCTTGATCTTATCCTCGAGTGTGTACGCGAAATGTATGTTCTTGGCAGTAGAGTCGTTCTGTCCCCGTCTCAAATTCCGGCCATCTAAATTTCATTACCAGTGTTTCTTGAAAAGAACGTCACCTTTCCTCCAGCGACTCCCATTTTAGTTCCCGAAGCATTTTAGTAACACTCGCGCATTGCTCGAATCTACAAGTTACAAACCTAGCCGTCCGCCTCTGGTCTACTTTAAATCGACCTGGTGGGGATCCTAAACAAATGAGCAATACTCAAGACACGGTCGTACAAGCGTTTAAATACGGTCTCCTTTACAGACGAATCACACCTTCGCAAAATTCTCCCAATAAAAAGCAATCGACCATTTGTCTTCCCCACAACTGTCGTTTTATATTCGTTGCATATCATAACGCTATGCAGCGTTACGCCCAGATATTTAATTGACGTGACTCTGCCAAGCAGTACACTACTAATGTTGTATTCGAACATTGCGGAATTGTTTCTCCTACTCATCTGCATCACCACAATACACTATTATATGTATTATAAAACGATACGTTTCAGAAAAATAACGCAACTTATCAGCAAAATAGCGACTTCATTGTGAAACTGAGTCTTGCTTTGTTCAGTCTTGCTAAAATATACTTCTACTGTTACTTACACAGATATGTAGACTTTAACTACAAGGACATTGAACATTTATGTAGTTTCAATTATTTTACACAAAAAGTATTGGCATCACAAAATGACGGCTTTGTAAAAAAAAGAAGTATACCAGAAGACGATGACAGAGACCATCGAAACCGGTTGTCGAGATAAAATTATATACTAGCGATCTTGACATTATCCTTTCTGGAATCTATTACAATGTTTTGTATAAAAGTAAACCACATAAATAGTTACACTTTCAGTTGTACTCGATTTAGTTTTGAAAGACGAGAGTTTTTTCTCACTCTGCAGGGTGAGTCAAAAGTCGCAGTACTACCTATTTTTTCAAAGCCTCTGCAATAATTGGGGAAACCTATTTTACGGTCGTTACTGAACATGATAAATTTCTTTTTAATAGAAAGGCAGTTGTGTGATATATCAAACAACATCAACATTTCTTTGATAAGTTTATTTCTGTAAACAGATTCAATTTAACAGTTATCGTTTAAAATTTAGAACTGGGCTGTTTATCTTAAACAAGCGACTTCCTGCATGCATACCAGTAATACTAACAAATTAGTCCATACCCTGTATCGCAAATGTTACATAACTAATGCTTTAAGTAACATGTATTTCGAAGTAAGATAGGTAATGTTAATATAATGATAAGAATAATGAATTATTGGTAACATTGCGTTAAGTATTTAGAAAAAGATATTTTTGATGTTATGGTTTGGCACAGAAGAGAGAATTTATATAACTCCGGCTGGTAGTGGAGTGTAGGCTTCGGTTTACAGCACCACTTTCCTTCCAGCGCTGTTCTTTTCCTCTCACTGCTCCGACCACTACCCCCACCACTACCGCTCTCCTCACGCTTGCCCAGCGGTCTACGCATCTACTGGCCAATTTATCCTGCATGGACTCTACTGCTGATCAGACTGTTGGGGTCTTACACTAGTTTATGGTATCTCCTGCTTCCATCCTTCACATAGTGCTCATGACACTTAGTTTGTAATGACGTTTATAGAATTTCAAATATCATTTCTGCATATTAACTGTGTTATGTCTTGGTTCTCTGTTCTTAGTCTTATACAGGGTGTCCCAGCTATCTTATCCAACCAAAATATCTCTGGAACAATAACAGCTAATGGAAAACGACTTTCACCGGTATCAATGTACGGCTGGGGCCCATGAATGTACATATTTGGAAACGAAAGCAAATGTGTTTTTTAACATAAACTTATGTTTTTAAATGGACACCCTATATTTTTTCTTCGGCAATCCATAGCATGACAAATCACATAAGCAATGGCGTTGATTGCATCGCAATATTCCAATTACATCCCGATATATTGCGACGCGAAGTTGACGCTTGAAATACGCGAACGCGTGGCTAGCGCATGTCCTGAGCAGCATGGGGTTCTCGCCTGAGTCTCAGGACTTGCGCTAACCGCGCGTTTCGCGTATTTCAAGCGTCAACTTCGCGTCGCAATATCTCGGGATGTAATTGGAATATTCTGATGCAATCAACGCCATTGTTTATGTTATTTGTCATGCTATGGCTTGCTGAAGAAAAAATATAGGGTGTCCATTTAAAAAAAAAAAACATACGTTTGTGAGAAAAAACACATTTGCTTTCGTTTTAGAATGTTTCCAAATATGTACATTCATGGGCCCCAGCCGTACACTGATACCGATGAAAGTCGTTTTCCAATAGCTGTTATTGTTCCAGAGATATTTTGGGTGGACAAGATAGCTGGGACACCCTGTATATCCTAGAGAAGAGTATATGAGGATTATGTGTTCTAGTGAGTCCCAAATGAAATGTGACATCAGTTTTACCGAAATACAGGCGGCAGCTCTGCCAACGTCACCTCTTTCATACCTCGTGAGCGCGACCCTATCGACCCCTACGTCTGTTCACATAAAGTGTACCACGACCTTTGTCACCTCAGTGTATGTAGACTGGCGCCACTGACTGTCTCGTCTGTTGTCTGGCAGGTGCCGAGGTGGGCATCAGCACGGCGCGCATCCACGCGCGCGGCCCCGTCGGCGTGGAGGGCCTGCTGACCACCAAGTGGGTGCTGAGCGGCGAGGGTCACACCGTGCAGGACTTCGCCGAGGGCGGGCCCTGCACCTACCTGCACGAGCAGCTGCCCATCGACTGAGGCCAAGCGCTCCTCATCCACCTCCCTATTTATTCACACCAACCCATCCAGACGTCTGCTCTCTCCAGCAACTCTACAATCTTCCTCATCCATCATGTAATCATAACTCATGTATAATGTACAACACACAGGAAATACTGCCATAATAAACAACTCATAAATCATCATCCATTGTTTTAAATTATACCTACCTAAATCCAAAACCTTTCTTTTATTGTTGTTGTCTTCCCTCCGAGGCCTACAACCTCTGACAATAAATTTAATTATCTTCATAATTAATGGATAGGGTCACTGTTGATTAGATTTTGTAGGTGGATAGAAGTACCAGCAGCTGTATAGAAATTCTTTATTTAATTTAGCGCGACCGGTTTCGGTGCTTCAATTACACCATCTTCAGGCCCCTGTTACAGTTACACAACGAGGGCCTGAAGATGGTGTAATTGAAGCAACGAAACCGGTCGCGCTGAATTAAATAAAGAGTTTTTATACAGCTGCTGGTACTTCCATCCACATACAAAACCTGACAAAGTTCTATAAATAAAGTCAGAACGGTCGATCGGGCAACACAGCCGAATCCAAACGCTGCACTGCGTAGCAGCTGGTATTGACATCCTGTCCACGCCCTAGTTGACCATCGCGTGTGCTCCTTGTTAGACCACTTGGAGGACGTGCTTGTTTAGTGTATTGGTTCTGAACTGAGAACAGGATAATGAACGGTAAAATGATCAATTTAATGTTTTATTTTAAGCTTGACAGGACACGTAAAGAAATAAATGCGATGCTTGTACTTCTTTCCATTGAAACATGTGTGTTTAAATAAAATAAAATTAAATTCAGCTCGGAGACTAGAATGAGTGTGTGGGTGTAGGTTTGTTTGTGTTCAGGTGCATCGGTGCTTCTTGAGACTGGGATAGCGCTGTGAATATTTAAAAAAATGTTTTGAATGTCAATAATTAAAGTAAGAGTAAATATTATAATTAATCGGCTTGGCATCGACTTATAGCAATATGTGTGGCCCTGATGGTGCAATTATCTATCCAGTACAAATCCGGTTGTAGCTCAAGGTGGGATTCGTTAGTTAGACAAACAAATAGTTCATTAATTAATCAAAATACTGACCAATGTTTGACACAAATGTGATGTCGAAAATAAATGTTATTACGGGTGGAGTAACTGACAATTTCTAACAGCGAGCGATAGCAGCAGAAAACGTGTAAGGGTGTGGCACAGCAGAAACGCTAAGGTTGAAAATTATGTATCCGTTAATTAAGTAAAGATAAAAGTTTAGATTACTAATGTAACACAGGCTGTGTTTGAACTCTATTGCGATCTAAGTAAAGACTGTTATATGTAACAACACGTGCTGTGGTAATATTTACCTTATTAACAAATGAAAAGTTGTGTCGTAAAATAGATCATTAAATAAATAGGGTGTACAACAACTAATACCGAATATAAAGGTGCTCAAGTGTAGAATGAGAGACAATGTATAACAGTAACTAACGGAAACAGAAAGAAATTGTACAATGTAGCATAGTGTAGGAACGCGTAAGTCGATAATTATGCAATTGACTAATTATTTATAGTAAATATCAAAGATCAGAAAGGTAGGCAAATAAGGAAATGGGACCTGGATAAATTGAAGGAACCTGAAGTTCTCGAGAATTTCAGAGGGAGCTTGAGACAACAACTGACAGAGACAGGGGGAAATAAAACAGTAGAAGAGCAGTGGATAGCATTGAGGGATGAAATAGTGAAGGCAGCTGAGGACATAATAGGTAGAGCGGCAAGACCTACAAAAATTCCTTGGATATCACAGGAAGTGCTAAATTTAATTGATGAGAAGATAAAATATAAAAATGCAGTAAATGAAACAGGCAAAATGGAATACAGACGAGTAAGAAATTAGATTGACAGGAAATGCAAGATAGCTAAGCAGGAGTAGCTAGATGGAAAATCCAAGCCTGTAGAAGAATGTATAAATAGGGGGAAAATAGATGCCACCGACAGGAAAATAAGAGACGTTGGAGAAACGAAAAGCAAATCTATGAATATAAAGAACTCAGGTGGAAAACCATTTCTCAGCAAAGGAGGAAAAGCTGAAAGGTGGAAAGAGTATATAGAGGGGCTCTGCAAAGGAAATAAACAATATTGTCGGAAGGAAAGAGGAAGTAGCGAAAGATGAAATAGAAGATACTATACTGAGAGAAGAATTTGACAGAGCACTGAAAGACTATGTCGAAACAAGGCCCCTGGAGTGAAGGACATCCCCTCAGAACTACTGAAGTCTCTAGGAGAGCGAGCCATGACAAAACTATTTCACCTGGTGCGTGAAATACCCACAGACTTTAAGATAAACGTAATAATCCCTATTCGAAAGAAAACAGGTACAGACAGATGTGAAAATTACATAACCATCGGTTTAATAAGTCATTATTGCGCAATTTTAACATGAATTATATACAGAAGGATGGAAATACTGGTAGATGCCGACCTCGCAGAAGATCAGTTTAGATTCATGAGAACTGGAGGAACAAGGGAGGCAATACTCACTTTACGGCTTATCTTAGAAGATAGATTAAGGAAAGGCAAACCTAAATTTCTAGATTTGTAGCAAGCTTTTGATAATGTTGATTGTAATTCACTCTTTCAGATACTGAAATCAGCAGAAGTAAAATATAGGGAACGGAGGGTTATTTACAACTTGTACAACAACCAGACAGCAATTAATAGAGTTGATGGATATGTAAGGGATGCAGAGGTTGGGAAGGGGGTAAGATAGGGTTGTAGCCGTCCTCCAATGCTGTGAAGGAAAGCAAGAAGAAATTTGGGTAAGAAATTAAAGTTCAGGCTGAAGAAATAAAAACATTGCGATTTGCCGATGACATTGTAATTCTGTCAGAGACAGCAAAAGAGGAGGAGCAGTTGAACGGCGTGGATAGTGTGTTGAAAGGTGCGTATAAAATGAACATTATCAAGTGATAAACAAGTGTAAAGCAGTGCAGTCTAAAATAAATCAAGCCATGCTGAAGATATTAGATTAGGCAATGAAACAATAAAAGTGGTAGATGAGTTCTGTTACTTGCAGTATAATAACGTAATGTTCAAATGTTTGTAAATCTATCGGACTCAACTGCGTGGTCATTAGTCCGTAGCTTACAAACTATTTAAACTAAGATAAACTAATATATGGACAACACAAACATCCATGCCAAGGGGGGACTCGAAACCGCGACGACGATCGGCCGCGCGCATCGCAGCACCGCGTCCCAGTACGCACGGCTAATCTGCCGCGAGAGTAAAATAACACATGATGGTCGCAGTACAGAGGATATAAAATGCTTTTTTGAAAAAGAGAAATTTGTTAACATGTAATATTAATTTTAGCGTAAGGAAGTCCTTTCTGAAGACATTTGTGTGGAGTGTTGTCTTGTATGGGAGTGAAACATGGACGATATACAATGTGGACAGGAAGAGGATAGAGGCTTTTGAAATTTGGTGCTACAGGAGAATGCAGTTGATTAGGTGGGTGGATTGCGTAACTAATGAGGAAGTACTGAACATTATAGGGGAGAAAAGGAATTTGTGGCATACCTTGACTAAAAGAAAGAATCGATTGGTAGGACACATTCTTAGACATCAAGGAATCATGAATTTAGCGTTGGAGGCAATTGTGTGGGGTAAAAATCGCACAGGGAGACGAAGAGATGAATACAGTAAGCAGATTCAAATAGTTGGAGGTTGCAGTTCTTATGAGGAAGAGGCTTGCTCAAGATAGAGAAGGGTGGAGAGCTGCATTAAACCAGTCTCCGGGAGAGGACCACAACAACAAAGATCAAAGCTTAGAATCACAGACAATCTATGAAAGTAACTAATAGCAACAAAAGCAGTTGGACAGTGTAGCGTAGTGTAGAACGCCTAAGTCGACAATTATGTAATTCGATAATTATTTAATGCCGACCGCGGCGGCCGAGGGGACTGAGGCGCTCCAGTCACGGTCTGCACGGCCACTGTGGTCGGGGGTTCGAATCCCCCCCTCGGGCATGGATATTTGTGCCGTCTTTAGTCTTAGCTAGTTCATAAGTAGTTTGTAAGTTTAGGGACTGATGACTCCGTAGTTAAGTCCCATAAGCTGTACAAACATTTGAACATTTGAATTATTTAATGTAAAGATAGAACTTTAGTTTATTACATGCCAAAAACTGACTATGAATGGATCTATTAAAGCCCTTAGCAATAATTATGTTATCAGCAAGTGGTGTAATTAAAAACGCTTAACACGATAGAGAATAAATGCTGGTAGCTACCTGATAAACTAGTTGCTTACGATTTCTGTAACGAAAGTGTATGAGCATAACAAACCGGGATACTAAGTATGTACAAAATATTTAACAGACACACAAGAATCTGCCTCCCTACTCGGAATACCAATCATAAAATAAATTTAAAGTCACTAACCTCTTTTCCACTTACAGCAGCGTGGCGATACGCAGTATATTAATGATGAAATATCCACAGTAAGATTGAATCTTCTATCTAATCTACCGTTACCCTTAAAGCTCACAGTTTAAGACAGTTTGCTAATAATGCTGAGATCTTTCAGTTTAATAGCGGAAATGAAGCTATCATCTAACTTGAAGAGAAATAAATTGTTATTATTATTATTACTTTTCAAACACAATTACAGTAAAAAAATACGTAGCAGATTCGAAGATACCAACAATCTCTTTCTCGTGACTGCTCCAAACACTCTCAGCCTACTATTCTCCAGCGACTATTTTTGTTTACCAATAATCGTCAGCACAGACTTCACGGCAACCGATCTCTCTGACCAGAAAGCATCAATTACAAAATGTGATGTTGCCACCTTTCACCATGAAGTATGCGTATGAGTAGTTCACCAGTTTTCGAGGAAGCCGGTAAAGTGTTTCCTAGAGTCCCCATAGCTGAAGACCAACGACCGCCGTCAGTGACGAAAACATTGGGAAAGTGAGGACAATTATCATGAACTATCGTCAATTAACTGTGTACATCATGACGGATGAACTGCAGATGAATCCGTGAAACGAATCCTTACCCAGAAATAAGGGAAGAGGAAAGCGTGTTGTCGTCTTGTGCCACATTACTCGACTAACGATCAGAAGCAGGCACGTTAAGAGACTTCACAGGATATTGTCGAAACGGCGGATGCGTCACCCAATTTCTGAAACCGTACTGTCACTAAACATGAAACCGGGTGTCTCGGTACGACTCTGAAACGAAACGGCAAAGCATGGAATGACGCTCTCCGACATCACCTCGTCGGAAAAAGATCAGTGCCGTAAAATCGCTCATCAAAATGATGCTGATAACGTTTTCTCGATAGTCAAGGCATTATCCACAAGGAATTTCTCGGTAACGACGCTTTACGCTGCAGGCTATGTTGAAATTTATACCCGTTTCATGCAATGTCTACGCAGGATATGGCCCAAATACGGACAACAAAGTTCCTGGGTTTTCTTTGCGACACCGCTTACCCATGCATAGCCAATTTCGTCAAACAGTTCCTCGCGAAAAACTAGGTGGTACAACGAGGACATCCACCATACAAGCCGGATCCCAATCGTCCAGGCTTCTTCATACTCCCTCGACTCAAATTCGCTGTCGAAGGAAAGAGATTTGACGGTATTCCTGACATCCAAGAAAACGTGAAGAGACTTTCGAACACCTTTCCAAAGGAAGACTTCGTGAAAAGTCTCCAGGACATATATAGCAGAGCTCAGCGGTACATACTTACGGGATGTGACTACTTCCAAGGACATTAAGGTAACTGTAGTTGTTATTTCATCTAAGTCAACGTTTTGAACTTTACTGTCAGAGGTTCTGTTCTTGTGAGCAGAGTCTTCGGTAATGCCGTCTGCGGTTACTAGGAACTTAGTATTTCACCTCCTTCATTCCTACTACTGAAAGCACGGTTTCTCGTAACAACTTCTTTCCTGTCCCCTAAAATCGCTTTGGACTGTCCATTGCCTATACATTAACATCTAACTTTGCTTTCTGAATTGCTTTTAATAATCGTATACGCTTTCTGTATATCTTCTCCTTTTCCTAACGACATTCGATTGTGTACCTGAGAAATAGTTGTCAGCGCTTCGTTGCTTTCTAATCTGATGAGAACACCTGCATCAGTATACTATTCACAATAGATAACTATCTGTTTGCCTTTCCTACTCATAACGAATCATACTCTCGTTTTTGCTGCTATTGATCGTTTTTTGAGCTGCTCAGAAATCCTAACTTTCTAACCATTCCACGTCACTGATCCCAACATCTTTTGGTTAACGACTCATCTACACAAGATGAACCTGCAAGTCGAAAACCAGTTAACCAGATAAAAATAAAGTTGTAGAACACACCCAATATTGTGATTTTTAATTCTGTATGATGGTGTTCTACTAATAACCGTATGACGTCTCTGCCTTTTGGAGCCATCATACTAATTTGTATGTGAGTAGCACATAAGGAGAATTCCAATAGCTTCTTATTACGTTGACAATGGGCTGAGTGACTTGATTGTGGTGTATGTTAAAGTGCACCAGCTGTACTGGAAATGTAATCGTCATGACAAGAAGTAAACTTAGGCGCCAAAGTTTCATATTTATGTTTTACGAACGGCAAATAATTTTTACAAATATTTCTCATATTTCTGCTGTTGTAAAAAATAAGAAAAGCACATGACTCATGTTGCATTAGAAATCTACAAGATCTGATGATGGCAGATTAGCTCTGCAGAGACCGGTCGAAATGAATGATATTTCAAGGCGATCTTGGGGAACCTATGACTTGTGCAGATTTTTAGAAAATAATTAATTTTAGGTTACGCTGTAACATATGAAGTCTCTTCAATAAAATCCTACCTGGTAACTTTTTCCGATTCTTATTCAGTATAAATTTTTATAAACAAAACAGTGCTGAAATTAATGTGAATATTTCGAGAACTTTCAATCCCGCCTGAATCTCGTATCGAAGCGACTCGCCTCCAGGTGTTTCTTCTACTCCAGTTGCGCTTCGTGACGCAAAGCGGATTACGTTACACGCAATTGGGCGCTCGATTAATCCGAGTAACGTTCCATAAACATTTACTGTCGCATTAATAGCGTGCAGTAGTTTATTAATTTGTGAGTACTGGCTTTTGTACGAATTCTGTGATTGCGGACTGAAGGGTAGCGGATGAATATTGTAATTAAATTTTAGGTTGCTACTTCCTGTACTTTGTTCTCGTGCCTCTTAGTCATAAAGTGGCTGAGACGCTGTAAAGAAAATAATAATTGAAAACTGAGTTTACAGCTCATATACTTTCGTATATAGACAGTCTCAGGTCAAGACTGCGAATCCACGGCGTGAGAAAATCCATCAGCGCCAGGGCAATTGCATGTGAAATGACCTCAGGTTAATGTAAAACTTTATTAATGAGACTCTCTCAAGTACTTTGAAGTGTTAGAAGACAACTACGGCCCTCACGTGATCTGTACTGCTAGTACAATTAGCAACAAGTGCACGAAGATCGTGGCTATACGATTGAGGGAAAGGGGTCTGAAAAAATGCTAACATTGACGCCTCGTCAGATGTTATGCCTTTTACTTCAAATTCTTTCTGCACCGAATCTAAGTACTTTCTTCTTGGTCTACCTCGACTCCTCTTTCCCTCCGCTGCCGACCACATTCAGTATTTATTTATTTAATTAATTTTTGGTACATCTGACGTCACTAAAATAGCTCCAAAGTGTCGCATCTCCTAAAAATTAATTACACCAAGCATTTTCAGTGTTCTGATTCATTATCACCTCCTGCTGAGCTGTAAACAACAGAAGAAACAGTCAAAACGGGTTTTTATTTTCTTTCTCAGATTTTTATACATACCGCACTACGCTGATACTTGCTCCGACGCCTAGAATGTCGCCCCGTTGCAGGTAATTCCATTATGTTATCATTGTCACCTCCCGCTGGCAGTCTGTCAGTTACACGGTGTATACCCTCCGTAACACACCTTTGGGTGGAATGCGCGGTATATATGTACAGGGTGTCCAGAAAAGGGCTCCCTGATTGCAAAATTAAATATCTCGAAAACAAAGATCGATAGAGGAATGCAGGAAACGGTATGTTTATTGTGAAAGCTGAAAGAAGTTTATACAGCAGTTTGAAATAATAGTTATAAAAACTGCTAATAGATGGCACTGTACGCTGTACAGCTCATATCAGCATACATAAGTGAAATAATCGTATGAAAACACTCTTTGCAAACAATCACATCGCAATGTTTTCAAAATGTTCACCATTGGCACTACAGAGGTGGCGCAAACGAACAATGAAATTTGCCATCACATGTCGTAGTATCTCAACCGAAATGGATTCACGTGCCACAGAGATCGCCTATTGAAGCTCGTCCAGCGTGGCGGGATGCTTCGGGTAGACCATGTCTTCCACTGTGCACCACAAAAAAAAGGTCACAGGGAGTCAAATCCGGCGAATATGGAGGCCAATCCATGCCTGTACCAGTAAATTTGAGATATTCCAAAGCAATGACTCGATTCCCGAAGTATTCCTCAAGAAAGCGAAACACTTGTTCGGTCGGATGTGGTCGGCCTCCATCTTGCATAAACCATTCAGTACCTGGTCGATCCTCTAAGGCTTGCTGTGTGGCGACAAATTGTTCCAAAATTGCAACGTAACGTGGACCAGTGACCGTTTCTCGAATGAAAAAAGGGCCAATAATTCCTCTGCTGCATACAGCCGCCCACATAGTAACTTTAGGAGAATACAGCGGTTTCGATTCACACCAATACGGTTTGTCGGGACCCCAAAATCGCCAGTTCTGCTTATTCACGTATCCATTCGGTTGTAAGTGTGCTTCATCTGTAAACCAGATGCAGCCAGCATCAAATCCTTCACTATCAATAATTGTGAGCATCTGATTAGCAATGGCAACCCTTTGATGCACAGCTCGTACGGGAATGGCCTGGTGCTTTTGAATTTTGAATGGAAACATGTGTAGGCTCTTTCTCAATGTTTTCTGCGTGCTGGAACGCTTCAAACCAGTCTCAGATGCAATTCTACGGACGGATGACATTGGATTTCGCTGAATAATTCAGGCGTAACTGCGGTTTGCTTGCGGCCAACATGCCCCACTAGCACTAGATCATCAGTTACGCTGCCTGTTCGTTGAAATTTTGCGACGAGCGTACGAATGGTTTTCGCATTGGGTCCTTTTGGAACATTAAACTGTGCTTGTTGCCGTAGGACTCTCTTCTAACCTGTGGTACTCTAGCACCAGGAAAACGCGTTGTTCAATGGAGTACACGGTTTTCATCTCTTCCTTCGGTACGTGGAACTGATCGCTATGGGCTTCGGATCACTATTTATAGTAGGCATTACTTATGGCGATTACAGCGCCATCTATAAGCAGCTTTTGTAACTATTATTTCAAACTGCTGTATAAAATTCTTACAGCCATCACAATAAACATACCATTTACTGCATTCCTCTATCGAACTTTGTTTTGGAGAAATTTAAAAAATCAGGGAGTCCTTTTATGGACACCCTGTAGATGTATAATCGGGAATGGGGGAGTAATCTGGAATTTTTCGCCACAGGAGAGATAATCATGACACGTCTTGTGGATACACATTTTGTGTTTTCTATGCAGCGGTTTCCATTGCTTCCGCATCCTTGTGCCACTGATCATTGCTGTTTCTCCCGCTTTTTAGGGGCAATTTCTCTCCACAGGGGGAAAATGGTACCCTGGAACTTCATCTGTTCCTCTCTTTTTGCCAAAACAGGAAACTGGGGTGATTTCTGATACCTAAAGTCAGCAGGCGCCATTATATTCGTATTTGTGAAGTTGCTGGATTCTAACTAGGGAGCCGCGGCGGAATATCCGTGCGCTATGAGGCGCCGTGCTGCGGTGCGCGCGGCCGTTCGCCGTGGATGTTCGATTTGTCCCTTGGATATAGGTGTGTGGGTTGTCCTTAGGTTAGTTTAACTTAGTTTAAGTAGTTTGTCAGCCCAGGGACTAATAATCAAGCACTTAAATGCCATATATTTACAAAAATTTGAACATTTTCAAATTCAAATTCAAATGTTTGTATAGCTTATGGGACGTAACTACGGGGTCATCAGTCCCTAAACTTAGAAACTACTTACAAACTAGCTAATACTAAGTACGGTACAAATATCCATGCCCGAGGGGGGTTTCTAACCCCCGACCGTAGTGGTCGTGCAGACCGTGACTGGAGCGCCTTAGTCCACTCGGCCACCGCGGCCGGCTTGAACATTTTCTAACCAAGGAACGAGAATGACTTAAAACTTACTTAACCACTCTACCCCTCGATCAATGGGAGTTTCCCAACTATCGTTCCTAAAGAATGAAGAAAAAAAAAAGAAAAAAAAGGAAAAAGAAAAAAAAAAGAAAGAAAACACGGGTCATTCTTATTTTCAAGAAGGGTCATTGAACGGATGACCAAAACTGTAGGCCTCTAAGTCTTAAGTCGGTCAGTTCCGTAATTGTGAAAATTCTTTTATGTTCGAGTGTTATTTCTGGAGACCGGAATTCTCTTCTGTAGGAATCAATATGGATTGCGAAAGCAACGAGCTTGTGAAACCCAGTTTTCAATATTGATCGACAATCCTCAGAGGGCAGAATATACAGGATCCTAATTAGATACCGTTTCTCTTCACTACAGTAAGGCAAGCATATGCAATATGAAACCACCTAAATTGCAGCATTTTGTTCTTTACGGAGAGAGAGAGAGGTCTTTAGACGTGAAAGTGATACTTGACGTACACCAAGAGAAAGTTACAGGACCGTTACCTTTCGCAAACTGTATAAATGACCTCGCAGATATCATCGGAAATTCAGCGAATCTATTTTTCCGGATGATGCTTGACCACACAAAAATTCTCTGGAACAATAACAGCTACTATTAAACGACTTGCACCGGTAACGATGTAATGCAGGGGCTCATGAAAGTAAATATTTTGAAACATTCTAAAACAAAACTTATGTGTTTTTTTAAATGGACACCCTCTATTATTTCATCAGCAATCTATCGAATGACAAATCACATGAATAATGGCGTTTATTGCATCGCAATACGCCAGCAATCTATATTTTGAAACATTCTAAAACAAAACTTATGTGTTTTTTTAAATGGACACCCTCTATTATTTCATCAGCAATCTATCGAATGACAAATCACATGAATAATGGCGTTTATTGCATCGCAATACGCCAGCAATCTATAGAATGACAAATCACATAAATAATGCCGTTCATTTCATCGTAATACGCCAATTAAATCTCGAGATATTGAGAAGCAAAATTGACGCTTGAAAGACGCAAAACGCGCGGCTAGCCCACATCCTGAGACTCAGGCGAGAACCCCATGCTGCTCAGGACGTGCGCCAGCCACGCGTTTCGCGTATTTCAAGCGTCAAATGCTAGATGCCAGACTCAGATTCAGTGGAAGAATCCTAAGGAAATGCAGTCCGAAAACAAAGGAAGTGGGTTACAGTACACTTGTTTGCCCGCTGCTTGAATACTGCTCACATGTGTGGGATCCGTACCAGGTTGGGTTGATAGAGGAAGTAGAGAGGAACCAAAGGAGAGCGGCGCGCTTCGTTACAGGACCATGTATTAATGGTCAAGCGTTACGGAAATGATCGATAAACTCCAATGGAAGACTCTGCAAGAGAGGCTCTGTAGCTCGGTGCGGGCTTTTGTCGAAGCTTCCAGAACATACCTTTACCGAGGAGTTCAGATGTAAAAATTTTGGGAAGCTGAAGGGACTTAAGTGCGGACTCATCAGTCCCTAAACTTACAAACTTCTTGTGAACAACCTTATTCTAAAGACAGCACAAACAACCATGCCCGAGGGGGATTCGAACCCCCGATGGGGAACGACCTCGCGCATCGCAGCATAGCGCCTCAGTGCGCTCGGCCGCTCCGCCGCGGCTACCGAGGAGTTAAGCGGTATATTGCTCCCTCCTACGTATATCTCGCGAAGAGATCATAAGGATAGAATCAGAGAGATTAGAGGCCACACACATACCGACAATCTTTCTTTCCGCGAACAATGTGAGTCTGGTGTAGGAGAGAGAACCGATTGTGGTGCTCAAGGTACCCTCTGCCACACACCGTCAGGTGGCTTACGGAGTATGGACCATGTGGCGACCGCATGATTTTTTTTCCCCAGAATGTAGAAGCACACTGTTCGCAAAATCTTCGATGCTGCTAGGGATTCTTCCGAAGAGATTAGTGTTCAACAATCGAATGATCTCCTTCAGCTCACATACAATCAATTGTGTTCTCGGCGATTCTACAATTCACATCGTCACGAATGGATACTGACTAAACTCATTGATGAACCCAGACCATTTGGAACGCCGACACAGTTCTAACATAGGCTTCCATCTACGGGTTAGATGGTCAAATATGGAATTCATCAAGTATCATCATTAACAGTCATCAAGTATCATAATTAACATAAGTCTCTCCATCTCTTATATTCAAACGCGCTATCCTCCAATCCTTTAATTGAATATTGTAATCGATTTGTTTTAAGATATCTTCGATTCTAATTAAGATACGCAGTTCTTTTTGGGCCTAACAACACTCAGCGGATCAAGCTCCTTCAATTGCGCTTATAAACACTTGCGTTGATTGATTTTCAAGAAAGCTATGCGTGAACAGCCGGCCGAGGTGGCCGAGGGGACTGAGGCGCTCCAGTCACGGTCTGCACGGCTACTACGGTCGGGGGTTCGAATCCCCCCTCGGGCATGGATATTTGTGCCGTCCTTAGGATTAGCTAGTTCATAAGTAGTTTGATGACCCCGTAGTTAAGTCCCATAAGCTATACAAACAGTTGAACATTTTTATGCGTGAACAACAACTTCACTGCCATTTTTTTCCAACTTTTTCGTCATTTCACTAACGATCCGAAGTACTATTAATACTGCTGCGGCTCTGATGTTCTTGTTTCTTTATTCTTATGTTCCGATTCTATTTCCTTATTCGCTGAAACTACGAATAAACCCTACAGGTTTGCTTATTTCAAAAGAAAGGAAAAGCAAACTACTATAAAATCCGAAGAGTCCTTTTGCAAGCCAGGAACACGTTGCCTCATACAACAATTGTCAACTCTCTGCAGTAAAAAATTATACTGTAAGTAGGGGCTGATCCCAGGACTCTTGTTATAACAAACGCTCTACCAACGTGCCTAGAAAACAGCAGCTCGACATGTTAAAGTCTCACTGGCTTTTCGTGTACTCCGTAGGTCAGGCTATACTATCGTGTGATGCACTCAGTTATGCATTACGTGTGGTTCTAAGTCAGGAAAGGAATGGTCGGGAACATCCTGTAGCTTACGCATCCAGGCAACTGAAAAACGCGGAAAGGAACTATTAAAACACAGAGCGTGAGATGTTGGCTTTAGTGTTTGGAATAACATATTTTAGATGTTATTTATAGGGTAGAAAGTTGGAGATAGTAACAGACCACTCAGCGCTGCGTTGGCTACTAAATTTGAATTATCTATCCTCGCGTCTTGCAAGATGGTGTCTACGTTTAAGTTGGTACGATTTTGAAGTAATTCATCGACCGTGTACCTCACATACAAACGTAGACGGACTCAGTAGGAAAATCCAAAGCATGGAATGTGCAGGAATTGACAGAGACGGCTGGAAGCATGCAGCACAACACGTGGACCCGAACTGTCAGCAGTTTGCCAGCCAGCCGCAGTTCTGCTTGGAGGACGGAATTCTTTTTAGGTCAACACGTGACGGACCGCAAATTGTAGTGCCAGCTACGCTGCGTAACGAAATTCTAAACTCTAAAGCTAGCTCACGATTCTATTTTGCAAGGTCACTCGGGGAAAAGAGCAACTGAGCGCAGAATAACACAGAACTACTGGTCGAAAACGCGGAAACAGGTCGTAGATCAATATGTAAAAAATTGTATCCCATGTGCACAGAGGGCGGAACTCAGCCGCCAACGACTAGAACTGCATAGACTTCCAGAAGCAGATAAACCTAGGGCCGTGATAGGAATTGACATTTTGGACCACAAATTCAAATCCATGTAGGTAATTGATATATACTCATATAATTGACCATTTTTCTCGTTTCGTAGCCATGGTTGCAATACCTGATCAGCAAGCAAGACCGTAGCTCAGGCGTTACTGAATGAATGCATACTGAAATTTGGCATTCCAGATACCATAAGTTCGGATCAAGGAGCAACAGTTATGGCCGAATTATTCAAATAATTGTGTTGGTTTTTGCACATAAAAAATGTACGCACCAGCGCATATCATCCGCAGTCCAACGGCAGAACAGAGATGGTACATAGAACAACAGCTAAAATGTTGAGCTATTATGTTAATTCCCAATGCTTGCACTTGCGCATACAACAAAGTGCATGAAAGTACTTGCTTATCTCCATACGAGGTCGTATTTGGTGAAAAAATGTGATCGATTTTTGCATGAAACAGCAAAAAGGCGATATTTCACGTGGGACAAATCCTTGTGAACCGAAAGGGAAGACGAAGAAATTTGTTTCTAGGTATGATGGCCCACATCAATTCATTGAGATGACCACCCGTACAGTAGTTGTACATCTCAGCACGGTTAGACCTTTCAAGGGGAATATTGAGTTGGTACCTCCTTTGTCGATAGCCGGGAAGGCTGAATCAAAAAAGAAGTGGTTAAAGAGAATGAAAACGGTTCTGTAAAAACTCCGATACATTACTACGCTCTTAGACCGTGCGCAAGGGCAGAGAGCTGATAGCCAGCCGCGGTGGCCGCGGGGACTGAGGCGATTCAGTCACGGTCTGCACGGCCACTACGGTCGGGGTTTCGAATCCCCCCTCGGGCATGGATATTTGTGCCGTCCTAGTTCGTAAGTAGTTCATAAGTAGTTTGTAAGTTTAGGGACTGATGACCTCGTAGTTAAGTCCCCTAAGCTATACAAACATTTGAACATTTTTTAGAGAGCTGATAATTGGTTTCTTAGGCTCAGTTACGACAAACATTTGCAATGATTCCACTTGTACGTCGGAAAAGTGGATGGTTGGATGCAGGAGGACGAATTTTGAAAACAGTGTTTGGAACAGCGGATTCTGAGGACCTTAAAAACATTAATGAGGCGTTACAGCATTTACAGAGCGACATGAGAGGCAACCAGGAGATATTAGACTTGCATATGAGAAGGTTGTTTAGCCTCGAGAATGACGTCTTATATCATACTAAGCAACTCCGAACTCTAGCTTCCACGTTGATATCGCACGTTCCACTATCGGCGAATGCAACAAACCGCGATTTGTACGTAGTTAACAAATATCTGGGAAAGGTTGATAGACGTTAATTGCGAAAATCCTACGTAGTCCACAAGAAAGCATAACCTATGCCCGTATTGAAACGGCGGAGTTAGAAGAGGCATTACACGCCACTCGTGGGCACTTGTCGCCAGCTTGCTATCGCCAGAACAATTTGAGGACGGATTGGAGAGGATTAGAGCAAAATTACCGTAACCACTAGCACTTTTGTCGACCGACAGAGATAAAGCACTATCCATCTATTATCGCATGGCATCGGTAACAAGCAGACAGGTGGGCATATCAAAATTCCGCTTACATGTGAAGGCTGTAGATTACAGAGTAATGAAATACATACATATCTTATATATTGGGAGGCAATGCGCAAGATAGTACTGTTAAAAATACAGGATATATTGTTGGTATGTACAGATAGACGCACTCACAAACTACTGTCAGCGCAGGATCTAATTCAGTGCAATGTGGGACCTGTTACTATTTGCCCCACAAAATTAATGCATACAGTTTCAAAATCTTGTGAATTTTCATTGATTTGCTCGATAAATTTAACCAAGGAATGCCAGAGAGATGTTATAGCAGGGAATCAGGATTTTTTTAAGAAAGTAGGACAGCATTGGCTCTTTTCAGTAGCAAACCCGACGATTATTATTTAAACGTGGTATGAACTAGGACGGCAAATGGAAACACAAAGATTGGAACTCCATGGCCAGGGATTGATAATCAATGGCACGGCATGTGAAATTTCCGGACCTACTTTTAGGTTACCTGCCACAATAGTAGGAACAGTTACAATAGGAATAAAACATACTTGGATTTATGTAGCTGATCAACCGCTGGAAATTTTGCCCCAGGAACATCTTACAATGTTGAATGATTCGTTGAACTCTACCTTACTCACTTCCTTAGATCAAATGATTGCCGCACAGCATGGTCGTATTACTACCGAACGATTGTTAGAACATGTTCAAAATTATCGCCAGCAACAGCGGAGGCAAACAATAATTATCGGATCATCAAAAACTGCGGCTAATGTTTTTTGTATAACGGTTGGATTGTTGTATTACGTGTTTAAGAAAAAAGTCTCTCAAATCCCATTCCTGCTATCCCTAATCCTAATAATCCCATCCAGCAAGCTTGGTACTGAGCGAACTAGTCAAGTTTAGGAAGGCTTGTCATAAAGACAATGCATCTTTCTCATGGACTTAGATTAGATTACATTAATACTTGTTCCACAGATCATATATACGACATTTCGTAATGATGTGGAACGTGTCAGTTTAGTAAACAATGTCTACACTTGACAATCAATATTTTATGGATTTCTTAATTAAATTTTTGTTGTTTTTTATTTATATTTTTAAATTTTTTTTTCGAGTTTTATCCAAACATTCATCTACATTGTAGAAGGAGTTGCCATTCAGAAATTCCTTTAATTTCTTTTTAAATACTAGTTGGCTATGAGGTATAAATCCCGTTTGTATACGGCAAAGTAGATTTCCAGAGAAGCTGACGATAACAGAATGCCACCTCGAATGATGAAGTCGCAGCAAATTTTAGGATTTATCATGTGTTCTGATCTCTGTACAACTGCTAGTATCGGAAAATAACGAAGTAACTATCAGACATATTCGCATATAGGGTAAGGTGGTACAAATTCGATATAGGTAGGCCTACATAAATTTTCGCGCTATTTGTCAGTCTCGTAGTGTCTCGTTGTGTGGCTTTGTAGCGTAGCAGGTTTCTACAGCTCCTCCTGTCTTTTCCAAGAATACACCACTTTGTGCTAAGAAGAGATACATTTTTTCACGTTAGGAGGTAAATGAAGCTACTTAGTCTAACGAGCTCTTATAAATTTTTTATTTAAGGGTGACTAGATTCTCTACTCAAAATGTAATGTTTGGTACAACGAAGTATGCGTTGGTGCCTGACGAAAAAAGTGCTTTTTATGTGGAAGATGCCCTTAGTCAAAATTCTACTAGGAAGTGATACAATTGTACCTAGTGTGGTACATTTTCGAACGATTTTTCTCAATTCTGTAACTTTTTTGTGTGTCTATACTGACATTTGTAATTGTCTAATATTTGTGTTACATATTCGTTAAACATCCAAGAACAAGTGCTATAATTAAAATTACATCTTTTCTCAATATATTTCCAGTTACAATAACATTTGTCCGAAATGATCGAAATTGTACCACCTTACCCTATCAACTCCCTATGGTAAACCACCGCTTAGAAAGTACTCTCACCCACGGTATTACGTAAAAATCTCTTCAAGGCAATGAGATTTTTAACTGCACCACCAAATATTTGCTAATTAAGTTCATAATAAATAATCCATCACGATTTGAAAGGACAGTAGATAGAAATATGACTTTTTTTACCATTTAACAAAACTGTTAGCGGCTCAAAATGCGATTCAATCAATATGGATTTAATCAATAACTAGAGGATCCGTGCAAGTACTGCGCACCGTTAGTGGAATGGCAAAAAATTGATAAAAAATAGAATTAAAGTTGAATGTTCACGTTTAGCTTTCTTAAGAATCAATCAATGCAAGTGTTTAAAGGCGCACATATAAATTCTTGATCCGCTGAGCGTTGGTAAATCAAAAATAACTGCGTCTCTTAGTTAGACCCAAAGATATCAAAAAACAAAACCGATTTAATTCAATAAAAATAGAGGTTACTTGATGTCAAGTCTGTGAAAGAATACCTTTCGTTTAAAGCAAAAATGAAAGAAATCGGTCGGATAGAATGGCCTGACCGACTGACTTAAATTGGGAAGAATGGAAGTAAAGTTGAATTTTCACGCATACCTTTCATCAGAATAAATCAATGCAAGTGTTAAAAAGCGCAAGTGATAGACCTTGATCCGCTGACTGTTGTTAGGTCAAAAAGAACTGCGTACCTTAATTATGACAGACGATATTGTAAAACAAACCGATTAAAACATTCAATGCAAGGACAGAAGGCTGCGGTGTTTGAATAAAAATAAAGGATGGAGAGACTTAAGTTAATTCTGATACTTGATGATAAATCTGTGAATGAATACCTTTCGTTTAAAGCAAAAGTGAAGGACGTGGGTCGGCTAGAACGGCCTGACGGACTCACCTTCGTTGGGACACGTAAATTCGTGTTACACCGGAAGAAATTAAGCTCAGTGTTAGGTATTCGTACAACAGTGTGGATACAATTTCACAATGCATTCACAATAAGACGTTTCTGAACATTCATAGTGAATATTAGCATATCTTTGTGAGTCACTTTATCTATATACTTGGTAAGTCACCTAACACTGCCAATGGAATTGTTTCGTAAATCACAACAAATACTGAAGAACTATTTCCCTAGATCGAATTCTGATACTTCATGACATATCTGCGAATGACTACCTTTCGTTTAAAGCAAAAATGACGGAAATCAGACAAATAGAACGGCCTGACCGCCTGACTTTAATTTATAGCAAGAACATCCCTGTAAGAAATATACAGAAGGAAATCGCGTTTTGGTATAGAAAAAGGAAGGCGAGATTTATTTAAATTCTGATACTTGATGACAAATCTTTAGATGAATCCGTTTCGTTTAAAACAAAAATAAAGGAAATCGGCCAGGTAGTTTGGTCTGGCCGACTGACTTTAGTTTTCGTAGATTTTTTTTTAAATATATAAGATACAAAATTTGCTCAAGGTAGTAAAACAAGATTTTATGTTGTTGTGGTCTTCAGTCCGGAGACTGGTTTGATGCAGCTCTCCACCCTACTCTATCCTGAGCAAGCCTTTTCATCTCCTCATACGAACGACAACCCACATCCACTTGAATCTGCTTACTATACGCGTCTCTTGGTCTCCCTCTGCGATTTTTACCCCACACACTTCCCTCCAACGCTAAATTCACCATTCCTTGATGTCTAAGAATGTGTCCTACCAATCTATCCCTTCTTTTAGTCAAGGTATGCCAGAAATTTCTTTTCTCCCCAATTCGGTTCAGTACCTCCTCATTAGTTACGCGATCCACCCACCTAATCTTCAGCATTCTTCTGTAGCACCACATTTCAAAAGCCTCTATCCTCTTTCTGTCCACACTGCTTATCGTCCATGTTTCACTCTCATACAATGCAACACTCCACACAAATGCCTTCAGAAAGGACTTCCTTAGGCTTAAATCAATATTCGATGTTAACAAATTTCTCTTTTTTAAAAACGCCTTTCTACCCATTGCCATTCTGCATTTAATATCATCTGTACTGAGACCATCATTTGTTATTTTACTGCCCAAGTAATAAAACTCACCTACCTCCTGTATTGTTTCGGTACCTAATCTAATTCCTTCAGCATCTCCTGATTTTCTTCGACTGCATCCCATTACCCTTGTTTTGCTCTTGTTAATGTTCCTCTCATATACCCCTTTCAGCACACTGTCCATCCCGTTCAACTGCTCTTCCAGGTCCTTTGCTATCTCTCACAGAATTACGATGTCATCGGCAAAACGCATTGTTTTTATTTCTTCGCCGTGAACTTTAATTCCTTCTCCAAATTTCTCCTTGTTTTCCTTTATAAGTTGCTCTATGTTCAAATTGAATAACATTGGAAAAAGGCTACAATACTGTCTTACTCCCCTCCCATCTACTGCATCCCTTTCAAGCCCTTCAACTCTGACAACCGCTGTCTGATTTTTGTACAAGTTGTAAATAACCTTACGCTCCCTATATTTTACTCCTGCTTGCTTCAGAACTTGAAAGAGTTTATTCCAATCTACATTGTCAAAAGCCTTCTCCAAATCTACAAAAGCTAGAAATGTAGGTTCGCCTTTCCTTAATCTATCTTCTAGGATAAGCCGTAAAGTGAGTATTGTCTCCCGTGTTCCTACATTTCTCCTGAGCCCAAACTGATCTTCCCCGAGGTCGGCTTCTACCAGCTTTTCCATCCTTCTGTATATAATTCGTGTTAATATTTTGCAACCATGACTTATTAATCTGATGGTTCTGTAGTTTTCACACCTGTCTGCACCCGCTTTCTTTGGAATGGGGCTTATAACATTTTTCTTAAAGTCTGAGGGTACTTCACCTGTCTCATACATCTTACACACAATGTGAAACAATTTTGTCATGGCTGGTTCTCCCAGAGACTTCAGTAACTCTGACGGTATATCATCTACTCCAGGGGCCTTGTTTCGACTTAGATCTTTCCGTGCTCTGTCAAATTCATCTCTCAGTATAGTATCTCGTATTTCATCATCATCATCTACATCCTCTTCCCTTTCTACAATAGTGTCTCGAAGTTCATTTCCTTTGTAGAGCCCCTCTATATACTCTTTCCACCTTTCAGCTTTCCCTTCTTTGCTGAGAACTGGTTTTCCATCAGTGTCCTTGATATTCATAGAGCTGTTTTTCTTATCGCCAAATGTTTCTTTTATTTTCCGGTAGGCTGTATCTATTTTCCCTCTATTTATACATTTTTCTACATCCTTGCATTTGCCTTCTAGCCACTCCTGCTTAGCCATTTTGCACTTCCTGTCAATCTCATTTCTTAGTCGTCTGTACTCCATTTTTCCTGTTTCATTTACTGCATTTTTATACTTTCTCCTTTCATCGATTAAATTTAGTATCTCCTGTGATATCCAACGATTCTTTGTAGGTCTTGCCTTCCTACCTATTTTGTCCTCTGCTGCCTTCACTATTTCATCTCTCAGTTTTACCCATTCCTCCTCAACTGTTTTATTTTCCCCTGTTTCTGTCAATTGTTGCCTGAAGCTCCCTCTGAAATTCTTAAGAACTTCAGGTTTCTTCAATTTATCTAGGTCCCATCTCCTTATTTTCCTACCTTTCTGTAGTTTCTTCGGTTTCAGCCTACAGTTCATAACCAACAAGTTATGGTCAGAGTCTATGTCTGCCCCTGGGTATGTCCTACACTTCAAAACCTGGTTCCGAAATCTATGTCTTACCATTATAAAATCTATCTGGTATCTCCCGGTGTCTCCTGGTCTCTTCCACGTATACAACCTTCTTTTGTGATTCTTAAACCAGGTGTTTGTTATAACTAAATTATGTTCCGTGCAAAATTCTACCAGGCGGCTTCCTCTTTCATTCCTTTTGCCCAGACCATATTCACCCACTATCTTCCCTTCCCTTCCTTGTCCTACTACCGAATTCCAGTCTCCCATAACAATTAAGTTTTCCTCTCCCTTAATTGTCTGAATAATTTCCTTTAGCTCCTCATATATTTCTTCAATCTCCTCATCATCGGCAGAGCTAGTTGGCATATAAACCTGTACTACTGTTGTCGGTGTTGGCTTCGTATCTATCTTGACAATGATAATGCGATCGCTGTGCTGGTCATAGTAGTTTACCCGCATTCCTATTTTCTTATTCATTATCAATCCTACTCCTGTGATACCCCCAACTGATTTTGTATTTATAATCCTGTACTTACCTGACCAGAAATCCTGTTCATCGTGCCACCGAACTTCACTAATCCCCACTATATCTAACTTCAATCCATTTCCCTTTTTAAATTTTCTAATTTTCCTACTCGATTAAGTAATCTAACATTCCACGCTCCGACCCGTAGAATGCCAGTATTGTCTTTCCTGATGATCACATCCTCCTGAGTAGTCCCCGCCCGGAGATCCGAATGGGGGACTATTTTACCTCCGGAATATTTTACCCGAGAGGATACCATCATCATATGTTCATACATTAGAGCTGCATGTCCTCGGGAAAGGTAACGGCTTTAGTTTCCCCTTGCTTTCAGCCGTTCGCAGTAGCTGTGTGGCAAAGCCACATTAGCTGATGTTACAAGGCCAGCTCAGTCAATCATCCAGACTGTTGCCCCTGTAACTACTGAAAAGGCTGCTGCCCCTCTTCAGGAACCACACGTTTGTCTGGCCTCTCCAAAGATACCCCTCCGCTGTGGTTGCACCTACGGTACGGCTATCTGTATCGTTGAGGCACGCAAGCCACCCCACCTCGGCAATGTCTGTGATTCATGGGAGTGGCAAAGATTTTAATCTGCCTAAAATCATTTATGGTGGAACAGTTTTTCTGTTCAATGGATGAATTTTTATTTAAAAATGGACAGACTGAAAAAAAGAAAAAACAGACAAATGTTGTGTTTCGCCCCGACCTTTCACTACTACTAAGAACAATATTTTCTGTGTTGTTAACACTAGGTACGTATATATATTCGGGGTAAACTGAATCATTCCACTTCGACAAAAAAAAAAAACTTTCAGGCGATTTGTGGAACAATCAAATAATTCGCGGTATTTGTTTTCCGTCTCGCAGTTAGCCGCGGCTGTGTGGCCCATGTGTTCAACGTAGTCTTGTATGATTAACTGTTTACTGAGTTAACATTCAGTTTCGGCGCCTTAGTTTTTTGGATCATTTGAAAGCTTTTTTGCAGTTTGCCGCTTTTGTGCAACTGTTTCGGCGGGGCCGTCAAAGTAAGTTTTCATGGCCAGCGAATAGAATGGCCTCTTTTTTTTTTAATCATTTGGAAGCTTTGTTGGAGTTTGCTGCTTTTGTGCAACTGTTTCGGCGGGGTCGTCAGTGTAAGTTTTCATGGCCAGCGAATCACGTTAACGTCCGCTGTATGACGGCTGGAAATGCGTGACGCTGCTGATACCGCGCACGCCACTATAGCCCTCTAGTACGAGATAAACTCCTCACCTGCCACATTGTCGACTTTTTTCTCAAGGTACCAGCACGCTATCTTGTCAAGCACAACAATTAATTGGTTCGTGCAACCATTAACATCAATCATTTACACGCTCCTTCGCTACTACACAGCAACATGTTACTTCATGTCTATTAGGTGTTCTTTTCAGGGTGTGTTTTTGTAACAGATTACGGTATTATTGGCTACTTTTTAAGGTTTGAACACTTCAATAAGTTTTCAAAACGTAGTTTCCTTGTTGAAATACAGCGAACAGGAGAATGTTTTAAAAGTTTCTTTTCTTCGGGGTCGCAGCAATAAATATGTCAGAGAATGACATTTTAGTTAATAATTCGTCCAGTTTGCTGCTGTAAATATTTATTTATAATGTACTACAGCTCTTTCGGCTTTTATAGCCATTGTCAAGTACGTCTAGATGGGCGTGACGTCTATATTGCAGCAGTAGTATTCTGTCATATAACAGTCAAACTTACAACGTGGTATTTTTATTTTGATAAATTACGTACTTTTTGACAGTTAACTACTATGTTTGATGTAAACATAGAGCATCTTAGAAGTTAACTGTTAAAATACGTAACTCTCAAAGTGTACGGAATTTATCAAACTAAATATAAAATTACCACCTTCTACGTTTACCAGTTATACGACAGAAAACTACTGATGCAATATGGACGTCATGCCCACCTAGACGTACTTGACAATGGCTATAAAAGCCGAAATAGCTATAGTACATTATAAATAAATATTTATTAATAACATCCGACATTTGTCGGTAGGAGAGTGATCTTAAATGGTTAGAATAAAACACTTCTTAAAGAAGAGTAGCCTAGACCACATTTAAAGCAAAATTACTTTATTTCACTACTAGTTTCGGCCATACTTGTTGCCATTATCAAGTGTTGTTTTTTCCTTTAATCTACTATTCTTCTTTAAGAAGTGTTTTATTCTAAATAAATATTTATAGCAGCAAACTGGACGAATTATTAACTTAAAATGTTTTAAAACATAAAAGTTCGCAAAATTTAACAATTTATTAAATACGGTGACTGGTTTAGATCTCTCGTAAGATCATTTTCAGACCTAGTCGTCTAGCGGCTCATAGTGGTATTCAGTGTTCGTTTAATCAATAATACACAATGTCACAAATCATTTCTCGCTCATCGTCTGGAAATCAACAGCGAGACGACTAGGTCTGAGGATTATCTCACCTGAGACCAAAACGGTTCAGATTATTTAATAAATTGAAACTTCCTGACAGATTAAATTTGTGTTCCGAAACCGGGGCTCGAACCTGCGACCGTTGCCTTTCGCGGGCAAGCGCTCTAGAAAGTAGGAGGCGAGGTACTAGTAGAAAAATTGTGTGAGGGAGCCGTGAGTCGTGTCGGGATAGCTCAGTGGTAGAGCGTTTGCTCGCGATAGGCAAAGGTCCCAGTTTCGAGGCCCGGTTCCGGCACACAATTTTAATCTGCCAAGAAGTTTCATATCAGCGCACACTCGGCTGCAGAGTGAAAGTTTGATCCTGTTTAATAAATTGTTGAATTTTGCGAATCTTGGCTGTTATTTTCATCTTTTAAAACTTTACTTTATAAGAACTTTCTTAGGTATAAAAAAGAGACGGAGAGTACTGGTTTGACAGTGCGAATTAGTAACATGCTGGGGACATCGGACCTTTCGAATTTGTCCTAGTTCAAATGTTCAAATGTTTGTAAATCCATCGGACCAAACTGTGTGGTCATCAGTCCGTAGCTTACAAACTACTTAAACCTAGGTAAATTAACCTAAGGACAAACACACGCACCCATGCCCCAGGGAGGACTCGAACCTCCACGGCGAACAACCGCGCGCTCCGCAGCGAGACGCTTTAGACCGCTCGGCTACTCCATCGCGGCTTTGTCCTAGTAATTTGCTGCAACCAGAATAATAGATACGTGAGGGGCATTTCAGTCCCTCTAAGGCTACCTAATTCGATTGTTAGTGAAGTGACTGTGAAGCGGAAACGCAAATCAACAAACATATCTGAAGCAAAACGACGATCTCACGAACAGGAGCTCTTGTTGAGCGCTACACTTTATTGTCCGTTACTCGGATTGCACATAATGAACGCTGCCCCAGACAGAACCAGTACCGAGGCATATCAATTGAAACGAAGACCTACTTTGTGTTACAGGGACATCAGGCAAGCTAATTCTCGTAATAAAAATCTAATTCAAATGTCCGTTCACATTAACCCAGTGCCAGTTTTTTTTTTTTTTTTTTTTTTTTTTTTTTTTTTTTTTTTTTTTTTTTTTTTTAAGCTCAGTGCTTCCGCAGCTCCACGTATTGCATTATAATTGCACTTGGCTGCATTTTAATCGAAACACCCTCTATCATAGAGTGGACAAAACATTATTACCATAGATTATTACAATTATGAAGTTAATAGCTGAAAACCTGGCGTTGACTGGGTATTTATTTATTCAAGCCTTGAGTTCAGGGTCGTATTTAAGCAGGTGCAACTTGTGCAGCTGTGTAGGGCGGTAAAATTTAGCGGGCGGCAAAATTTTGCAATCGAAATTATTTTTAAATATTATTTTAATATTAATTGAATCATCATTCTTCAGATTTTGGATTCCAGTAATAAATTTTAAAATTCAGGTTGAGTTGATAGTAGTGGCGTACCTAGAGAAGGTTTTTTTTTTCCTTTTTTTTTTCTTTAATCTGTTTGAATCCCAGATGCCGGGGAGGGGGGAAGCGTAAAATAAGTTACTGCACAGGGGCGTTGTATACCCTAAATACGGCCATGCTTGAGTTATTACTTCTCCTGTCGCTTCCATCATTTTCTTGGAAACATGTTATATTTCTCAGACAATATATAAGTAATAAGGCAGTCTTGCATAATGTACAAAATCTCAAGTACAGTATCCAAACAAACAAAGATGGATATCAAAATAAAAATGATATGTAACATGCATACATTCGTTTAATTAAAAAACTGCCTATAAACAACACCGAGCGAGGTGACGCAGTGGTAACACACTGAACTCACATTCGGGAGGACGGCGGTTCAGACCAGCCTCCAGCATCCAGATTTATGTTTTCCGTATTTTCCCTAAATCTCTTCAGGCAAATGGCGATGTGGTTCCTTCGCCATCCTTCTACATAAATACTCCACAATCCACCGTAAGGTGGTAAACTGTACCACTACTACGCATTTCCTATTCCACAACCAAATAAAACGAAAAAAAAAATTATGCCTATATGCCTCCGTACGAGCCCTAATTTCTCTTATCTTGTCTTTGTGATCACTACGCGAAATGTAAGTAGGTGGCAGCAAGATCGTACTACACTCAGCTTCAAATTCCGGCCCTCTAAATTTGCTCAACAGGAATTCACGAAAAGAACGTCGTCTTTCCTCCAGCGATCCCCAATTGAGTTGCCGGAGCATTTCCGTGACACTCGCGCATTGGTCAAACCTACCAGTAACCAACCGAGCTGCTCGCCTCTGAACTGCTTCTATGTCTTCCTTTAAAATGATTTGCTGTGGGTCCCAAACACTTGAGCAATACCTCAAGACATGGTCGTACAAGGGTTTTATACGCGGTATCCTTTACAGATGAAGTACATCTTCCCAAAATTCTCCTAATAAACCGAAGTCGGCTGTCCGCCTTACTCACAACTGTCCTCACATGTTCGTTCCATTTCATATCGCTCTGCAATGTTATGCCTAGATATCTGAACGACGCGACTGCATCAAGAAGCTCACTACTAATGCTGTATTCCAACACTATGGGATTGTTTCTCCTACTCACGCGCATCACCTTACATTTTTCTACATTGAAAGTTAGCTGTCATTCTTCGCACCAACTAGAAATTTTGTCTAAGTCATCTTGTATTTTATTACAGTTAGTTAAAAACGACACCCTCCCATACACCACAGCATCATCAACTAACAGCCGCAAATTATAACTTACTCTGTCCATCAGATCATTTATATAGATAGACAATAATAGCAGTCCTATCACACTCCCCTGGGGCACGCCTGACGATACACTCGTCTCTGATGAACACTCTCCGTGGAGAACAACGTACTGCGTTCTATTACTTAGGAAGTCTTCCAGCCAGTCACAAATCTGCGAACCTATTTCATATGCTTGTCTCTTCGTTACCAGTCTGTAGTGTGGCACCGCGTCAAACTTTTGAAGTCGAGAAAAACACAATCCGCCTGTTGCCCTTCATCCAGGGCTCGCAAAATGTCATGTGAGAAAAGGGCAAACTGAGTTTCACATGAACGATGTTTCCTAAACCCGTGCTGATTCATAGAAAGAAGGTTTTCTATATTCGAACTGGGAATAAGCTCCAAAATTCTACAGGAGACTAATGTCAACGTTATTGGCCTGTAATTATGTGGGCCACTTCTCTTTTCTATCTTACAAAGGCAAGTCACCTGTGCTTTTTTCGAATCACTAGGAACTTTGCGCTGAATTAAAGATTCGCGATAAATGCAAGCTAAGTAAGGGACCAATGCCGCAGAATAGTGTTTGTAAAACCGAACTGGTATTCCATCCGGACCAGCAGACTATTTCATATTTAGCTCTCTCAGCTGCTTCTCTATACAGGAAATACCTATTACTATGTCTTCCCTTTCGGAATTAGTACGTTGATCGAATTATGGTACATTTGAGCTGTCCTCTTGCGTGAAAGATTTCTTAAAGATGAAATTTAGATCTTCAGCTTTCCGTTTGCTTCCTTCTATAACTGCCCCGGAATGATCAACGAGTGACTGGACAGTGGGCTTTGACCTGCTTATCGATTTTACATAGGACCAGACTTTATTCGGGTTCTCGGATATATCTTTTGGTAAGGTATGGCTGTGGTAATTATTGTATACTTCACGCATCGATCTTTTTATTGACGCACGAATCTCTACTAACTTTTGCCTGTCTTCATTCGCGTGTTCTTTTTTTAATCGAGGGTGCAACAGTGTTTGCTTTCTCAGCAGCTTTCTAACTTTATTATTATACCACGATGGATCTTTTCCGTCCTTAATAGTCTTTACTGGCACATATTTCTCTAACCCTTTATTTATAATGCACTTAAATTTAGTCCACAATTCCTCTACATCCATAGTCCCGGAAGTAACGATGCCCATTCATTTTCTATGTGCTATCCTAACATTTGGTTATCGGCTCTTCCCAACGAAAACACGCTGCTAGCTTTCTTGATTGGTGTATTAACTTTGGTCTGCATCGACGCTATGACGATATTATGATCACTAATTCCTGTCTCTACACAGACATCGTTAATAAGGTCAGGCCTGTTCGTAGCCATAAGATCTAAAATATTTCCATTGCGCGTGGGTTCCCGGTTTAACTGCTCAAGACAGTTAGTTGGTTGAAGTCTTACAAATGTTCAAATGTTTGTACAGCTTATGGGACTTAACTACGGGGTCATCAGTCCCTAAACTTACAAACTACTTATGAACTACTTACGAACTAGGACGGCACAAATATCCATGCCCGAGGGGGAATTCGAACCCCCGACCGTAGTGGCCGTGCAGACCGTGACTGAAGCGCCTCAGTCCCCTCGGCCACCGCGGCCGGCGGTTGAAGTCTCCCCCGACTAATATTACATGACCCTGATACCTACGAACTACCTGTTGTAGACTTTCTTTGAATTACTCTAAAACTGCTACAGCAGCACTGGGAGGCCGGTAAAAACACCCAACTATTTACTTCTTTTAGACCTGTTATACGTGCCCAGATAACTTCACAGTTACTTTCAACTTCGATATCAGTAGAAACAATATCTCCTCCTCCACCAGCCGCCCATAGGAACTGAGGATGTTATCAGAACCCAAGCGACAAGCGTCATTGGTGCCGACGTGAGCCACGACTTGCAGTCGACTGCTCCCCGCATGCTCGATACCCGTCGGCAAGGCCGCCTCCACATCTCGGATGAGGCCCCCCGGCAGGCTTACCGAGTGCACGTTGGACTTCTTTTCGGATCTCAACGGTATCTGCCTAAGCGGCTCCATCACGCGCCTAACATTGGAGCTCCCAATAACTAACAATCCCCTTCCCCGTGCACCTGCTCGGACACTGCCAGCCTCCACACTGGCCTTCCGTCTCGAGCGACGCGAACGCCGTACAACCCGCCACTCCCATTGCGGAGAGGGCGGCTCGACCACGTCCGGTAAATCTCAAGGTGCCTCGACAGCAGGGACACAGGGCGAAGCATGAGACACCTGATGTGCCCACTCGACGCACCAGACTCCCCACCACCGCTGCACCCCGAGACAGCAGTCTGAAGACTGCTGACCGCAGCCAACAGCACGCTCAGCTGTTCGCAAACTGGGCCAACTCCTCCTGCGTCCGCATACAGCAGGCGCACATCCTATCCATCCCATCGATAAAATTAACTGTAGAAAGTAGAAAACTAAATAATCAACTTAAGTAGCCTAATATTTTAATAAATTCGGCTGGCAGTTGACTGATCTGTGGTTAATGGTAACTACACTGTCAAAACAACAAAACTGACGCGGGAATATAAGCTTTCTTAAAGCAGAACATGAAATAAGGAAATGACAATTTGAAACTTAAATCATGTAGCTTGCAGCAGACGAAAACTATACACAAGGTATTTGTCAAAATACGCGAGAATAAACTCTTAAAACAGTAGCACAAACGAAATCTGCCAAGTAGGTGAGAAGAAACCTCTTAAAAACAGAAGCACTATGGAAAATTAAGAAATTAACTGGCAACGAAGTTTCACGCAATGCAATTATGATACTTAGCGCTCTGTGCTATGAGGCAGCGACAACAGCTGGTACTGGAGTTCTTACCCAAACAGTCCGAGCGTAAGCTCCACCTCTAATGACCACGCTGTCGACGGGGCGTTAACCACTGATCTTCCTTCCTTCTTGACTAAAAACAATTTTTCTTTTGATTTGTCCAGCATCTAATATGAATATTTTCTGTGGAGAGCCCATCCCTGTGCAAGCAACCTAAAGTTGTCCGTGTGAAAAACATGGAGATTTCAAATACGTTGGTCAGTATGGGTAGATTGCCCTGTTATTTATCAATCATAATAGAAAATGCAGGTCTTACTGCAAACTGCCGGATCTGTCAGAAATAATGGGTATTCGTCGGTTGTACACTGTTTCAATCTCTTCCTCTCTTTGTAGCTCTATAGAAGTCTATTGCCTATTCGTACAGCGGTATGCGTTTCACAGTTAAAAGGTTGCTTCAAAGTTCTCGACAGCAAAGTCATCTTTCAGGAATTTCCTTAAATTCACTGGAAAACATTAGTGTACCAATCGCAGTATATACCATCGCATATTTATTGAGTTATATGTTATACAATTGTGTAATTTTTCAGGTATATCTTCATTTGTATAACTGTTGTATGTCTGTAAATTCTGTTGCGAATACAATTAGTTGTAAAGAAGTAATAGAATAAAACTTGGTGTGTGATGGGGCGGTTTTCCCTTAACGTTACTGTTATGTGCTCGTATTTCATAAATTACGTGTCGTACTGTGATTCATTGTCGAAGGTACATTCATGTGTATACTGTCTGTAATATTTCCTGCGGGTGCAATATGTAGTAAAGATATTATAAATTGCAACGTTATACCGAATGCCGTAATTTTACTCCGTGAACTGCGGAAAATCAGTAAGCGACAAACTTTTTCCTTTCGTCATTTTGCTACTGTTGTCAGCGAGGAAATGTTTCCTAAACGTTTGAAATTGTGCTTAAAGTTTGCTGCAAGTCGCTAAGTGCTCTCCTTCTCAAATAGTGGACTGATAAAGTCACATATCACGTGCCGCAAGACGGGGAAGTTTTCATTATTTATGACGTCATATCTCCAGAACTATTGATCGGATCGTAAAATCATTTCTTAACTGATGTCTTCTATCTATATACATTCCTGGCAAACTTCGGCTTCGTAGGTGAAGTAGTTCTCGAGATTTCGTGTTTAGTCAGAGAGTGAGTGAATGAGTGTTCTTTCGCTTTTAAATAGACAGATATTTGTTCAGAATCCCCAGTAGTATCACTCCTGCGAGCATGCACCTTTCTTACTGTTGCACCCTGCGTATGCCATGTGGCCGTCCTTCGTTGACGTAGCAAAGGTAACTCCTCACCAACAGAGGAGGGCTTGCTAGACCTAAGACAGGTACTTGAAAACAAACACATTACAAATATAACTCCTCCTGCAGGTCGCAGCTATAAAATTTGTTTTCATTAGGTTTTCGATTACTAGGCTCGAGAAAGGTTTCTGTGTAGAGAAATTATTGTCCCTAACCAATACAGTACGATCAACGGTCAAAGCTCAAATATTCATATGTCTTTAAGCTTATCGGACTTAACTGCGGGGTCATTACAAACTACTTATAAAATAACTTGTACTAAAGACAGCACAAACATCTACGCTCGAAGGAGGATTCGAACCCCCGATGGGGAACGGTCTCGCGCATCGGAGCCACTCCTCCGTGGCAAAGGTCAAAGCATATAAATTATCTGTGTCTAGTGCTATGAACGTATGAAATGTAATTTATAAACAACACTTAATGCAACAATTCCAGCTTCACAGTTGGCATTATTGAATAAATGCTATTGTATGTTTGCTTGAAATAATGAATGATGAATATAACAAATGATGTTCCTACTTTATAGACTAACAGATCATCTCTGAACATAAAGCGTAGCATTTTAGTAAGTCAACAATATATATTACCATTTTTAACCACACTTTCGCATAAGTTGAATGTTTTGAGGTATTAAATGAAAAGTTACACGAAAATCTGTCGTTTTCAATGCCAAGTTTATTACCAATAAACTGTGATGCGAGTCGACACCAGTCCTAGAAAATGTGTTTTAGTTTAAAAATGTAGTATCTTTATTACCTTCAGGTTTATCCAGCTCGCTTCCCCGTTCACTCTAACTGTATTTATTGTAGACCAGTTACTGAATAAATCCAACATATTGGATAACTCTCGAACAAACACTAAGCAGACCATTCATGCGTTACAATTGTTAGCTACCCGCCGATATAATATTTTTATCGTCATGTTCGCAATGCGTTCTTCGACACAAGAATTATTTAATGTATTACAGTTTTAATGTTGTTGTTGTTGTCTTCAGTCTTGAGACTGGTTTGATGCAGCTCTCCACAATACCCTATCTTGAGCAAGCCACTTCAGCTAAGAGCGGCAACCTACATCTGTCTGAATCTGCTTACTGCATCCATCTCTTGGTCTTCCTCTGCGGTTTTTACCCCAAACACCTCCCTCCAATGCTAAATTAACGATTCCTTGATGTCTAAGAATGTGTCCTACCAATCGATCCCTTCTTTTAGTCAAGGTATGCCAGAAATTTCTTTTCTCCCCAATTCGGTTCAGTACCTCCTCATTAGTTACGCGATCCACCCACCTAATCTTCAGCATTCTTCTGTAGCACCACATTTCAAAAGCCTCTATCCTCTTTCTGTCCACACTGCTTATCGTCCATGTTTCACTCTCATACAATGCAACACTCCACACAAATGCCTTCAGAAAGGACTTCCTTAGGCTTAAATCAATATTCGATGTTAACAAATTTCTCTTTTTTAAAAACGCCTTTCTACCCATTGCCATTCTGCATTTAATATCATCTGTACTGAGACCATCATTTGTTATTTTACTGCCCAAGTAATAAAACTCACCTACCTCCTGTATTGTTTCGGTACCTAATCTAATTCCTTCAGCATCTCCTGATTTTCTTCGACTGCATCCCATTACCCTTGTTTTGCTCTTGTTAATGTTCCTCTCATATACCCCTTTCAGCACACTGTCCATCCCGTTCAACTGCTCTTCCAGGTCCTTTGCTATCTCTCACAGAATTACGATGTCATCGGCAAAACGCATTGTTTTTATTTCTTCGCCGTGAACTTTAATTCCTTCTCCAAATTTCTCCTTGTTTTCCTTTATAAGTTGCTCTATGTTCAAATTGAATAACATTGGAAAAAGGCTACAATACTGTCTTACTCCCCTCCCATCTACTGCATCCCTTTCAAGCCCTTCAACTCTGACAACCGCTGTCTGGTTTTTGTACAAATTGTAAATAACCTTAAGCTCCCTATATTTTACTCCTGCTTGCTTCAGAACTTGAAAGAGTTTATTCCAATCAACATTGTCAAAAGCCTTCTCCAAATCTACAAAAGCTAGAAATGTAGGTTTGACTTTCCTTAATCTATCTTCTAGGATAAGCCGTAAAGTGAGTATTGCCTCCCAGGTTCCTACATTTCTCCTGAATCCAAACTGATCTTCCCCGAGGTCGGTTTCTACCAGCTTTTCCATCCTTTTGTAAATAATTCGTTTTAATTTTTTGTCAACCTCGATTTATTGAACTGATGGTTCTGTAGTCTTCACACATTTCTGCGCCTGCTTTCTTCGGAATGGGGATTATTACATTTTTCTTAAAGTCTGAACGTACTTTGTCTGTACATCTTACACACCAAGTTAAACAGTTTTGTCATGGCTGGTTCTCCCAGATACTTCAGTAGCTCTGAGGGAATGTCATCTACTCAAGGGGCCTTGTTTCGATTTACGTCTTTCAGTGCTCTGTCGAATTCATCTCTCAGTATCGACTTCTTCTTCCCTTCCTACAATATTGCCTCTCAATATACTCTTTACACCTTTCAGCTTTCCCTTCTTTGCTGAGAAATGGTTTTCCATCTGTGTTCTTGATATCCATAGAGCTGTTTTCCTTATCTCCTAATATCTCTTTTATTTTCCTGTAGGTGGTATCTATTTTGCCCTATTTATTCCTTATTTATACCTTCTTCTACATCCTTGCATTTGCCTTCTAGCCACTCCTGCTTAGCCATTTTGCACTTCCTGTCAATCTCATTTCTTAGTCGTCTGTACTCAACTTTGCCTGTTTCATTTACTGAATTTTTATATTTTCTCCTTTCATCGATTAATGTATCTGTGTAATCAATAACGTTGGAGCAATGTAGAGAAAACAAGCTTTGTTTACTTAGTGCACCGTCATGCACCTGAATATTAACTAAACAATAACGGTTCCGTTTCAGATAGATACTCGGAATAAACATACCGGTGGGAACGTTACTTCGCTTGCTTGCATGAGGAACAGAGAATATTTTCTAAAAAATTACTCTCACCGTGTTACGCTACTCAAATTCGTGTATCATATGAAATGACGCTTCCTGTTTGTCTTTCCGAGTTATGGAATTTAATTTACTGACAAACCAGAAAAACTAATACACTGCTTCCCTATTGATTCGCCATCCTCGGGTTCTATGCTTGACACAAAAACTACTTCCTACGATAGGAAAACGTTCCACCCGCTGTACTTGAAAGTTCGGAGATTTTAGAACTCTGCAACAGGCCAAAAAATGGCTTTTTTTCAGCGTCTATCTGATTTTTCTGAGGCTGCATATAACCACAAAAGCAATACAAACCATTCATATTCATGCAATAAGTAAACATTAAATTAAATTAAAGCTGCATAAGTTGTTTATACAGACACATCATTATAAGGATATAGAATTTGGTTCTTTCTTTATGTCTGTCATGCAAAAATATAAACTATACTCATACTTCAAGCTCTGGAAGAATCGCCGGCCGCGGTGGCCGAGGGGACTGAGGCGCGTAAGTCACGGTCTGCACGGCCACTACGGTCGGGGGCTCTAATCCCCCCTCGGGCATGGATATTTGTGCCGTCCTTAGTGTTAGCTCAAATGTTCAAATGTTTGTACAGCTTATGGGACTTATCCACGAAGTCATCAGAGCCCTAAACTTACAAACTACTTATGAACTAACTAATACTAAGGACGGCACAAATATCCATGTCCGAAGGTGGATTCGAACCCCCGACCGTAGTGGCCGTGCAGACCGTAACTGGAGCGCCTCAGTTCCCTCGGCCACCGCGGCCGGCAGTGTTAGCTATTTCATAAGTAGTTTGTAATTTTAGGGACTGATGACCCCTTAGTTAAGTCCCATAAGCTATACAAACATTTGAACATTTGGAAAAATCCTTTACTCAATCCAAATGTTCAAACGTGTAAATCTAAGGAACTTAACTGCTGCGGTTATCAGTCCCTAGGCTTACAAACTACGTAAACTAACTTAAATGAATTTAAGCCAAGGACAACTCACACACACACATACACACACAGAGGGAGGACTGAAACCTCAGACGGTGCGCTACCGCTCGCTCCGCAGTAAGGCGCCTTAAAGCGCTCGGCCACTCCACCGCTGCACCCTTCAACACCATAAAATTCATTGTGGCGTCAACTGCTAGCACCTTAGTGACTTCTTTATACTCCCGGTAAACAAGAAATTCCCCGTCGGGCATGGATATTTGTGCCGTTCTCAGGATTAGCTAGTCCATAAGTAGTTTGTAAGTTTAGGGACTGATGACACCGTAGTTAAGTCCCATAGACTCTACAAACATTAAAAAAAAATTAAAAAATAAAAAAAGCAAGAAATTCATTCTACTTTTTTCTGTGGTAGAGTAGCTTCTTGTTATTTAAGAACCGGTAGCCTCTTTGTCCAACTGCCCTATTCCAATATCCTGCCAGGAGACGAAATGTTTATCAGTGTTACTCGAATTTTATGTGTACGGCAGTACAAAAGGACGGTACTTAAATCTTACGAGTTGGAACAGTAGAGGAAATACAACCACTGCAACTCTCCGACAGATCGGAATTGGAAGAAATCGGGAGCACAACAGGGAACACGGAAACTGAACTCGTTTCGCGATACTACATCCGCCAGATATTCGGTAATTCTATCATCCCCCCCAACATCCGCCGACAGAGACATCCCGACGTGCGCAGACCCGATAAAGATCTAGTTTTCAGTGACGGGCACGGTTCCATTTCCACGTGCGCCTATTGCTCGCGCAGTAATGTAATCGAACAAACAGCTGCGCTGGCATACGCGAGCGATGCATCATCGCGGGCCGCGTTGAAAGTAATGAAATCGTTTGGAAGCGGCCGGCGCGTAGCGCCTGCGCGGCCGCAACCAGCAACGCGCAACCAGCAAAGCGCTACCGCCCGCTCCACCCCCGACTGCCACCGGCACATTAACCGGACGCCGACACAACTGCGGACAATGGGTTGGCGACACGCCGACACGGCACTCAGCCGGTCGCAAAATTTTAATCTAACGAGCCCAGCCTCGGGGATGTTTGCCATGCCTCCCAGCATGTTTAACACGCTGTGCGGTCCGTTCACCTAAAGCCGTGAAAAATTTACACTGTAGCAACACACTTGCCTAAGGTGTAGCCACGCTCACAGTGGCTACAATATTCAGCGACAGGCAGATTTGCAGCAACCAACGAAGAACGAACTGAAAGTAACTGAAATGTGCGACGTCTCTTTTTGCGGAGTTTACTGTTGGAATAAACGTAGTATGAAAGGAATATTTACTGCAAAAGTTAGTGTAAAATACCTTGTGTTGTGTCTCCGAGATTATGTAGATTCTGGAGGTGGACAGTGACGAGAAAGGTTGTGGACATAGGTCTGTAAGTGAAATAATTCATTAGTCTACATAATACAGTACTCGCCATTAAAATTGCTACACCAGGAAGATATGCAGATGATAAACTGGTATTCATTGGACAAATATATTATACTAGAACTGACATGTGATTACATTTTCACGCAATTTGGGTGCATGGATCCAGAGAAATCAGAACAACTACCTCTTGCCGTAATAACGGCCTTGATACGCCTGGGAATTGAGACAAACAGAGCCTGAATGTCGTGTACAGGTACAGATACCCATGCAGCTTCAACACAATACCACAGTTTATAAAGACAGGTGACTGGCGTATTGTGATGAGCCAGTTGCTCGGCCACCATTGACCAGACGTTTTCAGTTGGTGAGAGATCTAGAGAATGTGCTAGCCAGGGCAGTAGGCGAACATTTTCCGTATCCATAAAGGGCCGTACAGGACCTGCAACATGCGGTCGTGCATTATCCTGCTGAAATGTAGGGTTTCGCAGAGATCGAATGAAGGGTAGAGCCACGGGTCGTAAGACATCTGAAATGTGTCGGCCACTGTTCAGAGTGCCATCGACGCGAACAAGAGGTGACCGAGACATGTAACCAATGATACCCCTTACTATCACGCCTGGAGATAACGCCAGTATGGCGACAACGCGCTTCCAATGTGAGTTCACCGCGATGTCGCCAAACACGGATGCGACCATCATGATTCTGTAAAAAGAACCTCGATTCATACGAAAAAATGACGTTTTGCCGTTCGTGCACCCAGGTTCGTCGTTGCGTACACCATCGCAGGCAGTCCTGTCTATGATGTAGCGTCGGTAACCGCAGCCATGGTCTCCGAGCTGATCATGCTGCTGCAAACGTCGTCGAACTGCAGATGGTTCTTGTCTTGCAAACGTCCCCATCTGTTGACTTAGGGATCGAGACGTAGCTGCACAATCCGTTACAGCCATGTGATACGAGGCCGTTGGGATCCAGCACGGCGTTCCGTATTGCCCTCCTGCACCCACCGATTCCATATTCTGGTCATTGTATCGCGACCAACGTAGTCAACACCCTTAGATTTACAACATTTATTTGAAAACGTCAAGTTATCTTCATACTCTTGTGCAAGGTATGGAATGTGCCTTCCGCATACACGGCCCACATTTTAATGCTTACAATTTATGTTCACGTACTTTGTCATGGAATTCGTCAAACTGTTTAACATGCAATTTTCTATGCTCGAGCATAGCAACTGCATCATTACACATACCATACGTTATTTTGTGCCTGTGCCTTTATCTACAAAGAGGTACACATTGCTTCATATTTGAATATACGAATCTGAATATCGACATCTTTTTCTGGCTTCAGATGACATATATTGGAAACTAGAACAGGGCGAATTTGGTTTTTGTTTTGTTTCAGAAGACACAGCTAACAGTACCATCTGTTAGTTCGAATTTTGTACTTCAGGGCTTTCGTTATAATCTATGATATTACGTTATGGTACAGTACGCTGTGGAGTTGAAATGGCTAGTCAAATCGGCGCGGTAAAGCGGCTTTCTATTTTCCTGTACACCATCTGCACCTGCAGTAGAAACTTGTTAGCGCCAAGCTGCCGAATAACGGTAGCAGGCTCCCAACGTCTGTACACGCCACAGGGCCTGAAAAAGACAGATGCGTCTATGTGATACAGAGTGGGCGGTGTCTGTGGTACCGCCGTGTGAGCAACAACTCCGCACGTGACGGTCCGTTACGTGGCTGGAAGCGGTAGAAATGCAGAAGAGCTGGTCACGCGTGTGGTGGTACTTGAGCTTGGCCATTGGTGATTTTAATGTTCTCACAAAACGTTCAGTTACACTATTTGATGGAGGGTAGAACGGAACACTGGTCGTACGGTGAATACCGTTGGCCTGGCAAAGTTTGTCAGGATCAAAATGTGCAAGACAACGATTACTCAGTAAAGCAGAGGTGGGCAATGAGCGAGCCGTGCTCTCGGAGCCGCCTGCCTGAGCGGGAGCAGAGCCGCGAGCAGCTGGCGTCCATCACGTAGTTCCTGCTGGAAAGACTACATGGCGTTATGCACAGCCAACGCGCTAAAGTAGCCGCAGAAATGCACCTGGCTGAGTGCGTTTTAAAATAACTTATAAAGATAATAGTGCAAACTTTTTAGTATCCAACTCGAATAAACAGATTCCATTGCTAGGGGTATCTCCTGCAAAATGCTATTATGTTTATAAGTAAGTAACTTATAAACATAATAATGGAAATTCTTCTCTGAAACGTCCAGTGCGTGCAGTCGAGCCGGCAAATATAAAGATAAAAGCGAATTTTTTTGTTTTGTTTCAGAAGACACCGCTAACAGTACCATCTGTTTGTTCGAATTTTGTACTTCAGGGCTTTCGTTATAATCTATGATATTACGTTTTGGTACAGTACGCTGTGGAGTTGAAATGGCTAGTTGAATCGGCGTGGTAAAGCGGCGTTCTATTTTCCAGTTCAACTCTAGTTGGGAGTGTGATTACTTGTTCACTGAAAGCGAAGGAGGAGCAAAATGTTTGGTAAGTGGTAAAATACTAGGCATAAAAACGTACAATTTAGAACGCCACTATAGAACACATCAGTTCAACCAGTATGGAAGTGTGGAAGGTGAAATGCGACTTAGTCTTCTTAATAATCTACGCGAGGAAGGAAGTAAAGTAGAGGTATGTATTATAATGCTGGACCTTCTTACGAGATAACTTAATCACAGTGTTTTGTTTAATAAAACCAATTTTCCTGTGAAATGACAACTCTGTTAATTTCTTACACAGGAATGCGATGCCTCATCCTCTGATGCAGCTGTTCGTGCTAGTTACATAATAGCTTTGCTGATAGCCCGTACTTCCCCACCATTTTGTGACGGTGAATTTGTGAAGCAGAGTTTGGAAGTCGTAGCAGACGGACTGTGTCCACAGTTATCACGCTCTTTTGCAAATTCGAGTCTGTCGCGGCGTACTATAACTCGCCGTATCGAACGTTTGTCAGGTGCGCCAGCAAGCATGCAGACCTCTAGCGGCAACTAGGATAACTACCGACCGAGCGCGAACGCTGCTCTTTTTCCGGCCTGAGCCGGAGCGCTGCTCATGAGCCGATTTGTGCCCACCTCTGCAGTAAAGCGTCTGAGCCGTCCCGGCTCATGTTTCTTCGATTCACCATGTCCTTTATTAAATTACTGGCGCAAGTACTAATCGATCTTTCTGTGCTTTCACCGTTCGCAGCGCTGTTAGATCTATCGCATGTTACTTCCCATTCGTGTGATCCTTGCCACTAGTGGCACTATTTGAGCTTGGCGCCAATGCAGTTTGGAGTAGGTCGGTTACCGAGTCAGTGACTGAGAGTCGCTGCGGGGAACGTCTGGGTGTCAGTATCGTGCAGTGTTAATTTGATACACTGCATGGCGTCGCTAGGGTCGCCGGTCGCGGTGGCCGAGCGTACTGCGGCGCGTCAGTCACAGTCTGCTTGGCCACTATGGTGGCCACTTCAAGAAGCGGATGTCCCACCTCTGGACTTACTACAGTGGTAACAACATGAGTCAGATAGATTTCAATCTTGTACGGCGACGTGACATAAAAGATGTTTTGGATGCAAAAGCTATCCCACATGAAACAGTTGTCACGCAACACACCCACTCGTTGTCAAACTGCGCATGAAACCTCTAAATCAAAGGAAGACAGAATGCAATGGCCCAGCGCGTATAAAATGGTGGCGACTCAAACAAGTGGAAGCATGCATTTTTTGCATCCATCAGTCTCCCATTTATTACTGACGGCCGGCCGCGGTGGCCGAGCTGTCTGCGGCGCGTCAGTCACAGTCTGCATGGCCACTACGGTGGGGGGTTCGAATCCCACCTCGGGCATGGATATTTGTGCCGTCCTTAGTAGTAGCTAGTTATAACTAGTTTGTAAGTTTAGTGACTGATGACCCCGCAGTTAAGTCCCATAAGCTTCACAAACATTTGAACATTTTTTGTACCACGTGTTACGAATAAACATTACGAAGACCAAATATGGTTACCAGCCCAACTGTGCGATATATGTTCACTGCTTGATAACAACCGATGGAAATAGACATTGATTACACGAAAAACAACGCCCAGTTTCGGCGTATTAGTGGGCTATCTTCAGATCCATGTGACCTCGGACTGACTCCATGCAGCAGATGTAGGGAAGAGCCATTTGGTAGCAGTATCAAAATGGGTCAACCAGGCATCATTTGTATAAATGCGATCTTTGACTGATTTTTCAATAAATCTATATCTACAAATACGAATGTCTGTTCGGTGTACGTTTATCACGTCTGAACCACAAGACATAAAAAACTAAAAATTTGTACAGTTACTAATGTCTACCCGGGGAAGGCTTTAGGCACGGTTTTATGGCGATCGAATAGCTATATATATATATATATATATATATATATATATATATTGTCTATTCGGTGTATGCAACGGCAAGACTCAGAGGCTTAAATATTTGTACAGTTACTAATTATACCTGAGGAAGATTATAGACACAGTTTTATAGCGATCTGCTAGATATTTAGTAATTTGAAGAATACTATAATGCGAAATGCGTAATAAGCATTACTCTTTGAAAATTATATTTACTCTTTGAAAATGGTTTTATTGGTTGCATTGTTGATAATGATAAAAGCTAAAAATTTGTACAGTTACTAATGTCTACCCGGGGAAGGCTTTAGGCACGGTTTTATGGCGATCGAATAGCTATATATATATATATATATATATATATATATATATATATATATTGTCTATTCGGTGTATGCAACAGCAAGACTCAGAGGCTTAAATATTTGTACAGTTACTAATTATACCTGAGGAAGATTATAGACACCGTTTTATAGCGATCTGCTAGATATTTAGTAATTTGAAGAATACTATAATGCGAAATGCGTAATAAGCATTACTCTTTGAAAATTATATTTACTCTTTGAAAATGGTTTTATTGGTTGCATTGTTGATAATGATAAAAGCGTGGAGTATATTGGGTTGGAAACTTATCGGTGTATATAAAATTCTACGTGTGTGTGTGTGTGTGTGTGTGTGTGTGTGTGTGTGTGTGTGTGTGTTAATATTTCGCTCTGCAGCGAAAACTACAGAACTCAAACGAATGGGATGTGTATAATTGTTGTCCGAAGTCTACCGTTGAACACCATAGCAGTTCCATGCCGAAAGCTATAAGGGGGTGGAAGATATGGTTGTTGAAAGTCGTCAAATTAAAAAAAATTCGAACTGAAGGCCAGCGATGACGTTTGCGACTCTATAGCAAGGAGGTTACATACAGCGAAACGTGATGCCATACACCATATCTTTGGTCTATGCAAGCTAAAATGTCTTCAGCTCTTTCTCTGTAAATGTTCGTTTCTAAAAAAGGTCTTGCATTTCATTTCATCCTTCAAAACCAGTCTCATAGCAAACTACTGGAAGATAGCTTATCTATCATAATGAATCAACACACGAGCGGAGCCGCTGGTTTAAGCTAGTAAGTAAAAAAACAACGTTGACTCTCCCTAACAATGTTGTCAAAAATTTCAAAACGTAATTACATGACCTTTACTATGTATCTTATATGTACCTTCTCATTTTCGCAAAACTTAAAAAACAAGGTACTTGAAAACCATATATATGAATTTTTGAATGCACAGTGATTACTTCCATTTTGTACACGCAATTTAAAAAGCACACTTTTAACTGCTTCAATACGAACCACTGTGGATATAACGAAAGCAGCAACTGGCACTCGATGTACCGTGCAATATTATAATATATAGACTTCCCATGTGCATATGCGCCATTTCTCTTAATTAATGCCAATCGATGCCGCTCAGAAGTTAAAAGTGGAAGTCCGGCCATATGTAACTACCCAAGAAAAAATGTTCGAATGTTTGTAAAGTTCATGGGACTTAACTGCGGGGTCATCAGTCACAAACTACTTATGAAGTAGCTTATACTAAAGACAGCACAAACATCCATGAACAAGGGAGGATTCGAGCTCTGACAGGGAACGGCCTTGCGCATCGTAGCATAGCGCCTCAATGCGCATGGCCTCTCTGCCGCGGCAACTTCTCAAGAAGATGATAGAACTTGGGATTTTATTTGATCTCTGCAGTCTGGCAGTTATGCACTGTAACAGCTATAACATTTTTATACACCACCTTTCGTATATCATCATTCTTGAATGAAAACATAGCGGTTTTAAATGAGTCATTCTTTTAATTTTTGCAGTTTCAACATCGTACAAATATTTTTATTACTGTAGTTCAATATGTAGTTCGCTTTGACTTGTTCTATATATTTTACAACATAAGGCCTTTGTTTTTCAAATTCGCAGCTGAATTCTCACCTGGGGAGAATACCGTCCTCTACTGACAGACCCTGTGGGCGACGCTGCTTCTCTCTGCTGGATAACAGACAACACACGGCACCCGCGTCTATAGGAAACCCTCCATTAGTAGATTACAAACCCTCCCATGCACAGAGCAGTTACAAAGTTGAACGCAGCGCAAATTGAATTTGTTTCCTACAATAATATGTATGGGACAAATGAAGAGAGAAACAATGAAAGTGATTTTCTTTGATAATCTACTTACCTTTCTTCGTACCTTAATAGATTATTTGTTTGCGATACTGATTCTGTGCAGAAGTTACTAAAATATCCATGCGTATACTTAGCACCGTTAGTAGAATGACAAAAAAGTTGGGGAAAAATGGAAGTTGAATGTTCACGCATAGCTTTCTTTAGAATCAATCACTGCACATGTTTATAGAAGCGCAAATGAAAGAACTTCATTCATTGAGTGTTGTTAGGTCAAAGAGAACCGCGTATCTTAATTAGAAGCGAAGATATCGTAAAACAAACCGATTAAAATGTTCAGTTCAAGGACAGAGGGATATCGCGTTTGAATAAAAATGAAGGATGGAGAGACTTCAGTTAATTCTGATACTTGATGACAAATCTGAGAATGAATACCTTTTGTTTAAAGCCAAAATAAAGAAAATCGGTTGGTTCGAACGGCCTGACTGACCGATTTTAGTACACATCGAGGACATCCCCATAAGAAATATACAGGAAATCGCATTTGAGTATAGAAAAAGGAACGCGAAAGTTATGTGAATTATGATGCTTGATGACAAATGTGTGAATGAATATATTTCGTATAAAACAGAAATGAAGGAAATCGGCCGATTACTTTGGTCTAGCCGACTGACTTTAGATTTCCTACATTCTTTAATATATGATAATAATCTTGTTTCCTTCCAAACGCAAGCTTAGTAAATGGTATCTGAGGTGTCATATTAGTCTAATTATGAAGCAAATAAAATCCTGCCATAAGGTAATACTGATTTTGATATTTTTCTTGCGTAGGATATTCTGGCCAGATTTCAACTGAATTTCAGAGTTTTATTCCAAGTAATCAGGATTTCTCACCTACGAGGGCCTGGATCAAACCTGTGAAAGAAGAAACCCAAGAAATAGTATAACCTTATGGTTGCAGCTTGATTTGCTTCATATTCAGTTTTACACATATTACTCAGGATTTTTCATCAAGAGTAACAACGATCAAATAGATGTTAATCAAACAATTGGTAAGGCTTAGAAATCATACAACAGCCTAAAACCAACCATTAAATCAAATGTAACCTCAACAAGCGTTACATTTAAGAAAATTACTACAACTACATCTACATGGTTACTCTGCAAATCACGTTTAAGTGTCTTTCAGAGGGTTCATCAATCCAGCTTCACACTATTTACTCACCATTCCCTTCTCGAATAGCACTCGGGAGGAGAGAATACCTAAATCTCTCCATTCCAGCTCTGATTCTCTTTTCTGTTTTGATAATAATTTCTTCCTAGGTAGGTGAGAGTAAGCAACATATTTTCGATATTTTCATATTCGAAGGCATAAGTTGCTGATCTAAATTATTAAGTAGACTAGCTGTAAATCCAGCTTGGCCTGGGAGGTTATCTATCCTACACTCTCGTATTCCACCCCCCCTCTCCCTGCAGCAACCTCTTTCTCTCCCATCTCTTTGTTCGTTTCCACCTAACGCTCTCTCGGGCAGAGTTTTCTGCATGCTATCCTCTGTCATGTACCATACAAACATTTATGTACCCAGCGATCTTCCTCTTGGTTTAAAGGTCATGTGTGCAAATATTCATAAAGACTGAAGCAAAACTATGCATTTTGTAAAATTCTGTAAGTTAAGTACCCTCCACCATGCACCGAACGAAATTTTATGCAGACAGTGACATTCTCTTGTTTTTAAAGTAGAGCGTGCAAAAATCATTATCAGAACAAAACTATAGATTTCTATGCAATAGAAATGCAGCGACACATTGAAAAACGAATTTTCTAGGTCTCAAATTTTCCAGTTTTACTTCATGCAATCCTTGTTCTGAGAATAACAAAAACAACAACAAAAAATGATATGTGAAATCGGTCGATCTGTTCTCAAGTTATGGCACGCCCAAGGTATTTACGGGTCAATTTTTTTGTTGCAAAGTACCCTCCCCCATGCATCGTGTGAAACTTGGTAGATGGTTTTGAATGTGAAGCGTGCGAAATTTCGTGAAGATCGGAATGAAACTGTAGATTTCGTGATTCTGTGGGAGAAGTATGCTCCACCATGCACCTATCACAAAATACTTTCTTAGCTGACGTTTTATACCTATAAACTACATTCCTGCAAAATTTCCGCACATAGGTGCAGTAGTTTTCTAGATTTAGTGTTTAGTCAGTGAGTGAGTGAGTGTCCTTTCGCTTTTAGATACAGAGAGATTAAGAAAACTGATTGGTTAATTTTGGATACAAGAGACTTGCAGACAAAAATAAATAGTAACATGCAAATCTGTAATGCAAACTTTTTTTGATACAAGGTCATGTGTGATGCGACAGTTTTACGGCATCTACAGCGAAACTGTTATGAGCGGTAGACTTCTTTTCGTTTCATCATTTTGTGCGGCGGAGGGGGGGGGGGGGGGCAGTTACAGAACGCTTCATACACGTCCGAAATTACATGAATACTTTGTTGCAGGTCCCTAACTACCACCATTTTCAAATAATTGACGCATAAATCTGGGTATTCTCACTCGGTGGACTCTCATTATTTACGTTATATCTCCTGAGCTATCTGTCGTGCTTTTTTTGTTTTTGGGTCAGAAACTTTCGTGGACATACATTGAAGAGTTCACCAAAGTTTCATTTCAATCGAATGAATGCTTTATGAACACATAGAGGAAATACAGATATATATATATATATATATATATATATATAAAACGCCGCACCGAAAACTGTCTTCGTTGTAACGAATCCTATACAAACTCCTGTATCTTCTCCATGACACTCTCTATCCTGCCTCGCAATAATACAAACCCACCCGCCCTTCTTCGTACTTCTTAGATGTGCTGCATCCTTCTCACATCGCGCAGCTATATTCCGGAAGGGAATGAACAAGAGTAGTGTAGGCAGTCTCTTTTCTAGTCCTTTTGCATCTTCTACATGTTCTGCCAATAAAAGGCAATCTTTCATTCGCTTTCCCCAATTATTTCTATGTATTCTTTCCAATCTAAAACTGTTGAAAGAGAAATTATTGGGTATTTTGTTGAATTTACCTTCTATAGGTTTAATTGATCTTGTAAACGATGTTTAACAAATTTACATTACGGATGTGGACAACATCACACTTCATTTAGGGTGACTGCCAATTATGGTAGCATACATTTATCTCAATTCATTTGCAGTTGGTTTTTTGTCTTCTGAAGAACTTACTTGACGATAAATAGCAGCTTCATCGGCAAGAATCTATTATGACTCCTCAAGTTGTCACGCAGGTCTTTTATATACATAAAAAACAGAGTAAGTATATCAATATCCTGCCGAACGCCACATATCACCTCCGTTTTTATCGATGCCCTTCCAACAATTACTGCAAACATTGTCCTCTTTAACAGGAAACTTAAATCCTACCACAAATTTAAGTCCAGAACCACACAATTTAATTAAATGCTTTTTATGAGGTTCGGTGTTAAAAAGCTGATGGAGATCAAGAAATATGGATCTGAGATTCCTTGACTATAACAGTTATCACTTCTTGTGAGTAAAGAACGAATGTTGCACAAGAACGAGGTGTATGATTTTGTCATTATTTCTGCAGTAGTCTCTTTTATAGCATGAAAATTTGCGAACAATATTGTTCAGAAACTACATAACGAAATAACTCAGACACTGTTACTTTCCGTACGTTGTTGAATGAATGAGCCCTGCTAACAGATGTTCTCCCATACCAACAAATTTGTCTTCACTCTTCAGTTTCACATTAAAATACAGTATAATTGTACAGGTTCTATGTACCAATACTTGAAATATCTGATATTGTTCCTACACACAATGTACTCGTAGTCATATGTAGGAATATTTAATATAAAAATTTCATTTTGGTCCATCGTTGCGTCTTCTGGGTATGTAAAAAGTGACCAAAAGAGAACAATTTTTGAATAATTCGTTACATGAATCTGTGTAACATCGAAAGCATTGCACCCAGGAGATTCAGTTGTATATACACTTGATATGTGCAAATCATTACTTTTTTCACTGATGTTTATTTAATATTCTACCAGCGTTTCGTGCAAGGACACGCCTCATTGCTTTCTCGTAGCTGTCGCCACCCTCTCACCAATTTTACCATATTTAGAAATGCAGATGTGTCTATTACTGTCCCACACTGCCCTGTGTTGTATACAACCTTAAGAATGTGTCAATAAAATTTTCCTCTACTGAGTCGATGAATTCATGGTGTTCTTTTTTTTATTTTCCTGGGATGTATTTCGTAATTTATGTTCGTACCAATTAATAGACTGTTTCATATACAGTAGCTTACTTAATTTTGATATTAATTAATCCACTGTGTACTCAGATATGTCTCGTGGACATTTGTTTATGTTCTTTTCACGTGTATGAAAAACGTTACAGTGTCCATTTCGTCTGTTTAGCCCAGAAAATGGGGAGGGGGTAACTGTGTTTAGCGATTGAACAGAATGCATAGCGTCTTGAAACAGGAGATCTGTGGGAGACTGTTGTTAGAAGGATGGTATCCAATTAATTCCATCGACCTTTCCCCTGTTGAGAGATTTCAATTAGTTTTCTACTCGCAGTTTATTTCAATGTATGGCATTTTGTTGTTAATGAGACGGTCTAGAGAAGGCACAACAGTGCAGACTTCCTCTGTGAAACAGCGTTTTAAAAAAGACATTTAGTTTTTTGGCCTTTGTCTGTCTACCCGCTGTTTTAAATTCATTTCAAAGTGTCTGCACACCTGGTTTCGACCCGTTTAACCTATATGATTTAGGACCAAAATACCTTAGGATTTTCATCGAGCGCCTTTCACATTACGCTCCTTATGCTAATTTTAGCATCTTTTGATCTTTATTTGTCTGCAAGAGTTTGGCTGCGTTTTTACGTACAGTGAAGTTCTCTATGATTTCGAAACATTTTCTAACTCGTATGTTGCACTACGGTACAGCTTTCCCATTACACACAATGTTGCTTGGCACATACTTATAAACGCGTATTGTACGGTTCTCTTGAATTTTGTTCATTTATGCTCACCACAGTGCTAGAGTCGAAATTTATCTGAAATGTGTAACTTTTCGCTTTTGATAAACAGGAAAACTGGACGACGATCCTTGACAATTAGATTTATAACTGTATTAATTTGTTGTCACGCCTTTATTATCGCTGATTCCCTGTTCTGCGCTGAGTCGATAAGGTCGAGTCTATTTGTCATCAGCAGGTCTAAAACTTCACCACTATGAACGTGCACTTTATTTAACTGCTCGAAGCAATTTTCTGATAAAACACTTAAAACAACATCAGTCGATTCTCTGTCCCTGCCACACGTCTCAAGGACATGAGTGTATATCCAGTAAGTTAAAATCTCTACCTAAAACTATAACATGACTAGAACCTCCACTGGGAATATTTTCCAAGTTTTCCCTCAGACGTTACGTCTTTACTTCTGCTTAGCCAGGTGGTCTATAAGAAGAGCCACTTTTAACCCACACCTTAGCCCAAATTGTTTCACATTCCGCATCTGCAATAATTTCCCTGGATATATTTTGTCGCTATAAATACGTCTCCACATTCGCCTCTGTGCGGTATACGTAGCAGCCAGAGTTTACGATTTTATTATTATTGACATGTACTTTTTGCCAGGTTTCCGTTACTGCTTTAAGTCAAATATTATACCCGGGCCGCTGAAACTCTGCCCTTGAAGTTTCGCATTACGGCGAGTTAAGTTGGGTACACTGCTTTAGCGACGTTGCAACACTAGCCTCTACACCCACAGCAGATGAAACGGTTTTCAGTTGCATCTCGTAAATGTAAGTTATTGAGCAATAAAAATGCATATAATAATTCGTTCTTGAGCTGCTACCAAAAAGCAGCAATTAATTAAAGGAACAGTAATGTAGACAAGAGCTCAACAATGGACACGCTTTAATAACGGAGCAAAGAAATATAGAAATAAACATTGGATCATGACATATACGAAATAAACAATAATCAAGACAGTAACTTCTCTCTCTACGTTTTATAATCACAATGCTTTTCACTCACCAATTTACGGCGACAATGGTGCAATTACATGCAGCTCCCCATCTTCACTGTTGTCGTCACTGCCAAAATTGTCATTATCACCAAGACAAATCACTAACTGTGTTTTTTTTTTTTTTTTTTTTTTTTTTTTTTTTTTTTTTTTTTTTTTTTTTTTTTTTTTTTTTCTTCCAAGATGCAGTTTCCACATTGGCAACAGCTTCACGCAACAGCCTTTCCACCATTGTTATTGTGAAATAAATATTATTGTTCGTTATGTAATTCGTGATGTCACTCCATATAGGGTTAAAATGACAGATATATGGGGCAGCCTTATTAAATTGTGTCCCTGCTCCTTTGCGATTTTGTCTATTGCATATGTGGGCATGTGGGCGTAATAGGCTTATTTCGTTTCACGAGAGAATATCTGCAGCAATATGTGTTTTTTGTAGTCACTGCACCATAACTTCTTTCCGATCGTTTGCAGCGATAATGAACTTCCTGCTCAGAGCATAAGCTTCGAAGTTTTTATTCATACGATATTGAGAACTTACTCAGAAAACGTCACTAGACAATTGTCTTATCGGTGACATTATCCAGTTACTTGAACTCAGAAAGTCAAGTTAAACCAGTCACAGTAAAACAAATCGCACGAAAAAAGCACGCACACTACATAAACACGTGGTAAACATGATACACAACTTTGTTTACAGTAGCACTAAACAAAGCCGGCAACGCGGGAACTTTGACGTCACAGCGCGTGACCACTGGAAGTGTTTAGCGCGCTGTGATTGGATCGTTCCTCGCGACTAGTGCCTCGCGCTTCTTACTCTTCTCTTGTTTTTTTTAAACGTCAAGTGCAAAGTTTCAGCGGCCCGGGTATAGGACGTTAGTTCATTTGTAAGGCAATTAAACGTCTGTAGCAGTTCCGTACAAGAGAACTCTTTATAGAGCCTGAGATTTTATCAAAGTTAAATTGCTAAATATAAATTCATTACGGCAGGAACGGGCGCAGAATTTGGCTCTCGTACTGAGCCTGCCCCTGTGCTAAGTCTCAGCTAAAAATAGAGAAAAAAATCGCAGCTGTCCAGCCCCCTCCCCCACTCCTTTTCGCTGTTCATCACGCTGCCTGGCGTGACCGCCGAAGTGGCGTAAACAGCGAACGCGCCGCATTTATATGGAAATGCAGAAGCACTGCATACAACTTGCTCTCATATTTCATATTCTCCAACAATACAGACGACAAACTGAATAAATTTTCAGTATTATTCCATTATTTTTGGCATATTATAGAAAAAATATGGCTTTTATCTGCTGCTTACTCTCGCCATAGACGCTTTCACTGCCACTGATTTTTCTCACTCAGTCTGCCACATAATCGAGACTCACACTGACCACCCGGAACATCATGACCTCCTACCTACTACCTACAGAAACCCGTTAAGGCTATAGCAGTGCCACCAGACGAGGAAAGACCGCTAGTCAGACAATTGCACGGTGCATGTAGTAGAGGCGGCACGTTCTTCAGATGACTGGGGCTCCACTTCTTCGATTCTTCGAGTGCCGGATCTTGATATTAGCACCTGTAAGATACCTGTTAGTATTATGTGTCACATATTTGTTAACGATGTAATTGTAGATAAAAGATTTTGTTATGTTATAAATTAATTTCAAGGCTAATTAGAACGTTTGCTGTATTTAATATATATCAAAATTTACCGTAAAGTATTTTTCAGAACATATAGAATCTTCATGTAATTTCTAGGGAGAGAAAAAATGGCTGTTCTTTGCTGATAGAGTTTAGAGTATTCTATAGGAGTATGTCATTATTACTGGAATCTTATGGAAAGTGAATCGATGTATTACGAACGCTCAATACATATACTTCAACTTAAAGTAAGTTCTGCTTTTGTGTACAATTATTTAACATCTTCAACATGTAATTTTGGTGCAAGTAGAAAGAGAGTTTAGGTGAGCTACCTCACCTGGAATTACGAACCTGCAGATTTTAAACACGGGACTTTATTTGAAGCTACTTATAAAATTGACTGTTATATTAGACACAGATACTCCTGGCAATTCCAGATTGGGTAGTGAATTTTACATAGAGACCTTCCGTTATGCAAGAAATTAAATTAAAAAGTTTACAGGTTCACACATCGTTGCAGACCATGAAGCAAGAAACTACGAGCTGCCTCGACACCACAAAGTCTAGCCTGTGGTGGTAAGAAATAAATAAAATTGTTCCTTTTCAGGAATTTCGCAGCATCTTATCAGAAACTGACCAGAGACTTTTAAAGAGACATTTAAATCAGAATAATTATGTCAGACGTAATGAATACAAATATTTAAAATATATAATTATTTTACACACCCCACACTCCCCCTGTCTAGATATATTTTCGTTAAAATATCTGAAGAATGTCTTACCTTGACTTCCTTGGCTTGCTTCAACTCGAGCTGAGGCGTCGGCCTACCAAGCTTCTTCATTTACACTTTTGTTCCAAGCTTAAAGCTGAGTAATTTGTTTCTAAAAGATACTGAACGTTGATCATTTTTCATCGATAATAAACATGAAGAACATATGAATATGCACATGACTACTAAAACACAGTAAGTAACTGATTACACTGTTGAGTGACTGTAACAAAATGAACCTGTTATGGTGAAGAGACAATCTACCTTCGGGGTACGTGACACTGTAAGCAGCACCCCCTCCTAACATTACACAAGCTGGTCTCCGCCACATCTTTTAAAACTGTTAAATATTTCGTTGATAGAATGTTCGTTGGTTCTTGGTAGAATATTTGATACATGATCACTAATAAAAATACGACAATGTTGCAATATTCCACAATATTTATTGTTTAGTACAAACTAGTTTTCGGCTGTTACGCCGTCATCAGGTGCAAAGGTTACTATAAACAAACATCAAGGCAAAGATTTTCACTATAAGACTATTACAAAACAAAAAGGATTACAAGAAAATATTCACATACAGCGTGAATGTACATGTAACTGTTAATAAAAGTTTGTAGTAATATATATATATATATATATATATATATATATATATATATATATATATATATATATATATATATATATATATATATATATATATATGACAAATTATTCACATACAGTGTGAAGGAACATGTAACATTCATAACAGTTTGGTAGGCCTATTGGTAAACTATGCATATGTGTGACAAATTATACCAACTGACTTCCAGTAAATGATTACACCTAAGAAAAAATGTTTATCACAACAGAAGTTTCCACTAGATAACGTGACCGATGGAATGAATTTGTGGCATAAGGAATTTACAAACGACATTGGCGTAGGTGTTAAATATCACTGTTCTATATATCAGGGAGCGTCCGCTCCTTGCAAGTCATTGAAAACGGGGCAAGTAAGTTCAAGGCCTCGAAAGTGCTTGAGTTTCAACATTGGTTCTGGAATATCCTTGAAAATTAAATAAAACAACAAACGCCGTTCCTTCTGCCTGATTTCTTAAATTTTCCTAGGCCCAAACCTATAGAAATAATAAAAATGTTAATAGTACGTTTTTCGCAATTATTTGCTCTCTTTCATTCGTTGACTGTGCGCTCCTGTAGTGGAGCAGTTCGATGCTCTCCTGTTAACTCTGTGACAGTGTTGCATTGTTGGCCATCTATCAAGTTCGTCGCCATGCCCGAAAAGACAGATGTCGCTATGTGATGCTGCAACTGTCGTGAATATACAGTTTAGCTGTGTGATTGAATCTCAGCTGCTCTTAAGTCTTTTAGTACGCAAGCATGGCGAACCGGACTCGAGGCAGAAGTTGAAACATTTCTCCCAGATTGTTAACATTTTTAGAGATGACTTTTATTTAAATAATATCTGTATGCAAAAATCCTTGTAAATGAAATTCTTCCGCGATTTTAATACAAAAAAATGAAAGAAATGTTAATTCGAATAAGATCACTGTAAAAGCCAGATTATATTTTTGAAAAGCTGTCACTGACGGCGCTATAAAGATTGAACGGGAGTAATATTCCAAATTGCTGCCGTAGCATTTCCGTGAGTCATGAAAGGTGCCTTTGTTTTTAAAGGAATGGAAAAATTCAGCACTGTAAAAGAACAGGCCAGCTACGCACTAAGAAATTAATCGAAAACATGTTGTGGATGGAAAACAGCTATGAATCTAACTGTTGGAGACATCATTTACTATTACTATCACTTACTAACAAAGTCCACGTCCAGCTCAAACTGTTAAAATTGAAATTTAATAAGTCGGCACAAACTCTCAGGATCGTATTCAGAACAATTATTTAGTAAAAGAATGGAATGAAAATGATTACTATTCTGATCACATCTCCAGTAATTAGTTTCGTAATTAGATGTAATGGAGTAATCCGTTGTCCTGAAGAATAAATTGCGTCACAGTTAATAAAATGGGAGATGGAAAAATAAAGGAATCAGTTTTCTACTAAATGAGAACACATTCGAAGTTCGGTTGAAAGGTAGAGCTTATGACTGGTTTTAAAAAAAGCAGCATATCTGTATAAAACCTACACCACTTACATAGTTCATACATATCCTGAAAAAATTCGTAATAATTACAGTGCTCAAATCATTTACGAATTTACTGTCTCAATGTTTGAACAAGAAGAAGGAAATGGAGACGCATCTCATGTCTTTCCAGTATAGAAAAAATTGAACGTGAACATTGTGTTTGTATTCTTTGCACAGAGGTTGACATACATTAATCAATCTTCAAAGTCCATTTGACTGTGAATAATATATTAATATTTACGAAAAATTTCAACAAATTATGCAAATATGAAATAAATTAATTTTAAAATACCGGAAAATAAGAGGCTTTTGATATGTGGAGGCACATGTAATATTAGAGAGTACAGCTGTGAACTACAATGGTCGAAGTACAAGAACATACATACCGCAGATTTTTAAATAATAAAACGAGCATTTTAGGCACCTAAAACAGGCACTTCATTTACCTCATTTAGGCTAAATAAAATCTACAATAGGCCCTAAAAAGAATTCATCAAATGAAATAAACATAAAGTAAAATACTTAGTTTCCAATTATGAGCCAATTTCCAATGGTTTACAATAAGAAAAACATCACACATCATTAGTGATTAAATTGACACCAACCCTTCACAGTTTTCGTAGATAAAAATGCAATGCAAATCAGAAACCGTATATTGAAATACATGTAATACGCCTATGCAACTTCATAAATTCTGTATAAACCAGTGGCTTCAAACACTCAGACGGCTTCACAGTAAATGACTGGAAACTTTTGTAGATTTTCCAGAGATAAGCCACGATATGCCGAGAATGAACGGTCTAAATCAACGGATGTGCCAGGGGTGAACTTCACTTTCGGTACAATTTGGACAGGAATGGAGCATTTAGTGAAAGTGTTCTTTTTTTTCTGTAATAACTTGTTTATTTTTTTTCCCCTTCGTTCTTTTTCTCACACTTCACCTACGCTTTATTTCGCTTCATTTATTTTATTTCTCACCTCCTACAGAAAAGCAATATTCTCCCAGATAGATGTACCTGAGCCTTATCATTCGTAACTACCTGTCGCCATAAATGTGTAGTTCGCTCTACTGTAAGCCACGTTCCGCTGAACTGAGGGATCTTCGTTTTATGTGGCACCTTTCAAACTTAAAAACAGTTTATTTTCATCTACGCCATTTGGATGTCGCACCTTCAACTCAGTGGTGACAAAGTGTTCAGCTATTTGTTCGTCAGTTTTTGACCATTGCTTTGAACAGTTCAGATAATCTCTGGATGGCGTTAGCTGGGTATAACCTACCAACGATCAGCTTTTGAATGTGGTATAGATTCATTTACAGAAACCTATATGCAAGACTCCAAAATACCTTATCGGTTTCTTTGCAGTACGTTCGTACAAGCTGAGTCAACAATAATTTTTACACAACATTAACTCTCAGGACACAGACCAACAGCTGTTGGTGTTTTTCGGCAATAGGAGTCAAAGTGGTCTGCTGTGTATTCGACTACGGGGTCATAGGATAGTGCCGTGCGCCAAAACAGAGGTCAGTGTTGATACCTACCTGGAACATATCGTTTTCTGCCAAAATTAATAAATTTGGAGAATGGTGTGGCAACAGTTGAAACCTATAGGGTCGCTGCTTTAGTGTTATTTACCGCAGAACTGATAACACTGAGCTACAAAAGTTAATATTTTTGAATATATCCTTCATCAGTTAAATGTTCTAATTTTTAATTGAATATATATATATATATATATATATATATATATATATATATATATATATATATATAAGAAAAAAATTATCTCCAGCTTCCGTGATTCATAATTGAGTCCTCCCGGCTCGTGTTTCATCGATTCGCCCTGACCTTAATTAAATTACTGGCGCAAGTACTAATAGGTCTTTTTTGCGCTCGCACCGCTCGCGGCGCTGTTAGATCTAACGCGCACCATTTGTCGTCTTACTCGAGTGATCCTTGCCGCTATTTGAGCTTTGCGCCGTGGCAGTTCTGGACAGGCCGGTTACCGGGTCAGACAGTGAGAGTCCCTCCGGGGAACATCTGAGTGTCAGTATCGTGCAGTGTGAATTTGATAAACTGCATGGCGTTGCTAGGGTCGAGTTATTTACATTAATTGACCGTCTGTGGCGCGTGCGCCGAAGTAGTTCCACAGTGGCATCCTGTCAGTGTGTTGGAGCCGTGTATGCGATGATCTGAACAGCTGAAGTGGCCTGGACACGGAGAGGGAACTGTGGTGTCACCATCAGCTTGGCGGGGGCTGTTTACCTCATCTCCCGGGCTATGCGGTCGTGTTCCTAGCGGCGTGTGTATTTATCATGATCGATGTTCGTTCTCCAGGGACCATCGTTGCCTATGTCTACGTCTATTGTTGTTTACTTATGTGTTGTGCCGCGCTTCTAGTTCGACTATCTTTTGCTCTCTGACGTCGTTAACGTCACTGGGGAATTTATCTGATATGTGCCCCTCTGCTAGCTCGCATCTGCGTGGAGGGTAGTTGTATAGCTTTATTTTTTTCCTTGTGCTTGCAGACCATTTCCCTCCGTGAGGAATCGCAAAATTTTTTGGTCTGGCTTTCTGTCTGATAATTTGAAGGAGCTGCTTTTACTTACATTTTAGAGCTCCCTTTTATTGTGTTGTTTTCATTGTATAAAAGTTTGCCTCGGGCCCTCAGCCCGTTAATAACTTATCTCAAAACATTTTTTTACTTGGCTTTCAGCCTGATAATTTTACTTAATTTTGCAGCCCTCTTCATTGTCTTGTTTGCCATATTTTATTCACTTTTGTAAATGGTTGCTTCGGCCTTATACCTTGCATCACCCTAGCCGAACTGTTTACTGTTTTTCTTAAAATTAAAAAAAAAAGGGGGGGGGGAGAAAAAATTGTCTTGTTCAGGCCTTCAGCCTCTAGTTGCAAAAGAAGGGATTTTATTTTTTATATTTTGGTTAAAATAAAATGTGTCAAAGGAACCTTAACTGAGTACTCTTGCTTAACTTTACCAGTCAACTCCCACTATCCCTATCAATAATAAATCGAAATATTTTTTCCACAATATCTTTATCTCCTATCTCTTCCCCAAATTATTGCGTCTTATAGGTGCAATCAAGCAGAAAAAGCTGTCATCTTTATTTATTTGTAGGCTCCCAGCGAACTACAGGTACTACGAAAAATTCAAATGGTGAAATGTTTGTTTAACAACGGAATCAATGTCTAAGGTCGTCGCTCCCGAGATTTACGAACTACTTCAACTACCTTAAAGCAAATTACGCTAAGGTCAACACATCCATAAAAGTTTTCCGGGGTGGAGTGGCCGTGCGTTCTAAGGCGCCTTGCTGCAGAGCGCGCGGTTGTTCACCGTCCGTGGTTCGAGTCCTCCCTCGGGAAAGGCTGTTTATGTTGTCCTTAGCATAAGTTACTTTAGTTTCAGTAGTTCGTGAGACTACGGACTGATAACCAACGTAGTTACGTCCCTTAGATTTACAAATATTTCAACATAAATTTTGTTATATTTGGGAAGGGCGGGGGGGGGGGGGGGAAGAACGACACCCAAGATCGCTTTTAATTTTTATTTGAACTACCGACATAGGCAGATTAAACACCCTCGAACCTCCAGTGGGAGCATCCGCCCAGTCCGCAATATGGCGACCTAGATCCCACGACCATTCCTCGTACTATAATAGAACCAGGGCTGTAACATTTGTGGGTCTCATCACCTATTCTGCTCGCTTACGCTCATTCCAAAATAATTCCAGTAGACAGTCTTCCAGTGAAACCATTTCTCTGATTAAAATTTTCAGTACAAAAGCATCAAAACTTATTCAATGAAAATAAAAATTTTGTTGGTATTATAAGAGTCTAATCACTATAAAAGACTCGAAACAGCAGAAATTCTGTGCTCTTTGGAAGCTTGCTTTATTTCCGAAAGGTGTTCGGCATTGCATTAAACATTAGCGAAACATGTCGTTGTGGTCTTCAGTCCGCATACTGGTTTAATGCAGCTCTCCACCCTACTCTCCTGAGCAAGCCTCTGCATACGAGAGTACTAACAGCAATCTACATCCTTTTGAATCTGCTTACTCTATTCCCTTGGTCTCCCTCTACGATTTTAACTCCACACTTTCCTTTAATGATGAGTTGACGATTCCTTGATGTCTCAGAATGTCTCACACCGACCTATTACTTCTCTTAGTCAGAATATGTCAGAAACTCCTCCCCGTTTCTGTTAAGCATCTCCTCATTAGTACGTGATCTACCCATTTAATCTTCATCATTTGTTTATAGCACCACATTTCGAAAAATTCTGTCACCTATTTGTCTGAACTCCTTATCGTCCACTTTTCACTCCCATACAGTGCTAAACACCAGACAAATGCTTTCAGAAAGGACTTCCTAACATTTAAACTAACCGTGGGATGTCAACAAATTTCGCTTCTTCAGAAACGTTGTTCTTCCCACAGCCATTCTGCATTTTATATCTTCTTTACTTTGGCCATCAGAAGTTATCTAGCTACCCAAAGAACAACATTTATCTATTACTTTTATCGTCCCATTACCTACACCAATTCCTTCAACATCGCCTGATTTTTTGACACTACATTCCGTTACCCTCATTTTACTCTTGTTAATGTTCATCATATATCTTTCTTTCAAGACACTGTCCATTCGACTTATTTCTCTTCCAGGTCCTATGTTGACTCTGACAGAAATACCAGGTCGTCAGCAAACCGTAAGGTTTTTATTCCCTCTCCCTGGACTTTAATTCCCTCTCCGAATTTGTCTTTGCATTCCGTCACATCTTGCTCACTGTACAAATTGAACAACATTGGGGAAAGGCTACTACCCTTTCTTACTCTCTTCCCAACCACTGCGACCCTTTCATGCCCTTAGACTCTAATAACTGCTGTCCGGCTTTTATACAAGCTGGTTTTGCTCCTGCTAACTTGGTCAAAAGCATTTGCAGATCCACAAGTGCTAAAAACGTAGGTTTCTCTTACCTTAACCTATCTTCGAAGATAACTCGTATTGTATTGCCTCGCATGTTCCTTCTTTTCTTCTAAATCCAAACTGATCTTCCCTGAGGTCGGATTCCAACAGTGTTTTCAATTTCTCAGTAAATAATTCGTGTTGATATTTTGCAACCATGACTTATTAAACTGATAGTTCTGTAATTTTCATATTTGTCTGCACTTGATTTGTTAGCTATTGGAATCACTATATTTTTCTTGAAGTCTGAGGGCATTTCTCCTGTCTCGTACATCTTGCATACCAGGTAGAATTTCATGGCTGGTTCTCCTAACGATACTAGCAGTTCAGACGGAACATCACCTACTCCATGGGCCTTTTTTCTACTCGTATGGTTTCGTGCTCTGTCAGATTTCTCGCAGCATCGTATCTCCTATCTCACCTTCCTGTAAATAGTCATCCGTTTGTAGAATACTGCCCTAAAGCTTATTTTCATTGTACAGGCCTTCTATATATTCCTTCCACCTTTCAGCTTTTCCTTCTTTGCTTAGTACTGGTTTACCATCTGAGTTCTTGATATTCATACCGCTGCTTTTCTTGTCTCCAAATGTCTCTTTTATTTTACTGTAGGTGGTATCTATCTTTCCCCCAGTTATACACTCTTCTACGGTCTTGCATTTCTCCTCAAGCCACTCCGGCTTAGCCATTCTGCACTTCTTGTCAACCCCATTTTTCAGATGTCTGAACTCCCTTTCTCCTGTTTCACTTGATGCATTTTTATATTTTTTATTTCGTCAAAAATTCTGGTTCTCCTAAGTTATTCAAAGATTTTTATTAGGCCTCTGCCTTCTGCCTATATCATCCTCTGCGGCCTTCACTACTCCGTCTCTCAGAACTACCCATTCTTCTTCTATTACTTTACCCCGTTTCAGACAATCCTTGCCTAATGCTCCCTCTACAACTCTCAACCACCTCTGAATCCTTCAATTTGTCCAGATTCCATCTCTTTAATTTACTGCCTTTTTGCAGCCTCGTAATTTTTAATCTACAGTTCATAACCAATAAGTTATGGTCACAGTATATATCTGCCCCTCGATATGTCTTACAGTTTAAAACCTGGTTTCTAAGCCTTTGCCGTACCGTTGTAAAGTCAGTCTGGTATCTCCCAGTGTCACCTGGTCTCTTCCACGTATATTACCTTATTTCATGATGATTAAACCAAATGTTTGTGATTATTAAATTGTGCTCTGCCAAAAATTGTACCAGATTGTCGCGTAGGATCAGCAATACTTCCAGACAGTTAGATGAAGCTGCTGTTCTATAGATGAAACTATCATTTCTTGAAGTACTGCAAGATTGAAAAAAATCCAATTTCTGTAATTAAATATACGGCTGCGCTCATTGAAATGTGGATCGATGTAACATAATGGCAGTAAAAATAGAGAGATCGGTGTAACGTCCGATTACAAGGATAGTAGTTACGATGTGATACAAAACACTGAGCAGCAAAGTACGAAGCTTACTACTTCCGTTGGAACAGTCGAGTGCACCGAATACGCTCGCTCTTGCGAGGACAACACAGCAAGTTCCGTAAGCTGATTTCCCAGAAACTTCGCTAAAGTAAATACTTGCCCGTACTTACACCCGAGCGTTTCTGAGGAAACGACGCTCGAAGTTTTCGTATGTCTCCCCGTAACACAGAGCAAGCAACACAACGGCCAACGTCTCGACTTCACAGTTCTGCGTCACGTTTTCGGAAATGTTTTTACTTTTTCGTTTATTTATTCTGGTTCATATAATACAGAGTGACTCAAAAAGAATACCTCAAGTTCTTTCTAATAAAATGAACGTGTGCGTCCACTGCAGTGAGATCTCACTCCTGTGTTTACATTTCCAGCTGTAGCGCGCTACATTTCTCATAAATTCTTTGTGCATTGCAGTTATTTTTTTTGAAAATAGTACTTTTGAAAATATAATAGTGCGCGGTAGTTAGTTATTAAAGTTCGGCTAATTTGGAAGAATGCTTGCAAGTGATATTTATCGAAGATTCAACTGTTACGGAGTAACATATCCATTGTCAGAACTGCTATGTCATTAGCGTGAATCGGAAAAGTACTTCGAGAATCAGTCACTACATAAATGTAAATGTTCGTTATAGTTACTTACCTTTGGCTGAAAAGTCTGCTTTCATTAACAACGGATAAAAGTTGTGGGACATTTACCGGACGCTTTTCTTAGAAACATGACTCAAGCAGAACATAGCTTATAAATTAAGATCTCTAGCTTTACTATGATAGCGATGTATAGGTTAACAGAGAGCTGTGCTTTCGCAAGTGTGCGCCGAAGGAGCGAATGTTTTGCATGGGATGTATGATCTCTGTTGTGGTTATCCGTAATTTACGAGGATAATCACAGCTTTTTTATTATTTACAGCTTAAGTATTGCGATATTAACTCGTATGTTTATATTCATTGATAGTGTTTGTTTTCCTAGTTATTTCGTCATCTTATTTTTCCGTCGAAATCGATATATTACTCCGTAACAATTGAATCTTCGATATATAGCGCTTGCAAGCATTCTTGCACATTACCAAAGTTCGTGTTTTTTAACTGGTGTTTCTTGCTGTTATTGCTGTAACTATCGCTTACTGTGTCCATTATCTGTCCGTGTTTTCACCTGTTCACATTTTTGGTGCATCAGGAGTCACTTGATTTTTTTTTTTTATTTTTGATTTTTTTTTTTTTTTTTTTTTTTGTAGTTTTTCAGAACCAGTAGTGTGCAGTTTTTGTTGTAGTCTTATTTGATGTAGATTAATACCGTTAGTAGTAGTCACTTTATTTGTATAGACGGAACTTTCGATTGCCGTAATTAGTTCATAAAATCTTACATCTGTAGTATCATAGAATAGAAAGTATTTCCTTTTAGTTTATAATTCAGTAATTCTTTAATTTTGGATCATTTATAGGACAAGATTCCATCCGTCAGTTTTGACCCGTGACGTCATCGCTGTGCGGTAGTTTTGAGGTGCGTGCGTGTTTGCAAAAGGCGTGAGTAATTATGTGGTGGCTGAGTTAAGGACGATAATTTGTTTACAAGCAGAACATACATTATAGATTCATACTTTGTGTTTAAAAAGTGATGTGTAGCTTCAGTCTGATAGTGACGTATTGATTAATAGAGAGGGGCATTTCCTTTGCAAGTGAGCGCCGAAGGCGCGAAATTTTGTGCTGAGACCTGTGATCGATGGTACATTATGTTTTTGTAATCTGTAATTTAAGAGGATAACCACAGATTATTTATTATGTACTATACATAAGTATTAATATATTATCCCGTATTCGCGTTTTCCGACATGCTGCTGAAGTCATGGGTCAAAGCAGGCGGGTGGAATCGCGTCGTAAAATATTGCCAGAAGTTTTTTCATTTGGGGAGTGCCGTGGGAAAGTTGGTGAACATTCTAGGGAGAGCCTCTCCTGGAACTGCAGTTATATAGCAGGAATAACTTAATAAAGGAACAGGAGCGTAAGATCTGTGCCCTTCAGTTGCTGTAGCAAAACACGCAGGAGCAACTAGATAGATTGAGGAGGGAGGGAGAGTCCGAGGGTTGGGAACTGGCATTTGGGAAAGAGGCAGTTAGGTGGAAGAGGTATTCAGATAGTTTAACACTGCGTGTGAACAATAATTTTGCCCAACTGTCAAATTTGAGTGGAGGCTCTTCTAGCTTTACGTGTAGATAACATTCAGCAGACCTCAGCTGTTACTAAATCTAAAACGGTGGAAAAGGCCAATATAAAGAAATATAGATGGATGAAAATACCAGCAGCTGTATTTAAAATCTGTATTATATTTTGTGCGACCGGTTTCGGTATTACATTACACCATCTTCAGGCTCCCGTTGTATGATTATTATTAAAAGCACATTTGTATTGGGTAGCCACAAAACCAGTAGCCGTAAATTTCTTGCTTTCTTCATGCTAGCATGTAGCACATGCTACAAATCAGACAGTGGTTCAGAAATGGCTTCAGCCTTACTTCCGACAGCGGAAGTGAGAAGAACTACTTTTTAAAGAGAATGTACATTGTAATAAACATACACCCAGCGTAAGTCCAAGAGGAACAGAAGTAATGAGTAGTAACAGAAATGAGTTAGTGATAAAAGTTTGGGACAAAGACGTCTACAAAATGGAGAAACTGTCTTGGAAGAAATTTGGCCTGCGGGTATGAAATGGAGTATAAAAAGTAAAGAGGACATTCGTGTATAGAAGACACCTACTTTTATCAAATAAAGGCCCTAATGTGACGAAGAAATTGTCGCGGAATTGTTTGTAAATTATGGACAATAGGAAAAACCTGAACAGAAGAAAATAGACGCCGTTACAATGTGATGTTACAGAAAAGTGTATATGCAATGACGAGGTTCTGTGCAGAATCGGTGAATCGGAAAAATACTGAAAAGAAAAAGAGGCGAGATGACATCTTATACCTGTATATTAAGATACTAGACAATAACATATATCGTACTAGACACCTGTAGAGGCTATAACTGTAGGAGAAGAGAGGGATTGGGTGTGTATAAAATTAATTGACGACTTATTTTACAAGTGCCATGAAAAAATAGGTACAAGAGAACGAAAATTGAAACGAGTCGCTAAACCATTCCGAAATCTGGCAGCTCAAACTAATATCACAGTCTAACACAGGCAGTCGCGAAACTCTCTAGGGTGTTGAGTGCAGTAAAGTGTGTAAATAAATTAGTAAAATAAAATTCAATAATGAATGAAAGTGAATAATACGTGAAGTAAAAGTAAGAACTTAGTTCAGTTCAGTCAGGCACGGCCGAGTAAAACAGCAGACCTACGCTGCATTCCGACAGTGCGTCTACCAGCTAACGCTGCAGATTCAACACGAAACTGTCCTGCTGCGTATTCACGTGTGGAAAGTAGTCCATCGCTCTCTCCATAAGCGGAATCCTTTGATTCAGCGAACAGACCATCTAAAGCACAGACTGTAAAAAGGGATCGTCGCGAACTTCTAGAAGCAACGTGATCACTAGAAGCAACGTGAAGCCAATAACCTAGTGTATTGGACTACAGAGCAAAGTGAAGATCGATCTTTCTAAAAACTGTACAACGTGACAACAGAACACTCCAGTCAGTTCCATCAAATAAATATCACAGCCATGAAGACGACGCGAGACAGTAAGAGACAGATATTGATGCAGATATAGTGATGGAGTAGTATCGTCAGATTGGCAGCAGTGGCGTTAGTATCAGCAGCAGCAAAATCGGAGTTTTAGGCACGATCAGCCACCGGCAGTTGAAGATAGAAGAAAGAAGATGGAAGAATCTGATCGTCAGTACAGCGTTCAGGAAGATCAGCAATAACAGAGTTACTCATCCATGATGACTGGCCAAAACGATAGGATGCGGTCTGGTCGTGATAGTCACCTGTGATCTCCCTCAAAAGTTCTGCCCCACGAAGACGTGCAGCCTGAAGAACGTTGGTTCAACCCCAGGGCAAGGGCATACTGCCTCCACGCCGCACGGCTACCTCTGGTCGTAGCACAACTTGTAGAATATGGAAAAAACACACAGCACCGCCACGAAGTAATTCCGAAGAATTCACGACCTGTTTACGCACAGTGCTAGTTTGACAGCAAGCGCTGTTCTCTGGGCAGCGAGAACGGGATATACCGCCAACGTAACTGGAGGTTGACAGCCGACTCTGTGAAACGATTCATCGCTGCCGTGCGCCTTACCGCCATCGATAATCGCCAACTAGTTCACAGTAAGAATCATGTATGGTTTAAATGTTTAATAAATGAATTTTGTGTAAAGGCTGTTTCATTTATGCCCCATACCCGAGCCAAGGAAAATATCCCCCATCCCACATGTTTATTAGATTCTTTGTAAATGCTATCCTGACAATAAAATGTTAATTTGTAGTTAAAACTTGACATCGTGACAAGAGGGCAATGCATTTACAGTTGTTTTTAAGTGTTCAATATTCAGCAAAGCGGTAGGGTACTTCATTAGATGACGAAACCCCTCTCCATTTGACAACAGAACACCTCTTCATTTGATATCAGAAGTGTCTCCTTTCACTCATTCTCTTCAAGGGGGTAAAGTGCAGCTAAAGTGACACTAGCAGTCTGCGCAGCCAGTACGGAATTACAGCAGAGTGGCATGATACAAAATGGGTAGTTGCTGTTTTTTATGTTGTTATTTCGATATTTCCTAATCACTAGCGTTGTTGTGATTTTTCTAATACAAATGTAAAAACGTCATTAAAGTAATGGCAGTCTATAATATCAACATGTCAGTTCAATGTAATTCAGACGATTCATAAACGCTGAGTCGTAATCGAATCGTCCAAGAACGTTTTAAGAGCGGAAATGAAATTCAACCTGATGTGCTCAAGCATGCAATCCCGCAGCTGTAGATACTGCGAGGCCGATCTCTGTTACTTCAGATGGCTGCCTGGTACCTGTTGCTCCCTGCTGCTGCTGTTGTTGTTCTCGTTAAAATACGATAAAGAGAAAAAAAGTGCTCAAGTTCGAAAGGAACTGTATATGATTATATTACCATGATCTGTGTGTTGTTTCACGTCCACGAGTTTTGTTTAAGCGGATTTCCGACATCGTATTTTTCTTTTCAATACTAGACCTCTTGGAGACTAGGTTGTACGTTCTTTTCACTTTTTCCTTGCTTCTGTGCCTTTCGTGTATCTATGATGCCTGTTTTAGCTACTTTGCGTTTATCAAACAATATCTTCAAGAATGTGACGTACTAATATTAAAACTTAATGCACGTACATATTATTTATTTGTAGTCACGCATCCAGTTTTTCCCTTCAGACTTTAGTTTTATACAGTAGTAATACTATCAAGTAGTGGATCATTTGCGAGTCTTAAGAGCCGAAGTTTCGTAGGGACGAATTGTTGAAGGTTTTTTTCCATACCTAAATGTTTATCTAACCAACTGTAACGTCACAGCTGCGTCCACCTAATCCTCGAGGGGCGAAGGTGCCGTTATATTCTATTTGCTGCTTAATCATTTAATAATTGTTCCAATAATTTGACGGTATGGGTTGCGGACAATTACGAGGTTGATCCATAACAATAAACTGTGTTAAATTCCTTTATTATGGAACGACAAATGTTAAAAACTCTTCCTTTAAATACACTGATTAAATAATCGCTTGCCACTACGATGAATGTCTACAAGTCCACACTGAAACAATACGCAATTACAACCGAAACTCATATGCGAGACGACTGATGGGTAAAACTTTAGCCACCGCTAAACGCAGGTTACGAACTCACTGCCGACATGCTACCGCCTCACTCTGCGGTCGGCGGGAGACAGCCGCACACCGGCCAACAAACAAGAAACGTTCAAATCTAAGCATTGTCGCCCAGCAGCTATTGCTGCACGCCAACGACAACTACTGTTTGACCAAAACGTACCAAAGAGGTTACTAACCTAAAACCCTGTATCCTCACACACCGTTAATGAACACTTGTTATTCATAATACTGTGCTCTTAATTCGCAGCATATGAGCGATTTCCGGACTAAATTTTTGATAGCTGCTTCAAGTTTTACCTCCAGATATGCTCCTAACTACAATCGTATTTCGAATGTGCTGCTGAAATCCAAATATACACAGAACAAGCAGTCGTTTAGCGTTTTTTTTTTTTTTTTTTTTTTTTTTTTTTTTTTTTTTTTTTTTTTTTTTTTTTTTCACGAACAGCCGCTTGCCGGCTGTTCAAGTTGCAGAAAATCGCTGGCAGTTTCACGTCAAGAGATTTTGATGATATACATACAAGCCCCGAACAGGACGACTACGAATTAACATCCTAGCAAGGTTTTCTTATTTCTTTGGAATCGTGTACCTCAGATGCGCGGGGAAAGCTCGTTAAGGGATGGCACTTAAGAGTTGCACTCTTCAATGTCACGCAAATGACGTAGTCCTTTCAGGCTGTCCGTTAATCCAGTGCCCTAGTAGCCGCAGTGACAGTTTAATCAAACAAACTGCATTCCGGTGTCGCTTCGCTGTTGAACATCCAAATGCTGGGCTATCTCGAACACAAGGGGGTTATTAGTAGCGGTTGCCTAATGTGGTGCTCCGACGTTCACAATACTGCTTGTACAGCGGATAATCTGATAGCTGGCGCAGTGTTTTCGAGGCGTACTTCGTCATCGCTAAGCACTGCCATTAATTCAGACGCCCCACGGGGCGGTACTCATTTTCCCCGTCAACTGACGTGGTTTCGATAAATGTGCAGCGTTACTACAGCGCCGCCTGTCTGTGTGTTTGACTGCGGCAGTGGCCGTTTTACCAGGTACTCCACTTCCTTTTTGTAAACATAACAGACTTCACAAACAATACCGCTATTCCAATGTCAAAGAAAGAAAGTGCAGACAAGTTGAAAATAACAGATCCATCAGTTTGATAAGTCATGGTTGCAAAAATTTAACACGAATTATCTACAGGAGAATGGAAAAGCTGGTAGAAGCTGACCACGGGGAAGATCAGTTTGGATTCAGGTGAAATCTAGGAACACAGGAGGTAATACTCACCTTACGACTTATCTTAGAAGAAACGCTACGTTTTTAGCGTTTGTCTATTTGGAGAAAGCTCTTGACAATGTCGAATGGAATACACTCTTCCAAATTCTGAAGGTAGCGGGGTAAAATATAGGGAGCGAAGAGTTATATTCGACCTATACAAAAACCGGACAGCGGTTATTAGAGCCGAAGGGCAAGAAAGGGACGCAGAGTTTGGGAAAGGAGTAAGACAGGGTTGTAGCCTTTCCCCAATGTTTTTCAATCTGTACATTGAGCAGGCAGTGAAGGAATGGAAGGAGAAAATTGGATAGGGCATTAAGGTGCAGGGAGAAGAAATAAAAACATTGCGCTTGGCCGATGACAATGATTTTGTCAGATATAGCAGAGGATCAGGAAGAGCAATTGAATGGAATGGACAGTGTCTTCAAAGAAAAATATAAGATGAACATTAACAAGAGTAAAACGAAGGTAATGGAATGCAATGTCAGAAAATCAGGCGATTCTGAAGGAGTAGATTAGGTAATGAGACAATAAAAGTAGTAGATGAATTTTGTTATTTGGGTAGCAAGATAATTTCTGATGGCCAAAGTAAAGAAGATATCCTCTCCTGGGGACACCACCTTGACGAAGCACTGTCCGTGCGGGTGGAGAGGCTTGCGCATCCGCATGAAGCAGAGGGCTATACCGAAGGTAGGAAACTAGTGCCGGAAAGGCCTCAGCTGATGGATCAGACCAAGAGTGTCCCACAACGTCCCGTCTTCCTTCTCTTCTCCATTCCTTTCCCAACCCAAGGTGTGATGCGATCCGTGCCGAGGGGTGCATGGCACATGGGTAGATGTGTCTCGAACGGAGTCTCTGGGATACTGAGCGACCTCCCTGAGTAAGTAGCCTTGCACCACGTGGGGTTATCGTGGTGTGGACCATATAAATCCCCAAATCTCGTGGGACTAAGATGAACACAGAGAAAGAAAGTATTTTAAAAGAATCTGAGGGGCAATCTGAGACCTCAGATACTCAGACATCAGGATCGGGACCGATGGAGTGCACTCCTACTTCTCAGTCAGGGTCTAGACCAGAGCAAGAAGTGGGAACTGTAACAGAGAAGTTGGACCAGATTAGGATTAAGGCCTTGTCTGGGGCTCAGAGGAGGAATCATCTCAAGGAACAGAAGCTAAAGGAAGGAAAAGAATGGCTTCCTAAGCATAAGTTGAGGGAATCAAAAGGGCTTGAGCCCAAGACCCCCAAAATGAAACTACCTCAGGTCAAAGGGGATACACAGACCCCCTCAACGTCAAAGACAGGTGTCAAGAGGGTTAGGGAGGAATCTAAGACTCCCTCCTCTCTGGACAAGCGTGATCCTAAAATGTTGAGGCAGGAAATACGAAAACAGACCTATAGTACTGCAGTCTCGGTCTTTAGAATGGCGGTTGTCCAAGAAGGATACCCACTTGTGAGCATCACCTCGCAGCAGGAGAAGCTCATGCAGATGGCCCTCTTTGAAGAGCTTGGGAGGGATGCTGGTCCAGAACCCAAATTCAGGAGGGTCTATCTAGATCGCGGTGCCCTCATTTTTGTCTGCAAGGGGAAGCACTCAGCAGTATGGCTTAAGGACAAGGTGCCCATGATATCCCCGTGGGAGGATGCGAAGCTGCTGGTCAAGGCAGCAACTGAACTAAATGTTCAAATGTTTGTCAAGCTTAAGGGACTTAACTACGGGGTCGTCAGTCCCTAAACTTACAAACTACTTATGAACTACCTATAACTAAGGACGGCACAAATATCCATGCCTGAGGGGGATTCGAACCCCCGAGCGTAGTGACCGTGCAGACCGTGACTGAAGCGCCTCAGTCTCCTCGGCCACTGCGGCCGGCGAAACTGAACTCCTGAAGACGCAAAGATATTAATATGGGTACCAAAGATCCTTAAGGATGTCCCTCCAAAGACTCTGTTCGAGAAAATAAGGGTCCAGAACCCAAAAGTCTCGACAGAGTATTGGAGGTTAATTAACCAAAAGGTCGTTCCAGAAGGACGAACCCTGGTGGTGGAGGTCGGAGAGAAGTCCCTGAAGGCTGTTTTTAGGATTCTCGCAGGTCGCCGTCAGGGTAATCAAAGACCTTACAGGCAATAATGGCAGCAAGATGGGGACTGGAAGTGCTGCAGATAAACCTGCAGCACAGTAAAAGGGCCACTTCTGCCCTGAGCCCTCGCCTGGAGAGACAGGAGGTGGACGTGGCCCTGATACAAGAACCCTATTTATACAAAGGGGTGTTTCGTGCTTCGGTGGTACTGGAGGTAAACTGATTTATGCTAGAAATCTAAAAAACTCCAGAACATGCATTTATGTTAGAAATGGAATACCTTTCATACCAATGATGGATTTTTGTTCCAGGGACCTGGTGACCATCAGGATGCAGCAACGTGAGGAAGGTATCACGAGGGAATTTGTTTTGGCCTCAGCATACCTTCCTTACGAAGACAGCTCTCCTCCTTCTTTGGAAGCCTGCCATAGGCAATGTGACGAACTGGTGGTGGGATGTGATGCCAATGCCCACAATCTATCATGGGGCAGCAAGGACACCAACAGTAGAGGTGAGAACCTTCTTGAATTTCTCCTATCTAACAACTTGGAGATCCTGAATAGAGGTGATGAACCTACATTCAGGAATAGTAGAAGGGAAGAAGTAATTGACATAACTTTTAGTTCCATGGTAATGGGAAATTACGTAAACAGTGGCATGTGGTCCTGGAGCCATCCTCATCAGATCACATGTATATTAAATTCAAGGTTGAAATGGGAATCAGACAGACCATGGCCTATAGTAATCCTAGGAAAACGGACTCGGAGACATATAGGAGAGGCCTTGACTTCAGCCTATCGGAAATTAAAACTTCGATAAGGAACCCAGCAGAGTTTGAGGAAGTAGCAGAGGCCGTAACCTCTGCTATAGTGACATACCAGGGCAACTGCTCAGTCACCAAGAAGTGCACAAATAGGAGTGTGCCTTGGTGGAATAATAACCTGGAAATGCAAATGAAACAGGTACGAAGACTGTTTAACCTTGCGAGGCGCAAAGGACAATGGGCAAAGTATCGTGAGGCCCTTGTCAATTACAACCTTGCCATCAGACGGGCAAATGAGGCATCCTGGAAGGTATTCTATGAGGAAGTGGAGGGCACGGTTGCTCAAGCGAGACTTCATAAAATCCTCACTAGGGTACCAACTAATCCAGGAGGAACATTCAGGAAGGAGGATGGGGAGTATATAAAGACAGAACATGAAACGCTGGAACTGCTCCTCAAGACTCACTTTCCTCAATCTGGGGGATAACTCAGACCACAATGCGATTCCTGAGAGACAACGGTTCTCAGGTATTCGCAAAGAGGACTGGGATTTGGCCAAGGAGTGTGTCGATCTCAGTAAGGTCCGATGGGCGGTGGGAACATTTCAACCGTTCAAGTCACCTGGCCCCGATGGAATCTTTCCAGCTCTCCTGCAACAAGCGGGAGAAAATCTTATTAGATTCCTATGCAGGTTATTCAGGGTTAGCCTAGCAGTAGGAATCATTCCCAATGCCTGGAGGGCAGTGAGGGTTGTCTTCATTCCTAAACCAGGGAGAATTGATCAAACCAAGGCCAAGGATATGAGACCAATCAGCCTGTGTGGTGGAAGACGGTAGAACAGCAGGTTGCTGCTAAGGAGCTTGGTAAGGTGCAGAGATTAGCCTGCTTAGCCATAACAGGCGGAATTAGCAGCACACCAACTGCTGGAATGGAAACCATGCTGGATATGCCCCCATTAGATATTTGGGTCAAGATGGAGGCAGCGGCTGGTGCATACAGACTCAAATCTGGCAACGACTGGAACTCTTTGGGATATCCAGAATCACACACTAAAATAGTGAATGAGGTAAATATAGGAAAGGTTGGGGAAATCCCAGCCGACTATATTATAACCCCATACTGCTTCAACAAGCCTTTCAATATAACAATTGGAAGTAGGGAGCAGTGGGAGAAAATAGTTCGACACTGTACGGGGGATATTGTCTGGTTAACTGGCTGGTCAAACTCGGACCAAGGTGTTGGGGCCAGGGTATATGGGGTGCAGCCAAGACTGGAGGGCGTCATTTCTCTAGGAAAACTGGCCTCAGTATTCCAGGCCGAAATCACTGCCATCAGGGCGTGTGTGGAGGAGAATTTGCGTAGGTGCTACAAAGATCGTAGCATCTATATCTATTCAGACATCCAGGCAGCCCTGAGATCACTGGCAGCTCCTGCAATATGGTCTAAAATTGTTGCAGAATGTCACAGGGTTCTGGTGGAGCTAGGGGAAAGCAATAGAGTAAACCTATTGTGGGTCCCTTGCCACTCGGGGATCAGTGGCAATGAACATGCCGACAGATTAGCCAGGATGGGGCCAGAGTCTCCATTTATTGGACCGGAACCTGTCCTGACAATCAAAAAGGCAATGATCAAATTGGAGCTACGTAACTGGCTCAGAAGACAGCACGTAGAATATTGGACCAAAGACCATCAACAAAAACATGGCAAACTAATGATACCAAAGCCATGTTTTAAAAGAAGCTCTGCAATCCTGGGCCTGAACAGGAGAGAGATTAGACTCATGGTTGGATTGCTGACAGGCTATGGGAATTTCAAAAAACACCTACATACAATGGGAATAACAGAAGAGGACCCTAAATGTAGGATCTGTGATGACGGTGATGAAACTGTATCACATCTAATCTTCGAATGTATTGCACTGTAGAATAAAAGGCACAGAATATTTGGGACAACCAGACCCGAAGAAATTGTGTCTAATAAAGGACTGGCAAAGGGACTCCTTGCACTGTTCAATGGCATTGGTTGGCTTTACTAGATACACAGGGAGCGATACCGCACAATAAACTTAGTTTCGGTGCGGGCAGTGGCGGGTTGGTCCAAGACTGTTGGCTTCCCTGGAAAAATCAAAAATCAAGTCAATCAAAGAAGATATAAAATGCAGAATGGCTATGGGAAGAAAAGCGTTTCTAAAGAAGCGAAACTTGTTAACATCCAATATTAATTTGAATGTTAGGAAGTAGAGGTCTGCACCTCGCTCGGTTGCTCACTCAAATCGTGTGATACATGTCGTTCTATGACAGCCCGACAGGTGTCGGTACTGCAGCTTGCGGCAAGGCGCGTGGCTGCGCTCGACTTCTTCCACGCTCGTTCGAGCGCGGCACGCTCGACCGGCCCGACCGTCCACACTGCCCGCTCGCCACTCGGTCGCCCACCGCAGTGCCACTCGAGTCCAAGACGAGTGTCTGGAGCAAAGTAGACGCTAGAGAATACATTCTGACCTCGAAATTTGGAATCGTTTCCTTTCCCGGGTGCTTCGAAAGCTGTTCTCGCGATCCATTTGAACAAGCATATCAATTTCGCATTTTATACTTTACCATACAGGTTATTATACGTGATTCAAAAAAAAAAAAGTTCAAATGTTTGTATAGTCTATGGGACTTAACTACGGGATCATCAGTCCCTAAACTTACAAACTACTTATGAACTACTTACGAACTAGGACGGCACAAATATCCATGCCCGAGGGGGGATTCGAACCCCCGACCGTAGTGGCCGTTCGGACCGTGACTGGAGTGCCTTAGTCCCCTCGGCCACTGCGGCCGGCATTATACGTCATTAATATAAAGTTTCTGTGCTAAATGACTTTTCCAGGATCTTTCTTTATTGTTCCCGTTTTGTGGACTGTTAGTGCCTGTTTAGTGGCAAGTGTTACTTGCCGTCTTAACAAGGAAGTGATTGTATTTTATATCCATTTCTCTTATCACTGCCAAGTCCTAGAATACTTTATCCCTCTAAATTGATATTAAATACACGATATTGATATACACCAGTTAGGTTAGGTTTGTGAATCTCTGTTGCACCCCATTAATATATATTTCCGTAGAATTTTGGCACTGTTGGTGGTTGCTGCACCTCTATCTTTTCCAGTTGCAACATTCACATATCCCCCACTGCCACTGTCGTCTTTCTTATCTACATAATAAAGAACGTATGCAAGCTTTTGTGCAATATATAGGATCCAAGACCTCTCCCATTTTGTGGACTGTTAGTGCCTGTTTAGTGGCAAGTGTTACTTGCCGTCTTAACAAGGAAGTGATTGTATTTTATATCCATTTCTCTTATCACTGCCAAGTCCTAGAATACTTTATCCCTCTAAATTGATATTAAATACACGATATTGATATACACCAGTTAGGTTAGGTTTGTGAATCTCTGTTGCACCCCATTAATATATATTTCCGTAGAATTTTGGCACTGTTGGTGGTTGCTGCACCTCTATCTTTTCCAGTTGCAACATTCACATATCCCCCACTGCCACTGTCGTCTTTCTTATCTACATAATAAAGAACGTATGCAAGCTTTTGTGCAATATATAGGATCCAAGACCTCTCCCATTTTGTGGACTGTTAATGCCTGTTTAGTGGCAAGTGTTACTTGCCGTCTTAACAAGGAAGTGATTGTATTTTATATCCATTTCTCTTATCACTGCCAAGTCCTAGAATACTTTATCCCTCTAAATTGATATTAAATACACGATATTGATATACACCAGTTAGGTTAGGTTTGTGAATCTCTGTTGCACCCCATTAATATATATTTCCGTAGAATTTTGGCACTGTTGGTGGTTGCTGCACCTCTATCTTTTCCAGTTGCAACATTCACATATCCCCCACTGCCACTGTCGTCTTTCTTATCTACATAATAAAGAACGTATGCAAGCTTTTGTGCAATCTATAGGATCCAAGCCTTCTTCCATGTCAGGGTCATATAACTGTTATAAATCCTCTTATTACAATTGGTTACTTATACAGCTGTACGAATTTATTTAGGGTCGTCTAAAGAATGTCACCCGGGTGCACCAGCCAAAAGAATGAAGTGCATGTTTTCGGTATGGCTGCACTGTGAAATGCACGAGGCGCAATCCACCAATGAGGTGGACCTTTATTTAGCACGAATTGATGGTGATAACGACGATCCGGTTGAATGGTAGAAACGCAAAGGTACTATCTTTCCTAAGATAGCTGTATTGTCAAAAAGAGTATTTTGTGTGCCAGCCTCAAATGCAGTTAGTGAACGCACTTTCAGTACGGCAGGGAGGCTGATCTCTGATAGAAGGACTCGACTCGATCTACAACATGTCAATGATATTTTAACAGTACACTGCAATTACAATGCCACCAACGAATAGTTAGGGGATAATGTTGTTACTTTTCGATGTGTACTTTGCAATAAAAACGTCGTTCGTTCCGTAGTTTCTCTTTGGATCCTTTACATTACTTCCAAATAGTTGGTGAAAACAAACATTTTGTCTCGTTTGCGGTATAATGATACTGCGGTTACATGCATGGGGAGTGCGAATTAGGGGGACAGCTACCCTAAAGTGACCGATGTTTTGTGCTCAAAAATTATTTTGATTTAATCGAAGTTGAATCTATGAAATTTGTCTTTAATCAAAAGATACTTTCATATCAAAAATCATTAAAATCACTTCACTAGTCTCTAAGTTATCGTCATGTTTCTATTTTAGCGACAATTTTGGAGGGACCGTTTCACCCCTTAAATATGTTTCTTCGCCGCTAAAGAAAATACGTGTCCCATAATTTCTCATGTATTATATGCAAATTTCATAAAAATCGGAGAGTGACACTTGAGTAGGTTTTCTTGAGAGTACAGCTCGCTACGAGCGTAACACACTCGGCGCGCCACCGCCGAGCGTTGCGCACTCGACCTAGTACGAGCGAGCGAAACCGGCGATTTGCAGACCTCTATTAGGAAGTCCTTTCTGAAAGCATTTGTCTGGAGTGTAGCATTGTATGGGAGTGAAACGTGGACGATAAGGAGCTCAGATAAAAAGATGATAGAAGCTTTTGAAATGTGGTGCTACAGACGAATGATGAAATTTGGATGGGTAGGTCACGTATCTAATGAAGAGGTACTTAACCGAATCGGGGAGAAAAGGAGTTTCTGGCATATCCTGACTAAGAGAAGGGATAGATTGGTTGGACACATTCTGAGACATGCATTAGAAGGAACCGTGTGGGGTAAAAACCGTAGAGGGAGACCGAAGGACGAATATAGTAAGCAGATTCAAAGGGATGTAGGTTGCCCAACGTATTCTCAGAAGAAGAGACTTGCACAGGACAGGGTAGCGTGGAGAGCTACATCAAACCAGTCTGCGGACTGAAGACCACAACAACAACAACAACAACAACATTGTTTCATCTATGAGGCTGGACGAGTAAAGACCAAGTTAAAGATATGTTCAAATGTTTGTAGACCTTATGGGCTACGAGGTCATCAGTCCCTAAACATACAAACTACTTATGAACTAGCTAAGACTAAGGACGGCACAAATATCCATGCCAAAGGGGGGATTCGAACCCCCGACCGTAGTGGCCGTGCAGACTGTGACTGACGCGCCGCAGAACGCTGGGCCACCGCGGCCGGTATTAAAGATATACGGCAAACTTGTTGCTACATCACAGTATAAAACAGACGGCCGCGAAGTTCTATAGGTATGCTCGGCGTGAACTTTCGTGTTCCACCAGATTGTTTATTTAACATTTTATTTTTAGACACTTTAATTCGGGGATAATTTTAAAGTGATTACGAAAACCAAGTTGAGTTGAAATTTTATTGTTGTTGTTGTAATCTTCAGCCCGCAGAATGGTTTGATGCAGCTCTCCACGCTACCCTGTCCTGTGTAACCCTCTTCATCTGAGAATACGTATGGTAACCTACATCCTTTTGAATCTGCTTACTGTATTCGTCCCTCGGTCTCCCTCTACGATTTTTGCTTCAAACACTTCCTTCTAATGCTGACGATTCCTTGATGTCCAGAATGTGTCCCACCAACCTATCCTTTTTCTTAGTCAAGATATCCCAGAAACTCCTTTTCTCCCCAATTCTGTTCAGCACCTCGTCATTCGTTACATAATTTACCAATCTAATCTTTATCATTCTTCTGTAGCACCACGTTTCAAAAGCTTCAATCATCTTTTTGTCTGAACTCCTTATCACCCACGTTTCATTCCCCTACAATGCTATACTCCATAGAAATGCTTTCATAAAGGACTTCTTAACATTTAAACTAATATTGGATGTCAACAAATTTCACTTCTTCAGAAATGATTTTCTTCCCATATCCAATCTGCATTTTATATCTTCTTTACTTCGGCCATCAGAAGTTAACTTGCTACCCAAATAACAAAACGTATCTACTATTTTTATTGTCTCATAACCCAGTCTAAATCATTCGGCATTGCCTGATTTTCTGACAGTACATTCCATTACCTTTGTTTTACTCTTGTTAATGTTCACCTTATACCTTCATTTACGTTTAATTGGTCTTCTAGGTCCATTACTGTCTGACAGTATTAACATTCCGTCAGTAAACCGCAGCCGGCCGCGGTGGCCGAGGTGACTGAGGCGCTCCAGTCACGGTCACCACGGCCACTACGGTCGGGGGTTCGAATCCCCTCTCGGGCATGGATATTTGTGCCGTCCTAGTTCGTAAGTAGTTCATAAGTAGTTTGTAAGTTTAGGGACTGATGACCCCGTAGTTAAGTCCCATAAGCTTAACAAACATTTGAACATTAGTAAACCGCAAGGTTATTATTCCCCATCGCTGAATTCCATCTCCAAATTTATCCTTGTATTCCTTCACAGCTTGCTCAAGGAACAGATTGAACCACATTGGGGAAAGGCTACAACTCTGTCTTACTCCTATTCCAATCACTGCGACCCTTTCGTGCCCTTCGACTCTAATAATGGCCGCCTGGTTTTTGTATAAGTTTTGTCTCCGTTCCCTACATTTTACCCCTGCTACCTTCAGAATCTGAAAAAGTGTATTCCAGTCAACATTCTCAAAAGCTTTCTCCACATCCACAAATGTTAAATCGTAGGTTTCCCTCACCTTCATCTATCCTCTAAGATAAGTCGTAATGTGAGTATTGTCTCGCGTGCTCCTACATTTCTCTTAAATCTAAGTTGATCTTCCCCAAGATTGGATTCCACCCTTTTTTCCATTCCTCTTGAAATAATTCGTGTTAGTATTTTGCAAGCATGACTTAGTAAACTGATCTGTAATTTTCACCTTTGCCTGTACTTGCTTTCTTAGAAATTGGAATCACTATATTCTTGAAACCTGATAGTATTTTTATCTCTCATACATCATGCGTACCAGGTGGAACAATTGTTTCATGACTGGCTCTCCTATGTATGATAGCAGTTCATTTACTCCAGGGGCTCTGTTTCTACTCTTTTAGTTCTCTGGAAAATTCTTTTCTCCTATCGCATTTCCTTTACTTCGTGTTCTCTTTCTAGATTACTGCCTTCAAGTGTATTTAATATATTAACAAACGTAAAATTTATGTTTCAGCAAACACAGATAAAAAGCGAACAAAATTTGAACATTTTAGTCTATGACACAATTTACTTTCATAAATGTATTTGTACTCCATTACAAACTCGTTCTTACTTTAAGAATGACTGATATATTCAAACCTCGAGATTGTTTTTTACATTCTCGGAGACTAAGTGCGTGGCCGAGCGCTCTGCGGTGCGCCAATCACGGTCTGCATGGCCACTATGGTCGGGGTTCGAATCCCCCCTCCGGCATGGATATTTGCGCCGTCCTTAGTATTAGCTAGTTCATAAGTAGTTCGTAAGTTTGGGGACTGCTGACCCCATTAGTTAGGTCCCATAAGCTGTACAAACATTTGAACATTTAGACTAAGTGCTACAGCAATTTGTGCCTTGCAGGTACCTATCATTTTTTTTCTCATATACTTAAAAGGGACCAAAATATTAACATTAACGGTTTCTTGGCAGAGCATACACGGTCATATTATTTGCATCTATGTGTTTACTTACTCAGACTACTAAGTAACCACACACATTTATCATTATGTAGGCCAACAATTTATGTGAAATTGATGTACAAAACTTAACAAGATGCTTTTGAAAAAATGTTGATTCTGAGGCATCAGAAATACAGGATGTCTAACGAAAGACGTCTGCCAGGCGTCCGCGGATCTCGCGGTACGGCTCCTGGCCGCCGCCATCGCATCCGCCGGCCACGGCAGCGCCCGATTCTCGGACTCTATTGTGCCGCGGGCGCATACACTAAGTTAAAAGTCTAAAAAACATTGCCATCTGAGTAACCTAAGCTTACCTTTATTTGCAGTAGATGTTCAAAATGATGTCCCTCTATGGAAAGAGTGGCCTGACATCTCTTGAACACATTTGCGAACACTCGACGAATTTCGGCTGCCGAAATCTGGGATATGACTAGTCGGATCCTGTCTTCCAACTCTTCGAGTGTATGTGGAATGCTGGCATACACCTTGTCCTTTAACATTCCCCAAAGATAAAAGTCACAGGGATTTAGATCTGGAGAACGAGGAGGCCAGTCAACTATCCTATCATCAAAAGCACTTTGTATTGCTGTCATAGAAACATTGGCAATGTGTGGTCTTGCATTGTCCTGCATGAAATAGCCGTACAGCTTTTCTTTGGGTGAAAGTTCTTGAAAAATGGATGGAGGATGTTTTTCACATACCTGTCAGAATTTATTGTTCCGTGAAAAAAGATTCGACTAGTCATTTCCCAGATTTTGGCAGCCAAAATTGGTTGAGTGTTCGCAACATCTACTGTTTATAAAGGTAAGCTTAGGTTACTCAGATAGCAATGTTTTTAGACTAGCTCAGTGTTTGCACCCATGGCACAAGAGAGTCTGAGAATCGGGCGCTGCCGTGGCCGGCGGATGCGGTGGCGTCGGCTGGGAGCCGTACCTCGCGATCCGCGGACGACTGACAGGCGTCTTTCGTGAGACACTCTGTATTTAGTCATTATTTTTGTACAACAGTAATATTAAGAGATAGTAGTTAAGCTTCTACGATTATCATTAAAAGTTGATATTCTGGATATTTTATGACTGGCCGAAAATGTTAAAGTTTTTCTTTCATGCCATTTCCTGCCATAAACAGGACCGTGATATTCGTATGTTTATACAACTCAAAAAGTGTTCAAATGTTGTCAATCTAAGGGACCAAACTGCTGGGGTCATCGGTCCCTAGACTTACAAACAACTTTAACTTATTTAAAGGACAACACACACACACACACACACACACACACATGCCCGGCGAAGGACTCAAACCGTCGACAGAAGTGGCACCGCCATCCCTAACATGACGCATGGCCTTCCTCGCGCGGCTTATACAACCCGCCACTGCAGTTGCGAAGTTCTAGAAAATTTCTGGGAGTTTCATGAGACTTATGTTCGACTCTGCTTACATGTTGTCTCTTGCATTGCGTAGATATGGCGTCATGCTAGTGTAGTAACACAGTAACAGCCTCTAAAATGTACTGCGTCAACATATAGGTATTTACCCATCGATTATCGGTTCAAAGCGAAAGAAAAATGACTGTCTATATGACTCTGTAAATGCTCTAATCTGCTTCGAGTTATTCGCAAGATACCTAAGTGACGGACATACTAACAGAACCTTCTTCAGATATAGTCACAACAGCAAAAGATTGTACACTTCCCAGAACAATTACGGTAAGGTATTTTATTCATATATTTATTACAATTGTAATTTGTGTGTGATATTTTGGTCTCAACTCGTTACTTGATTTATACATGGCGTGTACTTAGAGTGAGCCACAAGGGGCTGCATAATAGTTAAAAAGTCATTGCCGTTTCTCTCTAATATGATTTGTAATCACCTCGGATGGCCAGTGCAGTTGTACACCTGCGAAGCATGGTCTGTATGAGGTCATAAATCTGCTCATGAGGGATTTTGGCCATTCTTCCATGAGTGCAATATCTAGCTCTGCAACCGTTGTGAGAGGCGCTGGTCTGGCTGCAATGCGTCTGCCAAGTGCACCACAGACATGCTCAATCGGGTTTATGTCCAGTGAACAAGCTGGGCATTCCTTCAGTTCCCTCTCCTTCACGGATATTGTCCACCCAGCAGCTTTGTTGAGACGAGCGTTATCGTCCACCAGAAGGAACCCATCTCTTATGGCACCAGTGTAGGTCGCAACGAGACATCCAAAGGTCTCGTCTCTATACGTGTGAGCAGTCAAAGTACCATTCTAAACAACATAGAGGCTCATACGTTGTGGACTACCGCCCACACTGTTCGTCCATCATCATGGTGATATTTCCTGCACATAAACATTGTTCCGAGTACCGTGCTCTCTCCATATGAGGGAACAACGATTATCCATCTGGACACAAAATCTTTACTCATCTGTGAACAGAACCCGGTGGCATTTGTTGTGCCTCCAAACCCAGTTTCTGCGGATTAAACGGTGTTGTGATTTTATTGTCACACATACTATAGACCTCCGTCCGTAGAGGTCACATTTCTGAAGGCGATTTAGGACTGTTTTTGTTGACGCTGCGCTTCCTGTTGCTACCTAGAGGCTGCGTTGCAGCTTAGTTGAATTCAGCTTATACTCTGGAAGGAGGTAACAGTCACCTCTGGCTGATGTTACCTGTGAAGATCCTTCTCCTTGCCTTCTTTTCAAACGTTCAAATGCTTGTAATTCTAAGGGACTTAACTACCTTGGTCATCAGTTCCTAGGCTTACAAACTACTTAAACTAACGCTAAGGCAACACACACACACACAAATACACACACACACACACACACACACACACACACACACACACACACACACATGCCCGAGACAGGACTCAAACCTCCACGACGAGTAGCAAGGTTCCTTCTTTCCTAAAATCGCTTCAAGTTCCTGGAAATTACACTTCCATAGCTGCAGCGTTCTCCTTTGTGTCTTTTCCGCCTCCAACCTTCTTATGGCTCTCCATGCCACAGCTTCGACTAAGTCACATTGTTTTGACCAGTGTATAATAACAGAATGAATTATAGGCACAGAGGTAAACTAGAAGATTGACACTAGAGGCATATCACAGCAGCACAGCAGCAGTGCAATACAAAATCAGAAGATGTAGTTCGCACACATTTATGTAACTAAACTGTTGATTAAACATTATAAAATTACGTATGTAGCTGAAACAAATGTAGCAAATGGCAAAGAGATGAGAAACTGTAAAGGTTATTTACATTTATTTCTATTGTATTATACGTAATCTAATTTAATAGAATCTATCTCTGGCATTAATAGTCAAAGAATTGCTCCCTTAAATTTTCTGTTTCAAGTAGTCGTCGACTATTAAAAGTGCAGCACCAAGAAGTACCAGAGACACCACAGCCAGGCTAATTTCGGAACTTACACGTTTTACAAACACTACATGATATAGAATACAGCCGCACGTGAAGTGAGAAAGATGATGAATCAGTACTGAGTGTAACCGCCAGTACCGGCTGTGACCGCTGCTACATGCCACGGCAATTACTGAAAGATGGTGTGTGTGGGTTTGTTGGTGTGCTACAGCAGCCAAGTTGTTGCCACATATTGCCAACTAGCTGCGCCCTGCGGTGTTCCCCGCGGTTTAATAGTCTGTTGTAAGTATTAGAACAATCAGACAAGTTCTGAGGTATAGCGGCGCGAGTCAGTTACGGCCCAGCATAACGCCGGCAGAACACCGGTTCGGCTGGTTGCAAACACACAGACACAGACACAGACACACACACACACACACACACACACACACACACACACACCTATTCTGGACGGCCAGTAAAATATTGGCCTGTATTTTATCGGCGTAGCGCTGTTTCCACACACGCCGGCATTTTACCGGTCAAACGAGCAGTTGCTCGGCTATCGTGGTGGAGTGAATTTGATTCCAAACATAAATTAATATATTCCAAATATTTTTCCTAATATGACAAATATTGCTGAAATGATACGAAGAACTAATGAGGTACCATATCACAGATTAGTATATCCGTTATGAAATGCATTTTTTTTATTTTGCTCTCCATTACCTCAAAACCTCATTCAGTTCACAGAAAACTCGTCTCAATATACCTCTAGTCGCATTTCTATCTTCAAACGTGTCCATAGTTTTGTTCCACAAAACTGTTCGTGCTTCCACTACAGAAATACGTATCTCACTTATCTTTTAACCCAGTCCAAACGTATAAATAATATGATTGTATGTACGTCTCAAACAGGCAAATGACCGCTTCGGTGCGCATATACAAAGAATTTCGATCACTTGCGTAAATGCAGATAATGCTGCAAGAAAATGTAATAATGGACACTCGTAGTATGGGATAAGTTAATTATTTCGGCCTAGAAATGTGTCTGCATAGCCAATATCCCAGAGGGCTAGCCGCCCTACGTAATAAAGGGAGTGAAGATCTCAAGGACATCACAAAAGAAATACCGGATGTACCCGAAGCAGTGGCTGATTTTCACATTTTCCGTCAGTATGCTATTCAAATTTTGCCGCCCCTACCGACCTCTACAATTCGATAACCTATTTCACAATCATACTAATTAAATTCTTTTGTAAATGAAAGTGTAGCTTATTGTTTTGAGCACTATCGTGCTAATTTCGTAATTACACCACGTATTTTCCGTAATTAGTTTGACTGTGAACTAGCCGCGATGGTGTAGCCGAGCGGTCTAAGGCGCCTCGCTGCGGAACGCGCGATTGCTCGCCGTCGGAGATTCGAGGCCTCCCTAGGGCATGGATGTGTGTGTTATCCTTAGGTTAGTTTAATCTAGTTTAAGTAGTTTGTAAGCTACGGACTGATGACCACGCAGTTTGGTCCGATAGATTTACAAACATTTGAACATTTTGACTGTGAACTAGGGGATCGAAGTGTCACTTCCTAGAATAATAGTACATTAGGCATACAGTCTTCATGTCGAATACCCAAAGAGAGCCGACTGAAGCACTATTTAAATTATAAATATTTAACAGAGTAATGTAAGCTATAATTATTCATCTGGTATCATTTTATTACTAAACTGAAACTTGTGTTCAATAAATCTATATTTTATATGGCGGCTTCTTGTTAACGATGTAAAATGGTGATGAATGTACTCTATCGTTAAGGACAATTTTTGGAATCTGTAAAGATGTGCCGGCCGCGGTGGCCGAGGGGACTGAGGTGCTCCAGTCACGGTCTGCACGGCCACTACGGTCGGGGGCTCGAATCACCCCTCGGGCATGGATATTTGTGCCGTCCTTAGTTGTAGGTAGTTCATAAGTAGTTTGTAAGTTTAGCGACTGATGACCCCGTAGTTAAGTCCCTTAAGCTTAACAAACATTTGAACATTTGGAATACATCGTAATTATCGTAGAATGTTTGGGGCGCGATAAATGTATTCCAGTACTGCCTTGTAAACAACGTTCCGAGACCTCTTGCCAGCCACCTGTAGTTGTCCATGACAGTCCAATAGACGTCATTGATAACCAAGGAGAAAACAGTACTTAAGGACCAGGATAATATCACAATGGAATACGCGTTATACGTCTCCTGATAATTTCAAAAGTATATGTTAATTTTGTTACGAGTTTAGTGATGGTTTTGTGGTAAGATAAAATTTCTGCATTCGAAAACCTAAGACTTCAAATGAAAAAGGCGGTACCGTATGTACGGATATGAAGAATATGAGAAAAGATGGAACTATATGAGGGTAAGGATGAGGAGAACGGAAGCAAGAGCATTTCATACCTTAACTGTAGCGGATATTACATCACCTACTATCTGTTGAGTGGATTTGCACCGCGGTGGATTGGCCGAGCGTTCCAAGTCGCCTAGAAGAGAAGCGCGTCGCTGCTCGCCGTCGGAGGTCCGAGTCCTCCCACGGGCATAAGTGTATTTTTCGTTCTTATCAAAATTTCACCAAAGAAGACGAAACTAATATTCCAGATTTCGAATACGAACAGTGGCCGTAATAAGTAACGTAGAAGTAGATATCATCGGAGTAGTGCAGTTACTAAAATCACTTAACAAGAACTAGTCTTCTGGTCCGGACTGTATACCCATTAGATTTCTATCTGATTATGCTGAAACGATAGCTTCTTACTTAACAGCCTTATACAAGCAAGCGCTCTCTCAAAGAAGGAGCTGTACCAAAAGATTGGAAAGTTGCAAACGTCACACCTATATTCAAGAAAGGCAGTAAGAGTAACCCACTAAACTACAGGCCTATTTCATTGACGTCAATTTGCAGCAGGGTTTTGGAACATATCATGTATTCAAATATTATGAATTATCTCGAACAGAATGATCTATTGACCCAAGGTCAACACGGACTTAGAAAATATCGTTCATGCGAAACACAACTAGCTCTTTTTTCACACGAAGTGATGGGTGCTATCGAGAAGGGTTCGCAAATCGATTCCGTATTTTTTTATTTCCAGAAGGCCTTTGACACCGTACCTCACAAACGGCTTTTAATCAAATTGCATGGTTATGGTACATCGCCCCAAATTTGCGATTGGATAGGGGATTTCCTGTCAGAGAGGACACAGTTTGTAGTAATCGATAGTAAGGCATCGACTAAAACAGAGGTGATATCGGGCGTTACACAGTGTAGTGTTATTGGTCCTCTGCTGTTCCTTATTTACATAAACGATTTAGGGGAAAATCTAAGTAGCTGTCTTAGGTTGTTTGCAGATGCCGCCGTCATGTACCGTGTAGTAAAAACATCTGAAGATCAAAACCAACTGCAGAACGATCTGAATAAGATATCAGTATGGTGTAAAAATTGGCAATTGATTCTAAATAATGAGAAGTGTGAAGTCGTCCACATGAGTAAGAAAAGAAGTCCGTTAAACTTTGTTTACAAGATAAATCAATCAAAAGTGAAGGCCGTATACTCCACAAAATACCTAGGAATTACTATTACTTCAGACTTAAACTGGAAAGAACACGTAGATAATGTCATGGAAAGGCGAACCAGAGACTGTGTTTTATTGGCAGAACCCTTAAAAGATGCAACAGAACTACAAAAGAAACTGCATACACTACGCTTGTACGCCCATTTTTGAAGTATTGCTGCCAAGTGTGGGGTCCTTATCAGGTGGGTTTGACAGAGTACATCGAAAGGGTCCAAAGAATGGCAGCTAGTTTCGTATTGTATCGATACAGGGGAGACAGCGTTACGGAAATGATACAGGATCTGGGATAGGAATCATTACAACAACGGTGCTTATCGCTGCGGCGTGGGCTACTTACGAAACTCCAATCGCCAATATTATCCTACAAATTGCGAAAATATGTTGTTGACCCCACTAACTATTCGAGAATGAAATTGGAGTAGTTAGATGAACCCTATGCCAGGCAATTAAATGTGATTTGCAGAGTATCCCATGTAGATGTAGATGTAGAAGTTAGTTTAAGTAGTTTGTTAGCTCTTTACACGTGGCAGTTTGTGGTTTTTACACTTAATAGGGCTTCGTTTGTAGATCCAATTTCACAGGGCCGTCCGCGGTGGCCGAGCGTTCTGCGGAGCGTTAGTCACAGTCTGCACGGCCACTACGGTCGGGGTTCGAATCCCCCTTCGGGCATGTATATTTGTGCCGTCCTTAGTATTAGGTAGTTCATAAGTAGTTTGTAATTTTAGGGACTGATGACCCCGTAGTCAAATCCCATAAGCTCTACAAACATTTGAACATTTTTGAATTTCACAGGAAACTTCATTCTTTTTTGATATGGCACTCAGAGCATTTTCAATTCAAGTCTTTAATTTATGCACGTAATTACTTCATTTGTTACAACAATGTAAGATGCTAATTTCCTGATTAAATGCCAGTGCAAACCATACTGATAGTATCCTGGAATCTTTTCCAAATGCGAAAGTTAAAATAAATATCAATAATCTTTAATAAAAGGGTCCGCTTCAGCTGTTTTCTTTTTTTAAAAAGACGACCGGTTCGCGACTTAAAGTCGTATATTCGGGTCAAATACGGTTAAAACATAAAACCAGGGGCTCCCAAATACGAACAACAACCAGAATACTCCACATAAAACATCAAGGCGACAACGTAAACTGTCCAGCCACGCCGCTGCCCGTGCCGCCTGAAGAAAGGATTTTGCGAAAGGGCCGATAGTTCATCAGATATTACGTCATAAGCAATGAAAACTTCCCCGTCTTGCGACACGGGATAGTGTGACTTTGTCAGCCCACTATTTGAGAACGAGAGCACTTAGCGACTTGCAACAAACTTTAAGCGTAATTTCAAACCTTAGGAAAATTTTCCTCTCTGACAACCCCAGCAAAATGATGAAAGGACGAAAGTTTGTCGCTTACTATTTTTTCGGCGTTCATGTAGTAAAATTACGACACTCCCCATGACGTTGCAATTTATTACCCATACACTATTAATTGTATTCGCAAGAAGTGTTACAGACAGTATACAGACATACCACTGAACGTACGTTCGAAATTTTATCATAGTACGACACACAGTTCATGAGAAATGGAGTCATAAACAATTAGGTTCATGACAAATCATCTCATCACGCAAGACGATATTTATTACGTCTTTCCCACTACCTATTCGCGACGTATTTTGCAGACATTTCACATATACACTACTGGATGTACCTTCGAAATAATATCGTATTACGACATATTTCAGGTTCTATGACGTCAGAGACAATGAAATGCATAAAAATTCGCCCTAATAAGCATGAGGTTGTAATTTTACTACGTCTTTACTAAAAACTACATTTGCAACTCATTTCGCACGTTTTCTTCCTAATATTCCAGTCTACGAACCTGTAGGACACATAATTCAGGAGATATTGAGTCATAAATGTGGCATCCGTAAATAGGAACTGCATAGAGTTTGACATTGTGTTAACTCATTATTACTCTGTTCGCAGCACATTCCGCAAACATTATTCAAATAGACCACTGAAGGGAGAACAATGTCACTGAATACACATTGATCAGCAGATACGATGTCATAACCACTGAACTGTTTGAAAACTAAACTACAGGGCGAATTTCGCTGTAGATACAAGCGAAACGACTTCTTGACAACTTTGAACTGTGAAGAGTACACGGCTGTAGATGAAAGCAATCGACTTCTATAGAGCTACAAGGAAAGGAAGAGAATGAAACAGTGTACATCCAACAGATCTAGCTTTTAACATGAAAAGATTGCAGTTTCCAGTGAGACTTGCATTTTCTATTATAATTAATCACAGGGCAATCTACTCAGTACTGTGGAGTGAATTTGAAATCTCCATGTCTCTGACACGGACAACTTTATGTTGCTTGCTCAGCGATGGGCTCACCACAGAAAATATTCATATTAGATCCGGGACAAGTAACAAGAAATATTGTTTAAAGTCAAGTTTTGAATTTAATGAATGTATGAATGTTACATACCATTTGTATTTTGACTTCTATCTTTCTTTGTTTGGATATTGTACTTGCAATTTTCTACGTTATGGAAGCCAGCCTTATTTTTTACATACTCTCCGATAAATATATCATATTATTAGAAAAAAAGGAGATAGACAGAAAGAGAAGAGGAAAAGTACTAACTCTAGGCTTGAATAAATAAATAAGTACCCGGGCAACGCAGTGTTTTCAGCTAGTCTTTTTATATATGTAAATAACTCGTAATACGTCTATGTGTTAATCCAGGACCGAAGTTCCAGTGAAACTTTATACAAATCAGTCTGCAGTTTCAGCGTGATGCAGTACCAAAGATACAATATTTCATACTTATATTACGTACAGGATGTTCCTCTGGTGTAGCAGTGCTCGGTGATCCCGGTAGGCCGTTCCGCAATCACAGACCACATGTTTTCAACAGGCCAGAGAACCGGAAACAGGTAGGTCAAGGCAGCAATGCAATCCGATGAAGAGGTCTTGAGATTGGAGTCCTTCCTGCGGACACCAGTTTTCCAGTCCCAGTGTGAACGCAGGCAAGCTCCCAAAAAGATATGGCAGGACGACTGCTTTAAACAGTTAGGCTATTTAAAGCTGGCTGATTAATACCAGCGATGTGCGAGAGTGGATTCTAAAGCTGCTCCAAATAATAAAACGTGACCCAAGACCAGTATGGCTGTGCACAACACAATGATTCAACAGTTTATCGCCACGGAGTCTCTAGGTTCCGACCATCGCAGTGGTGCAGGAAGAATATGGATTCGTCGTAAAACAAATTATGTCAAATTATGACGTATCTTAGAACATTGGTTAGGATACGCAAACCTACATTTCTAACTTTTTTAGGTTACCGATAACAATTCATGCAGAGGCTCCGTTACAACAGACGTAGTATACAAACTGCTGAGTTATTTAACCCTTAAATGCATAACAGGCGTCTTTTGGACTCGATAACCTTTCATTTTATCCATAAATTCCCTTGGATTACCTTTCATTAGATTCTGAGTAATGCTTCAAAATGCTTGTCTTTTTTTAGGCTGCACTTTATTAGGTGTAAATAAAATTATTTACATTTCTTCGCTGATTTTATATTACACGTCTAATGCATGACAGTGGTCTTTCAGACCCAATAGTGAACCAGATATTTTCGAATGGTTTACTTACCTTTTACCTAAATGTCACGTTATATTGGCAGCATTACTGACAACAGAGCTACGCCGCTATTATGGTCATTATTGAGGAATCTGAAACACTGTGGACACTTCAACTGAATCTTCTTTTGAAAGGTACGTCTCTGTATGCTGCAGTGGTTTCATATGATCGTAAGTTCAGTTCCATAAATAGAATAATTATATAATAAAATTTCATTCTTTACTTTCACCATGGATGTCATATCATCTGTTAGAAGTAAAAGAACATCATCTGAAGTCAGAACAACTGATAGAAATTTCGAATCGGTCATTTCTGAATGGCTTGAAGAGAAAACTCTCTTTGATGAAGAAGATGACTGCTTAAGAGACTGTAGTCCTTAGGAGAGAAGATGGCCATTCGTCTTATGGACAAACATTATGGACGTAGCAGCCACAAATACCCTGGGTTTATTTTCAGAGCAACATTCCAACTATCAGGAAGGCAGATCCGATAAAAGAAGAATTTTTCTCAAGGAATTAGAAAAAGAAATGTTACGTACTCACATGGAAAATGGAGTCAACAATGCACGCCTTCAGAAAAATGTTCTACAAGCCATGGCACATTGCAGTTACCAGTCAACAGCCGCAGAGAGGGGAAAATCGCCACATCGATTAGACACAAAAATCGCTCAAACATGCAGTAAATGCAACAGAAAAAGTTGCAAAGAGCACAGTGTAAATATTTGTAATGAACTAAATTCATCTTGTACTCCAAGTAAATTTAAAAGTTTATAGGTTTTCTTTGCTGAATAACAGCTTTAATATATAGGTGGATATAATTTCTTAACATGAAAAGTATCCTGTCTATGTTAGTAACACAATATGTAAAACAAATAATCCTATTCAGTTTACACATGATTTCCCATGTTAGTGACACTAGATAACTGTCACAATAGCATTTGTAACAACATTGTGGACTCTTTTGCATTAGTGCATTAACATAACATTAAAAAAAAGTACCAAGTACGACTTTTTTACCACAGTCATAAACTTCGTTCTTACATAATTTTTGCCGGCCGCGGTGGCCGAGGGGACTGAGGCGCTTCAGTTACGGTCTGCACGGCCATTACGGTCGGGGGTTCGAATCCCCCCTCGGGAATGGATATTTGTGCCGTCCTAGTTCGTAAGTAGTTCATAAGTAGTTTGTAAGTTTAGGGACTGATGACCCCGCAGTTAAGTCCCTTAAGCTTAACAAACATTTGAACATTTTTCTTACATAATTTCAGACCGAGCAATACACTAAATAAATAAGTCCCTTCAACCGAAATACCGTGTTAGTACAGAATGTATCCTTTAAAAGCGATACTTATGTTTGAAAAATTCAAAATCCAAAAAATGTAATATTACATTAATTACTGCAAAGTAATTCTAAAATTAATGCCCAAAATCCTTAAAGTAAACATCCTCTACATGAGGAGAATGCACACTATTGTTTATACTGAATATCACAATCTTACTGTGAAGCTAATACCTGAAAAACCGTATATACAGTCTCCTATAGCTAACAGGACAGTAACTTCACTAAACACTCCCTGTGTGCCGCAGCCGCCATATTGCTTATGTCCGCCATATTATTTATGTACACCATAATGTTTATGTACACCATAATGTTTATGTACACCATAATGTTTATGTACACCATAATGTTTATGTCTGCCATATTGTTTACGTCCGCTATCTTATGTTCACCATCTTGTTTATGTTCGCCATCTTTCAGCAGCCTTGACGTCATTGATGGCGTCACTGGTGGAGTCATTGATGACGTCATTGATGAGGTCACCAGATCCAGAAGCCCCAAATTTTGGCTCAGATGGCCCATAGAGTACCTACTTTCAGAATTACTAATCTGAGGTTAGAAATATGGTGCTTTCATCGAGAAGTCTCCTCTCGACTTATCTCAGATGATGAAACTTGAAAAACGATAGTCCCTGATAAGTCGTTGATCTCCCAGACTGACAGTGACTACCACTTTCCCGTACTGTAGCAGTCCCTTGAGTACTTCACATACTTAGTAATAAAAAGTTATTATCCAGCTTTGGGCAAAGGTATTCCTTAAGCATCTGGCAATTATTACACTGTCTTAATTTAGTACCACTGAATCAACTGTGCCCATTGGACTCAGCTGTTAGTGTAATTTTCTTACCAAATGGATTATTTCAGTTCATGAGAATCATTAACATCTCCCGAGGTTACTATTATCATCAAAACTGCTATACAGGAGTATAACTGCACGTTACAATATCTGGAAGAAAACTGTAGTCCACAAAACCTACAAGGTCACTTTAATAACATGTGCACGAAACACAGTTGTAATATTATGTAATGACTGATTAAGATTTTCTGATGCATAATGGCACGTTTCCTTGTTTACCTGCGATACCAGACATCGTGTGATAAAATGAAAAATAAGAAGAAATTCCCAATATTCTGAAATCACGTATGAGTTATTTAGAAAACACGCTCTTCATTATACATACAATTTTTGTAATTTCCGAAGCTTTAACTCGTGTAGAACATAAAATGTATAATGAACATTCGAAATGGGTACATTAACACTTTTATGGCTCAATGGTGTGAGTGCATAGTATTCCCCAGGCAGGGTAAATGTAAATGAATACCTTATGAGCAATTCACCCTGTCAGTTTCTTGCATTACATCAATTCAAATAAAGACTGACATTCCCATCTTTATTTCGACTGTCTTCCTGTGGGCGTCCATACTACTGAGATCTGATAATTATATGCCCTAATACACGGTCCTAGAGCAATGCTGCACATGAACTACAGTTGAATAAAACCTGGGCTCTGTCCGAGCTGTTGATTTGCCGCAATCTTGTATACTTACTAAGAAATTTTCAAATGAAACTGTCACTCTGCAGCCGAGTATGCGCTGATATAAAACTTCCTGGCACATTAAAATTGTTTTCCGGAACCGGGTCTAGAACCTAGGACCTTTGACTTTCGCGGGGAATCGCTTTACCACTGAGCTATTCCAACACGACGCTCGGTCCGTGAGCCGTGTCGGGATAGCTCAGTGGAAGAGCGGTTGCCCGCGAAAGTCAAAGGTCCGAGATTCGAGTCCTGGTCATGAAGTTTTATATCAGCGCACACTCCGCACCAGGCACCAGAGTAATAGTTTCATTCTGAAAACATCCCTTAGGCTGTGGCTAAGCCATGTCTCCACCATAACCTTTCTTTCAGGAACGCCAGTCCTGCAAGGTTCGCAGGACTTCTGTGAAGTTTGGAAAGTAGGAAGCGAGGTACTGACAGAATTGACATTGTAAGGACGAATTGGGAGTAGTGTCGGGATAGCTCAGTGGTAGATCGCTAGCCCGCGAAAGGCAAAGGTCCCAGGTTCGAGTCTCGGTTCCGGCACACAATTTTAATCTGACAGGAAGTTTCAAATGTTCAAATGTTTGCAACCTATTGAACAAAACTGCTAAGGTCCCTGGATTTTTAAACTAATTAAACTAACCTAAGGACAACACACACACACACACACACACACACACACACACACACACACACACACATGTGCCCCAGGGAGGACTCGAACCTCCGACGGAGAGCAACCGCGTGCTCCGTAGCAAGGCGTCCTAGAACGTTTGGCCATTCCACCGCAGCGTGCTTACAAAGAATCTGTGTAATAGTGGTGGGAATTAATAGATGAAATATAAAGTATTACATATCTCGGCTGTGTCTGTTCTTCAAAAGACATTCAAATATGGTGGTAGAAAATCACTGTCTTACCGGAACTTAGATCCGGATTTCCCGTCCTAGGCCAACGGTAACCTGAAACATTAGGCTATCCGAAGACGCACAGAGCCCTTCCCAATTCTCAACTTACCACAAGTACTATAGTGCCCCATTCTTCCTCACGATGGCAAAATTTACCTTTATTTCCGCAAGGTATCGGACGTTATTTTTGCATGTTCGAATGACACACTACACATTTAATTTGGTAATTGCCTTGGTAGACAGGTGTCAATAGGTTGTATGCCTGTTTTCTGGAAATCGTTTTAAACTGTTAATTCTGTAATCTTATGCTCATAATACTTTTGTCCTCGTCAATTTCAGTATTTACTAACAGAAAACGGAAATGAAATTAAAATAATTTGAAAGCCCTCTAAAGCGCGTGATTGCGTCATATGACGCCTGTGAGGTCATCCGACACGATGCTGCTCCGGCTGTCGTAAAATTCACTAACTGATATACCGTTTGGGCACTAATGTTTCTGAATATACAGTAGCGCACTGTACAATACATGTGCAAAAAATACAGATCATTGTTTTTCCATGTTCCCAACAACGAAAATTTTGTAAAATATGTTTGAAAGTCGCTTACAGATATCTCGTGACATAGCGCTCACTTCTGGGGTAACATTTGACTAGTCAGTCTGTTGGTACAAATAAGCCGCAGTTAGATTTAAATGTACGTATATTTTATTTTAAACGAGCGTTTAACCATTTTATTTCTGGCACGTAATAATCTGGGAAGGGGTCCACCATCAACACTCACTAAATTCGTTTCCATTCTTACATAAAAGTTGTAAATGCGTTTTCCACCACAAGAAGAAGAAAAACATGAGCGTGTATAAGTAATATTACAAAAAAGTCTTGATCGCAAAAAATTAACAGTTTTTATTGGCCGATTTCGACCTGATGTAGGTCATCTTCGGAACAAAATGTAGCCCATGTGGCTGGCAGCAGAATAGCCAGGACAGCCCAGCCCAGCCGAGTCCAGCACTGGCCACATGGACTAGATTTTGTTCAGAAGATGACCAACATCAGGTCGAAACCGGTCAATAAAAACAATCTTTTGCTATCAAAAATGTTTTTTGTAATATTAATCATACCAAATATATCGCTGTTTCTCTCCTTTGACAATGTTGTCTACATTAATGAAGATGTAGGCCTAAAAAGAAAAATCTAGTAACTTCAGCTATCACTTCTATAACGTAGATATTGATTCCTCTTCCTTATGTGATGTGACATCATCAAAGCATCGGACAATAACAGAGCGTTTTCGATCATGTGTTACAATCCTGAAATTTAATTAATGTAAGGTTTAATTTAAAAATTATTAATACGTGTCTTTTAAGAAAAATAAGGTTATATTCAGAACAAGAACACTTCCAACCATTTTTTTTTTTTTTTTTTTTTTTTTTTTACTTAGAATAATAGCCTATTGCGGTGTAGATGCACAATCCATAAATTATTTTGTTGGAAATGTTATGTAATATTTTGACTCTTTCATCTATTTGTTATTTAGATTGCAGCGAGGATAAATGCGAAGAAAAGTCTCTGAGTGTGCTTAAATTTCAGCTCCCAGTAATTTTCAAGTAGCAGTTTCTGGTGAAATGATTACTGCCGTCATATTTCGCTAACCATATACATTGCCCTGTTTCATTCATTCCAGCAACAGCTTTACTGGGCAATAAAATACATCATCGAAACATTCAAATGGCGATGCGTTTAGCGTCCTTTATGCGCGAGTACGTGTTACAGCTACATGCCCCAAGGCCTACATATTTCCAGTGCACAATAAAGCGCTACACGTGAACACCTCCCTGTTGTTCAGTACAGTTCACTGTATACAAACTAATACATCATCATCAACATATAGAGGTAGCATAAAACGTTCTTCTGTACTTAATAAGATATAAGATAAGATATAATAAGTGATACTTCATCGAAAAACCCGCTGTATAAATCTGTGGAGTGTTCACCTGAGGACAAATCACTCTCGGGTAGTGATTAACTGAAATTTTCTGTTATCTGTCAAAACGACAGCTATATGCACTTATCTTCTTTTTATCGCTGCGAAGTTAACTTTATCGCTCCATCGTTATCTTGAATTGTTTCACACTGTCTCGGGTTTTTCACACGTGAAATCAGTATATCGACCGTCCCACGATAAATATTTCGTCATTATGAAATTAGTTATTGTATTAAATTTCATAAATGAATGCGAAAGGCAATAGGAATTATACAAACTTCTTTACATCAGGTGCTGTAAAACATAAAAGTGTTCGGTAGCATACTAATCAGCCGTGGATTGGCAGAATACTTCGTATATAATACTCAGCAGGTAGCCATGATAACGTCGATGGTTTTGAAAAGTCAAACGCTACCTTTTTTGTTCGGTGTGTTCTTGGCTCAGCTTTTTTGTTACAGAGGGCGTTGAGCCACGGCTGCAACCGAGGCGATCTGCAATAAGTTAACAATTTTCAATTATTCAATAATGTGTTTCTCAAACAAATAACTCAAACTTCAACAAATGATATGCATGAAGCAAAGTATTATGTTTCTTCAGTGGTAGTAACATACTGTACTAAATCAAACACCTCCTTGAATAAGCCCCACTCTGCAGTAAAATAAATTAAAAAGATAATGAGCAATTATGGAACTAAGCTGCTATGGAAATTGGATTCAAGGGCTTGATTTGACAGCTTAACAATTCACACAGAGGGTTACCACATGCAATTTAGTTTTATTTATTAAAAGATGTATACAACACTTGATCACACAGAGCCATACGCACTGAGTACAGTCACCGGGACGTGCGAAAATTCGACGCTAGAGCCGTGTGTAAGATGACTCTTTATCTGATCCTAAACATGCCGAATGGGCGAAAGATCTAGGGATCGTGCTGGCCAGGGTAGTTGTCACACACCTTGAGAGTACGTTGGGTGGTTCGGGATATATGTGAACGTACACCGTCCTGTTGGGAAAGCTTATCGCCTCGTTACTGCCTAAACGGTACCAAGACGAGTTGGATGAAGATTTCAACTTACCTTACTCTGTTCAGTGTTTCCTAAACGATCACCAGAGATGAACAGCTGCACAACACCACACACTGGTACCGAGGCAGGAGCGACTCTCATCATTGAAGACGACAAGTGTCCTATCGCGACACCACTGAAGGCGGCCTGAACGATGTTGGGGCGTGAGCGGAAGACGCCCTAACGGCATGATCGTGCAGCTTGTGTGGGGATCCATATTCTACACTGGCCATTCTCCTCTGGTGATCGACGAGGAAACATTGAGCGTGCACGGTACACTGAAACCATCATTCAACCAGCCTTGCTACTATTCATGCACCAACAAGGTGATATGCTGTTTCAACCGGACAATGCACGTTCACATGTATCCCGTACCTCTCAACGTGCACTTCAAGATGTAGTTCAACCAACCTGGCCAACACGTACCACACATCTGTCTCCCATTGAGCATGTTTGGGACCGAATGAAACCTCATCTTGTCGCGCCCACGACGACCGGCGCGAAATCTGATTCAACTGAGGCACCAGTTGGAAATTGCATGTCATGCCATACCTCAAGACTACATTAGGCACCTCTACGATCGTCTCTATTGGATAATTTCAGTCTCCACTGCTGCAAAATGAGGGCGTACACGGTACTAGCGTCGACATTGTGCACACTCTGGTGACTGAACCTTCGTGCTTATGGCTCTGCGTGATCGTGTGTTGTATACATCCTAAAGAATGTGTCAATAAAATTCCGCTCTGGTTTTTCATGGTGTTCTTTTTTTTTTTTTTTTTCATTTTCGAGGAGTGTATATGAATTTGTTAAAAGTATTACTCGTCCCTTCCCCGATTTTATTCGTACAATTAAACGCTACACAACTGTTCACCAGTTTCGTTCGCGTGTAGGTAGCTTAGCTATGACTAATAAATACTGTTATCAGATGCTGTGGTAGCCTTTGTGCGGCCAAAGCGAGGTAAGGCATCGTGTATCTCTGTACCTCCTCCACTTTCCAACAACATCGCTGTCAACGGAGGCTTCCGCGGCCGTTGTCATCGTTGATAAACTATTCTGGGTACTGGACCGCATCGTCAATATATCAAATGTTTCACCGATGTTCCGGCCACTATTGGCAAGCGGCCTTCTTCTGGGTGTCACTTTTACACCCAGAAAAAGGCCGCTTGCAGTAGTGGCCGGAACATCGGTGAAACATTTGATAGATTGGCGATGCGGTCCAATACCCAGAAGAGTTTTATCAACAACATCGCCTTGGCTCATTCGGAGAGTGCCGAGCGCTCTAAGGCGTCTTGCGCTGAGCGCGCGGTTGTTCGTCGTCGGAGGTTCTAGTCCTACCTCGGACACAGGTGAGTGTGTGTGTTGTCCTTTGTACTTTGTCAGCCTAGGGCCTAATATCATACAGGTGCGTGTGTTACCGTTTAACTTATTTTAATTAATTTGTAATCAGTAGAGAAGTCCCATTGCTGTACAAACATTTATTTTATCAAACTGCTGAACTGACCTTATACACTTGGCAGAACTACAGTCAACACAAGTAGTGTACTTCCTTCGTGGTGTTATGTATGGAATTGATCGGTCGTCTTAGCCACTCCGTAGCTCACACACTTTTCTTACATATTTGTGCATGTTGACATCTAGGGACAAACTGATGAACTGTGTTTTTATGGCGTACAAACATTCAACGTCAGTGTTCAGGAGAACTGGAACAAGGTGATGCAACATTTTTTATGTGTGTATTCACTCCCTAATCTATATTTATCAACTGTGTGGACGTGTTTTCCTAGATAGCCTAGCGAAGCATCCCGGGAATGGAGACGTAAGATATAAAGCGAGCTGCTGACATAATGGCTAATTCTTACCTAGATAATATCTGGTGAGTAGTTCCTACTTTTCATTCTCTTTTTGGAGATTCCATACAGGTTTTCTTAGAAACGGGAACTTTGTTTGTGACATACGTAATCCTCAAGTATGGGCCACATTATTATTTTGTCATTCCTCGTGGCTACGGTTCTTTTAGAGTACGCCATTAGTGACTGGATGTGCACATGAAAAAAAAAAAAGTTCACACTTATTTGCAACATGCAATATTAGGATTATCCTATTATACAGCTTGTGATACACTGGAGAAGTAATTACTTAGAAGTGTTTATAAATCTGTAGGTGACCCGGTCGGTTAGCAGAGCGGTCTAACGCACCGATTTCCGAGACGGAGAGGAATAGCAGCCGCGGTTCAAATCCCCGCGGCGGATTAACGAAGGGGGTCGGAGTGCCGTTCAGCCTGGATGTGGTTTTTGGGCGGTTTTCCACATCCCCCTAGGTGAATACCGGGCTGGTCCCCAAGTCCCGCCTCAGTTACACGATTTGCAGACATTTTCGTACACTTCACACTTTCACACATATACCACTCTACGCAGATATTTGGGGTACACATTTCCTTCCAGGGGGCATGGGGTGGCGGCAGGAAGAGCATCCGGCCACCCTGTAAATACTAACACTCCAAATCCGGATTTAACAAGGCCGACCCTGCATATGCGGGAACATGGCCAAAGAGAAAGAGTTTATCAATCTGTAGATGGTGTTTCTACGGATATTTAACTGAGGAAACTTGCTGATTTGCGCTACACCATAGAGTCGATGAAGACCATTGCCTAATATGTAGCCTCGTCTTGGAACTAAGGAGTACGACTTTTTACACTTCGTAACACTCCGAGAAAATGTTTAAGGTTGAACCCTCTTAGACAGTTTCACCTTTACCTTCAGTTCCTAGGGGTATATATTGGTGATTGCATTGTTATATTAAATCACATTTACAAACAGTCTCTGTTATGGGACGCTAAGCGTGGATTTGCTTTTCTGTATAGTTACGTTTGTTTATCGTTGCCACATTATTTGCTGCTGGATAGATACAATGGTCGGTCATACATTTGTAGCCACGTACCTGACGATTTAAGCCCGTCCAGGCAATAGCAGCGTCACCTTGTAAGTTAATAAATGAATAAATAAATAAAGTCTGTATGTCTGAGATAATAAATTATTTGAGATTAACTCTTTCTTTAGGCACGATGAAATTTAAAAGTCTCGAGTTAGGTTCTGATAAGATCCTGAAAGAGAACAGTGTATTTGTTTCTTACCACCACAGGCTAGACGTGTTGGTGTCGATACAGCACGTAGAATCTTGATTCATGGTCTGCAGTTGTGAGAAGCTGTAAACTTTGACTGTAAATTTTTGCACAAGAGAGAGCGAGAGATTCTCGGGTATTTACGCCGAACAGATAATCTACTACCCAATCTGCAATTGCCAACAGTTCTGTGTCTAATGTAACAGTTAATTTTACGATCAGTTTCAGATGAAGTCCCGTGTGTATAATCTGCAGGTTCTTAATTCCAGATGAGGTAGCTCCCATGGACTACCTTTGTACTCAACAGAAATTGCATGTGCAAGAGATTAAGTAACTGTAGACGAGTGCAGAACTTATTTTTGAGTTGAAACATATATTGAGAGTTCGTGATACATCCATTACCGTTCTATACAGAAGCCAATCCTAAGCCCCATATCCGGAATACTTTAACCTTCCCAAATAAAGAACAACCATTCTCTCTTCCTAGCAATTACATAGAGATTTTATAATTTCTGAAAAATACTTTACAATAAATTTGTGGTTAATGATCATGCTTTTGATACATATCGAATACTGCAAACTTTCGTTCATTTTTATGATACAATAATAAGGCTATGGATATCCAATATGTTCTTCGACTGACTGCAAAAGCATAATCAAATCAGCTTAAGTTAAAGTGAGCTCTTAATCTTTTAGGCTACCACACTAATGTGTAATGTGCTCTGTATTTCGTAAATATGAATGAGTGGATATAGAGGAATCGAAAGAGTGAATTAAATCAGTACAAATGTCGACTGTTTATTTCTCATGGATTAGAGGTCCACAATAACAGGAGTATACTGTTAGCTACAACGCACTGCATAGAAAGCAGCGCTCGGTGTAGCTCCCATGATGATGGCGGATGTGCAGGAGCGTCGGAGGCAACAGTGAAGAGCTTTTAGCCTGGCCTCCAAGTACACGCGTTCCATCTCGGAGTCCATGGTTATACGTTCTGAAAAGAAGAAGAGTCGTGACAGTCATGTTACAGATGAAACATAGGTTCTCTTGCTAAAAGGCTTTCAGCGTAGTCATCTTCAACATATATAGCCTTCATAAAGTAATGCAGAACAGCACGAAAGCGAAAGCCAAGACATCGCCGAGTGTTTAACAGTAGTCCCCATACTCTAATGCAACTTGCACCCCAAAGGAATGTATGTGGTCCTAGTGTAAACTTTACACACCTCTAATGGAAGTTTGCCGGCCGCGGTGGCCGAGGATACTGAGGCGCTCCAGTCACGGTCTGCACGGCCACTACGGTCGGGGGTTCGAATCCCCCTTCGGGCATGGATATTTGTGCCGTCCTAGTTCGTAAGTAGTTCATAAGTAGTTTGTAAGTTTAGGGACTGATGACCCCGTAGTTAAGTCCACAAACATTTCTAATGGAAGTTTCATCTTTTGGTAAGCTATCTGAAACTTTTTAAAGTACGGTGAAAACTCTTTGTTTCTCAAATGGCAGTGAAAGCAACAGATACTGGACAAATGTTCGAACTGAAGAATCACTTAGACAATTGCCTGATTTTAATACCTTTCTGAATATCTCTATCAATAAGTGAAGTTTGGAAAGTAGGAGGCGAGGTACTGGCGGAAGTAAAGTTGTCAGACGGCATCGTGAGTCGTGTCGGGATAGCACAGTCGGTAGTGCGCTTGCCCGCGAAAGGCAAAGGTCCCAGGTTCGAGTCCCGGTTCCGGCACACAATTTTAATCTGCCAGGAAGTTTTACTCTATCAATATTTATTCCTTCGGCCGTCGCACAGTGGTCCTCCAGAACACAGCCTATATACTAGAACTGATGATCAAGCACTGATCAAATATATCTCCAAATATTTACTAGTGTTGCAAAACCTGCATGGCAATGGTCTATTCTGAATATTGTAAATTACGCTTCCAGTGGTTTATCTACTGAGGTAATGTGTTAAAACCACGAAATCCTCCCGGCAGCCACAACCAAATTGGTCAATGTACTACACGAATGTTTATTACTTCAACAGGTGAGTGAAAAAAAATCGATTCCTTTAAGGTTAGAAACATGTTCTGATCACATTGTGTATTACGTAGGACAGAGATTCGGTGCACGTGATTCGGTACTCAGTCTCGAAGGTAGCGAAAATCTTTCAACCATAATTTATTAGCCTTAAATGGCTTGCGGCACCGAGACTCGAACTGCAACTCCTTAGACGCCCGCCCCGAGCCGGGAATGATCGATCTCTAATCTCTTAGCTATCCAAGAAGCATTTCCAAATGTGTATGATACACTGAGGCTGGAAGTAACTAAAGCACCTAAAGAGACTCACAATCATTACATCATTTTTATTCCGCAACCCCATTTCCAACACATCCACCACTATTGCACACTAGGTCCCTCATTCTCTTGGTAAAATATACGAGAGAAAAGGATAAGCAAATTGGTAGAGAATTACTCAATTGTACAAGGTAGTTTTTATGGTGGCTGTGGTCGTTCTTACTATGAGTAGGAGCAATTAGCTTACAAATAACATTAATACGGTAAACGTCTGTACAGTTTTATGGCTGGTATCACTAATGTTCGTAAGTGGAGAATTAAGGTAGACAAGTCCATCTTAAGATGGGCATAGTTTTAAAAACGCAGATGGGTAAAACAAGAAAAGGAAATTTCCGAGTAGGAATAAAATAGTAAAGGGCTCAGATAACTACACTTAAGCAATATCTTGTTAGTTCTACTAGTAGAGTGCAAATGTCAAATCCAGTCTCGAAAGTATGACGCAAAAAAAGTAGTTTTGCTTTTACTGTTAAAAAAGATAGGCGCTATTACCTTGATTTTTCCATACATCACCTGATAAAAAGCCAAATTCCCCACTAAATGTCACGGGAGCAATAACAGCAAAACGAATCGGTCAGGAGAGAACTTCGAAAACGAACTATTGATTGGTGTGTGTGGTGTAATTCGTTTCGTAAACACAAGTCAGCACAATCCTTCTGCAGCAACTTTGTTATTACCACTATCTCGGTACCGTAATGTTGTTGTCTCTAGTGCGTAGAACCGAAAGAAAGACGTCAAGCAATTTTAGTTCATCGTGACGACAATTCGTACCCTCGATATCTCAACTAATCCTTTGTTTCGAACAGTGTAATTAACTGTTGAAATTCGCGCGCCAGCCAGCCAAACAAAACAGACATAAAAATTAATGTTTATTTATCAGCTGTATTCATACGACAAATAATAATATTAGCGTAATGTACTACATCTGAAACAACGTTAAAATGTAATAATCACACCATAAAGAAAACAGGAGGTAAGACAAGAAACTGAAATCGTAAGTAATAACGCAATTAACACGTTTTCACCCCAAAATAAAATAACAAGAAATGTAAACTGTGTGTTTTGTCATGCAGATATCCATTTAACAAACCTAATGCAAGGTGCATACAAAAATGCGAGAAATATTACTTCTAGGCCTAATTTCGACAAAACTAAAGCAGATAAATTTTTCTGCCACTTTCAGTGAACTGTACAGTGAAACAACTTGTTAAAACATTTTGATATATCTGTAAAGGACACTGTAATATTGAGAACCACAATAAAGAAATCCCCAATGATCATAGCAGATATGTCGAAACATGTATCGGAAATAATGTAAATTGATGTGTGTCCAAACATACAGGGCAAATAATGTAAACTTGCATACGGCGGAATTTCCTAGCCATTTAGCAAGCAGAAGAAGAAACAACAGCATCAACATCAAGAAGTTATCTACGGATAGTGCTAAGCTACGCTTGAGGTGATCAAGAGAGCAGGTCCATGGGGAGTTGATGCCGGGAAAGTAGGGTGATTCGTGTGGAAGGGGTTAGGCTGGCGAGTGTGTGATGTGACAGCAGTGTAGTTGGAATAGGGTGAGGAACTGCATAGAGGTGTTTATCGAGAATACATTTTGGTTCGATTTTTGGTTTAAACACACTCTAAATGTGGAAGGATGTGAACAAATTTTACAGCTTTGTTCGTTCCGTAATTTGGAAGAACAGTTCCGAATCGAAGATGGTTTGTATATTGAGCTGAACAGTCATGGAATGAAGATACGATTAAAAATTTAGTTCGTATGGGCTGATGATAGGATTTGAGCCTGGTACAGACACTAAGAAAAAAAACCTTAACGTATAATTTTGTATTTTAGAGATATGTAGGAATATGTGAGGCAATATTTACATTGCGAATTATAAGATAGATTAAGGAAAGGCGAACCTTCATTTGTACTTTCATTTGCGGAAAGTTTTTGACAATGATGACTGGAATACAGTATTTCAAATTCTAAAGAGAGAAGGGTAAAACACAGCGAATGGAAGGTCATTTACAGTTTGTATAGAAACCACACACAAGTTACAAAAGTCGATGTGCAAGAAAGTGAAGCACTAGTAGGGAAGGGAGGATGACAGAATTGTAGACTTTCCAGTGTTATTTGTACATGAAGCAAGTTTTGATGGAAAGAAAGGAGAAATTTTGAGTAGAAGTGAAATTTCAGGATTAAGAAATAAATCTTCGCAGTTTGTCGATGAGATTTGTAATACTACCAGAGACAGCAAAGGATAGCAAAGGACCAATTTAATCGAACGTAGTGTGCCTTGAAAGACTGCCATTTGCCAGATCAAAACTCGGGTAATGGAATGGAATCTTAGAAAATCGAGCAGTGGTGAAGAAATTATGCAAAGAGACAAAACTATGATAGATGCGTTTTATTACTGGAGCATAAAATGGTTACAGTACAGACGATATAAAATTCAGTATGCCAATGAGACGAAATGCATTTGAAAAAAGTGTAACTTGTGAACGTCAAAGTGGTTGTAAGTCGTTACTGAACGCATTTGGATGGAATGCTCCCTTGTTCGGTAGTGAAACACGAACGACGATTCAGACAAGAAGAGGATAGGAACTTATGAAATGTGGTACTACGGACTAATTCTGAAGATTGGGTAGGTAGAGCAGGTAACTAATGAGGAGGTACTGAACAGAACTCGATTGAAAATAAATTTCTGGTGTGAAAAAAAGAAGAGATAGATTGGTAGAAGACATTCTTAGACGTCAAGCGATCGCCAGTTTAGCATTGGTGTGACGTTTGTGGGTTAAAAATCACAGAGGGAGATTAGCAAACGAATTCAGTAGCTAGTTTCAAATGGATGTCGGTTGCCATTCTTATGAAGAGAGGAAGAGGCTTGATAAGGGTAGAATAGGGTGTAGAGCTGCATCACACCAGTTCCCGGACTGAAGACCACAACAACAACACTTGTAATCGGCTAGTGAACACGAAAACAATTGTGGTGGCAAGCGGCAGAACGGGACGTGGCCGTACCTTGGCGGCGGCACCGCCCAGCTTGTTGAGCGACTGCTGGAGGGAGGCGGGCATCTTCTCGCCGAAGCTGAGCACCTTGCCCGTCTTGACGAGCTTGGGCATGTCGCCCGGCTTGGAGCCCGCCCTCCAGTAGACGGTCTGCACGGCGGCGCGGCCGGCGATGTAACGGCAAGCGGTTCCCACGAGCATTCTGGCGCGACGGCGGCTGAGAGTCCGGCAGGCTGCGATGTCCGGCTACGGTGCTCCGTATCTCCGGCGGGGCCCATATATAGCGCGCGCCGGCTGCTTATCGGGGCGCGAGCTCGCCGGCAGGTGGAATTACCCAAGTGGCCGCGGATGCGCGCTCCGCACCCGCTCCCTTTGTGCTCACACGAGGTATTTCCTCGCCCGCGTCCTGCATTGCGTAACAGACCAGTGACCGTACCCGCAGATGCCCGGCTGGTGCAGCTGCACGTCTGACGTAGCAGATGCTGCACTCCGTTCGCCGAAACCAGAGAAGGACAGTAAACAGACCGAGGCGCGTGACCAGGGTTGGACAATTTCGACGAATCCGACAGATTAGAGTAGTACTTATTCCATAGATCATAAATACGAACTTCGTAATGATGTGGAACGTGTTAGGTTAATGAAGGGTGTCTTTACAAATGATTACTTTGTACTAAATATTACATGACACAATTTTCTTAGTATTATTATTTTTTATTTATTTTTCTTTTAATTTACTAATTTATCTAAAAATTCATCAATAGTGTAGAAGAAGTCGCCATTCAGAAATTCTTTTAATTTATTTTTAAATGCTTGTTGGCTATCTGTCAGGCTTTTTATGCTGTTTGGTAAGTAACCAAAGACTTTTCTGGCAGCATAATTTACCCCTTTCTGTTCAAATGTTCAAATGGGACTTAACTACGGGGTCATCAGTCCCTAAGCTTACAAACTACTTATGAACTAGCTAAGACTAAAGACGGCACAAATATCCATGCCCGAGGGGGGATTCGAACCCCCGACCGTAGAGGCCGTGCAGACCGTGACTGGAGCGCCTCAGTCACCTCGGTCACTGCGGCCGATCCCTTTCTGTGCCAAAGCTAGATTTAACCTTGAATAGTGAAGATCATTCTTTCTTATAGTGTTGTAGTTATGCACATTGCTATTGCTTTTGAATTCGGTAGGATTGGTAATAACAATATATATACTGTACTGAGAAGCTACTGTGAAGATTCCTAGCTCATTAAATCAGTGTCTGCAAGATGATATTGGATGGGCTCAGACAATTATTTTGATCACACGCTTTTGTGCAATGAATACTCTTTTACTCAATGATGAATTACCCCAGAAAATGATGCCATACGAAAGCAGAGAATGAAAATAGACATACTTAGCTAACTTATTGACGCGTATATCACCAAAATTTGCTATTACCCTAATAGCATAACTTGCTGAACTCGAACGTTTCAACAGATCTTCAATGTGTTTTTTTTTTTCCGAGCTCAACCCCTCATTAATGCTTACACCTAAAAATTTTTGAATATTTGCTACAGATTTCTGACCAAAGTCTATATTTATTGATGGCGTCATTCCATTTACTGTATGGAACTGTATGTACTGTGTTTTATCAAAATTTGATGATAGTCCATTTGCTGAGAACCTCTTAATGATTTTCTGAAAGACGTCATTTACAATTTCATCTATTAGTTCTTGTCTTTCGGGTGTGAGGTCGTTGTGTCTTTTGTTCTGTGATATTAGAAACTGCAAACGTTTAATAATTCCAATTTCTGGGAATCTTAATAATTTCCAATCGAAGTTTCACAGAAGAAGTGAGATTCAGAACATTTATATGGAAATGAAAGTGTTTGTAAGAGAGAAAGATTTACTGACAGCCACGAGCACCCCCTGTGACAGTACCGCCCAACGAGTAGCACTCAATCATTATGTTTAAAGACATCTATCTTGATAAATTTCTTCGCACCGCTAACACTGACCTTGCCAATGCAAATGCAAATGCAAATTGTTACACTTTTCTTTTATTAATTTTAGAAGCATTATATTTATGTAAACACGTGGTATCGATGGGATTGCATTATCTGTATAAGTCTGTAATTTGAGAAAATCAGGTTAAACAGCCGTGAAGCTCGGGCTCATAGTGGGCTGGACAGTGGAGAGCAGGTTTGTGTGTGTGTGTGTGTGTGTGTGTGTAGGGCGGAAACGGCCCGGCAGGGAAGTGAGCTTAGCGCTCGCCTGGAAAGGCCGTGGCGTCAGAGGAAATACACCGCGCGAGTGAGGCGACAGTGTATTGTGTATGATAAAGTTAAATTTAAGAAATAAAACACAATTAAGACGGAGAAGTGCGACACAGTTTCCAAAAGGGGTTCATATGTCATGTAACCCACAGACATCCCTCCTGTAAAGTACATATAGAAAATTTAATAGAATGAATATACGGCAATTTAGTGTTTAGTTAAAAATTCATGACTTGTAAACCATTTAAGATACAGAGGTGAGCGAGGGCTCACATAAAAAGTCTCAACAAGGTGCATCACTTGATATGCTTACAGTCGACGTAAGATAATACTGATCACAGATAACCTAATTTACTAATACCATTGTATACATTTATTAACAACATAAAGTACAAGACAGATATGCGACCAGCATGGCAGTGCCGTATTATAAAATGACTACCATAAAATCACATTGATTAAATCTACTTACCCATGTTTTATTTCATTAAATAATTAATTTGTATTTAATCGCTGCATAGGAGAAATGAAATGAAGTATTAATTTCGATGATCAATTCCATGGTTATTTGTGTTTAGTGTAAGTGTTTAAAGATTTATTTATATTGAATGTACGGTATACTTGGCAAAGCCGTTGTACGTTGGCGAGGCGTGGAAATGGGGAAGTTCGTGACGTATGGGTTTCTCCGGTGGACAGGTATAAAGGCTGGCCGGTGGGATCACGTGGTTAGTCTGTGTTTGGCTAGCGACCGCGACGGCGCAGCTATGCCGGTCTGTGCCGCGACCTTCGGAAGAGTGAGACTTTAAAAGTTTTCAGAGTGTAAAAGTGCGGTCGAACTTAGAAAGATTTATTGCGTGTGGCGAGTGCTGTTAAACTTGCAAAATTTCTTCTCGAGTTGCCGTGTGCTGCGCAAAAATTGAAGATTGCAGCGTGTAAAATTTAAGCACTGTGCCTTCAACACATTTCCGTTGTAAGCTGATTGTAAAAGTGCATCTTATCAGGAAGTGTTAAAAGAGTTATCATAAACGTTCATTCATTCAATATATGTTGTTGAACATTATTTTGTTTCAAATAAATTGTGAATATAAAGACAAAGTATTCGTGGTCAGGCACAGACTAATGAAACGTTTTATTCATTTTTTTCGCAGCGAACAGTAGCCTCGTGGCTAATTGAAATATTTTCGGCAAAGTAAATTTTGTCTGGGGGCTCACGAGCTATATTAGATACGCCAACGTACAGTGCTTTTACCGATCCGATAAATAATCATACTCCTTAATAATTATGAATAAAGTGTTGTGACAGTTATTTATGTGAAATGCACTCTTCTTCTCAATTTTAGTTGTTTTAAAACAATCATAAGCACGTGGGGACTGTGGACGAATTTTTATCATCCCATAGACAGAGCTGAACTCAGTACAGTGAATTTGTTAGTATAAATACACGATTCTCCACAGACGACCCTCAAAATTAACCTCGCGCCCCATTAATCTCCAAAGAGGTTCCCCAAATGTTTTCTGTGGGGCGTGGTGTCGTATGGTTCTCAAAGGTAGACAAATTTATTTCATTCGTTTGAACGCTGTATTTCGTCAACTATATATATATAACAAAAATATTTAGAAAGTTTTGAAAGTTCTCCGTATGGAGAATACACAAAGAGAAATAGACAGACGGAATGAGAAATGAGGAGATGCTGAGCAGAATGAAAAAGGAACTGCATTTGAGGAGGATACAGAAAGGAAAGCATTTTGGGTAGACCACATATTACGCCAGAACTGTCTACTGCAGACGATAATTGAGGGTAAAGTAGAGGGAAAAAGAGGGAGAGGAAGAAGAAGGTTTGGAAATGTAACAAATGCGAAGAAAGGAAAATGTTCCTGGCAAATGAAGGAGGATGCCCAGGACAGAAAGAAATGGAGGATGTCTAGTTGATACCTTTCTGAGAATAGATTAACTGAAAGAAGGATAAATATAAAAAGCCAAACATATTTCAAAATCAATTCTTTTCATAATTTATAAAATGTAGTCCTCTGAAAATTGCTCATATCTGCATCTTCGTCTGCGACATTCACGAATTTCATTCGTCTCGCATTTCAATTTAAGTCATAAAACCATGTATTCCATACATTTATTTTTGTTTTTAGACTTCTAAGAGGGGCTTTGTACTGTTTTCGTATCAGAACAGTTTTCTGTACTGAACAGCTCCATTTTATTCAGGCTAAGCCAAAACTGAAAGATGACGGATAACACAATAAGCTTACTCTTACGTGGTACTAATGAGAGAGAAAAAGAGACACAGAAACTATGAATGTTGAACGTGACAGCAGACACTAATACTTACGCTACTATTCAGCAATTGGTGCTTTAAGCCGCGCGGGAGTGGCCGTACGGTTAGACGTTGTTTATCTTACACTGTAGGAAACAGTAATTTTTCTATTGTCTGTAGATTCACCTTTCAGCGCCGTTTTCTGTCTTTTAGAAACGGATCGAGAACGCGAAATTTCTTTCTTACGCTTTGGCATCATTCATGGTAGTCTTACTTTTCAAACTGCAATAACTATGCACTTATTTTTCTTTATTCGTAGGCTTGTTGCAGACAAACAACTGAAGAATTTGGATCACGCAAGGACATTACAATAAAGGAAGATGGCATTATCTATGCCGAACACAAACGTCAGTTGAAGCTTGTCTGCCATCTTCGTCAGTTGTGAAACGCTATTTCTCCTTTAAAACTATGCGTTAAGTCGATCCTCTTACTGTTAATGCATAGAACTGACGGTCACTGCAAAGTACAATATACTTAATTGAATAAATAGTAATAAATACTCATCATAATATATTTGAAAACTTAATTTTTAACGGCTAATCTACATTCTTTTAACACGTTGTACATCACGGCAAAACAGTCTGATGTTTTATTCCTGTTTTAAGTGACATAAAACATTAGCTCTACAATGCGAACACTTCTCCAAAACATAGCAACATGGAGGAGGTAAGTTTCTCTAACCTCCTCCTTCGATGTATATAACCTCTTTGCTATTATTGTGTCAAAAGTCATCGCTGGTCTTCAGTCCGAATTTTATGTAAGCTGACCACTTTCAACCACTATACCTTCCACACACTTTTAGCTATCAACAAGAAATTGTTATGGTGAGAGATCGTTCGTCTCCATTGTGTAGTTTTTGCTAAATCTGAAATTGCAATATATAAGGTGATTTACAACAGATGTTTATGGCAAGCTATGAGATGTAAATATTGTACTTCAAGGTGCGTAAACTACACCCTCGGAAAAACAACATAATCTGGAAAAGCCGCATATTTGTAGATGTTAAAGTATTTCTGGTCCAGTATTTGTAAGAAGTATTTGTCGTCCAGTATTTGTTACAAACGTGAAGAATAGAATTAAAACAATGCACATAGCAGGACGCAAACTGTTAATTGTTACCTTCTGTCGAATAACTCGATGTGTTAACAATGTTGAACAATGCTTTTCAATATGTTATTATTCCTGTGTTGCTTGTTACCTCATTACAATTTTGAAGTAAGAGTAATGTTGTAATTGCTGTTAGTGTCTCTTGCAGTTTCCACCACCAATGCATCACCGATTGATATTTACTTACAAGAAAACTCCTTTGGAAAAAACAACGATTAGGCACAGCTATCTGAGAAGTAAATAGGAATACAAAAATAAATATTAAATAAATCCGTATGAGGCAGAAATGATGGTGTTCCTGAAGATCTGAATTTAAGAAAGTAATCGAGCAAAATTTAGAAATGTTTGGAAATTGTATTTAAAGCTTATTGGAATTCGCTAAGTAATCTCAGTTTCAAGACGTGGATACAGAGTAAATTTCGCTCAGTTTTAGACAGTATGTCGTTTATCACGCATCTCAATGATTATGATTTGAACTGTGTGTCGGATTATGGTAAACGTTTGCAGGTAGGTTCAGTGATTTATGTGTATAATGTCTGAAAACGTATATGCAGATATAATCTTCGTTCAAGAAGTAATAAGTTAGAATGTCACATCGGATGCTGAAGTATAAAGGTACGTATACGTTTTGAAATTATATGTAAATGACGTTGGTAATCACTAATCACTCATTCTCAAATACTGCGACAATAAATTACGCTTACTTATGCTGTGTCATAAAATCACACGTTGTTAGCTGCAATAATTCTGTTATCTCGTTACACTTTTGATGTAAGAGTAATGTAATATCTACGAAGCGTGTCTTATTTATTTGCTGCAAGATATAATTTGTAAAACAACGATTTGATATTCATGCAGCCGTACGCTTTTTTAGAAATTTTTATAGATATAGATGGGTTCAGTTTCACTGGAAAGATAATGATAGTTGGTTTTATTAGCGATGAGGAAAGAAATCGGCCGTGCCCTTTTAAAGAAACCATCCCAGCCTTTGTCTAAGTGATTTAGGAAGTTCACGAAAAACGTAATTCACTATGGGCGGAGGCTGGTTTGAATCGCCCTCCTCCCGATGTTAACCCCCCCCCCCCCCCCCCCCCGATGTGAGGCACTGCATTAGCTCGCTCGATGCCCAAAGTAGTTCAATTTTGACTAATAGAGCACCTAATTATTAATGTAGCAGTAAGCTAAATTCCGGCAAGGATGAAAATCAGTACTTTTTGCAAACAAAGCTAGATACGAAAACCTCGTTCGGAAGGTAACGGCATCATTGACTCTGTTATCATGGTGTTCAGCGGACACGTAACCTGCATTTTGATTTAAAATGTAGCAGGACGCGGGAGACTATTCAGGGTATCCATAATAAATTTGACTGAAAACCTTCGTATTTCTAGTTTGTTTATTACATATAACATTTAGTAATATTCCCTAAAATATCACACTTTTAATTTTATGTCGTGTTGACATACCCCGAACCCATCCTAAATATCTGATTTGTTTTCCTTCTTCTGTTATTATGTTGGCACAGTGGCCGAAAAAGAGGAAAGGTTTGAAGCTGATGTTACACATTCTGATATGAAGGTAGCTCTTCATATGTTTACCCCGAAGTTCCTATTACTTCAGTGTGTCGTAATTGCAAGCTTTATTAAAAGATAGGCTAAATTCGATATTTAAGTGAAACTATCTACAGCATTATTTCCTCAGTACCACCATTTCATCCAAATGTAAATATTTTGGTACCATTGCTGGCCTACTACTATGCAAATACCAGCATGTTATTCAATTACTTTGCAAGTTTTCTTCACATTCTGCTTTTAGAATCTGGATGTGTACCAAAAAGATTTTACTAATGTCATATATCTACTATGTCATAGTTTCAGTTGTAGTCTTTCAACGAATAACTTTATTATTAACGATGGTGTCCGCCATTGTCATCAGAAAGAAGTCAAGTAGCAAACCAAATCGAATGTGAATCAAACAAAAAGTGCATAACAAAATATTATTATTTGCCCTCGTGATAGATAACGAAGAAAATGAAGTATTGGTTGTAAATAATTCTTAATAATTCTCTGCGTGATTTCCATTGTCAAGAAAAATAAAGGTTAGTCTCTGATGAGGCATTCTTAGAATAATGATTATATCAAACGCTTTAATGTGTCTTTTATCTCCCGTCTTGTTGTTTACCTGCAGAACCGCTATCGCCGATGCGATTGGCGTATCGTCCTTGGGAAAGCTGTGGTGTCTGAGAGGCGTCACTGTGACTGCGTTATCGTTTACTCGTTTCAAGGATTGTATACGAGTTGTTATTAGTCATCGGAGTTTCGTATTATTCCATTGCGACTGTCATAATGCTAGATATGTAATCTAATACTTTCTGTCTATCGAAATCTGTTCTTTTCTCCCCTGGTGAATTGTAGAAAATCAAAATATCTCGTATAAGTGTATGTGGATCTCAGTATCCAGTGAGAGGACGGTAGCAAATCTTACACGGCTTGGAGCTCAAAAGTTAACTTCGTGTAGTTTCCGGAGCTAATGTCTTAGTTTGACCGAGAGAAGAATGTGAGTGTGATGGATCGGAGCTCGGCATGACAATTTCTGAAAAAGCATGACTTGCCGAGTGTTCGAGGGGTGGTGTAATGTGTGTCGTTGAGAAGTGTCGAAATCAAGGTGTAACTACGTCCAAACTTCGAGGAGCTGGACGGCCACCTCACATTAGAAATACATCGCGGGTTGGGCAAACTGATATAACGGGACGTGCGGTGATCTATGGTGGTCAAATGTGTCTGAATGTGCAGTGCAAGGAATAACCATAATGACGGGCCTCCATAGCCGACGACCCATGCATGTGGCAACGTTTTCACTACGACATGGACAACTAAAACTGAAATGCACACGTGAACAACACCACTTGATATTCCCGCAGTGGCAGAACGTTGCATGGTCTACTGAATCACCTTGAAGAGTGGGAGAGTGCGAATCCAACAACTCCTTCCCCGGTAATGAGGTTAACTTGTGTGTGCAGGTAAGGTGCTAACTTCTTCCAGCGAACTACCAAAGGATGATTGCTTAAATGCCGAGATGCGTACCAAGGTATATATTAGAAAGGTCGTCATAGTGTCCTTGCTCACGTAGACGTGTGAAAATTTATTCCACGGCCGAGACTCTAACAAAGTCAAATTACTGTATGGTGACGAATTACAGTGATGATAATATTATCAATATTTACTCGCAATAGCGAATTGTTTTTAGCGTCACTGTATAAGGTATGGATGTTCTACCAAATGGAGACATGAAAATTTGTGCCGGGCCGGGACTCGAACGCGGTTATCCCGCTTTTCGCGAGCGGTCGCCTTAACCACTAGGCTACCCAAACACGACTCCAGGACCAACCTAAACTTACATATGCCACACTGACTGCACGTATCAGTCAACTACATTCATCCCTTAGCACTCGCAGCTTAACCTGTATTCCCGCACCAAAGAGAATGAAAACAACGAAGCATTAACCTACGCTGTTATGGTCATTGCCGCGCTTAGGCATCTATTAAAACTATTCCAATATATCTAGGTATGTGGTTCCAATAACGGTTTGTTCTACGAAGAAAAAAGGCCACTACACTGTTGACCTTGTTATCCTTAATCATAAATTCATTTTGTTGTGTCCCGTTGCCACTGCTGCAGCAAACTTGGTTGTTGGTCTGTACAGATCCTGCAGTTGTGTCATTTTGTCCTCGTTTATCAGGATTATCTGAATCAAGCGTTTTCCGGCAGATGGATTGGTCGTGCCTCTCCTCGGATAGGGGCACCCCGCTCTACTGACTTGACACCCTTAGACTTTTTTGCATGGGGGTTTATCAAGTCTAAGGTATACCAGCTGCAGATACGCAGCACTGAACACTTAACACAGTGGAATAGAGCCGCAGCTACTGAGATGACACCAGATGTTCTTGGCAGGTTTCTCTACAGTGAGGCGCTGGTGGCGTGTGCCTAGTGGCGCAAGATGGTCACATTGAAGTTATATCTATTGTAACATAAGGTGCAGTGTCATTACATATTGGATAATAAAATTTGTTTAAGTATAACGTGTATAGTGACTTTAGTGAAAACCATTATCGTTAGGGACATATCTATTTTAAATGCCCATAGTTATGAAAGATGTTCAAAATGTTCAAATGTTTGTAAAGCTTATGGGACTTAACTACGGGGTCATCAATCCCTAAACTTACAAACTACTTATGAACTACTTACGAACTAGGATGGCACAAATATCCATGCCCGAGGGGGGATTCGAACCCCCGACCGTATTGGCCGTGCTGACCATGACTGGAGCGCCTCAGTCACTTCGGCCACCGCGGCCGGCAGTTATGAAAGATGACATTCTTCTTTCATCCAAACAAGCCACACAGTAATACCCATAATTCATGAGAAACTGAATAGTGAACATGGTACGGAAGCTTGAATATGTGAGAAATGGAACGAAAAGTCTTCATCTAACCATACTAGGGGTCAGTGCTGTCAGATGGAAAGAAAGCTAAGGACTAAAGTATGGATTGTGGGAGAATATGGACTAGGCAGCAGGAATAAGAGAGAAGGAAAATCTGCACCAAGGATAGGTTTCGACTGGATTATATCACGGTCAGATTCACAAATTGGGTCATAAAGTGTACCTAGAACGGATTTAGAGAGTGAATCAATAATGAAGAACGAAGTTTAAGACAACTGTCCGAAGGAACCAGTTTCGAAGGAAATGGGATACCAAACAACTGATGAATGATGAGCCGAGTTTGAAGTTTACATAAAGAATACCAGAGCAACCACTGGACATATCTGAACAAAGCAAACAGAAATTTGCAAAAACATTGGTAAAAGTTAGGTAACTGAGAAGAAAGAATGGGTAAAAGAAAAAAATACCTCAGCTAATCGACAATATAATAATACAGTAATTATAAATGTAAACCTTTGCGGCCGGAAAGATCAATATTACTAAAATAAATTCCGGGCTATTATATCGTGGTCTTATGGATTTATTACTGAAATTAACGAGCTACGGTGTGCATCGGACATGCAAAAGTGTCACGATCCCCTTGAAAATGTCGTCCGCTGTTGGGGACAAAACGTTGGGTTTCAGTAATAAATCCTTAAGACCACGGCATAATAGCCGGAAAATTTTAGTGATATTAATAATACAGTAATTCTCAGGAAATTACGGAATACAGGAATGCAAATTAGTTAGTAATTACATAAATTGTAAATCCAGGGAAGATACGGCGTAATAACTAGATCACAAATACGAAGAAATCGTAATGGGTCGCCTAAAGCAATGAAAAGCAAAACAACCTTTGGCGAAATTAAAAGCAAGGGTGGTAGCATTAAAAGTGTATTGGCATTTGCACTGTTGAACACAAAAAGAGAGAGCGTATGGTTGGGAAGAGTACACTGAATGCCTCATGTTGACGTGCTAGACGAAGAAACTGGTTCGTCGAAAACAGCTAGACTTAGAAAAATGTAATCAAGCCGAAACAGAGATATCGCTAACCGACCACTAACGAACTAACTACTAAAAAAACAGCAACATTTTCGATATCTGTACAAGACATAAATTTTTCTGCGAACTCTTAAGAATATAAGCTATGAATATTTTCTGAACGGTCGTCGTGTGTTTTTATGAATAGGTGGAAATAGCTCATTAGACTGCCAGACCAATGAAGTTGTAGGAGTATTCATTATCGGCAAACTGGGACCGCATACCCTACTCACAGTTCGAATTTACGCCCACATCACAGAACATATTCATTGGCTTGTTGGGGAGGATGAATTCATTAAAACACTGAAAAATAGCAAACACTGTAACTATACAGGAAAAAACTGTTAGAAAAAGTAATAACTAACAATTCTTCAACATTAAATCTGAACATAAAAAAATCTAATGTAATGTGTAATAAATTATACTTGACGGTTTAAATGTCACTGATAACAGATCATCACTTAACGACAGTAAGAGACACATTTTTTGTATATAATGAACTAAAAACACGGTTCCAGCAGTAAATTAAACACGCAAGTAATCAGTATAATAGAGCATGTTAATTAATCATTTTTAAAACAGAGTGAGGTCTTTTGGGAAATTCACAGGCAACAGCGACCACAATAGATGTAATTAATGCATTAAATATTAATGGACTAGCAAAGTTTTATTGCGTAACGCGATGCGTAGCATGCCAATGCACTCACGTGGGACATTTTGCTGAATGTTTCCTACAACAACAGTCACGGTTCCCATGTAGTTTGTCGTGCATTTCCTGACATTTCCCCATATTCAGCAGTACCGCTATCGGCGAACAGTATCACGGAAAATTTTCTTCATTTGTGTGGCCTTGATGTCCGTAGTTGCTTCACAGTCATGATGGGTAATGTCTATTCCTCTATGCAACAGCAAATAAGATACGACTTTTCTCATGAGTCGCGTTTCGTTATAATGACAATAAAACATCGTCAGTGGTCTGTAACCACAGATATCTACACAAATATCCATGCCCGAGGGAGGATTCGTACCCCCGACCGTAGTGGCCGTGCAGACCGTGACTGGAGCGTCTCAGTCCCCTCGGCCACTGCGACCGGCAAAAGTTAAGAAGTAATAGATAAAAACCTGATACGCGGTGGGGCGGTTTTCCATTGATGTTACCGTTTGTGTCACATCTCCTGAACAACGTGTCGTACTGTGATTCAATTTATATGGTAAATTCAACTGTGTATGGCTATACTGACTGTACAACTTCCTGCGAGCATAATTTGTACTGTAGAAATTTGAAATGTCATACCGTATGCCGTAGTTTTACTCAATTAACAGCGGAAAAGTAGTAAGCAAGAAAATTTTTTCGCTTCAACATTTCTATGAGACTGACAACGGGGAAAAGAATAATAAAGGATTCAAATTATGTTTAAGGTTTATTGCAAGTTGGTAGCTACTCTCATTATCATTGAGTGTATGAATAAAGTCTCGTCTCAATGTGTGGTAGTGTTTTACAACTTCTGTTGTTTGTGACGTTGTATCTCTTGAACTATGCTCATATGTGGTTCTTACCCCTACAGCAATTGTTACTTTTTTTCACCTATCCACCTCTACAACCCGGCCGAAGCCCAATCGGTCCATTAGACGGAAGAGATACGCGTGACCGATTCAGTCGAACGCATTGGAAAAATCTATGGAAATTATGCCTGCTGACAGCCCGGCAACAGCGGCATGGCAGACCACGTCTCGGGACTTGGCGACCGCATGAAAGCTGTTGCGGCGAGTCACTGCACATGCTTGGTATAGGCTGATGACGCTGTCGATGATCGCCTTAATCTTCCATGCCACACATCTGGTAAAAACTTATAGTGTGCATTCAATAATGTTATCGGGCGAAGGTTGATAACGACCCTGAAATTTGGGGATTAAGACAACTCGACCCTCCAGTAATTTGTGGGGAATCGTCCTCATGGTTTGAAGTCAAATGCACAAAATTTCATCAAGATTGGAACAAAACTGTAGATTTGTAAGCCATACGTACACACAAACAAACACACACACAAACACACGGACGTTCTGCGTTATATATAAAAATATTTATAACTTAGGCTACTGTCATTTTATTTTACTAGCTTAATTCCGGCTGCATCGAACGCGTAGACGGGATGGTCTGCATTGGTTGTTTCTACTTCTACATATAAATTTTCATAAATTTAGCTTTAAAAATGCTTTCCTAATCAAGTATTTTTAATCAGCTTGCCACCCCCTATTGCACCATTGATGTTAGAATTCAAAACATACCGAAATACAATTTTTTAAATTCAAACCATGGTTCCAAATACAAATTTTCGCATATCTGGCATCAAAATGCACTTAGTAGCACCCTTAATGAATTTTCCCTTATTTCCAAATATATCGAAACACTTGTAAAACCTCCAATCCAAAATCTAAATCGGAGGTTTGGATTTCTTGATTCAAAATGGCCTTAATAGCAACGTAATTTCAAGAAACCATTCATCCCCTATTCTTTACCTTAGGGAAGTGAATATCAAAAATCGCTGATGCCTACTGTGTAAGATAAACAACGTCTACAAATTTCAAGTTTCTGTCGTCTGTAGATTTAATTTTTATCGCCATTTTCTTTTAGAAACGGATCGAGAACGCGAATTTTCTTTCTTACGCTTTGGTACCTTTCTTGGTAGTTTTACTTTTCAAACTGCAATATGCACTTATTTTTCTTGCCGGCCGCGGTGGCCGAGGGGACTGAGGCGCTCCAGTCACGGTCTGCACGGCCACTACGGTCGGGGGTTCGAATCCCCCTTCGGGTATCCTTAGGATTAGGATTAGCTAGTTCATAAGTAGTTTGTAAGTTTAGGGACTGATGACCCCGTAGTTAAGTCCCATAAGCTGTACAAACATTTGAACATTTGAACTTATTTTTCTTTATTCGTACGCTTGTTGGAGAAAAACAACTGAAGAATGTGCATCACGTTTCGCTATATAGCACCTCCTCGCTATTATAGTGTCAAAAGACATTTCAGTCCGATTTTATATAAGCAGCCGACTTTCATCACTGTATCTTCCAACCTCTTATATCTATCGACACGGAACTGCTGTGATGTACAACGGGAGACTCTGTACTACAACAACACAGAGAGATCGTTCGTCACCATTGTGTAGTTTTTGCTGGAGCAAAACATTGACACTCACGCGTAGAATTTTGTATAAGTCGGTAACTTTCAACTCCCGTATCTTCCACCTCCTTAGCGTTATTAAACCTCTACTACCATAGTGCACAATGGGAGACTAATACCTACTACCACATACAAACACTATTCGTTTGCGATGTGTAGTTTTGCCTGCACAGTGAAATATAGGCACAAACACGTAAATTTTTTATGTGTATTAAGTTACTGTTATCATCTGGTGTATCAGTGCTGCTTTACTTCTCTATATGAGACATATTTAAATGTTATCGTCTCCCATCATTCCTATCCGGAAGAATATGACACCGTTCAGATAAAAGTGATCACAATGTGCACTGTCTACAGCGGCGGCTTTAAGTAACTTTAGTCGATGCTACGACCCGAGCGTCAAGCGAATACAACCGCGCACAGAGGAGCGTTACTATCATTAGCAAGTCTGCACCAAGTAAACCAAGCATGGTCATTTATGATACTTAATTGAAATTGAGCTGACGATCACAACTTACTGTCGTTGCAACATCATACCTAACCGTCACTATCAATCACAGTTTCCTGCAGTGTCTGCGAACAGTGAAACGGGATTTCCCACTAAAAAGCTTATTAAAAACCACCAGAAACCACTAGATTTTATTCTTTGTTGAACGAAACCACTATATTGTTATTATTTGAAGTACTGAGTATGTTGAGTAACCAAAAAAATGAGACAAATCAATTTAAGCTAGAACAGTATTATAAGACACACACACACACAAATTAACAGCTGCAGGTCGAAATTATATTTCCTGACCAGTTTGCAGCAATTATTGGTTTTCTTCAGATAAGACGAAAGAAGAAAATCGTCAGTTATGTGAAGTCCATAGCTTTTAACAAATAAAATAAAAAAATTAATATAGTACACATTCAAAAAATACTTAAAAAGAGGGATTATACTTACTTTTAAATATCGAATGATAAGCGAAAGTCAGTATCCCATTTCTATTATCAAGCAATAATTAACAGTATTTATAACGTCTCCTTTTAAACATTTTTTTTTAAATTTCATACTTTTTAATTAATTATTTATTTATTTTATTTTATTTATTTTTTTTTTTTTAATTTTTGCAAGCTAAAAGCTTCATTAAACTGACGATTTTTTCTATACATTCTATTCTGAAGAAGAGCAATAATTGCTCGAAACCGATAAGGCAGATGATGAAACTAGTTGAACATGGAAAATCAAGCGAACATAAACAGGCTTTTCCTGATGCTATTTCAACAACCTCTAAAATCAATGATTTCTTCACACACACAAAAAGTGGGAGAATTAGTTTTATACTTCCTAACAATTTCTGTTATGTTGTTTCTATGAAACATGCATTTAAAAAATGTATAATATTGGCAGCGTAAACATGCTTTATTAAAGTGTTATCATGAAACCTATTCGTTGGTATTCAGGATCAAGGAGTTTTTACATTCATCATAAAAACGAAAGATATAATATTATCGTTGGAGGTTGCTCTAGTGTCAGATGTCCCACATTTTCAATGGGAAAAATTTGTAGGCTTATCTGAAATTGCCGCGTGAAAGAGTCCACCGTACATGAAGTATGTATATTTATTAGTACTATTTTTGGTATATTTCTTTCTTTATTTTGTTGTCCTGTTTTATATCTTGTAAGTTATAATGTATGTCATATTTTTGGCAATTTTTTTCACTTTGTGGGATAACAGCACTCTATTCAAATTTATATATAAAAAAACAGTCTAAAGCGCAATGATTTATTTATTTTGTCGACTAGTTTCGGTGATTTCCTTGGATAATCTTCAGGACTGTAACCCCATTGATGATGTAGAGCTGGGGAGGTCTTCAGAGTCTTCCAGATATGCGTGACGTACTGGAAGACTCCGAAGATATGCCAGCTCCACGACATCAATGGAGTTACAGTCCTGAAGATGGTCCAAGAAAAGGACCGGAACTGCTTGACTAAATAAACAAATCATTGAATTCTAGACTGTTTTTATATATAAAAATATAATGTATGTTTCTGAAACTATTTAAAAAAAGCGAGGATAACAATATCAGCGCACAAAAATGGGGAACAAACACAGAATAACATATAATATAAATGTTTATGTGATATAAATTCAGGAGCTATGTGAAGTTAGTGTTTCCAGCCAAAAATAAGTAAATTCCGCTACGGCCACGCTCAAATTCCGCTACATTCCGCTATGGGCACACAAATTCTGCTACATACCGCTACAATATCAATTATAATTTATAATACAGCCTACACGACTTACCGACAATATATATATGTACGGGTGTATGCAGTACTTTCTTTCAGGCTACTCATCATATCGTTCTAGTTTGCGATTCCATATTCAGTTATTTTTTTTTATAAATCTCTGTGTGCCGGCCGCGGTGGCCGAGGGGACTAAGGCGCTTCAGTCACGGTCTGCACGGCCACTGCGGTCGGGGGTTCGAATCCCCCCTCGGGCATGGATATTTGTGCCGTCCTTAGTCTTAGTTAGTTCATAAGTAGCTTGTAAGTTTAGGGACTTATAACCCCGTGGTTAAGTCCCATAGACTTTACAAACATTTGATTTGATTTGAATCTCTGTGTAGAATTTTGTTTTTGTGTCGCTCTCTGTACTACTGCAAAAAGGTAATAAATAAGAAATATTCTCGCTTTTTTGCAGTAAGTGTGCACTGTCTTTTTATTTATGATTTTCATTCTTGGCCTCGCTCCATGTTCTCTAAGGATCCTGCCTCACCACACACTCCAACATTCTGTCACATTTGGAAAGAAGCAAACAAATATTAGTGAGAGCATGATGATTGCTACTCGTTTTTCTCTCAGCAACTTCCTATCCTGTTACATCCCGCACGACCACAACCTCAGAAATCCCGACAAATTTGGAATAAATAGCACAGTTTACGTCACGTACTAAAACAACCATGGATGATATTTAATTATAGGCGGCTTACATCATTCACAACATATTTTATTTAGTCACACGACGTCACTGTCATTGCTGACAGATGGAATGAGGCACTAGAATTGTCCCGGAATTCTTATATTCTAATTCTTTACTCTAAGGTTCAGATTCCTAAAACACATTTGTAATAATAGCAGTACAATAGTAGTAATGTCCATTGTCGTTGTCTAACTCGTATGAATTTTAAAGAATTTTCTTACTTGAAAATTCTTGTTATACCGTCCGTAGCTTTCATACTCTTCTTGTGCCTCTGGCTAGCACTCAGGTTCACTAAGTCACCTAGTTTTCCTCCTAGCACTATTTTACACGGTCTGCATTTTGCTTTCGTTCGAACCACTTCTTAAAAATGAAATAAATCGCAATTTGCGGTCAGTTATGGCTTCACTGTACTAGGATTAGATGGACTACCAAAGTGCAGCGAATGAAAATTTACGCGCGGTTGGGATTCGAACCCGGAATCTCCTGCTTACTACGCAGACGTGTTGACCACTCCGCCACCGAGCACACAGTAACAAGCCCCATTGCAGAGAACTCTTCCCTGCACGTCTCCCGCCACACCCAAATCTCCATTCGCCACGCTGTCTCTTTACTATTACCACGGCCTATTTGTTCTACTGCTCTTTGGTATTCTATCGAAACCTAGTACAGTGAAGCCATAACTGATCGCAAATTGCGATTTATTTCATTTATTGAACGCTGTAATGTCGTCAAAAATATATAAACTTCTTAAAAAGTCTTGATCTATCATCTGGGAGAGAATAACTGTTTTCTAGATTTTTTCTCCTCTGTTGCCAGCTCACCACTGCATTGTCTTCTCTTCTTTGGTGTTGAACGCCCAGCTTTATCATTCATTACTCAGTAGCCTTGTAATTTAACATAAGTGAATCTAATGACTCACGACACAACGACTTGGGGTTAGCTCTGGGTAGTAATGAATTATTGTCGTCTCGTGTGTCAATAATCGCTTTCGTTTACATTGGCGCGTCTCAGTTATTATTGCCGACTGCCAATTGTCGGCTGCTGCCTGGAATGTATCTGATATCTTAAATGTAGCCGCCTCAATAATGCCCTCAAATCATTCATACCAGAAAGAATATGAAAGCATTCAGATTAAACCGAACTCAACAATGGTAGAACATTTTATTAAATATATGTTATCTTGTAAATTAGTAACATCTTAAAAGTAATGTAATGTCGAATTAAATCCTTTTTGCAGCTAGAAATGGGTAATAGAGTCTTTTTATTTATTCATTCATTTATTTTTACATCCTGGCAAAATAAGCCAAATTCCGCTACGTTTTGAACAATTTCGTAATCCTGCCGCTAAGCCGCGCAGGACATAACATTTCGCTACGCGTAGCGGTATTCCGCTACTGTTGTCAAGACTGTGTTAGAAAATTAAATAGTGCTGTTAGTGAATGCTGCCTTCATCAAGTATTTTTTTAAATAGTTTTTCCATAAAACTACCGAAATATTTTTAAAATCCACCATAGTTCCCACTGGCCACTGGATGCAAGATTTGGCCAGTAAGGGGTAATTTGGGTTACCAAATGTAGTGTGAAAACCACAAAGTTGGCGACACTGTTATATTATCTGCTAGCCTATTTCGACCTGTGAGTTTCGAATGATTATCGTAATTTTTTTATATCGAAAATTATAATAGACAATTTGGTGTTTGTTCTACAGGTTTTAGTTTCAATTGTACTTTAGTTCTTGCTATCTACAGTCGTCACAAATGTCGGGGGTCAGTTGAGATGTCTACACAAGCAGTTGGGTTCAGATAGCGTACTGACCAAGTATTTCGATGCAACAACAACGTGACTTATCCAAAGCTATGGCATGGAGAGCTGTAGGAAGGTCGGAAGCGAGACAGATATTGAAGGAGGTGGCTACAGCTATTGGAATGTCCGAAACTGTAATTTCCACGACGTGGACGCGCTTTCAGACAACAGGAACCGTTAAAAGAAGACGCCAAGGTCGTCCACGAGTAACATTAGCAAGATATTACCTGTTAACAGTTCGTGGAGGCAGGAGGCTGAATGCCACTCAGCTGCAACATATTCTCCAGGTAGCAACAGGACGCCCAATGTCAATACAAACAGTCTGAAATCGCCATCGGGAATCTGGTTTATAAGCACGGAGTACTACGGTGTGTTCCCCATTAAAACCATGACAGCACTGAGTCATCAGAAACTAGGCGAGAGAACATCAGGATTGGAGTCAGAACGAATGGGGCTGAGTTCTGTTCAAAGATGTGATGAGAATTTGTGTTCAGCTGGACAATCGACGTTCCTTCATCTGGAAAGAAAGTGGAACTGGGAACAGTTCTGCTTATGTGCATATTGTGATAGTAGCCGAATGGCGTGGGCAGGAGTCGGATTATCCGTGCGCAGCGGGGCGCCGTGCTGCGGTGCGCGTGGCCGTTTGCCGTCGGGGGTTCGAGTCCCCCCTCGGGCATCGGTGTTTGTGTTGTCCTTAGGTTAGTTTACCTTAGTTTAAGTAGTTTGTAAGCTACGGACTAATAACCCAGCAGTGGAGTCTGATAGATTTACAAACAAACAAGAGAGTGCAAACGGGAGAGCTGTTAAGTTCATCTCCCACATCATGTATATAAATTAGGTTCAGCGGAGGGCTGCTCAAACAGTTCCTTCGGGAAAGTCCATTATTACTGCTAACCATTCTGACAGGAAATCACGTAGGATCACATAAATGAGACGATAATCAATAGGCAATTTCATTAAATGTTGAGAATATATATCAAGATCGTTTGTCGCATTTTTAAACAATATGACCGGTTTCGACAAACTTATATGCCATCTTCAGTTTTCTACATTATAAAAAAAAAAAAAAAAAAAAAAAAAAAAAAACATCATATGCCATAGTGGTTGTTGTCTAAGTTATAAAAATCACATACATATTTTAAATGGACTGTGTTACGTACTTATAAACTAGATGTATCAAATTTAAAACCATATCTCATAGCTCGTCACTTTTAAAAGCAATCAATTTATATCGTCCCACTTGTTCACACAGTCTCTAGAGCCGCGGTAGAGCAGCCGAGCGGTCTAAATCACCTCGATGCGGAGCGCGCGGTTGCTCGCCGTGGAGGTTCGAGTCCTCCTTGGGGCATGGTTGTGTGTGTTTGTCTGTAGGTTAGTTTACGTAGGTTTAAGTAGTTTGTAAGCTACGGACTGATGACCACGCAGTTTAGTCCGATAGATTTACAGACATTTGAATTTTGAACTTGGGGTAAATGTTTTGAACGGAAATCGAGAGTTTTAAACCAGGTCTATTTTTTTTTTTTTTTTCCAGTCTGATTTCAACCCAACCTTTACCTCTCAACGATGTGAGGAGTCAACCTATGGTCCCCTTACCTCGGTTGGGTAATAGGTGTAGGTTACAGACACGCAAATCGCCGAGTGGCGACCACTTGGAAGACTTGCATCAGGCCACTGAGCCACACAAAATGTAATTTTACCATAAGAAAAATGTCTCAGCTTCCGCAGATAATACACTAATGATAGTAAAGAGCATGAAACACATGGAAAAAATTGGTACATGCCGATTGAAAAAGAAAGGCAAGAAAGTAAGTATCAGATTAAAAGAAAGTAAAACAAAGTTCATGGTAGTAGGAAGAACGGTTCAGCTAGGACCAAACCATCTAAAAGTAAACAACCTATCAATACACGAGACAGATATGTTCCCAAGCCTCGGTATCAGCACCAACCACAACACCTTATAGACCAAGGGATCGGAAGAAGAATACTAGCTGGGAGATGATGTCTAGGAGTAATGCATAACATAGTAAGATCTAAGTTAATATACAGGCAGGCAAAGAAGAATATATCACACCATGAATCAATAGTGTGCAAATGAGGCATAGACACACAGAAAAATCTCATCTTCGAAAAAACAGAACTGAGAAGTATGGAGCAGTGGAAGATAATTCTTGAGAATCGGGAAGAAACAGAACTCAGACAGTTATACACATTACCTGATGTCGTAGCGATTATGAAAACTACAATATGGTGTGGACATGAGAGAGAAAAGTATGGTATTAAAGGCAAGAGGCCAAAGGAAAGAGACCGCTACGGCGGCCGAGAACGAGATAGATGGACAAACAATACCCCTGATCTGGGATAATACCATGTGTAGATTTCTCAGGAATGAGTTTTAAGTACCAAACGCAAAACAATTAGAACTACATCATGATTGTAAACGAAATGTTGTTAGAAATAAAACTCACTAATTGTTTCAAGTGCATGGTTTAATAAGACACCTAGACGAAACTAAATAATCGTTCGTCCCCAACCACCTCACCCCTTATGACAATAGAAGTGTTCAAAGAAAATTCCTTTCCATTCCGGTTTTAAGGCGTCATCATAGACTATGGACCATGGGAGGGGACTCAGCTAGACTGATTGTGTATAATTATTTTGTGATGTACCACCAACCTCCAAAAGCATTTTTCTAGCAGCTGCAGAGGTACGGCTACCTCAAAGAGTCGTCCGACACCCCTGTTTTTAAAATATTTGTGAAGCCCCTCGAAACAGTCTACGTTTTATGTTGGTCATTTGTTTCAAATACACCAAAGTTGATGAAGTGTCGTAGCTAGGATGGTATGCAGTTGAACGGTTCAACGGCATATAGTTGGCTGCATACAATGTGTGGCTCTTTGTTGATGACAATGTGTGGCTCTTTGTTGATGATGCTGTGGTGTATGGGTAGTGTAGTAGGATGCAGGATAATTTGGAAAAAACTATTCTAGTTGGTGTGAGGAACGGCGGTTATCTCTAAATGTAGACAAATGTAAGATTATGCAGGTGAGTAGGAAAAACAATCCTAAAATTCTCGAATACAGTATCAGTAACGTGCTTCTTGATACAGTTGTGTCAGTTAAATATCTAGGCGTAACGTTTCAGAGCAATATGAAATCCAGTAACCATCTAAGGCCATTCGTGGGGAAGGCTGATGGTTAACTTCATTTTATTGGGAGAAGTTTGTGAAAATATGGTTCATCTATAAAGGAGATAGCGTATAAAAAGCTTGTGCAACCCAGTCTTGAGTACAGGTCCAAGGCTTGGAAACCCCACCAGATCGGTTTAATAGTATGTGTATCAGATACCAGAGACCCTTGAGTTGTGAAACCTCTTGTCATGCCTAAAAAAATAATAAATAAAAAACATTGCAATCTCGGCATATTCTTCATAGTATTACGATGACCAAATTAAGTGAAACCAAAAAAGGAATTCATAGGGGAGCTGCTAGGTTTGATACGGGTAAGTTCGATCCATGTGCGAGTGTTATAGAGATACTTAGAAATTCGTCGACCAGGGAAATTTTATTGACACATTCTTGAGGATGCATAGAACACACGATGTTACAGAGCCGTAAGCACGTACAGTTGCACAAGGCGTGTGCAATGTCGACGTTACTACATACGGTCTGAAAACATGTTCAATGGATGACAGATCAGAGGATCATGCTGGCCAGGGTAGTGGACGTACACCTTGAAGAGCTATAGGTGGTACTGGATACACGTGGACCTGCATTGTCCTGTTGGAAAAGCATATCGCCTTGTTGGTGCAAGACAGGTTGAATTATGTTTTCAATGAACCGTACACTGTTCAATGCTCTCTGGGCGAGTACCAGAGGAGAACGGCCCATGTACAATATAGATGCCCACACCTTGATGCTGGGTGTCGGCCCCGTGTGCCTCTGTAGGGTATGCTTCCCGCTCTCGACATACACGCTTAAGATCGCCGTTGGCACCAAGGCAGAAGCGACGCTCATCATTGAAGACGTCTCCATTTGCCTTTCCATAAGCGCCTATCTCGATAGCACTGGCGATGGGCTCAACGATGTTGGGGAGTAAGCGAAAGACGCCCAACGGGAGGCATGATCGTCCATCGTGCTGCTTGGTGCCGTATCTTACTCTAGCCGTTCTCCTCGGGTGATCGTCGAGTGTACATTAATCAGAGCACGATACATTGAAACCACCATTCAACTCGTCTCGCCACCGTTTGTGAGACGGGGGCTGTAATTATTCTATTTTTTATACTAACCTTGTGTTACTGTACCTTTCTCTTTACGCTAATTATTGAAATATGTAACATTTTTCTTTGTAGCTCTTTATTTATTTTGATTTCTGTGTCTTTGGGGACACATCAGGGGTGATGGGGTCCTGGGATTGTAGTACATTCTATGTTTATATAAAAATTTCGGGATTTTAATGTTTATTGGCGCAGCTTGGCTGCTAAAAAGTGGTTTTACGTGTTGGGCACGGCCAGGCCGCGCAGAGCAAAGACGCTCTTGGGGGTCTCCACAACCCACCAACTTTCGCTCGCCTTCGGGAAAGGACGAGAGGGGCTGGCTTGACCTGTTTGACGCCGACGATACAGGCGGCGGAGTATGTGGAATGCTTTACAATGCTGGCCCGCGGTTTACGGTGGGCGATAGCGGGGACTGCCTTTTTAGTCATTCGGCCGTTTCGCAAGAGAGGAAAGCTTTCTGCTCGTCTGGCGCCCCAAGGGTTTGGCTCCAGCGGCTGTATATATAGCACAAAGTTAACATTTTTAGGTCGTGTGACCGTAGCTAGGAGCAAGATGAAATTCCTTGCAGAGCATTCACCCTGGGAACGGTGAAATCCGCGGGAAGCTTTGGTGGCGGGGGCTGAGCCTCTTGGCAGCCGCAGAGAACGCGTCCTGATTCGGCCGAGTATTTTAATATGACAGCTAAACAATTTGTCAACGGCGCTACGCCATCCGATTGGTCTGACTATTAGCCGTTAGCAGATATTGGTGCGTCTTTTCGCGCGTGGGTGTGGCCGCCCGGCACAGATCTTATTACGCAAGTGACTGATCGATTTGTGCCAAGAGGCCTTTGTGTCACCTATGCAAAATATTGATTAGTTTACTAGCGTGATAGAATCGTAGCGACGCCGACGCCAGTGACGCTGTGTTAAGTTACATGTCGACCCTGCTTAACAGGTCGCAGCAATTACGGTCGAATAAAAATTTCACCTCATCCGCTCCCACCGCCTGCTGCCTGCGAGCCTGAGACGCTGCCGTCAATGATCATCTGTGTGGGTAAGGTGACGCACTTGCTGGAGGGTTATATGAATCAGACTTGTTGGATTCTGTCCCTTATTTTATTCTTTTGAGATCTGCCTATTTACTTTGGGGAGCTTAGGGCTCACGATAATTTCAACCCCCTGTGTAGCCTATCTAATAGCATTCTGTTTTGCAAAACCTCCGACCTTTGACTCAGCCATTCATTTTTTTGTGTCTCAATGTTTTAGCATTCGTAAAAAATTGTTTGAATACCATTATCTCCTTTTCATGATACGAAATGTCATCTAATTTTTTTATGTTTAATTATAATAAATTGATTTTGAGCAGATCATCTTTCATTTAAGAACGTTCCTTTGTCACTATTTTGGAGGGGAAACAGAATAGTTAAATTCCACAGTTTACCAATAATTTGTCAAGTACATTTTTGTTTGTTTGGTACAACTGATACATTGCAATCGAGTAGGAATAGTTATTATTTGTTTGAAAATATGATCACATCATAGCTGATCAGTAACATTTTAATTTTCCATATTTTAGATAAATATGGTGGCGACCCAAGATAATTAATTGCTGTCCTATATATTAATTCATAACTAAGGACATAGTTCACACCTGACAACTCCAGCCATAGAACAAACGACTACTTAACACGTTGTTGCACCCAGAATGCTAACAGAACAATGCACGTCCAGGTGTATCCCCTACCACCCAACATGCTCTTCCAGATGTACGTCTGCTACCCTGGCCAGCTAGATCCCCGAATCTCTCCGCCATCGAGCACGTTCACGACCGGTTGAAACATCATCTTCCTCGGTCGCCACAAAATCTGGCCCATCACTGGCACCAGGTGGAAACTGCATGGCAGACCATACCGCAAGGCACATTCGGCACCTCTACGATCGTCTCTATGGGATAATTGCAGCTTGCATTGCTGCAAAGTGAGGGCGCACATAGTACTAGCGTCGACATATCGAACGCTGTGGTGACTGTATTCACGTGCGTACGGCTCTGTGTGCATGATGGTGTGCTGTATGCATCCTCAAGAATTCATTATAATTTTTTTCAGGTGTGTATATGTCGAGTAAAATTATGAGAGATGGGAAATATCCACCTTGTTTCAACAACCAAGTTCGGAAACTGTCACGAAAGCAAAGACTCAGAATTAGGATAAGAGCTGCGATTCGAGATGCGTTCAACGACTTTTTTGTAAAAAAAATTGGCAGAAAATTCTAAGATATTTTGTTGCTGCAAGAAATCTATGAACGATTCGAAACTAGATATAGAGATATCTGTGACCATAATGTTGCTGAAACAGAGGATGACATTCAAGAGGTGGAAATACTAAATATACGAGGGTTGGAACTAATGTGGAAGGCGTAGCAAGGTCTGTTCTGATGAAGGTGCGAATGGAGTGGTATGAAAAAATGAAATGAAATGTTTGTATAGCTTATGGGACTTAGCTACAGAGTCATCAGTCCCTAAACTTGCAAACTACTTATGAACTACCTAAGACTAAGGACGGCACAAATATCCATGCCCAAGGAGGGATTCGAACCCGACCGTAGTGGCCGTGCAGACCGTGACTGGTGCGCCTAAGTCCCCTCGGCCACCGCGGCCGGCTGGAGTGGTCTACTGCCTATCGAATCACTGGAACAGTTGTGAAGCGAATGCCACGAAGTGGTTCCTTCATTTTCGAAATCAAATCAAAGTTACAAGGACTTGGTTGATGGTACAGTACGTCCGAGTTCCATCGACCGAACACAGCTTCTTTCACAAAGCTGTCCGCAAGTGATGCTCCAAAACCGAACAGCAATACCATGATCCAACTCCGTTGTTCCTGTTTCAAAAACATAGTACCATCGTTACGTTAGACCGCTCGATCACAAGTAACTGTGTTTCCCTCGATTGTGCGCACGCTGGTGACGTGGAACGGGCGAGTCCATTTTGCTCGGAGGTAAGGTATGTATGTTAACAGCGTGTGCTAAGAGCGACAATAGTAGATTCCATTGCATAGTGTCTCCACAGCAGTGTTGCCACTATCTGTTCCAAACCTTCGAAATTTCAATGAGGCTTTTCGCGGATGTTGCTGTGGTTTACCGAGAAGTCGCAACACTGGAAAAGGCTTGCGAAATGCAGGTTGATCTGCAGCGTATCGACCTTGGTGCAGGGAATGTCAATTCAGCCTCAACATAAACATGTATAAGGTGGTGCGTTTACACAGAAAGAAAGATGCTTCACTATACAACTGTGCAATAGCAGGGTAAACACTGCAAGCAGTTACTTTCATAAAATGGAGCGACCATATACAATTAATAGTGGGTAAGGCAGATGGCAGACAGATTGATAGGAAGAATCCTCAGGAAGTGTAGCCATAGACGAAGTAATTTGGCTACAGAACTCTTGTCCGGCCAGCGCTGAGTACCGCCCACCATTGTGGGATCATTACTAGACGGAGTTGATAAAGGACATAGAGAAGATCCAACGGAAAGCAACGCGCTTCTTTACGGGCTCATTTAGTAAGAGCCGAAGCATCACAGAGATAATCAGGAAACTCCAGTGTCAGACGATGCAAGCAAAACATTCTGAACCACGGTTCGGGCTTCTCGAACAGTCAACCAATATATTGCTCCCTCGTACATAGATCTCGCGAAAAGACGACAGATATCAGGGCCCGAACGGGACTGACCGTCAATCTTCTCGTTAAAAAAAAAAATAAAAAAAAATGCGAGTCCACGCCACGTCGTGTTGCGGCACTTGTGTGTGCTCGCGGGGCCCTATATGATATTAGGCTGGTGTACCAGTTTCTTTGGCTGTAAATCTCAACAAATCTAGTGACTGGAATAAGCACGTTGTTTATTTAATCTTTTTAAACTTTTTTCAAAAATATTACGCTTATCTACATCTACATAGATACTCTGCAAATCACATTTAACTGCCTGGCAGAGGGTTCATTAACACCTTTCATAACTTTTCTCTACCGTTCCATTCTCTAATAGCGCGCAGGAAGAAAGAACATCTAAATCGTTCCGTTTTCGATCTGATTTCTCTTATTTTATTGGGATGGTCATGTCTCCCTAAGTTGGTGGGTGCTAGCAATATATTTTCACATTCAGAACTAAAAGTCGGTGATTGAAACTTCGCAAACAGATCACGCCGCAATGAATAACGTCTTTCTTTGAATGATTTCCACCCCAATTCGTGCAACATTTCCGTGACGTTCCCCCCCCCCCCCCCCGTAACGTGATAAAACAAAACGAGCTGCCCTTCTCTGTACCTTCTCAATGTCTTCCGTCAGTCCCACCTGGTGAGGGTCCCACAAGGGGCAACAGTACTCCAGGAGAGGACGCACAAGTGTGATGTAGGCAGTCTCTTTGGTGGAGCTGGTGCATCTTCTAAGCGTTCTGCCAATGAAACGTAACCTTTGATTCGCCTTCCCCACAATATTTTCTGTGTGTTCTCTCCAGTCAAAGTTGTTTGTAATTGTAACTCCTAGGTATTTGGTAGAATTTACGACCTTAAGGTTTGACTGATTTATCGTGAAATTGAAGTTCAGCGTATTTCTTTTAGTGGTCATGAGACTTAACTGCGGAGTCATCAGTCCATGAACTTACAAACTTTTTATAAACTAACTTACACTATAGACAGCACAAACATCCATGTCCGAGGGGGGATTCGACCCCCCCACGGGGAACGGCCTCGCGCATCGTAGCATAGCCACTCAATGTGCTCTTTTTTATTTTTATTATTTTATTTATTTTCTATATGTAGATCTATGCTATGCGGTCGTCGGTTCAATTCGTTCATGATTGTTCGTTGAATATTTGGCTCAGCTTTTTTTATTACAGAGGGCGTTGAGCCCACTGACCGGGCGCGCTGATGCGCTGATGCGCCGCGGCTGACGATCTTATTTCCGCGAAACATAAGCGGCTGGAAGAGGAAGTAAGATAGTACACGAAGAAACCTCCGGTACACGCCGCGAGGTGACGTGAGAAGCATTGGTGTAGAGGTAGATGCAGAAAGAACATGGCGATTTCCTTATCCTTTCTTATTCCAAAATCCTAATGTGAGCTCCCTCTCTAATGACCACGCTGTTGACGAAATTTTAAAACCCAATCTTTCTTCCTGTTTTAGACTGGCTTACATTACATGACCCTCGCACGAATTACGTGAATCCGAACTTTTCAAAGGCTACAGTTCATCGTTGACTAGCTCTCCACAATCATAAAATGGACGTTGACAAATTAGTTACGCAGTGCAGTGGTTACTGTGACAGCTGTCATACAGGAATGATGGATTCGATTTCGATCGGAGATATTTTTTTCTTTAATTCCTAAAAAGTATTATTAGTAATTTTGGAGAAATTGGGTTACCTTGCCACTGCGTGCGTAGTAAGAATACGAGAAGTCTTTTATTGTTGAAATGAATGAGAAAAACTGTTGCTCTTAATGACGAAAAGTCAGTCACGTGACTCGGGGCAATGTTACATGTGGTTTCAAACTACTACAGAGCAGAGATAGGGACATGCACAGTCTGTGTTATCTTTTGTCTATGATTTGGAATGACCGGCTGTGGTCTTCAGCGGGAACGCAGGTTCTCCATGCACGTAAAAAAGGTAAAACAGTCAACAGTTCGAAGATTGGCTTGAACACCACAGTGCTTTACTAGGCATGGTCATGTTTGAAGGTGGTATGCCGTTGCCTTCCTCCGACCTTGGAACTGACTTACCCAGCCAGTTACAGGGTGACCTACAGTTTAACGTGGCTTCCGAATCATGGTGCTACTCGATATTTTTCACATCAGCAACACTTCCAGAGGTAAAAGAAGTGGAAACTGACACATAAAAATCCTAGAACCTGGCGGGGATCGAACCCGCAACATTTGGATTTTTTTTTTGTCTGGCACTCTATCGAGCTGCACCTTTAATTCAGTTTTTATTGACTTAATTGCACTTATTTTTAAACCTATCATTATTATTTGGGCATAAACGTGTGTCAAACAGGACTGCTCATCCGTTCGAAAAGCAGCTTGTTACCTATTCGCCAGTGTGAGGATATTTTCAGGCTATGAATGTTTACTTTTAGGGCTGATGCTGAAATGGTTTTGTGTTTTGCTTACTCTTAGTGGTAAGCTTTTGTCGCAATCAACGGTGCGATTATGATCGATGTAGTTCCATGTTATAATGGAATTGAGACTGTTGCTGTTCTTGTTTTAATTCCAAATAATTAACGTATCCACCAACAGCCGTAAAGTTTATGTTGTTTTATTTTAGTGAACTACCGGTTTCGGTATTACATTAATACCATATTCAGGCACCACACAAATATCGTTACAAATCAGTATTGTATCTATGACATGGTGTTTTCATATGCCATATAAAATATAAAGAAAAAGAAGTACAAATGAGCCAACAATCACCATTGAGTAATATAATAAGGCATAATGATTGGTATAATAAGAGAGGGCTATTAAAACAAAATAACATTTATGAATAATACAATAATCAAAGTATCTGAAAGATATTACTTCTAGAAGTAGTGGTGTTGATTTTATGCAATAAATAACATTTATTCGGATTGTTTCTGTCCTAAGATATCTCAGGGAGTAGTAGATATATGTCAAAATATTTAAAATGATATAAGATGTCAAAATATTTAAAATGATATAAGAGGGTGAATTACATGAAACAATGTAGGGCATTAGCATTGGTATAATCTGTATTGAAACTAACGACAAAATATATTATTTATGGCAGTATATAGTATTAATGAGCCTGGTCACTGTAGTAAACATTGCCAGGGAATCGTCAGTGACTAATGAACGTCAATAATATAAGTAAACAAAGAAGGGAAAACATTCGTCAGACCATGTGGAATTTCAGAGGGGAAAGTAATCAGCGTTAAGTTAAAGTAAAATATGAAAACCTCAAATATTACACTTAACTGTCACATGTGCGAGGTGACATGTTTATTCACGATTTGGGGAATTGGTAAGTAAACTGATATATATGGCCATTTCGAAAGTTCATTTGGATGTATGTTATGACATAGCCTGAAGATGGTGTTAATGTAATACCGAAACCGGTAGCTGAATAAAACAACATAAACTTAGCCGCTGTCGGTGGATACGTTAATTACTTGGACTTAAATGCGATCACGGTTTTAGTTCTGTCGCAGGTTGTTGATCCCAGTTTTGTCGGACCACGAGATCGTGGTTGGGCTGCGTAATGAGTTTAAATTCAACACTGCAAAACGCGTCGCAGTTGAACTACTGTTGTTGTTATGGTCTTCAGTCCGGAGACTGGTTTGATGCAGCTCTCCACCCTACTCTATCCTGAGCAAGCCTCTTCATCTCCTCATAAGAACGGCAACGCACATCCACTTGAATCTGCTTACTGTACGCTTATCTTGGTCTCCCTCTGCGATTGTTACCCCACACACTTCCCTCCAATGATAGATTTACGATTCCTCTAAGAATGTGTCCTACCAAGCGATCCCTTCTTTTAGTCAGGGTATGCCAAAAATTCTGTTCAGTACCTCTTCATTAGTTATGCGATCTACCCACCTAATCATTAGCATTCTTCTGTAGCACCACATTTCAAAAGCCTCTATTCTCTTCCTGTCCGCATTACTTATCGTCCATGTTTCACTCCCGTACAAGGCAACACTCCGCACAAATGCCTTCAGAAAAGACTTCCTTAGGCTTAAATCAATATTCAATGTTAGCAAATTTCTCTTTTTCAAAAATGCTTTGCTTCCCATTGCCATTCTGCATTTTATATCCTCTGTACTGCGACCATTCCATGTTATTTTACTACACAAGTAAAAAAACTCATCTACCACATTCATTGTTTCGTTACCCAATCTAATTCTTTTTGCATCGCCCGATTTTCTAAGACTGCATTCCATTATCTTTGTTTTGCTCTTGTTAATGTTCATTTTATACGTCCTCTTCAACACACTGTCCATTCCATTCAATTGCTCTTCCAGGTCCTTTGCTGTCTCTGACATAATTACAATGTCATCAGCAAAACGCAATGTTTCTATTTCTTCACCCTGAACTTTAATCCCTATTCCAAATTTTTCCTCGCTTTCCTTCACCGCCTGCTCAATGTACAAATTGAATAACATCGGAGAAAGGCTACAACCCTGTCTCACTCCCTTTCCAACTGATGCTTCCCTTTCATGCCCTTCGAGTCTAATACCTGGGGTCTGGCTTTGGTACAAGTTGTAAATAACTCTCCTTTCCCTGTATTGAACCACTGGCCACTCTAAGTCAGCCGTGGACAGAGCACCAACCGCGGCCGCCATAACTCGCGCTTGCCGCTGCCGACAGCGCTCCGCTTAACGCGTTAAGAGCCTCTGTGAAGGGCCAGGCGTGTTTTCTCTGACGCCTCTAGAGTGGACAAAATAACACGAGCACCATGCAGTGCAGTACATCTTGTCGAAAGCTGACACCACTGTGTACATTAACAACAAAGCGAGGCAGTGGTTCACAACTGACTTACGAAGTTTTGTACATTACTTCGCAGTATGTTTTCCTTTTTGTTCTGCTACGGTCAAGACACATGATCGGTGAAATGAGTGATCCGTCATCGTCCAACGTGGCCAACTCGACAGAGTACATTTAATGCCACATCTGTGCCGAAACGGATACACGGTTTAAACTTAAAAGTGAGCCACTGTACGAAATAAAATCTTAATTCTGGTAGGAGGTACCCAGAAAAGAGTTTACTGTTATAAAAGAACTTAATTTTAGCAGTAAAGTTAGCAAAAGGTCCGTGTGAACTACCGGCTACTCCCTGCTGAGAATCCTTGTTCCCTGGCCCAAATTGAGAACTGACTTGGTTCAAATTACTCTAATAATAGGAAGTTAACGATACAGGGGCCAATATACGTAGCAGCTAACACGAAATTACACACAGGCATTAATAAACAAGCCATCACAAAGTTTTTTCATAAAGGGGGCTAAGAAAAACATTTATGGCGCAACGGAAATTAAACATAACAAAAATGCATCTGAGCTTGTTCTCAGCACTGGTGAAAAAGAATATAAAATAAAAGGGGGAAGGTGCTCAAAACTACCATTTGTAGGCAAGTCAAAATTATACTGAACGTTTATTCATCTCGAACGCAAGCAAAATGGGGAACCAATTTTGTTAATACAATAAAAATGCATCCCATTTACATGATCTAATACTGACGATTCCCAGCATTACGGCAACGGTAAGGCTGGCCTACATTGATACCTCTTCCTATGAGTAATATTCCCGTAGCTGGCTGTGTCTACAAACGGTTCAACGGCACGGCGATTCGAGTGACTCGGAGACTACGTCGTACGTTCGCAGGATGTGCCAGTCAGCCCGGCTGACTATCATTCGAGTAACCCATCCGAGTTGCGCAGCAGGATCCTCCAACCCCCGCTGGTCAAATTCAAATGTTGAAATGTTTGTTAAGCTTATAGGACTTAACTACGGGGTCATCAGTCCCTAAACTTACAAACTACTTATCAACTACCTTATACTAAGGACGGCACAAATATCCATGCCCGAGGGGGTATTCGAACCCCCGACGGTAGTGGCCCCGGCTGGTCAGCAGCACGCCCAGACACAACTTCCCGAACCCGACGCGGCGCCGAGTGACGTCAGCAACGAGCGATCCGAGGCCTACGAGAAAGACAGGCCCTAGCGCAGTCGTTATGCCACATAAACAAGGTAGTTCCGAGCCTGAGCGATCGCTAGCCGATTGGCCGGCGGCTGGGGCACGGCCCACTGTTCATTAGCGGGCATCCACTGAGCTAGCGATCGCGACGACTCGGAACTACCTTGCTTACGTCGCATGACGACTGCCTGGCGCCTGTCTTTCTCGTTGCCACGCGAGCGATCAGCGTCCACCCGGAAGAGCAGCTTCCGCGCTGAACGTGCGGCCACTAGCAGTCCTGCCGGCCCTTGTCGTTGGCGGTAGCGTTGGCTGCCCGACGGTAGTTCGGAATCCCTAGTTCAAGACCCGGACGCGGCGAGAGCATCTTGATTATCATGGCTAACGATAAAGCTTGGACGGTATAGCCCACGCAGCTGCATCCGATGGTGGCTAGTGACGCAGACGACCAGTGACAGGTACGCCTTCACCGCCGAAATGCGCTCTCTCACGGTGGCCTACATTGGAGGTCGAAGTCGTCAGATTAACTGCGCTGTTGCCTGCTACGCCGAGTTGACGCTTCAGATACAAACTTTGCCGGCTAAAGTTTGTAATTAGTTTCGTTGTTGGAGATTTGATTCCAACAGGTGATGCAGTAACTTAGGTGAACTAAATTGTCGCTGTAATATGCTGCACGTACGCTGAAGTTACGCATTTTGTTCTCACTTCATCGCAATGATAACTGTCATTCCACTAGCACATTACTTGCTGACAGTACTCCCTCTTTCAACAAAATTTAAACGAACTTACGAAACGTAAATTTTATGCTAAGATTAAATAATCTAATTACTGGCAAATGTTTCTTTCTTTAGTTTGTATTTTGTGTAATTTGATCCAAATGCATTATGAATAACATTAAAAACAAAACCGTCACGTTACAGAAGAAAGTCACAGGGAATGTCTTCTTAAGCGCACTCAAATAGTTCTCTCCTTAGATAAGCATTGAACTCATACTTTTTCTTCCACAGTCAGCATGATGGAAGAAAGGAAGCTCACGCTCTGATTTTTTGATAAGGATGGAGAAGGCAATGGCCGTGGCTTTTCAAAGGAACCATTCCCGGCATATGCCTGGAGTGAGTTATGGAAATCACGGACAACCTAAATCTGGATGGCCGAAGGTGGATTTACACCCGCCCTCCTGAATCATAATGAACAGATTAATCGTGAATACTTGTTTACGAGTTCCATTTAGTTACATAAAACAAACGTGTACAGATAAATGATATTGATTGTACAAAAATCTACAACTGTTAAGCTGCTTTTCTACATAGCTTCAGAAACTTTGTAGGCACTTGTCATAGCGTTGCACAAGTTTTTGTGTGCCTTCTTCATAGAAGGTTGCCGCCTGTGTATTCAACCATTTGACAACATGTTCTTTCAGCTCGTCACCATCTTTGAAGTGTTGACCACCAAGGACAGATTTTAGGTAAGAGTTTCTTGGTGACATGTGCCTTGCGAGCTCGGGAATTATCGTGTAAGGAAAAACAAGACCTTTTGACAGTAATCCTCGGCGCTTGCTCTGTATTCCGCGCCGCAGTTTCTTAATAGTCTCGCAGTACCCCTGTGCATTGATTGTTTGGCCTCGTCGTAAGAAATCAATCAGCAAAATGCCTTTCCTGTCCCAAAAAAGGTGCACACGACTTTTAGGTGTGTCAACATTTGCTTAGGCTTAACCTTCGATGGCGATGATGTGTGATTCCATGCCACTGATTGCCGTTTTGTTTGAAGAGTGTTGCATCCCCTGTGACTATCCGAGAAAGAAAACCATCGCCTTCTTTATTGTTGCTTGTTAAAAACTGAAGTGCCTATGGCAAGATGCTTTTTGCTTGACAGACCACCGAAACAGGTTCGATTTCAGCATGTGGAAGCAGTGATAAAATGGCAGTATCCGTTGAACAAAACCAGCATTCTATTCACGTATTGCGTAATGTTATCGTTGTTTTTGCGTTATTCAGTAAAAATTTTCTGTACTCAACATGGGAAAAGTTTTGGGAATTTCAATTTTTCAGTAATAATTTCTTGAATTAATGATCGTGATATTTTCGGAACATCTATAGCAAGGCACTAAGTGTAAACCTACGGTTGTAGCTTAATCTCCTCTTCAATTCTGTGAACCAGTTCGACAGAAACCACAGACGGGCGTCTACTTCGTTCTCCATCGTGCATTTGATCGCGTCATTCGTTGAACAGTCAGGCCCATCTTCTAACCATTGAATCAGTCCTAGCATTTTGTCCGTAAACCTCGCAAGTTTGCGATGATTTTTCTTTGGTTTAACTTTCTTTGAATTTAGAAAACGAATCACAGATCTAACTTCACACGTGGTGGAATTTTAATTTACGCCTGACATTATAAAGAAGCATTACAAAGCACACGTTGGCAGCAGCCATCTGAAAATGGCGTACGTCTTCTCCTTGAGTCAGAGTAACTGCCGCGCATGCTCGAAACTGCGATCGATAGAAATAGAAACGGAACTTATTTTGTGGACGATCCTCGTAAGGCCCGGCGCACACTTGACGCAGCGCAGGCAGAGGAGAGGCAGAGAAGAGCTCAGTACTGGCTCACCGCTGGCCGAGAACAGAGCACGCAGCTACGTCCACTGCGAGTTTGTCTATGCATTTACACTTAGATTCCGACTCTGATTCGGAATTCAGGAATGTAGTTTTGTTGTACAGTTCACAAGAAAACACGGAAAGATCTCTATGGAGAAGCAAGTACATGCAAAAGCGAAAAACACATGTGGAATACGTATTGTCCACAGAAGTTTCTGATCAAGTGTTCAAGGAAAGCTTCCGACTAAATAGACGGCAGTTCGAAGAGGTACACTCATTTATAGAAGAAGACAAAAGAGGAAAAGCAAGTTACATGCGGAAGCCCATACCTACAAAAGAAAAATTAGCTGTATGTTTAAGGTATGTAATTGAAATAAAATTATTTTTTTTACTCAGTATTTATTGAATTTGAGAGAAATAAATCCCATATGAAAACTTACACAAATAGTACACATTATAACATTGCTTATAATGAATTCTGCTCTAAAGGTTAAAACTGCATCTCAGGAGTGTACGATAATGAAGTGGCAGACGAAGTGTTTTCAGTGTTGCATGATTCACGTTGAATCACTGGTGTACTTAAAATCCTTTCTTCCGTTTCAGACACTATCTGAAACACTTTTTTTCTTTAGAGACTCCTGGTCGGCTTTCGGCATCTCGTTTGTAGACAGGTACATCGACATGAAAAACAGGTATAAGGCGTCATTTTCTTGGTGTAGTGACCTTTCGCGTAAAGTGTCCCTTTTCTTTGCTCTTTTCTCATAGCTATTAATTCTTTGAAGAATGATTTGCTTGACATCTGCATTTTTCTTCCTTTTCTTCACTGAAATCGGCGACCCCAGATCGTCTTCTGTTTCGTTCGTCTGTGTGCAGGTAAGATCATCTCCTCCGTCTTCATTTCCAATGCTCATTGCACTGTTTTCAAGTTCAGTCATCTTGGTTACCGTATTTATGTTTGTCATGTGTGGAATTATAAATGCCCTGTGATTCTGATATGCCCACGGACGGATTGAGGTCGCTGTTGCCAACTTTTCTTCTTCTGCCTGCGGAGGGCATCTCTGTGACAGTCTCTAAGTTTCTTCCAATTTCCTTTCGCCATTTCCCACGCAGGAAGAAATTTCTGAATAGGGTTTCTCATAGAGTTTGGTGTAAATTAACGTGATAAAACTGAATAGTTATTACTTTTGAACAGTTTTTTACCTTCTGAATTTGCACACGTTTCATAACTGTGAAAAATGGTAATAGTGTTCTCCACTTAGCTTATTCAATAAACTCAGACAGTTGTCTTTATTTTTCGTTTTAGGTATTTAACGATGGGTGACATGTTTAAAACCATCGCTCTAAGCAACCGCATGGGTCAAAGGACTGTGTCGAAGATAGTTTATGACGTCTGTGGAGCAATATGGAAGAACCTACAACCCATTTATCTACCTGAACCCACAACAGCTATGTGGTAAAATATTGCTTCTGACTTTGAAAGGAAATGGCAATTTTACAATTGTCTTAGGGCTATTGACGGTAAACATATTTCCTTGCGGAAACCTCTCTTATCTGGTTCCTCATTTTTTAACTATAAACTGCACTGTTCTGTGGTATTGTTGGCAACTGTCGATGCTCATGCTTCTATAGACGCCGGTTCAATGGGCAGATTTAGTGATGCAAATATTTTCTCAAATTCAGTATTAGGAAGAAAATTGACTTATGGACCTTTAAGCATCCCTGCAGATAAATCCCTTCGTGGAAAACAGAATACAACCCCATACGTTTTCGTAGGTGATGAGGCATTTCCATTATTGAAACACTTAATGCGCCCGTACCCTAAATGTAGGGTTACTGCTAATGACGGAAATGAAGTATTTAACTACAGGCTTTCTCGTGCTCGCCAAACTGTAGCGTGTGCATTTGGTATATTGAGCTCCAGATTTCGGCCTTTTGAGTGTAAACTGCAGTCTGTTGATAGAATTGTGTCTGCTACATGATTACTGCATAATTATTTGAGGAGTGAGAACATCATGGCAAGTGATCTTGGGGGAGAGGAGGAGGACTTTGAACCACTGAGTACTAACCAGCTGCTGTCGCCTGCTCCAATCAGGTGCAGAAGCACAAATGAACCTTTTCTTACTCTAGAAAGATTTAACGATTATTTTAATTCGCCGGAAGGTTCTGTTCAGTGGCAGTATGCAGCTATAAAAAGAGGCCAGTACTAAACTGAATACGTTATATCCTTAATATAAATGTTTGCTGTGGAGATGGATGTAAAATGAACAAATAAATGAATCAAAAAATACTTACAATTGTTGTAATGTAACTCCTTTGCAATCTTCCATATTTCGTTCTTCAGTTTATTCCTCATGTAGTCTGGATAAGGTGTTCCATAACTTTATTTTACAAGGACGAAAGTGAACCACTGCTGCAGGTGTTCACAATACTACCAGGAAGTCAGTACTGGGCGAGCGCCGTGTGGTGCCCGCTCCGGCCAGGATGTCTGCACACAGGGGGCGCAGGCTGGCCGCTGCAGGTGCGAGCAGCCGCGCGTAGCTGCCGGCCGCGTCCCCTCAAACACTCTCGCATTATTTTCTCGAGAACGGATACAAGTGTGGCTCTCGTTGAAGCGTTAAAAACAATTTCGATATGTTAAATGTTCAAATGTTTGTTAAGCTTACGGGACTTAACTACTGGGTCATCATTCCCTAAACTTACAAACTACTTACGAACTATCTTATACTAAGGACGGCACAAATATCCATGTCCGAGGGGTCATTCGAACCCCCGACCGCAGTGGCCGTGCAGACCGTGACTGGAGTCGATATGTTAGTTACATTTCATACGCAGTAATGTATGGTGTAAAACGCACCAAACGCAAACTAGCCAGCGACTACTTTTTCCACTGCAAACTCTTCAAAATATGCGCGGCGTTGTACTTTATTTTTTATTATAACAATAACCCAACGTCATGCGGTGGCTTTTGCCTATATGATACAGAGAAATAATTTTTTTCTATCGAGTAGTTTCTGCAAAATCGATTGTGGAAGCTGCGTTAGCGCAAAACACGCACAAATCGGAAAATAGTGTTTTTAATTTTTTTACGCAGAAATTAAAAGTGATAGAAAGAAACTAAATAAAGAGAAGGATGAAGCTTATATTCGTCTACATAAAACAATTTTTTTCGAAGCATATCGGATGATCTGAAATTTCACTTTGCGACAGAGGTGGAACAGAGGCGCAGGGAGACTGTGCGACTCGGACAACCAGACAGAGGCTTGACCGAGGAAACGCCTGCCCTCCGCCTCGGCTGCGTTAAGTGTGCGCTGCCCTATTAGAAATCTTGCGTTACAGACGGACGGAGGCCTATACTCTGCCTCTCCTCTGCCTCTGCTGCGTCAAGTGTGCGCCGGGCCGAAATATTGTTTGATATGTGTTTACAATACAGTCTGGTCTCACTCACATGACATAACCAAGAGAATTGAGGAGGAATGTCGCCATACTTACAATTTCATCCATGAAATCCTGGGATGTGGCAACCAAACTAAAATGTATAACGTTACACATTAAATCTATAAAATATTCCACTGCCCCTTCAATCCATTCAGTATCTACAATATAATTTGCTCACTCAGCAGTTAATCAAACGTGACCTTTTGTTCCATAAAACTGAAGACTGAAAAATTCCTCCATAATGATACACACTATGCATTCCTTTTGTCTGGCTATAATGAATTTTCCACTAGTAACTTTTTTTTCTTTATAAAATCTTTGTTCTTTATAAATGGGTAGCCTTGTAATATATAAAGCATAGTGTAAGCTTGTGTGTACGTGTTGCATACAAATCTACAGTTTTGTTCCAATCTTTATGACTTTTGAAACTTCCTGGACTTTTTTTTTATTACACGTAAGCTTCAATCCACGAGGACGGTCGCCGTAAGTGTAAGAATCGCGTACGATACATAGTTCACGAGATATGACGTTATAAACAATGAGATGGGCGAAAACTACTGCACTTAGCGACAATGCTGCTCATTTTCTTGTAAACCACTGGACCGGTTTCAACCAAATTTGGTACACATATTCCTTACCATGAGGTAACAGTTGCTGCAGGGTTAAGAATCACATACGACACATGGTTCAGAGGATATGACATCATAAACAATAGGAAACGCAAAAAAAGCGTAAAAGAGGTCCACCTCATCGAGTGTAACGTGAAAATTTTTTTGCAATAATTGTTTATCCTCGCACTTTTGACAACTAGTGATGTGATAACCATTCAGAATCCAACCTACAACGGAGGGATGCTTGTTGACAATTAGCACGAGCGATAGGAAAACGAATGAAGCGAAGAAATAACAGCGTGGGGAGTAAAAATGACTGAGCAGAAAATGAAGCGAAGGTGATTGCGAAGTGTTGCCATGGGATTTCGAGTCGTCCCTCGAACATGGATGTGTGTGTTATCCTATGTTTAAATAGTTTGTAAGCCTAGGAACTGACGACTAAAATAGTAAAATACCTCAGATTTACAAACATTTAAAATCGCGAAGGTGCATCAATAAACGCTACGGGCACAAGGTAGGTCTTAACACAACGTTGCTGTATTTAATCACTCTGCCGTCTTCGATCGTAGCTCTCCCTAACAAACTGGCTGGACACCATAAAATACTTTGCCTCACTGCTGTGCTTTGCAGATTATGCTGGTCCGTGTTCCTTCGATGTAGGAAGATTGCCGTTATGTTCCCTAATGCGACCATGCCTCCAGCCATTTACACGCGTGACTACTTCCTACATAGTATGCTGTCTGGTATCGCCAACCTTCTTGGATTCCGTAACAGAAGAACTTTTCACTGCTTCTTCTCATCTGCTAAAGCTATGTTCAATGTGTAACAATTTATTTCAGCAGTTATTCATATTTTTCCTCTTTATCCTCCCTCAGACTGTCTCTACTACTACAGTACTACTCATAGATGATAAACAGCAACATTATGTATTAACTAACAAATTTAGTACTAACTCTCTAAACACTAGATTTCGCTGACATATTCCGCTTAAAATAAATAGGTAATATTATTATTGTAGTACACATTATACAGGCGGTACGACGACATAAAAATTGGAGAAATCGTCAACGATGAGATCGCATTTGTCAAATCAGTACGGCATCTGCGTCTACATGCACACTCTATATGCCAGCATACGGTGCGTGGCGGAGGGTACCTCGCACCACTACTTCACTACCAAACAGAGAGAGGCAGAAACGACTGCTTTTAAGTAAATTAGAATTCTATGGTGTCACGGGAATTGCAGCAAAACGGTTAAAGTCGTACCTTGCTAACAGGAGACAAACTGCAAGGGACTAGTAAGCCAACAGTCAGCATCAGATTGGGAAGAAATTACATGTGGTGTTCCACAAGGATCCATCTTAGGGGCATTGCTTTTTTTGTGCACATTAATGACCTATCATCAGTTACACTGCCAGAAGCGGAGTTCGTCTTGTTTGCAGATGGTGTATTGCAATAAATAGCATGTCGAGTTTCGTTTTAGAAAGTTCTGCTAATGATATTTTCATTAACATTAATAAATGGTTTAAAGTCAACTCATTGACATTAAACTTTGAAAGGAGCCACTACATTCAGTTCAGAACATGTAAGAGGTTCCCATCCAGTATATGCATAAAGTACGAGGAAGAGCAGATAGAAGAGGTTGACAGTATAAGATTCCTGGGATTACAGCTTGATAATAAATTCAGTTGGGAGGAGCACACCACAGAACTGCAGAACGACTTAACAAATCTGTATTTGCAATAGAGTGGTATCAGACATAGGAGATATAAAAATAAAAAAGCTTGCATACTTGGCTTACTTTCATTCCATAATGTCATACGGTATAATATTTTGGGGGAACTTTTCAAGGCAAGCAAAAGTTTTCGGAGTCCAAAAGCGTGCAATGCGTATTAGTTGTGGAGTAAATTCACGGACATCCTGTAGAAGCCTCTTCAAAGAACTGGGTATATTAACTACTGCATCTCAGTATATTTATTCCTTAATGAAATTTGTCATAAATAATATAGCCCTTTTCCCAACAAACAGTTCAGTTCATACCTACAATACTAGAAACAAAAATGATCTACACATAAGGTGTCCACTACTCAGGAACACACATTTTCAATAATTTACCAACAACCATAAAAAATGTAGCTACAAATAAAGATCAGTTTAAGAGGAACCTCCTACTCGAATGCAGAATTCTTAAACAGAACCAAATGATGAATGTCTCTGTATTTATACTATTGGTATTATTATATTATCAGCTTGTAAAAAGTGTATGTACTTGTATTAGTAGTATTGTGTTATCAACTTATAAAAAAAAAATCTAGACATATTCCACATCCACCAGGATCACTTCAACACGGATCTATGGAACAAAACAACGAATACAATCTAATTTTTCTTTGTTGTTTTTACACTAAATGTAAATTGGTAGCAGTAGAACCATTTTGCAGTCAACTTCAAATGCTGCCCCTCTAACGTCCCTTGATATTATTCCTTTGACCTTCCTAGCCGTCTGCGTAGCACTCGCGTGTTATTAGAACTTTTCGCAAAATTCATCCAATAAAATTATATATCGCTCTGAAACCTTGCGCTTACATATTTAGTCGACTCGAGAATGTCAAGCATCACGATATCAGTGTTGTATTCCAACACTATGGGATCGTTTTCCCTATTATCTGCACCTCCTTGCATTTTTCCAGTATTTAGAGCTATCTGTCGTTCATCACACCAACTAGAAATTTTGTCAAAGTCATCTTGTATCCTACTACAGTCACTCAACGATGACATCTTCCCATACACCACAGCATCATCGGCAAACAGCCACACATTGCTACTAACTGCCTGTCACATCATTTATAAAGTGTTCACACACACACACACACACACACACACACAATTCTCTCTGGTACAGCACTTTATTTGTGGAACTAGACCGCTAAATATTTACAATGCAAGGGCGTGCAGAGCACCGTATGGGTTTATACAACTCTTTAAATAAAAGTCCTTCTGAGGTTAGTTAAAAATCTTCAGTTACACTTCACTTTAACGACAACCCAAAAAAAAAACTTCTTAAGAATAATTAAAATATCAAATTCAGTGGGCTTCTTCATCGTCTGGGGAAAAAATTAAACATAAAACTCGTGATGAGAATTGAATACCATTTACAAATGAATTGATGAAGAATGATTGAAAACTAGGCTTGAAGATTTTTACTCTCCTTTGGAATCTGCTGGTGGCCATTCTTCGCGGTTCCGTGCACAGCCAGGGGCAGGCGTCGGCAGACGGCAGACGGCGTGGTGATGGCGTGGCTGCTGAGACTGCTCCGTGGCCCGTCGATCCGCAAGTGAAGGTCGCTGGTGGTAAAAGACGATCCTCTGTATCGGCGGTAGGCTTTTTATATATACATGTGGCATCTGTTCCGAAAGAACAGACGTCACTTCTAATCCTGCAGCAGTTATTATTTAATATTCATAGAATATATGTCATTAACTGCGATTGGGCAAAGCTAAAAATGTGTACCCAGCCGGGATTCGAACCCGGGTCACCTGCTTTCTAGGCAGTTGCGCTGACCCCTACACCACTGGGGACACAGTGATCACCGCACCTGCAAGGACTATCCATGCACGCCTCCCGTCAGAGGCGAAGCTGGGAATTTGTATCTGACGGGAGGCGTGCATGGGTAGTCCTTGCAGGTGCGGTGATCACTGTGTCCCCAGTGGTGTAGGGGTCATCGCAACTGCCTAGATAGCAGGAGACCCGGGTTCGAATCCCGGCTGGGTACACATTTTCAGCTTTGCCCAATCGCAGTTGATGTCATATATTCTATGAATATTAGGTAGGCTATTTATCGCGGCGGGGCTTCCGCCGATAGCTTGTATCCGTCCGCCGCGGTGTCGCGTCGCTGCTTCCCGCGCATGGTCACGCCCATTCCCTGATTTGTCGGCGTTGGCTTCCAGGACGCCGAACATCATCTTCCGCGGTGCGCGATGGGGTTTGCGCAGGAAAATAGTGCCCCTACGCTTGCGCACTGATGTCGCCCGTTTCCTAGCGTGTGCGTTCACCCACGCCACGACAATTTATAAAGGTAGAAAATACGAGAACAGTGCTATTACACTTGCCCTCCTGACGATACTCATCGTTAGATGAACACTGGCCCTCGAAGACAACATCCCGGCCGCAGTGGCCGAGGGGACTGCGGCGCGCCAGTCACGGTGTGCACGGCCACTACGGTCGGGGGTTCGAATCCCCCTCGGGCATGGATATTTGTGCCGTCCTTAGTATACTATTTTGTAATCTAACATGTTTTTAACTAGTGTATTTTTCATATAGTGAATAAGTGCAATGTTGCACTTGTTATTTTATATCAATTTTTTTAACGAGATGACCAGCTTGTAAAATATATATGTGCCCAGATGATGATGACACAGTTCACCGAAACCGGTCGTCATTGAATAAATTATTAATGTGCAATCTTGGCGTTTAATTTTGAAAACTATATACTAGGTTCTATTGCTTAAAAGGTCTTCGTGTCACTAAACTATATTTTATGCTCGTATCTTCGTCGTATTCTGCAGCTGACCGCAATGGTAAGCACGTTTCAGAAATTACAGCATACGTAGTTTTACGTGTTCCTTTTCATGCATGGATTGCATCAAATGTTTGCAAAGCTATGGGACCAAACTGCAGTGGTCACAGTCCCTAACTTACTTTAAGGACAATACACTCACAGCCATCCCCAAGGGAGGACTCGAACCTCCGATTGGGGTGCAAATGCGCATTCCACAGCAAGGCGCTTTAACGCGCTCGGCCACTCCCGCGCGGCAAGCACCATATGAGAAAAAGGCAAGCTAAACTTCACACTGTCGGTGCTTTCTGAAGTAGTACTGATGCATGGACAGATAAATGTAAATGAGGAAACAGTTACATTTGTTCAACTGAAGTGGAAATAAGGCGAATCCATGTGTATTTATTACTTTTTACGTTTATTACTGTATGATCATTCTCTAAATAGTTTCAAATTTTGATTTGACCTAATTTAACAGTTCGTTTCCTTTCATTATTTTGAATATCAATTTTGGATGAAGTTCAATTTTGTGTGTTATGTGTAAATGCCGTACGTAAAAGCAAGTTGCTGAATTACGGATTGAAAAGAATAGTAACGAAGGTGTAATTTTGATTAGATCTGTTTGTATAACTAATGAGCATCAAAAAAGTTCCTTGCCGGCCGCGGTGGCCGAGGGGACTAAGGCGCTCCAGTCACGGTCTGCACGGCCACTACGGTCGGGGGTTCGAATCCCCCCTCGGGCATGGATATTTGTGCCGTCCTAGTTCGTAAGTAGTTCATAAGTAGTTTATAAGTTTAGGGACTGATGACCCCGTAGTTAAGTCCCATAGACTATACAAACATCTGAACATTTGAAAAGTCCCTTAACTACAGTAAAAGTCAAGATTAGAGCGTTTCGTTGCATTAATGAAAGGTCATTTTGTTGGGACGATCAGGAAGAATCATTTATCGGGTGATTATAATCGTCCGTGTTTCCCCTGTGTCTCCACGTTTCCAGCTGTGTGCTTTCTTCATCTTCGACTTTTCATTGTTTTTAAAAAGAGACTCAATTTTCAAGCACGTGGTGTTTATCTTCTATTTAAAGCCACCAAATCACTCGATTCATTGTCTCCAAATTTTTGTCGTCTTTAATGTTTTGCTTTTCTCCATGTCATTTTGGCAATTCTGTAGACGGAAGAGTGCCTGCTATCGCTGCGAGCCCGCCCTGTAAAGGGAATCAAAACACAATAAAGAAATAATAATAATAATAACATCTCTACGTAATTGTACCACGATCTTATCAATTGCAGAGAGAGATTGGGCATCATTTGAGGCTAAGAGAAAGATCTCGTCAAGGGTATGCCAATCTGTTCCGGGATAGAAATGTTCCTTCTGTAACGACTGTTCACAGTATTTCCCAACTGCCAGCCGCAGTGGCCGAGCGGTCTGCACGGCCGCTACTGTCGGGGGTTCGAATCCTCCCTCGCGCATGGGTGTTTGTGTTGTCCTTAGCAGGGCCGGCGCAAGGCACGTGCAAAACGTGCGGCCGCATAGGGCGGCACTTTCCGAGGGGCGACAAATCTGCCACTCCTCCCCCCCCCCCCCCCCCGTTTTTTAATTTTTTAGGACGAACTCAACATTTATGCTCAAAACGGGATTCGAAATCAAACCTCGGAGGGAGCGGCTTTGGGTACTGTGTAATGGCTCCTCGACTACCTGTCGGCCGCCCCTGTTGAACACGGCCAGGGAGGAGGACTAATTTCTTCCACGCCACTGTGGCAGCACCGTCGTGTTTACGCCGGAGACACAGAGAAGGGGACGCAGTCTGGCGTACACTCCAACATTCTTATGAGTGGAGCGTTGCAGCCTGTTACGCGCCGTGCGTTTACTCACAACTAATTTTGCAGAAGACGAAATCTAAATTGGAAATTCAAATGCAATGTTCAAATCAAATGACTACGGGGTCATCAGTCCCTAACTTACAAACTACTTATAAACTGCCTGATACTAAAGACTTCATAAACATCCATGCCCGAGGGGGGATTCAATGCGCTTGGCCACTCCACCGCGGCAATGCAATGTTCGATACTGCGATTACATGTTAAGCCTGAAGCAATAGCAGTTTCCGAGTGTTTTAGTCTTCCCACATTATGGAAAAAAAATCGTCGAACATTACTACAGTCAAACATGTCCAAAACGTCCAATGACTGAAGTATTTCGAATGGGTAAATACGCTGTGACACCGGAAGGTATCAGATAGATTTTATAATGGTAAAACATAGATTCCGAAACCAGGTGATAAACTGTAAAACATATCCAGGGGCAGATATAGACTCTGACCATAGCTTGTTAGTCATGAACTGTAGGCTGAAACTGAAAAAACTGCAGAAAGGTAGGAAAATAAGGAGATGGGACTTAGATAAATTGAAGGAACGTGAAGTTCTGGAGAAATCCAGAGGGAGATTTAGGCAACAATTGACAGAAACAGGGGGAAATAAAACAGTAGAAGAGGAATGGGTAGCATTGAGAGATGAAATAGTGAAGGCAGCAGAGGACAAAATAGGTAGAAAGGCAAGACCAACAAAAAATCCATGGATATCACAGGAAATACTAAATTTAATTGATGAAAGGAGAAAATATAAAAATGCAGTAAATGACACAGGCAAAATGGAGTACAGACGACTAAGAAATGAGATTGACAGGAAGTGCATAATGGCTAATCAGGAGTGGCTAGAAGCCAAATGTAAATCTGTAGAATAATGTATAAATAGGGGAAAAATAGATACAGCCTACAGGAAAATAAAAGAAACATTTGGAGATAAGAAAAACAGCTCTATGAATATCAAGGACTCTGATGGAAAACCAGTTCTCAGCAAAAAAGGGAAAGCTGAAAGGTGGAAAGAGTACATAGAGCAGCTCTACAAAGGAAATGAACTTAGGGACGATGTTGTAGGAAGGGAAGAGGAATTAGATCAAGATGACATAGGAGATACTATACTGAGAGATGAATTTGACAGAGCCCTGAAAGACCTAGGTCGGAACAAGGCCCCAGGAGTAGATGACATACCCTCAGAGCTACTAAAGTCTCTGGGAGAGCCAGCCATGACAAAACTATTTGAACTGATGAGTAGGATGTATGAGATAGGCGAAATACCCTCATACTTTAAGAAAAATGTAATAATCCCCATTCCAAAGAAATCAGGCGCAGACAGGTGTGAAAATTAAAGAACCATCAGTTTGATAAGTCATGGCTGCAAAATTTTAACACGAATTATCTACAGGAGAATGGAAAGCTGGTAGAAGCTGACCTCGGGAAAAATCAGTTTGGATTCAGGAGGAACGTAGGAACCCGGGAGGCAATACTCACTTTACGTCTTATCTTAGAAGATAGATTAAGGAAAGACAAACCTACATTTTTAGCTTTTGTAGATTTAGAGAAAGCTTTTGACAATGTTGACTGGAATACACTCTTTCAAATTCTGAAGTCAGCAGGGGTAAAATACAGGGAAAGGAGAGTTATTTACAACTTGTACAAAGGCCAGACCGCAGTTATTAGACTCGAAGGGCATGAAAGGGAAGCATCAGTTGGGAAGGGAGTAAGACAGGGTTGTAGCCTTTCTCCGATGCTATTCAATTTGTACATCGAGCAGGCGGTGAAGGAAAGCAGGGAAAAATTTGTAATAGGGATTAAAGTTCAGGGGGAAGAAATAAAAACATTGCGTTTTGCTGATGACATTGTAATTCTGTCAGAGACAGCAAAGGACCTGGAAGAGCAGTTGAATGGAATTGACAGTGTGTTGAAGAGAGCGTATAAAATGAACATTAACAAGAGCAAAACAAAAATAATGGAATGCGGTCTTAGAAAATCAGGTGATGCTGAAGGAATTAGATTAGGTAACGAAACAATGAAGGTGGTAGATGAGTTTTGTTACTTGGGTAGTAAAATAACATGCGATGGTCGCAGTACAGAGGATATAAAATGCAGAATGGCAATGGAAAGAAAAGCATTTTTGAAAAAGAGCAATTTGCTAACATCGAATATTAAATTAAGTGTAAGAAAGTATTTTCTGAAGGCATTTATGTGGAGTGTTGCTTTGTACGGGAGTGAAACATGGACGATAAGCAGCGCGGACAGGAAGAGGATAGAGGCTTTTGAAATGTGGTGCTTCAGAAGAATGCTGAAGTTTAGGTGGGTAGATCGCATTACTAATGAAGAGGTACTTAACAGAATTGGTGAGAAAAGGAATTTTTGGCACACCCTGACTAAAAGAAGGGATCGCTTGGTAGGACACATTCTTAGACATCGGAGAATCGTAAATTTAGCATTGGAGGGAAGTGTGTGGGGTAAAAATCGCAGAGGGAGACCCAGAGACGCGTATAGTAAGCAGAGTCAAGTGGATGTGGGTTGTAGTTCTTATGAGGAGATGAAAAGGCTTGTTCAGAATAGAGTAGGGTGGAGAGCTGCATCAAACCAGTCTCCGGACTGAAGACCATAACAACAACAACAACAACAACAAATACGCTGTGAGTAATTACAAGGGATAAAGACATTGGTAGTAAGCCTGGCATAATTTGGGTTTCGAACGTATTTTTCAAAATTTTTGCTATCCGTTTCTGAGTGATAGTCGGAAGTTTTGATTTTGAGCCATGAAATACCTGTCTTTGCCTGCACGAACAACAATCAAACTCTGACCAGCACTTTTCTTTGTTTTTCTTTGACAATACTACTCGCACACTATCACTTTGCCAACATTTATTTACTGTATACTGCTTTCCGTTGAATACATTTATCTGTTCACAACCAATGAAAAATGTTTATTTACGTGAACTGTAAGTTCATGCCGCACAGGATTAGCCGAGCGGTCTAAGATGCTGCAGTTATGGATTGTGCGGTTTGTCCTTCGGATAATTTAGGTTGAGTAGTGTGCAAGCTTAGGGACTGATGATCTTAGCAGTTAAGTCCCACAAGATTTCACATACATTTGAACATTTTTCTAAATTTACAAGGCTTATTAAAATTAGCTAGTCTTCAATCAGGTTTGACTTCATTTTTGAGCTAGTGACCAACGACTGTTTTGTACAAATCTTTAGAGAATGTCACCAATCAGTCACAATTTTTGTTGTTTTTTTATATATATAGATTTACATAGATTTCGGGCCAGTGCGGCTATTCTCAATGCTTTATGTTTACATCTATACCGTCTTGTTGAACATAACTGTCAACATGGCTGTTTAGATGTATGCACATATTAAAAGCGTTGAGACTTGTCACTCAGTGGTCGAAACCTAGGTAGATGTGAAACAAAAATTGCGATTGATTGCTGACATTTCCTACAAATTTGTTTAAATAATATTCCATAAACGTTCTGTGAAAATTTAAAAAAAAAAAAACGGAAGGGGGGCGCTGCAGTTTAGCAGCTAGCACGGGGCGGCACCTGGGCTTGCGCCGCCCCTGGTCCTTAGAGTTAGTTAGTCAAGTAATTAGTGTGAAGTAATTAGTGTGTACGTCTAGCGACTGATAACCACGCAGTTTGGTCTCTTACGAGCTCTCACACATTTGAACATTTTATATCCCAACTGTTTACTGAAACGATGTGTTAATGCCAGAGAAACAGTCCAATGTTCATTTCTCTGTAAAACCAAGATACCGAATTACAGATTGAAAAGAATAGTAATGAAGGAGTAATTTTGAGTAGATCAGTTTGTATAACTAATGAGAATCAAAACAGTCCCGCAAAGGTAGCTAAAGTAAAAGTCATGAGTAGACAGCTTTGTTGCATTGCTGAAAGATCATATTGTTGGGTCAGTCAGTGAGTTAGTAGTACCAGGAAGAATCATTTATTTTGTGATAAAGAAATTATTTGCATTCAGATCGTTTGTTTTAAAGGTAATCAGTTTCGTAAAATACTTAAGTAAAAATGAGACAGTGAAACGATTGTGGTGCAAGGTATGTTACCAAGTTCATTGACATTGAGATTAACCGATTTTGAATATTTCAAGTAGTAATTGACGCAAACTGATAAAAATATTTCAGAAACAGATAAACACTTTATTTTCCTTCGCTCTCGCAGTTGAATTATTTAACGAAAGCTTAAATTATATTGTACATTGAAAAATTTTGGATTATCTTTAGCAATCGTCGTCATCAGTCACGTATGGATTACGATTATTAACAGAGACTTGTCATTCGCGACGATATCCGTTGGTTTCGAACAATCATATATGCTTAATGCCGCTGGTGTTTAAGAAACGGGAAGACCCTACTTTTAAGGAGTTCATTAAGTTTATGTCACAGACAGCACCATGATATAGTTTTTATTGGAATGTTTAATCAGTAACTGTCACGTCGCACATGACAAGAGACAAATTCTTGGCCGGCCGCGGTGGCCGAGGAGACAGGCGCTCCAGTCACGGTCTGCACGGCCACTACGGTCGGGGGTTCGAATCCCCCCTCAGGCATGGATATTTGTGCCGTCCTAGTTCGTAAGTAGTTCATAAGTAGTTTGTAAGTTTAGGGACTGATGACCCCGTAGTTAAGTCCTATAAGCTGTACAAACATTTGAACACATTCTTGTTTAACCCTTCTATGCATGACCTATATTTTTTGTACATTTTCATACCCTGGGTGCAATGGGCCCGTTACGTCTAATATGAGAATTTAAATGAAAATAAAAATGAAAAAAAAGCTTATGGGACTTAACTACGGGGTCATCAGTCCCTAAACTTACAAACTACTTATGAACTACTTACGAACTAGGACGGCAAAACTATCCATGCCCGAGGGGGGATTCGAACCCCTGACCGTAGTGGCCGTGCAGACCGTGACTGGAGCGCCTGTCTCCTCGGCCACCGCGGCCGGCAATAAGTGTTTTGTGGATATTATCATGCATGAATATTTTTATTTGAAGGTTCATGAGCATAATATAAGAAAGCTGTGGCTATTTTAATGATTTGACTGGCTGTTAAGATGTATAATTAGTATAATTTTAACCCTGAATAATTTTTTTACTAGAGTATATTGTGAAAACTGATAGAGACACCACAGTGTTCAAACAGGTGATTTTGCCAGTGACAAAGCATAAATCATTTCACAAAAAACGTCACATCAGTTTGCTGGTCCTGGTATAAATTTCACCACATTCTGAGCAGGCGTTTTATTTTGCACTGGGGGCCTTTCACTCCATAGCATACCATTTGGAGCAATATAATCGTTGGCACTTTCACTACTTATTTGTCCTGAGATATTATTATCTAAATCATCGTCTTCACCACCACCACTACGTGGTTCTTCATCCAAAGAGTCGTATGACACTGCCTGAGGGACAGCTTCATGGTTTTCATCCGAATCAGAACTTAAATCTGAAAGGAAATCGTCATCTTCAGCTACCCATTAACAACTGATTCAAAATTTGAGCTTGAAAAACATATGCTATCCTCTTTCCTGCTCCTTTCTTTAGATGCATATCCTGACATTGTCTGAAAAATAATACTATGAATAAATAACCTCAGTACTCTCTTCTCCTATGGAGTGTAGAGATATAGCGGCTCTTCATGTTATTTTTTAGTGTTAACAACAACCCTTACCTATCTTCCGAATGAGTATCGAATGTCAAACAATACTGCTGTGTAGCAAACTCCTACACTAATAACCACCCACTACGATATTTTACTTCTTACACAACACAGAAGTATGCTGCCTGACAGTTGAACATGCCAAGTTACTACAATACGTTTTCTGCGATCAGAACAATGCATATGTGTGGCAGTAAAGTATTCTCGGTACTCCAACAAAATGTAATTGATTACAACCCAGTCTAATTTAACGAGACTTTAACATAAACCACAGGGTCCATCGGACCCAGGTTATGTAAATGTGTAGTATAAAGAAGTAAATTAAAGTGGCACTTAAACTAATGACACACAAGGCTAGTAGTATCTGTAATGTATTACTGAATATTGCCAGAGAGCGTACATGAACGATTGGGACTCAATTTCAAGTCTTTTATACAGAAATTAAAAATTAAAATTGTTCCCGGGTCCATTGGACCCTGGGTATGCATACTAGGGTTAAAGACAGAGAAAATTTTGCGTTACAACCGAACAGAGTTACTTTTCACCAAGCAACAGGTTTATTACAGTATGCATCAGCTGTAAAATTGATTACTGACATGGAAATTTGTGCCCGACCAGGAGTCTAATAGATTTCTCGCTGTCAGCAGCAGTCGCGTTGACCACTACCCACGCCTACTAGACCTACCCACATTTCCATATGCCGAAAATTGGTATCCATGATCGTTCATTCTGTTATGTAAATCCCGCACGTTTATTACAAATGTCGTATGCCTTAGTATGGCTTAAATATGAGGCGCAGTGTAGTTGTTTAACGATGTGAATACAAATGCCCGTCAGCCATGTATGCAGCTGTAGCGGCCGCCTTCCTTCACTCACGCATGCTTGTCAGAAGGACAGCCCAAAATAAAGAATAAAAAGCAATATGTAGACAGGGTGACGCACATAAAACTGTTTTTCGAAATATTTGGAGAAATACAAATCGGATTAAGAAGATGTTGTAATAAAAGTTGTTCATCTCCAGCTCGAATCCCCTTGCAGCACCTTTGCCGGTGGAAGGGTGTGTGTTTGAAATCTGAAATATGAAGCACAATTTTTTATTTTAGATTTCGATTCTCCAGGAAAAAAATCTGTAACTTTCGTACGAAACGTGTTTTTCGTATCACTATAGATGGCGCTGTAATCGTAAAAAATTAAAATAGGATGAAAATTGTTGAAAAAAGGTAATTAACAAATACATGTCATATTAGGAAAACAAAAGTCCAGGTTCTGATATCTGTCATAATGTTATCATGTGTCACCTCCCGCAATTGAATAAAGCACATGCTGTAAATCAGTCCATGGTCGTAGTGTTCATTGTACTTCAGTGTAACATCTCTACCAGCCTGATAATGCTAGTAAGGCTAACCATTTCGCCTCCTTCCTCTCTGACATCTTCTCCATTCCTGAAAATCCAAACTTTGATTACTTTCTATGCCGGGGCGATCATGAAAAAACGGCAGTCTTCACGCCACCTCTAGTTCCCGGCTTTCAATACCGGGACCACATCCCTCCCCTCCAACTTTAACATCCCCATCACAGCACGTGATATACAGCTAACACTACACACCAAACGCACCACAGCTCCCTGCCACGACCACATCCCTCACCGGCACCTAAAGAAATGCCACCCCCCTTCCTTGCCACCCTGCCCACCCTCTATGTCACCATCCTCTATACTGGATTCTACCCCAGCCTGTGATAAACACCCCATGTCCTCATGATCCTCAAACCGAACAAACCTCCTTCCTCGGCCGCGGTGACCGAGGGGACTGAGGCCCTCCAGTCACGGTCTGCACGGCCACTACGGTCGGGGGTTCGAATCCCCCTCGGGCATGGATAGTTGTACCGTCCTTAGGATAAGCTAGATGATAAGTAGTTTGTAAGTTTAGGGACTGATGACCCCGTAGTTAAGTCCCATAAGGTATACAAACATTTGAACATTTGAAACCTCCATCTGAAAAGTTCTCCTACCGAGCCCATGTGCCTCACCCCAGTATTCAACAAGTTCTTTGAAAGTATGCTCTCCTGACGCAGCCACCACCTTCTTCCTGACACCCAGTGCGGTTTTCGTCCTTCCTTCTACTCCAACTCCTCCAGTTAAATTCCCGCCGCGCCGTCATCGTTGTCTCCATAGACCTGGAAAGGGCCTAATACTGTATTTGGCATCCTGCTCTCCAAACGTCTATGCACTTCAACTTCGTCCAGGTCATAACCTACGTTCTTTGCAATCGCCCTACCTATGTCACCGTCCATAATACTCACTCCCATGTTTTATACCTCTACATCGGCATGCCCGAAGGATCCATCCTCTCTCCTCTCTTATACGGCCACTACACCTCAGATATGCCTAATCCTGCCGCTCTCGTTCACCCCTTCCAATACGCTGATGACACCGCCTTACTCGCCTTTGCTACCACTTTCGCCCTTTCTCAACATCTTCTCCAGAACACTTCACTTCTTTGCCACTTGGTGTAATCAGTGGCTCCTCTCTATCAACCCCACCAAATCCCAGGCTATCATTGTCTGTCGAACCACCCCTTCCATCCTTCCCCATGACTTCTACCTCACTCTTCATGGTCGCCCCAAATGCCTTTCCCCCACACATAAATAGGACTGAGCAGAGACCTATCATCTCATGGACTCCCAACCTCTGCACCATACAAAATCAAGCTCGCTCCCATCTCCACCTACTGAAACTCCTCATTGGCCAAATCTGGTGTCTACAACCTTCCAAAGTTCTTTACACCAACAAATCTTTAATCCACTCCATCCGTTGCATAGCCCGCCCCACCTTAATACCCCCCCCCCGTCCTCCCCCCAATCCCAGGAATACTGCAGTCTGCCTCGTTTTCCGTATCCCCCTTTATCCCCCATCCACCACGCGAATGCTTTATATCACCCCCTTTCCCCACTTTGTCCTCTTCATTGAACACCGTCTACGTCTACCGCAAATTATTCCCAAATTATACTCATCCATCCCCTTCTCACAGATCTTTGTTCACTGCCTCTCCTCCCTCACTGTATTCCCCCCGGCCTCCTCTCCACTCTTCGTATTCTGTGGCAACATCCCTACCCTCACCCTTCCAGATGCCCTCCGCCCTGATATTTATCCTTCCATCCAGCTGTATTTCTCCCTCTTCCTCCCTCTTCCTATCGCTCACTGAGGGCCCTGAAGCTCCTTTCATCAACGCCTCTCCTACGTTCTTCCACCTGTCCCTCCGGCATACCTCCCCTTTCCCACCCCTCCCGGCGTCCTGGGGCATCCTGTCTCGTATTCCTCCGGCAGGCTCTGTGGCCACTCTTCCTCCCATTTTCTCCTCTCCCTCTCACTTCTCCTCATCTCCTTTCTCCATGTCATTTTGGCGATTCTGTAGTCTAAAGAGCGCCTTCTAGCGCTGCCAGCACGCCCTGTAAAGGAAATCGAAACACAAGAGGGAAAAATAAATTATCTCTACACAATTTTTCAACGATCATAATGATTGCAGAGAGAGATTGGACATCATTTCCTCGTACTTTGAGGCTAGTAGAAAGGGGCTCGTCAAGAGTATGCTAATCTGTTCCCTTATAGAAATGTTACATCTGCAATGACTTTACGCAGTATTTTCCAACTGTTTACTGAAACAGTCCAATGTGTATTTCTGTGAGATATTATTGTTCTTCAACAATTTTCAACTACTGTGTGTGTGTGTGTGTGTGTGTGTGTGGCATCTGTTTCGAAAGAGCAGAGATCACTTCTGATCCTGCAGTTGTTTTTCTTTCATATTCACATACATAGCATCAACTGCGAATGGGCAGTTGCAGGTGCGGTAATTACTGTGTCCTCAGTGGTGTAGTGTAAAGCGCAACTCCATAGAAAGCAGGAGACCCGGTTTCGAGTACCGGCCGAGTACACATTTTAAGTTTTGTCCATTTGCAGTTGATGTCATATATTCTGTGGATATGAAATTTTCTACTCATTTATAATTTTAATGATTATAGTGCCATCTATCACTGGCCAGGGGCTGGTGCACGGGAGGGGCGGGGGGCGGTGTGGGGGGAGGACATTGTCTTGCTTTATGTTAATGGAAGTCCCTCATCGAGGTGAACAACATTTTTGATCCGATTTTTATTTTTCCAAATATACTGAAAAACAGTTGTACAAATAAATATTAGTGGGCAAATAATATGAACACCTAAGATGCAAACAATATCAAAATATTTATTTATAAGTTAGCAGCTGGCAGTAATCTTCGGGCTGAAAGCCACAATAGTAACGGAAACGTCAACAACAGTAGTTCATTCACTAAAGCGCTTGTGAATAAGTCCAAAAAACTCCGATGACTAGGGATAATAATAATAATAATAATAATAATAATAATAATAACAATCGTTGAAGCGATGTGCTTCTCTGGGATGTGAGTTGGTAAAACAGAGAAGTACTCACCTAGTCAAAGCCACGCCCAACTTCGGCAAATGCTTTCGGCACATTTCACTGGATGTTCACAGTGTATTGAAACGACTAAGAACAGGCGGACTGCGGTCTGCGGTCACATCTATGGTGGACGCACAGGAAGCAGCTGTTTAGCTTCACAGGCAAACACGTTGTACCAAATTGTCATGTCGAAGCACCAAGTTGTTCAAAATAGTAACAACTGAAAGGATGTAAATTTTCTTAGATAATATAGAAAACTATGACGATACGGGCGTTGCCCAGGCATTTGTTTATTCCGATTTTCTATTAGTCGTCTCCTCTCTGTCCAAATGTTCAAAAGTTTGTAGAGTCTATGGGACTTAACTACGGGGTCATCAGTTCCTAAACTTACAAACTACTTATCAACTAGCTAATACTAAGGACGGCACAAATATCCATGCCCGAGGGGGTATTCGAACCCCCGACCATAGTGGCCGTGCAGACCGTGACTGGAGCGCCTCAGTAACCCTCGGACACAGCGGCCTGCTCCTCTCTGTCCGCGCCTACCTACCTCCATACTACCACCACCACAACTAACATGACTTCGTCCTCGTCCTCCTCTTCCTTCACCTTCGGGAATGTGGCCTGTACGCATGGAGGTCTATGGTGTGTGTCCCATTAAAACCACGACACCGCGGAAGAACATCAAGCTTTGGGTCGTAAAGAATGGCGCCAGATTCTGTTTACAGATGAGTCAATATTTTGTGTTCAGTCGAACAATCGTTTTCCCCTCATACGGAGAGAACGTGGAACACGAAAAAATCCTTCTTACATGCAAATAACATCACCATATCATGGTGGTGAACGAATTGTGTGGATAGGAGTCAGTATTGTCGGACGTCTTTGCCGTTCAGAACGGTGCTGTGCTCAGAGCTATAGATACGAATACTTGGATATATTGTTGTGCCCTACGCTGGCGCCATAGGAGATGGGTTCCTTCTGGTAAACGATAACATTCATCCCCACAGAGCAGTACTGGTGGACTACATGGTTCACGCTGAAGAAACTGAACGAATGGAGTGGCCAGCTTGTTCACCGAACTTCGACTGGATTGAGCACGTCTGGGATGCACCTGTCAGATGCATTGCAGCCACACCAGCACCTCCCTCTATGGTTGCAGAGCTGTATATCACATTCGTAGACGAATATCCAAATATCCCTCAAGAGCTGATTGATAACCTTATGCTGTCCATGTCATGCAGGAGTGTAACCGTACTGGTCGCCCGAGGTGATCACGCACCATATTAAACGAGAATTGCCTTTTCACTATTACGGTAGTCCCATAGTGCCTGGCTGTAAGTGAACGTCGCGTAAAATAGAAGTAAAGAGACGAGACAGCAAAATATCGTACTGCATCCCACGAAGATTATAATTGCAACCAATATGTGAATAAAATACGTTACCATATGTACAGTCGGCTATACTGTGTATGGTATCTCACCTGATCCCCTAATTGTTTTGAGCAGTGTACTCACATAACTTGCAGGCCGCCACAAGGTGCATGGCGGAGGGTGCCTGAGGTATGAATCAAGCAACTACCCAACTACAGACAATAGAGGATCGCACAAGAGAGTAATTCTTAGCGGGCCTCATCAGACATCACTCATAATACTAATGATTCCCCCTTTCTGTCGCAGAAGTATTGAATGTGCTGGTAGGTGCGTAAAAAAGATAATAAAATAAAAACACGAATTCCCTACATAAACATTTAAAAGACGTCCTCAAAATTTGAAATGGACTACTGTCTCATTGCTGTTCTTACATTAATATGATCTGAAATATTATAATTTGTTCAATTTTCTTGCCAGCTTCACCCCGAGAAAATACTAGTGTATCATGTGCGCTAACTGATGAGCCTGAAAAACTTTGAAAAGCGATCCATGCCATTAGTCAGTATTCATGGAAGTGACCAGGCACTTTTTTTTTTCTAGTGACTGAACTGTCCCAGGTTCAAAAGACAATATTAGCCATTACTGGCAACCGTCCCGCTTTTGGGACGCAAATATGTTATTTTATTCTACATGAACAATGTAACGTTTAGCTTTGATTGTGGTACCTGAAGAATGACTTGACTTGTATGATCCCTGGAAATAGAAAACAAATAATTTTTCTTTAATTAGTTAGTGTACTTTCTCTCAGCTATACTGTTTGTCTGAATGTGGCTGTTGCCTAAACCACATACCTCGTAAGTACGAGATCCCAGGTTCGAATCACGGCCACAGCAAAAATTTTAAGTCAGTGCCTCTCCTTACGTTTAATACCTTCGGTGTATCGAGACACTGCTGTATCAAGGAATTATATTATTGTTGATATTTATATCACTTCGGCCTGAGGAACAAGGCGGGATTGTTCCCATTCTTTGCTAGGGTGCTATTCCAATATATGAGAGCCCTGGCAATTTAATACGCACTTCACAGGAAACATTGACGCAGTATGTGGTGTGGAGGGAGACGTACTTTAAGAGAGTCCGTGTAGTCGCTTTGTCTGCAACGCTGTGTTAGCTGAATGGTCTAAAGTGCATACCTACTAAGTAGGTGGTTCCGGGTTCGCATGCGATCACAGAACAAATTTAATTATGTTTAATAACTTTTTCTTTCATATTAGTGTAAAATAATGCCTGAAGAATAGTTAAAAAAAGTTTTAACAGGTAATGGTTTAATGGATAAATTTAGGGTCGTGATGGAATTGCCCAGCACTCTAAGGCGCCTTGTTACGGGGCGTGCGATTGTTCCCCGTCGGAGGTTCGAGCTCTCACTCGGGAGTTGTGTGTGTGTGTGTGTGTGTGTGTGTGTGTGTGTGTGTGCGTGCGTGAGTGTTGTCCATAGGTTAGATTAAGTAGTTTGTAAGCCTAGAAACTGAAAACCACAGTTGTTAAGTCCCACAGATTTACAAATATTTGGACATTTGGTAGAATTAGTCAATCGTTTTAGACCTATATTTCAAACACGTTTTAGCGATCAGTGAAGGACAGGAAAGTGCGGGATAAAGAACTCTAATATATCATGCATTTGCATCTCAAAGTTAACATGCATTATGGTTACAGCAAAAGATCTGAGAAAACAAAGCGTCCTTAATATTCGCTAGATTCGTCGGAAACGCGGTGAATATTTCTCCATTTACGAGTCAGGCGCCCTGCAGGTGGGGGATTAAACGCGAGCTCCTGAACGAGAAAACATTTCCTCCAAACTCCCGTGTCGTCGCGGCCTGACGTATGGGCGGCATTTTTCAAACGCAGAAAAGACCCGCTCTTGGGCTTTGCGGCGGAGGCTTCAGCTCTGGCAGTCGCTGCAGGCCGCAACTTCGCGGTGGCCCCTGGCGGCGGGCAACTCTTTTAACAGCCGTGTTGCGCGGGTTGTCTCGGAATACGAAAGCAGGCGCAGGCGGCGGTGGCTGAGGGAACGGCAAAGTGCAGGCGGTAAGAGCAAAACAGTGCCGCGTGCAGAATGCACTTCGGAGTGACGAATCTGGGCGGTTTCTCGAAAGCGATCCCGCAGCATTATTTCCTATACAAGAGCGTGAAATTCGTGAATGCACGACGTGGCATAAAGGGCACCGCTTGCAGCAAGTCTCTGCACATCGGAAGTGAACAGCCAAAGTGGAACTGTATGAAACACGCCCATTTACCGTGGTTGTAGAATTTGCCACTAAAGAAACTCCACTATGAAATACTGGCATACGGCATACTTAGCAAAAAAAAAAAAAAATCGAAATGACGTATTTCACGGCCCACTTTAGAGTTGTAGTTTTATAAGATTTTGCAAAACATTTGGACAGAAATAATAAAAAATTAATTAATAAGAGTGTCTGAAACACTTTTAGGAAAAAAATTTTAGGTAGTGGTAGGTTTAGAACCACTGACCTCCAGCGCCACAGTCTAACGCATTGCCTATTACGCTACAGATAAAAGTTAGATGTTGTGTTCTTTAATTTCATACTATTGATGGACGTTGTTAACTGATGCTAATATGGCATTTGCAGACAGTAGATTAGCATTGCTTTGAAATGACAACGTGTAAGTTACAATAAGAAAATCATCAAATACGCAACACTAGATAGCGTATGCCAGACAGAGTTCTGGGCGAGGAATGTCACGTGAGATCTGCGAACGGCCGGTTTTCGTTAATTCAATGGAGGGTGTCAAAACTCCATTATTTTTGCAAATATCTCTCAAACGATACGAGACATGAAAAAAAAATATAAAGAAACAAAGTTGTAGAGAATTTTCTCCTCTACAAATTCGTTTATTCAATTTTCTCGTCAGATGAGCGGTTTATTTGCAATTAAAACTACATTACAAACGGTTTTTTTTTGTATTACTAACGTATTTCTTGTCCGAAATATTTCAAAAAGCGAGGTTCTCGTCTCTGGTAGCTAACAATTATGTCTGTAAAATTTGGTGCCGATCCGTTGAACCGTTGGACCTAAAAAGTTGGAACACGTTACAGCCAGACATACATCGTCAAACCGCCGTTATTTTTGCAAATATCTCTGCAACGATGCAAGATATGAAAAAAAAACGTAATAGAGAGAAGTTGTAGAGAATCTTCCCCTCTACCAATTAGGTTATTCAATTATCGTGTCAGATGAACGGTTCGTTTGCAATTACCATTATATTACAAACGGCTTTTTTGTATTACTACCGTATTTTTTGTCCGAAAATTTTGAAACAGGGGGGTTCTGGTCTCTGACGGCCTACAATTATGTCTGTAAAATTTGGTGCTGATCGGTTTAACGGTTCGTCTTAAAAACGGGGAACAAGTTACGGAGAGACAAGCAGACGGACAGACAGACATACATACCTCCCAAAATCGCCGCTAGTTTTGCAAATATCTCTGAAACGATACTAGATATGAAAAAAATATAAGAGAAAGAAGTTGCAGAGAATGTTCTCATCTACAAATTCGGTTATTCAATTTTCCTGTCAGATGAATGGTTAAGCCTTTATTTTAATTTAAATTTCGAGCTGTCAAAAGACGATCGCAAAGGCCCACTTTTAGTGTTACTACCGTAACCTAAAGTGGGCCAAAATGTTTGTGTTTGTAATTCTATGACACTAAACTACTTTGGTCATATGTCCCTTGACTTACAAACTACTTAAACTAAGTTAAACTAATCTAAGGACAACACACACATCCATGACCGGGGGAGTATTCGAACCTCCGACGCGGGAGGCCGTGCGATCCGCAACATGGTGCTCCAGACCGCTCGGCTACCCCCTCGCGGTCCTACGTAGTCGAGACGAAATGACGAGTTCTAGAATTATTAGCACCTGATCGTGTATTATAGATATAGTGCTGCTCTTTCCAACATGGCAGAAATAACAAGTACCATGTCTATAATCGTCAAATGATGATGATATGATGTCATCGTGGTTTCCAGTCTGCAGACTGGTTTGATGCAGCTCTCCATGCTACCCCGTCCTGTGCAAGTCTCTTCACCTGAGAATACCTAAGGCAACCTATATCCTTACTATATTCGTCCGTCGATCTACGATATTTACCCCACACATTTCCTTCTAATGCTAAGTTGACACTTCCTTGGTCTATCAGAATGTGTCCCACCAACCTATCTCTTATTTAGCTCAGGATATGCCAGAAACTCCTTTGCTCCCCCATTCTGTTATTACCTTCTCATTAGTTATCCATCATTCGTCATTTCGAAAGATTCTGTCATCTTTTTCTCTGAACTCCTTATCATCCAAATGCTACACTCCACACAAATGCTTCAGAAAGAACTACCTAGTATTTAAACTAATATTTGATGTCAACAAATTTTGCTTCTTCAGAAACCCTTTTCTTCCCATAGGTATTCTGCATTTTATATCTCCTTTACTTCGGTCATCAGAAGTTTTCTTGCTAGCCAAATAACAAAACTCATCAACTACTTTTATTGTCACCTTATCTAATCTAATTCTTTCAGCATCGCCTGATTTTCTAAGACTGCATTCCATTACCCTAGTTTTACTTTTGTTAATGTGTATCTTATACCTTCCTTTTAAGACATTATCCATTCCGTTTAATTCCTCTTCCAGGTCCTTTGCTGTCTCAGACAGAATTAATATGTCGTCAGCAAACCGCAGGTTTTTATTCCCTCTCCCTGGACTTTAAGTCCCTCTTTAAATTTTTTCTTATATTTTTTCACAGCTTGCTCAATCTACAGATTTAACAACATTGGGGAAAGACTACAACCCTGTCTTACTCACTTCTCTAGCACTACGACCCTTTCCTGCCCTTCGACTCTGATAGTTGCGGTCTGGATTTTGTACAAGTTGAATATAATTCTTCGCTCCCTATATTTTACCCCTGCTACCCTCAGCCGGCCGCAGTGGCCGAGTAGTCTGCGGCGTGCCAGTCACAGTCTGCACGGCCGCTATGGTCGGGGGCTCGAATCCCCCCTTGGACATGGATGTTTGTGTCGTCTGTAGTATAAGGTAGTTCATAAGTAGTTTGTAAGTTTAGGGACTGATGACCCGCAGTTAAGTCCCTTAAGCTTAACATTTGATTTTTGCTACCCTCAGATTTTGAAAGCGTGTATTCCAGTCAATATTGTCAAAAGCTTTTTACAGATCCACAAATTCTAAAAACGTAGGTTTCCCTTTCCTTAATCCATCTTCTAAGATTAGTCTTAATGAGAGTATTGCCTCACACGTTTCTACGTTTCTCCTAAATCCAAATTGATCTTCCCCAAGGTCGGTTTCCACAAGTTTTTTCATTTGTCTGTAAATAATTCGAGTTAGTATTTTGCAACCATGACTTATTAAACAGAAAGTTCTTTAATTTTCACATTTCTCTGCACTCTATCCCTGCCACCCCTGTCACTCGTTTTAAACACGCGAGTCTCCCAGTCTGGTAAGTTAAAATCACCACCATCATTTGACTAGGACATTTAGAGGAAATATTTTCCTTCCAGAATGAAACTTTCACTCTGCAGTGGAGTGAGCACTGATATGAAACTTCCAGAAAGCTTAAAAATGTGTGCCGGAACCGTGACTAGAACCTCAGACCTTTGACTTACGCGGGAAACCGCTCTACCACTGACCTATCCTAACACGGCTCACGGTCCATCCTCACAACTTTACTGGCGCGAAGTAAAATATCCTGGGAACTTTCCTTAGGCTGTGGTTAAGCCTTGTCTCCATCATATTCTTTCTTCCAAGAGTGTTAGTCCTGCAAGGTTCGCAGGAGAGCTGCTGTGAATTTTGGAAAGTAGGAGGCGAGGTACTGGCAGAAGTAAAGTTGTGAGGACGTACCGTGAGTCGTGTCGGAATAGTTCTGTGGTAGAGCACTTGCCCGTCAAAAGTTCCAGGTTCAAGTTCCAGTTCCAGCACTTAATTTTAATCTGCCAGGAAGTTCAATATTTTCCTTGTTTCCCTTAGATGTTCCGCCACTACTGCTGCTAAGCCGGATGGCCTATAAAAAAATTCCAATGACTATTTCGAGTCACTTTTAATCTTGACCTTCGCCCAAATTTATTCACATATCTGATCTTTCATAATTTCACTCGATACAATTGTATTTTTATCACTATAAACAAGACTCATTTTGGCCGTATACTTTCAAGTTTAAGTTTAGGATTCCCTTACTATTGACATCTGGTTTGATTCCTGGTATTATAGGGAGAATGTGACCATTAAAAATTGAAAGCAGTTCAGGCATCTTTTCTATAGACGCTTCTGTAGTGAACTATTACAATACATACATTAACTTTCTCCGTTAATTTTGTGCCGAGTGCTGCCTTATTCGAAAGCAACAGACATGTCAAGGACCTGTGGATCGTAAAGACGTTATCTGAATAGGAGTTAGTACACCCTCTTAGTAACTCATGATTTATTGTTAAAACAGTGCATATAGGGTACATGAAATGATTACATTTAAATATCAATATCTCAAGCGATACTGAGTGTCAGTTGTCGATCTATGCTGAAACACACTGTAGTGATCTAATATATAAAGCAGAGTGTCCGTATATTTGTACGTGTTGCATATAAATCTACAAATTTGTTCCAATCTTTATGAAATTTTGCACACGTAAGCTTCAATCCATTAGAACGGTCGCCGTAAGTGTAAGAATCACGTACGTTACATAGTTCACGAGATATGACGTCATAAACAATGAGATGCGCGAAAAACTGCTGCATTTAGCGACAATACTGCTCATTTTCTCCTAAACCACTGGACCGATTTCAACCAAATTTGGTACACACATTCCTTACTGTGAGGTAACAATTGCTGTACGGTTAAGAATCACATTCGGCATATGGTTCAAAAGATATTACGACGTAACCAATAGAAATCGCAAAAAATGCCATACAATGCGGCGAAAATTTCGAAATACACTGTATGTGAATGACAGTACTTAGCAACTTGCAACAAACTTTAAACATAATTTCAGACCTTTTTAAACTTTTTCTCGCTGGCAACCATAGTAAAATGATGAAAGGAAAAAAGTTTCTCGCTTACTACTTTTCCGCTGTTCATGGAATACTACGGCATTCGGTTTGATGTAACAATTTATAATTTCTACACTGTAAATTGTAGCCGCAGGAAATTCTACAGACAGTATACACACATATATCTGAATGAACCTTCTAAAATTGTGTCACAGTACGACACATACTTCATGAGATATGAGCACATAAACAACAACGTTCTGCAGTTTATGAACCAAAACAACGGTATTTAGTATGACGTTACAATTTTTAATTTCTACGCTACAAATTGTAGCTGCAGGAAATTTTACAGAGACTATACACGCATGTAGTTGAATGAACCTTCTAAAATTTTATCACAGTACGACACATAGTTCATGAGATATGAGCACATAAACAGTAAGGTTTATGAAAAACTGCCCCATCACGCATGAAGTTTTACTCTATTACTTCTTTACTACTAATTGTATTCCCAAGAGATTTACAGACGTACAGCCCTTATACAAATGAATATATACCTGAAAAGTGGCAGGAATAAATAACTAAATACCCGGGCAGTGCCGGGTTTTCAGCTAGTCCAGAATATATTTTAGTAGTCATTACTGGCCTTTCTAGCGTTAGCGATATATGGTGAGTTCCTTTTGTATTTTATATAAAGTATAATATATTAAATAAATTGCTGTCAAAAAGTTGTTTTCTTTTGTTTCATGAGCGGCACGGCAGCAACTTGGCCGCGAAGAGCGTCTTCGTGTCCGTCGTCAATTGTCAGCGCAACCAGACTTTACTGCACGCAGGCCGGCGCCTTTCAGTTGGAAGAAGACACCTGGAACAACGAGTTTCTTCCGTGGCCAATCAATTATTTTACAAATTAACAGATCTTATTCGTAAAAAGAAAGTTAGACTTGGACTTAATCTCTGAAATGTTAACATGTGTACAAGAATTGTGTATTCTATGTTCATATGTGCTAAAAAGCAATAAAAACTGTGAAAGAAAAACTGTCAGTTCAGTGTTTTAATTTAGGAAAAATTTCGAGAAGATCATACTGGGAAATGTAATTCAACATTGTGTGATAGAAAAAATATGTGATAAAATCTTTGGTGGAAAAATATTCCTCTGTTGAATGTGAAACTCTTAAATGGTACTTTTTGGTAAGATTTGACTTTGTTTGTAGGGTCGATTACACACGAGAATTTTACTTCCGACTTGTCGTATTTCAAATTGGCATGTTAGGTATTTCGATCCATTGACGCTAGGATTTTAAGAATGACTTAAGGACTCTGATACATACATACCTTGTTTCTGGTATACAGTTTTTACGGCGGATTTGTGAAAAGTTAAAACCTGTAAAAAGATTGTGTTATCGTGTTAACGGCATCAGAGGGTACCAAACACGATGGCAAATATCATTAGTTAGTAAAATTATATATTCCACAGGAAAGGGCAGTCTTAATTTTGTTTCTAACTTGACGAACTCAATAACATTACTTTCCAGAGTTAACTATTTTTAGCGTTGCGCACAGGCTATAATCTCAGGTGAAGTGAAATTACATCTTTGTATAATAGAAACTTCCCGAAATATAATGGACTGTAATTATCGTTTTCAAAAACGTAAAGCTTATGGGACTTAACTGCGGGGTCATCAGTCCCAAAAACTAATGAATTAACTTATATTAAAGACAACACAAACATCCATGCCCATGGGAGGATTCAAACCTCCGACGCGGGAGGTCACGCGATCCGCAACTTGGCGCTCCAGACCGCTCGGATACTCCCGCGCGGCAATTATCGTTTTACATATTTACTGCTTATTACTTAAAACTCCACTCCCATGAACCACAGTCATTGCCGAGGTGGGGTGTCTTGCGTTCCTCAACGATACACAGCGGAGGGGTATCTGTGGAGAGGCCAGACAAACGTGTGGTTCCTGAAGAGGGGCAGCAGCCTTTTCAGTAGTTATAGGGGCATAAGTCTGGATGATTGACTGAGCTGGTCTTGTAACATCAGCTAATGTGGCTTTGCCACACAGCTACTGCGAACGGCTGAAAGCAAGGGGAAACTACAGCCGTTATTTTTCCCGAGGACATGCAGCTCTACTGTATGAACATATGATGATGGCATCCTCTCGGGTAAAATATTCCGGAGGTAAAATAGTCCCCCATTCGGATCTCCGGGCGGGGACTACTCAGGAGGATGTGATCATCAGGAAAGACAATACTGGCATTCTACGGGTCGAAGAGTGGAATGTTAGATCCCTTCATCGAGTAGGAAAATTAGAAAATTTAAAAAGGGAAATGGATAGGTTGAAGTTAGATATAGTGGGGATTAGTGAAGTTCGGTGGCAGGATGAACAGGATTTCTGGTCAGGCGAGTACAGGATTATAAATACAAAATCAATTGGGGGTATCACAGGAGTAGGATTGATAATGAATAAGAAAATAGGATTGCGGGTAAACTACTATGACCAGCACAGTGATCGCATTATCATTGTCAAGATAGATACGAAGCCAACACCGACAACAATAGTACAGGTTTATATGCCAACTAGCTCTGTCGATGATGAGGAAATCGAAGTAATATATGAGGAGCTAAAGAAAATTATTTAGACAATTAAGGGAGAGGAAAACTTAATTGTGATGGGAGACTGTAATTCGGTAGTAGGACAAGGAAGGGAAGATAGTAGGTGAATATGGTCTGGGAAAAAGGAATGAAAGAGGAACCCGCCTGGTAGAATTTTGCACGGAACATAATTTAGTTATAACAAACACATGGTTTAAGAATCACAAAAGAAGGTTGTATACGTGGAAGAGACCAGGAGACACCGGGAGATACCAGATAGATTTTATAATGGTAAGACATAGATTTCGGAACCAGGTTTTACAGTGTAAGACATACCCAGGGGCAGATATAGACTCTGACCATAACTTGTTGGTTATGAGCTGTAGGCTGCAACTGAAGAAACTACAAAAAGGTAGGAAAATAAGGAGATGTGACCTGGATAAATTGAAGGAACCTGAAGCTCTTAAGAATTTCAGAGGGAGCTTTAGGCAACAATTGAGAGAAACGGGGGAAAATAAAACAGTAGAGGAGGAATGGGTAGCAATGAGAGATGAAATAGTGAAGGCAGCAGAGGAGAAAATGGGTAGGAATGCAAGACCTACAAAAAGCCTTGGATATCACAGGAACTACTAAATTTAATCGATGAAAGGAGAAAATATAAAAATGCAGTAAATGAAACAGGTAAAATGGAGTACAGACGACTAAGAAATGAGATTGACAGGAAGTGCAAAATGGCTAAGCAGGAGTGGCTAGAAGGCAAATGCAAGGATGTAGAAGAATGTATAAATGGGGGAAAAATAGATACAGCCTACAGGAAAATAAAAGAAACATTTGGAGATAAGAAACACAGCTCTATGAATATCAAGGACACTGATGGAAAATCAGTTCTTAGCAAAGAAGGAAAAGCTGAAAGGTGGAAAGAGTACATAGAGAGGCTCTATGAAGGAAATGAACTTAGCGGCAATATTGTAGAAAGGGGAGAAGAAGTAGATGAGGATGAAATAGGAGATACTATACTGAGAGATGAATTTGACAGAGCACTGAAAGTCTTGAGTCGAAACAAGGCCCCTGGAGTAGATGATATTCCCTCAGAGCTACTGAAATCTCTGGGAGAACCAGCCATGACAAAAGTGTTTCACCTGGTGTGTAAGATGTACGAGACAGGTGAAGTACCCTCAGACTTTAAGAAAACTGTTATAATCCCCATTCCAAAGAAAGCAGGTGCAGACAGGTGTGAAAACTACAGAACCATCAGTTTAATAAGCCATGGTTGCCAAATAGTAACACGCATTATTTACAGAAGGATGGAAAAGCTGATAGAAGCCGACCTCGGGGAAGATCAGTTTGGGTTCAGGAGAAATGTAGGAACACGGGAGGCAATACTCACTTTACGGCTTATCCTAGAAGATAGATTAAGAAAAGGCAAACCTACATTTCTAGCTTTTGTAGATTTGAAGAAGGCTTTTGCCAATGTTGATTGGAATAAACTCTTTCAAGTTCTGAAGCAATCAGGAGTAAAATATAGGGAGCGTAAGGTTATTTACAACTTGTACAAAAACCAGACAGCGGTTGTCAGAGTTGAAGGGCATGAAAGGGATGCAGTGGTTGGAAAGGGAGTAAGACAGGGTTGTAGCCTTTCTCCAATGTTATTCAATTTGTACATTGAGCAAGCTATAAAGGAAAGCAAGGAGAAATTTGGTGAAGGAATTAAAGTTCAGGGGGAAGAATTAAAAACATTGCGTTTTGCCGACGACATAGTAATTCTGTCAGAGACAGCAAAGGACCTGGAAGAGCAGTTAAACGGAATGGACAGCGTGCTGAAAGGTAGATATAAGATGAAGATTAACAAGAGCAAAACAAGGGTAATGGAGTGCAGTCTAAGAAAATCAGGTGATGCTGAAGGAATTAGATTAGGTGACGAAACAATAAAGGAGGTAGATGAATTTTGTTACTTGGGTAGTAAAATAACAAATGATGGTCGCAGTACAGAGGATATAAAATGCAGAATGGCAATGGGTAGAAAAGCGTTTTTGAAAAAGAGAAATTTGTTAACATCGAATATTGATTTAAACTTAAGGAAGTCCTTTCTGAAGGCATTTGTATGGAGTGTTGCCTTGTATGGGAGTGAAACATGGACGATAAACAGTGCGGACAGGAAGAGGATTGAGGCTTTTGAAATGTGGTGCTACAGAAGAATGCTGAAGATTAGGTGGGTGGATCGCGTAACTAATGAGGTGGTACTGAACAGAATTGGGGAGAAAAGAAATTTCTGGCATACCTTGACTAGAAGAAGGGATAGATTGCTAGGACACATTCTTAGACATCAAGGAATTGTGTATTTAGCTTTGGAGGGAAGTGTGTGGGGTAAAAACCGCAGAGGAAGACCAAGAGATGGATATTGTAAGCAGATTCAGACAGATGTAGTTTGCCGTTCTTATGTGGAGATGAAGAGGCTTGCTCAGGACAGGGTATTGTGGAGAGCTGCATCAAACCAGTCTCCGGACTGAAGACCACAACAACAACACTTAAAACTATTTAAAAAAATTATCCCGACTGTCAATCGTTGCTCAGCACTACATTATAATTTACTGAAATGAGATCTTGGATTGCTGACATACAAAGGGGATAAACGGAGAGGAAGAAACACGGCAATCTTTGCAGAAGAACATTAAATGTTTCAATGTTTGTATAGCTTATGGGACTTAACTAGGGGTCATCAGTCCCTAAACTTACAAACTTATCAACTAGCTTATCCTAAGGACGGCACAAATATCCATGACCGAGGGGGGATTCGAACCCCCGACCGTAGTGGCCATGCAGACCGTTACTGGGGCGCCTCAGTCCCCTCGGCCATCGCGGCCGGCGAAGAACATTAAAAGCAAGCTGATGCGAAAAGACGTATTCTCCCCACATTCAGACCTGCTTAGACTGATGCAAAACTGCAAATAAAAAATCTTAATATATATAAAAATTGGAGTGTTTGAGCTTATATTTCACTCTGCAGAGAAAACTATACATCGCAAACGAATTGTATTTGTATGTGGTAGTAGTTATCAGGCTCCCATTGTGCGCTATGGTGGTAGAGGGTTCATAACGATAAGGGGATGAAAGATATGGGAGTTGAAAGTTACCGACTTATATAAAATTCTGTATGTGGGGTCAATATTTTGCTCTTCAGCAAAAACTATACAATGGAAACGATCTCTCTGTGCTGCTCTAGTACAGTCTCCCGATGTATACCATAGCAGGTCCATGTCGATAGCTATAAGAGGGTGGAAGATATAGTGGTTGAAAGTCGTCAGCTTATATAAATTTCAGACTGAAGACCAGCGATTACTTTTGACTCTATAATACCAAAGAGGTTATATACAGCGAAACGTGATGCACATTCTTCAGTTGTTTTTCTGCAACTAGCTACGAATAAACAAAAATAAGTGTATATTGCAGTTTGAAAAGTAAAAATTACTAAGAAGGACGCCAAAGCGTAAGAAAGAAATTTCGCGTTCTCTATCCGTTTCTAAAAGACAGGAAACCGTGCTGAAAAGTGAATCCACAGACGATAGAAAGTAAAAATTTGTAGACATTGTTTATCTTACAATGAAGGCATCAGCAATTTTCGAGATTCCCAGGCCTAAGGGGGTGAATAGAAGATGAATTTTTTTTTTCAGATATTTGATTGGAAATTTAAAAATATCTGTTTCGATGTTTTAGGAAATTCAACCATTAAGCGCGTGAAGTAAGAGAATTATCGTTTAAGGGTGCTACTAAGACAATTTTGATGCTAGAAATGCGAAAATTTGGATTTGAAACTATGGTTAAAAAATTTTAAAAATTGTGTTTCGGGATGTTTTGAATTCTACCATCAAAGGTGCAATAGGGGGTATCAAAATATTTGATTAGAAAAGGATTTTTAAAGCTAAATCTATGAAAAATTATATTTAGAAGTAGAAACAACCAAAGCAGATCATCCAGTCTACGCGTGCGAAGCAGCGGGAATTGGGCTAGTAAGAAAATACGGCAGAAATACGATCTGCCACGTAATATTAACTAATGAACTTCATAATAATTTAGGAGGACGGAAGATTAGTGTTTAACGCCCCGTCGACAGCGTGGTCATTAGAGGCGGAGCTTACGCTCGGGCTGTTTGGAAAGGATCCGTCCCGGCATTTGCCTAGAGTGATTTAGGGAAATCTCGGTAAACCTAAATGTGGACTGCGGGAGATGGATTTGAATCACCATCCTCCCGAATGTAAGTCCACCTGGCTCGGTATCATAATTAACCAGTACTAAACAGCGACGAATGATTTACGTCGTTAAGCTACGTGGTCCACGGATTGTATCACTGCATAACCCGTATTAGTACATGGTATATAGTCTTCATGGGTGGAATTGTGGACTTTGATTCCGGCATCCCTGGATCACACAGAAGGTGAAATTTTCCACGCCTGCACGACCTGTTCACGTACTGTAGTTTTTAAAAGAATTGTGGGTTTTCGGGATGCAGCTGTTATCCCATTTTATGCCAAAAATGTTCGGCTGAAGACAAGTCTGGAGATCTTACTGTCCAGAGAAGTTCCCTCGCATTTTGCAGAGCGCGAATAATGTCACACGCAGTGTGTGTTTCGGCGAGGATTCTCCTGTTGGAACAACACATCAACGCGTTGCAAGAACGGCAAATGATCGAGCTGTACAACAGTCATCACGTACCGAGCGGTGGTTAGCGTTCCTTCGACAAATACCAAACGTGAACGATAGTTGGCACTTATCACACCGCAGTCCATGAGGTCTCGAACTGAGTCAGTCTGTCTTAGTCGAATGTACTGTACGGGCCAGCGTTCGCCAGGTCAAAGTCGAACAACCAAATAACAATCTCTGCCGCTGTTGCACAGTGGTAGAGTGCCAGACTAAAAAAATCCAAAGGTCGCGGTTTCTAACCCCGCCAGGTCCCAGGATTTTTATCTGTCACTTTCCACTTCTTCCCCCTCTGGCAGTATTGTTCATGTGAAAAATACCGAGTAGCACCGTGGTTCGGAACCCACTTTAAACTGTAGGTCCCCCTATAACTGGCTGGGTAAGTCAGTTCGAAGGTCGGAGGAAGGCAACGGCATACCACCTCGAAACATGACCATGCCTAGTAAAGCACTGTGGTGTTCAAACCAATCTTCGGATTGTTGGCTTGTTTACCTTTTTTACGTGCATGGAGACCCTGCTTTCCAGCTGAAGACCACAGCCGGCCATTCCATCTCCAAATCATAATGAATGAATGACATAAAAGTTTTCTGGGTATGGTAAAGCGTCATGATGTAAGGCTATTACTTAAATAACCAACGTTTCGGCCAACGTTACAGTGGCCTTCATCTGGGTAACTGATGTGAGCTGGTTGTTACTACACTTTATATTACTTTCATTTAGACATTACGTCATAATTTTTTTTTTTTTAAATAAGCGATGTTATTGATGAATTTTTTTGCGGAAGAGTGGAACTTTATTTTGATAGGATGCTGAGGTGGAAGGGGTGGGGGTTAGCCGTTGCTTCTTGCATAGCGAGAAATGATTGGTGTTCATCAGCGAATGGGGTGAGGGCTTCCGTTTCTCTCCTGCTGGCCGTGGGCCGCGCGGCGGCGGTAGCTTACTAGTAACGCTCGCGTGTTGTGATGTCAGTGCGGCCTATTTCGGGGTGATGGCTGGTAGCCAAGAGGGGGCAAGCCTGAGTCCATCTTCTCTATTCATGTTATTTGGGTGTTTAACAATTTCGATGGCTTCCCTTATCTTGCGTTTGACCATCCCTGGTTGCTTGGCGAGTATTCTGGCATCGTTAAATTTTACTGCAATCTTGCTGGTGTTCGGTGTGAGGGTGAAGGTCGGGGTGAGAGTTTAAAATAGAGAAAGTTTAATTTTTACAACTCACAACCACCAGCTGCGAACCAATTTCCTAAACATGCAAAAACACTGGAACTGTGATTGCGACTGTTTGACTCGTTTTCTAGGGGATGATATCACACGTTCGCAGCTTTCCTTCCCTGCATATGATTAACAAAACAAATTCATAATAAAATCAAGTTCATGAGAGAAAAGGGTGTACTACCTACTATATTTGAAAACACATGAAAGTTCACTTTATGTTGTTTATTTCACAATATTTGAACCCTGTGGCTGATACGTCTGTACGTCGACACATTTACCAAATAAAGTTATAGCTCGTGAGCCCCCAGACAAAATGAATATTTGTCGCGAATTGTTTTCACACCACGTGGCTATCTCAAATACCGTTTATGTTCATGCCTATGCGACGACACGTTTTACATTAACAAATCACAGTCACTTTAATTCAATGCGATGCACACCTTGTTCCACCGGCTAAATATTCACAAACACACAGTAGCACTCGATTTAACTTGGTACAGTCTACGACGAGCAACCACACGTGGCGATTGCCACAGACAAATATCAAGTCACCACCTCGAGATCCACATGCCGACTGATGCAGAGCGACGCCGCCCGGCCAGCTCACCACGTGCTCTGGAGTCCTCACTTCCTGCGAAAAGCTCAACTGCCGAGGTTTTTTCCCCTACGTCATCAACTTCCCCATGTGAACTGTTCTAACCGATTTGCCAACGTACAGTGCTCAGCCAATACATTTCTAAAACTTTACTTAAAATCAAAATAATTACACTACACATTAAACAAATATTTTCTTACGTTTTTATATTAGTATAAACATCCTTTGTACTGTTTATCATAATCGTGCAATTTCTTATATCACAGATAAGTGATTTAACTGAATACTTCAAGATAAAATACAAAAGATTGAAAATAAAATGAAAAATAGTTAATATATTATTTTTATAAACAAACATTGCCATGCTAGTTGTGTAACTGTCTTGTCTTCGTTGGTAATTTATTACTTTTCATTGTCAATTAAACATATTACGTTAGATGTGACTATATCAGCTAATGTATTGTTTATTTATCAACAGGCTATTTTGTAATAAGGGCCTCAAAGGTTCCTAACTGCATCGTATTACTTCAAATGCCAGTAGTATTACAATATTTGTGCATTGCACTGTGCCTGGCACTCGCCATTGTCCCTCTCTCCCCTCACCGGAAACGAACTGGAAAATCCTAAGTTGGAACAAGCCACCAACGTCGGCCTGCTCGCTGGCCTCCCGTCAGCTACAAGCACACAGCAAATCTCAACGTGGAGAATTTCTACCTGTGGCCTAACTATAAATGTTGTCACCCAACTGTGTACAGACATTGCTACCATAATGAATAAGATTAAAATTGTGTAACATTTAGTGCATTGGCATGGTCAATGTTTGCAGTGAACTTCATACTGTTTAATTATCAAATGCTATTGATTACCGGTATTTCTATTAGGCGGTAATCTCACAATACCCCCACTTGCGGCATCCAAACCATGTGCAGGATGGCGCAAGTAGCACCAAAATTAATACATTCAAATGAGCAAAATTTTCAATTACAAAATTATTGAATCGGATTGGCTCAAACACTGTGCCAATTATGACCTCAACTAATGCAAAAAATAAATAAATAGATAAATAAAAAATAAACAGGGCAGTGAGAAAATTTCCCAATATTTGTACCATTAAGATCACTTGTAGGGTGTGCATATTTTTAAGAAAAGAATCCTTATAACTAATTACATCCATGAATTTTAAGTGTGCCTGTTGTTTATATACAGAATTGACACCAAATTTATAATAGTATTACCTTTAGTCTTTAGAGGACCTTGTTCTACATGGAAAAACTAGAATTATCACTATAAAAACTTTTGACGGTGTACACTCCACTTGTTTAAAGGAAATCTCTCACCACTTTGACACTGAGAACACCAGAGTCATCGTTGCAGCAACTCTGGTCCATGGTGTACGGTCCTATGTCTTCGTCATTTCAACCAACATGCTGTTGCAGCTTAGATTCATGGCACTGGATCAAGCGTTCTTGTTCACACACGTCATATGCACCCTACATGGAACAGGAAGAGCAGAAAGCACTCATGAGTCAACATAGACAAAAGTTTGTCTGGGCACCAGGATTTGGTTGGATTTGTATCCCACCCCTTTGCCATCCAGACTTGGTGCAATTTTTAACTAAGTATTGAGACATGTACAGTAACATGCAAATCAACAGAATTAAGAACTCAAAGTGGCTTGTGTTAGTCATTATCAGATCAACCCAAATCACCATGCCTGCACTCTCATCAGCCATAGCTTCAGATGAAACAGACAAGAGAATATGTGGCCTACTTGGAGTATTACTCCAGCAAATAAAAAAAAAAAAAACCTGCCTGTGTCAAAAATATATCTTAAAGTTCAAATAATACTACCAAAAGAATGTTATCATAGAGAATTTTCTCTTCTATCATAATGACACCTACAAACATAAATACAAATCCTACCCCCTCGCACCAAAAAAAATTATTTTCGCTGGTGTGAGATTTAAATTTTGATCCCTGTCATCAGCCTCATGTGCTTTCCACAAGTACTCCCCACAATAAAATATCTAAGTTTAAAGTCTAATTTCAAAATTAGTTTCTCACAAAACATCTACATTTTTAAATAAAGTATCACCAAACCCTATTGATACTCAGGCTAGACAGAAAAATAGTTCTCGTCAACTGTTGTTGCAGAAATTGTTCAGTCAACAGTTGAGCACCATTAAAGAAACCAAAATGTGTTATCAGAAACAGTTTAATATAACAATGCAGAGCATTCCATATTAGACACATTACCTACCAAACTCTCAAAGAGCGAGACATTAAAGAGCAAACACTTTCTCTCATTGAAACATTTCTCAATCCAACCCACCTTTAGCCAAAACAGCCACAACAAACATACATTCCTCACTTCTGACCCATATGGTCAGTCACACCCACATATGCAACACTGTCAGCTGACATCTTCATCACAATTTATCTAAGCCACAGACCCCACTGCCTGCATCAATGTCCACTACTTTCTCATTCTCCGAGTCACCCCACAACTCATACCACATATCCAGCCCTGCTCACATATACACACACATAAACAGTACACTCCCACTTCCTCTATCCTTTGGTGTTGGCATACATACATACATATTTACCTCATGTACCGCTGTTGAACTGCAAATCTGATACAAGCACATGTTTTAACACAAACAACAAAAGAAAAAAATTTACAAAGATTACTTGTAAACTTGACCCCAATGCTTAAATCTAAACACACAAGTACATACTAACACATACAACAGAATAAATATACACAAATTCTTAACCTACTATCTACAATGCATTGAATCTCATACTTCATGATTTACACTGGTTTATGGCAGTTACTTGTGTAAACATGCCATTAAATCTTTATCACTTACAACATTTTTGAATTTCACCCTCTTGACGCATCCCTCCAGACTTAATTTTAACACTTTATCTTTATACTTCAACTGAGCTTCATATTTGCACGGGAAATCACTTCCTAACATTACATTTAAACAAAGTCCCTTTATGACTAATAAATCTTGAATGAACAGCTCCTCCTCAATGATTACTTCAAATTCTGGGTTCCCTTTCATATAGTTTGGTTCGTTCAAGAATTCATTTTGTATCTTAGCTTGCTTGGGCTTCCCCCAATACTTATTTAAAAACAACTTTTCAAACGCCTCAAAAGTTACAAATTTATCAGCACACTGATTTGCCCAAGTTTGAGCAGAACAGTCAAGCATTCTCTTTGATAACTTCATTTTACACTGGTCTGACATACCAGGCACAAATTGGTCCTTGCATGCAGCCAAAAAATCTACTGGATGATAATTACCCACTCCTGAAAACTTTCTGCCATTAGGTGTCTGCACCATGGACCAATTAGTGTTTCCTGATGCAGTACACAATTCTAGACTATTTATTCTAGTGTTCACCTTCTCAATCTCAGTATTGTTTACTGTCACTACTTGTTCTATCTTTTTCCTAAAGTTACATTCTGTATTCTCTAATTTTCCTGACAACAAAGTTTTTGTTTCCTCAATACCTGCCACCATCCTCTTGTCAACCTCAGCCAACGCCTGCATAGTGCCCTCATTCCTGTGATCACATATTTGTTTCACATCATCTAACTTGCCTCCTACCTCAGTCTCAATAGCACCAATTCTGGCATGTATCTCCTTTTCCCTGTTTTCAAACCGTTCTGTGAGACTTCCTATCTGTTGGTCAATGTCTGTGATTATTTCTGCCTTTAATGCAAACATTGAATTTTGTAGTGCCCCAATGTCTGCCTTAAAGTCTGCTTTCAATTCTGATTTTACAGTTCCTATTTCTGATTTTACAGTTTCTATTTCTGATTTTACGGTTTCTACATCTGATCTTAAATTTGATTTTAAATGTAAGTTTGAATTTTCTATTTTTGATTCTAAATTTGAGTTTGAATTTTCTATTTTTGATTCTAATTTTGATGCTAAATTTGAGTATCAGTTTTCTATTTTTGATCCTATTTTTGATTCTAATTTTGATGCTAAATTTGAGTATCAGTTTTCTATTTTTGATTCTAAATTTGAGCTAATACTCGCTAACATGGCTGCGAACATCTCCGGTGTCAACAACATTCCCCCAGTATTTACCCTCTCTGGACTTTCTGGTATGCTACTCTCTGAAATTACGTCGCTTGGCGACATTTTAAAAACCCTATCCATTATCGGTATCACAAGAAAGCTTGATTAACATACAAGAATTTATAGCGCCAGCGGCTTTACTTATCTTTTAATCCAGAAGTTGCTGCAACGAGCTGCGACGTCTCCAACGCTCGCTGCCGTCTGTTGTAGAAACTGTGGCTGGAATATGTCCTCACTGCATCCCTTATCCTTTGTAGAATCGAAGCTGCTGGGCCCCGACGTTCCGTTGACGACTTGCGAAGTACCCACGATCACTGCCGTCCGTTGCAGAAGATGAAATTTGAGTGCGTGGATCCCGACGCCGCCGCTCACTGCTGCCGGGCCGATGCGCCGTCGATCGCCGGTTACGGATGCCCGCGCCCGAATTCTGCCAGTCACCAACCGTCGTTAAACGCGCGATGCGTTCGCGTACTTGTTTGCAACTGTTCGTAACTGTTCACTGTCCTATACACACCCTAACCTCTCCGTCTGAGCAAGTCCAACGTGAACTTATCCCGGAAAAGCCCCCAAATGCGAGGGTGAAGGTCGGGGTGAGAGTTTAAAATAGAGAAAGTTTAATTTTTACAACTCACAACCACCAGCTGCGAACCAATTTCCTAAACATGCAAAAACACTGGAACTGTGATTGCGACTGTTTGACTCGTTTTCTAGGGGATGATATCACACGTTCGCAGCTTTCCTTCCCTGCATATGATTAACAAAACAAATTCATTATAAAATCAAGTTCATGAGAGAAAAGAGTGTACTAACTACTATTTTTGAAAACACATGAAAGTTCACTTTATGTTGTTTATTTCACAATATTTGAACCCTGTGGCTGATACGTCTGTACGTCGACACATTTACCAAATAAAGTTATAGCTCGTGAGCCCCCAGACAAAATGAATATTTGTCGCGAATTGTTTTCACACCACGTGGCTATCTCAAATACCGTTTATGTTCATGCCTATGCGACGACACGTTTTACATTAACAAATCACAGTCACTTTAATTCAATGCGATGCACACCTTGTTCCACCGGCTAAATATTCACAAACACACAGTAGCACTCGATTTAACTTGGTACAGTCTACGACGAGCAACCACACGTGGCGATTGCCACAGACAAATATCAAGTCACCACCTCGAGATCCACATGCCGACTGATGCAGAGCGACGCCGCCCGGCCAGCTCACCACGTGCTCTGGAGTCCTCACTTCCTGCGAAAAGCTCAACTGCCGAGGTTTTTTCCCCTACGTCATCAACTTCCCCATGTGAACTGTTCTAACCGATTTGCCAACGTACAGTGCTCAGCCAATACATTTCTAAAACTTTACTTAAAATCAAAATAATTACACTACACATTAAACAAATATTTTCTTACGTTTTTATATTAGTATAAACATCCTTTGTACTGTTTATCATAATCGTGCAATTTCTTATATCACAGATAAGTGATTTAACTGAATACTTCAAGATAAAATACAAAAGATTGAAAATAAAATGAAAAATAGTTAATATATTATTTTTATAAACAAACATTGCCATGCTAGTTGTGTAACTGTCTTGTCTTCGTTGGTAATTTATTACTTTTCATTGTCAATTAAACATATTACGTTAGATGTGACTATATCAGCTAATGTATTGTTTATTTATCAACAGGCTATTTTGTAATAAGGGCCTCAAAGGTTCCTAACTGCATCGTATTACTTCAAATGCCAGTAGTATTACAATATTTGTGCATTGCACTGTGCCTGGCACTCGCCATTGTCCCTCTCTCCCCTCACCGGAAACGAACTGGAAAATCCTAAGTTGGAACAAGCCACCAACGTCGGCCTGCTCGCTGGCCTCCCGTCAGCTACAAGCACACAGCAAATCTCAACGTGGAGAATTTCTACCTGTGGCCTAACTATAAATGTTGTCACCCAACTGTGTACAGACATTGCTACCATAATGAATAAGATTAAAATTGTGTAACATTTAGTGCATTGGCATGGTCAATGTTTGCAGTGAACTTCATACTGTTTAATTATCAAATGCTATTGATTACCGGTATTTCTATTAGGCGGTAATCTCACAATACCCCCACTTGCGGCATCCAAACCATGTGCAGGATGGCGCAAGTAGCACCAAAATTAATACATTCAAATGAGCAAAATTTTCAATTACAAAATTATTGAATCGGATTGGCTCAAACACTGTGCCAATTATGACCTCAACTAATGCAAAAAATAAATAAATAGATAAATAAAAAATAAACAGGGCAGTGAGAAAATTTCCCAATATTTGTACCATTAAGATCACTTGTAGGGTGTGCATATTTTTAAGAAAAGAATCCTTATAACTAATTACATCCATGAATTTTAAGTGTGCCTGTTGTTTATATACAGAATTGACACCAAATTTATAATAGTATTACCTTTAGTCTTTAGAGGACCTTGTTCTACATGGAAAAACTAGAATTATCACTATAAAAACTTTTGACGGTGTACACTCCACTTGTTTAAAGGAAATCTCTCACCACTTTGACACTGAGAACACCAGAGTCATCGTTGCAGCAACTCTGGTCCATGGTGTACGGTCCTATGTCTTCGTCATTTCAACCAACATGCTGTTGCAGCTTAGATTCATGGCACTGGATCAAGCGTTCTTGTTCACACACGTCATATGCACCCTACATGGAACAGGAAGAGCAGAAAGCACTCATGAGTCAACATAGACAAAAGTTTGTCTGGGCACCAGGATTTGGTTGGATTTGTATCCCACCCCTTTGCCATCCAGACTTGGTGCAATTTTTAACTAAGTATTGAGACATGTACAGTAACATGCAAATCAACAGAATTAAGAACTCAATGTGGCTTGTGTTAGTCATTATCAGATCAACCCAAATCACCATGCCTGCACTCTCATCAGCCATAGCTTCAGATGAAACAGACAAGAGAATATGAGGCCTACTTGGAGTATTACTCCAGCAAATAAAAAAAAAAAAACCTGCCTGTGTCAAAAATATATCTTAAAGTTCAAATAATACTACCAAAAGAATGTTATCATAGAGAATTTTCTCTTCTATCATAATGACACCTACAAACATAAATACAAATCCTACCCCCTCGCACCAAAAAAAATTATTTTTGCTGGTGTGAGATTTAAATTTTGATCCCTGTCATCAGCCTCATGTGCTTTCCACAAGTACTCCCCACAATAAAATATCTAAGTTTAAAGTCTAATTTCTAAATTAGTTTCTCACAAAACATCTACATTTTTAAATAAAGTATCACCAAACCCTATTGATACTCAGGCTAGACAGAAAAATAGTTCTCGTCAACTGTTGTTGCAGAAATTGTTCAGTCAACAGTTGAGCACCATTAAAGAAACCAAAATGTGTTATCAGAAACAGTTTAATATAACAATGCAGAGCATTCCATATTAGACACATTACCTACCAAACTCTCAAAGAGCGAGACATTAAAGAGCAAACACTTTCTCTCATTGAAACATTTCTCAATCCAACCCACCTTTAGCCAAAACAGCCACAACAAACATACATTCCTCACTTCTGACCCATATGGTCAGTCACACCCACATATGCAACACTGTCAGCTGACATCTTCATCACAATTTATCTAAGCCACAGACCCCACTGCCTGCATCAATGTCCACTACTTTCTCATTCTCCGAGTCACCCCACAACTCATACCACATATCCAGCCCTGCTCACATATACACACACATAAACAGTACACTCCCACTTCCTCTATCCTTTGGTGTTGGCATACATACATACATATTTACCTCATGTACCGCTGTTGAACTGCAAATCTGATACAAGCACATGTTTTAACACAAACAACAAAAGAAAAAAATTTACAAAGATTACTTGTAAACTTGACCCCAATGCTTAAATCTAAACACACAAGTACATACTAACACATACAACAGAATAAATATACACAAATTCTTAACCTACTATCTACAATGCATTGAATCTCATACTTCATGATTTACACTGGTTTATGGCAGTTACTTGTGTAAACATGCCATTAAATCTTTATCACTTACAACATTTTTGAATTTCACCCTCTTGACGCATCCCTCCAGACTTAATTTTAACACTTTATCTTTATACTTCAACTGAGCTTCATATTTGCACGGGAAATCACTTCCTAACATTACATTTAAACAAAGTCCCTTTATGACTAATAAATCTTGAATGAACAGCTCCTCCTCAATGATTACTTCAAATTCTGGGTTCCCTTTCATATAGTTTGGTTCGTTCAAGAATTCATTTTGTATCTTAGCTTGCTTGGGCTTCCCCCAATACTTATTTAAAAACAACTTTTCAAACGCCTCAAAAGTTACAAATTTATCAGCACACTGATTTGCCCAAGTTTGAGCAGAACAGTCAAGCATTCTCTTTGATAACTTCATTTTACACTGGTCTGACATACCAGGCACAAATTGGTCCTTGCATGCAGCCAAAAAATCTACTGGATGATAATTACCCACTCCTGAAAACTTTCTGCCATTAGGTGTCTGCACCATGGACCAATTAGTGTTTCCTGATGCAGTACACAATTCTAGACTATTTATTCTAGTGTTCACCTTCTCAATCTCAGTATTGTTTACTGTCACTACTTGTTCTATCTTTTTCCTAAAGTTACATTCTGTATTCTCTAATTTTCCTGACAACAAAGTTTTTGTTTCCTCAATACCTGCCACCATCCTCTTGTCAACCTCAGCCAACGCCTGCATAGTGCCCTCATTCCTGTGATCACATATTTGTTTCACATCATCTAACTTGCCTCCTACCTCAGTCTCAATAGCACCAATTCTGGCATGTATCTCCTTTTCCCTGTTTTCAAACCGTTCTGTGAGACTTCCTATCTGTTGGTCAATGTCTGTGATTATTTCTGCCTTTAATGCAAACATTGAATTTTGTAGTGCCCCAATGTCTGCCTTAAAGTCTGCTTTCAATTCTGATTTTACAGTTCCTATTTCTGATTTTACAGTTTCTATTTCTGATTTTACGGTTTCTACATCTGATCTTAAATTTGATTTTAAATGTAAGTTTGAATTTTCTATTTTTGATTCTAAATTTGAGTTTGAATTTTCTATTTTTGATTCTAATTTTGATGCTAAATTTGAGTATCAGTTTTCTATTTTTGATCCTATTTTTGATTCTAATTTTGATGCTAAATTTGAGTATCAGTTTTCTATTTTTGATTCTAAATTTGAGCTAATACTCGCTAACATGGCTGCGAACATCTCCGGTGTCAACAACATTCCCCCAGTATTTACCCTCTCTGGACTTTCTGGTATGCTACTCTCTGAAATTACGTCGCTTGGCGACATTTTAAAAACCCTATCCATTATCGGTATCACAAGAAAGCTTGATTAACATACAAGAATTTATAGCGCCAGCGGCTTTACTTATCTTTTAATCCAGAAGTTGCTGCAACGAGCTGCGACGTCTCCAACGCTCGCTGCCGTCTGTTGTAGAAACTGTGGCTGGAATATGTCCTCACTGCATCCCTTATCCTTTGTAGAATCGAAGCTGCTGGGCCCCGACGTTCCGTTGACGACTTGCGAAGTACCCACGATCACTGCCGTCCGTTGCAGAAGATGAAATTTGAGTGCGTGGATCCCGACGCCGCCGCTCACTGCTGCCGGGCCGATGCGCCGTCGATCGCCGGTTACGGATGCCCGCGCCCGAATTCTGCCAGTCACCAACCGTCGTTAAACGCGCGATGCGTTCGCGTACTTGTTTGCAACTGTTCGTAACTGTTCACTGTCCTATACACACCCTAACCTCTCCGTCTGAGCAAGTCCAACGTGAACTTATCCCGGAAAAGCCCCCAAATGCGAGGGTGAAGGTCGGGGTGAGAGTTTAAAATAGAGAAAGTTTAATTTTTACAACTCACAACCACCAGCTGCGAACCAATTTCCTAAACATGCAAAAACACTGGAACTGTGATTGCGACTGTTTGACTCGTTTTCTAGGGGATGATATCACACGTTCGCAGCTTTCCTTCCCTGCATATGATTAACAAAACAAATTCATTATAAAATCAAGTTCATGAGAGAAAAGAGTGTACTAACTACTATTTTTGAAAACACATGAAAGTTCACTTTATGTTGTTTATTTCACAATATTTGAACCCTGTGGCTGATACGTCTGTACGTCGACACATTTACCAAATAAAGTTATAGCTCGTGAGCCCCCAGACAAAATGAATATTTGTCGCGAATTGTTTTCACACCACGTGGCTATCTCAAATACCGTTTATGTTCATGCCTATGCGACGACACGTTTTACATTAACAAATCACAGTCACTTTAATTCAATGCGATGCACACCTTGTTCCACCGGCTAAATATTCACAAACACACAGTAGCACTCGATTTAACTTGGTACAGTCTACGACGAGCAACCACACGTGGCGATTGCCACAGACAAATATCAAGTCACCACCTCGAGATCCACATGCCGACTGATGCAGAGCGACGCCGCCCGGCCAGCTCACCACGTGCTCTGGAGTCCTCACTTCCTGCGAAAAGCTCAACTGCCGAGGTTTTTTCCCCTACGTCATCAACTTCCCCATGTGAACTGTTCTAACCGATTTGCCAATGTACAGCGCTCAGCCAATACATTTCTAAAACTTTACTTAAAATCAAAATAATTACACTACACATTAAACAAATATTTTCTTACGTTTTTATATTAGTATAAACATCCTTTGTACTGTTTATCATAATCGTGCAATTTCTTATATCACAGATAAGTGATTTAACTGAATACTTCAAGATAAAATACAAAAGATTGAAAATAAAATGAAAAATAGTTAATATATTATTTTTATAAACAAACATTGCCATGCTAGTTGTGTAACTGTCTTGTCTTCGTTGGTAATTTATTACTTTTCATTGTCAATTAAACATATTACGTTAGATGTGACTATATCAGCTAATGTATTGTTTATTTATCAACAGGCTATTTTGTAATAAGGGCCTCAAAGGTTCCTAACTGCATCGTATTACTTCAAATGCCAGTAGTATTACAATATTTGTGCATTGCACTGTGCCTGGCACTCGCCATTGTCCCTCTCTCCCCTCACCGGAAACGAACTGGAAAATCCTAAGTTGGAACAAGCCACCAACGTCGGCCTGCTCGCTGGCCTCCCGTCAGCTACAAGCACACAGCAAATCTCAACGTGGAGAATTTCTACCTGTGGCCTAACTATAAATGTTGTCACCCAACTGTGTACAGACATTGCTACCATAATGAATAAGATTAAAATTGTGTAACATTTAGTGCATTGGCATGGTCAATGTTTGCAGTGAACTTCATACTGTTTAATTATCAAATGCTATTGATTACCGGTATTTCTATTAGGCGGTAATCTCACAATACCCCCACTTGCGGCATCCAAACCATGTGCAGGATGGCGCAAGTAGCACCAAAATTAATACATTCAAATGAGCAAAATTTTCAATTACAAAATTATTGAATCGGATTGGCTCAAACACTGTGCCAATTATGACCTCAACTAATGCAAAAAATAAATAAATAGATAAATAAAAAATAAACAGGGCAGTGAGAAAATTTCCCAATATTTGTACCATTAAGATCACTTGTAGGGTGTGCATATTTTTAAGAAAAGAATCCTTATAACTAATTACATCCATGAATTTTAAGTGTGCCTGTTGTTTATATACAGAATTGACACCAAATTTATAATAGTATTACCTTTAGTCTTTAGAGGACCTTGTTCTACATGGAAAAACTAGAATTATCACTATAAAAACTTTTGACGGTGTACACTCCACTTGTTTAAAGGAAATCTCTCACCACTTTGACACTGAGAACACCAGAGTCATCGTTGCAGCAACTCTGGTCCATGGTGTACGGTCCTATGTCTTCGTCATTTCAACCAACATGCTGTTGCAGCTTAGATTCATGGCACTGGATCAAGCGTTCTTGTTCACACACGTCATATGCACCCTACATGGAACAGGAAGAGCAGAAAGCACTCATGAGTCAACATAGACAAAAGTTTGTCTGGGCACCAGGATTTGGTTGGATTTGTATCCCACCCCTTTGCCATCCAGACTTGGTGCAATTTTTAACTAAGTATTGAGACATGTACAGTAACATGCAAATCAACAGAATTAAGAACTCAAAGTGGCTTGTGTTAGTCATTATCAGATCAACCCAAATCACCATGCCTGCACTCTCATCAGCCATAGCTTCAGATGAAACAGACAAGAGAATATGAGGCCTACTTGGAGTATTACTCCAGCAAATAAAAAAAAAAAAACCTGCCTGTGTCAAAAATATATCTTAAAGTTCAAATAATACTACCAAAAGAATGTTATCATAGAGAATTTTCTCTTCTATCATAATGACACCTACAAACATAAATACAAATCCTACCCCCTCGCACCAAAAAAAATTATTTTTGCTGGTGTGAGATTTAAATTTTGATCCCTGTCATCAGCCTCATGTGCTTTCCACAAGTACTCCCCACAATAAAATATCTAAGTTTAAAGTCTAATTTCAAAATTAGTTTCTCACAAAACATCTACATTTTTAAATAAAGTATCACCAAACCCTATTGATACTCAGGCTAGACAGAAAAATAGTTCTCGTCAACTGTTGTTGCAGAAATTGTTCAGTCAACAGTTGAGCACCATTAAAGAAACCAAAATGTGTTATCAGAAACAGTTTAATATAACAATGCAGAGCATTCCATATTAGACACATTACCTACCAAACTCTCAAAGAGCGAGACATTAAAGAGCAAACACTTTCTCTCATTGAAACATTTCTCAATCCAACCCACCTTTAGCCAAAACAGCCACAACAAACATACATTCCTCACTTCTGACCCATATGGTCAGTCACACCCACATATGCAACACTGTCAGCTGACATCTTCATCACAATTTATCTAAGCCACAGACCCCACTGCCTGCATCAATGTCCACTACTTTCTCATTCTCCGAGTCACCCCACAACTCATACCACATATCCAGCCCTGCTCACATATACACACACATAAACAGTACACTCCCACTTCCTCTATCCTTTGGTGTTGGCATACATACATACATATTTACCTCATGTACCGCTGTTGAACTGCAAATCTGATACAAGCACATGTTTTAACACAAACAACAAAAGAAAAAAATTTACAAAGATTACTTGTAAACTTGACCCCAATGCTTAAATCTAAACACACAAGTACATACTAACACATACAACAGAATAAATATACACAAATTCTTAACCTACTATCTACAATGCATTGAATCTCATACTTCATGATTTACACTGGTTTATGGCAGTTACTTGTGTAAACATGCCATTAAATCTTTATCACTTACAACATTTTTGAATTTCACCCTCTTGACGCATCCCTCCAGACTTAATTTTAACACTTTATCTTTATACTTCAACTGAGCTTCATATTTGCACGGGAAATCACTTCCTAACATTACATTTAAACAAAGTCCCTTTATGACTAATAAATCTTGAATGAACAGCTCCTCCTCAATGATTACTTCAAATTCTGGGTTCCCTTTCATATAGTTTGGTTCGTTCAAGAATTCATTTTGTATCTTAGCTTGCTTGGGCTTCCCCCAATACTTATTTAAAAACAACTTTTCAAACGCCTCAAAAGTTACAAATTTATCAGCACACTGATTTGCCCAAGTTTGAGCAGAACAGTCAAGCATTCTCTTTGATAACTTCATTTTACACTGGTCTGACATACCAGGCACAAATTGGTCCTTGCATGCAGCCAAAAAATCTACTGGATGATAATTACCCACTCCTGAAAACTTTCTGCCATTAGGTGTCTGCACCATGGACCAATTAGTGTTTCCTGATGCAGTACACAATTCTAGACTATTTATTCTAGTGTTCACCTTCTCAATCTCAGTATTGTTTACTGTCACTACTTGTTCTATCTTTTTCCTAAAGTTACATTCTGTATTCTCTAATTTTCCTGACAACAAAGTTTTTGTTTCCTCAATACCTGCCACCATCCTCTTGTCAACCTCAGCCAACGCCTGCATAGTGCCCTCATTCCTGTGATCACATATTTGTTTCACATCATCTAACTTGCCTCCTACCTCAGTCTCAATAGCACCAATTCTGGCATGTATCTCCTTTTCCCTGTTTTCAAACCGTTCTGTGAGACTTCCTATCTGTTGGTCAATGTCTGTGATTATTTCTGCCTTTAATGCAAACATTGAATTTTGTAGTGCCCCAATGTCTGCCTTAAAGTCTGCTTTCAATTCTGATTTTACAGTTCCTATTTCTGATTTTACAGTTTCTATTTCTGATTTTACGGTTTCTACATCTGATCTTAAATTTGATTTTAAATGTAAGTTTGAATTTTCTATTTTTGATTCTAAATTTGAGTTTGAATTTTCTATTTTTGATTCTAATTTTGATGCTAAATTTGAGTATCAGTTTTCTATTTTTGATCCTATTTTTGATTCTAATTTTGATGCTAAATTTGAGTATCAGTTTTCTATTTTTGATTCTAAATTTGAGCTAATACTCGCTAACATGGCTGCGAACATCTCCGGTGTCAACAACATTCCCCCAGTATTTACCCTCTCTGGACTTTCTGGTATGCTACTCTCTGAAATTACGTCGCTTGGCGACATTTTAAAAACCCTATCCATTATCGGTATCACAAGAAAGCTTGATTAACATACAAGAATTTATAGCGCCAGCGGCTTTACTTATCTTTTAATCCAGAAGTTGCTGCAACGAGCTGCGACGTCTCCAACGCTCGCTGCCGTCTGTTGTAGAAACTGTGGCTGGAATATGTCCTCACTGCATCCCTTATCCTTTGTAGAATCGAAGCTGCTGGGCCCCGACGTTCCGTTGACGACTTGCGAAGTACCCACGATCACTGCCGTCCGTTGCAGAAGATGAAATTTGAGTGCGTGGATCCCGACGCCGCCGCTCACTGCTGCCGGGCCGATGCGCCGTCGATCGCCGGTTACGGATGCCCGCGCCCGAATTCTGCCAGTCACCAACCGTCGTTAAACGCGCGATGCGTTCGCGTACTTGTTTGCAACTGTTCGTAACTGTTCACTGTCCTATACACACCCTAACCTCTCCGTCTGAGCAAGTCCAACGTGAACTTATCCCGGAAAAGCCCCCAAATGCGAGGGTGAAGGTCGGGGTGAGAGTTTAAAATAGAGAAAGTTTAATTTTTACAACTCACAACCACCAGCTGCGAACCAATTTCCTAAACATGCAAAAACACTGGAACTGTGATTGCGACTGTTTGACTCGTTTTCTAGGGGATGATATCACACGTTCGCAGCTTTCCTTCCCTGCATATGATTAACAAAACAAATTCATTATAAAATCAAGTTCATGAGAGAAAAGAGTGTACTAACTACTATTTTTGAAAACACATGAAAGTTCACTTTATGTTGTTTATTTCACAATATTTGAACCCTGTGGCTGATACGTCTGTACGTCGACACATTTACCAAATAAAGTTATAGCTCGTGAGCCCCCAGACAAAATGAATATTTGTCGCGAATTGTTTTCACACCACGTGGCTATCTCAAATACCGTTTATGTTCATGCCTATGCGACGACACGTTTTACATTAACAAATCACAGTCACTTTAATTCAATGCGATGCACACCTTGTTCCACCGGCTAAATATTCACAAACACACAGTAGCACTCGATTTAACTTGGTACAGTCTACGACGAGCAACCACACGTGGCGATTGCCACAGACAAATATCAAGTCACCACCTCGAGATCCACATGCCGACTGATGCAGAGCGACGCCGCCCGGCCAGCTCACCACGTGCTCTGGAGTCCTCACTTCCTGCGAAAAGCTCAACTGCCGAGGTTTTTTCCCCTACGTCATCAACTTCCCCATGTGAACTGTTCTAACCGATTTGCCAATGTACAGCGCTCAGCCAATACATTTCTAAAACTTTACTTAAAATCAAAATAATTACACTACACATTAAACAAATATTTTCTTACGTTTTTATATTAGTATAAACATCCTTTGTACTGTTTATCATAATCGTGCAATTTCTTATATCACAGATAAGTGATTTAACTGAATACTTCAAGATAAAATACAAAAGATTGAAAATAAAATGAAAAATAGTTAATATATTATTTTTATAAACAAACATTGCCATGCTAGTTGTGTAACTGTCTTGTCTTCGTTGGTAATTTATTACTTTTCATTGTCAATTAAACATATTACGTTAGATGTGACTATATCAGCTAATGTATTGTTTATTTATCAACAGGCTATTTTGTAATAAGGGCCTCAAAGGTTCCTAACTGCATCGTATTACTTCAAATGCCAGTAGTATTACAATATTTGTGCATTGCACTGTGCCTGGCACTCGCCATTGTCCCTCTCTCCCCTCACCGGAAACGAACTGGAAAATCCTAAGTTGGAACAAGCCACCAACGTCGGCCTGCTCGCTGGCCTCCCGTCAGCTACAAGCACACAGCAAATCTCAACGTGGAGAATTTCTACCTGTGGCCTAACTATAAATGTTGTCACCCAACTGTGTACAGACATTGCTACCATAATGAATAAGATTAAAATTGTGTAACATTTAGTGCATTGGCATGGTCAATGTTTGCAGTGAACTTCATACTGTTTAATTATCAAATGCTATTGATTACCGGTATTTCTATTAGGCGGTAATCTCACAATACCCCCACTTGCGGCATCCAAACCATGTGCAGGATGGCGCAAGTAGCACCAAAATTAATACATTCAAATGAGCAAAATTTTCAATTACAAAATTATTGAATCGGATTGGCTCAAACACTGTGCCAATTATGACCTCAACTAATGCAAAAAATAAATAAATAGATAAATAAAAAATAAACAGGGCAGTGAGAAAATTTCCCAATATTTGTACCATTAAGATCACTTGTAGGGTGTGCATATTTTTAAGAAAAGAATCCTTATAACTAATTACATCCATGAATTTTAAGTGTGCCTGTTGTTTATATACAGAATTGACACCAAATTTATAATAGTATTACCTTTAGTCTTTAGAGGACCTTGTTCTACATGGAAAAACTAGAATTATCACTATAAAAACTTTTGACGGTGTACACTCCACTTGTTTAAAGGAAATCTCTCACCACTTTGACACTGAGAACACCAGAGTCATCGTTGCAGCAACTCTGGTCCATGGTGTACGGTCCTATGTCTTCGTCATTTCAACCAACATGCTGTTGCAGCTTAGATTCATGGCACTGGATCAAGCGTTCTTGTTCACACACGTCATATGCACCCTACATGGAACAGGAAGAGCAGAAAGCACTCATGAGTCAACATAGACAAAAGTTTGTCTGGGCACCAGGATTTGGTTGGATTTGTATCCCACCCCTTTGCCATCCAGACTTGGTGCAATTTTTAACTAAGTATTGAGACATGTACAGTAACATGCAAATCAACAGAATTAAGAACTCAAAGTGGCTTGTGTTAGTCATTATCAGATCAACCCAAATCACCATGCCTGCACTCTCATCAGCCATAGCTTCAGATGAAACAGACAAGAGAATATGAGGCCTACTTGGAGTATTACTCCAGCAAATAAAAAAAAAACCTGCCTGTGTCAAAAATATATCTTAAAGTTCAAATAATACTACCAAAAGAATGTTATCATAGAGAATTTTCTCTTCTATCATAATGACACCTACAAACATAAATACAAATCCTACCCCCTCGCACCAAAAAAAATTATTTTTGCTGGTGTGAGATTTAAATTTTGATCCCTGTCATCAGCCTCATGTGCTTTCCACAAGTACTCCCCACAATAAAATATCTAAGTTTAAAGTCTAATTTCAAAATTAGTTTCTCACAAAACATCTACATTTTTAAATAAAGTATCACCAAACCCTATTGATACTCAGGCTAGACAGAAAAATAGTTCTCGTCAACTGTTGTTGCAGAAATTGTTCAGTCAACAGTTGAGCACCATTAAAGAAACCAAAATGTGTTATCAGAAACAGTTTAATATAACAATGCAGAGCATTCCATATTAGACACATTACCTACCAAACTCTCAAAGAGCGAGACATTAAAGAGCAAACACTTTCTCTCATTGAAACATTTCTCAATCCAACCCACCTTTAGCCAAAACAGCCACAACAAACATACATTCCTCACTTCTGACCCATATGGTCAGTCACACCCACATATGCAACACTGTCAGCTGACATCTTCATCACAATTTATCTAAGCCACAGACCCCACTGCCTGCATCAATGTCCACTACTTTCTCATTCTCCGAGTCACCCCACAACTCATACCACATATCCAGCCCTGCTCACATATACACACACATAAACAGTACACTCCCACTTCCTCTATCCTTTGGTGTTGGCATACATACATACATATTTACCTCATGTACCGCTGTTGAACTGCAAATCTGATACAAGCACATGTTTTAACACAAACAACAAAAGAAAAAAATTTACAAAGATTACTTGTAAACTTGACCCCAATGCTTAAATCTAAACACACAAGTACATACTAACACATACAACAGAATAAATATACACAAATTCTTAACCTACTATCTACAATGCATTGAATCTCATACTTCATGATTTACACTGGTTTATGGCAGTTACTTGTGTAAACATGCCATTAAATCTTTATCACTTACAACATTTTTGAATTTCACCCTCTTGACGCATCCCTCCAGACTTAATTTTAACACTTTATCTTTATACTTCAACTGAGCTTCATATTTGCACGGGAAATCACTTCCTAACATTACATTTAAACAAAGTCCCTTTATGACTAATAAATCTTGAATGAACAGCTCCTCCTCAATGATTACTTCAAATTCTGGGTTCCCTTTCATATAGTTTGGTTCGTTCAAGAATTCATTTTGTATCTTAGCTTGCTTGGGCTTCCCCCAATACTTATTTAAAAACAACTTTTCAAACGCCTCAAAAGTTACAAATTTATCAGCACACTGATTTGCCCAAGTTTGAGCAGAACAGTCAAGCATTCTCTTTGATAACTTCATTTTACACTGGTCTGACATACCAGGCACAAATTGGTCCTTGCATGCAGCCAAAAAATCTACTGGATGATAATTACCCACTCCTGAAAACTTTCTGCCATTAGGTGTCTGCACCATGGACCAATTAGTGTTTCCTGATGCAGTACACAATTCTAGACTATTTATTCTAGTGTTCACCTTCTCAATCTCAGTATTGTTTACTGTCACTACTTGTTCTATCTTTTTCCTAAAGTTACATTCTGTATTCTCTAATTTTCCTGACAACAAAGTTTTTGTTTCCTCAATACCTGCCACCATCCTCTTGTCAACCTCAGCCAACGCCTGCATAGTGCCCTCATTCCTGTGATCACATATTTGTTTCACATCATCTAACTTGCCTCCTACCTCAGTCTCAATAGCACCAATTCTGGCATGTATCTCCTTTTCCCTGTTTTCAAACCGTTCTGTGAGACTTCCTATCTGTTGGTCAATGTCTGTGATTATTTCTGCCTTTAATGCAAACATTGAATTTTGTAGTGCCCCAATGTCTGCCTTAAAGTCTGCTTTCAATTCTGATTTTACAGTTCCTATTTCTGATTTTACAGTTTCTATTTCTGATTTTACGGTTTCTACATCTGATCTTAAATTTGATTTTAAATGTAAGTTTGAATTTTCTATTTTTGATTCTAAATTTGAGTTTGAATTTTCTATTTTTGATTCTAATTTTGATGCTAAATTTGAGTATCAGTTTTCTATTTTTGATCCTATTTTTGATTCTAATTTTGATGCTAAATTTGAGTATCAGTTTTCTATTTTTGATTCTAAATTTGAGCTAATACTCGCTAACATGGCTGCGAACATCTCCGGTGTCAACAACATTCCCCCAGTATTTACCCTCTCTGGACTTTCTGGTATGCTACTCTCTGAAATTACGTCGCTTGGCGACATTTTAAAAACCCTATCCATTATCGGTATCACAAGAAAGCTTGATTAACATACAAGAATTTATAGCGCCAGCGGCTTTACTTATCTTTTAATCCAGAAGTTGCTGCAACGAGCTGCGACGTCTCCAACGCTCGCTGCCGTCTGTTGTAGAAACTGTGGCTGGAATATGTCCTCACTGCATCCCTTATCCTTTGTAGAATCGAAGCTGCTGGGCCCCGACGTTCCGTTGACGACTTGCGAAGTACCCACGATCACTGCCGTCCGTTGCAGAAGATGAAATTTGAGTGCGTGGATCCAGACGCCGCCGCTCACTGCTGCCGGGCCGATGCGCCGTCGATCGCCGGTTACGGATGCCCGCGCCCGAATTCTGCCAGTCACCAACCGTCGTTAAACGCGCGATGCGTTCGCGTACTTGTTTGCAACTGTTCGTAACTGTTCACTGTCCTATACACACCCTAACCTCTCCGTCTGAGCAAGTCCAACGTGAACTTATCCCGGAAAAGCCCCCAAATGCGAGGGTGAAGGTCGGGGTGAGAGTTTAAAATAGAGAAAGTTTAATTTTTACAACTCACAACCACCAGCTGCGAACCAATTTCCTAAACATGCAAAAACACTGGAACTGTGATTGCGACTGTTTGACTCGTTTTCTAGGGGATGATATCACACGTTCGCAGCTTTCCTTCCCTGCATATGATTAACAAAACAAATTCATTATAAAATCAAGTTCATGAGAGAAAAGAGTGTACTAACTACTATTTTTGAAAACACATGAAAGTTCACTTTATGTTGTTTATTTCACAATATTTGAACCCTGTGGCTGATACGTCTGTACGTCGACACATTTACCAAATAAAGTTATAGCTCGTGAGCCCCCAGACAAAATGAATATTTGTCGCGAATTGTTTTCACACCACGTGGCTATCTCAAATACCGTTTATGTTCATGCCTATGCGACGACACGTTTTACATTAACAAATCACAGTCACTTTAATTCAATGCGATGCACACCTTGTTCCACCGGCTAAATATTCACAAACACACAGTAGCACTCGATTTAACTTGGTACAGTCTACGACGAGCAACCACACGTGGCGATTGCCACAGACAAATATCAAGTCACCACCTCGAGATCCACATGCCGACTGATGCAGAGCGACGCCGCCCGGCCAGCTCACCACGTGCTCTGGAGTCCTCACTTCCTGCGAAAAGCTCAACTGCCGAGGTTTTTTCCCCTACGTCATCAACTTCCCCATGTGAACTGTTCTAACCGATTTGCCAATGTACAGCGCTCAGCCAATACATTTCTAAAACTTTACTTAAAATCAAAATAATTACACTACACATTAAACAAATATTTTCTTACGTTTTTATATTAGTATAAACATCCTTTGTACTGTTTATCATAATCGTGCAATTTCTTATATCACAGATAAGTGATTTAACTGAATACTTCAAGATAAAATACAAAAGATTGAAAATAAAATGAAAAATAGTTAATATATTATTTTTATAAACAAACATTGCCATGCTAGTTGTGTAACTGTCTTGTCTTCGTTGGTAATTTATTACTTTTCATTGTCAATTAAACATATTACGTTAGATGTGACTATATCAGCTAATGTATTGTTTATTTATCAACAGGCTATTTTGTAATAAGGGCCTCAAAGGTTCCTAACTGCATCGTATTACTTCAAATGCCAGTAGTATTACAATATTTGTGCATTGCACTGTGCCTGGCACTCGCCATTGTCCCTCTCTCCCCTCACCGGAAACGAACTGGAAAATCCTAAGTTGGAACAAGCCACCAACGTCGGCCTGCTCGCTGGCCTCCCGTCAGCTACAAGCACACAGCAAATCTCAACGTGGAGAATTTCTACCTATGGCCTAACTATAAATGTTGTCACCCAACTGTGTACATACATTGCTACCATAATTAATAAGATTAAAATTGTGTAACATTTAGTGCATTAGCATGGTCAATGTTTGCAGTGAACTTCATACTGTTTAATTATCAAATGCTATTGATTACCGGTATTTCTATTAGGCGGTAATCTCACATCGGCTACTGCAGATTTATTGTGTTGGCCTAATCGAATGTAGCGTTCATGTTCGCGTATGCGTGTTGTCTAAATGAAAGTAATATAAAGTGTAGTAACAACCAGCTCACATCAGTTACCCAGATGAAGGCCACTGTAACGTTGGCCGAAACGTTGGTTATTTAAGTAATAGCCTTACATCATGACGCGGTACCATACCTAGGAAACGTTTATGTCATCTGACTCTGGCCGCGGAAGCCTATGTAATTATAATGAATGAATTTTGTATAGCTTATGGGATTTAACTATGGGGTCATCAGTCCCTAAACTTACACACTACTTATGAACTAGGTAACACTAAGGACGGCACAAATATCCATGCCCGAAGGGGGATTCGAACCCCCGACCGTAGTGGCCGTGCAGACCGTGACTGGCGCGCCTCAGTCTCCTCGGCCACCGCGGCCGGCTCCAAATCATAGACCATAGATAACACAGACTGCGCATGTCCCTATCTCTGCTGTGTAGTAGTTTGAAACCAACATGTAACATTGCCCTGAGTCACTCGACTGACTTTTCGTCACAACAAACAACAGTTTTTCTCATTTGTAGCTGAAATCGAGCAATGATTTTAACAATAAAACGAGTTCTCGTATTCCTACTACGCATGCAGCGGCAAGGTAACCTAATTTCTCCAAAATTAGTAATATTAATGCGATATCGTTTTTATATGTGGTCTGACGGTTAATTTTGCAAGAAGTAATTGCATATTCTCCGTTTTTGTGTTGTACTATAAATTTTTATTTTTTTCTTCAAATGATGTTTGTAATTATGGACAGGAGTACTATCATATTTGGTTTCGACCAAGTTTATGCCATCAAGTAAGTCATTCCTGGTGCATATCTAGTTCAATTCATTATACGTATAAAACGAGTTATAATTGTCGAGTGCATTGGTATAGTTTTCCCATCGTATTATTCTAATGTTAAGAGCCATTGTTTTGCTCGTTTTACGTATTGGCATCACTGTATGTATGGGCGCCATATAGTGTAAACTGTCTTATTGTATAAAAATGAGAAATTACGGATACAAACCGATTGTAGTTATTATAAGCGCGCAACAAAATATTGCACATGTATTGTTGAGGAATCGTAAGAAAACTGCTGCTGCTTGTTAAGCTGATATTTCCTATTCTGTTTATGTGAAAGCGGAAAAGTGAAAGACTCGCAGTGCAAGCATTGACTACGGAATGAAATTCTGTTGCATGTAAAAAGAACCCTACACGTTTCACCTTGGTACATGCAGAACTCGTAACATTACGGAGAAGTAATATTGAGTGTGCTACTAAATGTCGAATAATAATACGATAAGACCTTTAATCGTTAAAATCAATGCTTGAATTAAGTTACAAGTGAGAAAAACTACAACTATCAGCTACACCTTTCATTACTCGTAAAGAAGAAAACGAATTTCTTCCTCGAGTCACGTGACTCAGATGTTGGTTTCAGTATAATGACGTCATGCGCATGCTATTTTACCTTTGGTGCACGTTCCAAATGATCCTCTGTCGGCACCAGTCACGTCTTGCACGTCGACGTCGATGCAGCGGCCTGAATACGTACCCGTAGCCCCACAGCCAGTATCCGGTAGACAGCAGTTCCAGTTGACAGCTCCTGGGCAGCTACACGATCTCCCACTGCTGTGCTTGCGATACAACGAGCTTGGCGAACGTCTTTGCTGCGTAGATCTGAGCCCCGTGTACGTTCGTGAAAATGTTCCAGCATCGTTGTACAACTGATGCAGCACGTCCAAATGGTGTAGCAATTCTCCGAAAGGAGCATCCAGCCTCTTGGAATGCCACCATTTGACTCTTTTCAAACTCACTCATCTGTCTGATGGAAGTGCGTGAAGCCTGTTTGCCTCGCGCGTTTTTATCAAACGTACAAGGGGTACACCAAGTGTGGTACAAACTAATTTTGATAGGTCGCAGCAATGTTGTGCGGGAACTCCTCCAGACCACCAAGCTAAACGGATTTGCTGCAATGTGCCTTGGTTTCCAGCATGTAACTGCTATACTAGTCACCAGCGGTAGGTGAATCAGCGTGGTGTAATTAGCAAGGCGCTAGACTGTTACACAGACGACCCGAGTTCAGATAATGCTCGGGATTTTGTTTTCTCTTTGCACTTGTCCGACGATTGATTGTGTATAAATATATTCCTTTTTCCCACTTTAACAATTCTTATTCCAAAGATAAAGTTATATCGGGTAATTACAGTTTCATGTGAACGATACGCTACGAATGAGTAGCCGCCTGGCCGCAGCGTCAACGGACACACAAAACATACGAGGGTACAACAACAGTGGGGCCGGGGACTGTAAACGCAGCTAGCAAATGCTGCACAAATGTTATAGGTGACAACTACAGATGGTTTACTGATGTTTCAGTAGCCGTAAAAGTTTGCTTCCAAATAACGAATCAAATAAACTAAGCCGGCCGCGGTGGCCGAGGGGACTGACGCGCTCCAGTCACGGTCTGCACGGCCACAACGGTCGGGGGTTCGAATCCCCCCTCGGGCATGGATATTTGTGCCGTCCTTAGTATTAGCTAGTTCATAAGTAGTTTGTAAGTTTAGGGACTGATGATCCCGTAGTTAAGTCACATAAGCTTTACAAACATTTCATTCTTGAAATAAACTAATCGTCGCGCAATACATAACATATTGAGCAATTAACATCAAGCATTAATATAACAGTGGCTATCAAAGCATATAATTATGCACAGTCAGTCATCGGACAAGTGTATTAAAAATCAATTTAAAAAAAAAAAAAACAAGTAGGCCCCGAGAAGGATTTGAACGCACGTTGTCTGTGTGGCGGTCAAGCGCATTGCCAATGACACCACACTCACTCAAATACAGGTATAGCTGTTACGCGATAAACTTTGATATCGATTTTCGTGGAAACCAAGGCGCATTCGAACGAATCCTTTTAGCTTGGTGGACTGGTGAAGTTCCCGCACAACATAAGTGCGACCCATCAAAATTCGTTTGTACCATACTTGGTGTTGCCCTTGTTAGTCTTTATGGTTGTAAACAGTCCCTTCGCAAACGATATTTTGGAGGTTTACCTTTCGGTTTTCTGACCTCTATGAGAAGGGAAGTCAAATTCAGAATCCTAGCCGCCACACGGCGGGACGAAATTCCCCAAACATGGCCAAAACCCGGAAAAATAATTCTCGGAGTTTCGATGATTGGTTTCGGTACGGGAAGGATTGGTGCAACTCATTCCAGAAGGAGAGGTCACCATCTACGATACCTGTTGAGTTAGCTCAGTCCAAAAGTGACCTTCGTCGAGAGCACACACCACGCTGTGAATGCACGGCAAAGTTATTCTCGGTTTCTACTTTGGCAGAGAAGTGAAGAATTTGAATTCTACAAGATGTAAACGGTTGCTACAGGTATGTACAAAATTTCCGTACACTAAATCGGTATAAATTTCATATATGTGTGTGTGTGACTTCTCTTCCGAAAGAACAGACGTCACTTCTGATCCTGCAGTTGTTATTCTTTGAAATTCACAGAATATATGACACCAACTGCAAATGAGCAAAGCTGAAAATGTGTACCCAGCCGGGATTCTAACCCGGGTCTTCCGCTTTCTAGGCAGTTGCGCTGACCACCACACCACTGAGGGCGCAGTGATCGCCCCAACTGCAGTGACTACCTTAGCACGCCTCTCGTCAGATGCAAATTTCCAGCTTCACCCTGCCCACAGTACTCAAACTCGTAGTTTTGAAATTAATTCCCGTAAGAGTAAGGGCCACAAACTTTCCCACCCCTCCCAACTAACGAAAGGGTCATTGCCCGTCACCGACATATACATTTCCAGCTTTGCCCATTCGCAGTTGATGTCAGTTGATGTATAATACGACCAAGCTTTGCCGAAATTGCATTTTCAACTAGAGCAAAAGTACCATATATCGCAATATACCACGGAATTTGAACTCCTAGATTCTGGATTGATCAACTATCTGATGAAATTGACAAAAATTAGCTCCAAAAGTGAGCCATTTCTCTTGTGTAATGAATATTTACAACTGCCCACGCACTGTTGTCGATCGGTCAGTTTTCCGCAGAAGGGCAGGAAGCGCAGAACAAAGGCATTAAAAGATATCGGGAAAAAAATTATAAGACGTTTTAAAGAGGCTTCTGGTAACTTCGGATCCATACATATCCAGTATTAGAAAACTGCCAAAAACACATGTGAAAAGTTTGCCAAGGAGGCAATAAAGCTGTTACTGTCCCGTGCAATTCCAATAACACCACGATCGGCCATGGAAAATTCGATATAGTTTCTGAATCTGAGAACTTCGAGGTTGATACTGACACTGATAGCCAAATACAAAACCAAGCCAGCCGCGGTGGCCGAGGGGACTGAGGCGCTCCAGTCACGGTCTGCACGGCCACTACTGTCGGGGGTTCGAATCCCCCCTCGGGCATGGATATTTGTGCCGTCCTTAGGATAAGCTAGTTGATAAGTAGTTTGTAAGTTTAGGAACTGATGACCCTGTAGTTAAGTCCCATAAGCTATACAAACATTTGAACAAAAAAATGTTCAAATGTTTGTTAAGCTTAAGGGACTTAACTACTGGGTCATCAGTCCCTAAACTTACAAACTGCTTATGAACTACTTACGAACTAGGACGGCACAAATATCCATGCCCGAGGGGGGATTCGAACCCCCGACCGTAGTGGCCGTGCTAACCGTGACTGGAGCGCCTCAGTCACCTCGGCCACCGCGGCCGGCACATTTGAACATTTTTTGAACAAAACCAATCATACCGTTTTGTATGCATCAGAACAACATCTTCAGTCAAATAAAGTTTTGAATTTTAAGAACGATTGTCTTTATTAGCTACACTTATTACTTCTATCGTTGATTACGCTAATACATTTATTATTTGTGTTCTGTCACCGACCTTGAAGATTGTTTTATTATATTATTGAATTACAATGTGTGTGGTATCGAAGAATTTTTTCCGATATATTTTCGACAAATATTCTGTTATTTTGTTATAATAAACAAATCACGTTAGCAGTGTATTAATTGTTAGTGTCTAAATACTAGATATACGCTACTTTTAATAAATTATTATGGATTGCTATATTAGCACCGCTATTTTGTTTACACAATTTTACCTTCAAATTCGTAAAACTCGTAAAAACCCCGTGTGATGAGTTTTGTATGAATTAAACTTCTTGCGGTTTTGATCACGTTTTGGGGATTCTGTCCCACTGTGCGCCAGTGTGCAGTTATTGTCTTCGTGTGGTGCTTTATACGAAGTGGTGCAGAAATTAGGCCCACGCTCAAACCCTAGTAGACTGAAGTTTTCTGAAGTTTGCAGTTTGCTGACTCAATATTATGGTTAGCAAACACAACACGTCGTTGCAGTCAGGCTCGATTGTAATCAGTGTGCTAAGCTATTTAACCAATCTTATGCAGCATGGGCTGCATACTTACAGTGCTTAGCTCGCAAGTGTGATTTTTTCCTGTCAAAAGTGCGGCGCGTCTTCTGCAGATTCATTAGAGATGTGTTGATTCGTCTCGTTAGAGATCTGAACGTTAGTGCAAAGGCATTGGAAACGTCGGACACTGCTTTGGGTGATGTGTTAAAAATTGCCAATGCGTATGACGAAACCGCCTCAGCACGAGCTTTGTTTACTTCTTCTAAGAGCGATGTCGTTTGTCGTATCAGTTGTCGTTGTGTTTTTCCATGAACGGATGACGCCCAGTGAAGGTCATCATCTACTCCATCGAGCTCTCGAGCGTCTGGTAGCCAGCAGCCGCGGGCTTCAGTAGTTAGAGAGGAAGTACGTCTCCGTGACATGGAGCCTTTTAGCTTCATACGTTGATATCAAACTGAGCCTTGTGACTGTAAACAGTCACTATTAAAGCGTACATACCCGCGGTGGAGTAGCCGAGCGGTCTAAAGCGACTCGCTGCGGAGCGCGCGGTTGCTCGCCGTGGAGGTTCGAGTCCTCCCTGGGGCATGGGTGTGTGTGTTTGTCCTTAGGTTAGTTTACCTAGGTTTAAGTAGTTTGTAAGCTACGGACTGATGACCACGTAGTTTGGTCCGATAGGATTACAAACATTTGAACTTTTTTTTTTTTTTTTTTTTTTTTTTCTCATTCATACCAAAACTTCCGAAATCGAAGAGCTGTTTTTCAAGTGATTAATTTATATTCCCATAGACGTGGTTTGGACTGCCTGTGGGGTTCGCGCTTGCAGGGTTCGCTGTGTTCTGTGTCTTCTTCACTGTTATCTTAAAATAATTGTAAAGCTACTGTATGGGACGAAACTGCAATGGTTCTCAGTCCCTAGACTTACAAACTACTTAATCTATCTTATGCACGTCGATGCCCGGGGGAGGACTAGAACCTCCGACGGAGAGCAGCCGCGCACTCCGTAGCAAGGTACCTTGGATCGCACGGCCATTCCCGTGTAGCCTATATTTCCAGAATGCGCTGAAAGAATCCCTCCTACATAGTGACGGATCTTCTTGATGATGTGAAATTTCTGCTTGATTAACATTGATTACATGATTCCAACAACATTTTTTGGATCTTCAATCTTTTGGCCTCCGTAGTCCAGTGGACAGCTTGGTGGTTTGTCACGCAGTGGGCCCTGGTTCCATGCCCGGCCGGGTTGGGGATTTTCTCCACACGGGGACTCCGTGTTGTGTCCTCATCATCATCATTTCATCATCACCGACGTGCAAGTCATCCAAGTGTCGTCACCTAAAGACTTGCATCAGGCAGGCCGAACACGATCCCAGCTGGGGTCTAAAGGCCAAAAATGCACACGAAACCGTCTTTGACTTGTATGACGTTACCGGCCAAAAAACCCTCTCCTGCGACAACTTCTTCAATTCCTCGATTATTTGCTGGATGTATTCCAGTCTTGGACTTCTCCTACAGGTTTTCCTATCTACAACTCTTTCTTATACCATGTGGATACACTGATGGGGAAGGATGACAGGAATGGTGTTAGTTATCCTTCCCCTTCCTCTTACCGATGTTTTCCATATTGACGATTCTTTTGCGATTTTACAATGAACTCCCCTCCCCCCTCTCATCCGTTATCTTACCAGACCAGCAAATTTTCATCATTCGCCTGTAACACATCTCAGATGATTCGATTTTGTTCTGTTCTCAGAAATTTATTCCTCACATTAAGACCAATATTTGATGCCAGTTAACACATATTGGCCATGAATGTCGTTTTAGCCTGTGCTATACTTGGCGTCATGTAGGAAGACGCTTTCGCGCATAGTGGTGGAGCGTTAGGGAAAGCGTGGAGGGGAGGAGCTACGACAGAGAGCTAACAGTTGCGCCTGCGAGAGGAACATTGCGTAACTGGCTGCCAGCCACGCGCCCAAAGAAAGAATATCATTGGCTGCAAAAGCGGTAATGGAGAGGGATGCGCAGAACGGCTGAAAACTGGGCCGCCTTCGTGCGTGACGCCGACTATAGTACACTTTCAATTATTTCTTGCTTCGTCCGCCTTGGGACATTTTAATAGGTATTACTCTCGAAATTTTATTTTATTTTCGTCACTGTTTCTACGATGCATAAAGCGATCAGTGGCAACAAAGATTGCATCTCGGTTTTGCACTTAGTCTTGTTGGCTTGTTGTTATCTCTTAGTATTTCTATATATTATATATTACTCATCTTTCTCTATAGATTACTCCTATTTATTTTCTTGTGGCAATTTATATTGTTCAACTTTTTTTCAGATCTACAAATCCTATGAACGTGTTCAAATGTTCAAATGTTTGTACAGTCTATGGGACTTAACTAGGGGGTCATCAGTCCCTAAACTTACAAACTACTTATGAACTACTTACGAACTAGGACGGTACAAATATCCATGCCCGAGGGGGGATTCGAACCCCCGACCGTAGTGGCCGTGCAGATCGTGACTGGAGCGCCTTAGTCCCCTCGGCCACCACGGCTGGCCCTATGAATGTGTTTTGGTTTTTCTGCAGTCTTGCTACCATTGTCATGCTCTGTGTCAGTACTGCCTCTCTGGTCCCTTTACGTTTCCTGATCCTCATCCAACAAACCTTCATTTTTCTTTCTAATCCTTCTGTATATTATTCTCGTCATTAACTTCGATGGATGATCCTCTGTGAGATAGTCCTCACATTTATCTGACCTTGCTACTTTCGGAATTGTGTGGATTTTTTCCTAAAGCCTGATGGTACGTCGCCAGTTCCATAGAGTACAATCACCAATTTGAATAGTCGTTTAGTTGCCGCTTTCCCAAATGATTTTAGAAATTTCGATGCACTGTTATCCATTCTGCGTTCATTCATTTAAAAATCCTCCCGAGCTCTTTAAAATTCTAAAATTGGATCCCCTATGGCTGCCATAACAGCACCAATTTCTTCTTCTAGCACATCAGCAGTCCTCCCACTCACCGAAGCGTTCAGGCGTACTCTTTTATCTATCCGCGTCCTCTTTTCTTTCAGCACTGAAACACCATTGCTTTTAATTTCATCGAAGGTTGTTTTCATTGTTCTGTCTACTCAGTGAGTTCTGCCAACGCTCATTTCCTTTATAGATTTCTTCGCATTTTTCCTGCACGCATTTCACCTTTTCTTCCCTGCATTTCATGTGCAGTAATTGAAGCGCGGTGTGGAACGCCATGTAACGAATTACTGGCCGCTCCTGTCGGAGATTAGAGTCCTCGTCCAGGCTTGGATAACTGTGTCTGTGTGAGTGTGTGTGTGTTGTCCTTATCATCAGTTCTTTTGAGCAGTTTTTAAGTCTACAGACTGGTGGTTAAGCTTTACATTCGAATATCTGATTTCGAAATCTCTGTTTGGCAATTGCGTCATTCAGTTGGAACCTTCCTTTTTCCAGGCCTTTTCGAAGTACAGTACATCTTCTCTTCTGAGGGTTCAACAGAGTTTATCTATTGACATCTGAAATTCATTACAGAACTGTGTTACTCTTTCTCCTTTCTCATTCCTACTTCCAAGCCCATATTCTCACACAACTTTTCCTTCTGCCCTTCGATCTATAGACCCGTTTCTTTTTGCCATGCTGACTAGATTTTCGCCTTACTTTACACAACAAGTTACCTCTTCGACATCCTCATATACTTTCTCTGCCTTTCACTTCCTGTTGAACTATTGTTTTACCGTTTAATCGTATGAGAACAAGCGTATCACTAATCTGTTCACAGTATATTACTCACTGCCTGGCTATACTATTCATAACGAAACTTACTTCCATGATGCCATCATCCATTTCAATTGCTATTGACCTATATTCGACTGACTGGAAATCTTCATCAACTTTAAGTTCGAACTATTGACCCCTGCTATGTCTAGACTGAGCCGTATCATTTCCTTTTCCAATTTTTTCTACATTTTCTACTACGTTCCTTATTGAAACTTGCAGAAATCACTTCGTCCATTATTCAGCCATTTTTCTCATTGTCACCTTCCCTTTGGCAATCTCTCGCATATCCAAAATGAGGGACTATTACGATATTTTTGCTAATGTAAATATCATCATGACACTTTTAACACTTACAGGACACATTATCTGTGTTAGGAGCACCATATTTGAAGATCTTAAAAAAATCATGAAAGTGACATTCTAGGTATTAATTATACCTTTATTAATTAATATAATCTTCATCTACCTAAATGTTTAATACAGTGGTTTTCACTGCCTCCTGCATCTCGTGCTGTTATCATTACTGCCCCTTTTTGCGTCAGTATCGCACCCCTAGATCAAGAGGGTGCTCTTTCACGAGGAGGTTAGCTGGTCGAGGTTCGCTTCTTTTCCAAAAGTCATCGGTTACCATTACTGCTGATGTTCATTCAAAACTCAAGCAGAGGCGGTGTTCGAACCTGGGACTGAGGACGTCTTCATTATGGATCAAAGACGCTACCGCTGGAGAAACGTAGCAGCCAATAACGTCAATGACACAGTCATAAATACATGTTCAGTAGTCCGTTGCTACTTTATAAATCACGGACACGGATTATAAATTTGACGTGATTCTGTGAACTTCCAGTAGGTTGTGTAGAGTCGCAAATACCTTACGTGGTACAATCAATATGCTTTGAGACATGGCGCCAGGAGGTTAGATTCCCCCGTGACATGCTACCGTGTAATGCCTTGAAATGCTTTAATGTGCGCAACATGCAGAGTCGTGTGGATGCCTTTCGACCAGACGTCGTCAAAACGTATTTACTGTACCACGTATGAGATGAGAATTTTCTTTTAAGAATCTGGTTTCCACTTTGCACTCAAAGAATTATGCAACCTCATTCAATAAAGAGTTTAGTGATGCCTTGCATGAACGCATACCTGAACCCTACGTTACATACTGCACACGATTTGGTTTATCAATTATTAATCAGTAATTCTGAAAAACCTCCATCAATTCTCAATAGTTATTTTCGCAAAAAGATTTATGCGTGAGATTTCATCTTAGATAATGGGATTTTTTCCAACACTTTCATCAGAATGATTAAATTCGTTCCCAACAAATTAACTAATAGGATTCATTTTATTAGACCTTGGTCATGTGTCACAAGGAAATTGATCCCGAAAGAGGGAAACTGTTTTAATTTTAGATATGAGGATTCACGACTGAGCTAAAAATATGTACTCAACCGTGTAAGATTCTGGTCTTTGTTGGACGACACATGACTACGATTGATTGCATCTGGTATTTGACTGAGGCGTTCGCGTGTATGCAGTCTCCCGAAACGCCACGCAAATTGCGTCCCAGTGTGGGCCACATGATGAAACCGCACCGCCACCGCTCTGGGAGCTTGGCAACATCGCCCTTGCAAATTTTGCCCACCAGAAAACCGCGCCTGTGTGGGAACGTCTAGCACAGCATAATGCCTGACAATCGATATCGCGGTCAGATATTACGTGCTTGCCGTGCGGCAACGTCCTGTGAGTTACACCGAAAATAGAACAGTTAAGGTTGCAAACAAATTTCTAACCACAGGGTGTTACAAAAAGGTACGGTAACTGTCAGGAAACATTCCTCACACACAAAGAAAGAAAATATGTTATGTGGACATGTGTCCGGAAACGCTTAATTTCCATGTTAGAGCTCATTTTATTACTTCTCTTCAAATCACATTAATCATGGAATGGAAACACACAGCAACAGAACGTACCAGCGTGACGTCAAACACTTTGTTACAGGAAATGTTCAAAATGTCCTCCGTTAGCGAGGATACATGCATCCACCGTCCACAATACGAGCTCGAAGAGTCTCTACATTTGGTACCGGGGTTGCGTGGCAAGTGCTTTCAAATGCCCCCATAAATGAAAGTCAAGAGGGTTGAGGTCAGGATAGCGTGGAGGCCATGTAATTGGTCCTCCATCGGTCACCGAATCTGTTGTTGAGAAGCGTACGAACACGTCGACTGAAATGTGCAGGAGCTCCATCGTGCATGAACCACATGTGTCGTAAAGGCACATGTCCTAGGAGCACAGGTAGAGTATCCCGTATGAAATCATGATAACGTGCTCCAGTGAGCGTAGGTGGAAGAACATGAGACTCAATCAAGACATCACCAACAATTCCTGCCCAAACGTTCACAGAAAATCTGTGTTGATGACGTGATTGCACAATTGCGTGCGGATTCACGTCAGCCCACATATGTTGATTCTGAAAATTTACAATTTTATCACGTTGGAATGAAGCCTAAAATGAGCTCTAACATGGAAATTAACCGTTTCTGGACAGATGTCCACATAACTTATTTTATTTCTTTGTATGTGATGAATGTATCCTGAAAGTTTGGCCGTACCTTTTTGTAACACCCTGTATATCTACGTACACATTAAAAAGTTTGCATATCCCGTAAAACAAACTTTTTGTAGTAGTCTATGCTGTGGCGAATTGGTACGTATAAACTAATACATATTCCGATTATGTCACAAAACCAAACACATCATTCCTTCTCAACAGAAACAGAATCTTAAAAATAATTTCTATGAGCTAAGGCCATTGTATAGCAACCTCATTCAGTAAAGTATTGCCTGAGGCCTTGCATAAATGCATGCTTGCACCCTACGTTGCATACTGCATATAAGTTGGTTTAACAACTGCTAGTCTAATGTATCCCATTCTTTAATATGAATCCTGCTTAACTCCAGTGGATTTCAAGGTCGTTCAGGACAAGCTCGCACATCTCATTTCCATTTAGCCGATCCATGTTCAATTGCAGTCGTTGCGGGGGAATATGACGGCCAACCCAGTCGTGAAATACTGTGACGATGCCTGCACAATAGACACGAGAGTTGTCGTCCAAAACCTTGAATTTGTTCCCGAAATGTGGAAGAAACAGATTGGCGATGGGTTGGAGGATATTATCCTTGTATTTTGGAGCCCTGAGCTAGTTACTGATGAACAATAATGGCATGCGACACCCCAACATGATTCCGTTCTCGGTATGCCCTGGTGTGCAGCATTCCCAGGCACTCTCCTTATACGTTGTCGATGATCATGACTATAGGATAGTTTGTTCACAACTTAAACTAGGTTAAACTAACCTAAGGACAACACACATCCATGCCCGAGGGAGGATTCGAGCCTCCGACGCGAGAGGCCTCGCGATCCGTAACGTGGTGCTCCAGACCGCTCGGCAACTCCCGCGCGGCAGTAATGCAAGCTGATTGGAATAAATCCCAATTCGTTTCGTTACAACCTAAACTAAGGACAACACACACACACACACACACCAGAGAGGACTCAAACCGCCGACGGTGAGCAACCGTGCGCTCGGCAGCGATGCGCTTTAGAACGCTCGGCCATTCCACCGCAGGACACACAATTTAAAATATGAGATAATGATGTGACAACCAACGAGCAACTTTTTAAGCACTCATCAAAGTTCCATAGTTACAGTTCGGAAAAAAATATGTCCGAAATTGTTTAAAAAAAATCTACCTTTGACGGTTATTTAAAACATTGCTTGAATAATTAAATTTGATACCTATGCCGTCCAGCAAGCAATAAATGTCTGGTGGTTTAGTGCGAGGGCAAGCTGACAATTTCGTTATCATTTTCTCTGGTGTTCTTCGCAAGTCGCCATGCTCTAGTGTGATGTTAAACTAAAGTATGCAGATAAAGTTGTTGATTCTGTACCGAAATAATTGTGTTAAAACGTAAAATTATGAATAACTTTCATTTTTATGATTTCACTCTCATTTATCGCCCTATTATACATCGTCTTATTCTGAACTACTTCAAAGCTGTAAAACGTATGTGACATTAAAAATTAAAGATCGTGCTATCGTTAGAGTTTTCATACGTAGTTGTGTCAGTACTATCCTTTAGGATCTCGATCGACTAATTTTACATTCGAAACTGAATACATTGCACCATAGTGAAAGAGCTGAAATAATGAAGGAGTGTCTTGTCGACGCTTTACAGTAATATAACTCCAATGGGACAAGGTTGTAGCATGATAATTATCATACGTTGTCACATTGCTGACATAGTCAGTAGTTTGCTCAAAGCTAACAGTATGGAGTAATCTCCCCCCCCCCCCCCCCCCAAATTGCTGTCAATTTGCTCGTATGTTTCTGTTGATCGTCAGTAAAGTGTGATTGATGAAATCGCACTGAGAGATTAAATACTTATTGAAGTCTGAATGACGAAAGTAAGAGAGTGTCGTATTATGTCGGACAAAAGCGGTCAAGTTCAAAGTCACACATTATATAGCTCTTTGGTCTGAATGTCCTTGTTGACAAAGCAACAATCGGTGAACAATGAAACGTGATATTATTATTCTTAGCAGCGGTGAACAATGTCTACAAATGACTTCTACTGTTCCTACACTACGTATTGAATGAGTGTGGCGACTAAAAATCCGCGAATTATAGAGCAATGAACAGAAAGGTGGGAGAGGAAGAAATGGGTGGAGAGAGAGAAGGGGAGAGGTGATGGACTACCAGAGTATAGAATAAAATGTTACCCGGACAACGTCGGGTTTTCAGCTAGTAACAGAATATATACTACTGGAGCTCAAAAACTTTCAGTTAACTAAACGGTGACATCACCACACGTCATCTGCAGAGTGACAATTAATTGTGGAAAATTATAGTTGTTTTATGAAGACTATTTATATCTATTTGTCTGTGGCCCTATTATTTACAATTATTGTTACTTATAGACAGTGAATCTATGAGGATTGTATTTCCAGGATAAAACTATTGTATTTTCAAGAAAATAACATCGTTGAAATCTGATTAAGTTGATTCTTTTTCTTTATTTTTCTTAAGGCAGTACACTGCTGAGGTCATCGGTCCCAAAACTTACACACTACTTAACGTAACTTATGCTATGGACAACACACACGCCCAAGCACGAAGGAGGACTCGAATAAGTTTCGATGAGCTACCTTCGTCGTCATCTGGCAAGAGGATATGACTCATAAAAATCACTCCAGGTGAAAATAAATTAAGATTTACCAGGCGTGCTTTTTTTCATAACGTCCGTTTGAACATAAGTACACAATGAAAGCTTATATCAAGAACATAAATTTATTTCCAGAAAGTACATACTTTATTTTACGACATAGTTGCCAAAATTGTTCGAACACTTATCATATCTCTGAACCAATTTTAAAATACCCTCTTCATAAAAATTGGCACCTGCTCCGATAACCAAGAGTTCATTGCCGTTTTCACGTCGTCGTCATCATTGTAATGTTTGCCTTTTTGCCACTGAGGTGTTCTTTGAGGTGGAGAAGTGGAGGAACAGATGTAATCGCTCGGCACAAGTTCAGGACTGTAGGGTGGGTGGTTTAAATCTTCCTAGCCAAAACTGTTCAACAAATCGCGGGTCTGACCTGTAGGGTGAGATCTTGTCATGGAGAAGGACAATTCCCTGTGTCAGCATGCCGCGTCTTTTGTTTTGAATCGCTTTGCGTAGCTTTCTCAGTGTTTGTCAGTATGCTTCTGCATTGACAGTGGTTCCTCGCTGCATGAAGTCGACCAACAAAACACCATGCCTATCTGAAAACACCGACGCAGTGATTTTGCGCTGGGACAGAATCTGTTGGGCCTTTACCTTTCGAGGGGAGTATGTGTGTGTGTGTGTGTGTGTGTGTGTGTGTGTGTGTGTGTGACCTTTCCATGCTGTATTGCTTCGATATGCGAAACCCACGTTTCGTCTCCAGTTACGATGTGACTCAAATAGTCGTCACCTTCTTCGTGATAAGGAGTCAAGAACTTCATCGCATACTCAAATATTGCTTGTTGTGCTTCTCTGTTAGGAGTTTCGAGACCCAACGGGATGACAGTTTCCTAAACTTTAGGTGTACAGAAACAATTTTGTAAAGCAGTATTCTCGACACGTCAGGAAATTCGTTAGAGAGACCTTTTATTGTGAAGCGCCTGTTCTCACGAATCATCGCTTCAACTGAAGGCACCAAAACGTCTGTAATCGAAGAAGGGCGACCGGAGCGATCATGGACTATGTCACGGCCATCTTTGAATTCTCGTACCCTATTACACACTTCGTTTTCACTAATAACAGTATCACCGTTCAGTTCACAAATCTGTCGAATTTCTGCAGCAGACAGGTTCCTTGCTGACAAAAACCGTATCACTGAGTGAATCTCACACGCGGCGGGCGAGTTGATAGTCTCAAACATTTTGAAAGCACAGAACAGAACCGTACAGGTTAGCTACAGAGCTGAAACTGAGCACAATTGTTCCCGAGGCATGCCGGTACACGACGCACGCGATCGTCGCGGTATGCGCGCGAACTACTTCTAAAACAAAACGGACGTTACTTAAGGGAGGACGTTGATAAAAAACACGCAATATTTCAAAAATACACAAAATCCACAGTTTTGGAGATATGGTAATGAAATTTTGTACCACACTTTACATGAGAGTAACAAATTAACATATAAAATCCTATGATTATATATATTCAACTTTTTAAAAGAAATTTGAAGTTTTATTTAAAAAAATAATGTATGTTCCTCTTTTTCAGAAAGTATTGAAGAAGTCTCTACTAAAATGTCTATGTTTCATCACTTTATATGTTGTAAACTTCTCTCATTAGGTTTTTGGAATAGGTGAAATAGGAGAATTTTCTAAATTTTGTAATTATAATTCCACAAGTACAATTTTAAATTCATGCAAAATTCCAAGCACTTTGCCCCATATCTCAGCTTGTAACCTAAATTTCAAAATTTTCACTCAAGACAACTTTTATTACGTTTACAGAAATATGTATACAAATTTCATAATTCTAGCATTCATAGAATCTGAGGAAAAGGTACATATACTTTAAAAAACAAACTTTTCAGGGAACGCAATTTAAAGTTCAACCTAACTGTTTTCTTTGTCAATTCTTCAGAAGTCACTACTTTTGTACTCTGGGTCGTCTTTCCCTCCAAGGCTTCTCGTTTCTTGTCTTCTGTCTTCTTTCCTTTACCAAGTCTTCAACTGACTTTTCAGCTGCAGAGATGTGTTCTGGAAATATTTTTCTCAAGCTGTCTTGAGTAAAATTTCCTATCTTGAAGCACATTTTTTCTAATACCTTCATCCTCCCGACGTTCCTATCATTAAATACAAGAACTGCAACAGAAGTAGCAATTATGATAAATGTAGCATATGCAAATGTGGTTTAAGGACATCGTTTCCTAATGAGTGAATTTAGATACTAATTTGGATTCTGGGTTTTGCCATGAACACACTTTTTAACAAGTGCATTACCGACCAGAAACATGTAAGTCTGCAACGTGACTGGTTGATGTGTGTGTAACGGGGCTACTTAATATGTGTGTGTGTGCGTGTGTTGCCTTCAGTACTAACAGGGGTCTACAAAAATGATAGATCATATCGGGCTGATAAAATTATGGATCTGACTGCAATAGTACTAAGAGACTTACTTGACAATTAGTGCGCAACGTATTGCTGACCTACGTAAGGCAAGTTTGGGCACGTCTAAACTTACGCTATCTGACTGCAATATTAGGATTACGAGAACAATAAAAGAATGTCGTACTGTATAGTACTTGTTGGCCCTGTCCTAGTATTACTATACAATCAGACTGCATACACAAATAATGAATGCGTGCAAGAAATATTTTGTTGCAAAAAGGGAAGTGATACCTCGCTTCACACCAACTTACATTCTTCACTTTATATCGTTCATGTCACCCACTTGCTACAATGTACTTAATTACCATTAACTTACAATTACTTACAACGTCAAGAATAATCACAAACAAAATTAAACCAATCAAACTGAATAAATATGTATTAAAGAAAATTAGAAAATTAGCAATCAGAAAATTCGACACGAGTAACATATTTCTGTGTATCCATAAACTGTACGAGATTGATTAAATCAAGTTGATTTTGAGTCTGTTCACTAACTTCAGTTTGAAGGTCATCAAGCGTAGAACGGATTTGTTTAAATTCGTCAGCATAAGCATTGTTAGAGTTACAGAATTTATGTTCAAAGTATTTAACGGATACATCAAGAGTTTGAATTTTGTCAAAATAAGAAGACAGTTCACCGCCTAGTTTTGCTACGTCAGATTCGGAAGCAGTGTTGGTTAGTTGATTATTAACGTTAATGAAGCGTTGATCAACGTCGGATTCTAAAGTTTTATGTTTTTAGTACGTTCTGTGATAGAAGAGGTGTGTTGATTAACAGTGATTTTAAGGGGAGACAGATTGCATTTGATTTTGAAGACCTACAATATCTTGCGATACTTTTTCGTATTGAGACTACAAATTTTCATATACTCATCAAATTTTGCGGAGAGTTGTTTTTGGCTTTCTTGCAAGCTATCGGAAAGTTGTTTTGCGTTTTCACGTTGTGATTTAAGAAGGAGGTGCAACAGTTGCTGTAAATTATTATCGGGAAACTGAGTGAGACCAGAGATAAGCGGCGACTCCAAAACTGTGGAGATGTTTCCTGACAGTGAGGTCGTACTGGACATCGTGTCAGAAAAAAGAGAAGTGGTATCAGTGATTTGTGTTGCATTAGCTGACATGACCGGCGCTGAAATACTATTAAAGACAGACGTGTTCAGTAAAGAAGAGGGAGCCGTGGTTACATTAGATGCAACAGACACAGGAATTGTTTGAGCAGAGGATTACATTTCAGCCATAGTAATCGTAGGCGTAGTAAAAACGATAGGAGCTGTCGTAGTAAGTGCTGGATTTAAACGTCGCGAAAATCGTCTTTGCTGTACTTGTTGTGAACCAACAGGCATGCTATAAAAAACGAAACACTAAAGTCAAAAGTCACAGTAGTACGACAGGGTGAGCAAATAATGAATGACAAATATATTACAACAATAAATAATTAATGTCGTGGAATCAGAAGTATATTCAAAGAGACGGGGCTCCTTCATACAAACAAAAGTAACAATGGGAATGCGTTGAGCTATAGTAATCAATCGGTAATAAATGATAAATAGTAATTTATGAAATGCACAGTAGATCTCGGAGACAATCAGGAAATAAAAGCGACCACGAAACAATGTCAATTATCAAATATAAGGTGTTGCTACAATTGGAAGCGAGAATCGGACAATGGATCTCGGTAAAAGATTTAAGCGTCACAATCGGGAAGTAGTTACACTGCACGTTAAGTCGTAAATAATACAAAGTCAATAGGCACACATAATAGCTGGGCACAAATTCCAATATTAGGCAACTGTTCAAAAAAGATGTAATGACAAATGAGCAACAATAATTTGTAGAACAAAATGCGCAGCAGCCAAAAGAAAAGAAAATTAAGCGTAGCAGCAAAATATATTTAAAGCAAAAGCAAGCTATCATATATTAATACTAATGCGAACGTGACGAAGGAACATGTAAATATCCAGATTCATAATTTCACTCCAGGATCGCCATGTGCAACGAGACTGGTTGCAGCCGGCCGCGGTGGCCGAGGGGACTGCGGCGCGTCAGTCACGGTCTGCACAGCCACTATGGTCGGGGGTTCGAATCCCCCCTCGGGCATGGATATTTGTGCTGTCCTTAGTATTAGCTAGTTCATAAGTAGTTAAGTCCCCGTAGTTAAGTCCCATAAGTTCTACAAACATTTGAACATTTTTTTTTTCACTTACAGCGTCAAGAATAATCACAAACAAACTCAAACTGAATAAATCTGTATTAAAGAAAAATAGAAAATTAGCAATCAGCAAATTCGACACGAGTAACATAAACTATATAAATGAAGAATGTGCATATTGTTGCGAAGTCGTGCAATGAGGCAGTTTCTAAAACAGGGATGCAGCCCTACCCTCAGGAAAGGATTAATTATAAAAAATCAAAATGTCAAAAAGTGAAAGGATCTGCTTTTTTATTATTACGTTTGGTTAATGCCCTATCTATGTTATTACAACAATTACAGTGACGAGTCACGAATTAATCAAGGTTGTGTATAGGTTCCTGCTGAATGGAAAGTGATGTAAAATAAAATAAAATAAAATGAGCGATCTTGCGCAATGCGAAAAACATTTAAAGCAAATTACTGAAAAATTAGCAGCATCATGAAGAACTCCAGACTGTGTCCACCGCGAGCTCCAGTGCAACCGTCACGCTCCGCTACTACTCTCCGACTCCCCGCGCGGCAACACCGAGTAAACCCCGCCTACCGGCCGCCAAAGATAATGCTTGCGGACCCAACAAAGATGTTTATATATATTTTGTTGCCAATATATATAATCCCAAAACTTAAGGTAGGAAATTTCCATTCAGTAGCCACCTTGCAAGTCGGCTTGACAAGATCCAGGATACAATATGGAAGCCTCTCCTTGTGAATGTAGGGTTTGTTATCCATCTAAGATTGTAAATATTTACACCAACTAATGTGACGCAGACGATGAATAGGGTGTTCGTCTGCTGACAACAAGTGGAAATACGTAGCCCGTACTGCACTTTTTATGTCATTGACGCTGGAGAGGTTCTGTCTGATGAACTGAATGAAGAAAGAATCGAACACTTGTATAAATCTCCGTCAGTATCACAAGGCAAAAAATAATTGCTTCGTCATAAACGATGCTGCTAGTTTGTTATTTTTATACAATACTGAACAGAGTCAAAGATGATTTATAAAATCAAAGAGTATGTATCACGGCCTTCTAGATGTATCCTGCGCATGTCTGGTTGAAAGTAATACACAGAATAGTTGTTCACTGAGCTGGTATTGAAGCGCAGCTTCAACGTGGGCGTGGCAGGGAGGACGTGTCACACTTTTAATTAATTTTCTGGCCCTTCGGATGCGATTTCAGCATTGAAACTTTGGGAACTTATTGTCCATCAGTTGTACTAACAAATAAAAACTAAATGAAAATTGACATTTTTGACCAAAAAATGTTCAAATGTTTGTAGGGCTTATGGGACCACTTAGCCACCGCGGCCGGCTCATTTTTGATCAACTTCATTTACGTCCCCCCTCAAATACTTCTCGTACAATCTGAAAAACAGAGAGAAAGAACCAAGCCTTGCTAGAAAACTGCGAACAGTGTGTGTGTGTGTGTGTGTGTGTGTGTGTGTGTGTGTGTGGTCTTCTGGAACTACCTATATTCATATAGTTATATAGACGCTCCAAGTACAACTGGCAGTCTCGTAAACAGGGCATCACTGTCGTCAAAATTGTTTTCAATTTGGGTCTGATCGTCTGTGACTGCTGGAGCAGTTCATGCAATGTTTATAGCCCTGAAATGCTGGGAAATACTTCACCTCAATCGTTAAGCTCTAAGTGAGCTGTTTATACAAATAACAGTGGATTTACTCTCCAACTACATCACGATGTGCTTTCGGTACTAATTTATAATTTAAATGTCAAAGGAAAGCAAAATAGTTTCGTAAAATGTTTTCATGAAGTGTTTAAATACTGGGAAATACTTCACCTCAGTCGTTAAGTGAGATGTTTATGCAAATAACAGTGGATTTACTCTCCAACTACATCACAATGTGCTTTCTGTACTAATTTAGAGTTTACATTTCAAAGGAAAGCAAAGTAGTTTCGTAAAGTGTTTTCATATGAATAATAATAATTTTCGTGTCACATCGCTACGTATTCATCGGAAGGAAAACGAGGTTGTAGGTTATGAGTCGTATTAATGCATATTTATCAAGATTAAATGACGTTTATTACAAGAAGTAGGATAAAAATCCCTCATTGCCTTTGTTCTATAGTAAATTTTGTATCCTATCAGTACCTTAGATAGGCAGCCAAGAGTAATTAAATATGCCACGCGAATGTTTTGGTGGATTAATACAAACAATAGGCTGTTGATTGCAAACACTAGTAATGTTCATGTTCACTGAGGGAAAGGAATTCATGACCATATAGCTGTGGCGCTGTAAGACCGCCAGCAGTGTACTTGGCCCCTGTGGTGTCCGACGCCATATATGGGTTTTATTTGAAATTTGTTTCCTAAAATTCTCGTTCAGTCTTCACTCTCCAGCTGACGTAAAGTGATGTCACCGTTTAGTTAAATCAGAGTTTTTAGTCTCCCCTAGTATATATTTCGCTGGTATTTATTTATTCTGTACTCTCATAGTTCATTGCCCTCCCTTCCTCTCTCTCAGTTCATGCCTTCCTCTTCCGTCACCCCGCGTACTCGGTCCTTGTCCTCTCCCCCTATGAAGGAAAACGCAAATATATCTGTCAACTTTTGTGGTGAACAGTGGATCACTGAAACAAACTTTACCATGCACCATACAGTAGTTTGAGGATAATAAAAACTCTCTCCAAGAAAGTATGCTGTCATGAGCAAACTTCATGGTAACAGGTCAAACGGAGTCAAAGCCTGTTGCCAGTTAAACTTTGCCATGCACCACATGAAACATTATGTAGATAGTAATCTTCCTTTTGTGATGCAAATGACGTGTGTTAAATTCCTTCAGGAATAAAACTGTAGGTATGTGTCGTAGTATGTAAGTAAAGCACCTTTCGCCATACACATGCGAAAATTTATCGCAGTCGGATAAACGGTATGGCACCAAATAAAACATGAATTAATCCAAAGTAGCGAATTATGTATTTTCACTGTAGTATTTTTTAAAGAAAACGCCTTTTGCGAAGAATAGCAGTAGAAAAATGTAGGGTGATGCGCATGAATAGAAAAAACCATCCCATACTGTTCGAATACAGCATTAGTAATGAGACTCTTGATGCAGTCTCGTCGTTCAAATATCTAGACGCAACATTGCAGAGCGATATGAAATGGAACGAACATGTAAAGACAGTTGTGAGTAAAGCGGACAGCCGACTTCGGTTTATTGGGAGAAATTGGGGAAGACGTTCTTCATAAGTAAAAGAGTCCGCGTATAAAACGCTTGTACGACCACGACTTGAGTATTGCTCAAGTGTTTGGGACCCGCAGCAGATCAGTTTAAAGGAAGACATAGAAGCAGTTCAGAAGCGAGTATCTGAGTTTGTTACTGGTAGTTTCGACCAATGCGCGATGTCACGAAAATGCTCCGGGAACTCAATTGGGGATTGATGGAGGAAAGACGACGTTCTTTTCGTGAATTTCTGTTGAGGAAGTTTAGAGGACCGGTATTTGAAGCTGAGTGTAGTACGATATTCCTGCCGCCTACTTACATTTCGCGTAATGATCACGAAGAAAAGTTAAATTAAGGCTATTTGGGAGTGTAATAGGAAAGGAAATGCCTAGTAGTGGTACAGTGTACCCTCCGGTGGATTGCTGAGAATGTATTTAGATGTAAAAGGATTCTTATTTTTACAATTCACTCATACGCGTTTCCCCTCTTTCACAATATCTTCACCAGTGGGATTCCTGCAATATACTTACATGTTTCTGTTTACACATAAAGGTTAGGATTTTACATATGTGCAAAAGATTTCGTTTCTGATTCAAAACAGATCATTTCTTGCTATAAAATTGTGTACTTACAACACTTGCTACTCCATATCTCCGTCTTTCTGCCAACCAGATCTAAAAGTTCCACCATTTTCCGAAAAACTTCGCATTTTTCTAGTTCCACTGCAGTAGCAAAAGGCGTTTTCTTAAAGAAAAAAAAAATACTTTAGTGAAAATACATAGTATTCAGCTGCTGCTGAAAAGGCCACTATAAGCAACGTATTAAAGTAGCGAAGTTCGCACAAAACATCAATTTCATTTTTTTCTGTTTTTTGCGTCATCTACCAGGCTCAAATGTGAATCTACATCGCCGGCCGCAGTGGCCGAGCGGTCTGCGGCGCGCCAGTCACGTACTGCACGGCCACTACGGTCGGGAGTTCGAATTCTCTCTCAGGCATGGATATTTGTGCCGTCTTTAGTATTAGCTAGTTCATAAGCAGTTTGTAAGTTTAGGGACTGATGACCCGTAGTTAAGTCCCATAAGCTCTTCAAACATTTGAACACTTTTTGAATCTACATCATCCAGGTTCCCACTCAAACACACACAAAATTTCATCACAATCGGTACATCGGTTTAGAAATTCAATGACATACGCAAGTGTAGGTTTCGGTGGGTAAAAGGAATATAGTTTTGTACGTACAATTCTTCTCTTTATAAGAACCTCCTTCGACTTCCACAAATATTTGGAAGGGGAAAAAATAGCGGGATTGGTCCAACTGTTCTCGAATTTTTCGCTTACTAACATATTCCACGAGTCATTTTTATTTATAAGAATAAGATGATCACCAAGCACAAAATACACGTTTGCTCATGATTACATATGAAAACCTAAACCCAGAGCGTTTCTGTCAAATTCATGGAGTCTTATCCTTTTCTCAACAAGTCAGACTTCCATAATACAATGAAAATATTAACATAAGCAAAAGAGAACAAATAAATTTAAACCTCGATAAACAGATTTCAATATCAAATCATATTGAGTAGATGGGCGATTGCTGCTGTATAGCTTTCATTGAGACCTCTTTGTTACAATTTTTGAACCACTGACGGAATCTAAGAAAAGGAAAGATTTCAAATAACACGAAGAGAAAAGATGCACTAGCCTTACGTCCGCAACAAATTCTGTAGAATAATGCTTTTGTTTTGCGTCATAGACGCATTTTTTTCTGCTCTAACGCGCGTTGAAAAAGACAGCGTTATGAGGAAAAGAACGAGCTGCATTTTCATTTCGCACAAGCGCTACTACCCATGAAATGAAAATAAATAATAAAAGGAATCGCAGCGCGAAATGAAACTGTGCCTCCTCGTTCACTAATCTCGTTTGCAGTTTTGTGTCTGTCGTAGTTGCTTCTTTACCTCTGTAATCAAACGGCGCATACATTCCGCTCTGGTTTGAATTTTTCATGAGGAAGAACTACGCGTGGCACCGTCCTTAGAATTCTGTTATCACACTTCGACGAAGAACAGTAAATTCCAATTTCTCTTGCTGGTGGGTGTTGAAACAAAACAGATTGTTTCGATCGAAATAGCAGAGCTAGCTAGTACACGAACGAGGATGGAGATACAGTTGCTGTTCAATTTGTCTGTCCAATCACGCAGAGCAGCAGCTGTTGGCTTATCGTACAAATATCCACATTCAGGTTGCAGCACACGTGCCGTGTGTTGGAGCCGTCCGTTTCCTGGTCACAGTCATTCCACAATTCGCAGAAAATTCAATGAGTTTACGAAGAAATAAAGTAACAACCTTATTAGTTAATGACTACTCACGCTATCATAGAAATATGAATTTTAAGAACTTGTGATGGTTTCAGAAATACAAGTTAAATATTATTCAGAAAATGATTTTTTTTTCCTTTACTGGCATTTCATTCCCCTGATGGGACGGGCTGGCAGCGCTTAAGGCGCTCTTCAGCTTAAAGAATTACAAAATAAGAAATACAAAAAATACAAGGAGTACACAAAAGGTGCAAAAATAAAACATATAACACGGCGAAAAAATGAAGGTAAAACTGCGTTGAATGGAGCGGATTGAAGAATGGATAAACATACATGGCGACGATGACGGAGTAGCAGAAACACTGTAGCACTGATGCACACGGACATTTAAAATGCACAGGCGTCGGCTTCAGAGTGGCCGTTTTATTAAAAATAAACTGATGAGATTCATTCCAACAGAACAAGCAAAAGTTTAACGAATATAGTGAAATGGTGATGGGTAAGGAGCAAGTGGTGGAGCGAAGGAGGGGTGGGGGGGGGCAGAAACGGGGGAGGAGTATCTCGTAGGGAGGGGGCCACGAGACAGGTAGGGCCACCAGGCCATACGGAAAAGGACGGGGTGGGATGCACCAGGAAGCTGTAAGGAGGAGGAGGGGGGATACCGGAGGGTCCGGCAGGAGGAGAGAGAGGGGAGGAAGGGAGAGGGGCCCTTATAGGGAGATCAACGAGAGAGGGAGAAAGGGGGGGGAGCTGGTACGAAGGGCAGATGTCTGGGCTGAGAGAATCGTCAGGGAGGGGCGGGGTGCGAAAATTGCCACGGGAAATGGTAAGGAGGGTGGACAAGTTGTGAGCAGGGGGGGGGATATAGTAGTAATTGCGCGACAACAGACAGGGTTTGTTGAGTTTACGAAGAAATAAAGTAACAGCCTTATTAGTTAATGACTACACACGCGATATGGAGAGGAGGATCCAGTTTACGGTAGAGGAAAATGAGACGAAGGCGCTCAATGACGCGAACAAGGTGGGGGATGAGGTCAAAGGAGCCGCGTGGGGGATGGGGGATAGGAAGGGATACAGAAGGCGAGGTGAGAGCGTGGCGTTCCAGGATCTCGAGGGATTTGTAGAAGGATGGAGGAGCAGAGATCCAGGCAGGATGGGAGACGCAGAGGATGGGGCAGATTAGGGATTTGTAAGTATAGAGGATGGTGGAAGGATTCAGGCCCCAGGTTCGGCCAACAAGGAGTCTGAGGAGACGGAGGCAGAAACGAACTTTTTCTTGGATGGTGCATAGGTGGGTCCAGGAAAGAGTGCGATCTATGGTGAGGCCCAGGTACTTGACGGTGGGAGGTGGATGGGACAGTTATAGTGGTAAGGTAGAAATCACTGGGGCAGAAGGAACAAGTGGAGGAACCTAAAATGATCGCCTGGTTTTTGGTAGGATTTATAGGTAGAAGCCACTGTTTGCACCAAGTGGTCAGAAAGTGAACAAAATTTGCCAGCTATATATGTATATATTTTTACATTTTCTTGCGAACACTCCTCCCCTGCCCTACTAAGCATGGACATTGCTCACAGTCACTGTATGAATGCTGGTTATTCATGTTTTAATGTCACTGGTAATAGATATTGATAAAGAATTACGCACATAAAACGACTTATGGCAACACCTTGGTTTCAAGGTCTGTGATGAACACTGACGGTGAAGGTGTATATTGCTTCAAGAACACAGTTCCTTCGATTTGTCCATAGATGTCACTTAACATGCTCAAAGATGTAATGAGTAATGCTAATGTGGCGGGGTGGTAAGGCGACCGATCAGTTTTACTCGTAACGCTACGAAATTAATACATTGTTTGTGTTGACTAAGTTCTACACTGCCTAGGAGGTCAAATCTGAAGTTCGATCGTATCCGCAATGTTTCTTCGTGTTAGTAGGGATCCTCAGAAGTTTCCAGACGCCTTGGAATGAAAGAAAGTGATGTTCAGACGTGGAGGAGGTACAGAGATACATTATCTGTCGATGCGTTGTCTCGCTTTGGACGTCCAGGGGCTAGCACAGCATGTGATGACCGCTATTTACGGACTTCAGTCAGGGGGAAACTTAAGAGATTAGATTATATTAGATTAGATTAATACTTGTTCCATAGATCATGAATACGACACTTCGTAATGATGTGGAACGTGTACGTTAAATGAAGTGTGTCTATACATGATATTACATGACACTCAATATTTGAATTTTTTTTATATATATATTTTTTAAGTTTTTCCTAAAGTACTTAACTTTTATCTAGAAATTCATCTAATGTGTAGAAGGAATTGCCATTCAGAAATTCTCTTAATTTATTTTTAAATGCTAGTTGGCTATCTGTCAGAATTTTGATACTACTAGGTAAGTGACCAAAGACTTTTGTGGCAGAATAATTAACCCCTTTCTGTGACAGAGCTAAATTTAACCTTGAATAGTGTATGTCACCCTTTCTCCTAGTGTTGTAGCTATGCACACTGCTGTTACATTTGAATTCAGTTGGATTGTTAATAACAAATTTCATAAGTGAATATATATATTGTGAAGCTACTGTAAAGATTCCTAGATCCTTAAACAAATGTCTGCAGGATGATCTTGGGTGGGCTCCAGCAATTATTCTGATGACCCGCTTTTGGGCAATGAATACCTTCTTACTAAATGATGAATTGCCCCAGAATATGATGCCATAAGAAAGCAGAGAATGAAAATAGGCATAGTATGCTAGTTTACTGAGTTGTACATCACCAAAGTTTGCAATCACCCTAATAGCATAAGTAGCTGAGCTCAAACGTTTCAACAGATCTTCAATGTGTTTCTTCCAGTTTAACCCCTCATCAATGCATAAACCTAAAAATTTTGAATATTCTACCTTAGCTATAGATTTCTGGTTGAAGTCAATATTAATTAATGGTGTGATGCCATTTATTGTGTGAAACTGAATATACTGCGTTTTTTTAAAAATTTAAAGAGAGTCCATTTACAGAGAACCACCTAATAATTCTCTGAAATACTTCATTGACAATTTCATCAGTTAATTCCTGTGATTCGGGTGTGATAGCGATACTTGTATCATCAGCAAAGAGAACTAGCTTGGCATCTTTATGAATATAGAAAGGCAAATCATTAATATATATTAAGAACAGCAAAGGTCCCAGTACCGAACCCTGTGGTACCCCATGCTTGATAGTTCCCCAGTTTGAGGACTCGGCTGTTTTTTGTATATTATGTGAATTACTTATATCAACTTTCTGAACTCTTCCAGTTAGGCATGATTTAAACCATTTGTGCACTTTCCCACTCATACCACAGTACTTAAGCTTATCTAGAAGAATTCTATGGTTAACACAATCAAAGGCCTTTGATAGATCACAAAAAATCCCAACGGGTGATTTACGGTTATCCAGAGCATTTAATATTTCATTAGTGAAAATATGTATTGCATTTTCTGTTGAAAAGCCTTTCTGGAAACCAAACTGACATTTTGTTAGAACTTTATTTTTATTAATATATGAAGTTACTCTGGAATACATTACTTTTTCAAGAATTTTTGATAGAGCAGTCAGAAGTGAGATTGGGCGGTAGTTGTTGACATCCAATGTATCACCTTTTTTATGAAGTGGTTTGACAATAGCATATTTCAGTCTATCAGGGAAAATACCCTGCTCCAGTGAGCTATTACAAATGTGGCTAAGAATCCTACATATTTCTTGGGAACAAGCTTTTAATACCCTGTTGGATATGCCATCAATGCCATGAGAGCTTTTACTCTTGAGAGAGTTTATTAATTTCTTAATTTCAGTTTGAGAAGAGGAACGCCATCAAGCTGAATAATGATTTTCGTGCAGTCACAGGACGTCGTGTTTTGACTCAAGCTGTACGTGATAGAATGCATCACATGCAACGTCAGTCCCGTCGTCTACGTCGAGGTTCAGCTTTGACATCTGTGCAGTCCGGTACAGATAGGCCCATCAGCATAATGCATGGACACGTTAAACGATTCTCCACAGTAGGTGAAATTGTATTGTATGGCCCTATCGCTAATTTATTTGCGTGTGGTTCACCAGCCAATTGGCCAAAGTTGGATAAAAAACACTTGGTTTTAGTCTTAGCCAATTTCTTATCACTAGGGATAGCTGCGATTCCTAATCCTAATAAAGAATAAATCGGAGGATTTAGTGTTCCATATATTAAATTAATTATAAAAAAAGAACGTGCACAAACTGAGCAATGAATGATGATACAAAAGTAATGAATCTTTAACAAGGATAGCACAACCTCTACGTATTATGAAAAATTGTTGATACTGAGGAAGTGTTAATTATTTTAAAAGGAATTAAAAATCTCTATCCAAGTCGGTAAAGGATACAACCAGGAGCTCTAGCATGCAGCCAACTAGTAGAAGGTACGTTTATCTTTAAATGCCCTAAAGCAAATGCAATTTGCATATGTCACAAATTCCCAATTAACCTGTTGTACAGCGCTCATAAGATGAACGGCGGCTGGTTACCGTCGATGGGTCAGCACGCCATGAAGCGGAAGCTGCGAGACGATGCCTACACAGTGAACGAACTACTTCGTTCAAAAAATTTCTAAGTCACTCAAGTATCAAAAGCGAACAAAAGGTTCTCGCAAACTGCTTGTCTCACTGGCCAGAAGCAGAAGTGAAGCTCAGTTGTAAGTTTGTAAATGAGTGCTTCGAAATGCAAATACAATCCATTGAAGTAATAATTTTGTTCTTCTGTTCACAGAGAAACAAATAGGAATACTGGAAGCAATGCATTTTGCACTTGCATCTAATTGTGAGCTAAGTCAATGGCAGCTTTGCCATCAACTGCACACCTGTATCCTCGCACAACGAGCACAGCTAGCCGAATCCACTACTCACCTTTCAGCAAGCCACACGTCTCTCCAGTCCGTTTTCTTAAGAGCCAATCACATATACAGCTTCAAATCTCTCGCCCCCATCATTACTTCCTTCCGAACATCTTTCCTGCATAAAAGAAGGCTCTAGAGGCTTCTACAATGTACTTGAACCTTTCGACCGTTTGGCAGTCGTATCGTCGCTCGCAAGCTAGCGGTCTTCGGCTGGTCAGTAACCTCTAACCTCGCAGCACCAGGCCAACAAGCCGCGCTCTGGTGGTACCGTTAGGCTCTCCTCGCCGTTCACCGGCCCCTCTCACTGACTTGGCAGTGTTCTTATTTCCCACCACAAGAATAGTACTACATGCGAATATTGTTAATATTAAATTTCACCTACCAACATTAACGAGTTTTCCCAATGTCCTAGTCAACATTAATATTTCCACTCTTCCTACCTATTTTTGTATTCAGATTATCTGGAATCAAATTGAAATCAGTAATTACATTATAAATAAATGTACGTTATTGTTAATAACCGGCCGCAGTGGCCGAGCGTCCTGCGGCCGGCCAGTCACGTTTTGCACGGCCACTACGGTCGGGAGTTCGAATCCTCCCTCGTTTATGGATATTAGTATTAGCTAGTTCATAAGTAGTTTTTAAATTTAGGGACCGATGACCCCGCAGTTAAGTCTCATAAGTTCTAAAAACATTTCAACATTTTGAATTATTAATAGATAAATATAGCATGTAAGGTGGTGAAATTTCCTGCCATCTTACAAAGTGAGAATTGCCATCGAGTGCTATTCACAGATGAGACTCGCATCTGCCTTCAGTTAGCCGTTTTTGCAGGCAGCCTGGTGAGCCTGAACGTCTTAACACACAGTCCAGCAAGTGCAACATGGGGGTGCTTCCCTGATGTTTCAGGGTAGCATTACATAGGGCCACCGTACGCCAATGGTGGGGGTAGAAGTCAATCAAATGGCTAGACGGTACAGGGATGATTTCCTTCTGTGTATAGTGCAATGCTATTGGCAGTATTTCGGTGATGACTCTTCTTAATGGACGGCTATTTTCTGCGTTCATTGTGATCTTGTGAATGAGTTACTTCATTATAAAGACATCGCATGTTCTCCAAACATGAATCCTATAATTTATACCTGAAATACATTGATAATGGTCGTTTCTGGTCGATATGACCCACCAAACGATCTTGGAGAGCTATGCTGAATCACTGCTGACGACAGTTTGAATCCGGACCGACAGTCCCTTTATTTGACATTATGTCACGACGAATGCACGTAAGCATCAGTGCAAAAGAGGACGAGTTCTGCAATCTTGAACACAAATTCAGAATATTTAGGTTATTGTCATACAAAAGTTCCAGTTTCAGGCAAAGGCCCACAAACCTCTAAAATCGTGGTAACGCAACACTTTTATATGTGTCTGTATTGCAATAGAGTAATTTGTGAGCACTCCGTCGAATAAGTACAAAAGTTCCAAAATTTTGTTTGGAAATAGGTAAAAACCGATGTTTTAAGTCCGCACTGAGCGCCACATGAAAGGTGCTATTGGCAATATCTGTTTGAAATGACAAAAGCTACATAATGCATAAACGATGTTGTAGATACTTGCTGAAATATAGAGAAAAAATGCACCTAACATGTTTCAGGAGAGAAGGGCTATACAATGGAAGTGAGGTTGAAGATTATATTCTAGGAATGGAAGAGTTCGTACATAAAGCTGATATGATACAGGTGTAATACTACGAACTGCGAGGCCTCAGTCGAATCAAGGCCCCTGAAGAAGACGCCCCTCACCCAGAATTACCGAGTTCTTTAGAGACCATCACGATACAACTACACTGTCCGAAATAATATTTGGTACACTCTCTTCATTTTAAGATTTATCGTTGAAAAATAGATCAATAGTTCAGTCGATACTGAGGTACGAGTTGTCCAGCCTTACTGGAACACCCATATTAGTACATGGCGTAGTCACCGCCAGCGGCAATGCAGGTGCTGATTCTGGCATTCATTCGATCATGCATAAGGCGAATAATATCTTGGGATACATCGCTCCACATCTGCTCCACTTATTCACTTAGTTCTGACAGAATTGTGGATTAATGAGTCACACTTGTCACTTGACGTCCCATCATATGTCACATGTGCTCGAATGGAGGCAAGTCGGAAAATTGAAACGCCGCTTGTACCGAGCGCTGGTCATCGTGAACGAGCGTTGTAGCTTATCGCTCTCTCTCTCTCTCTCTCTCTCTCTCTCTCTCTCTCTCTCTTATGCTGCTAGAGTTACTTGGACGAATGCACTCTACGAAACAGCACACTCCAGACCGAGGTCGTATGCACAAATGCCCATCGCTTGCATACAGACCGAATGTTTATTACCGAAGATCACGTCCCACCATTTCATCTTTGCAGCGATCCTCTGACAGCACTAGTCGAGCCGTACATGTCGATGCTGTGAGTAGAAGATGGGTTAGAGGTAACCGGTTGGAAACCGTATGTGTTGAAACCTCTGGACTGGCAAACCTTCTCTTTTGTGCTGTGGTTGACTATACGATCTGTCACTGCTGCCCTTACGTTGAGCTTGGCGGATGTCTGTGCTGCAGAGACGTCCAGAATTTTACCTATGGTGCATCACTGCAGCCAGCATAGTTGCACAGCTGCGCAGCACGTCTAACTTGTGTATAAATTCTCCAGACAAAAGATAAAATGACAAAAGAAATCAGCCCAACACTCGGAAGGCCCCTTTCAAACTGTCTCAGTCGCCCGTAGACCCATGAGTGTGTCCCCGTTGTACGGCGCCTGTTTGCCTCACGCGTTGATATCACTTTGAGAGTTAACAGCTGTAAACATTTCCCTATTTACAGGGAACACACAGACGGTGCTCGGCAACTATGCCGCAATGTTGTCTGTTGGAGGACGTCTTTTAAATCACTATCAGTACATCAATTATCCCCAAGTACGTCTAGTATGCCCCAACAGGTCATCAGACCAGAATCTAAGTCTTATTACCAGGTGTACCTTTAATTTATTCCGACAAAATAATTGGTTTCAAACAAATTCATCGTGAGGATGGTTCAGGATCCACAGCTGTAAAAACTTTTTGTGAAATTTCATCGCAGCTGCACAATTTTGGGTTCTGTGACTAGTTTCGGATGAGAGCGTCCATTCTCAAACCATTAGCCTTGGTTTAAACCGTAATGAATCCAGGTGCGTGTTAAAATGCCCGCTAAAATTGTTATTCATTATAAAACTCTGTAGATACATAACTAGTTTATATTTAAAATGGAAGCTGAAACTGGTGTTGCTTCCATGGGCCTCCAGCCGGAGAGTTTATAATGTATAACCATTTTAGCAGCCATTTTTAACATGCATCTGGATTTATTACGGTTTAAAACCGAGGCTAATGGTTTGGAAAAGGACGGTCCCGTCCGAAACTAGTCACAGAACTCAAAATTGTGCAGCTGTGACGAGAAAATAAAAACTATATAATTTTACAGAAATTCTAAACTCTTTCTCGATTATGTGTTTGAAGTAAAATATTTAGCACAATAATTATATTGTAATTTTATTAGACGTTAGAAGCATTTATGTACTTGGGACTTCGATTCAACATGGTATCCGGGTTTTATATACTACTGTTGGCGCCTTTTAAAACTAAGCGCATGGTACTAATGGACAGGGAACTTTTATCATTATGTTGAGCTAATGCAAAGAAAAAAAAGTAATGTTACTACCGGAATAACTTGTCGGTTCCATAGTGATACAGCAGTCTATACAGGGTGTTTCTTACCATCGCTTAAAAACCTCAAAAGCCACATGACAAATGTTGCACAAATTGAAAGGTGGTAGGGCGTCTGGAAGGTGTGTGCAGGCAAGGGATACCTGCGTTTTTAGCATTTATGGATCTGAAGAAATCTTTTGACAATGTTGAATGGAATACACTTTTTTCAGATTCTGACGATTGCAGGGGTGAAATATAAGGAGCGAAGAGTTTATTCAACTTGTACAAAAACCCAGACAGCAATTATTAGAGTCGAAGGTCATGAATTGGTCGCAGTAGTTGGAAGCGTGTAGCCTTTCCCCAGTGTTGTTCAATGTGTACATCGAGCAAGCTGTGAAGGAATGCAATGAGAAATTTGGAGAGGGAATTAAAGTTCTGGGAAAGGGGGGAAAAACTTTGCGGTTTGTCGGCGACATAGTAATTTTGTCAGAGATAGCAAAGGACCCGGAAGAGCAATTAAACGGAGTGGACAATGTCTTGAAAGGAAAATATAAGATTAACATTAAAAAAGTAGAACTATGGTAATGGTAGGTTGTGTCAAAAAATCTGGCGATGCCCAAGGAATTAGATTGGGGAATGAGACGATAAAGTAGTAGATGAGTTTTGTTACTTGGGTAGCAAGATAACTTTTGATGGCCGAAGTAAATAAGATATAAAATGTAGTATGTCTATTGGGAATAAAAGCGTTTCTGAAGAAGCGAATTTTTTTGACATCCAATATTAGTTTCAATGTTAGGAAGTCCCTTCTGAAAGCATTTGTCTTGAGTGTAGTATTGTTTGGGAGTGAAACGTGGACGATAAGGAGTTCAGACAAAAAGAGGATAGAAGCTTTCGAAAAGTGGTGCTACAGACGAGTAATGAAGATTAGATGGGTAGATCACGTAACTAATGAGGAGGTGTTCAACAGAATTGGGAGAAAAGGAGTTCCTGGCATATCCTGGCGAAGAGAAGGGATAAGTTGGTTGGACACATTCTGAGAAATCAAGGAATCGTCAACTTAGCATTACAAGGATGTGTGCGGGGTAAAAATCGTAGAGGGAGACCGAGAGACGAATACAGGAAGGAGATTCCAAAGGACGTTGGTTGCCATACGTATTCTAAGATGCATCAAACCAGTCTGCGGAATGAAGACCACAACAACAATGTGCAGGCAGTGAACTTAGACATGTTCGGAATTATGAGTGGGAAAGACCCTTTATGAGACTGAATCAGACTTCATAATTTAGTCAGTTTGGATAAAAAATTGGCAATTCAAATGATATTTTTATCCTACATCAGGTCACACCATCTCTAGCATACACGCTTTCCTCACCGGACGTTATATACTGAACTTCCTTGGGTAGAATCACAAGTACGAATTGCAGCCACTAGATGTCAGGCGCAATGAGTCCTTCTTTTCATGACGTAAAAATAACTGCAATGTATTTGCAGTGTTATCAATACACACTGAATGTGCTTGTAGTTAGTCAGACAGTGCGTTATATGAATTTTACTCCAATAAACGTAAATATATGCGTCTATCGCACACGATGAACTTATTACAGTGTCTTCCTAGCTTTCAGAGCACCTTTTGCTGGTTGTCGAATGAAGGGAGTTGCAGATTACCAACTACTCAGTCACATGTTGAAACCTCACTTGTAGCAATTTTGTTCACTTAAATTTCTTTCAATTCTGTGTTTTTTATCAACTGAAAATTTTAATAAACAAACGTGAATTATAAGCTGAAACGGGATTTCGTAGCAGATTGAGATCTGATTTATTTGCTAGTAAAGTTCATCAATAATACTAGTGGAATTGTCACATGCTCATATTAATATCTACCCTCAAGAATCACAGACATTGCCAGGGTGGGGTGGTTTGCGGGCCTCAACGATAGAGATAGCCGTACCGTAGGTGCAACCGCAGCGGAGGGGTATCTGTGGAGAGGCCAGACAAACGCGTGGCTCCTGAAGAGGGGCAGCAGCCTTTTCCGTAGTTACAGGGGCAGCAGTCTGGATGATTGACTGAGCTGGCCTCGTAACATCAGCTAATGTGGCTTTGCCACACAGTTACTGCGAACGGCTGAAAGCAAGGGGAAACTACAGCCGTTATTTTTCCCGAGGACATGCAGTTCTACTATACGAAAATATGATGATGGCATCCTCTCTGATAAAATATTCCGGACGTAAAATAGTCCCCATTCGGATCTTCGGGCGGGGACTGCTCAGTAGGATGGGATCATCAGGAAAGACAACAATGGCATTCTACGAATAAGAGTGTGGAATGTTAGGTCCCTTAATCGGGTAGAGAAGTTAGAAAATTTTAAAAGAGAAATGGATACGTTGAAGTTAGATATAGTGGAGATTAGTGAAGTTCCGTGGAAAGAGGAACAGGATTTCTGGTCAGGTGAGTACAGGATTATAAATACAAAATCAGGAGTAGGACTGATAATGAATAAGAAAATAGGAATGCGGGTAAACTACTATGAGCAGCACAGTGATCGCATTATCATTGTCAAGATAGATACGAAGCCAACATCGACAACAGTAGTTCAGATTTATATGCCAACTAGCTCTGCCGATGATGAGGAGATTGAAGAAATGCATGAGGAGTTGAAGGACATTATTTAGACAATTAAGGGAGAGGAAAACTTAATTGTGATGGGAGACTGCAATTCGGTAGTAGGAAAAGGAAGAGAAGGAAAAATAGTAGGTGAATATGGACTGGGCAGAAGGAATAGAAAGTCGCCTGGTAGAATTTTGCACGGAACATGATTTAATCATAACAAACACCTGGTTTAAGAATCACGATAGAAGGTTGCATACGTGGAAGAGACCAGAAGACAACGATAGGTATCAGATATATTTTATAATGGTAAAACATAGATTCCTGAATCAGGTTTTAAACTGTAAGACGCACACAGAGGCAGATATAGACTCTGACCATAACTTACTGGCCATGATCTGTAGGCTGAAATTGATAAAACTGCAGAAAGGTAGGAAAATAATCAGATGCGACTTGGGTAAATTGAGACAAAATATATTGTCTATAAAAATAGAGACAATTTTGTAGGAAGGGAAGAGGAAGTAGACGAAGATGAAATAGGAGATACTATATGGATACTATATGGAATTTGACAGAGCCCTTAAGGACCTAGGTACGAACAAGGCCCCGGGAGTAGATGACATACCCTCAGAGCTACTAAAGTCTCTGGGAGAGTCAGCTACGACAAAAGTGTTTCACCTGGTATGTAAGATGTATGAGACAAGCGAAATACCCTCAAACTTTAAGAAAAATGTAATAATTCCCATTCCAAAGAAATCAGGCGCAGACGTGAGAAAATTATAGAACCATCAGTTTGATAAGTCATGGTTGCAAAATTTTAACACGAATTATCTACAGAAGAATGGAAAAGCTGGTAGAAGCTGACCTCGGGGAATATCAGTTTGGATTCAGGAGGAACGTAGGAACACGGGAGGCAATATTCACTTTTCAACTTATCTTAGAAGATAGAGTAAGGAAAGGCAAACCTACATTCCTAGCTTTTTTAGATTTGGAGAAAGCTTTTGACAATGTTGACTGGAATACACTCTTTCAAATTCTGAAGACAGCGGGGGTAAAATACAGGGAAAAATGTTCAAATGTTTGTAAATCTATCGGACCAGACTACGTGGTCATCAGTCCGTAGCTTACAAAATACTTAAACCTAGGTAAACTAACCTAAGGACAACACACAGACACCCATGCCCCAGGGAGGACTCGAACCTCCACGGCGAGCAACCGCGCGCTCCGCAGCGAGACGCTTTAGACCGCTCGGCTACTCCACCACGGCATATAGGGAAAGGAGAGTTATTTACAACTTGTACAAAAGCCATACTGCACTTATTAGACTCGAAGGGCATGAAAGGGAATCATTAGTTGGGAAGGGAGTAAGACAGGTTTGTAGCCTTTCTCCGATGTTATTCCATTTCTACATCGAGCAGGCGGTTATACAAAGCAAGAAAAATTTGGAATAGGGATTAAAGTTCAAGGTGAAGAAATAGAAACATTGTGTTTTGCTGGTGACATTGTAATTCTGTCAGAGACAGCCAAGGACCTGTTGATTGGAAACGTTGATTGGAATGGACAGCGTGTTGACGAGAGCGGATAAAATGAACGTTAACAAGAGCAAAACAAAGATAATGAAATGCAGTCTTAGAAAATCAGGTGATGCTGAAGGAATTAGATTAGGTAACGAAACAATGAAGGTGGTAGATGAGTTTTGTTACTTGGATAGTAAAATAACATATGACGGTCTCAGTACAAATGATATAAAATGCAGAATGGCAATGGGAAGAAAAGCGTTTTTGAAAAAGAGAGATTTGCTAACTTCGAATATTAATTTAAGTGTAAGGAAGTCTTTCCTGACGGCATTAGTGTGGAGTGTTGCCTTGTGAGGGAGTGAAACATGGACGATAAAATGTTCAAATGTTTGTAAATCTTATGGGACTTAACTAAGGGGTCATCAGTCCCTAAACTTACAAACTAATTATGAACTACTTACGAACTAGGACGGCACAAATATCCATGCCCGCGGGGGGATTTGAACCCCCGACCGTAGTGGCTGTGCAGACCGTGACTGAAACGCCTCAGTCCCCTCGGCCATCGCGGCCGGCATGGACGATAAACAGTGCGGTTAGGAAGAGAATAGAGGCTTTTGAAATGTGGTGCTACAGAAGAATACTGAAGATTAGGTGGGTAGATCGCGTAACTAATGAAGAGGTACTGAACAGAATTGGTGAGAAAAGGAATTTTTGGCATACCTTGACTAAAAGAAGGGATCACTTGGTAGGACACATTCTGAGATATCGAGGAATCGTAAATTTAGCATTGGAGGGAAGTGCGTGAGGTAAAAATCGCAGAGGGAGATCAAGAGACGCGTATAGTAAGCAGATTCAAATGGATTTGGGTTGCCGTTCTTATGAGGAGATGTAAAGGCTTGCTCAGGATAGAGTAGGGTGGAGTGCTGCATCAAACAGGTCTCCAGACTGAAGACCATAACAACAACATATTAATATGCAGATATTTATTTACATGAACCGTTTATGCAATTGAAATAAAACAAATTTCTTTTGCCATTTGCGTATGCGCAGAGCAAATTTTTTTTTAATGGAAATAAATTAAATTTATTTTTATTTAAAAAAGATAGAGTAAGTGGGTCAAAGCACCCAAAATTAGAATACTCTTTTCTTTATAAAAATTAGTATAAATAGTACTAGCAGTTGGGTTTTTCTCTCTTTGTAAGTTCAGCTCTCATCAAGTTAAGACCTCTGTGGGTTTAGCTCAGTCAAAAGATCGACTCCCAGTAAAGATCAGATCTATGATAAGGTATAGCTCGGTGATAGGCTGTTATCTAACGTGTTTCGCTCTGCCTCCCGAGCTCAAAATTAACTTCTTCAAATCGATTTGGTCATAGCAATCGAGAATAAAATGGTATTTTATAGCGAAAATACCTTTATTTAGAAGTATAATAAGATATTATTGATAGATCTGAAGCATTGAATTAAAATTTGTGGTGCGGCCGGGAATCGAACCCGGACCTCCATGCTTACTAGGCAGACGTCTTAACCGTTTATTTTTTTTTTTTTTTTTTTTTTTTTTTTTTTTTTTTTTTTTTTTTTTTTTTTTTGTGGGTAAGGACCTTAAGAAAAAAAGATTTACTTGCCACCGCCACTTTTACCCTAGAAAATAAAATAAAATAAAAGACAAACTACACCACTTCAGGCGTTGGCCCTATCTTATCCTAGGCCCAGTGCAACTAACCTATTTCTAATAGGGGGAACAATAAAACGAAGGGTAAAAAAAAATTAAAGGACATTCAGTGTAGCTACAAAAATAAAGTGTATTAATTCATTTGAAGTTTTTTTTATTTTTTTTTATTTATTTATTTTTTTTATTTTTTATTTTTATTTTTTTTTTTTTTTTTTTACCCGTAAAAGAAAATGTAATTATCAATTACGTCATGGCAAGAACACCCCAACTTCTGGGTGGATTACGAAAAACACTATAAAGAAAATTTGAAAAATATTGCCCATATTTTGGATTGCAGACAACTGTCGTTCGTTCAGAAAGTTCCAAAAATCAAGTTCGTGTTTCTCTCCATGTACAAACAAGTAGTGAACCGCATGTCCACATATCCATTTCACAGCGTTTGTCTTCGTTTGTGGGTAATGTCCCGAGTCTGGAAAGAGGAGCAAATGGGAAAGTATATGATGAGGTGTCGTACGGGTAATCAAAGCCAGCATCTGTCGCACTAAGATCCAAACGCCTTCCGCCGATCCGCATACGAGTCGATGTTCGTCCGTGTCCATTACATCACAGGCGACGCACAGTGGTGTGTCTGCGAGGTGAATCCTGTGAAGTCGTGACTGGCACACTTGTTTCCCGTTGACTGTCAGGTACCATGTCGACTGTACGTCAGTGCCAAGGTAAGGAGCACTCACCGAGCGCCAAACGACACTCCAGTTGACGCTGGGATACTTCCCTTCAATCACATTTGGTGATCGGTTCTTCTGAAGAAAGCCGTAGATCGCCTTCGTAGACATCAAGCGTGTCGGCAGTATCGCAGTGTGGATATAGCTCAGTTCGAGGAAAAAGCGGCGGAAGTAAAAGAATGGCGCTGGAACATCTGAAAGCATGATTGGAGCCGATAGAGAGCGCGGTGCAAAGGCCTCCAGCAACAGGCTGGTAAGGCATGTGGGATTACGGCGCCACAACATAATGTGAGAGCTGAGGAAGAGGGCTGTCGCTCTGTCAGGCACATGGTACAGGCCTAGTCCGCCTCTGTTTCTCGGGAGAGTGAGGGTCTCGTATTTTATCTTGAACAGCAAGCCATGGCAAACATAAGAACCCAGTGCAGCTAACATGCGTAATGCCATGGATGGTGGAATGGGTAGGGTTTGTGCAACGTGAGGGATACGTGACGCCACATATATATTAACATACTGTGTCCGCTGTAGAAGGTCGAGAGCCCTGAGACGATGATCGAGAAGACCAGCGCGTAACTGGTTTAGTAGGCGCCGGCAGTTGAGGGCGATCGTACGCCGCATGTCTCCTGTGAAGTCGAGTCCTAAGCATCGGATTGCAGTAGTTACTCGTAAAGGTGCAGCGCTGTCTGCAGGAAGCCCCACACCTATAGGCATGGCACATGATTTTCGGACATTAAGACAGCTGCCAGATGCTTCACCATATGTGCTCACCCACGCCAGTGACTCTCTTATCTCTGCATCGCTGCGTAGAACGAGGACGAGATCGTCAGCATAAGCAGTGCAGCAAAATAGATGGCCACCGAGTGAGATCCCTGACAGCCGCTGACGGAGTCCACAAAGCAACGGTTCCATTGCATAAGTATACAACAATGCAGAGAGCGGACAGCCTTGACGCACCGAACGCTGTATCGATATTGGTTGAGTAAGGCGACCATTGTATAGCACACGGGACGTCGCTCCTCGAAGAAGGCGCATTATGACGTTGACGGTAGTATCATGGTATTTCATATTACGGAGTACCTCTTCCAAGTACTCGTGATCAACTCTATCGAAAGCTTGGCTGAAGTCAAGAGTGGCCAAAAATCCAGGCATACGTTGAGCATGTGCTAGAGCGATTATGTCTCTATATCGAGCAAGGGCGGTGCGGATGTTGTTAACACCACCCAAGGAAGTTTGATCAGGAGGAACCACATATCTTGCCGTGCGTTTGAGCCGTGCAGCCAGAAGTCGAGTAAAGATCTTTGTATCGCTGTTGAGCAATGTCAATGGACGATAATCGCTTATCCTCGATGTTCCATGAGGTTTATGTATGGGAATAACGATACCGTCGAGGAAACCTTCAGGGATCTGCACCTGGGGTGACATAAGGTCCCGACAAATTTCTGTCCACATCGCTGCTATCAAGTGGCGGAATGTTCTATAAAACTCAAGTGGGATGCCGTCAGGGCCAGGTGACTTGTTGGTAGATCCTGCTTTGATAGCATCATTGACTTCTTTCTCTGTGACGTCAGCAAGCATATCCAGTTTTTCATCCTCAGGAAGCGAGCCAAATGTAAGTCGTGATACCTCCGCAATGTTATCAGGGTGACGACGGTGTGCAGAGTACAGCGTAGTATAATGCTTGTGAAGGGCATGCCCTATTTCAGCTTGGTTATCGACGCGTCTTCCATCCTCAGTTGTCAGAACAGTTATCAAATTTCTCCGTCGGTGGCGCCTTTCATCTATCACATGATACATACTTGGACGTTCCTGCGTTAAATCTTCTTGTGTGCGCGCCTTGACCATAGTTCCTTCAAGATGTCGGCGGGAGAGGGCATTGAGCTGTGCCTTTGCTCGATTCACTATCACCTGACGTTCTGGTGAATAAGGCATTGTCGTACATTCTCGGAGGATGGTGAAGTAGAACTCCTGAGTGTGTCTTCGCCATTGCGCGATCTCCCTTCCGTATTTAATCAACGTCTTGCGTAGTGTAGGCTTTGCACATAGGACCCACCACGATATGGCAGATTGATATCTGTTGCGACGTTGAAGACAAGCCGTCCATGATGTCTCAATTTGCTGCCGACAGTTCAGTGAAGTAAGATGTTTTATGTTCAGTTTCCATAGTCCCTTGCTGCGCCACACCTTTTGTTGGCAGATGTTGACGGTACAAATATATGCTTCATGATTGGAGAATGCAGTTGGCCAGATTTCAGCAGCCTGAGTGCCACCGACAATGTCTCGGGAGATGTAGACACGATCAAGGCGACTGGATGAATGGCTAGTGAAATGTGTAAATCCCGGGCGATTGCCATGAACATGCTCCCACGAGTCCACTAGATTGAGGTTCTGAATAATTGTTGCTAGTGCTGCGCACGGAGAGTGGCGTGGCAGTTGGTCTTTGGGTGCCTGGGTGGAGTTGAAGTCGCCTCCTATGATCAAGGAATCTTGCCGACCCACGAAGAGAGGCGTTACTCCCTCAGAGAAGAAAGTAGAACGTTCACGGCGCCGACCTGAACCAGATGGTGCATAGACGTTGATGATTCTTACGCCACCATACGTGAGAGCCATACCTCTGGCATCCGGGAGGTATATAATTTCAGTAGCGTCAATGCCGTCACGTAAGAGGATCGCCACCCCACTACCTGCATGGGAGGCGTGGGAGACGTGTGCTGTAAATCCATGGGGAGCGTAGAAGGCGGCAACAAATACCTCCTGAAGCAGGACAATGTCAACATCCGCAGCGTATATCATGTCGTGAAGTAAAGTCAGTTTATGGCGCGCACAAATGTTATTGATGTTGATCGTAGCTATGCGATAAGTTTGAAACGCTGCCATCGTCAGAAGAACGTGTGACGCACTATGGGGAAGCACATCACTCCAACTGGGAAGGGGCCGACGTCGTTTAATGTGTTCCTCCTCCCTCTACACCACCAGAGCATCCATCTTCTTCAGGAACAGTGTCTCCCCAGTTGATGGGTGCCGCCTCTCCATGATTGGTCGGTAGAATAGGACCATTGATGGGCATGGAAGTATGATCAGACCCTGGAAGGGACGAAACTTTGTCAGACAGTAGCGATGTAAAATCTTTAGTTGGCTGTTGACTCTTGTGAGATATGGGTGGCACTTCGTCAGGTGTCATGGCATTGGTGGATTGCGCATTATCGGAAGTAGAGTCGCCATCTTGAACATTCAACTGTTTAAGGCTGTCGTCTGATGAAGTACGGCGCTGTCTCTTCCGTTTCTTTGGTGAACGTTGCTTCCGTACATGCTGCTCCGTGTCGGATGCTGTATGACTATCGTCTGACATCTGGCTGGATTCCTTAACATTAGATGGCGGTACAGTCCCAGTTTCAACTTCCATGGAGTCGGAACAAACGTCTTGTGTTGCTGCTTGGGCATCACCTGTTTGTACTGTGTCCAGTACTGGTGTGTGGGAGACGGATGCAACTTCCATCTCATCCTCGGGTTGGTTCGACGCTGGTGCGAACTGGATTAGCGTGGGCGTAACAGGCCGCCTAGCCGCGTGCGCGTACGTCAGAGGTAGCGCAGTGGGCGCCGCTGGGCGAGCGTCGTCTCCGATCGGCGTCTGCGTCAGTCTGTGTCGGAGGCATTCTGAACGGACGTGGCCTTCTTGTCCACAACCGGAGCAAGTGCGAGGCTGGCCATCGTACATTACGACAGCCCTACAGCCGGCTATGACGAGGTACGAAGGCACATGCTTTCGAAGTTAAATTTTTATCTGTCGGACGCCGTTGAGGACACGGTACGTTTCAAAGGTCTTCCATGTTTCTGCAACGTGACTAAGTACGTTGCCGTAGGGTTGTAAGGCGGCCACCACCTCGTCCGACGGCACCTCAAACGGAAGTTCGAAAACTCGCAACGTTCTCAGGCCGAAACCTGCATGATCAATCTCGACGGACCCTATATGGCCGTCAGAGTATCGGAACTTGAGTTCATTAGCATGGCGCCGTACTACGTCGGCGCACATCTCTTCGTTCGCCAACTTGATGTACACTGTGGTACTAATGATCGAAAAATGAATTCCTATAACGTCTTGTGGTGGGAGACGCATTTCTTCACGTATAAAATGTTCTACTTCATGCGCTCTCGGTCGTACATGATCAGTAGGGAACGTTAATTTGATCGTAGATTGGCGGTATGAAAACGCCATGTCGGTCGTTGTCTGAGGACTCTATGGCACGCCGCTACGCGGAAGTAAACAAACGGGCGCTCGCTCGCAGCACAACAGGCGGGACGCAGCGGACGTCCTCGCCCCACCGCAGCCGAAAGCGGACTGAACCGTTAGACTACCACACCACTACCGATTTAGGCGCCTCGGAATAGTCTATGTACGTTTTCCCTCCACAACACAAACTTTAATTCAGCTTCTTTGTTCCAAAGACAATTGCCACTACTGCTAAGGCTCTCCATGCAGCGGAATAGCACCTCAGCAATGAACATGGTGGAACAATCCTGTTACGGTGATATAAATATCAATTAATACAATTAAAGAATCCCTGAGACGGATTTACGTCTCTAATATGTCAAAGACATTATTGATAGATCTGAAGCATTGAATTAAAATTTGTGGTGCGGCCGGGAATCGAACCCGGACCTCCATGTTGTGGAGGGAAATCGTACATAGACTATTCCGAGGCGCCTTAATCGTTAGTGGTGTGGTTGTCTAACGGCGCAGTCCGCTTGCGGCAGGCGAGCTGTGTGGAAGCGTTGTTTACATCCTCGCTGCGGCCAGTCGCGCGCTATTCGTGTGTGGTGAGTTGGACGCTCTTGCGGCGTAGTAATAGCTGTAGGTAGAAATGAATAGAACATAAAATGACGGAACCCCTTAGACGAGATACTTTGAAGTTCACATTCGATGAACGCTTTGCGAGACCCAAAGCCTTTGAAGTAGAAGCCTTTCTAGGAGACGTTGTGAAGCTGAGCTTTAACGAAATAATAGGAATACATCTGTCGATCGTCAGTAGTACAGTTTATGTTAAAATGATTAGTACTGGATGCTGTGCTAAAGTAATTGAACAATGTGGAGGAACTCTAAAATTTAACCATTCTGACGGGAATGTCGGTGAAGTGAGAGTCGATCATGCAGGATTCGCCACTAAAACAGTTCGAATCTTTGAACTTCCCTTCGAAATTACCGCGGAAGAGATAAATTCAGTCCTTAGACCTTACGGACGAATTATCAGTAATGTTGCAGAAAAATGGACGACATTTCAAACTTTCCCCGTCCTCAATGGCGTAAGACAAGTAAAGATAGAACTTCGAAAGCACATCCCCTCGTATATCTATGTATGCGGGTATAGAGCGATCGTGATATACGACGGTCAGCCACGTACATGCTCAGGGTGTGGACAGACTGGACATGTACGAACCGAATGTATACAACGAAGGGTGACGCAGCTGCCGGCGAGTGAGCTGGTCGCCCCTATGACGATGACGTCACTGCCAGTGACGTACTCCTCAGCCGTCCGTGGAACCACAACCCAGGCATTGAGCGACGCAACGAACAAACCAGATGAGACAAACGATGACAACCAATGCCTGCCAATGGAGGTCAGTGATACTAAAGGAACGTCTGTTCCTTCTAACACAACGGGAACAGTCATTGACGAAGATCTTGGAACAAAGCCTGACGGGGACACAGAACAAAATGTGCGGAGAGAAGAGGAGGGCAGTGCCACTCAAGATCCGAGTACCAATTCTGAAGATGAAGAGCGTCCGAAATCTGGATCCTCCCCTAAGAAACACCAGAAACGGCGGTTAGCACCTCCTGACGCAGAACACAAAGCACAGCCGCTACGCAAAAAAAGCGCAGGAAATTGGTAAAAAATTAAGCGGAAAAAAATCAGTAACATCTCAACGGAACCAGCCAACGAAAAACAAAGAAGACTCACGTGATACCGAAATTCATCACCCACAGGGCGATGAAATAGACAATAGCACACGCAAAGTGTACCACAACAAAACTACCACTCAGCAATGCCCTGAGAACAAGTCGCCCCGCCAAACTGATGGAGGTACCTGGGCGGATGAAATTTTAGAATTTCCTCAAGACGAGGAAATGAAAGAAGTTACAAATACAATAACTGCCTCGTCTTCCGGACGGAGAGACGACAAATCAAAAGACAAGTCATCGTCGAGTTCGATGCAATAAGAGCAGGAGGTATCGACTAATATGAGCGGCAAAATTAAGCACATATAGAACGTCAATATTGCTATGCAAGCCTACAGGGTCGGGACAGTAAATATAAACAAAATCCGCAGCCATCTGAAACTTAGGGCCCTGCAAGACATGCTGTACGCCGCCGATCTCGACATCGTCTTGCTGCAAGAGGTGACAGACGTTAATTTAGAGCACATAACAGGTTTTAACGCAATCATGAATCCAGGAAACGACCAACAACTTGGAACGGCGATACTCACAAAAGAAGGCATAATCGTGAAAGACGTGGAAAAGTTACCAAACGCCAAAGGTACCGCAGCTACTATCCATAACACGAGACCGATCAATGTGTATGCACCATCTGGCAACAGCAACAGAAGAAAACGCGCAGAATTCTTCAAAGACGAAATAGTGTCTCTCTTCCGGGGGAGATATGAATATATAATTTTAGGTGGTGACTATAATTGTGTCTTATCTGCTAAAGATCAGATACCAAATTTTAATTATTGCGCAGAACTCAACGCTATAGTCACAGACTTCAAGCTGACCGACACCTGGGAGCACAAGAACGGAGAACGGCCTGGCTTCACGCACTTCACCAGCCACTCAGCAAGCCGCATTGACAGAATCTACGTGTCCGAGAATCTGAAGACGCGCATTCTGCAAACCGAATTATGGCCCACAATCTTTTCGGACCACACAGCTTACATCTGTACCATAAATTTACAAAAGCAAGAAACCTACAGGGGACGTGGTCTGTGGAAACTGAATGTAACCAATCTAAAAGATCCAGCATGTCATGAGGCATTTAATGAAGTATGGACAGAGTGCGAGAAAAGATTCCCTTTATACCCCTCGGCACTCACATGGTGGATGAAATGCGCGAAACCCATGATCAAAAGAGCGATGATAAATTACTCTCGTGAGAAAACAGCCTGGCACAAACAGACAGTTGAATTCTACTTCAAAGTTCTCCGAGATTTATACGCGTCCAATGCGTCTGTAATTGACAACCAAGCAGAGATAAAAAGAGTTCAAGCCAAACTCCTTGCATTAAAACGCAAACAGCTCGAAGGTTATAAAATAAGAGCAAGGCTTCAAAATGAAGTGCAGGGCGAACACACATCAATTTATCATGTCATAAACGAAAGAAAAGCACAGCACAGAAAAATAATAACCAAACTACGATCGACAGATGGTAGCTCACTGACCCTGCAACATGAAATCAAGACAGAAATTCACAATTATTTCACGAACTTATTAAGTAATACACCGACGGACATAACCGCTCAAAATGACCTTACAACAGGAATGACACGACAACTTGACCAGGAAGAAGCAGACAGCCTTTTAGTTGAAATAATGGAAGAGGAAGTTGAAGACGCGATAATGCGGAGCCCGAAAAATAAATCTCCTGGGCCCGATGGAATTCCGGCAGAGCTTTATCAGACATTCAAACTACAGATGTTACCCAAGCTCACGTGCATATGCAAAGCACTAATGAACCCCAACACCAACATCCCGAATGATTTCAGAGAAGGAGTAGTCGTGCTAATCCCAAAAAACCCTACAGCACAATCAGTAGAAAATCTAAGACCTATTACCTTACTGAATAGCGATTACAAAATATTTGCACGCATCATGAATGAAAGACTGAAATCAGTAATGAACGCCGTCATCGGTTCATATCAGTCGAGCGTAGGAAAAAACAGGTCAATTCACCATACACTCTGCGATTACAGGGACATAATTTCAATCGCAGCCACTTGTAAACTAAAGCGCGCTGTGGTCTCCTTGGATTTTGAAAAAGCATTCGATAGAGTCAACCATGAGTTCCTCTTCCACATAATGTGTATAATGAACTTCCCGCAAAGTTACATCAGAATCATGAAGAACTTACTAAATAATGCAACATCTATAATAATGGTAAATGGCCAACCCAACAGACCTATAACGGTAAAAAGTTCTATGAGACAAGGTTGTCCCCTGTCAATGTCGCTTTTTGCCATAGCCATTGAACCCTTGCTTTTTCGAATCAGTGAAAATTTGGAAGGCATATTACTACGCGGGCAAAATATTGTCTGTAAAGCTTATGCCGACGACGTCACGGTCCTGGTCAAAGACAATAATGAGATCACTCAATTATTGGATATCATACATATGTATGAACTCGCGTCTGGCGCCAAACTGAACAGACGAAAATCCGCAATAATGCATATCGGACGAGGATTAGGAGATCCAATCCAAGGGGAAATAAAAAAGACTGCCACTTTGAAGTGCCTTGGAATTGAATACACGCCCCATATCCAGCAAACAATTGCACGAAATTACAGAAGAATACTTAATAGCATGGGTGCCAGTACATACCAAAATCTACTCAGGACACTCGATGAAATACAAAGAGTGGAACTGGTGAATACCTACCTAACACCTAAAATAAATTATGTGGCGCAAGTCTTGCCAATTCCGAGGACTGTGGCAGAAAGGATCATAGCTGCCTTTGGCCACTTCGTCAGCCGCGGCCATATTTTTAAAGTCAAATACGAAACTTTAACACTCTCGGCCGACAACGGTGGCCTTAACATAATAGATGTATATAATAAAGCACAAGCTCTGTACCTTAGCAAAACCTACAAACTGTGGACCAAAATGCCGAACTCCATAGCGGCAGTTCTATTAAATGAAATACCGTCGCCCAACTGTGCTGCTCCAATCGATGTTAGCCACATTCCCATTGAACTGTATCATTTGAAACACTCTTTAATAGAATATAGCTATATTAGTATGAGAATATCAGAGAAGGACATGTATAAATTCAAAGCAATCTACAGAAACTTTCTGCAGTTTCATACCAAGAACGTCATTGAAAAGAAGTATAAAGACTTCAATTGGAAAATAATCTGGAGAAACATTCACAATCCCCACTTACCAACCAACGTGAGGGCGCTGTGGTATTATGCTGTCAACCGAAAAGTCCCAACAAACCATAGACTCCACGAAATACACCTAGCAAATTCTCCCTTGTGCCCAACCTGTAATCTGTATGACACAGACGAACATCAGTTTGTCTGCAAAAACGTCCACAATATTTGGCAGTCCCTCAGGTACAAACTTGCAATAATGCAACGAACTTCGCCCCACACCATAACACCCGCGAGCGTCCTACACCCAGACGAAGAACTTTACCCACAAACGAAGCAAAATGCAGTGAACTGGTTAAAGGGACACGCGGTGTTTTACATACTTACAAACATGGAGAAGAGCGAAGGAGATTTTTGGACGTACATTAAAATACAGCACCACAAACTGATGCAAATAAAGGATTATCGAAAACAATACGCAAACTTTCTCAATAGAACCATCATGTGAGTTACAACTACAACGTTATACCTTATTGTGCATACAAAACAAAAAGGTGAAAATATATAAACAAAATTAGGAACATAAGACAAAGCAAATATAACGGTCAACTATGGAACTATTATTGCCGAACAGAATCATTTTTTTTAAGACTAAGATTTAATCTCATCACGTTTTGGCTCTAGAAGAGAGACGTTTTAATTTTATCTTATTTTAGTTTACTCCTCATATTATACATAAATATCATTCCTTACGGATAAATCGTTACGTCACCAAGATTTTATTTTCTGTTGTATCACTAAATAAAGCGGCATTCTATCCCGCTGACGGATTTCGGGGTTAGAGAAGATAAACAAAGTGAGAAAATAAAGAAGAACATGTTAAAGTACACGGAAACGTGTGGAAACTAAATCTTTTAACCTCGCGAAGACGAACTTTGAAATCGTCAGTACAGAGAAAGAAACCGAAACAAAAAGTACTGTATTCTACATTTCAGAAATTGTCAGAGTTATGTTTCAGATCGCAGAAGGGAATCATACATCAGAGGAGAAATATTAAAAACCATTATTATTTCCTTTTTTTTTCTCCAGTTGCATTCTTAAATTATAAAACGCTTAAAAGGACTGTTTTGTTTTTACCTTTAAAGAAACGAAGGAGGAAATTTTAGTTCATTGAAGACAAGAATTTAATTTACGAAGGAAGAAGATAGAACCAATAAAGATGTATAAAAAAAAAATAATAAATAAAAAGAATTAGGCAACGTAAAAAAAAAGGCGACTGAAAAAAAGGCGACTGAAAAAAAAAACGGTTAAGACGTCTGCCTAGTAAGCATGGAGGTCCGGGTTCGATTCCCGGCCGCACCACAAATTTTAATTCAATGCTTCAGATCTATCAATAATTTCTTTGACATATTAGAGACGTAAATCCGTCTCAGGGATTCTTTAATTGTATTAATTGATATTTATATCACCGTAAAAGGATTGTTCCACCATGTCCATTGCTGAGGTGCTATTCCGCTGCATGGAGAGCCTTGGCAGTAGTGGCAATTGTCTTTGGAACAAAGAAGCTGAATTAAAGTTTGTGTTGTGGAGGGAAATCGTACATAGACTATTCCGAGGCGCCTTAATCGTTAGTGGTGTGGTAGTCTAACGGTTAAGACGTCTGCCTAGTAAGCATGGAGGTCCGGGTTCGATTCCCGGCCGCACCACAAATTTTAATTCAATGCTTCAGATCTATCAATACAGTCTTTGACATATTAGAGACGTAAATCCGTCTCAGGGAATCTTTAATTGTATAATAAGATAATTATTATTATAGAAAGTCATCATGTATGGATTGCAAACTGTAAATAGAATCTGAGATTTGTGTATAAAAGAAGATAAGGAATGTGAAGAATTTGTTTTAGAGATTGTTAAATATCATAATTAGCAGTGTTTATAGCGTAATATCTGTGAACTAAGTAATTTGGAAACATTGTCATGTTGAAAACTGCTAACACAAACGTACACTCAGTACAGACTACCTCTTGCTTGGAGTGCACCATTATTTATACATGGAAAAAATTTTCTGAAACTTACAAGTACGTCAAACATAAGAAACCTGTAGAACATGAGAGGGTAGGTGATGGGTGGAGCCGGCCGCGGTGGCCGAGGAGACTGAGGCGCTCCAGTCACAGTCTGCACGGCCACTACGGTCGGGGGTTCGAATCCCCCCTCGGGCATGGATAGTTGTGCCGTCCTTAGTATAAGGTAGTTGATAAGTAGTTTGTAAGTTTAGGGACTGATGACCCCGTAGTTAAGTCCCATAAGCTTAACAAACATTTGAACATTTTGATGGGTGGATAGTTGATGGGTGAAGTTAATCAAACATTGTTCATGTTCCATTTGTTTTGATTATATATATGTTGGATATTACAATCAGAGGCTGAAGGCCCAACAAGACATTTCAGGTAAGTGATGCATGGCCGAAGGATATGTTAGTTAATAAGACTATTTAGTAAAAGCAACTCTTTTAAATTCAATAAAAGACACAGTGAGCCCAGCAATTTGAGAAAAGTTGGAAAATTTTAAATGAAAAGCAAGCCTCGTAAATACAACATTATTTACAAATGACCCCTGCCATTTAAAGAAAACAGCTCTGGTTAATTATCAAAATCACACTAAAGTGGGGCTCCAAAATTTAAGTGACCACAGCCCGTTAAAAATACAATTTCCAAAACACACGAAAGACGAGCTCAAAATTTAAGTATAGTTTGAGTTTTATTATAGACGCTGGAAGCAGGTCACTGTGCTCAATAATATCAATAGGCAGAAGGCCAATAAAACAACACATAAAAAATTTATAAACGAGCCTTGCAATTTAAATGAAAACAGCTCAGCTTACTTCTCAAAATCGCACTAAAAGTGGGGAGCTGGCTACAGGTTAATTTAATACACCCACACAGGTAAAACAGATTAGCTGATTCAAAACAGAAAGGAGAGGAATAAGGTGCCCAACAGCTCTGACACGAAGTGGCTTACACAAGCGGATAGAACGCCAAATTACAACCGCGGAGTGGCGATGCCTCACGGAGAGAAAAATTTCTGCAGCGAGAAGATAAAAAAGAAATACAAAGCTATTCAACTACCGCCCTTGCAGATGCGAGCTAGCAGTGGGGCACAAACCAGATAAATTCCACAATTACGTTAACCAAGTTGATGTATATAGAGTACCTGCTGCTCGGAGAAAAGAATAATTCAATTGAACCGAACTAAAAGTACGGTATAACACATGAATAAACAATCAACGACGTAGATACAAGCAACGACGGCCTCTGGGGAACGACCACCGATACTGACAAATTTGCAGAACCGGCAGTATCAGTCACTTATTTATTTCTTACTCCACGACAAGTGCAGGCACCCTCGCGATGGTGTAGGAGGAGAGTGTCAACCAACGCCCGGAAAGATTTGATAGATCCCAGATGAAAAGCGGCTGGAACGACGCGAGGCGCAGCCGGGACTGAGTGCGGAGTACTCTAGCAGTTGTTTACAGCTCCGATGCTTGGCGAGGGACGGACGCGGTGTCGCACGGCCGCTAGGAACGCGACCACAAAGCCGGGAGGCGAAGTAAACAGCCCTCACCGAGGTGCTGTTATAACTGGACGGAAAGGCCTCTCCGGACCAAGCTCATCAGCTTATGGCATGCGTGGCTCCCAAACAGACAGGGTCCTACCCAGAACAACTTCGATGCACACGCCGGGCCCGGCCACAAACGGCCCCTTAATCGAAATAACTCGACCCTGACGATGCCATGCATCGTAACAAACTCACTGCCTGATATCCTGTCCGCTCTCCAACTTCCTCGGCGCGCCACCGTAACACAGTCAGAAGAGAATCGACGCGCGTTAGATCAAACAGCGTCACGAGCGGTGGACGCACAGAGAGATCGATGGTACTTTCGACGGTAATTAAATCAAGGACAAGGTTAATCGAATAAACAGGAGCAGGGACGGCTCAGAACATTCTAGAAATGGTAAATAGAAAGAATATTTTTTTCTGCCAGTGGTGGGACTTCAATTGGGGACCGCCAGCACAGCAAGTTGCAGTGCTAAGTCCTGCACCACGCGTTCCGTCGAAAGACTAGCGGCATAGTTGTCCTTCCAGAAAAAAACAGCGACCAGCTGTTGGGTCACCTTTTGAGCCAGCTGCAGTGTCCTGGATCTTGTCTTGGAAGTTCCGAAGAATACTTCCGCTCTGCCTGCACGCCTTCCTTACGGTGACGATGACCGGCACCGGACCCTCTTGTCGTGGCTTCATCTTTATCATAACGGTCTCCAGAGTCTTTGAACAAGAAGCCGTTTCTATCTATATGTTCTTTGGGATCGTGGCAAGGCTTTATACGGTGGACGTGAACAATTTCTCTTCGTCAAATCAAATGTTCAAATGTTTGTATAGCTTATGGGACTTAACTATGGGGTCATCAGTCCCTAAACTTACAAACAACTTATGAACTAGCTAATCGTAAGAACGGCACAAATATCCATGCCCTGTTGTTGTTGTTGTTTGTTAAGCTTAAGGGACTTAACTACGGGGTCATCAGTCCCTAAACTTACAAACTACTTATCAACTACTTACGAACTAGGACGGCACAAATATCCATGCCCGAGGGGGGATTCGAACCCCCGACCGTAGTGGCCGTGCTGACCGTGACTGGAGCGCCTCAGTCACCTCGGCCACCGCGGCCGGCTCCATGCCCTAGGGGGGGGGGATTAGAACCCCCGGCCGTAGTGGCCGTGCAGACCGTGACTGGAGCGCCTCAGTCCCCTCGGCCACCGCGGCCGTCTCTCTTCGTGAAACCTTAACTTTTTCCGCCATAATGAATTTTCAAACAACTTACGTCGTCGACAACCGCCGATATTTCGACAGGAGGACACTCTGCCATTCTCAAGACACAACTGCACTTAAGGAAGCAATGTGCAAGCGAATTTAATACTTCGGTTAGCAAAGGGTAATCAAGGAAGATGACACACACAGTTCAAGCCACTACAGATCAATACAACCAAAGATGAGCAAAAATATCGATAGTGTCTATTAATCAACAGCTGAGGCAGCAGAAATTATGTCCCTCTATCTTTTTATGGAAGACAGATCCAGACTCCAAGCAGAATTTAAACAAAAATCACCGTCTCTGTATATCAGGACGCTTGCTAGTTTAATTTCAACAGCTTCCTTAATAACACTATCCCAATAGGTGTAAGTGCATGCCAGAATCCCTGTGTTGTTATATTCTTAAGGAGGCTGTTTATGACGACGTTACAACAACGTACAACATTAACACCATTTGGAACGCAGAGAGCACTGGTTTGACAGCGGAGAGCATCGTAAGTTGCGACGAGTGAACAGGCAATCAGCCGCTGTGAGGAGGGCATATGGAAAACACGCTGGCGGATGTGATGTCATGTACAACTACCATTTTTCCGCCGATAAACGGCATTATCTATACTTTTAGATACTATGCTTACACTATTAGAGTTACAGATTAGCACGTAAAAACAAATGAAAGAGGAGAACAGCGCGATTCATATGACGTGTTGATATTATTTATATTAATTTTATATCAACATTTATTCAGAAAACTAATATTGAATAAATATTAGCGCGGTGGAATAGCCGAGCGGTCTAAAGCACCTCGCTGCGGAGCGCGCGATTGCTAGCCGTGGAGGTTCGAATCCTCCCTGGGGCATGGGTGTGTGTGTTTGTCCGTAGGTTAGTTTACCTAGGCTTAAGTAGTTTGTAAGCTACGGACTGATGACCACGCAGTTTGGTCCGATAGATTTACAAACATTTTAATATTTTTTGAATAAATATTGCTGCTCCACTTTACTGCGTCCTGCTTGCTGCCCTTGGTTGTAGACTGCTTGCAGTACCGTCTGGCGTGAAGTCGTTGCTTGCTGCTTGACTTGGCTCTGTGGCCCGGGAATCCGGGATGCGGTTGTGTGTTGGCTCCTTGCGTTCAAGGGTAGCATTTCTCACTTGTTGTAGCTCACTCCTATTTTCTCTGATCTTCCGGCCTAGCTGCGTAGTATTCTAGAAATCCCGGACACTAGACCCCAATTGTAACGGTATGGACCCTTAAAGTAACTAACTTTTAAGTGGACGACTTATTCCTGCTACCTTAGGCTTGTTGCATTCCGTAAACGAATACATTTATTTGTAAAAATAACGTATAACCGTATTATCTGCAACATTTATATTATGCATAATAATGCACTTTTAAGAAGGAACAATAGTGATTTGTTAATGAAAATTAATAGAAGACAGATACACGAACAGCGAGCCAGTGATCAGTAGCAGGTGTCGTAAACAAACATTATGACCTGTTTAGAATATATTACCTTTGTATAAACTAAATTAGTTTTCGACCGTAATTTGTTTAAATTTATGAGCTCAGTAAGTCTGAACAGTGAATTGGAGAGAGGACTGGAAAATCTACCTGAAAGACACTTCATCTAAATAATTACTGCAATATTCATTGTGCGACGGCCGAAAGACTTATTTATCAGACATACTTAAAAAAATGCATTTGTTTAAACTTCAGATTTTAAACTTAAGTTTTATCACACAGAAGCAAATGAAGAGAACAACGCAATTCATATAATGTGTTGACAAAAAAAAAATGTCCAAATGTTTATTAAGCTTAAGGGACTTAACTACGGGGTCATCAGTCCCTAAACTTACAAACTACTTATGAACTACCTACGGCACAAATATCCATGCCCGAGGGGGGATTCGAACCCCCGACCGTATTGGCTGTGCAGACAGTGACTGAAGCGCCTCAGTCCCCGCGGCCACCGCGGCCGGCAATGTGTTGACATCATTTATTCTAATTTTATATCATAATTTAATCACACGACTAATATTTATTCACTTGGAAAAATCCAGAGGCTAAACTAATTGAACTACAGTAACGAGTGAAGGCTCAAATGATAGGTCTCATCAAGACGCAAAGTTTGGTATAACCATATTATCTGCAGCACTTATATTACGCATAATATGCACTTTTAAGGAGGAACAATAGTGATTTGTTAATAACAACTAATACAAGACATATATACGGACAGCGAGGCAGTGATAAGTTGCAGCCGCGGAGGAGTAGCCGAGCGGTCTAAAGCGTCTCGCTGCGGAGCGCACGGTTGCTCGCCGTAGAGGTTCGAGTCCTCCCTGGGGCATGGGTGAGTGTGTTGTCCTTAGGTTAGTTTACCTAGGTTTAAGTAGTTTGTAAGATGTACACCTTACATCTTACATCTGTACATCTTACACGAATGTTAATAGCCCATTAATGATACCAGTAGAAACGATTTCCACACAGGTAACACTGACGAACTTTTACATAATTGTTCAAAATTAATGTTCCAACTTGCGTGGTTTGTGCCTCAGATCGTGGCCGAAACAACACTTTGAACTAGTGTGGATTATGCCTCGGACAATGGACGAAACAATACTCATCTACATGCAAACGCATCCTATTTATATCATCTAAACAATGTCGCTCAAAATTATGTATTGTTAATTATGTACATTAAATTAATTATAATGGGAAAATAATTGCATGCAACTGGCTATAGTAAAATACTGATAATACTGATTAAATTAATATACAAATATCGATACAGCTAATAGTATTTCATTCATGTATTTAACAAAATAGGTTATTAACAGTATTTTCGTAATTAACGGTACTTATACAGAAACTAATGAGGGCAAGATTTTCGTAACATGACGTGTGAAACACAGTAACACCTACTTCAGTATTATGAGAAAAGAATGTAATTAGTTTTAACAGCAATACTAATCAGCGTACTATCTGAACTCTAACAATATACCTCTGGCATTAACTTATTAATATTTGATAATGAAAGAAATTTCAGCAACACCAAATAATAGAAAATGACTTCAGCTAGTCACGTTATAAAAAAAATAACAAAAGTTTTGGAAAAGAAAATTATAATAGACTAATTACATTCATATCTATTATTAAGCAACAGTGGTATAGGGAGGTTTTGTAATGCAAGCAGATGGGAATAAACCCCAACATGCTTCATTACAACCCGCAACAAAATGTGTTTGTTGGTTTCAGAACCTTACAAAAAGGAGTGCCAGATGTTGTAAAACTTTATGTTTCATTTCTGAAAACTATAAACTCAGAAACCTTTGCCCCATTGTCTCAGAAACTACCAGAGATACGTTAATGAAAATTTCACAGATTGTAAACAACACTGCATTACAGTTTTGGGACCGCAGTCATGGTGATTGCATCAGTAATTCTGCTGTAATAAAAATATTTATGACTTTTTTTCACAAGCAATTTAATGCACGGCAATTAAATTAATAAGTGAGTTGCACAAAGATCATTTAATTTTCAGTGGAAATATGAGACAAATCTGTACAGTACTTTCTGATAAAATGGGGAATGAATTTGCTTAATTTAACATTGTCGGTGTAGGGCCTACCGCTTCACCTTAAGACATTCTGCCTCTCATTTACGAAATCCAATTCTCTAAGAGAAGCTATATAGTCTGCCAACGTTCCGTTGCCAATCGCTGCTACTCAAGTGGCACTTTCATAACTTCTTTTGCGCACTAAGGTTGGTCCAGGAATCAATTATTTTTGATTAGAGATTCAAGGAACTTCACTGGATCCTTGCTCATCATTATTTCCTGGTTAATCCTGTTTCGAGTCTCTTGAGAGAAGTAGGTCGTCGGAAAAGTCCCGGAATTGGCCGTGACAATATTCTAGGCGCTCTTAAGATATGTATCAAAGTATTTCAGGCAACTATCGTGCTTTCCAGCATTTCCATTTAGGACGTGGAAAAAAAAATCAAATGTTTGTAAATCTTATGGGACTTAACTACGGGGTCATCAGTCCCTAAACGTACAAACTACCTATGAACTACTTACGAACTAGGACGGCACAAATATCCATGCCTGAGGGGGGATTCGAAACCCCGACCGTAGTGGCCGTGCAGACCGTGACTGAAGCGCCTCAGTCCCCTCGGCCACCGCAGCCGGCTAGGACGTGGAGCCGTCCCTGATAATAATACTGAGGCCGGACCAACAGTTCCTTTGCAAGCGAAATTCCTTGAAAGTTGTGTGAGAGGCAACTTCAGGATCGACATACCACAAAACGGACACACCGCACCTCTGGTAGTGCCGCCAAGAGCTCGCTGACCGTTCGTGTGCCCATCGAGGGCGATGCCCTTCCAGGAATTTGGCCTCGTCATGTTTGTTCACAATGACTAGCAATTGGTTGCCTACGGAAATCCAGCAATTTACACAATGAACTCCCAAAAAATTGAACGTCTTCTGGCACAAAATACACTGCTCTAAACAATTACGAAATCGGGTGAGATATCACAAGTAATATACATTTGATAATGTGTATTATTCATATTTTGGCTATAACTGCAATTTGTGTACTACAATATATTGCTGTCTCAACTCTTTGAGGTTTATATGGCGTTTACTTAGATTGAGGCACCATGGGGCTACCATTATAAGGAAAATTTTCATTGCCCCGTAACATGGCGTGTGATCACGACAGACGGTCAGCACATTTGCACACCTGCATGGCATGATCAGTGTGAGGTTATCAATCAGCTCTTGATAGATATTTAGCCATTCTTCCATGAGTGCAATATCCAGCTCTGCACCCACTGTGGGAGGAGGTGATGTGGGTGCATTGCGTCTGCCAAGTGCATCCCATTCATGCTCAGAACGATTTAAGTCCGATGAACAAACTGTCCATTCCATTCGTTCAATTCGATCGGTTTCAAGCGTGTTGTCCACCAGTACAGTTCTGTGGGGCGAGCGTTTTCGACCAACAAAAGGAACCCATCTAATACGGCACCAGCGTAAGGCACAACAAAAGGGCAAAAGATCTCGTCTCTACTCCTGCTGAAGGGTCTCGGATTATATCTGAGCAGTCAAAGCGCCACTCTGAACGGCATAGAGGTCCGAACGTCTATCAAAACTAATGTATACCCACACAATTCGTCCACCACCATGATATGGTGAACATTCCTGCACGCGAGCAGGATCGTTTCACCTTCTCTCGGGAAGAGGACACAACGATTGTTCTGCTGAACACAAAATATTGACTCATATGTGAGAAGAACCACAAAGCCATTCGTTACAGATCCAATCCTGAGCTTCCTCCGACCAGTTTCTGCCAGCTAAACGGAGTCGTGGTTTTAATGGGATACGTACCGCAGGCGTCCTTGCGTAGAGGCTACATTCCCGAAGGCGATTACATACGGTTTGTGTTAATATTGCGCGTCCTGTTGCTGCCTGGAGGGTGCTTTGGAAATTTGCATTCAGCCTCCTGTCTCCTCGGGCTGTTAACCGGTAACTTCATCTCTTGATGAAGTTACCCATGAACGACTTTGGCCTTGTCCGTTTTTAATGGTTCCTGTTGTCTGAAATCGCGTTTAGGTCCCGGATTACACTTAGGGACATTCCAATAGCTGCAACCACCTCCCTCTGTCAGTCCCGCTTTCAGTCTTCCTATGGCTCTCCATGCCATAGCTTCCGGTAAGTCACGTTGTTGTTGCATTGCACTACCTGCTCATTACACTATTTCAACCTAGACACGGGTGTCATTTGTTTTGTAAAGCAAACAGAATTCAACACGAACCCCCGCTGCAGCAACTTTCTGTTATTACCACTATTTTGGTTGCCGAAATGTTGTTGTCCGGCCGCACTGGAGAGCCGTGCTGCGATGCGCGCGGCCGTCGTCCGTCCGGGGTTCGATTCCCCCCTCCGGCATGGATGTTGGTATTGTCCTTAGGTTAGTTTACCTCAGTTTAAGTAGTTTGTAAGCTACGGACTGCCGGCCGCGGTGGCTGAGGGGACTGAGGCGCTTCAGTCACGGTCTGCACTGCCACTACGGTCGGGGGTTCGATCCCCCCTCGGGCATGGATATTTGTGCCGTCCTTAGTTGTAGCTAGTTCATAAGTAGTTTGTAAGTTTAGGGACTGATGACCCCGTAGTCAAGTCCCTTAAGCTTAACAACCATTTGAACATTTTTTGAGCTACGGACTAATAACCACTCATTTGAGTCAGATAGATTTACAAACATTTGAACCTTTGATTTGTTGTCATCTCCACTTCGTAGAACAGACATAAAGACGTAGAACCATTTTAATTCACTCTGCCGATGACAGTACTTCAGAATTTAGATATCGCAAGTGATCCCCTAATTTTTTGGACCAATGTATGCCATAAATCAACATAGTCTCAACGTATGAATTAATTTCCCAATATCTCCCCTCTGATACTGCGTTTTGACTCATAGATAATACAAATATAACGAAAGATGTCTACCCACCTCTTAGTGTGACGTAACCCGATACACAGGTTTTGTCGTGCCGTTAAAAGTGACAGTAGTTTTAATAAAACTCTTCTTGGATTTCAGCCTGCTTGTGGGAGTTTGGTGTTCATGTATCGGGTGGCAGCGTTATGTTCTCTTTATATTTGCGGTAACTTCCCGTCTTATATCTGGTGGGGCTATCCCCGCGAGGTTGTTTCATTTGTGAGTAGTCGTTGCCCTCAAGCATCCTGTTGTTATTCTATGGGGCAACATCCACATACCTGGCATGGACAGATGATACCAAACAGGGCAGGCGTATTCAGTAGCAGAGTAACATAGTGCAATTGCCGTTGTTCTGAATACTGTCGGTTGGGCACCCCATCCGCTGTTTGTGAGTTTTCTGATGATGTTACTGCGTGCGGATACTTTTTCTTTTGTGATTAGGCAGTGCTTCCTGAATGTCAACGAACGATCCAGAATTGCTGATATCGCAACATGGATTCCACCTTTGGAGGCCCTCCCCCCAGGCGAAAATCTGCCGTGGAAAACGTGGAAGTCCCTCAACAGACCAAGAAGCGGGGTGGGCAGAACAAAAGACAACATGGCCATATGGAACTACCTCGGGAGTGAATCAACACTCTGCGAATGTGGATCCGAACAAACCACCAAGCACCTGTACAGCTGTCCTCACTGCCCAGTATCCTGCACGCTGGAGGACCTGTTGCAGGCCAAGGAGAATGCCGTCGAGCTTGTTAATTTTTGGTCTCATTATATTTAATAGTTTTGTAATTTGTTTATATATAATCTCTTTTGTTTTGTATCATAGTCGTACTCTTGTCTTTGACCTTTTGTATGCAACGCTTTTGACACGAATAAATAAATAAATAAATAACACGCGCAGCCGATGAGCCTATGAGTGTATCTCACCTGATCATACCAATCCACGTAAACTATTCACACCTTAATCAGGATTGCGGTACAACAGTGATTCATCCCTAGGCCCATTAGAGGAGCGGAGATACCTTTCGGCTGTTTTACTGATATTTTTTAAGACGCCCTACGTTCTGAGTAATATTTTTCTAAAAATTGTTCTAACAGCCATGTTATTAATGTTGGAGAATGAAGTTTTACTGCCAGACGTCTTCTTAATGAGTGGACCAGAAATCATCTAAAGATGAAAATTTAATTTGAGAAACCAGTCGCGTCTTCAATAAAGAATTTTAACAATCGCAGCGGAGCTATTTATTGAATGACGGTGTTTTTTTGGCCTGTGTTTTCCCTACATATGTGTTATGTTCATATTTCATGGATACAGAGAAACACGTTCTAATGGAACTGCACATCACGAATACTCCAGTTCTGATTATCGCCCATCGCTATAGTTTTACTGATTAAGATCTCCAAATACGTATTAAGCAAACTGTCTACGCTGCTTAATAGTCAAAGAAAATTCTTTGATGTACCTACCGATGGAATTCTATGGTCTTCTGATGTCAGGCTGATGAATATACAAATGAAATAGAGAACATGTTCTCCCGAAATGTGGGCAACCGCAGACAAATGAAGTCATTGTGAAATATCAGTCTGCTCTGACTCGAATTAGCTTTTATTAAAAAAGCAATAGCGGTTTCGTGTCCTGCAGACGTATCAGAGCGTCTGATAATGTGGCTGCAGGACGCGAAACCGATAGTGCATTTTTAATAAAAGCTAAATCGACTCAGAGCGGACTTATTTTTCACAAAGAAATAGAGAATAGTTCGGATGGAAACAGCTTGATCGTAAGATGCGAACAAAACCAGATTGGTGCGTTGCAGAGGCACTCGCAAATTCTCTGGAGCCATATGAGTAATGAGGTACAACTTTCAGAATATTCATTTTCTTACTTTCTTTCGTTCCAATGTTGCCCTTTATTAACACGGATTCCAGATGACATTTCTTCCAACCCACATCAGGCCTTTCTTAGGTTTCCCCAAATGACCTTATGAAAAGACTGGATATTTCTTTGCCGGCCGCAGTGGCCGAGCGGTCTGCGGCGCGCCGGTCATAGTCTGCACAGCAGCTACGGTCGGGGGTTCGAATCCCCCCGCAGGCATGGATGTTTGTGACGTCTTTAGTATAAGGTAGTTCATAAGCAGTTAGTAAGTTCAAGGACTGATGACCCCGCAGTTATGTCCCTTAAGCTTAACAAACATTCGAACATTGGATATTTCTTTTGAAAGGGCCCACTCTTCCCTTTACTTGAGCTTGTATTCCGTTTCAAATGTCCTCGTTGTCGACAGATAATTTAACGCTAAATCTTGTCCTTTTTTATAGCACTGTCTGGCTAGATTGTTCTTAATTATGGAGACCAACTGTAAGGAAGGATACTTTTGTACGCGCAGCGTTACTGTCTTCTGGGAGTTACTCCTGCTTACTACATGTACATACCTACTCCGCAATCCAACGCAAGGTCCTTGTCGGAGGGTATGTCGTACCGCAGCTAGTCATTTCCTCTTTTGTTCCACTCCTAGACTACACCAGGGAATCCAACAGACCTGCTGGGTAACATAACCACTTGAGCAATTCCCAAGAAAGGGTCGCACAAGAGTTTTACCTGACAGGATAACTACATTTCACATCACATTTACAAAAAGTTACGCGTTACGAAAGCTGTGACGACTGATCAGGCAATCAGCCGCTGCGAGGAGGTAAGACTCGCCCAGTTTCCCATCGACAGGTGGAGAGCACATGGAGAACAACCTGGCTGACGTGACGTCATGTTCCTGTGACATTTTCCCGCCAAAATTACGGCATTTTCTTTATTTTTAGATACTACGCTGAAACAGATTAGCACGGAGATGGAAATGAAAGAGGAGAACAGCGTGGTTCAGATGATGTGTAGACATCATTTATATTAATTTTATACCAAAAATTATTGAGAAAACTAATATTAATTCACTTGGAAATTTCCAGAGGCTAAACTAATTGAAGTACAGTAACGATCGAATACTAAAATGAAAGGTCTTATCAAGGCGCAAAGTCTGGTATAACAATATCATCTGCAACATTTATATTGCGCATAATAAAGCACTTTTAAGAAAAGTCAATTTTTTTGTTTCTTAATAACAATTAATACAAGACAGATACACAAATAGGGAGGCAGTGATAAGTTGCAGGGGTCGTAACTACACTTTATGACATGTTTATAGTATATTATTATTGTTTATTTTAATATTTTGTCTTTGCGTAAACTAAATTATTTCTTTATCGACTGTAATTTCCTTAAATTTATGAGCACAGTGAATTAGAAAGGGGACTGGTGAAACTGACTGAAAAACACTTTACCTAAATGACTGCTTAAATGATTGTACGACGTCCGAAAAACTTGGTTATCGGTCATGGTGAAAATATTCATTTGTTTAAACTTAAGATTTTGGGGGTATTATTAATATTAGAAATTAAAGTATGTATTTGCACTAGAATTTTAGCACGCATCTAATGATGCTGTCATATTAATATTTCGATCATGATCTAAAAGTTTTGTACACTTCTGCGAGATTCACGTATTACAGGAATGATGTCAGAGATTGTATATAAGCAGCAGCCTGAAGTGGCCCAGAAACAGTTGACGGCAGTCGAATCTTGTCGGTAGACGTGTGTCGGGAGTGGAGAGGAATCCAGTGAGACCATAGGTGTTCAACGTAGCCGCAGAATCCGCTGTGCGCCGGCCGCGGTATCCGAGGGGACTGAGGCGCGCCAGTCACGGTCTGCACGGCCACTACGGTCGGGGGCTCGAATCCCCCCTCGGGCATGGATATTTGTGCCGTCCTTAGTTGTAGGTAGTTCATAAGTAGTTTGCGACTTTAGGGACTGATGAACCCGTAGTTAAGTCCCATAAGCTCTACAAACGTCTGAACATTTGAATCCCCTGTGCTGGAATGTGAAATATTTTCGGAGGTATATGATCTTTGAAACTTCCTGCCGGATTAAAATTGTATGCTGGAACCGGGACTCGAACCTGGGACCGTTGCCTTTCGCGGGCAAGCGCTCTAGGGGAGCTTCTGTGAAGTTTGGAAACTAGGAGGCGAGGTACTGGCGGAATTAAAGTTGTGAGGCTGCATCGTGAGTCGTGTCGGGAAATCTCAGTCGGTAGAGCGCTTGCCCGTGAAAGCCAAAGGTCCCAGGTTCGAGTCCCGGTTCCGGCACACAATTTTAATCTGCCAGGAAGTTCCATATCAGCGCTCAATCCGCTGCAGAGTGAAAGTTCCATTCTGGTATGTGGACTTCGATTTCAGAAACAGTACTCGGAACTCAGAAATTTTTCATCTCATTCTGACTTGGGTTTTTTGATAAAACAATGAACTTTAATAGCAATCATTTTAGGAACATCATCCAAATTATTAAATACTCATATAGCTACATTGTTAGCAAAATTGGGGTTTCGAGGTAATCATATCAGGCGGAGTCTAACGATTTTAGTGCTTCTCGTCAGACATAATCTTGCAAAATGCAACTCTCATGTTGTAATCAGTTATTTAGTAGATGCCGCCCTATTTAAAAATTCCTTTATTTTGAAATTGAATGTAAACGGGTAAAGACAGCAACAAGCCAAAGGTAGCAGGAATAATTCATCCCGTAACACAGAGTTAGTTTGGATCCGTAATGTTACATTATTCATCGGCATCACTTACTGTGTTTCACACATCTACTAGAAATTTTGTCTAAGACACCTTCCTGTATACCACAGCATCATCTAGAAAAAGCTACATACTGCTACTCATACTGTCCGTCAGATCATTTTTACAATTAACTACAAAATCAATGTGAAGTCGTAATATGTGTCTACTGTCTACTACAACTGCGTTCTACACTGGATACGGCTGACTGACAAACAGCAATGTTCAACGGATCCATATTACACCACCACAAACAAGTGAATAACGGGGATGTGCTCTTCAAAGCCAACACACGATTTTATCACTGTCAAATACTAAAGTATGCAATTATTTTAATAATTACACTACACAAGCACACAAACATCCACAACGATTTTAAAAATTGAATTACGAACACAGATGTCAGTAAAGCTATGAGTGGCTAGTGCACTCCACACTTCCCGCGAAAGGCAAAGATCCCAGGTTCGAATTCCGGTTTCGGCACACAATTTTAATGTGCCAAGAAGTCTCACACTAGAGCACACTCCGCTGCAGAGTGAAAGTTTCATTCTGCTACAATGAGTTTCAAATTAAAAAATAAATAAATAAAAAATTAAAAATAAAATAAAATAAAAAGAGTAGAATTTTTATCCTCAACTGTGGAAGACTTTTTTTATATGGGGAATGCTCTCGATACACATGTTACACGTAGAGATAAGAAAGGGCCGCAGTGGAGCAGCCGAGCGGTCTAAAGCGTCTCGCTGCGAAGTGCGCGGTTGCTAGCCGTGGAGGTTCGAGTCCTCCCTGGGGCATGGGTGTGTTTGTTTGTCCTTAAGTTAGTTTACCTAGGTTTAAGTATTTTGTAAGCTACGGACTGATGACCACGCAGTTTGGTCATATAGATATACAAACATTTGAACATTTTTTGATATGAAAGATAAACATTGTTTCTCCTCGTTATACCTGTGTCGTTCTGTATTCTGTTAGTTTTGTTTAAAACCATGTAGATCCTCAACACACAGTAACGTATTTCATACTCAAAATGGATAAACGCGACGATATAACTTTTGTAACATTGATAAGCTACTTATCTAATTTTGGACGGCCGCGGTGGCCTTTGGGACTGAGGCGCGCTTGTCACGGTCTGCACGGCCATTACGGTCGGGGGTTCGAATCCCCCCTCAGGCATGGATATTTGTGCCGTCCTTAGTATTAGCTAGTTCATAAGTAGTTTGTAACTTTAGTGACTGATGACCGTGTGGTTAAGTCCCATAAGCTCTACAAACATTTGATTTATGTAATTTTGGTCGAATTCATCTTTTTCAGGTGTATAAAACAACCACGTTTCCACAGGAAAAAGCAAAGTTGATACCGATAACTTTATAAGCTACAGGATGAAAACTGAATTAAGGTATCCTAAATGCAATATATTACTTAAAACTGATACTGATACTATTTAAACTTATCTATGATAGCCAGGGTAGGTTTCTGTATTAAATTAAATAATATGACAAGACGAGGTCCCGAAACCTGCCTTGTCACAAATTTTTATTAAATGCCTCGGCCTGATCTCACTATCATGGTTGCCGTAAATGTCTGCTGTGACTGTCACTGAAATCACGCTTTACAATTCTACATTCACGTATTTCACAGCCATGTGTGATTTACTCGTAGTTGCAACCCAGTGTGACAAATCTCATGTACTTTCAGGTCAACAAGTTTATCAATTCTCCTAGTGATTGAATTGATACTATCGGACCTGCGCCGCCCGCAGTGGCCGAGGAGACTGAGGCGCTCCAGTCACGGTCTGCACGGCCACTACGGTCGGGGGTTCGAATCCCCCTTCGGGCATGGATATTTGTGCCGTCCTTAGTCTTAGCTAGTTCATAAGTAGTTTCTAAGCTTAGGGACTGATGACCCCGTAGTTAAGTCCCATAAGTTCTACAAACATTTGAACATTTTGAATCGGACCTGCAAACGAAGACTTACCCGGCCGTAAAGCTACAGCATCACTCTAAACACTCAAGCACCCTATGCTCGCAGCTGTGGCCGGGTGGCGCTCGGCACTAGTGCGATTCGTGTTCTGTGGCCGCCATGTTGGTTGGGTGTCGCGCTCTCTGCCCAGCTCCATTTCACTGTCATTATAAGGCCTCTCTATGTTATTCTGTGCTCACTGGATCGTTAGTGGTTTGCGCTGTAAGAGCTAGAAGAGTCAAGATGGCATACACAAGTGAACTACGCGTTTGAGCATTATAATTTTATAAAAACTAGCTGAAAATCAGGCGTTGCCCGGGTATTTATTTATTCCTGCCATTTTTCAGGTATATATTCATTTCTATAAGGGCTGTATGTCTGTAAAATCTCTTGGGAATACAATTAGTAGTAAAGAAGTAACATATTAAAACTTGGTGCGTGATGGGGCGGTTTTCTATGAACGTTACTGTTTATGTGCTCATATTTCATTAACTACGTGTCGTGCTGTGATACAATTTAAAAGGTACATTCAACTATATGTGTGTATACTGTCTGTAAAATTTCCTGCGGCTACAATTTGTAGTGTACAAATTATAAATTGTAACTTCAGATCGAATGTCGCAGTTTTACTCCATAAACAGGGAAGAAATAGTAAGCGAGAAACTTTTTTCCTTTCATCATTTTGCTATGGTTGTCAGGAAGAAAAAGTGTAATAAAGGTTTGAAATAATGTTCAAAGTTTGTTGCAAGTCGCTAAGTACTCTCATTCTCATGTAGCGTATTACGCCGCATTACGTGACAGTTTTTTGCGAATCCTATTGTTTATGACGTCATTATATTTACACATATGGCAACTGTCCTTACGGATTATGGCTGACATGTGCAAGATTTCATAAAGATTGGAACAAAACTGTAGATTTGTATTCAACACGTACACGCAAACAAACACACGGACACTCTGCTTTATATATATAAAGAATACGTTTTGAAAGGGCAAAGCTGGTTATTCATAAGAATCTTGTACTAATTTTTGAAAGCATTTCAGGAAAACAGCTATCTTAAAATGTTAAATAATAAAATATTACAGTGTCGATCGCAAGTTGATGTTTCTATTGGCAACCGGTTTTTTCTGCCCTAAAGACCATCAACAAGGTGCCAAAGGCCTGATGATGGTCCTGTAGGACAGAAAAAAAAAAACGGTTGCCAATAAAGACATCAATTTGCGATCGACACTGTAATATCTTATTATTTAACATTTTAAGATTGCTGTTTTCCTGAAATGCTTTCAAAAATTTTACTAATTTATCTATTTCTATAAATGTGAATGTCTGTTCGGTGTACGCTCTTCACGTCCGAACGAGAAGACGCAGAGATTGAAATATTTGTACAGTTACTAATTTATACCTGAGGGAGGTTTAGGCACGGTTTTATAGCGATCTGATAGATATTTAGTAATTTGAATAATATAACGCGAAACGCAGAACAATAATTACTATTTGAAAATTACATTTACTCTTTGAAAATGGATTTATTGGTTGCATTGTTGCTTGAGGATTGATAATGATAAAAGGGTGGATTATATTGGGATGTAAAGTTATTGGTGTATATAAAATTCTGCGTTTGTGTGTGTGTTAATATTTCGCTCTGCAGCGAAAACTACAGAACGCAAACGAATGGTCTGTGTGTAATTGTTGTCCGAAGTCTCCCGTTGTACACCATAGCAGTTCCATGCTGATAGCTATAAGGGGGTGGAAGATATGGTGGTTCAAATTATAAAAAAATTCGGACTGAAGGCCAGCGATGACGTTTGCGACTCTATAGTAAGGAATTTACATACGTGATGCCACAGACCATATATTTGGTCTATGCGTGCTTCAATGTCTTCAGCTCTTTCTCCGTAAGGGGAAGCACACGAATAAGGAAATATAAGAATACATAAATAAAACAGTAATAAAGAAATTTCTTTTAATACATCTCTTTAATAAAAATAGATTTGATTTATCACGCATTACATCAAGTGATCGATCTGTGATATTATTACAATAATTATTGTTGAATTTCGTGATTGTATTCTTCGCAACGATTACATTTTTACGTGTGATTTGATCTACACTATTTACTTTCTTGATAATGTTGATTTCTTTTTTGTCCAGAAGGTATTGTATTTCATTTTATCCTTCAAAATCAGTCTCATAGCACACTACTGAAAAATAGCTTATCATAATAACCAACACGCGAGCGGATCCGCGGCTTTAAGCTAGTTTGGTATAAATCTCTCGATGGCTACTGATATTACGTCTCTGAAAGTAAGACGCAAGTGATGTACAGTTGCAGGCGCCGCCTGTGGCAGCGTTGCCGCGCAACCGGCGGCGAGATTTCATCAGCCTGGCAGGCGGCGGCTGTGGGGCCCGGGTCGCTGAGATAACCGCGGCTCGCCTCGCCTCTCTACGTCACCAGAGGACGCCACGGCAGCGGCAGGCAGCTGGCACTCTGCGCTGCAGCGGCGGCCGCGGCCGGCCAGCGACGCAGTTTTAAGGCTTCTGAGCGCCGGCTGCCGGTGGCTTCTGCGGGCCGCTGACCTCGCCGACGTCAGTCCTACATATGCGCGCGCATATGTACACTTTCGCGGAGGCCAATCTCTTCTCTAAAGGCGAACACGTATTCTCCGAGCTGCTGCAGCATACTTCCTTACTTCCCGACCGACATTCATACGACTATACAGGCTGTCCCACTCGTTTCACCCCATATACCTCTGAAACTACAAGAGATATTGGTCACAATGAATACCGCCTAGAGCGCCTCTCGGTGGTATTCAAGAAACTCGCCACACGACTGTACAAGAACTCGAGACACTCGAACAATCCATTCTACGCTTGGGGGGCCGACCGTGGTGGCCGAGGGGACTGAGGCGCTCCAGTCACGGTCTGCACGGCCACTGCGATCGGGGGTTCGAATACCCCCTCGGGCATGGATATTTGTGCCGTCCTTAGTCTTAGCTAGTTCATAAGTAGTTTGTAAGCTTAGGGACTATTGACCCCGTAGTTAAGTCCCATAAGTTCTACAAACATTTGAACATTTCTACGCTTGGGGAACTACGACCATAGGTGGAAACATAAACGCCCCAAAACACTTCTCCTCAGAGACTAACCACCTACGGTCATAGGGACCACCAACTCGCAAACACGATGAATATGACAAACCCAGGCAGACCAGCAAACTGACTGTCAATTCCAGCTGAGCTCACAGCCGACCTACAGGCAAGGCAGGGAAACCATATTCAGCACACTAAACACAAACTAACCTATACAGTCCCACACACTTAGCCATTTCTATGACCGAACTGTCTAACTACCATGACAAACTTGGCTATGTTCACAGGTATTCTGCCAGAGCCGATGTTCACAGGTATTCTGCCGCAGCCGACTCAGTAGCCTTCACAGGAGCTCAGCTGCAGCAGAACCTGCGTTACTTACCGACCGAGATTCATACGACTATATAGGGTGTCCCACTCGTTTCACTCCATGTATCTCTGAAACTACAAGAGATATTAGTCACAATGAATACCGCCTAGAGCGCCTCTTGGTGGCATTCAAGAAACTCGCCACACGACTGTACAAGAACTCGAGACACTCGAACAATCCCTTCATTCTACGCTTGGGGAACTACGATCACAACCATAGGTGGAAACATAAACGCCCCAAAACACTTCTCCTCAGAGGCTAACCACCTACGGTCATAGGGACCACCAACTCGCAAACACGATGAATATGGCAAACCCCTGCAGAACAGCAAACTGACTGGCAATGCCAGCTGAGCTCACAGCCGACCTACAGGCAAGGCAGGGAAACCATATTCAGCGCACTGAACACAAACAAATATATACAGTCACACACACATAGCCAGTTCTATGACCGAACTGTGTAACTACCATGACAAACTTGGCTATGTTCAAAGGTATTCTGCTGCAGCCGATGTTCACAGGTATTCTGCCGCAGCCGACTCAAATATCCATGCCCGAGGGGGGATTCGAACCCCCGACCGTAGTGGCCGTGCAGACTGTGACTGGAGCACCTTAGTCCCCTCGGCCACCGCGGCCGGCAGCTGCAGCAGAACCTCGCATCAACCGGACTGATTCTTTATGATGAACCTAGCAAAGTTAACGGTACTGAGATATACCCTTTACTAACACTACCAAACCTTGCATGATCTGTCGCAGATAGCATACCGCTACTGCCCTTAAAACCTACCCCACTGTCTCAGAGATTTTTTTCTCCTTGGCTCTTGCCTTGGCACTTTTTTTTTCCTCTGGCCTTACATACCTTTACCCTTCGTATACCTTTCCAGATGCACCGTATTAATGGGTGATCGTGCCCACACGTACGGATAACATCGCGGCTCCCACATCCCGTGATCCACCTTATCAAACTAACCAAATTACGGAGGTGACAGTAGAACTTTTGTGATGGTCACCACGTTGGTGTGGGCGTGGAGGAGCCCCATCCCGGCCTAAAAAAGAGACATTGAAAAACTACTTTTACGGTCATGAACGTACGGCAAGGGCTTATGAAAGTAGGTACTATAAGACACTCCAAAACATGAGTTCTCTTTTTTTTTTTTTTTTTTTTTTTTTTTTTTGTTTAGGATACCCCATATTATTTCTTAAGCAATCGATAGAATGAAAAATCTCAAAAAGAATGGCGTCGGTTGCATCGCGATGCGGCAATTACATCCGGAGAAACTGCCCGAAGCGAAGTTGACGTTTGAAATACATGAGGCGCGCTGCTAGCCCATGTCTGAGGCTCAAGCGAGAGTCACGGTTGAGTCTCGGACACCCGCTAGCAGCGCGCCTCGTGTATTTCAAACGTCAACTTCGCTTCGCAGTTTCTCCGGATGTAATTGCCTCATCGTGGTGCAACCGACGCCATTCTTTTTGAGATTTTTCATCCTATCGATTGCTTAAGAAATAATATGGGGTACCCATTTGAAAAAACATAAGTTAGTGTTGAAAAATTTCGAGTGCATTCTCAGAGCCGGCCGCGGTGGCCGAGGGGACTGAGGCGCTCCAGTCTCGGTCTGCACGGCCACTACGGTCGGGGCTTCGAATACCCCCTCGGGCATGGATATTAGTGCCGTCCTTAGTCTTAGTTAGTTCATAAGTAGTTTGTAAGTTTAGGGACTGATGACCCCGTAGTTAAGTCCCATAAGCTATACAAACAAAACAAACAACAAGCAATCTCAGAACTAATGGAGCCTGAAGTATACTGTATATAAAGCTTCCTCGAAAAGTGACAAAATGTGAAAAATTAATTATTCTACTGCATATTGATAAAATAAGGAACTATAGAAAGTATTAAGTATAAACAAATGAAAACTAAAAAAAAAAATGTCGTTTATATCAACTTAATACATTCTATAGTTCCTTATTTGATGAATATGCAGTAGAATAACGTATTAATTCGTCACTTTTAAAAATGTTCATAAAGCTATTGGACTCAGCTGCGACGTCATCAGTGCATAGCTTGCAAACTAACCTAGGACATCACAAACACCCATTACCGAACGGGAACTCGAACCCCCGATGGAGGACGGCCGCGCGCACTGCAGCACGGTGCCCCAGTATGCACGGCTAATCCGCCGCAACTTGTTAGTTTTCTAAAAAAAGAACAAAAAAAGCTTTATGTCCCTTTGTACTGTGAAGCTTATATAATTTTTGTATTCGAATATTAATCTTAACTGTTTCCTGTATAAATGCCTCAAGAAGAGCATCAATTGCTCGAAACCAGTTATGAATCAATCTGCTACTTTGCAACTGATGGTGGTTTTCTTTTCTAATCTATAAAACACAGTTGCTGCAATGGATAAAACATTTAATTGTCTATATTTTTATTTCAGCCGTAGTGCCTCATGGGGGTGCGGGGGGGGGGGGGGGGGGGTACGCTCGCAGCGGTATGAACGTTCCATTTTCAACACAATATTAAAACTTGCCTTATTACCTATCGTATTTACGTATTCCAAGCTTCTGTCAGTTCACATCCTCTGCCCTCCATTGTGTCCATCTCAGCCTCTGCTAGTCCCATCTCCTTCTTCCCCTACACACGTAGAATCACGATATATTTGGCAGATTTCAAGGTGATCGATGGAACGAAGTATATTGCAAGGTACCCTCTGCCATGAATCATAGAGTAATTTTCAAAGGTTGTCCTTGAAAACTTACGCATTCTGCGGCATTGGCCCCTTACTTAGCTTGCATTTATCGCGAATCTTTAATTCAGTGCAAAATTTCCTAGTGACTGGAAAAAAGCGCAGGTGAATCCCGTTTATAAGAAAGGAAAGAGAACTGATCCACATAATAACAGGCCAATATCGTTGCCATCAGTTTCCTGTAGAATTTTGGAACATATTCTCAGTTCGAATATAGTAAATTTCCTTGATACGTAGAAGCTTGTTTCGATGAATTAGCACAGGTTGAGAAAAAATCGTTCATGTGAAACAGCTTGCTCTTTCCTCATATGACATCTTGCGAACCATGTATGAAGGCCAACAGGCGGATTGTTTTTTTTTTCCGACTTCAAAAAAGCGTTTGACTCGGTGCCTCACTGCAGGCTGCTGACGAAGATACGAGCTTATGGAATAGGTTCACAGTTTTGTGACTGGCTGGAAGACTTCCTAAGTAATAGAACACAGTACGTTGTTCATCAGAGACGATTGTATCGTCAGTCGTGCCCCGTGGGAGTGTGATAGGACCGCTATTATTTTGTATCTATATAAATGATCTGATGGACAGAATAACTTGTAATTTGCAGCTGTTTGCTGTTGATGCTGTGGTGTAGGGGAGGGTGTCGTCTTTAACTGACTGTAAAAGCTTACAGGATGACTTAGACAAAATTTCTAGTTGGTGGGAAGAATGGCAGCTAGCTCTCAATGTAGAAAAATGTAAGGTGATGCGCATGAGTAGGAAAAAATACAATCCCATAATGTTCGAATACAGCATTACTAGTGAGCTTCTTGATGCAGTTGCGTCGTTTAAATATCTATACGTAACATTGCAGAGCGGTACGAAATGGAACGAACATGTAAGGACAGTTGTGAGTATGGCGGACAGCCAACTTCGTTTTATTGGGAGAATTTTGGGAAGATGTACTTCATCTGTAAAGGAGACCGCGTGTAACACTCTTGAAACCCGCAGCAGATCAGTATAAAGGAAGACCTGGGAGCACTTCGACGGCAGCTAGGTTGCTTACTGGCAGGTTCGACCAATGTCCGAGAATCATAGACATGCTCCGAGAACTCAAATGGGAATCGCTGGAGGAAAACGACGTTCTTTTCGAGAAATTCTATCGAGGAAATTTAGATAGCCGGAATTTGAAGCTGTGTAGAACGATCTTCCTGTTCTTGCCGCCTACTTAACTTTTCGCGTAAGGATCACAAAAGCAAGATAATAGAAATTAGGGGTTTTTCAGAGGCATATAGACATTCTTTTTTTCACTCGTTATGAAATGAAAGGAAAATGCCTTGCAGCGGTACCGTGTACCCTCCGCTACTCATCTTACATTGGATTGCGGTATATATATATATATGTAGATGTATAAATAACTAGTAACTGTCCCTGCGCCATGCACCGTATGAAATATTAGGTAGACAGTGACGTTTCTCATGATTCGAAAATCAAGTATGTCATATTTTATCAGTATCGTAAAAACGTGTAGCTTTGTGTGAAAGTCTAAGATACCTACCGCTATGCACCTCATTAAATCTTATATAGACAGTGATGTGCCTCTTGTTTTGAAGGTCCAGTGTACAAAATTTCATCGTCATCGAAGTAAAACTATAGACTGGTGTCGAAGTCTGTTCCCTCTGCCATGCACCTTACGATTAAAAACGTATCTAATACTGAGAACATTTCTCTTATGAAACAACAGCGGCGTCTAATTAATTAGTCTTGAATAATAAGCAGTCACTGGCCGCCTTCAATATTTTTATTCTGGGACCAGCTTCAGTCTGTTTCAGAATATTTTCAGCCTTTAATTGGTGGTGGTGGAGGGCTGTGGAGTAGCCGACGTTCTAGCACGAAGTAAGAACTACTTCGTACTAGTACGCCGAGTGCTGCACCGCTAGCAACTAAAAGCTGAAGATGATCAGAAATAGACTGAAACCGGTCCCAGAATAAAAATATTTAATGTTGTCAGTGACTGCTTATTGTTCAAGACTGAAAAATTTGTTTGATATAGCACATCATTATTAAAATTTGAAAGACGAAATCGCGCAAGCTCCTATTATGTTTGACGAATGATACAGTAAAGACCTTTTCATATAACGGGATGCTTGTGTTTCACGTAACATACAAGAATACATGTGGTGTATATGTAACGGTGTTCTTGTGTTGTGTGTGATAGACAACAAGATTATCAACAAAACGGTAAGTAAGTGCAACACTTATCTAATCCAGAAGTTATAATCATGAAACATAATACTAAAATAGCTATATCTTCTTGAACAGGTTAAAACGTCCAACCATAACCTCACTGGCACCCACAACACAAAACATAATAAAAGAATAATGAACCAGTTACTGTAAAATGCACCCGATGGTGGCAGCTTGCTGCCGAAACGCGTAGTGCTAATAAACATATTAGTAAAAAGTAACTGCTGCAGTATAAATTATTTAAAAAATGCTGCGACTGTTTTCGTTAAGGATGGGGAAGAAAATTAGACGTGCCATGTGAAAGGAATCATCCGGGCATTTGCCTGGAGCAGTTTACGAAAATCACGGAAAACCTAAATCTGGATGGCCGAAAATCAGTGTGTGGTTGTCGAACTGCCGTCCTCCCGAATACGAGTACAGTGTGCGAAATACTGCACCACTTTGCTCCCTTGAATATCGCAGTTGACACTTCAGTTGAAAAGGGCACATCCAAACAAGCAGTCATGGATGTCGGGCAGACAAATAGAGATACAAGGTACGTAACTGCGAAGAAACCGTGCGCAACAGAAGAAATACTTCAAACGTGCGAGCTGAGGACCTCCTGGCGTATCCGACGCCTCCGCGGTTCTCGCGTATAGACCTACTCGCGGAGACAATCATCCAATGTCCACGATATTTCAATGAACAACCATTCGGCGACCACACTGATAGAATGGTCTGCTGTACGCTCCAGATATTTATACTTGCTTTCTCAGCGCGTGTTCGGTGGTGGGGAGACGTGCGGCAGTGTGTGTGTGTGCGTGTGTGTGGAAGGGAGTTGGGGGGGGGGGAGGGAGAACGTCGTCTGTCGGCCGCCCTAGTTGCGTCACAATATCACGATTTTCCCTCATTTAGTACTGTCTCCCATGCTTTACTGTACTGGAAAGTCACGTCTCTGCTTATTAAATTATCAATCACACGAATTTCAATTTATTTTTTATTTTTTTATTTTTTTTATTTTTTTAATGAGTTTCAAAAGTATTCGGTGATGTTTAGGATTTTACCGTCGTTTGCTGATAATTTATCGCGGGTCTGTTATCAATGTGATGTTCTGCTGTAGTAGTCTTCCTGCTCTGCAGTAACCGGGCGTGGCGCTCGTGTTCTCTACATCGATCTTCAAATGTGCGAACCGTTCAATCCCATGTAGGTCTTGGTACATACGCACTGGCTTTCAAAGTAAGACGGGCGCACGAAGTTATGTATCCGTATCCGCTAATGAAGTTGCGTATTAAAAGAAAGAACTGTACGATCTGTTGAATGAAATGGTGATGACCACACACTATGATTTTCGAGTAAAATGAAGAAAGAAAAAGTAGTGAGAAATAGAAGAAAATAGGATAACACTAAACCCGACAAGTAGACAGAGGATCTCCAAGTATGAAGCAGAATTATCCACGACGGACAAAGGTATGAGAACATAAAAAGCAGACCAGCACAAAGATGGAAGTACTTCCCAAATGAAGTTAATTGATATCAATTTGAGAAAGAACACCCGTGAATATATGAATTAAGCACAATATTGAATAGAAATGAATCGTGGATTATGCTAAAAACGGAAAATAAGAGAATAATGAGTCTAAAGATGGTCTTTGTGAAACGTACTGAACCAGATGGAGACAATAGCAATGGGAGTTAATACGTAAACAATAGCAGTGAGAGGGACGCTTCAGTACAAATACATAGTGTAATTATAACTTTGTACGTTCTATATCAACAGAGAACGCAAACCATTTTAATTATCTTATGTCAGTCATTTTAAACAAGAACGGATACATACTTTTGATCTCCGAAGAGAGCATATTCAAGTGGTGTAAGACATCAAAAACGGTTAACCACGTTCCCCGTCGGGGGTTCGATTTCCCCCTCGGGCATGGGTGTTTGTGTTATCCTTAGGTTAGTTTACCTTATTTTAAGTAGTTTGTAAGCTACGGACTAATAACCACGCAGTTGAGTCCGATATATTTACAAACATTTGATTTGAACGGTTATCCATCAGCCCAAACAAAAGTTCTATGGTATTCTACACTGAGGTGAACATGTGTTTGCAAGGTAATACATTTTCCAATTTATTGACAAAAACTTATTTTGTACCTGGGATGTATTTTCTCACAGAATGGCAACGTAGTGAAAGAACTGGAATCGAGGTGCAGCAAAGCTAATGCAGTGAGTGCTCAGCTAAGATTTACTCTCTTCTGCAAGAAGGAAGTAAGTACCAAGACTAAGTTAGTAGTGCACCACTCTATCTTTCGACCAACTTTGTTGTATGGGAGTGAAAGTTGGGTGGATACAGGTTACCTTATTCTTAAGATAGAGGTTATATGAAAGTAGCAAGAATGATTGCAGGTACCAATAGATAAGAACAATGGCAGGAGGGTGTCCACAATGAGGAAATCAAAGAAAAGCTGGGAATGAACACCATAGATGAAGCAGTTAGTGCCAACAGGCTGAGATGGTGGGGTCATGTTACACGCATGGGGGAAGCAAGGTTACCTAAGAGACTCATGAGCTCGTCAGTGGAGGGTAAGAGGAGTCGAGGTAGACCAAGAAGAAAGTACTTAGGTTCGATGCAGAATGATTTTGAAGTGAGAGGCATAACATCGGACGAGGCATCAATGTTAGCATTGAATAGGGGATCATGGAGGAATTTTATTAGAGGTACTATGTTCCAGACTGAATGCTGAAAGGCACAATCAGTCTCTAATGATGCTGATGATGATGATTATAATTACTTTGTGTTCGAATATAACCAAAAATATTTTTTCTTGAGGTAAGCGCGCTGTATAGCAACCTCATTCAATAGTTGCGTGAGGTCTTGCGTGTTCGTCTAACCATCATTAATGTAATTTCTTACATACTTCAATGGGCGCATGTCCGAAAGAACAGACACCACTTTAGATCCTGCAGTATTATCTACTCATATTCGCGGAATGTATTGTGTTATTTATATATCCTATGTGTCTGTTCTTTCTGAATGTTCGAAAGAAAACAGACACCACATAGTTTTGTAACTTATACAATATGTCGCTGACGGGCAATGATCTTTTCTTAAGTGCGGAGGCCCTCCTATAGGGTACTCTTACGGAAATCAGTTTACAAAACTACAAGTTTGAGTAATAGTGGGCAGGGTGAAGTTGAGAATTTGTATCTCACGGAGGTGTGCTTGAGTAATCCGTGCAGGTGTGGTGATCGTTGTGTCCCCAGTGGTGTAGGAGTCAGCGCAACTGACTAGAAACCATGACTAACCTGGTTCTATACCCGGTTGGGTGCACATTTTCAGCTTTACCAATTCGCAATTAATGTCATACATTTCGCCAGTATGAATTTATGACGACTGTTGCCTTGAATACTCCACGATGGACTCAAGAGTTGTCGTCCATAAACTTTAATTCTTTCCCGAAATTCTCATTCTCAGCGATTGAGTTACAGGATGTTATCCCTGTATTTAGGAGCCTTGAGTAACTTACGGGCAACAATGGCGATCAAAACACCCACATGATATCCGTCCAAAATAGTACAGTACAGTACACTGTGCAGAACTCGATCAGAGGTATGCCTCTATCCTGCAGCATTACCAGGTTCCGTGTACCGCATTGTCAACGACCATCCGGTATCAGACACATGCGGCAGTCAGCTCTGAAGACAATTTTCCGTAGTGCTTTCATGGAGACATTCGTGGCGGTGTCCGGACACTTGCCACGCCGGACATTTGCCACACTTTTACCTGCTCCGAAGGGTCGGGTGCCCCTGTCTCCTCCTCTCCCCCCCCCCCTTCTGCCTGGCCCGAGAACTCTGTGGACGGTGTCCCGACATATGCTTCCGCATTTCGTAGTACGACCGTCAGTATGGAAGTTATTGCAACGGCCAAGGGCAGGCCTTTTTCCCACTACAATGGTTACGCGATAGTAAGATGTGGATGTGCTTATGCCGAAAACAGGATCATTGCAAGGGAAAGCTGCTTTCGAACGTATAGAACGTATAGAACACCTGTGAAGACCACCTAACGATGTGACTTTTATGAGATGTAAAAATAAAAACTGTGTATAAGACGTCAGTATCCTTAAATAACTTAATGGTGAAGCTAGCTGGTCACAGTTTGGTTCACTAGCTTTTAATCAATACGCCGTGAAAATTGACTCAACGAAGCAAATACATTAAACATCACTCAAATGATCCTCCTGCAAACATAACTTATAGTTAAATCTGCCACTTTTCAATTTGCAATTTCCTATTTAGGAGAAAACTCATACAGTCGACACGTTAAGAGAATTTTTTTCTACCTTCCAATATTATGGCCATATTGTCAATGATTGTGAGTTCTAAAATTATTCCTGTAACTTCAGAGTCGCAATTAGTTCCTAAAAATATCATTTTTGTTAAACTGATAAAGTACACTTTAGGTTTTAAAAAGAATCTTAACTTTAGAATTGCACCTAAAATACACACGCTAAAACAGATCTGCTCTTAAGATTGACAATTTCGGCAGCTGTAGTGTTGAAATAATTTCCATATCTCCAAAATTAGACGAGGATATAAATAACATAATAGCAGACGTAGATCTTATGAAGTACATTTAGCTGTAGTCCTTAAAAATTAAAGTTTCTCACCATGTTGTTGATTATCTTTAATCAGGCCAGTAAAAGCTTACTGTTTAAAAATAATTGTTACAAAAGAATATCATAAATGTATTAGACGTATTTTTCTAATGCATTCGAAACTTTTGAAAACATATTTGATCATTTCGTCTGCATCACTTATTTGATAAGGTGATTTGCTTTGGATCACCAAGGGTATTTACTTTTATCTTACATTTGCAGCAGTTCTCATTTCGAATTGTGGAGTATGTACTTCGTCTCATTTGATGAAAGAATTTCTGAAAACTGCATTTAATAACTCCGCTTTAGTGACACTGTGTTCAGTAACATCACCGTCGCTATCGCGTAATAAAGGCATTCATTTAGTCTTTCCGCTGCTGTAGATAACATATGACCAGATTTTCTTTGAATTTTCCGCCACATTTCTACGAAGATTTTCGTTGTGAAAAATATTAAACGAATGTCGCATTGAATGCCGCGTTAAATTTCGAACTTCAGTAAAACATCGGCAAACTTGGGGATTTTGAATTCGTCTAAATTTTCTACAAAAGCTTTCTGTTCTGTTTATGTACCATGGGGGACCAGTCCAGCCTCTTATTAATTTATTTGGTAGGAATCCCTCCAATGCTGTTGATACTATTCCTCTGAATGTAAGCCACATATGGTCTTCACTTACATAGTTAATTTAGAAAAATGGAGACTGTCTCCTAGGAAGATGTCAACCGAATTTTTATCTTTTTATAGTAGACGTATTTAGCGTTTAGTTTTGGTGAAAATCTTTGTTACAGATTTGAGATCGCTACAACTTTGGATTCACTTATCCCTGTATCCGTCGTGATGCTCAGGAGTATTAGTGACTAAGAGCTCAAGTGTGTTTCCGAAACCATTTACAGTTTTAATGGGCTCGTAAACTAATTGTTCAAAATATTTTTTAAAAAAGCATTTAGAACAATTTCGGAAGATGTATCTGCTCAGAAGATGTATTTTTGTCAACACACGGATGGTAGATTTAAGTCACCGCCAACTATAATTGTATGAGTATTCTACCCATTTGTGTTGAGACTCAAGTTTTCTATGAACTGTTCAGCGGCTGCTTTATGAGAGTGCCGGGGTCGGTAAATTAAAATGTTCAAATGTTAAAATGTTCAAATGATTGACAGGAAGTGCAAAATGGCTAAGCAGGACTGGCTAGAAGGCAAATGCAAGGATGTAGAAGAATGTATAAATAGGGGAAAAATAGATACAGCCTACCGGAAAATAAAAGAAACATTTGGCGATAAGAAAAACAGCTCTATGAATATCAAGGACACTGATGGAAAACCAGTTCTCAGCAAAGAAGGGAAAGCTGAAAGGTGGAAAGAGTATATAGAGGGGCTCTACAAAGGAAACGAACTTCGAGACACTATTGTAGGAAGGGAAGAGGATGTAGATGATGATGAAATAGGAGATACTATACTGAGAGATGAATTTGACAGAGCACTGAAAGATCTAAGTCGAAACAAGGCCCCTGGAATAGATGATATCCCGTCAGAGCTACTGAAGTCTCTGGGAGAACCAGCCATGACAAAATTGTTTCACATTGTGTGTAAGATGTATGAGACAGGTGAAGTACCCTCAGACTTTAAGAAAAATGTTATAATCCCCATTCCAAAGAAAGCGGGTGCAGACAGGTGTGAAAACTACAGAACTATCAGTTTAATAAGTCATGGTTGCAAAATATTAACACGAATTATATACAGAAGGATGGAAAAGCTGGTAGAAGCCGACCTCGGGGAAGATCAGTTTGGGTTCAGGAGAAATGTAGGAACACGGGAGGCAATACTCACTTTACGCCTTATCCTAGAAGATAGATTAAGAAAAGGCAAACCAACATTTCTAGCTTTTGTAGATTTGGAGAAGGCTTTTGACAATGTTGATTGGAATAAACTCTTTCAAGTTCTGAAGCAAGCAGGAGTAAAATATAGGGAGCGTAAGGTTATTTACAACTTGTACAAAAACCAGACAGCGGTTGTCAGAGTTGAAGGGCATGAAAGGAATGCAGTGGTTGGGAAGGGAGTAAGACAGGGTTGTAGCCTTTCCCCAATGTTGTTCAATTTGTACATTGAGCAAGCTATAAAGGAAAGCAAGGAGAAATTTGGAGAAGGAATTAAAGTTCAGGGTGAAGAATTAAAAACATTGCGTTTTGCCGACGACATAGTAATTCTGTCAGATACAGCAAAGGACCTGGAAGAGCAATTGAACGGAATGGATAGTGTGCTTAAAGGTGCATATAAGATGAACATTAACAAGAGTAAAACTAGGGTAATGGAGTGCAGTGTAAGAAAATCAGGTGATGCTGAAGGAATTAGATTAGGTAACGAAACAATAAAGGAGGTAGATGAGTTTTGTTACTTGGGCAGTAAAATAACAAATGATGGTCGCAGTACAGATGATATAAAATGCAGAATGGCAATGGGTAGAAAGGCGTTTTTGAAAAAGAGAAATTTGTTAACATCGAATATTGATTTAAGCCTAAGGAAGTCCTTTCTGAAGGCATTTGTATGGAGTGTTGCCTTGTATGGGAGTGAAACATGGACGATTAGCAGTGTGGACAGAAAGAGGATTGAGGCTTTTGAAATGTGGTGCTACAGAAGAATGCTGAAGATTAGGTGGGTGGATCGCGTAACTAATGAGGAGGTACTGAACCGAATTGAGGAGAAAAGAAATTTCTGGCATACCTTGACTAAAAGAAGGGATAGATTGGTAGGACACATTCTTAGACATCAAGGAATTGTGAATTTAGCGTTGGAGGGAAGTGTGTGGGGTAAAAATCGCAGAGGGAGACCAAGAGACGCGTATAGTAAGCAGATTCAAGTGGATGTGGGTTGTCGTTCTTATGAGGAGATGAAAAGGCTTGCTCAGGATAGAGTAGGGTGGAGAGCTGCATCAAACCAGTCTCTGGACTGAAGACCACAACAACAACAACAAATGTTTGTTAAGCTTAAGGGACTTAAGTGCGGGATCATCAATCCTTGAACTTACAAACTACTTATGAGCTACCTTATACTAAAGATAACATAAACATCCATGCCCTATGGGGGATTCGAACCACCGACGGGGAACGGCCTCGCGCATCGCAGCATAGCGCCTCAATGCGCTTGGCCGCTCAGCCTCGGCAGTTATTAATTTATTCCGGCAGTCGAGTATAACATCTGCTTACACTAACTGACAGGAACTATCGAATTCAGTTTCGCTTGTGACCTAGTACACATATTACTTTATGCTTTTTGTTTCTTTTGTAGTGCAGATCATAGGAATTATGGCATTTCCATTAAAAAACTAGCGTATTTCCTCTGCGACTCAGCTAAACAATGTAGAACAACAGTGTACTTTACAACCATAGAATTCTATATTCCTTCATTTCTTTATTTCAAATCTGTATGTCGTTTTTAGGTGATCTGTCAAACATAGACGCTCTTATCTATATTTTGTAAACGTATTTTCTGTCATTGATTTGAACATTGTCCCAATTCATTTTATTAACTAATATTTCGCCACATTATTTTTGTCACACAGTTGTAGCAATTAATATATGTATAAATGCAGTGATCAAACTTGAATAATAAGCGAACATTCGAATTACCTTTATATCGTCCATTTCGTGTTACTTCCATGGCGATGGACTTTTTCTATCGCAATTAGTAACTGTGGAAGAAAGCTACCGTACAAACGGAGGGATAATGGATCCATATTTGTGGTTGGAAGAACTAGTTACACACTGACATAGCCGACGGTATTGCTTTCGTTTCCCATAATTTATAAATATTTCGATTTCGGGATATTGAAAAGAAGTTGTATATTTCGGCGAGATGTCGAACAAAAATATCTCTTTCGTATTGGCTGTATCGTGTAAGATCGGAGACGGAGGTTGGAAGCAAACAGCAGCAGTACGGGGAAGGGCGTCTTTTGTCTGAGAGGTCGCTAATCCGACTACCTGGCGAAGGGTCAGGTGTGGCAAATGTCCGGTGTGGCAACTGTCCGGCATCCTTCGTGGCCACGCGTACTGTGCAGCACGCTGTCTCGTTTTAAGGGCGGGACCTCTCCATGGACGTTCAGAGCACAGAACGTTGTGGTGGTAACTGTTTCCTACATTGAGGTCTAACACTTGCTTCCGGGTGGCAGCCACAAGTCATGGTTTATCGTGGTGGGAGCGTGTTCCATTTCATTCGGGCGATAAGATATCTTTCGCAGTTGTTGGCCTAGAGAGAAATAATACTGGGCAACTCATAAACACTACGTGTAGTTCGATAACGCTTCACGTCTTTACCACATCATTCTGACTCACGACTGTTGCCTTGAATACTCCAGTCGATGAAAACCTCTGTTGAGATAAATCAACAATCCGTGTGCGATAAAACGTTGACACTCTACTTCTTCCCATCGGAGAAGGTCCATAAAATGCTTATAAAAGACCTATACAGTTCCTGTACTGTTTATACAATAAATTCTAGTTACGCTTTTCTGAGTAAGAGTCTCTAGCCTTTCGAAATTAATAATGTAATTTGATAACATGTGGCTTAAATAAAAGAAAAAATATCGATAGCAGTTGACAGTTTTATACCAAATAAATTAAAAACCAAATGGCTGAGCCTAGTATAGAGCGCACGCGAGGCGAAATGTGTGTGATCACTTGTGGAGTCTACTGCTAAGGTCATCTGTGCCTACTCTTCCCTACCACTTAAACTTGATTACACTAACTTGCTCTAAAGACGACGCAATGTCCGAGGGAAGACTCGAATCTCCGCGGGAGCGGCTTTACCCTCAACAATGACATGGCGCTTTAGACCACGCGGCCATCTACATCTTCATGGGATACTCTGCGAATCACATTAAAGTTCCAGGCAGAGGGTTCATGGAACAACATTTGTACTATATATCTCCCATTCAATTGTCGAATAGAGCGCGGGAAGAAAGAGAACATCTGAATCTCTCCGTTCGAGCTCTGATTTGTCGTAGTTTATTTTAATGAGCATTTCTACCTATGTAGGTGGGAGTCAAAAATATATTTTCGTATTCGGAGGAGAATATTGGCGATTGGAGTTTCGTAAGTAGTCCACGCCGCAGCGATAAACGTCATTGTTGTAATGATTCCCATCCCAGATCCTGTATCATTTCCATAATGCTGTCTCCCCTGTATCGTGACAATACAAAACTAGCTGCCCATCTTTGGACTCCTTCGATGTCTTCCGTCAAACCCACCTGATAAGGATCCCACACTCGGCAGCAATACCCAAAAAATAGACGGACAAGCGTAGTGTATGCAGTTTCCTTTGTAGTTCTGTTGCATCTTTTAAGGATCCTGCCATGAACACTCGCCTGTCAACATTCAAACAGCGAATTCAGGCCACGCTCGGCTCAAAAATTCGAATATCAAAATATTAGCCGCGAACTTACAAAGTATTAGAAACAAAGTGCACGAATTTGCCGCACTACATGGAAATTATTGTGCTCAGATAGCTTCAGGCACCGAAATCTGGCTAAATCATGAAGTGGCAAGTTCAGAAATATTTAGCGAGGCGTGGAATGTATATCGGAAAAATAGATCGGATACAACTGGAGGAGGAATGTTCATCGCTGTGTACAAAGATATTGTTTCTACTGAGATCGAGGTTGAAAGTAACTGTGAAGTTATCTGGGCACGTATAACGGATCTAAAAAAAGTAAAGTTAATAGTTGCGTGTTTTTACCGGCCCCGCAGTGCTGCTGTAGCAGTTTTAGAGTCAGTCAAAGAAAGTCTACACCAGGTAGTGCGTAGGTATAAAATGTTCAAATGTTTGTATACCTTATGGGACTTAACTAAACTTACAAACTACTTATGAACTAGCTAACACTAAGGACGGTAAAAATATCCATGCCCGAGGGGGAATTCGAACCCCTGACCGTAGTGGCCGTGCAGACCGTGACAGGCGCGCCGAGGTCCCCGCGGCCACCGCGGCCGGCACGTTGGTATCCGAGCCATGTAATATTAGTCGGAGGAGACTTCAACCTTAAGAGTATAGAATGGGACCTCTCTAGTTACATTTCAGGCGGTACAGACAAGCACTCTTGCGATCTACTTTTGGACACATTCTCCGAACACTGTCTTGAGCAGTTAAACCGGCAATCCCCGCACAATGGAAATATTTTAGAGGTTATTAACTATGTCTGTGTAGAGACAGGAATTAGTGATCCTGATATCGTCATAGCGTCGATGGTGACCAAAGTTCATAAACCAATCAAGAAGGCTAGGAGCGTGTTTTTGTTGGGAAGAGCCGATAAGCAAATGTTAGAATCGCACTTAGAAAATGAATGGGCATCGTTTAATTCCGGGACTATGGATGTAGAGGAATTGTGGACTAAATTTAAATGCATTGTAAATAAAAGGTTAGAGAAATATGTGCCAGTAAAGACGATTAAGGATGGAAAAGAACCACCGTGGTATAATAATAATGTTAGAAAGCTGCTGAGGAAGCAAAGACTGTTGCACTCTCGATTCAAAAAAGAACACGCAAATGATGACAGGCAAAAGTTAGTAGAGATTCGTGCGTCAATAAAAAGATAGATGCGCGAAGCATACAATAATTACCACAGCCATACCTTACCAAAAGATCTTTCTGAGAACACGAATAAGAATAAATTATGCTCCTAAGTAAAATCGATAAGCGGATCGAAGCCCACTGCCCAGTCACTCGTTGATCATTCCGTGGCAGTAATAAAAGAAAGCCAACGGAAAGCTGAAGTTCTAAATTTAACCTTTAAGAAATCTTTCACGCAGGAGGACCGCACAAATGTACCATCATTTGATCAATGTACTAATTCCGAAATTGAGGACATAGTAATAGGTATTTCCGCTGTAGAGAAGCAGCTGAGAGACTAAATATGAAAAAGTCTGTAGGTCCGGATGGAATACCAGTTCGGTTTTACAAAGACTATTCTGCGGCATTGGCCCCCTACTTAGCTTGCATTTACCGCGAATCATTAATTCAGCGCAAAGTACCTAGTGATTGGAAAAAAGCGCAGGAGACTCCCGTTTATAAGAAAGGAAAGAGAACTGACCCACACAATTACAGGCCAATAACTTTGACATCAGTTTCATGTAGAATTTTGGAGCATATTCTCAGTTCGAATATAGTAAATGTCCTTGAAACGGAAAAGCGTCTTTCTGAGAAATCAGCACGAGTTTAGGAAACATCGTTCACGTGAAACTCAGCTTGCCCTTATCTCACATGACAGTCATGGATGAAGGGCAACAGGCGGATTGTTTTTCTCGACTTCAAAAGGGTGTTCGACGCGGTGCCACACTGTAGACTGCTAACGAAGACACGAGCTTATGGAATAGGTTCACAGATTTGTGCCTGGCTGAATGACTTCCTAAGTAATAGAACGCAGTACGTTGTTCTCGACGGCGAGTGTTCATCAGAGTTGAGTGTATCGTCAGGCGTGCCCCAGGGGAGTGTGATAGTAACGCTATTATTTTCCATCTATATAAATGATCTGATGGATAGAGTAAGTTGTAATTTGCGGCTGTTTGCTGATGATGCTGTGGTGTGTGGGAGGGTGTCGTCTTTAACTGACTGTAATAGCATACAGGTTGACTTAGACAAAATTTCTAGTTGGTGCGAAGTATGGCAGCTAGCTCTCAATGTAGAAAAAGTAAGGTGATGCGCATGAGTAGGAAAAACAATCCCAAAATGTTCGAATACAGTATTAGTAGTGAGCTTCTTGATGCTTTCGCGTCGTTCAAATATCTAGGCGTAACATGGCAGAGCGATATGAAATGGAACTAACGTGTAAGGACAGTTCTGAGTAAGGCGGACAGCCGACTTCGGTTTATGGGGAGAATTTTGGAAAGATGTACTTCATCTGTAAAGGAGACCACGTATAAAACGCTTGTACGACAACGTCTTGAGTATTGCTCAAGTGTTTGGGACCCGCTGCAGATCAATTTAAAGGAAGACATAGAAGCAATTCAGAGGCGAGCAGCTAGGTTTGTTACTGGTAGGTTCGACCAATGCGCGAGTGTCACGAACATTCTCCGGCGACTCAATTGGGTATCGCTGGAGGAAATACGACGTTCTTTTCGTGAATTTATGTTGAGGAAATTTAGAGGGCCGGGTATTTGAAGCTGAGTGTAGTACGATCTTGCTGCCGCCTACCTACATTTCGCGTAGTGATCACAAAGACAAGGGCTCGTACGGAGGCATATAGGCATTCTTTTTTTTTTCCTTGTTCTATTTGGAAGTGGAATAGGAAAGGAAATGTCTGGTATTGGTACAGTGTACCCTCCGCCACGCACCATACGGTGGATTGCGGAGTATGTATGAAGATGTAGAAAACGCAGTCTTTGGTTCGCTTATCCCACAACATTATCTATGAAGTTTTTTTTTTTTCAGTTTTAGTCAGAAGTAATAGTAATTACTAGGTATTTAGTGAAGTTTATGGCTTTCGCTTTCGATTGATTTACCTTGTAAAGAAAGTTTAACGGATTTCTTTTCGTGCTTATGTGGACGACTTCACACTTCTCATTATTTAGAGTTAATTGCCAATTTTACACCATAGTGATATCTTATTTAGATCGTTCTGCAGTTGGTTTTGAAATTCAGATGATTTTACTATACGATAAATGACGGCGTCATCTGCAAACAACCTAAAGGAGCTGCTTTGATTTTCTCCCAAATCGTTTATGTAAATAAGGAACATTAGGTGACCAATAACACCACTCTGTGGAATTCCCGATATCACCTCTGTTTTATTCGATGCCTTACCATCGATTTCTCCAATCTGTGTCCTGTCTGGCAGGAAATCCCCTACCCAGTCAGAAATTTGGAGCCATATAGCATTACCACGCAAATTGATCAAAATCCGTTTGTGAAGTATGGTGTCAAAAGCCTACTGAAAACCAAGAAATACCGAATCAATTTGAGAAGCCTTGTCAATAGCACCCATCACTTCGTGTAAGTAAGGAACCATCCCCACGCGCAGGCGCATCCTGGCTACCGGTCCGGGTAGCTCCGCACCCCTTGCACCCGTTGTAAAGACTTAAAGTCATACATGAGGCATGCGACCATTCTGGTTTAAATAGTATACGAAATCAGTGCTGATTGTTCGCTGTGTGTCATATTGATGCAACCTCTTTATTATTGGTCTCGGGCGTGGGCAATCATCAGATAATCATTGTACATAGTTCTTAAATGAAAAGCACTGACATATGGCATATACATCAATACACAATCAGTCAAGTACATTCTATGATTGTTACTAACAGCGCCAATTTCGAATACTGATATGGATGTTTGGGGTTTACTTCCTCAACGATTGCGTGGAGACGGAACGTGAGGAATGAGTTTTTGGAATACAAAAAAGAGATGTAAAACATTTTGGTGTTTGTATATATTCGGAAAATTTGCCGAGACGATGTTCGCTGACCAGGATGTCTGTAGATGGCTCCATGTGACGTGGGCGTCACTGCTAAGGCTCCTGAAGCATCCGCCATTTTAATTCCCGTAGCTCGTAAGTTAAACGTAATGCCGTGCTGTAGGACTTGCGTCACGGCACTTTAGCACGATATTATGGGTGGTTGTGATGCCTCAAACTGCTCATATCATTTCAGAGGTGACTACATAATGTTTAATTTCCCTAGAGATTCTGAGAGAAGAAAAAAATGGATCATTAATTGTCGGCGCAAAACTGGGAACCCGGAGCGAGCACATTATGACTTGAAGAAATATTTAGCAGTAAAACTCGTCTGTGTTATTCGAACTGTTTAGCTCTTTTGAAAGTATTACCTCTTAACAGAGAATCTGCCGTAACAGATATATCATAACAAAGCAAAACATCCCAGAACATACAGTTTCTAGAGCAAAATATGTGTGTCTTATGCAACATATAGATATACACCAAATCAAAAAGTTTTGTACTGACATTGCACAAATTGTTGTTATTGGGAGGAACTATTACAAACACTAAAACGGCAAATATAAATATACTGGGAAACTACCATTGAAAGATATTTGTAGCATTTCGAAATTTTAGTGTCATAACTTGTAGTATGCAGTTTGTAAGAACAGTACCTGACATTTTATCACAAAATCAATTCAATTTCTTATTAGTAAATGGCAATATTGACGCTTATCTATAAGATACTATAACATAACTGACACAGAATACTGGGTACTGTGCTAATGTTGGCAACGAAATGTTTGCTTTACAAGGATTATTAAATTACTGACAACGCAAGGGTACTGTTACATATAAAGACCTGCCAACCTTAGAGAAGGAACAGAATTATTTATTTATTTCGTGGTCAACACAAATGATTATTCCCCTCATTGTGTACGAATAGGTTTTCAAATAGCATTCAGCGATTGTTGGCAGCATCGGCACCGTGTACCTCTACGACCGTAAACTTTAGATCCTGTACACTAATATTCTTTTTTGTTTTAGTGTTTGTAATACATTCTGAAACTTTCTCAATAACGTAATAGATGTGAGTACAAAATTGCAATGTGATGTCTTTCGCACAGCAGACAATAAATACTTATTGCAAGACGGCAAACAAACGTCGCATATTGATAGTCATTACTCAAATACAAGCCAAAATCGCTTAAAACTTTTGGCCCACTTTAGGTTACGTCAGTAACACTAAAAGTGGGCCTTTGCGATTGTCTTTTGACAGCTCGAAATTTAAATGAAAATAACCGCTTAACTATTCATCTGACACGAAAATTGAATAACCGAATTTGTAGAGGACAAAATTCTCTACAACTTTGTTCTTTTATGTTTTTTGCATATCTCGTAGCGTTTCAAATATATTTGCAAAAATAATGGCGATTTTGGAATGTATATCTGTCTGTCCGTCTGTCTGTCCGTCCGTAATGTGTTCCCTGTTTTTAAGACGAACCGTTCAACCGATCAGCACCAAATTTTACAGACATGATTGTAGGCCGCCGGAGACCAGAACCTCCCTTTTTCAAATTTTTCGGACAAAAATTACGGTAGTAATACAAAAAAAGCCGTTTGTAATATAATTGTAATTGCAAACGAACCGTTCATCTGACACGAAAATTGAATAACCCAATTGTTAGAGGAGAAAATTCTCTACAACTTAGCTCCCTTATGTGTTTTTCATATCTCGTATCGTTTGAGACATATTTGGAAAATTAACGGAGATTTGACACCCTCCATTGAATTAACGAAAACCGGCCGTTCGGAGATGTCACGTGACATTCCTCGCCCAGAACTCTCTCCGACATACGCCATGTTGCGTTGCGTATTTGATGATTTTCTTATTGTAACTCACACGTCGTCATTTCAAAGCAATGGTGCACTGAAGAATTAACAAAAACACATCTTTCTTTTAACGATATATGATAATCTATAGTCTATAAATGCCATATCAGCATCAGTTAACAACGACCATCAATAGCATGAGATTAAAGTAGTCATACTTTGATTGATAGTCGTAGCGTAGTGGGCAAGATGTTGGGATATGACGCTGAAGGTCGGTGGTGCGGAACTCGCCACTACCTATTTTTTCCCCTGAAAGGGTTTCAGACACACTTATTAATAATTTTTTATTATTTAGATTATCATTTTGGTCCAAAATGTTTGCAAAAACTTATAAAACTACAAATCTAAAGTGGGCCGTAAAACACGTCAGTGCGATTTTTTTCTGGATGATCAGTTTCGGCATAACTAAACGTACTATGCAATTTTTATCACAGAAATATATTTGTTTCTTGCGCTTTTGTTTTCTTTATTCGGACAGCAAAGAAAATCTGCAATAAGTAAGTAAACGCGAGTTTTTGCTCAAAGTAGCATGTTCTAAGGCTCTATGCAGGACACTTCTAAAATATTTCAGTAAACATGAGCAAAACAACAGTTTCCACAAGCTACCAGTGGCGGCTCGTACAAAATTTGACCAGTGTGCTACAATATTACAAAAGTAAACAGGAAACAATATATACTGAAATAAAAGGCACGACTTAAAATTGTTGTGATATTAGCTTTACCTAATGAACTAAGATCAAGTATGTGATTTATATGTTTATGATTTCATTTATGTTTTTTTTATTAATGCATTAAGATGTCCGAGGTCTTTCACTCCCCCCGTACTCCAAGCATCACTGTTCCCAAACAACAAACGTGAAAGCAAAAAAGTGCATTGCGAATATCACATCCGCAAATCCAACTGTTTTCATACACTTTAGTTCTAAATTTTTCGCGTGTACTCACTTTTCTTGCCACCTCATATAGTCTTTTGACTGAGATTTAAAACTGGAGTAGGTCTACCTAACTCTTTCACTTTCAGTTTCTCTTCAAAAGGTGTATTGGAAAATGGACTCTGTAGCAGATCATCGACAGAATTCTCCATGTTGCTCGCACAGTACGTAACGTGCACTTTCACGACCGCGAAACACTTCTTCATCGAACGCACAAAGCGTGACTAACAATGGAAATAACGGAGCTTAGCAACATCCCCACCACGTCCTCTGCGTTATACACAAGCGACCAAATGAAACTGCTTGGCTGAAAAGCGCAGTTTCACTCGCATGTTGGCTAAAAATTACTAATGTTGTTTGTGATTGAAGTTTTACATCAAACACGTCACCCTTAGTATGGTTGCCTTTAATTAAATACCAATTAATACTGCAATGACAGTAAGACCTTCAGGGTAATTTATAAGAGTGTTCCCAACTGCATGTATTCACTGCAGGTAGTAAATATAACGTTTAAAAAATATTAATTTTATTTACAGAAATTAAAAATTTAGAAAAAAATGTTCAAATGTTTGTATAGTCTATGGGAATTAACTACGGGGTCATCAGTCCCTAAACTTACAAACTACTTATGAACTACTTACGAACTAGGACGGCACAAATATCCATGCCCGAGAGGGAATTCGAACCCCCCGACTGTAGTGGCCGTGCAGACCGTGACTGGAAAGCCTTAGTCCCCTCGGCCACCGCGGCCGGCTAAAAATTTAGACTCTGAGGTATTTGAATACGAGCCTCACACAAGTAGGTTTGAGAGACAACTTGGAAGATGTCTAAGCCAGCGCGCTATTTGACTATGCCGCAATATCCGTCATATACTATTCTTCCGCAACCTTTACACGCAACGCGAAGAGAAATATAGATCCGGTGCTGCAGTCGGTCTCAGCACTCATGAGCCGTCAGCTAGCGCGGCTGAATCCCACTTCAGCACACGGAGCTGCTATCCATCTATCGCGGCGAAAGCACTTCAAATGCGTTTTCATCCTTATTACTGGCATTCTAATACGCATTGGAAGGGAAATGGCATAATTTTATTGTGATATGTGGCTCGGATTCCAAGAGATAGGATGCAATTTTACAGCGATTTCTCGCTTGTATTCGAAGAGAAATGGCATAATTTTAGTACTATATTTACAGTGTGCTGCAGCACATTAGCACATTATAACCAGCCACCACTGCAAGCTACGTCTTGTGTTTAGCACTCGCGAGGAATGAAAATGGCGGATGCGTCAGGCTGTGTTTTTAGGAGCTCTAGTCAGAGATAATCGCGTTGAGTAGTGGGATTGTAAGGGGGGGGGGGGGGGGGAAGACAGGCAGCCGCGGGTCCGCCGCGGCGTGACGGCGAGGCGCGTGGCGCGTGCCAGACTGCTGGTGTTTCGCAACCGGTGCCAAGGTCGTCGACCCCGCCCTGTCTGCCCCCATACGCACGGTGCTTGCGTCACACAACTGCGGAAGTGTACTCATCTCTGCTTTACGCTACACACAATTTGTTTCTAGTGCAGCACACTTCGCGATTTTGTCGCTAGATTTACCGATTCTTAATTCAATCTAGCGACAAGATTTTTGGTTTTGAGACATGTCTCATTTCTAGAGATTTTAAAAGCGTTTTAACAACGTACCTTTTCTTTTCTTTTTTTTTTTTTTTTTTTTTTTTGGTGGGGGGGGGGGGGGGTAGTGCGAGTATTAATTGAGGACAAGTTAGATAAAAATCTTAGAGTTACGGCAGGTAATGGAAAAGTGCTATGAGCGGAAATGGGAATTGTATCTATGTTTTATAGATCTAGAAAAGGCTTATGACCGTTTCCCTAGGAGGAAGCTACTGTCAGTTCTACAAGATTATGGTATAGGAGCCAAACTTCTGCAGGCAATTAAAGGGCCTTTTTGTGTCCCAACTTCGTCGCCGCTTTTGTGTCCCAGCCTCGTCGTAGGTGTCGGTGGCCGAGTGGAATGAGACCGACACGCTGATGCAGGTACGGAGGGGAGCAGCCAGAAACTATAAACACTCGAGTAAATTAGAAAGAGATATATTGCACAGAATGTAACAATACTTAGCTTTTACATAGTACTGCAGAATGTTGATACATAGTTGTTAGAGGCCTGCCTAGTGCCTGTACAATAGCAAAGTCTTCACTGGTGCCTATCTGCTTACGAAGGTCCTAACTCGTTGCTATCTCAGTCCGAAGTGGCCGATGTCCTTCAGTGGTGGCCACGAGCGGCGTTGTCGCAGAGGACGCTCGTGGCTGTCGTCGTGAGAACGCCGCGCCGTGCGTGCATGACGGCGCGCGGCGAAAGTAAGTGGCGCGCACTTTGTACTTGTGCGACACCACAGGCCTTACGTAGACTGTCAGGCAGCAGTTAGAGTAGATGGCATATTAAGCTCATGGTTCAAGGTAGTTTCAGAGGTGAGACAAGGCTGTAACCTGTCACCACTGTTGTTCGTACTATTCAGGGATCATATGTTGAAAACAGTAGACTGGCAGGGCGGGATTAAAATAGGTAAAAACAAAATAAGCAGTCTCGCATATGCGAATGACTGGCCGATTCGAATGAAAGGTTGCAAACTAACATTTCAGAGCTCGATAAGAGGTGCAAGGATTATGATATGAAGATCAGTATCTCCAAAACGAAAGTAATGTCTGTGGGAAAGAGATTGAAACAGATTGAGTGCCAAATAGGAGGAACAAAGTTAAAACAGGTAGACAGTTTCAAGTACTTGGAATGTATTTTCTCACAGGATGGCAACATAGTGAAAGAACTGGAATCGAGGCGCAGCAAAACTAATACAGTGAGTGCTCAGCTAAGATCTACTCTCTTCTGCAAGAAGGAAGTAAATACCAAGACTATTAGCAGTGCACCGTTCTATCTTTCGACCAACTTTGTTGTATGGGAGTGAAAGTTGTCTTATTCATAAGGTAGAGGTTACAGATACGAAAGTAGAAAGAATGATTGCAGGTACTAATAGATGGGAACAATGGCAGGAGGGTGTCCATAATGAGTAAATCAAAGAAAAACTTGGAATGAACACCATAGATGAAGCAGTTAGAGCGAACAGACTGAGATGGTTACACGCATGGAAGAAGCAAGGTTACCTAAGAGATTCATGGGCTCGGCAGCGGAGGGTAAAAGGAGTCGAGGTAGACAAATAAGAAAGTTCTTAGATTCGGTGCAGAATGATTTTGAAGTAAAAGGCATAACATCAGACGAGGCATCAATGTTAGCATTGAATAGGGAATCATGGAGGAATTTTATTAGAGGTACTATGCTCCAGACTGAACACTGAAAGGCATAATCAGTCTCTAATGGTTATGATGATGATTATGATTGAAAATGTTGTTCTCAAGCAACATTGCACTTGGTTTTCTGAAACATCTTTCAAGTTTCATCCTCGGTCCTTGGCTGGGCAACAGTACTTGAAACTAACATTTAAGCTCTGGAATTAAGTGATTTTCGTTGTCTTTTGCGAAACTTTTAGCTATAAACTGAATCTTTAGTGGCCACTCCAAGCATAATTTACCGAGGTACATGCTTGTTTCAATTTTGTGACGATATATTTCGTGATACGTGGAAAACTGCTTATAAAAGCGAAAGAGAAAGCCTTGAAGTTGACTTGTTATGGACATATTTATTGGGAAGAGGAGACCTAGTAGATAACAACAAAATGGACAACAAGTCCAAAAGAAGAACGGAACAGCGTCTCTGTACCAGTCAATGATGTACGGTATGGCAGATATGACAATAAGATGTCACTTGACAGATTACGGGCCAAAAGGAATTTGTAAGTTTTGTCTTAAGAGGTACTTGACTGTAAAATGTGGAATTTATGGGATTGTTCTGAACTTTGCACCAAAAACGACTTGTTTTCACACGTTTCACATGAAATAGTCCAAAATACAATAATGTCTGTAGTCATAAGAACAACACTGTAGTATTGATTCTGTACCATCATGTGATATAGCCGGCCGCGGTGGCTGAGGGGACTGCGGCGCACCAGTCACGGTCTGCACGGCCACTACGGTCGGGGGTTCGAATCCCCCTCGGGCATGGATATTTGTGCCGAACCTTAGTATTAGCTAGTTAATAAGTTTAGAGTCTCATGACCCCGTAGTTAAGTCCGATAAGCTCTACAAACATTTGAACATGTGAAATAATTGGGCTATGTTACTTACAAACCACAAACAACATTTTGAAAAAAAAAAAAGTCGTATTAATATGTTCACCTGGCCCTACACATTTAAGTAACATAATAATTTGTCTTCTCGTGATTTATGTGTGTGCCATATAAAGGGCTAAGAATGGCAGTGAACTCTTGGCAAACAAATGCACAATGATTTGATGTAACTTTTTTCATTCTTCGTTAGCACCCACAAAATATCTGTGTTAATGCCGATTCACACGGCAGGCAACGTCTCGCCAACTTCAAGTCGGGTCTCGTAACGTCAAAATATTCTCCCAAACTTCCAAGTGGCGCCGTTCACACGGTGGGCAATGTCACGTCAACGTCAATTTGCCTGTAGGTCAGTTTGATATTGACGGTGAAGATGACGTGGACGATCAACTGCTAACGATTCGCTGTTACGGATTCGTTTGGTTTGTGGATGCAAATGTGGCTGTTTTTCATTAACATCTGTGTTCTTCGCATTTCAGATATATTTCGTTACCGACCTACATCAGAAAAAGAACGACGACCTTGTTTATTACAATGTGCCTTGTGGTACTCTATAATATGAGCAGCAAAAATATTTCAGACTGTATTATTATCGTATAAATGAGTATATGCAAGACAAACTGTAGCAGATATAGCCCTATATATCGTCAGTACTTAGAGTTCCCACTATTTACGGTATGTTAAACAATATAAAGGGAAAAGCGTCACGGAAATGTTGGTCGATTTGAGGTGGAAATCATTAAAAGAACGACGTATGCGTTGCGGCGATATCTATTTGCGAAATTCCAATCACCGACTTTTACTTTTGAATCTGAATAGATTTTGCTAGCACCTATCTACAAAGGGAGACATGACCATCCCAATAAAATAAGAGAAATCAGATCGAAAACGGGACGATTGAGGTGTTATTTCTTCTCGCGCTCTATTAGATAATGAAACGGTAGAGGAAAGGTTATGAAAGTGGCTAAAGAATCCTCTTCCAGGCATTTAAATGTGATTTTCAGAGTATCTACGTAGATGTACATGTAGATATTCTTAACACCGACCCCAGTTAGGGCCTTAAACTTAAAACTGACTAATAGCAAATGTTTACAGCTTAGTTTTTGAGCGTGTTCTGTGGTGTGCAGTATTAAAAATACATATTTTGTTCTATAAAATACGGCAAAATGTGAAGAGAAAAACCGTAAAGAACTTCATAAAGCTGAAACACCAGACACAACTCAAGTACACCACCACTTTTTCTTGTTGTGGGGTGAAATTACTTGGCTCAAATTTGTATCTTTCTTCTTGGTCCTCCGGCTTATCAGAGAGTTAATTGAACAATTATCTCGCCGATCGAAGGTATTTTGTGAAATTTAGACCATTAGTTCTCTATGCGGTGTGTGAAGTTTACCTTCATACTTTCTCTTCAAAAGCATTTTTAACCCCTACTCGTTTTGTTTGTCTTACGCGAATTTCTGCTCCCTTTTCTCGCCAACTAAGGCAACTGCAGTTAGAATTAATGCTTCCACACTAAATTTAATGTTTCAAGTTCTCTTTTGTGAACAAATACAACCGCTATTGACTGTTTCGAACCACTACGCGCAAATGCTGCTTTATTTTTTGACGTTCGTCCAGTGGGAATGCACTTGCATTTTTGATGTTGACGTAACTTGGCCCACTGTGTGAATCCAGCCTAAGTATCCCGCCCTTCCACAGTAATTTACTGAGCGTCGAAAATGAAGCAACGTTTTAGAGGTTTTTCATGTTCAAACTAGCGACAATTTAAACGCCCAAGTTGGTTTCCCTGCACACTTAAGCGCCTGACAATTTCAGGCTGCCTTATTTGAATGGCATCTTCAGGCTCTTAACCGTAACCAGATAAAAGTGTCCTCTATTAGCACAGTATATAAGGTATCAATTATATAAAACGAGTAGCATGGACTCAATTTTTATGTATATTTATCATGTTTAGGAGGACTCAATTCATGAGTGAGTCTCAAATGTTCAAATGTTAGCTAAGGGATTAAACTGCAATGGTCATCAGTCCCTACACTTACAAGCAACTTGAACTAACTTTTGCTAAGGACAACATACACATCCATGCCCGAAGGACGACTCGAACCTCCGACGGTGAGCAGCCGCGCAAACCACACCAAGGCACCTTAGAGCGCACGGCCACTTCTACGCGGCGATGAGTGAGTTCCTATGGTCATAGAACGAATCAATAAATCGTAACAAAAGTGTAGATAAAATGAAACGTATATAGATCCGATGCACACGATCGCCTAAGCATAAGAAAAACAAACAGCAAAGTAACATAAAAATTTTCTTCTTTTCTAGGAGTTCATAATCAGAATAGAAAGTATACCATGAGGAAACTCATCTGTTCAGGCATATTATGTGAAACCAGAACTCGAACGGAAAGACTTACGTGTTCGTTACTTTCACGGGCGAAACGGTAGATGAATGATTTTCTAATGGTTCTCTTACGAGAATTTTAAATGCCCAGATCTCAGATTAAATAGATGAGGGTTAGTTTCGACAATTGATAATACCATTTTCAAATCTTCAAAGAACAATCAAAATACTACGCACGCGCTCTACAGGAAGAAAACAAAATAAAACAAACACAAATTTGTTTTTTTCTCTGTGAAAAACATGATATGATATTACGATTGACCTTCGAAGATTTCAAAATAACACTATAATTACATTTATCTCAATTAATTGCCACCTGTGTGATTTTGTTCAAATCAAATGTTTGTTAAGCTTATGGGACTTAACTACGGGGTCATCAGTCCCTAAACTTACAAACTACTTATGAACTAACTAAGACTAAGGACGGCACAAATATCCATGCCCGAGGGGGGATTCGAACCCCCGACCGTAGTGGCCGTGCAGTCCATGACTGGAGCGCCTCAGTCCCCTCGGCCACCGCGGCCGGCTGTGATTTTGTGAACTGAAAAAATAAAATTGTCGTAAAACGACCACAACAAACATAAACTGGGTAGCGTGGTCTTCTGGCCACATGAAGCGTATACGAAGCCATCTAACAAAAACTGCCAGTCTTTGGATGAGTCATTACACAATTGTCTAAGCAGACAGTTAATTGCATTTTGATTACACAGAATAGGCATTGATAAATGGGACTGAACAGTTTGAATTCGTAGGCGTTCAGATACATAGTAAGCTCTCGTCCATGTTCAGGCTGTTGTTCAAAAACTAAAAACCAAATAACGTGTTATTTACTATTATATATGAAATATTTTCACTACGAAATGTGGTGTAACTTGCTTATTGTTATTCGTTTACGACGTATGTAGTTTTTTGTGGGGTAACTCTTGTCATTCAGCAAGGTGTGGGGTAAGCTCGAGAACTTACTGTCGACCTCTGTTCAGTAGCCTGGGAATTTTGACACCGGCATCTCAGTATATATTTTCTTTGATATCGAATGGCTTACAGTAGTTCGTTGTTCCCATGAGTTAACAGTTTTCACATAGTTTATACCAAACACAAGTAATCTCCATTTGGATCACTCATTCCTGACCCTTGTGCAGAAAGGTGTGTAGTATATTGCATAGCCGCGGCGGCGTGGCAGAGCGCATTGAGGCGCTATGCTCCGTCGGGGGTTCGAATCCCCCCCTCAGGCATCGATGTTTGTGCTGTCTTAAGTATAAGCTAGTTTATAAGTGGTTTGTAAGCTTAGGGACTGATGACCCCGCAGTTAAATCCCATAAGCTTTAAAAATAAAAAATAAAAATATATTGCTTAAGAGGGACCATTTTTCCCTACGTGGACGTGGTCAACTAAACATTTTGGCATTCGAGGGACAAAGTTTGGTGAGTGAAATTTCGCAAAGATTTACTGGGCAGTAAATATCTACAGAATCTGCACACAACCCAAGGGGACTGCTCTGATTTTCTCCGAGATGATTGATATACACTCAGGTGTGACCTGGCCCAATATGGCCTATTATGTCTCTGACGTCCTTCTCGTTGTGGAGAGAGGTGGCGCAGGTACACTTTAACACAAAGATCCCACAACTGTAGTGGCACGTGCATAATTTAATGCAATTAAATGAAAACACAACTTTGGGCGTTGGAGAAGAACGACGGTCAAAACAATTAGGGGATTAGTTGAGATGTCTGCGTTCTGAAGTATTCTAATCGGCAGAATGAATTAAAATGATTCGACGTCTTTCAATCGGTTCTACGGAGTGGATTACAGCAACCGAGATTGTAGTAATAACAGAAAGCTGCTGGAGAGGGGCTGCTGTTGACTTGTATTTCCTCTGCCAAACGAATTGCACAAGCAGTTGGGTGCAGATAGTGGTGGCTGCAGTTGTTAGAGTGTGCCAGAGTGTAATTTCCAGGGTCTGGACGCGATTCCAGATAACAGGGACCGTTAGAGGCCAAGGTTGTCCACGGTTAACATCAGCAAGAGATGACCGTTATATATGGTTAACAGCCAGTCGAGACAGAAGGCTGAATGCAACTCAGCTGCAACGCACCCTGCAATATCAACACAGTCGGAAATCGCCTTCGGGAATGTGCCTCTACGCACGGAGGCTTTTGGTACATGTCCCATTAAAATCAGGACACCGTTTAGCCCGCAGAAATTGGGCGTGTAAGAAAATTGCCTGTTGGAGGTCGTCAAAAAATCTCAAAATTCAGAATGCGTAATAATATATTCTAGTAATAATAATTTCGTTATTGAATGTTGCAGCAAATCACAACTAATGGGTCGCAACAACACTTTCGCAGTGAAAGTTAAAATTTTTAATAAATAAAAATTGATATTAATTAACTTGAAACAGGCACTGTGGTAATTAATTAATTGTGCCCTATCTGGCTTAGCATTGACTACAGCCTCCAACCAGCACCTCTTACGATTCACGAACAGCTCAACTTCACTAATAGATGTGTCAGAATTCATGTAGTGGTGATGGCGTGTTCATGTTATAACCAAAATCGTAATAGCTGATAGACTCTGATTGCAATGATAATAGCTCAGTACTGTGAAACTCCGTGGTGCAATGAGCTTCACAAATACTACAGTCAAAGTTCCCAATAATTTTAATAATATTGTTTAAAGCGTTCAAGTTCCTTATAAAACTTTACGTGAACCATTTTTTTTTAAATTGGTTCCAGGGCCTGGTTAGCGTACGCGTGTAACTGGCTGAGCAGAGTTTGGCATTTAACGTATTTCATAAAAAAATTACTTCCGTCAAGTCTGGTTAATCAACTATAATACTTTGACTACTGTTAGCCTGGTTACTTTCTACATAAATGAAACCAACTTTACTTTACTTGCAAACTCTCTTGCAAGTTAAAATTTTTGGCTTAATAATTGATTGCAAAACTTAGAACAGCACTGCACATTAATTACTAGTCTCTGTGGATGTAGCACGTTTAGCAATTCTTTAACTCGTCTAGCAATTTCTTTAAAACTGATCGTAATTATTTTGAAAAATGATTGAACTTGTTAGTCAATGTGCAGGCTTGCATAATCAACATAATCTAATAATGGTGATAATGGGGTGACTACAACTACTTACAAAATTAAGACTGGTTTCAAAATAAGTCATGTATAATTGAACCAAAATTCTGATTGGGGTGACACTACATTTACATGCATACAAAATAAAATGTTACAAAAGTACTCATCTGTTTTCATCGTCTTCGTCGTGAAGTCCATACAAGACAGATATGATTACAATAGGTACTCTTACTGCTGGTTCAAAAATATTTTTATCGACAACTCTTTGTTCAGCTCGTCTGGCTGAAATCTCCATGCATTGACATCACCTCGATACACCTTCTAATCTCCGTAATTACAACAACGATCACACTCGGTGACAATAGACTTGATAACCAAACAATTACTTTTCTTGCACACATGAAAAAACTTTACTCTGATCACTTTCGAGTATAAATAAACTTATCTCGCACTTCCTTCAATACATTAAACAGTACGCCTCTCAGGCTTATTGCAATTGCATTAAACTCGCGGCACACTGCGCCTACCGTGCCTCTGCACCATCAACAAAACATTTGTGTGTTTACTTTGGCGAGTCCGCTCCGCGACTGCTTCAGCAGCGCGACAATCACAGCTACTACTTCTGTACCAAAGACAGTCTTTACAACAGGTTCAACATTTTCTCTGGCGCATTGACAAGTTACGGCATAAGAATGTCCGTGCATTCATGCGGGTTTACACATACAATACATGTTTACACTAAATGATTCAATATAGAAGATGACGTTACATAAGAAATACATCTAGCATACAAGAAATGAAAATACGTGAAATGAACAAATTTAAGACAATATATACATCACGTTAAATCAAACTGTAAGATACAGCGACAGGTGTACTCTTACAGGCGGACGATCGTCAGGAGTCGCAACGAATGGCGCCGAGTTATGTTCACAGTTGAGTCAAGATTTTGTATTCAGCCGGACTATAGTCATCCCGCCATCTGGAGAGAACGTTGAACAACCATGTTTATGTGTGGTGGATGAATAGTGTGAACCAGTATTGGCGGTCGTAAGGACCTCTATGTCGTTCAGAATGGCGCTTTCATTGCTCAGAGATCTTTAGACCTCGTGTTGTGTTCTTTGCTGGTGCTATAGGAGATGAGTTCCTTCTGGTGGAAGTTAGTTTAAGGAGTTTGTATGTCTAGAGACCGATGACCCTAGGAGTTTGCTCCAATAGGCTTGCAAACATTTCAACATTTTCCTTCTAGTGGACGGTAACGCTCATCTCCTCTTGAAACTGAGGCAATTGAACGAAAGGAGTGACCAGCTTGTTCACCGGACTTAAACGCGACTGAATATGTCTGGGAGGTATTTGGCAGCCAGACCAGCACCTTCATACTGTCCATGCCACACAGGTGTGCTACTGTACTGGCCGTCAGAGATGATCACACACCACATTAGAGAGCGCGAGAATGACATTTTCACTATTGTTGTAGCCCCATGGTGCCTCGCGCTAAGTAAACACCATGTAACCTCAAGTAAGAGTTCAGACTGTAGCCAACAAAAATTACAATTGTAAGCTATATATGAATAAAATACGTTACCATATTTGTATTGTGTATGATATCTCACCTGATCCCCTAATTGTTTTGAGCGGTGTACAAATAGGCTGATAAAGTCCAGGCGACAAATACTTCACAGTATCCTTGACCGTCCGCGATAATTTCGAAGCCTTGAGACAAACAAGTGTTGAAGCATTGTATCAAGGTGAGGTCTCCAAGCACTTTACCTTGAATCGTAGAACATTATCCGTTGGACCGATGAACACAGTCCTGTATCTATGCACACAATGAGAAGGACATACTGTCTTACAGACCTTATGCGCCTCCTACACTTAGTCCCATCCGGTTTCACAAACGTGTTATTGTTCATATGGCGCGTTCTCTTTCGGGAATGTAGCAATTGGTAGAACGAACTGTCTGTGTTTCCGTGGCCGTATTGCTTGTGCTGTAATTCCAGACGTGACATGAAGTCTGATAAGGTATGCTCCTATTAAGGCTACTGTAGACATATAAAGGCTACGAGTGCTGATGTGGCTGTTCATTTACAAACCGTTTCGAAACACTAATCATCATAATATGCAAGATTACAATCATCAGTTACAAAAAAGAGAATTATTAGAAGAAATAGACATAATTGTATGCCCCGGGTGTGAATGGCTCTAACTTTTTACGTTTACTTCCAGATTGTAGTTACCAAATCAGAGTATTTTAGTATGACTTCTATTGCTCAAATGTTCAAATGTTCGTAAATCTATCGAACCAAACTGCATGGTCATCAGTCCGTAGCTTACAAACTACTTAAACTAAGGTAAACTAAGGACAAACACACACACCCATGCCCCAGGGAGGACTCGAACCTCCGACGGAGAGCAACCGCACGCTCCGCAGCGAGGCGTCTTAGACCGCTCGGCTACTCCACCGCGGCTTCTATTCCTCACTCTATACGATTTTATATGTAATATTTTTAAATTTTAACTTTTATTTGTTCTATCACATGTATGTGCTCAGCAGAACTTTACTCATTTTAAGCCTATTAATTTAACGTAGGCATTTTTTATCATGACAATACTAGGGTCATTGCATTTTCTTATATCTGACATCTTTCACTAATTTGTTCCCATTTGAATAACGTCCAAATCACCCGCCCTTCCATTCTCCCCCTGGCATAAACATGTGCCTCTAACAGTGGGAACTACATGCAATAATATTTCGTAACCTCGTTTGCTCCATCTTCTCGTTAATTTTTTTAATTGCTTATGACAACTTAGCTTTTAACATATTTTATTGTTTTTCACACGATTCCTACTTCAATTTATCATGTATACTGTCGTTTATCGGTGAGTGAAGTCAATAAGGATATAAAGCAACTGTAAAGCAATTTAGACAAAATTTCTACACGGTGCGAAAATTGGTAATTAACACTAAATAATGAAAAATGTAAAGTAATACACATGACGTCTAAAAGAAATCAGCTGAACTTCAGTTACACGATAAATCAGTCAAAAACTATAAGGTCGTAAATTCCACCAAATATCTAGGATTTACATTTACGGACAACTTTGGTGAGAACACAGAAAATATTTAATATTCATAGAATATATGACTTCAACTGCTATTGGGCAAAGCTGAAAATGTGTACCCAGCCGGGATTCGAACCCGGGTCTCCTGCTTTCTAGGCAGATGCGCTGACCCCTACACCACTGGGGACACAGTGATCACCGCACCTGCAAGGACTACCCATGCACGCCTCCCGTCAGATACAAATTCCCAGCTTCGCCCTGCCCATAGTACTCAAACTCGTAGTTTAACTAATTCCCGTAAGAGTAAGGGCTTCAAACTTGCCCACCCCTCCCCACTAACGATAGGATCATTGCCCGTCACCGGCATATTATATATATACATGTGGCGTTTGTTCGGAAAGAACAGACATCACATTCTGATCACTGTGTCCCCAGTGGTGTAGGGGTCAGCGCATCTGCCTAGAAAGCAGGAGACCCGGGTTCGAATCCCGGCTGGGTACACATTTTCAGCTTTGCCCAATAGCAGTTGAAGTCATATATTCTATGAATATTAAATAATAACAGCTGCAGGATCAGAATGTGATGTCTGTTCTTTCCGAACAAACGCCACATGTATATACAGAAAATATTGTGGTGAAGGCGAACCAAAAGTTACGTTTATTGACAGAACGCTTCGAAGATGCAACAGCTCCACCAAAGATACTGCCTACATCACACTTGTGCGTCCCCTCCTGGAGTATTGTTGCCCAGTGTGGAAGCCTCATCAGGTGGGACTGACGGAAGACACTGAGAAGGTTCAGAGAATGGCAGTTCATTACAGGGGGGGAAAGCGTCACGGAAATGCTGCCCTATTTGAGGTGGAAGTTATTAAAATAAGACGTTATTCGTTGCGGCGAAATCTATGTACGAAATTTCAATCACCGATTATTACTTCTGAATGTGAAAATATTTTTCTAGCCTCCACCTACATAGGGAGACATGACCATCCCAATAAAATAAGATAAATCAGATCGAAAATGGAACGATTCAGGTGGTCTTTCTTCCCGCCCGCCATTAGAGAATGGAACTGTAGAGAAAGGTTATGAAAGTGGTTAAAGAACCCTCTGCCAGGCATGTGTATTACTTCAAACTTTTCATTATTTAGTGCTAATTGTCAATTTTCGCACCATGTATAAATTTTGTCAAAATCGCTTTGCAGTTGCTTTTGATCCTCTGTTGACTTAACTAACGATAAATGACAGCATCATCCACGAAAAGTCTGAAGGAGCTATTCAGATTGTCTCCTAAATCGTTTGTGAACACAAGGAAGAGTAGAGGACCTATAACGCTTCCCTGGTGAACGCCAGACATCACTTCTGTTTTACTCGATGACTTACCGTCACTTACTACGAACTGTGTCCTTTCTGATAGGAAATCGTGAATCCATTAGCACAATTGGGGCGATATTTCATAAGCAAGCAAGTTCATTAGAAGCCGCTTGTGAGGTGTCAAAAGCCTTCCGGAAATCCATAAATATGGAATCGACTTGAGATCTCTTGTCTATGGCACTTATCACTTCATGTGAATAAAGCGCAAGCTGTGTTTTGCAAGAGCAATACTTTCTGAATCCGTGTTGCCTATTGGTTAATAGGTCGTTCTCTTCGAGGTATTTCATAATGTTCGAACAAAGTGTATGTTCCAAAATCCTACTGCAAATCGACGTCAGTGAGATGGGCCTGCAATTTTGGGGATCACTCCAATTGTCTTTCTTGACTTGGGCAAATTTCCAGTCTTTGGGAACGGATCTTTCGCTGAGTGATCGGTTATATATGATAGATAATATGGAGCTATTGCATCAGCGTACTCTGAGAGAAATCTAGTTGGTATACAATCTGGCCCGGAAGATTTGTTTTTGTTTAGTGACTTAAGTTGTTTTACTACTCCAGAAACATCTACTTCTAAATTTCGCATGCTGACAGCTGTTCTTCATTCGAATTCTATAGTTTTCACTTCGTCTTCTTTGGTGAACGAATTTCAGAAAGCTGTGTTTAGCAATTCTGCTTCAGCAGTACTGTAGTCGGTAGTATTACCATTGCTAAGGTATTGTTTGTTTTTTGCCGCTAGTGTACTTCACATAAGACCACAATTTCTATGGATTTTCTGCAAAATTACGAGACAGCATTTCGTTGTGGGAACTTGGTATGGTGCAGATGGAGGTGGCACCACTGAAAACAGTTCAGGAAATAAGTAACTTAAGGACAGGATGGCAAAATGGTAAACTCAACAAATCTCATGCACACAGCTTTATTAACAGTAAATAAAATCTCTTAAAATGACTTCTTTAAAGAAACAATGCCAACAGTTTAAAACAATGGAAAACGTACAGAAATTAAGTACAAGTGGTGTTTCCACTCTTTTAAAAATAACAAAATTTTCTACAATCACTGAATCACATAAAATCACAGTTGATTATAAACTATGCTTCCGAAGCAGGTAACAAACTGGCATATGTTCATTAGATCTAAAAGAGGGTGTTACCACAAAATTTAAAGTCAGCTCTTATTACAAGTCTCACAAAACCATACAGATAAAGTTGCCTTCCTAAAACTGGAAGTTTAAACTTTCGACCACCAAGGACAATGCACGTTGGTAGCCACCTTGATACATGCTACTCTGCAGACACTGCAGGACCGCAAAGGAGGAGGAGGGTTTATGGACTGAACGAAGCAAAACAGTCCAGCGCTACCGCGGCCCCCACACGCTCGTAACCGGAAATCAGCACAACTTCCTCCTCCGTTGCTGCACCGCCGGGCCAGCCCCAATAATGTACATCTGCAACATAAATTCCAGAAACAGTATCCGGCGCCAAATTACGTCGACACATACACCTCCAAAAGGTTTTAAACGATTAAAACATAACATAAACAAGTGCCAAAATATCAAACTTCCTTAGCAATCTCCTTACAATTGGAGAAATACAAGGCACTCCAACTATCCACTACGGTTTTATGGTTAAGTTCAAATTGGTAATATAATTTTGCATGGACATCACGGCACAGAATAAAACTTAGTAAAATTTTGCCGGCCGCAGTGGCCGAGGAGACTGAGGCGCTCCAGTCACGGTCTGCACGCACACTACGGTCGGGGGTTCGAATCCCCCCTCGGGCATGGATATTTGTGCCGTCCTAGTTCGTAAGTAGTTCATAAGTAGTTTGTAAGTTTAGGGACTGATGACCTCGTAGTTAAGTCCCATAGACTATACAAACATTTGAATTCCATAAACAACAATACCACAATCTAGTGTCTAATGCCAAACCACAACTGTCTGCAAGAGATCAGCCCAGTAACAGTTCTCTAACCGACCCGCTCCCACAATTCGGAGCCGACGGTGTTCTAACACGACGCCAGAGGTGCGCCCAGAACCACCAGTGCAGACTTCCACAAGCAAAACGAACAAGACCGCCAATCAGAATAACGACACCCAGCCCGGGGAGGACACCAGACTGAATGCCGGGAAAACCACCCTACTCTCGACGAACTTCTGTTCAAAAAGCACACAACAGACTATTGGTGTACAGCGGTGTACAGCGGAGCCCGACACGGAAGGACACCGAGAATTAAAGCATTCCGGTGCTCGTAGCAAGTCTAGCAGGGCAGCACTTACACTCCGGAGAAAACCAGGCGACAAACGCTATGCCGGCCGCGGTGGCCGAGGGGATCTCCGGAGTGTAAGTGCTGCCCTGCTAGACTTGCTACGAGCATCACCAGGCAAAAATTTATTGCCGGGCGCCGTGGATCAGCGCAATGGGTAGTCCCCTTTCACCAGTAGTAGCCAACCTATTTATGGAGAAATTCGAGGAAGAGGCACTAACATCAGCCACACATCAACCAAAATGCTTCTACAGATATGTTGATGACACCTTTGTCATCTGGCCCCATGGGAAGGAGGAGCTGGACAACTTCCTGGAACACCTGAACTCACGCCACCCCAATATAAAATTCACCATGGAACTGGAGAAGGATGGACTACTCCCCTTCCTGGATGTGCTGGTTAGGAGGAAGGCAGATGGCACCTTTGGGCACAGTGTTTACCGCAAGCCCACACATACGGATTTGTATCTACAAGCCAACAGTTGCCACCATCCAGCACAAAAGAATGGTGTGCTCAAAACTCTGATCCATCGGGCACAGGTGCTCTCTGATGCTGACAGTCTGATAACAGAGATGGCACACTTGTGGTCAGTATTTGACAGGAATGGATATTCTGCCAGAGATATCCAGAGGGCGTTTAACCCAGAAAGTGCAGTGAAGGAAGCGGGAGAGGAACAGGAAGAGGCCAAGAGGGTAGCATACCTACCATATGCAGGGCCAGTATCTGCCAAAATCAGCAGAATTTTGTCCAAACACAACATCAAGAGCATATTCTGCCCTCCCACGAAGATCGGTGCACTATTGGGCAACACCAAGGACGACCTGGGACTACAGAGGCCAGGAATATACAGTATACCATGCCAGTGTGGGTTGTCATACATAGGTCAGACAACCAGGACGGTTCAAATCAGGTGCAAGGAACACCAAAGGCACACCAGACTGGGACAAGCCACGAAATCAGCGGTGGCTGAACACTGCCTAGAACTTGGCCACTCCATGGACTACAACAACACCAGAATAGTAACACAGACGCCGAGATTCTGGGACAGTGTCATAAAAGAATCCATTGAGATTAAAGTCAGTGAAAACCTCATCAACCGTGACACTGGATACCAACTCAGTGCAGCATGGAACCCAGCTCTGGAACTTGTAAAATCGCAACGAAAAACGACTAGGAGAGCACCTGGCACGTTGCAGACGGCTGAGGGAACCCCCAGCGCGGCGCAGACGATGGAGGGAGCACCTGCAGCGGCGCGGACGGCAGAGGAAGCGCCTACAACAGCGCGGACGGCGCAGGGAGCGCCTGGCGAGGCGCGGACGTCGCAGGGAGCGTCTGGCGCGGCGCGGACGGTGCAGGGAGCACCTGGCGCGGCGCGGACGGCTCAGGGAGCGCCTAGCGCGGCGCGGACGTCGCAGGGAGCGTCTGGCGCGGCGCGGACTTCGCAGGGAGCGCCTGGCGCGGCGCGGACGGCGCAGGGAGCGGCTGGCGCGGCGCGGACGGCTGAGGGAGCACCAGGCAGCAACCAGACACCCCCTCTCGGGAATGGACCTATCACAGAGCAACTGACTCGGCGCGGACCGCATATGGAACGCCTAACGCCTAGGCATAAATACTGGACGCGTTCCAAACAGGGACAAGTCCCAGGAAGCACCTGAGGAAGACAGTGAGGCACACTGTCGAAATATTGTGCAAGTTTGACACAAACATCCGGCAGAACACCCGACTACTCCAGAATGTCAACATTTCGCCGGGAAAGCATGAAATCATACAAGACTGGCAGTCTTTACCGCTTCTGATAGCTGCTCGAAACCAGAGAGGATCTCTTCTCATCCAAAGCGACACACATCATTGGTCCCGACACGAGCCACCACCTGCAGCTGGCTGCACCCTGTGCTCTTCATTGCATCCGGAAGGACCCGTTCCACATCTGAAATCACTCCCCCCGGTATGCACACGGAGTGCACATTGGACTTCTTAATGACCCTAACGGCCATATCCCTAGGGGGCTCCGTCAACGTCCTAACGTTGGAGCTCCCAACTACTAACGAACCCACCCTTTGTTAGTGCCCAGATCTTTCAGGCAGATGGGTGACTTCGGGACAAGCAACACAATCTGCGTCAGGGACATCCTCTGCCAAAGACAGCGCGTCGAATCTGTTCGTGACACTAACTGGGGAGGCCTTGAAAGGAATACGCAAAATAATTTTCACTTAACTTTTTCCCTGTCATACAGCATTGAACATGTTTTGTTACAAAAACCAAAGCTATAATTCTGTAGATTATGTACTATTCTGTACCATTTCATTAATCGATATAACATACTATACTTATTTTCATATCTTTGCTGTAAACCAAAGACTTTGTTTTATCTTTGGAGTATGTCTTACACTCGCAGTTGTTGCGTTTAAGTAGGTGTGACCTTCGTGGGAGGGTCGAGGTGTTACTGTCGTGGAGAGCAGTAGTTGTGTGATTATGGTAGAGTTGAGTTGATGAGTAGTGGTCGTGGAAATGTCGGGTTAGCCTGTCTGTGTGTTAGACTCGAAGAGTATAAAAATTCAGACAGTTTTGAAGAGTCGCAGCCAAGTCTGCAAATTGTAATTTTTGTATGGAAATTAATCTGTCTCAAATAAGGTAATGTGCACTTTTCTATTGTTATGTCTGCTAGCCTGTATTTGAACTATTGTAGTTGGTGTTTGACTTTTTGCTAATGAATACTGTTTAGTGCAGCTCTTATTTATCATTTACCCTGAGTCATTTTCCAGTACCTCATTCCTTTCACCAATTTGAATTGCTATCCGTTCTGATCATTGTTTCTTATGATAGTGTTGCATAATTATTGTGTTTGTAAATTTATGTGTTAATTAGAACAGTTCAGTATAGGTATTTTGTCTTGATAAATTGGTCTATTAATGAGAGCAGGAAGTAGTTAGTTCATAAATCCAGTAAAGTTCATAGTTCGATATTTTCTGAATCTCATGAAAGTTCAAATTATTAAGTCTGTCAATGTTAGTAACAGTTAAAGTGACATGTCTGATTGAAACGAAGTAGATCAAGTAAAGAGATAAGAAATATTTTCAGTGAGTGATACTTGAAATCTTTATCAGATTTGTAGGATATTTTTAATTGTGTTGAATGAGTATGGTAATTGTTGTTCAGATAGGCACATTATCAAGTGCAGTGATTTTGATACCCAATTAATCTCAAATATCTTTGTTTGACATCTTGTTTATTGAAGTGATAAAATTATCTTAGTAGTAGCACGCTCTTTTTGTTGGCTCTCGCAGTCGAATTGTGCATGTATAGTCTGGCTTCTGGTATATGGTACATGTTAACAGATCTGCACTTTTCATTTGCTCATATTATTTCTCACATAATGTGTAGAACAATTACGAATTTAATTACTGTTAACTTATTAACTACTGTACAATTTAAGGTGTTACCTGTTGCGCATCAAACTGAACCAGATTTACGTACGATCATTGCATCCCATGTCAGTTGCAATTTATTCTAACAGGGCAAAGGAAGGTACTAAGTCTCATTGCTTAGTCAAATTATTTTGTAACCAAAACTAAAACAGAACATTTATTTGTGTATTTTAGCGGGGACGGTCTCTTAACACCAAACAGTGACACGCTCGCCCCAGACACATACTACCTTAAGCATTCATTCAAACACACACACACTACTTTTATCTGTCGACCTGTCTGCCAGGATTCGTGCACATATATGGGATTTGCTGATTTTTGTAGTTAGATTAAATTGTACAGTTAGTTATGTACTTTGGCTTGATTGTAGACACGTAGAAACAATAGTGATTTTGTAGTTGTATGTTGAGCTTGTTTTGTTGTAATTTGCATCTGTAGAATTGTATATGATGAATTTTGAATATATATTTAATTTTATAATTTTGGCATACTATTTTTGTCGCGAATTATTGAGTATTGTTCTTTGACTGTTTTATTGAGAACGAGTGAACCCTGTAGCGTACATTGTCTCAATTATTAGCTCTCGTGACTTCTCACATCCATATTTTCATTATTGTCACTGTTAAAGGCTGGAGTCTACGCAAAACTTTCATTGTTCACATCATGGTAGCTCAATAACTACAATGCCTAGGACAGTTAAAACCCGATCTGAGACTAGGGAAATGTCAGATGAAAATTCTGTTGAATTTGCAGACAGAGAAGAAAATAATGAAATGAGGTCTTCTCGCTGCACGGAATTAGCTGAAAGTAATGAACATAACACAACTGGCGATTCTGCTGTGGACAATGAGCTCACTGGGAATATTTCGCCTACACAACCAGGATGCATATTTCAAAACACGGGTACCGCACCTCCTGAAGTTATGACACACCACCTTTAGCAGTCATTCAAACACACACCATCAATAAAATTCTTCTGGGTATGAAACCGCGTCGTCATTTTATAAATTCCACCGACGTTTCGGCCACTGTTGCAGGCGGCCTTCATCAGGGTCTGTGTCTGACTGCTGAATATACGATATCTTGGGGTTTATATAGCAGCAGATTAGGTAAAGGAAGGGGGACGTTGGTTTGCCTTTATTGGTAGTTATATTATTGCACGCCATTGGTGGAAAGCGGCAATGATGATTGGTGTTTTAAGAAGCTTGTTTTCCATGTGATTGGGGGTTGCATTCTTCCCCCTTATTGGTCGAAATGGACGTTTCCGATTGGCTTTTGCATTACAAGTTGCTATTGGCGGAATGTACCTGAGAGAATGGACGACGGTTGTGGCGTGCCGCTGTTGACTTGTCGCCTGGCGCAGACGGCGGCGGGCCGGTGCTCTGCGTGTTCGCGGCCGCTGTGGTCTCCGGGGCGCCTGCGCGAGTCATTCCGCGCGCGGTGCCTTCACGTAGCGTTGCAATTGCTGGCAGCCAAGACGCCGGCAGCCTGTAGCCATCCTCCCTGTTCATATTGGCGGGACGCTTCGCTATTTCTATAGCCTCTCTAATCTTCCTCCTCGTTGAGAATGGTTGTTTCGCCAGCACGCGGGCCTCGCTGAAAGATAACTGTTTTCCGCACTGATTGTGATGCTCAGAAACCGATGACTTCGTGTGCTGTCCAAGCCGTATGTATCTTTCATGTTCTGAAAGCCTCGTGGAGACTGCTTGCCCCAAGATATCGTATATTCAGCAGTCAGACACAGACCCTGATGAAGGCCGCCTGCAACAGTGGGCGAAACGTCGGTGGAATTTATAAAATGACGACGCGGTTTCATACCCAGAAGAATTTTATTGATAGTGACAACAGCCGCTGAAGCCTACGTTTGCACACACACACACCACTTTTAGCCTAATTTCTTTGGTACCCCGGGAAGTCTTACGCCGCTTGACACGCGCTGAGGAGACCCAATCCACCACGGCGCCCACCAACCGCAGTCTCAAGCGTTGCCAGCGAAGCTAACGCCGCCTGAAGCTGCGAGCGAAGAGTCACCAATCCGTTGGCTGCAGTTACGGTTCCATTCTAAAAACCTATGTATGTTCCAAATAACTACGACTGTTGAGATTTAAACTGTTGGAGAATACACCAAACTGTGACTTTTACGCGAATCTAAGTATGCGCACGTGGACACTAAACTGTTCCTTTGAAGCGAAGCTGACGAAGTATACGATTGAGGACACAAAAGTTTGATAAACAGTGAGCTTTGAAAAATATATACTAAACACTAAATCGTTTATTCACGGCGAATCTGAAAAATATATATATGCGAGCTAATAAATCAAAATATCAACACTGATCTGTCAACTAAACGCGAATCTGAATAAATAAACACTGGAGCACACGAAAGATTGATGAACTGTAAGAGAAAGAGAAATGAAAATAAGTCGCTTCTATTAAGAAGCCGGTTAACTTACAGTGTATAGCTGCTGCTGGGAGACGTGTGTACTGATCGGCGGTCACTGAGCAACTGTACATTTAGGTATACTGGTTTTCAGAACCCTTTATTTTCTCAAATAATGCAACTGTTCACTGCATACATCCGCGTTCAAATGTTCACATGTTGTAAAGTTATGGGACCTAACTGCAGTGGTCATCGGTCCCTAAAGTTACAAAGTACTGAAACTAACTTATCCTAATAACAACACAAACACCTATGCCCGAATGAGGACTCGAACCTCTGCCATGGAACGGTTCCGCGCACCGTAGCAGGGCGCCTCTGCGAGCATTGCTATTCCGCCGCGGCATACACATAGACAGTCCAGTAGACGTTTATATCCTCCTTGCTTCACCTGTTATAAGTTATTTTACTTTCAATACAGCAGAATTCTTAGCTTCATTTACGTCTGGATGTTAAGTTTCTCGCTACCTGACATTCTACTACTTGGGAGGATTTTTTTAAGTGTTTACTCACACTACACTTTTTGAACTCCTTCCATTCAATACAACATGTACTTCTGCAATTTCACTCATGATTGCAATATCGCCAGATAATCTTATTCTTTTACCCAGAATTTTGATACCACTCTCGAACATTCGCTCTCCACACCGGTTCTTCATTGTATACATTCAAGAGTAGAAGCCAGAGACTGCATGCCTATCTCACAGCTTTCTTCGACAATGCACTTCGTTCTTGGATTGTAGTCTTATTATTCCCTTATTGTCCTTGTATACATTGTACATTAGCTGCCTTTCACTAAAGCCTACTTCTATTTTTCGCAGAATTTCTGTCATATTGCGCATTTTCATTGTCTAACGCTTTTCTATGTCGACAAATCCCATGCCAGCTCAAAAACTGTCTTGCGACGTAGTAAACGGTAGTGTTGTCAGAGGTTATCGCAGTAGGCCCGATTGAATAGCGTCCTACAAGCCTCGAATACAGCGTAGAGCAGAGTAGAGCGTGACGCACGTAGACAATAAGTGGATTACATTCACTTCTTCAGTTTTACAATATTTATGGTCTTGTAGAACAGGGAGGTACGTTGCTCTTGTTGTTGAATAAATGATGAAATTTCCTCAGGTCAGTAGTAAGAAATTTCATATTTAAATACCTCGGTGTTCAAGGACGATAGTTCGCATCGCAATATGTTTCCACGTGTAAAATAGATTACATATAACGGTAAGCCTGCATCACGTGCATATTACGCAAGTACACTCTGTCAACCATGAGGCTACAACGTGTTGAAGTAATGCAACACACGGCACCCCCATGAACCACAGACATTGCCGAGGTGGGGTGGCTTGCGTGCCTCAACGATGCAGATAGCCGTACCGTAGATGCAACCACAGCGGAGGGGTATCTGTGGAGAGGCCAGACAAACGTGTGGTTTCTGAAGAGGGGCAGCAGCCTTTCCAGTAGTTACAGGGGCAACAGTCTGTATGATTGACTGAGCTGGCCTTGTAACATCAGCTAATGTGGCTTTGCCACACAGCTACTGCGAACGGCTGAAAGCAAGGGGAAACTACAGCCGTTACTTTTCCTGAGGACATGCAGCTCTACTGTATGAACATATGATGATGGCATCCTCTCGGGTAAAATATTCCGGAGGTAAAATAGTCCCCCATTCGGATCTCCGGGCGGGGACTACTCAGGAGGATGCTGTCATCAGGAAAGACAATACTGGCATTCTACGGATCGGAGCGTGGAATGTTAGATCCCTTAATCGGGTAGGAAAATCAGAAAATTTAAAAAGGGAAATGGATAGGTTGAAGTTAGATATAGTGGCAGGATGAACAGGATTTCTGGTCAGGTGAGTACAGGATTATAAATACAAAATCAATTGGGGGTATCACAGGAGTAGGACTGATAATGAATAAGAAAATAGGAATGCGGGTAAACTACTATGAGCAGCACAGTGATCGCATTATCATTGTCAAGATAGATACGAAGCCAACACCGACAACAGTAGTACAGGTTTATATGCCAACTAGCTCTGCCGATGATGAGGAGATCGAAGAAATATATGAGGAGCTAGAGGAAATTATTCAGACAATTAAGGGAGAGGAAAACTTAATTGTTATGTGGGACTGGAATTCGGTAGTAGGACAAGGAAGGGAAGGGAAGATAGTAGGTGAATATGGTCTGGGCAAAAGGAAAGAGAGAGGAAGTCGCCTGGTAGAATTTTGCACGGAACATGATTTAATCGTAACAAACACGTGGTTTAAGAATCACAAAAGAAGGTTGTAAACGTGGAAGAACCAGGAGACACAGGAAGGTATCAGATAGATTTTATAATGGTAAGACATAGATTCCGGAACCAGGTCCTAAACTGCAAGACATACCCAGGGGCAGATATAGACTCTGACCATAACTTGTTATTCATGAACTGTAGGCTGAAACTGAAAAAACTGCAGAAAGTTAGGAAAATAAGGAGATGGGACTTAGATAAATTGAAGGAAAGTGAAGTTCTGGAGAAATTCAGAGGGAGATTTAGGCAACAATTGACAGAAACAGGGGGAAATAAAACAGTAGAAGAGGAATGGGTAGCATTGAGAGACGAAATAGTGAAGGCAGCAGAGGACAAATAGGTAGAAAGGCAAGACCAACAAAAATCCTTGGATATCACAGGAAATACTAAATTTAATAGATGAAAGGAGAAAATATAAAAATGCAGTAAATGAAACAGGCAAAATGGAGCACAGACAACTAAAAAATGAGATTGACAGGAAGTGCAAAATGGCTAAGAGGGGGGGGGGGGGCTAGAAGCCAAATGCAAATCCGTAGAAGAATGTATAAGAAGGGGAAAAGTAGATACCGCCTACAGGAAAATAAGAGAGACATTTGGGGACAAGAAAAGCAACTCTACGAATATCAAGAACTCAGATGCGAAGCCGGTTCTCAGCAAAGAATGGAAAGCTGAAAGGTGGAAAGAGTACATAGAGCAGCTCTACAAAGGAAATGAACTTACAGACAATGTGGTAGGAAGGGAAGAGGACGTAGATCAAGATGAAATAGGAGATGCTATTCTGAGAGATGAATTTGACAGAGCCTTGAAAGACCTAGGTCGGAACAAGGTCCCAGGAGTAGATGACATACCCGCAGAGCTATTAAAGTCTCTGGGAAAGCCAGCCATGACAAGACTATTTGAACTGGTGTGTAGGATGTATGAGACAGGCGAAATACCCTCAGACTTTAAGAAAAATATAATAATCCCCATTCCAAAGAAATCAGGTGCAGACAGGTGTGAAAATTACAGAACCATCAGTTTGATAAGTCATGGTTGCAAAATTTTAACACGAATTATCTACAGGAGAATGGAAAAGCTGGTAGAAGCTGACCTCGGGGAAGATTAGTTTGGATTCAGGAGGAATGTAGGAACCCGGGAGGCAATACTCACTTTACGTCTTATCTTAGAAGATAGATTAAGGAAAGGCAAACCTACATTTTTAGCTTTTGTAGATTTGGAGAAAGCTTTTGATAATGTTGACTGGAATACACTCTTTCAAATTCTGAAGTCAGCAGGGGTAAAATATAGGGAAAGGAGAGTTATTTACAACTTGTACAAAAGCCAGACCGCAGTTATTAAACTCGAAGGGCATGAAAGGGAAGCATAAGTTGGGAAGGGAGTAAGACAGGGTTGTAGCCTTTCTCCGATGTTATTCAATTTGTACATCGAGCAGGCGGTGAAGGAAAGCAAGGAAAAATTTGGAATAGGGATTAAAGTTCAGGGGGAAGAAATAAAAACATTGCGTTTTGCTGATGACATTGTAATTCTATCAGAGACAGCAAAGGACCTGGAAGAGCAGTTGAATGGAATGGACAGTGTGTTGAAGAGAGCGTATAAAATGAACATTAACAAGAGCAAAAGAAAAATAATGGATTGCGGTCATAGAAAATCAGCCGATGCTGAAGGAATTAGATTAGGTAACGAAACAATGAAGGTGGTAGATGAATTTTGTTACTTGGGTAGTAAAATAACATGCGATGGTCGTAGTACAGAGGATACAAAATGCAGAATGGCAATGGGAAGAAAAGCATTTCTGAAAAAGAGAAATTTGCTAACATCGAATATTAATTTAAGCGTAAGGAAGTCTTTTCTGAAGGCATTTGTGTGGAGTGTTGCCTTGTATGGGAGTGAAACATGGACGATAAGCAGTGCGGACAGGAAAAGAATAGAGGCTTTTGAAATGTGGTGCTACAGAAGAATGCTGAAGATCAGGTGGGTAGATCGCATAACTAATGAAGAGGTACTGAAGAGAATTGGTGAGAAAAGGAATTTTTGGCATACCCTGACTAAAAGAAGGGATCGCTTGGTAGGATACATTCTTAGACATCGGGGAATCGTAAATTTAGCATTGGAGGGAAGTGTGTGGGGTAAAAATCGCAGAGGGAGACCAAGATATGCGTATAGTAAGCAGATTGAAATAGATGTGGGTTGCAGTTCTTATGAGGAGATGAAAAGGCTTGCTCAGGATAGAGTAGGGTGGAGAGCTGCATCAAACCAGTCTCCGGACTGAAGACCATAACAACAACAACGGCACTGAATCGGCAGGTATTATATATGTTGACAGGGAGGATGACTTGAACACTGAAAGAAAGTCGTGGATACCAGTAAGAAAGACAATGCGTTGTTCAAGTATCTATAAGAATATTTTGAAACTTTAACAAAAATAAATAAAAGTTGTGTTACTAGTGAAAAAAATTGAAAATTGACTAAATAAAAGCCGAGATTAGATTAGAAATAAATTAAGATCATAAACCGTGTCAACAGATATTTTAAAAAGTAAGAAGTGATTTGAAAGTCAAACACCTAGAATAACACGCTTAGTCTCATGTACTGCAAGTAGTCAATAATTAAAACAAACAAATTATATTTGTAACTATTTCATACTAGATCAGACATAAACTAGTGCATGTTGAAGTGAGTACCAGAATAAGTAATATTAAGAAATCATGTAAAGACAAAGCAGGTCCACATCAGTCAGAACTACAAAAAGTACGTAAAAAGTGGGAAATAGGCAATTGCTCATCACGGTAGCCAAGTAGAAAAAGAAATTAAACAGAGTAGAAACGTGGTATGATAAGGAGAAAGCAGAGGGAAAAAAACGAATTACAGCATGTCTGACGATTATTAGCTTCGTCTATGTAAATTAAATGGTAACACATTCATTAAATGGTAACACATACCCAAGAGAAGTAAAAATTTTAGGAAGTTTTACAAAAGAATGTAACGAGAATAAGTACATATGGCGTGTAATCAGCAATTAGAAAGCGAAGCACTGGCATGGTGAATACAAAAAGTTAGATATCTGTAAGGGACGAAATTTTCGCAGCAGTAGTTGCGGAACTGCACAGAATTTTTCCAAGTTACGAAGAAAATAATTTAAATTTGCATATTTCGTTTAAAGAAGTAGATTCAACATCTATTATCTTGATTGAGTTGCCAGTTTCAGTTAAGGATAAATACAAACTGCAAATACAAGCGCCAACGCAAATGTGTTGGCACTGAATCAGATGCTTTACCAGGAAACTGACAAGGTTGTCGAAGAAGTTCATGCAGAAGAAAGAGGGACAACGATGCACCAAGATGTGAGGAAGTGCCTGATCAAATATCTGGTACAATAAACTTACGGTCGCGTGGCGCGAAAATGTTGTCGCTAGCTTTCAGCTGAGATCAAAACATCCATATTAGGGCATGAGTAAGATACAGGCCCATAATTGGCCGCAAGACTTTGAGATTTGCCACTGTCACGGCAAGATGTCCAAATAAGGGCAGCCCTCTGGTTGGACGAAATGGTTTGGCGGTGAGAGATGCGAGCCCGTCAGTTGGTAGTCGTGTTAGCAATGGCTCTTCGCGATTCTCAGAAATCGTTAACTAAAGGGTTATTAAAACACTGAATAGCCGCGCGCATGTGTAATACCGTTGCATTATTGCGTTATATATGTTTTTAATGTTTCTGTACATCTCGGCAGACTTTACTCCCACTTACATAAGAAGATATGATCATGAGAATAAAATACGAGAATCAGAGTTCGAACGGAGAGATTCAGGTGTTCTTTCTTTCCCCTGCTATTCGAGAATGAACTGGGAGACAAATGGTATAAAGGTGGTTCGATGAACCCCCTGCTAGGCACTTAAATGTGATTTGCAGAGTATCCCATGTGGATGTATATGGATCCAGAAAGTATCGCACTTGTGAAAAACAGCTAGCTTCTAAGTTCTATGAGTGTTATCGACAAGGGATCTCAAATCGATACCATATTTCTTGATTTCCGGAAGGTTTCGACATTGTGCTTCACAAGCGTCGTATAATCATATTCGGTGCTTATGGAACATCGTCCCAATTGTGCGATTGATTTCGTAATTTCCCGTCGGAAAAGTCATCAAGTACAACGGATCTATTATTTAGCGTTCCACAGGGAAGTGTTGTGGGCTCCTTCTTATTGTTACTGCGATGTCTTAATCATGAAGCAACGCTTTCACAAGATGAGCGCGAGATTCGTCGTCCATCAAGACGAAGCCCACGCCCAAATTGTGCACTATACTTCGGGGGATGTCATCCCTGTACCGTACAGCCTCTTAACTGACTTTTGTGACCACCAGCGGCTTACGGTGGCCCCACATATTGCCACCCCAAAACATTAGGTAATCGCCACCTCGCTGCAACCCGATTGTCCGGTTGAAAGCAAATGCGTGGCGAGTGAATAACAGTAGATGCCAATTCTGAGAGAGTCCACTAAGCTTACTGTTGGGCCCAACTGTAACGCGCTTCAAGGTGCCAAAGCTGGACCTCGTTATGAATGTCGTGAGTGAAACTGCGCGTCATGCAGTCTATGACGTATAGTTTGAGTCAAAACACGACAGCCTGTGGCTGCACGGAATTCGTTATTCAGCGTGGTGGCGTCCGTCTCTGGGTTCCTCCGAGCTGACATAAGTAAGTAGCGGTTATCAGCTGTTATGGTAATCGTCGGGCGACTAGAGCTAGACAATTTATCTACATTTCCTTTATCTCTGTACCTCCTACACGTCTGCACAGCATCGCTTGGGTTCATTCAGAGAGCTCTAGAAACTTCCCTGGACGAGACACAAAGTTACAATGCGGATACCATAAAACTTCGTAATTTACTTTCTAGGCGTGGCAAAACTACGCTCAACACAGAATACTTCATCCCCGCTGTTAACACGTCTTATCACTGCGTCGCACCGTCACAGATAATGTGTGGATGTTTACGTCTTTGTGCTGCTTGACTGACAAATGTCGGCATTATAAGGAACCGTGTTTTTGATGAATCATACATAGTCAACATGGTGTACAGACCTGGGAAGCGAGCTGATGCGTATATTGTAATCTGTTCAGTTATACAGGACAGCAAGTAACGCTCAGGCGAGATAGGGGCGCACCTTAGAGTTAGGAATGAAAAAGATATTACGTAGAGAATAATTTTTGGATTATGTAGTGATACAGAGGCACCATGGAGGTAACCGCCGGCTCATTGTAAGTTACGTTGCGGAGGAAGCGTAGTTAGAAAGATTGAAAAAGATGTATTCACAGAATATATGACATCAATTTCGAACAGATCTCTCGCTTTCTAGGCAGTTGCGTTGGGGACACAGTGATCACCCCACATTCAAGGACTACTATATTCTGTGAATAACAACTGCAGGATCAGAAGTGACGTCTGTTCTTTCGAAACAGACGCCACACGCACACACACACACACACACACACACACACACACACTATATATATATATATATATATATATATATATATATTTATATTGTTCAAATGTTTGTAGAGCTTATGGGACCTGACTACGGGGTCATCAGTCCCTAAACTTACAAACTACTTATGATCTAGCTAATACTAAGGACGGCACAAATATCCATGCCCGAGGGGGATTCGAAACCCCGACCGTAGTGCCCGTGCAGTCCATGACTGGCGCGCCGCAGTACTCTCGGCCATCGCGGCCGGCCATATATATATATGAAAAAGATGTGTCTGAAATAAAAAAATCTTGACATATTCGCGCTCTCTTATGAACTAACATTCGAGGATGATGCCTCGAATCATAGTTTCCCATTATGTCTTCCTCAGCCTTCCTTTGGCCTTTACCGATCGGACCACCTACTTACTATCTCCAATGCTCAGCAATTAGGGCGTTCACGAGAATAGCTCGTGGCTTGGCCGTGTCTACTGACCAGACAAAGCCGGTTGAAGCGGAGGCTTCTACTTCCATGAAGCTACACGCGGCAGTAATGGCCGTAAAAATGCACCTTATCTCCTATCCTTTTTTACTCTGTACCAGCGGCTCTGCACACTGCTCCGACTTCTTTTTGTATTATGTATCTACCAGGAAAAAAAATGCTTCTATCACAGCAGAAGAGAACTAGCTTCTACACTTATCTGTCAGCTTCAGAAACATTTAAATAGAAGAAAAATTCATGAGTTATATTCTTTTACATCTTTGAGTTCGGTCAAGACTAATTCGTCTTTAGTTGTGCTGTGATAGGAGAATTTTTAACTCTGGTTTTCAGCTTCTACTCCATCACTTTATCTTTCGTTGTCGACATGGGAAGTGAATAAAAAGCTCTTCAAAATTTCTTTACGCCAAATCAACTAAATGCCTTGTTACGATTATTTATTGCCGTTACTTAGAAGCGTTATGTAATTAGCGTTTATACAACGAAACAATTTTTAAGTGTCAAAATACTATTAACTTTAAAATCCACCATTTTAGGGTATCCGATGTAACCTAGCACATGCTAAATTAAGTTCGACTTCAAACTATTATATCTCGACAATTCATAATGATTATTCGATAAAGAAATTGGACTTATTCGTGCGAAGTTTAACCCGATCCGTACAAGTTTAAAATGCTAGGAGTCACACGATTCAAAATCTTCACTCAGGAACAGGTATTTGGCATATAAAACAAAATCCGAAAGATGCAAATGTTGCAATTAGCCGAGTATTAATTTTAGTCCGACTAACATATTTACCAACGAAATTGATCAATTCTCACAATTTGCCTGGGCACTACCTCAGTTTCGTCGTTCAACAGCGACGAGTTACATTAAACTGGACTGAAAACATTCATTTCTCGACAACGAATAATAGTTTTTGGATAAAAAAATCACTTTTACTACATCCATTTATCTCCATTTGGTACCAAAGAAACTGGAATAGGCATGTGTATACAAACATCAAAGGATGGCGCTGCGCTCGGCTACAACTATATAGGACTGGAGCGATCGGTTACTGCTGCTACAATCGCAGGTTAACACGATTTGAGTCGGCGCACGAGAGATTGGACGCAGCATCTCCCAGGTAGTGATGGGATTTTCCCGTACGACGGTTTCAGGAGTACACCGCGAATATCGTGAATGCGGTAAAACATCAAATCTCCGTCATGGCTGCGGCCGGAAAAAGACATCCTGCAAGAACGGTACCAACGAAGACTGGAGAGAACCGTTTAATGTGACAAGTGCAACCCTTCCGAAAATTGCTGCGGATTTCAATGACGGGCCATCAACAAGCTCAAAGTAGAGAGTTCACCGCGGAACGCGCGGTTACTCGCCGCCGGAGGTTCGAGTCCTCCTTGGGGCATAGGTGTGTTTGTTGTCTTTAGGTTGTTTAAGTTAGTTTAAGCAGTTTGTAAGGGAGTGATGCCCATAGAAGTTTGGTGCAAAAGGTTTACAAACATCAGCGCGCGAATTATTCAAAGAAAAATCATCGCTATGGGCTTCCACAGCCGAAAGCTCGCTCGTGTTCCCTTGCTGACAACACGACATAAAGTCTTACGCCTCACCTGGGCTCGTTAACACCGAGGTTGGACTGTTGATGACTGGAAGCGCATGCTTTGACGAGTCTGATTTCAAACTGTATCGAGTACGTGGACGTGTACTGATATGGAGACAACCGCATGAATCCATGGACCCTGCATGTCAGCAGGGAACTGTTCAAGCTGGTGGGTTCTGTAATGGTGTGGAGCGTGAGCATTTGGAAAAGAAAAGACTCTGACAGGTGAGAATTAAGTACACGTCCTAGCTGATCACCTGCATACGTTTATGTCAATTGTGCATTCCGATGGACAATTGCAGCAGGTCAATACAAAACCACATAAGTCCAGAACTACCACAGAGTAGCTCCAGGAATATCCGTCTCAGTTTCAATACCTGTGCCGACCACCAGACTCCCCAAACACGACATAAAATTATTGAGCATTTTCTTACAAAAGTTAGTCCAGATTGCAAATCTTAACTCTTTTGGTAACCTGGTCCGGCCCCTTAAAATGCCATCTTCAGAAAATAACAACCATAGTGCTCGTCACTGGTTGTGTTTAGATGGTGCTTCTTGGAAAACGATGTCGACTATTATGGTCGACTGCTATGAAGATGGGGGCTGAAACCAGTTACCAAAGGAATAAAAATTTGCGATATAGACTGACATTTGTAACAAATTAATCACTAAGATCGCTGTTATTCCATAATGTAGAAATTATTGATCATATCCGGGACGACTTGCAGAGTGCTCTTCAGAAGAAATCCCCACCCTCTCGTACTCTTACGTATTTATGGACAGCTTTGTCAATTCCCTCCAGCACTGACTACTTCAGACGTTAGTCTAGTCCATGCCACGTCTAGTTGCGGCACTTCTGCGTGATATAAATGTGTTGATCAAACACACAAGGGTAATTGAGTGCAGTGTAAGAAAATCAGGCGATGCTGAACTAATTAGTTTAGGTAACGAAAAAATAAAGATGGTATATGAGTTTTGTTACTTGGGCAGTAAAATAACATATGATCGTCGCAGTACAGAGGACATAAAATGCAGAATGGCAATGGCAAGAAAAGAGTTTTTGGAAGAGAAATTTGATAACATCGAATATTAATTTAAGCACAAGGAAGTCTTTTCTGAAGGCCTTTGTGTGGAGTGTTGCCTTATACGGGAGTGAAACTTGGACGATAAATAGCTCCGACAGGAAGAGAATTCAGGCTTTTGAAATGTGGCGCCACAGAAAAATGCTGAAGATTAGGTCGGTGTATCGCGTAACTAATGAGGAGGTACTGAACAGAATGGGGGAGAAAAGGAATATCTGGCCTACCTTGACTAAAATAATGGATCGATCGGTAGGGCACATTCTTAGACATAATGAATTTAGCGTTGGAGGGAAGTGTGTGGGGTAAAAATCGCAGAGGGAGACCAAGAGATGAATATAGTAAGCAGATTCAAATGGATGTAGGTTCTTACGAGGAGATGAAGAGGCTTGCTCAGAATAGAGTAGGGTGGAGAGCTGCATCAAACCAGTCTCCGGACTAAAGACCACAATATGATCAAATCTAACGAAACAAATCTATTAGTCTATATACCGTCTCCTGCAATGATCCACAATCCCCAACACTTTCGCGATAAACTGACGTCGACAATTCGTCTTCCATACTACAATCTTTACATGTCCGTTACAGTTTGTCTCACTGAACGAAATGTTCAAATGCCGTCGCCGACAACCGCCGATATTTCGACAGGGGACACCCTGCCATTCTCAAGGCACAGCTACACTTAAGGAAGCAATATGCAAATGTAATTAATACCTCGGTTTGCAAAGGGTAAACAAGGAAGATAATACACACAATACAAGGCACTTCAGAGTCAACACAACCAAAGATGACCAAACATCAAAAATATCGATAGTGACAATTAATCAACAGGTGAGGCAGCATTAATTTTGTCCCTCTGTTTTTTTGACGAGAGAGCTAGAAATAATTTCGTTACCCTTAACTTAAAACGCTTCCTCTCTTAATCTGACAATGACCAACATGTTATTATGTTCACAAAAGATATGAATGTCTTTTATTCTGATTCTAACCATATCTTTAGCAAATGAATAAGACAGGAGGAATATTATGATTTAAGCTTCCATAGAGTTCTTTGTCATTAGAGACGGATTTTTTTCTTTTGGTATTTTCTAGGAATGATTCAGGAAAATTACGTGGATGAGGCAGTAGGACAAATTAAATATACTCCAGGGTGAACTCTTACCAAACGAGTTGACTGGTATAGTGAAAAACATGTTGCGGTCTACTTGAGAACTAGAAATATTCAGCGGAATTTTTTTGTCAAGTAGTCCGTCTGAAAGTGTTTGTGAGCAACTCATATCGGAAACCGCGTAAACATTTTTAAAGTTAACTGTACTGGTTGACGGTGTGAGTACATGAAAATCATGCTGGAGATTAATGTTCTGAATTGTGCACTACTCTTTTATAATCCCTGTCCACTGACAATTATACATTAGACTTATGAAAGAAATAGACTTACTGTATGGTATGTAAAGAACTTTTCGATCGTTTGCTACAGCTATTAACATCTCATTGGTTCTCAAAAATGTGATGACATCGGATCCAGAATGAGTTAACTTAAGAATGTTCAAGGAAGCGACAAATATCCTTTTGTGAAAAAGTACTCCATCTTGTTTCACGTAAAGATTGTAATACCCCGGTTTTTTTCATTTGGATATATGGTATGTAGTGGCAGCTGGTGCTTCACTTCTTTCAGTGCAGAATCTATGATATTCCCGAACCGGGGATAAAACCTGATAGTGGCGTCCCCTACCCGCTCAGCGCGTCGATGTTTCGGCGCCCCGCATTGCGTCCAAAGACAAAATTAGGTGCAACATTTACCCTCAAAATCGTGAAACATTCGCAAAAAAAGGCCAAAGTTATGTAACAATACAAAAGTAAAGTTCTTACCGTATCTGTTAAAAAGAAAATTGCGTTTAAAGAATTGTTTACACTCAAGCTAGAACCTTTGACACCGCAGCGCGGTGCCGCTAACCACATGGCTATTCTTGCTGGTAGAGAGTACTGACTTTTTGTTATTCATGATCGGATCTTCTGAAAGCTTTTACAATTGATGCGTCTTTAATTGATAAGCTAGTTTACCAAATATGACGTATTTTTTATAAATCTTCCATGTGCTAAAAACAAAAATATACAAAGTGTGGATGTTGCCTTCATGGAGGATTTGCGCATGCGCAAGGCATGCCCGGTAGCTCAATTGTATTTGCTTCGGGACCATTCGTTCGTAACAGCCAGAATTCGAGTAGCCAGGAGCTGGTGTCTCTGCCAGCTCCAACGCCAATGTTAAAAGCGGCGTTTACCTTCGCCCCTCCCTGCCGCGGGAGCGCCCATATGCTACCTCCAGGGAGTTCAGAAGAGAATTTTATCCTCAGCCGTGAATGAGCATTGCGACGTTACGGTCGCTACCACCTATATTAGGCGGCCGCACTAAGACTCGTATATGTGCTGTCTCCGCGACGTAAAACGTTTCTCATGCGATAAAAATGTTTTGAGTGTTGTTGTTGTTGTTGTTGTTGTTGCGGTCTTCAGTCCGGAGACTGCTTTGATGCAACGCTCGACAATACCCTATCCTGAGCAAGCCTCTTCATCTCCACATAAGAACGGCAACCTACATCTGTCTGAATCTGCTTACTGTATCCATCTCTTGGTCTTCCTCTGCAATTTTTACCCCACACACTTCCCTCCAACGCTAAATTCACAATTCCTTGATGTCTAAGAATGTGTCCTACTAATCTATCCCTTCTTTTAGTCAAGGTATGCCAGAAATTTCTTTTCTCCCCAATCCTGTTCAGTACCTCCTCATTAGTTACGCGATCCACCCACCTAATCTTCAGCATTCTTCTGTAGCACCATATTTCAAATCATCAATCCTCTTCATGTCCGCACTGTTTATCGTCCATGTCTCACTCCCATACAAGGCAACACTCCATACAAATGCCTTCAGAAAGGACTTCCTTAGGCTTAAATCAATATTCGATGTTAACAAATTTCTCTTTTTCAAAAACGCCTTATGGCCATTGCCATTCTGCATTTTATATCCTCTGTACTGCGATCATCATTTGTTATTTTACTGCCCAAGTAACAAAACTCATCTACCTCCTTTATTGCTTCGTTTCCCAATCTAATTCCTTCAGCATCACCTGATTTTCTTACACTGCATTCCATTACCCTAGTTTTGCTCTTGTTAATGTTCATCTTATATGCACCTTTCAGCACACTGTCCATTGCGTTCAATTGCTCTTCCAGGTCCTTTGCTGTATCTGGCAGATTTACTATGTCATCGGCAAAACGCAATGTTTTTAATTCTTCCCCCTGAACTTTAATTCCTTCTCCAAATGTCTCCTTGCTTTCCTTTACAGCTTGCTCAATGTACAAATTGAATAACAATGGAGAAAGACTACAACCCTGTCTTACTCCCTTTCCAACCACTGCATCCCTTTCATGCCCTTCAACTCTGATAACCACTGTCTGGTTTTTGTACAAGTTGTAAATAACCTTACGCTCCCTATATTTTACTCCTGATTGCTTCAGAACTTGAAAGAGTTTATTCCAATCAACATTGTCAAAAGCCTTCTCCAAATCTACAAAAGCTAGAAATGTAGGTTTGCCTTTACTTAATCTATCTTCTAGGATAAGCCGTAAAGTGAGTATTGCCTCCCGTGTTCCTACATTTCTCCTGAACCCAAACTGATCTTCCCCGAGGTCGGCTTCTACCAGCTTTTCCATCCTCCTGTATATAATTCGTGTTAACATTTTGCAACCATGACTTATTAAACTGATGGTTCTGTAGTTTTCACACCTGTCTGTACCTGCTTTCTTTGAAATGGGGATTATAACATTTTTCTTAAAGTCTGAGGGTACTTCGCCTGTCTCATACATCTTACACACCAGGTGAAACATGTTTGTCATGGCTGGTTCTCCCAGAGACTTCAGTAGCTCTGAGGGAATATCATCTACTCCAGGGGCCTTGTTTCGACTTAGGTCTTTCAGTGCTCTGTCAAATTCTTCTCTCAGTACAGTATCTCCTTTTTCATCTTCATCTACATCCTCTTCCCTTCCTACAATATCTCGAAGTTCATTTCCTTTGTAGAGCCCCTATATATACTCTTCCACCTTTCAGCTTTCCCTTCTTTGCTGAGAACTGGTTTTCCATCAGTGTCCTTGATATTCACAGAGCTGTTTTTCTTATCTCCAAATGTTTCTTTTATTTTCCTATAGGCTGCATCTATTTTTCCCCTATTTACACATTCTTCTACTTCCTTGCATTTGCCATCTAGCCACTCCTGCTTAGCCATTTTGCACTTCCTGTCAATCTCATTTCTTAGTCGTCTGTACTCCATTTTGCCTGTTTCATTTACTGCATTTTTATATTTTCTCCTTTCATCGATTAAATTTAGTATCTCCTGTGATATCCAAGGATTTTTTGTAGGTCTTGCCTTTCTACCTATATTGTCCTCTGCTGCCTTCACTATTTCATCTCTCAATGCTACCCATTCCTCTTCTACTGTTTTATTTTCCCCTGTTTCTGTCAATTGTTGCCTAAAGCTCCCTCTGAAATTCTTAAGAACCCCATGATCCTTCAACTTATCCAGGTCCCATCTCCTTATTTTCCTACCTTTTTGTAGTTTCTTCAGTTTCAGCCTACAGTTCATAACCAACAAGTTATGGTCAGAGTCTATATCTGCCCCTGAGTATGTCTTACACTGTAATACCTGGATCCGAAATCTATGTCTTACCATTATAAAATCTATCTGGTATCCCCCGGTGTCTCCTGGTCTCTTCCACGTATACAACCTTCTTTTGTGATTCTTGAACCAGGTGTTTGTTATAACTAAATTATGTTCTGTGCAAAATTCTACCAGGCGGCTTCCTCTTTCATTCCTTTTGCCCAGACCATATTCACCTACTATCTTCCCTTCCCCTCCTTTTCCTACTACCGAATTCCAGTCTCCCATCCCAATTAAGTTTTCCTCTCCCTTAACTGTCTGAATAATTTCCTTTAGCTCCTCATATATTTCTTCGATCTCCTCATCATCGGCAGAGCTAGTTGGCATATAAACCTGTACTACTGTGGTCGGTGTTGGCTTCGTATCTATCTTGACAACAATAATGCGATCACTGTGCTGGTCATAGTAGTTTACCCGCATTCCTATTTTCTTATTCATTATCAATCCTACTCCCGTGATACCCCCAACTGATTTTGTATTTATAATCCTGTACTCACCTGACCAGAAATCCTGTTCATCCTGCCACCGAACTTCACTAATCCCAACTATATCTAACTTCAACCTATCCATTTCCCTTTTTAAATTTTCTAACTTTCCTACTCGATTAAGGGATCTAACATTCCACGCTCCGACCCGTAGAATGCCAGTATTGTCTTTCCTGATGATCACATCCTCCTGAGTAGTCCCCGCCCGGAGATCCGAATGGGGGACTATTTTACCTCCGGAATATTTTATCCGAGAGGATGCCATCATCATATGTTCATACAGTAGAGCTGCATGTCCTCGGGAGAAGTAACGGCTGTAGTTTCCCCCTTGCTTTCAGCCGTTCGCAGTAACTGTGTGGCAAAGCCACATTAGCTGATGTTACAAGGCCAGCTCAGTCAATCATCCAGACTGTTGCCCCTGTATGTTTTGAGTATGCGTATAAAATGATCTGATAGAAGAACGAAACGAAGAATGATAGTTGAAAAACACTTTTTATTTTATAAAGGAGTTTATCCTTTTTATGGTGCTAATATTTTATTACTACTGCGACGACAGCTGCTTCGGCCTTAGGCCATTTTCAAGCAAATAAAATATTAGCGGCATAAAAAGGATGAACTCTTTTTATAATGTCATATTACGATATATGTTTTGCTGCGGGCCCAATAATGAAGATAATATTTTATTTTATTTACATATTTTCACGAAAAGATTTTTTATGGGGTTTCACTGAGCCGCTGATGCGCCGCCACTTACGGTAATCCTATAATCGTTGCAAAATTCAGACACAATTTTACAATTATTTAAAAAGCAACTTAGCTGAATGAAAAAGATACTCTTACTGGACACTGAGATTCATCCAAAGGCGTGATGACTTCTTAAATTCAGGCACGTCAAGACGTTACAGTGAGTTAGGTACCAGTCGCTGAATGTGAGGGTGCCATGTAACTCGGTCATGCTGCTGGCGAGTGTTTAAAGAACTGATAATAAGTGGAAGATTGCTTTCTCATAATGATACTGAGCCACAGTAGCTCTGGTTAATTGTATATTTTGCGTGTGGAAATAATGCGCTGATTGTGGTGGATTGTAAAACTATAGTTCATTAACTCAGAAAGAGCACCGTTAACTGTAAAATTAATTCTAGCTGAAAGGAGACAGGTAAAAAGCTTACCTTAAACATATAACTCTGGCCGTAAAACCAGCTAAAGCATTCGCGCGAACTACTGACTACTTCCTGCAACAGAATCTTGTTCCCTGGCCCAGAATTTAGAACTGATTCACTTTATTTTAGAAGAAGGCAGACAAAGAGACGGTGGCAACATACGTCGTAGGTCACGAGAATTACACACAGTCATTAATATACAAGCCACCCCGAACTAAACCATTTCATGAAGGTGGTTGAGAGAACATTTATGGCGCAACGGAATTAAAACATGATAATTTAAATCTGAGTTTGTTCTCAGCACTGGTGGAAACAACATTAAATAAAAAAGGGAAGCTATTCATAAACTAATATTTATAAGAAGGATAAAATTTAACTGGCAATAAATTATTTATTCAGTTCAAACATGAGCAAATGGGGGCACCAATTTTGTTAAACAATAAAAACGCATCCCACATTGAAAATTAAGCTAAAGTAATCTGAACTGGGGTATTAAAAAAAAAACACTCACACGCCCGAAGCAAAGCGAAACTCACCCATCTCAGCGTGCTGATACGAGGCAGAAGCAGGCGCCGCTATGGTAGGCGAAGTTCAGCGAACAAAGATGTACCACACAACACAAGAAAAATAAATTTCGTAGGTCGCTCTGGTCTGTCTTTCTTTACTTGAGATGGTACGCGATAATAGCGAGATTAATTTCCATTCAAATCAAACCGTGAGCATGCGGAATTATTGAGACACATGGCACGTGTCTGCTACATTACATATTTTCACCCCCACTGAAGGCGAAGTGCTTAAAGTTTGTATTCATTTCAACAAAAACCAACGGAATCACAGATTACGAAGCAAGAATATACAAAAGTAAGGCACTGTTATGTGAGCAGTGGCGAGAAGTGACTAGCTATAAACCCTTGAAGTCGGTGTTTTGAGCCACGTGGTTCCGAAAACCAGTAAAAATACAAAAATTCCATTTCCGGAAAATAAAGAAAAATATATACGTCATGCAACCCTTAGAAGTGCGTAGGATATCATAAGGGAGCTAAAGAAACACAGTCAGACGCGATTGTGAAGGTTTTACACGGATGGACGAAGTCCAATCTTCAAAGTCAGAAAAATGAAGTAAATTCAAAGTCGGAGTAAATCAACTAGGAAATACGACATATTGCCCCTAGAAATACGTAGTATTTTATAAGCAAGCTAATAAAGGGGGTTGTACAAGGCTAGAAGAGAATTTACTGGGGGGGGGGGGATGTCTGAATGCAAAGTACAAACAGCAATTTAAAGTACACGGAGGTGAGATCGCGATGTACTAGGGAAAATCAGAAATATATATGCATAATTTCTTGCCGGAAGGGCATAGAAACAAACACAGGGGTAGCTGAAGGCTTTGTTCCAGGAACAAACCACATGGAGTACATATCACTCGTGGAAGCAGAAGACGGAAAAGAATATTTCACATGCACTACATAGAATAAAACTATTCCTGCACATTAGTTGCATCCCACAAGACTAGATAGAAACTAATCAGAGTTCGTACACCGGCAGCTAGTCTCACAAAGGTTACCGATTCTCAGCCGTTATCAAGCCAAATTAGTTATATATTCACCGCGTTTACCTTCGCAAAATCACCGAAATGAAATTGAATACACTTCCGTACATGATCGGAGAAACGTATTCCGAAAAATGAACCGAAGTTCTGAAATCTAATTTGAACACCAGTCACAGAATCGCTACTATCTCAAAGAGGAAAGAAAATCATAACATCTTACCAGGTCGAAGCACAGCCACAAAATATTCAGACGGCCCACGAGCCCGCCACTAGCGGAAATCCACCGGAAATCGGTAAAAGCCCCTGGAGAAACCGCGTTGGTGGGGGAACCTATACTCGCGCGTCCAACCGAGGGTCGCTAGTGGGCATTGTCAACCCAACTTGTAACCAAAGGGTGCAGGAACCTCTTTGGTAGCATCAAAAGCAGAGGTTGGTAACGTGCGCAGCCAGCAGCCGACGACGAAAATCCCCATAAATACACACAGACTACCATGCTATAAGATTCTCATGCATGCACATACAGGATACAGCAAGTACACATTCTCACAGGGACAGTGGCGTCACGGAGAAACCGTTCATCTTGTCACATTCATAGACATAATGATAAATTATTAGCGTAATAAAATCCCAGGAATATTACAGAAACTAACATTTAAAAACATGATATGAAATACTATTCCTCATACCTCCCAACGAAAGGGGTTCTCTTTTAGCAAAAAAGCCCGTCCAGTGAACAATTGCAGACGATAAATTTGAGACTAAAGTTGATTCTATTAATTTGATTGATATGTAAAGAAAGGTGCTCAGCAAAAGTCATTATTTGATACCGCGATATAAATATAATCTCCATGCACCTGCCTTCATATTCAGCTGCCACACTGATAAAAATAAAGATGAGTGTTAGTAAAAATGCTTTTATTTCTTCATTGTGCCATATTCTATAAAGACGCACTATGGAACATATTAAAAAGACAGCATGTAAGTAATCCTGTACTGTGTTGATGAATGAGTGATTGGGAGAGGGCACACGCCACAGTGAGATAGAAAGAATTTTGTTTAGTGCGTTTTGCAATTTAGTAAAAAGTGGCAAACATTTAGGTCCTATAAGCTGCAGGTATAGATGGCATCCCTTTATTAATTTGTTTTTTGCGGGTAATGACGCGAGACTTTAAATTAATTAAAAAACTTCGCAAACCCATTTCAAGAAAGCCGCCCGTTCGCTATAATTACCTATTGAGCGCAGCTCGTCTTGTGAAGTGGTCGGGTAAGAGCTTCGACGCCTCCTTTCAAAGAAATCGTATCACTATCCACCGCATATTCTCCGTTCATCGCAACTGATTTTGAGAGACGGCAGAAAACCTAAGTCTGTATGTCCGTTAGAATTTGTGCAGTACTTTTTATGTGCTAGAAACTGTAGTACTTGGCGACATGAAATATACATTGTTGATTTCCGTAAAAAGAATTTGCAGTGTATCATAGTATCTGCTACTTACGACAAAGAGAAGCAATCACAGTAAGAAGCAATCTGTAAAATCTTTGAACCACTAGAAAATGGGATCTGTAACGATAAGGGCGGCATTGCCGAGGAAACGATAAAGGGCTCCTAGACAAATAAATTCTATGCCTTTTTTTTTTTTTTTTTTTTAGTATGTAATATAATCTACAAAAATATCGACTACTTGTCGAGATGATCAATAACGAAAAATATAAGTGCCATTACGCATTACAAAATTGTTGCACTTTTATCTTCGAAGTAAGCAAAAAGAAAATGAATCTCTTCCTTAATTTTAGAGCATGAAATCTGAGATGTGTAATAGATTTGGCACTAGGTGGTTTGAACGCATTATTCCTCAACTAATTATGCCTTTGGGTAATTTAAAGGGGAACTGTTAACAATTGACAAAATTCTTAGGTTTGGCCTTTTATAATCAAACTGATATTTTTGGCACTTCTAGTGTCTAGTAACGTCTCTGCTAAAATATTAACACTTACAAATAATCATACAAACAAAAGTTATCAAAATCCTTAAATGCGTAAAAGCAAAGGAATGTCATACTGCTTACGAGTAGCTGACTGCATGGATTCAGGATCATCATTTAATGTACAAAGTTACGATTAGAAGAAAGTAATTATGGGTGGAAAGAAGAGGAAACAACGGTTTTGTCACACGTCTTGTGATGTAACAGTCTTTTCGACAGATGAACGAGATGTACGCATGCAAAGTGACGCTGACAATGGAATGCATGCATGAAATCTCAATCACTTCCTACAGCTAGAAGCTTAAAACATGTTACTTGCATCTGAGGACTTGTGGCGAATATTTCATGACATCTACTTTATTCAGCTTCAACATTATGTTCAACCTTTGTTCATCTAAATGATTATTTAAGGAAGTAACTCGAGTAAATGAAAAAGGGGAGAATAAGATTGCTTTTAAGGAGTACCGTAGAAATGGAGAGCCTCTATGAATGTCTGCACGCAACGTTGTTTGTAAACTAATGTATATTATTTTTCGATTTACATACCAAAAAGTCGCTAAATCTATTGCGCAACTCATTACAGGGTGCGGAGATGGAAGTAGTTCGTTTCTGTGTAGTGTTCGTTGAATGTTGTTGACTATGAGTTTGCGAAACTATAGAAATCTATTTTTCTATTCAGATAATGAATTCTTGTTACAAATTCTCACCTCCTGGTATTCCTCCCAAAAAATAAAAAATAAAATTTCATATATATCATGATGACATTAGAAACGGAGGACGAGTCCAGACTCAATCACCAATTGACCTATCATTTCCAGTTTCATTTAGGAATGCGACGTCAAAAAGTAAAAAAATAATGTGCTTTCTGTAGTAGTGCTTCTAAATGTTTATTTTTTCAACAATTAAATAAATTAAGAACTAGTAATATTTCCTTTTAAAATTTCTTTGCTGTGAAATATTAGGTTATATCAGAAACTAAAAAATGCAATCAGTGATAATTTAAGAACAATCCTTAACCAGAAACGAGCAACAAAGGCATGGCATGAGAATTCAAATGTTCAAACGTGTGTTAAGCTTCAGAGACTTAACAAACTACTTACGAACTACGTTATATTAAAGACGACACAAACATCCATGCCCGAGGAGGGATTCGAACCCCCGACGGGGAGCGGCCTCGCGCATCGTAGCATAGCGCCTCATTAGCGGCGTTTACACGGGCGCGCCTGCCCGTCCGCTCCTGCCGGCCGGCAGGAACGCCGGCGGAACCGCGGCGTGCCGCGTGGAGCGGCGGGCGCGGTCCCGGCAGGGGGTGACGCGCCACTCGCCGCGCAGGAGCGGACCGCCTGGCGTTTCGGGCGAGGCCCAAAGTTCTGCGCGGCGCGGCGTCAGGGCAGCGGGTAGCAGCTGTACAGACACCGTGTCCGTGCGGTCGCTGCGGCTGGGATGTGCGTGGCACTTGTAATCAACCGAAAGAAGTCAAAGCGCCGTGTTTGGGTGAAAGAATACAGCCACCGCTACAGTCATTTGCCTTTAATTACTGAACTGCGCGATAATTTCCCCGACGATTTTAAAAACTATTTACGGATGGATTCTGCCTCTTTTAAAATTTTGCTGGATCTGATTAAGCACAAAATTACCAAGACAGATACAGTGATGAGAAAAAGCATTTCAGCAGAAGAACGCCTAATAGCGACACTCAGATTTTTGGCAACTGGTCGCTATTTTGAGGACTTAAAATTCAGCACAGGAATTTCACCACCATCACTATGTGCTGTTACCCCAGAGACATGCAAAGTACTATACGACGGTTTCGAGTGTTAAACACAGCCATTAATATGAAAGCAGAAAAAATGTGTTATGTTTTGGCTATCTGTGTTTTGCATAATTTTATGCGCAGAATCAATCATGGCTATCTATCACCATCAGCTGTGGATACAGAAGACATAGAAACCTTCTCAGTGCGCAAAGCAGATTGGCGACAAACAACAGAACTACATAGTTTGCAAAATATGTTATGTAGAAATCCAAACAAAAATGCTAATATGTTATATAAGAAATATTTTGTTTCAGAAGGGAGTGTGTCTTGGCAAGACGAAATGTTGAAATTAGGAAGAACCTAAGACTTTTCATTCACATGTCTGTTAATTAAGTACTGTAATCTCACAACGTATATTTTTGCCTTCCTTTGTTACATCTCTGATTACGTTTTGTGAAAAATAAAACAATTTAACACTAACCTGTTCATTTTCTTCTGTAAGATGTTGCTCCTCAATTACAAAAACCTCTTGTGCGGCGATACTGTCATCGAGATGCTCCTCATTTACAGCACACTTATCAGCGTCACCCACATGTCTTTCATATTCTCCATCCATATTCGATATGCTTGACGACGGAAGCTCCTGACCCGTTATGAATGTTAGGTCATAATACCATAGGTTGGGCACATAAACTTCATACTCGACCTACCAGATCGATTGCTGTCCAAAACCTTTTTCATTTCTTTTCGGAACGAACCACGTAAACCTTGAATTTTATTTTTTTTTTATTTTTTTTTTTTATTTTTTTTTTTTTCGCAACTAATTCCCTATCAGCGTCATGAAAAATTGGTTTGCATAAAGTTACCAGTCTATAGTATGCCTCGTTTTTTAGGTTTTTATTTGTGTACTCCTTACTGCGAATTCGCCACAAACAAGGCTGTTGACGGCATAATTCAATACATTCCTTCGTCCAACAGCGCGAGTCTGCCATGGTTCTGGACTGCTGTACTGCAAGAGCGGCCGTGTAAACGTGAAGTCGTTCCGCGTGCCGGTTCTGCGCGACGGACGGAGTGGCCGAATCCCCCCGGGACCGGCTCAGCCCGGGTGGCTAACTGTGTCGCGGTGGAGTAGCCGAGCGGTCTAAAGCGTCTCGCTGCGGAGCGCGCGGTTGCTCGCCGTGGAGGTTCGAGTCCTCCCTGGGGCATGGCTGTGTGTATTTGTCCGTAGGTTAGTTTACCTAGGTTTAAGTAGTTTGTAAGCTACGGACTGATGACCACGCAGTTTGGTCCGATAGATTTACAAACATTTGAACATTTTTGTCGCTACCTGCGAGGCGCGGCGCGGCACAAATCGGGCCGGCAGAACTGCCCGTGTAAAGGCCGCTAATGCGCTTGGCCACTCCGCCGCGGCGTATGATAATTGGTACTTGTTGTCGAGGCATCAGTGCACCTGTTACCTTGTGGAGTGGCATCTTAGACGACGCATGGCACCATTCCGAGTCTGGAAGTATTTTGTATTTATCTGCTACTTCTATGAAATAATATCAGATAAAGGATATTAAGGCAACAGTCATAATTTAGAAACTTAGTATATCATTCATAATTTGTAATGTAAACAGAAAAATGAAGTATTAACAACAATCAAGATCGCACAAACCTCATTTATTAAAATGGACAGTTGCGGCTCATTTTAATCGACTACCTTCAGATTAAGTGCATTTGATTGGAAATGGTGCTTTGAAGATGGCAGACTAAATGTGCCGGAAGCGGCCATTTTAATAAATGAGTTATCTTGTGATCTTGACTGTTTTTACTATTGGATCATCAAGAACAGTGCTGTCAAAACTTTAAACAGAAAGAAGCTGATCTGTTGCCTTTGTCTACATTAGATCCCTCTAACCGTTTCTAGCCATTGGAAACGATCAACATGAAAACCAGAAATCGCCCTTTCCGTTAGAAAATTTAAAAAGATAAATGGATAGCTTGAAGGTCGATATAGTGGAGACTAGTGAAGTTCCTTGGAAAGAGGAACAAGATTTCTGGTCAGGTGACTACAGGATTATGAATCGGTTGGGGGTATTACAGAAGTAGATCAATAATGAAAAAGAAAATAGGAATGTGGGTAAACTACTACGAGCAGCGCAGTGATCGCACTATCGTAGTCAAGATAGATACGAAGCCTACATGACAACAATAGTTCAACTTTATATGCCAACTAGCTCTGACGATTAGAGGAGATCGAAGAAATGTACGAGGAGGTAATGGAACTTATTTAGTCAGTTAAAAGAGAGAAAAATTTTGATGGGGGACTGGAATTCAGTAGTAGGAAAAAGAAGGGAAAAATAGCAGGTCAATATGTACTGGGGAAAAAGGAATGAAAGAGGAAGCCGCCTGGTAAAAATTTTGTTCAGAACGTAATTTAAGCCGGCCGCGGTGGCCGATGGGACTGAGGCGCGTCAGTCACAGTCTGCACGGCCACTACGGTCGGGGGTTCGAATCCCCCCTCGGGCATGGATATTTGTGCCGTTCTTAGTGCTAGCTAGTTCGTAAGTAGTTTGTAAGTTTAGGGACTAATGACCCCGTAGTTAAGTTCTATAAGCTTTACAAACATTTGAACATTTTTGAACGTAATTTAATCATAACAAACACGTGGTTTAAGAATCATGAAAGGAGGCTGTATACATGGAATAGACCATTCGAACCAGATTTTAAACTGTAAGACATATCCTGGGGCATATATAGACTCTGGCCATATCTTATTGGTAACGAACTGCAGACTAAAACTGAAAAAAAAACTGCAGAAAGGTAGGAAATCAAGGATATGGGAGCTGGATAAACTGAAGGAGCCTGGAGTTCTTGCGAATTTCAGAGGGAGCAACAATAGACAGAAACTAGGGAAATAAAACTGTAGAAGAGCAATGGGTAGCTTTGAGAGATGAAATAGTGAAGGCAGCAAAGGGCCAAATACGTAGGAAGGCAAAACCTACAAAGAATTCCTGGAAATCAGAGTAAATACTAAATTTAATATATAAAATTGTAGTAAATAAAGCAGGCATAAAACAGTCGAAATGGAGTACAGACGACTAAGATATAAGATAAACAGGATGTGCAAAACAATTAAGCAGGAGTGGCTGGAAGGCTAATGCAAGTCTGTAGAGGAATGCATAAAAAGGGGAAAAAGAGATACCGCCTACAGGAAAATAAAAGAGATATTTGAAGACAAGAAGAGCTGCAGTATGAATATCAAGAACTCAGATGGAAAGCCAGTTCTGAGCAAAGAAGGGAAAGCTGAAAGGTGGAAAGAGTACATAGAGTAGCTTTACAAAGGAAATGAAATTCGAGACAATATTGCAGGAAAGGAAGAGGAAGTACATGAAGAAAAAATAGGACTTACAATACTGAGAGAAGAATTTGTCAGAGCACTGAAAGACATAAATAGCAACAAGGTCCCTAGAGTGGACGACATTCCCTCATTACTACTGAAGTCTCTGGGAGAGGCAGCCATGACCAAACTATTTCACCTGGTGCGTAAGATTTATGATACAAGCGAAATACATACACCCTCAGACGTTGAGAAAAATGCAATAATCCCGATTACAAAGAAAGCAGGCGAAGACAGGTGTGAAAATTACAGATCCATCATTTTAATAAGTCACATTTGCAAAATATTAAACGATTTACTTACAGAAGGATGAAAAAGCTTCATAATCCGATTGGGGATGTTCAGTTTGGATTCAGGAGAAATGTAGGAAGATAGGAGGCAGTACTCACTTGTCTTACAAGCTATATTAAGAAAGGAAAAAGAACTACATTTCTAGCTTTTTTAGTTTTGGAGAAAGCTTTTGATAATGTTGACTGGAATACAGTCTTTCAAATTTTGAAGTCAGCAAGGGTATGGGAAACGGAAGGTTACTTACAGCTTGTACAGAAACCAGTTAGCAGTTATCAGAGTCGAAAGGCTTGAAAGAGACGCAGTAGTTGGGAAGGGTGTAAAACAGGGTTGTAGCCTTTCTCCAATGTTATTCAATTTGGACATTCAGCAAGCTATAAAGAAAAAAAAAAGGAAAAAAAGGGAGAAATTTGGAGATGGAATTAAAGTCGAGGAGGAAGAAATGAAAATCTTGCGTTTCGCCTATGGCACTGTAATTCTCTCACAGACAGCAAAGGACCTGGTTGAGCAACTGAACGGAATGGACAGTGTGTTGAAAGTAGCGTGTAAGATAAACATTAGCAAGAGCAAAACAAGAGTAATGGAATGCAGTCAAAGAAAATCAGTCGATGCTGATGGAATTAGATTAGGTAACGAAACAATCAAGATCGTAGTGAATTTTGTTACTTGTCACTGTATATATAAAATGCTGAATGGCAATGGAAAGAAAAGGTTTTTTGAAAAGGAGAAATTTGTTAACATCAGATATTAATTTAAGCGTAAGGAAATCTTTTCTGAAGGCATTTGTGTGGAGTGTTACCTTGTACGGAAGTTCAGACAGGAAGACGATAGAGGCTTTTGAAATGTGGTGCTACAGAAGAATGTTAAAGCTTTGGTGCGTAGATCGTATAACCAATGAGGAAATACTAAACAAAATGAGAGAGAAAAGGAATTTTTGGCATACCCTAACTAAAAGAAGGTATCGATTGGTACGATATATTCTTCGACATAAAGGAATCGTGAATTTAGCGTTGGAGGTCAGATTGAGGGGTAAAGAGGAATATAGGAAGCGTAGGGTTTAACGTCACGTCGACAGCGTGATCATTAGAGACGGTGCTTACGTTCGGATTTAAATCTGGACGGAAAGAGGTGGATTTGAACCACCGTTCTACCGAATGTGTGGCGTAAAAAGCGCAGAGGGAGACCAAGAGACGAATACAGTAACTGATTCAAATGGATGTGGGTTGCCATTCCTACGAGGAGATGAAGAGGCTTGCTCAAGATAGAGAAAGATGGAAAGTTTAGTGGGACCTAATTTTATCCCACTACTGCCTGACATCAGCTCCGTTCTGCAGGCAAAGACATGTTTCTTTCCATTGTTCGAAAAAAATTTTAGGTTAATGATTTTTATTATGATTCTCGAAAACTGTGTGTTTAATTTCTTATATTTCAAGTGCGGTGACAACTGCGCAACTCACGAAAACAGCATCTTATCTGCCAGAACCAGAGATTGATAAAGGTGACGCCATTGACAATCGTCATAATATGATCAACAAAAAAATAATAGAATAAACATTATTGTTACTAATTTTTTGTTGTGTTGTTGTTGTGGACTTCAGTCCGGAGACTGGTTTGATGCAGCTCTCCACAATACCCTTTCCTGAGCAAGCCTCTACATCTCCACATAAGAACGACAACCTACATCTGTCTGAATCTGCTTACTGTATCCATCTCTTGGTCTTCCTCTGCGATTTTTACCCCACACACATCCCTCTAATGCTAAATTCACAATTCCTTGATGTCTAAAAATGTGTCCTACCAATCTATCCCATCTTTTAGTCAATGTATGCCAGAAATTTCTTTTCTCCCCAATTCTGTTCAGTACCTCCTCATTAGTTACTCGATCCACCCACCTAATCTTCAGCATTCTTCTGTAGCACCATATTTCAAAATCCTCTATCCTCTTCCTGTCCGCACTGTTTATCGTCCATGTCTCACTCCCATACAAGGCAACACTCCATACAAATGCCTTCAGAAAGGACTTCCTTAGGCTTAAATCAATATTCGATGTTAACAAATTTCTCTTTTTCAAAAACGCTTTTCTACCCATTGCCATTCTGCATTTTATATCCTCTGTACTGCGACCATCATTTGTTATTTTACTGCCCAAGTAACAAAACTCATCTACCTCCTTTATTGCTTCGTTTCCCAATCTAATTCCTTCAGCATCACCTGATTTTCTTACACTGCACTCCATTTCGTGTGGCCTGGTGCAAGTCTTTCAATTGGACGCAACTTCGGCGACTTGCGTGTCCCTAGCTTACCTCAGTTATCCAACCGGGGGAAGGGGACCTACACCTTAACGTGAAATCCGAATCACGTGTCGTTTCTGGCGACTTCTCACATCGTTGAGAGGTGAAGGCTAGGTTAGAACGCAGACTGAAAAAATCCGAGGTCCGGCCGGGTTTTGACATATATTACAACTCCTTTTCATACCTTTTTATCTCTACTTAGATGTGCAGCCAGGTTATATCCACTTACATTCACTTTTTCCATACCAGTGACACTGTGATGCTCAGACAGGCATAGTATATCTATTACATTATCAGTTTCTGTAACATCTAAACAAACGATAAGCTCATTATTTCATTCATAAGTCCCCCAGTGTTCTGGTGAAAAATCTTGTGATTTTTTAACATCGTTAAGACCAGTCTGAACTTCTGGCCCAACATAAGTGATATTATATTATTATATCGCCACAAAATGTCAATATTATCGGTATTACCGAACGCAAATATCGATTAAAATAACACATGACTGATTCGATCTATCAAATTTTAATATATACCTGTCCCACATCTCAACCATTGCTGTAAGAAATTTAGGTACAAAAAAAGTGTTGCATCACCACTAATCTAGGTGGTTCACGACCCTTTACTTAAAAATGGAATATATATATATATATATATATATATATATATATATATATATATATATATATATGCAAAAACAACATTTCAGTTCTTTTTATTGCTCATTCCAGATTGCAGCACACACAATTAACCCTAACACCCAGTAACATGTCCTCTGCCATTCATGCAAGCCTGCAGTCGTCGTGGTATACTCTCAATAGATCATCAAGAAAATGATAGTCCACATTGTCCCACTCCTCAGACTCTCAAATTGACTGGTGGTCATCTGGTCCAAAAACAGCCATTTTAAAGTACGTTCGATGGGGTTCATGTCTGCAGAACATTCTGCCCATTCTAATCTTTCTATCTCGTTATAATGAAGGAACGCGTTCAGAAGATGTTAACGACGTGCTTGAAAACTTTAGTCCATTAAGACGAATTCCTCACTGAAAAGCTGCCGATATGGTTGCACTGTAGGTCGGAGGATATGATCCCTGAACGTCATAGTCGTTTGATTGTTTCCCACGGCCACCAGTGGCGGACGGTGGTCCCACATATTGGCACCCCAAAACATCAGAGAGCCACCACCTTGTTGCACTCGCTGGACTGTGTGTCCAAGACGTTCAGGCTGACCAGGCTGCCTCCAGAACCTTCTCTGCCGCTTGTCTGGTTAAGAGCAGATGCGAGTCTCGTCAGTGAATGGCAAATTTTGCCAATTCTGTCAAGTCTATTCAGCATACTGTTGGGCTCATCTATAACGCACTGCGTTGTGTCTAGGTGTCAAAGCTAGACATCGCCATGGATGTCAGGACTGGTGTCATGCACCCTATTAGTACAGTTGATAGCCTTTTGCTAGTGCTCTGTTGCACTCTGAGAAGTCTGGAAACTTGCCTTCATGAGAAGTAACAAATGGGGATACGAACAAACTTCGAATATGACATTCTAGGCATGGCTAAACTACGGTCAGCTGATCCCCCCTCCCCTCACTCACACACACACAAAATGATGAAACGAAGTCTACCATTCACAACAGTTCCGCTGTAGTCGCCGTAAAACTCTCGCGTTATCTTGTATCAAATAAAGTTAGCATTACAGATTTGCATGTTACTATTTATTTTTGTCCTTCAAGTCTCCCTTAATTCTCTTGCATCCAAAATTAAGCAATCTGTTTTCTTTATCTCTATCTATATAAAAGCAAAAGGACAAATTTGGCAGCAATGTAGTTTATAGGTAGAAAACGTCAGCTAAGTAAGTTTTTTCTTTTTTTTTTTTTTTTCTTTGATAGGTGCATGGTGGAACACACTTCTACAGACTCACGAAATCTACAGTTTCATTCCGATCTTCACGAAATTTCGGACGCTTGACCTTGAAAACAAGAGGAAGGTCACTGTCTACCTTAAGTTTCATACGGTACATGCGGGACGGTACTTCCCAACATAAAAATGGATCCCTAAATACCTTGGTCGCGAAATAACTTGAGAACGGATCGGCCGATTTCACAGATCCCTTTTATTTTTTATTTTATTTAATTATTTATTTTTTCGTTAGTCTTAGAACAAGGGTTGTATGAAATAAACTTGAAAATTTTAGAACATCAAACTGCGTTTTTCGATGTGACCCTGCGTTTGTATTGTATATAAATCTATAGTTTTGTTCCGATATTGATGAAATGTTGCACACTCTATCTTAAAAACAAGAGGAATGTCACTGCTTGTATAAAATTTCTTTAGGTACATGTGGAGAGTACTTAACTTACGGAATTTTATAAAATGCATAGTTTTGGTCCAATCTATGAATTTTTGCACACATGACCTTTAAATCAAAAGGAAGATCAATGGGTACATAAATGTTTTATGGTACACGACAGAGGATACTTTGCAGAAAACTTTGCGGAGAGAGAGAAAGGTTGAAACGAAAAGAGAGATGGGAAAGTAAGAGGTGAATGCAGAGAGAGAGGGGGGGGAGGGGATGTGCACTACGAGAGTGCAGGATAAACATACACCCGGGCAACGCCGGATTTACAGCTAGTTAATAATAAAATAGGAACGCGGGTAAGTTACTATGAACAGCATAGTGAACGCATTGTAGCAAAGATAGATACGAAGCAAACACCGGGACTGATGACCCCGTAGTTAAGTCCCATAAGCTATACAAACATTTGAACATTTTGAAGCAAACACCTACCATAGTAGTACATGTTTATATGCCAACTAGATCTGCCGATGACGAAAACATCGAAGAAATTTATGAGATAAAAGAATTTATTCAGACAATAAAGGGAAAGGAAAATATAATTGTGATTTGGGACTGGAACTCGTTAGTATGAAAGGGAAGAGAAGGAAATGTAGTAGATGAATATACATTGGGTAAAAAGAATGAAAGAGAACGCCTGATAGAATGTCGTGTACAGCACAATTTAACCATCACAAACACTTGGTTTAATCATCATGAAAGAATGTTGCAGACATTGGACAGGAGACACTGGAGACACTGGAATGTACCATATTGACTATATAATGGTAAGGCATAGATTTAGAAAGCGGTTTGTAAACTGTAAGACATATCCAGGGGCAGATACTGTGAACATAACTTATTGGTTGTGAACTGCAGATTAAAACTCAGGAAGATAGAACATTCAGGAGATGCAATCTGGAGAAATTGAAAGAACAGAGGTCGTTGACAGTCTCAGAGGGAGCATTACGGAAGGAATGGCTGAAACAGAGGAAGATAATGCAGAAGAATGAGTAGCTCTGAGATTTAGGGTAGTGAAGGCCGCAGAGGATCATATGAAGAGAAGGTAAGGCCTAATACAAATCCCTGGATAAAATACGAATACTGAACGTAATTGGTGAAAGGAGAAAATACAAAAATGCAGTCAATCTGAAAAATAAGTTTCACTGGAAATGCAGACAGGCTACGTAAGAGTTGCTAGAGGATAAATGCAAGACTGTACAAGAATTTAAAACTAGGAGAAAGATGGATACCGACTACAGGAAATATAAGATACATTTGGAGATAAAAGAATCAGCGGTATATATATATATCCTACACAAAGGAAACAAACTTGAAGGGAGTATTCTAGAAATGGAAGACGGAGTAAAGGGAGATACGACACTGCGAGAAAAATCTGACAAAGGACTTGAAGAGTTTAGTAGAAACAAGGCCACTGGAGTAGCTTATCTTCCGTCTGAACTGCTGACATCGTTAGGCGAGCCAGTAATAAAGAAATTGTTCCATCTGGTATGCAAGATGTATGATACATGGGGAATACCCTCATACTTCAAGAAGAATATACAATTCCAATTTCTAAGAAAGCAAGAGCAGAAAAATACTAAAATGACAGAAATTGCAAAATACTAACACGAATTATTTACAGACGAACGGAAAAACTGGTTAAATCCGATCTTGGGTATGATCAGTTTGGTTTTAAGATAAATGTAGGAACACCCGAAGTAATACTTATATTACGACTTATCTTAAAAGGTAGGTTAAGAAACGGTAAATCTAGGTTTTTAGCATTTGTACATCCGATGAAGGCTTTTGACAATATGGCTGGAGTAATTTTTTTTTTATTTATTTTTTTTTTTTTTCAAATTATGAAGGTAGCAAGGATAAAACATAGAGAGCGATCTGGTGTTACAGACGAATAATGATGATAAGATGGGAAGATCACGGGACTAATGAGAAGATGCTTAACAGAATTAGGGAAAAAAGGAGTTTTTGGCATATCATGACTAAGAGAAGGGATAGGTTCCTGGGGCACGTTCTCAGACGTCAACAAATCCTCAGTTTAGCATTAGAAGGAAGTGTGTGGGGTAGCAATCATAGAGGGAGACGGAGGGACGAATACAGTAAGCTGATACAAAAGGATGTAAGTTTCTGTCCTTATTCTCAGATGAAGAGGCATGCACAGGACATGGTAGCGTGAAGAGGTTCGTCAAACCAGTCTGCGGACTGAAGACAACAACAACGTCTGTTTCAACTTAAAAGTGCGGAAATACACCGCTTTGAACTCTCAGTATCACAAAATGTAAACAATTTAACCTTTTTCTAGTTCTCGACTGTTCAAAGCCATGACGTATGGAACAATGCGAGATCTCTCGGGTTATAATAATTTCAATTATAATTGTATTCAAATTTTTGTATGTATCTACAAATAATTTCTTTTTTTAAGATTGGCATCTGGTAACCCTAACTGTATTAGCTACCTGAAGTGTATGAATCAGTATTGACTTTGTATGAGTGAACAAACAGTGTTCCGTGTTGAACTGCTCTTTGTTTTCTTTGTTGCTAATTCGAGTAATATATAAACCAGCAAACGTCAGCTCTCTGTCCCCCTTTCAATCAGCACTTTCATCACTAGCGTCACAGTACGAACATACAATCGTGATGGGCGACATAAATATAGACTTACAGTTAAAATCTCCCTCTGCAGAGAAACTAAGGAGACTGTTCCACTCCAATGATATGAGCATCATCCCGCTCGATCCAACCCATCACACGCTACACAACGATACATTCATAGATATAATAACAACAATTCGACAACTTAAAATAATTCGCGTCAGTCAGACGTCTGCTCCGGGACTCTTTGCTCTTGACGTGATATTCTTAAATTACTCAATTCAGACTACCAGAGAAAAATCTCATCTAGCAACCTACTGAAACCTGAAAAACGTTATCCACGATGCTCTTCAAAAGGATTGCTCAGACATTCCCTGGCATGATATAAGCACTGAAGCGGTAAAGTTCGTGAACTATGTCGCAAAATTATTGCACTGTATTACAAACATGCCCCTAAATGCTCTGTCAAGGTAAAGCGATCTCCCGTTCCTTTGTTTCCCCTGAAATACGGCAGTTAATGAATAAATGCGATGCTGCACATAGAGCCTTCAAGCGTAACCCAATTCCTGATCTGTATGAAGCTTACAAGAAACTTCGAAACAGAGCCAAGCAAAGTGTGATGAATGCCAAAATCAGACATGCACGCTCTGTCGTATGCGGCATATCGAATCCTGCTGCACTGTGGAAAAAGCTACGCAGTTTCGGCATAGGGAAGCGAAAGCCTGGCGTTGTTTTTCAAGCCTCTGCAGACGATTTTAACAATTTCTTCTCAACAGCTGTAAACTGTCAAGTAGCAACGAATTACCAGCCCCAGTATATCACTCTCTCAACAGATAAATTCTTCCTAAAACACGTCTCTACAGACACAGTACGCAAGGTAACTATGAGAATCTCTTCTGAGGCTGTAGGAAATGACGGAGAGAGTGAGCATAGGCATGATTAAAAACGTTGTCGATACTATTGTTTCAGTTCTCCCAGACATATTCAACCTCTTTCTTGTCAGATGTACACATCCCACTGAGTGGAAGCAAAGTTTAATTCAATCTACACCCAAGACTAATAATCCAAAGTCGCCAGTTGACTGCAGGCCGATCAGCATATTACTTGCAATGTCTAAAGCCTTAGAATATATTGCTCATGAATAGCTGACGGATTACTTCAAAACTTATAATATCCATGATAAATATCAATCAGGCTTCCGAAAATACCACAGTACAGCAACTGCGTTAATCAAAGTAACCGACGCCATTAAACATGCTATGGACAGACGTGAAGCAACTATCTTAACACTGCTTGACTTTAGTAAGGCTTTTGATATGGTTGACATTGATGTATTACTAATTAAAATGAAACAGTCCAAGTTCTCAAACAGTGCAATACAATGGTTCGACAGCTACCTCAAAAACAGAAGTCAACAAATCACTTGTGGGTCGGAGAAGTCATCATGGAAAAACGTGTGCTCTGGAGTTCCCCAAGGCTCCGTCCTTGATCCATTACTCTTTTCACTGTATATAAATGTTATTTCTTTAGTTATTCACTCCTGCAACTACCATCTATATGCCAACAACATCCGACTGTACATAAGTGCTAGCCCTAAGAACATCTATGAATGCTCCGTTTCACGAGGGCACTAAACCTAGGTCTTAAGCTAAACCCCAATAAATCCCAGGTCATTATCATAACTCACCCAAAGTTAATCAGCCATTATTTTTGACTGACAGTCCCTGGAACACACCTCAATGCTACCCAATTACCATATCAAAAAACAGTGAAAGACATTGGGATAATCTTGAATAAACACCTTGTAAGGTAAGCCTTATATTACAACGATATATAAGCCTCATTTCGAGAGATTTTGTTTGTTTGAACCTGTAGGTAGTGTATTCATAGTAATTATGATCTTCTGATGACAATAATTTAATTATTGTGATGCGTAATGTAGGTATGCAGTGCAATTGTAAACATTTCATGTCATTTGTTTATTGTCTGTGTTGTATTTATTTATGTATATTTTATTTTATTTATTTTATGTGCTTTGAATGCTTTTCTATTCACTGTAATTACTTGTTTGGTTTAATTTGTGTATGTTAAATATTTCACTGTGAACAAGATCAAGAATCTATACAAAAATGGTAGTCGAAATGGCTTCTCTGGTCAGAGACTTTATTGAACAGCAGCGCTCGCCTGTGGGAGAGCAGGCAAGCAGCAGTATCTGCCGCCACGTGACGTAGATCAGACGTTCGTACGCGGACCTCGAAGTTCTCAAACAATATTTGGAACGAAGTGCTATCATATGTGGAAGTTATAACATGTTTAAAGTGCTACGAAATGAGAAGTATAAATGAAACCTGTTTTTAAGAGTATCAAAATGAAGTTAAAAAAAAACAGACCCACGTTAAACAAAAATTAGTTCAAACACTTGTCTTGCCAAATCTTTACTACTTTGATGTAGTAATGCGGCACAAATAATGAAAGTTCGAGACGCCTCGAGCTAGTGATGAATGCTTATGTTAGGTACGTGTGCAACATACGGTTGTACGGTCATATTAGTCCTTCATATACCCAGCTAGGTTGTATGCTACCACATAGGTGGCGCGATTTTCAAACGCTGTGCTTACTTCATCGATTTCTCAGTCACCAGTACCCCCAATACTTATCTTCTCACATTAAACAACTATCATTATTCCACAACCGCAATACCAGGTCGGATACGTCTAGCATCTTGGCTGCACCTTCACACAACACTAAATCTTTCTCCATGTTGTTCTCCGTCTCAGCCATACGAGTATGGAACACACTGCCATGTAATCTACGTCTTACACTTAAACACTCGACATTCCAGAGGAAACTCAAAATTCACATATTAACGACGGCATAGCCTCCGTTGCTACCCTGCTTTCGGTTCTTTCTCTCCACCATAGCTTTGAACGTAACCATTCTATTTCTCTTCCTCTAACCAATCTACCTCTTCTCTACCTCTCTCACCACATTCTATCAAAATGTTCAAATGTTTGTAGAGCTTAAGGGACTTAACTGCGTGGTCATCAGCCCCTAAACTTACAAACTACTTATGAACTACCGGCATAAACATCCATGCCCGAGGGGGGATTAGAACCCCCGACGTGGAACGACCTCGCGCGTCGTAGCTTAGCGCCTCAATACGCTCGGTCGCTCCTCCGCGGCTCACATTCTATCGTCTTATGTCTCTGCTTGATGTGAATAACTCACAATCTGTAAGAACATAACGAGGCACTTCCTAAATTGTAATAGAATGTGAAACATGGTTACTATACTTTGAAAAGTCATTATTATTATTATTATTATTATTAATCAGAATGAAACTTTCACTCTGCTCGGAGTGTGCGCTGATATGAAACTTCCTGGAGGATTAAAATTGTATGCCGGAACCGGGACTCGATCCTGGGACCTTTGCCTTTCGCGGGCAAGCGCTCTATCGACTGAGCTATCCCGACACGACTCACGATGCCGCCCCACAACTTCATTTCCGCCAGTACCTGACCTCCTATTTTCCAAACTTCACACAAGCTCTCCTGCGAAACATGCAGGACTAACACTCCTGGAAGGATATGGTGGAGACGTGGCTTAGCCACAGCCTAAGGGAACGCTTGCCCGCGAAAGGGAAAGGTCCCAGATTCGAGTCCCGGTTCTGGCACACAATTTTCTCTGCCAGGAAGTTTTATTATTATTATTATTATTATTGTCACTGTTATTGTTAAGGTAATAATTTTTGAATCTTATAAATTATTTATTATTGTTACAATTATATTCTATTAATAATCTGTAATTTTTTCCTTAAATACTTGTATTACACTTGTCTGTCTATAATGTAGCAAAGAAATTGTTCACCTTCAGTAAGCCTGCAGGCCCTAATCTTGCTAGGAAAAAATAAATGCATAAATAAACAAATAAATAATATTGTACACAAAAATGAGACTTGTTTCGTTGGCAGCTTGATGGACTGTCCCACTTTATGAATTGTCAGCCACCGCTTCAGGAACTAATGCGTGGAACGGATCCATCAAATTAATATTCTGTGGCGCTATTCAGAGTGGCAAAAACGATACGATTGAACTATCATTACGAGCGTGAATGAATGAGGGATGTGAAACTGTTACAGGTCACTGCATTTGATATAAACAGTTTCAGAGTGTTAATGTCACCAGAATGATTACCATGTGCTAATGGATTTCTAAATAAACCACTCCTACGACTGCTGCTGACGCGGACTTTCTGCATGACGGATTGTATACGAGGCACGGTGACGTAAGCTACTTGCCGCCAGCGAATTTATTTCAACTTCGCCGCTGTCACGACCACCCGGGGCCACGAGAAATGAGATATACAGCTCCCTCAGCGAACTTGTGACGTCACACGTGCAGTGGAATAATAATAAACTGTGTGCGAAATGTGTTTCGAATATGACATTTCATGCGTTATAAGGCGGTATTTCAAGCATCTATCTCGTGAACTATGTGCCGTACTATGATATGATTGCTAAGGAGCATTCAGTGGTGGATGTGCATACATTCTGCAAAATGTCTTGCGGATATAATTAGTAGTGCGTAAATAATAAATTGTAACGTATTTCCGAAAGCAGTATTTTTACTGTATGAACAGCGGAAAAGTTGTAAGCGTTAAACTTTCTCCCTTTCTCTGCTTTGGAGGTGGTCAGTGAGAAAAAGTTTCGTGGAGGTTTGAAATATGTGTAAAATTTCTTGCAAGTCACTAAGTGCCCTTATTTTCGCATATTGAAGTCTCGTTGTCCATGCGTCGCGTGGTGCGGCATATTTCTGCGCATCCTATTGCTTATGACGTCGTATCTTCTGAACTCTGTGTCTAAGGTTGTTATTATCCACCGCAGAAATTGTTTCCTGATTTGAGGAACATGTGTACCTAGTTTGGGTATAAGCGGTCGTTCAAAATCATGTGGAAATTTGTCACGCATTTCATTTTTATAACATATATCCTAAACTAACAATTCAAATTCAAATGTTTGTAGAGCTTATGGGTCTCAACTACGGGGTTATCAGTCCCTAAACTTAAAAAGTACTTATGAACTAGCAACAACTAAGGACGGCACAAATATCCATGCCCGAGGGGGGATTCGAACCCCCGACCGTAGTGGCCGTGCAGACCGTGAGTGAAGCACCACAGTCCCCTCGGCCACCGCGGCCGGCAACTAACAATTCCCTCAAAACTAAAACAGTTGTCTTCTGCCAATAGGATGCCGGCAGCGTATCTCGTCACGCGTTCCTTCAACCCTTCATTTGGTACCGTGGCCGAGACCCCTGATAACTGTCGCTGACGAGGTGTTCAGTACGAAAGGAAGCCTCTTAACCCTTTCAGACCCTCTGGCTACAATTATGTACACAAATTTAATAGGGTCTAAGATAGATCAGAAACATTTTTTCTCAACTGAAACAACATGTATATGACTATGAGTGTTCAACCTTTTCATCATGCACACTTACTGTCAACTGCGCAAAATTACTATAAAAATACCAAGTAATCAGTGTTGCACTGCGCACCAGCTTGTGAACTCCAGAGAACACGCAGATTGTGGGTTACTTGTATTCCACGGTACAACTGGAAATTAGTAGCAATTATTTTGCATGGCAACTATTGAATGATCACTTTATTTAGTACAGAAGCTAGTTCAACAAAATTAATTATTTCAGTCCATTAAAAGGAGCCTTGCTTTCCAGCATATGTAATTTTGTAGTATGTAAATGGATGCATACAATAGCGTAAATCTTCCTTCTAAAATCATTAACAACCTAAATTAACAGGAATACGTCTCCATATGTCAGAAACTCGAACGCAATTCCAGTGAGGAGAAGACCGTCACCCCGTGGAATCTCTGCAGTACCTCCTCCATTCTCTCTGCCCTATCCGTTTTTCAACAATAATCATGTTTATCTGCCGCCAGTCTAGTACCAACCGGATGCTACCATTCTTTTTGTCTCACCCTCGACGGGCTGCTGTACTTTGACCATGCCTCTTCTAGTCGAAAAAAAAAATAAATAAAAAAGTTCAGATGTTTGTAAATCTATCGGACCAAACTGCGTGGTCATCAGTCCGTAGCTTACAATATACTTAAACTAGGGTAAACTAACCTAAGGACAACACAAACACGCATGTCCAAGGGAGGACTCGAACCTCCAACGGGGAGCAACCACGCGCTCCGCAGGGAGGCGTGTTAGACCGCTCGGCTACTCCACCTCGGCCCTATTCTATTTCGTTCGCCTCAAGCATTTTCTCAAGTTCGGGAATCACGTTTTCTCTAAATGGCCAGGGAATGTCATATGAATCTACTAGAATTTGTGTGTGTCTTTTCACTTCAAATCGCTACTGGTATCCGCTGAAAGATCTAGTGTTTGCTAAAAGCAATCTCGCATTTTCTCTCAATATCGCTTCTAACCCTCGCCGACTTGTTTCGTCAACCTGTTTCAAAGATGTCAGTTTCAGGTTAATCTCTCTAATCTCCTCCAGGTGTTCTTTTCCGAGCTGATGTTTGTTCCTAATGCTACGACCTATTTCCTGTTCATACATCTATGAAATTTTAAGAAACTTGCCGGAATTTAAGCCTTGATTGCGCTCTCATCAGAACGAATCCTTATCGTTGTCTCCTAAAATCAATTATCCTCGCCGGCCGCGGTGGCCAAGCGGTCTGCGGCGTGCCAGTCACGGTCTGCACGGTCACTACGGTCGGGGGTTCGAATTCCCCCTCGGGCATGGATATTTGTGCCGTCCTATTAGCTAGTTCATAAGTAGTTTGTAAATTTAGGGACTGATGACCCCGTAGTTAAGTCCCATAAGCTCTACAAAAATTTGAACATTGTCAATTATCCTCGTCCAAGGTCCAATACTGCCTTTTGTTCTGACTGAAAGTTCCTGTCATTATATCGGCTATTACTTTAGGGATCTCAAACAGATTTCCTCATAGTTTGTGTCCTCCAGTCATGTTTGTTCAGTAACTTCACTAATCTTTTCCATCAATACTTTTGAGTTCTTCATATTAACCTTTGGCAGATTCATTGATTTTTGAAATTTCTCAAATAGACAAACCCTGCCGACAGCTGGTTACCACTGCCAATAACGGCAATGCAGTGAATCTCTCCCACTTTTACCGAAACAACAGGATACATAACATTTCGTGTATTCGTGTCCCCGTCATCATGTGGAATCTCCCTAAAAGGTAAAGCAGTCAAAAATCGAAATATTGATTTGAACACCACAGTGCTTTGCTAGGCATGGTCCTGTTTGGAGGTGGTATGCCGTTGCCTTCCTCCGACCTTCGAACTGACTTACCCAGCCAGTTATAGGGGGACCTACAGTTTAACGTGGGTTCCGAACCACGGTGCTACTCGGTATTTTTCACATGAGCAATATTGTCAGAGGTCACAGGACTTTTTTCCTTCATGCCGTGTGATCTTGTTGACTCCTTTGTCCCTTGTGATGACGCCGGTGATTCTCAGACATTTTGCGGCCTCTGCCCTTCCTCCTGTAGAGGCCAGCTGTCTCGTCCCCCATTTCGCCCCTGGTCACCATTTTGAGGTTCCCATGTATTGTCCAACTGGGGTCGACCTTTCGATCCATTTCTTTTCCACTATCCGTTGCCACCATTTCCCTGACCATTGTTGTTCCCCTGATTCCTTTGATTGCTACTGTTCACAATCCAGTTTTGTCCTTTACTATTGCTTTCTCTTTGTATGTTCCTGTCTCGCGCCTGCTCCTCATTAAATACTCCATTTCCCTCAGGATCCCCTTGAATACATCCACGTCACTCTAAAACTGGTATGTTGCTTGGTAGAATAATGGTAAGGCTGTACTATTGATAGGAAAAAACAGGGTCGCTATAGGGATTTGGCAATTGAGAGCCAACTAAAGGTGGTCTGCTTTAAAGCTACTCATTCAAAGCTGATTTGATGTTAAATGTAGCACTAATAATTATCATCATCTGGTAGTTAACACTCACGATAACTAACTTTTCAATCAAGCTGATTAAAGATTAGTTGAATATATTTATTATTAATTAACACTATAATTCTGTTTGGTTATGGCCCTAATATTAATACCTGCACAGTTAATTAGAAAACAGTGGGTTTAAACTGACTGAAAGCGCAACGGATATTTTGAACACATCAAGAACAATACAGTACTGGCACTTTTTCTTGGCCCCTGAGCGAAGGTCGCTACGAGCGGAAGTTCTTATTCGGGTCGCAGCGCCTTGGCTGTTACGAGAAGCCCCGCCCCGTTCTTGCAGTGCAGCCAGCTCTTACCGCGTAGCTTACTGCTTTCATAAGAGATGGCTTAATGTTTCGCGGAAGGGGCACGAAATTAAGCATAGCTTTAATGTGTAGTATACTTCAACGTTTGAGTAGTCCAAAATAAACTTATTTGTACGAATTATGAACAATATAACTTACCGAAATTACGAGATGCTTCCATTACATTCATCCATGGCTGTCAGTGCCGAGATTTTTCCTTCTGTTTGAAAACGGAAACTTATTACAATAAAGTTGCTACAAAATAATTATTACTTATGGAACTATAAGAAGCGAAATGGTACCAGTCGGTTCCACTGCCATCGTCCGTGGCTGTGTCTGTGCTTGAATTATCGATTCAGTGGTGCTTCCTGGACCCGCGTTAATTATAAAGTTGTCAATTGCTGTTTGCATGACCCCATCACGCCTCCAATAATCCTCCTCCAGTTCTTGGACCTTTCGACAGTAGCCTTACCAGTCCTTAGTTGTGATGGATTGGTAAGAAGCCTCGGCGAGATTTACAAGATGTGCGGCGGACATATCCCCTGTAATATTTCTTTCCCTAAACAATTGATTTAATTTTGCCCAGGCGAACTCAATTGCATTCAGGTCGCAATTACATGGTAGCAGTCTGACCACTTTGTGGCCCTTACTTGCGGCCAATTGGTCAATGACATAGGATTTTTGCGAGGGCTTATTTTGGACAATTAATTCGAACAGATCCTCTTTGCGCATGCTCTCGTCGCATTCCACGTCTTTGCTTTGTAACCACTCGATCACAATCGCCTTTGTGTCATATTTGGTCGGTGGTTTATTGAGCTGCCTGCAGTGGTATGGTGCATTGTTGTTGTTGTGGTCTTCAAAGTTCAAATGTTTGTACAACTTATGGGACTTAACTACGGGGTCATCAGTCCCTAAGCTTACAAACTATTTATGAACTACCTACAACTAAGGACAGCACAAATATCCATGCCCGAGGGGGGATTCGAACCCCTGACCGTAGTGGCCGTGCTGACAGTGACTGGAGCGCCTCAGTCACCTCGGCCACCGCGGTCGGCTGTGGTCTTCAGTCCGGAGACTGGTTTGATGCAGCTCTCCACAATACCATATCCTGAGCAAGCCTCTTCATCTCTGCTTACTGTATCCATCTCTTGGTCTTCCTCTGAGTTTTTTACCCCACACTTCCCTCCAACGCTAAATTCACAATTCCTTGATGTCTAAGAATGTGTCCTACCAATCTATCTCTTCTTTTAGTCAAGGTATGCCAGAAATTTCTTTTCTCCCCAATTCTGTTCAGTACCTCCTCATTAGTTACGCGATCCACCACATTACAAAAGCCTCTATCCTCTTTCTGTCCACAATGTTTATCGACCATGTTTCACTCCCATACAAGGCAACACTCCATACAAATGCCCTCAGAAAGGACTTCCTTACACTTAAATCAATATTCGCTGCTAACAAATTTCTCTTTTTCAAGAACGCCTTTCTACCCATTGCCATTCTGCATTTTATATCCTCTGTACTGAGACCATCATTTGTTATTTTACTGCCCGAATAACAAAACTCATCTACCTCTTTTATTGTTTCGTTACCTAATCTAATTCCTTCAGCATCACCTGATTTTCTTACACTGCACTCCATTACCCTAGTTTTACTCTTGTTAATGCTCATCTAATATGCACCTTTCAGCACACTGTCCATTCCGTTCAATTGCTCTTCCAGGTCCTTTGCTGTATCAGACAGAATTACTATGTTGTCGGCAAAACGCAATGTTTTTAATTCTTCACCCTGAACTTTAGTTCCTTCTCCAAATTTCTCCTTGCTTTCCTTTATAGCTTGCTCAATGTACAAAATGAACAACATTGGGGAAAGGCTACAATCCTGTCTTACTCCAACGACTGCATCCCTTTCATGCCCTTCAACTCTGACAACCGCTGTCTGGTTTTTGTACAAGTCGTAAATAACCTTACGCTCCCTATATTTTACTCCTGCTTGCTTCAGAACTTGAAAGAGTTTATTCCAATCAACATTGTCAAAAGCCTTCTCCAAATCTACAAAAGCTAGAAATGTAGGTTTGCCTTTTCTTAATCTATCTTCTAGGATAAGCCGTAAAATGGTACATTATCTAGCACAATCACAGAGTGAGGTGGTAAGTTTACAAGAACCTTCTCTTGAAACCACTTCTCAAAATTAGCATAGTTCATCTGTCCGTGGTAATCACCCTGCGATGATTTCGCCCAGAACTGGAGCTGTGCTTCTTTAAGAAAACCCTTTTTCGAGCCGACGCTTCCTATAATAAGCCTTCTGGAGGCACTTCCCCGAGCTGTAACACCCGTCACCCCTTCCGTCTGGCAACATTTCCCAAACGTCAAATTATTGTCGACCCAGGTCTCGTCTAAATAGAAAATTTCTGTCCCCGCTTCTCTTGCGTTTTTCAATTGAACGACGAAACGAGACCGCCAGAAGACTGTGTCTGGGCGTTCAAACAAGAGCTGTCTTTTATTTTGGACCTTCTTCCATTTGAAACCCATGGACTTTAACACATTTCTCAAAGAGGTACACTCCATTTCAAATCAATCTTATTTTTTAAAACGGGCAGCAGTTTAGCAATTGATGGTACAGCCTTCTTCCGCGTATAAAATTCCTCAATCGTGTCTCTAATTACTCTCTTATTAAATTTATCCACTGACGTCTGAATTTCACCACTTCTTGGCCTAAGAAAAGTTAAATTTTTTTTTTTTTTAAATCTTAGAAAGTTGAACTACATTCTCCACTCATACATTGAAATGAAGTTCAATTAAATTAAATTTCAAGTAAAAAACATTGTGTAAATGTTCTGCTATAAAGTACTTTCAGAATATTTCAAGTAAAATATGCGCACTGTAACTTTTCTCTACGTGCCTTATGCTGAAAATACGTCATCTCACGAAGCTATAAGGTACGGTGCTGCGAAGAGACAAGTTTTACGGCTTCAGCTATCGGACGATAGATTTCTATTTGCTACGTAAAATTTTTCCACTCCCATGAACCACAGACATTGCCGAGGTGGCGTGGCTTGCGTGCCTCAACGATACAGATAGCCGTACCGTAGGTGCAACCACAGCGGAGGGGTATCTGTGGAGAGGCCAGACAAACGTGTGGTTCCTGAAGAGGGGCAGCAGCCTTTTCAGTAGTTACAGGGGCAACAGTCTGGATGATTGACTGAGCTGGCCTTGTAACATCAGCTAATGTGGCTTTGCCACACAGCTACTGCGAACGGCTGAAAGCAAGGGGAAACTACAGCCGTTACCTTTCCCGAGAACATGCAGCTCTACTGTATGAACATATGATGATGGCATCCTCACGGGTAAAATATTCCGGAGGTAAAATAGTTCCCCATTCGGATCTCCGGGGGGGAGGGGGGACTACTCAGGAGGATGTGATCATCAGGAAAGACAATACTAGCATTCTACGGGTCGGAGCGTGGACTGTTAGACCCCTTAATCGAGTAGGAAAATTAGAAAATTTAAAAAGGGAAATGGATAGGTTGTAGTTAGATATAGTGGGGATTAGTGAAAGTCGGTGGCAGGGTGAACAGGATTTCTGGTCAGATAAGTATAGGATTATAAAGACAAAATCAATTGGGGGTATCACAGGAGTAGGATTGATAATGAATAACAAAATAGGAATGCGGGTAAACTACTATGACCAGCACAGTGATCACATTATCATTGTCAAGATAGATACGAAGCCAACACCGACAACAGTAGTACAGGTTTATATGCCAACTAGCTCTGCCGATGATGAGGAAATCGAAGAAATATATGAGGAGCTAAAAGAAATTATACAGACAATTAAGGGAGAGGACCACCCCCATGAACCACAGACATTGCCGAGGTGGGGTGGCTTGCGTGTCTCAACGATGCAGATAGCCGTACCGTAGGTGCAACCACAGCGGAGGGGTATCTGTGGAGAGGCCAGACAAACATGTGGTTCCTGAAGAGGGGCAGCAGCCTTTTCAGTAGTTACAGGGGCAACAGTCTGGATGATTGACTGAGCTGGTCTTGTAACATCAGCTAATGTGGCTTTGCCACACAGCTACTGCGAACGGCTGAAAGCAAGGGGAAACTACAGCCGTTACTTTTCCCGAGGACATGCAGCTCTACTGTATGAACATATGATGATGGCATCCTCTCGGGTAAAATATTCCGGAGGTAAAATAGTCCCCCATTCGGATCTCCGGGCGGGGACTACTCAGGAGGATGTTGTCATCAGGAAAGACAATACTGGCATTCTACGGATCGGAGCGTGGAATGTTAGATCCCTTAATCGGGTAGGAAAATTAGAAAATTTAAAAAGGGAAATGGATAGGTTGAAGTTAGATATAGTGGGGATTAGTGAAGTTCGGTGGTAGGATGAACAGGATTTCTGGTCAGGTGAGTACAAGATTATAAATACAAAATCAGTTGGGGGTATCACAGGAGTAGGACTGATAATGAATAAGAAAATAGGAATGCGGGTAAATTACTATGAGCAGCACAGTGATCGCATTATCATTGTCAAGATAGATACGAAGCCAACACCGAAAACAGTAGTACAGGTTTATATGCCAACTAGCTCTGCCGATGAGGAGGAGATCGAAGAAATATATGAGGAGCAAAAGGAAATTATTCAGACTGTTAAGGGAGAGGAAAACTTAATTGTGATGGGAGACTGGAATTCGGTAGTAGGAAAAGGAAGAGAAGGAAAAATAGTAGGTGAATATGGACTGGGCAGGAGGAATGAAAGAGGAAGTCACCTGGTAGAATTTTGCACGGAACATGATTTAATCGTAACAAACACGTGGTTTAAGAATCACAAAAGAAGGTTGTATACGTGGAAGAGACCAGGAGACACCGGACGGTATCAGATAGATTTTATAATGGTAAGACATAGATTCCGGAACCAGGTTATAAACTGCAGGACATACCCAGGGGCAGATATAGACTCTGACCATAACTTGTTAGTCATGAGCTGTAGGCTGAAGCTGAAAAAACTGCAGAAAGGTAGGAAAATAAGGAGATGGGACTTAGATAAATTGAAGGAAAGTGAAGTTCTGGAGAATTTCAGAGGGAGATTTAGGCAACAATTGCCCGAAACAGGGGGAAATAAAACAGTAGAAGAGGAATGGGTAGCATTGAGAGATGAAATAGTGAAAGCAGCAGAGGACAAAATAGGTAGAAAGGCAAGACCTACAAAAAATCCTTGGGTATCACAGGAAATACTAAATGTAATTGATGAAAGGAGAAAATATAAAAATACAGTAAATGAAACAGGCAAAATGGAGTACAGACGACTAAAAAACGAGATTGACAGGAAGTGCAAAATGGCTAAGCAGGAGTGGCTGGAAACCAAATGCAAATCTGTAGAAGAATGTATAAGAAGGGGAAAAGTAGATACCGCCTACAGGAAAATAAAAGAGACATTTGGAGATAAGAAAAACAACTCTACGAATATCAAGAACTCAGATGGGAAACCAGTTCTCAGCAAAGAAGGGAAAGCTGAAAGGTGGAAAGAGTACATAGAGCAGCTCTACAAAGGAAATGAACTTGGAGACGATGTTGCAGGAAGGGAAGGGGAAGTAGATCAAGATGAAATAGGAGATACTATACTGAGAGATGATTTTGACAGAGCCTTGAAAGACCTAGGCCGGAACAATGCCCCAGGAGTAGATGACATACCCTCACGGCTACTAAAGTCTCTGGGAGAGCCAGCCATGACAAGACTATTTGGACTGGTGTGTAGGATGTATGAGACAGGCGAAATGCCCTCAGACTTTAAGAAAAAGGTAATAATCCCCATTCCAAAGAAATCAGGTGCAGACAGGTGTGAAAATTACAGAACCATCAGTTTGATAAGTCATGGTTGCAAAATTTTAACACGAATTATCTACAGGAGAATGGAAAAGCTGGTAGAAGCTGACCTCGGGGAAGATCAGTTTGATTCAGGAGGAATGTAGGAACCCGGGAGGCAATACTCACTTTACGTCTTATCTTAGAAGATAGATTAAGGAAAGGCAAACCCACATAATTGGCTTTTGTAGATTTGGAGAAAGCATTTGACAATATTGACTGGAATACACTCTTTCAAATTCTGAAGTCAGCATGGCTAAAATACAAGGAAAGAAGAGTTATTTACAACTTGTACAAAAGCCAGACCGCAGTTATTAGAGTCGAAGGGCATGAAAGGGAAGCATCAGTTGGGAAGGGAGTAAGACAGGGTTGTAGCCTTTCTCCGATGTTATTCAATTTGTACATCGAGCAGGCGGTGAAGGAAAGCAAGGAAAAAATTTGGAATAGGGATTAAAGTTCAGGGGGAAGAAATAGAAATCTTGCGTTTTGCTGATGACATTGTAATTCTGTCAGAGACAGCAAAGGACCTGGAAGAGCAGTTGAATGGCATGGATAGTGTGTTGAAGAGAGCATATAAAATGAACATTAACAAGAGCAAAACAAAAATAATGGAATGCGGTCTTAGAAAATCAGGCGATGCTGAAGGAATTAGATTAGGTAACGAAACAATGAAGGTGGTAGAAGAGTTTTGTTACTTGGGTAGTAAAATAATATGCAATGGTCGCAGTACAGAGGATATAAAATGCAGAATGGCAATGGGAAGAAAAGCATTTTTGAAAAAGAGAAATTTGCTAACATCGAATATTAATATAAGTGTAAGGAAGTCTTTTCTGAAGGCATTTGTGTGGAGTGTTGCCTTGTACGGGAGTGAAACATGGACGATAAGCAGTGCGGACAGGAAGAGAATAGAGGCTTTTGAAATGTGGTGCTACAGAAGAATGCTGAAGATTAGGTGGGTAGATCGCGTAACTAATGAAGAGGTACTGAACAGAATTGGTGAGAAAAGGAATTTTTGGCATACCCTGACTAAAAGAAAGGATCACTTGGTAGGACACATTCTTAGACATCGAGGAATCGTAAATTTAGCATTGGAGGGAAGTGTGTGGGGTAAAAATCGCAGAGGTAGACCAAGAGACGCGTATAGTAAGCAGATTCAAGTGGATGTGGGTTGCCGTTCTTATGAGGAGATGAAAAGGCTTGCTCAGGATAGAGTAGGGTGGAGAGCTGCATCAAACCACTCTCCGGACTGAAGACCTTAACAACAACAAGGGAGAGGAAAACTTAATTGTTATGGGAGACTGGAATTCGGTAGTAGGACAAGGAAGGGAAGGGAAGATAGTAGGTGAATATGGTCTGGGCAAAAGGAATGAAAGAGGAAGCCGCCTGGTGGAATTTTGCACAGAACATAATTTAGTTATAACAAACACCTGGTTCAAGAATCACAAAAGAAGGTTGTATACGTGGAAGAGACCAGGAGACACCGGGAGATACCAGATAGATTTTATAATGGTAAGACATAGATTTCGGAACCAGGTTTTACAGTGTAAGACATACCCAGGGGCAGATATAGACTCTGACCATAACTTGTTGGTTATGAACTGTAGGCTGAAACTAAAGAAACTACAAAAAGGTAGGAAAATAAGGAGATGGGACCCGGATAAATTGAAGGAACCTGAGGTACTTAAGTATTTCAGAGGGAGCTTTAGGCAACAATTGACAGAAACAGGGGAAAATAAAACAGTAGAGGAGGAATGGGTAAAATTGATAGATGAAATAGTGAAGGTAGCAGAGGACAAAATAGGTAGAAAGGAAAGACCTACAAAAAATCCTTGGATATCACAGAGATACTAAATTTAATCGATGAAAGGAGAAAATATAAAAATGCAGTAAATGAAACAGGCAAAATGGAGTACAGACGACTAAGAAATGAGATTGACAGGAAGTGCAAAATGGCTAAGCAGTAGTGGCTAGAAGGCAAATGCAAGGATGTAGAAGAAAGTATAAATAGGGGAAAAATAGATACAGCCTACAGGAAAATAAAAGAAACATTTGGAGATAAGACAAACAGTTCTATGAATATCAAGGACACTAATGGAAAACCAGTTCTCAGCAAAGAAGGGAAAGCTGAAAGGTGGAAAGAGTATATAGAGGGGCTCTACAAAGGAAATGAACATAGAGACAATATTGTAGGAAGGGAAGATGATGTAGATGAAGATGAAATTGGAGATACTGTACTGAGAGAAGAATTTGACAGAGCCCTGAAAGATCTAAGTCGAAACAAGGCCCCTGGAGTAGATGATATTCCCTCAGAGCTACTGAAGTCTCTGGGAGAACCAGCCATGACAAACCTGCTTCATCTGGTGTGTAAGATGTATGAGACAGGCGAAGTACCCTCAGACTTTAAGAAAAATGTTATAATCCCCATTTCAAAGAAAGCAGGTTCAGACAGGTGTGAAAACTACAGAACCATCAGTTTAATAAGTCATGGTTGCAAAATATTAACAGGAATTATATACAGAAGGATGGAAAAGCTGGTAGAAGCCGACCTCGGGGAAGATCAGTTTGGGTTCAGGAGAAATTTAGGAACACGGGAGGCAATACTCACTTTACGGCTTATCCTATAAGATAGATTAAGAAAAGGGAAACCTACATTTCTAGCTTTTGTAGATTTGGAGAAGGCTTTTGACAATGTTGATTGGGATAAACTCTTTCAAGTTCTGAAGCAAGCAGGAGTAAAATATAGGGAGCGTAAGGTTATTTACAACTTGTACAAAAACCAGACAGCGGTTGTCAGAGTTGATGGGCATGAAAGGGATGCAGTCGTTGGAAAGGGAGTAAGACAGGGTTGTAGTCTTTCTCCATTCTTATTCAATTTGTACATTGGGCAAGCTATAAAGGAAAGCAAGGAGAAATTTGGAGAAGGAATTAAAGTTCAGGGTGAAGAATTAAAAACATTGCGTTTTGCCGATGACATAGTAATTCTGTCAGATACAGCAAAGGACCTGGAAGAGCAATTGAACGGAATGGACAGTGTGCTGAAAGGTGCATATAAGATGAACATTAACAAGAGCAAAACTAGGGTAATGGAGTGCAGTGTAAGAAAATCAGGCGATGCTGAAGGAATTAGATTGGGAAACGAAGCAATAAAGGAGGTAAATGAGTTTTGTTACTTGGGCAGTAAAATAACAAATGATGGTCGCAGTACAGAGGATATAAAATGCAGAATGGCAATGGGTAGAAAAGCGTTTTTGAAGAAGAGAAATTTGTTAACATCAAATATTGACTTAAACCTAAGGAAGTCCTTTCTGAAGGCATTTGTATGGAGTGTTGCCTTGTATGGGAGTGAGACATGGACGATAAACAGTGCGGACAGGAAGAGGATTGAGGATTTGAAATATGGTGCTACAGAAGAATGCTGAAGATTAGGTGGGTGGATCGCGTAACTAATGAGGAGGTACTGAACAGGATTGGGGAGAAAAGAAATTTCTGGCATACCTTGACTAAAAGAAGGGATAGATTGGTAGGACACATTCTTAGACATCAAGGAATTGTGAATTTAGCGTTGGAGGGAAGTGTGTGGGGTAAAAATCGCAGAGGAAGACCAAGAGATGGATACAGTAAGCAGATTCAGACAGATGTAGGTCGCCGTTCTTATGTGGAGATGAAGAGGCTTGCTCAGGATAGGGTATTGTGGAGAGCTGCATCAAACCAGTTTCCGGACTGAAGACAACAACAACAACAACAACAACGTAAATTTTGTTAAGAAGTAATCGCTTTCCACCTTTACGCATCTCTCACAGTAAAATAATATTAGAGTAACTATCAACAGCACCATAAGAAGTAAAATTGTTGAAATGGAAGTTGTTAAATAGAAGTATTAAAGTGGTTACCGGTAACGGGTAATACTGATTAAATAATTCTATTTATTGAAAAGGAAACTACTTTTGTACTTTATACATATTACGCAATAAATAAATATATTTGACAAATATATGAAACTTACCGCTTCTTGCCAGGAGTAGCAGGTGATTCGCCAGGACGAGTTCTCATAAAATTTCGCAGCCTTTTTAGGCTGCGTTCGATTTTGCCTGTAAATGTTGCCGCTCTTTTGAGAGATTTATTAAGCGGGCGTAGAGCGCTTTCTGTGTCTTCTCCCTGTCGCAGCACTGAATGACGTTCATTATCACTCTCCTCGCACCATTCTGAATATCAGCCCTCCGTTTTCTCATAGGAGTCGTCGGTGTACGTGGAGTACGTGGTGTTGAAGGGCCAGGTACAGCCTCGTCGCTCATTTTTACGAATAAGAGAATAACTCTACAACGACCAATACCAGACCCGAATCAACAATACACAATGGCTACGGCCCACAACTCTGTTAAGTCAGCAAGGTTGGCAGAGAGTGTAAACATTCCGGAGCTGCCCGAGCTCACAGGGGCTAGGAAATAGTGCGCTAACTGCACGTAGTCTGCATAAAGCTTACTGACTTCACGATAAATCTGACTGCGAGAGAAATCTGGAAAAAACACAAACCACTTTCTATAATGGAACTGCAAGAATTTATTTCGCTAACTGACTGATTACAGTAACTTAGTATCTTGTTCACCTGTCTAGCATTGCACAACAATCACTATTCTCATCAAATGTCACACCAACCAAGAATCTGTTAATCAACTCAGCTTAGTCAATACTATGCTTTGATTTTAATAGTCAATAACTTTCAATGAAAGGAAGAGGGCTAGCTTTCTAACTACAAAAGTGAAACAGGTAAAGAAGTTTAACTTTCTCAATTATTATTAACAATAATGATTACATTACCTTATGTTTGGAGAACAACAAAAATCTTCTCAGACTGATACATATATGAATGATACAAAATCTAATAAAGACAGAACAGTGTCTGTGATAATCAGATTTCAAAATTATTCCAACAGCTCGTACAAAACTTGCTGCCTCAGCAGCCAACTAAAGCACGTCCGTTCAATACCAGAGCTACACACCGACTCTACTCATTCTGTTCAGCTATTACTTACATACATAGTCTTTGACAGAGATGTTACACAACAGAGTAAACCATAGACGTAGTTACTCAAAGAAGTTCATATAACGTTTTACATACAAATATCGATACAAAAGAGGCGAAACAATATTAATGAATTTGTACAGACATGTTTCAACTCCAACATATGCCTGCTAATAATGGCTGGTATTATAGTTGAAGTTTCGTAAAACACAACCTGAAAATGTCTCATGGGCTACAAGGATCGTTCAAGTACTGATTCTTTTTAGTTATATTCCTAAAGAATTTAACGGGACTTATGAATGACGAACCTTTCATATCCCTGCACATACTAAGCTCGACTTGGATCCTTTTCTGAGTTTTCCGGTTCAGAAATGCCTCGCGGAATTCCTGAAACGTTGAGAAAGATGACGCTATATTTCTCATGCTCTCAGCGGCTGCTACTTCTATGTAAGAACGGACAAAATCTACATAGGACAAAACAACTAGGGGACAGGTTCTGAAGTATCGTCATCGGTAGAATGAACTAAACTGGTTCGACATCTTTTTTTTTTTTTTTTTTTTTTTGGTTCTATGAAGTGGAGGCAACAACATTACGGCAACGGAGATACTGGTAATAACAGAATGTTGCTACAGAGGGTTTTGGTGTTGACTTTGCCAAACGATTTTACACAAGCAGTTGGGTTCAGATAGTGTAGTGAGCAGGTAGTGCAATGCTAAAACAACGTGACTTACCGGAAGCTATGGCATGGAGAGCCAAAGGAAGTTTGGAAGCGGGACAGAGAGAGGTGGTCCAAAGTGCAATTTCTAGAACCTGGATGCGATTTCAGACAACAGGGACCATTAAAAGAAGGCAAGGTCAAGGTCGTCCACAACTAACATCAGCAGGAGATGGCCGTTTCCTCCGGTTAACAGCTCGTCGAGACACGAGGCTGAATGCAACTCAGCTGCAACGCACTCACCAGGTAGCAACAGGACACAAACAGTACGAAACCGCATTCGGGAATGTGGCCTCTAGGCACAGAGGCCTGTGGTGTGTGTCCCATTAAAACCACGACACCATTTAGACCGCAGAAACTGAGCGGAGGAACATTATGAATGGAGTCGTAAAGAATGACGAGGGTTCTGTTCACAGATGAGTGAAGATTTTGTGTTCGACCGGGCAATCGTCATTTGGAGATAAAGTGGAACAATTCTGTTTTTGAGGAGGAAAGACACCCTATCATGGTGGTGAGCGAATGGTGTGGGCAGGAGTCAGTATTGGCGGCGGTACGGTCCTCTGTGTCGTTCAGAATGGAACTTTGACTGCTGAGAGGTATAGAGGCGAGATACTTCGACTTTTTGTTGTGCCGTACGCTGGCGCCATAGGAGATGGGTTCCTTCTGGTTGACGACAACGCTCGTCTCCACAGATATGCACTGGTTGATAACATGCTTCAAGCTGAGGGTAATGAACGAATGATGCGACCAGCTTGTCCAGCGGGCTTGATCCCGATTGAAAATTTCTGGGAAGCACTTGGCATTGCAGCCAGACCAGCAGTTCGCACAACGTTTAAGACCTGGACATTGCATTCATGGAAGAATGGCCAAATCCGTCAAAAACTGATTGATAACCTCATACTGTCCACGCCAACTCCTAATTTTTTGAGCTGTGTAGCTGATATCTCAGGTGCCAAGGGGTGGATTAGTAAGGTCAAACTGGCTTATACAAGTCTTAGGACGTAGAACAGGGTTTCTGGTCAGGTGAGTACAGGGTTATAAACAGGAAATCATTTAGTGGTGACGCAGGAGTAAGTCTGATAATGAATAAGAAAATAGGAACGCGGTTAAGTTACTATGAACAACATAGTGAATGCATTATCATAGCAAAGATAGACACAAAACCAACACCGACCAGAGTAGTACAAGTGTATATGCCAACTAGCTCTGCCGATGATGAAGATGTCGAAAAAATGTATGAGGAGATAAAAGAAATTATTCAGAAAATTAAGGAAGAAAAATCTTGATTGTGATATGGGACTGGAAGTCGGTAGTAGGAAAAGTAAGAGAAGGAAATGTAAGAGGTGATTATGGGCTGGAAAAATTGAATGAAAGAGCAGACCGCTTGTAGAATTTTTTTGCAGGGCACAATTTAATGATCACCAACACTTCGTTTAATCATTATGAAAGAAGGCTGTATACGTGGAAGAGACCAGGAGACTCTGGACGGTATCAGATTGACTTTTTAATGGTAAGAAATAGATTTAGAAACCAGGTTTTAACCTGCAAGATTTACCCAGAGGCAGATACAGACTCTGACGATAACTTATTGGTTATGGACTGCAGATTAAAACTTAAGAGACTGTAAAAAGGTAGAAAATTAAGGCGATGGGATCTGGACAAATTGAAGGAACCACAGGTGTATGAGAGTTTCAGGATTGGCTGAATTGAGGGAAAGTAATACATTAGAAAAAGAACAGGTATCTCTGAGAGATAGTGAAAGCCGCAGTGGATCACATAGGCAGAAGGACAAAGGCTAATAGAAATCCGTGAATTACACAGGAAATACTGAACTTAATTGATGAGAGGAGAAAATATAAAAATGCTTTAAGTGAAGCAGGAAAAGGGAGTACAAATGTCTGAAAAATGAGATAGACAAGAAGTGTGGACAGGCTAAGCAAGGAGTGGCTAGAGGACAAATAGAGAAACGTAGAAGACTGTATAACTAGGGGAAAGATAGATACTGCCTACAGGAAAATAAGAGATATTTGAAGACACGAAAAGCAGCTGTATGAGTATCAAGAACTAAGACGGAAAACCACTGCTAAGCAAAGAGGGGAAAGCTGAAATGTGGAAGGAATATATAGAGGGTCTATACAAAGGAATTAAACTTGAAGGCAGTATTCTAGAAATGGAAGACTTATGTGGAAGAAGATGAGATAGGAGATGTGATACTGCCAGAGGAATTTAACAAATCGCTGAAGGATTTGAGTCGAAACAAGGCCCCTGGAGTGGATGATATTCCGTCTGAACTGTTGATATCGTTAGGAGAGCCAGTCATGAAAAAGTTGTTCCACATGGTATGCAAGCTGTATGAGACAGGGGAAATACCCTCCGATTTCAAGAGGAATTCCATAGAAAGCAAGTGCAGACAAATGTGAAAATTACAGAACTATCAGTTTAATTAATTTTTGCAAAATACTAACACGAATTATTTATAGACGAATGGAAAAACTTGTGGAATCCGATCTTTGGAAAGATCAATTTGGATTAAGGAGAAATGTAGGAACACGGGAGGCAATAGTCACATTACGGCTTATCTTAGAATATAGGCTAAGGAAAGGCAAACCTACGTTTTTAGGAATTGTAGATTTGGTACAGGTGTAAAATATAGGGAGCGAAGACTTATATTCAACATGTACAAAAAGATACTGCGGTTATTAGAATCGAAGGGCATGAAAGGGATACGGAGGTTGGGAACGGAGTGAGACAGGGTTGTAGCCTTTCCTCAATTTTGTCAGTCTGTACATTGAGCAAGCAGTGAAGGAATGCAAGGAGGAATTTGGAGAGCGATTTAAAGTTCAGAGAGAAGAAATAGAAACTTTACGGTTTGCCGATGACACAGTAATTCTGTCAGAGACCGCAAAGGATCTGAACGAACAATTGAATGGAATGGACAGTGTCTTGAAAAGAGGGTATAAAATGAACATCCACAAGAGTAAAACAAGGCTAATGGAATGTAGCGTCAGAAAGTCAGGCAATGCTGAAGGAAGTAGTAGATGAGTTTTGTTACTTGGGTGGCAAGATAACTTCTGATTGCCCAAGTAAAGAAGATATAAAATGCATAAATGTTAGGAAGTCCTTTCTGATAGCATTGTCTGGAGTGTAGCATTGTAGGGAGTGAAATGAGGACGATAAGGAGTTAAGACAAAAAGATTATGAAGCTTTTGAAATGTGTTGCTACATACGAATGATGAAAATTAGATGGGTAGACAACGTAACTAATGAGGAGGTGCTTAACCGAATTCAGTTTCTGTCGTATTCTGACTAAGATAAGTGATAGATTGGTGGGACACATTCTGAGATATCAAGGAATCGTCAACGTAGCATTAGAGGGAAGTGTGTGGGGCAAAAATCGTAGAGGGAGACGAGGAACGAATACAGTTAGCAGATTCAAAAGAATGGAGGTTGTCGCATGTATTCTTAGATGAAGAGACTTGCACTACGTGGAGATCTTAATCAAACGAGTCTGCGGACTGAAGACCACGCCACCATTTCAGAACTGATAATGCCGAACACAATAGAGTAAATGTGATATAATCTAAAAATATCTCATTGAAAATAACTGAAACCAAGTTCAATACTTCCGATTCAAAATGTACTTACAGGTAACTGAATTTATTTTGAACATTTACAAGACATAAAATACACTCTAAAATTTTTCCTACTCGGTAGTATATATATACAAACTGAGCTGTTAGTGCCTATATTTCACTCTGCAGCCAATACTAGACATCGAAAACGAATTAATTCTCTCATTTGTGTCTCTCATTCTCTTATGTTTCCTGTTCTCATAGCGTGAAACCTATAAATTTGCAGTGCTAAATAAATTTCAATTAATTTTTTTTTCATGACCTTGGAAACACAACTGTTCGAATTTCGACCACAGGCAATAGTAGGAAATTAAATGAAGCTATGTATGACACAGGCACTCCCTTGTCTAGCCGCCATGGCGTAGTCGAGCGTTCTAAGGCGCCTTGCTACCGAGCGCGCTGTTGCTCGACGTTGGATGTTCGAGTCCTCCCTCGGGCATAGGTGTTTGTGGTGTCCTCAGTATAATTTATTGTACGTTAAGTAGTTTTTAAGCCTAGGGACTTATGACCAACGTAGTCCCTCAGATTTACACACATTTCATTTGAACCACCTTGTCTAATTGCCCCCTTTACTGAAATGACGCGATCTGATTAACAAACAGAGACATCGCGGGCTGTAACTTGAAGAAAGCTATGAAGCAACAGCGGGCGAGATCGATTGTCAGAACTCAATGAAACGCAAGGTCGATTGTCAGAACTGTGACTCGAGGAAATGCTGGAGCAGGCGCATATCACCTGAATCTAAATGAAGAGCAGAACACTGCGGGCTCCCGACCGGAGCTACGTCACTGAGCCAAGTCTCCAATACAATGTCCGTAGACTTGAGCTACTGGCAGGACGCGCTCGGTCCCTGACGTTCCTACTCGAGAGCAGCGACCGAGTCGTCGACTACCTCATCTCTCCAAAAACAGAAGAACTAATCAAAGCGGCCCAAAACAGCCAGGTGCCGTGCTGCCTCATTCCTTCTCTTTCCCGTATCGGGATCTCCGCGGCCGGACTTCGCGTTCTCATTGAAACACGGCCGCAACAATATTCTTCGTTATAACAAGCCGAAATTTCACACAGCTTGTCGGTAGTCCCATATATGATGATATTGCGACAGAACTGAGACGACACTTACCCAATCATGACACACGTAACTTGATAAGATATGGTGACACCTTTCAAATGAATAGCCTTATAGATGCTATCTCAGATACGGTCCGACAGGAGTTCCGGAGAGGTCAACGGTAAGCTTCAATCACAACGGGATCGACCAAGCGGCCGATGTGACGACTGGTCCTTAGTGTCGTTGAGAAATCCGCCGCCCCTGGACCAGGGGGACCGGGCGTTACCACAGAAGAAGAACGTAGGCTAAGTTATACAGAGTTAGTTTTTAGTTAGTTACTGGAATTAAGGGGAGACGGAAGGCAAAGGGGCTCAAAAACTCGATTTTTATATTTTAGCGTATTTGAAATGCCTGGTATTTTTTGTTTTATATAAATCCGACAATTTTTTCGTGAGTTATGATTGTTTTTCTGACGCTCTGCGCAATCTGGCCACGCCTTCCGTTTTGCGCCATGCGGAGAAAATGCACACAGCATTCTTTTACTCCTTGTATATTATTTCACGCTTCTATTGTTTTTATCACTTCAATGTTTCCTACCCTGTATCTACAATCGATACTTTTTTTGATCGTGTTTGTTATTGTTTTCGAACGTTATTGGTTGAACTTGATGAAGTTTGTTGTGAGTGAAGTACGTCTTGATTTGTATTTTCCTGACCCAAGTGGTGACATGGAAGTAAAAGGAGTTCTCAGGATTTTTAATCGGTCAGTGGCAAACAGAGGTGTCAGATACACACAGTATTTAGGGAATGGTGACAGCAAGGCTTATGACCGGGTAAGTGCAGAACAACCCTATGGTCCTAATGTCACAATTTCTAAATTAGAGTGCATTGGGCATATCCAGAAGTGAATGGGGTTCAGGTTAAGAAGATTATTAAAAGAAAAGTCAAAAATAGCATTGGAAGACGGTAAGAAGATAGGTGGCAAAGGTCGCCTGATAAAGTTTGAGATAGACAGATTACAGAATTATTGTGGCTTGGCCAGAAGAAATGTAGAGAATTTAGAAAACATGAAAAAAGCTGTATGGGCTATCTATTTCCATAACCTATCCACAAATGAAAATCCTGTGCACTCTCTTTGCCCAAATGGTCCTGATACTTTGTGCAAGTACAGGAGAAGTGACACATATGACTACAAACTTCTTTACCTGCAGCAGTCATGAATGAAATTAAACCTATATTTAGAGAACTTTGTAAAGATACCTTGTTGAAGAAATGTCTTCATTGGAAAACCCAAAATTTAAATGAATGTGTAAATTCTGTCATTTTGACCCGGTTACCAAAAACTGTATTTGTTCAGATCACAACCCTCAAATTTAGTGTTTATGATGCTATTTTATGCTACAATGATGGCGTAACTATAAAATTGGATGTTTTGGAATTATTGAGCATACAATCTAGTGGAAATACTGCAAAATCCTTGGGCAAATAGATAAAGAGAGAATCCGCAAAGCCGATATTACTAATTTAAAATGCACAAAAGAAGCTAGACAGAAAAGAAGAGGGACCAAGAGAAGAACAGAAGATCAGTATGATTCAGATGATGCTCAATATGGTGCAGGAAAATATTAGTGGTAAGTAATTCTCATCAGTAACTGTACTAGAATTGCAATATTAAACTTTAAATTCATTTTTCTCAAAACTACATTTTTTTTTACTTTCAGGTACCATTATTTGATAAACTAATTGGATTAGAAAGATGAAATTTCGTCTTTTTGTACTGAAGATGGTAATAAATCATTACAAGTAAATTGAGAACCACAAAACAATCATCAACTGTTTTATATTAATTGATGTACTAAAAAAGTTAAATTGTACTGGTGAAAGAATAAATTTTTTTCTTCAAAACCATTAGAGTTATTATGTTTATTTTATTTGTAAATTGAGGCATATATGTTATACATATATGCAGTAAAAATTTCGTTGTTTTATCACTTATAGTTCCTTTGAAAAGTGTACCTATTCAAAGGGTAAAATAGCATTGGCAGAATAGGGATAAAATTGCCTTTCGTCTCCCCTTAAGCATTTATAACAATTTCCTGTAGCCGGCAGTGAAATCAATGGCCAGCCCGCTGTCAGGGGTATATCTGTTAGGCTTATCTCAGCAGACCTTGGCCACCCCAGTAGGTTTGTATTCAGTCTGGCAGGAATAATAGTAGTTATAATTGTTCTTCCGTACTTATTAGTAATGTAGAACCATGGTAGTCCTAGGAAAGAAACTTGTAACAAATGTTTTGGGCACAACTCTCACTAACAACATGTAGCTTAGCAAGTTCCGTTAATGTATAAGGTGATGGGTTACAATGAAGAACATACAATAATTTTTCCAAAAAGAAAAAAGAAAAAATTATAGCCAGAAAAAAAACGATTTTTTCCTCCAGGCGTAACGTGTGTGCAAAGACCACAAACTGGGTGGTATGGTTTACAGCTTGATTCTTTTTAGTTATATTCCCAAAGAATTTAACGGGGCTTCTGAACAACGCATCTTTCATATTCCTGCACATACTAAACTCTGATCCTGTCCTAAGTTTTCTTTGACCAGTACCGGTTTAGAAAGTCCGCACGGAACTTCTAAAACATTGAGCAAGATGTCAACATGTTTCTCATGCACTCACTGTGTAACCACGGATGAAATGTACACTGGTCAAAAGAATTAGGGTACAAATTCAGATATCTACGTTCTGAAGTACTGTCATCGGCAGAATGAGCTAAAATGGTTCGTTGTATTTCTGTCGGTTCTACGGAGTGGAGACAATAACATTACGGCAACGGAGAAAGTGGTAATAACAAATATAACTTAATCCTCCAGGCGCAACGTGTGTGCAGAGACCACAAACAGTTGCGTGCCTTACGGCTCGACCGCCTGTAAACTCACATGCCATCCGCTCGTGGCATTCCTACCTACTGTAAGCTGCTTATCAAGCGGTCAGTGGCGAAGGACATGTTGGCCACCACCAGACATCGTTTCAAACGCAGTAAATCCGCTCATCGGCGGTTTCCAGCTGTAGCTTTTGTGCGCCAATTCCCAGCAATTTTCCCGTAAATGCTGCCTTTCACTGAGTTCCGAAATCGAAAGTTCCAACTCAGCAACCCTTACATACATAATTGAGCAAAATAATAAAGGATTATTTATAGATAGTAAAGATAGGCGTACTTCTGAAGACAGTAATTCCTAGACATAATTCATGAATATCACACTGCTTGTTAAGCAACTTTAATTACTTTGGGTACTTCCCCACGTTCTAGTCGCTCGGAAGACAAGTATTGGCGGGTGGAAAGTAATTCCACCTTCCAACGTAACGACCGTATTGGTATAGATATCCAATTCACATTATTAGTTTAGATTGATACTTGTTCCATATATCATGAATACGACACTTCGTAATGATTTGGAACGTGTCAGGTTAATGAAGGATGCCTGTACAGGACTCAAAATATTACATGACACAATTTTTTTATTATTATTATTTTTATTGTTCTTTTTTTATATTTTCTAATTCATATCTAAAAACTCGTTCAATGACTAGAATGCGTTGTCATTCTTTTAATTTATTTTTAAATGCTAGTTGGCTATCTGTCAGGCTTCTGATGCTTAGTAGGTGACCAGTCCCTAAACTTACAAACTACTTATGAACTAGCTTATACTAAAGACGGCACAAATATCCATGCCCGAGGGGGGATTCGAACCCCCGACCGTAGTGGCCGTGCAGACCGTGACTGGAGCGCCTCAGTCCCTCGGCCACCACGGCCGGCAACTAACTTTTCATCTTCATCAATGTAGAATGGCAAAGTCATTTATGCATTCAAGATTAGTAAAGAACCTAAGACTCTAATCCAGTGGCACCCTCCTTGGTAGTCCCCCAGTTTGAGGAATCGCCTGATGTTGTGACATTACATGAACCACGTATTACTCTTGCATACATTACTTTCTCAAAAATTTCCGATAAATCTGTCAGAAGAGAGATTGGGTGGTAGTTGTTAACATCTGCTGTATCCCCCTTTTTACGCAATGGTTTGATAATGCTATATTTCAGTCTATCAGGGAAACCACCTTGCTTCAGAGAGCTATTAGATAAGTGACAATTGTATCAAACTGTGTAGGTATGGCCATTCTATTAATAGCCTTGCCTCTTCTAAGGAACATCTAGATCCTATTTTCTCCACAACATTTAGAAAATGATTATTGAAAATTTTTCCATTTCTGACATTTTTAGTACACTTATCATTCAGTTTTATGGTAATACAGTCTTCCTGTCCTTTTGGTTGCCCTGTTTCCCTTTCAATTTCTCTTTAAATCAATCGGACTAAGACAGTTTACAACATGATCTCCTGTTTGAAGAGAATAAGATAAAGAAAGTAAGGGATTTGAAACCAGTCATTAAGGGTTACATTAAAGATACAGAGCTGAATATTATTACTGACTCTGGTACTGAAGTCAGTATACTATCTAAAGAGTTATTTAAAGTCGAGAGAAAATACCGGAATTGTACGACATTGCCAGTAAGAAATGTGAGAATTGTTGGGGTTACTGGTGAGAAAAGGCAGAATATCAACGAAGAAATTTACCTATCTTTTACAATTAACCAGTAATCTTTCTCTCATTCATTTCTAGTAGTGGATAAACTAAATGTAGCCTTGATCTTAGGTATTGATTGGTGATATACGTATGATGCTCTTTTAGATTTTAAGAATTCCACTCTCACAGTTCATGTCGAAAACCATATAGTTAAAAATAAGTTTGACCACCCAGGAGATGCAGATAACAACTACGAGTCTCTGCATATTAAATATGTGGACTCTATGAATCTATCTCTAAACTGTGAGGAGGCAGCATATGAAGGATATCATTCTGACTTTAATGACAGTGTCAATAAGGCAATAAGGGATAAGTGTTAATACGTTCCTCTCCCAGCAAGAGAAAGGGGAGATTGAATTGGTATTATTAAAATTTAAGACGCTTTTCTCAGATAAACCTGGATGTATTACAGATTATGTGTGTAAGCGTAAGACTAAAAATCCAAAACCGTTCTTTAAGAAGCCATATCCAATTTTAGTGGAGTTAAAGGAAGCTGCCACTAGGGAGGTAAATAAAATGTTAGAACAGGGTATCATTGAGAGATCATGTAGTGCCTTCAACAGTCCATTATGGGCGGTGAAAAACTTGGGGGTGGAGTTCATCTAGTATTAGATGCCAGGGAATTGAATAAAATCATTGAGATGGAAAGGGATAGACCTTTGCCTACGGAGGAAGTACTTCTAATGATTACAGGATCTCGTTATATGAGTACTATGGATTTAACAGCTGTATATCATAAAGTTACCATACATTTTGACTGAAGAGAATATACAGCTTTTCTTTTTGAAAGTGAGTCTTATCAATTTGAGGTGTTACCCTTTGGACTTAAAGTATCTGTGGCAACATTTATAATAGCTTTAGACTCTGCATTAGGTCCACAACTATCTCGGAAAATAATTTTGTACGTTGACGACATCCTTGTTGTTACAAGGACATGGTAAAACATCTTTCTGTTTTACAGTAGTTGTTTGAAAGGTTGATTGCCAAAGGTATTATTTTAAAATTGTCCAAATCATATTTTGGGGAAGAAGAAGTAGGGTTTTAGGACATATATTATTAACACTAATCTTTTAGACCTACTTAAACAAAAGTATGTATGGACTTGGGGACAGGAAGAAGATTTAGTTTTTAATAAAATAAATGATGCTTTAGTAAATGCGAAAATGTTATACCATCCGAAATTTGAAGAAGAATTTTGTATGTATACGGATGCTTCCGATTACGGAATTTCATGTGTTATCTTTCAGGGGGAATTAACTGATACATCGTCCTATAGCTTTCGCTAGCAGAACCTGAAATAATCAAGAAAGGAATTACTACGTAACGAAGAAAGAAGCTCTTACCGTTGTTTGGAGCTTCCAACGGTTTCGTGGGTTACTTAGCGGAAGGAAAACTATTGTGTATGCCGATCACCAGGCTTTGGTTTTTCTGCCCAATTCTAGGTTATTACACCGAAGGTTACTGAGCTTGTATTCGCAGGAGTTTTATTATGAAGTACGTTATGTAAAGGTTTCACTGAATGTAGTGTCAGATACACTAAGCAGGCTTCCTCTAGGAATGGAAAATATTTGGATCACTGAGGAACCAGGGACTAATTATCATGTTTATTTCCTGAATAATAAAGAAGGTCAGAAAATGAAGCAGATAGTAACAGCTATTATGATTAACCAACGACTTGATCCAATCTTTGGTAAAATATTACAAACCTTTGACAATAATGAAAACACTTTTGTAGTTAAAGATAATTGGTTGTATTTTAATAATTTAGTGTATTGGAAAGCAAAACCTGAACATACCTATTGGAAGATCTGTATACCAGAAGCAGTATTACATGACTTAGTAGTATACATACATGAAGGCTACGGTCACTTGGGTATCCAAAAATGTATCAAACATCTCATGAAATTTTACTATTTTAGGAATATGACAAGTATAGTCATAAGTATTAGCCGAACATGCGAATTGTGTCAGAAGATAAAACTAGGAAATAGTTCTCCTAATTATAAATTATATTCCATAATTCCTCTTGGATTATGGGATATTCTTTCAATAGACTTTTTCGGCCGTTTACCACGTAGTTTAGCTGGTTTTAATTATGTCTTTGTAGTGCTGGTCTAAATATGTGAAGCTGTACATGTTAAAAAGGGCAAATACTTCAAGGGTAATACGTTTTCTTACCCGAGACTACTTTGTTAATTGGGGCACACCTAAAAGAATATTATCCGATAATGGTAGTGCTTTTGTCAGCAACAAGTTTAAAGAGTTGTTAAGATCTTATAGTATAAAACATATTCTTATTTCTAAATATCATCCACAAGGAAACTCTGTGGAACGGGTAATGAAAGAGCTAAGTAGACTCTGTAGGACCTATTGTGCTTCCAGACATATACGATGGACTAAATTAATTCCAGAATTTGAAAAAAAAAATTAAATGAATTGCCTCATTTAAGTAATGGTTTAGCACCACTTGAAATATTAGGGGAACGTATAATAGGAGAACCTTTATTGACCGCTATTCCTTGGCCTTCATTAGATAAGAGTAATCCAATAAGGCAAAAGGATGTTAAAGAACAACTGATAAAGAACGCTGAACAACGAACGAGGAAATATAATGAGCAAGCTAAGGTACCTTGTTTTCAGACTGGGGACTTAGTGCTTGCATTGTCTCATCCGAGAAGTCGGAAAGAAAACAAAGAGTGTAAGAAGATTTTCTTTTTATATGGAGGACCTTATGTAGTATACAGGGTTCCTCATCCAAAGGCTGTAGTATAACAACTCAAGACGCGACACAAGACGACGACTAATTTTAGGAGGAAATCTATTAAGTATAAGTAAATATATTTTTGTTTGTACAGTCTACCGAAGAGATATCTTTTTGAATGTATGCAAGAAGATATATAATACACTGTACTCCTCAGCGAATACATAAATAATATTATGTGCGTTATGTTATAGGATGAAAATCTATCCATATTAGTAGATATTCTCTATGAAATAATTTTATTAAATTTTTTCTTTTAGATTATAGAGGTGTATAGGAGATTATGGCAATAAATGGCAGGGAAACGCGGATTGTAGTCGTAACGGAGTAGATGATGGTTTACATAAAATGAAATATGGACTATGGGACATCCGAAGTTATGGATTGCGAGAACATGGTGATGCGTCTTATATATAAGTTTGCATGGGCCGAACTTGACGCTATCACAGTTCTCATAGTATCCTAAAATACGTACGAAGGCCAAAGCGAAAGCGCCGTGCCGATGTTTCAAAGACAGTACAAATTAATCCTCTTATTACCTCATATAATTAAGAAAGAAAGAGAATAATAATATTGAAAAGAGAAGGATATATAGACACGTATTGGGAGGTAAGTACAAATAGTGTACAATAATATGTCAACATAGCTGTGTGAGGGATCTCAACTGGAGACTGGTGAAATTTTATTTGAGGCAACGCCGCGTTGAAACTTTTATAGGGAGTTTTAGACGTTACTACATGTTATTTAATGAAGAAAATGAAGAGTTATTAAAGTATATTACGTCTTATTAAGACTAGTTCACAATAATTGTGAATTTAAAGTATAAGAAAAACAGAAGCATATGTCGTTTCGAGCAGTTGGCAACGCTTATACAGCAACTAGTCATACTGCTTTTGTAACGTCTGTAATGGAAAGGATAACTTACCATTTTACCGATAGATGTTGTTGCTGTGGTCTACAGTCCGCAGACTGGTTTGATGCAGCTCTCCACACTACCCTGCCAGTGCAAGTCTCTTCATCTGAGAAAACGTAGGCAACCTACATCCTTTTGAATCTGCTTACTATATTCGTCCATCGGTCTCCCTCTACGATTTTTGCCCTACACACTTCCTTCTAATGCTAATTCCTTGATTTCTCAGAATGTGTCCAACCAATCTATCCCTTCTCTTAGGATATGCCAGAAACTCCTTTTCTCTCCGATTCGGTTAAGCACCTCTTCATTAGTTACGTGATCTACCCACCTAATTTTCATCATTCGTCTGTAGCACCACATTTCAAAAGCTTCTATCATCATTTTATCTGAACTCCTTATCGTCCACGTTTCACTCCCATAGAATGCTACACTCCAGACAAATGCTTTCAGAAAGGGCTTCCTAACATTAAAATTAATATTGGATGTTAACAAGTTTCGCTTCTTTAGAAACGCCTTTCTTCCCATAGCCATTCTCCATTTTATATCTTATTTACTTCGACCATCAGAAGTTATCTTGCTGCCCAAATAACAAAATTTATCTACTACTTTTATTGTCTCATTACCTAATCTAATTCCTTCTGCATCGCCTGATTTTCGGACATTGCATTCCATTACCTTCGTTTTACTCTTGTTAACGTTCATCTTATATCTTCCTTTCAAGACACTTTCCATCCCATTCAATTGTTCTTCCAGATCTTTTGCGGTCTCTGATAGAATCACTATGTCTTCAGCAAACCGCAAAGTTTTTATTTCTTCTTCCTCCACTTTAATGCCCTCTCCAAAGTTCTCCTTCCATTCCGTCACTGCTTGCTGAATGGTCAGATTGAACAAAATGGGGGAATGGCTACAACCCTGTCTTACTCCCTTCCCAACCTCTGCGTCCCTTTCTTGCCCTTCGATAACCGCTGTCTGGTTTTTGTATAGATTGAATATAACTCTTCGCTCCCTATATTTTACCCCTGATACCTTCAGAATTTGGAAGAGTGTATTCCAGTCGACATTGTCGAAAGCTTTCTACAAATCGACAAACGCTAAAAACGTTGGTTTCCCTTTCCTTAGTGTATCTTCTAAGATAAGTCGTAATGTGAGTATTGCCTCCCGTGTTCCTATATTTCTCCTAAATCCAAGCTGATCTTCCCCGAGGTCGGATTCCACAAATTTCTTTATTCGTCTGTAATAGATATGTATATTAAATAGAGTATGAAACTAATTATATTTATAGGACCTTTTAGAAATAATGGCTAGCAACAATAATAAAGAACAATGGTGGTTTTTAACGTTATAATATACTTTCGAGGAAAGAAAGGGGAAGGTATATTACGAGATAATGGTAGGAACAAAGCAAATATTTTTAACCAAGGGCATTAGTGGTTAACTTTACCAAGCTTTATCGGTCAAATAATTTATTTGTACGTTGAATACGAAATTGTTCCAAAAGGCATATGATGTATGCGTGAATCATTACACCTACCTACTAGGTAGTGCTCATTGTAATAAGACGTGGTTGATCCCTTTCTTACTTATATAACAATAAGAAAGATTTTCTAAATTTTGTTTGCGGAATAAATTGTATTTTTTCTTCTTTGAATTTGAAACTAATTTAAATGGGCACACCCTGACACGAAGGAAAGGAATTTATTCCATAGAATATTCAGGTAATAGCGTCATGAAAAGAATATTTGACTCCGACTGATTACAGTTTGGACGTTCCGTCAAATACATGCAATAGCTACAATGCATATAATTTGTATGATCACAAAAGCCACTTAAAAGAGTAATGAGATATAAAGACAGACGAGGAAAATGTGAGGATACTACAATATTAGTGTAAATAGAATACACCGACACTCAGAGCCTATTCATAGACATTTTAAAGGGAATAATAAACTGTTTTCTTTCATAAATTATAAAGTTATATGACGCTCAGAATATTGCATGGATAGGAATAGTCATGACTAATTCAACTTGGCGGGAGTGACTTGTAACGTGATTCGTGTTGAAACAGTTTAATAAACTGAAGTATAGCTCTGATGACTATCACGTATAACTTATGAAGCAGGACTTCTTATATTTTGTTCTTAAAGAGTGGCTACAGAAATAGTATTATTAAATAAAAGAAATATAAAAACAGTTAAAATATATCTTGTTCCATGCTAAACTGAGCTTGTGGGTGGGGTATGTACTGCGACGGATTATTGTCTCCACTACTACTTTATGTCAGCTCAGTTTCGCAGAAGATTATGTTTATATTTTATGTTTTTAAACGATTTTTATGTAAAGGTTTTGTGTTATGTGATTCTTAAAATAGTTTTCGTGTGTTCCTTGTGTTTCATGTGCTGTGACCGCGATTCAAACTACGAGAGCAACATATTCGACGCCGAGCTCAAGGAGGAAACATCTGCCCATTTCAAGTCGCGGGTCGACGGCCACGAAGCAAGAAGATGCTGGTCTCTGCGGTTATCGTCGCGGATATTGACATCATTATATAAACTTTCCTAGAAAATCAAAAAGACCGTAAAATCAGTCTTTGTGTAACTGTCATTGAGTTATGATCTGTACTGTGAGAGCGATAAATGTCATTGTGTCTCGAAAGTTAACCAAGTCTCAACGATCATTATTTTGATATTTATAGAAATTTTACAAGAAATATATTCATTGACAGGAATGGAAGAATTGTTTACTATCAAACCATTTTACAATTTGAAAGAAGACATTTATTGAAAGTTATTTTGCTTGACAGATAAAGCAAGAAGACTTTTATCAATTTTTAGTATTTTAATCAATCGATCTTATATATCAATCGATCCTCAGTAAACAGGACATGTAATATCTGTGTGCAACCAGCACAACTACGAACTTCTATTTGACAGTTCGATCTTTAAGGGAACTTTAAAACATTTATTTCAAAGTGACAGTTTTAAAGAAATGCAAACCTAGAATCATATGCTTCTTCTATCTGCGCAAGGATCTGTCGTTGAAATTTCACAATACAGGAAAATTATATTATTTGGATTATTTTTTTTTCCCCTTGTTCACGAGGGCCGACTTTCGGATCCTGGAGTCTGACACGGCACATTAAAAATTTTGTATTTAGTCCCATGCAAGAAAAGGTTGTACCGCCGCATAATTTTACCTTTATAGCTACTATTTTAGTTCTTTCAGACGTTTTTTAACACAGCATGAGGAAATAGATCATTAGTCGTCATTAATTTCCTAATAATTGTAGGTATTCCAATTACATGATGACGAGTCTATAATAAAAAAAAAAAAGGTGTTGTGAAATCCTAAAAGGACCACAATAAAACAGCTGAAGTGGATAACGGGGCTTTTAATCAGTTATTAACCTTACAATTTTTTATTATTTTAACTGTTTGGCTGTTCCTTTTAACATGTATAACTTGTTCATCTGTGGATGCCCTAGGTATAAGATTGTATGCCACTAGAATAGATAATGTTTGTGAGAACATATTCGACCTACTAGCAACAAATAATCAGGCGCTAATAGGGAGCATCAAAACAGACACAGGAATTAATAAAACACAAAGTTGTCACGAGACTGAATGTCGGAATTCCCAAATACACCAAACATAAAAGAAATTTTTTTATCCAAAAAAGCAGATAAAAATTTGATTAATTGTTATGGTCTTCAATCCGGAGACTGGTTTGATGCAGCTCTCCACCCTACTCTATCCTGAGCAAGCCTTTTCATCTCTTCATAAGAACGGCAACCCACATCCATTTGAATCTGTTTACTATACGCGTCTCTTGGTCTCCCTCTGCGATTTTTACTCCACACACTTCCCTCAAATGCTAACTTTACGATTCCTCGATGTCTAAGAATGTGTCCATCAAGCGATCCTTTTATGCCAAAAATTCCTTTTCTCACCAATTCTGTTCAGTACCTCTTCATTAGTTATGCGATCTCCCCACCTAACCTTCAGTATTCTTCTGTAACACCATATTTCAAAAGCCTCTATTCTCGTCTTGTCCGCACTGCTTATCGTCTATATTTCACTCCCGTACAAGGCAACACTCCACACAAATGCCTTCAGAAAAGACTTCCTTACACTCAAATTAATATTCGATGTTAGCAAATTTCTCTTTTTCAAAAATGCTTTTCTTCCCATTGCCATTCTGCATTTTATATCCTCTGTACTGCGACCATCGCATGTTATTTTACTACCCAAGTAACAAAACTCATCTATCAACTTCATTGTTTCGTTACCTAATCTAATTCCTTCAGCATCGCCTGATTTTCTAAGACCGCATTCCATTATTTTTGTTTTGCTCTTGTTTATGTTCATTTTATACGCTCTCTTCAACACACTGTCCATTCCATTCAACTGCTCTTCCAGGTCCTTTGCTGCTCTGACAGAATTACAATGTCATCAGCAAAACGCAATGTTTTTTATTTCTTCCCCCTAAACTTTAATCCCTATTCCAAATTTTTCCTTGCTTTCCTTCACCGCCTGCTCGATGTACAAATTGAATAACATCGGAGAAAGGCTACAACCCTGACTTACTCCCTTCCCAACTGATGCTTCCCTTTCTTGCCCTTCGAATCTAATAACTGCGGTCTGGCTTTTGTACAAGTTGTAAATAACTTTCCTTTCCCTATATTTTACCCCTGCTGACTTCAGGATTTGAAAGAATGTTTTCCAGTCAACATTGTCAAACGCTTTCTCCAAATCTACAAAAGCTAAAAATGTAGGTTTGCCTTTCCTTAATCTAAGATAAGACGTAAAGTGAGTATTGCCTCCCGGGTTCCTACGTTCCTCCTGAATCCAAATATTTTTCTGAAACTAGAAATTTAGATCGAATTTCAGTGAGAGAAGCTTACAACATGTGCCACAACGAAACCCTGTCACGTAATTTGGTACAGAATCCTAAGAAATTCTGGTCGTATGTAAAATATATTAGCGTTAAAACACAATCAATACCTTCGTTCCACGATATAAATGGTTATGCTATTAACGACAGTTCTGCTAAAGCAGGATTGCTTAACACAGCTGTTCGAAATTCCTTCACTAAAGAAGATGAAGGAAATACTCCAGAATTCCTATCAAAAACAGCTTACACCACACGTAAGTTAGAAGCAGATGTCCCTGGAGTATTAAAACAACTTAAATCACTTAAAAAATGTAAGTCTCCCGGTTCCGATTGTATACCGATTAGTTTCATTTCAGAGTATGCTGATGCAACAGCCCCATACCTAACTATCATATACAACCGCTCACTTCGCTAACGTTGCGTACCTAAAGACTGGAAAGTTGCACTGGTCACTCCAATATTCAAGAAAGGCAATAGGATTTTAGAAGGTATACTTTCCTCAAATATTATGAACTACCTCGAATAGAACAACATATTTATTGTCTCACAGTTAACACGGATTCAGAAAGTATTGTTCTTGTGAAGCACAGCTAGCTCATTACTCGTAAGATGTGATGAATGCTATCGACAAGGGATCTCAAATCGATTCCGTATTTCTAGATTTCCGAAAAGCTTTTGACACTGTACCTCACAAGCGTCTTCTAATCGAATTGCGTACTTATGGAATATCGCCACAGTTGTGCGACTGGATTCGTAATTTCCTGTCAGAAAGAAACACAGTACGTTGTAATTGACGGAAAGTCATCTAGTAGAATAGAAGTGATATCTGGCGTTCCCCAGGGATTATAGAGACGCTACTGTTCCTTATTTTTATGAACGATTTAGAAAACAATCTGAATGACTCTCTTAGACTGTTCGCAGACGATGCTGTCGTTTGTCGGTTAGTAAAATCTCCAGAAGATGAAAAGCAACTGCTAAATGATTTATATAAGATACCTGCCTGGTGAAAAAATTGCCAATTGACCCTTAATAATGATTAGTGTGAGGTAATCCATACGACCAGTAAAAGAAATCCGTTAAACGTCAGTTATACGATAAGTCAGTCAGACCTACAGGCCATCAATTCTACTAAATATCTAGGAGTAACAATTACGAAAAACTTAAATTGGAAAGATACACAGAAAATATTGTAGCGAAGGCGAACCAAAGACTACGTTTCATTGGCAGAACACTTAGAAGATGCAACAGTTCTACTAAATAAACTTCCAACACTACACTTGTGCTTCCTATTTTGGAGTAGCTGCGCATTGTGGGATCAACACCAGGTGAGACTAACGGACGATTTGAAGAAAATATAGAGAATATATACATGTGGCGTCTGTTCCGAAAAGTACAGACGACACTTCTGATCCTGCAGTTGTTATTATTTAATATTCATAGAATATATGACATCAACTTCGATTAGGCAAAGCTGAAAATGTGTATCCAGCCGGGATTCGAACCAGGGTCTCCTGCTTTCTAGGCAGTTGCGCTGACCCCTACACCACTGGGGACCGCACCTGCTAGGACTACCTAGGCACGCCTCTCGTGGGCAGGGCGAAGCTGGGAATTTGTATCTGACGGGAGGCGTGCCTAGGTAGTCCTTGCAGGTGCGGTGATCACTGTGTCCCCAGTGGTGTAGGGGTCAGCGCAACTGCCTAGAAAGCAGGAGACCCTGGTTCGAAACCCGGCTGGGTACACATTTTCAGCTTTGCCCAATCGCAGTTGATGTCATCTATTCTATGAATATTAAATATAGAGAAGGGCAGCTCGTATTGCATTATCGCGATATAAGGGAGAGAATGTCACGAAAATTATGCACGAATTGGGGTGGAAATTATTAATAAAAAGGCGTTATTTGTTGCGCCGAGATCTATTTGTGAAATTTCTGTCAACAACTTTCTCTTCAGAATGCAAACATTAAATGCTGATTTTGTGTCCCAGCCTCGTCGCCACTTTTGTGTCTCGTTTCCGCCGGATGATCTAGGTGTCGGTGGCCGAGTAGAAAGAGACCGACACAGGAATAAATGATGCACGCTTGTGCGGTATGGAGGTGACCAGCCAATGGGACAGTAGAAACTAGAAACACTAGAGTAAATTAGAACGATATATATATATATACTTAACTTTTACATAGTTCTTGACTGCAGAAGGCTGATACATAGATTAGATAGAGGCCTGCCTACTGTTGATTGCTAATGCCTATCCGATAACCAAGTCTTAACTGGTGCCTATCTGATTCCGAAGCGTTAACTGGTTCCTATCTCAGTCCCAAGTCAACGATGTCGTTCGTTGGTGGCCACGAGCGGAGTTGCAGCAGAGGTCGCTCGTGGCTGACGTCGTAAGAACGCCGCGCCGTGCGTGCATGGCGGCGCGCGGCGAAAGTAGGTGGCGCGCACTTTATACTTGTGCGACACCACAGTTGAAATATTTGGAAGGCTTATTGGACTTAACTGCGGGGTCATCAGTCCCTAAACTTACAAACTACTTATAAACTAACATACTAAAGACAGCACAAACGTCCATGCCCGAGGATTCGAACCCCTGACGGGGAATGACCTCGCGCATCGCATCATAGTGCCTCAATGCACTAGGCCACTCAGCCGCAGCAATGTGGTTATACATTGTTAGCACCCACCTAATAGGGAGACATGATCATCATAATAAAGTAAGAGAAATCAGATCTAAAACAGAAAGATTTAGGTGTTCCTGTTTCCCGCGAACTATTAGACAATGGAACTATAGGGAAATATCATAAAAGTGGTACACTTCAATGTGACATGTAAAGTATCCATGTAGATGTAGAAGTTCTGCGCAGTCATTCATTTCTGGTGAAATTTGCAGTAGCGGAAACGAATCAGAACTGGGGGGAAAAATCTTTATGACTACAAGTATTTAATGTATGGTTTTACTGTCACGAACAAGAAATTTCACTGTGTAATATGTGGCGACGTGTTGTACGAGTATGGAACCATCAAAACTCATGCATCACTTCTTAATATTTCTTCGAAAGGATACTGAAAACCCTTAACCAGCAACAAACTACTGTGATCTAATAAAAAAAATAGTGTTGTTATTATTTCATTAATAATAATAGAGCATTTGAACATTCCTTACCAGCTGTAAAATACTATAATATAGGAGTAAAAAGGTATTGTTATGTATTGATTAAAACTAATATTAAGTTAGAGGTGTCGAGGGGAACTGGATCTCATCGTTTAATACTAAACTGGCATCGTGAGCCAAATGTTTATTGATTTCCAATATTTCCAGTAGTGTCATCTTTCTGCTTTTCTTCAGGGGATGTAGGATCTCACAGTTTACATCATAATCACGGCCTTCTCTGAGCAGATGTTCAGCAAAGGCTGAATCTGTCTTTTTTTAGCCGCGGTGGAGTAGCCGAGCGGTCTAAAGCGTCTCGCTGCGGAGCGCGCGGTTGCTCGCCGTGAAGATTCGAGACCTCCCTGGGGCATGGGTGTGTGTGTTTGTCCTTAGGTTAGTTTACCTAGGTTTGTAAGCTCCGAACTGATGACCACGCAGTTTGGTCCGATAGAATTACAAACATTTGAACTTTTTTTTTTTTTTTGTCTTTTTTAACCTCCAGCTTCTCTCATGTTCTGATAATCTAATAGCTACAGCCCTGCCAGACTAACCAACATACATTTTCCCACAATGTTTGCATGTGATCTTGTATATCACTCTGTGATATGGGTTGAATTTTGTCCTTACTATTGAATAAATACTTAGAAATGTTATTTGTATTGTAAAATACAGGCCTGTAATCTCGAGATTTTAACTTTCTACCAATTTCATCTGAAATTTTACCTAAATATGGGATTTCACACCAGTTTTTCTAACTATTGTCTTGTTCTTGTTGGCCAGCATATAAAAGTGTTCTGATTTTTCTCATTTTCTTCTTAATCAGTATACTGTCAATAAGGGCAGGGCTATAGTCATTACTGGATGTTATATGTTTGATTGTTTGTAATTCTGATTGAAATGCAGAATCAGATAATGGAACAGATATGAGGCGATGGACCATAGAATGGAAAGCTGCATGTTTATGGCTGTGTGGATGCTGGGAACTAGCAGGGATAACTGTATCTGTTACTATGGATTTTCTGAAAATACAGAATAAGTGTTTCTTTGTGCTAATGTCAATAGTAAGGTCCAAAAAGTTTATAGAAGATCCTCCTAATTCCATACTGAAGTTAATTTTCATGTGTTGGGAATTTAAATATTGTAAAAAGGTATCTAATCGTCTGGTGGTACCAGTCCATAAACACAGTACATCATCCACATACCTGAACCTCAGTGGTTCCTTCTGTAAGAAAATCTGCTCAAAATGATCCATGAAGATCTCAGATAGAATGGGACTAAGTGGAGAACCCATAGCTAGGCCAACAGACTGATTGTAATACTTATTTTCAAACTGGAAGTAATTTTGCTTCACACGTCTATGTAGCAATGAGATGCAAAATTGGATACTGGTACAGGCCCGGATTCACGACTCCTAGGGTGGCGGTTTGTATTGGTAAAAACTCTTCAAAGGTGGCGGGAACAGAAGTGTCCTTCCGCGAAGACGTTGTCCCCCGGGTTTGAACTTAACGGCTCGCCATCTTGCCAATTTAATATATTAATTACTACAGAACAAGGAAAATAAATTCGCCCCACGAGACGATGGTCCTCTGGTCAGGCAAGCAAACGGTAATTTTAGAATGTCGGGGAAAATTAGTTTCATATGATTTTATTGGCGATTAATTTTACCAACTCCTTGAATATTAATCGGACCTAACTTTGTAATACTTCAAAAAAATTCGTCATTTTTTATTAGATTGGAATCCTTCGTCAGAAATTTAAGAATTATTTTATTTATGCCCACTCTCTTTGTCCTAAAGGCTGGCCATGTGGTACATGACACCTTTGTGCTGTTCTGTTGAAAGTCTTAGCTCTACAAAGCTTGCGAGCATTATAAATAACGGTAGCAGCACGGCACAAACGCTGTTACGTATCTTGATTAACAAGTCATCATGAGGTGGAAAATGGCTTAATTGTTTCGCGTCTCGGTCGGGTCATCATCAGAAAACAAAAGTGCCATAGGGACATCTTATACCTGCGACAATTTTTATTCATTAACCCAGTTAGCGCGGAATTATTTTTGGTTTAATTTTTTCTCAAAAGCTATATCGTTATAAGTGATTTTTTTTTTTCACAATCACGCCATTAGTTTTGCAATACTGCCCTTCTCTCTGGAATGTTGTCAAAATTAATGTTTTATAATTTTAATCTGATGAATAGTCATTAACATTTAAGGTGAAATATTTAGTTATAAATGTCTCAAAAATTTAAGAAAGTCTAAGAAATGTAAACCCAACTACGATGATGTCTTCAGTATCTTCTGTAGGAGCCTCAACATTGCAGCTGTATCCAATCACTTTGGAATCGACAATACAAGCTAAAATTGATCTGCAATGGGAGCAGGCGTTTCAGAAAAGTAAAATATAACACTGTACACGAATTTTTACAGACAAGAGCTGCGGTGGAGTAGCCGATCGGTCTAAGGCGCCTCGCTGCGGAGCGCGCGGTTGCTCGCCGTCGGAGGTTCGAGTCCTCCCAGGGGCATGGGTGTGTGTGTTGTCCTTAGGTTAGTTTACCTTAGTGTAAGTAGTTTGTAAGCTACGGACTGAGGACCATGCAGTTTGGTCTGATAGATTTACAAACATTTGAACATTTTGAACAGATAAGAATAAAAAAAGTAGGCTACCGTTCTCGTCCTTCTGGTAGGACGTCAGCGCTATCTGGGTTAAGGGCCACCCGAAACATGTCACAACATAGCACTCTACGGATGACTTGTTAAAGTAGCGACTTTCACGAAACTTTTTCACTTCCATGTCGCACTTGTGCCTTAGTAGCTGATCGTCACGAAACGTTTGCCATCGTACACGCTTCTTCTGCAGCCTCCTACGAACGCGATCATTCGAGCCAGACTTTCCGACCCCCAAGGGGGTCGCGACCCACAGGTTGAGAAACACTGCTCTATAGTACAGCGCTTGTAGTAGGCGCTCTGGCGGCCGTGATGTACACCTACTCTGAAATGTTAATCCTGTTCATCTTGCGTTGCTGCCCAGCTGCAATAACTTAATTTATTTTTGCGGCTGGTATCGAATCGAGCATTACTGAGTGACCAATTACTTATCATAACAGGAATCGTGTTTACAATGGATGCTGCTCAGTTCTCACAACACTACTGCTGTTGTGATAAGTAATTGGCCACTCGGTAATGGCCGACAGTGAAAATAAATACCCTTTATACTACTGAAGCCGCTCTGTACACAAAACGATAATGCAGTTTCCGACGCTGCAAGTTCAATTGTAGAAGCGTGCAGGAACAAATAACAGTTCATCTGTCCAGACAAAAAAGGCACTCTTTAACTAAAACACTGGTTAAGGGGTTACTGCCTGAAATGAGTAGGTCGTAAAAAAACTGATATTTTTTGTGGTGTTGAACTGGCATTCAATTGACAACAGCCGCTGCGGATGTCTTATATACGAGATGTGGAGCATCTTATAATTTCAAATATAAAAATGATACCAGTTTTTAACTGGACAAGCAAGACCAACTGAAAACTCCTTGCTTAGTCAGAAATTTCGCAAATAGATCTCGTTGCAACGAAAAACACCTTTGTTATAATGATTTCCACTCCAACTAGTGCATCTTTTCTTGACACTCTCTCCCGTATATCGCGATAATACAAAACGAACTGGTCTTCTGTAACTTTCTTTAAATCGTCTGTCAGTCCCAGTTGGTGGCGATCCCACAATGCACAACAATAATCCAAAATAGGACGCACAAGTGTGGTGTAGTCAGTTCCTTTAGTAGACTTTGGCTTGCTTCCACTACAGAATTTTCTGCGGCGATAGAGTAGCTGAGCGGTCTAAGGCACCTCGCTGCGGAGCGCGTGGTTGCTCGCCGTAGGAGGTTCGAGTCCTCCCTGGGACATGTGTGTGTGTGTGTGTGTGTGTGTGTGTGTGTGTGTGTGTTTGTCCTTAGCTTAGTTTACCTTAGTTTAAGTAGTTTGTAAGCTACGGACTGATGACCAAGCAATTTGGTCCGATAGATTTACAAACATTTGAACAGAATTTTTTATGTGTTCTTTCCGTTTAAATTTTTAATTGTTAGATATTTAGTTGAATTTACTGCCTGTAGTTTTGACTAATTTGTTGTGTAAATGAAGCTTAACGGTTTTCTTTTAGCGGTATTATGGATTTCACACTTCTCATTATTAAGGGTCAAATGCCATTTTTTGCACCATGCTGATTTCGTATCTGAATCGACATTATATTTATTTCGCTTCCCTGTAACATTCAAAAGGTACGAATGTTGCGAAATTTGTAAATTTACAGCTGCTGATGTCAACCAATTCTAAATTTTCTTTTGTACGTTTAGAAAATCAATGAAACATGAATTCCAAGAATGTAATTAGAGAGGGGCACCTCCGAAGAACACATTCCAAAACCTCACAACACCACAGCCACAAGATTAATCACATGTATTTTACATAAAAACGTTTGAATAAACATCTGTCAATAACTGAACGGTAACAACTAGTCCCATCAGTGAATGATACTATAATAAACAGAGAAGAACGAGTACGTTACCGATATTCCGCCTCTGGGGTGAATATGATCTTGTTAGTAGAATGGTAATCTCATAATTTCAGGCCTCATATTGTGTCAATTATGGGTGACAAGGTAAAGCTGTGGGCGGATTTCTGCTCTTCTCTGTCGGCAGAGAACTGCCTACGTAGGCTGCCAGCCCCTGTCAGCAAACACTTTCAACCCTCTATGTAACTAACGATCGGAATAACATTTTTGTTCATCATACAACTGGAATTTGTCAATGCGCAAATGTTTGTGATCGTCCATGCATTGTAATTCATATACTCTGTTGTCCTCGTAACTTTTGGTGTACTTCTGTATCACTGAGCGTAATTTCATTATTCCTCTTTGTTAGCCAGACCGCATCATTTACACAGGATGGAAATGCAGGTCACGATACGTAATGTATACCTGTTTTGTTAAGCTACAGACAATACAAAATGGCAACTATATGCATAATTAGCCGCTTTGTCTCCATATCTGTGTGGAAATAACTGTAAATAAGCAGTAGACGCAAAGCATCCCGTATTTAAGCAGTTAAGTAAATTATGGTTTTCATAATCGCTTTTGAGTGTAGCTTCAACGAATTAACAATAGTTGTAATAACCAGATTTCATTTTCTGTGTATAACAGTAGTTAATATCATATTATGACACTCGAATCACCCACAAGCGGTCAACAGCGAAGGAATAATAATCGGAAAAGTTACATTACATTAAACTTCAGTGAAGCATTTTTTCCATCCTTTGTTCTTTCTGTAATAACATAACAACCTGTACTTATATATTTCCGTCTTTATGTATGATGTTAAACGAAGTAAAACCAGCATATTATTACCAGAAACTCTCCAACAGAGGGCAGTTATGTACGAACGTAGGCTTTCGCGGTCATTATTGTTAACGTTAAAATTCTTCTGAGCTATTTGCAGTGTCATGATAATAAAATCTTTCCAAAGTTCCGGAACGTTAGAGGGCTTACTTTTACAAAGCACATGTTTGACATCGAACGATCGCACGAACGGATACATAGTCGACATATATAAACTTCGCTATGTGATTTACAATCTGTTTTCCGCACCAAAGGATAAAAATAGGGCAAAAGGCAGCGTATGACACTAACATATGCATCATTTAAGACGTAATTAGTGATTTTAATATTGGAGTGCTTCAGAGAGAAAGCGATTTTGATTGTAAAGACGTGGATTTAGTGGCATGTGAACACTGCTCCCTTCCACTTCGTTTTAACTACTTCATCGAAAACCAGTATCTGCAATTTGAGGACTAATATAAGCACTATCAGGCGTGTAGCAAATATGTGTTTTGCGCTATTATAATTATTTTAATAAAAAGAGTTTTTAGTACTTTTGTTTGAAAATATGATTGCATTACGTCTGGTTTACTTCTTATAGTATTGATATCGTATTTCTCTGGTCATCAGTCCCTAGGCTTACAAACTACTTCTACATCTACATAACTCTGCAAGTGATAATGAAGTGCATGGCAGAGGGCTAATCGAACCACTTTGATGGATGTTTATCTACAGTTTCATTCTATAATAGGTCGCGGAAAAAAGGAACACATACATCTTTCCGTTTTTGATCTGATTTCTCTTATTCTACTCCGATGATCATGTCTCCCTATGTAGGTGGGTGCTAAAAATATATGTTCGTATTCGGAAGAGAATGTTGGTGAAAGAAATATCACAAATAGATCTCGTCGCAACCAATAATGTCTTTGTTTTAATTATGTCCATCCCATCTCGTGCATCATTTCGTGACACTCTCTCCCCTACATCGTGATAATACAAAACGACTAGCCCTTCTCTGAACTTTTCCTAAATCGTCTGTTAGTCCCACTTGGTGGGGATCCCACAATGTGCAACAATACTCCAAACTAGGACGAACGAGAGTAGTGCAGCCAGTTTCTTTAGTAGAACTGCTGCATCTTCTAAGTGTTCTGCCAGCGAAACGAAGTCTTTGGTTCGCTTTCCCTAGAATATTTTCTGTGTGTTCTTTCCAATTTAAGGTGTTTGTCATTGTTACTGCTAGGTATTTATGAATTTACGGCCTTTAGTTTCGACTTATTTATAGTGTAAATGAAGCTTAACGGGTTTGTTTTAGTGGTCATATGGATGACTTCACGCTTATCATTATTAAGAGTCGATTTCAATTTTTTGCACCAGGCAGATATCTTATCTAAATCATTTTTCAGTTGCTTTTGATCTTCTGGAGACTTTACTAACCGATAAATCATCCGCAAACAGTGTAACAGAGTTACTCAGATTGTCTCCTAAATCGTTTATAAAAATAAATAACAGTAGGGGCCCTATAACACTTCTATGGGGAACGCCAGATATAACTTCTGTTCTACTAAATGATTTACCATCAATTACAACGTACTGTGTCCTGTCTGACAGGAAATCACGAATCCAGTCGTGGCGTATGGAGGTGGTCAAAACATTTAATTCTGTGATATTCAGTATAATATTTTGGAAGGGGAACTGTATTTTAAAGATGAGGCGTTAGGATGCGCGGAAGAATACAAATTTGGGAGCATGTAGAGCACGCCCTCGAACGCTTGGGAAGGGACTTGTAACTTGGACGTGGCGGAGAAAGGTTGTGACGCTGGGCTGTCTGAAGCCGCGTTACGAACTTGTGATTTGAAGAGATAGACATGTGTGGAACTTAGTCTCTGGTGAAAAGTGATAAACTATGCACGGTAGTGGGGCTGTGGAACTGTGATAATTCAGCAATCGTGTACTCGTATGATGAAAAACTGTGTTTTATAACAAATACTGTAATTAATCGCGGATTAATTAACTGCAATGTTCGATGGACTTCACTGGGGCGATATTCCATACGCAATTTGAATAAAATAACTCTTGCGAGGTACAGTGTCAAAAGCCTTTCGGAAATCTAGAAATACGAAATCTATTTGACATCCCTTGTCGATAGCACTCATCACATCATGTGAGTTAACAGCTAGCTATCTTTCACAAGAATGATACTTTCTGAATCCGTGTTGACTATGGGTCATAGTCTAACTTATGCTAGGGACAATAAATACACCCAGGCCCGAGGGAGGATTCGAAAGCAGCATGGAGTGCTAAACTCCCACAACACAGTCAGAGCTTACGAATCAGTGCCGAGAAGCGTGGAAGTGGTTACAGAAATAGCGTCAACATTTTTTGAAATGTTTGTAAATCTATGGACTTCACAACTGAGGTTATCAGAAGCTAGGCTTACAAACTACTTAAGGTAAGTTAAACTAACCTAAAGACAGCACCCATGTCCGAGGGAGGACTCGAACCTCCGACGGGGAGCAAACGTGCGCTCCGTAGCAACGCGCTTTATAGCGCTCGGCCATTCCATCGCGACTTCAGTTTTGATTTCAATATCGTACTTTCTTAGGATGGGGTTGTATGTTCGATCATTTGAGAATTGTAAAGCATCTTATCTCCCAAATAAATTTAGCTGTATCTCCGAATCTTGCTGGTGTAGCACTCTGCATGTCCAGCAATGTACTTACCTATAATTAAATACTGCATGAACGTTTCAAATCTTGATATGATGTCGATGTGACACAAAGCTAATGATTTAAACTTGTACTGAAACTAGACAGTAGTTACGATGGTTGGAACTTAAATAGTGCCAACATTGCTGCAATTTACTATTGTCGCTTATAGCACACGTTGTTGACATATTTACCTCCGAGCAAACGGACTCGTTCGTCCCACGTCACCGGCGGGAAACACAGTCAGTTGCGAGCGAGCGGTCGAACGTAACGGTGTCACTATGTCAGTATGAGCCTCTTCGTAAGAGCCAAAACTGAAATGCCAATCCAACGAAAGGCATCATGACGGGTCACCGCGAAAGTCCAAAGCTCGTCAGAGGCTCAATATGGTGAAAATTATGGTGACGTTCCTCCACGGAAGACCGTCAGTCCACAGTATTATTGTTCGTTTTTGGAGCATCACCTGCAACCAGTTTTGTGAAAGAAGCGGCAACACTTTCTACTCAACCATCTACCATTTTGCACGACAATGCGCTCTGTTCCCTCGATGGGACTGGGAAGTACTGTACCATCCACTCCCCGGAATTAGGTCCTTGTGACTTTGATTTGATTCTGAAGACGAAGGAACCACTTCGTGCCATTCGCTTCAGAACTGGCAGTAGACTGCTCCATTTGCACCATCAACAGAACAGGCTCTGCTAACGGTCACTACGTCTTTCACATCGCTGGCAAAGGGTTCTACACAATGCCGGTGACTACTTTGAAGGACAATAACAGGCGCAAACATGTAACGCTTTTGTATCGGTTGGAATAAATCGTTGCCACCATTTAAGTTCCAAAGGGCACTTATGGACGCAATGGTTGTAGCCTTTCAGTATTATTGAAGGTGAAAAGAAAGCAAGGAGAAATTGCGAAAATGTTCAGGGAAACGAATAAAAAATTGCGTTTTCTGACACTGTAATTTTGTCGGAGAGTACAAAATATTCAAATGTTTGTAAAGTTATGGGACCTAACTACAGTGGTCATCGGTCCCTAAACTGACAAACTACTTAAACTAACTTAACCCAAGAACAACGCAAACACTAATTCCCGAGGGAGTACTCGAACCTCCGACGCGGAACGGCCGCGCGCACCGTTGCAGGGCGCCTTAGTGCGCATGGCTATTCCGCCGCGGCTCGGAGACTACAAAAGAGCTCTAAGATCAATGGACAGGATCATGAGAGGTAGGGTGGGCATTAGTAGAGCAAAACAATGGTAATGAATTGTTGTCGAATTAATTCAGGTAATACTGAAGTAATTGGGTTAGGAAACGAGACAATAACAGTATGCGATCTTCCTATCGTTCTCACCAATAAGACTTGGGCAATACGTAACTCAGGGTAACAAAATTTTATGGCTAGTTGTCTCTGTTCATAGGGGTGAGTCATGTATGTCAGCTTCTATGCCCTAAACAGCTACCCAATCTGTTTAAACAAGATCAATAACTAATCTGTAGTTTAGCCAGTCTATCAATCTGCATATGATGACGTGAAAGTATATCTAAACAAACATAAATTAAACCTCTGAATAACCAACAAAATGGATTCTAAGATAAGGAAGTGAATCACTCACAAAGTAATTCTTTATAAATGAAGTTCATTACTCCTTTTGGACATGAAAATGTGGAGATGTTCCTACTTTATATATCGATAAATAACTGAATATTTCCCCAACTATTGTTCATGAGAGGCACTATAAGTATCACATGCACTCGAGAGGAAAAGTTGCAAATTATCCCTCGTAAATTAGTGAATTCCATCGAACATTGCAGTTCCAAATTAATCTGCGATTACAGTATCTGTTGTAAAACACAGTTTGTCATCACACGTGTACACGATTGCTGATTTATAACAGTTCTACAGCCCTACTACCGTGCATAGTTTAGCACCTTTCATCAGAGACTAAGTTCTGCACTCACAGTCCCGTAAATTTTCTAAGTCCACATATGCCTATCTCTTCAAATCACAAGTTCGTAAAGCGGCATCAGACCGCCCAACGTCACAACCTTTCACCACCACGTCCAAGTTACGAGTCCCTTTCCGAGCGTTCGAAAGCGTGCTCCCTGCTCCCAAATTTGTATCCTTACGCGCATCCTAAGGCCTCATCTTTAAAATACAATTTCCCTTCCAAAATATTATACATTTGAATATCACAGAATTAAATGTTTGACCACCTCCCTACAAATGTTGTTTACAATTAACAAACAAATACATATTTAACAATACTAAAAAACAGTTGAGACTGAAGCTCTTTGCTCAGAAAGCCATTAAGCGTGGCGTCTCTCTGTTGAAATATACTGCGGCCGTCGAAATATAGTTACACAATTAATATTTAATTTATCATAGGTTTTTATACAAATATATTCAGTTCTTGTCCACAAATACTTATAATTGTTTATATATAAATTATTTGCAGCGTATCTACTATTTTAGTCGGCCATGAAATATTTAAGTGGCAGTCTACAACATTAAAATCCAACGTTACTAAGAATAATATTACATATAATAAAATACATATATAAATGTAATACGCGTTGCTGGGTTCGTGTTTTGTGTTTCAGTGCTGGAAACTACGTTCTGACACAAGAATATTACTACCTCAACGAAGTATTTACTATTTTAGTCGGCCATGAAATATTTAAGTGGCAGTCTACAACATTAAAATCCAACGTTACTAAGAAGAATATTAGGAAGAGACCTGGTTAGCAAACAAATTTGTGGCATAACTTGACGAGAATAAGGGGGTCCTTCATCGGATACATTCTGAGATATTAAAGAATAGTCCGTTTATTGCTAGGAGGGGAAGGAAGGAGGGGAGGAATCACATAGGAAGACCAGGAGAAAAGTGCAGCAAGATTATTCAAATTAACGTGGTTTGCAGCTGTTACTCGGAGATGCAGACAATTGTAGAGGATAGAGTAGCGTGGAAAGCTGCTAAGGACTACAAGCCATTTATTCGTGACTCTTCTCAACTTATCAGCTCTCAGTTGATGTACGTCGAGGAATATAATAATGTGTTCTAAAATCGGGAGGTGGTTTATAATTGATAGAAATGTACGTTTCTGGTACATGACTCACCGTTCAAGACAGCAGTATTCTACCCACTGTTGATTTAGTGCTGCTCCTATGCACTAAACATTGCCAGGTCCGAGTTATTCCAAGAAACGCTCATCGGAGCCAATTTTAGAAGAAAAGTTATGTCTATATTTAAACACTTGACGAAAAGTTGACTTTTTTTAACAATTATCAAAGTTGTCAGTTGCTCAAGAATAATTTTTGATCGTTTGAGCAACTTAAAGTCAGTATCAAAGCCATGTTTTAAATGTAACTTAAAATAATTGGCCCACTTTGGGTTCGATAGTAACACTATAAGTGGGCCTTTGCGAACGCCTTTTGACAGCTCGAAATTTAAATGAAAATAACGCCTTAACCGTTCATCTATCACTAAAATTTAATAAACTGATCTGAAGAGAAGACAATTCTCCACTACTTAGCTCTCTCTCTCTCTCTTCTCTCTCTCTCTCTCTCTCTCTCTCTCTCTCTCTCTCTCTCTCTCTCTCTCTTTTCATATCTTCCATAGTTTCAGAGATATTTGCAAAAATAACGGCGATTTGACGATGTCTGACTGCCCGTAATGTGTTCAAAATGTTCAAATTTTTGTTAAGCTTATGGGACTTTACTTCGGGGCCATCAGTCCCCAAACTTACAAACTACTGATAAACTAACTTATACTAAAGACAGCACATACATCCATGCCCGAGGGAGGATTCGAACTCCCAACGGGGAACAGCCTCGCGCATTGGAGCGTTGCGCCTCAATGCGCTCAGCCACTCCGGCGCAGCGCAAAGAGAACTATACTGCAAATATAAACGTCTCGCAAAGTCAAAATTAGTAACGTCTTCCCACTTTTTTGGTCGAACTATTCAACCATCGGCACAAAATTTTACATACATAATTGTTGGCCTCAAGCGACCAGAAAGGCCGTTTGTGATGTTCTTTTGACAACATGAAATTTAATTGCATATAAACTGTTCATCTAACACGAAAATTCAATAATCGAATTTGTACAGGAGAAAATTCTCTACAACTTTGCTCTCTTATGTGTATTTTTTTTTTCTTTTCTTTTTTTTTCGTAATTCGCATCGTCACAGAATATTTGCAAAAATAACAGCGGTTTCGCGTACATTCAAATTCAAATGTTTGTATAGCTTATGGGACTTAACTACGGGGTCATCAGTCCCTAAACTTACAAACTACTTATGAACTAGTTAATCCTAAGGACGGCACAAATATCCATGCCCGAGGGGGGATTCGAACCCTCGACCGTAGTGGCCGTGCAGCCCGTGACTGTAGCGCCTCAGTCCCCTCGGCCACCGCAGCCGGCGGTTTCGCGTAATTCAGGCGTTCGGAAATGACACGTGACATTCCTCGCCTAGAACTCTCTCTCTGGCATACGTCATCTAACTTTCCGTATTTTATGGTTTTCTTATTATAACTCACGCGTTGTCATTTGAAAGGAAAGGGACATTGAAGAACTAACAGAAGCACGCCGTTCTTAATGCGATAAGCTATAATCTAATGTCTGAAAATGCCATATTAACTGTTACAACCTGCCATGAATAGTACGAGAATTATTCAACAGTTTCCGCGATTGTTCACCGTGGTGTTTTGGGCAGCGCGTTGTGGTCCATAGTTCAAAACCCGTCATTACCAGTTTTCTTTTTTTCGTCTTGGCTTCTAAGAGGGTTCCAACACTGTTATTAATTAAATAGAGCTATGTTACGCAGTGTTTAAAGTTGTGCATATGTAAGAGTGCTCCCTCTAAAATGAGCGTTTGTTCTATTTCGTGATCATGCCGTGAAATACGTAACAACCAATTGAACAATGGTCTTCTGAAGCATATGCACAACTGGGAGTATATTTGTAATAATGAATATTCTAAACAACGTGTTGATACTGGCAGTTTCATATATAAATGAAGTCCTAGATTTCTGTAGCAACTGTTGTTCCTTAATGAAACGGAAGGAAAGTGTGTTCATTGCAACATATTGGCTTGTTTCCTTTTTTTCTTTTCCAGTTAATTATGGAATACGTTGAAATTCATTCATTGGAATCAATGCGTTTACTAAAATGTTTGTCTTTGACATGCTTGCTTTTAATGTAGGTTGTATTATCTTTTCTGTTGTTCAGATATGAATTTGTTCATTTTACTTTCTTCTGCGCTAAAATAAAGAGCAAATATTCTGTTTCAAACTGTGACTACGTTTTCTTTTACAGCTAAAATAATGGAATAAGTGAGGTAATATTGAATTCCAAATTACTCTAGTATTTAACCTATATAAAAAGTTACTACTATCAGTACGTCGTTAACATGAGTCATTGTAACAGTATCTCCCCAGTTTATGCACATGTGGAAATGAAGTCTATGTTTGCAATTCGTTGGTATGTTTTCACGGTATGTTCACAAAACAGAAGAAATGCAATTTTCAGAGAAACGTTGAACAACTCGGAATCTTGCAGAATATCGGCCTAGTTGTTTTCAATTACGAAGAGTGTGCGAAAACGTTTTAGGAAGCAAAATGAAAAAAAATGAAATAGGCAGTGGCGGTTTTTTATTTATATTTATTCATATTTTTTGTTCTTTAGGTAGATCGATGCTTCATGTTCGTTCTGGGTTGTTCGTTAAGTTTCTCAATCCTTTATTACAGATGGCGCTGTGGTCTTCTTTTACTCTACTTTCGTAGGTTCTTCGGTTTGGTCGGTTCTTTGTACACGTTGGTTTGTTCCGTTTTATTTTGATCGTTCGTCGTTGACTCAGATTTTTCGTTACAGACTGACCGAGCACTTTGAGCTATCATGGCTTGCCTTGGCAGTTTGTTCTAAGGTCATTTTCTTTGTCTGTACTGGTTAAGGATGACTACAGCCTAGAAGGAACACAGTGAACATTAAGCGTTCGGAAATCAGTCACTCTCCCGGCAAGTTTCGAACCACCGTCTAACATGTTCGTACATCACAAACTAATTCGCTGCCCATTGTGGTAAGGCGAAAAGCTGCGAGATTCATACGTAATCCTCTTACCATCGATGGCACGTGTTAACTGCTAACATGGCATTTTTAGACATTAAATAACAATTCATTACACTGCCAACGACGTGTTTTTGAGAATTTCCAGTTCGCCATTGCTTTGAAATGAGAACGCTTGAGTTATAATAACAAAATCTTCAAATACAGAAAGCAAGATGGCGTATGCAAAAGAGAGTTTCGGGCGAGGGATGTCACGTGACTGATTTCCGATCGCGAAAAGTACGCTACGTTCCTTCCATACTATAGTCATTCGTAACCAGTACAGGTAAAGAACATAAAAGAACTAACTACCAAGACAAGACAGGAGATAATATTTTAACGGAAAAGCTAATGAAAATGAGGGAGAGATACTACAATAATAGTTTAAAAAGGTAAAGTTCAAAAAAGCTAAACTCAAATAGCAAATAAATTTGGCTGTAAATACGGTCAGAAAGAATATTACGTGTTGAATGCATAGATATTACCACAATAGTAGAGTCGTAATCGTATCGTCCATAACTTCTTATTATTTATCTTATTATTATTTTTGTCCAAAACTACAGGCAAGTCTAAAGTGGGGCGTAAAATACGCCAGTGCGATTTTTTTTCTGGACATGTGAGAGATACGTCAACATTTACTGAAGCATGTAAAAAATTAGTATTTTTATGTTTAGTTGCATGAATAGATTTATGTTGGATAAGATATGACAGAACTGTTGAGTATTACATATATGCTGAAGGCACTTTTTAATCATTTCTATGAAAATAATCTATCAACTCATCTATGCTACATGGAAGTAAGTAACTTTCATGCAAATGAGTTCATTGCGGGAACACGGTACCAACGTTACAATTAAAAATTTTAAAATGCCGTATTTATTTGACACGCCATTATATGCATGTAATTTTTTGTAACGCTGTTTACGTATTTGGAATTAGCTCACCGATAACTCAATCGTAGAAAAAAGGATAGTACGAACAACGCAGTTGGATTTGCCAACATCGTCGAGGTGTCAAATGCTCACTAATTTACCAACCAGTTATGGTGCTCTATGGACCGATGCAACCGCCCATTCTATGGTGTTCATCATGCCATGCAAAGCAGTTCGACACAGCGAAAACCACGATCAACTTCCCTTACTTAATTTTCATTACTTGTTTCTCCACGTTACTCTGTGTGCTTCCTACTCGTCTGATACGATTAGAGAAATAATGCACAAGTGTTATGAGATGTCAGATATATTGTTATAGATGTTCCAATACATCTTTAGTGTGGAGATCCTCCTGGACGTTAAAAGATGATAATTCAAAATGTATATCACAGATTTAGCTCCATATGCGAAATAGAACCCACTTTTCCTTTTGTCTGCTGTGCTTTTCCTCTCCTGTTGTATTCACATTCATTGATACATCTCTACAACTCGCATAATACCGATACATTCTTTAGGAACGCATGTCGTTCGATATTCATATTTTTCATTCACTAGCTCATATGAGTTGGAAGGTTCTGGTAAGTATTAAACGGCGGAGAAATGCATGATTCATTGCTGATGTTGAACCAAGTGAGTACACCAGTGCTTGTCAGTATTCTTCTAACACCCCCTTCAAGATAGAGGCTCTACACCTAGTCTTTAACTTACTCGAATTAAACAATGTTATGATACTGATACTTATAATTACATAATCCAGTACTAAGTTTATGTATCTGCACAGAACCCGGCTGCATGAGACTCATCAAGACGCAAACACTATTTTTTTTTGGTATTATTCAATACTATATTGTCATTACCGTCATTAACTGCATAAACTTGTATTTCTTTTTCTTTAACTTGTTCCTGTGCCTCGTAAATTATCAGCAAAAATCAAAACTCCTGATTCAGAAGTGGTCCAATACGCCGTGGGATGCCACTACGGAAACCTTAAGAATTAGTACCACAATCCACAACCATCATAAAGTCGCAGTGGAACGGCCGAGCGCTCTAAGGCGCATTGCTGTGGAGCGACCGATTGCTCCCGTCGGAGGTGCGAGTCCTCCCTCGACCTTGTGCGTGTGAGTGCGCGCGCGCGTTTGTGTTCGTGTGTGTGTGTGGGTGTGTGTGTTGTCCTTAGGTTAATTCAAGTAGTTTGTAAGCCTATGGACTGATAATCTCGTATACTCAACCGCAAATTATCGTGATTTTTTTTTCTTTGACCAATAACTGCCGTTCCAACCTTCGCGACACGCTACTAGATTTGAGTATAGGAGCATAACTGGAAGTATTAGAACTACTCTGATCCAGTAGTTACAATTGCTGATAATTACACTTTACAATGGTACCATTCAAATGCAGATACCCTTACAGCAGCAAAGAGACTGCAGACCAAACATCCACCGCTGACAACTCTGTGAGTTAAACATCAGTATGAATTGGACGTCACTTGGACAAGATCAGAGAGTCATCAACAACCATCTCCAAACCACACCCAGCGAGGTGGACTCACTACTAGGAAGACGGCGGTTTAAATCCGTATCCAGCCATATATCAAGATCACAGATGAATTCAGCGGAAGACGCATAATTTCTATGGACACCTATGCAGGATTGGAGTAAACAGACTCGCTAACAGAATTTGAAACATCGTTAGTGCAAGTAAATTAATGACCAGCTGGCTGAAAGAAACACAAGATGAAGTGAAACGACTAAAAATCTAAGAAGAAGAAATTATGGGCTGAAAAATGTTCAAAAGTAAAATCAGGAACAATAAAACTGGAAAAGACCCAAGAATAGAAACAACATGGAAGAAAAAGTGGACAGAAGCAAGGAACAAAAAACATAGCGAATTAATGAAAAGTTCTGGGAGGAAATGCAAGGCACGATAGGAAGTGAAACTGTGTTTTGCTCAAAATCATTCGCTCTCCTACAAGAGAATAATCGATGATAATAATAATCTTATACATTAAAAGATTCTACGAAAACTAAAGTCAGTCGGCCAGACCAAACTACCCGACCGATTTCCTTAATTTTTGTTTTAAACGAAAGGTATTCATCCACAGATTTGTCATCAAGTATCACAATTTACATAACTCTTGCCTTCCTTTTTCTATACTCAAACTCGACTCCTTCTGTATATTTCTTATGGAAAATCCCTTGCTATAAAATATAGTCAGTCGGACAGGCTGTTATATCCGACCGATTTCCTTCATTTTTACTTTAAACGAAAGTTATTCATTCGCAGATTTGTCATCAATTATCAGAATTAACTTACGCCTCTCCATCCTTTATTTTTATTCAAACGCGGTAGCCTTCCGTACATACACTGAATATTTTGATCGGTTCGTTTTACGATATCTGCGGTTCTAATTAAGGTATGCAGTTCTTTTTGGCCTAAAAGCACACAGCGGATCAAGCTGTTTCATTTGCGCTTTTAAACACTTGCATTGATTGATTCTGAAGAAAGCTATGCATGAGCAATCAACTTTACTTCCATTTTTTCCCAACTAAAGTCATTCTATCAGGCCGTTCTATCCGACCGATTTGCTTCATCTTTGCTTTAAACGAAAGTTATTTATTTGCAGCTTTGTCATAAAGTATCAGAATTAACTTACATCTCTCCATCCTTTATTTTTATTCAAACGCGATAGCCTTCTGTCCTTGCATTGAATATTTTAATCGGTTCGTTTTACGATATATTCGGTTCTACTTAAGGTACGCAGTTCTTTTTTTTTCCTAACAACACTCAGCAGATCAAGTTCTGTCATTCGCGCTTTTAAACACTTGTAACTTACATTGATTGAACATTCAACTTCCTTTTCTCTCATTCCACTAACAGTGTAAGTATTCGCACAGGTCCTCTTATAATAATAATAACAATAATAATAATAATAATATGAATGAAATTGTACACATTGACACAAACTGAATAAAAACTACAAATTCAAAAACTTAAAAAATTAGAATAGATATCAGCTTTGTCCATTACTCGTTTGGACAACAAACGCATGTTACTGCGGGGTAGTACGGCGTTGGATATCTACATCTACATCTACATGGGATACTCTGCAAGTCACATTTAAGTGCCTGGCAGAGGGTTCATAGAACCACCATTATACTACTTATCTCCCATTCCATTCTCTAATAGCGCGCGGGAAGAAAAAACACCTGAATCCATTCGTGCTCTATTTTCTCGTATTTTATTAAGATGATCATTTCTACCTATGCAAGTGGGAGTCAACAATATATTTTTGCATTCGGAGGAGAATGTTGGTGATTGGAGTTTCGTAAGTAGCCCACGCCACAGCGATAAACGCCGATGTTGTAATGATTCCCGTCCCAGATCCTGTATCATTTCCGTAACGCTGTTTCCCCTGTATCGTGACAATACGAAACGAGCTGCCCTTCTTTGGACTCTTTCGATGTCCTCCGTGAAACCCACCTGATAAGGATCCCACACTGGGCAGCAATACTCCAAAAATGGACGGACAAGCGTAGTGTGTGCAGTTTCTTTTGTAGTTCTGTTGCATGTTTTAAGGGTTCTGCCAATAAAACGCAGTCTCTGGTTCGCCTTTCCCACGACATTATCTACGTGTTCTTTCCAATTTAAGCCTCACAGCCACACACCCAAAAAAATTAATCGAAGCAACCCAGGCTAGTTGACCGATCGTTTGTTCTTCAGGTCCATAACAGTGGCATTGGAGGCTAAGGCAGACTCTCGTTGTATAGGGTAAGTGTACCATTAATCGGCAATGTCCAAGAAATCGGCACTTTAGCGATTAAATGCGTATCTACAAATAAAAATTTACGTCTCATTGGCGATAAATAGGTACGACTGAATGCCGAAAACAGCGTCTCGGTATATTTTGCGCTGCCGATCACTGGTAAGAAAGGTGCATCTTATAAAAATAATTGAACTGATTTTTATTACTAGGACTTGAGGCTGCCCATATGAAATCAGATAAATTTATGTGGCTTGTCACAGTAATTAAAACCAATATTGTTGTATTAAATAGGATTTACACGTGATATTTAATGTGAATTCTCTTAAGATGCCGACAATAGGTACACTTATATCATGATTTGATGTACTGAGTACATAATATTTTTAACAGGAATCCATGTTAGGAAATGCCTTACAACGACGATATCAGCAATTCATCTTCGATATTGTGAAACAAACGTCTTCTACTGCAAGCTCTTTGCTTTCCATATTTTAGGAAGAAAACAAGAAAATTTCTCGTAAAAGTGGACTCTAAAATTCATACGTGACGAGCTACTAGCGCTTGAGCAGTAGAAGAGATGTGCTTCACAGTGTATAAGATCAAGAAGTGCTGTTATTACTTGAGATATGCACTGTAAAGCCCACGTTTACTAGACTTTTTTCGTGTTTTGGTCCACACTACCTCCTCCCTAATATGGATATCGAAGAGCTTTTAGTATCCAAGATGAGGTAGTCATTATAGCCTTGTCGGAAGACATTTGCAGACATCGGTTCCCGTTCAAAATATTGTCTGCCCTTCCACTAGTTCTCGACAAAGTTTGTAAAGATTCTTTTACTATTAAGCCCGTAGATAGACATGACAGACATGCGGTGGTTGCATGATTTTCTTTCGATGCTGGTGGCTGGCAGAAATTAGTTGCTGCCTTTGTTGATAAATAAGTGAGAAAAGCTTGGCTAAGATCCAGCAGTGAAATCGATGACATATAAATAACAGCCCGATATCAGTTGGAGCGAACTTGCAATGACGTCAATCAGAGCGCTATTTACAGGCACATAATCAACTTTAAGTACGGAATCTTCCAGAGGAGGTGGCGTGAAAAGCCGCTGCAGAGATAGTCTTTCGGTTAGTCACACACTTGAAAACATAAATTCAGTATCAATTTAAAATATACAGAAAGGCAGTGGCATGACGTACTCATTTTTGGGGCCTAGATAAAAGGTCAGGCTCTAAGACGGGAAAGGCAACCCTACGGTTATAGCATTTGTAGATTTCGAGAAAGGTTTTGACAATGTCAACTGAAATACACTCTTTCAAATTCCGAATGTAGCAGGGGTAAAATTAGGAAGCGAAGAGTTATATTCAACCTATACAATAACCAGACAGCAGTTATTATAGTCGAAGGGCTAGAAAAGGACGCAGAGGTTGGGAAGGAAGTAAGACAGGGTTGTAGCCTTTCCCCAATGTTGTTCAATCTGTACATTGAGCAAGCAGTGAAGGAATGCAAGGAGAAATTTGGAATGGGAATTAAAGTTCAGGGAGAATAAATAAAAAACTTGGCGATTTGCCGATGACGTAGTAAATTTGTCTGGAAGAGCAATTGAATGGAATGGACAGTGTCTTCAGAGGAAGATATAAGGTGAACATTAACAAGAGTAAAACGAGAAAAAAAAAAGATAGGCGATGCTGAAGGAATTAGATTAGATAATGAGACAATAAAAGTGTAGATGAATTTTGTTATTTGGGTAGCAAGATAACTTCTGATGGCGGAAGTAAATAACATATAAAATGCAGAATGGCTATGCGAAGAAAAGCATTTCTAAAGCAGCGAAACTTGAGTTGGAACTTCTACTATCCGTTCTCTCTGTCCATCTTCTCTTTTCTGAAAACATTTTACATTTATGGAAGAATACTGGACCAAAAGTACAGTTCATTTCAAAGATAAATCCGTCAACCAATTATATTATATTATCAAACAATGAGACCAAAAACTCATCAAGCCAACTCATACCAACCGGTACTTCCACGCGCAATCTCATCACTTCCCGGTCCAGAAGAACTCAGATCTACGCACACTAGGCACCAGGTTGCAACGGATTAGTTATGACAATAAGAGCTCACCAAGTTGCGATCGATATTTCGTGCCAATGGATACAGCGACAGAAGCACTAAGAAAGCTACAAAACCGCGACGAACTAAGAAAAACGACACGGAGATTGAAGAGTTACCGGTGACTCGTTTGCCATACATTAAGGCGATCAGTGAGCGCATTGGGAAACTCTTACGATGATCTGGCATCATACCTATTCTTTTTTTTCCAGATAACTTCATATTAAGTAAGGATCCCGTAGGAAACCTGAATACTGGTGGTGAGTATAAAACTGAGGATATGGGACTGTGTACATAGAAAAAACAGCAGGAACTATTCATGTACGGATGGCGGAACATGAAAGGTAGATACGTTTAAAGCAGCACTGCAAGTCAGCGGTTGTAGAGCACGAGGAAGAGTGTAACCACAAAATAACTTCAAGGCGGTGCAAGCGCTCTCTAACCAGTCATTTAAAACCAAGAGGAAAATTCATGAAGCAATTGAGATTAGTAAACACCCCAACAACATGAACAGAGAAGACGGATACAAACTCTCAGCGTCTTGGCTACCGGTTTTGGCGGCGCGGCGACGGTCATCGGCGAGCGGTACAACGGGCCCTGACAGCGTGACAGCAACATCACTACTTGGAAGAACTAGGCCCAGCAGGAAACTTCGGTCTTCGCCGATATTGGCTAATTCCATGCATGCACCAATAAGCGTACATCTTCCTGTTTTTCACCTAACAGAAACACCAATGCAAACACCAATAAGCGCATCTTCCTCCCGTATTTCCACCAATGCAAGCATCAAAAAAGTTATTCATTCCCCATTAGAACAATCAGTACCACCGATGGAAACGCCAATAAGCGCGTTTTTCTCCCGTATCTCCATCTCTCAGAAACCCCAGTGCAAGAAACAATAAAGTTATTCCTTCCATTCTTGATGGCTTTATAAGTCAAACACAGGAGGAAACAAGTCAGTATTCCCTGAGGAAGGCTCCGGTAACGGATCCGAAACTTTGGAAAAATATATCATCATGACGCGGCAAATAGCACAGAAGAATTTCAACAATAATGACCGCGAAAGCCTACGTTCTTACAGAACCAATGAGATCGTTCGGCGCGAATCAGCTGGAAATTAACTTCTGATGTTTACAAAACATTCGTGTGTCCGTAAATCATTGAAGTCAGGAAAGAAATAATCGTTACAAAACGGTTGGAAGCTGCAAAAGCCACAAATCATGCCAGTTCGTGAAATGTGTAACTTTTCGTGTTGTTTCCTGTTATCTCTAAAAAAACTACGTTTCTCCAGGATATTTCGTGTTTATGTTGTACTGCAAAAAGTTGTAGAGGCTCACACAGGACGAAGCCGCCTGCGACGCTGCAGCCAATGAGGTCGCCCGGGCAGTAGACGTTCGACTTGAGCACCATCATCGCCATCATGAAGACATCTGCGGCATTTCTACACACGTTTAGCTTGAATCTACAACGAAATTCGCTCTCTAGTTTCGTCGTATCTGCTGATCAATGTGTCGTTCAGTGATATAACATTGTAGCTCCTTTCAGTGGTGTATTTGTATATTGTTTCAGGAATGTACTGCGAAGAGAGTAATAAAGGCTTACCAAAACGTCAAAAGTAATGCAGCACCTATTTACGGATGTTACGTTTATGACGTAATATATCCTGAATTATGTGCCCTACAAAACATTATTTACCAGGTTCGTAGAGTGGAATATTAGTAAACTGCCTGCGAAATGTGTTGTAAAAGGAGTTGGTAGTAAAGACATAGTAAATTACAGCCTCATGCTTATTAGGGCGAATTTTCATGCATTTCATTGCCTTTGACGTCATAGCACCTGAACTGTATGTCGTAATACGATTTTGTTTCGAAGATACATGCAGTGATGTATATTTAAAATGTCTCCAAAATACGTCGCGAATATTGTAGGAAAGACTTAATAAATCAAACCGTCATGCGTGATGAGGTGATTTTTCATGAACCTAATTGTTTATAAGTCCATATCTCATGAATTTTGAACGTACGTTCCATGGTATGTGTGTATACCGTCTGCAACATTTCTCGCAAATATAATTAATAGTGTACGAGTAATAAATTGTAACGTCATGCCAAATGCCGCTATTTTACTGCATGAACGCCGAAAAAGTAGTAAGCGACAAATTTTTTTCCTTTCATCATTTTGCTGGGGTTTTTAGCGAGCAAAAGTTTCCTAAAGGTTTGAAATAATGTTTGAAGTTTGTTGCAAACCGCTAAGTGTTCTCCTTCTCAAATAGTGGACTGAAAAGTCACACTATCACATGCCGCAAAACGGGGAAGTTTTCATTGTTTATGACGTCATATCTCCTGAAGTACCTGCCCTATCGCAAAACCCCTTTTCTAGCTGACGTCTTCTACCTATAAACTACATTTCTACCAAATTTCAGCTTCATGAGTGAAGTAATTTTCGAGTTAGTGAGTGAGTTAATGGGTGTCCTTTCGCTTTTATGTAGAGATTATGTAGAATCGTGGTGATGCAACTGTTTTTATGTGTATATTTCTCATAACGCTTAAGACGTTCAAAGGGATGCCAAACACAGAGCTACCTATAATTCATATCTATATTATTGAAACGCTATCCCGGAACCTGGCCATGATACCCACCTGTTGCACACCAACGATCTAACAAATGTTCAAATGTTTGTTAAGCTTAAGGGACTTAACTGTGGGGTCATCAGTCCCTAAATTTACAAACTACTTATGAACTAACTTATACTAAAGACGACACAAACAGCCATGCCCGAGGGGGGATTCGAACCCCCGACCGCAGCGGCCGTGTAGACTGTGACTGGCTCGCCGCAGACCGCTCGGCCACTGCGGCCGGCCAACGATCTAAAGACTTCCACGATGAAGAAAAGTATTATTTTCAATGTTTTACCTGGTTATAGTACATTTCTAAAATTTTAAAAAGATGACGCATTCTATAGATGAAGATGTACAATCTTACGTTAACAGAATAACATACGAAATATGCTAATGATTGTGTTTTTCTTGAGGCAGCATCACTGGTACAGCTAATATATGTGTAATTCATTTACGAATGGTATCTAACGAACTTTACACATAATTTCAAACCTTTCAGAAACAATTTCCACTGACATGTCCCACAGAATTATCGAAGGAAAACAGTCTATCGCTTACTACATTTCCCTGGTCATGCGCTAAACTTCTGCATCAGACTACTTAAGAAAGCATCTATTCACAACACTGCTTTTAGATAGTATTCTACATTTATCACTGTATAATGGTGTGAGGTGTAGTTCATAAGATTCCGCGTCACAATTGCGTGAAAATTAGCTTTTGCCGAAGATGTTGCATAAATTATGTTATATTCATCCAGAATTTGATACTGAGAGCAATCTTTACCACAATTCAAACCATTTTAAAACTTTTTCCCAATTACATTCTTCAAGTAAAATACGTATTACGCCCATTATCTCATTTGTAAGGTAATCAGAGGTCTGAAGCAGTTCTATGCATAGGTATTCGATTCTTTATAGATTCAGAAGTTCTACTAATTTACGTGAAGTAACAATAAAATTATAGTGTTGCACGTAAGCATTGCTACACATAGTGACTGTTACGTAGTCTCTGCTCATAACTGATTTTTTTAACATCACTGCGAAACTAACTTACTTTACTTACTTTTCGTGTCCGAGTCACCATTTTAAATCCTCAGCTTCCAAAAATCGGCCACAAGAGTGGCTTTGTCATTTCCATATAAAAGGTCTTCGCCTGTGTAAGTTTCTCCCATGTTTGGGCATACAGTCAAATGCTGAAGGTCCTGAATAGCGCCGCATTCGCATGTATCATCCTCCCTATAACCCCATTTTCTAAGGTTACTGTAGCATTTTGAGGCTCCCGTTCTAAGTTTATTGAGCGTCCTCCATGTTGGGTAAGGTAGGTGGTAGTCTTGTGTAGTTCGCGAACGAACTAGTTCGGAAGAGCGCTCTCACAGGCGAACTAAGCGAACTAGTTCGCAGATCCCTCACCTCTTAGTTCTTCCGCTCCTTTTCCGAAGACTGACGGGAAACAGCGAGAGGACGCAGAATCGCGCGATTCCCTTCTGCCAGTTACCGTCATTTCGATCTGAGATGCAGCTCAGCTGTACTTTTCATAGTTCACTGCCACAAAGTCTCTTTTCTAAGGTATTCAGCAGTGTCTATATATAACACTCATTCCATAGTGTAAAGAAGTAAAGATAACGCAAAACTTAACATTGTTTGCATTTATATGCGAGAAATTATGCATCAACCATTTTCTCTCGCCTGCATGATACTGTAGACGGCTCGCGAGGTAGAATGTTGAGGATAACGTCGTATAAGCGACACTAAAACTGTAAAGTAACGAACCCGTATAGAATTAATTTGCTACAAAACTGTAGTTTATTGCCCGTCGTCAGAATGTAAACGTCGAAAGCCATTGTCATCAACGTCGCTAGCGTGAAGATCAAAAATAACTGGTTTATTTGCTTAAGTATTTGATACCTAATTGCCCAAAAATATGGGTAATAGCACACGCTTGGCCAACACTGATCATTATATAAAAAAGTTGTCATAACAAAAGAAAGAGCTCTTTTAGTACCGGTAGCAAAAGCCAAAAAGAGCGTACGAACTAAAAAGAGCGACCTACTTTGCGGTCGAGCTGCGAACTAAAAGGAGAGTTACCAGTCGCAAACTAAAATATGCGCGATCGGTCGCGAACTAAAACATGCGCGATCGGTCGCGAACTAAAACATGCGTTACTGGTCGCGTACTATTATGCCAAACGTATCTCACTTCTTAGTTCGTTGGATTCTTTTCCGAAGACGGACGGGCAACAGCGAGAGGGCACACACCAATATTAAAAATCACGTGTTTGCCTTCTGCTGATGAGAGCCATTTCGAGGTGAGCGTCTGCCTGCTAGATTACATAGTTCAGTGCTACAAAATTTCTGTTTTGAAGTATTCTGCTCTCCGCAATATCTGACTAATAAATTCCATAATGCCAAGATATAGAGGAGATAACTCTAAACTTAAAAAGCGAGAAATTATCCACAAACTGTTTCTTTTGGTTTGCGTGATATCGTTAGCGGCTCACGCAGCAAGCGCATGAAGCAGCTAGGTGGGGGGACTTCCCCCTCCACCTGCATGCGCAGACACGCCGCTCAGCCGTCACTGGAAGCGGACGAACTAAAAAAACGAACTGAGCGCTCCCGATTGCAAACAACTATGCGCAAGTCTAGTAGGTGGTGTCCAAAGCTCATTTCTTCCTTTATATCGATCCGATCGTGGTTGATGGACTCACGCCGCAGATTTAATCGACATACTTCAGGCCTGGTCTCAAGGGGAGTTGTCCGTAGAAAGCTTTTCAGAGAATTACGTCTGCGCTGTTGCAGATGATGTCCGTATAAGGGATGTCTATGGTCAGTTTCTTGTTCTTTTCGTTCTAACAAGGAAAGTACATGGGCTCGAACAAACATATCTGTATGAACATTTGGTTACAAGATCTCTACGTACACCTCAATGTGCTGGTGGGTGTCGTTTTTCTGCAAAACTCTGCAACCATGCTCTAGATAACACTGTAGATGTAACTGTAGACGCCATACGTAATGCAGATATCTTAACTATAACTTATGTAATAATCATCGTACATATTCTCTAGCGAATAGTCATCAAAAGCCGTGATGATAGTTGCAACTCTAACCTTCTTCCCAAAAGACTGTTGGTATTCACTGCCACTGCTTCTATCGCGTCTTCCCGCACTTACCGTAGTACTACCGCTTGGAATGAGTTGTTCGTCATTATCATCCCTATACCATTATTATGAGTCTGTAACAACAGTATCTAACTTATGCTCATTTTTCTGTACCATAACAGATACGAGAAAGCATGCGAATGATTCATCTTCTACACTAATACCATCTTCACGAAGAAGGGTTCTTCGTAACTTCATCTCAACTAACCGCAATACATTAGCAGGATTGATTAGCAATCGCCGCCCCATCTGACACTTCACCACACAAATAACATCACAAAACGCAACTTCGGAGGCACACTGCACCGTCTCTACTGGCGAACCGACAGGTCGAAGTGCAATGCGGCAAGGCATACGCAGAGGCCTCTAACTCTTAAGAGTTTTGCAGATGCGGGAGTATGACTAGTGCAATAAGGGATCTTTACATTATCTCTCATACGATTTTGGTGTATATGTGTTTGTTCGAGTCCAAGTACTTTCTCTGTAAGTTCGCAGTGACACGTCTCCTAGTTGTAGGTGTGGCAATAGCGACTGTTGGGTAGATTTTCTCGGCTGGTGTCGGTCTCAAGCAGCCAGATACAATAACGACAGTCTCGTTCAGAGCCGCGCCGGCATGCCTGGTGTGAACAGAGTTGGTCCAGACTGATGCTGCGTATTCTGTGGCAGAGAAACATTGCGCTAACGCCGAAGTTCTGAGAACATGAGGTTGTGCTTTCCACTTTGTATTATCACTGCGGAAGTGATCGCATAAATAATTGAAACAATTATTTTAACAAGATTGATTTGAGCCTGTCTGTTAATATGACAACAATAGCGTTACTTCAAGTGTTTGTGAACAGCGAGGCGTACCATAGGAAAAGGGTTTCTGAAGATCCAAAAAAAAACTTTGGGTAAACCACATTTATTTATTTTCTTGGCAGTGTTGGTTTTCCAAAGTCAACAAGGCTTGGTTCTTTACATTAAAATTAGTAAACCTATGTACTTAACTGGTTTCTTCTAAAAATAAGAGGATTTACTATGCTATACACATATTTACAAAAATATTTTGAACACGTTTCATATGTTGAGACTATAAAGCTTTGCTTAAATCTGTATTTTAAGAACTATTTCTCCACCGTTAGCTTACAAATGTAAATTACTTTAATACCACGGTGGCACGTATCATCTTATTTTGCAGAAAGGACTCAGAAATATCTTTTGAATTTCTATTACTCCATAAAACACAGTTTCCTAACGCACAGCCTATATCAGAAACAAAAGTATATAATAGTTTCATATCGCATTTTTAAATGATGGCAACCACTTTTGATGTTCTGCAATCTCACTGTAAAATTACAAAAGTTACTCCGGAAAGTTATTTTTATTTACTTATTTTTCATTTAATTATATTTTTTCTTTCAATTGTGAAAACGTCTTCGGAGGTAGCATGTTGTCATATATCTATGATTTCAAATTGGATTTTACTGTAAAAGCATTTTACTCTGGAAATTTAGTGGATAAAACAGTTTTTATCTGTTATTTTATTACCTTACTACACAACCAGTTATCAGCTAAATACATTTTGAAATGAACGGTACTGGAGACTAGCACAAATATATGTTTTCAAGACAGTTAAAGTTTTTAAAGTATTGAAGAAACATTATGAGAGTCCCTAAATCAAGATCAAATTGAACATATAGTACACAATTAATACCTGAAGAGTGGCAGTAATTACATGAAACAATAAAATCTGTGACACTGTAAGTGGTTGCTGCCTTTTTTGAATTAATATGAACCACAATGGCTGAGATGGAGAAAATACTAAATAAATTAACTTCACTTGTGTCATATGTTATCTGGTAAGATAAGTTCTTCCTTTTCAAGATAAAAGTTGGTGGACGAATTTCGAAGGAAGGCTTCACTGTCCACACGTACTAAATATAATACTAAAAATATTTAGTATTTTATTCATCACAAAAATCAGTACCTGAAGAATTAATAATGCCGTATAAATATTTGTAATGTATCATACAGCACCTAAATGTGTGCAATACGAAAGTTCGACAAAGTCTGCAAAAAATAAAATGAAAAAAAAAAAAACATATCAAAGATAGTCATCATTGGTGCACATACCTTCAAATGATTCTAAAATAATACTGAGGTACCTTGCTTTTCTAAGAACAAAAGTCACAGCAACGATAAAGAGACACAATTTTCACTGATTCCCTAAATTTAGACAAATTTTTAGATGCTTTCTCCTTTGAGGTCACGATAGAATTTTTAACCGGTCTTTGTCATACTAAATCTGAAATTATGTATATGAATTCTTGCTCTTAAACTTAGAATGGCTTTAATTTCCTACGATTTCCCAAAAATGTAATGAAATCAAAATATGTGCTATTCCATGCTGACCCCTGGTGCAGAAAACGGTTATCAGTTGACCGGAAAAAGGCAGTTCAATTGCGAATTGTGTTTTATTAGTTATCGCACACTTGTGGAACATTCTCAGATTATCAATGATCAAAAACAACGTTGTATGTTTCCATCGTGTTTTTATCCCTTGTATAACCTCTGAATTCTCCATATTGTAAAAGTTTTGTAGAAGAAATGAGATCAAATAAGGTAGGATAGGTACACATCATTCCACCCCAATTTCTAACATTGTTAGCTGAAGTGGAAACCAAACGATTTAATGGAATGTGAAGAAACTATGAAATTTTCTGTATCCATCTTAATTAGAAGGATGTTGGGACATCACCGTTATATTGATGTAACAAATGAAAAACCTTCAGCCGTTATTTATGGACTTTAAATTACAGTTAGAGAATACGTTATTTCTTCCGGCCCTTTAAAAATCCGTGCAGTAATGCAAAACTAGCCGTCCATTACATGTATTGCATAACAACTTCTCACATCAAGACTTAGTCAACAACTGTTTTGGAAGGCTAGTTTTCATTACTGCACGGATTCTCAAAGGGTCTGAAGAAGAGAATAGTGTATTCTCGAAACTAGTAATTAAAAGTCCAAAAATAACGGCTGAAGGTTTTTTATTTGTCACATTAAACTATAAATTTGGCGACAAAACCGAAAAGTAAGATTTATAAATGAGCACGGGATTCACGGGATTTGTTGGTCTAGGAAAAATGTACGACGCAGTGAGATGCTGCAATATTTTCGAAATTGGGAGATAGTCGTACGCCATAGTTAAGAACGCAACATATGTCGAGAAAACGAGAGGAAAGAAGTGGTCAGACACGAAGTGTTCATATTCAGAAAAGTGTAAGACAGGAACGTAATCTCTATCGCCCCTACTGTTCAATGTATACTTCGAATAAGAAATGACAAGAGTAAAAGAAAGGTTTTTTACGTGGTAATAAACTTCTGGGTGAAAGATATCTGTGATAAGAGTCCTGTATGACACTCAAACAGAGAAGGTGAAAAAGCTGTTTGTATAGCTTATGGGACTTAACTACGGGGTTATCAGCCCATAAACTTACAAACTACTTATGAACTAAGTAATATTAAGGACGCCACAAATATCCATGACCGAGGGGGGATTCGAACCCCCGACCGTAGTGGCCGTGAAGACCGTGACTGGAGCGCCTCAGTCCCCTCGGCCACCGCGGCCAACGGAATTCTACAACTTCGAAAGAAAATCACCAATGACGGAAGAAGCAAGGTGCACTAAAAAAGCGACTAACGCAATCAAGCAACCTGCAGTGCTCATGAGAAGAACAAATTTATATACCTCGACCACAACATTGCCCAATAGTGAATTATCGTCAGTGGTCAACCGTAGCAGAAGAAATTCGATACGTTTGAGATTTTGTGCAATAGAAGAATGTTGAAAATTAGGAGGGCTGATTGTAAATGAGGAGGATCTCTATAGAAACTGCGAAGAAAGGAACATGTAGAAAACTCAAGAAAAGGATATAATAATGGGACATACATTTTAAGACAATAAAGAAATATTTGAAGAGAATTGTCAAGTGAAAAAATCGCGTCAAACCAGTCAAAAGAGTCGCTACTCATTAAAAAAAATGAAGAAATAAAGGAAGATGTTGTGAGTAATTTTGGACAAGGACATATGTGGTATTTGACTATTGCTGTATTTTCATAATAAACATTAAGCTACATAAAAATGGCTCAAAATTTTGCAGACGAAGTGGTTACGTTATTCCAGCCCCTGAGCAGAAATCTGAGCAAAAAGCAATTTCAGCAAATTCCATTTTTCTTTGTTTGGCTTCTCTCCGTAACGCAAGCAAAGCAAAATGGACTTAACGATACATAAACTATGCTCTAGATATAGCTATGAAGATAGGGCACAGCATCGAAGAAAAATAAAGAAAGATTAAATCTTCAACTCGACGTTAAAGAGATCATGGGAGACATAGCTTTCGGTATTTAGGAGGAGGACCAGGAGGGAATGGAATTTTGTGAAAGAGAAAGATTTTGCGTTTGCATGAATCATAAAAATCAACTAACGATTATACCTGGGGAAACACAAGGAAAAAAAACGAGGGGGACATATTTCCACGGAATTGCGACTAAGCATCTTAATGGGACATTTATTGGACCCCGGGTACCTGTGGCACAGAACAATAGCCGCGCAAAGCTGGCCGGCGGCCGAAATCCAGGGCCGAGTGGGAGCTATAAACTTTTATTGCTGCAAGCTCTGCACCCGTATAATTCTGTGAAAATATAGTGCGGGGTGGAGCTCTGTATCATGCGTTCGAAGGACCGGGTCGGTGAACTAGAAGCTTGACAGAATATATAACAACGCCTCTCCAGCACATAGCTACGTATAAGTTCGAATAAAGTAAAATTATGTCCGGGAACATAAAGGAGAGAAATAAATAACTCAAGGTATGTAACAGAAATTAGGATCGGCCAATAACTCACCTCCGCGCGACCCAACAAGAACGCCGAAGTGAGGAAACCCGTAGGATAACAGCCTCTGAACTTGCAGCAATATTAAGTTTATAATGACTTCAGAGTATAGACTGTATGGAAAAAAATTCGAGAAAAATTCTTTCTTCATGTTTTCCTTTGCTCTTTTATGCGGTTTGCGGCAATGTTAATGGCAGTGAGTGGCCTGATGATCTACCAGACGCTTCCTCACACTGTCACCCTCTCCGACCATTCCACCTCCAAGGACAGAAACTGTGATCTGTCTCCTTTCTTTGCATGTGGAATAAATATCGAGTGCAAGAACATCCGCCACCCTTTCCGAGACTGCATGCTCCATCCGTCTGTGGTTAGTGTTATAATGTTACCTTCAACTTCTGCCTAATATGAATCTGGGCGTCAGAACCAGCCCGAAATTGTCTAGTTGGATGAGCGAAACCGCCTGAAATTATAATACAGTGTGGTCGTCTCAGTACGCAACTTTGTTAACCCTTTTTGCGAAAAGAAGAGGGAAGCTTGGCGTTTAACGTCCCGTCGACAGCGTGGTCATTTGAGACGGGTACTCTCTCTATTTTTTTTTTTTTTTTTTTTTTTATTTTTTTAGCGCCTGTGATTCCTAATAGCATCGTTAACTGTTTATCTCTACTTCGAGCTGCCTAATGCTTCAACAATGGCATTTGGCATCGCTTATCGTAGATCAGTATTTTAACTCGAAACTAAGCGAAGTAATGCCAAATGCCGGCCGCGGTGGCCAAGCGGTCTGAGGCGCGCCAGTCACGGTCTGCACGACCACTACGGTCGGGGGTTCCTATCCCCCCTCGGGCATGGATATTTGTGCCGTCCTTAATGATAGCTAGGACTGAGGGACTGATGACCTCTTAGTTAAGTCCCGTAAGCTATACAAACATTTGAATGCCAAATGCCATCACTGAAAGGTTCGGAAGGTCAAAGAACGGCATTTGGAATCAGACGCTGAAACGGCTAACCAACGAAGTGGATTCGCTTCGGGGCAATCTTATGTTCCACATCATAGAATGAATGCTTTCACGACTTGATGTCATAGTTTCTGACGGAAATCGTAGCATAATATAAATACTGTCTAAAATGCGCGTGGTTATGTTTTCACGTGATCTGCAGAGTTATTCCTTATCAAACACAAAACGTAGCCAAAGATTGGTGCTAGTCAAAGATATAAACATTTTGAACAGCCACTGTTAGTATATCAACCACTGTCCACAACAAAAGAATGAAAGTGTTGTTAACGGGGCCAGAAGAATTTGCGCGCCGGAACACCTGTGCGCCGTAATTACAACATTTCAAGCGAGCATTCGAGGAGAGGAGAGCTTCATGTAAAGAGTAAATAGGGTCGTGTCACCAAGGAACAGCAGACCAAAGGACAAGTATAAAACACAGCGACGGAAGAACAAGACTTCTATCCCCTTTTTCGAAATGTTACTGGCCAGGACGGGAAGTTCTTAGAAAAACATTATATCATGCATAATCGCCCTACTGTTGGCATGTAAGTTTTTTGTGTGTGTTTGTGGAAAGGCTATATTGGAACTACTTGAACACAAGACTGGAAAAATAGAAAAGTCTTTGCCGTTTCAGAAAAGCTGAAAAATCAGATGTAGGTGAGCATGCACTTTAGTCAGGAAATTTTTAGCTACCACGACGCTAAATTGAGAAGCAAACGAAATACATTAGCAAGGGAATAATTTTATCATACGAAACTGTTCCCTCTGAAGGTTCGAGCCCTCCATCCGGCATGGGTGTGTATATTGCCCTTAGGTTAGTTTACATTAGTTTAAGTACTTTATAAGCCTAGGAGCTAATGAAAGTAGTTTGGTCTCATATATATATATATATATATATATATATATATATATATATATATATATATATATATATATATATATATATATGCTTTAACAAAAAGTGGAAACGAATGTTTGTGATAAAAGAACAGTGGCTGTACAGAAAGATATGTTTTTTATCTTTGCTGACAAAGTGAAAACTAGAACAAGACCACTTTAGACAGTATTTACGCCGCTCTCCGACGTTCCATTTGTCACTCGGCGAAATTCAGCTCTACTCTGCTCAGCTCTGGACAAAATGTCAGAATCTGAAATGTTTCATGGACCTTGGCCATACACTCGTAAGATTCACCAGCAACTATCATTCTCTACATCTTGAATGTTTCGCGTTGATAGGCGTCCAAGTGACGGTTTCAGTGATACAAAGAACAATGATTATTTTCCATGTATGCTAATAAATGTACTTATGAAACTCATGCAGAGACGTCGTACACTGAAACTTTCGAAAGAGTGCCTGACACGACACAATCCATGGCATACCACAGCTCAGAACGAGAAAATCATTAGGAAGTGATGATAGACATTTCCGGTTAATGCGTAAGCAGGTATATTTTTCGCCATACCTATGGTCCGAACCGAGATGTATCACCAACAATTAAGATTCCAGGGTAGAACCACAGTTATCACAGATGATCACTCTTGCACAGCCTAAATACGTATACATAAAAAAGAAAAATTGCATCACCCACAAAATAAGTGTTCTATGAAATTCAGTTGCATGGTGCAATATACCAAAACTTCACTTCTTTTGTATTCTAACAGTATCTGAAATCTTCTTCATGAGGTGATTCCATTGTGTATAGTCCGCATCACGTAGGAAGGTGGCCCAGTTTTCAATCGTTCTGCACATCCCCTTCCATTATCGCACTGGCAGCCAATAATATGCATTCTCTAAGCGGGTGATTGGCCGCGAGCAACGAAAATGTTTCTCCAGTAGGCTCCACTGTTGGCCCTCGGCCTTAGCTCCTCCCCTCCAGGCTTCCCTATCGCTCCGCCTCTATGCACGGAAGCGCCTTCTTACTTGACGCCAACTATAGTAACCTCTGGAGTTGCATGACTCCTTTCAAGAGCCCTACGTGACATGCTGTAGACTATGTGATTTAACCACTGTTGTTCTAATTTATTCCATTCTACAATGGTTGGTCAGGACATGCTCGCACAGCACTTATCATTTTATTCCAAGCATGTTCAGCTGGATTTATATCGGGGAAACATACAGGCCAACATATTCGTGCAAACCCGGCACGACTAATGCAATTGAGGATGCCTGCGTGAAGGACTGAGAAATTGTCTTAAATAAACTTGAATTCTTCCCCTAAATGGGTTAGAGGGTGTTATCCATATTTAGCAGAGCATTGAGGTTACTTTTGTCGTCCAGCTATGGCGTCCGAAACCCCTCCATGAGACACACCCAATTCATTGAGCCATCACTTTGCTTTACTCAATTGACGCTATGCCTCTGACAAGAGGCTCCCTACACACATGTTATCGAAGATTATACCTTAATTTAATGGTCGCTCTAACTCCCAAATGTAGGACATAGTAATAGTCATAGCAGGTGCAGCCGCGGTATCAATTCTGTTTCACAAAGAATGCTTGACGGCATTTGCCCCTTAATTATTTTGCATTTATCGCGAATCTTTGATCGAGCGCAAAGTTAGAAGCGGCTGGAAAAAGGTGCAAGTGAATCAAGTGTATAAGAAAGGTAAAATAACGGACGCACATAATTACAGAGCAATATAATTAACACCACTTTGTTGCATAATTCTTGAATATATTTTCAGTTCTAATAGAGTAAATTTCCTTTAGACGGTAAAACTTCCGTCTACGCATCAGCAAGGCTTCAGGAAGTAACGATCGTTCGACACTCAAATAACCAAATATTAAAGTGGCACGAAGACAAGTAATAGAACCCAGTATGATGTCCTCATGATGTGTGTTCATCAGAGACTAGGGTATCGTCAGGAGTGCCCAAGGAAGTGTGATACGACCGCTATTACTTACTATCTATATAAATGATCTGACGGACAGAGTAAGTTCCAATCTACTGCTGTTTGCTGACGATGCTGTGGTGTACAGTAACATGTCGTCATTCAATGAATGTAGTAGGGTGCAGGATGCCTTGGACCAAATTTCTAGTAGGTGTGAGGAATGCAGCTAGCTCTAAATGGTAAAAAATGTAAGGTGATGCAGATGAGTAGGAGAAACAGCATTAGTAGTGGGCTGCTTGAAAGAGTCGCGTCAATTAAATATCTAGGCATAACGCTGCATAGTGATATGCAATAGAACGAGCACATAAGGATGATTCTCGAATTGGGAGATGTGGTTCGTCTGTAAAGGAGACAGCAAATAAAACGCTTGTACGACCGCGTCTTGAGTATTACTCAAGTATTTCAGGTCCCCACCAGATCAGAATACACAGAAACACTTCAGAGGCGTTTGTTACTAGTAGTTCTATCAATCCGCGAGTGATACTGAAATGATTCGGGAACTCAAATAGGTGTCGCTGGAAGGAAGATGGCGTTCCTTTTCCTTTCGAGAAATACTGTTGAAGAAATTTAGAGGCTCGGAATCTGAAGCGGACTGTAGAACAATTCTACTGCCGCCAACTTATATTTCGCGTATAGACCACAAAGATAACATCAGAGGGATTATATTTCGTACAAATGCATAAAAGCATTCGTTTTCACCTCGTTCTATATGGGAGTGGAACAGGAAAGCAAGTAATTAGTAGTGGTACTCAGTACCCTCCGCCACGCACCTTTTGGTGGATTGCGGAGTATGTATGTGGACGGTTACAACATTCAAGGTTTCTAAGAATGACAACGTAAGATGAACGTATTTATGGCATACATATATGATGCCAATCTTTTTCCGACGCTTATGACGCAGCGCGAGTTGAATAGCGTTATTAGTCCAAGCATCAGGGGAGAAGTGAATGCAACAATTACTACCTCATAACAAAAAAATGTGAGCATATGGAAATAAAGTTTTGAATAGAGTTTCTTGTTGCATAAAACTCGATTCAACATGGCTAACATAGCCAAAATGAGACCCAAATTTGAAACAAAACAAAAACTATTTTTCTTAATTAAGTAGATTTACGAACATATGAATATTTTGACTATTTTTTGCTTCTAAATGTGGATGTGATAATTGATATGTGGGTCGCATAATGGGAGCGTTCATGAGCGGTGTATGGAGCACAGAAGATACACGAACGTACTACAACCGCATAATTTTGCAGTGGCAGAACATTGCTTGGATACAGGTCTTCGATAAACTATAGTGAGGTGAAAATTGCAAAAGCTCTCTTCTTTTTGGGATGATAAGTAAAAGATTTTTTTTATTCGGACGAGGCATGGAATCCGGCTATTGGTATAGTTAAATACTGCAGAAAAGACGTAATAGTGTCGCCACCGCCCTCACCGCCGCCCTCGCCACTTGCCTGCAGCCTACCAGCATCTGTCACCAGCATACCGCGCCTGGTACCTGGGACCGGGGGCTGAAATAACAATAAAAGACAATAAAACCTGTCGTCAGACTTGCGACTCATTGTGAGGATGGTCAGACAATACTTGTCCGAACTAGTGCGGGGGTGGGAGGGGGGAGATAGATACCGCCTACAGGAAAATAAAACCCATCAAAAACATAAAATGTACAAAAATGCAAGTCTCGCGACGAATTCCTGTCAGCTTAAAAAGATGTGACATCTCATGGGAGACCAAGTCGGTTATTTTAGTTGGTTTTTATGCAACCACCTATTGAACACCTTGTCATAATCGCATTAGTTATCTACCAACATCTGTAGTGACTATATCAAAATTATACATCTTTATTTCTGTAATAAATATAATGACTTGACAGTCGCACCATAATATAATGACATAAGAATAAATATACTGATATGGCAATTGCACATCGTCATAATGACATAAGAACAATTTATATTCTACTAGCTTATATGCCCATGCTTCGCAACGGTTGTTGAAGAAGGACCTATGTATAACATGGTTTTTTAGGTCAGCAAAAACAGAATCCTTGTTGGATCACTCTGTCAATGAACTCAGTTCTCCTAGCCAATAAGTCAAATTTAAGGAGAAGACATTGTTGAAAACGATGAATGTCCTGAAGTTTTCATACAAACATTGAATTAATTTCAGTCCATACTCCGGAACGATGTTAAGTTCAATGTTCATAAAGTTAAGACTGCGGTGTGTAATTGTCTGTTTGGCGTAAACTTCTGAAAACACTTCTATCGTTGAGATGAGAAATGGTAATAATAATAACAGAGCCATGTATCCTTTGCTTTTTAGCCCTCATGAAAGCCCGTGTAATACTTTTAGAGATTGGCCTTTGCAGACAGATAGTGATTGCTTTTAAACAAATGTTTAAATTATGATATCTTTATTTTCTCTGATCCGATTCTGATGAAATGAAACGCGTATCCAACCGCACGATATGCTGAAGTTACGGTTGAAAATCCTACGAAAACTCATCATGTAGCCTACTTTTGGAGGTAAACGTGTTCTAAGAGACAGACGTAACGGTCGTAGATACAAAACCTTAAATTACGATTTCTCTTAATTTTACCTTTTATGAAACGAAGTTGTCCCACGTAAATCCGTGAAGTATTTTAGGAGATTAGAGATTTGTAATAGATAGCTGTACACCCGTACATCGCAACGGATATTGAAGAAAGGATGCCATCAATTGTAGAGAACTACACCATAGAGCATTGATTTCTATTAGTTATTTGGTGTACTACGTAACTAACAGGGCCTCTATTTGTTCTTTATTGTACTTAGGCCGTTTTATAGGCATTTCTAAAGAGAAGGCACTCAAGATCTAATAAGCACGCACGGAAATCAGAAAGCAAACTACATAAATTCGATTTTCCTTGCAAATAATTATTATTAAATCACAACATCAATAGACGCGAAGGAACGTCGTTACTTCTTAAATTAAAATTATACCCGTCGAAAGATGCACTTCTTTTCTTTACATAACATTGCAAAGCATGTGGGATACTTGCAGTGGCAGCGGTTTAGTTTGCTATCGTTGGCAACGAACTAATCGATTTAGGACGACTATGAATTTACTCATCAGAACAGCATAAATTATTTACTTCATCGTGAACATAAAGAATTATTCCCCTCTGATTTTTCAAAAAGTATTGAACAGCATATGTTAGTTATTTGGTGTGCTATGTAACTAACATCTCCTCAATTTGTTCTTTCCTGTAATATGGCATTTTCTACGCATTCCTAAACATAACGAACTCAAAATCTAATGAGAATAGGCCTACACCGAATTCAAAAAGGGAACTATGTAAATTCGATTTTCCTTGCAAATAATTCTTATGTAAATATATTCAAAGAATTCACATGGTGGTAATTTTGTTACTGGCAATGCAATTTTACCATTTGAGCAGCATATACGTATATATGACTTACGAACTTGCCATCACAGACATACATTAACGTATGTCTACAGTCTGTGTATTGCCTGTGTAGTTAATGTATGTCTGTGTTTTCCTTTGAATCTATTTCTATTTAAGAATTATACAGTAACCGTATTTTCACATGTACGATAAACTTCGTAAGTCTCGGAGTACGTAGCTTTTCCTAAAAGTATTTGGTACAACTGCATTTAATGCGGCCCGGCTACCGCTCGCTAGGTGGCGTAAAGACAATTCCTCTCATTCCCTGTGAATCGGTTTGTTGTTCCTGCTCTATGGTTGGTAAGTTATCGACGTACCCTTATAGGATTACTAAATTAGTAATCTTCTCATTCCCTGTGAATCGTTACACGCGACGCGACCTAGGGGGCGCTAGCAGGGCGGCATTAAATGCCATTCAGACATGTATTTATTGCTCTAGAAAATCTAAAATAAAGAATACAAAGACAGATTACTCGCCTAAATGAATGGTATTAATCTGTTAGTAACGCGATACTGTCCGCTAAACCAAACTAACCTATGACTTACGATCTTTCCGTTACCGACATACATTAACGTATGTCTGCAGTCTGTGTATTGCAGTGAGCTCAAAGATAAGATGGAGATGGTACTATGTAATATGAAACCGTGACGCTCGAGGTATATGCTATTTGTCTCTCTTATCCAGTTGTCAGTATTTTGATCCTAACCACTACAGTTGTCTTTCCAGTGTTTATATTGAGATCATTGTTGAATTTCCAATGTAGTTAATGCTCAGTTATTAACCCATATAGAGCGGAATTATTTTTCGTTTAATTTTTTCTCACGCGGTATTAATTACCTTTTTATGAGTGCACAAGATCGTTATAATTGATTTTTTCCACAATCACGTCATTAGTTTTGCAATATTGCCCTTCTTTCTGGAAAGACATCAAAATGAATGTTTTATAATTTTGATCTGATCAATCACCATTACTAAACCAGCATATAAGATTAAAATACACGTATAAATGTCTCAAAAATTGAAAAAATTTCGAGAAACATAAACCCAATTACAGGGATGTCTTGTATGAACCTAAACTTCGCAGCTGTATCCAACCACTTTCCAATCGACAATAAAAGCTGAAATTGATCTGAAATAGGAGAATGCGATTCAAAGAAATAAAATATGAGACTGTAAGGTTCCGTTTTCGTCCTTCTGGAAGGACGTCAGCACTATCTGGGTTAATGTATGTCTGTGTTTCCCAGTGTTTTATCTTTGAGCATCAGTTGATCGTCGTATTGCTCCATATTTTACAGATTTTTGTTCGCCACACTCACCCACCGCCACACACCGCGACTAAAACACCATAGTGCACACCGCGAACCTAAAGGCTTCTCTCTTGCATAGCCGCCATTGGTCTGCAGTGAATAATTTTGGCTACCAAGTGAAATATACGGACACACAACCCACGTTCCATTTTGATATACGTATATTGATTATGAACCCGGAAAAATCACAAAAGAATGATGTACACTCAAATGTGCATAAAGTTATTTTAAGTATTTCTGTGTGTTGCCATGGGAATCCAAGTCGGTTATTTTAGTTAGTGCTCATAGAACCACTTATTTGCTATCTACCACTTATTTGTTATCTACCACTTATTTGTTATCTACCAACATTTACAGCGACTATTTTAGTATAATATAACTTTAAATCTATAATACATATAATAACTTCGCAATCTCACCATAATATACTGACATCAGAATACATACAATGAGGTTTGATTCCATTACTTCGAGGTGCTCCACGACCACACAATGATGAACTCACCAGATGTAATTAGCAGCATTGGCCGTTAATGTTTTATTTTAAAACCACAGATCGATTTCGATCACATAATGATCATCTTCAGTGTCCTTCCAACGAGCATATGCATGCCCTGAATGCAACAGTTGCATTCAGGGCATGCATATGCTCGTTGGAAGGACACTGAAGATGATCATTATGTGATCGAAATCGATCTGTGGTTTTAAAATAAAACATTAACGGCCAATGCTGCTAATTACATCTGGTGAGATACATACAATGATTGGGCAATTACACATCGACATACTAAAATAATTTATAGTCCACTATGTAATCAAACGTAATCACGTAGGAATGAAATACCTCACATTTGCATAAAGTATTTTAAATATTAGTGTACTTTGCCATGCGATTGTCAATTATTATATTTATTACAGAAATAAAGATGTATAATTTTGTTATAGTCACTAAAGACTTGGTTGGTAGACAACTAATGAGGGAAAATTACGACAAGGTGTTGAATAGATGGTTCCATGAACACGAACTAAAATGCCCTACTTGGTGTCCCATGAGATCTCACTACTATTTTTGGTGAAACGAATTCGTCGCGAGACTTGCATTTTTGTACATTTTATGTTTTTGATGGGATATCATTTCTTTTTGTAGGTAGTCCTTTTCTGTAAAATTTTTGTACATAAGCCACAGATTTTCTTAAAACCCATTCCCTGTCTCTTTGGTTCGGTTTGGTTTCGTTTGGTTCGATGTAACAGTATTTGGGAAGTCTGGAAAGTCGATTACATTGTTGTTCAATTGTTTCATCATGTATTGTACTGCCACCTTTGGTAGTTCACTATACAAATATCAGCAAGTTAGTGTTGTATTCGCATCAGTTTCTGAACGTCATAATACACAGAAGTTTCGGATAAGTGATTTAGTATTACACAAATATCAACAAGTTTATCTAGTACACGATAGAATTTTACTTACGGCAGTGATGGCGTACTGTGCTGAAATTGGCAGCGACTAACGAACGAGACACTTCGCAAAACCAGTCACGAAGACTATGGTCTTTCGTGTTGACCATGAAGTAAATTATTAATTCTGTTCCTGATCTGTAGTTGACTGTTTCTTGTATGTATCCCTCCTAAAGCGAACATTTCGTTGCCAACAGTTGCTCAAAAATGTTCAAATGTTTGTTAAGCTTATCGGACTTAACTACGGGGTCATCAGTCCCTAAACTTACAAACTACTTATGAACTACTTACGAACTAGGACGGCACAAATATCCATGCCCGAGGGGGGATTCGAACCCCCGACCGTAGTGGCCGAGCAGACCGTGACTGGAGCGCCTCAGTCCCCTCAGCCACCGCGGTCGGCGCCAACAGTTGCACACTACGCCACTGCCGTAAGTAAAATTTAGGCTTTACGTCAAAACTTCTCGCCAGGCTCCAGTGGCTATGTTGGCACCAATGGTTAATGGCGGCAATAACTGTTTTGTCTTGATAACTCCAATTAAAAAGAAAATTATTTTTTTCTGTACGGACAAGGGTACATACAAGAACCTGTCAACCATAGAGCAGGCAGAGTATGAATTTTGCTGCGAGTGAAACGAGCAGCAATAACACTTGCTCTGTAGCTCGTGAAAAAATATTAACGCATTTCTACTCTTCACTGTTCATCGGTTGCCAACATAAGCACTGGAGCCCGGCGAGAAGCGTCGTAAAGTCTTTCGAAATCTCTAAATGTGGCGAAATTTTATCAGTTTGTCACTTTATCGTACGACTGTTATTTTCGTACACAATTAATTGTTGAGACATTGATTAAAGTGACAGGGACACCAATAACACTGTATTCGGTAGTGCCAGTCTAGTAATGTGTGTCTTTGGTTCTGCCGAGGATTGTTTGTTTCGGCACACAAAACACCCGTGATCTCTAGAACTACAGATTTCTGGGTGTGCCACCCCCAGATGTTCATATTCTGTTTCTTGACTAATTATAACATGGCTACTATGAAGTATTACAAGAAAACGAAAAAGAAATATGTTTCAATTCCGTACTCACGAGAGTCTATAAACTTCACATATTGACACAAATCCAAAGGTAATCTAGCTATTACTTGTCACGTACTAACTGATGGAAATTCGTTTGACTAATTATAACAAGGCGGACAATGGACTTTCGTGTGCAAAACATATGAATGTGCTGACACCAAGGAGGTGAGAATAAAGGGAGATGGCATTATCTATGCCAAGCACGTACGTCAGCTGAAGCCTGTCCTAAGACTCCTATAAAACCGAGCTGAACTGTCCGCCATTTTTCCCCAAACCGTAGCAGTCGCCACGTTCCGGACAAAGCTCATACGTTACCTCGCGTTTCATTCAACTCGCTCACACTCGCAAACTACAGACTGTATGAAAGTGGAATTTTCATCAGTAATTCATGACGAACTACACTACATGTTCATTTTAGTTTCATTTGCTGTCATAGTTTATTAAGAGGATATACTGACAGTTTACGAAAATGCACTTTCTGACTGCGTTACGGAAGTTTCGATATGCGAGAAACTTTTTTTTCTGTTGAAGTTAGGTGAACACATTAACTGAATGAAATGTTCAAAATACATCAAATTTTCATCCTCTCGAAACAGAAACTCCGGAAGAAATATATAACTTGAGATATTGTCAGTTAAATATGAAGCACTGGAATCCGCCCACCCGTCTAGTAATACCTCGTCTTCAGTATTAGAGCTAATAATTAGGCACAGGTTGTTACTGCATAACATCCATACCTGAAGGTACTGGTACTGACTGACTTGTTACCCCTTTAAATTTAATAGTTCCTAACTACAAAAGTGCTGTGTCTCTATGTAATATTCAATTTCAATTTTTCCGTGATATGAAAATATATTGTAAATATCTCAATACAGAGTATATTATTATGTGAGGAATTGAGAACAAGTCAGTTCGTTAGGTAGTGAAGAGATTCTTGGTATTGGTCATTTTTTCTCGCATAAAATCCACATTTGATCTAGTAACTTTCGTTCTGTTACTGCTAGGTGTTAAGCTGAAGGAAATGTAACTCCTATTAGGTTTTGGAAACAGAGTAGTAGCTCTGAAACACGGTTGACAACAAGTAAATAAATAACCATTTGTGGCTGATGAAGAAATACCTGAACACCGATTAATAAATCACTAACTTCACTTTTTCATTCAAAAAAATCTACATTTCCTTGAATAACGCGACAGTTAATGTAGTTTTGTCTAATAACTATATCGCAAAATACGCCCCTCTTTGCATGTTATCATTTACCAAAATATTCTGATACCTCTAACCGTGTATGAGACATACTACATTTCATTCTGGCCTTATCGCCGTCGGAAATGAGTTCATAACATAAAATAATTTTAGTGACATGCGTGAAAAGTAAAGATCTCCTCCTAAGCCTAAAATAAATTTCAGCATGTTAGGAAAATTTCATCCGCGGCAACATATGGTGTAACAAGCACCAAACGGAATATTATAGCTGCCCCCACTTTTTATTGCAAACTTTCCCTAATATACCGCAGTCTCTTATTACAAAGCCAGTATCTTACTGTTGTTGTGGTCTTCAGTCCGGAGACTGGTTTGATGCAGCTCTCCACAATACCCTATCCTGAGCAAGTCTCTTCATCTCCACATAAGAACGGCAACCTACATCTGTCTGAATCTGCTTACTGTATCCATCTCTTGGTCTTCCTCTGAGATTTTTTCCCCACACACTTCCCTCCAACGCTAAATTCACAATTCCTTGATGTCTAAGAATGTGTCCTACCAATCTATCCCTTCTTTTAGTCAAGGTATGCCAGAAATTTCTTTTCTCACCAATTCTGTTCAGTACCTCCTCGTTAGTTACGCGATCCACCCACCTAATCTTCAGCATTCTTCTGTAGCACCATATTTCAAAAGCCTCAATCCTCTTCCTGTCCGCGCTGTTTATCGTCCATGTCTCACTCCCATACAAGGCAACACTCCACACAAATGCCTTCAGAAAGGACTTCCTTAGGCTTAAATCAATATTCGAGGTTAACAAATTTCTCTTTTTCAAGAACGCTTTTCTACCCATTGCCATTCTGCATTTTATACCCTCTATACTTCGACCATCATTTGTTATTTTACTTCCCATGTAACAAAACTCGTCTACCTCCTTTATTGCTTCGTTTCCCAATCTAATTCCTTAAGCATCACCTGATTTTCTTACACTGAACTCCATTACCCTAGTTTTGCTCTTGTTAATGTTCATCTTATATGCACCTTTCAGCACACTGTCCATGCCGTTTAATTGCTCTTCCAGGTCCTTTGCTGTCTCTGACAGAATTACTATGTCGTCGGCAAAACGCAATGTTTTTAATTCTTCCCCCTGAACTTTAATTCCTTCACCAAATTTCTCCTTGCTTTCCTTTATAGCTTGTTCATTGTACAAATTGAACAACAATGGAGAAAGACTACAACCCTGTCTTACTCCCTTTCCAACCACTGCATCCCTTTCATGCCCTTCAACTCTGACAACCGCTGTCTGGTTTTTGTACAAGTTGTAAATAACCTTACGCTCCCTATATTTTACTCCTGCTTGCTTCAGAACTTGAAAGAGTTTATTTCAATCAACATTGTCAAAAGCCTTCTCCAAATCTACAAAAGCTAGAAATGTTGGTTTGCCTTTTCTTAATCGATCTTCTAAGATAAGCCGTAAAGTGAGTATTGCCTCCCGTGTCCCTACATTTCTCCTGAACCCAAACTGATCTTCCCCGAGGTCGGCTTCTACCAGCTTTTGCATCCTTCTGTATATAATTCGTGTTAATATTTTGCAACCATGACTTATTAAACAGATGGTTCTGTAGTTTTCACACCTGTCTGCACCTGCTTTCTTTGGAATGGGGATTATAACATTTTTATTAAAGTCTGAGGGTACTTCGCCTGTCTCATACATCTTACACACCAGGTGATACAGTGGCTCTGAAGGAATATCATCTACTCCAGGGGCCTTGGTTCGACTTAGGTATTTCAGGGCTCTGTCAAATTCTTCTCTCAGTACAGTGTCTCCTATTTCATCTTCATCTACATCCTCTTCCCTTCCTACAATATTGCCTCGAAGTTCATTTCCTTTGTAGAGCCCCTCTATATACTCTTTCCATCTTTCAGCTTTCCCTTCCTTGCTGAGAACCGGTTTTCCATCAGTGTCCTTGATATTCATAGAGCTATTTTTCTTATCTCCAAATGTTTTTTTTGGTTATTTTCCTATAGGCTGCATCTATTTTTCCCCTATTTATACATTCTTCTACATCCTTGCATTTGCCTTCTAGCCACTCCTGCTTAGCCATTTTGCACTTCCTGTCAATCTCATTTCTTAGTCGTCTGTACTCCATTTTTCCTGTTTCATTTACTGCATTTTTATATTTTCTCCTTTCATCGATTAAATTTAGTATCTCCTGTGATATCCAAGGATTTTTTGTAGGTCTTGCCTTCCTACCTATTTTGTCCTCTGCTACCTTCACTATTACATCTCTCAATTTTACCCATTCCTCCTCTACTGTTTTATTTTCTGTCAATTGTTGCCTAAAGCTCCCTCTGAAATTCTTAAGAACCTCGGGTTCCTTCAATTTATCCAGGTCCCATCTCGTTATTTTCCTACCTTTTTTAAGTTTCTTTAGTTTCAGCCTACAGTTCATAACCAACAAGTTATGGTCAGAGTCTATATCTGCCCCTGGGTATGTCTTACACTGTAAAACCTGGTTCCGGTATCTATGTCTTACCATTATAAAATCTATCTGGTATCTCCCTGTGTCTCCTGGTCTCTTCCACGTACACAACCTTCTTTTGTGATTCTTGAACCAGGTGTTTGTTATAACTAAATTATGTTCTGTGCAAAATTCGACCAGGCGGCTTCCTCTTTCATTCCTTTTGCCCAGACCATATTCACCTACTATCTTCCCTTCCCTTCCTTGTCCTACTACCGAATTTTAGTCTCCCATAACAATTAAGTTTTCCTCTCCCTTAATTGTCTGAATAATTTCCTTTAGCTCCTCATATATTTCTTCGATTTCCTCATCATCGGCAGAGCTAGTTGGCATATAAACCTGTACTACTGTTGTCGGTGTTGGCTTCGTATCTATCTTGACAATGATAATGCGATCACTGTGCTGGTCATAGTAGTTTGGGAGTGGAGTATCTTTACTAACTATTACTATTATCGAAATGATGCGCACTTCGTCACAATGCTGACATATAAAGATTTAAGTTGCCTAAAATTATATTTTTCTACAAGTTAGGTTTTGCGTAATCGTTTGTGAAAGATTTCTGGACGTGCGCCTCCATGCCGTTAGTGCAGCGCGATTCCAAACATGTTGGGGAAAACATGGCGAACGATTCAGCCTGGGTATTTAGGAGCTCTAGCCTGTCCGCCATCTTGGTCAGTTTTGGAATGTTACTTATATGTTTTAACTATAAGTTAAGTCGTCCCTTTTACTGTTACTGTATTTAACTGACAGTCACTGCAAGGTATGTAGTTTCAAACAATATACTTTCTTGAACAAATAGCAATAAATACACATCATAATATATTTTAAAACTTACTTTTTAACGGATAATTTGTACTCTTTTTAACACTGTGTACATCACAGCAAAACCATCGGATGTTTTATCCCTGTTTTAAGCGACATAAAACATTAGCTTTACAATAGAACACTTCTCCAAAACTTAGCAATAGGGAGGAGGCAGGTTTCATTTTTTAGGAGTAAGGGCGTCTCCCTGTATTCTGACCTCCTTGGCTAGCACGCTAAAGTTCTATGCTTAGACATCCAGGTCATATAAGGATCATTGCAAAACACTGATATTCTCGAACGTTTTCCTTTCGATGCTCATCGTACATCGATTTCTTTGAATTGAACATTGATGTTATCACCGTCGTTTTTCTAATATCGATCATTCCTAGGGCAGTTAGGGCAGTTGGTAGGACTTCAATTTTTGACGTTCACTTTTTATTATAGTTGGAAATTTTAAATCGTGCACTGAGCTATAGATTTGAAAACATCTACTCCGTTTTACCACTCTTAACGGCTATGTAGCCTACAGTCATGATTATTGTGTAAGTTTCATTGGCTCCTGATAAAATTATCGTAGAAAATCGGTACTTCAGTTTTCAAGTTCGCGTAGGCCTATTTATATAATGATATTACGTGACAATCTCAGCTTAATGTTGATAACATGAGCAGAACCTGCACCGCCTAGAGAAGACAGAACACAATACTCACTCCAGAGAGTTTCTACTCTATGGCACAGACGATAGATCAGATGTGCCCACAGAGGGGTGGGTCAAGATGCAGCAGCGTCATTGAAATTTCTGGGGGAGGAGAATTAGTACTTTTGGTTTTGACCAGCCTGAGGGAGGGGCTTCGTAAAACAATTTACAACACTTGAAACTAAACATATTTAATATCTACATCTACATCTACATGGGTACTCTGAGAATCGCATTTAACTCCTTGGAAGAGGGTTCATCAAACCACCTTTATACCATATATCTCCCATTCCATTCTCGAATAGCGCGCGAAAGAAGAAAGAACACCTGAATCTCTCCGTTCGACCTCTGATTTCTCGTATTTTATTCTGATGATCTTCTCTGCCTATTTAAGTGGCAGTCAGCAATATATTTGACGAAGGGGGAGGTGGGCACCTCTGTCACCATATATAACATAAATTGCGGGTCTTCCAGATCAATGGCGTCTTCCTATTTCTGGCGTGTTGTGATTTGAAACCAACATCGAAAGTTTTTGTCGAAAACTGTCTTGAGCATTTAAACCGGCAACCCACACACGATGGAAATATTTTAGACCTTATAGCTACGAACAGGTCTGACCTTATTAACGATGTCTGTGTAGAAATAGGAGTTGTGATCATGATATCGACATAGCGTCGATAGTGACCAAAGTTCATAAACCAATCAAGAAGGCTAGGAGCGTGTTTTTGTTGGGAAGGGCCGATACGCAATTGTTGCGATCGCTCTTGGAAAATGAATGGACGTCGGTTAGTTCCGTTAAAACGGATGTAGAGGAATTGTGGACCAAATTTAAATGCTGTGCAAATGAAGGGTTAGAGAAATATGTGCCCTTAAAGTCGATTAAGCATGGAAAAGATCCACGTGGTATAATAATGTTACAAAACTACTGAGAAAGCAAAGGCTGTTGCACTCTCGGTTCAAAAAAGAACACGCAGATGATGACAGGCAAAAGTTAGTAGAGATTTGAGCTTCTATAAAAAGATCGATGCGCGAAGCATACAGTAATTACCACAGCCATACCTTAGCAAAAGATCTTTCCCAGAACTCGAAAAGTTCTGGTGCTATGTAAAATCGATAACCGGGTCAAAGCTTTCTATCCAGTTTCTAGTTAATCATTCAGGGGCAGTAGTAGAAGAAAGCAAACGGAAAGCTGTAGTTCTAAATTTAACCTTTAAGAAATATTTCATGCTGCAGGACCGCACAAACGTACCATCATTTGATCAACATAGTAACTCCGAAGTGGAGGACATAGTAATAGGTATTTCCGGTGTAGAGAATCAGCTGAGAGAGCTAAATAGAAAAACGTCTCCTGGTCCGGATGGAATACCAGTTCGGTTTTACAAAGAGTATTCTGCGGCATTGGCCCATTACTTAGCTTGCACTTATCGCAAATCTTTAATTCAGTGCAAAGTTCCTATGATTGGAAAAAAGCGCAGGTGACTCCACTTATAAGAAAGGAAAGACAACTGACCCACATAATTACAGGCCCATATCGCTGACATCTGTTTCCTGTAGAATCTTTTAAGGGTTCTGCCAGTAAAACGCAATAAAAGATTCTGAGTTCGAATATAGTAAATTTCCTTTAGTCGGGAAAGCTTATTTCTATGAATCAGCACGGGTTTGGGAAACGTTGTTCATGTGAAACTCAGCTTGCCCTTTTCTCACATGACATCTTGTGAGCCATCAATGAAGGGCAACAAGCAGATTGTGTTTTTTCTCGATTTCAAAAAGGCGTTTAACGCGGTGGCACACTGCAGGCTGCTAACGAAGATCCGAGCATATGGAATAGGTTCATAGATTTGTGACTGGCTGGAAGACTTCCTAAGTAATAGAACGCAGTACATTGTTCTCGACGGCGAGTGTTCATCACAGACGAGTGTATCGTCAGGCGTGCCCCAGGGCAGTGTCATAGGACCGCTACTATATCCTATCTATATAAATAAACGATGGACAGAGTAACTTGTAATTTGAGTTTGTTTGCTGATGATGCTGTGGTGTATGGGAGGGTGATCTTTAATTGACTTTAATAGCATGCAGTATGATAAAGACAAAATTTCTAGCTGATGTGAAGAATGGCAGCTAGCTCTAAATGTAGAGAAATGTAAGGTGATGCGCATGAGCAGGAAAAAGAATCTCATTATGTTCGAATATAGTATAGCTACTTAGCTTCTTGATGCAGTAACGTCATTCAAATATCTAGGCATAACATTGCAGAGCGATATGAAATGGAACGAGCATGTAAGGACAGTTGTGAGTAAGGCGGACAGTCGACTTCGGTTTATTGGGAGAATTTTGGGAAGATGTACTTCACCTGTAAAGGAGACCGCGTATAAAACGCTTGTACGACCACGTCTAGAGTATTGCTCAAGTGTTTGGGACCAGCAGCAGATCTGTTTAAAAGAAGACATGGAAGCAGTTCAGAGGCGAGCAGCTAGGTTCGTTACTGGCAGGTTCGACCAATGCGCGAGAAATGCTCCGGGAACTCAAATGGAGATCGCTGGAGGAAAGACGACGTTCTTTTCGAGAAATTCTGTTGAGGAAATTTAGAAGGCCGGAATTTGAAGCTGAGTCTAGAACGATCTTCCTGCCGCCTACTTACAATTCGCCTAAAGATCACAAAGAGAAAAATTATGACTCGTACGGAGACATATAGGCATTCTCTTTTTCCTCGTTCTATTCTGGAGTGGAATAGGAAAGGAAATACCTAGTAGTGGTACAGTGAACCCTCCGCCACGCACATCACGGTTGATTGCAGATTATGTATGTAGATGTAGATATAGATGCTTCCGGTCTGGAGATTTTGCCCCGCGTCATGTGACAGAATTTTCGACATTACGAGCAATACTTTTGTCATTTATAACTAAAATCAAGCTAGAATGTAGGTGTCTTCGGTACTTCTTCCATTTGCAGCAATTTAAGCTATTGTCTTACCAGTTACTCTTCATTCTCTAATCAGGTGCCTTATGTCATTTTGACGACTCTTTAGTTAGTAGAGAGGTGATGGCTAGATTAATAAGAAAGTTTAAAAAAATACATCATTAGGAATCGAAGCCGTGATATCGCGGACGTGAACCTAGCGCGCTACCACAAGACCACTAGCATTACAATGAACGTAATGCCGTGATTGCTTATACAATTCCATCAAGCAAAAATGTTTTAGAGAACGGAATTAATTTTTACAGATATATGAATTCTTACTTCTATTATAGGCTAAACACTATCTAAATCCAAAATTTGCGTTTGTATGCCTGCTAGATCGGTGAGTCATTGAGTGTCGGAATTAGCGATTTTCGACTGCTAATACGAGGCGCGTCCAGAAAGTAAGTTCCGTTTCAATTTATCTTCGCTGCAGCGCTGCGATTGCAGTTCCGCACATGCGCTGTAGGCGATGTGTATCAAGGAGAAGAACGTGCGCCATTTGGAGATCGCTGTCAGTTACGTACGCGTTGTTGTGCTTGTTTGAAATGTCGGCGTTGATTGAAAATCCCGCCGCCTGTGAAATCAGGTCGGTGATTCGGTTTCTGAATGCGAGGAAAGTGAAACCAAGTGAATTTTATCGGCAAATTTGCGATGTTTACGGACCAAATGCGATGAGTGATTCGATGGTGAGAAGATGGGTCCGACAGTTCAATGGCGGGCGTAGTGATGTGCACGATGACGAAGGAAGTGGGCGTCCACCTTTGGTTACAGAAGAACTGGTTCACTTTCATCTGTTCTTACATCTCAAGTCTTTCCTTGGTGGTCATCACTTCACCAATGACGACGAGCTGAAAGAAATTCCCTGAAAACTACTGAAGTGTCTAGGAGAGCTAGCCATGACAAAAGTATTCCATCAGTGCAAAATCTTTGAGACAGACGAAATACCCTCAGACTTAAAAGAAAAATGTAATAATCACGATTCCGAAAAAAATTACAGAACCATAAGTCATGGTTGCAAACTTTCAACACGAATAATTTACAGAAGAACGAAAAGCTACTAGAAGCTGATCTCGGAAAAAATCTGTTTGGATTTAGGAAAAATTTAGGAACACGTGAGTCAACTCTCTTGGAAGACATATTAAGAAAGGCAAACATACATTTCTAGTTTTTGTAGAATTGGTGAAAGCTTTTGACCATGTTGACTGGAACACACTTTCAAATTTTGAAGACAATAGGGGTAAAAATAGGGAAAAGAAGTTTATTTACATCTTGTACAGAAACCAGACAGCAGTTTCAATAGCTAAGAACATGAAAGGGAAGTATAGTTTGAAAAGGTCGTAAGACAGGATCGTAGCATGACCTCCAAAGTTTTCAATCTGTACATTGAGAAAGCTGTGAAGGAAAGCAAGAAGAAATTTGAAGAAGGAATTAATGTTCAAGGTGAACCAATAAAACCTTTCGATTTGCTGATGACGAAGTTTTGTCAAGGACAGCAACGGTCCTGGAAGAGAAATTGAATAGGATGGAATGGAATCATTTAATGATAAGCCAGAGGTAAAGTAACTATCGCCGGTCACAAGGAAAACACTGGGCTATTCCGCAATCTTGGGAAAATTATTTTTGTCATTTGTAAAGTATACTGGAAACAAGAAACATTCAGTAATTTCTGAGAGAAACACAGCAATGAGTCGCGAAAAACTGTTTATTACAGATCGATTTCTGCTAGATTGCTAGCCATCATCAGTGAATCTATAATAGGAAAGCATAAATCACACAAAACGGTAATACAACGGTAAATACCACTCACGTTTACATAAGCAGATTATAATTGTACCGTACCTCAGAGGTCGAAGATACACTGATGATAGCTAGGTTTCTAGCCGAAAATGGCATGTAATAAATAGTCCTTCGCGACAGATCGCTGTGTTTCTCCCAAAAATTACATTAACAGTCGCTTTTCACATTCATCCCGTGATGGATTCCACCATAATTCATAACCTTCACCACGTGACAGTCATGATGCGATCGGTGGCAATGCTGCTAAAACACAGTTACTAAACACAGCTTTTCGAAATTCCTTCACTGAAGAATACGAAGTATATATTCTTGAATTCTAATTAAGAACAGCTCTAACATAGAAACAGATGTTTTCAGAGTACTTCAGCATTTTAAATCAGTTATTAAAAGTAAGTCTTCCAGGTAAGTCTTACGTTTCTAAGATAATATACTGATGCAATAGCTATATACTTAACGATTCATATACAACCGCTTACTGAACAAGGATCTCTACCAATGGGAAAATCAGTAGGAGTAATCCGCTCAACTAGAGGCCTAGACTTATATAATTGAGGTCGATTTTTGCAGGCATTTACAACATATACTATGTTCAATTATTAATTATCTTGAACGATTTATTTGCCTGTGGTGAACAAGGATTCGTGAAATATCGTTCTTGTGAAAGGCAGCTCACACGAAGTGGTGAGTGTTGTCGATAAGGTATCTCAAATTGACACACACTTCTAGATTTCCAGAAAATGGCTCACAAATAGCCTTAAATTGCGATCTCATTGGATATCATCTCAATATGACTGGATTCGTGATTGCTAGTCATAGGGCATACAGTTTTTTTGTAACTGGTGGAAAAGCAGCGACTAAAACTGAGATGATACTTACTATAGTCAACTTGCGAGAGTCAGCAGCTGCACTAATATTTGAAACAATTTACTATCTGAGCCAACTGTTGGGAACTCCTAGCAACTGTTGGCAGATGATCAGATACGAAATTGTTTCAGACATGATATTTGTCGTTCCCCGGGGTAATGTTAAAAGTCCTCTGCTATTCCCTGTCTGAGTCAACGATTTAGGAGAAAATATGAGAAGGTCTTCTAGCCTGTTTGAAGATGATACTGACATTTATCGTCAACTGAAGTTCTGAATTAAAATATAAGCATCTACGGAACGGAACTTCATTTCCTTGGAGTTCTCTCCAATCATAAGGTACGCAAAACTTCACTTCTATTATATTTATAAAAGTAATTAATCATTCGTGAATTACTGTCGATAGAACAAAACAAAAAGACGATCTATACTTACTGAGTTGCCAACCTAACATTAATAGAGTGCCACGATTTTCACCGATCCAAAATATTACAGTTGTGTATCCTATTTGTACTGAGATCACTGGACGAAAAATAGGTCGCTGTAACAACAATCACGGTAGCCGGAGGCGAGGTGCTACCTCCGCGTGACAGAAAGGTCACCGGGAGAGTAGACGCAGCGAATTCAGTCGCAGGCGAGCGGTAAGGAGATCCGGAGATCCGCCTCGTTCTCCCAGCAGCTTACGCCACTGTTGGGGAAATATGACGCGGGCTTCTCTGGAACCAAGAGAAAGCTGGTCACTTGAGCAGTGCTCCTCCTGCTAAAATTAGTGCAATCAGATACTTTAAACAGTAACAGGGCCGCCTCTGGTTTAATTGAGCTCTTTGTAGTAGCTAAACGGCTTTAGGCGAAGGCCGCACTGTTAGGTCAAACAAGACACCGACTTACTTCTATTTAAAGACACGTAACTCAGTCTGTAGACTTACAAGAACAGCAGATGAAAGAGAATGAGAACAGCGACCTATTAAATATAAACCAAGGCTTCCGCGGCTGTTGTAATTTATATCTAAAAAATGTGAATGTCTGTTCGGTGTACGTTGATCACGTCTGAACCACAAGACATAAAGAGCTAAAAATTTGTACAGTTACTAATGTCTATCCGGGGAAGGCTTTTGACGCCGTTTTATGGCGATCGGTCCGAACGAGAAGACGCAGAGACTTAAATATTTTTACAGTTACTAATTTACACCTGAGGAAGGTTTTATAGCGATCTGATAGATATTTAGTAAATTGAAGAATATAACGCGAAATACGGAACAATAATTACTCTTTGAAAATTATATTTACTCTTTTAAAATGGTTTTATTGGTTGCATTGTTGCTTGAGGGTTGATAACGATAAAAGGATGGAGGATATTGGGATGGAAAGTTATTGGTGTATATAAAATTCTGCGTGTGTGTGTGTTAATATTTCGCTCTGCAGTGAAAACTACAGAACGCTAACAAATGGTCTGTGTGTAATTGTTTTCTGAAGTCTCCCGTTGTACACCATAGCAGTTCCATGCCGATAGCAATAAGGGGGTGGAAGATACGGTAGTTTAAAGTCGTCAAATTATAAAAAAATATCGGACTGAAGGCCAGCGATGACGTTTGCGACTCTATAGCAAGGAGGTTACATACAGCGAAACGTGATGCCACAGATCATATCTTTGGTATATGCCTGCTACAATCCCTTCAGCTCTTTCTCTGTAAGGATAAGCATACGAATAAGGAAATATAAGAATAAATAAATAAATCAGTAAAAAAGAAATTTCTTTTCATACATCTCTTTAAAAAATTCGATTTGACGTTTCGCGCATTACATCAAGTGATCGATCTGTGATATTATTACAATCATTATTGTTGAATTTCGTGATTGGACAATCATTAAACGTCGCAGGAATCCATTTACAGCCCTTGTGTTTTTCACATGGTCAGTTATACGTCGCTTGCTCAAGGGTGGGTAACCCAAAAAATCTCTTCATTTACGTTTCAAACAATACTGCAAATAACGTAGTTTACCAGTATGCCCTAAAATGAAATTAAAATGAATTTGGACATTTCTCTCACCATACGTGTTGAGATATTGCAACACAGGCTATAAGGAATAATGTATGTATTATGTACTGTAAATCATTAAGCACTTCACATAATTTTATTTTTTTTATTTGAATTGGTTAAAAATGTTTGTTTGTAAAGAAGGTATTGTATTTCATTTCATCCTTTAAAACCAGTCACATAGCACACTACTGAAAGATAACTTATCTATCTTAAACAACCAACACGCGAGCGGAGCCGAGAGTTTAAGCTATTTGTTAATAAAACTCTTCTGGGTATTGGACCGCATCGTCAACTATGTATCGACATTTAATATTTAAGAAGCCAGCTTTCCCTCCTTCAGCAGTAAACGTAACACCCAGAAGACGGCCGCTTGCAATAGTGGTCGAAACGTCGGTGAAATATTTGATATATTGACGATGCGGTCCAATACCCAGAAGAGTTTTCTCTACTATTAAATAGTTTAAATGTTCAACAAAACACGAAAAAGAGGGATACTTTTCGTCCCCTATAGTAGTCACTTGCGGCGTCTGTCACACTTCAACAAGCATTTTAAGACATACGAAAGAGACGACGGATTAAAATTCTGATTTTTGCGATCAATAATCCACAATATAAAATGTTAACTCGATGGAGACTAGGCATTAGAGTCCAACTGAAAAATGATTTGTGGCCGAAATCGAAACTGAAGCCGTGACCGAATATTAGGCTGCTCTTGTAGTTTCGGCCGAAAGCGAAACTTTAAACAAAACTTGAGTAATTAAGGTAACATTTCTGTATATTTACGTTACACCACAAATCAATAGTTTTTCCACATTTTTACAAGATCCCCTCCCTGTACTAAGTCGTCTTAAATGTCAGGAGTCCGTAGGAGATGACATGACAGGCGAACAGGTCGTACTGTACTTTTATTGAGGTGATTCCATTGGATTCTTTTCTCCTCTTTGTGACATTTTCTACCTAAAAAATAAAAATTAAAGGAAGATAGACTATAAGTAAAGTGAACTCGATATAGTGGAGACTCGATATTTCGAGTCTCGGAATTACGAGTGTCCCATAAGTACGAGAGTCATAAAACAAAACAACAACTGCAGATACATTCTATCTTCACATAAAAAAGGTACTCAATCATTATAACGCGAAGTAAATTTGATTTCATTTGATTTGATTCTTTCAGGGAAACCAAAACAATCTTGGTCTAACCCGCCACTGCCCGCACCGAAACTATGTTTATTGTGCGGTATCGCTCCCTGTATGTCTAGTAAAGCCAACCAATGCCTTTGAACAGTGCAAGGAATCCCTTTACCAGTTGTTTATTAGACACAATTTCTTCGGGTCTGGTTGTCCCAAATGTTCTGTGCCTTTTACTCTCCAATGCAATGCATTCGAAGATCAGCTGTGATGCAGTTTCATCACTGTCATCACAGATCCTACATTTAGGGTCCTCTTCTGTTATTCCCATTGTATGTAGGTGTTTTTTGAAATTCCCATGGCCTGTCAGCAATCCAACCATGAGTCTAATCTCTCTCCTGTTCAGACCCAGGACTGCAGAGCTTATTTTAAAACAAGGCTTTGGCATCATTACCTTGCCATGTTTTTGTTGATGAACTTTGGTCCAATATTCTACGTGCTGTCTTCCGAGCCAGTTACGTAGCTCCAATTTAATCATTGCCTTGGTGATTGTCAGGACAGGTTCCGGTCCAATAAATGGAGCCTCTGCCCCCATCCTGGCTAATCTGTCGGCATGTTCGTTGCCACTGATCCCCGAGTGGCCAGGGAACCACAATAGGTTTACTCTATTGCTTTCCCCTAGCTCCACCAGAACCCTGTGACATTCTGCAACAATTTTAGATCTTGTTGTAGGAGCTGCCAGTGATCTCAGGGCTGCCTGGCTGTCTGAATAGATATAGATGCTACGATCTTTGTAGCACCTACGCAAATTCTCCTCCACACATGCCCTGATGGTAGTGATTTCGGCCTGGAATACTGAGGCCAGTTTCCCTAGAGAGATGACGCCCTCCAGTCTTGGCTGCACCCTGTATACCCCGGCCCCAACGCCTTGGTCTGATTTCGACCCGTCAGTGAACCAGACAATATCCCCATACGGTGTCGAACTATTTTCTCCCACTGCTCCCTACTTCTAATTGTTATACTGAAAGGCTTGTTGAAGCAGTATGTGGTTATAATATAGTCGGCTGGCATTTCCCCAACCTTTCCTATATTTACCTCACTCACTATTTTAGTGTGTGATTCTGGATATCCCAAAGAGTTCCAGTTGTTGACAGATTTGAGTCTTTAGGCACCAGCTGCCGCCTCCATCTCGACCCAAAGGTGTAATGGGGGCATATCCAGCATGGTTTCCATCCCAGCAGTTGGTGTGCTGCTAATTCCGCCTGTCATGGCTAAGCAGGCTAGTCTCTGCACCTTACCAAGCTCCTTAGCAGCAACCTGCTGTTCTACCTTCTTCCACCACACGACCGCCCCATAGGTGATCATGGGTCTAATCACTGTGGTGTATATCCAGTGCATACCCTTGGGGCTCAGGCCCAAATTTTTGCCACAAGCTCTCCTGGTACTTACTAAAGTACCTTTTGCCTTGGAGCAAATATTCCTAATGTGAGGGGTCCATGTCAGTTTCTCGTCTAGGGTAACTCCTAGATATTTCACTGTTCCCTTCACAGGTAGCGCTTCATTGAAAAGCTTTAGATTCCAACTTGAGTGTTGGATATGTTTCCTTGTGAATGGTACAACAACAGTCTTCTTAGGACTAACCCTCAGATCCTGTTTTCTGCACCAGTCTGGAACAATGTCCAAGGCACCTTGTGCCATATTCTTCACTGTGTCAGCAAATTTTGCCAAGTATTACTATGACAAGATCGTCTACTTATCCTTGGCAAAAGTACTGCCTAGAGTTTAATTCTCCAATGAGATCATTCACCACTAGATTCCACAATAAAGGGGAAAGAACTCCTCCTTGCGGGCAACCCCTAGTGGTGTTGATTACCATTTTTTCATTCATCATGGAAGCCTCTACCTTTCTTCCACTGAGCATGGCCCTAGTCCACCTACATATAGTGGTCCCTAGGTCATGCACCTCTGCTGCCCTAACCATGGAATCGAAGGTCGTGTTGCTAAAAGCCCCCTCAATGTCCAGGAAGATACAGAGGGCTATTTCTTGAAAGTGTAGTGCTTTCTCCACCTTCCCAACAAGTTGGTGGAGAGCTGTCTCACATGATTTACCTGGTTGATATGCATGTTGGTTTGAATGTAGAGGAACCCTACTTAACCTCCTTTCTCCAACATGCACATTAACCGGCTTTTCCAATGTCTTAAGAATGAAGGAGGACAGGCTGATTGGTCTCATATCCTTGGCCTTGGTATGATCAATTCTCCCTGGCTTTGGAATGAAGACAACCTTCACTGCCCTCCAGGCATTGGGAATGATTCCTGCTGCTAGGCTAACCCTGAATAACCTGCATAGGAATCTAATAAGATTTTCTCCCGCTTGTTGCAGGAGAGCTGGAAAGATTCCATCGGGGCCAGGTGACTTGAACGGTTGAAATGTTCCCACCGCCCATCGGACCTTACTGAAATCGACACACTCCTTGGACAGATCCCAGTCCTCTTTGCGAATACCTGAGAACCGTTGTCTCTCAGGAATCACATTCTGGTCTGAGTTATCCCCCAGAGTATATTGAGGAAAGTGAGTCTTGAGGAGCAGTTCCAGCGTTTCATGTGCTGTCTTAGTATACTCCCCATCCTACTTCCTCAATGTTCCTCCTGGATTAGTTGGTACTCTAGTGAGGATTTTATGAAGTCTCGCTTGAGCAGCCGTGCCCTCCACTTCCTCACATAATACCTTCCAGGATGCCTCCTTTTTGCCCGTCTGATGGCAAGGTTGTAATTGACAAGGGCCTCACGATACTTTGCCCATTGTCCTTTGCGTCTCGCAAGGTTAAACAGTCTTCGTACCTGTTTCCTTTGCATTTCCAGGTTATTATTCCACCAAGGCACACTCCTATTTGTGCACTTCTTAGTTATTGAGCAGTTGTCCTGGTATGAGGTCACTATAGCAGAGGTTACGGCCTCTGCTACTTCCTCAAACTCTGCTGGATTCCTTATCGAAGTTTTAATTTCCGATAGGCTGAAGTCAAGGTCTCTCCTATATGTCTCCCAGTCCGTTTTCCTGGGATTCCTATAGGCCATGGTCTGTCTGGTTCCCATTTCAACCTTGAATTTAATATACATGTGATCTGATGAGGATGGCTCCAGGACCACATGCCACTGTTTGACGTAACTTCCCATCATCTTCCCTTCTACTATTCCTGAATGTAGGTTCATCACCCCTATTCAGGATCTCCAAGTTGTTAGATAGGAGAAATTCAAGAAGGTGCTCACCTCTACTGTTGGTGTCCTTGCTGCCCCACGATAGATTGTGGGCATTGGCATCACATCCCACCGACAGTTCGTCACCTTGCCGGTGGCAGGCTTCCGTCAGTCTCCTCACTTCCAAAGGAGGAGAGCTGTCTTCATAAGGAAGGTATGCCGAGGCCAAAAAAATTTCCTTCTTGATGCCTTCCTCACGTTGCTGCATCCTGATGGTCACCAAGTCCCTGGAACAAAAATCCATCATTGGTATGAAAGGTATTCCATTTCTAACATAAATGCATGTTCTGGAGTTTTTTAGATTTCTAGCATAAATCAGCTTACCTCCAGTACCACCGAGGCCCGATACACCCCCTTTGTAAAAATAGGGTTCTTGTATCAGGGCCACGTCCACCTCCTGTCTCCCCAGGCGACGGCTCAGGGCAGCAGTGGGCCCTTTACTGTGCTGCAGGTTTATCTGCAGCACTTCCAGTCCCCATCTTGCTGCCATTATTGCCTTTAAGGTCTTTGATTACCCTGACGGCGACCTGCGAGAACCCTAAAAACAGTTTCAGGCCTTGCTCTCGCATTGCCTTCAGGGACTTCTCTCCGACCTCCACCACCAGGGTTCGTCCTTCTGGAACGACCTTTTGGTTAATTATCCTCCAATCCTCTGTCGAGACTTTTGGGTTCTGGACCCTTATTTTCTCGAACAGAGTCTTTGGAGGGACATCCTTAAGGATCTTTGGTACCCATATTGATACCTTTGCGGTCTTCAGGAGTTCGGTTGCTGTCTTGACCAGCAGCTTCGCGTCCTCCCACGGGGATATCATGGGCACCTTTTCCTTGTCCATTCTGCTGAGTGCTCCCCCTCGCAGACAAAAATGAGGGCACGTGAAGTAAATAGTGAAAACACTTTAAAACCTTTAAGCTGCCAATGTAAATTACTATTTAAAAAGTTTGTTTTAAAAAAGGTCACTTTTTTTACACACATGTTCTTTTCAATGTCGATTTTCTTATTTTTCACTAGTCGTCCCGGTAATGCTTCCCAATTGCTAATATCTATCTAATTTTATCGCATTCGTACGAATGATATTGATATCCCAACGAAAAGAACTCTTTCAGTTTTCCAAAAATTTTCCTATTTTCTGGCCAACTATTCCAAATTTTTACTTCACTCAAACGATTTGAACGGCGATTGTGCAAAACTTATCGCAATCAGATAAATGGTTTTGATATTTCATAGAAAAATCTCTATTTTTTCTGAATTTTCCAATTTTTCCGGGAAACTTTTCCAAATTTTTATTCCGTAAGAACGTTACTCTTGCTTCAAACGTCAAATATTCAAAATTTTATCGCAATCAGACAAATGATATTGATATCCATTTGAAAAAAGCTCTTTCAGTTCCTCGCAAATTTTCTAATTTTCCGGATACCATTCCCAAAATTTTAGTTCATAAGAACGTTCATCTTTCGTTGAACGTCAAATGATCAAAATTTTATCGCAATCGGATGAACGGTTCTGAACTTATAATGTTAAGTACATTTAGAAACATTTTGGAAAATGAAATTACTTATTTTGCGACTTTCCTTTTTAACTGTCCCTCTTCTTTTTTTTTTTTTTTTTTTTTTTTCGTTACTCAACTTTTCCATGATCATAATGAACAAAACAAAAAAAGATTACCCCTCTCCGTCTTGCGAATAGTCAGTTATAGTGCTAAATTCAATCAAAAACAAATTGAAAAACGCATTTTCACTTTTACTCAAATTTTCCATTTTCCGATAGATTTTTCAAAAAATTTATTTCATAGAAACCTTGTCCCGTCAAGCCGTACTCAAGTGATGCTCTTACAACCATGTAGCAACTGATTTTATCATACAAAAAAAATCGCTATCGGTTTTTCCTACGTTTTCCTAATTTTCGGACGATTTTTCCATATTTTTGTTTCAAGCGAACCCTCCTCTTTCTTTCAACATGAAATGTACAAAATTTTATCACAATTGGACGAACGGTATTGACAGCTCATTGGAAAAATCTGTTTCAGTTTTTCACGATTTTCCTCTTTTCCGGACAACGTTTCCATATTTCATAACTGTTTAAACCTTCCCTGAACTTGCACGAATATTTCAAGACTAAAATTAGCCAAATCGGTTCAGCCGTTCTCGAGTTTTAGCGAGTCTAACGAACAGCAATTCATTTTTATATATACATAGATACGTAAATTTCAATAGTTAGAGGTGATCTCGGTCTCGTCAAATATCGAATTAACCAGACTACTGTATATCTATCACAATTCCATTTTGCAGGAATTTAGTCTTTAGGTACACAACATGCCAAATACATACTACGAAATGCCAGAGCCTCAACATGACTGCCACAACACAAAATACGCAGGTAGTAATCATTTGTTTGCTTTTACGATTTCGTTCTTGAGAGCGCTAACTTTATATTGCCATCTTAACAGCTTTACATATCTCCTTTTTGGCATTCCTGAATACAAAGTAGCTTCAGTCAATACCGCAGAAGATATTTCGAAAAATAAAGTCACAGTTCCGACTAAAAGTATGATTGTTGTCAGTATACATTTACGTTTTGTCCCCAAATGTCTCTTTTATTTTCCTGTAGGCAGTATCTACTTTTCCCCTTCTTATACATTCATCTACAGATTTGCATTTGGCTTCTAGCCACTCCTGCTTAGGCATTTTGCACTTCCTGTCAATCTCATTTCTTACTCGTCTGTACTCCATTTTGCCTGTTTCATTTACGGCATTTTTATATTTTCTCCTTTCATCAATTAACGTTAGTATTTCCTGTGATATCCAAGGGTTTTTTGTAGGTCTTGCCGTTCTACCTATTTTGTCCTCTGCTGCCTTCACTATTTCATCTCTCAACGCTACCCATTACTCTTCTACATTTATATTTCCCCCCGTTTCTGTCAATTGTTTCCTAAAGCACCCCCGGAAATTCTTAAGAATTTCAGGGTCGCTCAATTTATCCAAGTCCCATCTCCTTATTTTCCTACCTTTTTTCAGGTTTTTCAGTTTCAGCCTACAGTTCATGACTAATAATTTATGGTCAGAGTCTATATCGGCTCCTGGGTATGTCTTACAGTTTAAAACCTGGTTCCGGAATCTATGTTTTACCATTATAAAATCTATCTGATACCTTCCGGTGTCGCCTGGTCTCTTCCACGTATACAACCTTCTTTTGTGATTCTTTAACCAGGTGTTTGTTATGATTAAATCATGTTCCGTGCAAAATTCTACCAGGCAACTTCCTCTTTCATTTCTTCTGCCCAGTCCATATTCACCTACTATTTTTCATTCTCTTCCTTTTCCTACTACCGAATTCCAGTCTCCCATCACAATTAAGCTTTCCTCTCCCTTAATTGTCTGTATAATTTCCTTTAACTCCTCATAGATTTCTTCAATCTACTCATCATCGGCAGAGCTAGTTGGCATATAAACCTGTACTACTGTTGTCGGTGTTGGCTTCGTATCTATCTTGACAATAATAATGCGATCACTGTGCTGCTCATAGTAGTTTACTCTCATTCCTATTTTCTTACTCATTATCAGTCCTACTCCTGTGAAACCCCCATCTGATTTTCTATTTATAATCCTGTACTCATCTGACAAGAAATCCTGCTCATCCTGCCACCGAACTTCACTAATCCCCACTATATCTAACTTCAACCTATCCATTTCCCTTTTTAAATTTTCTAATTTTCCTACTCGATTAAAGGATCTAACATTCAGCGCTCCGATCCGTAGAATGCCAGTATTGTCTTTCCTGATGACAACTTACTCCTGAGTTGTCCCCGCCCGGAGATCCGAATGGGGGACTATTTTACCTCCGGAATATTTTACCCGAGAGGATGCCATCATCATATTTTCATACAGTAGAGCTGCATGTCCTCGGGAAAAGTAACGGCTGTAGTTTTCCCTTGCTTTCATCCGTTCGTAGTAGCTGTGTGGCAAAGCCACATTAGCTGCTGTTACAGGGCCAGCTCAGTCAATCATCCAGACTGTTGCCCCTGTAACTACTGAAAAGGCTGCTGCCCCTCTTCAGCAACCACACGTTTGTCTGGCCTCTCCATAGATACCCCTCCGCTGTGGTTGCACCTACGGTACGGCTATCTGTATCGTTGAGGCACGCAAGCGACCCCACCTCGGCAAGTCTGTGCTTCATGGCTTAAATTTTCTTTCCCTTTCTCATTTTTGTAGTTAGTTCCCCCTCCCTTTTTTTCTTCATTTGTGTTTATTGCTTAACTTCATTATTATTTATCAACCATTTGCATTTTTATATACAATTGCTAAAATTAATGATCCTGCACGATGAGACCTGCTTGCTGTTTGCTGTTTCCAGTTTTGTAATGAGAAAATGAGGTAAGTCAAATTTCATTTTATTGTGAGGCAGTCAGATTTTTTCCCTTTTATTATTCAAGTTCACCAGTTTCGTTGTACCCTTCGGGAATTCTTTCGACAGGGCCATAATTTTATATATATATATATATATATAAATTGTTGTTCATTAGTCTCGCAAAAACTTGAGAACGGCTGAACCGATTTGGCTAATTTTAGTCTTCAAATATCCATGTAAGTCCAGGGAAGGTTTAAACGGTGATAAAATATGGAAAAGTTGTCCGGAAAAGACGAAAATCGGGGAAAACTGAAACAGCTTTTTCAAGTCAGCTATCCATACCGTTCGTCCAATTGCGATAAAATTTTGTAGATTCCATGTTGAAAGCAAGAGGACGGTTCATGTCAAATAAAACTTTGGAACAGTCACCCGTAAAGTAGAAAAATTTAGGAAAAACCGAAAGTGATTTTTTTCTATGAATAAAAATCAATTGCCGCATGGTTTTAAGAGCATCACTTGAGTACAGCTTGACAGGACAAGGTGTGTATGAAAGGTTTTTGGGAAATCTACCGGAAAGTTTGAGAAAAACTGAAAGTGCGTTTTTCAATGTGTTTTTGATTGAATTCAGCACTTAACTGACTACTAACGACGGAGAGGGGTAATTCTTTTCTTTTGTATGAGCAAGAGTAACGTTCTTATGAAATAAAAACTTGGAAAAGTTTCCGGAAAAATTATAAATTTAAAAAAATAAAAAGAGATTTTTCTATGAAATATCGATACCATTCATCTGATTACGATAAAATTTTGCACATCCAACGTTCAAAGCGAGAGGAAGATTTGAGTGATGTAAAAGTGTGGAATATTTGGCCAGAAAATAGGGAAATTTGTGGAAAACTGACAGATACTTCTGTTGTTCTGCCGTTCTATACACTTTTTACAAAAGGCACAATGTATTTTTAAAACGTAATTATAACTTCTGAATAATCGTTAAGAAGTCAAAGAGTAAATAGCTTTTCCAGAGAGTAGTTATTGTTCTATATGTCGCTTTATATACTTCAAATCAATAAATATAATTAATTACATACTTTCTAAAGTATCTTATCCGGTACGTCAGCGCTCAAGCTATCTCCATAACAGATTTCATCACAATAGATTCGTTGGTTTATGTAATGATATATACCAAAATCGGTTCAGCTGTTCCCGAATTTTAGCGAGACTAACGAACAGCAATTCATTTTTATCTTTGACAGTTCATATACGGGTTCAGATCATATAAAGATAACTTCACATTTTCGAAGTATATTTCTGAACGCACCCAATACAACACCAAGTCATTATTTTACTTGTTTTAAATCTAAATTTTCCTCGCAATTTTTCCATATTTTTCCTGAACTTCCACGAATGTGACATGATCATTATCCTGGACATGTGTGCGTGATTCGCCCACTCTTTTTGCCCACTATCGACTATCTGATGATGCCTTTGTAAAGCTACTGGGTCTAAACTACAAATGACTGAAATTAATATGGTTTATATTAAGAGGTAAGTGATACGAAGTTCACCGGGTCATCTAGTATATATATATATATATATATATATATATATATATATATATATATATATATATATATATATATATATATATATTAGAAATTAGCAAATTAAGGTAAATTACATCAAGAAATACATTTGCTATCAAAATTCGATTACTTTTATCATATATAAGTAATAGAATTTTTATAACAAACTAGCTGAAAACCCGGCGATGCCCGAGTATTTATTTATGTATCCTGGAATTTTTCATTTGTATAAGGGCTGTATGTCTGTAAAATCTCTTGGGAATGCAGTTAGTAGTAAAGAAGTAATAGATTATAACTTGGTGCGGGAAGGGGCGCTTTTCCATGAACGTTATTGTTTATGTGCTCATATCTCATGAACTGCGTGTCGTACTGTGACACAATTTAGAAGGTACACTCAACTATATAAGTGTGTACTGTCTGTAAAATTTACTGCGGTTACCATTTGTAGTTGTGAAATTATAAATTGAAACGTCATACCGAAAGCCGTAGTTTCAGTCCATGAACAGCGGAACGTTACTGTTTATGTGCTCATATCTCATGAACTACGTGTCAGAATGTGATACAATTTAGAAGGTACATTCATGTATATGTGTGTATACTGCATGTAAAGTTTCCTGCGCCTAAAATTTGTGGTGTACAAATAATACATTTTAACGTCATACCGAATGCCGTAGTTTTACTCCAAGAACAGCGGAAAACTAGTAAGCGAGAAACTTTTTTCCTTTCATCATTTTGGTATGGTTGTCAGCGAGAGAAAGTTTAATAAAGGTTTGAAGTTATGTTTAAAGTTTGTTCCAAGTCGCTAAGTACTCTCATTCTCATACAGCGTAATTTTAAAGTCTCGCCGGATTATGTGGCAGTTTCTTGCGATTTCTATTGTTTATGACGTCATATCTTCTGAACCATAGGTCGTATGTGATTCTTATCCCTGTAGCAATTATTACCTCACGATACGGAATGTGTGTACCAAATTTGGTTTAAATCGGCCCAGTGGTTTAGGTGAAAATGTGAATCATTTTCGCCAAATGCAGCAATTTTTCGCGCATCCCATTGTTTATGACGTCATATCTCGTGAACTATATATTGTATGTGATTCTTACACTTACGGCGACCGTCATCATGGATTGAAGCTTACGTGTACAAAATTTCATAGAGATTGGAACAAAACTGTAGATTTGTATGGAACAGGTACAAATATACGGACACTCTGCTTTATATATTAGATGTATCTCTTGATGCGATGTCAGATTGTCACTCAAACTATCACATGTTGAGGTGCACCATGCCAAACGGAGGTACCGTGTGTGGCGCAGAACACATGAATCAATAAATCAATGGTATGGTCCAAGGCGGTGATGTCCCTATTATGGCCTGGGTGTATTATCGTTGTGTGGGATGCTCCCCCTAATTTTTCTGGAAGGGATTTTGAATGGTCTGCAGTATCTTGATCTGCACCTCAATCCACTTTTGGCCTCAGAACACCCAGATGATTGTGCAGCGTTTCATTGTGATAACGCGTCGGCACATGGGCCGGGAACATAGCAGGGGAGGTCGAAAGACTAAAATGGCTAACCTGGAGCGCAGATTTCAGCTCAGTGCTATTGACCCTGCACCCACGAACAGATCGGAAATAACTGCTGCTCTGTAAATGATTTGGCATCAGCGACGTCCAGAGGAGTGTCAGGAACTCGTCTCACTGCAACCTGGAGGGCTACAAGAAGCCCAACACTCTATTACATAGCCATCTCATGACTTTTGCTGTCATTGTTTAATACCGGGTGATCAGAAAGCCAGTATAAATTTGAAAACTTAATAAATCACGGAATGACGTAGATAGAGAGGTAAAAATTGACACACATGCTTGGAATGACATGGGGTTTCATTAGAACCAAAAACCAAAAAACAAAAGTTCACAAAATGTCCGACAGATGGCGCTTCATCTGATCAGAAAAGCAATAATTAGCATAACAAATTAATACAAAGCAAAGATGAGTTTCTTTACAGAAAATTCTCAATATGTTCACCATCATTCCTCAACAATAGCTGTAGTGCAGGAATAATGTTGTGAACAGCACTGTAAGGCATGTCTGGAGTTATGGTGAGGCATTGGCGTTGGATGTCAGCATCCCTAGAGATGTCGGTCGATCACGATACACTTGCGACTTCAGGTAACCGCAAAGCCAATAATCACACGGAGGTCTGGGTACCTGTGAGGCCAAACATGACGAAAGTGGCGGCTGAGCTCACGATCATCACCATACGATCCGCGCAAGAGATCTTTCACGCGTCTAGCAATATGGGGTGGAGCGCCATTCCGCATAAAAATTGTACGTTCCAGCATGTGTTTACCATCCAGGCTAGGGATTATGCGATTCTGTAACATATCAGTGATCCTCTCACCCGTCACGATAGCAGTTACAGAACCAGAATCACGCAGTTCCTCGAAGAAAAATGGCCCTATAACGGTAGATGTGGTTCTAATAAAACCCCATGTCATTCCAAGCATGTGTGTCAATTTGTACCTCTCTATCTACATTTTTCCGTGATTAATTAAATTTTCAATTGTATACTGACTTTTTGATCACCCGATATGAAGAGCATGTCAATAATTCACCGAAAAACTGAGAATTCTTTTCCCCTGAAAGCTGTGACATAGGCCATTTGCAAAAATTCTAGGACGGATGAAACCCCTGCAGTCAGATGAATAAAAATTTGATTTCCTTTGGTCTTATCAGTCTCATTCTCTGCCCCCGATTCGCCCGCAATGAGCACGTCGCACCACTGCCTGGTTTGCATAATACTGGACAAAGCGTGTCAGTGCGCTGGGTGGCAACTGGAGGAGCGGCCAGACGGCCGCTTGTCGTGGCGTCTGCCCGCGGTAAACAAGCTGTGTCGGCCGCGGGGGGCAGCCAGATAGCCCCGGGCAGCCGCCCAAGCCAGCCGCGCTATCGCACCAGCGGCAGCGGCGCCCGCTGGGAGCACTGCTCGCGCAGCCGCCGACGCCCACACGACTGACGGCGCACCGCACAAGGCGCCATTTATTCATCCATCGCTAAGAGGACATTTCTAAGCCCACAACACTTCCTGATTCTCCAAGAAATGTCTCCTCAGCTGATACGTAACATCGTCTCGAAACTGAACAGTGACAACAGACGTGGTTGACTCGTTTCACGGATGAAGGTCAGATTCAAATTCTTGTTAGGCCGTTAGAACCCGTTTACCTTACTCATTTATTCATCCATCTTAAAAGGAAATTTCTAAGTCCACCACTCTTCCTGCTTCTCCCAGAAATGCCTCCTCAGCTGATACGTAACAGCGTCTCGAAACTGAAGTTACAACAGACGTGGTGAACTCGTTTCTCGGATGAAGGTCAGATTCAAATTCTTGTTAGGCCGTCTAGTACCCGTTTTCCTTAGTCATTTATTCATCCATCGTTAAAAGGAAATTTCTAAGCCCACCGCACTTCCTGTTTCCCCAACAATGCCTCGTCAGCTGATACGTAACATCGTCTCGAAAATGGACAGTGACAACAGATGAATGATGAACGCATGAAGGTCAGATTCGAATTCTCATTAGGCCGTCTAGTACCCGTTTGCCTTAATCATTTATTCATCCATCTACATCTACCACAGTTACTCTGCAAATCACATTTAAGTGCCTGGCAGAGGGTTCATCGAACCATCTGTATACCATTTATCTCCCATTCAATTCTCGAATAGCGCGCGGGAAGAAAGAACACATCAATCTCTCCGTTTTAGCTCTGATTTCTCGTATTTTATTCTTATGATCATTTCTACCTATGTAACTGGGTGTCAACAATATATTTCCGCATTCGGAGGAGAATGTTGGCAATTGGAGTTTCGTAAGCAGCCCACGCCGAAGCGATAAAGCGCTGTTGTTGTAATGATTCCCATCCCAGATCCTGTATCATTTCCGTAACGCTGTCTCCACTGTATCGTGACAGTACAAAACGCGCTGCCCTTCTTTGGACTCTTTCGACGTCCTCTGTCAAACCCGCTTGACAAGCATCCCACACTGGGCAGCAATACTCCAAAAAAGGACGGACAAGCGTAGTGTATGCAGTTTCTTTGGTAGTTCTGTTGCAACTTTTAAGGGTTCTACCAATGAAACACAGTCTCTGGTTCGCCTTTCCCACGATATTATCTACGTGTTCTTTCCAGTTTAAAGTAATAGCAATTCCTAGGTATTTTGTGGGGTTTACGTTAAAAGAAATTTTCTAAGCCCACCACACTTCCTGGTTCTCCACGAAATGTCTCCTCAGCTGATACGTAACATCGTCTTGAAACTGCACAGTGACAGCAGACGTGCATGACTCGTTCCTCGGGTGAAGGTGAGATTCAAATTCTTGTTACGTCGTCTAGTAACAGTTTGCCTTAGTCCTACAAAGGGTCGGGTGGTTAGATGCACTTAGATGGTGTTGGATAGCCGGTTATTTGTCAGGAGGCCAGACTGCAAACCACCATCGTGTGCCTCGCACAAGAGGTGGTGGTGGTCCTGGTGCACGTGGTACACGTTGCTACGGACTGCTGCCGGAGTAACTCGGTCTCCAGGCGACCGGGTTCATGACGTCGGAGGACTCCCGCCGTACTGTGCGCTCACAGTGCGACTGAGTCCGCACTAGCTTGCGGGCGGACATTGCCGCGTCATTGGTTCTGGAACAGTACGGAAGTACGGCGGAACGTTTGAATGAGAGATTCGCACTTTCCGCCTGGTGGTCCTCGGTCCCCACCATAAGGGCTGTCTCGCATCGTCTTCATGCTGGACCGTTTTCACGGTTGTCGCGTGGTCGTGATGTGCGCTGACTGCTGGCATACCGGCAAGTAGGCGTCTCCCATAGGAACCCTGGTGTTACGGTGTGCAGGACATGGAAGTCCCCCACAGATACTTCCTCTGCGTCCGTAGTCGGTGGTAGCGCCAGAGTCGAAATCGTAGGTTATGCAGAAGTCGGCATCCCGTCGGTTGTCAGCTGTTGTAGAAGAGTGCTGAAGTTGTATAACAGACTTGTACCGATGTTAGTACAAGTCAGAAATCGAGTGCTGACGAAGCGTAAGCCATCGATTAGTCTGACCGACTCACTATGAGCCCAAATGCAGGAGTATATATAGCGTGTGTGGAGGGACTGATATTTCCCCCACGCGCTCCGTCATGACAGCATCGGCCTTGTCATTCGAATGTGTCGGCGTTTTACATCTTGCCGTGTTCGCGTAACAGGTTATCTGGTGGTTCGTAAAGGCTCTGGATACGCGTTGTTGCGTTAGGCATTGTTTCTTCACGTAACGAAGTGACGTGATACTGCAAGCTCGTACTGTTCCAGTTTGTTGCGCGGGAGCAGCCGAGCGGTCTGGAGCGCTACGTTTCGGAACGCGCGGCCTCCCACATCGGAGGTTCGAATCCTCCCTCTGCCATGGATGTTTGTGTTGTCTTTAGTATAAGTTAGTTCATAAGTAGTTTGTAAGTTTAGGGACTGATGACACGCTGTTAAGTCCCATAAGCGTAACAAACATTTAAACATTGTTTTTGTTCCATTTAACTTCCGCTGATGTATGCTATTCAGTCCGGCGCGTCAGCGTCCATTCCTGTCAGCTTGACCCAGTAAGTAAGAATATAATACAACCTATAGCACAGGGATTACTTATTTTTGTCATTACTTTTGATGAACATTGTCAACATTTAATGTTACTGTTCCTGAATTAGTCTTAATTTAGAAAGTCAATATGGTGAGTTATTATTTATTTATCTGTGCATTTATTTTACCTGGCAAGATTAGGGCCTTCAGGCCCTCTTACACCTCACCAGGCTTACTCAAGGTGAAAAATTTGTTTAGTACATTACACACAGAAAAAGTATAATATCTTGTTAAAGTAAAAAAAAGTACAGATTGTTACTAGAATATAATTGTAACAATAACACATAGGTAAGTCAGAAGAATCAAAACATTTAATAATACAATAATAATGACGATAATAATATTAATTATGACTTTGCGAAGGACAGTAAGCATGTTCCTTATTGTGAACATCAGCCATATTACCATTTAGGAAATGCCTTGTTATGTTCTTAGAGATTGTGAGTTAATCACATCACGCAGAGACAATAGTATGTGTGAAAGAGATAGGGAAAAGGTAGATTTGTTAGAGGAAGAGAAATAGAATGGTAAGATTCAAAGCTATGATAGAAAGAAGAGAGGAAGAACTGAGAGGAGGGTAACAATGGAGGCTATGACGTCAATATGTGAATTCTGAGTTTCCTCTTGAATGTCCAATGGTTTAGGGTAAAATGTAGATCACATGGCAGTGTGTTTCATAGTCGTATGGCTGAGATGGGGAAGGACATGGAGAAAGATTTAGTGTTGTGTAAAGGTACAGCCAAGATGCTAGACGTATCCGATTTGGTATTGCGGTTGTGGAAAGATGATAGCTGGATAATGTGAGAAGATAAGTATTGGGGGCACTGGCGACTTAGAAATAGATGAAGTAAGCAGAGCGTATGAAAATCGTGCCACTTATGTGTGTACATCCAACCTAGCTGGTTATATGAAGGACTGATATGACCGTACAACCGTATATTGCACATGTACCTAACGCAAGCTTTCATCACTAGCTCGAAGCGTCTCGAACTTTCACTGTTTGTGTCGTATTGAACTACATCCCAGTAGAAAAGATTTGGCAAGACAAGTGTTTGGACTAACTTTTAACTTGGGTTGAAAATATATTTCTAAATTTTTGAATTGAATATAGATAACAGCGATTTCCTGCAAGCTACAGCTGTTTGTTCTTCCCAGTTTAGGTGTTCATCCAAGATTATCCCAAGGTCTTTCACTGTTTTTGATATGGTAATTGGGTACCACTGAGGTGCATTCTAGGGACTGTTTGACGAAAATACCGGCTGATTTACTTAGAATGAGATATGAGGATGACCTGGTATTTACTGGAGTTTAACTTAAGACCTAGGTATTGTGCCCATCGCGAAACAGAGCAAAGAACTGCATTCATACCAGTTAATGCATCATCTATGTTCTTAGGTCTTCCACTTATGTACAATTGGATGTCATCGGCATATACAAGGTAGTTGCAGGAGTCTATCACTGAAGAAATCATTGACATACAGTGAAAAAATGGACCAAGGACGGAGCCTTGGGGAACTACAGAGAACACGTTTTTCCACGATGACTTCTCCAACTCACAAATGACTTATGTTTTTGAGGTAGCTGTTAAACCATTGTATTGCGCTGTATGAAAAATTCAACTCTTTTATTTTAATTAGTAGTATATCAAAGTCAACCGTATCAAATGCGTTACTGAAGTCAGTCAGCGTTAAGATAGTAGCTTCACGTCTGTCCATAGCATGTTTAATGTCGTCGGTTACTTTGATTAACGCAGTTGCTGTACTTTGGTGCTTTCGGAAGCCTGATTGATATTTATCATGCATATTATAAGTTTTGAGGTAATCGGTCAGTTGTTTATGAACAATATATTCCGAGGCTTTAGACACTGCAGATCGGCCTGTAGTCACCTGGCGACTTTGGGTTTTCAGCCTTGGATATAGGTTGAATTAAACTTTGCTTCCTCAGTGAGATATGTACTAATGACAAGAGAGCGGTTGAAGATATCTGTGAGAACTGGAACAATAGTATCAACAACGTTTTTAATCATGCATATGCTCACTCCGACATTTCCTACTGCCTCAGAAGAGATTTTCATAAATGTCTGTAGAGACGTGTTTTAGGAAGAACTTGTCTGTTGAGGAAGTGATATCCTGGGGTTGATAATTAGTTGCTACTTGACAGTTTATAGCTGTTGAGAAGAAATCTTTAAATTCATCTGCAGAGGCTTGAAAAACAGCGTCAGATTTTCGCTTCCCAATGTCGAAACTGCGCAGTTTTTTTCCACAGTGTAGCAGGATTCGATATGTCGCATACAACAGAGCTTGCATGTCTGATTTTGGCATTCATCACACTTTGCTTGGCTCTGTTTCGAAGTTTCTTGTAAGCTTCGTACAGATCGGGAATTAGGTTATGCTTGAAGGCTCTATGTGCAGCATTGCGTTTATTAACTGTTGTAATTCAGTGCTGAGCTACGGAGCGGGAGCTCTCTTTACCTTGACAGAGCGTTTAAGGGCATGTTTCTCAAACAATGCAGTAATTCTGCGTTATAATTCACGAACTTTACTGTCTAACGTCGCTTCATTGCTTACCAGGGGATGTCTGAGCAATCCTTTTGAAGAGCGTCATGCTTCACTTATTTTGGGTTTCTGTAAGTTACTAGGTGAGATTTGTCTCTGGTAGTCTAAATTGAGTAATTTAAGAATAGCACGTCATACAGAGTCCCGGAGCAGACGTCTGACTGGCACGAATGATTTTATCTGGTCGCTTTTTTGCTACTATATCTACGAATATTATATCTATAAATATTTTATCTGAGCTACAGAACTTGAGAATGACGATATAGTTCCCCCGAAACTACTTGTGCAGTTCAAATAAATTCAGACCAAAAATAAGCTATTGTTGGTTTCTGGGTACTGGAGATAAATGTCTCTATCATAAATTATAGCTAATCATTTACACTCCTTACCAACAGTATGTCAAATATTACGATATGAAATGTCTTTCACGTAATTAATAGTGTAATATTACTTTTTATTTGCATTTCAACTCAATATAATAGAGGTTACGAGATGAACGTATGAAAAATGCTAAACTTTACTAATCGGAACTATGGTGTCAAGGGTCTCTAAAACGGCATTTTCCGTGATTAGATATTTAACAAAAGCTAATCATGATACGCATGTCACACACACACTAATAAAAATAACAACAACAAAGGTAAGGGAAAACCCAACTTGCAAACAGGATTATAGGAGTAAAGGAAGAGGTGTTTTGATTACATTATTTTAATGAGAAGTATCATTTGAGCTGTGAAAAACCGACTGAGTAATTTCGATAGATACATGATATTGTGGGAAAACATTTGGGGAATATCAGGGAGAAAAAAAAAGATCTAAATCTGAGGCAAGCACAGTGGGATGACTCTATCACATATTCTTGGGTTCACCAGCATATCCCGACTGGATGGAAAAGACGTTAAGTGCACTATCTTAATGGATATGGGACTTATCCTGTGTATTTTTACAGAAAAAGGAAATGAGATTCAGAACGTTCTGACTGTGGAGATCATCTGGGTTCCCTGAAATATATGAAGTGTTACTGTGCAGCTGTTGCTTATGTGGTGCTTACTTACAGGATGCAACTTGCTACACAAGACATAATAGAATTATTTAATAATGCTAATATCGTGCATATTTTAAGTAAATGAAGAAATATAATTTCAAATACATCAAAGCAGTATCCAGAACCACGACAGACTTTTATGGAAAATATTTTGACATCAAGTGTTACGAAGCGAAGACCACGTGCAGGTTATAACGTCCGGAATGTATGTTGGAGCTGACAGAACATATGAGAAACGGGGGATGAAAACGTTGTTGAAAAGAAAAGTGTTGCAGTGAAAACATGTAACCTCGAACGTGTTATCGTCGTATTTGCATTCAGTTAGTTTTCCTTCCCTCCATCTATATACTAAAAATTTAAAATTACAGCGCTAAAAATAGCTGATGTAGTAAAGACAGTCATTGGAGAGCTGTCTTCTTTTTTTATCGTTGTGTGTTTGGGGGTAAATAATATAAATGTTGGTGGCTAAGAGATAGTGATTAACTTGTGGTAGTTGACCATTTTGAACTTACTGAGAAGGTGTAATGGAAAGTGGTGTGCAATAAAATTCCCCAGAAGTAAGTGTTTTCTGAAGAAAAATATCGGCACTTACTTTCCTTATAGCTCTCGCAACATGCGCCCATGCCTGTACGTTAAAACAGTATTCCAAACCAAACCTGTTCTCGTACCTAGCACCTTGCCTTTCGTTGGCAAACAATTAGTTGTTGCAGACGGAAGTAAAGCTGTGAGGATGGGTCGTGAGTCTTGCTTGCGGACATCAGTCGATAGAACAGACAAAGATCCTAGTTTCGGGTCTCGCTACGACACGCAGTTTCGATTAGATTAGGTTACTTGGTTCGTTCCATAGATCCGTGTTGAGGTGATACTCGTCGATGCGGAACATGTATATCATTTTTTTTTTTATTTTTTACAAGTTGATAATATAATATTACTAACACAGGTACACACACTTTTTACAAGCTGAATAATATAATAATACTAATAGTATGAATAAAGATACATGCATCATTTGGTTCTATTTAAGAATTCGTCTGTGGAGTAGAAGGAGTTGGCCACTAGTAAGTCTTTTAGGCTCCCCTTAAACTGATCTTTATTTGTAGCTAAATTTTTTATGGTTGCTGGTAAATTATTGAAAATGGGTTTTCCTGAGTAGTGGACCCCTTTTTGAGATAAAGTATTTGCTTTTAACTCCTTGTGTAGATCATATTTGTTCCTAGTATGGTAGGTATGAACTGAGCTGTTTGTTGGGAGAAGGAATATATTATTTATGACAAATTTGATTCAGGAATAAATATACTGAGAGGCAGTAGTTAATATACCCAGCTCCTTGAAAAGGTTTATGCAGGATGTCCGCAAATTTACACCACAAATAATACGTATTACATGCTTTTGGACTCTAAAAACTTTTGCTTGACTTGAAGAGTTACCCATATGACATTATGGAATGAAAGTAAGCAAAGTATGCAAGCTTTTTTTTATTTTTATGTCTCCTATGTCTGTACCACTCGTATTGCAAATACATAATTTGTTAAGTCGTTTCTGCAGTTCTGTGGTGTGCTCCTCCCAACTGAATTTATTATCAAGCTGTAATCCCAGGAATTTTATACTGTCAACCTCTTCTATCTGCTCTTCTTCGTACTTTACGCATATACTGGATGGGAATCTCTTTCATGTTCTGAACTGCATGTATTGACTCTTTTCAAAGTTTAATGTCAATGAGTTGATTTTAAACCATTTATTAATGTTAACGAAAATATCATTGGCAGACCTTTCTAAAACTAAGCTCGACATGCCATTTACTGCAATACTTGTATCATCTGCAAACAAAACGAATTCTACTTCTTGCAGTGTAACGGATGAGAGGTCATTAATGTACAAAAGAAAAAGCAATGGCCCTAAGATGGACCCTTGTGGAACACCACACGTAATTTTTTCCCAATCTGATGATGACTGTTGGCTTAATTCACTGGTCCCTTGCACTGACTCCCTTTGTTTCATGTTAGCAAGGTACGACTTTAACCATTTTGCAGCAATTCCCGTGACACCAAAGAATTCTAATTTACTTAAAAGGATGTTATGGTTCATACAATCAAATGTCTTTGATTAATCACAGAAAATACCTGCTGCTTGTAATTTATTATCTAATGAATTAAGTACATTCTCACTGTAGGTGTAAACAGCCTTCTCGATATCAGAACCTTTCAGAAATCCAAACTGTGTTCTAGACAACATGTCATTTTAGGTTAGGTGGTTAAGAAGTTGCTTGTACATTACCTTTTTTAGAATTTTTGAGAATGGCAATAAAAGTGAAATCGGTCTGTAGTTTGATGGTATCTATCTCATTTCTTGAATGGAGGTTTAATATTCGCATATTTTAAACAATCAGGAAATGTCCCAGTTATAATAGACTGGTTATGCAAATAACTTAAAATTGTGCTAAATTCATAACAGCATGCTTTAATTAACTTTGTTAATATTCTATCGTACCCACTAGAATGCTTTGTTTTTTAAAGATTTTATTATGGCAGTTATTTCTTGTGGTGGAGTGAGTGACATATTTATGTTCCTGAAATTGTTTGTAAATGCTAGTTTCAAATATTCAAGGGCATTATTTACTGAGACTGACGATCCAATACTATCAGTAAGAGATATAAGGTACTTGTTAAATAGATTTGCCACACTATGCCCATCAGTTACCAATGTATTATCTACTTTTAATGCTATCTGCTCCTGCTCCTTTCTGTTTCTTCTAATCTCCTCTTTCACTATGTCCGATATTGCTTTTATTTTGTTGTCTGATTTTGCTATCTTTTTCTCATAGTGCATTTGGTTAGATGTCTCAATTACTTTTTTTAACATTTTACAGTATTCATCATCATTGAAACTACTCTTAGCTGATACATACAGTTTACTTTTTCTCTTGCATGAAATCTTTATTCCTTGTGTAATCCATGGTATTATTATACTGTTTAAGTTGAGTTACTTTTAGAAGAAAACAGCTTTTAAACAAAAAATTGATATTATTAATGAATATGTTGTATTTTTCATTCATGCCATGAGCACTATATACATCTTTCCAGTTCATATTTTTGAGCAGCTTTCTAAAATTCTCAATTTTTGGTTGATTGACTATTCTCTTGTATGTAGATTTAGCAGTCTTCGTAATCTGCTTAGAATCTGCACCTAAAAGAAGGAGCTGCATATCATGATCTGATAGTCCATTAATTATTGGTTTTATGATGTGATTTTGTTCCTTTGATTTGTCTATAAGAATATTATCAATGGCTGTCCTAGATGAGTTGTTAACCTAGTTGAAAAGTTTACAGTATGAATTAGATTGAAGGACAATGTCACTGACTGCAATAAATGTTTACTGGAAGAATGAATAAGAAAATCTGTATTAAAGTCACCAGCAACCAAGATTTCTTTGTTTCTTCCTGTTAAATGATCCAATAGAGCTTCTAGATGATGATTATAATTTCTTGCAGTTCCTCGGTAAATAGTTACTATTATGTAAGCTTCTGTTATGGAACTCTACTTCTGTTGGGGAAGCTTCGAAATGCTGCTCCAAACAGAATTTATTTATATCAATATTCTTGAATTTATAGCAGTTTTTAATAAATGTGGCAACTCCTCCTCTCTCCATATCTACTCTACTGAAGTATGAAGCTAAATTAAACCCTGGAATATTTAACCAGTGGTTATATGATGTTCAGAGAAGCAAATTATGTCAATTGGGTTAGAGGACTCTATTTCATCAACATAATTGAGTAGTTCATCAAGTTTATTTCTGAGTCCTGGGATGTTCTAATGTAATAAAGATAACTGATATTGCATACTAATTGTTGAACAAAGATTTGCTGGCAGATTCTGAGTACTTTCTGCTAAATATTGTTTGCAAACATCTATCTCCTGTTTATCTATTTTCTCAAACTGAGAGTGTTTTCCAAGCTCTCACACACCTGGTTTTCTTTCCCCCCTCCATATCCTAAAAAAGGCATCCAACTGACACCTGTAACCACTGGTATTTTACCATTTGTGACAGTGCTCCCCCCCCCCCCCCCCCATAAGTTACTTTCGATGAACCCAGACAGTTTTCCTTTCCCCTTTCCTGTTGAGGTGAAGGCCATGCCTAATGTAGTTCCACCTACAGATAGCATCCACAGAAATCAAACCAATATGGGACCCCATCTCTGACATGAGCAGCTGTTCCAGCACCAAGATCACGCTCCTGACAGAAGAGTTCAAATGAGGCCGATCATGGCAAAACAGACACAAATCCCACACTAGTGTGCTTCGTTGCCAGACCCGCATTTGGTTTGAAAAAGTTTGTGATCTGTTACTCTAGACCTAGCTCTTCCTGCAGTAGTTGGCCAACCTTTGGCCCTACCTTTTCAAATCCTTCTTGAAAGTTTGTTGTGTCCTTTCTACAGCTTCAGCTAAATGAGGCTCATCCGATTCTGACTGAGGCAACAGGTCAAATCTATTTTTCAGATTAATGACAAATCTGTCTGAAATTGTCCTATGCCTGTTTCCCTTGTTACCTGTTGTCACTTACCACCGCTGTTCACCCTTCTCCCTTTTTAACCTGTTCATGTTCTCCCTTGCTTGAAGAGCTGAAATTTTCCCCTCCTGCTCCACTATTTTCCTATCTCTAGTGCAGATCCTACAAAATCACTGGTGAGCCTTATTTATCTCCCCCTTTCCCACGCCACTACATTGGTCCCAATGAAAGAACCCACTACAATCACACCACACCCCGGAAATAACGATCCTATGGCATATCAGACACTTCTCACCAATTGTAAAAACAAAAATCTTAAAAACTTGATTAAATATTTACTAAAACGTAAAGGTTGCACCAAGAGGCACTTAAAAACTGTTCACACAAGTATAAATAGAATAAACTGAAAGGGCACTGAATAAATAGAAACTCGCTCACGAAAGTATAATTAGGCCTACAAACACGGGTAACTACACACTTTTGCTAAATCACGAAATTTTAATCTACACGTTTTACGGTTATATGAGGCTGATAGACTTTTTAAACCTTAACTACACTATGCAGCGAGTGAAAAAAAAACAATGGGTAAATAGATGCAAGTTTTAGTCACTGTTGACAGCGATTCGCGCGCGTTAAATTAGGCCTACAAATAGGTGCTACAGACGCGAGAAGAAAAATACACTTTTTACTCCGCTTAACTTATTTAACGCTAACACTTCCACTAATGTAACAAGACTTATATAACAACTTGAAAGTTTAAAAAAGCTAAAAAAAACGGTTTTTGTGATTCTTTGCTGCAGCAAATACTCGGCCCGTACGCACAGGCGCAGTAAGTTACATATTAATGCACTCTCCGTTCCAAAGACAAACAATCATTCTACTGTGTCAACAGAATTTTCAATCGTATATTTTGTGAATCCCGCCAGTGAAATATTAAGTACTCTGACAAAAGTAGATGCGCTAAGTATTCTTTTCTGTTAAATTTAGTACATTATTTCTCTTATAAGAATGTGTTCATCGTACGCCTTACATAGCCATCTCCATGAGTTGCCCGTGTCGGTTTCAATGTTCCATATATATTTGAAACCCCACTACAGTCACAGTAAAAAAAGCAATAGTTCTTCATGTGAATTCATGCTGTGTTAGGTATAAAACCAATTTTTACACGTCTAGGTCGGTGGTTAGCACACTGGACTCGCATTCAGCAAGACAATGGCTCAAATCCGCCTCCAGCCTTCCAGATTTAGGTTTTCCGTGGTTTCTCTAAATCACTCCTGCCAGTCTCTTACAAGCTGATGATGTTTTAACTTTTTTATAGTTAGACTGCTATGTTGCACGTACTATTTAATCTCCATTTATTTCAATAAGACGACCAACTTGTAACATTTGATATGACGGTGGCATAGCCCACTGAAACCGGTCGTCGTAAAATAAATATTTTGCGATCTTGGCATTTCACTTTTGAAGATTAAATCCGAGATGATTTCTTTGAAAGGGATAGTGGGCTCCGTCTGTATTGCCCACGCTGTCGACGGGACGTTAAACCCTAAGCTTACTTCCTTACCAAAAACAATCTGAGGTTGTGTTCCATCTATAACACAGGTCGACATGGATTCTGGAGTTTGGAAAGTAAGTGGTGTTCTTTACTAAATTTGCACCCCTGCATATGAAAATCATATCAGTTTTTTTTCCATCACCCTCAGTTTTTTCTGCACAGCTACTCCCCTCCAACCCTACCATTGGCTGTGAAATCTATGTTACGCAGTGTCCACAACTACAGAAATGTGGCAACGCTGCATTTTTTGTGTGAAGGTGGGGCAGAGGGCAGGTTAATGATCTTCGAGCTGACGTTCCATCATCGCCACAGAAATCAGCGAATGAGTGCTACAGCTTCAAGAAGGTGCTTTCGCGCTTTTTTGTGAGTGGTGGTATTTCACTGAAGGTGTGTTAAAAATGTCAGGAAGGCAGTGTGTGAATAGCCCAGATACATTTTGTTATATCTGTGGAAATTATGTGATACGTGCAAGACGTCGACAAATAACAAAATTTGTGCAGAAGTCATATTTTGCATATCTCGGCATGAAGCTCGGCAATCAGGACAAGTAATTTGCTCCACACATTGTGTGCCATACATGTGTGGAGCAGTTAAGGAAATGGAGTGAAGGTAAAATCAAGTGCTTGAACTTCGTAATTCCTATGGTATGGCGTGAACAGAAGAATCATGTTGGTGGCTGTTACTTCTGTATGACGAATGTAACGGGATACAACAAAAGAAACATGAAAAACATATCGTATCCAAACTTAGACCTGTTCCTCATGGCCCAGGGCTACCAATCCCATCTCCATCAACATTCTCTTGAATTCTCTGAACCAGATGTAAGTCAAGAAAGCAGTGAATCCGACTATTCTGAGTGTGGTACAGATAGTAGCCCAAAACCTCTTACTCAAACAGAACTTGGCAATTTGGTGAAAGACTTGGAGAAGTTTAAAAAATGTTGTGCATCGTTTCCTTGGCCAGAATAAGCAGCCTGATTACAAAGAAATTGTGGAAGACATGCTACAGTCCTTTAAACAGTTAGGATGCAAGGTCTCTATAAAACTACATTTTCTAATGTCACACTTAGAGTTTTCAAGAAAATTTGGCTGACACATCAGAGGAACATGGTGAACGATGTCATCAGGAACTTTAAACTATGGAACATCGTTATCAAGGTCGTTGGGGAATAAACATGATGGCTGACTACTGTTGGTGTATCACACGTGAAGGAGAAGTGACACACAAGAGGAAGGGTATCAAGCGTTCATTCACGGGCAAACGAAGACGGAAGTAATACCTCTACCTGGTAAGTGCCCACCATAATATTTGCTTCTTATAATTCATATGCCTTTCTTCCAATTCTCTTTTAACCACTTTACTGTTCCATTTCGTTTCCATTGTCCCGTAATTGCTTTCCAATTTAATTGGTCGCAGAGTTAGACAATGGTGAATATGATGATGATAGTGGTGGTGCAAAAACCTGACGTGCTACAGAGAAACAGGCTGCAGATTTGTGATCAGCAGGGTCAATTTAGTCAGAAATTCATATTTTCATGCAAACCCCAGACAAAAGGTCAAAATTTGTCGACCTGTGTAATTAGAAGGCTGTCGACGGAACGTTGAACTAATCTTGCTTATTTTGACTCCTGATCTGTCTTTATATCATTACAGTGCGTAAGCTAATGGAGTGTACGTTTAGCGAGAGCCTTTGATCGAATTACTACTTGAAATACTTTCACTTCCATTCAGTGACAGGGATCACTTTTAGAGGTCAATATTTTAACCCTTTTTCTCATGCAGTAGCTTATACTCCCTGTATGCCCCTTATACAGCGGCACACATATAATTTAATATGAGTATTTTAAATTATTTTTGGCACGCATGCAGTTTTGTTCTTCAGGTTTTTTTTTTTTTTTTTTTTTTTTTTTTTTTTTTTTTTTTTTTTCATTAACAGTGGAACATGGTGTGGAACGTCATGTTTACTTGCCTCGAGACTGAAGTACGGCCACGATTTCCATGCAGTGCTGAACGAGAGACAATTCCGGTAAAGTCCAGTTCAGTCAGCAATGTGAGCCCGAATCGTCTCTGACGTTGTGCTTAGCAACAAGTCAGTGATATTCAGTAGGCGCCTGACCTCGTTTGCGTCAGCTTGCGGGCTTGGAGGCGCCAAAGCTTCTTTCCTGGTATAAAACATAAACAACTGGCACATATCAAATGAGGTTGAACAGCAATAAAAATTGATGCTTTTAGTGAATTGCAGTTAGACTCACTCAATGCCATGGCCTGGGAGCGTAATACTGATTTCATCAATTTGAATGTGGTCGTTACAGTAGCGGTATAACAATAACTCCATAAATGGTTTCCTATGTTTCTTACTGTTATCACTGACTAATGTTTCACTTCGTTTACTGTGCCCTTTTCCAACATACATTAATTCCCTTTATAGTGGTACACATTCGTTATAACTGATTTACCTTAATTTATTTATGTATGCAGCTGTTATTTTTTCATAATTTCCTCTGTAAGTTGAAATAAGGTTCAATCAGTTTTCGTCTCTTCGCACAGTCATCTTTTATGGTAAATTAATATAAAGAAATTACCTTAAGTCTTCGGAATCCTAAGCCAATTAAGTTAATTGTGTTGCTGATAAGTGTGTCGGTCACTAACCACGGATACATTATATTATACCTGCCAAAATTCATTGTACGTATGTCGATAGTTGTAACTGAATTTATTATCATACAATTTTTAATTTTGATGTTAATGGCAGCTTAATTATAAACTCATATATATACATCTGTTTAAAAGTGTATAGTTATAACTATAGTCACCCTATATCTCGCAAATAAACACATTCATGGATGTAACCTCTTTTTTTTTTTTTTTTTTTTTTTTTTTTTTAATCCTTCCTTCTTTTCTTCGTCTCGATAATTAGGCTATTTACTACCTGTTATAAAAGAAGAACAAGAAGTTGAACAGCTCGTCGATGTTGGCGTCATTAGAGATGGAGCACAAACTCTGACTGCAAAAGGCAGGGGAAAGGAAATAGGCCGTTTTTCTTCGCAAGGAACCATTGCGACATTTGCCTGAAGCCATTTAGGGAAACCTAAACCTGGAAACTTGAAATGTCGTCCTCCCTAACCACTGTGCTACCTCTCTCGATCTGTTTCGGTCCCCATCCTCTACATACGTACAACATCAGCCGGATTAACATTTATACTCATGTAACATTATGATTCTTAATAAAGGACGTTCGCGGACAAATAATCATTTTGACTCTTTCACTTCTGTCGAAAGACTGCGGCACTGTTTTTATATAAGTTATGCATCGTTTTTCTAACAATATGACACCATTTAGACTATCACGTACGTTGGACTGATAAATGTGCTATGCTCGTTGGTGGACAACGGCTCTAACAGGCTAGCTTAGTGGCTGCCTTTTTCTTTTCTTTTTTTTCCCTTCCTTCCTTTCAGGAACGCCACACAAGCTGTATTATCGAAGTCATAATTTCAGCAGTTAGTTTGCAACTTAAGAAAGCTAAATGTATAAGACAAATTTAGTTAGAAAGGCAGTCATCACTTGACAATTGCCGAAGAGAATTCGGCCGAAAGTTCTTTGATATACGATCCATTTTACGCAGATAGAAGATCGAAAAAATTTCGTCATTATATCATCGAACCCGACAAAACTACATAATTGCTTTTTATCTCTGAGTCTGTACATGTTTTTTTTTCGTACCTCTGTTGATAGCGGTGATTGTGGAAAACGGGCTCAGAGATTAAAACCGATGTATTTTATGTCGACATTGCACGACCTCATGTCTTGATTACTATTAAAGTCTTTATGACGACTCTGCGCAAGCATCAAATTATGAAACTATAAACAGATTTTCACATATACGGTAAAGTTCGTAAATCATAGAATACGTAGTTTTTCCTGGTATTATTTATTGCTCTATTTAAGTATTGTTCCATGTCGTATACACTGCCACGTATTTTAATGAATTACACACCCAAACTTTCCCAGGCAGAAAATATCTATGCATATTTCTCGATACAGGTCATATCCTAAACTAAGTAACCGATCAACATCATAACGCTGCAGGTGATATTGTTGCAGACGCCTGCATCAGCGACAATTTGCCACAGCAGTGAAACATGACTGCATGAAATGACTTAACAGTCAGTCTTTAGGAAACAAAGTCCATTATTTCAGACCATGCTTCGTACACAAAGTTAATTTCACATTTATGATTTTGTAAAGGAGGTATGTAATGTCGATGAACTTCGCTATCAGTTTCCATACTCACTCCTTCTGCCAAACATCTACTTGTACATTTGCAGCTTTGTTTATTTTAATTATTAGCTTATTGTAATAACATCACTGTAAGAGCCTTAGAGTGTTTTGTCGTTCGGATATCCTATTGTTATTGTAAACAAAAAGCAAATATTTCCTTAATGATTGATTTATAAGGCATGATAGTATTGTAGATGGTATGATTTTGCCTTTCTCAGCAATTCAATAACGTGTTAACAGTACAAATGTAAGGAAGGACAAGATCTTTCTTGTCCATTGTACTAAACTAAAGAGCTGTCTATATTGTCTTAGTAAACGGATTCAAATGCAATATACGCTGTTGGCACAATAACAAAATAGAGCGGTCATATGGGGTCTAGAATCTTTTTCTTGTGCCTTGCACCGAATCTGCGTACCGTTAGTGTGCATAACTACTGTTGGTTTGGGATGTTCAGTACAAAGATTGACCGAAGGCTCTTCCTGTCCTCACTCCGTGCTTTGCCCCCAGGTCAGAATATGTGGAACCCATGTGTTTGCATGTTGTTCTGACGTTTTATAAATGTTTGTAAGTCGTGTTACTAGGTGGGATTGGGATGTTAGTCCGATAACTACGTAGAGGTGTGTTGGAAACTGCCTGAAAAGCTCATCCAGGATGGTCGGCGTACCGGTTCTCGTCGTTAATCTACCGAATGGATTGGATCCGATGTGACCGAACCCGTCCGAATCCAGGAAACGGTGCGCTCAATAGGAACGGATTTAGTATATTTTCACACGTTTTTAAGATAAAGATTCAGCCGTATTTCTCTGTAATCGGTTGTGTTGAGAGAGAGATGATTAAGTACATTGAAATATGATATTACGCATCTTTTCTTTTGAAAAATCGATATGAAGATACGTCCATTTTTGAATGGGTCACTTAAAGCCGACGTGTGGAGGTCCCCTGGGCTACCTTACGTATATCTGAATGTTGTGGGTAGCATTCACAGTTATATTATGTGGTTGTCTATAATTGTCGGTTTAAGGTAACTATTTGTATACTACACATATTTATCGGAAGGATGTATCTCTTAACACAAGTTGAATATTCTGTAACAGTTTTGAAATGTATTGTAGCCTCGAGCTGTCCACTGTTGCTTACGACAGATTCGAAACTGTGTACGTGTTTTCTTACAATAAAATTGAGAGAGATATGTTTCTGGCAGCATGTAACTAAGCAAAACATAGATGATGTAGAATCTATCATCTTCAACTTTTTCCTGTTTTCAGCAAATGTGTTTATGTGACCGCTAGTTGTCATTATCAGTTTAGCATTAAATATGCTACATTAAATTCGCGAGCGATTGAATTAGTGCGTATCGCCCATTTTCTCCTTCATGATAGTGGCGAAGCAGCGAGGCACAAAAACATTTGGGAACCATGACACATGACTCTAGAACTGCTGATTACACCTTATATAGATGGTACGAATTTTCCCCACATTCTTTTTCCGGGTCGTTACTCGGGTTTTTGTCTAAGCGACAAGCAGACTAGCTCAGTTTTTCTCTAGCTGCTAATTAGAATATACTTGGAGATCTATATGGTATACAATATTACTGTTCGAAGTTAGAAATACACCTCAAAACCAGTGTGTATGTAAACACATTCAGTGAGGAATTCAATAAAAATGCAGCTCTATTTCCATAAAATTTCGCAGATTAATATCTGCAATTTGATGTTTTGATTTCTATACGCTTCATAGATGCTGGCAGTGTAATCATAGATAGGCCGAGAGCTACATTTATCAGATTTGTAATTATTTAAGGCTTTTCAGAATGATTTTACAACATTTTGGTAGATTCTAGGATAAGTTAGTAATTAAAGTTCTGATAACAAATTCAGGTTCGAGAACCTCATCCAAAGACACAATGAGCACTTTATGTCCTATACTGTAACACACATCACTGTACTGGTCAAGTGCTGTTAAGGCGAGCATTTTAGAATCCAAATTTACGGGACCTTGTTTCTTGTTTTGGTTCATTCTGCCTCTCCCAAAATATGTAAATATTGCAATAAACTTCACACACAATTACATACCTTTTAGAAACTTTTTCTTTCTGACAATCCTACAAAATGATTTACGAAGAAAGGTTTATCACGACTTTTCTACTGTTCATAGAGTAAAGTTAAGTCCTTCTTTATGACGAAATAGTTTATTACTCCTAGCTCTAGTCGCAACGCATTTTCAGACATTTGGCATATATACCACTGAATGTACCTTCGAAATTATAGAATGAGACTTAGTTCAGCAGGTATTCAAACGTTCAAATGTTTGTAAACCTACTGGATTAAACTGCTATAGTCATCAGTCCCTACAAACTACTTACACTAACTTACACTAAGCAGAACACACACACACACACACACACACACACACACACAAGCCTGAGGGAGGACTCGAACCTCCGGCGGGAACAGCCGCCCAGTTCCTAGCATGATGCATTAGTCCATGCGGTCACTCCGCGCGACTCAGGAAGTGTGTGAAAAACTACTGCATCGTGTGACGTTTGAGAAAACAAACTTAATACTTAATTCATTCACTATTCGAGGATATCACTTACAACAAACTTTACACATATCTGCAAACCTTTACGAAACTTTTACCCACTGAACCCTTCTCCCCCCCCCCCCCTTTCACTCCCAAAAAATTATGAATGGAAAGTCGTTTTACGCTTACTACTGCTCACGCATAGAAAACCGTCCTATCATGCATGACGTTTTAATTTATTATTTCTTTACTACTACATGTATTCGCAACAATTTTCTCACAGAATTTTATAATATATTATCAAACGTACATGTAATACTATTTGCGCAAGACGCAGTGTTTAAGAGATACGACACTATCATGATTGAGTTGCGTGGAAACTAACTACAAGTAGAAATCCGAAACAGATAAGGATGACAGAGAGGGAAATAGGAAGTGGGCTATCATGACAATGGATTAATACATAGCCGTGCATTTCGGGTAATAAGGCTGGTATCCTATAATTTAATTAAACTAGTGGATATTGTTGCTCAGACAAAGAGATATATGGTTCAGAAATTAAAATAACAGTCTCGTTCGGAAAAAAGTTTTTACAATTTATTTGATAATAGGGTAACCGGTTTCGATCTAGGGTGAGATCGTCATCAGATCGATTCGTCGTTGATGATGATCTCATAGTAGATCGAAATCTGTTACCCTATTATCAGATAAATTTTAAAAACATTTTGGGAACATGACCGTAATTTCCATTTCTGAACCATATGTCACTTCGCTGACTTTACAATAGGAAATTATATTTTCCAAACTCATAAACATGCATATGACAAATGTTGGTGCATGATAGAGAATAAGACAACTAGAACAACAGGAACAACTTCCAGCCCACACATACACACATATATGTATAGTGAAGGCCACAGAGAATCAATAGTAAATAAAAAATAACCATAGACAAACAAGGAACCACTACTCAAAAAAGAAAATCCTGGTTTTTCTACTGTTTGGCAGCCGAATCTGTTTATGTCCTGCCAATCTGCATCCTCCTGGAAAGCCACAACTACATCTTTACAAGCAATCTCTTTTACAAGTAAATAAATATGAACTATATTGATTATCCTTGTTTCATTCACTTAACTGGGTGCATTGAACTATTGAATGTGTTTGTTGACAAATATGCCGTCGCCGGTTTAAGAGTAATTTTTTTTTTTATTTATTTATTTATTTATTTTTTTTTTCGGTTGGCCCTCAGATAGTAGACAGCAAAGAACTGCCTTGAACTCGGTCATTGTTACACGTATAATTTTTATAAGAGATTCGCCAAACAAGACCGCTCTCACACTAGTTGCTACATGATAAACTGTAAAAATAAAGTATTTTAATAAACGTATGATGCCCGGGGAAATGAAAGAGAACTCAGTAGAACGAGACCTCCTCGGAGCGGACTTGGAACTAGTTGCCACGCAGCGCCGTTTCCGTTTGAGCCGGAGCAGTAAACATTTACTCCGGAGCGACGGCTTCGACCTGATATCCAATCCACGTTATCTCCAGTTGCTATCAGCTTGGCCACAGCTCTACCACAACACAGCAGGTAAACCATTTTCCGACACAACAGGAAACATCACAAACATCATAAGAATTTTTTCGACACTGAGGGCTGATAGGTATAGGAGGTATACCATAACGTGAGTGGTGAATACCTTTAGTATTAGAATGTTACCTAGGCAGTTAACTATCTAAAAGTGTAATTAATTAATTCCGCAGTGAATTTTCAAGCTTGTGACAACTAAATTGTTGTGATGAATAGCACATAATTTGATAAACCTATTCTGCATTCCTTTACATATTTAAAAAGAAATGTGTGTCTATGTGTGTGTGTGTGTGTGTGTGTGAGAGAGAGAGAGAGAGAGAGAGAGAGAAAGAGAGAGATAAGCTGACCTAATTCTATCGGTAGTACATCCAACCAGTTTTGTGCTGTTACATGCGGAACACCTGAGAAATCTAAACTTATATTGGCGATTAATAAATGTTGTCGTCAGCTGACAATACTTTACGCGCGTACTGTTTAAACACCCTAGGCAATTTTTCCACGCCTTCGTTTGAAGTAAACTACATATCCTGCACTTATTGCATAAGTAAAATTACCTTACAAAGTTGCTGACAAACTACCTGTTTGTTTCTGTCTCACGCTCCTTGGTCGTGTTTTTTTTTTTTTTTTTAATAAAAGTTTTGTCTTACGTATTTGATGGTTTCCTCTTTTACGGAGTGTAGTGACTGCAGTGAAACTAAAGAAAGAAATCTGGATTGTCTAAAGATAAGGAGAGATGTGCAGTTTAAGTCCGCGCCTACAGTAGATTTCTCAGAGTTACCTTAAATTATTATGATGTTATTTGCCATTTTTATCACAAATATCACGTTATTTCTGAAACTTTTTCACATGTTTGTAAACCTATTGGACCAAACTGATATGGTCATCAGTCCCTAACTATCTAAATTAGCTTAAACTGACCTAAAGACAACACATATCCCCATGGCCCAGGGAGGACATAACCTCCGACGGCGAGCAACCGCAAGTTCTGCAGCGAGGCGCCTTAAAACGCTCGGCTACTCCACCGCGGACATTATTTCTGACTTAACATCAACGAATCATGCAGAAGTGCAAAAAGAAATTTCTTTATTAAAGGTAAGATAATTAATTCAAAATATATAACTTTTATATTCCTGTGGATTAAATAAACTTCAGTGCCAAAAGTCGGAATACTACACTCTCCACAACTTTATTCGTGTACCGCTCCCTACAATATCAAATGAATTAACTTTGTTAATTATAAAAAAATATTATTCAATGTGTTCCAATCATTATATTTCATACAATAACCTATTTACATCCTTCATATCCTTGATAAATTCACTGAAAATCAATGAGATTTAGCGATGAATATATTAATAAAATCTCATGAATGCATCGACATTCCATACCTTTACTTCCTAAAACAATGTCTTGGGAATAGATCCAAATTCTTCATAATATAATATTCTTCTCGGGTTTCCTGCCGGATCAAAACTTCATCTGGACATAATATTTCGGCGGTCCACCTGGTCGCCATCCTCAGGTGACAGTGCTGGTACACCGACTCGCCGAGACAGTCTCGGCGAGTCGGTGCAATAGCACTGTCACCTGAGGATGGCGGCCACGTGGACCGCCGAAATATTGTGTCCAGATGACATTTTGATCTGGCAGGAAACCCGATAAGAATGTTATGAATCATTACGCCGGGAAAGCCTACGTAGTCACGATCCAAATTCTTTCTATAAAACACGTACGTAGAATGATGTGTCAGTTGTGAAACGTGGACTGTCTACAAGAAAATGCTGTGACGTTTCTGATGTGAAACAACTAAAAATATTTCATACCTAACATTAATAAGATGTGAGTAATTTATTTAGTGCCTGAAAAATGGCTTTTTGCTAATAAAGAGTTAAATTCTAAAACATCATCATTATCATCATCATCATCATGGATAGTTTGCAGCCTCTGGCCGGGTCTGTTTCGAACATAAGCCTCTCCATCGTCTTCTGTCTTCTCACCATCTCTCCGTCTTCACCTTGGTCCAGTCTTCTGCTTTATTCTTTACACCTTCCTCCACTCCTTTCAGCCATCTGTCTCTTGGTCTCTTTCCTTCCAGTTTCATCTCGTACATCTTCCTCACCTCCATTCGCTTAATATGCCCATACCATTTCAGCCTTCATTTCTCTATCTCGTCTTGTAGTGGTTCCACCTTCATTAACTCTCTGATTCATTTCTTAACCTGTCTATCTTTGTCACTCCAATACTGTTCCTCATAACTTTTTAATTTGAATTTAATTTAGAAAAAAAATTGAAAAATTGAAATCTAAATAACAATATTTATGAAACAATGTTCAAACTAAGGGTGAGAGATTAATATATGAAATAAAAGCAAATAAAGAGATAAAAATTCAGCTAGTCTTTGAGGAAGATGATAAAATTTTATAACTATCGTGGTAGAAAGTTAGCAATATTTATTTGTATCCAAAAATCTGTAGAAGTTGACTGCTTTATACTTGTCTTACGATTCATTACCAAATCAATGGTTCTCTTTCCGTTACCTTCCTTGACTGTTGAATCTGTTGAGTCCATCGCGTTAGCTGTATTGCTCTCTTTTGAATTTACCTGTAGCCCACCTGTGTTTCCGTTTCGTAGTTAAAGTGATTCATAATTCTTCATAATGACAAACTCATTGAGAACGGAAGCAGGAAATTTCGAGTTGTTAAACATTACTTGGTAAATTGGAACGGAAACAACTGTGAGCTAAGTTTAATGTCTCTCTTGCGTTATTCAGACACTTCCAAAGTGCAGAAAAGGATTTGTTTTGATAGAAATAGATATTTTTAAAGTAGAAAATATTTTATTACAACATAAATACACAAACACAGCTCATAAATAAAAGTAATGGTAGATGATATAGAAATGAGATGGATTTCATCGATTTGCAGCTACAAACCGTGAATCAAAATCGCTACCAAAGAAAGCAGGAAAGACCCCATTCTGAACACTACTTGGCGAATGTGAATGAAGGCAACAGCGAGTTAGCTGTTCTATAATAAATACTAAGCGGTAAAACGATGAAGCGAAGTCTCTGTTTGCTTCTGGACTTGAAAGACTGATGGATAGTTGACGCGGCGGTCTGGAGGAACCAGTAGTTGGTGGCGGAGCAGGCTCGCGGCCGCGGTGTCCTGATGACGTAGCCGCTCCGTGCAGCAGTCGGCTGCGTGCTGCAGCCCAGGTTGCGTCCAGCCCCTGCAACACACAGCACGTGGGGTAAGAAAACAGTAGCGCAACCTCCCATGCTGCCTCAAGACTAAACCACAGAGTAACATACAGAGAAGCAGCCACCCCTAAACCACTGTCCTACGCTCCCTTTTTAGTTCCGTAAGATGCTAGCAGGTGTCAGGCCGTTCCCTGGCTTAGGGTGCCTCTCGCACGTCAGAAGGTATCGTGGAGGGGAGGGTGAGGGGAGAGCTCGTACCGCCTGCCACGAGGCCACGGCTGTGTCCGGCTTGCTGGCGTTTGAGGGGAGGTGGTGGTGGGGGCAGCCGCTACCTGCCGCCTGCTCTGGCCAGTTTAAAGGGCTGCTTCTGACCTCAGCGCCATCATGGGACATCTTACGGAACTGCTGGAAACCCTCCCTCCCCGCACCCCTGAGCATAGGACCGGGCCCTTACGGAGGTTTCCTATCTGTATACATTTGTCTGTGTCTAAATCCATTCGACTTCGTCAAAACTGCCAAAATACACTGCACTCTTTCTGCAGCCATAAACTACATGTTTCTGGGACACGTGATACAATTTAGGGAAAGTTAGAACCAACAATATGTTTATATTAACCAAAGCAATCATCGAATGAAATTATTGTAACCCGCACGTGGCAGTGGATAGATTCTGATTTTTCTGTTAATAATCTAGTAGAACGTCGTTTCCAGAACCTTTTAACGAAACACGACGTTCATTTTAATGAATGTGCGTGTTTCCATTTTGATACAGCTTACAGCAGGCTAGTGCTTTCATATTTGGTAAGCTTGCCCAATCGACTATATGACATGCTTAGCCAGAGGGCATTGTACTGTAACCAAACAAATGCGATAGTACAATAATTGCTTGTTTGCTGTTTTTCTGTCGAATTCAGTTCCCAGAGTTCATGTACGACAACGCTCAACAAATTGTTATTCAAAACCGAATAACGCTAAGGATATCTTTCATTTATTTTAAATTTTCAAAATAGTGTCCTCAAATAACCGTGCTTGATCACTAGTAAAAGGAAGAACAGACACCACACCAATACAATAATTATTTAAACGCGACGACGGCGTTAGCTTCAGTTATTTCACCGCAGATACGTCAGACCTCGCACGGGAATCCGTAATGGCGATTTTAAGAGGGCATGGACGATAGGGGCGCTACAAACAAAGCGTGAGACATGTGGGAATTTAAGACGGACGGGAGGCGAGCACGGGTGGCCAATGGTTGCCGGGCCCACTGGCTCAGCGCGCCCGGTCAGAAGGCTAAACACTCTCTGTAATAAAAAAAAAAGCTGAGCCAAAGAACACGTAGAACCAAAACGAACAAACAGGATCAGCGTCCGCAAGGACAAGAACTACCCATAGAGGGAAAAAAAATGTGGTTAAGGCGACCGCTGGCCCGAAGTGAGAGACCCGGGTTCGATTCCCGGTCCGGCTCACATTTTCACTTGTCGCCATTGCTTAATATCAGTGCCCAAATGCGGCCACTGTCAATCCTTCCTTTCCTATCCTTCTTCCTTCCCTTCCTTTACCTATCATTTGCAAATGCTATTTGGCTGCAGGTGCGGTGTCTGTTCTTTCGGACGTCCGAAAGAACAGACACCACACCAATACAACAATTTTGTGCATATTCTACCAGTTTTGTTATTACTTAGTTAACCGGTTTTCGGATTGTAAGACTTTTAAGTCTGAAGATGTCCTTCAAAATCTAAAAGCGGTTAACTAAACTTATAGAAATACACATAAATGTTGTTCTAATTCAATATGTTGGTACTCTGCCAAGAACTATGGGAACAATTTGTGGAAATATTCTCATTTTACATTGCTTTAATTTTCTTTGGGTTACATATTAAAAGCTGTATCTCTGTACTCTATAAAAATTGGACACATATTATATGCCAAGTCGGCCATCGAGCTTTTCTACAGTGCGTATGCACACCACGTCTTGATTATTACGGGAATCGGCGAAATGCCGCGAGTGATAACGGGCAGGGGCAGTACTGTGCGGATAAGTCGACAACTTGCGTCTGACGGGAGAGTCCTAGGGTAGCCTGCGCGGCCAAGGTGACCACTGTGTGTTGAGTGGCATAGTGGCCAACGCGATTCCCTGGTAAGCAGGAGGACGCGGGTTCGAATCCTGGATCGTCATCATCATCATCATCATCATCATCATGACTGATTTGGCCTTTCAGCGTTCAGTCTGGAGCATAGTCCCTCTAATAATATTCCGCAATTAAATTCTAACAATGATGCCTCGTCTGATGATGAGTCTGTTACTTCAGAATCATTCTTGACCGAACCCAAGTACTTCCTCCTAGGTGTAACACGACTACGCTTACTCTGTGCTACCGAACCCATGAGTCGTTTCGGTAATCTTGCCTCTCTCGTGCGTGTAACATGACGCCACCATCTCAGCCTGTTCGCTCTAACTGCTTCATCTGTGGCAGTGTTTTCGACCTTTTAGAAAATGCGACCCCTTCCAAATAAAAATATTCTGGCCAACCCCCTCCTCACGAACCGTAACAAAACTGCTTTGTCTCGAAGGAACAAATTTAATATTCTTTCTTTTGCTTCAGGTTTCTTTTTAATTGTTGGACGAAATTTTTTTGTATTTTCAGGAATGGAATTCATATCCAATTTTTTTACATGATTTGCGACAGAGATATTTTGCTTAATGAGTGTTTCGCATTTCAGGCAAGACCCAGAAGAGAATAATTATGGTCATTAAGAAGGGTCCCATTATATAGACAATTTGAGGAGTAATATTTCAAAACGCGATGAGCCCATTCGCGGTCAAATATTAGTTTGAAGCAAACTTCTACTTTGCAAGATGTGCTTCATTGAGTTATGGTGCTGTTTCCATTAAAACGATACTTTTAACCATTTGAAATCTGACTTTCGGTTCATAATACATAAAGTCCATCAGTGAAAATAGTTCAGATAACGATAAGTCCATTTACTGCTGATTGATAATCAAAGTTTTTTCAGTAAGAACAAAACAGAATGTGTTTTAAAACTGCACTAAATGTATCTGTTGTATACCCACACCACTTATTGTTGTAGCCAGCACATTGTCACATGAAAACGATTAGTTTGCCAGTATCTTGTTCGTGAAAAATATTACTAATGTGGAAGTAGTTGTACGTGTAGGAGACCAGTCCTCTGGATCAATGAAGCGGCAGAAGGACATTGTCAAAAGAAAGGTGGAGTCTTAAAAGACAGTTTTTGAGAAATTGGTGCAAAACATTTTCAAAACTTCTGTTACAACGCTATCTTTAAATAAAGAATGAGATTTGTCTCAGTCATTCCATTCTTCTAACATCGTGAAGCTTAATGAATACTCAAGCATAAATCATAATTTATTCCACAACTTTGCCTAATATTAGTTTTCTGTTTGTTCTGTAATTTTTTTATTTCTGGGCTAATCGCTTTTTGAAAAGTTACTCCTCATTTGTAAAGAAGTGGACCTTTTTCGATTTTTTCAGAATTACTTATTTTATCATATTATTTTAACTATTAATTGATTCCTTCAAACAGTTTTCAAACTTGGCACTTATTCATCATTAACACACTGTTATATAAAACAGTCTATGACCTACTGAGTTCATAATGAAAGTTACACAAGCATGTCCTCAATTTTAACATTAAATATAATTCAGTAGTTATTTTATGGTGCAAGTAGTTCCTGTAACGGTGACCCTCCGAGTAAGACTTTTTGACTCCTCTGGGGGTCAGGACCCACAGGTTGTAAAACACTGATTTATGGTGTCCATTCCATGTTTTTCTTTGATTTCCTCACTATGGACACCCTTCTGCCATTGTTCCCATCTATTAGTACCTTGTTACTTTCATATCTGTAACCTCAACCACATTAATAGGGTAACCCGTATCCACCCAGCTTTCACTTCCATACAACAAAATTCGTTAGAAGATAGAGCTGTTCACAACATCCGACTCTTGTATGGTTAGAAAATTTCACGTTCCGCCATTGATTTATTTCAATGCCCACCTATCACCCCAAAAATGTCAGGTAGGTGGTCTCGGGGTAAAGCTCTCCACTGGAATCCGAACGGTCGCAGGATCGAAACCAGGTCGAACCTCGGATTTTTTCAGTCTGCGTTTTAACCCTGCCTTCACCTCTCGACAACGTGAGGAGTCACCAGAATCGACATATGGTTCGTATTCCACGCTAACCCAGACAGCGCGGAATTATTTTTGGTCTAATTTTTTTCTTAGAGACTACTAATTACCATCATATGACTGCACAAGATCTGTAAAATCGGTATTTGTTTCACAATCATGCCATTAGTTTTGCAATACTGCCCTTCCTTCTGGATTGGCGTCAAAATGAATGTTTTATAATTTTAATTTGATGAATTATTATTATTAAAACAACATTTAAGATGAAATATATACATGTAAATGTCTCAATGTTCAAGAAATATAAACCCAATTACGAGGAAGTCTTCAATACTGTATGAACCGCTACTTCGCAGCTGTATCCAACCACTTTGCAATCGACAACCCAAAATTGATCTGCAATGAAAGCAGGCTATTCAAAGAAATAAAATACAGGGTGCCCGAAAAGTCTTTCCCTGATTACATAAATTGATAACTCAGGCTAGAAGTAAATATGGAACATGTGTCGAATTGTTTACTATCAAAGTTGTTTTTTTTTTTTTTAGATTCACTGTACGTGAGTAGTGGAAAAGGTGCAGTGCCCAAGAAGCCATGTTAACCAAACAAGAGAAGGCACAGTGTGTCCTGTGGTACCATGAGACACGATCACCAACCACAGTGCAAAGACACTTCCAGACAACATTTGGACGGAATCCACCTCATGTAAAGAGCATTAAAGCCTGGGCGATGGATTGGTCGTGATGGGCCAACGGTTTGGCATCCACGCTCTCCTGACATAAACCCATGGGTTTATGTCAAGGACGAGGTCTACCGAACACGTGTACCAGATCTTGAAACCCTGCGGCAACGGATAACTACAGTCGTTGAATCGATCCCTCCAGTGATGTTGGCTAATGTGTGGACGGAAACTGAATATCGCCTAGATGTGCTACGTGCCACCAAGGGTACTCATGTGGAAGTTTACTGATGTGTGGAAAAAAAAACTTTGATAGTTTCTAAACAATTACGCACCAGATTAAAATTGTGTGTCGAAACCGGGACTCGAACCTGGGACCTTTGGCTTTTGCGGGCAAGCGCACTACCGACTGTGCTATCCCGACACGGCTCAATATGCCGCCTCACAACTTTACTTCCGCCAGTACCTCGCCTTCTACTTTACAAATTTCACAGAAGCTCTCCTGCGAACCATGCAAGACTTGCACTCCTGGAAGAAAGGATATGGTGGAGACATGGCTTACCCACAGCCTAAGGGATGTTTCCAGAATGAAACTAACACTCTGCAGCGGAGTGTGCGCTGATATGAAACTTCCTGGCAGATTAAGATTGTGTGCCAGAACCGGGACTCGAACCTGGGACCTTTGCCTTTCGCGGGCAAGCGCACTACCGATTGTGCTATCCCGACACGACTCACGATGCCGCCTCACAACTTTACTTCCGCCAGTACCTCGCCTCCTACTTTCAAAACTTCACAGAAGCTCTCCTGCGAACCATGCAAGACTAGCACTTCTGGAATCCTTTCTTACAGGAGTGCTAGTCTTGCATGGTTCGCAGGAGAGCTTCTGTGAAGTTTGGAAAGTAGGAGGCGAGGTACTGGCGGAAGTAAAGTTGTGAGGCGGCATCGTGAGTCGTGTCGGGATAGCACAGTCGGTGCCCGCGAAAGGCAAAGGTCCCGGGTTCGAGTCCCGGTTTCGGCACACAATTTTAATCTGCCAGGAAGTTTCATATCAGTGGACACTGGTGGACACACCAGTTTCATATTTGTATCTTACTTGTAGCCTGAGTTATCAATTTATGTAATCAGGAAAAGACTTTTCGGACACCCTGTATGAAACTGAGCAGGAATTGTTACAGACAAGAATAAAAAGTTAAGCTGTCGTTCTCGTCCTTCTGGAAGGACGTCGGCGCTCTCTGGGTTAAGCTGTGTTGGAAAACTGCGGTAGGGCAGGATCACGCAAGTCGCCCAATTGGCGTCCAATTGACAGACTTGCACGAGTAAGGCACACGATATTATTATTCATTATCATGCAGTGTAGGCTTTCACGACCGGCTGAAATAATCGCTGTCGAATCTTCCGGGTTATGTTCAAAAATGTTCAAATGTTTGTTAAGCTTATGGGACTTAACTACGGGGTCATCAGTCCCTAAACTTACAAACTACTTATCAACTACCTTATAGTAAAGACGGCACAAATATCCATGCTCGAGGGGGAATTCGAGCCCCCGACCGTAGTGGCCGTGCAAACCGTGACTGACGCGCCTCAGTCTCCTCGGCCACCGCGGCCGGCCCGGGTTATGTGGTCGTGGTCGAAGAAACATATCTGCTCCTGACGTTTCGTCCAAAGCTGCACTGGACATCCTCAGAGGTGCCGACTCACCGCTACGAGTAGCACCTCTGAGGATGTCCAGCGCAGCTCTGGACGAAACGTCAGGAGCAGATATGTTTCTTCGACTACGACCACATAACCCGGAAGATTCAACAGCGATTAATATTCATTAGCTCGAGAGTAGTGAATATGTGGGAGAGCGCGGTGCTGGCACTGACCTCAGAGAAAGTGGACGGCGTTCGGGCTGAGGACGTCCCCGGCGAGCCGCCGGGGCGGTACCGGCTTGTTGGCCTCTGCGCGGCTGACGGTGAGCACGCGGCCGTACTTGACCAGCTTGACCTTCTGGCCGTCGCCGGTGCGCCAGTAGACGCGCTGCACGGCGCCGCGGCCCGCGATGTACCTGGACGCCGACCCGATCAGCATGGTGTCCGTGCCTCTGGCTGGGAGCTCACTGGATGCCTCGGTGACGGTGGGCCGCGCGTGCGTGGCATGGGACGAGCTGTGCTGCGCTGCGGCGCGGCGGCCGCCCATATATACCGCCCCCTCCAGCCGGCTTCCGCGAGAGACCGGTTGCCGCCAGATACCGCCCCAAGTGCGTCATCTCGCGGGGAATCTTTGTACCCGACGCGGCCCAGCCGCAGGCCGCGGGACCTCGCCGCCGAGGGGCAGTGATAAAGTAAAACGCATTTCGGTCGGCAAGGGAGCGCGAGATACCGCCGGGGGTCACGGTTAGTGACGTCGCAGAGCGAAAGAAAGAAAAAAGAGAAAAAAACAGGAGCGAGCTAAACATTTCTCACAATTTGGTGAAGGTTCACCTTGACACTCGGGCTCCTCGTGTAGGTTGTAAACGGGCAGGAAAGTGCCACGTGGAACTCCGACGCGAGCTCGGTGAATAATACGGAGGAAAATTTTTAAAACGTGCCGTGGTATTTCCCCGGAGTTCCTCTCTTCGCCGTCGGGGATTGCGTGAAACGCCTCACATTCAGTATTTCCATGACATTTTCCTCTTGTGTCACAAGATCACTACAAAATGGTGAGTAACTTTCCCAACGTCATTAATACAACTGCACAATGCTTAAACCAAAAAAACTATTGAAATAAATTGCAATTTGCGATCACTTATGGCATCACTGTACTTCGTTTAGATGGAATACGAAAAAGCGGCGAATGAAAATTTGTGCCTGGTCGGGATTCGAACACGGGATCTTCTGCTTACTAGGCAGACACGTTGACCACTCCGCCACCGAGGACACAGTGACCAGCCCCCCTGCAGAGGACTCTTTCGTGCACGTCTCCCGCAACACCCAAATCTCCAGCCGCCACTCTCTCTCTTTCCTATAACCACAGCCTCGGTGGCGGAGTTGTCAACGCATCTGCCTAGTAAGCAGGAGATCCCGGATTCGAATCCCGGCCGGGCACAAATTTCATTCGCCGTCCTTTGGTATTCCATCTAAACCTAGTACAGTGATACCTTTGCGATTTATTTCATTAAATGAACGGTGTAACGTCGTCAAAAATATATAATTAAATAAAAAACTATTTCAATTAGCTCTAAGGTATTCAACCTTTGTCCCTTATTTAAAACATTACAGATAACAATGGTACATACATTAACTGAATCCAAGGACACTTCCTTGACAAGGATTGTAAATAAAGGCAAATATAGCCCATCCCTCCCTCCCCCCTCCCCGCAAGTCAATGGCCGGCATTTGTGATGCATCTCACTTGCAACTGTAGGTAAACGCCACTAACAGTATTCACTGCTAATAAACTCGTACTAATCATTCTTGACTTGACGTAAACAGTACCACAATAATTTTTTTCCAACAATCGGTTATGATTCGAGGTGTATAACTCACTCTCTTTCTTTTTCCTACAGTTTCAATAAATCACTTCTTCCTTGATTTTCACTTAGGCTTCCAAATGTAGCTGGTGTTTTCTATCTCTTGCGTTATGTATTCTGTAACCTCTTTACGGTCACATTTGTAGAATATGTGCACAATATTTTTTTTAGATGGTCTCGGCTGCTCCCCGTCGTAAGTTCGAGTCCTCCTTCGGGAGTTGTGAGTGTAGTGTCCTTAAATGTCCTTAACATAAGGTAGTTTAAGTAGTTGTAAGTCTAGGGACTGATGACCACTGCAGTTTGTTCCCATAGCTTCATAAACATTTCAACTTTTTTTAAATATGTGCATGAAAGTATTGAAATATTTATCAACTTTTGTGGGTATTTTTATCACGTTTGCTTCCATATTCAAATCATTGTGAACAGCCACTGTTTTCAAAAATGTAGATGATAACACCAATCATTCGCACATATTTCCATTATTGAGGCAGATATACATTTCCGTCACTGTCTAAGAATTATCAGTGCTGAAATTGTGCCATTAATGTGGCAGATCTAGATGTCGGTTACTGTCTGACCATTATCAAAATGTTGAAATGTTTGTTAAGCGTAAGGGACTTAACTGCGGGGGTTATCAGTCCCTAAACTTACAAACTACTTATGAACTACCTTATACTAAAGAAGACACAAACATCCATGCCCGAGGAGGGATTCGAACATCAGACGGGGCACGGCCTCGAGCACCGTAGCATAGCGCCTCAATGCGCGCGGACGTTCCGCAGCGGCGACCATTACCAATGCTGAAATTATTGCGTCTTCAAGATTTAAAGTGTTAAATCTTCATTATGGAGGTTCACTTTTTTCGAATGCGTCAATCCAAATTTTAAGTATTGATAACGGTCACACAGTGACCGCACTCTAAGTCTGCCACAGTAAAGGAAATATGTGCGCCTGAGTACTGTTATCTTCTACTTAATTTCGTGCTTAATATTTATATTACATGAAATACTCGTTAGCAAGGACCGACCGCCACCCCCATGAACCACAGACATTGTCGAGGTGAGATGGCTTGCGTGCCTCAACGATGCAGACAGCCGTAACGTATTTGCAACCACGGTGGAGGGGTATCTGTGGAGAGGCCAGACAAACGTGTGGTTCCTGAAGATGGGCAGCAGCCTTTTCAGTAGTTAAAGGGGCAACAGTCTGGATGATTGACTGACCTGGCCTTGTAACATCAGCTAACATGGCTTTGCCATGCAGTTACTGCGAACGGCTGAAAGCAAGGGGAAACTGCAGTCGTTACTTCTCCCGAGGACATGCAGCGCTACTGTATGACTATACGATGATGGCGTCTTCTTGGGTAAAATACTCCGGAGGTAAAATAGTCCCCCAATCGGATCTCCTGGCGGGAACTACTCAGGAGGATGTCGTAATTAAAAGAAAAATAATAAACAACAGGCATTCTACGGCTCGAAGCGTGGAATGTTCTAACCCTTAATTTGCGTAGGTAAGCTAGAAAATTTGAAAAGAGAAATGGATAGGGATTAGTGAAGTTCGGTGGCAGGATGAACAGGGTTTCTGGTCAGGTGAGTACAGGTTTCTCAAAAAAAAATCAGTTGGTGATAACGCAGGAGTAGGTTTGATAATGAATAATAAAATAGGATTGCGAGTAAGTTATTATGAACAGCATAGTGAACGAATTATCGTAGTAAAGAAAGACACTAAGGCAAGACCGACCACAGTAGTGCAAGTTTATATGCCAACTAGCATGGCAGATGAGTACATCGAAGAAATGTATGAGATGATAAAAGAAATCATTCAGAAAGTTAAGGGAGGCGAAAACTTGATTGTGATGGGGGACTGGAACTCGATAGTATGAAAGGGAAGAGAAAGAAATGTAGTAGGTGAATATGGACTGGGAAAAAGGAATGAAACAGGAGATCGTTTGGTAGAATTTTGCGCAGAGCACATTTTACTGATCACCAACACTTGGTTTAATCATCATAAAAGAAGGCTGTACACGTGGATGAGACCAGAAGACACTGGAAGGTACCAGATTGACTTTATAATGGTGATGAATAGATTTAGATACCAGGTTCTAAATTGTAAGTCATATCCAGGGGCAGATATAGACTCTGACCATAACTTATTCGTTCTGAACTGCAGATTAAAACTTAAGAGACTGCAGAAAGTTAGAGAGGTTAGGAGATGGAACCTGGACAAATTGAAGGAACCAGAGATGGTTGAGAGTATCAGAGGGAGCATTAGGCAAGGCTTGGCTGAAACGGGGGAAAGTAGAAGAAGAATGGGTTGCTCTGAGAGATAGGGTAGTGAAGGCTGCAGAGGACCATATAGGCAGAAGGACAAGGCCTAATAGAAATACCTGGATAACACAGGATATACTTAACTTAATTGATGACGGAAGAAAATATAAAAATTCAGCAAGTGAAACAGGAAAAAGGGAGTACAAACATCTGAAAAATGAGATTGACAGGAAGTGCAGACTGGCTAAGCAGGAGTGGCTAGAGGACAAATGCAGAACCGTAGAAGAATGCATAATTAGGGGAAATATAGATACTGCCTACAGAAAAATAAGAGAGATATTTGGAGACAAGAAAAGCAGCTGTATGAATATTAAGAATTTAGACGGAAAACCAGTACTAAGCAATGAGGGAAAAGCTGAACTGTGGAAGGAATATATAGAGGGCCTATACAAAGGAAATAAACTTGAAGGCAGTATTCTAGAAATGGAAGACGAAGTGGAGGAAGATGATATAAGAGATATGATACTGAGAGAAGAATTTGACAGAGCGCTGAAGGACTTGAGTTGAAACAAGGCCCCTGAAGTAGATATTCCATCTGAACTGCTGATGTCGTTAGAAGAGCCAGTCATGAAAAAATTGTTCCACCTGTTAAGCAAGATGTATGAGACATCCTCCGACATCAAGAAGAATATTGTAATTCCAATTCCAAAGAAAGTAAATGAAGACAAATGTGAAAATTACAGAACTATCAGTTTAATAAGTCATGGGTGCAAAATACTAACACGAATTATTTACAGACGAATGGAAAAACTTGTGGAATCCGACCTCGGGGAAGATTAGTTTGGATTTAGGAGAAATGTAGGAACACGGGAGGCAATACTCACATTACGACTTATCTTAGAAGATAGGCTACGGAAAGGGACATCTACGTTTTTAGCGTTTGTCGATTTGGAGAATGCTTTTGACAATGTCGACTGGAATACACTTTTCCAAATTCTGAAGGTAGCAGGGGTAAAATATAGGGAGCGAAGAGTTATATTCAACCTATGCAAAAACCAGACAGCGGTTATTAGAGTCGAAGGGCAAGAAAGAGACGCAGAGGTTGGGAAGGGAGTAGGACGGGGTTGTAGCCTTTCCCCAATGTTGTTCAATCTGTACAATGAGCAGGCAGTGAAGGAATGGAAGGAGAAATTTGGAGAGGGCGTTAAAGTGCAGGGAGAAGAAATAAAAACATTGCGGTTTGCCGATGAAATTCAAATGTTTGTAAAGCTTATGGGACTTAACTACGGGGTCATCAGTCCCTAAACTTACAAACTACTTATGAACTACTTACGAACTAGGACGGCACAAATATCCATGCCCGAGGGGGGATTCGAACCCCCGACCGTAGTGGCCGTGTTGACCGTGACTGGAGCGCCTCAGTCACCTCGGCCACCGCCGCCGGCGTTTGCCGATGACATAGTAATTCTGTCAGAGACCGCAAAAGATCTGGAAGAGCAATTCAATGGAATGGACAGTGTCTTGAAAGGAAGATATAAGATGAACATTAACAAGAGTAAAACGAAGATAATGGAATGCAATGTCAGAAAATCAGGCGATGCTGAAAGAATTAGATTAGGTAATGAGACAATAAAAGTAGTAGATGAATTTTGTTATTTTGGTAGCAAGATAACTTCTGATGGCCGAAGTAAAGAAGATATAAAAGGAAGAATGGCTATGAGAAAAAAACGTTTCTGAAGAAGCGAAATTTGCTGATATCCAATATAAATTTAAATGTTAAAAAATCCTTTCTGAAAGCATTTGTCTGGAGTGTAGCATTGTATGGTAGTGAAACATGGACGATAAGGAGTTCAGATAAAATGATGATAGAAACTTTTGAAATCTGGTGCTACAGACGAATGATGAAAATTAGATGGGTATATCACGTAATTAATGAGGAGGTGCTTAACCGAATAGGGGAGAAAAGGAGTTTCTGGCATATTCTCATTAAGAGAGGGGATATATTGGTTGGACACATTCTGAGACATCAAGGAATTGTCAACTTAGAAGGAAGTGTGTGGGATAAAAATCGTAGAGGGAGACCGAGGGACGAATATAGTAAGCAGATTCAAAAGGATGTAAGTTGTCGAACGTATTCTCAGATGAAGAGACTTGCACAGGACAGGGTAGCGTGGAGAGCTGCATCAAACCAGTCTGCGGACTCAGGCGACAACAACAGCAAGGACCGACCAAATATTCGGATTCAGCCAATTTCGGTCAAAACATTGGTTTCGGCCACAGTTTCGGTTCTGTCAGAAATCAGCCAAGTCTTGAGCTTACGGATGAAGTCAGGTCGCGTTAGGGGAGGGTGAAGTATTTAGTGCGCTTAAAAATTGTATTTTGTTTTTGTTAATCGCAATGTAACGCAATAGCATCTTATAGTGATGCTCGTCCACTGTATTTGTAACAATTTAACTTATTCAGTACTGTAACCTATTCGTGTTTTTCTTTATAGCTGAGGGTCCGCCTCCGTAGCTCACCGGTAGCGTCGCTGACTACCACGCAGGAGGCCAGGGTTCGATTCCCGGCAGGGGACTGGGTGTAGTTTGTTGTCCTAATCATCATCATCTCATCATCATTGGCACGTAAGTCGTCTACGCGGCGTCAAATAAAAAGACTTACACTAAGGCGGCCGAACAAACCTGCAAGGGACTCCCGGCCAAGAATGACATACGCTCATTCATTCATTGAAAGCTAGGAGTTTTTGTAATAATCAATATGGGTTTAGAAAGCATTGATAGTGTGGTATAGTGCTTTTCCTGTTGAGTTTGCGCAAATTTACACTGACAACGATCATACTGTTAGTCGGAACTGTGACGTTATTTTTCGCAATACTTTATGCAGTACTAATTGAGTTCATTTACTGACAGGAGCGAAGCCTATTAGTCAGCGCACTATATAAAAACAACTCTACTTTACTTAAATCTAATTACTGTAATAAACAAATGAAAAACATATGCTAACAAAGATATACGAACACTGAACGAAATTTTACGAATTATATACGAAGTCATAGCTGCGCGCGACTCAGGTCTGTTGGCGACAGGACTTGCTCTGAGTCTGCCACGTTGACACCGTGCTCAGCCATTTTGTTTAGATATCAGTGTTGAAGTAAAGTGTAAATGTTATTTCTGTATTACAGCGTCGTCAGTAATAAACGTATCCTAATTAGTATCTCGGACTTATATTTTGAGGAGAATACCTACTCGCAACAAATTATTATATTTTCAGTTATTAAGATTTGCACTTTTTTTTAATGCAAAGCTCTACGAGAACTGTGGGTGAAAACGACATAGCTTCACTAATAACATTGCGAGGTATTCGGATGCACTGGCTCACAAGTCCAACTTACGGGGTGTTTGCCTAACATTCGCAACTGCTGGAGGAAAGTTTACACTAGTAAATCTGTACGCCTGCTGTCATCTCGCGGGCCGCAGTGACCGAGCGGTCGGCGGCGAGCCAGTCACAGTTCCCATGGCCGCTACGGTCGGGGGTTCGAATCCCCCCTCGGGTATGGATTTTTGTGTCATCTTTAGTATAAGGTAGCGCATAAGTAGTTTGTAAGTTTGGGGACTGATGACCCCGCAGTTAAGTCCCTTAATCTTAACAAACATTTGAACATTTATGTCATCTTCTAACGACTCCTGGTTAGGCTTACACACACTCAAGAAGGCTTAGTACGGAGAAGGGATTTCCGAAAATGTGGGAAAACTAGTGATTTGCGGTATAACGTAAATTTACCGAAATTTTAACTTCATTAAGTAAATTTATGTTTCGGAAGTCGAATACGAATATTCGGTTACGTTTTCGGTTTCGGCCGTGAATCATGTTTCGGTCGGACTCTACTCATTAGTATTGTTTAATAATCATACCGCGTACGACAGTGCGCGGTATTAATATGTTCGTAAACGGCGCGTGTGAATTTGCGATTCTTTAGGGGCCCATATCTCAGGTTCTATTCATCTCAGAGTGAAGGGGAAAAGTGTTCTGGATAGATCTTGGCCTAGTGATCATTTTTGTACATATGAGAAGAATGGGTATACTATAGCTATCATACAGTGCATGGTCAAAATTTTCAAAGTTACACACTTCCTGGAGCTCATCCAAATTGAGCAAATCAGTTGGCTTTTGTACATGACGTGTAGTCTATGGAGGCTTTAAACCGCTTACAACAGCACCGTTCATTCATGGTCATTCATCTCAAAACACCATTATTTTTGGGTACCAAAAAACGAATTGTGGGTATGGTCACTTCGATATTTTCTATTCATTGCAAATCTTCGAAATGTTTACCATATGTTCTTATGACGATATTCTCGAGGCCGTTTTTAAATTTTTTGATATCATTATCCGTTACGGAGATCCAGAGGTTTAAACTTATCATAGTTTTGCACAATATCACAAAATCCGATTTTAGCCGTTTTAGCACCGTGAATCACAAATATCTAAATAACTAAACATAGAAAATTGTTCAAATATTTACATCTTGTAGATATTTACCTATAAACGCCATTTTTCAACTTTCGCAAATCTTAGTCCGTTAGCAAGATACGGTCGAAAACCGCGATATTTTGCTAGAAAAAGTGTGTATTGTGCTGAAACACGGCGTTCGGACAGCTCTGAAACTTACCATGCAATTCGAAAAAGGTAATCGGCGAAAAAAATTGATTTTTGGACATCTTAAAGATTGAAATCTTCGATCGATGAAGGGGTGATTTTTGTTTACGTTTATTTTACAGTTAACATGCAGCATCCGGTTTAGTGAACTATTGCAACATATTTTAAAGAGTTTCCAGAGGTAAAAACAAATTTCGTAGACTTCTCGTATGGTATATTTTAGGTTACACATAGCTGCGTATGAAATGTAGATAACATATCGAAATTTTTAGAGTAGAATGATATATTATGTGGTGCTTGAGATATCGGTCCGTGAATGATAGCACGCGACAGTAATAGGTTCGAAAACGCTATTTCTGATCGTGAGGTAACGTATATTGAGGAATAGGAAATGACTAAAATGTTATGTGTATGTTGTTTAGGTGTTTGACTGGAAAATACGTTTCCCGTTTTTGGAAATGTATATCCGATATCGCAATACGCTACAAAAATCATAGTTTTTGGTATCAAAAGAACCAACTGCATGCATAGGCAAATCTACACTTCTATTCATGACAAATCGTCGACATGTTTACAATGCGTTCTAATAATTATCATACTAACCAAATTTTACTCACCATTGATTTCATGTTATATGAGCAGTACACTCTGATGTAACAGGAAAAAGACGGGAACCACTGAAAAATGCTCCTGTCGGAGCACAGAAAAGGCGAATATGTTCTATGACATAAAAGTGTGGAACCAGCTGCCTCAATCCTCATTCCGACTTCCTCACAAAAATTTTGGCATGCGAACATATTCGCGCTTTTTTCGGCTGAATGTGAATAGGAAAGAAACAGTGCAACAGGCAGAGAGAACCATATATGATGGAACAGAGAAAGTGTCAGTTCAGGAGAAACGCAAATGCATGAAAACAGCAGTGGGAAGCGAAACGAAATGTCGGAAGTCAGGAACATTGGCAACAACAAACTAAGACAGATGCAGATAGTAGCAATTGGAGCAAAAGAGAAAACAGTGGAACCTGAGACGAATGGAGACCATACACAAAGCATGAGCGTGCGGCTCTTCAGTACTTCAGCACGAAACAATTTGTCCAATTTTTCCCATCCCCTGTACCCGCGAGCTAAAGTTTTGCGGTCTACAGGTCAAACCCTAAGCAAACCATCCCCAATGACATATGTGTAAAGGAGACAATCGTGAGTGAAGACAATGAAAGTCGACTCAAAGTAAAAAAGAAAGGATGATACTGACAATAGGACAGGAAGTGAATGGGACAACGTCAGGAAGGCAGAGAGACGATGAAAGTGGCAGAAACAGACAGCGGTTAGGAATCGCTATTCCTAGGGATAGGGAAAGGAATGACGACATTGAAAGTTTGACACAAACAGAAAGTGGCAGTGGGAGAGACAGCAAACAAACGGTCAGAGACATATATAGACACTGACAGTGAGGCGACATTGCTAACTATGACGACTTAACTGGGCAAAAGTATTTAAAAAGTAATGCTCTAAAAGTCCGCAAATATGTTTGGTAGGAATTCGGAATGAAGATTGAGGCAGCTGATTCCACATTTTTTGTCAGAGAACATATTCGCCTTTTCTGTGCTCCGGCAGGAGCATTTTTCATCTGGTTCTTATAAAAGTAAAGAAAAGATAAAAACTGCGATCTTTCTATTTCTCTTTATAGTGTGCAATTTGACATTGCAGGATATTGTTTCCTTGGTCTTCAGTATATTCGTCATTGTACACAATATCTGGTTCTATAAAAGTGGTCTATAAATGAATCATACATTTCCTTGTTTTTTGCGGATGGTCCGTAGATATTCTTCCTTGATTTTTATTTGCTTTATGCGTCAAAATGAAACAATTGGTTTGTTTTTTTTTTTTTCTTTTTTTTCAGTATTAAATTATCTCGTCTTAGCTGCACAGTCAGTCTCTTTGATGTCATTCGTCCTTTAAGATAATGCCAACTTTCTAGTACAGTATTACTTGCATATAATGCGTTGGCATTGTTTAATGATACATATGGGAATATTTTTCTTATTGTGAAGTTTCGCATCGCAGAATACTGCATCTTTGTTTCCTTTTTGTTTTCAGTTTAGTATGTTTCGAATGTTTGTATAGTCTATGGGACTTAACTATGGGGTCATCAGTCCCTAAACTTACAAACTACTTATGAACTACTTAAGGACTAGGACGTCACAAATATCCATGCCCGAGGGGGGATTCGAACCCCCCGACCTTAGTGGCCGTGCAGACTGTGACTGAAGCGCCTCAGTCTCCTCGGCCACCGCGGCCGGCTCAGTTTAGTATGTTAGTACATTCGATGATCGTCATTTACTTGGCTTTATGAAGTGTATTCTTGCTATCTTTCGTCTCCTATCTGAATGCTATCAATTTCCACTCTAAGGTCTTTATGGTGATAGGTAGAATAATTCTATACTTCTGTTTTGTTTTTCAGTTAAAATCAGTCCCTCATCAACCACCAGTCACCATGACACTCACGTTTTTCATATTAGAATCCATTGTTTTGAAATATGTCCTTACATTTGCCAACAACATACATTTTTGTTTATTTAAACCACTGAATTCTTCAAAATAGGCGTCCTGAAGTAGACAAGTCCATCAGTCATATTTAATCCAAAGAACAGTCATGGTATCTGATAGCACAATATGTCATATAATATTATGACGTCCAACCACAAAATAATATTAAAGAAGTAAGCATAAGCCCTGCCAAACTGAACATATATATTCTTATTGTGTTGACGAACTAATACTTTGTCGCCGTTACTATTATTGGTTGTTGTTTGAGTGGCATATGATACAGATTCAAAGACTAATTTAGCTGAAAATTGCTGTATAAGGGGAAGTTGGGTGATGTGATTTAAATAAGCGTAAGTTCATAGTCTCGGCGAAAATAATGTCTTTTGTAACACAGACTATTTAAATAGTGGAATGTAAGCGGAGGTAAAAACTATCATTGCAGTGAAGTAATAGGTATTGACCTATTCTGTTAAGTAATACAAGTTTTCCGCTAAATTTCTTTCATAAAATTTGCAGTGAAACAACATTCGCATCATAGTCATTTTGTTTTATGGAAACAGCCGATTCAAATTCTGAATTGTCCGAGGTATTTGTAGTGGGATCAGACCGTACCAGAATTTTTGAATGGACTATCACAGGACCCACTATTGAACCTGCAGATATACTGTTTTACAGGCGCTGAAAACACTGCAGTACGCACTATTAATAAAAGGACTCAAAAAGATGTGAACAGATGACGCATGTCACAGGCGTCCACAGAGTTTTTATTCTTTTTACTTTAACATATGTAACAAGTGGGAAATGACCTACAATTAAAATTGCAGTAGTGCATATTGCAATAAGCAGTGTATTCGATGACGAACGTAAATCATACAAATGCCAGAGGTAAGCTACATCCCAAGGTAAAAATATGTCACAGAGGAAAAGCGACACATCTCGTATTGAAGTATCATTTGATGCAGCTTTCCACGCTATGTACCTGTGCAAGCCTCTTCATTTGTGACAAACTTACTGTAATCTAATCCTTTCGAATCCAATTATTGCACTCTATACTCTTGTACCACTCACTCGTCCCTCCAGTACTAAATTGAGCAATCCTTGATGTCTCATGATGTGTCATGTCAACCGATCCCTTCTTTTCATCAAGTTACACCATAATTTTCTTGTCTGCCTGATTTATTTTTAGCACCTCCTCATTAGTTATATGTCCTAACCATCTAATATTCATTTCGTCTGTGGCACCACATTTAAAAAGTTTCAGTCCTCTTCTTGTCTCAACTATATAACTCTTAAAACTATACCCTTTGTTAACAAATTTCTCTTCCTACGTAATGTACTTCTTTCCATTAAAAGTCTAAATTTTATTACCTATTTACTTCCGCCGTCATAAGTTATTCTACTGACTAAATAACAAAACTTGCCTTCTCCTTATATTGACTCATTTCCTAATTCCAACAGTATAGCCTGATCTTATTCAATTAAATTTCATTACTTTCACTTTGCTTTTGTTACTGTTCATCTTATATTAAACTTTAAAGACACTGTCCAGTTTGTTGAACTGCATTTTAAAATTCCTTGTCCTCTCTAATAGTATTACAATGCCATCAACAAAACTCAAAAATTGTATCTCTTAAAATGTTTGTTAAACTTATGGGACTTAACTGCGTGGTCATCAGTCCCTAAACTTACAAACTACTTTATCTTACACTAAAGACAACACAAACATCCATGCCCGAGGGAGGATTCGAAACCCCGACGGAGAATGGCCTCGCGCATCGGGGCATAGAGCCTCAATGCGCTCGACCACTCCGCCGCGGTTTATTTCTTCTCCCTAAACTTTAATTCCTTCAGCAAATTTTTCTTAGGTTTCCATTACAGTTTTATGAGTGTACAGACCGTTAAGGGGAAATTAAAGTCCAGGAAGAGGGAATAAATACCTTGCGGTTTGCTGACGACATAGTAATTCCGTCAGAGAAAGCAAAGGACCTGGAAGAACAATGGAAACGGAATGGATAGTGTCTTGAAAGGAAGGTATTACATCAACATTAACAAGAGAAAACGAGGGTAATGGGATCTAGTGTCAGAAGATCCGTCGATGGTGAAGGAATTAGATTAGGTAATGAGACAATAAAAATAGTAGATGAGTTTTGTTATCTGGGTAGCAAGATAACTTCTGATGGCCGAAGTAAAGAAGATATAAAGTGCAGATTGCCCATGACAAGAAAAGCGTTTCTGAAGAAGCGAAATCTGTTGACATCCAATATTAGTTTAAATGTTAGGAAGTCCTTTCTGAAAGCATTTTTCTGGCGTTTAGCATTGTATGGGAGTGAAACGTGGACGGTAAGGAGTTCAGACAAAAAGAGGATAGAAGCTTTCGAAATGTCGTGCTACAGACGAATGATCAATATTGGATGGGTAGCCCATGTAACTTTCGAGGAGTAGTTTAACAGAATTGGGGAGAAAAATAGTTTCTGGCATATCCTGGTAAGACGATAGGTTGGTGGGACACATTCTGAGACATCAAGCTTCGTTAACTTAGCATTGGAAGGATGAGTGTGTGGTAAAAGCCATAGAGGGAGAGCGAGGGACGAATACTGTAAGCAGATTCAAAATAATGTAGATTGCCGTACGTTTTCTCAGATGAAGAGGCTTGCACATGACAGGGTAGCGTGGAGAACTGCATCAAACCAGTCTGCGGACTGAAGACCACAACAACAACAATGTACAGATAATAACATCGTGGTTATGCTGCAACTCTGCCTCTCTTTCTTGTCAGCCACTTCGTCCCTTCCATGTCCCTTGACAGTTATAATTGCGGTCTTGTTCCTGTACACGTTTTATATAAACTTTAATTCCCTGTATATTACTCTCGTACCTTCACGATTTCAAAGAGAGTATTTCAATCGATATTGTCGAAATTTTTACCAGTATCTACAACGCTAGTAGCATTTGTTTACGTGTCCTTAAGCTGTCGTCTAAGAAGTAGGTTAGGTATTAAGTACGTTAGAAGATAAGTAGCAACAATCAGCTGAGTAGCCTAACTGCTACGTGCTCGATAGGAGCAGTAGCGGGCAGTGCTGAGCCGCTCCGTGATCACGTGACGGCGGCCGCTGTGGCCTTTGCACAGGGCCCCCGCTCAAGCTTTCCACCCAAACAGTCGTGACTGGCGCGTGGCACGTGCACCATCGGGCTGTGACACGTGATTTGACGGACCGAGTCGGGGAGGGAATATTTCGCTGTTGCATCACCAACACGCGGAAGTAAATATAAAGTGTGTACAGAGATTTCCATTACAAACGTCGGGGACTTACAGAGGGAGTGTGTACACAATACTTTGTAGTGTGAAACAAATCTATTCCACTGCAAGCTCTTTGTTTTCCATATTTCGAAAGAAGGACGTATGGACCAAGAGAAGAAAAAAGAAAAAGGAACACTGTTAAACACGCTCTCTAAAATGCATACATTATGAGGTGTTTGACTAGTAGAAGAAACATGTTTACAGTATCAAAGACGAAGACTTAATCTTAAGGAACAAATTTTAGACCCAATGTTTATTAGATATTCTGTTGTCACCTTCCAAAACACGGAAAGCAAAGAGTTTGCTGCATAAAAGATGTCTTTCATAGTTTCAAAGATAAAATAAGCGCTGTTAGCATCACTAGATGGCACTTCCTTCTCGAAATATTATGTACACATTCCCCTATACAAGTTCTCGAAGTCTGCAACGATAATAAAAATGTGGTATTAGCGGGAAAAACAGCATTTATCATTATTTGCTTTTATGATATAGCAAATCGATTTCAGTCAGTGACCATACTCAATGCTAAAACACAAACATCACTTTTGGTTGTGAATTCAATTTGCTATACAATAAAAGCAAATAGCTATAGCTATGACCAATGCAGGTTTTTTCCTGATTATTGGAATTATTTGGTGGTCGTGGTGCACAACTTTCCAGAAAATTTAATCAAATTTGAAGTAAAAATATAGATAACCAATTTCATCTGTCGCTACATTCTCGGCTATCCCAATCATGTATAACAACAAGAAGTCCGTTTAAAATCAGAGACAGCTGTAATACCTTCCTGGCTATTTCACCATTCCCTTCACATCATACGATACAATAATCTAGACATCATCGCATCTTGTCTCTATCAACATAAGGCTTGTCTTTTATTTACTGGAATGTACTAAATAACCAGCGTGTTTCTAGTAATTATAGTTAAGAACAAATTTGTGTAAGATTACGTTCCTTTGGCTTTTTCATCCTCAATAATCTAAAAGAATATGGCAAAGAGTGCTAGTATAGTATTAAATGTTCAAATCCACTATCCCCTTTCCCGTTTAGTAAAATAACTTTCACTTATCAGTTTGTTAAATGTATCCAATGTTACCATTTCAGTACTATTTCGCAATGTAACAACTGCCACGTCCCTACCATTTGCTTTTAACAATAATATCAAGCTTAGAACCTCTATTTATAAAATCAGCTTTTTATAAATTTTTGTATTTTAGTAAATGTAATGCAGTGCCACGAATATGTAACGCTTCCCTGTGAAGATTTGAATTTGTATCTTCTGTAATTTAGTATCATCTTTGTACGTCGCACATCCGTGAAGAATTGTTAGCGACATTCAGTCGTAACCTGATAATGGCATAAGAAGCCGAAAGCCGGTTAGGAGCTCAAAAAAATAATTTTGCAGAACATGAGGAATTTTTCCTGTTTGATAACAAATGAATTAGATTTGTTGCTACAATTGTAAATATCTTGCTTGTGGGATAAAGTTTTAAAATAAAGGTTATTTATATTTGTACCCAACAGCACCGCGCACCATAAAACTTTGATTTAGTTTGTCTTGTGCGAAAGCAGCCACTGCGACGCCGGTTCCTGTATACGTCTGCGGAACATCCTGCACTCACACTGATCCGTTACCTCCGCTTTATAGTGTCAAAGTCGCAGTCACATTTTACCGGTGGGTTGTGTTGGGTTGTGTTGCGCCGCCATAGCGATGTTGACTTAAAACCCGAGGCCCGAAACGTTTCAAATGTTAATAAATTCTCCAGAACATGCTATTGTATATGTCCAGTGAATATGCTCTGTAGTCTTTCAAGGTGATGTATTGTTGTTCTAAACATGAGTGTACTTCCGATCCTTCTATTCCGACCGAGATTTCTCGAAGGTTTCTTTTCGTTAGGGTGTTCAAAACCTCTTTCCGCAGTGCCGTGCGATTGTTTTCCGCGCTTGCCGTATTATTGCTCGCCTGCCTGGATTACTTCCCTTCAAGTGGACTCTCCCAACATTCCAATGTTTTGGTTATCTCAGCCGGCGTCAGTAGTGACGCTGGTGTGTGTCGTTACGTTTTGACGTGAACCACAGTCTAACATAGCCTACACAGTCGCAATACAGTTGCGACACACTCCGCTGTGAAACTGATTGTTGATTTTTGAAACGACACTACCGCTCCTAGCGGTGGGCAGGCTGTAATGACTGTGATGTTTGTTTATAATTACTCTTTCAAGTAATTAACGAAATAGGTATTATATTTTTTACGCTACAAGCATTAGTAAAATATAAAGACAAGAAAGTAATCGTGAAATAAATCTGAAAACACCCGAATTTCACTGATATAAACAACAATTTACTGATGAAGAAATACTTCAGAATATGGTTATATTTGCAGCTTACTCTGCTGAAAGTAAGAAAATATAAACGTACGAGAAACATAAATTCCACACACAAATACTTTTGAGTGGTATTAATTTTGCTTCAAAAGTCTAGAATATTCTTGCCGTTTGTGGTTCAGATGTAGTAACAATTGTGGAGTTTGTTTCTTCTTTGTTGGGAAACAGTTTTATTCCTTTTAATTATTGCCACGACTGTAAGGTGTCCGCCTCCGTAGCTCAGCGAAAGCGTCACTGACTACTACGCAGGAGGCCCGGGTTCGATTCCCGGCAGGGGACTGGGTGTTGTGTGTTGTCCTAATCATCATCATTGGCACGTAAGTCGCCCACGCGGCGTCAAATAGAAAGACTTACACTAAGGCGACCGAACAGTCCCGCAAGGGATCTCCCGACCATTAGAGCCATATGCTCATTTCCACGACTGTGAGGTTTTTTCTCCAGTTACGGCTGTGATGGTTGGTTAGATGCATTACATCACTTAGATATTGCATTCTATATACGTTTCCTACGTTCCAAACCGCCTAATTTCACCGGAATTGTAATGAGGAGCCTTAACGTTCCTGGATAGAAAAACAACGTCTTTTTGCGAAAAGTCTGATCTTCGGGTGTTACTTGGCCATTTTTCGTTCTTATAAAATTAAATTCTTCAGTAAAAACATGAAAATTGCAAGAGAATCGCAAATAAACGTCCTGTACTGTACCGTTCCATACCTTCGCAGGGCTTATTGCACTACATAGGATATCTGTTGTAAAAACTATTTTAAAATCTTTTAAACGAAACTGTTCACACTCATACGCTACCGTATTCAGAAATATAGTTTGCCGGCCGCTTGGAGCGCTACTGTCGTGTATAACAAAAATCTGGGGGAGTGTATTACGACTGTGACATGAACGTTCAAGTTTAGTTCCTTTGTTAGTTTGCTTCGTTTTTGACATTGTTAAAATGCTAATCATTGAGGAACGTGTGATTTTACTCGAAAAGGTGTTCAAAACTGGCGGTAAATACACAGTTTTAGTTCGTCAAACAGTCAATTCAAATTTCCTAAGACAACAATCACACATCGCGATACTGTGCGAGAACTGATTAACAAATTTCTAAATACGGGTTCCGTGAGAGATACACCGAGAAATGGTCGTCCTAGCATTTTGTCTGAGGATAAGCTACTCGATATTTCCGGTAAAATATCCATGAGCCCGAACAAGTAAGAAAACTCGCCAAGAAAATTGATGTTAGGTCGGAACGGCCCACACAGCGGTAAGGAAACAATTAGAACTTTTCAATACAAAGTGACAGTCGTGCTAGAATTGTAAAATGCTGATCATGGGAAGAGACTGCATTGTTGTCAATGGTTCAAAAATTTCGTTCAACAAAATGAAGTGGACGGTCTTAATTAAAAAATTTTCACTAATGAGACGTGGTTTCATTTATCCGGGTAAATGTTCAAATGTTTGTTAAGCTTCAGGGACTTAATTGCGGGGTCATCAGTCCCTAAACTTACAAATTACTTATGAACTAGCTTATATTAAAGGCGGTAAAAACATCAATGCCCGAGGGGGTATTCGAACCCCCGACGGGGAACGACCTCGCGCATCGTAGCATAGTACCTCAATGCGCTCGGCTGCTCCGCCGCAGCTCCGGGTGTATGTGGAGTACTGCAAATTCATTTTATATTCATGAGGAACCACTTCATTCTCTGAAAATAAGAGTTTGGATTGCAAATAAAACGTGCAACGATACTGCAGTGACATTCTATACCCATTCATAGGAGAACTTAAGCGAAATACTGCACGGTTATTTTCAACAAGATAGTCCAACCGCGCATACAGCTCCTGTTTCAATGTCACTGCTTGCTGATTTTTTTTGGTGATAGCATAATTTCACACGATCGCCTGACGTAACATCACCCGACTTTTGCTTCAGCTGTCTATTAAAAAAAAAAAAAAAAAAAAAAAAAAAAAAAAAAGTCCAAAATCGATAGAGGACTTGAAAACTGCAATATACACTTTCACTACTTCTTTACGAAAGAAATGTTACAGCTTGTGTCTGGAAACATGATTAGACGAATCGAATTGTCTAGTCAACAAAAGGGTAAACACTTTCAAAATTGAATGTGAAAATTTGTAAGTAAAAATGAATATTTAATAATTTAATTAATTGTATTTCACTGAGTTTCATTTCGCTATATTTATTGCGGCTTACGGCATGCGCAGCTAACAATCATATGGTACAGCAGAGAGACTTTTTGAACACCCCGTATTTCTTTCCCTGTCTCAGTTTTCTGGGATGTAGCAGAAAGATTGAGTCAAGCGTCAAACAGCCCGTCTTGTCCATTAGTCACAAAACAGACGTCACACCTTTGTTCAGCAGTGTCTGTAAATGGACATTTTCATATCAAGTTGTCTTAATATTACACTGGTATATATAACTGTTGATGGCTGTTGGATCAGTTTATGTTTTCGTGAGTTTTACAACACGATGGTAGTTGATTCGACAAAATGGCTTGTAATATCTACTGGGAAAAAAGTCAATGAATTTTCCATCTAATGTCAGAATTTTTGTTATTTAAAGGGGGATTTACATTGGCCTTTCTGTTCGACGATCTGCCTTGAACAAAACACTGGTTTTTGTTTTCATGCTCATACATTTTTCGCTACAGCTGTAGCATCTTAGCTTGGTCTTTTCACTGCTTTAAATTGAAGAATAGTAACATTGTAGATTGTATAGCATATTTTAAGTTCGTAATGTTACTTAGAAATTCATACAAAAATTTCATACACACACATATATATATATATATATATACCTCGTTTTCACATGTGGTAGTGGATACAGTTTTCCCACATTTCTGCAACTAAAAGACACTTATGTATAAAACCGCTTTCGTCGAAATATTTCATCAGTTTCTTGTTGATTTTTATGGTTACGTCTACTACTATGAGATTTTATGAAAAAAGCATCTTCGTGTGTGTTTTTAGTTGTTTGCTTATGAGCTATGCTCAACTTACATGTTTGGGTGTCTTCATTGCCGGAATGGTGAAGGAAATATCACTATTTCAATCTTTACTGTCACTGTTTGAAAACTGTGAAAATAAGATGGCAGGTGGAGTAGACAGCTCGCTATATTTTGGATGGGCAGTTTGAATCTTGACAAGATGGAAGGTAGAGTTTGACAGTTGACTGTGTTGCAGTTGGGAAGTTCGATTTTGACACTGTGTGGGTGTGGGTGTGTAAGAAAGTGGTCGTCCGTCTACAGATAGTAGGCCTCTTGGAGTTGATAATTTTTAATTTTTTGTTTATTTATTTTTACTTCATTAGTATTCTTTTATTTTTATAATGTTGTTATTCTTGTTGTGTGTGGGTAGGTGGATGGGTGTGTTAAGCATATGGATATTATTTGTTTTATTTTTTATCATACCGCGGACGGCAGTGCGCTGTATTAATATGTTCGTAAACGGCGCGTGCGAATTTGCGATTCTTTAGGAGCCCATATCTCAGGTTCTATTCATCTCAGAGTGAAGGGGTAAAGTGTTCTGGATAGATCTTGGTCTAGTGATCATTTGTGTACATATTAGAAGAATGGGTATACTATAGCTGTCATACATGACATCGTCAAAATTTTCAAATTTACACATTCCTGGAGCCCATCCAAATTGAGAAAATCAGTTGGCTTTTGTACATGACGTGTAGTCTATGGTGGGCTTTAAACGGCTTACAAAAGCACCATTCATTCACGGTCGGTTCCAGAGAAAATCTCAAAAAAACCATGATTTTTGGCTACAAAAAAAAAATACGAATTGTGGGGATGGTCAGTTCCATACTTTCTATTCATGGCAAATCTTCGAAATTTTTACCACATGTTCTTATGATGATATTCTCGAGGCCGTTTCTAAATTTCTTCGATATCGTTATGCGTTACCGAGATCCAGAGGTTGAAACTTATCATAGTTTTGCACAAAACCACAGAACCCGATTTTTAGCCGGGAATCGCAAATATCTAAATAAATAACCATAGAAAATTGTTCAAATATTTACAGTACATCCTGTAGATCCAGAATGAAACTTTCACTCTGCAGCGGAGTGTGCGCTGATACGAAACTTCCTAGCAGATTAAAATTGTGTGCCGGAACCGGGACTCGAAACTGGGACCTTTGCCTTTCGCGGGCAAGCGCTCTACCACTGAGCTACCCCGACACGACTCACGATGCCGCCTCACAACTTCACTTCCGCCAGTACCTCGCCTCCTACTTTCCAAACTTCACAGAAGTTCTCCTGCGAAACTTGCAAGACTAGCACTCCTGGAAGAAAGGATATGGTGGAGACATGGCTTAGCCACAGACTAGGGAATGTTTCCAGAATGAAACTTTCACTCTGCAGCGGAGTGTGTGTGAAGAAAGGCAAAGGTCCCAGGTTCGAGTCCCGGTTCCGGCACACAATTTTAATCTGCCAGGAAGTTTCATATCAGCGCACACTCCGCTGCAGAGTGAAAGTTTCATTCTGGAAACATTCCCTAGGCTGTGGCTAAGCCATGTCTCCACCATATCCTTTCTTCCAGGAGTGCTAGTCTTGCAAGTTTCGCAGGAGAACTTCTGTGAAGTTTGGAAAGTAGGAGGCGAGGTACTGGCGGAAGTGAAGTTGTGAGGCGGCATCGTGAGTCGTGTCGGGGTAGCTCAGTGGTAGAGCGCTTGCCCGCGAAAGGCAAAGGTCCCAGGTTCGAGTCCCGGTTCCGGCACACAATTTTAATCTGCCAGTAAGTTTCATATCAGCGCACACTCCGCTGCAGAGTGAAAGTTTCATTCTGGAAACATTCCCTAGGCTGTGGCTAAGCCATGTCTCCACCATATCCTTTCTTCCAGGAGTGCTAGTCTTGCAAGTTTCGCAGGAGAACTTCTGTGAAGTTTGGAAAGTAGGAGGCGAGGTACTGGCGGAAGTGAAGTTGTGAGGCGGCATCGTGAGTCGTGTCGGGATAGCTCAGTGGTAGTCTGCTCGCGGTCGTGCTAGGGGCAGGACGCTCCGTGCCGTGCGCTGCGACAGCTTGTCTTCGCGTGGTAAGTGTCGGCGCTTGCTGCAGCAAATAGCTTTCGTTATTGAACTGTGTGAAAGGTATGAACCGATTGTAATGATGGAACAAGAAATGGAACGACCGACTAGGAAGGATACTTTGAAATTGACATTTGAGAATCGAACTACTAGACCGAAATCCTATGAGATAGAAAATTGGTTAGAGCAGGATGTAAAACTATCATGCAACGACATTATTGGTATTCATCTGTCGATTATAGCGAGTGTGGTATTTGTCAAGTTGAGTAATGCGGAGATATGCTCGAAGGTAGTTGAATCCTGTGGAGGTACTATGAAATTTAGGTATTCAGACGGACGTGTTGGGGAGGTTGCTATCACTCATGCTGGGTTTGGAATACGCACTATCCGAATTTTTGAGTTGCCTTTTGAAATTACTGCGGAACAGATAAATGCTGTAATTTCTCCGTTCGGTACAGTGCTTAGCAATTTTGCTGAAAAGTGGTCGAGCGCGCATAAATTTCCCGTTCTAAACGGTGTACGACAACTCCGAGTAGAACTACGGAAACATATTCCTTCGTATGTAAACGTCTGCGGGTATAGAGGAATTGTTATTTATGACGATCAACCCAGAACTTGTTCGGTCTGTAACAAGCCTGGCCACGTGCGCGCCAATTGTATACAGAGGCGCGTGGCGCAGCTACCCGCCGGCGAGCCCGCCAGGCCACTAGCCATGACGTCACTGCCTGGAACTTACGCCGCTGCAGCTCGACCGCAACCGGCTACAGTTTTGGTCCCCGATCCAACTGCAGGAGCAATCGTTGCAGAGCCTGAAATCTCAATGGATGTCAGCACACTTATAGCCGACGATATACTCGATTCCCGACCGCCAACAGCAACAGACGAAGTTCGGCCGACACAGGAAACCGAACCTGTAAATGGTGCAGATCCTTCGGCAAATGAAGAGCTTACCACTCCGCAGGAACCAGAAAGTGGGTCTGAAACCACAGAGAGTTCACCAAAAAGGAAGTCCGGAAGGAGAAACAAGAAGCGCAGGATTGCATCCGAAGGCGCAGAGGAGGCCGCTGCACCTCTGCGACAAAAGGCAAAAGAAATAGCAGCCAGCTTAAGTCAAAAGTCCTCTTCCGATAAGAAAGCGACACCAGCACCCGAAAAACCCCCTGTCTCTGCACTGGGGAAAAAAGGCGCTGAAGGACGGTTACCAAAGGAACCACCCACACAGAAACCGGAAAGAATTCCCTCTCCGGAGTCTCCCCATGACCCACCCCAGACGCCTACGCACACCAACTGGGCGGACGAAGTGGCAGATGACCCAGCGGATGAAGAAATGAGCGAAATTCACGAATCTAAGATAGATAATGCACAGCTCCAAAAAGATGACGACACTCGGAAAGAAGACACTTCCATGACAGATCTCTCAAAGCGACAAGATTATGTTCCGGATCCTTTTGATACTGATGAGTATTATTAAGCTGTTTTTTTACTATACGACTTTTAGAGAAGGAACGAAGAACTGAAGAACGAATTCATGATTGAACAGCCAGAACGACCGATGACAGAAGTACAAACGTACAAGATAGCCACAGTAAATCTTAATAAGGCTCATAGCTCATTCAAATTACAAAACCTCAAAGATTTTATATATGCCGCTGACGTAGACATTCTCCTATTGCAAGAAGTCACAGATATTGACCTTGAACATATACCGGGATTCAATGCTGTCACAAATCCAGGGATTGGAACGGAAATGGGTACAGCTATCCTCACGAAAGAGGGCATAATAGTCCAAGATGTTGTAAAATTAACCACCAGTAAAGGCATAGCAGGTACAATCAATAACGTACGAATCATTAATGTCTATCCCCCATCGGGCTCTAGCAATAGACAACGCAGGGCGGAGTTTTTTAAAGAAGAAGTTGTCCCTCTGTTCGGATCCCGACAGGAGCACATTATCCTCGGAGGTGATTTTAATTGCGTATTGCATGCCAAAGACCAAACTCCCAATCTCAATAAGTCTATCGAACTTGAACGGATAGTTACGCAACTACGTCTAGTAGACTCATGGGAGCACTTGCACGGTGCAGCCCCCGGATTCACTCATGTGACCAGCCACTCGGCGAGTCGTTTAGACAGAGTGTATGTCTCACATAATTTAAAGCGCAACATCCTGCAATCGGAAATATGGCCTGTCGTTTTCTCGGATCATGCAGCGTACATCTGCGCAATCAATATGGCCAAACAGGGGACTTACAGAGGTAGAGGGACCTGGAAGCTGAACGTGTCTCGCCTAGAAGACCAGGCGTGCCAGGAGGCGTTCCACGCACTATGGAGGGAGTGTGAGAGCAGGTTCGCCTCGTACAACACTGCTACCGACTGGTGGCTGAAACATGTCAAGCCGAAAATACGGAGATTTTTCCTAAACTACTCCAGAGAAAAAAGCTTCTGGTACAAAAGTACTATGGAATTTTACTTTCAATGCCTAAGAGATTTATTCAAATCAGATGCCACGATTGTTGAAAACTATGCAAGAATTAAAAAGATCAAGGCGAAAATCTTGGCCCTTCGACGTAAACAACTGGAAGGTTACAAAATACGGTCACGAGTGCAGGATACGGCGCCGAATGAGATAACTTCCGTATATCACGTTATCCGTGAGCACAAAAAAGCGTCGCGCAAAATATTCACTGCAATACAACTGAATGACGGAAGGAAGCTAACGAAAAACTCTGAGATTAAGGAGGCGATCGTACAACATTTCGCTTCCTTCATGTCCTCTCAACCAGTTAACGAACGCCTTCAAGACGAGTTTCTGTCCACCCTACAGAGGAGAATAAACCACGCGGAAGCACAATCCCTCATCTCAGAAGTGACTGCAGAAGACGTCGAAGAAGCAATAGCAGAAAGCAAGACGAACAAATCTCCGGGATCGGACGGTATTCCTGCCGAATTTTATAAAACATTCAGTTCCCTCATAAAAGACAAGTTCACTCTCATTTGCAATGAACTGTTAAACCCTGAAAACGATATTCCAAAAGAGCTTCGGGAAGGCATCGTAGTGCTAGTGCCCAAAACATCAGGTACTAAGACTATAAGCGGTCTTAGGCCAATAACATTGCTGAACAGCGATTATAAGATTTTTGGTCGAGTACTAGCGCGAAGATTAAACAGCACAATGACCACCGTCACCGGCCCTTACCAAACGAGTGTCGGTAAAGATAGAAAGATCTTGAAGACCCTCTGTGATTACAGGGATATAATTGCCACGGCCGACGTTTGCAAAATAAAATGTGCCCTGGTGTCCCTTGACCTTGACAAAGCTTTTGACAGGGTCAATCACCAGTTCCTACTCCGGACTTTGAGCACAATGGGATACCCACCCCGCTTTATTGCCGTCATCCGCAATACGCTAACGAACAACGTAGCGAGATTTGTAATTAATGGACAGATTAGCCAACCGACAGAAGTTACCAGCTCCATCCGGCAAGGGTGCCCCATGTCCATGGCACTCTTTGCCATTGCTATCGAACCACTCCTCGCTTCCCTCACACAACATCTCCAGGGATTAGAAATTAGGAGAGAAAAGATCGTATGCAATGCGTACGCTGATGATGTCGGATTTCTCGCCACGAGTGGCAATGAAGTCGTGACTGCGCTGGAGATAGTCAGGAAATACGAACAAGCTTCAGGCGCAAAACTTAATGAAGCGAAGTCCGGGATATTTCATATTGGACGTGGCATCAGGTTACAAACCCAAAGCTTGCTACCAGAAATCGCAACAATGAAATGCCTTGGCATTGATTTTAAACGGTCCATCCAGAAAACTATTGCAGTTAATTATCGGGAACTACTGAACAGCATGCGAGCCTGTGTACAAGAACATAGTATAAGGAAACTCGACGAACTCCAAAAGGTCGCAGTTGCAAATGTCTACATTACATCTAAAGTAAACTATGTAGCACAAGTCTTGCCCCTTCCTGCAACCTTGGCCAAAAGCATGATATCTGCTCTAGGACATTTCGTGACCCGCGGACGAATCTTCAAAGTGAAATACGACACGCTGACGCTTCCCACGATACTTGGGGGTTTAAACCTCACAGATGTCAGTCAAAAAGCGAAAGCTCTGTACCTCTCCAACACGTACAAGGAATGGAAAAAGCAAGGTGGTAGCCTTACTACACACTTGGTAAACGAAACAGCTCCTGTCGACCTCAATGCACCTGTCAGTGTCCGACACATCCCTAACGGATTGCACCACTAAAAAAAAATTTTTTTCGTGGAATACAGTTACATACACGGCAGGATACCAGAAAAAGAAATCGTAAAGGTTAAAGATCTTTACAAACAGCTGATGAAAAACAAACTCGGAAATAATATAGAACAGAAATATCCGTCGAATAACTGGAACATAATCTGGAAAAACATTCACAGCAGGAACTTACCAACGTTCGTGAAAGCGACCTGGTATTTCGCGGTCAATAGGAAAACTGCAACGAACTCTAGACTACATGCAATTCGGCTGGCACCTTCACCGCTGTGTCCACTCTGCAACGTAGTAGACGATGAAGAACATAGACTCTTGTGTAAAAAGGTTGAAGACATATGGCTTTATGTTAGACAAAAGTTAGCTAGCATCAGCAGAACGACACCCACCGCCTTCACAGCTGCTGACTTCCTAACACCGGATAGCATTCCATATCCAAGAACTAAAAGAAATGCTGTCAACTGGTTGAAAGGTCAAACTCTTCATTACATCCTAACCAAAGAATCAAGCAATGTGGAGGATTTCTGGGTGTATCTTACAACTGAACACCACATGCTGATGCGTAATAAAAAATACAAGGAAACTTTTGCAAATTTTTTGACCAGAACAATAATGTAAAGTATTACAAGAAGTTTAAATTTAGAAGAATGTAATTGTTTTGACTTTTCTGTTACACGCAACAAGAGAAGGTTTTTAGGGAAACAAAGAGAAGACCGCCATGGATCATTTAAATTCAGATACGTTACTGCGTTGACGACTCTATTTAACCCAGTGACGAAACTGGACGTTCTGTTGCAATTACAAATTTAGTTTAATTAGTATAACAAGAAGAAGAAATCTAATTTACTCAAGACTAACATCAACACGGTTTTAAATCATTGGTAAATCAGAAGAAAAAACTTAAGTATGTTACCACATTACACCTACGAGGAAACGAACTTATGTATTCATACAAATGATTCTTGATTTCCTACAAGACATACCGGAAAAGAGATTTTCTTTTCATTACAGTTTTTAATTCTTTACAATTTATTTTCTTATTTATCTTATTCTATTTTGACATCACGCCACACGCAAAGTTAAAAAACCCTACTAATACATGTACTTGTACGACGAAGAAGAACAAACATTTAGTCTTTTGGTTTGCAATATTTTCGATAAAAAGCTGTGGAACAGCGAGACGGAAATTCGTCAAATCAGCTACATTTTTGTTATTATTATTTAAAAAAAAAAAAAAAAAAAAAAAAAAAAAAAAAAAAAAAAAAAGAGGACTGAGGCAAAAAAAAAAGTGGTAGAGCGCTTGCCCGCGAAAGTCAAAGGTCCCAGGTTCGAGTCCCGGTTCCGGCACACAATTTTAATCTGCCAGGAAGTTTCATATCAGCGCACACTCCGCTGCAGAGTGAAAGTTTCATTCTGGAAACATTCCCTAGTCTGTGGCTAAGCCATGTCTCCACCATATCCTTTCTTCCAGGAGTGCTAGTCTTGCAAGTTTCGCAGGAGAACTTCTGTGAAGTTTGGAAAGTAGGAGGCGAGGTACTGGCGGAAGTGAAGTTGTGAGGCGGCATCGTGAGTCGTGTCGGGGTAGCTCAGTGGTAGAGCGCTTGCCCGCGAAAGGCAAAGGTCCCAGGTTCGAGTCCCGGTTCCGGCACACAATTTTAATCTGCCAGGAAGTTTCATCCTGTAGATATTTATCTATAAACGGCATTTTTTATTTTTCGTAAATCTTAGTCCGTTAGCAAGATACGGCCGAGAAACCGCGATATGTTCCTAGAGTAAGTGATTATTGTGCTGAAAGACTGCATTCGGTCAGCTCTGAAACTTACCATGCGATTTGAAAAACGGTACTCAACGAAAAAAATTGATTTTTTTACATCTTAAAGATTGAAATCTTCGGTCGATGAAGGGGTGATTTTTGTTTTCGTTTACTTTACAGTTAATATGCAGCATACGGTTTAGTGAACTATTGCATCATATGTTAAAGAGTTTGCAGAAGTAAAAACACATTGCGTAGACTTCTCGTGTGGTTGATTTTAGGTTACACGTAGCTCCGTATGAAATGTACGTAACATATCGAAATTTTATTTAAAGTTTAGAGCAGAATAATACATTATGTGGTTCTTGAGATATCGGTCCGTGACTGATAGCACGCGACAGTAATAGGTTCGAAAACGCTATTGCTGATTGTGAGGTAACGTATCTTGAGGAATAGGAAATGACTAAAATGTTATGTGTATGTTGTTTAGGTGTTTATCTGGAAAATCCGTTTCCCGTTTTTGGAAATGTGTATTCGTTATCGCTTTACGCCACAAAAATCATAATTTTTGGCATCAAAAGATCCAACTGCGTGCATTGGAAAACTTACACTTCTATTCATGGCAAATCGTCGAAATTTTTACGATGCGTTCTAATATTATGATTCCGGAAAGCTTTGCTGATAATACTATCCATTACGAGATAGATTCCTAGTTACCGCACATATTCATGACGAATATGCATGTAATATCCGGTCTGACGTGTAATTATGGTTTTAACTAATGTAGCGAACGTACAGCAAGGGTTCTTGGTTTGATAGTGTTTAGCAGTGTCCTTTGAAATAGTTAAGCGTGTTTAGAAATTTTCTGAATGTTAAGCTATTGTTAGAAAGTAAACTACTACATAGTCAATTTGGTCTGACGTTAGTACAATAGTATCAAGGTATATAAAATACTATCCAAATTGTACTCACCATTGATTTCATGTTATATAAGCAGTACACTCTGATGTAACAGGAAAAAGACGGGAACCAGCTGAAAAATGCTCCTGCCGGAGCACAGATAAGGCAAATATGTTTTCTGACACAAAAGTTGGAACCAGCTGCCTCAATCCTCATTCCGACTTCCTCACCAAAAATTGTGGCATGCAAACATATTTGCGATTTTTTCGGCTGAATGTGAGTAGGACAGTGCAGCAGGCAGAGAGAGCCATATATGATGGAACAGAGAAAGTGTCAGTTCAGGAGAAACGCAAATGCATGAAAACAGCAGTGGGAAGCGAAACGAGATGTCGGAAGTCAGGAACAGTGACAACAAAAAACTAAGACTGACGCAGATAGTAGCAATTGGAGCAAAAGAGGAAACGAATGGAGACCATACATGAAGCATGAGAGTGCGGCTCTCCAATACTATAGCACGAAACAATTTGTCCAATTTTTCCCATCTCCTGTACCCGCGTGCTAAAGCTTTCCGGTCTACAGGTCAAACCCCAAGCAAACCACCCCAACGACATATGTGTAAAGGAGACAATCGTGATTGAAGACAATGAAAGCCGACTTAGAGTGAGAAAGAAAGGATACTGGCAACAGGACAGTAAGTGAATGGGACAATGTCAATGGAGCAAAGAGACGATGAAAGGGGCAGCGGTGAGGAATCGCGAGGGAAAGGGATGAAGACATTGAAAGTTTGACACAGACAGAAAGCGGCAGTAGGAGAGACAGCAAACAGACAGAGACATATATAGACACTGACAGTGAGACAACATTGCTGACTATGACGGCTTAACTGGTCAAAAGTATTTACAAAGTTATGCACTAAAAATGCGCGAATATGTTCGCATACCAAAATTTTTGGTGAGGAAGTCGGAATGAGAATTGTTGAGGCAGCTAGTTCGTCACTTTTGTGTCGGCAGGAGCATTTTTCAGATGGTTTATTTATGTCTTTACTTTGTGTGTGTGTGTTTGTGTGTGTGTGTGTGTGTGTGTGTGTGTCCTTGTGTGTGTTTACACATTGGTGTTGCTTGACAGTACTTTGAGGGCATAGAGTTGTGTATTCCTTTACTGTTTTCCTTCAACCATGGCTTTCTGTATTTGGTAGTTTTCCTCGATTATTAGTTTTGTTGGGGGCTTTTAATACATTTGAGAATGTTTTAGCTCTGTTATGATATCCTTTTTCTCTGTGTTTCATGTCCATAAGTTGTTCGGCAAATGTGAAGAGAGAGCTGTTACTTTTTTTTAGTACTCTTCTGAATTCTGTATAAAATGTTCAAATGTTTGTAGAATTTATGGGACTTAACTACGGGGTCATCAGTCCCTAAGCTTACAAACTACTTATGAACTACCTAAGACTAAGGACGGTACAAATATCCATGCCCGAGGGGGGGATTCGAACCCCCGACCGTAGTGGCCTTGCAGACCGTGACTGGAGCGCCTCAGTCCCCTCGGCCACCGCGGCCGGCGAATTCTGTATATCTTGTGTTAATATTTCTGATTGTTTGTTCAATGTCTCTGGTTTTTACGTATGGTACGTGGAAACCACTGGCATTGCAATGTGTATCAAAACTTGCATCAGCCTGCTATCACTGACCGCCATCCCAGATCACGTAATCTGGGCCGCCATATTTACTTCAGACCATAGTAACTAGAACTAGCTTATCGTCTATTTACTAAATGTGTTGTTGTGTTAGATCGAAGCACGTTGTTGCGTCTGGTGTTTTTACGAAGTCTCTTCAAAGCATTCCGGAACATCAGTAATTTCGCGCTAATGGAATGTTGAATCGAAATGTGGCTGCATCCCTACACACGCCTGTGTTTATTATTGTACGTGTTGCTTTGATTAGAATGTTGTGTCGCGCAGTTTTTCTTTTCTTTTTTCAGTCCGGTGATTGACTTCAGACCCCCCCCCCCCCCAAGAACACGATTTGACCACAGAACACGATTGGACCTCAGCCCCCCCCCGCCCCCCCCCCCCCCGGTACACTTTCCTGGATACGTCACTGTGTCTTAAAGAGAATAAGTGATCTAATGCGGATCTGTTTCTGCGGAAACCGCATTGATAGTCTCCAATTAATCCTTCTGTTACTGGTATCAGCCTGTTTAATAGACATATGGATAGTATTTTGTACGTAACATCTAATAAAGCAATTCCTCTGTAGTTGTCACACAAGAGGGGATCATTTTTCTTAAATATAGGGCATACAGTTGCGGTTTTCCAGTCTGCTGGAATGGTTTCTGTTTTCCAAATTGTTCAAAATTACTAAAAATTTCCAGGATATTATGCCATGATCTTATGGATTTATTATGGAAACTCAACGTTTCGTCCCTGACTGGGGAGGACATTTTCAAGGGGGATCGTGGCACTTTTGAATGTCCGATGCACACCCTGGCTCGTTCAGTAACGAGTCGGGGACGAAACGTTGGGTTTCCATAATAAATCCATAAGACCACGGCATAATAGCCCGGAAAGTTTTAGTAATTTGACCATTCTGGCCATGAAAATTTACATTTTACAATTTCCAAATTGTTTCTATTAAAGACTGTATTTCTTCTTTCAGTTGTGGTCCATCATTCTTTAATAACTCAGCGTATATATGGTCTTCGTCACAAGCCTTGCAATTCTTTGATTTCTTTATTGCTTACTGTATTTCATTTATTGATGGGGTGGTGACTTCTACCTCAACTGTGGATCATTGAGTTGAGAAGTTGTGAAAAGTATGTCTTCCATCTTCCATCTTTTCCGAGGCTTGCATTGAGTGTCCTGACCGGTCCTCATTTTACATGAGTGGGTTGCGATTTGTTCTTCACCAGTAGACTAAGGCTACAATTGTGATTGTTATCAAACCATCCTGATCGTTTTCCGGTGTCCGTACGAGAGAAAGAATTTCACCAAAATTAAAGTCCTATAAGTACTAATATCACGATCGTTGAAACTTCCAAGACCACCATTTACATTCAATGTACCACAAAGAACAATCTATACAGTCAGCCAACCACTTTGTGCCTCACGTACAACATATTGTTCACGCGATATGACGTTATAAACAATGAGATGCCGAAAAACTGCTGCATCAAACGACAGTGTTGCACATTTCCTCCTAAATTACTGGACTGATTTCAACCGAATTTTCTGCACATATTCCTTACAGTGAGGTAGCAATGCTGCCGGGGTAAGAACCACATAGGACACATGGTTCAGGAGATACAATATCATAAACAATATAGTTGCAAGAAACTGCCACATAATGGGAGATTTTATTCCCATACTGTATGAGAATGACCGTTCTTAGCGACTTGCAACCAAGTTTAAACATAATTTCAAATCTTTATTGAACTTTTACTCGCTGACAACCACATCAAAATAATGCAGGGAAAAAAGTTTCTCGATTACTACTTTTCAGTTGTTCATGGACTAAAACTTCGGCATTCGGTATGACGTTACATTTATAATTTCTACACTACAAGTAGTAGTCACGAAAAATTTTACAGATAGTATACACACATACAGCTGAATGTACCTTCGAAATTGTATCACATTACGACACGTAGTTCATGCGATATGAGCACATTAACACTAACGTTCATGGAAAACCGCCCCATCACACAGCAAGTTTTAATCTATTACTTCACTACTAATTGTATTCGCAACAGGTTTTACAGACATACAGCACTTATACAAATGGATATATACCTGAAAAATTATACAATTGTACAAAGCTCAATAAATATGAGATCGTGCTAATGTTATACGTCATTTGTGTTTTGATTGCTATCTTTCTTTCTTTGGGTACGGCACGTATAATTTTGTACATTATGCAAGACAGCCTTACTTTTAATATATTCTCAGATAAATATAACATGCTTTTAGAAAAAATGAGATGGGCAGAGAGAGAAGGGATAGGAGAAGTATTAACTCAAGACAGGAATTGATAAATACCGGGCAACGTCGTCTTTTTAGCTAGTAGTAAAATAAAAGTAGCGCCAGCGAAAACACAAGGACCATCAAGTAATCCCTGAGATCATATACCTCTCGTCTTCACCTTATTGCTCTTTGTAACATCACCAGAAATAAAGGTAATATTGTAAATAGACCTAAAAACAGTAGCACGACTACGTCTACGCTTCCTAAATCTTAGCATTCTGCGAGCCGTCCAATTCTGTTGCCATAATGTGTGTAGAGGTGCTCTTTTTTTTTTTTTTTTTTTTTTTAATGAAGATGACAACTAAGTTTATCGAAACCGATTATCTGGAATCAAATACTAAATAAGCGATCTTATATTTGTCAACAAATACAAATTAGCTCGCGCCCTTGCTATGAAAAAGTCAAGCATAAACAACAAAAGTAATTAACTGTCTGCCTTAAAATTCTCATCTTAAATACAAATATGATTCTGGTTGTTCATTACAACACATGAAACGTTCCAGGTGTCTGCTATGAATAAAGGAAAAAAAAAACGCATTCCGTGAATTGAAATGACAATTTGACTCATGGTTGTAAGAATTCTGATAATGTTCAAAATAAAATGCAAAGCGAAACTGTGCTTCTATTTACGTGTATTATAGTCTTGCAAAGTAATATGGCATGTGAAGTGAATAAATCGCTGAACTTGTCGACTATGTGAAAATTCAGTTTACTGAAGCGAATTAATATCCCTCCAGAAAAGTAAATATCATCTCATCTCTGAAATTGGTAACTACGCAGTTAATGCGCTGAGGTTTATTGCACTAAAATGTTTATGCATGTGCCTCCGGCATGATATAAACGAAATTACCAACTTTTCGACTAGGATTCCCCTGAATCATCCCCCATTAACGATTATATACCCAAAAAACGTTATCGAGTAAAGATTTTACATCACCACAGTGACATTCTTTTTTCGTAGCACCGTCACCAATTCATGTAAAATATGTTTCTTTTTTCTTCTTATACTTTTTTCTTCTTTTATACTTTTTTCTTCTTTTATAGTGTTTTATTTCTCTCACTTGCATTATATTATAGTTCAACAGATTCCGATTCTATCAAAAATCTCCGAAGGGCCATCCAACACAGTGTTACATTTTCAACTTTGGCTCAGAAAGGGGTGAATTATGCTGCCACAAAAGTCTTTGGTCACTTACCAAATAGCATCAACAGTCTGACAGATAGCCAACTAGTATTTAAAAAGATATTAAAGGAATTTTTGAATGGCAACTCCTTCTACAATGTAGATAAATTTTTAGATAAAACTTTAAAAAAAAGTAATAAAAAATCCTTAAAATATTGATTGTCAAATGTAGACAACATTTACTAGACTGACAAATTCCACATCATTACGAAATGTCGTATATATGATCTATGGAACAAGTATTAATCTAATCTAATCTGTCGCCATCATTTCAGTTACATAATTGGCTCAATTTTTAATTGATAGTAACCAGCATATTATGTTCGGCGACGATTATACATTTTTCAACACAGCAAAGCGTAGCAATACCACTGAATTTCTGAATCTCTACAAATCATATGTAATTGTATACAGAAAAATGAATTTGGTAGTACTACAACTCAGGTACGTAATTGATACGGTGACATCTATTTATTTTTAAAACTAGATGTCTGATGCGATCAACAGTATTTGTGACATATTTATCTTTGATTTAGTCAGTTGCTACCCATGTCAACAGTAGTGGGTTATTCCGCGACGACGCTGTGAAACTTTCTGTTCCAGCGGCACCAGCCGTTTATCACGTTCATTTGATGCATATGTAAACAACTACTGACTCCTCTCGTGTGTGCAACAAGCATGTTTCTTCAGACTGACACAAAGAAAACAAACAGTGATGCGAGCGCTTCTGGTAGCTTAGGGGCCTGGAACTTTACTGGATGCTACTGTATTGTTGATTTTTCTCATGGCAGATAATGAGAGCCAGATTTTCCAGTGAACGGCTGGGCTTTTAAGATTACCCGTAATGTGGAGAGAGTTACAACGAAGGCGATCCAAAGATACTATTCAAACTCGATATTCGTAATGAGACATTACTGTTTTATTTTTCATACAAGGTTTTTGGTAGCTTTACATTTAATGCTATTGCTTTGATATGGTCTCAATGCTGGCTGAAAGAAGTCGTCGAAAAGGGCAGCGAAAATTATTTATCAGTTGGTTGTGGGCTGTAATGAAACTGAGTAAATCTCTGCCGGTAATTGAACCCACGCTTCGCGTTCCTCGAATAATTCTCTTACCAACTATACCATGCTTGCCTTCCTCGCGATATAACGTAAGGGTCCAATTTGGCAATACCTGTCTTCTACTCTTTCCACCTTCCACAGAGCACTCCTGCGAAAGGTTGAGGCAGAGAACGGCTTAAGGAAGGAAGCAAGATTGGAACTTGACGTTCCGTCGACGAGTTCATTAGAGACGGAGCAAAGCTCGGATTGGAAAAGGATGAGATTGGGAATTGGCTGCACCTACTCGGACGGTGATTTTGTCGTAGCAGTAGGTTTGCTTCCACATTCTGTAGCAGCCAGTACGTGGTAAGTAAACATTATCATCTGTATGTTACCACTTGAAATCCACTTCTTATTTATGTGAAATGTTCTACGTTTTCCTTACTGCAAGCGTCACGGATTGGTCCTATAACATCTGACTATTTTGTTACAAATGTTTCAGCTCCGACGTTAGAGTGAACATCACATAACAAATTAGTTTAAAAAATAAGAAATAAAAAAATAAAAAAACAAGCATGTGTGGCGTCCTGCGTTCTTGCCTTCATAAGCTTGACAGTCAAAGTTAGCAGAAGATAAGAAGCTTACTGTTTACGTAGTTGGACCAACAAGGGGCACAAAAGGAAACATCCTGTAGCGTTTGTGAAGAGGACATATCAGGGTACCTTAACCGAGAAACATATTACCATGCTTTATTAGGGTTTTCCTTTCAAGAATGTAGCTAATTAAGGCAGGTAACTTTCAGGTAACCATTTTACTATCCTATTTTCTTCTAAACCTTTTTTGATGGGAAGTATTTGTTATCTGTTATTCGTGGAACCACTTCTTCATGTGTATTACTATTTATAAATATGTTTGTATAGTGTGGTCAATTTAAATATTTCAGCGTAAATAGATTAGATTAATACTAGTTCCATAGCTCATATATACGACGTTTCGTAATGATGTGGAACGTATCAGTTTAGTAAATATTGTCTATACTTGACAATCAATATTTTAAGAATTTTTTTTAAATTTTTTTTTAATTTTTTTTTTTTTAAGTTTTATCAAAAAATTCATCTACATTGTAGAAGGAGATTCCATTCAGAAATTCCTTTAATTTCTTTTTAAATACTAGTTGGCTATCTGTCAGACTTTTGATGCTACTTGGTAAGTGACCAAAGACTTTTGTGGCAGCATAATTCCCCCCTTTCTGAGCCAAAGTTAGATTTAACCTTGAATAGTGAATATCATCCTTTCTCCTAGTGTTGTAGCTGTGCACACCGCTATTACTTCTGAATTGGGTCGGATTGTTAATAACAAATTTCTTGAGTGAATATACATATTGTGAAGCTACAGTGAGGATCCCTAGATCCCTAAATAAATGTCTGCAGGATGCTCTTGGGTGGACTCCAGCAATTATTCTGATTACACGCTTTTGTGCAATGAATACTTTTTTACTCAATGTTGAATTACCCCATAATATGATACCATATGAAAGCAGTGAATGAAAACAGACATAGTAAGCTAATTTACTGAGATGTATATCACCAAATTTTGCAATGACTCTGATAGCATAAGTTGCTGAACTCAAACGTTTCAGGAGATCTTCAATATCTTTCTTCCAATTCAGTCCCTCGTCAATGCAAACACCTAAAAATTTTGAATATTCTACCTTAGCTACAGATTTATGTTCAAAGTCTAAATTTATTAATGGTGTCATGCCATTTACTGTATGAAACTGTATATACTGGGTTTTATCAAAGTTTAATTCGAGTCCATTTGTAGAGAACCACTTAATAACTTTCTGGAACATATCATTTACAATTTCATAAGTTAATTCCTGTTTGTCAGTGTGATAGCTATACTTGTATTATCAGCAAAAAGTATTAGTTTAGCATCTTCGTGAATGTAGAATTGCAAGTCATTAATATATATTAAGAACAGCAAAGGACCCAAGACCGAACCTTGTGGGACCCCATTTTTGATAACTTCCCAGTTATAAGAATTAATTGTTTCATCTATATCATGTGAACTGCTTATTTCAACTTTCTGCACTCTTCCAGTTAAGTATGATGTAAACCATTTGTGCACTGTCCCACTAATATCACAATACTTAAGCCAATCTAGAATCCCATGATTTACACAATCAAAAGCCTTTGAGAGATCACAAAAAAATCCCAACTGGTGATGTCCGGTTATTCAATATTAATATTTCATCAGTGAAGTTATAGATAGCATTTTCAGTTCAAAAGCTTTTTTGAAACTCAAACTGACATTTTGTTAGAACTTTATTTTTACTAATATGTGAAGCAGCTCGAGAATACATAACTTTTTCAAAAATTTTGGATGAAGCTGTCAGAAGTGAGATGGGGCGGTAGTTGTTGACATCGGATGTATCCCCTTTTCTATGCAAAAGTTTAACGAAAGCATATTTCACTTTATCCGGGAAAATACCCTGCTTTAATGAGCTATTACAAATATGACTGAGAATCCTACTTATCTCCTGGGAACAAGTTTTTAATACCTTGCTGGAAATGCCATCAATTCCATATGACCGTTTACTCTTGAGAGTTTATTATTTTCCTAATTTCTGAGGGAGAGGTGGGTGGAATTTCTGAAAGCAACCAGAATATTCTTCAAATAAATAAATATCTCGTACTACAGACTTTTTTATATAAGTAGGCTATTTGCTTCCTCAAGATTTAACCTATCTCCATAGCAAGTTTCATATAAATCGGTTCAGCGTTGTAGTCGTGAAAACTTAAAAAATTAAGAAACTCAAATTCGCATTTTATACAAGGATTCCACAAGATCTAAAGACTGCAGCTTACATGTTGTAACTGGTTATGTGGAAATAAAGGCCAACGTGGAAGAAAACTGTTATTAATACCACAAATAACAACCGCTCTCTACTACATGTGCAACAACTATTATTAGATGCAGACCACTCTTTTGTGCCGGGTTTAATGGTACTACTACTCAGATTATCTACCATTAATATTGTACTGTCGACAGTTTATAGAACAGGTGTTACTGACATCGTTGCAGTGCACCCAAAGGAATATATCATCACCATCAGTCCAAATGTGGTGGTTCAGAATTTAGCCGAGTACAATGGTGCGCAGTGCAAACTTTCATCCAAAAATCATAGTTTAAACTATTACATTCCCCATAATGTATATTTGAAACGGAGAAACAGGAAAACCTGAAGGGTATAATATTCTCCACAGAGTTCTTTGTATCATTCTTTCTGCTTGACCTAAGAAAACAGTTTAATAGTACGCGAGGAAAGTGTCTGAATTGGCTACGAGTTATCAGATTAGTAACCTCAGAATTCTACTACAACATAATTTGATTAGCAACAATCCTCTCCGGCGTAAGATTGCTTTCTTAGTCTTTGTTTCTTTGTTCTATTTATTTGTTAATAACGACTTATTTTTCATTATTCACTGTATTAGCGGAATTTTTCTATTCCCACCAGAGTGATAACACAAATCGGATAAGAATTAGACACGTCGCTGGTTTCATAAGTGACATTTCACAATTTGTTTACGTGATGCCACACCCACAGCCCGTTCCCTACGCAACGCAACGTCAGCGCTGGAGAATTTCCAAACGCAATTGAGTAACAGCAACGGATGGAGTGACGTCGTGCGTAATTTGTCCATCGCATTTATTACACTCTGCTATTATCCACATATATGAGATGTCTCAACGGACGTAAATTAACAGCTCCGGAAGACATCGGAATGTCTAGAAATTTGCCGCGTCCCTATAAAAATTTCTTGGGGATATTTTTAATAACTACTAAAATTTTTTGATAACAATGGGTACATTTTCGAAAATTGCTTCGTGTGAATGAGGGTTTTAATTACCGGATTGTATGTATTTGATGTTTGCACAACAACGTAGTTGTTACTGCTTTCCAATAGTTCCACGGATGAAGTACGTCTGGTGCTTACGAAGTGTTTTCTGGAGAACTACAGTGTTGAAGCCGCGGTTGAATGCCCGAGCGTTCTAAGGCGCCTTGCTGCGGTGCTCGTGGTTGCTCGCCGTCGGAGGTTCGAGTCCTTTCTCGGGCATGCGTGTACCTGTGTGTGTGTGTGTGTGTGTGTGTGTGTGTGTGTGCGTGCGTGCGTGTGTTTGTCCTTGGGTTAGTTTAACTTAGTTTGTAAGCCTAAGGTAACCAGAGTAGTTTAGTCCCATAGATTTACAAATATTTGAACATTTTGCAGTGTTGCCTTTCCCTTTGATCTAAACACAATATGCAGTGTCCGTGATTAACGATGTAACATGCAGGCACGTTTGAAGGACCTTTGTTTCGGTTACATCATTAATCGTCTGCGGCAAAACTTCATACGTCAGTGTATAGCGTCACTGGCCCTGTTGAATTATACTAAGATTAGCTGAGAAACCCAGCGTTGCTTGGGTTAGAATATATGGCATGAGAGACAGCTTGAGTATTATTCTAAATATGAGATGAATACAGACTGTTTAATTGAGGTATTGTGAAGCAGTTATCGTGCTTAAGGTATTCTGACCACGTTGTGCATTAATGGGTGAGTGTGGTGGGCTAAAATCCACGAAATATGGAGTAATAAATAACCTTAGGTGAAGCTAAATAATACACGAACTCCGTATATGTGAAAATATATGGGGCCAATGCAAGTTTAGTAATATTGTTTAATGAAGCTGGAAGAGATTGGACGTTACTATATTTCTCAAGGCATTTATTTTTCATTTCTTATATATAACATAATTTTTGTCTTCACAATACTTGCTTATACACTATATTTGAGTTTTCTTGTTGGAAGTGTAAAGGAACAAATGTATAGGAGATCCAACTCGTGAGCACGCGATGTACAATTGTTCGTGAGAAAAGCACGATTCCGTTAAATTAACGCCGCAGTATTTGAATGTTTGCCCCTGAGCTTTGTTGATGGTCATACTGTATGCTAATTTAACTGTAAACTGCAGTCGTCTTAAGGTGAAGGGCAACCCAGATGATAATGAGGGTATTCGTGGTATAAAGACCGTCTGCCCCTTTTGTTTGCCGGTCATTATATGCGCTCCGATGATGTTACTGTGAAGTTGGGTGATGCAGAGTCTGGTGCCATTACACAGTTTTGGCGAATTTAGATTACGTAGTAAAATGACTGGTGAACCAACTTTCAAATTGAGGCACTGTAATGGGATTCCAGATATAATCAACAAATTTAAAAATTCTGTTGGAAAGTGTACACTGTCATTATCATCAGTCACTGTATCGATTGACATATAAGATGTCTCTGGTCCTGGGATTAGTTGTTGTACTGTCTTGTTGATGTCGTGCTAGTTTTCTTCGTTTCGAATTCACGTAAGTTTGTGTGGACATTGTCTTACGCTTTGGCATTTTGATGAAGTTATGCGATGAGCAACATTAAATCACCCACACCAACTAATAGAAGTATGACTGTGACTGTAGCGTAGCGCTCTATTATTCATTTGTTAGCCTATCTGCATTTTCATCTTTGTCTCTGTTGATCGTCGGTAATGTGTGATTGAGGAAAACACGCCGAGAAGTTAAAAACTTATCTATTTGATATTATGATGCGTCGTTATTCTCAATTTTGTTACACATTGCAACAGCAGCGCCGAAAGCGGCTGGCAAATTACGTTTCTGAAAACGATATTGGAGAAGTGCGAATATTGATTTGTAACAGTTTTCACAAATATCTTCTTGAATAGGAATTTGGAATTAATTGTAAAACTGTGTGAATCATGAGACTCTGTACAAAAGAGTTTCGCGTGAAAGTGCTGGTCATAATGAGATGTGACAACAACGGATGTATCTGATTCGGTAAAATTTTACTTTCTATGCTGGCGGCCTCGTGTTTTTATGTTGGCAACATCAATAACACGATATAAAATCGTTGCAAAGATGATCGAACCACATAGAGTGTAGTTAAATACTGTTGTTCCCGCTGTATGCTTGATTTCACGCCAAAATATTTGCGTGTCTCGCAATTGGCTTATGACGAGGTCACATGATTCTCGTTAGTCAACATCTGTTGCCAACATTATCACAGGAGACCGCCGGGATGTGAGTAGGACTACGTCGCATACTTTTTCTTGACCCAGCAGAGAGTGTCGCGGCTATATATATATCAGAGATCACTGATTAGCACACACCAGTGAGCTTACTGGCACAGGCATATCAATATCTATGGCCTAAGAGACCTTAATTAATGTATGTCTGTGTTTCCACCACGCTTCCACGACAGTGATCAATGTTCCACGAGTCTTTTTATCTTTGATTCTATCTGGATTTTTATATTTGTTTTGCGTCTCTGTTCATAGTCGGTAATGTGTGGTTGACGGAAACATGTGATTGTTTAAAAGATTGCGTATTTGATATTCCTCGTTATTAAAGTCTGAAAGGACCGCATTGTCTGACGATTGAAAGAATAAACAGATTTTGACTCGTACCGTAAAGTTCGTAAGTCACAGAGTATATAGCTTTTCCTAAGAGTATTTATTGCATATTTTGCAAATTTTTGCTCGTCACACTCACCCACTGCCACGCACCGCGACCAAACTCCCTTACTAACATCATTAGACCAAGGGCTATCTACCACCACAACCACGAGTGGGTGGCAGTATGTGGTCGTGGAGAAAAGTCTGTCAGCACGTACACACACAAGCCTTTTATATATTGACTAGTCTGAAACGACCGCATTGTCTGAGTGTTTTATATAGGCCTATAGATATATATGTAGATAGAATATAGATATAGATTAGCAGACAGTATCGTCCAGGTAAACGAAAGACGCCGTAAGGTGGCCCTACTATAAATAATAATTGACGAAAAGGAGGAATCACATAAGCGAAAGCAAGTCATGCTTCATTGTAATAAATCTCTCTCTAAATGTTCAAATGTTTGTTAACGCAAGAGAACCAAACTGCCTAATTAATCGGTCCGTAGACTTACAAATTGTTTAAACTAACTGATGCTAATTACAACAGATACATACCTAAGACCGAAGGAGGAGTCGAACCTACAACGAGGACCGACCGCAAAGTCCGTAGAATGCCGCCTTAGATCGCAAGGCCGATTCCGCATGGCTCTCTCTGAATGTATGAGCACTTGTGGCTAGTAGAAAATGGGTGTGGTATATGAAAATTTGGGTAGATCGAAGACATACACAGATAGCCTTATGTTTATCGCGATCTCCTGCGAAAAGCGTACGGCTTTCGGATCCCGTCCGGCACAAATTTTCATTTTACAGCTGATGCTTGTGCGTAGCTGTGAATACGTTTCTCTTAAATATGAACGTCGGATGCTGTTTGCGGAAAATGCTGCTGCGTTTAGGAAGAAAAAATGTAGGGGACCGCTGGGAGAGCTACAGAATATCAGTAATAGAATGATTTAGTTTAACCTTGGAAGTAAAATCGATTAATGTTCGTGAATGAATTTTATTATTTGGCCAATTGCACTTCTTTTTAAGGTGAATTTATTACATTGTTTGCGTATTTCGGACTAGGGGCCATCTACCGCTCTCCTGCAATTGGTACATATTTACATAATAGATTTTCTGTAAATTTAACTTATTAAAGAGCCACATTGTTACTTACATCAGATTTCTCTATGACATCGCTTTATCTGTCACTTCACAATCCTTGTATATAAGATTGCTTCCTTATTTTTGTTGACGTATTCGGAGCTGACGTTTTACATTTACGTCTTTTTTAACAGCTGTGACAGTTGTATCTGCCGTGTTATAAGGTTACAAACTGTTTTATTGCTTTGTTATTATATACGCTATATCATTTTTTCGGTAGGTATATTTAATTACGTAGCTATGATATGCTAGCGGATTTGCTTTGCATTCATCTTTTTCGGGAGACATTTTCTAAGCAATTTAAAATTATTTTTGGGTGAATTTGAGTGCGTAGTTTTTTCTAGATTAGAAAATATTAGATTAGATTAATACTTGTTCCATTGATCATATATACGACATTTCGTAATGATGTGGAACGTGTCAGTTTAGTAAATGTTGTCTACACGTGACAATCAATATTTTAAGGATTTTTTATTACATATTTTGTTGTTTTTTTATTTTTAATTTTTAAGTACTTGGTAAGTGATCAAAGACTTTTGTGGCAGCATAATTCACCCCCTTTCTGAACCAAAGTTAGATTAGATTCTTTCACTGCTCTTTGGTGACTATATATTGACTACTTTATGATGCTCTGTCTGTAAGTGGTGGTAGAAATTTGACCAATTGCTTTTATCACTAATGTCCTGCCGCGGTGGAGTAGCCGAGCGGTCTAAAGCGTCTCGCTGCGGAGCGCGCGGTTGCTCGCCGTGGAGGTTCGAGTCCTCCCTGGGGCATGGGCGTGTGTGTTTGTCTTTAGGTTAGTTTACCTAGGTTTAAGTAGTTTGTAAGCTACGGACTGATGAACACGCAGTTTGGTCCGATATATTTACAAACATATTTTATCACTAATGTCCTCTCTGAAGATAATATTTCTGTCGAATTGACCCGTATAAAAATGTCATTGTTCATAATGTCACATATGATGCACAGCGGGCCTAGATTAACACACGTTATTAATTCTCTATTACGCTATTAGAGTTAAACCAGTAGAAACTGCAACAATCGTAAAATACATAGGTGTATTCCTATAGACAACGGCAGTGCCGCATTGGGTACACAATTCGCTAGATCATCGAAATTAAGCAATGTCACACTTGACTAGCTCTTGGATGGGTCACTGTCCGCGCCTGCCGAGCGCTGTTGGCAAGCGAGGTCACACAGCCTGTATGAGGCCAATTAAGGAGCTGCTTGATTGAGAAGTAGCGGCTCCGATCCAAAGACCTTGTAAAAATAACTAGACTCCCTAACGGCGCTGCTGTCACGGGATAATTTGAACCTTCGGCCGGCCGCCATGGTAGTGGCAAGCGTCAGATAAATACGAGTGTTGTTACCGGGTAAATCGTCTATTAAACAGCTACTGTGGTGTGCATTTTCAACTTTTCACGGCGTAAGGAGTAATCCAATAAATTTCGGGCGTGCAGCCGTGCAAATTCTATGTCTTCTACTAATATTTCGGCCGCGTATCGTCCGGCCATCTTCAGAGTGAGTCCCAAGACTGCCGACAAGTTGCCAGGCGCGGCCTTATATACACCATCGCGGCGTCACTGCGCATGCGGGTCTCAGATGCTGGTCGGCGGCAAAGAGGTACACTTGGCAAGCGCGCCCCCCGTGGCGAAAGGAATCAGGAGTTCGATTCTGTTATCGATATGTGTGTTGTGGTGGCAACACCTTGTCGACATCTCTGTAATTTTATTACATCAAGTGCAGGATTCCATGCATTGTCCATTGTAAAAACCCATTCATGGTTTTACTTTGTGTAATAGTTCATAATTTTTTTTTAACTTTAATTAATCCTGAGACTCTGACAGAGCATTCGTCATAGTATCAGAGGTCTTTTTAACTGCCAACGATTCAATCTCTTGAGCGTTTGAAGTCTATTTCACTGGTTGTAAGGGAAAACCTCGCTGCTCCCGAAGGCAGTTCGAGTATAACCTTAGAGTTCTCTGTCTTCCTTCCTCTTTTCCAACCAAAAACAGTGAAGAAAAACAGTCTGGTACGTTTAATTTACCGATATAATGCAAGTCCCATGGGAAACATTCCACCTCCCTACTTTGAAGACATATATTGCAAATGGTTCTATAGAAAGTAGACTGCATGACACACTAGCACATCACATACCAGTCGAGACCGTATTGTTGGCCATCCGAAGAAGTAACACAATGAAACTACTAGTAGCAATATTTTATTATGTTAAATTAAAAATAAGGGGGGGGGGAGGAATGAAAGGAGGTCGCCTGGTAGAATTTTGCACAGAGCACAATTTAAACATCACAAACACTTGGTTTAATCATCATGAAAGAAGGTTATATAAGTGGAAGAGACCAGGAGACGCTGGGAGGTACCAGATTGACTTTATAATGGTAGGGCAAAGGTTTAAAAACCACGTTTTAAACAGTAAGACATCTCCAGGGGCAGATATAGACTCTGACCATAATTTATTGGTTGTGAACTGCAGATTAAAACTTAAAAGTCTGCAGAAAGGTAGAAACATTAGGATATGGAACCTGGACAAACTGAAGGAACTAGAGGTGGTTGAGGGTTTTAGAGCGAGCATTAGGCAAGGATTGTCGGAAACTTGAGGAAAGTAATACAATAGAAGAAGAATGGGTAGCTCTGAGAGAGTAGTGAAGGTCTCAGAGGATCATATAGGAAAAAGGGCAAGGCCTAACAGAAATCCTTGGATGACACAGGAGATACTGAACTTAATTTATGAAAGGAGGAAATACAAAAAAGCATAAAGTGAAGCAGGCAAAAGGGAGTACAAAAGTCTGAAAAATGAGGTTGACAGGAAATGCTGATGGCTAAGCTGGAGTGGCTTGAGGATAAATGCAATAAAATAGAAGAGTGTATAACTAGGGGAAAGATAGATATACCATCAGGGAAAAAAGATACATTTGGAGACTAGAAAAGCAGCGGTACGAATATCAAAAGATGTAAAACCAGTACTAATCAAAGAAGGGAATGCTGAAAGATGGAAGGCATATATAGAAGGCCTGTACAAAGGAAATAAACTTGAAGGCAGAATTCTAGAAGTGGAAGACAAAGTAGAGGAAGGTGATGCTATATTGCGAGAAGAATTCGGCATAGCACTAAAAGATTTGAGCAGAAACAAGGCCGCTGAAGTAGATGATGTCCTGTCTAAACTGCTATCATCATTAGGAGAGCAAGTCATGAACAAATTGTTCCACCTGGTATACAAGATGAATGAGACAGGGGAAATACCCTCAACCTTCAAGAAGAATATAGTGATTCCAATACCTAAGAAAACAAGTGCAGTCAAATGCGAAAGTTACAGAACTATCGGTTTAATAAGTCATGCCAGCCGCGGTGGCCGAGGGGACTGAGGTGCTCTAGTCACGGTCTACACGGCCACTACGGTCGGGGGGGTTCGAATCCCCCCTCGTGCATGGATATTTGTGCCGTCCTTAGTGTTAGCTAGTTCATAAGTAGTTTGTAAGTTTAGGGACTGATGACCCCGTAGTTAAGTTGTTGTTGTTGTTTAGTGGGGACTAGACCAACACCACCTAGAAGACAAGGCCTTACAACAAGCCGTGCCTACGTCACACTTAGAGGCCCCGGCCGCCATCTGACTGGCCGGCCGCTGCGCGGCGGTGGGCGTGCCCCAGCGGCCAGCCAGTGAGGTGGCGGCCGGGGCCTCTAAGTGTGACGTAGGCACGGCCTGTTGTAAGGCCTTGTCTTCTAGGTGGTGTTGACTAGACTGCGTGGTCATCAGTCCGTATTTAAGTCCCATAAGCTATACAAACGTTAGAAAATTAATAAGTCATGGTTGCAAAATACTAACACGAATTACTTACATACCAATGGAAACCACCCCCATGAACCGCAGACATTGCCGCGGTGGGGTGGCTTGCGTGCCTCAACGAAGCAGTTAGCCGTACCGTAGGTGCAACCACAGCGGAGGGGTATCTGTGGAGAGGCCAGACAAACGTGTGGTTCCTGATGAGGGGCAGCAGCCTTTACAGTAGTTATAGGGGCAACAGTCTGGATGATTGACTGAGTTGGCCTTGTAACATCAGCTAATGTGGCTTTGCCACACAGCTACTGCGAACGGCTGAAAGCAAGGGGAAACTACAGCCATTACTTTTCCCGAGGACATGCAGCTCTACTGTATGGAAATATGATGATGGCATCCTCTCGGGTAAAATATTCCGGAGGTAAAATGGTCCCCCATTCGGATCGCCGGGCGGGGACTACTCAGGAGGATGTTGTTATCAGGAAAGACAATACTGGCATTCTACGGATCGGAGCGTGGAATGTTAGATCGCTTAATAGGGTAGGTAAATTAGAAAATTTAAAAAGGGAAATGGATAGGTTGAAGTTAGATGTAGTGGGGATTAGTGAAGTTCGGTGGCAGGATGAACAGGATTTCTGGTCAGGTGAGTACAGGATTATAAATACAGAATAAGTTGGGGGTATCACAGGAGTAGGACTGATAATGAATAAGAAAATAGGAATGCGGGTAAACTACTATGAGCAGCACAGTGATCGCATTACCATTGTCAAGATAGACACGAAGCCAACACCGACAACAGTAGTACAGGTTTATATGCCAACTAGCTCTGCCGATGATGAGGAGATCGAAGAAATATATGAGGAGCTAAACGAAATTATTCAGACAGTTAAGGGAGAGGAAAACTTAATTGTGATGGGAGACTGGAATTCGGTAGTAGGAAAAGGAAGAGAAGGAAAAATAGTAGATGAATATGGACTGGGCAGGAGGAATGAAAGAGGAAGTCGCCTGGTAGAATTTTGCACTGACATGATTTAATCGTAACAAACACGTGGTTTAAGAATCACAAAAGAAGGTTGTATACGTGGAAGAGACCAGGAGACACTGGAAGGTATCAGATAGATTTTATAATGGTAAGACATAGATTCCGAAACCAGGTTATAAACTGCATGACATACCCAGGAGCAGATATAGACTCTGACCATAACTTGTTAGTTATGAACTGTAGGCTGAAGCTGAAAAAACTGCAGAAAGGTAGGAAAATAAGGAGATGGGATTTAGATAAATTGAAGGAAAGTGAAGTTCTGGAGAATTTCAGAGGGAGATTTAGGCAACAATTGACAGAAACAGGGGGAAATAAAACAGTAGAAGAGGAATGGGAAGCATTGAGAGATGAAATAGTGAAAGCAGCAGAGGACAAAATAGGTAGAAAGGCAAGACCTACAAAAAATCCTTGGATATCACAGGAAATACTAAATTTAATTGATGAAAGGAGGAAATATAAAAATGCCGTAAATGAAACAGGCAAAATGGAGTACAGACGACTAAAAAAATGAGATTGACAGGAAGTGCAAAATGGCTAAGCAGGAGTGGCTAGAAGCCAAATGCAAATCTGTAGAAGAATGTATAACAAGGGGAAAAGTAGATACCGCCTACAGGAAAATCAAAGAGACATTTGGGGACAGGAAAAGCAGCTCTATGAATATCAAGAACTCAGATGGGAAACCAGTTCTCACCAAAGATGCGAAAGCTGAAAGGTGGAAAGTGTACATAGAGCAGCTCTACAAAGGTGTATCAACTGTTTGTAGAGTCTATGGGACTTAACTACGGGGTCATCAGTCCCTAAACTTACAAACTACTTATGAACTACTTACAACGAAGCACGACACAAATATCCATGCCCAAGGGGGGATTCGAACCTCCGACCGTAGTGGCCGTGTGGACCGTGACTGGAGCGCCTCAATCCCCTCGGCCACCACGGTCGGCGCTCTACAAAGGAAATGAACTTAGAGACGATGTTGTAGGAAGGGAAGAGGAAGTAGATCAAGATGAAATAGGAGATACTATACTGAGAGATGAATTTGACAGAGCCTTGAAAGACCTAGGTCGGAACAATGCCCCAGGAGTAGATGACATACCTTCAGAGCTACTAAAGTCTCTGGGAGAGCCAGCCATGACGAGACTATTTGAACTGGTGTGTAGGATGTATGAGACAGGCGAAATGCCCTCAGACTTTAAGAAAAATGTAATAATCCCCATTCCAAAGAAATCAGGCGCAGACAGGTGTGAACATTACAGAACAATCAGTTTGATAAGTCATGGTTGCAAAATTTTAACACGAATTATCTACAGGAGAATGGAAAAGCTGGTAGAAGCTGACCTCGGGGAAGATCAGTTTGGATTCAGGAGGAACGTTGGAATCCGGGAGGCAATACTCACTTTACGTCTTATCTTAGATTAAGGAGAGGCAAACCTACATTTTTAGCTTTTGTAGATTTGGAGAAAGCATTTGACAATGTTGACTGTAATACACTCTTTCAAATTCTGAAGTCAACAGGGGTAAAATATAGGGAAAGGAGAGTTATTTACAACTTGTACAAAAGCCAGACTGCAGTTATTAGACTCGAAGGGCATGCAAGGGAAGCATCAGTTGGGAAGGGAGTAAGACAGGGTTGTAGCCTTTCTCAGATGTTATTCAATTTGTACATCGAGCAGGCGGTGAAGGAAAACAAGGAAAAATTTGAAAGAGGGATTAAAGTTCAGGGGGAAGAAATAAAAACATTGCGTTTTGCTGATGACATTGTAATTCTGTCAGAGACAGCAAAGGACCTGGAAGAGCAGTTGAATGGAATGGACAGTGTGTTGAAGAGAGCGTATAAAATGAACATTAACAAGAACAAAACAAAAATAATGGAATGCGGTCTAAGAAAATCAGGCGATGCTGAAGGAATTAGATTAGGTAACGAAACAATGAAGGTGGTAGATGAGTTTGGTTCTTGGGTAGTAAAATAACATGCGATGGTCGCAGTACAACGGATATAAAATGCAGAATGGCAATGGGAAGAAAAGCATTTTTGAAAAAGAGAAATTTGCTAACATCGAATATTAATTTAAGGGTAAAGAAGTCTTTTCTGAAGGCATTTGTGTGGAGTGTTGCCTTGTACGGGAGTGAAACATGGACGATAAGCAGTGCGGACAGGAAGAGAATAGAGGCTTTTGAAATGTGGTGCTACAGAAGAATGCTGAAGATTAGGTGGGTAGATCGCATAACTAATGAAGAGGTACTGAACAGAATTGGAGAGAAAAGGAATTTTTGGCATACCCTGACTAAAAGAAGGGATCGCTTGGTAGGACACATTCTTAGACATCAAGGAATCGTAAATTTAGCATTGGAGGGAAGTGTGTGGGGTAAAAATCGCAGAGGGAGACCAAGAGACGCGTATAGTAAGTAGATTCAAGTGGATGTGGGTTGCCGTTCTTATGAGGAGATGAAAACGCTTGCTCAGGATAGAGTAGGGTGGAGAGCTGCATCAAACCACTCTCCGGACTGAAGACCATAACAACAACAACAACCAATGGAAAAACTGGTGGAATCCGACCTTGGGGAAGATCAATTTGGATTTAGGAGATATGTAAGAACACACGAGCAATATTCACATTACGACTTACCTTAGAAGATAGGTTAAGGAAAGGGAAATGTACGTTTTTAGCATTTGTGGAACTGGAGAAAGCTTTTGACAATGTTGACGGAAGGTAGCAGGAATAAAATATAACTTGTACAAAAACCAGACAGCAATTATTACAGTCGAAGGGCATGAAATAGTCGTAGTGACTGGGAAAGGGGATAAGACTGGGTTGTAGCCTTTCCCCAATGTTGTTCAATCTGTACATTGAGCAAGCTGTGAAGGAATGCAAGGAGAAATTTGGAGAGGGTATTAAAGTCCAGGGAGAGGGAATAAAAACCTGGTGGTTTGCAGATGACATAGTAAGCAAAGACAGCAAAAGACTTGGAATACCAAGGTAGGCATAAGATGAACATCCACAAGAGTGATACGAGGATAATGCAATGCAATTCAAGTAAATCAGACGATGCTGAAGGAATTAGATTAGGTAATTAGACATTAAAAATAGTAGATGAGTTTTGTTATTTGGTTAGTGACTTCTGATGGCCGCAGTTACGAAGATGTAAAGTGCAGAATGGCTATGGGAATCGAAATTTGTTGACGTCCAATATTAGTTTAAATGTTAGGAAGTCTTTTCTGAAAGCATTTGTGTAGCACTGTAAACGAGTGAAGATAAAAGTTGTCTAAATGTTTTGCTACAGACTAATGATGAAAATCAGATGTGTAGATCACGTAACTAATGAGGTGCTCAACATAATTGGGGAGAAAAGGAGTTTCTGGCATATCCTGTCTAAGAGAAGGGATAGGTTGGTAGGACACATTCTGAGACATCAATGAATCGTCAACTTAGCATTGGAAGGATGTGTGTAGGGTAAAAATCGTAGAGGGAGACCGAGGGACGAATACAGTAAGCAGATTCAAAAGAATGTAGATTGCCGTACGTATTCTCAGATGAAGAGGTTTGCAAATGCTGTTCAAATGTTTGTATAGGTTATGGGACTTAACTACGGGGTCATCAGTCCCTAAACTTACAAACTACTTATGATCTACTTACGAACTAGGACGGCACAAATATCCATGCCCGAGGGGGGATTCGAACCCCCGACCGTAGTGGCCGTGCAGACCGTGACTGGAGCGCCTCAGTCCCCTCGGCCACCGCGGCCAGCAAGAGGTTTGCACAGGACAGTGTAGCATTGAGAGCTGCGTCAAACCAGTCAGCCGACTGAAGACAACAACAACATCAAATGAAAATAATAATAACTGTCGTTTGGTACCGTGTACGCTTTGCAATCAATAATCCATATGTAACAGCTCCAGTGAGTGAACTTAACTGTTCTTAGCGACGACTTGCACCAACCTGGTGATATAACGTTTCCGATAATAGAAGTATTTGTTTCTCTAAAGATGTTCCCTTTTCTAAAAAGAAATTCACAGAATTGCTAAAAACTGTGACTGAATAGACTCTTAGCATGTTCGGACATTTGATGACAATATACTTGCAATCATCTGGCTGAAGTATCGTTTATAAAATGCCGTGACCATTGTAAAATAATGAAAAGTGTGAAGTAATATACATGACCACTAAAAAAATCCGCTGAACTTCACTAACACGATAAATCAGTCAAACCTTAAGGCAATAAATTCTAGGAGTGAATACCCAAGAGCTACCATTACGAATAAGAAGGTTCAGAGAAGCGCAGCTAGTTTTGTTTTATCACGTTACGGGGGGGGGGGGGGGGCGGGAAGCGTCACGGAAATTTTGCACGATTTGAGGTGGAAATCATTAAGAGAACAACTTTATTCTTTGTGGCGAGATCTATTTGCGAAATTTCAATCACCGACTTTTACTTGTGAATGTGAAAATATTTTTCTAGCACCCACTTACATGGGAGTCATGACCATCCCAATAAAATAAGAGAAATCAGATCGAAAACGGAACGATTTAGATGTTCTTAGCGAATGGAACGGCAGAGAAAGGTTATGAAAGTGGTTAAAGAACTCTCTACCAGGCACTTAAATGTGATTTGCAGAGTAGATGAAAGACACAGTGTCATTAGAGCGTTAGACATATATAAAGTATTGACTGCACTACAAATGGTAAACTTTCACAAAAAGGAATCATTTGTTTCTTCAGTTTTGTTGTTTTTTCTCTTTTCATTAGTATATCGTGTTACATGCTGAAACCATTAATTCCTGTGCTGCTTAAAGATTTGTTGACAAAAGTAAGCCGTGCGGGAATGACTGTGCTGTTCTAAGTGCTACGTTAAGGCAGGTTCGGCCGTTTCTGCCGGAGATTCGAGTCCTCTCTCGGACAAGTGCGCGCGCACCCGCGTGTGTCTGTATGTGTGTGTGTGTGTGTGTGTGTGTGTGTGTGTGTGTGTGTGTTTGTCCTTAGGATGGGTTTAAGTTATTTAAGTAGTTTGTAAGTCTATTGACCAATGACCACATTAGTTTGATCCCATAGGTTTACAATCATTTGAACATTTGATTTTGACGAAAGTAAATGATGATCAGATACACTGGACATAAAATGAAATTAAACATTATTTATTTAATTAATTATGTTGATCCTGTAAACCAATCTCGATTTAAGCTACGAGACCTCTCAGATGCGGTGACTGAGTTACCCTAGGTGTCCTGTTATGTCAGATGATGTTGTGGCGGAAAACGCTTGTATTTGATGTCGCCGTAAACAGAGCTTGTTCTGTTTGGATGCGGCGATTGCAGACTTATTAGTTTGCTTCTACGGTTCGTTTGCACGACGTCAACGGAAAACTCCATTCGGAAAGAGAGAGAGCGAGTGTGTGTGTTGGCGCGAGTGTGGGAGGAGAGGGGGAAGATACCAGCATCCGTGTGTCCGATAACAACGTCCACACAGGATCGCTTGAGGCTTCCCGGAGCTATGACATCACTGTTGCTTACTCATTCAGTTTACTACGGACATTTCCACGGTACATTTACATGGACTACCAAAATTGCGTATTGCCGAATATATAGCCCAGCGTTGCCGCTACCGCATGTACTCTAACTTTACCGGCCATTATTTTGTAGCAATTTTTGCAGCTATACATTTCGAATTATTGATATGGTCACTGTTCTTTTCGAACATTTATAATACTAGCTTAAACCCGCGGCTCCGCTCGTGTATTGGTTGATTATGACAGATAAGCTAAGAGTAGTGTGCTATGAGACTGTTTTTGAAGGATGAAATGAAATACAATACCTTCTTTAGAAAAAAAAACTGAAAACTATTCCTATCAGATTGCAGAAGTCTATGCACTTACCGTTTATCAGGAAAGTAAGTAGTGTAGATCAATCGCACGTAAAAATGCACTTGTTTCGAAGAATCCAATCACGACATTCAACAATAATGACTGTAATAATATCACACATCGATCACTTGATGTAATGCGCGAAACGTCAAATCGATTTTTTTAAAGAGATGTATTAAAAGAAATTTCTTTCTTACTGATTTATTTATTTATTCTTATATTTCCTTCTTCGTATGCTTATCCTTACACAGAAAGAGCTGAAGACATTGTAGCACGCATAGACCAAAGATGTGGTCTGTGGCATCACGTTTCGCTGTATGTAACCTCTTTGCTACAGAGTTGCTAACGTCATCGCTGGCCTTCAGTCCGCATTTTTTTAAATAATTTGACGACTTTCAACCGCCATATCTCCCACCCCCTTATAGCTATTGGCATGGAACTGCTATGGTATACAATGGAGACTTCGGACAACAATTACACACAGACCATTCGTTTGCGTTCTTTAGTTTTCGATGCAGAGCGAAATATTAACACACACACACACACGTAGAATTTTATATACACCGATAATTTCCATCCCAATATACTCCACCCTTTTATCATTATCAAACCTCAAGCAACAATGCAACCAATAAAGTCATTTTCAAAGAGTAAAGATAATTTTCAAAGAGCAATCATTGTTCCGCATTTCACGTTATATTCTTCAAATTACTAAATATCTATCAGATCGCTATAAAACCGTGCCTAAAACCTTCCTCGGGTATAATTAGTAACTGTACAAATATTTAAGTGTCAGCGTCTTGACGTTCGGACGTGATAAGCGTACACAGAACAGACATTCACATTAATACATACTGATAGATAGCTATCCGATCGCCATAAAACCGTGCCTAAAGCCTTCCCCGGGTAGTCATTAGTAACTGTATAAATTTTTAGCTCTTTATGTGTTGTGGTTCAGACGTGATAAACGTACACCGAACTGACATTCACATTTATAGATATAGATTTCGATTTCGTATACATTTCTAGCCAGAAGTGTGTACAATGGGTCACACTTCTGGCACATGTAGGCTAATGGACGGAAATGTGTTATATGGAGTACGAATCCGTGTACAAGCCCGCAACAGTTCCATTGGGGACAATCGTCATCCAAATTTGTGTTTCCTGCTCAAGGAAAATGGTGGAATGATTCCTTTGAAAGCGCACGGTCGATTTCCTTCCCCATTCTTATCAAAACAATCCGAACTTGCACTGCTCCTCTAAAGACCACGCTGTTTGCGGGACCTTAAACCGTAATCCTCCTTCCTGCTTCATTTTCTTCTATAATTGCTGTAACAGATGCTTGATATCCGATCCGATAACCAGCCACTTAAACATACATGATACCCATGTTGGAGAATTTGTACTAGGGTCAGACCTGCCGTATTACTGGCTACGAAAAGACCTCAAAATCATTCTATTATAATAGACATCTGCCACGTGCTAAACTGAAGCATACAATTGGTGAGTCTGATAGGAAACGAAAATCCGGTGTCTACACGATGCAACGTAAAGATTGTGATAACTAATATATAGGACAAACCGGCCGTAGCTTTCTAACACTGTTTAAAGAACATGCCACTCGTACTGCACACATGAAATTGATTTTTGGTCAACATCTCGCTGAGTGCAACATTAAGTAGGGTCTATTTCTAATAATATGAAAACCTTACACAATATACACAAAGGTCAACTACTTAATGTAATAAAACAGAAATATACACACATAAGAACAAACAATTATATTGCATAAATGAGCAGTTAGATTTCAGAGATAGATAGCCTATTTCTTCGAACTATTCGATGACCTACAGTAGAATGGTTAATCTTTTGACCCATTCACTAATTTTATTTGCCAGCTTAAGACACAAGGTCGTTTTAGTTAATGACTTCAGCACTCATTGACAAATATTTAACCAATTAAGTTTATATTACTAATGTACCCTATAACTTTGGCATATATTTTATATTCTCTGGCTCTTAGTTTTAAAGCAAGGACCCTGAGAACAAAACATTTTATCAAAAAGGATTTTATTACAGGTGTTACATATGTGGCAGCAAACTGGTGCTTCTTTATTTTAGTTTGATATAATGACAACAATATTTTAATTTATAATGTGACAATGGTAAACTGTTGTTTGTTGTGGTCTTCAGTCCGGAGACTGGTTTGATGCAGCTCTCTACAATACCCTATCCTGAACAAGCCTCTTCATCTCCACATAAGAACGGCAACCTACATCTGTCTGAATCTGCTTACTGTATCCATCTCTTGGTCTTCCTCTGCGATTTTTTCCCCACCCACTACCCTCCAATGCTAAATTCACAATTCCTTGATGTCTAAGAATGTCTCCTACCAATCTATCCCTTCTTTTAGTCAAGGTATGCCAGAAATTTCTTTTCTCCCCAATTCTGTTCAGTACCTCATCATTAGTTACGCGATCCACCCACCTAATCTTCAGCAATCTTCTGTAGCACCATATTTCAAAAACCTCAATCCTCTTCCTGTCCGCACTGTTTATCGTCCATGTCTCACTCCCATACAAGGCAACACTCCACACAAATGCCTTCAGAAAGGAGTTCGTTAGGCTTAAATCAATATTCGATGTTAACAAATTTATCTTTTTCAAGAACGCCTTTCTACCCATTGCCATTCTGCATTTTATATCCTCTGTACTGCGGCCATCATTTGTTATTTTACTGCCCAAGTAACAAAACTCATCCACCTCCTTTATTTCTTCGTTTCCCAATCTAATTCCTTCAGCATCACCTGATTTTCTTAGACTGCACTCCATTACCCTAGTTTTGCTCTTGTTAATGTTCATCTTATATCCACCTTTCAGCACACTGTCCATTCCGTTCAATTGCTCTTCCAGTATCTGCTCTTGCTGTATCTGACAGAATAACTATGTCGTCGGCAAAACGCAATGTTTTTAATTCTTCGCCCTTAACTTTAATTCCTTCCCCAAATTTCTCCTTGCTTTCCTTTATAGCTTGCTCATTGTACAAATTGAATAACATTGGAGAAAGGCTACAACCCTGTCTTACTCCCTTTCCAACCACTGCATCCCTTTCATGTCCTTCAACTCTGACAACCGCTGTCTGGTTTTTGTACAAGTTGTAAATAACCTTACGCTCCCTATATTTTACTCCTGCTTGCTTCAGAACTTGAAAGAGTTTATTCCAATCAACATTGTCAAAAGCCTTCTCCAAATCTACAAAAGCTAGAAATGTAGGTTTGCCTTTTCTTAATCTATCTTCTAGGATAAGCCGTAAAGTTAGTATTGCCTCCCGTGTTCCTACATTTCTCCTGAACCCAAACTGATCTTCCCCAAGGTCGGCTTCTACCAGCTTTTCCAGCCTTCTGTATATAATTCGTGTTAATATTTTGCAACCATGACTTATTAAACTGATGGTTCTGTAGTTTTCACACCTGTCTGCACCTGCTTTTTTTGGAATGGGGATTATAACATTTTTCTTAAAGTCTGAAGGTACTTCACCTGTCTCATACATCTTACACACCAGGTGAAACAGGTCTGTCATGGCTGGTTCTCCCAGAGACTTCAGTAGCTCTGAGGGAATATCACCTACTCCAGGCGCCTTGTTTCGACGTAGGTCTTTCAGGGCTCTGTCAAATTCTTCTCTCAGTACAGTATCTCCTATTTCATCTTCATCTATATCCTCTTCCCTTCCTACAATATTGTCTCTAAGTTCATTTCCTTTGTAGAGCCCCTCTATATACTTTTTCCACCTTTCAGCTTTCCCTTCTTTGCTGAGAACTGGTTTTCCCTCAGTGTCCTTGATATTCAAAGAGCTGCTTTTCTTATCTCCAAATGTTTCTTTTATTTTCCTGTAGGCTGTATTTATTTTTCCCCTATTCATACATTCTTCTACATCCTTGTATTTGACTTCTAGCCACTCCTGCTTAGCCATTTTGCACTTCCTGTCAATCTCATTTCATAGTCGTCTGTACTCCATTTTGCCTGTTTCATTTACTGCATTTTTATATTTTCTCCTTTCATCAATTAAATTTAGTATCTCCTGTGATATCCAAGGATTTTTTGTAGGTCTTGCCTTCCTACCCATTTTGTCCTCTGCTACCTTCACTGTGTCATCTCTCAATTTTACCCATTCCTCCTCTACTGTTTTATTTTCCCCTGTTTCTGTTAATTGTTGCCTAAAGCTCCCTCTGAAATTCTTAAGAACGTAAGGTTCCTTCAATTTATCCAGGTCCCATCTCCTTATTTTCCTATCTTTTTGTAGTTTCTTTAGTTTCAGCCTACAGTTCATAACCAACAAGTTATGGTCAGAGTCTATATCTGCCCCTGGGCATGTCTTACACTGTAAAACCTGGTTCCGAAATCTATGTCTTACCAATATAAAATCTATCTGGTATCTCCCGGTGTCTCCTAGTCTCTTCTACGTATACAACCTTCTTTTGTGATTCTTAAACCAGGTGTTTGTTATAACTAAATTATGTTCTGTGCAAAATTCTACCAGACGGCTTCCTCTTTCATTCCTCCTGCCCAGTCCATATTCACCTACTATTTTTCCTTCCCTTCCTTGTCCTACTACCGAATTCCAGTCTCCCATAACAATTAAGTTTTCCTCTCCCTTAATTGTCTGAATAATGTCCTTTAGCTCCTCATATATTTCTTCGATTTCCTCATCATCGGCAGAGCTAGTTGGCATATAAACCTGTACTACTGTTGTCGGTGTTGGCTTCGTGTCTATCTTGACAATGATAATGCGATCACTGTGCTGGTCATAGTAGTTTACCCGCATTCCTATTTTCTTATTCATTATCAATCTTACTCCTGTGATACTCCCAATTGATTTTATATTTATAATCCTGACCAGAAATCCTGTTCATCCTGCCACCGAACTACACTAATCCCCACTATATCTAACTTCAACCTATCCATTTCCCTTTTTAAATTTTCTAATTTTCCTACTCGATTAAGGGATCTAACATTCCACGCTCCGACCCGTAGAATGCCAGTATTGTCTTTCCTGGTGATCACATCCTCCTGAGTAGTCCCCGCCCGGAGATCCGAATGGGGGACTATTTTACCTCCGTAATATTTTACCCAAGAGGATGCCATCATCATATGTTTATACAGTAGAGCTGCATGTCCTCGGAAAAGGTAACGGCTGTAGTTTCCCCTTGTTTTCAGCCGTTCGCAGTAGCTGTGTGGCAAAGCCACATTAGCTGATGTTACAAGGCCAGCTCAGTCAATTATCCAGACTGTCGCCCATGTAACTACTGAAAAGGCTGCTGCCCCTCTTCAGGAACCACACGTTTGTCTGGCCTCCCCACAGATACCCTTCCGCTGTGGTTGCACCTACGGTACGGCTATCTGTATCGTTGAGGCACGCAAGCCACCCCACCTCGGCAATGTCTGTGGTTCTTGGGAGTGGATGGTAAATTAGTAGATATATGTAGATCTATGTAGTATATGGAAACATAGAAAACCATGCGATGGTTTTGGTATTATTTGAGAAACAGAAATCGGAAGTACTATGGTAAATTAGTACCTCCGATTTCTCTTTTTTAAATCATACCAAAACCATCGCATGGTTTTCTATGTTTCCATATACTACATATATCTTTTAAATGACCATGTATAATGTACTTTTAAATCCTTCAAGGACTGAGGCGCTCCAGTCACGGTCTGCACGGCCACTACGGTCGGGGGTTCGAATCCCCCCCTCGGGCATGGATATTTGTGCCGTCCTTAGTCTTAGTTAGTTCATAAGTAGTTTGTAAGCTTAGGGACTGATGACCCCGTAGTTGAGTCACATAAGCTTAACAAACATTTGAACATTTTTGAAATCCTTTCACATTTTTCGACCTGATTAACCATTCTATATATGATTTCTAGATATACATCAAGATCTACATCCACACTGGATACTCTGCAAATCACATTTAAGTGCCTGGCGGAGGGTTCATCGAACCACCATTATACTATCTATCTCCCATTCCATTCTCGAATAGCGGGCGGGAAGAAAGAACACCTGAATCTCTCTGTTCGAGCTCTGATTTCTCGTATTTTATTCTGATGATCATTTCTACCTATGTAAGTGGGAGTCAACAATATATTTTCGCATTCGGAGGAGAATGTTGGCGATTGGAGTTGCGTAAGTAGCCCACGCCGCAGCGATAAGCGCCGTTGTTGTAATGATTCCCATACCAGATCCTGTATCATTTCCATAACGCTGTCTCCCCTCTATCGTGACAGTACGAAACGAGCTGCCCTTCTTTGGAATCTTTCGATGTCCTCCGTCGTTTCCATTCAGGGATTTTTCTTTTGAGGGAGCGACATAAAAGACAGCTAATGAGACCAGTGAGGAGCTACTGGAATGTGAAGTAGCGGCTACAATTTCCGGCACTTAGAGACAATCTGGGAGAGCCGTATACTGACGTCATTTCTCTTCCCCCTCCCCACCGACCCGTCACCAAGTATTATCCAAATGACTCCTCTGTCAGTGAATAATTGTTTCATGGTTATCTATAGCTGATCACGAAGGTACAGAATGAGAGAGAGAAAGGTTGTTGTTGTCGAATTTATACCTATATTATTTTTTCAAGGGCTGAAAGTCCGTCAGCCAAGATAAACAATCAGTAAGAAACTTTGAAGAGGTATAAGGTCGACTGAATCGTTTCATGGTGACCATGTGGATTTCGAAAATGGTGAACTGCAGGGATCTTTGTTTAATTCGCTATTCAATGTATTACCATAGGCACATGTAGTCATTGTTTGTGTACATTAATCTGCTTCATTAAGAGTGTTTGTAATTTTAGGCGGGGGGGGGGGAGGAGGGAGAAGTAGTTCACATGGAGTTCATTCATATCACGGACCAGTATTCAATATATCTGCAGCTGAACCATTAAACGATTTACCTTTAAAAACTGTAACACAAATTGCATTGGGAGCAACTAAAATAAAAAATAAAATAAAAATAATAAATAACATACTTAGCTGACAGAAACGCGAAGCTTCGAGAACTATTAGGAGTGTTCAAATGAGAAGATACGAAACGACACTGTGGGTATAGATGAAGTCTTTATTCAGAAGTAATCACTAGAAGCCTGAGAATAACTATCAGACTGTTAGAATTCCTCTGGCTGTAAAAAGAGCCAGTTCTCTACCGTGTCCTTGAGTTCGTCGTTCAATTTGAAGCGCTTCACTTCGAATTTATTTATTTATTTTTGCGGACTACACAGATAAAAGTCACAGGGTAACATGTCCGGACTGTATGTCGGATGCTCAAGCTGCTGCTCCCACTTGGCCAGTACACTTTGTGTGACCTTGTGACCCTGAGACATGGACACGCGTTATCATGGAGTAGAATCACTTCCTCCATGAGCAGCACAGACCGTTTGTTCCTGATGGGCTGAGAGTCTCGCATTATATGTCATTGTTAATGGTTTCCTGTGCTCTAGGACTTCGATATCAGACCTCGGACGGCGGAAAAGACGGTGAGCATCACCTTGCCTACTGAGGCCACAGCCTTGAATTTTTTAGGGGAAGGTGACGACGGATGCTTCACGTCCCTAGATGACGCATTACGTTATTCCGCCGGCCGCGGTGGCCGAGGAGACTGAGGCGCTCCAGTCACGGTCTGCACGGCCACTACGGTCGGGGGTTCGAATCCCCCCTCGGGCATGGATATTTGTGCTGTCCTAATTCGTAAGTAGTTCATAAGTAGTTTGTAAGTTTAGAGACTGATGACCCCGTAGTTAAGTCCCATAGACTATACAAACATTTGAACATTTGAACTACGTTATTCCAAAGCGACATATTCAAATTTCAACTGGTTTGGTTGTTGTTTCGCACCATTTCATTTGGCCAACCCTCGTACTTCACTTATTCATGTCCGGAGCTGTCAGTGTTTCGACTCAATAATGGGCTAAGCTAGATGCTCTCGGATTTACTTTGCCAAGGTTCGTCAAGGGAGCAATATGCAGGACAATTTCGGCTTGTTAGAAGATGGTCACTGTTTTACACCGCACTCGCATTTATTGTCTTCAGGCGCTAATAGGCCCCATTTTATTAGATTTGTTTTTACAAGGACTACGCCAGTTCCTATACGGCTTAGCGTTTTCCATTAGGTACACTTTAATTCAACGCCGCTTGGTTCTGTAGTAATGGTGTAGTCGATAGGGGGTTCATCCAAGATGTACTTGAGAAACCGACACCTTGATTTCAGTCTTTTGGATCTGTAAAAGCTGTCGTATAGTGGATGACTCTCCTCAAAGATCTTTTTCAACTGCTCGTTATATTCACGAGCTGTCGTTCGAGGCTTGGGAATGCTGAAACCTGAAGTTCGGTAGAGCTTTTTCAATGGCGTAGGCTTCATGTATACTGTGAAAAACCCACAAATTTCATTAAGAATTACGTCGTTCTTCTTTGCAAGCGCCGATCAAAATGTTCAAATGTTTGTAAAGTTGTTGTTGTATGTTTGTTAAGCTTATGGGACTTAACTACGGGGTCATCAGTCCCTATGTTTGTAAAGCTTATGGGACTTAACTACGGGGTCAACAGTCCCTAAACTTACAAACTAATTATCAACTAGCTTATTCTAAGGACGGCACAAATATCCATGCCCGAGGGGGGATTCGAACCCCCGACCGTAGTGGCCTTGCAGACCGTGACTGGAGCGCCTCAGTCCCCTCGGCCTCCGCGGCCGGCAAGCGCCGATCTAGACTAGGCAGTACATGCTTATAGGAGGAGGGTGCCCTACTTACTGTCAGTCAGCTTTCTGAGCATGTTTCCTTGCAGCTACCAAGTTCAGTTTTTCTTCTTTGCAGTGATATTTGTATGTGAGGGACCATTCAAGCGTCGCTCCAAGATACGTCGGCTGGTCCGTGTGCTCAAGGGTAGACTTATTCCATTTAACGTTGTGTATGAAGGTGAAAGACACAAACTTTTGTTTCAGTGGGATCTGGTTTGAGAGAGTTGTCATCGTAATATGTTGACATAGCTTCCAGTGATTTCTCCAACTTTACTTCCTCAAAGGTTCTTACTTGTTCTGAGATGTCCGTATCTTTGGGTATCGACTGTATGTTCGTATATATGTTAAATGATCAATACCACAATAATTATAAATTACTTTAACACTGCTTTAAACTTTATTAACTCACTATAAGCTTATTTCGGCCTTAAGCCATCACCAGGTGTTCTTTAATACGAGTAATATAAAAGAGTTGTTGCAAATATTCTTATAACATATTACATAAATCTTTTACAAATATTTACTTACATTACTTATAATATTGTTGTTTATTTGCTGCCCATTTGATTATAGATGTTGATGTAATGCTTATCTGTATATGTGCAGCAGCACTGGTTATATGATTAGATTGTTTATCAGTTTTCCATAGTGGCAGTCTGTGGTGGCAGCATCCAACGATATTATAAGTTTACATGGTTACCAGTAATTTATACATTAATATCTTTGGTTTATTGGTTTTTGTATTGGAGTTTTACTATGGATTTGGAATCTTTGGGTCCATTCTCTTGTTTGTTTATAACGTGAATAAAATTTTCGATGTATTTTTTATGTTTGAGTTCGGTTTGTTCATTTAGTACATCGTTCTGGTTGTTGTGTATATGGCAATATAGTTCGATTTCCTCGAGAATATTCAGTTTTGACCTTTTTGTATAAGGTGTAAAATTTTTAAGGCTTCCTCTAAAGGTTTTACATCGTGTTTTTCCGTGATTAAATGTTGATAGAAAAAAAAACACGAAAATTAATTTTCCTGTGTATTACAGGATACTTTTCTAAAAATGGATCTGCTTACAAACATCGCTAGAGGACGATAACCAACATGTCACCCATTGACCTTGGCCTTACATTTACGTAAACTAGCAGATTTACGTATCATTTCCATAGTCCGAATGTTATCTCCCCTCGCGCCAGCTTGTCCGACCATAATTTACACAGTTCATTGATTTTACTAACCTTACCGTTCAATAAGTAGCATTAAGTAAGAGAGATCAATGACTGGTAATGAAATAAACAGAATATTAGCCCCCTTGTACGCAAATTAAGGTCAATATACGTCCGGCATCTCATACTGGTAAATTTACTGCGTACTTTAGTTCTTGAAACAACCTACACCACATATTGCGGCGACAGAAGGCACAGAAGCTAGCGTATCTCGCTTGGCGTGTTGCCGGCCACAAGTTGGAACCCGACCTACAGCAAATATTTGGTATTTATTATCTACCGTTTATGGACACTTCTCGTAACATCTTGCACCTGTAACTTTCTATGTTTAGAAATACTCGATGTCCATGTTAATAACAAGACTATCCGTCCAAGAGTTCAGTTCTTTTCTGTTTGTACGTTTCGGCTCATAATAAAAGTGATTTCAGTGCAAACTGTCGGTGCCGACCCTTCTTTAGGGTTTGGGCTTGAGCATTTTTCATCGCAACAGTATGTTGTGTAGGCCAGAGACTAATACATCTTCAACACAAATTTCAAATGTTTGTAAATCTAACGGACTCAACTTCTAGTCCGTAGCTTACAAACAACTAAAACGAAGGTTAACCCAAGGACAACACAAACACCCATGCCCTAGGGGGGGACTCGAACCCCCGACGGCGAACGGGCGCGCTCACCGCAGCACGGCGCTCCACTACGCAGGGCTAATCCTCCGTGGCTCTTCAACACCATGGCACCAATGAGGCAACCCAAAAGACCTCGTTTCAACGGATATGAAGTGGAATATTACAGGACAGTACCTCATCGTGACCACTCATTGCAGAAATGGATGGATTCCAAAATTGCTATAGACTTACTCCACTTTTTTTTTAATTCTTTATTCTTTTAATTATACAATAACCCAATACCTATACATAAATGGGTCCTTTTATGCTACTACATTTTTTGTGCTTTTTATGCTACTTCTAATGTTTCTACTAAACTACATGATTTGTTGTTGTTTTTGCTGGCCGCGGCGGAGTAGCCGAGCGGTCTAAAGCGTCTCGCTGCGGAGCGCGCGGTTGCTCGCCGTGGAGGTTCGAGTCCTCCCTGGGGCATGGGTGTGGGTGTTGTCCGTAGGTTAGTTTACCTAGTTTAAGTAGTTTGTATGTTACGGACTGATGACCACGCAGTTTGGTCCGATAGATTTACAAACATTTGAACATTTTTTTGTTTTTACTGTTGTGTCTGTTGTGTGTGTGCTGTGTCATGCAGGGTGTGTTGGTATGTTGTGTTTCGTGTGGATGTCGCTACTGCTATATTTAGTGTCTTATTTTGTGTCCCCCCCCCCCTGCAGTGCTCGCAGGTGTGTCAGTAATGTACAAACCTACTGGTTGGCCGGTACCCCCCCCCCCCCCCGAACTAAATCCGGAGGGCGTACCCCTGGCACTGGGCTGGCCTTTTGTACTGCAGTCCTTGTGTTGTTTCTGTGTGTTCTCTTAAACCTAACTTAATCTAACTTTATATATATATATATATAAAATGTTCAAATGTTTTTGCAGCTTATGGGGCTTAACTGTCATCAGGCCCTAAACTTACAAACTACTTATGAACTAGCTAATACTAAGGACGGCACAAATATCCATGCCCGAGGGGGGGGGGGGGTTTCGAACCCCCGACCGTAGTGGCCGTGCAGACCGTGACTGGCGCGCCGCAGTCAGCTCGGCCACCGCGGCCGGCCACGGCGGATCCCGACCATTGCTGGCGTCCATTCCGTACCCCGGCGGCACGGCCTGGTGCAGCAGTCATGCCTGGAAAAAATGTCTCATAATCGGTTTATGAATTCATGTCTGGTGCGGTTTGAAATTTTTTCCGTTAATTCATTGATAACTAGAAAATGTACTTCATTTCTGATAAGTTGGTATGTGTCCGAGTTTGGTAGTTGTAGTCTGAGATGGGAAACAAGATGGTCATATGTAGGGCACTCGAAAGTGACGTGTTCTGGAGTTCCTTCCGGAGCTCCACAGCCACACTCTGGAGTCGCCTGCTTCCTGAACCGACATAGATACGTCGGGTACGGGCCATGGCCGGTGAGAAAGTGAATCAACCCTCTGCTTGGCTGGAAGTATCTCATTCTGAGTCTTTCTGATACACTTGGGAGGAACTGATGTGTCCTCCTTCCAGAGTCATCCTGGTCCCAGATGTTTTGCCAAATTTTCTAGTCCCCGAATTTCGATTTCCCGTTTTCCCTCCACCCTAGCTTCCATGATTTCCTGAATCTTGTCCCCATTTCCCTTTTTCAGCCAGTACGCCGCCGCCAGCTCCCGAATCTTGATATCTAGGGGACAAAGCCCCATCAACACCAAGAGGGCGCCGCCCCGTGACGTCCTGTATGCCCCAATTGAGTGAAGTAGGATACTTCTCTTAATTCTTCTCACCGCCATTGCAGGCGCCACCCTAGTGAGTCTGTGGGCCGCTGACAGATCCGTAGCCCATGATGGATGTCAGAATACTGTTGTGATACAATTTGATGAGATTGCACATCAAGCCTCCATCAATATAGAATTTTTCGGAGAGGCTGGTCAGGACTCGACTAGATGGCTGAAAGGTTTCAATCAGGTCGCCAATAGAAGGAGGATGCTACAGTGTGTTCGGAAAAATGCATATTATCCTGGCAAGTTAAAACTGTGGCCGGGCCGGGATTCAAACCCATCTACTTTGCCTTTCGCTGGCAAGAGCGGCAAATTTCCTAGTTTCAAATCCCCGCACGTCACAGATTTAATCAGCCAGGAAGATTAATATCAGCGCACACTCCGCTGCAGAATGAAAGTATCATTCTAGAAACATCCCCTACGCTGTTGCTAAGCCATGTTTCCACAATATCCTTTCTTTCAGAGGTGTTGGGCTCACCTTGACTGTCCGATACCATCCGTCGGCTTTGACCAACTGCGTCATGTATTACGTCATTTTGTCATGAATGTGTTTCTATTTGTTTGTTACTAGTCGCTGATTATATTGTAAATGTGTCAGAGGTAATATTTATTAGAAAGCATTTATTTATGCGGTTAGTTTTGAACGATTTTGCAAGAATGCATTTTTTTAATTTTTTTTACGTGTTTCGTATTTGTGTAATAACATATTGTCATGTAATATTTATTAGAATGCATTTATTTATATACCTACGCGTTTTGTGTTGAACAATTACTACAGCAATAGGAAATACCCCAGTTATATTTATAAGGACTGAAGTGCAGTTGATGAGTCCGCGATTAGTGTTTCATGTGCAGACGTCGGCAATAACGACACAGCGCATCATGTTAATAAAGTTACAGTTCGTGTCCGTGAGCTTATTAAACATCGATCTGTCGGCATCACAGCACATTAATCTGGTCATTTCTGTGACTGCAGTAAAATATAGTTCTGTCTCCATCCCGTAAGACTTTTTTTTTAATATACTGAAAGAGGAAGACTTATACCGCACTTAAACGAACGCACGAAAGCGCGTGCGCAACAGTTTTGGAAGTGGTTGAAGTTCCATCAAATTTATGGTTTTACAGGTATAATGATGACATTATTAAAACCAGGTAGATGGTATCCTGCGCTTTACTTGCCAATATGTGGTATTGTATGCTTTACTTCCCACTAATTTACTAGCAGTGAAATGACCGGCAATCAGATTACTGGTCTTTACAGATCGTGCCTGTGAGCTTATTATACATCGATCTGTCCTCAACACGTGTTTTTTTTTCCCTTTTACACAGCACATCAATCTGGGCATTCCTGTGACTGCTGTAAAAGATAGATCTGTCTGCTTCCTCTGATATATATATGGAGAAACACGAACATTTTTGGGAGCATTTTTCTCTGAACAGACTCCGTTACCTCGGCTTATTTGGTTAACAAAAGAACATCGCAAAACGTAACTTCACTTTTACAAAAGCATCCCTCCACGTCACAAAAACTAATTCAGCTTCTGTGTTTCCATGAAATATTGCCACAAAACAATGTCAGGGATTATAAATTTATAATTATAGTGATCTTTATTTCAGTTTTACACTTCTCTAGTCTCTCGCGCCGTATTCACCAGTTTCGAAATTGTACTTATTACGAATAAAAGCTCTCCTGATACTACATAATATTCAAGAACTTCAATAAACGAGCCATTTTGAGGGTGATTTTGTGTCCTACATTGTCCGGAAGTGCTACTTTCATACAGTGAAATGTTATCATTGCAAGTTTTTTTCTATGTTTAATTTTTATTTCAATATTGGTATTGCTATTAATATTGTTTTTCTATTTAGAAGTTCCCCGCCCAAAACCCCTTATTTCCCCGGTAGTCCCGTTAAATTCTTTTACTTATTTTTTCTTTTTGTTTTGCTTACATTTATATTTGTGAAGTTGTTTATTTCATGGTTTTATCGACGCCACATTACATTCGCGTTGAAATATGAATGTCGGTTATCGTCATGACGATGTGCCTGACGTCATGGGTCAAAGCATGGGTTTCGGAAGATCAATTATTGCCCATCCCAAGGTTGTTGCTAAGTCCTGTTTCCACAATATTCTTTCTTCTAGGGGTGTTAGTTCTGCAAGTTTTACAGGAGAACTTCTGTCAAATTTGGAAGATAGGGGGCGAGGTACTAGCGAGTCTAAAGCTGTGATGACGAATCGTGGAGCTGTTTCACACATGAACATTGAACTGCAGTTTCTGCTCTAAACTCTCACATGGACGGCGAAATGGCTGACAGGTAAAGAGAGCTACTTATTTTGTAATTTGCTAATCAATTTGCTCTGATTGAGCTGACAGATTTTAGCTTGATAATGTATTACCCGTTACTTCATGATACCGTCTGTGAAATTGTTGGGTAAAAAGAAAGTACACAATGTACTGATTTAGTACGCATTTGTATTTGTTAATGATAAATTGGAGGCTCCCAGGTTTAAAGGACATGTTCTGTTTATAATTATGCCCGCCATAATGATCTCAGTAGTGACAAGACAGGGTTTAGTTGTTGTAATTTTGATAAAGGGCTTTGACATCTTCTGACTGTAGTTACTGGTCACATTGATAGGGGACCCAGACAGCCGTGATTTCTTATTTAGAATTTTCTTGTTAAATTGATTTTTTTTTTAATTTTGTAAATGTTAGACTTCTCCTGACCATGGAAATTTTAATTTGCACATATTTTTACTTTTACACTTTGTTGTTATGGTCTTCAGTCCGGAGACTGGTTTGATGCAGCTCTCCACAATACCCTATCCGGAGCAAGCCTCTTCAACTTCATAGAAGAACGGCAACCTACATCTGTCTGAATCTGCTTTCTGCACCCATCTCTTGGTCTTTCTCTGGTCTTCCCACATACTTCCCTCCAACGCTAAATTCACAATTCCTTGATGTCTAAGAATGTGTCGTTCCAATCGATCCCTTCTTTTAGTCAAGGTATGCCAGAAATTCCTTTTCTCCCCAATTCTTTTACACCTATTGAGGATATATTTGCAATTTTGGTTAACATACTGTGTAATTTTATAGAGGGCATGGCTGCTTGGTATACGACTTGGACGCACAGTTGTACAGAATGCTTAACGAATCGGTTTAGTATTGTGCATGACGTTGACTTTATATAGTTACACTCGCATGTTAAAATGCAAATTGCTAGTCTATGTGGGCCCACAAAGCTTCTGTTTCTTATTCTTCGTACTGTAAAGACACATACGTCTACATATGCTAATGTGGTATTCGATTTTATAACAGCATTGAAGACGGCCACCCAGTGACCGAAATCGATATGCAATATCAAATAAAGATTTCATGCGACCAAAGCTGTTTCTTGCATTATAAATGCCAGAGGGATAGAAGAGAAACGCCGCATGGCCTTTTGGGATACCAATTCGATTTTACACAGAGTATGCGAAAAAACATGCCCCTTCCCCCTTTCTAACAGCAACGTTCCGTAGGGCTCAAGAGGAGTGAAGCGTTCCTAATGATTCCAAACAGGGCAGGTAATTTACGTTTCAAGAAGGGTCGTCGAACAGATTCACGAAACTGTAGGCCTTCATCTTTGAAGTCGGCCTGATGTAGAATTTTTTATCCTATGCTTGCGTATTATGGCATTTCTGGAGATGGGAAGACTAGTCTGTAGGAACCACCATTTTTTCACGGGACTCAGAAAGTAGTAGATTCAGACTCACAAGTAACCCTCTTTCTTAACTGCATCTACTACATAGACATTCCGCAAGTCACATTTAAGTGCATGGTAGAGGTTTCATCGAACCGCTTTTATGATATTCTCTATAGTTCCATTCTTTAATAGCTCGCGGAAAAAAGGAATACCTAAACCTTTCTGTTTTCGATCTGATTGCTCTTAGTTTATTATGACGATCATGTCTCCCTCTGTAGATAGGTGATAACAATATATGTTCGCAATTGAAAGTAAAAGTTGGTGAAAGAAATTTCTCTAATAGATCTCGCCGCATGGAATAACGCCTTTCTTTTAATGAGTTCCACCGCAACTCTTTCATCATTTCCGTGTCATTCTCTCCCCTATATCGCGATAATACAAAACGAGCTGCCCTTCTCTGACATCTCTCTAAATCGTGCGTAGGTCTCACCTGTTGTGGATTCCATAATGGGCAGCAATACTCCAAATTAAAACGAACAGGTGTAGTGTAGGCAGTTTCTTCAGTATAACTGTTGCATCTTCTAAGTGTTCTGCCAATGAAACGCAGCCTTTCGATCGCCGTCCCTACAATATTTTCTGTGTGTTCTTTGAAATTTAAGTTGTTCATAATTTTTATTCCTAGGTATTTAGCTGAATTTACGACATGTAGCTTTGACTGATTTATCGGGTAAATAAAGTAACGGATTTCTTTTAGTGGTCATATGGATTACTTAAAACTCATAACCATTAAGGGTTAATTGCTAATTTTTGCACCATGCAGATATCTTATCTAAATCATTTTGCTTTTGCTTTTGATCTTCTAAGGACTTTATCTAACCGATAAATGACAGCATCATCCGCGAACAGTCTAAGAGAGCTACTCAGATTGTTTCCTACATCGTTTATAAAAAATAAGGAACCGTAGGGTCCCTATAACACTAACTTGTGGAACGCCAGATATCACTTCTGTTCTACTCGATGACTTACCGTCAACTACAACGCACTGTGTTCTTTGTGATAGAAAATCTCAAACCCAATCGCAGAACTGTGGCGATATTCCACAAGCACGCAATTTGAGGTGAGGTACAGTGTCAAAAGCCTTCCGGAAATCTAGAAATACGGAATCTATTTTTGGCATCCCTTGTCGGTAGCACTCATGACATCATGTGAGTAAATAGCTAGCTATGTTTCACAGGAACAATACTTTCTTAACACATGTGGCCTATGGGTCAGTAGGTTGTTCTCTTCGAGGTAGTTCGTAATATTTGAGGAAAGTATATGTTCTAAAATCTTACTGCAAACCGACGTCAATGATATAGGTCTGTAATTTTACCGATCACTCCTACTGCCTTTCTTAATATTTGAGAGATCTATATAAGTTTCCAGCCTTTGGATACGGAACATTCGCTGAGCGAGCGGTTGTATATGATAGATAGGTATCGACGTATTGCATCAGCATACTCTGAAAGGAATGTAATTGGTATACAATCGCAAGGCATTTCACAAGGACCTGAAATGTCTCCTAATAAAAAAAAAAAATACGAACGTACAGAATATCAGATCAACTGTGTGATTGGATTAAAGAATCTGCAATCATAAAAAAACTCCTCCTGTCACCAATTATAGCACAAAATGGTATACTTCAGATCTGCACTCAATCATATACACAAAGTCCCATTCAGCCCTCTTGATGAACAAAAGGAAATTAAAACTTTCAAAGAAATTTCACACAGAAATGGATACGACCATAATATAAGTGACAAACATGAGACTGAAATAAAAAGAAACAATGCACAAAATGTTTTTCGTTGTGTTCGATTACTTACAGCCGGCCGCGATGGCCAAGGAGACTAAGGCGCTCCAGTCACGGTCTACACAGCCACTACGGTCGGGGGTTCGAATCCCCCCTCGGGCATGGATATTTGTGCCGTCCTAGTTCGTAAGTAGTTCATAAGTAGTTTGTAAGTTTAGGGACTGATGACCCCGTAGTTAAGTCCCATAAACTATACAAACATTTGAACATTTTGATTACTTACACAGTTTTAATATCCAATGTTAATTTTTACGTATTTTTGTTTATTCGTAATTTTCTATATCTTATAAAAGGTTGTTAATAATGATGGTTTCAATCAAAAAACGAAGTTAAATTTTTCAGTAGTTGTTTCATTATTACTTGACGCCGTTAGTGTTTGATTGTTCACCTTGTGGAGAGCTACGACGCTGTTTTTGGAAAATCATCTCCATACGTAGTAATGGCTTTCCAAGGAGCTAAGCCATTCAACCGTCGTTATAGATGACGACGAGGTGTTCAGCTCGTCTATATACACATAAATAAAAATTGACACAACACGTGGAATTAGAGATCACAAAATGTCTTATCTAACTGAATTCGAAAACAAAACAGAAACTATATCTCACACTAGCATTTGAACTACCGAGTCTATGGTCATGAGGCCACAACGCTACCACCTAAGCTACACCAACGCATGCTGCAACTGTTTTCATTATAGGTACTTACGTATACTTGCTAAACTTCAAAGTCGATTTTCTAGGAAATTTTTGAGAGTTGCGTCGAATTGCTTTGGATGATTGTTATTTAAGTTTTGACCTTCACGTACCATAAATATAAAGAAATTCTAAAATCCGATACCCATGTGGTCTCCTTGTTAGTTACATCTGAAAATTCTTTCCCGTAACCACCAATTGTACACTGCCGAAATACTGATGATAATATAACACATCCTGTTACAACCGCTTACGTGATGTTACGAATCGCCGATTATATGTGTTGCGTAAGTGTATTGCGACATAATTTTATCTTATTTCATAACGGTAGCCGCGTGCGTCACATCTTACTCTACTCTTGCGTGTACAGATGCGTTGGCATTAAACATATAATTAAAATTAAAAGTTCATTGTACATTCCAAAAGGAAAATAGCGAAATTTTCTTCGAACAAGAACTGGGTACGAAAATGAAAGGTTAGTATTGCGCTAGTATTTAAGGCATCAGAAATGAAGTACTTTTTCGATTACAGAACTGGAAGTAAGAAAACAGATTGTGTTTTGTTGAAGGGTCGATGAGTGTACTTGTATTTCCTCTGAGGTGTTTATTGTATTAATAACTTTATGTACACTCTTGTTTTTAATACACACTTTTAACCATCAACACCCCCCTCCCATCTTACACCAACTATCAACAACCTCTCACTTGACATCGTTTATCCCCCTACCCGATCACCAGTCATCCACAGTCCCCAACCTCCCATCACTGACAATTATTTCACACTCTCTTCCGATACCGTTTAGTTACCTTCCATCAGCAGTTCCGCACCACTGTAATTTAAGACCAACAACTTGTTATACTCAACATTTAACACACGCCACCTACCTGTCACCTATTGGCGGTCGCAAAGCTCTATAAAAATGATATGTAAGTGATGAAATCGTCGTTTGTAATATAATTATTCCTATTATAAAAACCACTGGATTTATTGCGGCATGAATATATGCGCATCTGTCTTGGAACTTTCTTCTTCTGCAAACTCTATTTTTTCAAAAATCCCAGAAATGTCTCTACACAGAACACTGGTTCACCATTAGTTTACATCCCAAAGAGTGGCAGATACTGACCATTCACTGACGGCGCACTGAGAAAAGCTTTTACAAAAGAGGAAAATCACGCCGATAAAATGATAGGACATCTTACTATGACCAAAATTTGGAAACGGTGGAAATATTTACAAAATAAAATATACAAAAGTTTCGTAGTAGCATAGTATTTAATTAAAAGTGGAATGTACATCGACAAAAATACCTTTTGAAATTTAACAACAATTTTTTCATGGTAGAGAGAACTGAATCAACTCGAAAAAAGAAAAGACAGGAATTACGTAGAGCCGCGGCGGAGCGGCCGAGCACATTGAGGTGCTATGCTATGACGCGCGAGGTCGTTCCCCGTCGAGGGTTCTAATCCCCCCTTGGGCATGGATGTTTGTGCTGTCTTTAGCATAACCTAGTTAATAAATAGTTTGTAAGTTTAGGGACTGATGACCCCGCAGTTAAGTTCAAAATGTTCAAATGTTTGTAAATCTTATGGGACTTAACTACGGGGTCATCAGTCCCTAAACTTACAAACTACTTATGTAATACTTACGAACTAGGACGGCACAAATATCCATGCCCGAGGGGGGATTCGAACCCCCGACCGTAGTGGCCGTGCAGACCGTGACTGAAGCGCCTCATCCCCTCGGCCACCGCGGCCGGTCGCAGTTAAGTCCCATAAGCTTTACAAACCTTTGAACATTTTGAATTACGTAGGTTTATTGACGTTACTCGAATTTTTCTCCGAACACTTGTATACAGTGGGCGTATTACATATTTTTCTAACAATAGGCTGACTAATGTTCACAGAATTTAATCACAACGTCTTTCAGAGCAAACGTTACGAAAGAAGCAGAGCTAACTCGTGAAGGAATTCATAAACATTTATCGCTAATCACAGCCTTACTCTCTAGATCTTTTCCTGTATATGTGGACAGGATTGCATACGATGCATCTAGATTCTTACTAAAGAAATACATCTAAAACGAAAGAAGATGCTCATTTTTAACGAAAGAAGCGAAACCTAAAGGTTTGGTGTTGATTTACTTCTGTCTATCCGCTAGAAGACATTGTGTCAGAGCTATATATAATAATAAGGTCTGTATATAATTACATTTGCATCAGGTAACAGTGATAATGGGAGCTTTATTTTGAGTGTAGAAATGAATAGGATAACCGTCGCTGTTTAGTCCCTTCCAAAAACCAACAACCAACCAACCAGCTTACTTGTACTTTACTAAAGAGTCTGCCAGAAAAACGTTTGACAGGCTGTATCGAGATACCGGCACAATCGTTTGATTTGAGTTACGGGTGTGTTGTAGTACGGTTTTGTCTCAACAGATGTTGTTACTTTAATCTCGGTATTAGGATAACTCGATGGCTGGAGCACACTTGACATTCGAGCAACGAAAATGTATTGTGAAGTGGTTTTTTTTTTTTTTTTTTTTTCAAATTTGATAATGCCGTTGAAGTGGAACATCAGTGGAGGCGAGATTTTCACTCAAAACCGCAAACCTTCCTAACAATGAAACGCGTTATTTACAATTTTGAATTTCATGGCACGATCTGTGACATTCTCAAAGAAAGATCAGGAAGACAGCATACAGCAACAAGTTTTGCTTCGTCGGCTCTAGTGTTGAAAATCTTTGTTACTTCTTCTCATCAGTCTGCTACGCAATGTGCATGTGAATTGGGTTAGCAGTATAAGCGTGCGAAGATACTGAAAGCTGCAGTGGAAAGTTTACATTTCACGATTACAGCACGCTATTAATGATGACGATCCTGATCCCCGAATCCAATTTTGCGAATGGTATCAGCGAATATTTGAACTGGTGTGTAGGATGTATGAGACAGGCGAAATACCCTCAGACTTTAAGAAAAATGTAATAATCCCCATTCCAAAGAAATCAGGTGCAGACATGTGTAAAAATTACAGAACCATCAGTTTGATAAGTCATGGTTGCAAAATTTTAACACGAATTATTTACAGGAGAATGAAAAGCTGGTAGAAGCTGACCTCGGGAAAGATCAGTTTGGGTTCAGGAGGAACGCAGGAACGCGGGAGGCAATACTCACTTTACGTCTTATCTTAGATTAAGGAAAGGCAAACCTACATTTTTAGCTTTTGTAGATTTGGAGAAAGCGTTTGACAATGTTGACTGGAATACACTCTTTCAAATTCTGAAGACAGCAGGGGTAAAATACAGGGAAAGGAGAGTTATTTACAACTTGTACAAAAGGCAGACCGCAGTTATTAGACTCGAAGGGCATGAAAATGAAGCATCAGTTGGGAAGGGAGTAAGACAGGGTTGTAGCCTTTCTCCGATGTTATTCAATTTGTACATCGAGCAGGCGGTGAAGGAAAGCAAGGAAAAATTTGGAATAGGGATTAAAGTTCAGGGGGAAGAAATAAAAACATTGCGTTTTGCTGATGACATTGTAATTCTGTCAGAGACAGCAAAGGACCTGGAAGAGCAGTTGAATGGAATGGACAGTGTGTTGAAGAGAGCGTATAAAATGAAGATTAACAAGAGCAAAACAAAGATAATGGAATGCAGTCTTAGAAAATCAGGCGATGCCGAAGGAATTAGATTAGATAATGAAACAATGAAAGTGATAGATGAGTTTTGTTACTTGGGTAGTAAAATAACAAATGATGGTCGCAGTACAGAGGATATAAAATGCAGAATGGCAATGGGAAGAAAAGCATTTTTGAAAAAGAGAAATTTGCTAACATCGAATATTAATTTAAGTGTAAGGAAGTCTTTTTCTGAAGGCATTTGTGTGGAGTGTTGCCTTGTACGGGAGTGAAACATGGACAATAAGCAGTGCGGACAGGAAGAGAATAGAGGCTTTTGAAATGTGGTGCTACAGAAGAATGCTGAAGATTAGGTGGGTAGATCGCATAACTAATGAAGAGGTACTGAACAGAATTGGTGCCGGCCGCGGTGGCCAAGGAGACTGAGGCGCTCCAGTCACGGTCTGCACGGCCACTACGGTCGGGGGTTCGAATCCCCCCTCGGGCATGGATATTTGTGCCGTCTTTAGCATAAGGTAGTTGATAAGTAGTTTGTAAGTTTAGGGACTGATGACCCCGTAGTTAAGTCCCATAAGCTTAACAAACATTTGATTTTTTTTTATTTTTTTTTTTTTTTTTTTGACGGAATTAGTGAGAAAAGGAATTTTTGGCGTACCCTGACCAAAAGAAGGGATCGCTTGGTAGGACACATTCTTAGACATCGAGGAATCGTAAATTTAGCATTGGAGGGAAGTGTGTGGGGTAAAAATCGAAGAGGGAGACCAAGAGACGCGTATAGTAAGCATATTCAAGTGGATGTGGGTTGCCGCTCTTATGAGGAAATGAAAAGGCTTGCTCAGGATAGAGTAAGGGGAGAGCTGCATCAAACCAGTCTCCGGACTTAAGACCATAACAACAACAACATCAGCGAATGGTAAATGACACGAACAATTTGTTACGAAGATATTGTGGAGCGAGAAGGCACACTTTAAACTGAATGGAACCATAAATCGACATAACAGTGTGTACTGGGCACCGAAAAAAAATCGCATGGTTATGTGGATAGCCGCGATGGAATGGCGGACGGCTCTATGGCGCCTGGCTGCGGAGCGCGTAGTTGCACCCTGTCGGAAGTCTGAGTCCTCCCAAGGAATGAGTGTGCGTGTGCGTGTGTGTGTGTGTGTGTGTGTGTGTGTGTATTGTGCTTAGATTAGTTTAAGTTAGTTTAAGTAGTTTGTAAGCCTAGGGACAAAGGGACAAATAACCTCAGTAGCTGCCATAGATTTACAAACATTTGATTTGTCTGTGTGGGTAAGGCGGTAGGACTTTTATGCCACTGTCACTGAAGAAGTTTACCTGGAAATGTTACACACATCATTTTTTTCTGGTGTACAGGTGCTCTATGGAGCGGTCTCCACCCCAGTACCACCTAGCCATAAGAGCTTTCCTGGATGACTTTTCAGAGGCTTTGGATTGGACGAAGAGGGCCCATTGAGTTGCCTCCACGGTCGCAAGATCTAACTCCTATGGACTTTTACTTGTGGGGAACCGCGAAAGATAACGTCTATCGACGTAAGCCACACGTGCTGGAGGAACTTTGTCCAGATGTTACTGTAACATGTGCTGCGGTCTCATTCACTGACGTAGTTGCGGCGACCACTCGTCGTTCCGCTTTGTGTATTGCCGTCTACGATCAACATTTTGAACTTTTAAAGTAAGCGTGTGCTAAACTGAAGGTTGTACCACATGTGTGATCCATTATTAAATATAAATTAAACACATAAGTAATAATTATAATTGGTTGGACCAGAACACTGTAATATATATCTTTTATTTATTTATTCACTAGATATATTTTTCTACAAAACTGCCAACGTCAGGTATCTTTCTGCAAACACGTTTTGCGTTACCAATACTTAGCCAAGTATTAGATAAATAAAATGTACAAAATTTCAGTTATATATAGAGCAGTACATACTTTTTTTGTGGTCTACACAATCTTACAGTAACATGCCTTCATACACATTTCTTCACATGATACAAGCGAAAACAGTTTGCATCTTTTGACAAACACAAGAACACATCACATTTTTCACATCTTGTGCAACAGCTTCTGCAACAACATCTTCCAGATTTTAAGTTATCAACAACATACCAGTGATCAAATACGTTCCGAAAAGCTGAAATTCTGCGCATTGGTAGGAAAAGACTTGCCACAAACATAATCGAATTTGAAATATCTAGTAAGACCGCACTATTCTGTCAGCCACTCCTTGTATGATTTCTGTGGTTGCTTTGAAAAGCGAAACAACTTGTATCTAGCAGCAGCTACATGCACTTGAGCGTCATAATATTCTGTCAAGACAAAATTAAAATCACAGTTACTGAATTAGTCAGGCCGAATATAAGCAAACAATTTTCCTAGCAATTCAAATGCCAAGAGAGAAAATATGCATGTCATGCCTCACCTTGAACGTTGTATGCTGAAATGGTGCAGCAGTTGTTTTACATAGTCAGTTCTTTCTTCCTTCTGTTGACCCTTTCCCTTACAGCGTTGCCAAATGGCAACGTTATTTTTATCTGTTCCTCTAAGAACAACCATATGTCCCAAAGATTGTAAACAACAGTGCAGGACTTCCCAGAATTCATGCTTTGAAGAAACAGAGATCATTAGGCTACAGTGTACTGACAAAGGATGTATTGTTTCTTCATGTCTGAGTTGGAGTATATGCATAGCAATCAAATTATTATATAAAGGAAACAAAATAATTTGAAAATTTTATTAATAAATTATTGTCAACTGTCTAAATTAATAGAAAACAGTTGTTAGTTACGATAAAGGAAACATATTCTGCCCAATGATGCCATAGCGAGTCATCCTATTGTAATCTTAGGAATAGAAATATGTAAAAAAATATTTTTGTCCAGAAATTAATAAAATTTGGTGTTGAAAGGATTAATCTCAAGCACTCGATATACATGCACAAGTGTTCGTGGTGTGAGTCGAGTGGTATTCATCACTTCTTGTCACTGCATTTGTTGTGACTGAGCAGCCATAATCAGTACCATATGTTGTGACTTGACAAGAAATGTCATAAGTCTATCGTTTCATTAGCCATCGTAAAAAATTTTCAAAGTTGAACACATGACAAATGTAAAATTCTCATAATTGAAACCGGTATGCACACTCTTTGGAAACAAACATCCAAAAGTATCCAGCGCACCACTCTCTCTCACGATCTCCTCAGCCCTTCTATACCTACCTTCTCCTCGCATAGATTGAGCTTTCTTTCACTTTCAGTGCGTTAATTGGGCTATTGCCTACAACGAAGAGCAACAGTAAGCATATGGCTACGGGTATGTTAGGATAAAAAGCCTCGTAAACAGCAAGGTAACGATGGTTGAGTTTTGGGCTAAATGCACGAAGACGATAGAGAACCAGTAGTGACTGTCTAGAAAGCCGTACTTGGCTTATCAGGAGAGAATAAAAATAAACCCGATATACTACCAAAGGGTAGTGTACAGGAACTGGCAAATATACCTCATCTCTGTCTCCCAGCATAATAGCTCGCTGGATCCAAGGTTATTCTATAAAAGGTTGGGCCCGAAGCGAAACGATCTGCTATTGGCCGTTGAAATGACGTCAGCGGCGAAGCAGTACTACTAGCGAGGTGCGCGGAGCGGCGCTGCGCCGTCACGTAGAACAACACCAAACTCAGAAAAGTTAACGGTTTACGCATTGCTTATTGCAGTTACATATAGCTTCATGTAGATGTAACGCAATCGAATAAAAATTCGGTCCGTAAGAATATTTTAATGACCTCCGGCGCCAATTGAAGATATTTCTGCGAAATGACGTCGGCTAATCTCTGAGATTTTTTTAAGTCTGTCACTTCCGTTAATCTCTTTGAACAGCAGCTCAAACTCTGAGATCTGTAGCATCCACTCGCAGACAGCACTAACAAACCTCCTCGTGATAGAAATTCTGTCCACCCGTATTCTGCGAGGTGTTTTGGAGGAGTACAAAGTCGTTCATTAGACGACACCCCCAGTGAGATCTCATATTTCGCAGCACGGCGTGCATTGTAGCCTGCCAAATATTTGAATCCTTCAGTTGGGCATTCAACATTTGTCACAGCAGACGGTGCAGCAGCCTCACAACTAAAACTTATGTTCTGGCTCTCTGCTTCCCCATCTGGCATGGTCATTGCTTCAGACATATTCGGCAAAATTCCACACAGCGGACAAAATGACAGAAATTGTTGTCTTCTTCCTGTCTGACAGACGAAGTATTATACAGTGGAATGTATTGGGCATTTTTTCCCAGAAGCAATAAACGCAGCCGATATTTTACTTCTTATGGCCGAGGATGCTGATGGAAATGGCCAATACCTCTAATCTGTGAAAACAAATTTTCAAGACAGTCCTGGTTCAGCCGTGCTGTTAACCCGCGAGGACTTGCGCGTGTGGATTTTGCTCACAGTAATTTTAAAACAATCAGCAATTTACCAGATTTAAATAGTCAAACGTTTGTGTTTTCTTATAAACCGCAACTAGAAGCACTTATTTAGACACATTAAGTACATTACAAACTGTTCTTTGACTGTCAGAAAAATATTATACACGCGATCGATCGCGTAACTTTTAAAGGTGCATGTTCTCGCAGGTTATTATACACTTAATGCTAGTGACAAAAAGGCAGAATGAAGGCCAAATAAAGAATTAATTGACATTAAGAGTCCTTTCTGAAATGGTAACAGCTACCTTCGGTTTCCAATCTGTATTGTTTCACAGCACAAATACCTTATGTTGAGAATGCTGCTCGTTTGTTCCATAGGCACTTGCTAATGTCTTTTTGTCAACTATTCTGGGAGAATTTAAAATGTCAAACTAATCATTAATATATTAATCGAATTTTCTGTCGTAAAACACACGAATAAACGAAACAAAACATACACTGTAAACAAAAAGCTACTGCAGGGCTACCGCTACAACTGTCGCCGCGTGCTTCGGCGGTGACTTCATGCGCAGTACGACGAATTTCTACCTCGGACTGCGCAGTCCATTCGGGCCCCCTCTGGCTGGATCCAACAAGAGCCGGCCGTGACGGCCGAGCGTTCTGCGGCGCGTCAGTCACGGTCTGCACGGCTACTACGGTCGGGGGTTCGAATCCACCCTCGGGCATGGATATTTGTGCCGTCCTTAGTAGTAGCTAGTTCATAAGTACTTTATAAGTTTAGGGACTGATGACCCCGTAGTTAAATCCCATAAGCTCTACAAACATTTGAACATTTGATCCACAAGGGTGGGCGAAAAACCTCTTTGAGATGAGACGCAGTATTGTCCGAAATCACACCACATGCATAACTTACATAATCAGGCGATGACGGATTATCCTTTTTTTTTTTTTTTTTTTTTTTTTTTTTTTTTTTTTTTTTTCAGTGCGGATACACTCTCGTTTCTAACTCTTACGCGAATCGGCTGCATGGCGTGAATACGAGTGATATTGGGCAAGGCACCATCTACGTCAGCAGTGTATGGATAAGTTGAGAATTTGCGTCTGACGGGAGACGTGCTAGAGTAGCCGCACGGTCGTGGTGCTCACTGTGTCCACAGTGGACTAGAAAGCCCAGGTTCGGATCCCAGCGGGGTACAAATTTTCAACTTTCCCCCTTGATTTAATTCTATGCCCGCTAGCAGCTGTTCGTTCTCGTATATTCCTTACCGTGCGCGAATGACCACTCGGTCTGCCGCGTCATGCTACGGATTGTACGGTCGCTCCGGTCGTAGGTTGGAGTCGCCATTCGGCCGTGTGTGTGTGTGTGTGTGTGTGTGTGTGTGTGTGTGTGTGTGTTTCTCTTAAGTTGGTTTCAGAAGTTCTCTGTAACTCCAGGAACCAACGATTCTAGTAGTTTGGTCCCTTAGGATTACGGTTGGTGCGAAATTAGAAGTTCTATTGTTCCGCACAGAAGTTCGTTGACTGTCACATGGGAAGATTTTGCTTAAACTACTTGAGATCCGACCACAAATTGCTTTGTTTCTGGAAAGGGCTAGGACAACAAAGGAAAAAGACTTACATTCCAAAATAACAGATAATATAATTATTTTAAAAGTGGCATATTTTACGGGTTTCTTTGCGAAATCAATACGTTTATCCTCGGCTTGTAAACAAACGTGCTGAATATTTGCTGACACAAGAGAAATACCCAGTTCTCTTCGGAAGTTTAAACTTTACCAACACAAGTCTCAAGTTCCAAACATTTCGGTGTACTAGAATTGACAATAACGCTCGATACCGACAGTAAAAATGGTAATTCACAACTAAGTCTGCACTTATTGAAAATAATAAATAATTATAGCAAATATTTTCCTAAACTGTATAATCGACAAGTAAATGTCTGGTTTTCAATACCTTCTTTTTTTGTGGACGAAGGAACATTTTCAGAGAATGAAATTCAAGCTAATGCAGTATTTCTCGAACTATATGAAAACAACACAATGAAAATAAATTTCTCCGAAATAGAACTAGCAACAGTTTGAAGAAAGCTAGGTGACTGGTATTTATTATCGTCAGAGAAAGCAGTAGCATTATTGATTTCATTCGCAACAACTTACAGGTGTGAAAGCCTATTTGTAACTATAATGGCTAGAAAACAAAAACAAGGCCCGACTGAATGATTCATGATGTGCCCTAAGAGAGACCAAATAGAATATGAAAAAGATCATTAAAAACACGCAACACCAGCCATCTCATTTATCCTTTTATTGATTTAATATAACACTTTAAAATATGTATTTTATTTGTTAAAAGTTTATAAAATTTTGTGTATTTTACTGTAATTTTAAAAATTGTACATTCAACCCTTTTATCAGATGAATTAAGGATGGGTCAGCCTTCTTGCAAGCATGTATTTGTTTTGTTTTACTACCCAGACATGTCTCAGCAAAACTGCGGTATCCTCAGTGGTTTTTCATTTTTCTTGTGAGCGCCAATGGCAATCGTTCACAGGTTTACATTAGGAAACCATGTCATCCCTATTGAATCTGGATTGTCCTGAACTTTTTGGATTGTATTTTGTAACAAATGTGTTTTTGTTATTTATATGTAGTTGTAATAACGTTTCCTCTTGGTCGTTTGCGAATATTTGCGTCTTGTAATTTTTTCCCACTCTGAACTTCAGTTAGACACAAAACTCGTTTAAGAGTATTAGTTTCTGTATTACCTCGTTCAGGGGTAAATATCTCGAAAAGGTTTGGAACCATTTCTCTAATGAAGAAGAAATAGGGAGTAAACAACGAATAACTTTTCTGAGATGTATGGGTTTCAATATAAGTCTACGATATATAAGGTTGTTTTGAACTGTTTCGTAAATAAACTGTTACGCGATAACCTCGACTACTTTTTGTTTCGTGTAAATCAAGCTTAAACATAGACCACAGTATTTACTGAGATGACTATACAAAAACTAACAAAGAACTACATTAGCCCTCTCATTTTTCGATTTTCGCCTTTCTCAGTGGCAATTTTGTATTGATAACGCTCTTCACATGCTGACATAACGGTTAAAGCTGCCGGAGAAAGTTATAATTTGAGCAAAAAGGAAGTGCACTACATATAGCTTATAGGTCAATCATTTAAAAATACAAATTCCGTATTATTTACAGAACATATTGTCAAAGACAAAAAATTTACCTTTTCAGGATGTCGTTAACTTCTATCTAACAAGCAGTGTCGAAGAATCAGTTGTGTCTTGTTAAGAGAGTGCCTATTGATCAAGAAATTTAGGACAGTTCTACTCGGGAAACAAATTTGTGGAGCACGAACAACACGACCCACTATCGCTCTTGTTAAAGAAAGAGGGAGTAACAAACCGAAATTCGCAATTGTAGCTAAAGGAACATTACACGTAAAACGCACGAAGCACGTGAAATAAAAATGAAATGGATTGTTATCTATAGATATGTTGTTTTAGAATTGTTTACTTTACTTTTGGTTTTCTGATGTAGTTATGAAACCAACAACAAAATTGTTTTGTTTTACTTTTAAGTAGCTTCAGACTAATATGTATCTATTAATAATTGTCGCTATTGGAATTTAATATGAAGGGACTGCAGATGACTGCTGGCGAAAGGTAGGCAGAGTATCTGAGTTTCCCGTAAATGGAAGTAATTTACTAATGGGTTTCTAAATGTCTGCGTTGAAGTTCAGTGGGCATTGTTTCTAGAATATCAGCTTTATTCGCGTACCTTGAATATGTTCCTGAAGAAAGACATGAGCTTTTGGAAATCCTAAACTAAATAATTTTATGAGTTGGTTTACGTTTTAGGAGGCGATCCAGTTATAATATTGTAAAAAGATATAAAAAAGCCAAGATCGCTGATCATCAATTTTTATTTAAGACGACCGGTTTCGCTGAACTATGTCAGCATCATCTGTTCAAATAAAATATTTTACAAGGCCATAATCTTGTAATGTCAATCAGTTGTTATATAACAATTTACAGTGCATTATAATATAACATAATTATCACAGTGAGTGACAATAGCAATAGGGTTTGCTATTGTCACTCACTGTGATAATTATGTTTTATTATAATGACATAGTGCACCTATGCACTGTAAATGTTATATAACAACTGATTGACATTACAAGATTATGGCCTTGTAAAATATTTTATTTGACCAGATGATGCTGACATAGTTCAGCGAAACCGGTCGTCGTAAATAAAAATTGATGATTAGCGATCTTTTTTACAAAATAATTTGATGTGATTAATACTTCCCTCAGTCGGTCCTGACAATATTTCGAGTCCTTGAGTCGTGTGGAGGTAGCAAACGTTTCTCATTTACAAGTCTTATCACATTTGAACACAATGGAAAGAATCACAATAGCCTAGGCCACAGCACTGTGTTAAGAAACCCAGAAATCAGTAGATACCGGCTCTATCACACTGTCCATGGCGTGTTGTTTGAGCCGGCCGCGGTGGCCGAGCCGTCTGCGGCGCGCCAGTCACCGTCTGCACGACCGCTACGGTTGGGGCTTCGAATCCCCCCTCGGGCATGCATGTTTGTGTCGTCTTTAGTATAAGGTAGTTCATAAATAGTTTGAAAGTTTAGGGACTGATGACCCCACAGTTAAGTCCCTCAAGCTTAACAGACGTTTGAAACATTTTTTTGACTTGTTGCTTGACTTCCGGAAGGCGAGCGATACGGTTCTGCACTGCCGCCTAATAAAGAAAATACGAGCGTACGAAATATTGTAGAGAAGTCTTCCAACGTATAATAAATTTTTGGCTTGCCCCAAGGGATTGTTACAGGACCATTACTATTCATAACTCATGTAAACAACCTAGTAGATGACATCGGCAGTTTTCACTGAGGCTTTTCACGCCTTTGTCCATCGATGGTATGGTACGCAGAGAAGTCGCAAAGCAGGAAAAATTTTTGCGAAATTAAGGAGGATGAACACTTGGTGTAGGGAGTACCAAACGCCCCTCAACATAAACAAATATGAAATATTGCGAATACATATAAAACAAGATCATTTTGCCACATAATTACATGGTTACAGAACAATCACATCCACAATGCATCTAGGAATATGCATATGGAGCGATTTGAAATGGAATGATCGCATAAAATAAATCGTGGGTAACATGTCAGGCTGAGGTTCATTGGGAGAATTCTCTGTCCATTGGTAAAGGAAGTAGCTTATGAAATATTCGCACTACCAATATGAATACTGCTCGTCAGTGTGGGATCCACAACGCACAGAGTCGTCGGTGGAATCAGAGAAGATCAAAGGAATAGCAGCACACTTCGATAGAGATTCATTTTGCAATCGCGAAAACGCCATAAAGATAATCAGCAAGCTCCAGTGGCAACACAACACAATATGGCCTAGTATCGAAGTTTCGAGTACGTTTCTAGAAGAGTCAACCAATATATTTCTTCCTCCAACGTATATCTGGCGGAAAAAGCGTGAAGATGTAATTAGAGGGATTGGAGCCCACAGGGAGGGCAATGTTTTTCACGCGAACCTAAGTGATTGGACAAGGAGGAAATGACAATTGTACAAGAAGTACAGCTAGGCTGTCGTTATCGACTTACTGCGCGAAGGCATTGTTATTGACTGCAATCTGAAAATTCGACGTTTTGAAGAATTCAATTTTTCATAGCTCTTCTCCTCTCTACCTCCGTCTCCTCTTCCTCTTCATCCTATCTCCCACCATACCCCCTGCCTCTGTCCATCTCCTCCACCCCTCCTTCTTATATAAATAATGGTACGTCTCATTCATAGTAACATTTTTACAGTTTGTATTTATTCCAATCTTCCAGTACTCTACCTTCTTTTTTCTCCTCCTGTATGTTCACCTATTGCTCCCATTTTTCTCTGTCCATTCTTGTTTCCTCTCGGCCCATCTACTCAGTCCATCCCCCCCCCCCCCCCCCCCAATGAGTAACTACAAATATCTCTTTACTTTCAAGCTGACGGATCAAACGGTCTGGAAGACTCTTGCAAGTACTCTCTGCAGTGCTTCCTGAAAACATAGACAAATAGGCCAACTTTCGTGGTACACATTTCTCATGGTGTAGCTTCGCTTTAAGTTTTGGTAGCATAACTAAAGTAATCCTATGAATTTTGTACATTTAGATTTTATTGGACTTAAATCTGTTTTTGAGACCCCCGTACCCAAAACACCACTTTCCTCATTAAAAGACGTTTCAGATAAGACTGAGTACTCACCATCTGTACATTCACTTTGAGGGGGAACGAAAACTGTACGTGTATCATTCAAAGTACTACTGTGTGCACCACAGCTACTGCTGGGTAATTCAATAGTAGAATTACTGTCACTTCTATTATTAGCAGGTATGTAATTAACATTTGCCTTGGCACAGCTAGTGCTTCGTAAATCAATAACACCAAATACACCTGAGCCACTTCTGGTATAAATGTCTACACAAGGACAGTTGTCAGATGTTCTAGAAACACACCTATGCCTAGTTGCATTCATAAAATCCTTTTCAGAAAAATGGTCCTTACAAACAAGAAAACTAGCACAGTCCACATCAGGTGACAGCTCACAAACACTTCTCCATTTCTGAAGCAACTCTTGAGGTTGGCTGAGAAACCTGTAGAAATGCTTGTTGATAACTTTCTTGGTTGAACATACAGGCAACTTGCAGGAGTATTTCAATGTCAATTTCTTGAGCTGAATATCTTGAAAAACATAAATCGTGATTACATTCACTAGAATAGCTGTTACAGAAACATGAAATAACTAACGGAAATCACACAGCTTGATTCGTGATACTACTAAAAATACATTTAATTCATCTGTAATTAAAATATTGTCAGATAAATATCACACCTTAGTATTACTAATGGACAGTTTTAGTAGGGATTCTCTTCAGTTCCACGGTGAAGGCTTTGAAATTATTGTGACGAGGTTGTGAAGATTTCAGTTCAGAACACCACAAACGAACATGCCGCCTATGCCACCGCCATTGGGCAGATCTCATTGGACAGTTGTAGCCAATTACATCGCGTCCCTGATCACTCTAGCGCCTTTAATTGTATGGAGTGAACTACTGGGTATGTTTCCAGTTTTTACATACAGCTTTCACATCAGTGGCATTACTGGACGGAATCCAGCATTTTGAACTCGCCGTCATGTTACTACTCTAAAGCGTTGGTAGTCAGTGAGTGGAAAAAGCAGTCGTAAAAATAGGGATAGACTAATAAGCCACCTTTTGTCATAAGGGGCAACACATGCATCGTGTTTGGGTTCAAATTTTCGATCCATACATAAACGTCTGGATGTTTGCATCACTAAGATGGCACTGTCAGGCTTAAATAATATCAGTGACTTTCTCAGACTAGTCATACCGCGCACGGCAGTGCGCGGTATTAATATGTTTGCAAACGCCGCGTGCGAATTTCCGATTCTTCAGGGGCCATATCTCAGGTTCTATTCATCTCAGAATGTAGGGGTAAAGTGTTCTGGATATATCTTGGCCTGGTGTTCATTTGTGTACATATTAGAAGAATGGGTATACTATCGCTATCATACAGTACATCGTCAAAATTTTCAAATTTACACACTTCCTGGAGCCCATCCAAATTGAGCAAATCAGTTGGCTTTTGTACATGACGTGTACTCTAGGGTGCGCTTTAAACGGCTTACGAAAGCGCCATTCATTCATGGGCGGTTCCTGAGAAAATCTAAAAAAACCAACGTTCAATTCGTTGTTACGTATTTCGCGGCATGTTGTAGCAGTTCGTCGAGACATGTACTAGAAGTTCACTACCATAGACTCTCAGTTCACGTTAATATATATATATATATATATATATATATATATATATATATATATATATATATATATATATATATATATTGTCCATAGTGTTCAGTGGTACAAATCTCTGAACTCCTACAATCTCTGTTCCGCTGTAACAATCGGGAGAAAATATTTTCTTTTTTATTCCCAAGGTCGAATACACCGTTACCCTTGCTGAGTGGAGTAATATTTACTTAAGGTGTTGCTCGACTTAGGTGGTAAAGTTTTCAGCCCTGTGTCACCATCCCGATAGTCTTTCGTTTCAGCGAACACATAGATATAAATCGCTGCGACACCCAAATAAAAGTCAACGCATCTGATAAACAAAATCTAATAATCAGAAGAACTTAGTTCAGTGGGCCTTTTTGGTCGCAGCGTGTATCCAGAAAAATTGTGAGGGGTCGATCAAACACAAGTTATTTAACAGTTATCTTCAAGATAGAATAGAGCTTTTACTATCTTCATCAATAACAACAACTTTAATTGTTGTTGCGGTCGACCAGTAACACTGCTCGGTCACAACAACTAATCTTAAGATTAGTTAATTTGAAACTAATTCTCTATCTTTCTTTAAAACAAAAACAGAAAATAACCTAAATTGCCACCACCACTTACCGGACACCTCTCATGATTATTATTAAAAAAATAAAACCGAGGGCCGTTCTTCAGGTGTGGGCGAACTAAATTATTCAATAAAAACTGTTTCCCCACATCTCACAAATGTCTGGCTATTAATATCAAGACAGTTCAGGGAATAAAATGAATGTAGTCGACTATGGGTTTGGTTTTTCCTATTTTTTTTTCTTGCCTCTTGTTAAAGAAATTTACTGCAACAACCTCTCTTAAGAATGGCTATTAAATTATGAAGTTTCTACGGTAGGTCTTATGTGGTATCTGAAAACAAATACTTATCCTTTAAAAAAAAAAAAAAAAAAAAAAAAAAAAAAAAAAAAAAAAAAAAAAAAACAACAACTTCACTATTGTCATGAAGGTGACTATTACCATTTACTACCTTACTACTCTTAGCCGGTGAGTATTAACAAATCTCACATTTCTTCTATATATTGAACACCAGCAGTACAAGCCCGAATAATCAATAATAAATACGAGTGGATCTCAGTCCACCCCAAGATACTTCAGACAAGACGCAGCCTCCGACAGTATCTGCAAACACCAACCACTCACAACTCCAATAAAATTAACTCGGACCGTCTGCTATGTCCAAATTCTTAATACCGCTGTATGCTCTAATTTAACTGTTGAAAACCTTTCCACTGATTCATAAGTAATTTCTCGGCTAAGAGAAGTTATTAGTTACGGATAAGGCGTTCAAACAAATAAAAAATGCACTTCATATGTGTGAAACGTATCTTAATGACAATATACTTTCTCACTTTACGAGCAAATTCTCGTAAATATAAGACCAAGAATGCTTATCTCGTAATTAATTATTCATGGTATGAAACTACTTCAGATACCAAAAAGACTCTACAAATGACTAAAGATCGCTTCCTAGTATGCAGCAAGAAATTTGACAAACATACCCTTAATGCTTCATCGTACAATGGTTGCGTCATGTGTAATCTTTTCTTTCCATTCTCAAACACACATCCATTCAAATTTCTTTAGGTATAATAAACTAATTGATTGAATGGATTATCCCTCGACCGTACATGGGGAATAATAAAAAACTTATAACCCAGCGACACATTCTTTTTTTTTTCCCTTCACAGAAATTTATTTAATTTCTTGGCATATGCTTCTGCGTTCCGCGGGAGATTCATTTATTCTTTGCGGCGGCTCAGTAGGTCCGACCAGAGCATTCTACGCCATTTCACTTGGTTTACTCCTAACATTCTCGTACAATCACGCGAAACATGCAACAGTAAAAAAACAATTTTTTTAAAGATAAGTTTACAAAATCATGCAACATTCCATTCAACCTCAGTTGACTGCGATAATTCTCACTATCTCTAACAGAGTTGCTAACATACTCTAAAAACATTCTGTACGGCTATAATGTCCACGAAACAGAACAAACGCACATTTTAGAGGGAGCACTCTTACATGTGCACAACTCTAAACATTGCAGAAGATAGTTCTATTTCTTTAATAAGTGCCGGAAATCTATTTATGAACCGAGGCGAAATAAACTGGTATTGGCGGGTTTCGAACTACCGACCACATGCATCACAACATACCGTACTATCTACTACACCACGGCCAACAACTACGGCATTTTCCCTTCATTCTCGTACTACTGCTGGCAGTTGCTAGCAGCTAAAATGACATTTTTAGAAAAATCAAGTGTTCAGATGTTTGTAAATCTATCGAACTCAACTGCTGGGTTATTAGTCCGTAGCTTACAAACTACTTAAACTAAGGTAAACTTACCTAAGGACAACACAAACACCCATGCCCGAGGGGGAGACTCAAACCGCCGGCCGCGATGGCCAAGGAGACTGATGCGCTCCAGTCACGGTCTGCACGGCTACTACGGTCGGGGGTTCGAATCACCCCTCGGGCATGGATATTTGTGTCGTCCTAGTTCGTAAGTAGTTCATAAGTAGTTTGTAAGTTTAGGGACTGATGACTCCGTAGTTAAGTCCCGTAGACTATACAAACATTTGATTTTAGACTCAAACCCCCGATGGCGAACGGCCGCGCGCACCGCAGCACGGCGCCCCAATGCGCACTGCTAATCCAGGGCGGCCTCATTTTTGGACACTAGATTGTAATTTATCGTATTTGAACGACGTGCTTTTGTTAATACTTCAGTGCGCCACTGCTTTTAAATGACAAAGCGTAAGTTATAATAAGAAACTCATAAAGTACAGAAGGCAAGACGGCGTATGCCAGAGAGAGTTCTGGGCGAGGAATGTCACGTGACATCTCCTAATGTCTCTAATGCCTGGTATACCTAAAATGAAAAGGCGGCGTCAAATCGCCTTTATTTTTGCAAATATCTCTGTAACGGTGCGAGATATGAAAAGAAGATATGAGTTGTAATTTGTTTCTCGACATTTACTGAAATTGAAGATTTTATATGTAACGAGCTCTTACCTGTAGCATTGCTCGCGTTGATTTACTCGTTACGTGTCACAGATCATCGAAGGAACAATAGTTGCGCAACAAATGTCTGTTTTAAATAAAAACCGTGCATAGGATGACGGTAAATACTTCTTTATCGAAATGAACATAAATATATTTTAAATATGAAAAGAAACTGTTTTTGTAACTTCGTGACTAAACCGCTGACTGAAGAAGCTGTAAGATAATTCTGGGATAGACGGCCTTACGGGAAAGATGGCCAACGCCTCTAATTCTTCCACAATCTGCTGTGCAGTGCTGCCAGACAGGTGGTAGGGAGTACGTAATGTTAGATTATTGCCCTTCCGCATGATTCTTTATATTAACGAAAAGTAAGTAATTTTCATGATTTTCGTTGTCTGCATTGAAATTATGTGGTATCCCATAACATTTTGATTTAGACATAACTTAGGTTGTGTCGGCGGAACATTACTGGTAATAATTGTTGGGTCTAACTGCATACCGGTAAGTAGGTATCATGTTTGATTACGAGCTATGGCCATCTCTCCCGGCCGATCGGTACAGAGGCCATATCATCAACCGGATAGATAGCTAGATGGTCACCCGAAAGAACTCTGTTACTCAAGCCGCAGTTCACAACTAGATCGATCGAATCCACTTCGGCAGTGATAGACGAACAACTTCACCTATACCAGAACCATCTACAAAACCAGATGATATTTGGCCTGTGATTTCTAGTGAATCAAACCAAGTTACTCTACCCAAATTCTGAACAACATTTCATGTTTACTATTTAGACCCGATACTCAAATAAACGTAGAAAAATAAAATTAAAGCTACAAACTCAACGTCAAAAGAAAATATTAAAATTAAAATTGAAACTTTATGTAAAAGAAAATAGAAGTAGACTTATTGATGAAAAAACAGGTGGAAAATCTTGGAAGGTTAAAGTACCTGCTAGTCCAGATTCGTCAGATGAAATCCAGTACAAAGACGACTAAAACAACGACGGTCTTCGTGACGAATAGGGCGAGTGCGTTGGATGCGGGGAAGACTACTCGAAAACAAATAAACCGTGTGGTTTGTTTCAGTGTGTCAGGTGTAGGAGATGGTTACACCAATCCGGTTAAGCGTATGTGGACGTGAACGATCGATGTGGTATTGCCATTTTAAAACCAAAATCTAAGCCTACACAGTGAGACTTCTTGTTTATAAACTAAGTGAGCTCTAAAGTAAACTATATGAGTAACTGAGGTGAGTTATTGTTATTTCCTATACTATGTATGTTTCAACGATTGATAAAAAAGCAAAAACAATCACGAATTGCACAATGCTTTTATAAATGAGGTTCAGTCTGATCAGTAATTTATAGACATTAATATCTTTATAGATCAGTTTTACATCAAGAGATTCAGTAAAACCTGTTTCATGTGTTAAAGTTGTTCTTTTCTATTTTAAAGTGTTTACTCCGATAACCATCTATCCATCACATGTCTGGCCATTAACCCTGATACTTAGATGAGATGGCCAAGTGGTATATGGTTTTTTAAATGTTTTTAGCTGGTAAGTAATTTAGTAATTCTTTATAAAAAAAAGTCTACTTCTGCCTTTTATAAAATGAAAATGTAATTATGGATTATTTTAGGTTGTTCTTACGTATTAGGTTTATGATACGGGTTTTAAAAAACATGACATTCTATCCCGAATGTACCCTACGTTATACAACGTGTAAATTATGCAAGATTCAAATGTCATCAATATCAGTTCGGCAGTTTGAAAACCTTGACGTCTTGTGTAGGCACTGCATTCTTATGTTGAACTGTATTACTTACAACATATCAGCCATTAAAAAGTATTTTAATAAATGTGATAAATTTCAAAAGTCAAAGAATAAATAGCTTTTCAAAGGAATCTTCAAGCGTCTCAGAAACATTAATCTTGAAGTTCAGCTGTTCCATTTTTCGAATTATGTACTTAAAATCAACAAATATCTTGAATTACACACTTTCTGAAGTAGCCTTGTTCTTTTTCAGCATTCACGCTATCTCCTTAACCAATTTCATCAAAACTGGTTAAATGTTTTAGTCGTTAAAGCGTTGCAGACAGAGCTTCTTTCGCATTTATAATATGACTAACTGCGCCCCGCGCTGTTACTCGCCGTTGAATAGTCACACATTAAAGTGCCAGGGATTCGAACCTGGGACATTTGCCTTTCGAGGTACTGACAGAAATTGAAGTTTTGAGGACGGACCTTAAGTCGTATCGGGATAGCTCAGTGGTAGAGCGCTTGCTCGCGAAAGGCAAAGGTCCCTGGTTCGAGTCCCGGTTCCGGCACACAATTTTAATCTGCCAGGAAGATTCATATCAGCGCACACTCCGCTGCAGAGTGGAAGTTTCAAACTGCATGACTGCGACATTGTTAGCACGGAACATATAATTGTCTTGGAATGTATGGAGATCAATACGTCCTTCTAAACGACGTTTCGAGACTTCTTATTCTTCGAGTATACGTAGAGATTTCTAGCTCTCGATACATGCGAGTAGCCAACGTAGAGCTATCCGTGCGAGAAACATTTGGTGGCCAGATGAATAACTGCCACATTTAATGTTTGTCCTCGACTCGTTTAAACTGGAATGGCAAGTTTGTTGGGATGATGGGAATTCATAGTATTAATACGGTCTCTCCCTTGGCTCCACCGGTGATGATGGTGGCCTCCACGAGGCCTCCTCAGGTCCGTGATGCGTAATCTGGTGCCAATGCTTAATTATGGTGCATTCAAGTTGCGCATCAATAAAACAGCACACCCATCTTCAGCTCCAACTTGTGGGTGGCACCCCTGACAGCTCCAATGAGTTTAGGAACTCTACAGGGTATGAAGTTGCGTCATCTGTTGTCATCACTGTTGTCATCGACTGATGTACTTGAGCAATAATTTTGTTATTGATATTTCTCACTGATTCATTCTTAGACGCGAAACTAACTATTTCACATAACCATTCCTCATTGCTCAAGTTGTCATGTAAATTTGGAAAAAACCTCATTGATTAGATTATTTTTCGCGTTTACAGCAGTGCAGAAGTGGTTTTCAAATTTTATTAGGTCTTCCGCATCCGTTGCGATGCGGCATTCACCGATGTTGAGGTGGTATTGAGCAAAGAACCCAGATTCTTGATCGTTGTAGAGTTGGACCCTCATATTAGTTTTCAGCTGTAAACTTTCTACGTGTGTCCACAGTGGCGAGTATTTGAAGCACGCATTGATCTTGTCTGCCGCAGTGCCTCGCTCGATGACCGGAAGCGTCTGTCGGAAGTCGCCTTTGAGCAAGACAACTAACTACTCCACCCATCAACATTCCGTTACCACGGATGTTTTGCAAGCTTCGGTTCAGCGCCTCGACAGCATGCTTGTGTGACATCGAGCATCCATCGCACACAATTAATTTGAACTGTTGCAACAAAGCGGCGCGACCACTGGTCTTGCTTGCGTTGCTAGTAGGCGTTTCCTCACACACCAGGTTCAAAGGAAGCTTGAATACCAAGTGGGCAGTTCTTCCTCCGCTGAAAAAAGTCGCGGCTATACCAGAGGACGCAACAGCTAGCGCGACATTCCTGTTCTTGTGCAACTGTGCCAGCAGCAAATTCAAAAGGAATGTCTTGCCAGTGCCCCCAGATGCGTTCAAGAAAAGGAGACCCCTTTTCCGTTCTCCACGCGACTCAAAGTTGTATTGAAAACGCCTTTGCCCTGCTAACAGCAGGTGCTCAGTTGGGTTAACTTGGGCCTCCAAGGCTGTCGCGTCGTAACTGAGTTTCCTGAGCAAATCAGTGGACAATTCTCCTGATCATTGTGGGGTGGGCATGTCGAAATCAGACAGCTGTTTCCCCAACATCGAGAAAAATGTTTCCTCAATAAGCTTAAGAGATTCGTTAAAATATTTTTCAGCGCTTGCCTATGCTGTCCCTTGGTATTGATGTGCGATGTCTTCAGATAACGCTGTTTTATATTTATTCCAAAGTGCCGTAGGGTTCGAGAGTCCACATGTGCTCTCTCAAATTGGCTGATGATCGGTACAATACAACGTCTTCCAAACGTCCCATCGCCTCACATGCTTCTTGGAACGTGGCTTTTAGCTGTCCGTCGAGTTTTCAGGGCCTGAAACTGATGGGGCCACGGACACGGGTCAGAAGCAAACGTACACAATAACAATCAAAATGTGTTATATGTACTGTGTTAATATCTGCCCAGGACATCGACACCTTACACTTTGCCATACTTCGACCGGGACGCCCTGCACACGTCGTTTATATTCTTTCTGCGACTTGTTCCATGCGTAATATTTTGGCACATTGCGTACAGCAGTGTTCTGGCAAATACGTCTGTCTGGTACAGACGGAAAAATGCGGTGAGAATGGTAGTAGACGGTGCCGCTATTCGATCACGCCAATTGGACTCCGTAAATACACGCGCTCGCCATTGGGAAGGTGCACCACCAGGTGTGTCACTGTCGGATGCCTCTCGTGAAGCGGCAAGCCCAATATCCGCCATGCAGCTTCGTTGCTGCTGACATATCGATGGCTTTAAACATCTGCACTACGTCTCTTGGATCATTATTAGCATAGCCCTGCTGTTGCACAACAAATATCGCCTGGTCACTGCCTTTGTTTATGTATTTGCAAATGTATTTAATGACCTTATCCGAGTTACAGTACTCCACCTTAATGTAGGCATTAAATATTTTGCAAATGAGTGGTGAGAATGGTACGACCCAGCTGTTGTCCAGTACGACTTCTTGAACCACACCTTTCAGTATGTCTCCCATTCTCGGGATGGATATCCACTCTCGCTCGTTTGGGTCTCTTTTAACAGTGGTCGAGATTTTGCTGCATTTTCTGTCCTTCATACACGGAGACATAGGGTTCATCATTCCGCAAGGATCGTGGAGTAGTCTCATAGTGACCGAGTCACATAGCTGCTTGTCCACATTGCGGTCAGGTAGCTCTTCTGATATCAGTGCATCGCTTTGGTTCGGCCGAAATTTCTGTATTAAGCATAGCAGCAAGTGCACATGCGGCAAGCCGCGCTTTTGCCACTCAATGGAATACATGAAGCACTTCAGCAAGAACTAACCCTTTTGTAAGGAGGGCCACCAGCTTTTCTACTTTAATCTTAAAAAGGCGCGCTACGATATCATACCGATCTGTCGGTTTCTGCCCGACCATCAGTTCTTCCATGATCTCGGTCCAGGAGGGGTTACACATTAAGGTGATAAATAAGACTGGCCGATCATATTTCTGGACATTGGAGAACGCGTCCTGAGTATATTCTTGAAGATACCTTGGACTGTTGATGAAAGATGACGGCAGAATTACCATCTCACCTAAGTCGTTCTGATTTACATTGGCATCGTTCGCATATGCTACTTGGAGATGGACGTATATCTCTGCACGCAGCTTTCTTTGGTTTAGCGCTATGAACCTTAGACTCTCACTCTCCATCTTCACGTACATGTCTACCAAAAACTGCGACAAAAGTACCCTACACCGCAACGGCAAGATGAAGACGTATTCGCGGACCATCAAGGGGAAATGCATAGAAATCCTTACAAATAACTTTTTTGTTTGGATTAGGTTGCCCAGTCGCAGAATCCATTTGAGGAATATCGAAATGATATCTTTCTTGCCTCTTCCAAAACATAATGGGATACTGTAGAGCATCGTAGTAATGGTACGGTTCGCGATACTAGAGACAGTCTTGCTTGCACAGACCGATGTATCTTGATGCGTTATGGTCAGCTCCTGCGACCACAGCAGGCCACGGTGTGTTATAGTGCCGTGCGTGCTGCCCGTTTGGCACACGATTTGCATGAATCACAACCTTTCAGCTATCGTCAGGAATGTTCTCCAGAGCTGTCTTAAACTCATGCACCAATACGTTGTGATCTTGCAGAACTTTCTGAATTTTCTGTAGAGTCACGCGTTCAACTCCATGAATAATTTGACACCATCCGTCAGTCTCTCTCTTGTCGTCCCCTATAAAGTAAATTGGCAAAAATTTAGCTTCACCATTGGGCGGAGGTAAAAGGGACCCGGCCGGCTGCGGTCGCCGAGCGGTCTGCAGCACGCCAGTCACCTTCTGCACGGCCACTACGGTCGGGGGTTCAAATCCCCCCTCGGGCATGGATATTTGTGCCGTCTTTACTATTAGTTAACCCATAAGTAATTTGTAAGTTTAGGGACTGGCGACCCCGTAGTTGAGTCCCATAAGGTCTACAAACATTTGACTTTTGAAAGGGACCCGACTTTATGGTGCACTTGTCCCTGCACCATGAAGGTTGATGAAAACCCAGCCATGGCTAGAATTCTATCTGCCCCAAAGGTGGTCATGTGAAAATATGCATTATATTTTCTTATACGATTTAGAAACTGCTGTGACACCCTGGTGTCTCCAGTAAATAATTGCTTTAAAGGATCCACCGGCTCTTCTAATGTAGGTACGGATACCTTGCCCCCAGAACAACACATTCCCGCCCTTTCCTCCTTTGGTTTAAGTGCCCCACAAAATCTGCATGCCTTGTTCATACGGCCAATGTTGATGACTCTGTGGTTGGATTCATACTCGAAAGCACAATTTTTTACGAAACCCCAGGAATTCATGGAAAATATGTGCCGACGTTAAAGTTTTCGTCGTGCAACAGCTTGTCGCGTGCGTCTGTTTCTTCGGCTGTCTCATGAACACGCAAAATTGCGCATCGCTTTCAGCCGCTCGAACAACTGCCTGCCGATTGTTTCTGTCTAGCTATCTTCATAGTTCGAGCGCGTTTAGAGTTCCGATATAGAATTGACTTGCGTTTGCCAGGCATTAGAAACTTAAACACTAATACCAACTGAGGAACTGGTGTCGTAAAATATCCGACCTAAATCACAAAATTTAATAAGTAACTACAATAACATCAATAAAACAGGAAACAAATGCCAAGTAAAGGAATGAAATAAACAGCAAATCTAACAGTGGAATGATCTGCTGAGATCCTACAAAAGCTAAGCGAACCAACGAAAGAAACAACGATCCTACATGATAAACCAACTATCGAGATCCCACAAATACGAAGTAAACGAAAGAAAGAAACAATAATGCCAAGTAAACTAACGATATAAACAACAGATCTACGTAACGAAATAAACAACAAATCTAACATAGAAACTAACTGTTGAGATCCTACAAATGCAAAGCGAACCAACAACAAATCTAACGATCCTATAATTACGAACTAAAGGAATGAAAGAAACAATAAATGTAACAGGAAAACAAACCAACCAAGTCTTACAAAGCAACGAAATCACCAGGGAAACTATGACTCACTGAAATCTAACCAGCAGTCACGTCAATGTACTAAAAGCAAACTTTCGAATGTTATAAACAATCGAAACCACCAAAGAAACGTTTATTGAAATCCAAAGGGAATACAATGTCAAAGAATTCCGATAACATCGCAATGTTCGAACATCTGTAGTTGAAGGTGACAGTCCAATACACGTAATCGAAAACCAAGGAGAAAACAATATGTAAGAACCTGGATAATATCACAATTTAAAACAAATTACACGCGCTGAGAAATATTTTCTCCGCGTCAGAGTTTCTACTCCTCCCTAGGGCATGGATGTTTGTGTTGTCTTTACTATAAGTTAGTTCAGAAGTAGTTTGTAAGTTTAGGGACTGATGACCCCGCAATTAAGTCTCATACGCTTTCCAAACATTAGAAAATTTTTGAAATATTTTCATGAGTATACATTAATTGTTACAGAGTATACTGTAGTGTTGATTGTACCATAAGGTAATAGTTCTGCACTTCAGTATTCATAAATCGAAGACTTGAATTAAAAAAGGCTGTAAGTACCAAAATCATGTATCTGAGAAAAAAATTGAACTACATGAGGGTAACAATGACGTTACAGGTTCGGATCACAGAACGTTTCATATGTTAACTGCAGCGGGTGTAAAGCTCTGTATATATACAGAGCTTTAAGCGGGTGTTATACCGCCTGCCATCTGTTGAGTGCATTTGCTACTACTTTCGTTGCAGTTGGCGCTATTTATACCTGACAGTTTGCGCTTTTAACCTGTGCTTTTAACACATAATAGCGCTTGATATCTAGATCCCATTTTACACAAAAGTCAATGTTTTTTTTGTCATGGTACTTAGAGCATATTTTATTTAAAGTCTGTAATTTACAAACGTACTTTCTTCATACGTACTTACTTCATACAAAATCATTTTCAAAATTCGGAAGTAAAAAAGATAGCAGTAACAAATAAAAAATTTAACTATGAAAGGACAGGAACCATTGACCAACATGATGGAAGTTCATGAAAAGGCGTTAATCCGCACGGCTAAACTGTACGAACACTATGTGTCACCTCTGCCGTTGTGTTAGAAGCTTCTTACAATCTTTATGTGTTTCTACTCATATAATGCAAATAACTAACTTGTAATAAACATTTTGAAAAGTACCGACCTCCTAATCCAGGACATAAGCAATCTGTATACGAAATTTCATCTAAATCACATCTGCAGTTTTAGTGGGATGCGGTAACAAACATACACGTATAGGATAGGATAATACATATATCATTATGGGTATAACAGGTCGCTTCTGTTTGTGAGCTTTATTTAGTTGTAGGTACAATTAAACTATAAACGTATTTCGGCACCAAGGTCACTTTCAAGCTATCTGCAATTAAATTATTATATAATGCCAATAGTTCATTTTTAAGATACCTGTTAATTTTGTAACACTCTGATAGTATTAAGTCAGTATATCCTTGAACCCATCTCTGTCAAATACTGATGCTTTAAACGTTGCAGCGAGAATACGCAATAATATTTGACAGTAATGACGTCAGTGATGACTGGAGAGATACGAACGTAAGTACTTGCAGGGTGTTGCAAAATAAACAGTATTTCATAAAAATCTACTAATGGCGTTATATAATAATTAAATTGTAGTAGCTTGAAAATGGGCTTGGTGCCGAAATAAGTTTATAGTTTAATTGTACCTATAACTACACTGTTGAAAACAATTAGCGGATTAGGTGTGATATCATACACAATATACATATGATGAGATATGAAATGTGGTGCTACAGAAGAATGCTGAAGATTAGGTGGGTGGATTGCGTAACTAATGAGGAGGTACTGAACAGAATTGGGGAGAAAAGGAATTTCTGGCATACCTAGACTAAAAGAAGGGATCGATTGGTAGGACACATTCTTAGACATCAAGGAATTGTGAATTTAGCGTTGGAGGGAAGTGTTTGGGGTAAAAACCGCAGAGGAAGACCAAGAGATGGATACAGTAAGCAGACTCAGACATATGTGGATTGGAGTTGTGGAATTGAAGAGGCTTTCTCAGTATAGGGTATTGTGGAGAGCTGCATCAAACCAGTCTCCGGACTGAAGACCACAACAACAACAACATACATATGATAACGTATTTTATTCAGATATTGATTACAAGTGTAATTTGTGTGTGATACGATATACGATATTTTTCTGTCTCAACTCTTTACTTCAGGACATTAATGGTAAAGCAACGAATTAAAATTTGTGATGCGGCCGGGAATCGAATCCGGACCTCCATGCTCACAAGGCAGACGTCTTACCGTTAGACCACAGCACCACTAACGATTAAGGCGCCTCAGAATAGTCTAAATACGGCTTCCCTCCACGTCACAAACTTTAATTCAGCTTCTGTGTTCCATAGGTAATTGCCACTACTGCCAAGGCTCTCCATGCAGCGGAATAACACCTCGGCAATGTACGAATTGGAACATTCCTGTTAAGGTGATATAAATATCAATTTAAATATAAATTCAGAAACCATGAGACCGTTTTTCTTCTCGTACATGTCCAAGACATTGCTTCACCTTTAATGTCTTAGACATGTTCGAGACGAAAAACCGCCTCAGGGTTTCTGAATTTATATTTAAATTGATCTTTACTTCAGGTTTACATGGCGTTTATATACATCAAGGCACCATGTGACTACTACCATAGTGAACATTGCCCTCTAATATGGTATGTGATCACCTCGGAAGACCAGTACAGTTGGACACCTGCGTGACATGGACGTATGAGACTATCAAACAGCTCTTGTGGAATATTTAGCTCTCCTTCCATGAGTGCAATATCCAGCTCTACAACTGTTGTGGGCGGTGCTGGTCCGGCTGCAATATGTCTGTCAAGTGCATCCCAGACATGCTCAATCGGGTTTAAGTCAGGTGAACAAGCTAGCCACTCCATTCATTCAATTCCCTCAGCTTAAAGCATGTTGTCCACCAGATCAGCTCTGTGGAGACGAGCATTATCGTCCACCAGAAGAAGCCCATCTCCTATGGAATCAACTTACTGCACTGCACTACTTTCATCCTTGTGCGTCGCAATTATTTGCGCCAGCATAGTGGAGAAGTCTTCAACGTAGATTTACGTTCTTCCTTCTAAAGTTGGGTTGATCTTCTTAGGTCAAATCTCGTTGCAGGCGACATCAGGTATCGTACTTGTTGGGGGGCATTATTGTTGCTGCCTCAACAGATCTGGCCATCGTAGAATTGCGCGCCAGTGAGGTTTGCGGCCGAGATCGCGCAGCAGTGGGTTGCGCGCGTTGTTGGCCTTTTGATAGAACTTTGTTGCGGAGTCCTGGTACCGCTGCCTGAGTTATGGTATGTCGGCTAGGACGTGCAGTTCCTCCGTCGGAAAGTCGCTCGGTAGATGAAGCGCCATCCTCAGGAAACGATTTTCGACGGTTTGGAGACGTCGGGTATGGGTTTCTGCTGCGTTCCCCATACTACCGCTGCATATTCGAAAAGCGGTCGTATGGTTGTCTTATACAGCGTGAGCCCTAGATGTTCTGGTAGCGTTGAAGTGCAGTTAATTAAGGGGTACAGTAGCTTCAGGCGACCCAGTGCTTTCCTCCGCACATCCTCTATGTGTTGGCGCCAGGTTAGTCTTTGGTCTAACGTGACGCCGAGATACTTTCCTCTGTTGCTCCATTGGACCGGCTGTACGCTTACTGTCAGCTGCGGCATCTCCTCTGGAATGCGTTGGAGCGTGACGATTATTGCCTGGCTTTTCTTCGCGTTGTAGGCCATGCGCCATTTCTTGGCCCATTGTTCCAAGGCCGCCGTTGCCGTCTGGAGTCTTCGATGCAACTCGCGAGCGCTGCTGTCGTAGACGGCCCTATCGTCAGCGTATAGAGCTAATTTGACTGGTTCTGTGCGCGGGAGATCTGCTGTGTATAGCGAGTAGAGGGTCGGGCCGATAACCGAGCCTTGTGGTACACTCGTCATTACTCGGCGCTCCGTGGACATTGCACTGTCTGCCCGAAAGTGAAACGTCCTGTCCTGCAAGTAGCTCTGCAGGAGACTCGCGTCTTACACGGGAACCCCCTGTGTAAGTAACTTATACAGGAGGCCTTCGTGCCACACTGAGTCAAAGTCTCGTGACTCGTCGAGCATGAGAGAGCCGACGTAATGGCGTCGATCAACTGCACCGAACGCCTCTTCCGCCAGACGCAGCAGCTGATGCGTGGTGGAATGTTTGCTGCGGAATCCAAACTGTTCGTCCGGGAGCAGGCCTTCTGCGTCGATGTGCTGCAGCAGGCGCTTCTGGTAGAGTCGCTCGAACAGTTTAGACATCGTCGGCAGCAAACTTATCGGCCGGTAGTTCTTCGCCAGCCTTGCATCTTTGCCAGGCTTGGGCAGGTCTACGACCTCCGCGTGCTTCCAAACACTTGGGAAGGACTCTGAACGCAGTATTTTGTTGGACGTGATCTTCACGATAGTTGGCTCAGGGAGTTCCATCAGCAAGGAGTTTGTTACGTTGTCGTGGCCGGCGGCTTTTCGACGGTGAAGCTTACGGAGTTCTTGTTTGACTTCGTCAATAGTAATGTCTTCGATCCTGTCGTCTGGATCATGTGCTGCCAGGTATCATGGAAGGCGTTCTTCGACTTCCGCGACGTGTGCAGCGTCGATCGGGTCTTCCACTGCGGTGAAGTTCGCGGCGAACACGTCCGCGAGGGCGTTTGCTTTCGGACGCGGCTCGCTCGCGAAGCATCTCCGACTTGCAGCTGTGGAATTTTCATCGATCTTCTGATGAAGCTTATCACGGTCTTCCAAGCCGGCGGCTTGAGGGATCAACTCCGCCCACTCCTAACGCCGGTATTGTTCAGCCGCGGCCTTGATCTCCCTCCTCATGCGGTTCAGCGTCGGCTTGAGAGCAGGGGTTTCTCGTGCATTGCCATTCCTTGGTAAGGCGGTTTTTCGCCGCTATTGTTTCCTCCACGTGTTGAGGTAGGCGGCGGGTTTGTGGAGGTTGCTGAGCTCCGCTTCGTGCTGGCGCAGCTTCTCTTGCTGCTGCGATCACGCAGACAGTTAGCTGGCGCAGTGCATCGTCCGTTCCGTCTGCGGCTGGTTCCGGGAACTGCTCCAGGGCGTCGCCTAAGTTTTCGCGGTAGGCATCAACATAGAGCAACATAGGCTCTTTAAAACTGGCTAGAGCAGGCGGCAGGTAGCGGCTGTCCCCACCAACCCCTCAAACGCTAGCATACCGGCCATATCCGTGGCCTCCTGGTTGGCTGCACGAGTCCTTCCCTGAGCCTCCCCTCTACTCTACCCTCTGACGTGCGAGAGGCACCCTCAGAAGCGCCTTCAGTGTGGTCTACCAGTACTAAGCTGGGGAACCGCCTGACACCTGGTGGCATCTTACAGAACTACGAGGGGTGCGTAGGACAGAGGTTTAGGGGGGGGGGGGGGCTTCTTCTGTGTGTGACGAGAGGCACCCTCAGAAGCACCTATAATGTGGTCTACTGGTTCTAAGCCAGGGAACCACCTGAAACCTGCTAGCATCTTACGGAACTAAAAAGGGAATGTAGGACAGTGGTAGGGCACAACAAAAGATCGCAGCAGCTAGTATATATAACTCTCAGCGAAGCGCCATTCTGAACGACATAGAGGTCCTTATGTCCGCCAATACTGACTCTTGCCCACATCATTCGTTCACCACCAATGATATGGCGATGTTTCTTGCACATAAGCAGAACTGTTCCGAGTTCCAGATGAGGGAGCGACAATTGTCTGGTTGAACCACATTCACATTCGGAGGCGTTGATTTTGCGTTCCTTTTGTTCCTGGAGGGTGGCGTTGCAACAGAGTTGCATTCAGCCACCTGTCTCGACGGGCTGTTACCAGAGATAACTGTCACCTCTGCCTTGTGGTACCCGTGGACAACCTTGCCCTTGCCTTCTTTTAACGGTTTCTGTTGTCTGAAATTGCGTCCAGGTGTAAATTACGCTTTGAGACACTCCAATAGCTGCCTCTATGTCCATCCCGCTTCCAACCATCCTATGGCTCTCTATGCCATAGCTATTGGTAAATTACGTTGTTGTTGCACTGTACTACATGCTCACTATCTGAATCAAACTGGTTGTGAAATTCGTTAGGTACATTAACCACAAGTAAACAGCAACCCACTCTCGAGCAGCTTCTCTTTACTACCACTATCTCGGTTGCTGTAATGTTGTTGTCTCCACTCAGTAGAACCGACAGAAACCGATGAACTATTTTAGTTCATTATGCCGATGACAATCCTTCAGACCTAGATAACTCAACTGATCTGCAAATTTTATGACCAGTGTAAAAAAAAAAAATAAAAAAAAAATAAAAAAAAAAAAAAAAAAAAAAAAAAAAAAAACCTTATAAACAACAGTGTCCTGATATACATAAAGTCATAAAGTGTCCTTAAAAACCATATATTACGCTGCAGGCTCAGAAGAATATTAACTGGAACTGAAAACTTTGTAATAAAAAGAATACGATTTGTTCTAAGCAGAAACGACAGATACTTTCCTAGTCATGTGTTACTGCAGCTCAGAAATTTGATGGTTCAGCAAAAACGGCCTCTTTCAAAATAATTTCCTACAAAAATAGTCTTTGTCACTTGACAAGTGCCTTTTTGTCTGAAAGCAGATGACAACGCAACCTCAACTTTCATTGTCACCCCCATATTCTTTGTTGGAAAAATCTTTGAGAAATGTCGGTAATGAATTCCGAAAACTGCGTTCAGCGGCCGAAAAATAGAAACGTCAAGAAGTTGCTGAAAATGTTATAAAGAATAATATAAATTAAAAAGATGGAGACGTCAAGAGGCTTCTGCCATTTTTGACGAATGGCAGCCAAAACGTTTTTAATACACTTATCGCCCGTACAAAGGAAGAAGATGGGCCAGACTTGAATATGACTGAATCTGATAACGTGGAGAGAATAAGTGAAATCTGATCAGTTCTGTGTATCTTTAATCTAACTTAAAATTTAGTTCTGTAAAACATTATAATGTGGGGTTCAGGAGTTATAATTAGTGCAACAGTCGAGTCATTCCTTCATATTCCCAGCTATCCAAAAAGTGTTTTACACGTTCCTAAGAAGCAACTTAAATAATATCATTAGCGGCAAGATAACATTAAACTATTTGGGAATTTTTTACGCTTTCCTGAAAAACTGTTAATTTTTTTTTTACACGGGTTGTTTTGTTATCAAGTTTGAAATTAAGGCTATCCACTATGCATGACGATTTACTTGTGAAATCTTCCGTAGCAATTTGTTCAGTACTTCAGAGGAGTCTCCAGTTTACAAACCAAATCCCCAAGAAATGAACAAAATAACAAACCTCTATCTTTTAATATTGTATCTATAGTTAACCCAATTTAATAATGTTCTCAAATACATGAACAACACACAAACACCCGTCAAATGATAATTTTATTAATGATTATCTTCTTGGATTAATTACGCATCCTAATAATTCTTCGAATAAACTTCAACCTACGGCATAGCTGAATGTATGTGGTCATTTCCCTTAAACTGCTCTGCAGAGATATACTTATGTGCTTGACGGTTTGACACTGATTCCAAAACTCGCAGTTGGTCGTGTTTTCTAGCTGTGTGGGATCTTTCCATCTCTTGTTTATACATAAAGCTATATCATATAAAGAAAAATATAAGTAAGCTATCAAAAATAGTATGAAATTACACTAGACCCACATGGAATGCGTGTCACAGTTTAGAAATCATGTGAAGGCCCACAACAGACAGTGATGGAATCATTATTTTAAAGTATTTAATAAAGTTCATATATGGGTGATTTTCTTCCAAAGAGCGGTGTCTTGAATTTTAGAGGATTTTTAAAGAAGACGTCAGCAAGTTTTTATTGACTTCTATGTACCAGAGTGTCACGTGAATCAGTGCTTTAGAAAACTTCTACAGAATTTAAGTTCTTCTCATTTTGTAGTGCCGCGGTGGAGTAGCCGAGCGGTCTAAAGCGTTTCGCTACGCAGCCCTCGGTTGCTCGCCGTGGGGGTTCGAGTTCTCCCTGGGGCATGGGTGTGTGTGTTGTCCTTAGGTTAGTTTACCTAGGTTTAAGTAGTTTGTAAGCTACGGACTGATGACCACGCAGTTTGATTCATTTCATTTGATTTCAATATTGATTTACGGTGACAGGGACTCCAGGATAGCTGCGTGCGTTAGGATGTCACTTCCGCTACTCAGGGAAGCACTTTGGGCGCCGATCGAATCCCCCTACTGGATCACCGGCGAGAGGCGGTGGTCGGTCAGCCTTGATGCGAGTGATGTCCCACGTCCGAACAGGTGAATTCTGGGAAAACGTTCCCACACTTTCAGGAGGCTGACACTGTAGACGCAGACAGATGGGGTAGTCCAAGGTGGAAGGGGGGTCGAGCTGGCGGCGACAGAAAGGGCAAATGTGATGCCCGTCCACTACCATTAAAATGACAAGCCGAGCGGAACAACACGCCGAACTTGTGTGTACACGGGGTAATATTGGTAGCATGTAGATCACAAATGGCCACGTTACGTGAATAACAGTAAATCCATTGATAACAATATGATAACAATTTACTCGTTCAACATTTACAAACCCAATACTTGTATTACATACTTATCGTGATGTATTAAAGGCTAAATTCTGACGTCTTCTGAATTACTATATTCCTTAGAAAAGTTTTTATAGTTCTATACCAAAGGTCGGCAAGTAATCTTAGATGGGTCCGGATACATTTGAAAATTTTTATCGATGTCCAGATGTAAAACCGCATGTTCCTTGTTAATTTTTTTATTTTAATGTTCACTCACAAAATAATATTAAATACAATAGTTGTAAAACAATAATGTATAAACAATCCAGAAAAACATTAATGGCTATTTGTTTTTATTATCAGTCACAAAATGTACGAAATAAAATGGAAAACTTTTATTGGAAAGTCCAGAAACATATCATACATTATAGATGCTTTTTTATTTTTATTTTCTCTAAGAAAGTAGGAAATACAATGAAATGGGCGTATATGTATTTAAAACATCCATGGGAAAAACTACATTTGCAGTCTTGAGCAGGTTCTTAAAGTTATGTTCACATTCAGAGCTGCTTATGCGAATAGTGTCTTCACAGTGAGCCGTCTTGAGCGAAAATTATTCTCCAAGAATTTCTGAAAATGAAATTTCACGAATACGAGTATATTTGGAGCCAAACATTGCAGCCAGGCAGATCGCAAATTTTTTGCAATTTTCATATTTTGCAGGGACATGTTGACTTTAAAATTCTTCTGTAGATACAGTTTTATACTTTTGCAAGGAAATGTCTTCCTGCAAGTCTACTATCTCCATTTGGAGTAAAGGCTTTGAAAGGTGGAACAACTTCGCAGCCACACCCGTCCATTCTGCTGCAGGAGAAACCTCAAAAGGTGATTTTAAAAGTCGTGACAACTTGTCTATTTCTGAAAAGTCTTTGAATCTTACTGCAAATACCTTTTTAAGACTTGCCAAGAGATTTGATAATATGGAAAAGTCTACTTCAGGATTATTTTTATATTAAAAATTGGAGCGAAATGAAGAAATTCTTGACTTAAAACGTCTCTTTCAAAGAACCAGCTTGCGACGAAATGGTGATACACTTTGAACGAAATTACATTTTAATTTCCCATTTCCTTGTAGCTAAGGAAAAAAATGTTTTTTTTTTTTTTTAATACTTTTGGCGGTCCAGTTTCTGGCCTCCGCGGTCCGGACGTGGAACGCGGTCCGCCAGTTGCCGACCGCTGTTCTATACTATAACACAAATATTCTGTAGCTACTCTGTGCCTGAATCGGAAAGCCTCCCCTAATAGTCCTGCTGTTCACACAGAATGGTCGATGGATTGAATTTAGCGGACTCATATCCGTGTCCGATAGGCTCCAATGGTTCCTCAGTTGCTTATATGTACCAATGCTCGCTCTGACACAACTCCTAGGTATCCATAATTTCCTTAAGCAATTGAATCCTTCGATTTTCATGTTAAGGCCTTCCAACTGACTTCGGGTTTGATATCCACCTATAGCTCATAGATCTTTTCAATGTGTCTTTGAGTTAAAACCTAAAGATTCTTTCCTGATTCTCCACACGCATGACCTATATATAAATCAGTTTGTAGGTACGTGAGTGATATTCCCTCAGAGCTACAGAAGTCTCTGGGAGAACCAGCCATGACAAACCTGTTTCACCTGGTATGTAAGATTGTATGAGACAGGCGAAGTACCCTCAGACTTTAAGAAAAATGTTATAATCCCCATTCCAAAGAAAGCAGGTGCAGACAGGTGTGAAAACTACAGAACTATCAGTTTAATAAGTCATGGTTGCAAAATATTAACACGAATTATATACAGAAGGATGGAAAAGTTGGTAGAAGCCGACCTCGGGGAAGACCAGTTTGGGTTCAGGAGAAATGTTGGAACTCAGGAGGCAATACTCACTTTACGGCTTATCCTAGAAGATAGATTAAGAAAAGGCAAACCTACATTTCTAGCTTTTGTAGATTTGGAGAAGGCTTTTGACAATGTTGATTGGAATAAACTCTTTCAAGTTCTGAAGCAAGCAGGAGTAAAATGTAGTGAGCGTAAGGTTATTTACAACTTGTACAAAAATCAGACAGCGGTTGTCAGAGTTGAAGGGCATGAAAGGGATGCAGTGGTTGGGAAGGGAGTAAGACAGGGTTGTAGCCTTTCTCCAATGTTATTCAATTTGGACATTGAGCAATCTATAAAGGAAAGCAAGGAGAAATTTGGAGAAGGAATTATAGTTCAGGGTGAAGAAATAAAAACATTGCGATTTGCCGACGACATAGTAATTCTGCCAGATACAGCAAAGGACCTGGAAGAGCAGTTAAACGGAATGGACAGTGTGCTGAAAGGTGCATATAAGATGAACATTAACAAGAGCAAAACTAGGGTAATGGAGTGCAGTGTAAGAAAATCAGGTGATACTGAAGGAATTAGATTGGGTAACGAATCAATAAAGGAGGTAGATGAGTTTTGTTACTTGGGCAGTAAAATAACAAATGATGGTTGCAGTACAGAGGATATAAAATGCAGAATGGCAATGGGCGCGTTCTTGAGAAAGAGAAATTTGTTAACATCGAATATTGATTTAAACCTAAGGAAGTCCTTTCTGAAGGCATTTGTATGGAGTGTTGCCTTGTATGGGAGTGAAACATGGACGATAAACAGTGCGGACAGGAAGAGGATTGAGGCTTTTGAAATTTGGTGCTACAGAAGAATACTGAAGATTAAGTGGGTGGATCGCGTAACTAATGAGGAGGTACTGAACAGAATTGGGGAGAAAAAAAATTTCTGGCATACCTTGACTAAAAGAAGGGATAGATTGGTAGGACACATTCTTAGACATCAAGGAATTGTGAATTTAGCGTTGGAGGGAAGTGTATGAGGTAAAAATCGCAGAGGAAGACCAAGAGATGGATACAGTAAGCAGATTCAGACAAATGTAGGTTGCCGTTCTTATGTGGAGATGAAGAAACTTGCTCAGGATAGGGTATTGTGGAGAGCTGCATCAAACCAGTCTTCGGACTTAAGACCACAACAACAACAACAACTACAGGTACGTGAGTTTCTGTATACTCTCATGGTTGCCTGTGATGGCCTAATTTCGGAAGACTGTGTTAGATATAAAACGTGAATCCAGGCTCGTGTAGTGGCACTGACGAGGAGAGAGCGCGTACTCGTCATCACCGAATTCGTCCAAATTTACGGTACATGTAGGCCGTGGTGAGACATCAAAGTGCCCCAAGTAGGAACTCCAGATGGTCAAGCGCTTAGGAAATAAAAGGAATTTTCATACGGATCTATCACCAGTGAAACCTTAATAATTGACCCTGTGAGTATGTTTAGAAATCGGTGTTGGGCTCAGCGGTAAGCGATGGGATTAGTATTGAAAGGGTCGCGGGTTCAACTCTGTCGGGAGGCAAATATTGTTGCAAAATAATGCGCTTCTTATGAAGCTAATACGGCGATGGTCCGGCGGTGGCTCTCACGTACGTCAAACAGCTTAATTTGAAAATAGTAGAAAAACTGCTAAAAGCATGCGACAACACGAGCTAATACAGACCGTTGATGCCGCATTTGCATCAGGAAAAATTAACAGAGCTACTAATAAAAGCTCTATACACTATCTCGGCGAGCTTTCTTCCCGTTAAATTCAATAAAAAATCTCAGAAAATTAAAAAGTATCCTCTCTCATACGCCATAGGATTAAAACAGACAGTAAACTACTAACCTATCATTGGCCTTGTGAATCTATAGCCCAACAGACCACTAGCAGAAATACCCAGGCTAAAGACGACTATCATACAGATAGATATTAAGTTATATGTTACCCCAAGGAATACAAAATATAAGCAGTCATATGGAAGCATCCGAATTAAGTGAACTTTCTTAGAACTGACATCATAGGGTCAAAATACCATTGGCTACAGCTAATCAGCTGATCATTAAGGTAAGACGGTAGGCTGAAATTTTTCAAAAAATCATTATTATTTTTGCATAATTAGACACTATATTCTTTTGTGAACATTTATATGTATTTTTTTATTCCTGCCCAACAGTTAGAACTGCATTTTTATTTTATTTTATGACATATGTCAATCTATAAATTTAGGCCCCTTTTCGTAAAAAGTATTTTACCTCCGACACCTTTACAGTTAGAGATTTACTATTTTGTGTTTTGTAGAGAAATTTACTGTTCATATATTGGATAACATGCCTTCGTACTCATGAGCAAACTCGGTGGAACAAAGCTCTCTGATGGCAAGTCTCTGAAGTACAGGTTGACAGATAGGATTATCGATAAGTTGCAGAAATACTATGGAAATGCCATTAGGAAGAATTCTGGAGACCTGCAGGCAATGAAGAAATTAATGTGAGCCACTTTCTTCCACCGTGTATCCACTGACGAGAAGCCAACACATTTTCTATGTCCGCCATCTCCCGTTAATGTGTTGCAAGTTTAGGAAGGCACAGGCAGCTGCTAATCTCAACATATTCACACAAAAACAATTCCTGTTGCGAAAATATATTGTTGACTCCCACTTACATAGGTAAAAATGATCATCAGAATAAAATACGAGAAATCAGAGATTCAGGTGTTCTTTCTTCCCGCGCGTTATTCGAGAATGGAATGGGAGATAAATAGGATAATGGTGGTTCGATGAACCCTATGCCATGCACTTAAATGTAATTTGCGAAGTATCCCATGTAGATGTAGGCAACCCAAAGATAATAAGGATCCTGATTATGGTGCAGACTGCTTCTAACCACTTCTTGAGGAAAGATTTGTAAGTTTTTCCTAGAATAAACAAGTCTCATTTTCTCAAAAGTATAAATGCTGAAACATTGCCCCCTTCTCTCAGAAACTAACAAAGAAAGTTTAATGAAAATTTCACATATTGTAAACAACACTGTGTTATACTCTGCCATTATAACACAATCAAAGTTCCACTGGTTTAACAAAAATTTATTCAAACAGTTCAATCTGCACACAACAAATCAAATCACACTGGTTCTTGCGTACTGAAACAGGCTCTTAGCAGAAAGTCTGATAGTAACAGCGGCATTACAATCAGTGGCAAAGTTCATAAACCCCAAAAAGGCAAACAAAACTTCACCCAGTATAGCGAAGAGTCAAATTCGGTGATGAAGACTTCAGTCAGTATCAGGTTTTCCTCGAAGAGTCCAAGCACGGTCTATAGTATTCTTGATCGGAGGCAAAGTCGTAGACACATTCCCGGCGAGACGAGAACTGCTGGAACTGGCTCTGTGCCTCGCTTATATTGACAGATTGGGCCAATCGTTGAGTTTGTTGATAGTAGTGCTCACTCTGGCGACGAAGGAAGCACCGTCTGGATTGCTCGTATCGACTGTGGTGTGTATACTGCGAGGGTGAAGGTTGGGGTGAGAGTTTAAAATACAGAAAGTTTAATTCTTAAAACACTATGCCAATTATGACCTCAACTAACGCAAAAAATAAATAAATAGATAAATAAAAAATAAACAGGGCAGTGAGATAATTTCCCAATATTTGTACCATTAAGGCCACTTATAGTGTGTGCATATTTTTAAGAAAAGAATCCTTATAACTAATTACATCAATGAAATTTAAGTGTGCCTGTTGTTTATATACAGAATTGGCACCAAATTTATAATATTATTAAACTTTAGTCTTTAGAGAACCTTGTCCTACATGGAAAAACTAAAATTGTCACTATAAAAACTTTTGACGGTGTACACTCCACTTGTTTAAAGGAAATCTCTCACCACTTTGACACTGAGAACCCGAGAGTCATCGTTGCAGCAACTCTGGTCCATGGTGTACGGTCCTATGTCTCCGTCATTTCAACCAACATGCTGTTGCAGCTTAGATTCATGGCACTGGATCAAGCGTTCTTGTTCACACACGTCATATGCACCCTACATGGAACAGGAAAGAGCAGAAGGCACTCATGAGTCACCATAGACAAAAGTTTGTCTGGACACCAGGATTCGGTTGGATTTGTATCCCACCCCCCTGCCATCCAGACTTGGTGCAATTGAAACTAAGCATTGAGACATGTACAGTAACATGTAAATCAACAGAATTAAGAACTGAAAATGGCTGTTGTTAGTCATTATCAGATTAACCCAAACCACCATGCCTGCACTCTCATCAGCCATAGCTTCAGATGAAACAGACAAGAGAATATGTGGCCTACTTGGAGTATTACTCCACAAATAAAAAAAAACAACCTCCCCATGTCAAAAATATATCTTAAAGCTCAAATAATACTACCAAAAGAATGTTATCACAGAGAATTTTCTCTTCCATCATAATGACACCTACAAACATAAATACAAATCCTACCCCCTCGCACCAAAAAAATTTATTTTTGCTGGTGTGAGGTTAAATTTGGATCCCTGTCATCAGTCTCATGTGCTTTCCATAAGTACTCCCCACAATACTATATCTAAGTTTAAAATCTAATTTCAAAATTAGTTTATCACAAAACATCTACATTTTTAAAATGAAGTATCACCAAACCCTATTGATACTCAGGCTAGACAGAAAAATAGTTTTCATCAACTGTTGTTGCAGAAATTGTTCAGTCAACAGTTGAGCACCATTAAAGAAACCAAAATGTGTTATCAGACTCAGTTTAATATAACAATACAGAGCATTCCCTATTACACACATTACCTACCAAACACTCAAAGAGACAGATATTAAAGAGCAAACACTTTCTCTCATTGAAACATTTCTCAATCCAACCCACATTTAGTCAAAACAGCCACAACAAATATAAATTCCTCACTTCTGATCCATATGGTCAGTCACACTCACATATGCAACACTGTCAGCTGATATCTTCATCACAATTTATCTAAGACACAGACCCCACTGCCTGCATCAATGACCACCACTTTCTCATTCTCCGAGTCACCCCACAACTCCCACCACATATTCAGCCCTGCTCACATATACACACATATAAACAGTATACTCCCACTTCCTCTCCTTTAGTGTTGGCATACATACATACATATTTACCTCATGTACCACTGTTAAACTGCAAATCTGATGCAAGCACATGTTTTAACACAAACAATAAAAGAAAAACATTTACAAAGGACACTTGTAAACTTGACCCCAAAACTTAAATCTAAACACACAAGTAGGTACTAACACAGACCACAGAAGAAATATACACAAATTCTTAACCTACTATCTACAATGCATTGAATCTCATACTTCATTATTTACACTGGTTTATGGCAGTTACTTGTGTAAACATGCCATTAAACCCTTATCATTTACAAATTTTTTGAATTTCACCCTCTTCATGCATCCCTCCAGACTTAATTCTAACATTTTATCTTTATACTTCAACTGAGCTTCATATTTGCACGGGAAATCACTTCCTAACATTGGATTTAAACAAAGTCCCTTTATGACTGATAAATCTTGAATAAACAGCTCCTCCTCAATGATTACTTCAAATTTTGGGTTCCCTTTCATATAGTTTGGTTCATTCAAGAATTCATTTTGTATCCTTGCTTGCTTGGCCTTCCCCCAATACTTATTTAAAGACAACTTTTCAAACGCCTCAAAAGTTACAAATTTATCAGCACACTGATTTGCCCAAGTTTGAGCAGAACAGTCTAGCATTCTCTTTGCTAACTTCATTTTACACTGGTCTGACATACCAGGCACAAATTGGTCCTTGCATGCAGCCAGAAAATCCACTGGATGATAATTACCCACTCCTGAAAACTTTCTGCCATTAGGTGTCTGCACCATGGACCAATTAGTGTTTCCTGATGCAGTACACAATTCTAGACTATTTATTCTAGTGTTCACCTTCTCAATCTCAGTATAGTTTACTATCACTACTTGTTCTATCTTTTTCCTAAAGTTACATTCTGTATTCTCTAATTTTTCTGACAACGAAGTTTTTGTTTCCTCAATACCTGCCACCATCCTCTTGTCAACCTCAGACACCACCTGCATAGTGCCCTCATTCCTGTGATCACATATTTGTTTCACATCATCTAACTTGCCTCCTACCTCAGTCTCAATAGCACCAATTCTGGCATTTGTCTCCTTTTCCCTATTTTCAAACCGTTCTGTTAGACTTCCTATCTTTTTGTCAATGTCTGTGATTATTTCTGTCTTAATCCAAGCATTGAATTTTGTAGTGCCCCAATGTCTGCCTTAAAGTCTGCTTTCAATTCTGATTTTACAGTTTCTATTTCTGATTTTAAATTTGAGTTTGAATTTTCTATTTCTGATTTTAAATTTGAGTTTGAATTTTCTATTTTTGATTCTAAATTTGAGCTAAAACTCGCTAACATGGCTGCTAACATCTCCGGTGTCAACAACATTCCCCCAGTATTTACCCTCTCTGGACTTTCTGGTATGCTACTTTCTGAAATTACGTCGCTTGGCGAATTTTTGAACACCTGCTCCATGATTTAGTACCACAAGAAAGCTTGATTAACACACAAGAATTTATAGCGCCAACTGCCTTACTTATCTTTTAATCCAGAAGTTGCTGCAACGAGCTGCGACGTCCCCAACGCTCGCTGCCGTCTGTTGTAGAAGCTGTGGCTGGAATATGTCCTCACTGCATTCCTTATCCTTTGTAGAATCGAAGCTGCTGGGCCCCGACGCTCCGTTGGCGACTTGCGAAGTCCCCACGATCACTGCCGTCCGTTGCAGAAGATGAAATTTGAGTGCGTTGAACCCACGCGCCACCGCTCACTGCTGCCGGTCCGATGCGCCGTCGATCGCCGGTTACGGATACCCGCGCCCGAACTCTGCGTCACTAACCGTCGTTAACCGCGCGACGCGATTGCGTATCTGCTTGCAACTGTTCGAACTGTTCACTGTCCTATACACACCCTAATCTCTCCGTCCGAGCAAGTCCAACGTGAACTTATCCCGGACGAGCCCCCAAATGCGAGGGTGAAGGTCGGGGTGAGAGTTTAAAATACAGAAAGTTTAATTCTTAAAACTCACAACCACCAGCTGCGAACCAAATTCCTAAACATGCAAAAACACTGGAACTGCGATTGCGAATGTTTGACTCGATTTCTAGGGGATGATATCACACGTTCGCAGCTTTCCTTCCCTGCATATGATTAACAAAACAAATTCATAATAAAATCAAGTTCATGAGAGAAAAAGGGTGTACTAACTACTATTTTTGAAAACACGTGAAAGTTCACTTTATGTTGTTTATTTCACAATCTCAGAACCCTGTGGCTGTCGCGTCTGTACGTCGGTAAATTTACCAAATGAAGTTATAGCTCGTGAGTCCCCAGACAAAATGAATATTTGTCACGAATTGATTTCACACCACGTGGCTGTCTCAAACACCGTTTATGTTCATGCCTATGCGACGACACGTGTTACATTAACAAATCACAGTCACTTTAATTCAATGCGATGCACATCTTGTTGCACCGGCTAAATATTCACAAACACACAGTAGCACTCGGTTTAACTTGGTGCAGTCTACGACGAGCAACCACACGTGGCGATTACCACACACAAAACTCAAGTCACCACCTCGAGATCCACATGCCGACTGAGGCAGAGCGACCCCGCCAGGCCAGTCACACCATGTGCTCTCTGGAGTCCTCACTTCCCGCCCTCGCGCGCGCGCCAAAACTCAACTGCCGGGTTTTTTTTTTTTTTTTTTTTTTTTTTTTTTTTTTTCCTACGTCATCAACTTCCCCATGTAAGCTGTTGTAACCGATTTGCCAACGTACAGCGCTCAGCCAATACATTTCTAAAACTTTACTTAAAATCAAAATAATTACACTACACATTAAACAAACATTTTCTTACGTTTTTATATTAATATAAACATCCTTTGTACTGTTTATCATAATTGTGCAATTTCTTATACCACAGATAAGTGATTTAACTGAATACTTCAAGATAAAATACAAAAGATTAATTGAAAATAAAATGAGAAATAGTTATTATATTATTTTTATAAACAAACATTGCCATGCTAGTTGTGTAACTGTCTTGTCTTCGTTGGTAATTTATTACTTTTCATTGTCAATTAAACATATTACGTTAGATGTGACTATATTAGCTAATGTATTGTTTATTTATCAACAGGCTATTTTGTAATGAGGGCCTTAAAGGTTCCTAACTGCATCGTATTACTTCAAATGCCAGTAGTATTACAATATTTGTGCACTGCACTGTGCCTGGCACTCGCCATTGTCCCTCTCTCCCCTCACCGGAAACGAACTGTAAAATCCTAAGTTGGAACAAGCCACCAACATCGGCCTGCTCGCTGGCCTCCCGTCAGCTACAAGCACACAGCAAATCTCAACGTGGAGAATTTCTACCTATGGCCTAACTATAAATGTTGTCACCCAACTGTATACATACATTGCTACCATAATTAATAAGATTAAAATTGTGTAACATTTAGTGCATTGGCATGGTCAATGTTTGCAGTGAACTTCATACTGTTTAATTATCAAATGCTATTAATTACCAGTATTTCTATTGGGCGGTAATCTCACAATACGCTGCCGCTAGCCCAGCAGACGAAGCGTTCACTCGCGGCCGTAGTGAATAACCTGGTGCTGCGTCAGCGATGCTTACTGCGCGCCGCGCGTGGTGTGGCGCACCGAGTCGGTTGTGCGGCGGCGGATACGACAGCCCTTCCCTTTTGGGAAGCTGTGAAACAGCGAGAATATATAAAGGTCACATCCATAGGTTCATCATCAGAACTATGAGGGCGAGATGTGGAATAGGGTCGGAAATAACCTTTCTTGTGGAACTCGTGGACGTCTAGGTGGAGGCAGAGAGGACGAAGGCGCATATCCTCATCGGAGAACGGAGCATTCGTTGTTGACTGATAGTCCTGTTGTACTCGTGACGGACCAGCCTCAGTATGTGTTGGAGCTGCATAGGTGGTAGGCGTTTGTGTTGCCATATGGTCCGTGGCGTCCTCTGAGAGTTGCAGGTAGCGGCTATGGTCGGCCGGGCGTTCCCAGACAGATCCTAGCTTCTCCCGGAATCGTTGGGAGCAGCGGAGGTGTGAAGACACTGGAGGCTGTCCGACGGGTGTCGGTGATGGGACTCCACTCGCTGCGGAGGGTTGGAGGTCGCCTGCTGGAACCAAGAGATGATATATAGCTGGAAACCAGTGCTGTACGACGGCCCTATTAGGTCCCTGCTGGATGACCTCCTTGTCCTGTGAGTGCGTGGTCTGGAGACAGAGTTGATTTGAGTACTGCACCTCACGATCCTGGAGCTGTATTTTAGACACCTTTCTTTTGCGCTGTTGCACAACGTTTCCCTGTACCCATTTCGATTGGTTTACGAACCCTTTGGCCCAGACGGGCGTGCCGGGGCAGAAGCGCGGCTTTCGAGTGGCTGGACCGGCTTTGGGACCGGATGAAGGAGTTTCAGCAGGCTCTTGTCTCCCAAGGGCGTCGACCTCTACGAACTTAGAATTACTTAATTACTTTTTCACCTGCTGCTTAAACGTTCGCACCATTCGCTCCACCTCTCCATTTGATTGTGGGTGGAACGGAGGTGTCGGGACATGTCGAATGCCATGATGGAGGCAAAAGTGAGAAAACTCTTCACTCTGGAACTGAGGTCCATTGTCTGTTACAGGCGTTTCTGGAAGACCTGCAACGGCAAAAATCTTCTCCAATGACGCGAGCGTGGCCGATGTTGATATGCTGCTACAGCGGAAAACGTATGGAAATTTGCAGTAGGCATCTACAAACACTAAACACATGTCATTGGCAAATGGTCCAGCAAAATCAGCATGTAGTCATTCCCATGGGCTTTAGCAGGTTGGCCAATAAGTGAATGTTTGCCATGGTGCTGCCTGTTGTTCCTGGCAGGCAGAACATGTGTGCACCATATCCTCAATTGCGGTGGAGAATCCAGACCAATAGACAATCGGTGGGCAAGCTGTTTTGTTCTCGTGATTCCCCAGTGATCAACATGAAGAAATTGTAATACATGTGGCCAGAGCGATTTGGGAGCCACTACCCGTGGATGACCGTCTTCTTTCTCCAACAGTACAACCCCCTCAACTAAGAGTAGCTGGTGTTTCATCATACAAAACTGTGCGAGCGTGAAGGTCGGGGTGAGAGTTTAAAATAGGGAAAGATTAATTTTTAAAACTCACAACCACCAGCTGCGAACCAAATTCCTAAACATGCAAAAACACTGGAACTGTGATTGCGACTGTTTGACTCGTTGTCTAGGGGATGATATCACACGTTCGCAGCTTTCCTTCCCTGCATATGATTAACAAAACAAATTCATAATAAAATCAAGTTCATGAGAGAAAAAGGTGTACTAACTACTATTTTTGAAAACACGTGAAAGTTCACTTTATGTTGTTTATTTCACAATCTTATAACCCTGTGGCTGATACGTCTGTACGTCGGCACATTTATCGAATAAAGTTATAGCTCGTGATCCCCCAGACAAAATGAATATTTGTCACAAATTGTTTTCACACCATGTGGCTGTCTCAAACACCGTTTACGTTCATGCCATGCGACGACACGTGTTACATTAACAAATCACAGTCACTTTAATTCAATGCGATGCACACCTTGTTCCGGCTAAATATTCACAAACACACAGTAGCACTCGATTCAACTTGGTGCAGTCTACGACGAGCACCCACACGTGGCGACTGCCACACACAAATCAATAACCTCCACCTCCAGGTCCACATGCCGACTGGTTTGCAGAGCGACGCCGCCCGGCCCGCTCCCCACGTGCTCCCGAATCCTCACTTCCTGCCCTCGCGCGCGCGTGCGCGCCAAAAGCTCAACTGCCGGATTTTTCCCCTACGTCATCAACTTCCCCATGTGAGCTGTTCTAACCGATTTGCCAACGTACAGCGCTCAGTCAATACATTTCTAAAACTTTACTTAAAATCAAAATAATTACAGTACACATTAAATAAATTGTCTTCTTAGGTTTTTATATTGGTATAAACATACTTTGTACTATTTATCATAATCGTGCAATTTCTTATGTTACAGATAAGTGATTTAACTGAATACTTCAAGATAAAATACACAAGATTAATTGAAAATAAAATGAGAAATAGTTAATATATTATTTTTATAAACAAACATTGCCATGCTAGTTGTGTAACTGTCTTGTATTCATTGATAATTTATTACTTTTCATTGTCAATTAAACATATTACGTCAGATGTGACTATATCAGCTAATGTATTGTTTATTTGTCAACAGGCTATTTTGTAATGAGGGCCTTTAAGGTTCCTAACTGCATCGTATTACTTCAAATGCCAGTAGTATTAGAATATTTTATTTCACGCTGTGCACTGCACTGTGCCTGGCACTCGCCATTGTCCCTCTCTCCCCTCACCGGAAACGAATTGGAAAATCCTAAGCTGGAACAAGCCACCAACGTCGGTCTGCTCGCTGGCCTCCCGTCAGCTACAAGCACACAGCAAATCTCAACGTGGAGAATTTCTATCTATGGCCTAACTATAAATGTTGTCACCCAACTGTGTACATACATTACATACATAATTAATAAGATTAAAATTGTGTAACATTTAGTGCATTGGCATGGTCAATGTTTGCAGTGAACTTCATACTGTTTAATTATCAAATGCTATTAATTACCAATATTGGGCGGTAATCTTACAACTGCCGGAATGTATGTGATGAGTGTGGGGGCAGTCTTTCCGGCCATCCATAGGTGATGCGGCTGCGGGCTGCTTGAAAGTCCTCATCAGTGTCTGTGGCGTCCGCAACTCTGGAACTAATGATAGGGAAAGACTGTGCATCCTCGTCGATTTGAAAACAGAGTAACTCCTCAGCGTCAAAATCCCGATCTAGCCCAGAAGGGAGGTGTGACAGCGCTTCGGTGTAGGCATGTTCGGAAGATAGTAAATGGAATAATTGTAGCGTGACAGTGCCCACCGTTGAAGGCGATATGCTGTTCTGTCCAGTATGTTGGACACTGGATTGAATAGTACAATTAATGGTTTGTGGTCGGTGATCAAGTGAAAACGTAGAACTTATTCAGGGCAAAGACGACTGCTAAGGCCTCCTTTTCAGTTTGTAATGTCCTCGCTATGCTTCCGTCAGAGTTTTGGAGGCATAAGCGACAGGCTATCTGGGTATTTATGAGCCATAACCGCTCCAATGCCTACATACGATGCATCTGTTGCAAGCACAACCTGTTGGCCTGGATCGAATCTTGCTAGGCATGGGGCTGGCACTTCAGAGACTGGAAGGACTGTTCACAGGCCGGGAACCAAATGAACGGGACGTTCTTTTTGAGCAGATGAAATAATGGTGCCGTCGTTGTTGCAGCGTCTGGTATGAACTTCCTGTAATATGAAATTTTTCCCAAAAATGAGCGGAATTGCATGAGTGTCGACGGTCTTTGAAGCTGAAGTACCGCTGTGATGTGTTTGTCCCTCCTGGGAGACACGGTGTTCTAAATATTCTATTTCGTGCTGTAAAAAGCAACATTTCTTTTTTCAACAGCGGAGACACTATCGTGTAGTATCTGGAAAATGGAGCACAGGTTGTGTAAATGGTCCTCGGGGTTGCGTCCGGTCACGATAATGTCATCTAAGTAGTTGACACAACCTTCGATACCGCTGACTAATTTGAAAAATCGCTGGGGCACTAGCTATGCCGTACATGAGGTGTTTGAGTCGATACAGACCATTCGGAGTGTTAAGAACCATAAATTATTGTGGTGCTTAACATAAAGATAATTGTAAATATATAATTTGGAATACATTTCTGGAGAAACAGCGATTGTTAATTAAACTATATTTATAAAAAAAACACACAGTCTCGATCGAAGAGAATTTTTACTGTTCTTAGGCAACCGGTTTCAGTCTGCTTGTGCGACCATCTTCAGGCCGACCATGGCAGACGATTGTGGGCGGATGGGGAACCGTTGGCTGTGGAAATCAACTGCAGTCTGGGCATGAAGGAAGTTTCATGGGGGATCACTTGTAAAACGTCTTTACTGCTGGGCGGCGGGTGTGAGGAGTTGTTGGACAGCCTCGACGTCCGTGTCGTCTCCTGTGCTATTCCGCGAATGTGCGACTGGAACTTAGAGTATGTACCGCGGCGACATCGGCCCACGTTTCCAATCTTTTACCTGCGGCACTGGAGACTTCAAAAGTTTGCGCTAATTCCAGGACCGTATCAAGCGTCGGAATTTCCAAGGCATTGTTTCTGAATTCCTTATCCACGAATTATCATGTCTCGTATCATTGCCTTGGACTATGACTCCTTATTTTGGTGGGTGGGGGGTGAAATGACATTTTCTGCGAAGGCCATGTAGTTCCGCCGCACATTCCCTATAAGTCTAATTCGGTTGTTTCTTGCATTGGTAAAACTGAACTCGTGATGTAATGACATGTGAGTGACGTTGGTAAAATTGCGTCAGCAGGTCACACATTTGCTTGAAGGACAGTTCTGAAGGTGTCATTAGAGGGGATAGCTTACACAAAAGGCGGTATACCGCAGGCTTGAACCAAGAGAAAAATATTTCGTCAACTTCGCGTAGCATACCTGGAATACTTGGAAGTGTTCCCTCAGTCGAGTTTCAAAGGAGTCCCATTCTTCCAGTAACTCGTCGAACGACGGAAAGGCAGGAATTTGCTGCGTCTGCTGGTTGTGTGCAGTGCTTGTGAGTATTGGTTCTAACTTGCTCATCAGTGTTGTTGTTGATTTATGGCTTTTTGATTCATCAGCTGCACGATAAGTGATTCCAATTACGTTGGTTCTACTTCCTTCATCGCCATTTTGTTGTGTTATACTCTACCATTATAACACAAAGTTCCACTGGTGTAACAAAAATTTATTCAAACAGCTCATTCTGCACACAACAAATCAAATCAAACTGGTTCTTGCGTACTGAAACAGGCTCCTAGCAGAAAGTCTGATAGTAACAGCGGCTTTACAATCAGTGGCAAAGTTCATAAACCCCAAAAAGGCAAACAAAACTTCCCATAGTATAGCAAAGAATCAAATTCGGCGATGAAGACGTCAGTCAGTATCAGGTTCTTCTCGAAGAGTCCAAGCACGGTCTATAGTATCCTTGATCTGAGGCAGAGTTGCTGACACTTTCCCGGCGAGACGAGAACTGCTGGAACGGGCTCTGCGGCTCGCTTATATTGACAGATTGGGCCAATCGTTGCGTTTGTTGACATTAGTGCTCACTCTGGTGACGAAGGAAGCGCCGTCTGGATTGCTCGTATCGACTGTGGTGTGTATGCGCTGCCGCTAGCCCAGCAGACGACGCATTCACTCGCGGTCGTAGTGGATTGCCTGGTGCGGTGTTGGCGATTCTTGCTGCGCGCCGCGCATGGTGTGGCGCGCCGAGTCAGTTGTGCGGCGGCGGATACGACACACTGCGTAACAACTGTGGTACCGTAGCCATGTCGATTGCGCTAGTAATCCTACTGTAATAAAAGCATTTATGACTTTTGCTCACTCAAAAAATTAATGCAAGGCAATTAAATTAATAAGTATATTATAAATTGCAATACCACAACGATTTCGGTTCAGCGGGTTGAACAAAGATCATTTAATTTTCAGTAAAAATGACAGACAAATCTGTTCAGTAGGCTCTGAGAAAACGGGGCATGTATTTGCTCAATTTAACATTGTCGGTATAGGGCCTACCATCTCACCTTAAGTACCCGTTTCATCAGATCTGCAGGTATATTTAACAACTTCAAGCTCTTCCAACAAATCAAGTTTTTTTTTTCCTTTTCGGTCACAATGCAGGATGCATAAGTCTGATGCCTGATGCCTTGTAGCCTTTAGATGTCAAAAAAAGTAGAATTCTGTTTTATTTGTCCTTTATTTGTCCATTGGGTAATACGTAACTTAATATCTATATGTTTGTTAGTCGACTTTAACTTGGGTATTTCTGCTAGTGGTCTGTCTATTGGGCTATAGATTCACAATGCCAATGAAAGTTTAGTAGTTTATTGTCTGTTTTAATCCTATGGTGTATGAGAGAGGAGACTTTTTAATTTTCTGAGATTTTTTATTGAAATGAACGGGACGTGACAGTGTATAGAGCTTTTATTAATAAAAAAATTAACTGGTTAGAATCACTGTTAATTTTTCCTGATGCAAATGCGGCATCAACGGTCAGTATCAGCTCTTATTGTCGCATACTTTTAGCAGTTTTTCTACTATTTTGAAATTAAGCCGTTTCAAGTATTGTACATGAGCGCCGCCACCGGACCTTCGCCGTATTAGCCCACTCTATGATTCAACAGCATGCGGGCGTGACAGCAGTGTTAGCATAATGTTGTAAACATTGGAATGTTGACCGGGTGTGTGAATCATTGTACAATGTGGCCGCCGTTGCAGCTCTGGTTTAGTTAAATTCATTTTTTTCTGCACTTTTATCTGTTTTCACTGCTTCATGCCCCGCTTCCTTTTTTTTTTTTTTTTTTTTTTTTTTTTTGGTTTTTCTTTCGATACCTAAAATCAACAATTCTATTTAAGATTTTGAAAGTGGATTTAATAAGGATCGTGCAAGATCAGAGCGCACCTTAATGTCTTCTGTATTTCCTATGTTATTTATATGATTCTGATGGGTTTTGTCGACCGTATCCTAGTTTTGTTTTGAGGCTGCCAGGTTATGGCTAGCAAGGGTTTTAGTTCAACTCATCTAATGTGATATTTTAAGGTCAGTTAACATTCTATTAAATTTTTTAGTGGGATGTGAACGTTAATAGTGGGCTTTTTAAGTTTTATGCCGCCATTTCATTTATTTTGCAGGGTGAAATGCGTTAAAAATAAATAAAAAAGTTACAAACGTGACTGTCTGTTAACAATCTATTTGGTTGCTGTACCAGTCGGTGCCAATGGAGTGGAGAGTATTTTATGGTTATCTCGTATGTTTATATTGATTGATAGTGTTTGTTTTGCTAGTTGGTAAATGTAGGTAGCGTATCTTTTGAGACTCAGATATGGCGTCATTGCTCAAAGCGATCTGCAACTATGCCCGCTAGGATGATGCAGGCGCCCCTTAACGTAGTATGATAGGGCGCGCTCATCCAACGCCACCTACATTGGATCAACCCCCCTCTCGTGATTTTGGGTTGAGGCTTACGGGGCCTCATTCAACTGAAAGCTCAAGATGTTTTATTTCAGGTATCTCATGGCTTTAGACAGCGGCCGGTATAAAGCTCTTGTTTTAAACATTGCAACTGCGTACCTTGATGGTTCATAATGGGCTACAGATTCTCTGTCACAGATGGATGCGGGGGCACAAGAAGAAGCACCCTGTGAAAAACGCCCTGTATTATTATTTCTGACAATCATTTAGACTTCTTGACGAATGCAGTAAACACCTCACCATACACCCATACATAGTCCTCATGATGCCATCGACAGTGGTAGCAGTCGAAACGGAAAGCCTGATGATAATGCGTCGTATCCCATGAACGACTAAACGATCTCGTGGTAACCCAGCTGTGGTGTCGGCTATTGTCCCAGGAAAGGTGGCAAGCGCTAGAAGGCCAACTCACGACTTACCGCAGGCAGATTCTAGCTAAGTAAGAGTGGAGGGCCGTTAGTTCAAATAGCTGGACCCCGTCCCCAAACCCAAATTGGTAGCTCGGCTGCCAAGAGCCTGGGCAGTCATGTGGCAATCTAGGCTTCTAGGTCCAGTGACAGCTGGATCTTCATGACAGCATCTGGCACAGAGTGAGACAGAATGTAGCTCAGCTGTCTGAAGATGATTGACTGGCCCCAATGTGTGAAAATACTGCAGCCTGGACGAATACTCGTCCATCGTACGAAGGGTTCTTGAAGGGTAGTCGCTACTCAAGGACGATTCAGTAGTTACATACCTATCACATACAACCGCTCGCTCACCGAAAAATTCGCATGCAAAGACTGGAAAGTTGCATAGGTCACTCCAATATTCATGATGGCAGCAACAGGATTTTCGAACGTTCATTTCTGTCGGACTTTGTGATCTCGAAGAGAACGACATATTGACCCATAGTCTACACAGATTGAGAAAGTATCGCTCTTGTGAAACATAGCTAGCTCTTTACTCACGTGAAGTAAAGAGTACTATTGACAGACTCAAATCGTTTTGATGTGTTTATATTTCTGGATGGCTATTGATATTCTACCTCACAAGCCGCTTCTAATGAAATCGCATTCTTGTGGAATATCTTCTCAGCAGTGCGACTGGATTCGTGATTTCCTCTCACAAAGTACGTAGTACATAATAACTGGCGGAAAGTCATCTAGTAAAACAATAGTGATATTTGTCGTTCCCCAGTGTATTAAAGGGCCCAACTGTTCCTTCTCTTCATAAACGATTTAGGAGACAAAGTCAGCAGCTCTGTTAGACTATTCACGGATGATGCTGTCATCGGTTAGCAGATTCAGTATGTGATATTACAGAAACAGGGGGAAGCTGATTGTTTCCTTGTGAAAGGCAGGTTTTGCCGAATAACAGTTTGGACGTAGTGAATGGGTTACAGGTAGTCAGGGTTTTCTTAATGTGTTCGGAAACCGGAAACAACGCTCTTGGTTGAGCGAGGGCGGCTTTCCCAGATTGCAACTGAAATACAATATAGCCAAACACATTATTCTAAAAATCCTTATAAAATCATGGAATGATCATATGACAAATATAATTATATGAATATATTAAGGAGACTTGTGAGAATCAAACGCCTTAATTACAATTGCAGTATCACTTGAGGATAAAAAACCAACAAATATCAGTACTATAATAATAATATTATTATAAGACTTATATTTACAATGATTGATACATAGAGTTTATCAGTAACAGTTTAAGAAGCAAATGTGCAGCAATGCACCACTACTACCACGTTATTTCCGTATCCTTTCATAAACTTGGTTTTACTCTCTTGTTCTGACTTTCGTTGTGGTAATAATATTCTTGTGTCAGAACATAGATTCCACCACAGAAAGACAAGACATGAACCTAGCTAAATGCATGACATTTATATTCGTATTTTATTATATTTAATATTATTCTTAGTAACGTTCATTTTTTATGTTGTAGACTAACACTAAATATTTCATGGCCGATTAAAAATAGTAGATATGTAGCAGATAATTTATATACAAACAATTATAAGTATTTATGGACAAGAACTGAATATATTTGTCTAGAAAGCCATGATAAATTAAATATTCATTGTGTTACTATATTTCGACAGCGGCAGTATATTTGAACAGTGAGATGCCACGCTTAATGACTATCTGAACAAAGAGCTTAGGTTAAAACGGTTTTTTTTTTTTTTTTTTAGTATTCTTAAATATATATTTGTTTGAAACTTCCTGGCAGATAAAAATTGTGTGCCGGAACCGGAACTAGAACCTGGGAAAGGTCCCTGGTTCGTGTCCCGGTTCCGGCACACAATTTTAATCTGCCAGGAAGTTTCATATCAGCGCACGCTCCGTTGCAGAGTAAAAGTTTCATTCTGGAAACATCTCTTTAGGCTTTGGCTAAGCCATGTCTCCAGCATATCCTTTCTTCCAGGGGTACTAGTCTTGCAAGTTTCGCAGGAGAACTTCTGTGAAGTTTGGAAAGTAGGAGGCGAGGTACTGGCAGAATTGAAGTTGTGGGGCGGCACCGTGTCGGGGTAGCTCAGTGGTAGAGCGCTTGCCCGCGAAAGGTAAAGGTCCCAGGTTCGAGTCCCGGTTCCGGCACACAATTTTAATCTGCCAAGAAGTTTCATATCAGCGCACACTCCGCTGCAGAGTGAAAGTTTCATTCTATGTATTTGTATGTTAAATGTAGACAACATTTGTAGGGAGGTGGTCAAAGCATTTGATTCTGTGATATTCAAATGTATAATATTTTGAAAAGGAAATTGTATTTTAAAGATGAGGCGTTAGGATGCAGGGAAGAATATAAATGTGAGAGCAGGTAGAGCACCCTTTCGAACTCTTGGGAAGGGACTCGTACGTGGTGGTGAAAGCTTGTGACGCTGTGCGGTCTGAAGCCGCGTTACGAACTTGTGATTTGAAGAGATGGGCATATATGGACTTGCAAGTTAAAAGCAAGAAGTCAATATTTAATACATGCACACACATCAGTGTTTCTCAAGGAGGTGGTTGATAAAATGTGCCCAGTAATGGTTTTCGGATAGTTCTGTCTTTTCGTTGAGCATGTTGCTGGAATCATCTCTCAACGCACAAAAGATCACAAGTTCTTCGAGATTTAACAGTAACCAACCTTTGTCATCATAGTGCATGACTTTCAAACTATCATTTATGGAACCCAACGAATGTCGTTCAATTTTTAGGTGTTTTGCCACTGTAAAGGAGCCATTCTCTCTATTACTGTGCTCTTTAAACCGCACCTTAAAATTCCTTCCAGTTTGTCCTATATACTTCATTTCACAATCATTACACTTTATTTGGTATTCCCGCGCTTTAACCATCCATTTCTCTCCTGCATCAATCTTATGCTTCAGCCTATGTTCTAATTTATTGTCTGTTCTAAAAGCAATTTTAAAGCCTCTCTTGTTAAACAGTCTCGCCAATTTGCAGGAGATGGGTCCCCATAATGGTATAACCCTATATTTGTGCGAATTTTCTTCACGTAGTTGATTCTTAGGTGTTGTCTTTTCTAATCTATCAAACCCCCATCATAATCATTTTCTACGGCTATCGGCCTAATAGCCTTTATTTCAGCTTCCTTGTTTTGAGGGGTTAACGGAAATGAATTTACTCTATGAAGTGCAACTTTAAAAAAGGCTGTTATGTGGCTATGTAGGTGACATGACTTTTTATTAATGACAGCGCCTATAAATGTGGGATTCCTATAAATCCCTAACTTGAGCTTATTATTGTTGTTCTCACTCTTCAAGGTAATTTAAAATTCCTTGCTCTTCATGTTCAACTGTGAATGCTATGCTCTTATGTATCTTGTTGAGATCATTAGCCAAGTCATTTATCTGTTCCTCGGAGCCTTGATATACTAAAAGTATATCGTCAACATACCTAGCATATATGTGGATTTTATCTTTATGTTTAGCGTTTCCCTTTAGAAAAGCATACGTGTTGAGAAAGATATCTGCCATTTGACCTGCCAACGCACAACCCATTGTATGTAAAATTTACTATTAAATTTAAAATAGTTAAATGATAGGGTGAATCTTAACAGTCCTATGAATTCATCTATTTCTACCTGAGATATTTAGCATTCTGACGTAAGTTATTTCCTATAATGTCTATTGTTTCTTCTACCGGTATTGAAGTATACAAGTTAGTCACATCTAAATACTCTAATCTAGTGTCACGATTCATATCGTGCTCTTGTATCAACTTAGTCACTTCACTACTTTTTTTTACCGAAAAGCTTTAATTATAAGTATACCATTCTCTTAACATCTCAATCGTTTATTTAGTTTAGCCCCTGGTCCCTTTCTACCATTAATTACACATCTCACCGGTTCCCCGTTTTATAGGTCTTTATCCGACCGTCTTAGTTTGGAGATCCCGGGTTCATCACTATGGGGTTTTTTATTTCTTTTTCAGTAAACAAAAAAATGAGTTTCCTTTAGACTTTTTTAAGCCCTGCTTGAAATATACTGGTATAATGATACTTGCTTTCTACAATACCATTTTCGGTACAGAATGGTTAACTTTATCTATATAATCGTCTTGCTTGATGATGATGGCTGTATTTCCTTTGCCCCCTTTTACCATCAGCGCATTATTTTCTTCCAGATTACGGTTCACTCCTTTCAATATTTTCGCCTCTTTATTCACCCTCCCAATGGACAATTCCTTTTCAATTGTTTTATTCGCTTTATACGCCAAATTACATTATTTCTCATGCGATATTTTTAAACTATCTGCAATCGTCTTGGTAGTTGCGACTAGTCTGTGAATGGTTTTGGTTGTTGGTGTCGGTGTCGGTGGAACATTGTATTTCAAACCTTTATGTAGTAGAGAGACTTCCTAGTTAGAAAACTCGATGGCAGTATAGTTCTTAACCCTTGGTTAGAAGTTGTGATTATTCGTTTCCCCCCTCGTCGACTCTTTTACATATCCGTGCTTCCTACTCAATCCTAACAACTTTCTTACGTTTGTTTTGACTATGGTTTCCTTCTTCTCAAACACAGAATCACTAATATCTCTGTATAACTCGTCAAACTGTACGCCTGATAAGCAATTGGTTAGACGCAAATGCACTTTATTCAGGTCCTCCCCTAACAGAGACTTCTTTTTATACAACTCCCTAATCTCATTATCTACCCATATTTTACTGAACTTTATACCCAATCAGCTCGTAAAAATACTTTTAACATTCATTCTAAAGCCTTTCGTCACATAGTTGGGAGTGATATCACTTTCTATGCACCGTTTGTTGAAATTGATGTTCTGGACTGCTTTCATTATCTTAAGACGGAGAGTAGGGTACCTGTGTATGTCCTCTCGTATTTCCTTGTTGTCAGTGATAATTTTCAAACCGCAGTCGCTCCGCCGCTGAGTTTCCTTGTTTCCTTGTAAACATGGCATGTGCCCAGCTCGGCACGTTGTGAATCATCTGTTTTGACACCATAACACAACTGTTTCGTAATTATTACTGTACTTCACGCACCAGTTGTCAATAAACACGACACGTTTCGGAACGACATTATCCCATTATCAAGTTATGTAAAACAAGGAAACGTAGAATAATAATGGCACTATATACAAACGACTGTACCACAAATATTCCAATGAAACTAACCTCCTACCTACCATAAAACGTAACTGCTGCTACGAAGCATCGTTAAACACAATAGCTGTCTATGTACATTGTCAAAAATAAAAATTTGCGCAGTACCACCTTTTTCTCAGATGGCAGCAAGTTGTGCACTAACGGACAGCTGATCCAACTTCAAAGATTGTCCAATCGTTTTTTATGTTGTAAACTGCCACTAAATACTTCATGGACGACTAAAAATAGTAGATATGTAGCAGATAATTTATATATAAACAATTATAAGAATTTGTGCACAAGAACTGTATATATTTGTATAAAAAGCCATGATAAATTAAATATTAATTGTGTTACTATATTTCGACGGTGACAGTATATTTGAACAGTGAGATGCCACACTTAATGGCTATCTGAGCAAAGAGCTTCAGTCTCAACCGTTTTTTAGTATTGTTAAATATATATTTGTTTGTTAATTGTAAACAACATTCGTAGGGAGGTGGTCAAAACATTTAATTCTGTGATATTCAAGTGTATAATATATTGGAAGGGAAATTGTATTTTAAAGATGAGGCGTTAGGATGCGCGGAAGGATATAAATGTGGGAGCAGGTAGAGCACGCTTTCGAACGCTTGGGAAGGGACTCGTAACTTGGACGTGGTGGTGAAAGGTTGTGACGCTGGGCGGTCTGAAGCTGCGTTACGAACTTGTGATTTGAAGAGATAGACACGTGTGGACAAAAAATTTACGGGACTGTGACTGCAGAACTTAGTCTCTGGTGAAAAGTAGTAAACTATGCACGGTAGTAGGGCTGTGGAACTGTGATAAATCAGCATCATGTACACGTGTGATGACAAACTGTGTTTTATAACAGATACTGTAATCGCAGATTAATTTGGAACTGCAATGTTCGATGGACTTCACTAATTTACGAGTGATAATTTGGAACTTTTACTCTCGTGTGCGTGTCATAGTGCCTCTCATGAACAATAATTTGGAAAATTTTCAGTTATTTACCAATGTATAAAGCAGGAATACCTCGCATTTTCATATCCAGAAAGAGAAATAAACTCTATTTATAAAGAATTACTTCGTGAGTGAATCACTTCTTTATCTTAGAATCCATTTTGTTGGTTATTCAGAGGTTTAATTTATGTTTGTTTAGATATATTTTTACGTCATCATATGCAGATTGATAGACTGGCTAAACTACAGATTAATTATTGATCTTGTTTAAACGGATAGGGTAGCTGTTTAAGGCATAGAAGCTGACATACATAACTAACCCCTATAAACATAGGCAACGAACCATAAACGTTTTACTACCCTCAGTTATGTATTGCCCAATTCTTATTGGTGTGTATCGATAGGAAGGTCGCAAGTAGAAGAAAAAAAGCAGCTGCAACACTATTTAGATAAAATGTCAACATGTTGCGTTAATTGGCATTTGATCCTTTATAATGAAAAGTGTGATGCCATTCATATGGCACTAAAAATCCTTTAAACTTGACTTCAGTCAAATTTAAAAGCCGTAAATCCAATTAAGTACCTAGAAATTACAATTACGTACAACTTAAATTGGATAGGACACACGAAAAATCTGGAAAAGGCGAACTATGGGCTACATTTCATTGACAGAACACTCAAAAGATGCATCATTTCTACTAAAGAAACCGCCTAAACTACATTTGACCGTCTTATTTTGGAGTATTGCTTCTCATTATGAGAGCCCTACAAATTGGGACTGACGGAGGATGCAGATAATGTTCAGAAAAGAGCAGGTCGTTTTGTATTCTCCTCATGTGAATGATTCACGAGCTGGGGTGCAAATCATTAAAAGATAGGCGTCATTCATTGTGGCGAGATTTCTCTCATCAACTTTCTCCTCCCAATGCGAACATATGTTGTTAGCACCCAGCTACATAAGAAGACATGACCATCAAAATAAAATAAAAGAAATCAGTGCGCGCTAATAGAGAATGCAACGGTAAAGAAATATCACAAAAGCGGTTCTATGAACCGCCTGTCATGAACTTGAATGTGGTTTGTAGAGTATTTATATAGATGTAGACTTACGTAGATGTAGTTCTACGAAATAACCACCAATATTCAATGACTTTTTTTATATTTCTTATATCCACTACTATACAGTCTATTGACCTTTACAAAATTATTAATTGAAAAAGAGTGCTTGTACGTTCGTCTAAAACGTGATAGTAAATATTCTGCTCGTCTGTTCCCCGTCGGCGATTATAATCCACCCTCGTAAGTGAGTGTGTGTTGTCCATAGGATAAGTTAAGTAGTTTGTAAGTCTACGTACTGATGACCACTGCAGTTTGGTCTCGTAGTTTTCCAAACATTTAAAACTTTGATTTTCAATTGATTTACGTTAAAAGTCCGAAGCTAATTGTTTCGTCCATCCCCAGACTGGCACGATACATTGGAAAAATTCTCTGAAATAAATATTGCCTCCGTTACAGAATAGGCTAGTTACCGTCTTTCATGAATTCTTCTCACCATTTCTGTCCACACAATACTTAGAACGACTACTACTCTTGGCTGAAAGAATGTATAGTTAAACCTCTCTGATTTATAGTGGTTGATCTTTGAACCCGAGTATCATCTGACGTAGTGCAGATAGAGCCTAATGATTTTTTAAATGTGCATGCTAATAAACAGAGAGCCTTTTCAAGATGCTGTCGATATTCGTGCTGATATGTGGATATAATCTTTTCCGTCTCAATAAATTGCTACAGTATAACTGAGAATATGTTCAAGAATACTGCATACTACGATGTTTATTGAGCTGTATTCTTTCTTGATGGTCTGAGTTTTCACTCTTACATTGGAGTAACTGGCGCTCTTTTTTTCTTTTTTTTTTTTTTTTTTTTTTTTTTTGAGATAAGTAATGGAACGATGCCGCGTTCTGTACAAAACCTACATGGAATTCCAGCCAGACCTGGGACATATTTGTTGCTCAACGCACAGCGACGTCCGTAAAACGGACGCAAATTCGACAATTAACGAAAAAATGTTCAAATGTTTGTATAGTCTATGGGACTTAACTACGGGGTCATCAGATCCTAAACTTACAAACTACTTATGAACTACTTACGAACTAGGACGGCATAAATATCCATGCCCGACGGGGGATTCGAACCCCCGACCGTAGTGGCCGTGCACACCGTGACTGGAGTGCCTTAGTCCCCTCGGCCACCACGGCCGGCGAAAATTAACATTTATTTTACAACCCCTCCCCCAACCTCCGCACAAGCACACAAATTGCTCTCCCGCGGTGAACAGAGATCGAATACGAACTACGTAACGTTCATCGCGACTCCTTGCTTGGTTAAGGGGTAAAGGTTACGTCAGCATCTCATTCTAGTAGGAAATATTTAAGAACAATCTACAGGACTCTTTGTAAAGGTACTGGATGAAACTTATTTCCGACCTGGCATTCCACAAATTTGAAAGGATAGATTAAATTTCACTGAAAGTAAAGCCCTGTGTGTCGTATTGAAAGGTGGTGACTACTGTTTTTCGAGGACTCTCTGGATAAATGAAATGCTCCTGCTAAATATCAATCATATACAGCTAACGAGATTGTTGTACAGGAATGTACTCGGATCCATATAGCTACATTCACATTGTGATAAGTACGTCATTTGAAATTGTAATTGGTTCATTATTCACCATATTTTGTTTAACATCGGGCGATTTTTTGTTCAGTCGAGCAACTTTAAGTTTTGGCTTGACGAGAAGAAACAGCAGTCAAACAAAGAAGCTATCGCCTTCATAATGAAGTATTTCTCTGAGTTCAACAATAACTACACTTCGGTGAAACAAAAACTGTTAACTTGCCGGACCATAGCATCATCGTTCATTCAGCCTACGTATACGGAGTGGCACCTTAAAAAAAAATGTCATTTTCTTCCAGATTTGTCGTGTTTAATCTGTAATAACCTCATTCGCTTGACGTGATTCAGCAAAATTGGTATATTTGGCCGGAACTGTATGCGAAATGAATAGAAGTCCAATGCATTTTCTCCACATCCTTCCACTTGTAACTATCCAGGGTACTGCACTTAAACTTTTCACCCCAAATATCTCTAGAGCAGTAATAGATATTAACTTATTACTGGCACACAAAGAAATGACGAGAAGAAAATATATTAGGCTATTTAAATTGGTTGTGTAGGGCCATGTGAACAGAGTTATATGATTTTTTTTTCAAAATATAGTAGAATTGTCCAAACATGGCGCATCGGTACTACAGTATCAATAGTAGAGCTGTTCCTGTGTCTGTAGAAATTATTGTGTTTAGACCTATTTCATGTGTAAAAACATGTCGTTGTCGGTGAAAGAACAAAAGAATCCCACGTATTCCACATTTTACAGTTAAGTGCCTCTGAAGACAAAACTTGCAAAATCCTATTGGCCTACAATCTGTCAAGTGACAATACATTGTCATGTCTGTCAAATCTTTCATCATTCACTGGTATTGGGTATGCTGTTTCCTTCTTCTTTCGGACTAGTTGCCCATTTTAAGTGGTCTACAAGGCCTCGTCTTACCAACCAAATTTCAAGGCCCCCTCTTTCCCTTTATAAGAAGTTGTCCATGTATCACAAAAAATTTTCATAAATTTTAAAAAACTTGTACCTCGATAACTTATGTTCGTATTGTCTGCTAAAGGTTCAATTTATTGCTAAACTTTTCGCAAAGGCCAAAGAAACATCGCTTTATTTGAGAGCTTAAACGTTGGTTTCAACTGCTGTTGCCCATCCCAAGAACGCAATTTGAAAAATGTTGCAAAAAACCATGAGTAATTTTGATGATACTTGAGAGCAACATTGACAAATAAAGGGTCAAAAACGGCTTTCAGAGCATGATCGTTCGGCAAGGAGTTACCAAAGTAAGTACTGTGGAATCAGTCTGAAACGTAAACAAACATTACTTTCATTACGAACTTACGTTTTTCAAACTGGATACCTATATTAAAAAATATAAGAGTTCAATAAGTGAAGCAGGCAAAAGGAGTACCATCGGCTAGAAAAGTAGGTTAACAGGAAGTGTAAATTTGCTAAGCAGAAGTGGCTATAGGACAAATGCAAGACTGTAGAAGAATGTATAACGAAGGGAAAGGTAGATACCATCTGCAGGAAATTGAAAGAGACGTTTGGAGACAAGAAAAGCAGCTGCATGAAATCAAGAGCTCAATTGGAAAACGAAGAAGCAGGGAAGGGAAAGCTGAAAGTGGAAGGAATATAAAACGGGCCTATACAAAGGAAATGAAGGATGTATTATACAAATGGAAGAGGAAGTAGATGAACATTAGATAGGAGATGCGATACTGCGAGATGAAATTGACAGGACACAGTAAGATTTAATTCGAAACGAGGTCCTTGTAGTAGATGATATTCCGTCTGAATGGCTGATATCGTTAGGAGAGCCAGTCATGAAGGAATTGTTCCACTTCGTATGAATAATTAATGAGACAGTTTAAATACTCCCCGACTTCAAGAATAATATAAAAATTCCAATCCAAAGAAATAAAGTGCGTAAAAGTGTGAAAATTGCTGAACTGTCAGTTTAATAAATCATAATTGCAAAATACTAACACGAATTATTCACAGACGAATGGAAGAACTGGTGGAATCCGACCTTGAGGAAGATGTTTAGATCTAGGAGAAATGTAGGAACACGTGAGGTAATACTCATTAGTAGCTTAGAAGATAGGTTAAAGATAGGCAAACCTAAATTTTTAGATTTTGTGGATCTGGAGAAAGCTTTTGACAATGTTGACTGGAATACACTTTTTCAAATTTTGAAGGTAGCAGGGGTAAAATATAGGGAACGAAAAGCTATAGACAACTTGTACAAAAACCAGACAGCAGTTATTAGAGTCGAATGGCATGAAAAGCAAGAAAACGATTTCTGAAAAAGCGAAATTTGTTGACATCCAATATAAATTTAAATGTTAGGAAGTCCTTTCCGAAGGCATTTGTCTGCAGTATAGGTTTGTACGGGGATGAAACGTGGACGATGACTTCGGATAAAAAGATAACAGAAGCTTTTTAAACGTTGTGCTACAGAAAAATGGTGAAGATTCGATGGGTTGATCACGTAACTAATGAGGAAGTGCTCAACAGAATTGGGGAGAAAAGTAATTTCTGACATATCCAGACTAAGAGAAGGAATAGCTTGGTAGGACACATTCTGAGATAACAAGGAATCGTCAATTTAGCATTAGAAGGGAGTGAGTGGGGTAAATATCGTAGAGAAAGACCGAGAGAGGAATACAGTAAGTAGATTCAAAAAGTTGTATGTTACCGTTCTTGTTCTCAAATGAAAATGCTTGTGCAGGACAGCGTAGCATGGAGAGCTGCATCAAACCGGTCTGCAGACTGAACACATTAACAACAACCCCTTATTAATTCTACTCCATATTTGGTCACTAATAAAAACACAACAACGTTGCAATATTCAACAATATTCATTGTTTAGTACAAATGAGTTTTCGGCTGTTACACCATCATCAGGTACAAAGGTTACTATAAACAAACTTCAAGGCAAAGTTTTTACGACATATGCATCAAAGTCGTAAAATCTTTGCCTTGACGTTTGTTTATAGTAACCTTTGTACGGGTCACACACTTTTTCGTGGCCCTTCAGTGATCGGCGGAATTCGGCTGAGTTCGTGTGTCTACGAAATGTTTAAGCTCTCTACCAACCTTACCTCGTAACAACATTGTACACCGTAGACATCGTCAATGTATCGTCGATTTGTGCTTGGTATTGATTATTGTCTTCCACTTTTTATTTGCTAAAATAAGTCCACATACTCCGACGACTTCCTTTAGAAAAATGAAGGCTATCCTTGAAAGTGATATGAAGAATGTTATTTCAGATTGTTCTTCAGTTACGACAATAAAAAAAGAGACAGAATGCGTTGCTACACCCACTTCATAAGTCTCTTAAAAATATTAATATTTCGTACATATACGTTCCAGTTTTCTATTATTCAAACACTAAACTGATTCTTAATTTCGTGTTCCATCTGTGACGCTTTAACCCCTTACATGTTGTTTCTCTTAAAACCTGTAAGCAATAGGCCGTAAGCTGCCGGCACTGGAAAAAAGACGCGGGGCTTGTTCTAACAGCCAATGCGGTAAGAGCTGAATACAAGCTTCAGCTCCCAACATTCTCTGCTCAGGGGCCACGTTTAAGTGTGTGAGCATTAAAGCAGGAAAAATAATGGCTCTAGTTGGATTGCAATATGCCAATTGGATTCGGAGAAAATGCGAAGCGAAGTTGACGTTTGAAATAAATGAAACGCGCAGCTAGCGCGTTCCGAGACCCAAGCAATACACGGTATCTGCCTTACGGTTAATTGTATGTGATCGTTCCAATCAAAATCGTTTCTTAAGCAACGCTTCAAGATATTTTTGGAAGAAATTGCTTCCTTACTATGTAAATAAATTTTTAAAAAAGAATCACTGAAACTATGTGCCATAATTTATAATTGGTGTTCAGAATGGTTTGTAGTGGTGACAATATATGCTTCCGAATGCTGAATTGCTGGATTACTGTTAATACGGAATTTCATTCATTGTTCCCACAACGTCATTATGAATGTAAAGTATTTATTAAAAAACCAGATTAATTTCAGTATTAATCTGTTAAATAAAAATTGTTTTAACTTAAAGTGTCCATTCTGCAGCGATGTCACATTGTAACATTTATCTAAGTTTTTCTCGCAAACAGTGGCCTTTTCGACATTAAAAAAAACATAACTTTTATTATAAAACTCTAGTGACGTGTAAGGAGTTTGGGCATCGTACTTGTGAAGCTGGATAGCAGCAGTCAGCTTTGTAGTTCCTCTCTTCGTTTTATATTTTTATTTATATCCCATTGCAGCGTTTGTCGAGTTCCAAGCAACATTGTCCCTCTTCAGTCCGACTGTTCGTCGTGTCTCGTAGAATATCCTCGGACAGATCCCCTACAGAACATCTGGCGTTATGAGAAATTCCATCTGTTTTACGGAGCCAAGCGCAGGTCCTGCCTTTCACAAGTAACTGTCATGCCCCCTCTGCCACTCACCGGCAAGCTCTTTTGATATATCTGGCACGTGTGACACAGTAGGCTTACGAGAGAGTTTTACAGTTTTTGCCCAAAACAAGACGGACAGCTACTGTAAAGTAACATACCTCGCTCCTGTTCACTCACTGATGATGCAAAAGTACTCATAATTTTTGACTCTTTTAGTGAAAGTGTGACATGTGACGCGAAAAAGTATTTCAAAGGAAACTCGTGATGATAAAAGCTGAAGGTAACCTCTTAACCTGCCTATATTCCTACCTCTTCATATACTGTAGCATACAGTTGAAAAGCTGAGCTTCGGAAATTCGAAGGACGCCACTAGTTAACAGAGAGAAAGCACATGCCATGTCACTTCCAACATAAAATCTTGCATCTCTGAATTTACAAGTTGATGGAATAAATTTAATATTATAGACTGACTTAACTAAATCGATAGGTAACAACCGACGGTAGTTGCTTTACAGAGACGAAATAAATAACGTGTTTTAAATGAATTCGAAATATTCAAACATCTCCACTGTTATAAGCATTGAAATGAACACACACGATTTTTCGCTTTATCAGAGTTCTTTACAGCCCTGAACGATGTACAAACATGCTGTTGTTGTAGTGGTCTTCAGTCCGGAGACTGGTTTGATGCAGCTCTCAACAATACCCTATCCTGAGCAAGCCTCTTCATCTCCACATAAGAACGGCAACCTACATCTGTCTGAATCTGCTTACTGTATCCATCTCTTGGTCTTCCTCTGCGGTTTTTACCCCACACACTTCCCTCCAACGCTAAATTCACAATTCCTTGATGTCTAAGAATGTGTCCTACCAATCTATCCCTTCTTTTAGTCAAAATATGCCAGAAATTTCTTTTCTCCCCAATTCTGTTCAGTACCTCCTCATTAGTTACGCGATCCACCCACCTAATCTTCAGCATTCTTCTGTAATACCATATTTCAAAAGCCTGAATCCTCTTCCTGTCCGCACCGTTTATCGTCCATGTCTCACTCCCATACAAGGCAACACTCCATACAAATGCCTTCAGAAAGGATTTCCTTAGGCTTAAATAAATATTCGATGTTAACAAATTTCTCTTTTTCAAGAACGCTTTTCTACCCATTTCCATTCTGCATTTTATATCCTCTGTACTGCGACCATCATTTGTTATTTTACTGCCCAAGTAACAAAACTCATCTACCTCCTTTATTGCTTCGTTACCCAATCTAATTCCTTCAGCATCACCTGATTTTCTTACACTGCACTCCATTACCCTAGTTTTGCTCTTGTTAATGTTCATCTTATTTGCACCTTTCAGCACAGTGTCCATTCCGTTTAACTGCTCTTCCAGGTCCTTTGCTGTCTCTGACAGAATTACTATGTCGTCGGCAAAACGCAAAGTTTTTAATTCTTCCTCCTGAACTTTAATTCCTTCTCCAAATTTCTCCTTGCTTTACTTTAGAGCTTGCTCAACGTACAAATTGAATAACATTGGAGAAAGGCTACAACCCTGTCTTACTCCCTTCCCAACCACTGCATCCCTTTCATGCCCTTCAACTCTGACAACCGCTGTCTGGTTTTTGTACAAGTTGTAAATAACCTTACGCTCCCTATATTTGACTCCGCTTGCTTCAGAACTTGAAAGAGTTTATTCCAATCAACATTGTCAAAAGCCTTCTCCAAATCTACAAAAGCTAGAAATGTAGGTTTGCCTTTTCTTAATCTATCTTCTAGGATAAGCCGTAAACTCTTGAAAGCAATTATGTAAATCCAGAGGTCCTCCTGAACTACGGCAAGTACGCAAAACGATGGCTAGTAGTGTTCATTTCAAAGATAGGGTAATGACGCAAAATAATGCTGAAAATGAAAGTCGAAAATCACAGCAATACTCAAACCAGGAAAACTGAATGACCATCCAAAGAATTATCGTTCCATTGCATTGCTGAGTGTCTTCTACAAGCTCCTTTAAAAGTTGCTGCGCAGACGAGTCAGACCAGAGATTTCTGAGAATCTGCGCAATGGAATCAGACCAGAGATTTCTGAGAATCTACTGATGGGACAAGTTGACTTCCAACCAACACAAAGCTACCTTCACAAAAGCAGGTTATCATATGAAGTAAAAAGTTATGTTGCCTTCATGGACTACAGTGCAGCATACGATACGGTGTTGAAACATACACATTTATGAATTGTTCCTGGTGATTCAGTGTCACATAACAACACGGCTTATAGGCAACATACCCAATAATGGAAATTTCTCTGTAATAATCCGGCAGGATATCAGCACTTCCAAAACATTGGGACTACCACGTTGCTCTGTTCTTGCTCCTTTTCTCTTCAACTTGCTGTTATTGTGGCCTTCAATCTGAAGACGGGTTTGCTGCAGTTTTCCATCCTACTCCATCCTGAGCAAACCTATCCATCTCCTCATACGAACGCAACATACATCCCTTTGTGTCTGCTTACTGTATTTGTCTCTTGGTTTCCCTTTGCGATTTTTACCTCACACATTTCCCTCCAGTGCTAAATTCACGGTTTTTTAATGTCTAAGACAGTGTACTACCTATCGATCGCTTCTTTTACTCAAAGTAAAATTCCTTTTCTCCTCAATTCTATTCACTACATCATCATCTAATCTTCAACATTCTTCTATAGCACCATATTCCAAAAGCCTCTGTCGTCTTCATGTCTGAACTATTTATAGTCCATGTTTCACTCCCGTACAAGGCGACACTTCACACAAATCCTCCAGTAAAGACTTCCTTACACTTAAATTAATATTCGATGTTAACAGTTTTCTCTTTTTCAAAAACGTGTTTCTACCCATTGACATTCTGCATTTTATATTCTCTGTACTGCGACCATCATATATTATTTTACTTCCCAAGTAACAAAACGCATCTACCATCTTCACTGTTTCGTTACCTAAACCGATTCTTTCAGCATCGCATGATTTTCTTATACTGCATTCCATTACCCTTCTTTTCTTCTTGTTCATGTTCATCTTATACGCTCCTTTCAAGACACTGTCCATTCCGTTTAGCTGGTCTTCCTGGTCCTTTGTTTTCTCTGACAGAATTACAATGTCACCTGAACTTTAATTCCTTCTCCGACTTACTCCTTGCTTTCCTTCACAGTTTGCTCAGTGTACAGATTGAATTACATTGAGAAATGGCTATGATCCTGGGTTAATCTCTTCCCAACCAATGCTTCTCTTTCGTGCCCTTCGACTGTAATAACAGCTGTCTGGGCTTTGCACAAGTTGTAAACAACCTTCCGTTCCCTATATTATACCTCTGCTGACTTCATAATTTGAAACAGCGTATTCCAGTCAACATTGTTAAAAGCTTTGTCCAAATCTACAGAAGCTAGAAATTCTGGGTTACTTTTCCTTAATCTAAATTTTAAAATAAGTTGAAAGTTGAGTACTGCCTCACGTGTTTCTACATTTCTCCTAAATCCAAACAAGATATTCCCAAGGTCGGCTGTAAATAATTCGTGTTAAAATTTTGGAACCATGGCTTACTAAAGTGATGACCCTCTAATTTTCACACCTCACTGCACTTTCTTTGGACTTTGGATTACTACATTTTTCTTGAAGTTTGAGGATATCTCACTACTCTCATACATCTTGCACACCAGGTGAAATAGTTCTGTTGTGACTGGATTTTCCAGAGACTTAGGTAGCTCTAGTGGCTTGTTTCGACTTAGGTCTCTCATGCTCAGTCCTATTTCCTCTTCATCTACTTCCTCTTCCCTCCTTACAAAGTTGTCTCGAAGTTAATTTCCTTTGTAGAGTCCGTCTATGTATTATTTCCACTTTTCAGCTTTCCCTTCTTTGCTCATTACTGGTTTTACACCTAAGTTCTTTGTAGCTGTTGCGATTTTCGTTACACGTAAAAGAAAGTAGGAAATAGCTACTGCTTCTCAATTAACAGGTAGTCTTACCTGTGAATCTTCTGCTGCTATGACCGTTGCCAGTATCGGACATCCTCTCTTCTAGGAGGGGTTTCTGTTGTTTATTTAATGGATTAAATTGATACCAACAGGCGAAGACTGCAGACAAGGAGATAGAAAATTCCGTTAAAATAAATGGTCATTATATTCTGAAATTGACACACTGAATAATGAGGTACACTTAATAATACAGTTAAACCTGACAATGAAAACGGCTTGCTGCAGGACAAGATAAAACTGAAAACACATACTTAAGTGAACGATTCTATTAACTCGACCAGCCTTTAATGAGAGAGACTGTACATTGAGAGCATATTGAAGTTATCGTTTCAGCCAAGAGAACGAATAACTGAGCCCAGGCAGAGGCAGTACTAATGCTACAGCAAGAGCGTGTTTAAACTGACCATATTCACATAATATATGACATCAACTTCGAATGGGCGAAACTGAAAATGTGTACCCAGCCGTGACTCGAATCCGGGTCTCCCGCTTTCCCGGGTGGGTACACATTTTCAGTTTCACCCATTCGCAGTTGATGGCATATATTCTGTGAATATGAAAGAATAACAACTGCAGGTTCAGAAGTGACGTCTGTTCTTTCGAACAGACCATGCCTAGCGCTCTATATACCAACGGTTGCGTACTTCCCAGTTCTATCGACCGAACAGAGGAGCCATAGTTTTCGGCTGTATGCACGCGCACATTTTCGTGCAAAATGATGGGCACTGTACCATCCATCATACTCCCGGTCCTAAGACCTTGTGACTTTGATTTGATTCCAAAGATGAAGGAACCACTTCGTGACATTCGCTTCAGAAATGTTCCAGAGATTCGACTGGCAGTAGACCGCTCCATTCGCACCACAACAGAACAGGCTCTGCTCACGGTATACTTCCACATCGCTAGCAACGGGTTCTACACAACGCTGGTGACTGAAGCAGTGTCGGTTCTTGTTGATTATTCTAGGGGGTTCAATGGAAAATGGATAAGAAAATTAAAAAAGAAAGTTCCAATGTTTATAAAGCTTATGGGACTTAACTGCGGGGTCCCTAAACTTACAGACTACTTATGAACTACCTTATACTAAAGACAATACAAACATCCATGCCCGAAGGGGGATTCGAACCTCGCGCATAGTGCCTCAATGCGCTCGGCCGCTCCGCCGCGGCAAGAAAATTCCAAACAGCAGAAAAAAATCGGAGTGGGGGGGGGGCAGAAAAATAATTGCTATACCGAAATAATGTACCGGTTAAAATAGGCATTCACCGTTGCATTAATTCCCAGCAAGCTGAAAGTTTGCATAAATGTTTGGGATACAATTACAATTAAATTTTGAAAAGTCTCCATCAATCATTTTACACGAGACAAGGTTCGCAAAAAGATTTATTTTTTGCCGAAAGGTTTAGTTCGAATGTTTATAAATCTATGGGACTTAAGTACCGAGGTTATCAGTCTCTGTACTTACAAGCTAATTAAACGAACTTCACTCACACACATGCCCAAGGGAGGACTCGAATCTCCGACAGTTAGCAACCGCGCGCTCCACAGCAAGGCGGTTTAGAGCACTCGGCCATTCCACTCAGCGAGCACAGAATAACATAGAGAGGCCTTACAGTGACAGCGAAATGAAGCCGGCTGAGAGCGCGACACCCAACCAATATGGCGGCCGAGCGCCACCCGGCCATAGCTGCGAGCACAGGGTAATTTATTGAGTTCACTGTCTGTTAATTCCTTTTTCATATCTTTTAAGGCGTTCCTTTCTGACAATCTATTTTTGCCATAAATAATTACTAACTTCAGCTACGGTTAGCAAATCATACTATTTCATAAAATAGAAGCACATTTTTCCTCTGTCTGTCCCTTTAACCTTTTATAACTCGAGGAGTACCGAACGTATTGTCTTGCGGTTTCTTTTAATTTCTTCTTTAGAATCCTGGGATAATCTTAGGCTATATTTAATGTCAATACGAATATGTGAAAAAAAACTACAGTAAGAATTATAACGTGGAATCGTTTACCACTTCTGCACTTTAGTCAGCACTCGCGCCTAAACTATAAGAGCTAGGCCAGTGTACATAGTATAAACTTGCAGAACTCACAAACAACTACAAAAAAAATCGCACTGACGTGTATTACGGCCCACCTTAGATTTGTAGTTTTATAAGTTTATGCAAACTTTTGGACCAAAATAATAATCTAAATAATAAAAAAATAATTAATAACAGTGTCTGAAATAAGTACTGGCGGGTTCCGAACCACTGACGTTCAGCGTCATAGTCCAACACATTGCCCAGTACGCTACAGCTAAAAGTTAGGAATCGTGTTCTTTAATCTCATACTATTGATGGCCGTTGTTAACTGATGTAATATGGCATTTTTAGACACTAGATTATCATTTATCGTACGATGAACGACGTCTTTTTATTAATTCTTCAGTGCGCCATTGCTTTGAAATGACAACGTGTAAGTTACAATAACAACATCATCATATACGCAACGCAAGATGGAGTATGCCAGAGACAGTTCTGGGCGAGGAATGTCACGTGACATCTGCGAACGGCTGGTTTTCGTTAATTTAATGGAGGGTGTCAAAACTCCGTTATTTTTGCAAATATCTCTCAAACGATACGAGATATGAAAAAAACATAAGGGAACAAAGTTGTAGAGAATTTTCTCCTCTACAAATTCGTTTATTCAATTTTCGCGTCAGATGAACGGTTTATTTGCAATTAAAATTACATTACAAACGGCTTTTTTGTATTACTAACGTATTTCTTGTCCGAAATATTTCAAAAAGCGAGGTTCTCTGTAAAATTTGGTGCCGATCGGTTGAACGGTTCGACCTAAAAAGTGGGAACACGTTACAGCCAGAAAGACATCGTTAAATCGCCGTTATTTTTGCAAATATCTCTGCAACGATGCAAGATATTAAAAAATTATAATAGAGCGAAGTTGTAGAGAATTTTCCCCTCTATCAATTAGGTTCTTTACCAATTAGATTATTCAATTTTCGTGTCAGATGAACGGTTCGTTTGAAACTAGGCTCTATTTGTATTACTACCGTATTTTTTGTCCGAAAAATTTGAAAAAGGGAGGTTCTGGTCTCTGGCGGCCTACAATTATGAGTCCAAAATTTGGTGCTGATCGGTTGAACTGTTCGTCTTAAAAACAGGGAACACGTTACGGACAGACAGACACAGACACCCCAAAATCGCCGTTATTTTTGCAAATATATCTGAAAAGATGCGAGATATGAAAAAAACACAAAAGAGTAAAGTTGTAGAGAATTTTCTCCTCTACAAATTCGGTTATTCAATTTTCTTGTCAGATGCATGGTCAAGCCTTTATTTTCATTTAAACTTTTACGAGAACCACACTTATCATTTTTCTTTTCTAAAGCGCTGGCGCCTGATGGCTTCAGACTACAGATATAGTGATTGTGGGAGATCTAATGATCTCTCGGTCTGGTTTTCTTTTTTTTTTTTTTTTTCGTCGTTGTTCTATAATTCTATACTATGTACTTTGGCGCAGGTCTCGTAGTTTAGGCTACGGTACAAAGGGCACGAAAGTGCGGAAGTGGTAAACCATTCTGCGTTATCATTCTTATTTCAATTATTTCTCATTTTCGTATTGGCATTTAATATAGCCTATGTTGAAGACAGTATTATACCGAAGAAATTCAAAGAAATCGGGAAACGATACGTTTTGCAGTTCTAGAGTTAAAGAAGTTTAAAGATTACCCGTGCAAAACCGGAGCGGCTCAGCTAGTTAGTAATAAAATAAATAAAAAGTATTAAGTCGTAATTATTGTATACCGAAATTTGTATCCCAAATTACAAATGTTTATCGATATTGTTCACACAGTACAAGATGACTGGGCAACAGAATCTGTGCTCGCTGGTGAGTAAGCTCGCTGAAAGTAACGAGTAGAATTTGAAAATTTCTACCGCTCTATTGTATCCAAATTTGTGAGGAAACCAGGGGAGCTATAAAAAAGTTGTTAAAATATAAAAAAAAGGTTCATTCCATTATCTTTAACTTTCTCGCTGACGAAAATTTCCTGGCCACAAAACAAAAAAAGTGGCAGGCGACTAACTTTTCAATGTCACAATGTTTATTTCATATAAAAGTAATAGTTTCAATTATTATTATATACAAACACAATACATATAGTACTTGATAAGAACACTGTTGCATTCCTTCAGTATTCACCTGTGTACGTGAAAAAGGATTCAAAAGATGATGTAATTAAGCCGAGCGCCACTTGAAGAACTACACATATATCGGCCCAGCTCCGCTTCTACAACCAACCAAGTTAGCTGCCGGCCTTCACTGCCTGTACGCTGATGTAGACGCTATAGCCTCTCTATGTTATTCCGTGCTCGCTGATTCCACTGCGGCAACGGTTAGATTTATGATGAAAATAGCACAGATTCAAATGTTCAAACGTGTGTAGAGCGTATGGGACTTAACTACGGGGTCATCAGTCCCTAAACTTACAAACTACTTATGAACTAGCTACAACTAAGGACGGCACAAATATCCATGCCCGAGGGGGGATTCGAACCCCCGACCGTACTGGCCGGAGAGACCGTGACAGACGCGCCACAGTCCTCTCGGCCACCGCGGCCGGCAAAATAGTGCAGACAAAAACTGTAGATTGTGTAATTATCTACAAAAACTGTTCTGATATTTTATTCCCAAATATTTACCACCTCAGAAAATCATTTTAAAGCCATACTTGTATGCACAAGTTTTCATCATCTGCTTCATCTGCAATAACTTCCACAAAATCAGGTTCAACGATTTCCTTTCTTATCCGAAATGATAAACAGACAGCATACATGGAAGTAAATCCTTCTGAATATATTTCGAAGTGCCTCTGAAAACAGTAGTTTTCGGAAGGTGGTTACTAATCGCAACATCGAGTTCAGCAGTGAAATTCATATGACCGCGGAAATTTTTTTGGTTCAATCATTCAATGAATCACTGCGTCCGTCATATTCACAAGGTTAGAGCTCAAATTCACCAGAGAATTTAACGAAATCCACCATTTTAGATATTGAGTAACGATTTTTGCAAATTCGATCACTGGGCCTTTGAACTGACTGCCTGTAACCACTGTCCAGTTGTTGTACAGTATAATGTCGTGTTTCCTTAAAAGGTTGTGCTCTAGCTTCGCAGTCATTATGTGATACAGAACGATCATGTTTATTTATGTTCCGTGTTAAATGACCGAGATCGCTAACGCCTTTTAGCGTCCAAATTGTTTCATACCCTGAATTTTCATTGGTGAACAACAGACACGGAAAACAGTACAACTTGTTTGTAATTTCACAACCACATATTCAATCTACTTTCCCATGAACGTCTAGTTTCAGAGTTCTTGCAATTTATTTACTTTTGTTGAGAGATTTTTTTACTAAAATGATATCTGGTGTCGGTCTCCCTAGGTCCTTGATATGAAGCTTCTCTTCAAGTGAAAGAGAACAGAAATTAGTCTCCCTTATCCTCTGCACTGCATTGTCACACACAGTAGCGCAGCCAGGACTTGATTCTGGGGGGGGGCTAATTAAAAAAAAATAAAGCCTATTGAATTAATTAATCTATTACTTACTTTTACACTTTTTATAATTTAACTAATTATACTAAAATGTTCAAATGTTTGTGAATATATCGGACCAAACTGCGTAGTCATCAGTCCGTAGCTTGTCTTCAGTCCTGTCCTGTGCAAGTCTCTTCATCTGACGATACGTTCGGCAATCTACATCCTTTTGAATCTGCTTACTATATTCGTCCCTCGGTCTCCCTCTACGATGTTTACCCCACACGCTTCCTTCTAATGCTGACAATTCCTTGATGTCTCAGAATATGTCCAACCAATCTATCCCTTCTCTTAGTCAGGAAATGCCAGAAACTCCTTTTCTCCCCGATACGGTTAAGCACTTCATTAGTTACATGATCTACCCATATAATTTTCGTCTGTAGCACCACATTTCAAAAGCTTTTATCATCTTTTTATCTGAACTCCTCATCGTCCACTTTTCACTCCCATACAATGCTACACTCCAGACAAATGCTTTCAGAAAGGTCTTCCTAACGTTTAAATTAATATTGGATGTTAACAAATTTCGCTTCTTTAGATACGCTTCTCTTTCCATAACCATTCTGCATTTTATATCTTCTTTACTTCGGCCATCAGAAGTTATCTTGCTACCCAAATAACAAAATTCATCTACTACTTTTATTGTCTCATTACCTAATCTAATTCCTTCAGCATCGCCTGATTTTCTGACATTGCATTCCATTACCTTCGTTTTACTCTTGTTAATATTCATCTTATATCTTCCTTTCAAGACACTGTCCATTCCATTGAGTTGCTCTTCCAGATCTTTTGCGGTCTCTGACAGAATTACTATGTCATCGGCACACCGCAATGTTTTTATTTCTTCTCCCTGCACTTTAATGCCCTCCCCATATTTGTCCTTGAATTCCTTCACTGCCTGCTCAATGTTCAGATTGAACAACATTCGGGAAAGGCTACAACCCTGTCATACTCCCTTCCCAACCTCTGCTTCCCTTTCTTGCCCTTCCACTCTAATAACCGCTGTCTGGTTTTTGTATAGGTTGAGTATAACTCTTCGCTCCCTATATTTTACCCCTGCTACCTTCAAAATTTGAAGGACATTGTAAAAGGCTTTCTCCAATGCCAAAAACGTGGTTTGCCCTTCGTTAGCTATCTTCTAATATAAGTCTTAATGTGAGTATTGCCTCCCATGTTCCTACATTTCTCCTAAATCCAAACTGGTCTTCCCCAAGGTCAGATTCCACAAGTTTTTCCATTCGTCTATAAATAATTCGTGTTAGTATTTTGGAACCATGACTTATTAAACTGATAGTTCTGTAATTTTCACACTTGTCTGCACTTGATTTTTTTGGAATTGGAATTGCGATATTCTTCTTGTAGTCGAAGGGTATTTCCCCTGTCTCATACATCTTGCATACCAGGTTGAACACTTTTTTAATGACTGGCTCTCCTAACGAAATCAGCAGTTCAGACGGAATATCATGTACTCCAGGGGCCTTGTTTCGACTCAAGTCCTTCAGCGCTCTGGAAATTATTCTCGCAGTATCATATCTCTTATGTCATCTTCCTCCACTTCGTCTTCCATTTCTAGAATACTGCCTTCAAGTTTATTTCCTTTGTATAGGCCCTCTATATATTCCTTCCACAATTCAGCTTTCCCCTCTTTGCTTAGTACTGGTTTTCCGTCTGAGTTCTTGATATTCATACAGCTGTTTTTCTTGTCTCCAAACATCTCTTTTATTTTCCTGTAGGTGGTATCTATCTTTCCCCTAGTTATGCATTCTTCTACGGTTCTGCATTTGTCCTTTAGCCACTCCTGCTTAGTCAGTCTGCACTTCCTGTCAATCTCATTTTTCAGACGTTTCAGTCCGTAGCTTTAACTTAGGTAAATTAACCTAAGGATAACACATACACACTCAGGCCCCAGGGAGACCTCCGACGGCGAGCAACCGCGCGCTCCCCAGCAAGGCACCTTAGACTGCTCGGCTACTCCACCGCGGCCCAATTTTACTAGAAGCAACGTGCTGGAAATGGAGAGTATATAATCAGCTCGTAAAATAATTAAGCAGCTTCTATGTTACTAGCCAAATGGAAAGTTCTTTACAGTTTAAGCAACATATGACTCTATGTGTAATAACTGAACTAAAATAACAATATTTCACACGTTCTCAGTGGCGCCACGTTGGCGACCCATTGGCACGTTCACTTCTGCTTGGCAAGTTATAGTTACGTTGTGATTTATTACATGTGTACTATTACAAATTTCCGGTGCCGACCTGTTTAAAAAAATGAAAACAATAGAAATTGATACAATTAAAAAACTTTTGGGAGGTGGTGGGTGGGGGCTTCAGCTCCATTAACCCCCCCCCCCTTTCTCTGTGACGGCGCCACTGATCACACATATTAAAAAGACACTACAAAACTGACAACTCACATCTTCAAATAAACAACTGGATATCGAATCTTCGCGTCGTCGCACATGACCAGCTGTAAAACCTGGCTACAGTGTTGGTAAGTTCCCTGCAACAAATAACGGAACACTCTTGTCTGTCGTTCCTAACTAGATTTTAATCTGCCAGGAAGTTTCATATCAGCGCACACTCCGCTGCAATGTGAAAGTTTCATTCTGGAAACAATACTATTGTTCATAAGGTACCATTCGGTGGCGCAGCGGATCGTCGCAGCGGGTCGCCGCATATGAACAATCCGCTCGTAACTTTAGTGTAGCAGTAACATTATGGCAGCATCAAAGCAGGTCGTGGCGGCATTAAAACCGCTCACAGTAACAGCAGCACTCGTCAGAGGAAGCCAACTTCATGCGGTGTGACGTGTGAGCAGGAAGAGCAAACCTGTCAATCCGAAGCCGACGAGAGAGACGATCGCGCCGGCACAGGCCTCACTTGATCACGTGATGTGACGTGCGCGCCGCGGCCTGCCTCTCCCGTCGGCCTCACTCGTCGGCCTCGCTGTCAATCCGTGTGACGTCAGGCGAGAGCTGTGTTCGCAATGTTGCCTAGATGAACGGAGCCGCGGATACGGAGCTGGAGGGCTCAGTCTGCAGTAGCGCTCTTAACGACAATAAAGGCTAGTTTACACGACGACACTATGTTTCATGAAACTGCGCTACTGGCCAAGGCGCATGCGCAGCAGGCCTTCGCGCAACTCGTTGACGAAAATAAATAGTTTCGGCACGTTCCAACTATGGCGAAACTGATTGCGCGTGTTTTTAGGTTAGGTCATGACCAATACAGAACAAAATACAACATAAAGAGGGGAACGGGAGAAATGATTCGGTTTTTTAATATATATGCGTGGAGTAGGTGTTTGTGCGATTTTAACGGCGTGTTAGTGCTCTTCTGGCAATTATTTGTGAAATTAAATATCGATGGGTTGACGATTAGTGAATTGCAGACTAAAATACATCCAATTTGAAATACCTATACAAACGAAGAATGGCAATTGTGGATTTCGGAACGCGGTACAAGTACTCAGAGAAGAATATCTACTTGACAAGAAATGTAATGCAGTTTGTAATTTCAGTTCTGGTAACTATGCTTCACGCATAACGATAACTTGATTCTTTATTGCCTCACTAACGCTGTTTAAAAATAATGTTAACTGCTCTGGTGACATTCTAAGTTGATTAAAATAACTTCTAGGGTCTTCAACCACAATTTCTTTCAGGAAGGTCGCAGAGCAACAGAGCTGACGTCTTTTTTTTTTTAATCCAGTCACGAACCCAAACACGTTTCTTACTCTTTTTATGTTTAGTCTCATGCACCAACTTCACACAGACAAGCAATAGATTCGCCACAACTCGTACAGCTACTAAAACTTTCATTTTACGGTGACTACGGCACTCACAAAACAACGAAACTGAAGTGTATAGTATTGGCGCCGTGTCTACAGACATACACGAAACTAGTTGCGCGCAATTCATTTCATGCAACGAGTTTCGCAACCTAGTGTCGTCGTGTAGACTCGCCTTAACATGGCGAGTACCAGCAAAACGGAGCAATCGGTTTTTCTTCCTGTGTAGGAAAATCTGTTTCTTTTTGTGCACTGCGGTGAAGGTGCAAAGTGTTTGGTGTGTAACAGAATATAAAAAAATAATTTACGGCGTCATTATTCCCTGTGTCACGCAAATGAGTATGGGAAATATGAAGGAGAAGAACGAGAAGCCTTAATATCTGAAGCAAAGGATGTGCTGATGTGGAGGACTGTCAGAGTAGCGAAGCGTCTGTCTATTTTAACTACAGAATAGCTCTACACATAGCCAAGAAAGTTAGACCATTTACTGAGGGTGACATTGCGAAAGAAGTGATTGTGATGTCTGCTGAAGAAGACTTTGAAAAAGTAAGTTTGTCTCCGAAGACTGTTATGCGACGTATTAAGAACATGACCACAGATATTAAAAATGAACTGGGTGTTACGGAACGTGAGTTTATACATTATTCTTTAGCTGTCGATGAGAGTACTGACATATCGGACACTGCACAGTTAGTTATTTTCATTCGGGGTGTCGATGATAAGCTGAACTAGATTTAATCCCCCTCAAGGCCACCCCCACTGGGTTTGACATTTTCAAAGGCTTGGAAAAAACTGTTGAAAACAGTGGCCTGAGTTGGAATAAGCTTGCTTCTGTCGCAACAGGCGGGGCTCCTTCTATGGTAGTAGTTGATGTGGGATTAATAGCACGGGTCAAAGAACATATGAAACAAGTTTCCGGTGTAACACAAGAACTCACTGCATACTTCATCAAGAGAATTTATGCGCAAAATATATGAAAATTAGAAATGCTATGGGTACGGTGGTACAGATCACTAATTCGATCCGATCACGAGGCCTGAGACATTGACATTTTAAAAGTTTTTTTGAAGAATGTGGTACGCAGTATGGTGATGTTCCTTATTTTTGTAATGTGCGCTGGTTGAGCAGGGGTAAGGTGCTAGATCGATTCTTTGAGTTAAGAAATGAAATAGAAGTATTCGTGACTAGTCAAAATGAGATTGTTCCTCAGTTGCTATAAGAAGCCTGGATTTGTGACTTAGCATTCCTTGCAGATTTAACAGACCACTTAAGCGATTTAAATAAATCACTACACGGAGAAGGCCTCTGACAGATATGTACTAGAGAATGAAAGCCTTCAAAATGGCACTCAATCTGTGGATGAACCAACTACAGACTGGAAACAGCGCATTTTCCGAAGCTATCGCAGAATGTTCCTACCAGATTTCAAATGGAACTGTTAAATTTACAGTGTAACGATTTATTGAAGGGCAAATATAAATACAGTGAAGGCTTGGCAGATTTTCATAAGAATGTTCCTCAAAACAGATTCCAAAGTTGTATGCCCTTGCTTCGCGCATATTATGTATGTTCGGTTAGACGTATGTGTGTGAACAATTCTTTTCTATAATGAAATTAGCAAAGTCACAATAGCGAAACACTTTGTCAGATCACAACCTTACATGCAGTCTTCGATTAAAAATATCTCCAACATTGCATCCTAACATTGAAAAAGTAACCAAGGAAAAACGAAATGGAAAATGGCGGAAAATTTCGACTTAATTGTACTGTACAGCTTTCCTTTAAATTGCAGAGAAAATTGTATTATGGTCCCTTCTTTATTTTATAACAGTGTTATCCTCACATTAAATTGCATCTACATTATAATGTTGTCATGGTATTAGGACGATATACAATTGTCTGTGATTTGTGTCTGTTAGGTAATTAAAACAGTATGTTTTAAAATTAGGATGTCGTAAACCTAACTGTATTCTTCACACCAGATCTGTTCTCTGTCTTTCCTAAATTGCTGTACTCCACACACTGCATTCCATTTCTCCGCGGCAGCAGTACAGAGCGCGTGACGTCACACGGACGACTCTCCTTCCTTGTGAGCAGGCAGAGCGGCCTGGGCTGACCTCACACCGGCGGCTCATGCTACGTAAGCAAGGTAGTTTCGAGCCGGCGCGATACCGCAACCATAGGTGGAAGCACAAGATGTTTCAAATGTTCAGATGTTATGGGACTTAACTACGGGGTCATCAGTCCCTAAACTTACAAACTACTTATGAACTACTTACAAACCAGGACGGCACAAATATCCATGCCCCAGGGGGGATTCGAACCCCCGACCGTAGTGGCCGTGCAGACCGTGACTGGAGCGCCTCAGTCCCCTCGGCCACCGCGGCCGGCTGGTGGAAGCACAACCGACCAAAAACACTCATTGTCATCATTGATCATTGAACCCCTGCATCGCAGCAAACCTGACTGGCAACGCCAGATGAGCTATCACCGCCGACAAACCGGCAATCGCAGCGAACATGGACAAACACAAAACACAAACAAATCTCACACTAAATACACTTAGAGGCCGATCTCAAAAATCGACCACTTGCCTGTCAATCTTGATTGTTGCAGCCAGCCGCCGCTGATGATGGACCAGGAGACACCCCCAGTGACAGCTGCAGAGGGGCGACTCATCAAACCGGATTGACAAACTTATGACAAACACGCAACGAAAATGGTACCGAGCTTGCACGATACCCAATAACTAATATAACCACGCCCTTGCACGATCTGTCGCAGATAGCAAGAATCCGCTACTGCTCTTACTACCCGCTCCTGACTATCGCAGAGGTTTTCTTCCCTTGGCACTTACCTTGGCACTTTTTTCCCTCTGCCCTTAAAACCGCTCTTGTTTCAAAAGCTTTCGACCACTTCTATCATCCTGATGGACCGTATTAGTGGGTAATCTTACCCACACGTACGGCACACATCACAGTACCCGCTCCTGTGACTCCCACATTAGACATATTAACACATGCAGAGGTGACAGTAGAACTATTGAGTTGGTCACCATGCTAGTGCGAGCGTGGAGGGGCTCCACTCTTCCTTAAAAAAAGCCGGCGCGATCGCTAGGCGATTGGCCGGCCGCTGGGGCACACCCCACTGCGTCATAGCGGGAAGCCACTGACGTAGCGATCGTTCCGGCTCGGAACTACCTTGCTTACGTTGCATGAGGTGCGCGCTCAGGCCTGTATTTCCCGTTGGCCCCGGGCTCTACCTGTCCTCCCCTGGCACACGTTCTCAGTGGCGACAACAAGTTGGCGACCAATTGTCACGTTCACTTGTGCTTGGCAAATCATAGTGACAGTGTGATTTATTACATGTGTACTATGACAAATATACGGTGCCGACCTGTTTAAAAAAAAATGAAAACCCATAGTGGCTGCGCCATTGGTCACTCATGTTAACTTCAAAAGACACTACAAAACTGACAACTCACATCTTCAAATTCACACGACCAGCTGTAAAAGCTTGATACAGTAGTTCACTACAACAAATAACAGAACACTCTTGTCTGTCGTTCCTAACTAGATTCTACTTATTATTGAAGTTTAAGAAACCCCTCGCCGAGGAACTAAGTGCCTGCAGTGCGGTCGCTGGGGGTGCAGAACTTGATTTTGCGCCAAGGCCGAAGCAAGCCGGTAAGAGCTGACCACCTGATTCAAACTTTACTGCAGACGTCGGTAGCGAGGTCCACATACGTTCCTAAATAATTATCAGTGGAGAAGGTGAGAGAGTAGGTAATCTAAAGTTGAATATTGTATAAGCTGTCATGTTTTAACTTGTATATTTTATATACTAAATGCTATGTTTCACTTATTATTTTATATCCATTTCATAAATAAGATGACCAGCTTGTAAAATACACTACTGGCCATTACAATTGCTACTCCAAAAAGAAATGCAGATGATAAACGGGTATTCATTGGACAAGCCGTCCTCACACGGGACGTGTTGACCCAACATGGCGCAGACCAGACGTAGTCTACCTAGCGACAGCACCCTCTGAAACGACCTGCTGCATCCATCACTTTTGGCAAAAATTCCTTAAAAAAATGACAACGGTGAAATACATCATTTGCGACAGCTCCAATTCTCTTGCTCTTATATACCCATTTTCCACGTTGTACATTTTCTACATATTCCAAGATAATCGGTTCTGACCAATACATTTTACTTGTTTACACGCAGGACAACGCCTCAGCACGAAGACGTTCGTTGTGATAATTGTTGCTTTTAGTGTTGTACGTAAACACTGTTCCTCCTACATTGTATCTGCTTCCCTAACCACATGCTAGCCATGTTCACTTTGCACTGTGAAACTGAAGTATTCCAACACTGTACTGAAATGCAACAGGATTCAAACACCGTGAAGTAAACCGGGTGACGTAAGGTTGTCGTTGTTGTGGTCTTCAGTCCGCAGACTGGATTGATGCAGCTCTCCACGCTACCCTGTCTTGTGCAAGTCTCTTCATCTGAGAATAAAATGTTCAAATGTTTGTATAGCTTATGGGATTTAACTACAGGGTCATCAGTCCCTAAACTTACAAACTACTTACGATATACCTAATACTAAGGACGGCACAAATATCCATGCCCGAGGGGGATTCGAACCCCCGACCGTAGTGGCTGTGTAGACGGTGACTGGAGCGCCTCAGTCCCCTCGGCCCCCGTGGCCGGCCATCTGAGAATACGTTCGGCAACCTACATCCTCGGATTTCCTCTACGATTTTTACCCCACACGCTTCCTTCTGTTTTGAATTTTATTTGTTCCTGTGGCCTAGAATGAAAAACTCAACAAATTCTCTCGTAGACATAGTTCGTTCTTGTTTCTAATACATAACGTTAAATACCGGATGTTATAATTATATTAAAATATCAAATAATTTACATAAACAGTAATTAAACCAAACCGTTACAAATATCTGGGAGAGTGTAGATGCAAACCTGTTATTTACATCTATTTTCCTCCACAGCTCGTGACCCTAACCATCATGCTAACACATCGTCTTAAAAAGAAATAACAACGAATATCGGATATTATACGTAAATTAACAAGAAGGAGCCGGCCGCGGTGGCCGAGGGTACTGAGGCGCTCCAGTCACGGTCTGCACGGCCACTACGGTCGGGGGTTCGAATCCCCCCCTCGGGCATAGATATTTGTGCCGTCCTTAGTATTAGTTAGTTCATAAGTAGTTTGTAAGTTTAGGGACTGATGACCCCGTAGTTAAGTCCCATAGACTTTACAAACATTTGAACATTTTTGAACAAGAAGGAAACAAAAGAGAAAAATATTTCAGAAGTACACAGACGCTTGCCATCTCTGCACTACAGCCCGCTACGCTACTAACTACGCTATTCTGCACTTTTTTTTTCTTTTTTTTTTTTTACTTTAGGTAGCTCTAAGCTTTGGGGTCTTGGGTTTAGTTCGTTCTTGGTTGTTCGTTGCATATTTTTTATTACAGATGGCGTTTAGCCCCCTTACCGGGAGCGCTGAGTCACAGCGCCCGGCATACTTGAGCAGTAGGTGTTCTTTTCTCCTATACTACGCTTATAAAACATGATGTAATATGTTATTTATGTATGACATAGCATCACAAATACGCTTCTTTGATAGAATGCGTTATACCGTAGCAAAGGAACGATATTCTTTCACATTACACAAATTATAACACTGACACACGTTAAATACGGGAACCTTTAAAGCTATGAAGTTTTTCAATATTCTTTAAAAAAGATTACATTCATACCTCGTACGCTACAACGAAAGAAGGCACGAAAGTAGAGAGTTCCGTTGGCACTACGGCAACTCAAAAGTTCTGCTTGTCACGTGAAAACCAGGTCGCTTCTCACTGGCTACGTTCCACTCCACAAAGCAAAAATCTAATATGCCAGATCCTTCGTTCCACGCTTCGCAGGGTAGTGGAACGTGGAATTCCACGCTACTGCGTCACGACTTCCTCCTCCATGTGCGTTTCCACGGATGGGTATAAGAGGACCAGGCTACCTCCAAACCCATCCCAGACCATTGTGTGGCTGAAGGGAAGATGTGAGTCTCATCCGTGAATATCACTTGATGCCGAATCTGACCAGTCCATTCAGCATGCTGTTGGGCCCATCTGTACCGCGCTGCATGTAGTCTAGGTGTCAAAGCTGGACATCGCCATGAACTTCGAGAGTGAAGTTGCAAGTCATACAGCCTTATATCTTGTGACGATACTGCTGGCCCTCTCATCTCATTGTTGTCGTACGATACCGTCTGCGTCGGACCCGGAATCGTGTGGTGTAATAGTGATATATTTTGCGTGTGAAGTTACGAACTAAATAGCCAGTCTAGGAATCAGTGTAGGACAGTGTCTCGGCTCATAAACGAGTTGTATTGACCAGCTAATTGTCTTAATTAATGTAATAGTCGAAATTCAATATTGTAATTCTTTGTATATATTGACTAAAGTGAGATTTTAAACCTAGTTTCAGAATTGACAATATATTTGATAGTTCAGTATATGGTAGGAACATGTATGATGTACTCATTAACAAATTAATTGACATTTAACATCACACTTTGTTGTCAAACAGCAAGTACCGCGATTAAGACTTAAAAAGATTTACGCGATGTAAAATTATTGTATGTATAGTTTTCATTTTATATTGTGATTAATTTTGTGTACATGAAATGTTTTACTGTTGTGTTTGGTAATTGTAAATTAGTATATTAAATTATTATGAACAATGCTTAATGTGAGGTCATTATTGCCGATGTTATATATTTGCCTCACCGCCTGGCGTGGGGGAGTTGGAGTTTTGCCGCTTCTGAAGTACTTTGGAATCTATGTCAGTCTGTGTTGTTGTGGTAATTTGTGTACGCAAGTTTAAAGTTGTAATGTTTGGTGGAGAAGCACTTTGAGTGCAAATTAAAGAAGAAGTGAAAAATTGTACCTACGAGTATTTATTTCTACCACGACGCCCCAGGAGAATAATGTTGCAGCGAGCAGAACTCCCATACACCGTAATGTTGAAAAGCTGAGTATTCTGTTTGAAAGTGGTAGAATGAAATGTAATTACTTAAGAAGCCATAAAAACATTACAATGTACACTTGTGTAGAAACACGACGTCCTGACGCTGTACCAAAATAATTATTCAGCATGGTGGCGTTCCTATCAGGGTTCCTCCGAGCTGAAATCCGTCAGCGGTCATCAGCTGCTATGAAAGCCTTTGGGCGGCCAGATCGAGGCAATTCATCAACAGATTCTGAATGTCTGTACCTCCTCGACATCCGAACGACATGCGGCTGTGATCGAACTTCGGAATTGACCTTGTATGCATGGTAGAACTACGAAGGCAGAATACTTCACACACACACACAAACTACTTATGAACTACCTTATACTAAAGACGACACAAACATCCATGCCCGAGGGGAGATTCGAACCCCCAACCGTAGCGGCCGTGCATACTGTGACTGGCGCGCCGCAAACCGCTCGGCCCATGCGGCCGGCGCAGCATACATACTTCTGGTGTTATGACTGGGACTGATCGGCCGTCTTGCACGCCCTATCACACTGCACAGCTCAGGCATGGGTTTCTTTACATCGCTTTGCGAGTTGAGTGATACCTATGAATAATCTGAGGGACTATGTTCTTGATGCCATACACACATTTCAAGCCAGTGCCAGAACACCTTGGACAAAGGAGATGTAACACTTTTTTTATTTGTGTATTACAACCTTGGTTTTCCGCTGGTTGCGGTTCTGATATTATTGCGAATATGCAAGCCACTACCACTGGATGTTTTTGGGTAATTATATCCCATTCTAAGAAATTAAAGGTTAATAGCCTTGTTTGAACACTATTAATTTTGCTAAATATTGATTCAGAGCTCTGAAACTTAAGTCATTTTGTGAAAATTGGACTGCTTGAGGTTGTTTTGTTCTGAAGCCTTGTTTGCTGGCGTATTGTTGTGAAGGCTTGCGTGCTGTATTATGTAGTTTTATACTGAACTTTGCAATACATTAATACTGCACAGTGTGTTTAATGGTGTTTTAATGTTACTTACTTGATGCAGAGTTCTAGTAAGTGTTGGTAATAGGCAAAATTCCTAATAGGAATCGCCAGGCACCAAGATCGTTAGGCTACATCATAAATACTTGTTCCGAACCCTTTTGAACTGCGTATCATACAAATAATATTAAAATATTCTGAAGCGAACTCTACATCATTCATGTGTTTCTAAGCTCAGCACAACGGTACACAATACAAATAGTCTGCTTGTGTTACGACTACTCTTGGCATATAGTCGAATTCGTAAAATTACGGCCGTTAATGTCAGATTATATTATATTATATTAGTACTTGTGTCTGTTACGTCGGACATTTCCGAAAGAAAAGACACCATATCAATAATTGTAATATATGTCACCAACAGGCAACTGACAATTTCATAGCGGACGCATTCAAACGCTCGATTCTTTGTGGGAATCCACTATAGGCTGTGAGCAAGAGGAATTAATAGGCAGGGGGCTAGACTTTGTGAATTTGAGGTGGGAGGAAAGCGTGCCTGGATAGCCTAATTGGTTAAGGCGACCGCTGTCCCGAAGCAGGAAATCCAGGTTCGAATCCTAGTCCACTAAAAATTTTCAACTTCGCCGTTGAATTTATTTCAACGCCTCGAAACGGTCGAAATGTTTCAATATTTCGAATTCGTAAAATTACGGTCGTTAATGTCAACAAATGGTTTCTGTTATTGCGGACACGATATCAATAATACTTGTCAACACGACAGTGCAATTATTACACTATGACAATGCGATGAATACTAACGATGCAATTCCTATAACATGTGAAAAGCTTTTCAGAAACTGTAGCCTTAAAGAACAATCACATATTGTACAGAAGGAGCATCGAATGAAAATGAAATAACAATTACGTCGTGAAGAACATGAAATGAATTTACGTTAGACTGCACGCTTTAGTGCACATGTCTTCACAAAAACACTTTGCATGTCAATCACTAGGCTCTAAAACTCCCTGATTGTTTTCATGTTGTTCTCTCACACAGTGAAAATTTTTTCGATATTTCAGTATCTTATACAGTGAGAAATTTTTCCCTGAGAACACAACCGTATGGGATGTTACGGAATTCCAAATGAATTCCTGGAGCTGTAATTCGAACTCTCACAACTAAAATCAGTTTGATGTATTTTATCATCTTATATATTAAAAGAAACTACGAAAACTAAAGACAGTCGGCCTGACCTGGCCGATTTCCTTCATTTTTGTTTTAAACGAAAGATATTCATTTGCAGCTTTGTCATCAAGTATCAGAACTTACATAACTCTCCCCTTACTTTTTATATACTCAAACGCGATTTCCTTCTGTATATTTATTATGGGTATGTCATTGCTGTAAACTAGTCAGTCGGTCCAGCCGTTCTATCAGACCGATTTCCTTCATTTTTGCTTCAAACGAAACCTATTCATTCGCAGATTTGTCATCAAGTATCAGAATTAACTTTTGTATCTCCATCCTTTATTCTGATTCAAACGTGGTGTCCTTGCACTGAATATTTTAATCGGTTTGTTTTACGATATCTTCGGTTTTAATTAAGGTACGCAGTTCTTTTTGACCTAACAACACTTCGCAGATCAAGCTCTTTCATTTGCGCTTTTAAACACTTGCATTTATTGATTCTGAAGAAAGTTATGCGTAAACATTCAACTTTACTTTCATTTTCTCGCAACTTTTTTCATTCCACGGGTGCTCTAGTAAACATAATAAAATACATACTTTTGCAACTGAATTAGCAACTAAGAAATATGCCCCCAAATCTTAATAATATTATGTTAAATCAGTTTCAAATCGTAAGTCGATAAATCTAGTGTCAAAAGTTTCTAACAAACTGTGTAAGACTGCAACCGATTCATTAAATTCTTTACTGATTGTCGTCTTTTCAAGATGAATTTCAAATATTACTAGTACAGTATTCTAAAAGTGCACAATTAATCTTCCTGAAAGTTACTACTGTCACGCAGGAGTAGGCGCGTGGTCTAAGGCATCATGCTACGCACTGGATGGCCACTCCAGCCGAAAGTTCGAGTTCTCCCTCGGAATGGGTACGTCTGTTGACCTTAGTGAAAGTTAATTTAAGTAGTTTGTAAGTCTAGGTACTGATAACCACAACAGTTTTGTCCAATAGGTGTACAAACATTTGAAAGTTTCCACAACACCCTTCCGTCTTTTAAAAGGCCAAAACAGAGTAAAAATATCAACAATTATTTGATCAATACCTAGAATAGTTGTACCGAATACGTTTATGAGCCTTGTGAAGTCAGTTAGAACTGCAAGACGTAATATCCACTTGGGTGATTATTTTCGTTTTGAGAATATCAACTTCTCATAAGGCGTTTTATTCCGTCTACTTTTATTCTACCACGAACGAAAATCGGACTTCGACACCAAAACGCTAAGAGCAGGAACTACTCGTCTTATCGCGCTCCGTGTTAGCGATGTTAGCGGAGCCGCGGTGGAGTAGCCGAGCGGTCTAAAGCGCCTCGCTGCGGAGCGCGCGGTTGCTCGCCACGGAGGTTCGAATCCTCCCTGGGGCATGGGTGTGTGTGTTTGTCCGTAGGTTAGTTTACCTAGGTTTAAGTAGTTTGTAACCTACGGACTGATGAGCACACAGTTTGGTCCGATAGATTTACAAACATTTGAACATTTGAACATTTTATGTGGAGGGGGAACTACCCTCTAGCAAGCAGTACATGCACAAGCGGCCACCCGTGTTCACGGTAGCGCAATTGCCGCCCACCCGTGAGACACACGGGAGCACTATGGAGTCATTGTTGCGGCAAATGCCTTTGATTATGGTGTGGGTGCAGTCCATTCGCACAGGGTCGAAGGGCTGGAACGAATAGTTACTTTCATCTCCAAAAAATTGACACCGGCACCGTGTAACTACGGCTAAATTGAAAACGAGGCTTTGGCCATTGTCTTCGCTTTAAAAAAAATTCCATGACAATGTTTATGGTCGTCATTTTACCATATTGACCGACCATAAACCCCTGCTGCCTCTCTTTTAGTGTGATGCAAACATCCCTACTAAAATGGCTAGACGCCTCCAACGGTGGGCCTTATTTCTAGCTAATTACTCTTATGATATTCAGTATCACTCAATGACCAACCATGCCAATGCCGATCTCCTCTCCCAGCTACCATTAGGTCAGGATCCTTCATTTTATGCTGACCCAGAAGTGTGCTGCCACTTAGATGCAGAAGAAGAACACACTCTTGCATTCCTTTCAGTTGACACAAAACAAGTAGCCAGGCAGTCAGCTTAGGACCCAGTACTGCACGCGATCATACGGCTGGTTCAGCAGGGTTGGCCGTCGGATCTACGACAGGTGATTACCGGAGAGGTTCAAAATTATTAGCATCGAGGACACGAATTCTCTGTCCGTGATGGTGTTCTTCTCATCCAGGGCGAAAACGACCGACCACGGGTTGTCATTCCCCCCTCCCTACAAGACAAGGTCCTCAGCTTGCTTCATTGTGGTCAATGGGTAGTCAAAACCCCTCACACGTCAACATCTGGAAGGGGATCGACACAGATATCGCCTCTATGGTAGTAGCCTACCCCTCCTGCCAAAGCAAACAAGCTGCACCTGCATGTCGGTATTTGCCATGGCCAGAGACATCGACAGCCTGGTCCAGGATCCATTTGGCCTCCTCGTGGTTTATTGCAGACGACGCCGGCTCTGGGTTTCCTTATGTCTCACAGATGTCTTCCACATCATTGACCCACGTCATCCAGGCGCTCACTCGTATCTTCGTCATTGAAGGCCTACCAGAGACTATTGTGACCTACAATGGCCCTCAATTTACGTCCACAGAATTCATGTCCTGTGCATCCAAAGGCATTGCCCTGGTACATTCGGCGCCTTTCTACCTCACGTCCAATGGACTGGCAGAACTGTTCGTATGGACTTTCAAGAATCAAATGTTGAAATTCTCTGCACATCACTCACTGGACGATGGTTTGTCCATCTTTTTGGGCTCTTACAGGACAACTCAACAGGAGAGAACCGGTCTGGTGGAACGTCTCCATGGGCGCCCACAGCGTTCGCTCCTCTCCCTCCTCCATCCACAACGACCTGTAGAGCACATTGGGCGAGGTCAGTGACACCGGTTGCTATCCACAATGGTTTCTGGCTCCTGAAGTTCTCCCGCTACGCCCGCCATTGGGATCCGACGCTGGTCACAAAACTACTGGGATGAGCAATGGTGGAGGTTCAACTTTCAGCAAGCTTCGCCGCAAGCATCAGAAGCAGGTGCGCCCCAGGAGCCATCAGTTAACAAGTGCAGTCGACTCACCGCCTCTTGTTGTTGCAGGCCCATCGACCAGGCAGCCAGAAGGCCCTGCAAGACCAACCCGTTCTACTGCCCCTCCAATGTGAATGGACGATGGTGGGTAGCCAACTCCTGCAACCTGGCCAATACGGATGGACGTCGACCACACACCTCTTACGAACCACACACTGGCCTCCGTCTGGCTCATCTCTTTATGGGGGAAGGATGTCATGTACCAGTGGTTCGCCTGACGAGCAGACAACCCGCAATGCAGGGGTACAAGCGCGTAGATGTATACCAGTGAGGCGTTCCACAGCGGTGGTTCCGAAGTCACCAGAGGACGGACGAGCACTGCCAGAGAGCGCACTAAACTGGAACATTTTCCTCCACACAGTCACGTGAGACCAGCTCGAGACTGCCACATATCACTGCGCGCCGACTGTTTAGAAGGGCGCAGTGCAACACGATGGCAGTTCTCCGCCAACCGCCTACGAGAACCATAGCTGAGGGATCGCGACGGACGCCTCTGGGGGAAGAGTCCCTGCCAGCGACGCCGCGCCTACGTGATTTCCCGCAACGGAATACGTCGCCCGGCTCCGTCTCCCTGGCCGTTCTCTCAAGGCTGTCGTTATCTCCCTGGCTTGTACCTAATTGGTGAAGAAGAAAGCTTTTAGCTGATGTTTGTTGTTTTTGCCTTAGTTTCAGAAGTGCGTTAGTTTGTTTCGTTTCCGGAAGATGATTAGTTTGTCTTGTCAATCAACAGAATTTCCGTATCAGACAGTGTCTTTCAGTTATTATCTCCTGAGGCAAGATATAGTACATACCGTATGCATATTGTGTGTTTTGAGCGCTTTAGTACTGAGAATACGACAGTACTCGCTTTAGTAAGGTCATATTGACGTAATGGCAATAATAAATACTTCAGGTGTGAACACTCCTTAGCTCACTGTCACTACGTTTGCATTCAACACATCTTCTGGAAGACGAAAATCGAATTTCGTAAACCGTTTTTCACTGTCGTGTTTACATGTCAAAGCCTGAAGTGGATTTGATAGTCCTTTCCAATATGTCGTCTGAGAAACAGCTGTAACTGTTCCTAGTTTAGTCATCAATTTCTCTTTCCTTGACTGATTCATTGTCAGTCTAAAATTAATACTTCTTTTTCACTGCCGGAAAAGGCACTCTGTGCATGTTAACTGAAAATACTTAACCATTCATTCGCAGAGTTGTTCCTGAACAACAACGTATTAAAAGTTGATTTATACCGTATTTTGTGCATCAGTCCTTAAATTTGAATTTTTGTTTATGAACAACAGGCTTCTAGTACAACATTTTGCCGCTTGGTACGGCATGTAGCCACTTATGAGGCATTAATCACTCCATCTTGGAGGTTGTGTTGCGTTGCCGTTTGTACGTGGCTGAGAGTGTGAGCGTGATTGTGTTTCCTTTTATTTTATTCCAGCAGTGAATTGCCTTGTCTTTGGTGCTGTGGCGAAGATTATCCTAGCATTATTGATCTGGCAGTGTTAACTATCAACACAATAACGTCCAAGTAATAAAATACCTCGATACAAACGTCTGTGTTGTGCATGAAATATATGACATAAAAAATCAACAGTTCGACCAAAAATGTTAAAACACATATTTTGATGTTTACTGCACTGTATTAATACAGAAAACACTGATTTTAATTTTTCCAAAGGTGATTTCATAATGTGGGACTGAAACGGTTAACTAGAAGACGCAACGTGACAAGCCATGCACGTTTCAACAACTGCTGCGTTTACAGGAACAAAAAAAATGTCTTGCAAGTGGGAAACCGCTTTATAAATGCAGATTTCCAGAATCGATTTTGGAGTAATTACATGACCAACCAAAAGCGGAATTGGTATATTGGTTTGCGAAATCCAGTTTTGGAAGCCCATTTACATGGGTTGTCTCTTTACCACGAAATTATTTCGCGGAATGGATCGAAGTAATGTCGAGCTATCGATTGCCCACTCGGGTTCTACACACATCTTGTTATTCATCTGTCTTCCCACTCAATTCTCGCTGTATTGTAAAAATAACCATTTACAATGCTGTTTATACGTCCCATATTACGATCTACACCTTATAGGCACATGTTGGTCTGAGATGCAAATAAAAAAATTCTTATTTATGATGTACGAGGGAAATATCGCTCATGTAATAGTCGAACTCTTTCGAAATGTTAGATACGATTTATCTCGTTATATGTTATAGCAGTCGCTGATTTCCTGTAGAGTGGCAAACGATCATGAACGTTCCAGTAAACTTTCGCTCTTGCTGGGCATACGACGTACTAATCACTCTTTGGTACCCACCACACAAAAACAGCTAGACAGCTAGTTTACTAGGCCGCAATAAGTGCAAGACCTTTTTTTTTAAGCGGATGATTTGCTGGCAACGATAGATCACAATTTATCTCATTCTCGGTACTGATCGTTACCAATAAATCTTTGGAAAAGAAATGTTCTTACGCTTCAGTAAGCGTAATGTGATAGTAAAGCACTGCATCGTTATAAGGCTTTTCAGGTAACTACAGACATTGCCGATATGAGGTGACTTGCGTGAGCCGGCCGCGGTGGCCGAGGAGACTGAGGCGCTCCAGTCAAGGTCTGCACGGCCATTACGGTCGGGGGTTCGAATCTCTCCTCGGGCATGGATATTTGTGTCGTCTTTAGTATAAGGTAGTTGATAAGTAGTTTGTAAGTTTAGGGACTGATGACCCCGTAGTTAAGTCCCATAAGCTTAACAAACATTTGAACATTTTTTTGACTTGCGTGACTGAACGACACAGATAACGGTACAAGAGCTGCAACCACAGTGAAGAGGTATCTGTGCAGAGGCCAGACAAACTTGTGGTTTCTGAAGGCGACAGCATGCGTTTCAGTAGTTACAGAGGCAAAAGCCTGGATGATTCAGCCGGCCTTGTAACATCAGCTAACAGTTACTGCAAACTGTTGAAAGCAAGGGAAAACTACAGTCGTTACATTTCCCCAGGACATGGAGCTGCACTTTCCAACAGTAACTCGTATTATCTGACGCTGTCTGACAATCCTCAGGTAGTTTACCGATTCCATGCCCATAGTAACCAACAGTTTCAAAGTTAAATAAGTCGCCAAACACGAGGATATAAATGTTCTTGGCGTTTGTTCAGTTAGGACCGAAAAAGGTAAAAATTTGAGGTGATATTGTCAGAATAACACGCGAGAGACATATGACTTCCAAAAGACACTTGAATGGTTACATATATATATATATATATATATATATATATATATATATATATATATATATATATATATATATATAAAGTTATCAGAAAGCGCGTTATCGTGCAGTAGAAACACCTAATGCAGTGTTGTAGGATTATTTTATTTTATTTTTGATTTATTACAGTTCATACAACGACGTGTCGGGTTTTGGTACATGGCTACAAGTAACAGCCGAAACGAAATGTTTCATGATGGGACGTCATGCGAGTTTATTAGAGTGATTGCAAAAGCAAGTGTAACTAACAATGAAATTGTCAGTGCGAGATTACTACCAATATCAGTACGATGTAGCACTACCGGGATCTGAATTGATACAGAAGCAATTTAGGTCAGGCATATACAGAAGTGGAAGCCACAACTCTAATAACTTCCCCCAATCAGTATGCATTGCTTACACACGCAGTCATTGTTACAGAATAGTTATGGAGGCCATTACATCAATGCCGTATTCACAATAACAAAGACCACGGGTAAACAATCCTCACTACATCAGATTATTTACATTGGTATACCACAGAGTCGTCCACTAAGAATGATGTTCCTCAGTCGGATGTGAGTTTGGCTCGAAAGTTAAACTAATTACATAGACTGTCAAAATTTCAGTTTGCAGCAACGAAAACAGGCGATCTGCAGCAACGGTTTCCTTCAAATACAAAATACGAGACGTTGACCAATCCTTTGCCTTTGCCTTTACCATTTTACAAGCGCTGTTGCTAAGTACAAGTAAAAACGAAGTAATGCAACGCAGTATCAGTTATCAAAAAATGTTCAAATGTTTGTTAAGCTTATGGGACTTAACTACGGGGGTCATCAGTCCCTAAACTTACAAACTACTTATCAAGTATCTTATACTAAGGACGGCACAAATATCCATGCCCGAGGGGGGATTCGAACCCCCGACCGTAGTGCCCGTGCAGACCGTGACTGGAGCGCCTCAGTCCCCTCGGCCGCGCGGTCGGCTATCAGTTATCAAGTAACATCTTCATCTACTGATTTACGTTCAATTTAATCTAAGAATAAAGTGGAAATTGCTACTATTAACTTGAAAAGTTTTTCTTAGACAAGAAAAGCTAATCAGTTGCCGGTTTTCGAGCAAATACACCTGAAAATGATCAAATCACGTTAAATACTCTTTAGGGTCACGTGTACCACCAGCGGTATGAGGATAAAACAGCAGTACTGGCGGTAATATCCCGACGGTAATATCCTGTAACTTCATACACTGCAGTGGTATTTGTCGAACTTAGAAATTTGTTTCAATAGTGGAAATATAACAGCTTCGAATCGAATATGCGATGGTTAGAAGCGTCTTTACATCCCGCTGACCTGAGACTACAATAATTTCCGTGTCACAAGTTGTCTTAAACTGATCATTTCAATCTATCGTTGCCAGCAAATAATACCTTGGAAAAAAATGATTTTGCACTTATTGCGGCCTAGTAAACTAGCTGTCTAGCTGTTTTTGTGTGGTGGGTACCAAAGAGTGATTAGTACGTCGTATGCCCAGCAAGAGGGAAAGTTTACTGGAACGTTCATGATGCCGGCCGCGGTGGCCGAGGGGACTGAGGCGCTCCAGTCACGGTCTGCACGGCCACTACGGTCGGGGGTTCGAATCCCCTCTCGGGCATGGATATTTGTGCCGTCCTAGTTCGTGAGTAGTTCATAAGTAGTTTGTAAGTTTAGGGACTGATGACCCTGTAGTGAGAGCCGCATCTTACGTTGCAACACAATCAGTGCCTGGCGCATAAAGCCATAGTGGAGTGGTGGATCGATTCTAGTTTGATATCTACGGTGCCCTCTTCAAGCCTATATTTTTAACAGGCACAAGCATTTCTACTTTCTCGATGGTAACGCCAATGTAATTGTAATAAAGCGATCCTGTGCCTGGTTTTATTACACGGATTTGTTTACCATCTATACCTCCTATAATGAGGAATATTAGCTCTGGATTCAAATGGTTCTGCTATATTTAACCAAGATTCTGTCGTCGGTTGCACCGAAGATTAAAATCCGCATTAAACTGATAATAATTCGGTACGAACCGAGATAGAGCCGCTTTACGTTTGGCAGTAGCAGGTAGAATACGCGGCAATAAGCAACACTGTCACCAGAAATCTTTAACTCAAGTTATTGGCCCACTTTAGGTTACGGTAGTAACACTAAAAGTTGGCCTTTGCGATCGTCTTTTGACAGCTCGTAATTTAAATGAAAATAACGGCTTAACCGTGCATCTGACACGAAAATTGAATAAACCGAATTTGTAGAGGAGAACATTCTCTACAACTTCTCTCTCTTATTTTTTTTTCATATCTCCTATCGTTTCAGAGATATTTGCAAAAATAACGGCGATTTTGGGATGTCTGTCTGTCTGTCCGTAACGTGTTCCCTGTTTTTAAGACGACCCGTTCAACCGATCAGAGCCAAATTTTGCACACAAAATTGTAGGCCACAAGAGACCAGAACCTCCCTTTTTCAAATTTTTCTGCCAAAAAATACGGTAGTAATACCAAAAAAAGCCGTTTGTAATATAATTGTAATTGCAAACGAACCGTTCATCTGACACGAAAATTGGATAACCTAATTGCTAGAGAACTTAATTGGTAGAGGGGAAAATTCTCTACAACTTCGCTCTATTATGTTTTTTTCCCATATCTTGCTTCGTTGCAAAGATATTTGCATGCCGGCCGCGGTGGCCGAGGAGACTAAGGCGCTCCAGTCACGGTCTGCACGGCCACTACGGTCGGGGGTTCGAATCCCCCCTCGGGCATGGATATTTGTGCCGTCCTAGTTCGTAAGTAGTTAATAAGTAGTTTGTAAGTTTAGGGACTGATGACCCCGTAAGTTAAGTCCCATAGACTATACAAACATTTGAACATTTGATATTTGCAAAAATAACGGCGATTTGACGATGCCTGTCTGGCTGTAAGGCCGTGTTTATAGCCCGCGGTTGCACCGCGCGGTTTTTCATAAGGCAGCGCGGGACCCGTTTATAGGCGCGGTTGCGGTAGCGGCCCCTCCGCTCGTCCGCCGCGGAGTCAAAATACCAGCGGCTGCACTGCCAAACCGCCGCGGTTGTGCGGCGTCTCTTTACACGGCCGCTAATGGGGCTGTTAGAGCAACCACGCACTGCGCCACTCCCCGCCGCGGTGCGCGTTCGCCGCCGCTAGGTACCGCGCACTGCTCCGCAGCTGCCTGGAGACGCGGCGCGCGGTTGTGCGGTTCCCGCGGCCCTCACCCAACACCACCTAGAAGACAAGGCCTTACAACAGGCCGTGCCTACGTCACACTTAGAGGCCGCGATCGCCACCTCACTGGCTGGCCGCTGGGGCACGCCCACCGCCGCGCAGCGGTCGGCCAGTAAGATGGCGGCCGGGGCCTCTAAGTGTGACGTAGGCACGGCCTGTTGTAAGGCCTTGTCTTCTAGGTGGTGTTGCCTCACCCCACTGCCCCGCCGAGAGCCGCAGTGTACCGGCTAGAGCGGCTATTTCTTGCAACATCTGCTAGAATCATTAGCTCCTTGAAGGAAATATAAATGGATTTCCTCGTAACACCTGAAACACTTTTCAAGCTCTTGACTTTCCGATATTCTTTCACAAAAATATCTCTCAAATTTATCCACATACCTAAAAAATGTGATTTTATATTTTAGGTATCTGGCTTCTGCGTGCTCTTTTGCTGATATTCACTACGCTTATCGTCTGGGAAGAACTACAGTCAGCGAAATTGTGCAACAAGTTTGTCAAGCGATAGAGATCAACACGAAAGCAGAATGCCTTCCTCAACCGACGACAGAATCTTGGTTAAATATAGCAGAACCATTTGAATCCAGAGCTAATATTCCTCATTATAGGAGCTATAGATGGTAAACAAATCCGTGTAATAAAACCAGGCACAGGATAGGTTTATTACAATTACAAACATTTTATTTCAATAGTTCTAATGGCACTTCGTGACAGCAATTATAAATTCATCTGTGGAAGTGAAGCATTTGGAAAATGTAGTTATTCGTCTGTTTTCGAAGATTCGTTTTTGTACAAACTGATGAAATTCAGGAATACCTAACGATGAGGAAATAGAAGGAATTCAAGGCAGTTCCCTATTTTATTGTTGGTGACGAGGCATTCAGCCTATCTGAATATGTTTTGTGGCCTTTGCAGGAAATAATTTAAGTAAAAATAAAAGAATATTTAATTATCGGCTCAGCAGAGCATATAGGTACATTGAATGCACTTTTGGCTAATAAATGGAGGATATTACATCGACCTCTAAATGTTAACATAAATTTGGCAAAACAAATTCAAAAATGTTGTATACTTCACAACTTCACAAGTGAAAGACACGGTGTTAATTTCGAGCATACTTTAAACACGCCACAGGAAGGTTTGCAAGATATTGAAAGAGGACCAGTTCAGAGAGGAAAACGATCAGTTATTAACAACAGAGATGTGCTAGCAGATTACTTTGAAACTGGAACATCAGATGTTAAGCGCAGCTATTTTGCCATTCTAGTGGTTTTACATTTACAAACACATTAAAATATGTAATTATATTGTCATAAATAAAAGCCAATAATCTTAAGGAGCTTTTCCTCTTGTGACAACTCTTTTCCTTCAAATTTCTCTATTATCTCTTCCCACATTTTAAACTTTAAATTTCTGTCACTATATTCGTTCGCCTTCATATTACAATTGGTATTTTCTGTTCATTAACGTGTTCGTCACCAATATCTGGGTGACGGGTATGTTTTCTTAGGGACCGCATCACCAAAATTTCTTGTTGAAATAAATATGTTTCAGTTTGTAACACTACCAGTTTCCTAATTTCCATAATAATTGTCGATATTCATCTGTGCTTGATTCAACAGTATGTCGTGAATATGGCACAAGAGTTCTGTGCAGAAATTTTGGTTACAAAATAGACTTGCAAACCTTATGCTAGCAAATCGATCTCAGTGATTATTGAAGTTATGGTGGTCTCAATATCTATATATTGATTCTCACTGAAATGAGGTGTTCCAGGTTTCATGCAAACTGGTAATGAAAATTCCAGCAAATGACATAATTCTTTTCACTGTATAATTTTATTCACTTTGTAGCATAAGTACAACACAGCTCAAACATGTGGCATCTGGGGCAAAGCAAGTAAGTAATGAAAACTGTGATATGTGTGACTGGTGAGTACTTTGGTCACATAGCTGCTTACACTCTGTACTAAACAGAGCCTAATACGTCCTCATCAAATAACATTGCACCAGTAATTAAGAATGAAGCGATAAGCTGAATTTCTTTTATAAGATCATCAAAACCTGGTGTATCATCTTTGAGTTTTTCACTAAACTAACGTATAAAGGTAAAGCAGTCAACAATCCGAAGATTGGTTTGAACACCACAGTGCTTTACTAGGCATGGTCCTGTTTGGAGGTGGTATGCCGTTGCCTTCCTCCGATCTTCGAACTGACCTACCCAGCCAGTTATAGGGGGACCTACAGTTTAAACGTGGGTTCCGAACCACGGTGCTACTCGGTATTTTTCACATGAGCAGTACTGCCAGAGGTGAAATAAGTGGAAAGTGACAGATAAAAATCCCAGGACCTGCCGGGAATCGAACCCGCGACCCTTGGAGTTGTAGTCCAGCACTCTACCACTGTGCAATCGAGGCGCACTTTCACAAAATAAAACCAACAGGAAGATTGCATTCAGTACGTTTTCTCTTCTGATATCATGAATTAAGCATGCATTTGTGAGATTAATGATGTATGTTGAATGAGATTGAATACTACTTTATTTTCGCAAGATGGATGATCAGGGCTGGCCCGTTCATGTAGGCAAACTAGGCAGTTGCTTAGGGCGCTACTTCGAAAATAAGTTTTTTCGTATCAAAATCCATCACAGCATGATCGTAGCAGAGGTCACAGGTGAAACGAGGAAACCTGTTGCGTCCGGTGCAAGTGTGCTGATGTCGAATACCGCCCCCCCCCCCTTCCACCTGTGTCCCACGCCAGCTGTCTGCGACCGCGCCCCCGCGTAACCTCGCGGCTGCCGAGTTTTCCGCCGGCAACAGCGGCGCCCGCTCGCCCACGCGGCGAAGCGCCGACCAGTGCGTTTTCCACCATAAGCGGCTACAAAAATTGGCAGCCGCTTACCCGCCAACCGCCGCGGGAGGCGGCCAGTGCGTGGTGCGCGTTAAAGCTCTGTATAGGGAAAGTATGGACAGCCTGCCAGCGGCAGCCATGTTGGGCCTCTTCCGCTGCTGCTTACGCACCGACCGCTACAACGTTCCCAGCGCTTAGCAATACTTATCAACCAATTTTGAGGAAACTATTCAATGAAAAAATTTAATTTTTTCTCGTGTTATAGTGTGATATATCAGCTCGATAATGAACTGATTTTCTATTCATTATTACATATAGTTTTCGTGCTACATCAAATTAAGTAAACTACTGCGCAAAATTTTGAAGAGTTTGCAGAGGAAAAACCGCATTGCGTATGGTTGATTTTAGCACATACAATGATGCGGACGAAATGTAGGTAAGATATCGAAATTTTATTTAAGGTTGAGAGCAGAACGATAACTCTTTTCATTCTCGAGATACAGGGTGTTATATCCGACGGACAGATGCGGCAACTTCGTGTAGTTTTGTCCATGCTGACCTGGCGTTCTCTACGAAATACTTATCGTCCGATTTTAAGAAAACAGCTTGGTTTGTAGGCAAATATTCGAATAGACCACGAACATGTCATCATCGGAGCATAGCGTAAATGAAGAAAACTATTTAGATTATGGATAAGTTTTTGAGTATTATTTTGTTACGTATCATGTACTTATATCTTACATGAACTACGAAAAATGAAAGGGGATACCCACTACATGACTTTTACCAAAAAGAGAAATTAAACGTGCCTTTACAACACCAATTACATTTGAATGTCTAAAATATTTGTCTTGTTTCAATTCCATGTTTCCTGTAATGATACACATGAAACAGAATGAGAAAAGCTTGCTTCAGGAACTATATATTAATTTCATATCTAAACGAGAATATAGTTCACTCACTAATATTGTATGTTTTCGGAAACTACCTGCAGATAAAACCAACGACGCGTGAATAATTTAACCTCACAACATTATGCAGGAATTTTCTTCACAAAATTATCTAAGTTAAATTATATAGATATCTGCTGCGCGATCCATTCGTCAGTGAATTTTTAATCTGTTGATTTATATCATAAATTAGTAGAAGAACCGAAGGTCGCTTCTGGACTCCTAGTTTTCTCTGACGACTAATGTTTCTTAAGCTTATGGGACTTAACTGCGGGGTCATCGGTCCCTAAACTTACAAACTACTTATAAACTACAGGTCGCGCACTTTTTCGTGGCTCCTCTGTGATCGGCAGAAGTCGTCTGAGTTCGTGTGTCTATGGAATGTTTATGCTCTCTACAAACCTTACCTCAAATGTTAAAATGTTTGTATAGTCTATGGGACTTAACTACGGGTTCATCAATCCCTAAACTTACAAACTACTTATGAACTACTTACGAACTAAGACGGCACAAATATCCATGCCCGAGGGGGGGATTCGAACCCCCGGCCGTAGTGGCCGTGCAGACCGTGACTGGAGCGCCTTAGTCCCCTCGGCCACCGTGGCCGGCCAAATCTTACCTCGTAACAGTATTGTATACCGTAGACATCGTCAATGTATTGTTGATTTGTGCTTGGTATTGATTATTGTCTTCCACTTTGTTATTTGCTAAAAAAAGTCCACATACCCCGACGACTTCTTTTACGAAAAAGAATATTGTTCTTGAAAGAGCTTTGAGGAATGTTAATTCTGATTGTTATTCATTCGCGACAATACAAATAGGCAGAAAGCATTGCTACACCCGTTCAGTAAGTCCCTTAAAATATTTATATTTTGTAGATATACGTTCCAGTTTTCTATTATTCAAACATTAAAGTGATAATTTCGTGTTCTATTTGTGATGCTTTAAGCCCATACATGTTTCTTTTAAAACCTGTAAGCTATAGGTCACAAGCTGGCAGCACTGGGAAAAAGAGGCGAAGCTTGAATAACAGCCAATGCGCTACGAACTGAATGCAAGCTTCAGCTCCCAACATTCTCCGATCAGGGGCCACGTTTCAGTGCGAGATCTGAACCTTATACTACAGACTACACAAACATCCATACCCAAGGTAGGATTCGAACCTCTGGCGGGGAACGGCCTCACGCATCGCCGCGGCTGCGAAGTATGTATGTAGATATAGAAGACGAACCCTGTGACCTTAAATGATCATTGGTTTATTAAATTAAATAAAATAAAAATCGCACTGACGTGTTTTACGGCCCACTTTAGATTTGTAGTTTATACGTTTTTGCAAACATTTTTGACCAAATAATGATCTAAATAATAAAAAATTAATTAATAAGAGTGTCTGAAACCCTTGTAGGGAAAAAAAAATTAAGTACTGGCGGGTTCCAAACTGACCTTCAGCGTCACAGTCCAACACTTTGCCCACTACGCTACAGCTGACAGGAATTGCGTTCTTTAATCTCATACTATAGATGGCCGTTGTTAACTGACGCTAATATGGTATTTGTAGACACTAGATTATCATTTATCGTACGATGAACGACGTCTTTTTATTAATTCTTCAGTGCGCCATTGCTTTGAAATGACAACGTGTAAGTTACAATAACAACATCATCATATACGCAACGCAAGATGGCGTATGCCAGAGACAGTTCTGGGCGAGGAATGTCACGTGACATCTACGAACGGCTGGTTTTCGTTAATTTAATGGAGGGTGTCAAAACTCCGTTATTTTTGCAAATATCTCTCAAACGATACGAGATATGAAAAAAACATAAGGGAACAAAGTTGTAGAGAATTTTCTCCTCTACATATTCGTTTATTCAATTTTCGCGTCAGATGAACGGTTTATTTGCAATTAAAATTACATTACAAACGGCTTTTTTGTATTACTAACGTATTTCTTGTCCGAAATATTTCAAAAAGCGAGGTTCTCTGTAAAATTTGGTGCCGATCGGTTGAACGGTTCGACCTAAAAAGTGGGAACACGTTACAGCCAGAAAGACATAGTTAAATCGCCGTTATTTTTGCAAATATCTCTGCAACGATGCAAGATATTAAAAAATTATAATAGAGCGAAGTTGTAGAGAATTTTCCCCTCTATCAATTAGGTTCTTTACCAATTAGATTATTCAATTTTCGTGTCAGATGAACGGTTCGTTTGAAACTAGGCTCTATTTGTATTACTACCGTATTTTTTGTCCGAAAAATTTGAAAAAGGGAGGTTCTGGTCTCTGGCGGCCTACAATTATGAGTTCAAAATTTGGTGCTGATCGGTTGAACTGTTCGTCTTAAAAACAGGGAACACGTTACGGACAGACAAACACAGACACCCCAAAATCGCCGTTATTTTTGCAAATATATCTGAAAAGATACGAGATATGAAAAAAACACAAAAGAGTAAAGTTGTAGAGAATTTTCTCCTCTACAAATTCGGTTATTCAATTTTCGTGTCAGATGCATGGTCAAGCCTTTATTTTCATTTAAACTTTTACGAGAACCACAGTTATCATTTTTTTTTTTTTTTCTAAAGCGCTGGCGCCTGATGGCTTCAGACTACAGATATAGTGATTGTGGGAGATCTAATGATCTCTCGGTCTGGTTTTTTTTCCGTCTTTGTTCTATAATTCTATACTATGTACTTTGGCGCAGGTCTCGTAGTACGGTACAAAGGGCACGAAAGTGCGGAAGTGGTAAACCATTCTGCGTTATCATTCTTATTTCAATTATTTCTTATTTTCGTATTGGCATTTAATATAGCCTATGTTGAAGACAGTATTATACCGAAGAAATTCAAAGAAACCGGGAAACGATACGTTTTGCAATTCTCGAGTTAAAGAAGTTTAAAGATTACCCGTGCAAAACCGGAGCGGCTCAGCTAGTTAGTAATAAAATAAATAAAAAGTGTTAAGTCATAATTATTGTATACCGAAAATTGTATCCCAAATTACAAATGTTTATCGATATTGGTCACACAGTACAAGATGACTGGGCAACAGAATCTGTGCTCGCTGGTGAGTAAGCTCGCTGAAAGTAACGAGTAGAAATTGAAAATTTCTACCGCTCTATTGTATCCAAATTTGTGAGGAAACCAGGGGAGCTATAAAAAAGTTGTTAAAATATAAAAAAAAGGTTCATTCCATTATCTTTAACTTTCTCGCTGACGAAAATTTCCTGGCCACAAAACAAAAGAAGTGGCAGGCGACTACCTTTTCAATGTTACAATTTTTATTTCATATAAAAGTAATAGTTTCAATTATTATTATATACAAACACAATACATATAGTACTTGCTAAGAACACTGTTGCATTCCTTCAGTATTCACCTGTGTACGTGAAAAAGGATTCAAAAGATGATGTAATTAAGCCGAGCGCCACTTGAAGAACTACACATATATCGGCCCAGCTCCGTTTCTACAACCAACCAAGTTAGCTGCCGGCCTTCACTGCCTGTACGCTGATGTAGACGCTATAGCCTCTCTATGTTATTCTGTGCTCGCTGATTCCACTGCGGCAACGGTTAGATTTATGATGAAAATAGCACAGATTCAAATGTTCAAACGTGTGTAGAGCGTATGGGACTTAACTACGGGGTCATCAGTCCCTAAACTTACAAACTACTTATGAACTAGCTACAACTAAGGACGGCACAAATATCCATGCCCGAGGGGGGATTCTACCCCCGACCGTACTGGCCGGAGAGACCGTGACAGACGCGCCACAGTCCTCTCGGCCAACGCGACCGGCAAAATAGTGCAGACAAAAACTGTAGATTGTGTAATTATCTACAAAAACTGTTCTGATATTTTACTCCCAAATATTTACCACCTCATAAAAATCATTTTAAAGCCATATTTGTATGCAAAAGTTTTCATCATCTGCTTCATCTGCAATAACTTCCACAAAATCAGGTTCAACGATTTCCTTTCTTATCCGAAATGATAAACAGACAGCATACATGGAAGTAAATCCTTCTGAATATATTTCGAAGTGCCTCTGAAAACAGTAGTTTTCGGAAGGTGGTTACTAATCGCAACATCGAGTTCAGCAGTTAAATTTATAGGACCGCGGAAATTTTTTTGGTTCAATCATTCAATGAATCACTGTGTTCGTCATATTCACAAAGTTAGAGTTCAAATTCACCAGAGAATTTAACGAAATCCACGATTTTAGAGAGTGAGTAACGATTTTTGCAAATTCGATCACTGGGTCTTTGAACTGACTGCCTGTAACCACTGTCCAGTTGTTGTACAGTATAATGTCGTGTTTCCTTAAAAGGTTGTGCTCTAGCTTCGCAGTCATTATGTGATACAGAACGTTCATGTTTCTTTATTTTCTGTGTTAAATGACCGAGATCGCTAACGCCTTTTAGCGTCCAAGTTGTTTCATACCCTGAATTTTCTTTGGTGAACAACAGACACGGAAAGCAGTACAACTTGTTTGTAATTTCACAACCACATATTCAATCTACTTTCCCATAAACGTCTAGTTTCAGAGTTCTTGCAATTTATTTACTTTTGTTGAGAGATTTTTTTACTAAATTGATATCTGGTGTCGGTCTCCCTAGGTCCTTGATATGAAGCTTCTCTTCAAGTGAAAGAGAACAGAAATTAGTCTCCCTTATCCTCTGCACTGCATTGTCACACACAGTAGCGCAGCCAGGACTTGTTTCTGGGGGGGGGGCTAATTTTTTAAAAAAATAAAGCCTATTGAATTAATTAATCTATGACTTACTTTTACACTTTTTATAATTTAACTAATTATGCTAAAATGTTCAAATGTTTGTGAATATATCGGACCAAACTGCGTAGTCATCAGTCCGTAGCTTGTCTTCAGTCCTGTCCTGTGCAAGTCTCTTCATCTGACGATACGTTCGGCAATCTACATCCTTTTGAATCTGCTTACTATATTCGTCCCTCGGTCTCCCTCTACGATGTTTACCCCACACGCTTCCTTCTAATGCTGACAATTCCTTGATGTCTCAGAATATGTCCAACCAATCTATCCCTTCTCTTAGTCAGGATATGCCAGAAACTCCTTTTCTCCCCGATACGGTTAAGCACTTCATTAGTTACATGATCTACCCATATAATTTTCGTCTGTAGCACCACATTTCAAAAGCTTTTATCATCTTTTTATCTGAACTCCTTATCGTCCACGTTTCACTCCCATACAATGCTACACTCCAGACAAATGCTTTCAGAAAGGTCTTCCTAACGTTTAAATTAATATTGGATGTTAACAAATTTCGCTTCTTTAGATACGCTTTTCTTTCCATAGCCATTCTGCATTTTATATCTTCTTTACTTCAGCCATCAGAAGTTATCTTGCTACCCAAATAACAAAACTACTTTTATTGTCTCATTACCTAATCTAATTCCTTCAGCATCGCCTGATTTTCTGACATTACATTCCATTACCTTCGTTTTATTCTTGTTAGTATTCATCTTATATCTTCCTTTCAAGACACTGTCCATTCCATTCAGTTGCTCTTCCATATCTTTTGCGATCTCTGACAGAATTACTATGTCATCGGCACAACGCAATGTTTTTATTTCTTCTCCCTGCACTTTAATGCCCTCTCCATATTTGTCCTTGAATTCCTTCACTGCCTGCTCAATGTACAGATTGAACAACATTCGGGAAAGGCTACAACCCTGTCTTACTCCCTTCCCAACCTCTGCTTCCCTTTCTTGCCCTTCCACTCTAATAGCCGCTGTCTGGTTTTTGTATAGGTTGAGTATAACTCTTCGCTCCCTATATTTTACCCCTGCTACCTTCAAAATTTGAAGGACATTGAAAAAGCTTTCTCCAGTGCCAAAAACGTGGTTTGCCCTTCGTTAGCTATCTTCTAAGATAAGTCTTAATGTGAGTATTGCCTCCCATATTCCTACATTTCTCCTAAATCCAAACTGATCTTCCCCGAGGTCACATTCCACAAGTTTTTCCATTCGTCTATAAATAATTCGTGTTAGTATTTTGGAACCATGACTTATTAAACTGATAGTTCTGTAATTTTCACACTTGTCTGCACTTGATTTCTTTGGAATTGGAATTACGATATTCTTCTTGCAGTCGGAGGGTATTTCCCCTGTCTCATACATCTTGCATACCAGGTTGAACACTTTTTTAATGACTGGCTCTCCTAACGAAATCAGCAGTTCAGACGGAATATCATCTACTCCAGGGGCCTTGTTTCGACTCAAGTCCTTCAGCGCTCTGGAAATTATTCTCGCAGTATCATATCTCTTATGTCATCTTCCTCCACTTCGTCTTCCATTTCTAGAATACTGCCTTCAAGTTTATTTCCTTTGTATAGGCCCTCTATATATTCCTTACACAATTCAGCTTTCCCCTCTTTGCTTAGTACTGGTTTTCCGTCTGAGTTCTTGATATTCATACAGCTGTTTTTCTTGTCTCCAAACATCTCTTTTATTTTCCTGTAGGTGGTATCTATCTTTCCCCTAGTTATGCATTCTTCTACGGTTCTGCATTTGTCCTTTAGCCACTCCTGCTTAGTCAGTCTGCACTTCCTGTCAATCTCATTTTTCAGACGTTTCAGTCCGTAGCTTAAACTAAGGTAAATTAACCTAAGGACAACACATACACACTCAGGCCCCAGGGAGACCTCCGACGGCGAGCAACCGCGCGCTCCCCAGCAAGGCACTTAGACTGCTCGGCTACTCCACCGCGGCCCAATTTTACTAGAAGCAACGTGCTGGAAATGGAGAGTATATAATCAGCTCGTAAAATAATTAAGCAGCTTCTATGTTACTAGCCAAATGGAAAGATCTTTACAGTTTAAGCAACATGAGACTCTATGTGTAATAACTGAACTAAAATAACAATATTGCACACGTTCTCAGTGGCGCCACGTTGGCGACCCATTGGCACGTTCACTTCTGCTTGGCAAGTTATAGTTACGTTGTGATTTATTACATGTGTACTGTTACAAATTTCCGGTGCCGACCTGTTTAAAAAAATGAAAACTATAGAAATTGATGAAATTAAAAAACTTTTTGGAGGTGGTGGGTGGGGGCTTCAGCTCCATTACCCCCCCCCCTTTCTCTGTGACGGCGCCACTGGTCACACATATTAAAAAGACACTACAAAACTGACAACTCACATCTTCAAATAAACAACTGGATATCGAATCTTCGCGTCGTCGCACACGACCAGCTGTAAAACCTGGCTACAGTGTTGGTAAGTTCCCTGCAACAAATAACGGAACACTCTTGTCTGTCGTTCCTAACTAGATTTTAATCTGCCAGGAAGTTTCATATCAGCGCACACTCCGCTGCAGTGTGAAAGTTTCATTCTGGAAACAATACTATTGTTCATAAGGTACCATTCGGTGGCGCCGCAACGAATCGTCGCAGCGGGTCGCCGCATATGAACAATCCGCTCGTAACTTTAGTGTAGCAGTAACATTATGGCAGCATCAAAGCAGGTCGTGGCGGCATTAAACCGCTCACAGTAACAGCAGCACTCGTCGGAGGAAGCCAACTTCATGCAGTGTGACGTGTGAGCAGGAAGGGCAAGCCTGTCAATCCGAGGCCGACGAGAGAGACGATCGCGCCGGCACAGGCCTCACTTGATCACGTGATGTGCGCGCCGCGGCCTCTCTCCCGTCGGCCTCACTCGTCGGCCTCACTGTCAATCCGTGTGACGTCAGGCGAGAGCTGTGTTCGCAATGTTGCTAGATGAACGGAGCCGCGGATACGGAGCTGGAGGGCTCAGTCTGCAGTAGCGCTCTTAACGACAATAAAGGCTAGTTTACACGACGACACTACGTTTCATGAAACTGCGCTACTGGCCAATGCTCACGCGCAGCAGGCCTTCGCGCAACTCGTTGAAGAAACTAAATAGTTTCGGCACGTTCCAACTTTGGCGAAACTGATTGCTCGTGTTTTTAGGTTAGTTCATGACCAATACAGAACAAAATACAACATAAAGAGGGGAACGGGAGAAATGATTCGGTTTTTGAAGATATATGCGTTGCGTAGGTGTTTGTGCGATTTTAACGGCATGTTAGTGCTCTTCTGGCAATTATTTGTGAAATTAAATATCGATGGGTTGACGATTAGTGAATTGCAGACTAAAATACATCCAATTTGAAATACCTATACAAACGAAGTATGGCAATTGTGGATTTCGGAACACGGTACAAGTACTCAGAGAAGAATACCTACTTGACAAGAAATGTAATGCAGTTTGTAATTTCAGTTCTGATAACTATGCTTCACGCATAACGATAATCGATTCTTTATTGCATCACTAACTCTGTTTAAAAATAATGTTAACTGCTCTGGTGACATTCTAAGTTGATTAAAATAACTTCTAGGGTCTTCAACCACAATTTCTTTCAGGAAGGTCGCAGAGCAACAAAGCTGACGTCTTTCTTTTTAATCCAGTCACGAACCCAAACACGTTTCTTGCTCTTTTTATGTTTAGTCTCATGCACCAACTTCACAAAGACAAGCAATAGATTCGCCACAACTCGTACAGCTACCAAAACTTTCATTTTACGGCGACTACGGCACTCACAAAACAACGAAACTGAAGTGTATAGTATTGGCGCCGTATCTACAGACATACACGAAACTAGTTGCGCGTAATTCGTTTCATGCAACGAGTTTCGCAACCTAGTGTCGTCGTGTAGACTCGCCTTAACATGGCGAGTACCAGCAAAACGGAGCCATCGGTTTTTCTTCCTGTGTAGGAAAATCTGTTTCTTTTTGTGCACTGCGGTGAAGGTGCAAAGTGTTTGGTGTGTAACAGAATATAAAAAAGTAATTTACGGCGTCATTATTTCCTGTGTCACGCAAATGAGTACGGGAATATGAAGGAGAAGAACGAGAAGCCTTAATATCTGAAGCAAAGGATGTGCTGATGTGGAGGACTGTCAGAGTAGCGAAGCGTCTGTCTATTTTAACTACAGAATAGCTCTACACATAGCCAAGAAAGTTAGACCATTTACTGAGGGTGACATTGCGAAAGAAGTGATTGTGATGTCTGCTGAAGAAGACTTTGAAAAAGTAAGTTTGTCTCCGAAGACTGTTATGCGACGTATTCAGAACATGGCCACAGATATTAAAAATGAACTGGGTGTTACGTAACGTGAGTTTATACACTATTCTTTAGCTGTCGATGAGAGTACTGACATATCGGACACTGCACAGTTAGTTATTTTCATTCGGGGTGTCGATGATAAGCTGAACTAGATTTAATCCCCCTCAAGGCCACCCCCACTGGGTTTGACATTTTCAAAGGCGTGGAAAAAACTGTTGAAAACAGTGGCCTGAGTTGGAATAAGCTTGCTTCTGTCGCAACAGGCGGGGCTCCTTCTATGGTAGTAGTTGATGTGGGATTAATAGCACGGGTCAAAGAACATATGAAACAAGTTTCCGGTGTAACACAAGAACTCACTGCATACTTCATCAAGAGAATTTATGCGCAAAATATATGAAAATTAGAAATGCTATGGATACGGTGGTACAGATCACAAATTCGATCCGATCACGAGGCCTGAGACATTGACATTTTAAAAGTTTTCTTGAAGAATGTGGTACGCAGTATGGTGATGTTCCTTATTTTTGTAATGTGCGCTGGTTGAGCAGGGGTAAGGTGCTAGATCGATTCTTTGAGTTAAGAAATGAAATAGAAGTATTCGTGACTAGTCAAAATCAGATTGTTCCTCAGTTGCTAGAAGAAGCCTGGATTTGTTACTTAGCATTCCTTGCAGATTTAACAGACCACTTAAGCGATTTAAATAAATCACTACACGGAGAAGGCCTCTAACAGATATGTACTAGAGAATTAAAGCCTTCAAAATGGCACTCAATCTGTGGATGAACCAACTACAAACTGGAAACACAGCGCATTTTCCGAAGCTATCGCAGGTGCGTGTTTCTCATCTTTCTCTATCTGAAGAATATGTGAAAATTCTGGAAGCTCTTCGTTACCAGTTTGAGTCTAGGTGTGAAAATGTGGAAATATTTTCTACTATGATTCAGATCTTTGCACCACCGTTTTCAGTGGATCTTAACAATGTTCCTACCAGGTTTCAAATGGAACTGTTAAATTTACAGTGTAACGATTTATTGAAGGACAAATATAAACACAATGAAGGCTTGGCAGATTTTCATAAGACTGTTCCTCAAAACAGATTCCAAAGTTGTATGCCCTTGCTTCGCAGATATTATGTATATTCGGTTCGACGTATGTGTGTAAACAATTCTTTTCTATAATGAAATTAGCAAAGTCACAATAGCGAAACACTTTGTCAGATCACAACCTTACATGCAGTCTTCGATTAAAAATATCTCCAACATTGCATACTAACATTGAAAAAGTAACCAAGGAAAAACGAATTGGAAAATGGTGAAAAATTTCAACTTAATTGTGCTGTACAGCTTTCCTTTAAATTGCAGAGAAAATCGTATTATGTTCCCTTCTTTATTTTATAACAGTGTTATCCTAACATTAAATTACATCTACATTATAATGTTGTCATGGTATTAGGACGATATACAATTGTCTGTGATCTGTGTCTATTATGTAATTAAAACAGTATGTTTTAAAATTATGATGTCGTAAACCTCACTGTATTCTTCACACTAGATGTGTTCCCTGTCTTTCCTGAATTGCTACACTCCACACGCTGCACTCTGTTTCTCTGTGGCAGCAGTACAGAGCGCGTGACGTCACACGGTCGACTCTCCTTCCTTGTGAGCAGGCAGAGCGGCCTGGGCTGACGTCACACCGGCGGCTCATGCTACGTAAGCAAGGTAGTTCCGACCTGGCGCGATACCACAACCATAGGTGGAAGCACAACTGACCAAAAACACTCTTTGTCAGGAATAGATAAATACCTATGGTAAGCCTTATAGACGCAAACAAAATCATTGATCATTGAACCCCTGCATCGCAGCAAAACTGACTGGCAACGCCAGATGAGCTATCACCGCCGACAAACCGGCAATCGCAGGGAATATGAACAAACACAAAACACAAACAAATCTCACACTAAATACACTTAGAGGCCGATCTTAAAAATCGACCACTTGCCTGTCAATCTTGATTGTTGCAGCCAGCCGCCGCTGATGATGGACCAGGAGACATCCGCCAGTGCCATTTGCAGAGGGGCGACTCATCTAACCGGATTGACAAACACGCAATGAAAATGGTACCGATCTTGCACGATACCCAATAACTAACATAACGAAACCCTTGCATCATCTGTCGCAGATAGCAAGAATCCGCTACTGCTCTTACTACCCGCTCCTGACTGTCGCAGAGGTTTTTTTTTCCCTTGGCACTTTTTTCCCTCTGCCCTTAAAACCGCTCTCGTTTCAAAAGCTTTCGACCACTTCAATCATCTTGATGGAGCGTATTAATGGGTAATCTTACCCACACCTACGGCACACATCACAGTACCCGATCCTGTGACTCCCACATTAGACACATTAACACATGCAGAGGTGACAGTAGAACTATGGTCACCATGCTAGTGCGAGTGTGGAGGGGCTCCACTCTTTCTTAAAAAAAGCCGGCGCGATGGCTAGCCGATTGGCCGGCCGCTGGGGCATACCCCACTGCATCATAGCGGGCAGCCACTGACGTAGCGATCGCTCCGGCTCGGAACTACCTTGCTTACGTTGCATGAGGTGCGCGCTCAGGCCTGTATTTCCCGTTGCCCCCGGGCGCTACCTGTCCTCCCCTGGCACACGTTCTCAGTGGCGACAACAAGTTGGCGACCTATTGTCACGTTCACTTGTGCATGGCAAATTATAGTGACAGTGTGATTTATTACATGTGTAATATTACAAATTTCCGGTGCCGACCTGTTTAAAAAAATGAAAACCCATCGTGGCTGCGCCACTGGTCACACATATTAACTTCAAAAGACACTACAAAACTGACAACTCACATCTTCAAATACACAACTGGATATCGAATCCTCGCGCCGTCGCACACGATCAGCCGTAAAAGCTGGATACAGTGTTGGTAAGTTCACTGCAACAAATAACAGAACACTCTTGTCTGTCGTTCCTAACTAGATTCTACTTATTATTGAAGTTTAAGAAACTTAACTGCTAGCAGGGGTCGATGACAACAAGAGACATTATAATGCTACAGAAGAGTGTAGATGTGAATTAGTTTCGGATTCTGTTATTTGTGTGTCATGTTGGCCAGAGGTGTCCAACTCCCCCCCTTAGCTCACCCCCCCCCCCACCCAAAATATTTGGATTCCTAGTTTATGACCTAATAAATATGGTTTAGCCATTTAATATTGAAATTAAATATCTTTTACTTCACTTTTTGTAGATGGTTTTATAAAGCCCTCCTCCCCCCTAGGCTGGCCAAAAGCACTAATTCCACCCCCCTCCTTGCAGAAATTTCAATGACGCAGTTTGCGTCATGACCACCCCCTGTGGGCACCTCTGATAATGGCTGAAGAACTGGGTGTGAGGAAGAGGAACTGCGGCATTAGGGTGGGAAGTGCAAGCTTTGGCGGATACACGGCGGAGCTTTGATCTCAAGGCCAGGATAGGAGACACCCCCTGGTCCCGCTCCCCTCTCTACCCCTCGCCGAGGAACTCAGTGCCTGCAATGCGGTCGCTGGGGGTGCAGAACTTGATTTTGCGCCAAGGCCGAAGCAAGCCGGTAAAAGCTGAGCACCTGATTCAAACTTTACTGCAGACGCCGGTAGCGAGGTCCACATACGTTCCTAAATAATTATCAGTGGAGAAGGTGGGAGAGTAGGTAATCTAAAGTTGAGTATTGTGTAAGCTGCCATGTTTTAACTTGTATATTTTATATACTAAGTGCTATGTTTCACTTATTATTTTATATCCATTTCATAAATAAGATGACTAGCTTGTAAAATACACTACTGGTCATTACAATTGCTACACCAAGAAGAAATGCAGATGATATCGGGTATTCATTGGACAAATGTACTATACTGGAACTGACATGTGATTACATTTTCACGCAATTTGGGTGCATAGATCCTGAGAAATGGGTACCCAGAACAACCACATCTGGCCGTAATAACGGCCTTGATACGCCTGGGCATTGAGCCAAACAGAGCTTGTATGGCGTGTACAGGTACAGATGCCCATGCAGCTTTAACACGATACCACAGTTCATCAAGAGTAGTGACTAGCGTATTGTCAGGAGTCAGTTGCTCGGCCACCATTGACCAGACGTTTTCAATTGGTGAGAGATCAGGAGAATGTGCTGGCCAGGGCAGCAGTCGAACATTTTCCGTATCCAGAAAGGCCTGTACAGGACCTACAACATGCGGTCGGGCATTATCCTGCTGATATGTAGAGTTTCGCAGGGATCTAATGAAGGGTATAACTACGGGTCATTACACATCACGGCCACTGTTCAAAGTTCCGTCGAGCCGAACAAGAGGTGACCAATGGCACCCCATTCCATCACGCCGGGTGATACGCCAGTATGGCGATGACGAATACACGCTTCCAATGTGCGTTCACCGTGATGTCGCCAAACACGGATGCGACCATCATGATGCTGTAAACATAACGTGGATTCATCCGAAAAAATGACGTTTTGAAATTCGTGCACCCAGGTTCGTCGTTGCATACACCATCGCAGGCGCTCCTGTCTGTGATGCAGGGTCAAGGGTAACCGCAGCCATGGTCTCCGATCTGATAGTCCATGCTGCTGCAAACGTCGTCGAACTGCAGGTGGTTGTTGTCTTGCAAACGTCCCCATCTGTTGACTCAGCCATGTGGATAAGATGCCTGTCATCTCGACTGCTAATGATACGAGGCCGCTGGGATCCAGCACAGCGTTCCGTATTGCCCTCGTGAAACCACCGATTCCTATTCTGCTAACAGTTATTAGATCGCGACCAAAGCGAGCAGCAATGTCGCGATACGATAAACCACCGCAATCGCGATAGGCTACAATCTGACCTTCATCAAAGTCGGAAAGTTGATGGTACACATTTCTCCTCCTTACGCGAGACATCACAACAACGTTTCACCAGGCAACGCCGGAGAACTGCTGTTTGTGTATGAGAAATCGGTTGGAAACTTTCCTCATGTCAGTACGTTGAAGGTGTCGTCACCGGCGCAAACCTTGTGTGAATGCTCTGAAAAGCTAATCGTTTGCATATCACAGCATCTTCTTCCTGTCGGTTAAATTCCGCGTCGGTAGCAAATGTTCAATGTTTGTTAAGCTTAAGGGACTTAACTGCGTGGTCATCAGTCCCTAAACTTACAAACCACTTATGAACTACTTTATACTAAAGACGACACACATCCATGCCCGATTGGGGATTCGAATCCCCGACGGGGAGCGACCTCGCGCATCGTAGCATTGCGTCTCAATACGCCTGGCCACTCCGCTGCGGCTCGCGTCTTTGCACGTCATCTTCGTGGAGTAGCAATTTTAATGGCCACCAGTGTATATATGACCAGATGATGGCGACACAGTTCACCGAAACTGGTCGTCATTCAATAAATTATTAATTTGCAATCTTGGCATTTCATTTTGAAGAATATATCCCAGGTATGTTCGACAGGGTTGTGTCGGGAAAACATGCTATCCATTCTAATCTTGCGATGTCGTTATCATGAAGGAACGCAATTACAAGATGTACACGATGAACGCGAGAACTGTCGTCCATTAAGCCGATAAGGCTGCACTACACATCGGAGGATATCACCCCTGTACCTGCCTTCTACGACCACCCACATAAAGCGACCCCAAAACATCAGGGAACTACCACCTTACTGCACTCGCAAGGAAAGCGTGTTTAAGGCCGTCCTCACACGGGACGAATTGTCCCAACGTGGCGCAGTCTAGACGTGCTGTTTACATAACTACAGCACGCTCTGAAACGACCCGCTACATCCCACGGAACGTGCTGCTCATCGTGATTTGCTTTGCGACCGCAGTGCTCTCCAGCTCCCGTTGCGGACTGGCGCGTAGATCATTGTGTTTCCAAAGATGGATGTGTGTAAAATTTCACGGTATCTCTGTTAGCGATCGTCCAAAAAAAAAAAAAAAAAAAAAAAAAAAATCGAAATGCTTTCGCATGTTTGCATGTGGCATGCAGTACTCTTACACAAATTGATTTTTTTTTCTTCAAGAAGCACAAAGACGGAACATTTATCTGAAAGCGGTTGAGGATAATAACGAAATTTACGACAAAATCACTTTTGTCAAAAAAATTTTAAAAAATGACAACGGTGAAACACATTATTTACGACAGCTCCAATCCCCTTTTCCACGTTGTACATTTTCTGCATATTCGAAGATAATAGGTTCTGACCAATACATTTTACTTTTTATACATGTAGGACAACACCTCAGCTCTACGATGTTCGTTGTGATAATTTTTTTTTTTTTAGTATTGTACGTAAACACTGTTCCTCATACACTGTATCTGCTTCCGTAACCACGCGCTAGCCATGTTCACTTTGCACTGTGAAACTGAACTATTCCAACGCTGTACTGAACTGCAACAGAATTCAAATACCGTGGAGTAAACCAAGCGACGTAGGGTACTGTTTTGAATTTTATTTGTTCCTGTGGCCTAGAATAAAAAACTCAACAAATTCTCTTGTGGACAAAGTTCGTTCTTGTTTCTAATAAATAACGTCAAATATCGGATCTTATAATTTTATTAAAATAACAAATAAGCTACAGAAACCGTAATAAAACCAAATCGTTAAAATATCTGGGAGAGTATAGATGCAAACCTGTTATTTACATCTCTTTTCCTCCACAGTTCGTGACGCTAACCACCATGCTAATACGTCGTCTTAAAAAGAAATAACAACTCTTATACTACGCTTATAAAACATGTTGTAATAATTAATATGTCATTTATGTATGACATAGCATCACAAAGATGCTTCTTTGATAGAATGCATTATTCCGTAGCAAAGGAACGATATTCTTTCACATTACACAAATTATAACACTGACACATGTTAAATACGGGAACCTTTAAAGCTATGAAGCTTTTCAATATTCTGACGCTTTAAAAAAGATCACATTCATACATCGTACGCTACAACGAAAGAAGGCTCGAAAATACGGAGTTCTGTTGGCAGTATGGCAGCTCAAAAGTTCTGCTTGTCACGTGAAAACCATGTCGCTTCTCATTGGCCACGTTCCACTCCACAAAGCAAAAATCTAATATGCCAGATCCTTCGTTGCACGCTTCGCAGGGTAGTGGAACGTGGAATTCCATGCTACTGCGTCACGACTTCCTCCTCCACGTGCGTTTCCTCGGACAGCTTATGACGCTGAAGAGGACCAGGCTGCCTCCAAACCCATCTCAGACCATTGTGTGGCTGAAGGAAGATGTAAGTCTCATCCGTGAATAGCACTTGATGCCGAATCTGACCAGTCCATTCAGCATGCTGTTGGGCCCATCTGTACCGCGCTGCATGTTGTGTAGGTGTCAAAGCTAGACATCGCCATGAACTTCGATAGTGAAGTTGCATGTCATACAGCCTTATATGTTGTGACGATACTGCTGGCTCTCTCATCTCAATGTTATCGTACGATACCGTCTGCGTCGGACCCGGAATCGTGTGGTGTAATAGTGATATATTTTGCGTGTGAAGTTACAAATGAAATAGCCAGTCTAGCAATCAGTGTAGGGCAGTGTCTCGGTGATACTGGGATCAAAACAAGTGATAGATTTCATTAATTAAGAGATTTGTATAAGACGTTTTCAGACAGTTCTATAAACAATACTTTTGTCATTGTACATTATTTTAATAAATAGACAGACGAAGGGTACAAACTTATGTAAAACATAAAGTCATGAAAATAAATAGCATTGTATATAGGTTAGGCTCATAAACAAGTTGTATTGGCCAGCTAATTGTCTTAATTAATGTAATAGTCGAAATTCAATATTGTAATTCTTTCTATATATTGACTGACGTGAGAATTTAAACCTAGTTTCAGAATTGACAATATATTTGATAGTTCAATATATGTTAGGAACATGTATGATGTACTCATTAACAAATTAATTGACATTTAACATCTCACTTCGTTGTCAAACAGCAAGTACCGCGATTAAGACTTAAAAAGATTTACGCGATGTAAAATTACTGTATGTATAGTTTTCATTTTATATTGTGATTAATTTTGTGTACAAGAAATGTTTTACTGTTGTGTTTAGTAATTGTAAATTTGTATATTCAATTGTTATGATCAATGCATAATGTGAGGTCATTATTGTCGATGTTATATATTTGCCTCACCGGCTGGCGTGGGGGAGTTGGAGTTTTGCCGCTCCTGAAGTACTTTGGAATGTATGTCAGTCTGTGTTGTTGTGGTAATTTGTGTATGCAAGTTTAAAGTTGTAATGTTTGGTGGAGCAGCACAGCAAATTAAAGAAGAAGTGAAAAATTGTACCTACGAGTATTTATTTCTACCACGACGCCCCAGGAGAATAATGTTGCAGCGAGCAGAACCCCCATATATCGTAATGTTGAAAAGCTGAATATTCTGTTTCAAAGTGGTAGAATGAAATGTAATTACTTAAGAAGCCATAAAAACATTACAATGTATACTTGAGTAGAAACACGACTTCCTGACGCTGTACCAAAATAATTACTCAGCGTGGTGGCGTTCTTATCAGGGTTCCTCCGAGCTGAAATCCGTCAGCGGTCATCAGCTGCTATGAAAGCCTTTGGGTGGCCAGATCGAGGCAATTCATCAACAGATTCTGAATGTCTGTACCTCCTCGACATCCGAACGACATGCGGCTGCGATCAACCTTCGGAATTGACCTTGTATGCATGGTAGAACTACGAAGGCAGCGTACTTCAACTTCACACACACACAGACTACTTATGAACTACCTCATACTAAAGACGACACAAACATCCATGTCCGAGGGGGGATTCGAACCCCCGACCGTAGCGGCTGTGCAGACTGTGACTGGCGCGCCGCAAACCGCTCGGCCCCTGCGGCCGGCGCAGCATCCTTACTTCTGGTGTCATGACTGGGACTGATCGGCCGTCTTGCACGCCCTATCACACTGCACAGCTCAGGCGTGGGTTTCTTTACATCGCTTTGCGGGTTGAGTGACACCTATGAATAATCTGAGGGACTATGTCCTTGATGCCATACACACATTTTAAAGTCAGTGCCTGGAAACCTTGGACAAAGGAGATGTAACACTTTTTTTTTTTATTTGTGTATTACAAGCTTGATTTACCGCTGGTTGCGGTTCTGACATTATTGTGAACTTGCAAGCCACTACCACTGGATGTTTTTGGGTAATTATATCCCATTCTAAGGAATTAAAGGTTAATAGCCTTGTTTGAACACTTTTGCTAAATATTGATTCATAGCTCTGAAACATAAGTCATTTTGTGAAAATTGGACTGTTTGAGGTTGTTTTGTTCTGAAGCCTTGTTTGCTGGCGTATTTTAATAAGACTGTTGTGAAGGCTTGCGTGCTGTATTATGTAGTTTTATACTGAACTTTGCAATACATTAATACTGCACAGTGTGTTTAATGGTGTTTTAATGTTAGTTACTTGATGCAGAGTTCTAGTAAGTGTTGGTAATAGGTAAAATTCCTAATAGGAATCGCCAGGCACCAAGATCGTTAGGGTACATCATAAATACTTGTTCCGAACACATTTGAATTTCGTATCACACAAATAATATTAAAATATTCTGAAGCGAACTCTACATCATTCACGTGTTTCTAAGCTGAGCACAACGGTACACAATACAAATAGTCTGCTTGTGTTACGACTACTCTTGGCATATAGTCGAATTCGTAAAATCACGGCCGTTAATGTCAGATTAGATTATATTATATTAGTACTTCTGTCTGTTATGTCGGACATGTCCGAAAGAAAAGACACCATATCAATAATTGTAATATATGCCACCAACAGGCAATTGACAATTTCATAGCGGACGCATTCATACGCTCGCTTCTTTGTGGGAATCCACTATAGGCTGTGAGCAAGAGGAATTAAAAGGCAGGGGGCTAGACTTTGAGAATTAGAGGTGGAAGGAAAGCGTGCCTGGATAGCCTAATTGGTTAAGGCGACCGCTGGCCCGAAGCAGGAAATCCAGGTTCGAATCCTGGTCCACTAAAAATTTTCAACTTCGCCGTTGAATTTATTTCAACGCCTCGAAACGGTCGAAATGTTTCCATATTTCGAATTCGTAAAATTACGGTCGTTAATGTCAACAAATGGTTTCTGTTATTTCGGACACCATATCAATAATACTTGCCAACACGACAGTGCTGATAATCCATGATCGACAGCTGATGTCTGAATGCTTAACACGGTTAAACTTCACTGCAATTATTACACTATGACAATGCGATGAATACTAACGATGCAATTCCTTTTCAGAAACTGTAGCCTTAAAGAACAATCACTTGTTGTACAGAAGGAGCATCGAATGAAAATGAAATAACAATTACGTCGTGAAGAACATGAAATGAATTCACGTTAGACTGCACGCTTTAGTGCACATGTCTTCACAAAAACACTTTGCATGTCAATTACTAGGCTCTAAAACTCCCTGATTGTTTTCATGTGGTTCTCACAGAGTGAAATTTTTTCGATATTTCAGTATCTTATACAGTGAGAAATTTTTCCCTGGGCACACAATCGTATGGAATGTTACGAAATTCCAAATGAATTCCTGGAGCTGTAATTCGAACTCCCACAACCAAAATCAGTTTGATGTATTTTATCATCTTATAAATTAAAAGAAACTACGAAAACTAAAGACAGTCGGCCTGACCTGGCCGATTTCCTTCATTTTCGTTTTAAACGAAAGCTATTCATTTGCAGATTTGTCATCAAGTATCAGAACTTGCATAACTCTCGCCTTACTTTTTATATACTCAAACGTGATTTCCTTCTGTATATTTATTATGGGGATGTCCTTGCTGTAAACTAAAGTCAGTCGGTCCAGCCGTTCTATTAGACCGATTTCCTTCATTTTTGCTTCAAACGAAAGCTATTCATTCGCAGATTTGTCATCAAGTATCAGAATTAACTTATGTATCTCCATCCTTTATTCTGATTCAAACGTGGTGTCATTCTGTCCTTGCACTGAATATTGTAATCGGTTTGTTTTACGATATTTTCGTTTTTAATTAAGGTACGCAGTTCTTTTTTACCTAACAACAGTCAGCAGATCAAGCTCTTTCATTTGCGCTTTTAAACACTTGCATTTATTGATTCTGAAGAAAGTTATGCGTAAACATTCAACTTTACTTTCATTTTTTCGCACCTTTTTGTCATTACACGGGTGATCCGGTAAACACAATAAAATACATACTTTTGCAACTGAATTAGCAACTAAGAAATATGGCCCCAAATCTTAACAATATTATGTTAAATCAGTTTCAAATCGTAAGTCGATAAATCTAGTGTCAAAAGTTTCTAACAAAGTGTGTAAGACTGCTACCGATTCATTAAATTCTTTACTGATTGTCGTCTTTTTCAAGATTAATATCAAATATTACTAGTACAGTATTCTAAAAGTGCACAAATAATCTTCCTGAAAGTTACTACTGTCACGCAGGAGTAGGCGCGTGGTCTAAGGCATCATGCTACGCACTGGATGTCCACTCCAGCCGAAAGTTCGAGTTCTCCCTCGGACATGGGTACGTCTGTTGTCCTTAGTGAAAGTTAAAGTAGTTTGTAAGTCTAGGTACTGATAACCATAACAGTTTAGTCCAATAGGTGTACAAACATTTGAAAGTTACTCTTTCCACAACACCCTTCCGTCTTTTAAAAGGCCAAAACAGAGTAAAAATATCAACAATTATTTGATCAGTACCTAGAATATTTGTACCGAATACGTTTATGAGCCTTGTGAAGTCAGTTAGAACTGCTGGACCTAATGTCCACTTGGGTGATTATTTTCGTTTTGAGAATATCAACTTCTCATAAGGCTTTGTATTCCGTCTACTTTTAGTCTACCACGAACGAAAATCGGACTTCGACACCAAAACGCTAAGGGCAGGAACTACTCGTAAAAAAGCTCGTCTTTTCGCGCTCCGTGCTAGCGATGTTAGCAGAGAGGTGGAGGGGGAACTACCCTCTAGCAAGCAGTGCATGCACAAGCGGCCACCCTTGTTCACGGTAGCGCAATTGCAGTCCACGCCTGAGAAACACGTTCCTTATCGGGAGCACTATGGAGTCATTGTTGCGGCAAATGCCTTTGATTATGGTGTGGATGCAGTCCTTTCGCACCGGGTCGAAGGGCTGGAACGAACAGTTACTTTCATCTCCAAAAAAATTGACACCGGCACCGTGTAACTACGGCTAAATTGAAAACGAGGCTTTGGCCACAGTCTTCGCTTTAAAAAAGTTCCATGGCAATGTTTATGGTCGTCATTTTACCATATTGACCGACGACAAACCACTGCTGCCTCTCTTTTAGTGTGATGCAAACATCCCTACCAAAACGGCTAGACGCCTCCAACGGTGGGCTTTATTTCTAGCTAATTACTCTTATGATATTCAGTATCGCTCGATGACCAACCATGCCAATGCCGATCTCCTCTCCCGGCTACCATTAGGTCAGGATCCTTCATTTTATGCTGACCCAGAAGTGTGCTGCCACTTAGATGAAGAAGAAGAACACACTCTTGCATTCCTTTGAGTTGACACAAAACTAGTAGCCAGGCAGTCGGCAGAGGACCCAGTCCTGCAGGGTTCGCCGTCGGATCGACGACAGGTGGTTACCCGAGAGGTTCAAAATTATTGTCATCGAGGGCACGAATTCTTTGTCCGTGATGGTGTTCTTCTCATCCAGGGCGAAAATGACCGACCACGGGTTGTCATTCCTCCCTCCCTACAAGACAAGGTCCTCAGCTTGCTTCATTGTGGTCATTGGGGAGTCAAAACCCCTCGCACGTCAACATGTCTACTGGAAGGGGATCGACACAGATATCGCCTCTGTGGTAGTAGCCTACCCCTCCTGCCAAAGCAAACAAGCTGCACCTGCATGTCGGTATTTGCCATGACCAGAGGCATCGACATCCTGGTCCAGGTTCCATTTGGACTTCTCAGGTCCCCGAGGTCTGAGATGCAAATAAAAAAATTGTTATTTATGATGTACGAGGGAAATATCGCTCACGTAATAGTCGAACTCTTTCGAAATGTTAGATACGATTTATCTCGTTATATGTTGTAGCAGTCGCTGATTTCCTGTAGAGTGTCAAAAGATCATGAATGTTCCAGTAAACTTTCGCTCTTATAATGGGCACACGACGTGCTAATCACTCTTTGGTACCCACCACACAAAAACAGCTAGACAGCTAGTTTACTAGGCCGCAATAAGTGCAAGACTTTTTTTTTCCAAGGTAAGCGGATTATTTGCTGGCAACGATAGATCACACTTTTTCTCATTCTCGGTACTGATCGTTACCAATAAATCTTTGGAAAAGAAATATTCTTACGCTTCAGTAAGCGTAATGTGATAGTAAAGCACTACATCGTTATGAGGCTTTTCAGGTAACCACAGACATTGCCGATATGAGGTGACTTGCATGACTCAACGACACAGATAACGGTACAAGAGCTGCAACCACAGTGAAGAGGTATCTGTGCAGAGGCCAGACAAACTTGTGGTTTCTGAAGGCGACAGCAGGCGTTTCAGTAGTTACAGAGGCAAAAGCCGGCCGCGGTGGCCTAGGGGACTAAGGCGCTCCAGTCACGGTCTGCACGGCCACTACGGTCGGGGGGTTCGAATCCCCCCTCGGGCATGGATATTTGTGCCGTCCTAGTTCATAAGTAGTTTGTAAGTTTAGGGACTGATGACCCCGTAGTTAAGTCCCATAAGCTTAACAAACATTTGAACATTTTGGACTTAACTACAGGGTCATCAGTCCCTAAACTTACAAACTACTTATGAACTAGGACGGCACAAATATCCATGCCCGAGGGGGGATTCGAAGCCCCGACCGTAGTGGCCGTGCAGACCGTGACTGGAGCGCCTCAGTCACCTCGGCCACCACGGCCGGCGCGAGTTAAGTCCCATAGACTATACAAACATTTGAACATTTTTACAGAGGCAAAAGTCTGGATGATTCAGCCGGCCTTGTAACATCAGCTAACAGTTACTGTAAACTGTTGAAAGCAAGGAAAACTACAGTCGTTACATTTCCCCAGGGCATGGAGCTGCACTTTCCAATAGTAACTCGTATTATCTGACGCTGTTTGACAATCCTCAGGTAGTTTACCGATTCCATGCCCATAGTAACAAACAGTTTCAAAGTTAAATAAGTCGCCAAACACGGGGATATAAATGTTCTTGGCGTTTGTTCGGTTAGGACCGAAAAAGGTAAAAATTTGAGGTGATATTGTCGGAATAACACGCGAGAGACATATGACTTCCAAAAGACACTTGAATGGTTTTGTTTATAAAGTTATCAGAAAGCGCGTTATCGTGCAGTAGAAACACCTAATGCAGTGTTGTAGGATTATTTTATTTTATTTTTGATTTATTACAGTTCATACGACGATGTGTCGGGTTTTGGTAACATAGCTACAAGTAACAGCCGAAAAGAAATGTTTCATGATGGGACGTCATACGAGTTTATTACAGTGATTGCAAAAGCAAGTGTAACGAACAATGAAATTGTCAGTGCGAGATTACTACCAATATCAGTACGATGTAGCACTACCGGGATCTGAATTGATACAGAAGCAATTTAGGTCAGGCATATACAGAAGTGGAAGCCACAACACTAATAACTTCCCCAATCAGTATGCATTGCTTACACACGCAGTCATTGTTACAGTATAGTTATGGAGGCCAGTACATCAATCCCGTATTCACAATAACAAAGACCACGGGTAAACAATTCTCACTACATCAGATTACTTACATTGGTATACCACAGAGTCGTCCACTAAGAATGATGTCCCTCAGTCGGGTGTGAGTTTGGCTCGAATACTGAAGTTAAACTAATTACATAGACTGTCAAAATTTCAGTTTGCAGCAACGAAAACAGGCGATCTGCAGCAACGGTTTCCTTCAAATACAAAATACGTGACGTCAACCGATCCTTTGCCTTTGAATTAGCATAACTTTCAAGTTTTACCATTTTACAAGCGCTGTTGCTAAGCACAAGTAAAAACGAAGTAATGAAACGCAGTATCAGTTATAGTCCGGTCAAATGGTAGTTTGAAGTCGAAAAATTTGATGTAATTGTTTTTAGTGGCTTATTCTACTTTTTTTTTTTTTTTTTTTTTTTTTTTTTTTTTTTTTTTTTTTTTTTGCATGCTGAACACGATTCTGAAGTTTTCCAACAAAAATTCGGCAAATATGAGAAATCAACAAAATATCACTAAAAATCACATTTTTTGCGGTTATCAACTTATAACTCATAAAGCAAGCTATTTACACGAAAAGTGGCCCAATAGTAAAATAAAGAGGAGAAAATTATCTACAATTTATGTATCTAACATTTTTCTGTAAGTCGTATGGTTTCCACAAAAAACAGTGGAAATAGCAAAAAACAACATTAATATATAGTTTTTATTTCATGAAATTAAACATTATTGTAAATTCTTATAAAAGAGACGAAGTTCTGTACAATTTTATATGATTTATGTGCTGATACGGGCCTTGGTTGCGTAATTTCTTCGGAACAGCCCTCCAGGTCTTCAACGCCTAAAACAATCAATGCCGTAATCCCAAATACTTCACAATTTATTGAATAGGTATGAAAGCAATACTTGTTAAGAAACCTTTTTTCAATCACAAATGGAGAAATAAAGATGCAATAGAATTATTTCTGCATAGTTACCTTCAAGTAATTTAGAGAACTCGGGGTCATCTTCAGTTTGTTCTTCAATTTCTGCGACGGCCCTGTTATTGCAGCTGTTCTCGCAGTTCAGGCACACATTGGAACAGTTGAGACCTGTGTTCTTGCATCCACAGTTGGTCTGACAGGTCTTCATACACTTACAAGAAAAATGTTTTCAAACTGCTTATGGTGCTGGTGGCTGTAGCGTTGGCACTGGCTGCAGACCATCTTTGGTTTTCTTCCAACCCCACTGTTCAGGATCTTTTTCATTTCCAAGCCACTGCTGCGCTTGAAAATATACTCTCAACGTATGTTGCTGTGCTGCAGCCTCGGTAAGAGGTGAGCCGCCAAATGGGCTGTTGTTCTGACGCTGACCTTATGTAGTGTTTACAACGCGATTTATTCAAGGACGCGGCTTCCTTTATGGTCAATTTATACAACGCAGTGAGAAACGTTTGACCAGCATTAGTGACAGCGTCAGTATGTACAGTAGGACCATTAAAAATTTCTATGGTCTTGGTAAGAGCAGGCTTTTTCTTTAGGGTTTGGAGAAACATCTTTCCTACTCTGAACAAGGCTGAAGTTCCGTCACATCTTCCTATGGCATGCAAAAACAATATGTTGTCTCTAATAGATTTTTTCTGGTAGGCAGTCAGGAGAATAAATCTGTTTTGGCGCTGCCCTTTGCGTGGCTTCAGAAAGTATACATTAGAATGTACACCATGACAACGACCAATCATGATCACAAGCAAATCTACGTCTTCACCTACAATAACTACAGAGTTATCTTGTTGTGCAAGATCAATTCCTGTGGTTACAATAAGTGTATCTGCATCCTCTTGTGCCTGCTTCATTTGAATTCCATCTGCTGCAAACTTGCACTTCAACATTGAGATGAGACGGCTTTTGTTTCTCGTATTAATTAGAAATTTCTCTTGTTAAACTGCCGGGATCATTCTTTCGTCAAACATGACATCTACTGACAAGTGTCTGCGTGACCTTCTTGCTCTCTCTCTGCATATTTAGTACCCTCTTGAGAATAACAATCGAAGACAACTACAGCATTGTCCTTGTACTTTGCCTTAACAAATGAAATGTAACTCTCACAAATCGATAAAAATGAATGACCCCTGATTCACACGACTCGGTGCAGCAAGTATCCTCCATCTATGATGTACAAATATCCCTGAAGATTTACCTGGTCAGTTGGAGTGAATGCTTTGTATAATGAACACTTTTTTTCCTTTCCTCATACCATACCCTTCAAAAAGAGACAATGGAGAAGGGCAAAGTTCGTACTTTAAGAACTCTTCAAGTTCTTCATCGGACTGTTTAGCAATTACCATTCTTTGAAAAATAGTCATAGGATTGATGGGGACGATTTCATCACTAATTTTCACTACATTATTCACTCTGTTAGTCTCCACCTTTTCACTTATCCGAGACCCTGCGTTCACCGGAAAAGCTCCAAATGTAGAGCGTAGAAGAAAGCCTGATGTCCTTCTGTCAAGCTTCCTGCTCACCCATGCCCACGATGCCTGTTGCGCTCACTCAGTGGTTCCGCCTGCCTGTTTGTATTCCTTTCACCAGATGCCCAAATTACGTTTATGAGGAGGCAGTCGTTGTTGTGATCTTGCGTAATCGTCAGGAATACCTGTTCCAGACACAAAACAATGTGTTTTCCAATGGAAATAGTTAGAGGATGATCTTAATTTTCCTGGAGATGTACTTGGTTCAGCAGCTTTCTTCAAGTAGGCATCTGTCATTCTTTCATTTATGTAACTTTTCTGGCATGAAACATGTGCACTGACAGATGTTTTACCCGCTAAAACAGCCACCTTCCTATCATTTCTTTTTATACTAGCATCACGTAAAGTTTCTATTCCTTTTTCCTTGACCACTATCAGTGCACCCTCACCTAAATCTTTCTCACCAATAAAACACTTATCACTCGACATTGCGTCCGAGTTGTTGCGCTATATCTCAACGGAAACATTCTAACATAGCTTCAAGTCTTTGAGAGAAAGGGAAATAACACGATAACGGCAGCGAACGTACAAAAACTGGAGAATTGAGGACAGTTCGGTGTTTCGGCAGAAAGAATTTAAGGGCAGCGGCCGCAAAGGTGGGACGGAGGGGCGGGCCGCAGCCACAGGTAGATGGACAGCGAGGGCGCGCAGCTGAGTGCACGGTCACAAAAAGAAGAGCTGCTTCCATGGGTCGCAAGGTAAACACGTTGAAAGGCAAGGAACTGCTGATGAAATGATGTACCCGAAAAAACATTCATTTTTTTTTCTATTTTCCAAAATTTACTGATTTCAGCGCTTTTTCAACGCTGTTTTACATGGAAACCATACGACATACAAAAAAATGTTACAGACATAAATTGTGGGTAATTTTCTCCTCTTCATTTTATTACTGGGCCACTTTTTGTGTAAATAGCTTGCTTTGCAAGTTATAAGCTGAAAACCATTGACAGTTGTGATTTTTAGTTGTTTTTTGATGATTTCTCATATTTGCAGATGGAATTTTTGTTGGAAAACTTCAGATTCGTATTCAGCACCCCAAAAAACATAAAATAAGCCACTAAAAACGATTACACCAAAATTTTCGACTTTGAGCCCTTTTTGTGCACGATTTGACTGGACTATTATCAAGTAACATCTTCATCTACTGATTTACGTTCAATTTAATCTAAGAATAAAGTGGAAATTGCTACTATTAACTTGAAAAGTTTTTCTTAGACAAGAAAAGCTAATCAGTTGCCGGTTTTCGAGCAAATACACCTGAAAATGATCAAATCACGTTAAATACTCTTTAGGGTCACGTGTACCACCAGCGGTATGAGGATAAAACAGCAGTACTGGCGGTAATATCCCGACGGTAATATCCTGTAACTTCATACACTGCAGTGGTATTTGTCGAACTTAGAAATTTGTTTCAATAGTGGAAATATAACAGCTTCGAATCGAATATGCGATGGTTAGAAGCGTCTTTACATCCCGCTGACCTGAGACTACAATAATTTCCGTGTCACAAGTTGTCTTAAACTGATCATTTCAATCTATCGTTGCCAGCAAATAATACCTTGGAAAAAAATGATTTTGCACTTATTGCGGCCTAGTAAACTAGCTGTCTAGCTGTTTTTGTGTGGTGGGTACCAAAGAGTGATTAGTACGTCGTATGCCCAGCAAGAGGGAAAGTTTACTGGAACGTTCATGATGCCGGCCGCGGTGGCCGAGGGGACTGAGGCGCTCCAGTCACGGTCTGCACGGCCACTACGGTCGGGGGTTCGAATCCCCTCTCGGGCATGGATATTTGTGCCGTCCTAGTTCGTGAGTAGTTCATAAGTAGTTTGTAAGTTTAGGGACTGATGACCCTGTAGTGAGAGCCGCATCTTACGTTGCAACACAATCAGTGCCTGGCGCATAAAGCCATAGTGGAGTGGTGGATCGATTCTAGTTTGATATCTACGGTGCCCTCTTCAAGCCTATATTTTTAACAGGCACAAGCATTTCTACTTTCTCGATGGTAACGCCAATGTAATTGTAATAAAGCGATCCTGTGCCTGGTTTTATTACACGGATTTGTTTACCATCTATACCTCCTATAATGAGGAATATTAGCTCTGGATTCAAATGGTTCTGCTATATTTAACCAAGATTCTGTCGTCGGTTGCACCGAAGATTAAAATCCGCATTAAACTGATAATAATTCGGTACGAACCGAGATAGAGCCGCTTTACGTTTGGCAGTAGCAGGTAGAATACGCGGCAATAAGCAACACTGTCACCAGAAATCTTTAACTCAAGTTATTGGCCCACTTTAGGTTACGGTAGTAACACTAAAAGTTGGCCTTTGCGATCGTCTTTTGACAGCTCGTAATTTAAATGAAAATAACGGCTTAACCGTGCATCTGACACGAAAATTGAATAAACCGAATTTGTAGAGGAGAACATTCTCTACAACTTCTCTCTCTTATGTTTTTTTCATATCTCCTATCGTTTCAGAGATATTTGCAAAAATAACGGCGATTTTGGGATGTCTGTCTGTCTGTCCGTAACGTGTTCCCTGTTTTTAAGACGACCCGTTCAACCGATCAGAGCCAAATTTTGCACACAAAATTGTAGGCCACAAGAGACCAGAACCTCCCTTTTTCAAATTTTTCTGCCAAAAAATACGGTAGTAATACCAAAAAAAGCCGTTTGTAATATAATTGTAATTGCAAACGAACCGTTCATCTGACACGAAAATTGGATAACCTAATTGCTAGAGAACTTAATTGGTAGAGGGGAAAATTCTCTACAACTTCGCTCTATTATGTTTTTTTCCCATATCTTGCTTCATTGCAACGATATTTGCAAGCCGGCCGCGGTGGCCGAGGAGACTAAGGCGCTCCAGTCACGGTCTGCACGGCCACTACGGTCGGGGGTTCGAATCCCCCCTCGGGCATGGATATTTGTGCCGTCCTAGTTCGTAAGTAGTTAATAAGTAGTTTGTAAGTTTAGGGACTGATGACCCCGTAAGTTAAGTCCCATAGACTATACAAACATTTGAACATTTGATATTTGCAAAAATAACGGCGATTTGACGATGCCTGTCTGGCTGTAAGGCCGTGTTTATAGCCCGCGGTTGCACCGCGCGGTTTTTCATAAGGCAGCGCGGGACCCGTTTATAGGCGCGGTTGCGGTAGCGGCCCCTCCGCTCGTCCGCCGCGGAGTCAAAATACCAGCGGCTGCACTGCCAAACCGCCGCGGTTGTGCGGCGTCTCTTTACACGGCCGCTAATGGGGCTGTTAGAGCAACCACGCACTGCGCCACTCCCCGCCGCGGTGCGCGTTCGCCGCCGCTAGGTACCGCGCACTGCTCCGCAGCTGCCTGGAGACGCGGCGCGCGGTTGTGCGGTTCCCGCGGCCCTCACCCAACACCACCTAGAAGACAAGGCCTTACAACAGGCCGTGCCTACGTCACACTTAGAGGCCGCGATCGCCACCTCACTGGCTGGCCGCTGGGGCACGCCCACCGCCGCGCAGCGGTCGGCCAGTAAGATGGCGGCCGGGGCCTCTAAGTGTGACGTAGGCACGGCCTGTTGTAAGGCCTTGTCTTCTAGGTGGTGTTGCCTCACCCCACTGCCCCGCCGAGAGCCGCAGTGTACCGGCTAGAGCGGCTATTTCTTGCAACATCTGCTAGAATCATTAGCTCCTTGAAGGAAATATAAATGGATTTCCTCGTAACACCTGAAACACTTTTCAAGCTCTTGACTTTCCGATATTCTTTCACAAAAATATCTCTCAAATTTATCCACATACCTAAAAAATGTGATTTTATATTTTAGGTATCTGGCTTCTGCGTGCTCTTTTGCTGATATTCACTACGCTTATCGTCTGGGAAGAACTACAGTCAGCGAAATTGTGCAACAAGTTTGTCAAGCGATAGAGATCAACACGAAAGCAGAATGCCTTCCTCAACCGACGACAGAATCTTGGTTAAATATAGCAGAACCATTTGAATCCAGAGCTAATATTCCTCATTATAGGAGCTATAGATGGTAAACAAATCCGTGTAATAAAACCAGGCACAGGATAGGTTTATTACAATTACAAACATTTTATTTCAATAGTTCTAATGGCACTTCGTGACAGCAATTATAAATTCATCTGTGGAAGTGAAGCATTTGGAAAATGTAGTTATTCGTCTGTTTTCGAAGATTCGTTTTTGTACAAACTGATGAAATTCAGGAATACCTAACGATGAGGAAATAGAAGGAATTCAAGGCAGTTCCCTATTTTATTGTTGGTGACGAGGCATTCAGCCTATCTGAATATGTTTTGTGGCCTTTGCAGGAAATAATTTAAGTAAAAATAAAAGAATATTTAATTATCGGCTCAGCAGAGCATATAGGTACATTGAATGCACTTTTGGCTAATAAATGGAGGATATTACATCGACCTCTAAATGTTAACATAAATTTGGCAAAACAAATTCAAAAATGTTGTATACTTCACAACTTCACAAGTGAAAGACACGGTGTTAATTTCGAGCATACTTTAAACACGCCACAGGAAGGTTTGCAAGATATTGAAAGAGGACCAGTTCAGAGAGGAAAACGATCAGTTATTAACAACAGAGATGTGCTAGCAGATTACTTTGAAACTGGAACATCAGATGTTAAGCGCAGCTATTTTGCCATTCTAGTGGTTTTACATTTACAAACACATTAAAATATGTAATTATATTGTCATAAATAAAAGCCAATAATCTTAAGGAGCTTTTCCTCTTGTGACAACTCTTTTCCTTCAAATTTCTCTATTATCTCTTCCCACATTTTAAACTTTAAATTTCTGTCACTATATTCGTTCGCCTTCATATTACAATTGGTATTTTCTGTTCATTAACGTGTTCGTCACCAATATCTGGGTGACGGGTATGTTTTCTTAGGGACCGCATCACCAAAATTTCTTGTTGAAATAAATATGTTTCAGTTTGTAACACTACCAGTTTCCTAATTTCCATAATAATTGTCGATATTCATCTGTGCTTGATTCAACAGTATGTCGTGAATATGGCACAAGAGTTCTGTGCAGAAATTTTGGTTACAAAATAGACTTGCAAACCTTATGCTAGCAAATCGATCTCAGTGATTATTGAAGTTATGGTGGTCTCAATATCTATATATTGATTCTCACTGAAATGAGGTGTTCCAGGTTTCATGCAAACTGGTAATGAAAATTCCAGCAAATGACATAATTCTTTTCACTGTATAATTTTATTCACTTTGTAGCATAAGTACAACACAGCTCAAACATGTGGCATCTGGGGCAAAGCAAGTAAGTAATGAAAACTGTGATATGTGTGACTGGTGAGTACTTTGGTCACATAGCTGCTTACACTCTGTACTAAACAGAGCCTAATACGTCCTCATCAAATAACATTGCACCAGTAATTAAGAATGAAGCGATAAGCTGAATTTCTTTTATAAGATCATCAAAACCTGGTGTATCATCTTTGAGTTTTTCACTAAACTAACGTATAAAGGTAAAGCAGTCAACAATCCGAAGATTGGTTTGAACACCACAGTGCTTTACTAGGCATGGTCCTGTTTGGAGGTGGTATGCCGTTGCCTTCCTCCGATCTTCGAACTGACCTACCCAGCCAGTTATAGGGGGACCTACAGTTTAAACGTGGGTTCCGAACCACGGTGCTACTCGGTATTTTTCACATGAGCAGTACTGCCAGAGGTGAAATAAGTGGAAAGTGACAGATAAAAATCCCAGGACCTGCCGGGAATCGAACCCGCGACCCTTGGAGTTGTAGTCCAGCACTCTACCACTGTGCAATCGAGGCGCACTTTCACAAAATAAAACCAACAGGAAGATTGCATTCAGTACGTTTTCTCTTCTGATATCATGAATTAAGCATGCATTTGTGAGATTAATGATGTATGTTGAATGAGATTGAATACTACTTTATTTTCGCAAGATGGATGATCAGGGCTGGCCCGTTCATGTAGGCAAACTAGGCAGTTGCTTAGGGCGCTACTTCGAAAATAAGTTTTTTCGTATCAAAATCCATCACAGCATGATCGTAGCAGAGGTCACAGGTGAAACGAGGAAACCTGTTGCGTCCGGTGCAAGTGTGCTGATGTCGAATACCGCCCCCCCCCCCTTCCACCTGTGTCCCACGCCAGCTGTCTGCGACCGCGCCCCCGCGTAACCTCGCGGCTGCCGAGTTTTCCGCCGGCAACAGCGGCGCCCGCTCGCCCACGCGGCGAAGCGCCGACCAGTGCGTTTTCCACCATAAGCGGCTACAAAAATTGGCAGCCGCTTACCCGCCAACCGCCGCGGGAGGCGGCCAGTGCGTGGTGCGCGTTAAAGCTCTGTATAGGGAAAGTATGGACAGCCTGCCAGCGGCAGCCATGTTGGGCCTCTTCCGCTGCTGCTTACGCACCGACCGCTACAACGTTCCCAGCGCTTAGCAATACTTATCAACCAATTTTGAGGAAACTATTCAATGAAAAAATTTAATTTTTTCTCGTGTTATAGTGTGATATATCAGCTCGATAATGAACTGATTTTCTATTCATTATTACATATAGTTTTCGTGCTACATCAAATTAAGTAAACTACTGCGCAAAATTTTGAAGAGTTTGCAGAGGAAAAACCGCATTGCGTATGGTTGATTTTAGCACATACAATGATGCGGACGAAATGTAGGTAAGATATCGAAATTTTATTTAAGGTTGAGAGCAGAACGATAACTCTTTTCATTCTCGAGATACAGGGTGTTATATCCGACGGACAGATGCGGCAACTTCGTGTAGTTCTGTCCATGCTGACCTGGCGTTCTCTACGAAATACTTATCGTCCGATTTTAAGAAAACAACTTGGTTTGTAGGCAAATATTCGAATAGACCACGAACATGTCATCATCGGAGCATAGCGTAAATGAAGAAAACTATTTAGATTATGGATAAGTTTTTGAGTATTATTTTGTTGCGTATCATGTACTTATATCTTACATGAACTGCGAAAAATGAAAGGGGATACCCACTACATGACTTTTACCAAAAAGAGAAATTAAACGTGCCTTTACAACACCAATTACATTTGAATGTCTAAAATATTTTTCTTGTTTCAATTCCATGTTACCTGTAATGATACACATGAAACAGAATGAGAAAAGCTTGCTTCAGGAACTATATATTAATTTCATATCTAAACGAGAATATAGTTCACTCACTAATATTGTATGTTTTCGGAAACTACCTGCAGATAAAACCAACGACGCGTGAATAATTTAACCTCACAACATTATGCAGGAATTTTCTTCACAAAATTATCCAAGTTAAATTATATAGATATCTGCTGCGCGATCCATTCGTCAGTGAATTTTTAATCTGTTGATTTATATCATAAATTAGTAGAAGAACCGAAGGTCGCTTCTGGACTCCTAGTTTTTTCTGACGACTAATGTTTCTTAAGCTTATGGGACTTAACTGTGGGGTCATCGGTCCCTAAACTTACAAACTACTTATAAACTACAGGTCGCGCACTTTTTCGTGGCTCCTCTGTGATCGGCAGAAGTCGTCTGAGTTCGTGTGTCTACGGAATGTTTATGCTCTCTACAAATCTTACCTCAAATGTTAAAATGTTTGTATAGTCTCCAAACTATGGAAATACTGCAATGTTTACCTCCCTTCTTCGCTTCTTAAGAACACCCAATAGCACAGCACTGTGGCATTATTCAAACATACGAAATTCACAAGACTTCTCATGGCAGCCAAGCAACGTATAGGACCAAGATGGCGGAAAGAACCACGTGACTCGATTTCAGCCAATCATGAGTCGCAGGCGGCGGCAAGCGGCGCGGAAAAGGATGGCCATACTTTCCCTATACAGAGCTTTAGTGCGCGTGGCGGAACCGCGCGCCATACGGCAGTGCCGACAACTGTGCCGCCCTGCCAGATATAGCACAGCTGCTCCGGTAGTTGCCAACTCTAGCGGCCTACGGAGCTTCAGCCTGGTATTTACATCTTCAGATAGAAGCAATATTGCCGCGAAAGACCACAAACATCAAATGCCGGTGTGGCGCAGGGGATAGCGTCACGGACTGCGGAGCAGAAAGTAGCCGGTTCAATCCCGCCCACAGGCAAAAATTTATTTCTTTGTAATTTACAATTCCACAAGGTTCTACATCTTTTTTATGTTCACTTGCAAATTCTACTTGTTTCTTATGTTAACTGTTCTTCTAATTTCTGGTAAATTCTGTCTGTGTATAAATAACAGAGCACTCTGCCTGAGAGGCAGTCAGTGCTGCGTGTATGTTGAGTTCGTAATAAACGTGCTTTCAGTATAAGTGCTGTGTTTAGTTGCCTTCGAAGTCAAGCCTACTTCCATTGCAACGCGACATTGTTTGGTGGAGGCGTCGGGTACACTGTGCAACAGCTGCATCACCGTGACTCCGATTAGGCAACATAAAAGCCGTCGCTTACACGGACTGGAACCGGAATACAAGGGATACACCGAGTACGTCCTTCCTAAAGTCCGTATTATAAGAAGAACGATGGAGACGAAACCAGCAATAAGCCAGCTGCACATCAGACACCCGTCGGTGTTCTCTGGAGATGCTGGACAAGACCCCAACAAATGGCTAAAAGAGTTCGACTGAGTCGCCAAGTACAACAGGTGGGATCATACGATGTGCTTGGCCAACGTTTATTTCTACCTGGACGGAACAGCCCAGCAATGGTTCGAAAACAACGAAGACAAGTTGAATGACTGGGAGACGTTCCAGGAGGAACTTAAGAAGACGTTTGGAGACCGCCAGCGACAAATCCGCTCGGCGGAAGAACAACTTAAGAACCGGGCCCAACGACATGGTGAGCCGACACAATCGTACATACAGAGTGTTTTGACCCTGTGTAACATAGTCAATCCGAACATGACTGAAGCGGACAAAATCACGCACCTGATGAAGGGAATTGCAGAAGATATGTACCAAGCTCTTCTGATAAAAGACGTCGCTACGACAGAAGAGTTCATCAAGTGGTGCCAGCCTATTGAAGAGATGCAACAAAGGAGAGTTGGACGCAAGAAGTATGACAGACTCCCAAATGTAGTCCCTATGGCCGTTGTGGAAGACCAGCAGGACTTGGCTTCTCTCATACGACAAATCGTGAGAGAAGAATTACAACAGTGCATGGCAGGCGGGACTATTAGACCGAGCGAGCATCAGATTATGGCCATGGATGTGAGTCCTGTAAGTCACGAGGTAGCCAACGCCGCTGAGGACGAGGTATTTCAAACATTAGCTCCTGTCTGCCCCGTCAGTCGCACCCGACGTGAAGAATGGCGTCGCCCTGCTATGACTTACGCTGCAGACGCCAAACGGCAGCCCATGAACCGACTGACGCGACCACAGCCAACTCCCCCGGTAACTATGACGCCCTGGACATGTCGTACGCTACTGCAGAGAGAGGAGGCGAGTATTCGATGATTATTTTGCCGCAAGACGTCAGCCGACGGAGCAGTTCTATCCAAGGCAGTAACCTGCTGATGAATTCAGTCGACCTATGGGAAGAAGCCCATCGCCGTACCCTGGACGAGGTCGCTCCCCGACGCGCCGCAGCCGTTCACCGTCGCCGTACAGGGGTACCAGCCGCTCCCCTAGCCGCTGCGCCCAGGAAAACTAAGCGAGGCGACCATCTATGGAGGCGAGGCCGCCGCAGATGAAAATCCTCCATGGACGACAGTCGCTAAGATGTCGGGAAACCTCATCGACGTCATAATCGACGACCAGCCTGTCCGAGCACTTGTTGATTCAGGAGCCTCTTTTTCTGTATTATCGGATAATTACCACTGCTCACTAAAGAAGACAATGTTCTGTGATACGGGAGCAACTGTGCTGAAGGTCGCGAATGGAAAGTACGTCCATCCAGCAGGAACTTGTGTCGCAAGAATAACCATCAACAACAGGACGCAGCCGTTTGAATTTGTCGTGTTAACAGAATGTAGTCACAATGTCATCCTCGGATGGGACTTCCTTCAGGCATCCCAAGCTATCATTGACTGTGGAAGATCTGAGCTGCAAATTGAAGAAGTTGTTCCGCCAGATATACGTAATACAGAATTTTCTGGGAAGTTATTCATCGTTGACAACGTGACGATACCGCCGTTGACAATGCAAAGAGTTGCAGTCACAAACACAGATGACTGGTTAAACTGTGAAGTTCTTGTTGATAGTAAAAAGTTTATCAGGCTCACAAAAGAAATTTACATACCAGCGGCTATCATAAGCATTACTGGTGGTCAAGGAGAGATTTGGATCACAAATTGTCACGAGCAGTCACAACTTATCCCCAAGGGAATGCGTATCGGGACAGCTGAACCAATCCAGGACGGTGAGCTCAACGTCATCAATGAAGACCCATGCCCTGCTGTTAGTACAGACAACACGCTGGAGGAAACAGACGTGGGACTGCCAATAGGGCCTGGACTGACCAAGGAACAACGCCAGCGGGTGTTAGGTATACTACGCCAATTTTCGGGTGCATTCACACCTCAGCAGGGGAAAAGTCAGACGAAACGGCCCACGATAAAGCACCGTATCAATACTGGGGACCATCCGCCAATTAGCCAGCGTTCATATAGAGTGTCTCCAGCTGAAATACGTATAATTCGGGAGGAAGTGGAGAAGATGTTGCGAGATGACATTATTCAACCTTCGGAGAGTCCTTGGTCGTCTCCGGTGGTCCTCGTAAAGAAGAAGGATGGCACGTGGCGATTCTGTGTCGACTATCGGCGGCTGAACAGTATCACAAAGAAAGATGTCTACCCATTGCCGCGTATTGATGACACCTTAGACTGCTTGAAAGGAGCTACATACTTCTCAACTATGGACATGCAGACAGGTTACTGGCAAATCGAGGTTGACGAAGCTGACAGAGAAAAGACGGCTTTTATTACACCTGACGGTCTCTATGAATTTAAAGTAATACCATTTGGATTATGTAATGCTGCAGCCACATTCGAACGCATGATGGACAACTTGCTTCGACATCTTAAGTGGACGACGTGTCTCTGCTATTTAGATGACATTGTCGTTTTCTCGAAAACATTTGAAGAACATCTGAGTCGCCTGTCAACTGTGTTGAAGTGTGTTCAGGCTGCAGGTCTCCGCCTCAATCCAAAGAAGTGCCTCTTCATCGCCAAAGAGATAAAAATCCTGGGGCACCTAGTCAACGGAGATGGTGTCCGTCCTGATCCAGATAAAGTAAGGGCAGTCACAGAATTTCCAACTCCTCAGCACATTCGTGATGTGAGAAGTTTTCTCGGGCTGTGCTCATACTACCGACGTTTCATAAAAGGATTTTGTAACAAGGCACGTCCATTACAAGAACTTCTGCAGGAAGACGCCAAATTTTACTGGGATGAGACAAAAGAAAGAGCTTTCCGAGCACTTAAGGAGGCTCTAACTTCCGCACCAGTGCAGCCTTGTACGACGAGAATGCAGAAACGGAACTTCACACAGACGCCAGTGGCTATGGGATTGGTGCAGTGCTTGTACAAGTTCAGGAAGGTGCCGAAAAAGTGATAGCCTATGCGTCAAGAGTATTCTCAAAGTCCGAGATAAACTACTCTACAACTGAGAAAGAATGTCTCGCAGTTATCTGGGTTATCAACAAGTTCCGGCCGTATTTATTCGGCAAACCATTCACCGTCGTGACAGACCACCATTCTTTGTGTTGGCTGACTAGCTTGAAGGATCCATCAGGTCGACTAGCAAGATGGGCACTAAGACTCCATGAGTACGATGTCACAGTGGTATTCAAGAACGGGCGCAAACACAAGGATGCCGACTACCTTTCGAGGAATCCATTAGTGGAACACAACAGCATTAATGAAATTTCAGCTCTCACTGAATTAGATGACGTTACAGCTGAACAGAGGGAAGATCCAACACTATTAAAAATGATAGAGGCCTTGGAGAAAGGAGAACCGACCAATGCAGAGTTCCGACTTATAAACGGAACATTGTACAAGAGCAACTACGATCCACTGGGCCCCAAATGGCTACTTGTTGTTCCAGCTCATCTCCAGCCAGCTATTCTCAAATATTTCCATGATGCTCCAATATCCGGTCATCTGGGATTCGTGAAGACCCTAGGCAGAATCAGACGCAGGTATTACTGGAAAAGTCTCTACCGATCTGTCAAGCACTATGTGAGGCACTGTAAAGAGTGCCAGCGACGGAAGCATGTGCCGCAATTACCTCCAGGACATCTCGTACCGATTCCGCCGGCAGCAGCTCCATTCCACCGAGTTGGAATCGATCTTTTAGGGAGGTTCCCGAAGTCGACAACCGGTAACCATTGGATAATAGTCTGCACTGACTACCTCACACGCTACGTTGTCACCAAACCTGTGCCGACTGCAGAAGATCCAGAGATCGCAAAATTCCTTGTAGAAGACATTATTTTGAAGCATGGAGCAACATGTGTGATGATATCTGATCGTGGAAAAGTATTCCAGTCAAAACTAGTATCAGAGGTAATGTCACGGTGCAACATTGTCCACAGAATGACAACTGCATACCATCCTCAGACAAATGGTCTTACGGAACGTTTTAACAAAACGTTAGCCGACGTGCTGTTGATGTACGTCGATGTTGAGCAGAAGGATTGGGATACAATTCTGCCAGTCGTGACATTTGCTTACAATACCGCAAGACAAGACACCACAGGCTTCACTCCGTTTTTCCTGCTCCATGGCCGTGAAGATGAGACGACAATGGATACACTGTTCCCGTTCCAACCGGACGACACTCAGGATGACTATGTTAAACAGCTCATCACCAGGGTCGAAGAAGCAAGACAGGTGGCTCGCATATGGACACTGGACGCCCAGGAGAAGGACCGTCAGCGGTATAACGACAAGCACCGACCTGTTGTGTACAGCCCAGGAGATCTGGTATGGATTTTTACCCCTGTACGAAAGATTGGACTGTCAGAAAAGTTATTGAAGTGATACTTTGGTCCGTATCGTGTCATAAGCCGCCTGTCAGACGTCACATACGAAGTTGAGGATTATGAGCCGTTGTCGAAACGTCAAAAACGAAGAGACATTGTTCACGTCCTGCGCATGAAGCCTTACTACGATCCTGAAGAGCAGGTAGATGACAATGGCAAGGACTTTAAGGACGGTAATGTTCCTGATGAAGCCACGACAGGAACATCTGTCGTCGATAATTGCGGAGAAGGGAAGGATTCTCCGAACTGTCATACAGAGGACCCATGACACGGTCAAAATCCAGGACATTGCAGCTGGCTCCACAGGGATCATAACAGCGGGTCGCTGTTTCTCCAGGAGAGGGAGCAATGCCGCGAGAGACCACGAACATCAAATGCCGGCGTGGCGCAGGGGATAGCGTCACGGACTGCGGAGCAGAAGGTCGCCGATTCAATCCCGCCCACAGGCAAAAATTTATTTCTTTGTAATTTACAATTCCACAAGGTTCTACATCTTTCTTACGTTCACTTGTAAATTCTACTTGTTTCTTATGTTAACTGTTCTTCTAATTTCTGGTAAATTCTGTCTGTGTATAAATAGCAGAGCACTCTGCCTGAGAGGCAGTCAGTGCTGCGTGTATGTTGAGTTCGTAATAAACGTGCTTTCAGTATAAGTGCTGTGTTTAGTTGCCTTCGAAGTCAAGCCTACTTCCATTGCAACGCGACAATATTATAGTTAGGAACTTACGACATAGTCAGCGCCGGCTTTAGGGTGGAGCGAGCAGGGCGGTCGCCCGGGTCGCCGAAGGCCCAGGGTACCGCGAACGCCAACGCATGATCATCCACAGGGCCGGCCTGAACATATTCGGCGCCCCAGGCAAATTATTTTAATGGCGCCCCATTTAATAAAATTCGCAATAAAACATCAATGTAAGACACACATTGCATCTTTATTTATTCAAATACATAATCGCCACATATACATTACATAAACACATGTCCCTTTTAAATATGGGACACATACACTTCTATACAACAATGTTAAATTTTCAACCCCACAAGTCTTTCTTGAGTCATTATGGATCACAGACATGTTTTTATGAGTTTAAATTTCGAAAAGCTGCGCTCACCACTGGTTACAGACACAGGAAAAGAAGTGACACAGATACAGAAACATAACTCAGAACGTCCTGCGGCCCTGAGTTATTGGGTAGTCTTCTAATAATGGCTTCTAATTCATTGCATAGACCATCAATATCTTTTGAGTCTTTGTGAGTTAGAGACTCTTCCAATTAACACATTCCTGAGGAATAGCTTTGGGAGTTTTATTTTGTACATCGTGTATGTCGTACAGACAGCCAAATACACGATTTAGGTTATAAATATGATAAAATCTCTCGTCAACTGGCTTTTCTTGTGTCTTAGACGGATTGGTTCCATATCTGATGAAAATGATGCGGAAATATTGGATGCTTCTGAAATTTCTCTTGCTTGTACCAGCATTTTTTCAAATCCCAAATCACTTTTACAATCTTCAAGAAAGGTTTTTGTTTGTAGCAGCGTTAAGATCAGTTTATTTCGATTACTTCGAACAACATATTGTGCCATGCAACAAGTAAAACAATAAACTTTAAGTTCGCTATTATTATTATTATTATATATATATATATATATATATATATATATATATATATATATATATATATATAAATTTTTTTTTTTTTTTTTTTTTTTTTTTTTTTTTTTTTTTTTTTTTTTTTTTGACGTCTGAATTGAGCCAGTCAATGTATGATCATAAATATCAATGACTGCACGTCAGCTAGCTGATAACTCAAAAGGACGCAATGCATCCATTCTGCTCTCCCATCTAGTATCACTCACTGGTTTTAGTGTCAAAGCAGGCACAATTTTTTTCCATTTAAGCCAGCGCCAGTTGTGTCAGTAAGAGGAATAAAGGCCAAAAATTTTCTTTGATTTTACTCTTATACTCGGATTGTTTAAGCTCATACGTTACCTTTACAAATCGAATGATCATGGCCATTTCTTCAACATGGCTTATATCAGGTGTGCAATCTAGAATTATCGAATAATATTTAGCAGAGCAAATAGAATCTAGTATTTCTTTCTTGATCAGATCGTTTTGTATATTTTTCGAGTTAAAGAACATGAATTTCTTTGTTAGAAATTTTTCTCAGGTGTTCTAGCATAACAGGATTAAATAAAGCCAGGTATTCAACTGTTTTTAAAAAGTTTCCTTTGTCACAGGTAGATATTTTGTCAGGTGTTCCACAAAAAGGTAAGTTTTGACTTCCTGTATCTTGCACCAATGCCATTATCTTTTCCAGAATCCTTTCCCAGTGTTTTATCTCTTCCATTATTAAACACATGTTTTCTTTATCAGTGGTTTTATTTGTCTTCAGTCTAAAATGAAGCTCTTTCCATCCCTGATAAACTCCCAAGTGACTACTGCTTTTATCATGTGTTGATATTATATATATAAAAATAGAAAAGAGATGACTTACCAAAAGGACCGGCTCGTCGAGAGAAACCACACACAAACACACATACAAGCTTTCGCCACCACTGGCAGCTTCTTCAGGAAAAAGAGGAAAAAAGGGGAGGAAAAGGGAAGGATATGGGTTTTAAGGAAGTGGAAAAGGAGTCATTCCAATCCCAGGAGTGGAAGGACTTACCTTAGGGGAAAAAAAGGAAGGTAAACAAATACACACACACTCAGACATATCGAAACGCAAACACACCTAGACAGACATTTGTGAAAAGCAAAGAAGTTGAACAGAGATACCAATTGAGGCAGAGGCTCTGTCCACAGAACCAAGGCAAAGATGCTAAAGATAGTGGGCGGGAATTTGAGTTAGCGGAGATTGAGACCAGGTGGGCAACGGGAGGAGAGAATAAGCTGAAGGGCAAGTTCCCATCTCCGGAGTTCTGAAAGGTTGGTGTCGGTGGGAAGTATCCAGATAACCCGGACGGTGTAACACTGCGCCAAGATGTGCTGGCCGTGCACCAAGGCATGTTTAGCCACAGGGTGATCCTCATTACCAACAAACACTGCCTGCCTGTGACCGTTCATGCGAATGGACAGTTTGTTGCTGGTCATTCCCACATAGAACGCTTCACAATGCAGGCATGTTAGTTGGTAAATCACATGGGTGCTATCGCAAGTGGCTCTTCCCTTGATCGTGTACACCTTCCGGGTTACTGGACTGGAGTAAGTGGTGGTGGAAGGGTGCATAGGGCAGGTTTTACAACGGGGGCGGTTGCATGGGTAGGAGCCAGAGGGTAGGGAAGGTGGTTTGGGGGTTTCATAGGGATGGACTAGTCCATCCCTATGAAACCCCCAAACCACCAAACCACCTTCCCTACCCTCTGGCTCCTACCCATGCAACCGCCCCCGTTGTAAAACCTGCCCTATGCACCCTTCCACCACCACTTACTCCAGTCCAGTAATCCGGAAGGTGTACACGATCAAGGGCAGAGCCACTTGCGATAGCACCCACGTGATTTACCAACTAACATGCCTGCACTGTGAAGCGTTCTATGTGGGAATGACCAGCAACAAACTGTCCATTCGCATGAATGGTCACAGGCAGACAGTTTTTGTTGGTAATGAGGATCACCCTGTGGCTAAACATGCCTTGATGCACGGCCAGCACATCTTGGCGCAGTGTTACACCGTCCGGGTTATCTGGATATTTCCCACCGACACCAACCTTTCAGAACTCCGGAGATGGGAACTTGCCCTTCAGCTTATTCTCTCCTCCCGTTGCCCACCTGGTCTCAATCTCCGCTAACTCAAATTCCCGCCCACTATCTTTAGCATCTTTGCCTTGGTTCTGTGGACAGAGCCTCTGCCTCAATTGGTATCTCTGTCCAACTTCTTTGCTTTTCACAAATGTCTGTCTAGGTGTGTTTGCGTTTCGATATGTCTGAGTGTGTGTGTATTTGTTTACCTTCCTTTTTTTCCCCTAAGGTAAGTCCTTCCACTCCTGGGATTGGAATGACTCCTTTTCCACTTCCTTAAAACCCATATCCTTCCCTTTTCCTCCCCCTTTTTCCTCTTTTTCCTGAAGAAGCTGCCAGTGGTGGCGAAAGCTTGTATGTGTGTTTGTGTGTGATTTTATTTGTTTCTCTCGACGAGCCGGTCCTTTTGGTAAGTCATCTCTTTCCTATTTTTATTTTTGTTTATCCCACCGGGAAAGTTTCCCTCTATAATATATATAGAGGAAAAATTCCTAAAAGGAAAAATATACGTAAAAAATAGATGAAGTACACTTACCAGGCGAAAGGGCACAGGCAGTAATAGCAACAAATAAACACACAGACACACACACACACAAAAATGCAGCTTTTTGTGTGTCTGTGTGTTTATTTGTTGCTATTACTGCCTGTGCCCTTTCGCCTGGTAAGTGTACTTCATCTATTTTTTATGTATATATATATATATATATATATTCCAATCTTTCACCCCTTTGTTACATAAAGAGGCTTTGCGATCTTTAGAAAACAGCTTACAACAAAATCAGAATAGAGCATTTCTTGAAAGTGAATATTGTACCCACGGACGAGATACACTTTCACCGTTAACCAGTTTCCTTTTATAGTGTATTGTAGAAAACTTTCTCCTGCTGCTGTCTAATGAGGAAGCTGACATGTTTTACTTGGTCTGGACCATGTTCAGCAATAAGTGACCATACATGATCTGAACACCGAGCAAGGTGGCACAGTGGTAACACACTGGACTCGCATTCGGGAGGATGGTGGTAAAAATCCACCTCCGGCCATCCAGATTTAGGTTTTCCGTGATTTCCCTAAATCACTCCAGGCAAGTGCCAGGATGGTTCCTTTCAAAGGGCATGCCCGATTTCCTTCTCCGAGCGTTAGCTCCATCTCTAATGACCATGCTGTCGACGGGACGTTAAACACCCTAACCTAACCTAACCTAAGCTTCCTTCCTTCATGATCTGATGAGTTATCCCAGGTCACAGGATCGCTGAAATTTAAAATTAGTCCAGATACATCTTTATTAATGCTTGTTTCACTACTTTTGGGCATACTTTCTGTTTCGGGTAATAAAGAAGGGTTCTCTCTAGTACAGTTTTCTATATGAGGATCGTTTGCTTCTTCTACCACATGATCATATGTACTTTTCCGGCTTTCGGTTGCTGAGGGTATAGATGAAGATACTTCTCAAATGCGCCTGCTTGCTTCGCCAATGACTAATCTTTCTCTAGCTTTCTCTTACGGATTTGTGCTGCAGATAATTTTTTAATCTTGTCTGCCATGTTTCATGAATTAACCAATCCTTAAATAAGAGAAAAATCATTTCAGAACACAGCAATAAAATTGGTGGTCAAATCAAACTCTCAGCTTTCTAATTTATTGGCTCAAACATTATTCTTTACATTACTATTTAACAGCCTGTCATTTAAATGCAATCACATTCAAATAATTAAAGTCCATGTACATGTATGAATGAAGATAGTTTTGAAATTATTTGAACAAATAATCGTAGTTCGGTATAACTTATTTGTGTTAAAGATTGCGCACCGAGCTCCGCCCAGCGTCCTGCTCCTTTCTCTCGTCAGAATGACACCTATCGAGATAAATTTAGAATTCAAACCACTAGCTAAATTTCTGTGTGTGAATTTTTAAGTGACCAAACTGTTTGGGTCATTGGTCCTTAGATGTACACATAAGTTAAGCTAATTTTTCTAAGGACACACACACCCATGCCCGAGAAAAGACTCAAACCTCCGGCAGGAGCGGCCCTGCAATCCATGACATGACACCTCAGACAGCGCGGAACTAGCTAGATATAGGGTTTCATGCAAATCCTGAAGCTATTGCTGAGACACCAATGGCCAACATTTGTTCGCTTAATACTATTATTATTAGATAAAAAATCTGTTAATAACGATTGATTTTTTGCGATTTAATGATCACAGAAAAGTAGAAAAGCAGTAGTTACATACCCAATATTGTTTGCGACATTTGCCATGGTATGTGTTCAAGTGATGCACAATTGCAATGATACAATTGTTGATATTTGAAATGTAGTCACTGAAGCAAATACGTTGGTTTTGTTGTAAATGGCAGAGGATGTGTCACAACTGATTAAGGCATGGATGAGGATAGTGGCTGCAGCAAAAGACAGTTGCTCTAATTTGTTTGTTGAAAACAATTTGAATTCAGCTTTGACCCTTCCAGGCTTCATGATGTATGTGTTATTGCATGTCAATGAAGAAAACAACTAAGTCGACATATTCACTTATTATGGTGACAGTGGAGTGCAAGGCAACTTTCTCTAACGTGCATCTCATTATTGTGACAAAGTAATTATTATATCAGTTTTCAGATTTGTGAACCTATCTAAGCCATTAAATGGCATTATAAGTACATATTGGGCATTGGGTAAAAAGGGGTATCTCACACATTACTGCAACTGAACTAAAATGCTTTGTCCTGTTCCGTTCCTGTAGTCTGTGGACGTATAGTTTTGATAGCAATAAAGATACATAGTTGGGAAAGCCGTCTGCTGCTTCACATGATAAGACATAGCCTATCTCTTCAAAGAGAGACACAAACTCAGAATATTTTTGGGCATCACAAAACCATATTTGGCACTTGAGAATAATTATTTATAGCATCAATATGAACAAACAGAAGGGGATCTTTCTTACCAAAAAACTGATATCCTGATGGCAGCAGTAATATACGGGAGGGCTTAAGTAAAAAAAATATTTATTGTATTTTCCCCTTTGTTTATGTACAAATGTACAGCACGCCCTGTGCTATTTGGCACCCTAAACCTTCCACTCTTTTTTACCACTGACTATGTGTAGTCTTACGGCTCCCATTGTATACTACAGAGACTGCAGAGCGATGGACTGCACGGGGCCTTGAGGGCGCCACAGCTGACTTTATGGGTGGCACGCCAGCTTTGATCACGGGATAATTAGTTGAAAACTGCTACTTGTCTATTCATTACTAGCAAAATTTCAAGAGTCAAAGAGAATGCGTGTCTTGTCTCTTGCCCGTTGCTCTGTCAGTGTGCAGTAACCGGGAATTCATCGCTCCTGGAATGCAGCGCAACAGAAAAGTAAACTGCACCGTGAGCACACGAGGGAGCACCACTCCTTAAATTCGAGCGTCCTAGGCAACTGCCTAGTTTGCCTACATGAACGGGCCAGCCCTGATCATCCATCTTGCAAAAATAAAGTAGTATTCAATCTCATTCAACATACATCATTAATCTCTCAAACGCACGCTTAATTCATGATATCAGAAGAGAAAATGTGCTGAATGCAATCTTCCTGTTGGTTTTATTTTGTGAATATATACGTTAGTTTAGTGAAAAACTCAAAGATGATACAACAGGTTTTGATGATCTTATAAAAGAAATTTGGCTAATCGCTTCATTCTTAATTACTGGTGCAATGATATTTGTTGAGGATACATTAGGCTCTGTTTAGTACAGAGTGTAAGCAGCTATGTGACCAAAGTACTCACCAGTCACACATATCACAGTTTTCATTACTTACTTGCTTTGCCCTAGATGCCACCTGTTTGAGCTGTGTTGTATATATGCTACAAAGTGAATAAAATCATACAGTGAAAAGAATTATGTCGTTTGCTGGAATTTTCATTACCAGTTTGCATGAAACCTGGAACACCTCATTTCAGTGAGAATCAATATATAGATATTGAGACCACCATAACTTCAATAATCACTGAGATCGATTTGCTAGCACAAGGTTTGCAAGTCTATTTTGTAACCAAAATTTCTGCACACAACTCTTGTGCTATATTCATGACATACTGTTGAATCAAGCACAGATGAATATCGACAATTATTATGGAAATTAGGAAACTGGTAGTGTTACAAACTGAAACTCATATTTATTTCAACAAGAAATTTTGGTGATGCAGTCCCTAAGAAAACATACCCGTCGCCCATATATTGGTGACGAACGCGTTAATGAACAGAAAATACCATTTGTAATATTTTGATGGTTCATTTCAAGATTGTGGTTAAATTTTACGACAATAGCAGTTTCCCATGAGTAAAACATAGTAGTGTTCTCAAACATTTTTACCCTCATTTGATTACCCATACATTTTACACACAAAGATTATATTTATTCATGGAATTTGCGACATTAATTGTGAATTGGTAAAGTTGAAAATGTGTACCCAGCAGAGTACACATTTGCCAATTGCGATGACCCCTACACCACTGGGGATACAGCTATCACCACAACTGCAAGAACTACTCTAGCTTGCCTTCCACCAGAAACAAATTCTCAACTTTTCCTTGCCCATTATTGCTCAAACTCACTGTTATTTCAAACAGATCCCCATAAGAGTAAGAGGCTAGGAATGCCTTTGCACTGAAGAAAGGATCATTGCCCGCCATCTTTCATGTCCAAAAGAACAGACACACTACATACAGTGGCAGTCAAAATAATAGTCACCTCTATTGACGAGATTAAGATCTAAGATATCTATTAGTTCGCGAAATCTCCATGAGTGCCATGTTGTTAGTCCACTTTAGACAATTTTAGGGAAAACGTTACTGCTATCTGTAGATGTGTGAAAGGAAGCGTTTGAGCTAGACGTGTGGAGAGCGGCATAAAGGTAAGAAAGTTACGGGTCAAAATAATAGAGCTGTTTTACAAATGTCCCATTCAAATTGATTTATTGCAGTTGTTATGTATGTAAGTTGACATTTGGTTTTGTTTACATTCTTCTAAACAGGCAGAGCAAAGCATACAAGTAATGATGAGCGTATATTAATGTCCCGAATGTTCAAAAGTGGGATGTCCATGAAACAAATAGCCAAAGATTTATACGTTTTCATGAAAACGAGTCCAGAACACCGTTAGACAGTCAAAACAAACAAAGCCGCAGGTGAATAACAGGGAGCAACCTCATGTAACTCCTCACGTAGACAGACTCATCACTAGGGAAGTAAAGAAAGACAATTTTTGTCATCACCATGACTGAAAGCCATTTTGTTTAGCGACAAACATGATGTTCAACCATCAACCTCAATGATTCAAAGATGACAGAGATCTGCAAAATTGAATGGGCATATTGCGAGACAGAAGCCATGTTTAAAAAGCTAATGTTTGGTAAAGGTTGGCCTTTGCTCAGAGAAATGAATGAAAACCTAATATTTGGTGGAGGAACATCCTTTGGTCCAATGAATCTAAGTATAATAGGTTTGCCTCAGACCGAAAATTCTATGTGCGCCTCCCACCAAACCAAGAATTTAATCCCAAGTATACTTTAAAAACTGTGAACGGTGGCGGAAGTGTTACAGTATGGAGATGACTTTCATGGTACAGCTTGGTCCAATACACTGTATTAATGGCATAATGAATGCAGAAATGTACAAAGACATCTTGGCAAATGTGATGCTGCCTTCTGCTGAAGAGGAAGTGTCATTGAAATGGAAATTTCACACAATAAAGATCCAAAGCATACTGCAAAGATCATAAGGCAGTTTTTTCAAGATCGAACTATGAGTGGCCACCTCCATCCCCTGATGCACCACTCAATGAGAACTTATGGGAGATTATAGACAAGAGAATTGACCGCTCAAAAGCTACATCTTTAGATAAATTTTGGAAAGACATCCAGTGAGTCTGATATGCAATCGGTAGCAATGAATGCAGGCTTTTAGTAGACACTGTGGGTAAGAGGTGCAGGGCAATCCAAAATAAGGGTTACCGCAAGAAGTACTAATGCACTCATATGCAAAAAAACTGTTCCTGTGAATTTCATAAGGCTGAGATCAAGTACAAAATATTTGTCAATTGGCTCTGTTTTTTTGACCCTGTGGTCTGGTATTCTTTTTGATATTATTGATTATTTTGTGATGTGTTATCTATATAACTGACTGTGGTACATGGGACACTGTTGTAATGGTTCCTGTACAATGTAACATTTTGTTTCCATCATAGTACAAACATGTCTAGTAACAAATGTGCACTTTATTCTAAACCTTTGCCAGATGGCTATTATTTAGACTGCCACTGTATATATAACTTATACCATATTTATTCTTTCACAGCAACTGCTGAAGGCTTTTAGCCATCATGTTGTTGTTGTTGTTTTGGTCTTCAGTCCAAAACTGGTTTGATGTATCTCTGCACATTACCCACTACCGTGCAAGCCTCTTCATCTCCAAATAAGAATGGCAACTCATATCCTTTTGGACCTGCTTACTGTGCTCATCTCTCAGTCTCCAGCCATGCTAAATTGACAATTTCTTGTCTCAGAATGTGTCCCACCAACCTATCCCTTCTTTTAGTCAGGATACACCAGAAACACTTTTTTCTCCCCAATTCACTTAAGCACCTCCCAATTAATTACATGATCCACCCACATAATCTTCATCATTCGATGGTAGCACCACATTTCAAAAGCTTCCATCATCTTCGTCTGAACTCCTTATCATCCACATTTCATTTCCATACAATTCTACACACTAGACAAATGCTTTCAGTTAGGGCTTCCTATTTACATTAATACTGGATGTCAACAAATTTTACTTCTTCATAAATGCTTTTCTTCCCATAGCCATTTTGCATTATATCTTCTTTACTTACGTTTCTAATGACAGTCACCCCTTTTGGAAATGACTCAAACTGAGCCCTAATATTTTCCTAAATCACAGAAAGTTTTATTAGTTCACAGACTCTATAACAAAGTCATGCCACTGTAGGTGAAGCTGATATAAAAAGAACTTATCTTATATGCTGGCTGTAGTCCATTGCATTGTGAGCTGTCTTCGGCATTCACTAAAAGATTTGATGTTTCAGGATCTTTTTGTAAATCATAAACATGTCAGTTGATATGGAAACGCTTTTATTTCCATTTAAATAAAGTTTAAATCAATCACATTGTTGCACAATCAAAAATAAAAAATAAAAATAAAAAATGCAGCGGCAAGCCAAAAGAGCTGCTTACAGGTTTGTGACTGCTAGAAGTCTAACAAAACATGGTTTCTCTCAAACATCTTTCTACGTAACCGTGTAATTAATGACAAAGTTTTGTAATTCTCAATTAAACAATATTCTTTTACATTAAATATGCCAAAATACAGAAATTAAAACATTACATTTAAGCTTTAACTATTTATCTCAATGTATGTACATGTTTCATGAAATTTGTATTTAATGTGGTACACAAATTTAAAGTCATCCTTTGACTAGTGTTTACAGTGCTCAAATTATTTACATAATTTGTGTTTTTGAAGTGCACACATATTTGTTTTGCCAATATTGTGTAGGCGTACTATTATTGTGACATGGAATTTTAATGTATTTCAGTTTGCGGTCTAATTTTTTATTAATACGGATTTGTATATGGTTGTCGTAGTTTTGTTAATTTCGAAGATAGTTTCTTAGTACCAAACAGATTATTAATTTTAGTGCATGAAAAATGATCAGTATTTAATTTAGGATCCAGTGATATATAAAACATGGTCTGCCCTAATTTATTTAAACAAAAGGTATATATGTAATCATGTTGTGCAATAGTTATAACATGTAGTATTGTTGTTTTTATACAAATTAGTATCTATATAGGTTCAGCAATTTTCGAAACTAAGTGTAATGCATTTTTAGTGTTTGCAGCTATTATTTACGAAAGTATTAAAAATTGAAAATTACGTAAAAGGACAACCAAAGTTATGTTTATATCAACGTACTATTTCTTAAAAGTGTTTTACTAATAGCGTTAATAGAATTTCAAACTAAAGGCGAAAATGTGATATTTCACATGTCCGGTAGTGAAGTTTTATTTTAGGTGTCAGATATTTCATGTTTATAATGTTGGCAACTGATTTTTGTAAGGAGCATGCAACATAGCAGAAATGTTACACGTTCCAACAGAATTTATTTTTCTACCCAAATAATAATACTCGTCTACTGAAGATATTAAACTGAAGGTGAAGCACTGAATTAAAATTTGTGTCCCAGATTCGAACTCTGGCCGTGACACAAATTTTTAATCAATGCCTCACCTTCAGTTTAATATCTTTGATATATATCAAGGCAAAATATGCCTCTGGACATTGATTTATTATTTGATACTCATCTACTACTTTTATTGCCACATTACCTATTCTAATTCCTTCAGCATTGCCTGATTTTCTTGGACTAAATTCCATTACCCTTGTTTCACCCTTCTTAATGTGTATCTTATATGCTCGTTTCAAGACTCTGTCCATACTGTTCAAGTACTCTTCCAGGTCCTTTGCTGTGACAAACTGCAAAGTTTTTATTTCTTCTCCCTAAACGTCAATTCCATCTCCAAATTTCTCCCTGCATTCCATCACAGCTTGCTCATATAATGACTGAATAATATTGGAGAAAGGCTACAGCCCTGACTTACTCCCTTCCAAACCACTGCGTCTCTTTCATGCCCTTTGATTCTAACAACTGCTGTCTGATTTTTGTACAAGTCGAATATTACTCTTTGCTTCCCTATATTTTGCCACTACTACCTTCAGAATTTGAAAGACTATATTGCAGTCAACATTGTCAAAAGCTTTATTCAGATCTACAAAAGCTAAAAATGTAGATTTGCCTTTCATTAACCCAAGTTACAAAATACATCATACTCTGAGTATTTCTCATAAATACAAATTGATCTTCCCCATGATCACATTCCACCAGATTTTCCATTTGTCTGTAAATAATTCGTGTTAGTATTTTGCAACCATGACTTATTAACCGAATAGATCTGTAATTTTCAACACTTCTCTGCACTTTCTTTCTTTAGGATTGTAATTATTATATTCTTCTTGAAGTCAGAGTATTTCCCCTTTTTCATACATATTCCATACCTGGTGGAACAATTTTTCAATGACTGGCTCTCCCGACGATACCAACAGTTCAGACAGAATATCAACTACCATACTCCATGGCCCTTGATTATTATATCCTAAAATAATTTGTTCATATGGCACAACAATTATATTGTGATATGACAGATTGTCTTAGTTTTTAAGTTGTGTACTCGACGTGTGTATTCGCCGGTGGTCATTGAGTAACTTTTTCAATTCCTTTCTCATGAACTAAGAACTGCACATGGTAGTCTGAATAAGTTTCAAAGTATCATGTTAAAAAGAAATTAAACTGTTGGTTGTAGGGTGTTAAGCAGTATTACTGGTATTGGTGTCCCTAGCTGCCTGGAGTGTTTTACATACAAAACATTCTACTACAAAAATAAAATTTATTCAAATAAAATGTACAAATTTACAGACTAATTCACAATAATTTATTTTGCAGTAGTGATGAATAATTGAAGAAAATACGACCACTTTCTTCCCATTTTTGCAGAAGACCTGTGAAAGAAACAAATTTTCATGAACATATTCTTCAGAGCTGGCCTTTGAATGCAGAGTGACAAATCTTTCAAGCAAGATCAGAGACAATGTTTTGGTGTAATTGTAGCTATCAGCACAAACAGCCTTACGCTATAAGCTTCACAGAGCCACATAATGCATTACAAAACAAAGTACAAGAGAAAGCAAAAGAATTGCTTTCTTCACAGTTCCCACCACATCAGTGTAAAATGTCACTTTAACATTACAACCATTGGAAATACACATGAAACAAACACAAACATTTAAGTTATGAAACACTGGCCCTTTCGGCCTCAATCACAGAAGGTATGGAAGGTTCCGATTCTGCCCTCTTTTTGGAAAATTCATCACTCTTCTGTGGAGTAGACTCATCTTGCACCGATGAGTCACTTGTACCATCAACATTTAGATTAGCTTGAATATTTGGAACACTTCTGGTTAGAACTTCATGTTCAACAATGCTTGCAAGACCAGTCTCTGGACTTCGTTCATGTCGCAACAATTCTTCATTGAGGCAGACACTATCAATGCTGACAGCACTATTGGAAAAAATTGCTGCTGGGCCTAGACTGCGGTCAGAAGGTGCCTGTAGTGGGGGTTCTTTGGTTTCTACCTCACTAACTCCAAAAGCTTGTTTCAGAGAAGTGGCATCAACAGTTATCGATCTCTGTAAAGTATGATGTGCTGGGCTTGCTGATGTACCACCATCTGGTAACAACTGCCGTGCTACATTTGGCCTGAAACAAAGTTAATTAAAGATGAAACAGACTTTTTAATATAATTAATGGACACCAATTAACTTAATATTATGTATTAAGGAACAGAAATATATTTATCAGATGATTTATGCAAAAATGTGTTCTAACAATGAAGAAGGAAATTAGTGCAATGTTCTCTAAATTATGATCATCTTGTGATGGTGCACTTTTTGTTTCTCTTGTGCTTGCTATAATAAATTGGTGAAGGCATCCACCTTATGAAAGACTTCTTGTTTTATTTTTATCAGCAGAATGTTTTGGCACTTATTGTGCCATCTTCTATGGATTTTGCCTTTTATTTTATAGTGTTATTGACAGGATTTGCATGCTGCCCTCATTCAGCAATGACAAATTTTTACAGCTTGTCATTTTTGAGCTGTGGTTTCATTCCATCATGTTTGTGGAATGTAATTATGTTTCATGAGTTGTTTCTCTTTATTTCCTAAGAAAAAGTGCTAAAACAGGGAGGCAAAAAAATCATGAAACACAATTACATGCCACAGACATGAATGAACACCACCATAGCTTGAAAATGCCAAGATGCAAAACTCATCATTGCTGAATAAGGGCAGCATGCAAATCCTTCCAATAACATTATAAAATTAAAGGCAAAAGCTACATGATATGACACAATCTATATATATAAAGACTGTTTTACTTACCCAAAGCACAGGCTCGCCGATAGAAACAAAAAACACAAATAAAAACACACACAAACATTCAAGCTTTCACCACTGCTGGCAGCTTCTTCAGGAAAAATAGGAAGGAGAGGAGTAAGGGAAGGATACGGGTTTTAAGGAAGTGGAAAAGGAGTCATTCCAATCCCAGGAGTGGAAGGACTTACCTTAGGGGAAAAAAAGGAAGGTAAACAAATACACACACACACACACACACACACACACACACACACACACACACACATTCACACACAAACACACCTAGGCAGACATACTGCCTATGTCTGCCTAGGTGTGTTTGCATTTGTGTATATGTGTGGGTGTGGGTGTGTATTTGTTTACCCTCCTTTTTTCCCCCCAAGGTAAGTCTTCCTCTCCCAGGATTGGAATGGCTCCTTAATCCCTCCCTTAAAACCCTCATCATTTCCTTTTCCCTCTCCTTCCCTTCTGCCTGAAGAAGCAGCTAGGCTGCGCAAGCTAGCATTTCTCTCTCTCTCTCTCTCTCTCTCTCTCTCTCTCTCTCTCTCTCTCTCTCTCTCTGTGTGTGTGTGTGTGTGTGTGTGTGTGTGTGTGTGTGTGTGTGTGTGTGTGGGTGTGTGTGTGATTTATTTGTGTTACTATCACTACCTGTGCTCCTTCGTCTGGTAAGTAATCTTCGAAGGAGCACAGGTGTGACAGCAGCACAAATAAATAGAACACACACACACACACACACACAAACGCAAGCTTTCGCAACCCAGTTGCTTCTTCAGGCAGAAGGGAAGGAGAGGGAAAAGGAAATGATGGGTGTAAGGAGCCATTCCAATCCCGGGAGAGGAAAGACACCTTGGGATACTCTGCAAAGCACATTTAAGTGCCTGGCAGAGGGATTGGAACGGCTCCTTACCCCCTTCGTTAAAACCCATCATTTCCTTTTCCCTCTCCTTCCCTTCTGCCTGAAGAAGCAACTGGTTTGCGAAAGCTTGCGTTAGTGTGTGTGTGTGTGTGTGTGTATTTGTTGCTATCACTGCCTGTGCTCCTTCGCCTGGTAAGTGGACTTCATCTATATAACTTTTCAAAGGAAGATGTTTTGCATAAGGTGGATTTCTTCACCAACCAAACCAACCAACCATCTAAATTAATTTGGCATTAACTTATATATATATATATATAGAATCACACAAAACATTCAAATGAATGTCTTCTCTTGTACCACTTAAGAGTTGAATGGAACAAGCTGATTTACCCAATTCTTATTCAATTAATGCCTTCTTTTGTAGCACTTAAAACTGACACTGAACAAGCTAATTTCCTAATCTTCATTTTTCTTTTTATGTGTGTCTAATCTGTATATGAATGAAGCATTTTTTCAAGCACTATTAAAAATAGTTTTCAATAGTGATTATGATGATGCAATTTTGGCAGATAAGACTCCACTGTATTTTCTCAGCGCAGGTATTACATCAATGAATAACAATCGTCATAGTAATAAGGTTTTTCTCATTATTGTCTCACCTGCCATTTATGGGACTTGTTGCTCGGCTTACAGTAGATGAAACTGCTGGGGTCCCAACTTTCTCTTGCTGATATTGTTTTATTAATCCACATGCTTTCCCAAGCATTATAACACTGTTGAGAATTCGAAATGAAGCAAGGCACAAATATGAAAGTACTAGAAGTATGAATGCTGCAGGTCCTTCAATGTGCAATGCATGGCCAAGCACTCGCATCATCACAACTCCCAGAGGCAGGGGTATAAAACCCATTCTTCGAGCCACAAGATCAGAGGGATCAGAAAAAGCCTGTACAAAATAAATGTACAATAGAATCAGATGTTTTACAAGTTAATAGCACTTTAATAAAAGAACACATGTGCAACAATGTTTTAATGGATGTGATATGATGTGTCAGTCATAAAATACTTGAAAAAATATGGCAAATTAAATGTCCTATTTTACACAAACATTTTCAGGTCTGGACTATTGTTGGAGTCTGAAGTTGGCTTTGAAAAATGATACCATTTGCATGCCTATTACCAGAGCTTTTTTTTTTCTTCCCAGTTTCCTTGTCTGCATTCCTATTTTTCTCTCTATTGTTTACATACTACTCTTCATTTTCACAATTTTTTCTGTTGTTTTTCCACATCTTTCTTTTTACTCTCATTTTGTTTCACATGTTTCTTTTTTACCACTCTCACAATCTCTAATATAATCCACACTCTCCTCTTTGCCATACATATTATATTCAGTCATTTCAAAAACATGCTTTTCCACTTTCGAAACTAAGGTCCCAGAAACTTTTTCTTGGAACGTGCTTGTCGCTGGGTGTTAATGCAAAATACCTAACTTTGAAAACTCCCTACTCCTGGATGTAATCCCATTTTCAGCAGCCCCTGTTACAACAATCTTTTGGACTTACCTGGCTAATCAGTGACCACATATGTCATCTGCCAATTTCTATTCCACTGGACTTAGGTTCCTAAAAAAAACAGTTATTTGCCCCTAATGTTTTCTTGAATGGTACCACCTGCCAAGTCAACTCCAAACTGCAACAACAGGCCAGACATCAGCTCAAAAAGCTATCTTGCCTTCTCCTAAACTACCTCAATAGTGGTAGTTCCATCCCTGTCTTCCTCCAACTCTTTAAACAGTCACATCATCAACCACTGCTCCTATCTTAAAAACCAAGCTTGGCAAGTCTTCTTAACATCCTGCAGTTCATCACTACCTCCCAGAGCATAAGTAATTCATGACAAAAAGAACCAGCCACAACAGTATAGTTTTATCAATCTCTCATCCAAGGCCCTTGGTCTCTCTTTCAGTACTAACATTCCGTTCCATCAATAATGTTAAAATGTTTGTTAAGCTTATGGGGACATAACTGCGAGGTCATCAGTCCCTAAACTTACAAACTACTTATACTAAAGACAACACAAACATCCATGCCCGAGGGAGGATTCGAACCTCAGACGCGGGAGGCCGCACGATCTGCAACGTGGCGCTCCAGACCGCTCGGCTACTCCTGCGCGGCTCCATTCAATCATCCTGCTTTGGGTAAGTTCCTGCTTTGGGTAAGTTCCTACTTTCCTTCACATGTAAAGTCAACTTAAATTATCACTTCTCAACAAAATCTTTCCAACAACAAAACTGACACTAAAACCTTCCTATAGCTCTTGTGCAAATGATACCAACTTAAACAATCACCACTAACTAAAAATCACCTCTCACAAGCCTTCCAAGAATTTCTGTCAGCATTGCTGTACTACCCTTTCTCAGGTCCCAACAACATGATCCAGAGCTGTCTTCTCTCAAATACTTAAAAACTGATTTTTCCATTATTATTCTCTGAGAGGACTAAGGATCCACTGTGGTACTTGACAAATTGATAGTGTGTAAGTGAGGTTCTACCACATCTTTCTGATACTTCCACTTATAGCATCTCCCATCAAGAACTTATTACTGTAGTATAAACTGTCCTACAGCCCCACTTCAAAATCTCAAATCACTCACATGGACTAACACCTCAATCCATAAAACTTGTTACCTCCCCTAAAAGCACATACTCTCACCTTTTACCTTATCTTAAGATTCACAATCACAATCATCCTTGCTATCCCATTGCTGATGGGTTCAAAGCACCCACAAGCCCTAAAATAAATAATCCTCTCCTGTATTCATGCACTGCGCAGGTGGTGAAGTGACAGTCTTTTTACAGTTTCTCAAGACGATTACTCTACTAAGGTAAGAAGGCATTCTCTCTTTTGACAAATCCTGCTCAAAGTTCACTGAAATCACTCCCCTCTGGGTCAATAAAAGTCTGAGCGGCAGTCGGCCATTCCTGCACTGTAATATTATTCACCTACTTAGACAAGGGTATGGTTTCCCAAAATCGAATCCTAATATGTCTGACCATAGCTAACAAACACACAAAAGTGTACTGGCCAAGGAGGTGCTACACCTCTTGCATACAGTTTGAGTGTCTCGCACACTGTGTAGAAGAGCATTGTCCTATTGTAAGAAAAAACATGTCATTTTGTTACGAGAATGGTAAACAAATGGATTTTAGACAATTCTGGATATTCCGAACGTTGGTCCATGTTCCCTCAATAAACACAAATGGTGAACAAGAATAATACTGCACTACAGACCTAAGGCTTGGTGTAGGGACTGTCTTGGACAAATGGAAATCAATGGGTCTTACAATATTCTGCATGTAGCAAGCATTACTCAGCATTTGCTCCACAAACATCAAAGGTGAGAGTTGTAGCTTATTGAACCCTAGGCCATAAGAAGTGGAGTAGGGTCTGCGTACTGGACCAATGCACTCGACAAGACAGCACTCACCAGGTCTACGTCATATGCACTAAAACCATTACTTGTGTGTGGTAGCATCTGTTGTCATCATTGAAGACAATGATCTTTCAAGTGATCCTCTGATGGCACCACTTCATGCTGTGGCACGAATGGAAGACAGGCTAGAGGTGTGCATGCCAATGGTCCCACTGCTAGTAACTGGTTGGCAGCAGTTCATTTTGACACTTCTAGGTGCACAAACCCTCTTATCTGTGCTGTAGTAGCTGTACAATATCACTGCTCCCCTTGCAATGTGAAGATCTTAGTGGACATCTGTAATACTAGGTCGTCCAAAAGTTCATGCAGAATGCCATGGAAAACATGGTAAAAGATTAACAGTGTCTAAATTTGAACTGTAACTACATAGAAATAATAATTTTCACTATCAGCAGCAGGAGCTGCCAAGTAACGATGAACCAGGCATCAGTGAAAATACCCGAAAATACATCCTGAGTACAATGTGACACTTGGCTCTCTCTCCCAAAAATTTCTCCTGCAGGCCAGATTGGAAACCTTAGTGTGCCAGATCTGGCTTACATGCTGCCAGTTGTACAGCCATACTAAGAATGACGTAAACACACTTGGTCCAAGCACGCTATGTCTCGTTCGCCGTACACTAGTTGACTGACACGGCTGTCACGTCGGCCGTTTTACGGGGCCCGCCAGCAGACGGCGCGCAGCTCGCGTCAGCTGTTAGGCCGACCGTGCCCTCCTGTGGCACGGCCGGGAACTACCACGGCCGGGCCCGCGCCTGCCACGAAACCCAATGACGGCGCGCGCGATATGAATGGCCCTTAGGCCATAACAAAGAACATGCCTGTTCAAGAGGCAGCTATGTGAGGATGAGCTGTCACACTCACCACCTGGGCAGTGAGTTGCTCATAGTAAAATGGGACAACTGGATGGTGTTACATATTGCAGGGGAAAGTTCTGTAGGTGACTGGCCGTAGATAATTTCAACATAGCCCTGTCTTTGAATGTAAATACATACTGCACTGGGTTTGAAGTGGTGTGAAGCTCTTTTTTGTATAAACAGATGAAAATAGCTTGATGGTAAGGTTAGATACATCAAAGTGAAGGTCTGCCACACCAACAACATTGTATAACATTTCATTGCAAGATACAAATATGTTTATGGTATCACAATGCCTGGTGTGCTTGAAAGCTCTTAATAAGATCCAAAAAATGGAATTTAAAAATGACACAGTATCTCTGACTTCCACAATCCCAACACAATCCTCATGACCTACGTCGTGAAGTACCTTTCCCTTCCTTTCCCATTCCTTTTTCCTTTTTCTCCCTTCTCTCCACCTAAAGAAGGAACACAGTTCTGAAAGCTTGTTATTTTCCTCCTTTTTTTCTGTGTGTGTAACTATCAGCAGTACAGCAAAAATGTAAGTTCTGGCCAGCCAACCTATCTCTTTTGAATAATAATTTAAAAAGACATTACAATACCTTACATGCTAAAGATTATGGGCACTTGAATGCGGAAGAGCAAGAAGTGGAACTGCAAAAATTAAAGAAATCTTTGTTAAGTGATGTTACTGAAGAACATATCTATCATACAGGAGCACATAAATAAATTTCTGAATAATTTTCTCCATCATTAGTTCTATGAAATTATTTTGCTTCCAGAAGGAACACTCAAAAATGGGTCTTCAATTCGAGTAAATCACCATATTGCTAACCAGATCACCAAAGCAAAGTGCAGTTTCATTGAAGGATAGTTTATAAAGATTTGTCCGATATCTGCAGCTGAGCATATAGCCCCTGAAATACTTCAAGAGTTTCAGATGGTTAGTCTTTCTCGTTCAACAGTTTGATACAGAATTCAAGAAGCAGCCAATATCATCTCAAATAAGGTTTTGTTTCTTGCAAATGTGTTTATTGCCTTTTCTCTAGTGCTAGATGAGTCCAAAGACGTTTCTGATACTGCTCAGTTGTAGATTTACATTTGCGGTGTAGGTAGTAGTCTCATCATCACTAAAGAATTAATGGACTTGGTGCCTAAGAAAGACATTACAACATTGGCAGGTAGTTTTGCCTTTGTGCAACAGAGCATTGAAAACATGGGTCGGCAATGAAAGAACCTCTGCACAGCTGCTATGGTTGGCTGAAATATTGGTTTTGTAGCACTTTTACGAGACATGCTAAAAACATTGCCTGTTCTGCAAGGTCTTTTTGCAATACAATGCAATTTATATGCTACAATTTTTAACATGAGGGACGTTGTGGGTGTTGCGACCTGTACATAAATTTCATCCACAGTCATGCTCTCAAAGATAGACAGTTCTAAGTTTTTTGGAAGACCTAAAAAAAAAAAAAAAAAAAAAAAAAAAAAAAAAAAAAAAAAAGAACCAGTACAGTGATATGTCATATCACAGTGAAATACACTGGCTTAGTTGAAATGAAGGTCTTGAGAGATTTTTCAACTTCAAAATCAAATAGATACATTTATGGACATGAGTGGTAAATATGTTGCTGAATTGAAAATCGAACAGTGGATATCATTTTGGCCTTCCTGTGTGGCATTACATATCATCTGAATGTTTTGAATTTAACCCTTCAGGGTAAAAACATGTGTCAGAAATGTATGAATGTATTAAGGGCTTTAAGGGGGAACTTTCTTTGTGGAACTGACAGCTAGGAGATGGACATACTCCTCACTTTCCCAAGTTGTCATCAAAATATACTTAGTAAGCTTCTTCATGAATTTGAGATCTGATTCCAGGATTTTGAATGGTTAAATGAAAAGTTCAATGTCTTTTCATTCTTCTTTTCTGTTGCTGTTGACAACTCAAACTGATCTGCAGTGTCACAGGCAGTTGCGTGTCTAGTGTCATAATAAGATTAATCTTACAGACTTTTATAAGAGTTTTCCTCAGGACAAGTTTCCAAGCCTATATTGGTCAGCAGCCTCAATTATATATACATTTGGATCGACAAACATATTTGAGCAACTATTTTCTGCTATGAAGAGGACAAAAGCAACCCACAAAAGTTCACTAATGGACTTGAATTTATGAGCTTGTCTTAGAATTAGAGCAAATTAAGCAATATTCGTTTGCATTTGTGATGTTTAATAAAATGGTTACGACATACAACTTGGCCAATAGCATCCTAAAACAGAATTCATCATACAGCTGCACGAATCCTATGAAATACTATGTTTTATAATTAGCTATCCTCGTCTTGGGAAGTATTGAAGTAAATATTATAGACAAAAAATTCCTATCAGGATATATGCGAAGGAGCACAGGTGTGACAGTCACATAAACAAACAAAACACACACACACACACACACACACACACACACACACACACAAACGCAAGCTTTCGCAACCCAGTTGCTGCTTCAGGCAGAAGGGAAGTAGAGGGAAAAGGAAATGATGAGGGTTTTAATGGAGGGGGTTAGGAGCCATTCCAATCCCGGGAGAGGAAAGACTTACCTTGGGGGGAAAAAAGGAAGGTAAACAAATACACACACACCCACAAATTTACACAGACGCAAACACACCTAGGCAGACATACTGTAGAAAGCAAAGAAGTTAAGAAGTTAGACAGAGATGCCACTTGAGGCAGAGGCTCTGTCCAGAGAACCGAGGCAAAGATGTTAAAGATGGTGGTTGGGAATTCAAATTTAGTGGAGGTTGAGACCAGGTGGGCAACGGGAAGAGAGAATATGCTGAAGGGCTAGTTCCCATCTCCGGAGTTCTGAAGGATTGGTTTCGGTGGGAAGTATCCAGATAACCCGGACGGTGTAACACTGTGCCAAGATGTGTTGGCTGTGCACCAAGGCGTGTTTAACCACAGGATAATCCTCATTACCAACAAACACTGTCTGCCTGTGACCGTTCATGTGAATGGACAGTTTGTTGCTGGTCATTCCCACATAGAACGCTTCACAGTGCAGGCATGTAAGTTGGTAAATCACGTGGATACTATGTGTAACCCTTGTAACCGCTCCCGTTGTAAAACCTGCCCTATGCACCCTTCCACCACGACTTACTCCAGTCCCGTAACCCGGAAGGTGTACACGATCAATGGCAGAGCCACTTGCGATAGTACCCATGTGATTTACCAACTGACATGCCTGCACTGTGAAGTGTTCTATGTGGGAATGACCAGCAAAAAACTATCCACTCGCATGAACAGTCACAGGCAGACAGTGTTTGTTGGTAATGAGGATTACCCTGTGGCTAAACACACCTTGGTGCACGGCCAACACATCTTGGCACAGTATTACACCGTCCGGGTTATCTGGATACTTCCCTCCGACACCAATCCTTCAGAACTCCAGAGATGGGAACTAGCCCTTCAGCATATTCTCTCTTCCCGTTGCCCACCTGGTCTCAACCTCCGCTAAATTTGAATTCCCGCCCACCATCTTTAACATCTTTACCTCGGTTCTCTGGACAGGGCCTCTGCCTCAAGTGGCATCTCTGTCTAACTTCTTAACTTCTTTGCTTTCTACAGTTTGTCTCCCGAGATTGGAATGGCTCCTTACCCCTCCATTAAAACCCTCATCATTTCCTTTTCCCTCTCCTTCCCTCCTGCCCGAAGAAGCAACTGGGTTGCGAAAGCTTGCGTTTGTGTGTGTGTGTGTGTGTGTGTGTGTGTGTGTGTGTGTGTGTGTGTGTGTTTTGTTTGTTTATGCTACTGTCACACCTGTGCTCCTTCGCCTGGTGAGTAATCTTCAACTATTTTTTATATATAGAAGTATTGAAATAGATCTACATCTTATTTCACTGTTATTTCTCAGTTTATACAACAGGCATAGACAATATCTTTTCCACGACACACATCAATAAGCGACTGTGAAGTGAAACACCTTGATGTACCATGCAATGCAACCATGAATTCCTGTTCCAACTCCGCTCCCCTCCCTTCCCTTCAACACTCCACTCCCAGCAAGTAATTGCAATCCAGCCAGCTACTCACTGCAGTGGTGTGGGCGCGAGCCAGCTCATACGAACAGATCGGTGAACAGGCCTGCTCCAGAACATGACGGTCCCATCCTGGTGCCTGTTTCACCATACTTTCCATCTGAATTCTAATAGGAGCTTGTTAAAACTCTACATATGGGGACCACTGTTACAAAATATGCTCAGTTTTCTCCATCCATCTTACTTAAATTTAGACTAATTTATTCCTTTGTCCATGGATTTCTTTTCAATAACTAATCCTTTTCTTCTTTCTAGTTTTCTGTATCTCTTATTTTCTAGATCTGTTTATTCAGGTCTACCCATCTAAGTCAAACCTGTCTGCCGTGTATAATATGACTAGCATTCCTTGGTACTAACTCCTGCACCATCCCCCCTCCCCTCCCAAAAATCTCTGTCTTCATTGTGCGATTTTAGGTTTTCCAGGCATGTGTAAATCTTGAATATTACTTAGAAATCAGCTGCGAGTGTGGGAAAATGTACTTAGGGCAGACCATCTGGATGGTACATGAGAGATGCACTGAGCAAAAACACCACATTCACAATTTACAGCTGACTAAGTCTGCTGTAGCAGAATACTGCATCTCCCAAGGACCTTCCATGAATTACGATGGCATACAACACTTGCAACAGTTCAACAGCTTCTGGGACAGTTCCTCCAGGTAACTGCAAAAAAAACAGATTACATGAAAACTTAATGAACAAAGACAGTGGTTTTCAATTAACCAAGGCCTGGAATCACCCTTGGGTATGAATCAAGCACAGCAACAATCTAAGTGAAAATCTGTTCCCCTCTGGACACCTGAAGCAGCCTTGGCACCACAAGAGCAGAGATGTGCTTGTGGCAGTGGCCGTGGAACATCTAGGATGCCGCCCGCCACAGCAAATGTTACCCTCTCCCCACCACTGGCCACAAGGCCGCAGAGGGGGGCAAACGCATATAAGTGTGGCATCAACAGCAGTGTAGATCATTCAAACGCCTGAAGATGCTAACAAGTCTGCTTGCCGAGATATCGCAAATATTAGGTGATGATCTAAGCCACCCAACTGAATTCTCATGAAATATTCAAGATCTGTCTTCCTTGCTGCCCTGTCTTCCAATTTCTAAGTTTTCAAGTTTCCAAATCTCTCCCCATGCAAACCTCAACAATCAGTCTCTCCTCCCATTTCCCAAACCTTACCAGTCTTGTTTCCTTCATTCCTTGATTCAACCCTTTTGCTAGAAGAAGGGGCCACTGGCCCTGATAGCTTGCCCACTTTCATGTATTTTTGTGCTTTTACTCCTGCCTCCATTAGGTGAGATAATTTGCTATCAAATTATATTACAAAAAAGTTCCAGGTATTTTCTCCAGATTGTATACCTCTTTCTTTTATGTACCTTGCTGTCACATCCAGTCTCAATATGTCAAAGATCAAAACATTATTCACTATATTTACAGCTTTTACATGCAAGTCTATGAAGTTAAAATGTACATGCTGTTAAATCCACATTTCAGTAAAGAAAAAAATTAAAAACATAAGACGACATAACTGAGTAATAAATATCTTACATGTTTCTGTCGTGTTTCAGCCATATCATAGGCCAAACTAGTTGTGTAATCCTTATAAACATCAACAGGTAGTTCATTGAACCGAGTAATAAAGGCATGCTTAATCCAGTCAACGAACACTTCTGCCAAAAGCACCATCATACAGTCTGGCAAAAGTACCCAAAATCTTTCTGTGGGATAAAATAAATAGCAATCAAAAATTAATAACTAGCAAAAATTTAGAAAAATCAAAACTGAGAAGGAATTTTTCACAAAATGTGTGCAATACGAAGAATGCAAACAGTCTGACAATGAGAGGTTACAAGTGAGTAAGTAACAGACAATAATTTCTGAGATTTTAATCACATGATTGATAAAAAGAACAGTTTCAGGTATCTAGCCAGGCTGACAATTCTATTTTAATACCCTAAATGTTCTGTGAATGAATACACCTGGAACCAATACTCATAACATCTCATGAAGATAACTAGCACAATCAACCAAATACTGAGCTTTAATATGTAGAATTATCAACCTGCCTGAGCACCTGTAAATATATCAATGCCTGTGTATGTGTCACTCTGTACAAAATTTACTGTTGCAAAGATCTCAGTTTTGTTCCTTTTGTTTTTTCACAACTATTCATCAATTAATGTCAACATGTGTCACAGTGACAGAAAGAGGAGTAGAATGCAGTTTTTCTGGGGTTTGATAGTGAATCAGTGCAACAGAGAAATTGAAACATTGCAGAAGAGGATTGACCACAATGGCCAACCACCTTCAGATTGTTGGAGCAGTCATTCTCAAAGTTAAATAATGTGGTGTAACACAGAAGTCACAGCCAACAACAAAGTCCACAGCACCATCTGAAAATGCCACTGTCACTTAGGAAACACCAATTAGAATTAATTGGCACTAGTTATAAGCCTATGCTTCATAACGGAAACTAAGAAAGGGCCTTTGCATTCTGACGCTTTTTAGGGTTCCGTACCTGTCAGTCAAATTGGAATTTTTATAGAGTTACTTAGTCAATAAATTCATTTGTATTAGGCAAGAAGACAAATATACTATAAATAAACCTCATCAAAAGAAGCAACAATTAGGTAATCAGTTGAGATATCTATGTTCTGAAGTATTGTCATCAACAGAATGAAATAAAATGGTTCAACATCTTTCTGTCAGTTTTATGGAGTGGAGACAACAACATTATGGCAACCAAGATAGTGTAATAACAGAAAGCTGGTGCAGAAGGGGTTTAAAATACTGTCAAAACAGGGTGATTTTGGACAGTTTCGAGATTATTTTAACTATAACTTTCATAGATTTTATCAGGTTTCATTGTTTTTTACGGAAGTGATGGGGTATATGCATAACCAATAAAATATCCAAGAAACAGAAAGTCAATGTGCATCTACTTTCAACTGAGACAGACAAAATAAAGTGTCCAAAATCACCCCCTGGACTTGGGTGATTTCGGACACACGTGTATTTTAAATCTCTGTCTGGTGTTTTGAAGTGTATGGGATGATTTCGGACGCAAATTGACTTTTTTTATATTCTACTTTCTTTCTGTTTGGTTTTTGATCTCAAACTGATTTCTTTAAAATTCATGGGTCATAATAACACCAATCTTGAACACCTTTCTTATTTTTATGCGTTCTCAGCAGTGTCTGAAATCACCACACCAAGTACACAATTTCGAAAAAACCTCTTTTACTTTGAAACTTCCCACAAAACTCGTGACAAACTGATACAAAACTTCTCACAATGCCACAGCCTACTGATCTTGTTGGCAAATGATGCTACAATACTTTTCCACCAGTTGCAACAACAGAAAGTTTCCACTCCATAACACAGCACGAACTTTTGACAATGAGGCTGTCCAACTGATTACTGCATAAATAAACAATTGATCCAAATGCGGGAGCGTGGGATGCGGGAATTACAGTCTCGTGCATAAAATAAGCAGCTTGCAGATGTGGAAATTAGCGCTAATTCGTTGCTCTGTCATGGGAAAGAAAAGATAAACCATATCGCCCGAAATCACCCCAGTGTTTGAAATCACCCCGTTTGACAGTACACTATTATTGAATGACTTACAGGAAGGGAGGAAAACAAAGTTATACATGTATTTTATCAGGGTTAGCCAAAATTGCTTGTTCTTTCACTACTTAAAATAATATATGAATATAGCTGTTCACTCAGCAAAATGCTTCCACACTTAGCACCAGTGTCTTTGAAGACAATACCTCTGTCTTCAGTGTTTAAAATCAGAAGGTCACGATAATTGGGCGGGAGGGGGGGGGGGGGCACAAAAATGTTGTGATCTTGTAGTACAAGTGGAGTTTCATCTCATTATTCCTTCCATCTGCATAACTTCTGTATCTTCAGTGCTGCCATGCCATCACTATCTAATTCATTAGGGCCCAAGAAGTTTACACTGCCAGAGAATTACCAAATGGAGAGTTGAAAACTGTTTCATTCTAGATCATTATTAGCTTCTTTGATTTGTACATGAGAAGCTAACTGTGGGTCTGTTCATCTATATTCTGAAATCTACTTAACTATTTTTGTGGAAACAACTCCTTAGTCTCTATCAGAGTACTGCATACTGAAACCATCTAACAAAGTGCCTCTTGTTTGAGTGACGTTGTGAGTCTTTTTAAAAGACCAACTCTCTTACAATGTGCCACTTGTGCTTTCCACTAGTTTATTGTCTTCTATATTGGTTAATTCTAGATTTGATGTCAAAAACTCTGACTCAAATGTATGTTAGAGAAAAATGTTATTTAGACAAAAACAAATGTCAGGGAGACTACTGAAGTCTAACAAAGCAGCCACTATGTTAGGCCCTTGATTTATGACAGAAGGTGCCAACTACAGAAATATGCAAGGACTCGAATCAGCACTGATAAAAATTTTTTCCTCGTTGAGAAATGGGGCAGTAAACACTACTTTGTTCTCCATATGCCACATTTCACTGTCATGTTAGTGTAGGTTACTTTTCATGCATCTTCCATCCACAAATCAGTTTGGAAAGAGGCTCTTTTACTGGTAATAGCAGCAGAAGTGAATCAGTTGAAGTCCGTGAGATGACCTGTCAGCTTTGACCAATGTCATCATACCTGAGTTAAAGACGGTAGTTTGTTTACCCACAGATTATAGATTATGATTTTGTGTTTAAAAAGTGATCTGTAGCTTCTCTATCAGTTAGGTGTAGGTTAACCGAGAGGGTTTGTTTCCCCCCTGCAAGTGAGTGCTGAATGCACAAATTTTTGGGCTGAGATCTGTGATCGATGGTACAATTTGCTGTGGTAATCTGTAATTTTACATGTGGTTCCTGAAGAGGGGCAGCAGCTTTTTCAGTAGTTGTAGGGGCATTGGACCATTGACTGAGCTGGCCTTGTACATCAGCTAATGTGGCTTTCGCAAATCGTGAACGGCTGAAAGCAAGAGGAAACTATAGCCATTACTTTACACTAGGACATGTAGCTCTACTGTATGAATATATGATGATGGCATCCTCTCAGTTAAAATATTCTAGAGGTAAAGTAGTCCCCCATTCGAATCTCCAGGCAGGGTCTACTAAGAAGGATGTGGTCACCAGGAAAGACAACACTGACATTCTATGGATTGGAGTGTGGAATGTTAGATTCCTTAATCGGGTAGGGAGGTTAAAAAATTTAAAAAGATATATGGATAGGCTGATTTTAGATATAGTGGGTATTAGTGAAGTTCGGTGGAAAGACGAACGGGAATTCTGGTCAGGTGAATACAGCATTATAAATACAAAATCAGTTGGGGGTATTACAGAAGTAGCTCTAATTATGAGTAAGAAAATAGGAATGCGGGTAAACTACTATGAGCAGTGCAGTGATATTCTTGTAGTAGTCAAGATAGATATGAAGTGAATACCAACCACAGTAATGCGGGTTTATATGCCAACTAGCTCTGCCGAAGATGAGTAAATTGAAGAAATTTATGAGGAGATAAAGGAAATTATTCAGAAAATTAAGGGAGAGGAAAACTTAATTGTTATGGGAGACTGGAATTCAGTAGTAGGAAACAGAAGGGAAGCAAAAATAGTAGTGAATATGAACTGGGCAAAAGAAATGAAAGATGAAGCTGCCTGGTAGAATTTTGCACACAACATAATTTAATCATAAGAATCAGGAAAGAATGTTGTATACATGGAAGAGACCAGGAGACACCAGAAGGTATCAGATAGATTTTACAATGGTAAGACAGAGATTTCTGAACCACGTTTTAAACTGTAAAACGTACCCAGGGGCAGATATATACTCTGGACATATCTTATTGGTCATGAACTGCAGGATGAAATTGAAAAAAACTGCTGAAAGGAAGGAAAATAAGGAAATGGAACCTGGATAAATTCAAAGAAGCTGAAGTTGTTGATAATTTCTGAGGGAGCTTGAAGTAACAATTGACAGAAATGGAGAAATAAAACAGTAGAAGAGGAATGGATAGCATTTAGAGATGAAGTAGTGGAAACAGCAAAGAACAAAATAGGTAGAAAGGCAAAACCTACAAAAAAATCCTTGATATCACATGAAATACTAAATTTAATTGATGAGAGGAGAAAATATAAAAATGCAGTAAATGAAACAGGAAAAATGGAATACAGATGTCTAAGAAATGAGATTGACAGGAAGTGCAAAATAGCTTAGATTAGTTTTTCGTTCCGTAAATCCATGTTGAGGAGATCCTCGTGGATGTGGAACATGTAAAGAAACAAAATTTACAAGTTGAATAATAGATAATACTATTAATATAAATACAGATACATACATTTTTTCAGCTGATAATATAATAATACTAATATAGTATGAGTACTGATACATGTACCATTTGGTGCAATTTAGAAATTCACTAATGGAGTAGAAGGAGTTGGCCACTAGTAAGTCTTCTAGGTTCCTCTTAAACTGATCTTCATTTTTAGCTAAATTTTTTATACTCGATGGTAAATTATTGAAAATGTGTGTTCCTGAGTAGTGGACCCCCTTTTGAACTACAGTAAGTACTTTCCTTGTGTAGATCATTTTTACCCCGAGTATTGTATGTATGAACTGAGCTGTTTGTTGGGAAAAGGGATATATTATTTATGACAAATTTCATTAAGGAATAAATATACTGAGAGGCAGTAGTTAATATACCCAGTTCTTTGAAGAGGCTTCTACAGGACGTCCGTGAATTTACTCCACAAATAATACGTATTACACGTTTTTGGACTCTGAAGACTTTTGACTGACTTTAAGAGTTACCCCAAAATATTATACCATATGACATTATGGAATGAAAGTAAGCAAAGTATGCAAGCTTTGTTATTTTTTATGTCTCCTGTGTCTGACAACACTCGTATGGAAAATACAGATTTGTTGAGTCGTTTCTGCAGTTCTAAGGTGTGATCCTCCCAACTAAATTTATTATCAAGCTGTAATCCCATGAATTTAATACTGTCAACCTCTTCTATCTGCTCTTCTTCATACTTAATGCATATTCTGACAGGAAATCTCTTACATGTTCTGAACTGCATGTAGTGAGTCTTTTCAAAGTTTAATGACAATGAGTTGGTTTTAAACCATTCATTAATGTTCATGAAAATATCATTAGCAGACCTTTCTATAACTATGCTTGGCGTACTTTTTATTGCAATACTTGTATCATCTGCAAACAAAATGAACTCTGCTTCTGGTAGTGTAACTGATGAGATGTCATTAATGTACACAAGAAAATGCAATGGCCCTAAGATGGATCCTTGTGGGACACCACATGTAATTTCTTCCCAATCCGATGATGACTGTTGGCTTATTTCACTAGTCACTTGCACTGACACCCTTTGTTTCCTGTTAGTGAGGTACGACTTGAACCATTTTGCAGCATTTCCTGTGACCCCATAGAATTCTAATTTACTTAAAAGGATGTTATGGTTCACACAATCGAATGCCTTTGATAAATCACAGAAAATACCTGCTGCTTGCAATTTATTATCGAATGAATTAAGTACATTCTCACTGTAAGTGTAAATAGCCTTCTCAATATCGGAAACTTTCAGAAATGGGTCTGTAGTTTGATGGTATCTCTTTATCCCTCTTCTAAGCAGGAATGGCTAGAAGGCAAATGCAAGTCTGTAGAAGAATGTTTAAATATAGGGGGTAAATCGATATTGCCTACAGGAAAATGAAAGAGGTGTGTGGAAACAAGATAAGCAGCTGTATGAATATAAAGAACTCAGAAGGAGAGCGAGTTCTCAGCAAAGAAGAGAAAGCTGAAAGGTGGAAAGAGTACATAGAGGAGCTCTACAAAGGAAATGAATTTACAGACAATATTGTAATAAGGGAAGAGGAAACAGATGAAAATGAAATAGGAGATAATATACTGAGAGAAGAATATGACAGAGCACCAAAAGACCTAAGTAGAAACAAGGCCCCTGGAGTGGACGACATTCCCTAAGAATTACTTAAATCTCTGGGACTGGAAGAGTCAGCCATGACAAAACTGGGAAATACCCACAGACTTTAAGAAAAATGTAATAATTCCCATTCAAAAAAAATTGTGTGTGTCTTTTGAAATGAGGTCCATTAGAGATTGAATATTTTTAGCTTGGCTTCAGAAATAGGCTTCTTTTTTGGCCATAGAGGCGTCAAAAGGACATGAAATTGACTCTTGTTTTGCATTCGAGGTGGTCGATCTGCAGATTTCTTCCTAGTGTCAACTTCAAATGGCTCATCACGAAAGTTAGTTTTGAACACTATATTGAATTGTTTGCCTTTAAACTGATCTATCTCTCTCACCTTGAACTGTCTATTTTCTCATTCCAGGAGTTGGTTCTGCGATTTACTATCGTTTTTTCTATATTTGGAGCACTCTTGAAATCTTCAACCTTCATTCAATCAACTTTAAGAGGTGTGATTCTTGAGTTTCTCCCGGCGTATTTGATAATCAAAATATTCATGGATTTACTGCCAGTCTGTAGTGTCCAACGGGCACAATATTTCTGCAATCATACATGTCGCCATGTCGCCATCATCAGGTGAACAGACGGACTGAGCTCCTGGAAACGCGCCAGCACGGAGATCCGCACGCTACGGCTACTTGAAGGGAACTGGGTTCTAGCCCGGTAGCGGGCGATTTAAATATCCTCGGCCTGCGGAGCGACCCCTCCGTGGTCCGCGCCCCGCGCCTTGGTCATACAGTGGAACCGATTGCGACGGCGTCTGAGACAATGTCGGTGTGAGGGCTCTGTCCGCCGTGGTCGTCACTATGTTACGTCTGCTAGATTTACTCTTAATTAGCCCAATTGCTGGTTCCCAAGCTTTGCTAAGATTATAGCCAAGGTCACGGTTTATGAGGTTGTCAGTTGTGCGAATTTCAATGGCCTCTCTAGCAACGCAGTCCCAGTATCTCGACGTCTGTACCAGAATCCTAGTGCTTTCATACTCCATCGCGTGACTCTCCGACAAACAATGTTCAGCGACCACCGACTTGCTCGGATACACCAATCGTGTGTGCCTCTGGTATTCAACGCATCGATCCTCGACAGTATGCATCGTCTGCCCAATATATGACTTACCACACTGACACGGAATCTGGTACACGCTGGCCTTCCTCAAACCGTGATCATCTCTGGCGCTCCCCACTATTCCACGAATTTTATTCGGCAGACAAAAGACAGTTCCAACATGGTGTTTCTTCAAAATGCGGGCGACCTTCCCCAAGAGTGCGCCAGTACATGGAATGAATGCAGTGCCTACATCCTCCCTCGTGTTTTCATCCGTTTCCACAGGTTGTGCTGTAGTGGTTGGGCGGAGAGCCCACTGAATCTGCCACTCTGAGTACCCATTTTTTCGGAATACAGTTCTCAGTTGTTCCAATTCCTGGAGTAGACTCTCTGCATCGGAGATAGTGTGCGCCCTATGTACTAGAGTTTTAAGTACCCCATTCCTCTGTGAAGGGTGGTGACAGCTGTCTGCATGTAGATACAGATCAGTGTGCATTGTCTTCGGATACACACCATGAGGAGATGTATCACAGCATGAAGAAATATGAAAAGTTGCACCACCGTAAATGTCGCTTGCTAAGTACTCTTGCCTTTCTAAAGAGATGTTGTTCCGAGAATGTTGTTCCAAATTTTGCTAAGGTTATGCATCACATTGATTCTGCAGCAGCCAAGAGAATTAAGAAACGGGCCTGCCTCACATTGCTTTATGAGAGAGTGCATTTCACCCGCCGTAGCCTTGAATTCATCTCACTGGAACTATTCAAACTGCATTTGCAACTGGCTAGTCACTTCACTTCTTTTTCCTGGGATTGGATTGATGGTGTTACCGGGGTTGCAGCCGATTACGCCCATGAGAAGACAACGGGACGTCAAACAGCTAAGTTCTCACACCTCCTTGAGAAACCATCTCTGAAGGTTCCGTGCAACACTGTCATTAATCTGAGTGGCATAGAGTTGAGTGATGATGCGGTCTCGGTTTTGGAGAAAGGACTTAACTTTGCTCCTACCCCCAAATTCACACTGGTCGCAGAAATTATTAGTGCTGTTGAACAGGTTGCAGCTCGACTTCCACCTGAATCAGCTGAGGAAATACATCTTGAAACTTGTCGTGCATTGACGAAATCCAAGCCCATGAAGTCGAACATCACTAGTAAAGAGAGGGCAGCAATTCGTGACCTGAGGGAGCGCCCTTAAATTGTTGACTACCGGCTGACAAAGGCAATGCTATAGTTGTTGCCTCCCATAAAGACTACAGTGAAAAGATGTAGAGCCTGCTAAATGATGATTCCTATCGGAAGATCAGTGTTGACCCCACAAAGAAGGTGGAGAACAAGACGAGGGTGCTTCTCAAGGATGCAGGTTTACCAGAGGGTGTCGCCCAGAAACAGCTACCTCAAGGTCCGGTACCACCAATACTTTATGGACTCCCTAAGGTTCACAAAGATGGGGTGCCGCTACGTACCATCAGAGCACCTACATATTTGTTGGCCAAATAATTGATGGGAATATTAAGTCCTTATGTGGGTAAATGCCCTCATCACATCCGTAATTCCGTGGATTTTGTTAAACCCCTTAACAGCTTCAGGCTGGATAAGTCAGATATCATGGCAAGTTTTGACATTGTTTTGCCACTTCGAGAGTCACTAGATTTGATTGGTCAGAAGTTTGACAAGAAGACCACCGAACTTTTTTTTTTCTTTTTTCTTATTTTCTTTCCAATGACGAATACTACGAACAACCGGAGGGAGTCACCATGGGTAGCCCACTCTCCCCTGTGGTCGCAAATTTGTACATGGAGAATTTCAAGGAGGAAGCCCTGGCATTGTCCGAATGGAAACCTACTTGCTTTTTACGTTACGTGGACGACACTTTCGTCATCTGGTCACATGGTATGGATAAATTCCTTGACTTTCTTACACATCTTAAGTCCATACACCCCAACATCAAACAGAGGGTAAATTGCCATTTCTTTACGTCTTGGTCAAGAGAAGAGCTGATGGCACCCTGGGTCATGGTGTGTATCGGAAGACAACGGACACTGATCTGTATCTACATGCAGACAGCTGTCACCACCCTTCACAGAGGAATGGGGTACTTAAAACTGGTATATATAATTAATAACTCATATAAAAAATAGAAATTGGATGACTTACCCAAAGCACAGGCCCGTCAAAAGACACAAATAAAATCACACACAAATACACATACAAGCTTTCGCCACCGCTGGTAGCTTCTTCAGGAAAAGAAGAGGGAAGGAGGGGAAAAAGGGAAGGATACGGGTTCTAAAGGAAGTGGAAAAGGAGTCATTCCAATCCCAGGAGTGGAAGGACATACCTTAAGAGGACAGAAGGAAAGGCAAACAAGCGATCCAGTTTTATGTTAGTAACAGTTGTTGTTGTTGGCTGTTTAAGAGGAACAAAACTGCAATGGTCATCAGTCCCCCATTCCATCTCTAGGCATCAAAAGTATATCCAAACACATGACAGATAATACGCCCAGAGTTTAAAATTGCGAAGTGGGAGAGGAGTCCCACTGAGTCCATAAAACATCATCAAGAATAACAAGACAAAACGAAAAGACGGTTACACAAAGACAACTTACAACAAAGAAACCGATGGCCGTGGTTGACCGACCATAAGAATAAAAAAGGAAAAGTCAACCACTCGGTAACACACAGAAATCTCCAGTTAGAGCGAATGATAAAAAAACCCTGCCCGTATAAAACGTAAAATGGTATCTGCCATTGCAGCATCGTCACCTAAAACATCTGATAAAACGGCAGGGAGGTTAAAATTCCGCCACAAAGCAGCTAAAACGGGGCAGTCCAACAATATGTGGACGATTGTCAGACAGGAGCCACACCAACATTGGGCTGGGTCCTCACCCCGAAGGAGATGTCCATGGGTGAGCCACGTATGCCCAATGCGGAGGCGACACAAGACCACTGAGTCCCGTCGTGAACCGCGCATGGAGGAGCGCCATGCAACCGTCGTTTCCTTGACCACCCGGAGCTTGTTGGGCGTGCGCAGGCTACGCCACTCAGTATCCCAAAGCTGACGTACTCGCTGGCGCAACAATGAACGGAGATCAGAAGCCGGGAGGCCAATCTCTAGACAGGACATACCGACAGCCTGCTTGGCAAGCCTGTCAACACGTTCATTGCCCGGGATACCAACATGACCCGGAGACCAGATGAACACCACCGATCGCCCGGACTGTGTAACGGCATAAAGTGTGTCCTGAATGGCCAACACCAGGGTAGACCGCGGATAACACTGCTCCAGAGCTCGGAGGCTGCTCAGGGAGTCGCTGCAAACAACAAAAGACTCGCCTGAGCAAGACCGGATATGCATGAGAGCTCTGTGAGCTCTGTGAATGGCCACCAGCTCTGCAGTGTAAACACTGTAGCCATTCGGCAGAGAGTGCTGTTCCACATGGTCACCATGAGTATACGCAAATCCCACACAGCCATCAACCATGGAACCATCAGTGTAGATCAGGTCATAACCACGGAACTCCGCTATGATAGCCGAGAACTGACGGCGGAGCACCTCCAGTGGAACTGAGTCTTTGGGCCCATGGGCCAAGTCCAGCCAAGTAGACGGCCTTGGCAAACACCACGGAGGTGTACGTGCATGGGCCCAATAGGAAGATGGAACGGGAGAAGACTCAAGCTCCTGCAGGAGAGACTGAACCCGATAGGCAATCGTATGACCTGATCTGGGGCGTCGCTGATAGGGACGGACTACCACATCAGGAAAGAGGAGACGATGGTTCGGGTGGCCTGGGGAGCAATACACATGGGCTGCGTAAGCCGCAAGTAGGTGTTGGCGTCGGATCCCCAAAGGTGGAACCCCAGCCTCCACTAGTAAGCTGTTCACTGGGCTGGTGCGGAAGGCACCCGTCACGATGCGAACCCCACAGTTGTGAATGGGGTCCAGTAGGTGCAGTGCCGAAGGTGCCGCAGACCCATAGGCAATGCACCCAAAATCGAGACGGGACTGCACCAGCACCGTGTATAGCCGCAACAGTGTGGAGCGGTCGGCACCCCAGTTCGTATGACCCAAGTGTCTGAGAAGGTTGAGATGGCGCCAGCACTTCCTTTTCAGCTGACGAATGTGGGGGAGCCATCTCAGCCGAGCATCAAAGACCAGTCCTAAAAACCGATGAGTTTCTACTATGGTAAGCAGTTCGTCATTAAGATAAATTTCAGGGTGCGGGTGGACAGTCCGACGCCGACAGAAGTGCATCACTCTGGTCTTGGCGGCGGAAAACTGAAAGCTGTGGGTAAGCACCCAGGTCTGCGCCTTCCGAATAGCACCCTGCAACCTGTGCTCGGCAACTTGGGTGCTGCAGGAACTAAAAGAGAGACAACAGTCTTCAGCATAAAGTGAAGGGGACACCGCCGATCCAACCGCTGTCGCTAAACCGTTGATGGCAATTAAAAACAATGGAATGCTTAAAACAGAACCCTGAGGAACCCCGTTTTCCTGGATATGAGAGGAGCTCAGGGAAGCACCAATTTGAACACGAAAGGTACGGACAGCTAAAAAATTCTGGATAAAAATCGGCAGGGAGCCCCGGAGGCCCCAGTCATATAAAGTGTTGAGGATGTGTCGTCGCCAGGTGGTATCGTATGCTTTGTGCATATCAAAGAAGATGGCAACAAGGTGATAGCGTCTGGAAAAGGCTGTGCGGATTGCAGACTCGAGGTACACCAGATTGTCGGTGGTAGATCGACCATGGCGAAAACCGCCCTGGCATGGAGCCAGTAAGCCTCGAGTCTCCAGAATCCAACACAACCGATGACTGACCATCTGCTCCAACAGTTTGCATAGAACGTTAGTCAGGTTAATGGGCCGATAGCTATCCAAGGAAAGAGGATGTTTATCTGGTTTAAGCACAGGAATGATGATACTCTCCCGCCACTGTGAAGGGAAAACACCATCACACCAAACGCGGTTATAAACTGTTAGAAGATTACGCCAGCTGTCTACTGAAAGGTGCTTCAGCATTTGGCTATGGATGCTATCAGGCCCAGGCGCCATGTCAGGACATAAGTTAAGAGCACTGAGGAGCTCCCACTCAGTGAAAGGAGTGTTGTAGGATTCAGAGCCGCGGGTACGAAAGGAGAGAGACTGGCGTTCTACCCTCTCCTTTACTGTACGGAAGGCTGGTGGATAATTTGCAGAGGCAAAAGCGCGGGCATAATGCTCGGCAAACATCTCTGCAAGTGTGGCTGGGTCCGTACAGAGAACTCCATTTGTGGAGATTCCGGGTATTCCTGCCAGAGACTGTATTCCCTTTAACCGCCTGATCTTACTCCAGACCTGCGAGGCTGAGGTACCTGTCCCAATGGTGGAAACGTACCTCTCCCAGCACTCCTGTTTCCGTCTTCTTATTAGCTGGCGAGCACGAGCGCAAAGCCTTAAAGTAATGAGGTGCTCTTGAGAGGGGTGCCGTTTGTATCGCTGTAAGGCCCGCCTGCGGTCTTTAATGGCCTCAGCGACCTCCGGCGACCACCACGGCACTGTCTTACGCCGTGGGCACCCTGATGTACGCGGAATGGTAGTGTTCGCAGCAGAAATAATAGAATGCGTGGCGCTCTCGACCACCACATCGATGGTCTCGAGTGGGGGAGGGCCAACGATGGCAGCAGAAGCATAGTTAGCCCTGTGCAGAACCCACCTGGGTTGGCGTGCTGGGGACTCGCGTTGTGGGAGTGACAAAAAGACAGGGAAATGGTCACTGCCACACAAGTTGTCATGGGCTCTCCAGTGAACAGATGGTGGAAGGCTGTGGCTGCAGATCGACAGATCAATGGCTGAAAATGTGCCATGTGCCACACTAAAATGTGTGGGGCACCTGTATTCAAGAGGCAGAGGTCGAGTTGAGTTAGTAAATCCTCGACAACCCTGCCATGACCAGAGATCGTAGAACCACCCCACAAGGGACTGTGGGCATTGAAGTCGCCCAACAGTAAGAAAGGTGGGGGTAGTTGAGCAACGAGTGCAGCCAAGACGTTCACAGATAAGTCACCATCTGGCGACAAGTAGATACTGCAGACGGTAAACTCCTGTGTGGTCCTCACCCTGACAGCCACTGCTTCTAATGGTGTTTGAAGGGGCACGGGTTCACTATACACAGAGGTGAGGACATACACACACACTCCACCTGAGACCCTGTTATATATACTACGGTTGCAGTAAAATCCCCTGTACCCACGAAGGGCAGGGGTCCGCATTGCTGGAAACCAAGTTTCCTGAAGAGCAATGCAGAAAGCAGGTGTCGTGCTCAGAAGCTGCCGTAGCTCAGCCAGGTGGGGGAAGAAACTGCCGCAGTTCCACTGGAGAATGACATTGTTCGAGTGCTGGGAAGACATGAATGAGACAAATGAGGGGGTCATACCTCAGCATCACTTGCATCCACCGATGGAGGTTTATCAGCTTCAGTGACCGGTTTGTCAAGGGCATCCCTGAGAGTGAGGTCCTCGGGTGACGCAAGAATCTCCACCTCATCCTCAGAAGTAGAGGCGGTGGCAGAGGGGAGTGGTGGCACTGAGGCCACCGTGGATTCTTGTGATGTGCCTTTCTTTGGCCTTTGTTTTCCCCTCCGTTCCCTCGGGGGCTTCGCCGGTGGGAGGTGCTCCTCGGACTCAGCCACAGGGACTGAGGAGGAGCGCGAAGCCCTACGACCAGCAGTCTGCGGGCACGCCTGATGCTGGTTAGTGCCGCTATCGACACTGGCGGAAGGGAGCGTCCCAAGGGACCCCTTCCGTGTGAGGGAAGCCGGAGGAGGTTGTTCTTTCTCCGGCGGTGAGGTGGTAGCTGATCCCGAGGCTTTCGCCTTGGGAGCTTTGGAAGGATGGCCCCCAACCTCCGTGGGGGCAGGCTTAGGTTGGCGGCCCTGGGGGCCCACAGGAACAGAGGAAGTATAAAATACTGTCGCCGCCAAGGAGAGTGGCGACGACATCACTGCTGCGAATGTGTTTTTCATTGTTACCGGGTGCAGACGATCGAACTTTTTCCTTGCCTCATTATAGGATATACGATCCAGGGTTTTATACTCCGTAATTTTCCGCTCCCATTGAAGTGCGGGACATTGCGACGAGCAGGGAGGATGGTTCTGACCACAGTTGACTCAGATGGGAGGCGGTGTACATGGGGCGCCCGGATGTGCTGGAAGCCCGCAGTCCCTACATGTAGCACTGAACATACAACGGGAAGACATGTGGCCGAACTTCCAGCATTGGAAGCACCTCACAGGGGGAGGAATATAAGGCCGTACATCAACACGGTAAACCATCACCTTCACCTTTTCGGGCAATGTATCACCCTCAAAGGCCAAGATGAAGGCACCAGTTGCGGACCTATTATCCTTTGGGCCCCTATGGATGCGCCAGATAAAATGAACGCCCCGTCGTTCAAGGTTTGCCCGTAGCTCGTCGTCTGTCTGGAGCAACAAATCCCGGTGGAAAATTACTCCCTGAACCATATTCAGCGACTTGTGGGTAGTGATGGTCACCGCAACGTCACCCAGCTTGTCACAAGCGAGTAGCGCCCGTGACTGGGCCGGGGATGCTGTGTGGATGAGAACAGAACCGTTGCGCATTTTAGAAATGGAGTCCACTTCCCCAAACCTGTCCTCCAGATGGTCCACAAAGAACTGAGGCTTGGTCGCTGTAAATGAGTCCCCATCAGTCCTCCTGCACACGAGATATCAAGGAGCATAATCTTCACCCTGTTTTGCGGCCCGACGTCCCTCCCAAGGCGCGGTCAGGGAGGGGAACGTTTGGGGGTCGTACATGGAGGCATTAAACTTTCCCTTCTTAGAGACGGCGGTTGTACGTCCGCCAACGTCACCCGATTTTTGTCTCTTCATTGTGGGTGATCCGCCCCGATGCCACCCACTCCGATCAGGGGCTCTCCTCATGGGCGCCACCCAGCCACAGCAACGTCACCTGGTGGGATGACCGTTGCCGGGAGTCCTGATACCCCACAGAGACAAGCATCGACTCCTTGGCTTGAATGAGGAGTATGCAGCTCTGGCACCAGTAGAGCGATCCCTGTGTTGTCAGGGGTCTACAGCCAAGAGGGTACATGACGACCCCACCACAACGGATTGGCTACCGTGTTGGCTTTCTGGTGCTATGTGAACCATCAAAAAGGAGAGTGCTGAGATAGCAGTGCACAATGGACACGACTTGCACGGAAAAAAGAAACGACATGCCCAGTGGCAGAATAGGATCTGCAGTCGCAAGTCCATTCCATGATGGGTGCTTAAGATGGCATGGCACGAGAATTACACGTTGCACCACGTAAGGTGTCCTTCCCCAAATGGTTCGCTCTTCTGAAAAATTTTGAAAAATGGAGGGTCAAACCCACATAGGGGACCACAGATGGAAAGCCAAAAAGTATGAAGACTCCTTTTAGTCGCCTCTTACGACAGGCAGGAATACCGCGGGCCTATTCTTACCCCCGAACCCGCAGGGTGGGTTAGTAACAGTACCAGTTCCAGTTAGATCTGTTAATCAGTTGGATGGAGCCGGATTTAAATAAAAGAAGTTGAGAGAAATAGTGTTTCATTTATTTATAGAATCCAGTGAGATACATATAAAATAAATTAAGACTGAAATATGTGTAAATGATAAAATTAATTTTCAATGCAACTATATTGTAGTGTCCCCAATAATTAACCAAAATAGACCAGAACATTCCAGTTGCGCTCATTAACTTTGACAGTACATGCTCCACTATTCATTGCAAAGGAGTGTGACAGTGCTGTTTTGTTGTACATGCACAGTGCTTATTGCTCAACCAAGCCACACGGTGTCTGGTAAGATGATTAAACTTGCATGTGCAACAGGCTGATTGGATAATTTCAATGCTAATTAAACCAAAAACAACCCAAAATATCAATTTTTTCCTGAACAATTTTTTCTCAGCACCCTGAAACACCTTTACAAGCTTTTCAGATTGGTTTTGACCTTCCTGTTATCCTCCCCCCCCCCCCCCGCCCCAAATACACACAAACTCTCTCTCTCTCTCTCTCTCTCTCTCTCTCTCTCTCTCTCTCTCTCTCTCTCTCTCTCTCTCTGAGCTCTGCTGGTGGGTGAGTGAGAGAACAAATATAGTATACTTCATGAACATTCATGGAACTTGTGGGACACGACCGATGCTTTGACATACGGATGCCGCAGGGTTGCAAGTATTTTCGAATCTGAAGCACACACACACATGCGATGTCCTAAACTCATAATTATACCAAATGTCAACTTCCTCTTTCATCTCAGTGGTACTGTCATTATCAACTTTTAACAGGTAGTAATAGTTCATTTCCTGGATTAGTCATGAGGTGAGCGATCCAAGTCGGTTCAGAACTGTCATTCTTTCAGAAAGGATACAAAAAGAAGGCAATATAAAAATTAAAGAAACAAAATGCTCAGGAAAATATTTAATGGTGTGATTGGTTGGTGCAGGCAAACCCAATGAGATGCATAACAATCTGCGGTTGGGTAAAGATTGGGCAGATGTGCGATAGGAGTACAAAAAGATACACTTGTTTTGCATAATGTTCTTAATGTTCCATGTTCCCTTTGGCTTTAGAACATCAGTTTGTTAGATGAAACACAGAGACATACAAACATGAAATGAAACATACTATGTAAATTAAGATCAAGTTTAGGCATGCTAATGCTAATATGAGTGCAGGGGACATTAGGCCATTCGCTACATTCACAGGTCCATCTATTACAGATCCATTGTAAGTATGCATTAAATTAGAAGCAAAATATGGGGTATCAATGCACTCATATGCATTACCTGTAATTGCTGCTTAAATTAAGGTACATTCAGCAGCATTGAAAGCTGTATAGGAGGAACGTGTTGAGGTTGCAATTAACTTTCAGACTGAGAATTACACAACAAATCATGAATTGACTGCCCGTAATGTAACTGATCATTATAATTATTTCAAAATGTTTCTGTTTACCAGCAAACTGATATATCAATCTCAAACAGCTGAAAATATTAATGGGGCAACAATACAAGAAAGTAGAAACCCATAGTTAATATGTGCTATTTTGAAAGTTGTACCATTTGTGACAAACTGAGCCACCTAGATCGCAAAAGCGCTGCCCTCATGAATGATCCATGTCTGTGGGGTTCTGCTCATTGCCTGAATGTGGTTCTGAGGACCACATTTACTCCTTGGTAGTTCAAAATCTGTACGGCAAGGGAGGGCAGACGATAGCAGGGTTAGGTCGTACTGCTGTGGCTTTTCAAAGATATTCCAACAAGAGCTTTAAATGCTCATTATTAAGATGAGAGAACATAATTATGTCTTCACTACTAGCCTTGGAGAGACTGAATCGTAATGTTTAACAAGTAACTCACAGTATAATAGCAAAATATCTCTTTATGCTAATGTCAATGAAATTATGAGAATATATTGTATAATTCACAGGTATATAATGTATTAAGACAATGTCCTTAGGAGAAACTCGCACAGGTTCTGCAAGTATGCAGTGATATTGAGTGGTTACCCCAACACATTGCAAATAAATAAATACTTTATATCAGTATCAAGAGTGCAAAATTCCATCAAGATCTTAATAAAATTCTGTACATGAAGTACGCTCCCCCATGCACAACACAAATTTTTATGTATAAGTCACCTTCCCATTCTTTTGAATGTGAAGTGTGCAAAATTTCATCAAAACTGTAGATTTTGTGGAACTCTACAAGAGAGTACCCTCTGCCATGCGCTACACAAATCGTATGTAAGAGTGACCTTCCTCTTGTTTTTAAGTTGAAATATGTAATATTTAATCAAGAATGGAATAAAAGAGCACATTGATATGAATAACTAACACACAGACACTATATTTAAATATAAGCAAGCACGTACAAAGCTAAACACCATGCCTGTTGTATGTATTGTGACAACTTGCGAGTCTTTGGTAACAGTCATGGACTCGCCGAGCTCCCCTCTACTCACCAGGCTTGCTGTACTCTTGGGCCTGCCAGTTCAGCTTGCTGTACCCAGAAGACAAGTCAGCTTGCAGTACCTGTGGCCCATGGGCCTGCCATGCCCATGTGCCCAGCGAGTTGGCTCGCCTGCCTGCACCGAGTTCGTGTAACCGACAACACAGCTTGTGAATTTGTTTCTGGCTAAAACCCAACTCGGTGATGACAGGCAAGCCCAGTCAGTGGACCCATGGGTACAAGGGACCGAGCAAGAGATATCAGTAGGCCCACTGACGGGCTTCAAGTGACTTTTTGGAACCTGTTTCGGATCTCTACTCACCACCCCTCCCTTCCTTCATAATAAACTGTTAAAAACAGTCTTGCTAATGTGGTTGGACATGGCAGTCATAAGTATGCTCTTTTTCTGTTGAAGGGTGTGGGCAAAAATTTAAGGTAGTGAATGTGTTTGTCTTTACAGTGATTTGCTACCTATGCTCATATTACTGAAACTGAATTTGTGACATATTTTAGGTTCTTCCATCTGTTAATAAGATGTTTAATCCACAGTTAGGATTACATACATTTACATTACCACAGGATGGATGGATAACGGCATGAATCACAATTCAATTGGTGTTTTAATTATTTTATGTTATCCAGATTTCAACTCTAAATAGCTGTCTTCGATGCATTGTTGGGGTTACTTGAATCCAAACAACTTACATTAGTCAAGTCACTATATAAGTGAGAAAGAGCTTTACACATGGTAACTAACATGATAGAAAAACAGCAAGCTGATTGATGGTCAGAAGAATGAACTGATTATTTAAGGATCCTCTCCGCCTTTAATGATAAGAAGGAATGTTACATTTGAAGTGTATTATGCATTTGAAACTACATCTTTCTTCAGCAAAGGAAAAAAATGTTCTGAGGAACTCAACAATGTACTATAGGATTCCTCCATGAGATGCAGCTTCTTGGATTCAAGTAACTCCAAAAAATCCAGTGAAGATAGCTATTATAACTTACATCTGAATATGCCACAATAATAACAACTCTAACAGAATTATGACTGATTGCTATTACCCACCCATCCTGGTCTTTGTCTATAGACACTGGCACAACTCTTTGTTATGGAATCAAAGCTGATTATTTACATTACATCTACATCTGTGCTCTAAAAATTACACTGGAGCGAATGCACATTTCTGACAGTTCCTTCTCTTTTTTTAGTCTTTGTTATGATTCATTCTACAATTTGAAGATTGTCATTCATGAGGGCATGAGTAGTTGGTATATAGGAAGACTCTGCCAATGACGGTTTGTATGGATCACAAAATTTTACTCGTCAAATTTAAGTACTGTGTTATGGTATTGTTTGTATGGATCACAAATATTTACTTTTCATACTCAGGCAGGAATGGAGTTTCACTTTCATAACCAACATCAGATAATCTCATTCAAATATAGTGTTACATGCACGATATAACCTTAAATATGGTACATAACAAATGGAGTCCTAAAAGGATACGTAATGGGGCCTCTCTTATTGTTCACCTACAGAAATGATCTTACAACAAAAGAATTCCACACTACATTAAATACACTGTGTAAAATCTCTTGGGGTCTGCACAAAACATTAAAACAGAATCAACATATACGTAAGATTAACATTAAAACAGAATAAACACATTGATAAGCTAACCATGAATTTCAGTTCAGGATACTTGCAAGAATCGCTTACCAAGATGACTTAAGACAATAACATTGGCTTATTTTACAAATTTGCATTCTCTGTTGCCTTATGAAACTATCTTTTAGGACAGTGCACCTAAAGTAAATGAAGTAAACAATAACAAAAATTGTGTTAAGTAGACAAATATGAATTTTGTGGAACCTTTTTAAAGGATTTTGTTGTTTTTTTTTTTTCCTATCACTTCCAAATGCATTAGCTTCTTAATTGTTTTTGTTGTTGTTGTTGTTGTGGTCTTCAGTCTGCAGACTGGACTGATGAAGCTCTCCAAGCTACCCTGTCCTGTGCAGGTCTCTTCATCTGAGAATACGTTTGGCAACCTACATCCTTTTGAATTTGCTTACTGTATTTGTCCCCCACAACACTTCCTTCTAATGCTAAGTTGACAATTTCTTGATGTCTCAGAATGTGTCCCACCAATATATCGCTGTTTTTGTTGCTCATAACAAAAATCAGTTACAGGTAAGCATGAATCACACAATTACAATACAAGAAAGAGAAAATATTTAATGTTGAACTTGTCTTCTTGTCTTCAGTTCAGAATTGGAGTCATGAACGCTAGTGGGAAAATGCAACAAGTCTCTGTATATACATCTATTTGTACGATGGATAAAAGACTTTGGCTGCACACTAGTAAATAATGAATATACAGGGTGGGGCAAATAAAAGTGGTCCGGACAACAGAATTTGAGAGTGCAAAGAAACACAGTAGAGAGGAAGAAATACAGTACTAACCAGACTGTTGCAGATGTATAAAGTGAACACCAATCCTCTTTTGGCCAAGCTGCTGAAGGTGGGTGGAAGTTGAATTGCTGAAATTGCTATCATCTCGTCTGTAACATTCTGCTGCAGTTATTGAAGACTATGAAAGTGGTTGTGATACACCTTAGAACCGACTGCTCCCCAAAAAATGTAATCACACACTGACAAATCAAAATCAGTTGACCTGGGTGGCCAACTAGGTCCATTACCAGAATCCTCTGCTAAAAACTCTTGACAAGTTTGAAAATTGTGTAAATGTGCTTCAAGGTTTGGCCACAGTTGGAAGTAATTGGCCACTGCTGGGAGTAACTGTAGGTCTTTCCTCTTCTTGGTTATATGCATACATTCACACCCACTCATCTGGACCACTTAATGCCCCACTCTGTAGCACCTTCACCCATCTGTAGAATATTCATTATTTATTTAAATAAGCAACAAGCTCCCATTTATCATAAATCAAGAAATTCAAAATCTCAAACAGCTCAATGGAAAATTAAAAACATGTCCCATTAACCACCATTTTAGAAAAATCATTTGGATATTTGGATCCAGGGTTCATGTTAGCCATTCTACATGTTTAGTTGTGATAACAGAAAATTTGTATATCAAGTATTAAGCTGTTGTAAACAGGACAAAGTTTACAAATATATGTAAATATTTAATTTGAAAAATGTCGCTGACATCAAGTACCCATGAAGGAAGCTTAGGGTTTAATGTCCCATCGACAGCTTGGTCATTAGAGACAGTACCCATTAAGAGATAACAATAAAAAGTGCACAGTAGTAACATAATTTAAATGAGGAGGCAGCACTGTTTTTAAAATAACTGCTTTATTTTTAATGTAACTGATTAAATGTAACTGGAATGAGCTGACTATCAATAAGTGTGCAGATCAAATTTCTATAATTTACTTGTCTTCTGTTTATGTGAACCATGACTTTTCACCAACTTCATAATATAAGGGATCTCTCTCTCTCTCTCTCTCTCTCTCTCTCTCAATCAATGAATGCACGAACAGAAACACACTCTATAGAGGTAGGCAAATCAGCTTCAGTATGAAATATTAGCTTTCAGCAACCTACTTTCTTAACCAGTATTCTGTGGTGTATCCAGGATCGTGTTCTGGGAGGGCCGAGGTCAAATCATGTTCTTGAGGGGGGGGGGGGGGGGGGGGCGCTGAGGTCTATCACCAAACAGACGTGATTTCTAAAAGATAAAAAAAGTGGAGTTGCCCCTTTACTCATAGGAGAGGCTGCAGCAAGGTCTGGGGTAGGGGATTCCAGGTGGGGTCTGGGGGGTGGGGGTGGGGGTGGGGGGAGGTGGAGCTGCAGCCCAACAGCCCTCTCGCCCCCCCCCCCCCTCCCTGGATACGCCACTGCCAGTATTTGATTTTGGATTATACATTACTTGCGCAGTCAAATTAGTAGAAACTTAAGTGGGACCAATAGTAATTATTGCAGATAACAAAAGTTCAATTGTGTTGAAGGTAGTGGATATTTTGTGATGGGCTGAAGTTTGGAGAAAAATGTTGTTGTTAGAAAGATGAGTGCTTCCACAAATATGAGAATACACAGAGTAGCAGCCTGATAGATGTGTTACAATATTTGCAGTCAGACCCATGTGTTCAAAAAATAACCATAATTATGCATATGTCCATTATTTTGTAAAAGAGTAAATGTGATTATTCACAAAAGAAAGAGAAAAAATGTTCAATCATATTCTTTCACCAAGTCTTTTACAAAATGGATGCACAAAACTGTTAAAAAATTAATATTCCTTATTGTCAGAAAATAAATCACAATTAATAAGTGTTCCACAGGTTACCCAGTATGTGACATAACATTATGATTTTTCATTTTCCAAGCACACTTTGCTCACCAAGTTCATAGGAGCCATATCAAAATCTTAAACTTGTTAAATTGTTAAGTAATGAATATGGCAATTATTTTCACAAATGTGTTTTCTCTGAAAATAAATAGAATAAAATAAAAACACATTACCTTCTTTCCATGAGTACTCCTTCATAGTCTGCAATACCACAATAAATAACAGCACAAATAAATGGAAACGTTCACGGACATCACTACATGAGACTTGGAATAGATTATTTTTATCAAATTTCTTGAAGACACTTCCCTTCAATTCCACAAACTGAAAAAGGACAAAGCAATGAAGAAATTGCAAAATTATTATCAAAATAAAAACTTAGACTTAATACTACTTCGACTCAATGCCACAGATTTCACGTCTTTGTGGCATATCAACAGAATCATTTACCATCTCTGATTTTGGCTGTGAACTAATACTGAAATAATGTCATAAGATTATCTGTTAATAAATAATTGTACTTACATTATTAGACATCATAATTGTTAGCAGAGCTTTATTGTTGGAATTTATAGCTACATTGAGAGTTGTAGCTTGAAACAGCACAAGTAAGCTGTGTAATACTGTTAAAAGTCAAGGAATACACAAACAAAAATTTCCTCTAACACTTTTTTTTTTGTCTGCATAGACAAATTTTAATGTTACCATATTATTGTTATAAACACTCTTTTGTAATTATTTTCTATACAGATTGAATAATTATATGTTTCCGAGACAGATCTACTATCAATTTTATCAATGATAACGAACACAGGCTGAAGCATAGAATTAAAATTTGTACCAAATGAGGGATTTGAATCCAGATTCTCTGGCTTATTAGGCGGATGTGCTTAGTGACTGCACTACCAATATCTTACTAATTAAAAAGGGGAACATAAAGATGGGCTGAGGTGGAACTGGAGTTTGTTTTGCCCAGGGAGAAGTATTTGGAGCATGTACCTAAATGAAATACAAACAACAAAGCTCGGTTAAAATATTTAACATCTTGTTCATGTCCAAATTTGTTACTCATAACCATACAAAAGTTGTTAGAGAAATTAAGAGTGTCAAAAGTAGTATGTGCCTAAATATCAAGTGATATGTGTAGTGAGGTTCGCATTTGACACTAAAGTTTTCTTGGTATTGTACTGTGATATAAAGTGGGGGAAAAAAGCTGTTAATGAAGAAACCAATATTTTGCCTGCCTTCTTTTCAGTCTCAGAGGAAACATTGGTTTCTTCAGTTATGACATGGTACAATATCAAGAAAACCGTTATGTCAACTGCATCAGGACACAGAAAACTATAAAATTATAAGTTCATATTTAGCTAGTCATTATTTAATGATACTATAATTATAAAAATTGTAAGTGTATTGAAGACAGAAAGATGGTCAGGCCCTAATAATTAGAAGTCCAAGAACAGAGCACTGAGCATGCCCAAGTTCAAAAGTGACAGTGTTCACAACTCCAGCAGTCTGTGGAGCTTCAGCTTGGTGTTTACACTGTCGAAAAGAAGCAATGTGGCAGTAACCATACATTATATGTCAAGATTCATTGTAATTTAACTCAATGTTTCATTTCTTACAAAAATAATTATTCGAACACTTAAAACCGATGAAATATAAGAACTCCAGAGTTTATAAATGTAAAGAACAATCATTCAAATTAACTGAAATCAATTTTCTTCTTTATTTATTTATTTAGACCTATGAACATAGTATTTTGAACCTTAATTTGCTACAAATTGTGCAATTGTAGGATTTTTTAGGTGTCACATTGTTTCAAAACTTTCCATTCTATAATAGTATAATCTTTAAACAAACAGTCATAGTAAAAATAATGAAAATGGATGTATTTATTTTCAATTATTTCAACTACCCCCTGGTGTCTCTCTAATATTCAGCAAAGAGTAATGTATCAACTGACTGTCAAATTTCATAGATCTACTTCAATATGGCTGGTGTGATTGACAGCAAGAAAATAACTGCTCTCTTTAAAAATTGTGTTAGTGCTTCTCAAACAGGACATGATTCCACACAAGGATATGGATTAGACAATTTTGAAATAATGGTGAGGTAATGAAATTTCCAATGCCTAGATAAACCCTAGTCTACACAAAGATGGATGAAGAACTGGTCAGGGCAACCCAGAATGTTCCTTTGCCAATATCCAGGAACTAAAGATAATCCATTTCCTGGGCTTGTCAGGAACTACTCTCCGAATATTAAAGGACCAAGAAATTGTAAACTGTAATGCTCTTATTAAAGAACCTTTGTCTGGCAAGCAAGTCATGGATAGACTAGTAACTGAGTTTCTGGGAAAATGTTGCCTGAAGTAAAGTCATTCTCTCCAATGAGTGTACGACTGGTTCCACAAGAAGGGGTCCTGCTTTTTTTTTTTCTTCTTTTTTACCACACAGATGGGCAATGATATGATGCATAGTTCATGGCCACATGCACTAGAAGTGGACAAATAAATGTGAAATGTTTAGGCTGGATATCTTACATGGGTGGAGGAATTTTGAAATGTATCCAAGGCAGTTTCAATCCAGCATGCTATAGACATTTTCTTGAAACGATAATCATTGCTGGAGTTTGACTATGGGATCCCGAATAATCAGGTCGGTATTGCATTTCTTTATCAAAGTTGATATGTCAAATATTTACGTCAAAGAAATTTGATTCTGTAGAAGGAAACTCGGACACATTTGTTCTTCCATCAAAGAAATATGGTCAAATCTAGGTCGTCATGATAGATTTAATTATAAATGTTGACTGTCTTCTGCCCACTGCAATGCAAAATATACTGATTTGAGTGCTAGCACCACTGCAGCTATTTGACATTTGTGTGTTTCTAAACATGGCTGAAAAGTTTAGTTGGTGTGTTCCATCAACTACAAAAATAATAGAAATGTATGAAGCAGGTGAGGCATTGTATATTTGAGGCATCCTTATTCTAAAAATGGATTAAGAAGATTGGAGAAGGTCATTAGCCATGAAACACAACCTAGTTTTACAGCAGATGACATAAAGAAGAAAATAAATTGTAATAAGGGTGCCTCACGTTATGCAGCACCTCATCTACCTCGTACATTTCTTTTAATTTTGTAGTTGATGGTACACCAATTGTATTTTATATATTTACATTGTTTATGCCCACATTGGAGCACTAAAATCAAACATTATACAAGAGTGCCTACAATGATTTAAGTTTAGGTCTTACCAGTCAACAGTTTCATCCTTTCCCAAAATTTCTTCACTCGGTGTGATCTGGCTGCTCGTTCTTCTGCAGATATGATTTACTTCTTCCATTCTGATGTTTTGAATGTCAGCCATGTGTATTTGTTCTTCAGAGACAGTTTTTATTTTCTTCTTTCAATCTGATGTGTGATGATGATCAACTCAATTTCAGATCCATTCGTACTTATTTAAAACCAGGTCTTTTTCCTTTTACTGTTCCAAAAGTAATCATAAACTTACTTAATGATTCCAGTATTCGGTAGGCGAGATATGCGGCTGAAAAATGCAATCCTTCTTTTCCGCATTGTAACAATGGTTTCACATTCTTGGTGGGAAAGTGGGAAAAACTTGGTGTTTTTTACTGTTAATCTTTCAGAGACTACTTCTATCATCTTCCAGCTGTTTTTGCTTGGGTATTTAGTTGAAATAACTGTTCCACTTTCATATGCTGCTTTTGGTTTAATGATGGAGGAATAACATGGAAATTGAGTGAGACAATTTTCTTGGTAAGATGGCCGCAACATGAAACCCATGTTGTCGCTCAAGTATGTTTTCTTTTTTCCCCCACTTATCATCTTCCAAATTCACACATAATGCATTTGTGGCAGCAGCAACTGTTGCACAAAATAATAAGTTTTTATTGTACACCATCTTGAAATATGACAACAAATATGATGATAGTTTAACACCCCTTTTCAGCTTCATGTCAAAGATCTTTATCAGAGAAATTTCATGAGTATTTGAAGATATTTCTTTGTCAAAGATATGATTAAAAATATGATTGGTACATTTGCCAGGATAGATGCAGCAATATAGAAACTGGTTCATATATGCATGCAGATTGCCAACTGTTGGACCACATTAATGTTGATTTTGCAGGCCCTTATTGTCAAACCGTGTGGTTGGTGATGGTCAATGTGTTGTGCAACTATCCATACGTTATTCATACGAGGTCAACTATGGATGAGGATGTGGTGCAAGCCCTGGTCCATATTTTTGCAATTGAAGACCTTCATAGGACGCTTATTTATGATCATGGTCTCAAGTTCATGTCAACGCGTTTTTGTAACTTTTGCATAATAACAGTATCTCACATCTTACCTCTGCCACCTTTCACCCCAACCTAATGGGGAGGCAGAGCCTATGGTGCGCACCTTTAAAGTACAGCTTTTTAAGTATAGGGAGGCATCATCTGCAGAGACCATGCTGGTGTTGTTCCTCAGCACTTATTGCACCACCCCAGTGAATGGTAGAAGTCCTACAGAGGTCCTCCATGGCTGCCAGCCTCGGAAACTGCACAACCTCCTGTGCCTGGATCAGTGTACCATGAGGTGTACATGACCACGGTGATATGTGCCTGACAACCCCTGACTGCATGCATGTGCAACTTTGGCCACTGGACACAGTGAGCCCACAGGCACCAAATGATCATCATTGATACAAATGGTGCGAAACTTGCCCACCATTTCAACCAGCTGTGCCCTTAGCAGGGGAGGTGACCATCATCTGAGCCCCAACACAGCAGATGCCAGTAGCCGATGGCCAAGGTTCTGCTCCTGCTCCCACCCCCTTGGGTGACTAAACACTGGATGGAGTCAACACTTGAAGAATAAATAAAGTAACATAAAAGAAAATAAAAATGAAATTGACTTTAGTTTGATTTGAATGCTTGTCCCTTAAGTTTATAAACTGTCAACCTATTCACTCAGCTGTTGAAACAGATGTGAAACTCTCTTCGTACCAAGGGTGCTAGGAAACTTTTGTAATAGATACAACAATTATGTCACAGGAGGCTGATTGTTGCTGTGTTCCGAGAATACTTTGTACTTGCTTGTAGCCACTGTGCCACATCTGTGGGTGCATTCACTAGCAGGGCTAGTTTGAAGTGCCTGCTACGGCATGTGGTCACAAAGTGAGATTCAGTTTTTCAGTACGACTTTGCACGTGGTTTAAACATTGACCAGTGCTTTGAAGAAATGGCTCTTCCACTCAGTGATCTGTGTCCACATCATACAACTATATTCAGGTGGTACAGCGAATTCTGAGGAGGAAATATGACTCTGGAAGACGTTGAGAAGACATCATTAGCTACAGAGGAAATCAGTGACACTGACACGAAAATGCTACAGCAAGACAAGAAAATAGAGGATACCTTAAAGCTAAATGCACAAGCAATTTGTTCAATTCTGTATGAGCATTTATGAGTAACACAACTCTGCTGTTTCTGAGTGTTGCATAGACTGACAGAACAGCAGATGACACAACTTGTAACTTAGGGCAGGGAGATATTACATTAGATTAATACTTGTTCTATAGATCATATATACGACATTTCGTAATGATGTGGAACGTGTCAGTCTAGTAAATGTTGTCTACACTTGACAATCAATATTTTAAGGATTTTTTATTACTTTTTTTGTTGTTTTTTTATTTTTTGAATTAAGTTTTATCTAAAAATTCATTTACATGGTAGGAGGAGTTACCATTCAGAAATTCCTTTAATTTCTTTTTAAATACTAGTTGGCTATCTGTCAGACTTTTGATGCTACTTGATAAGTGACCAGAGACTTTTGTGGCAGCATAATTCAACCCTTTCTGAGCCAAAGTTAGATTTAACCTTGAATAGTGAATATCATCCTTTCTCCCTATATCCCTAAATAAATGTCTACAGGATGCTCTTGGGTGGGCTCCACCAATTATTCTGAATACACGATTTTGTGCAATGAATACTTTTTTACTCAATATTGAATTGTCCCAGAATATGATCCCATATGAAAGTAATGAATGAAAATAGGATGGATGGATGGATATGATGTTATGGGCGCACGACAACTAGGTCTTTAGCGCCCGTACAAGATAATTAGGCGATACGTGTGACCTGATTAAAATGAAATGAAGACAAATAGGGAACAGAAGAGAAAGTAGCCGAAGTAGCCAAACGATAAGGGGAACGAAGCAAAGACCCAACCAAACATGGCAAGGTAGGAACAGTTGGTGAGCGTCTAAGGTTTACAGACATACTCAAAATGCCATGCCAGAGGAGTGGTGGGCTAACCATGCGTTAACGTCCTAAAACCTCCAGCCTAAAAGCTTAGGCCAGAGTCCGGAAAGTTCGCAGAAATTGAATACTTTCGTCACACTCGCCTCGTCATCAGCTAAAACAGAGGGCAGGGGACCACAAAGAGCCACCGCTGCCCTAGCAGCACGGTAGGAAATACATTCCAGTAAAATGTGGCGTACAGTGACTTGCACACCACAAGCATCGCAAATCGGAGGGTCCTCCTGACGGAGTAAATAGCCATGTGTCAAAGGACAATGCCCGATTCGGAGACGTGTCAAGGCCACCTCATGCTGCCTCAATGAATGACAGGATGTTCGCCACGGTCGGACAGTGGGCTTAATCAACCGCAGTTTATTGTTCGTCACTGCCTGCCACGTCTCCTCCCACAAACGAAGGGACTTCCGGCGCACCACAGAGAGGATGTCCGGCAGGGGAACGGCACAATGAGTAATACCAGAACTGTCGCAAGCCTCCTTGGCAGCCTGATCAGCCATTTCGTTACCACTAATACCGACATGTCCTGGCACCCAACAGAATGTCACTTACTTCCCCAACTGCTGGAGAGTGGACATTCAGTCATGAATGAGCTGCACTATCTTCTCAGCTGGATACAAATTTCGTATTGATTGCAGCGCTCTGAGAGAATCAGAGCACAGGAGAAACTTCATGCCACGAACCCGCTGCATTTGTTCCAGAATGAAAATAGGCGTAGTAAGCTAATTTACTGAGATGTATATCACCAAATTTTGCAATGACTCTGATAGCAAAAGTAGCTGAACTCAAACGTTTCAGGAGATCTTCAATATGTTTCTTCCAGTTCAGTCCCTCGTCAATGCAAACACCTAAAAATTCTGAATATTCTACCTAAGCTACAGATTTATGTTCAAAGTCTAAATTTATTAATGGTGTCATGCCATTTACTGTATGAAACTGTATACACTGGGTTTTATCAAAGTTGAAGTAGTTTTCTAATGGAATAATATTGTGGCAACTGACAAGACTTTTACAAAGTGCCAACTAAGACTCAGAACAAAGTTTGGGTCTTTGAAGAAAGTGACACACCCTTAGCTGTTGAAAATCTCGATCAGTGAAAAAGAAAATGATAGTTTTTCATTCAAATGGGATTGTGAAGTTCATTATTTTGGATACAAACAAAACAGATGAAGCTATGTGGTACACTGAGCAGTGCCTGCCGAAGGTCATCCAATCTTTAAAGAACATGTGACCAAACTCAAAAATGGACACTTGGTTCCTCCATCATGATAATGCTCCAGCTCACTATACCAAAGCATGCATCAAATATTTGTGAGATACAGGACAAACTTCATGAGCACACTTTTTACAGTCCAGACCTTGATCCTTGTGACTTTGCACTGTTCCTGCAGGTGAAAATTGGTTTAGGAATCAGTTTAGGAATGTGGAGAGGTGTATTCAATGTGGTGGCAAATACTTCAGAAAAATTAAATAAATAAAGCTGTAATGCAAAGCTTTCCTAGTACCCTTTTTAGTACTAATTCTATTGACATTAATTTCCGTATACTCAATTTTCAAAGGAAATGATATGATGAATCTCAACATATACTGTAACCTGTTGTATTGCTTCTATTTCAACATGTAAACACCAAGTGGAAGCCTCACAAACTGCTAGAGTTGTGAACACTGGCACTTTACAACTCTAAGTTATTTGGACCGAGCAACCTTTTTTTACCTCTCATTGTACATGAATGCAATAAAATCTGTAAGTTTGTGCTGCTGAGAGGAAGAAAAGCTAACAATTTTTTGAAATGTATATACGAGGTGCGTCCAGAAAGCAAGTTCCGCACATGCACTGTAGACGATGTGTATCAAGGAGAAGAATGTGCACCATTTGGAGATCTCTGTCAGTTACGTATGATTTGTTGTGCTTGTTTGAAATGTCAGCATTGATTGAAAATCCCGCCGCCTGTGAAATCAGGTCTGTGATTTGGTTTCTGAATGTGAGAAAACTGAAACCAAGTTACATTTATTGGCAAATTTGCGATGTTTACGGACCAAATGTGATGAGTGATTCGATGGTGAGAAAATGGGTCCAACAGTTCAACGGCGGGCGTAGTGATGTGCACGATGAATGTGTTTGAGCATCCTCCGTACAGCCCTGACCTCGCTCCTAGCTCCTAGTGACTTTCATCTGTTCTTACATGTCAAGTCTTTCCTTGGCGGTCATCACTTCACCAATGACGATGAGCTGAAAGATACTGTTTCCAACTGGTTGAAAACACAGGCGGCAGTTTTCTATGAAGAAGGTATACAAAACCTGGTGCCACGCTATGACAAATTCCTGCAAAATTTTGGCAGTTATGTGGAAAAGTAGTTTAAGAGTTGTAGAATTTTGTGCAATAAAAATTTCTTCTGTATCTGTGTACAATTTCATTTTATTACCAAACGGAACTTACTTTCTGGACGTGCCTCGCATATTATGAAAGAATGTGTATTTAGGGCACCCTATCATTACTGAGAAAGTGATGTGTTACTTACCTCTATCTCTCTAAGTGGTGAAGGATAGTCATGACCTTTGGGAAAGCAACTGGTTCTTTTAGTATGTAAGTGTTTAGTTTTGAAACGCTTATTGTGTTGAGAATTTCTCTGTTCTTTTGTGTCATGAGATTGCTAGTGGACACTATTTATGCATAACTTGTGTTCTGATTTATGCCAGCATCAGTATCAAGACTAAGTTAGCAGTGCACCACTCTGCCTTTGAACCAACTTTCTTGTATGAAGGTGAAAGCTGGATGGATAGAGATTACCAAATTAATAAAGTTAAGGTTTGTAGTGTTTCAAGCAATCTTGATTTCCCTTGCTAGATAAGATGACCAAATTGATTAGTTTTTGGGCATTTATGGAGGGTGGTTTTTTTTTTTTTTTTTTTGCTTGGACTATTAGGCTATTTCTTTCACAGGTGAATGCCCAGACAGGGACCTCTTACTTCTCATGGGAAACATATTTAAAGGACACTGTGCACCAGAATGAACTCTGTGGATACTCAGAGTAAAGAGATGTGAAAGTGGAGATATTGGTAGTGATTTGTTTAGTAATTAGTTACTAGAGTTGACTTGAATTGTTAACATGTTCTAAACTTGTCTCAAGAATTTGTGTAATAATAACTGGATGTAAGAGTGTAAACTAAATGTTTGAAGTTACTGGTGATGTATAAAGGGTACCATAAACACTTATTATTGTTCAAATTTATACCAACTGTCTTCTCATTTAAGTAATGAGATAAAGTCGAACTATGATACTTTATCTCTTCTAAGTGTAACCTACATAGAGAAGAAGTCTGATTGACCTTAACTTTGGAAATAACTTATTAGAGGCACTGAGTATCAGGACCTCTACCAGTATCTACTACAATAAACAACACACGAAGAACATAATTAATTATGTGATGGTATTCTGAAATAAGTAGAATCACATGGTCACATCACATAATATGGTGACTGTTACACTGAACCTGAAAGAATGAACAAAAAAGTATAATTTTAAGTTCTAAAAAACCAAGAGAAAGTTACGAAAATTTGTCGGAAATTTTTTATATTTCTTCTGTGGAAAGAAAAGGTTACCTTGACAATGAGAGTAAATGCCAATCATTAAGGGATATGAATCCTAAACAACTATCAGAAGAAACAACTGTTATAAAGACGAAGAGTTACAAATTTCTAATGAAAACTCTTCAAATATACTAAATAATTTATTTGAACTCATTGGTGAGTTCAGTCACTTCAACAAATTACTTTTTTGTCTGCTCAAGAAACTAGCTGCCCGTAAGATCCAAGACAAACCTACACCTTCTTTACGATTTTTGACCGTGATTTCTGACGCAGACCTGGCAGCTTGTACATGACGTCACGGGACAGCGCCGAGTTATTATGGAGACACGGTCGCTACAACTTCATCTCACCACTACATTGAGGCAACACAGATAAAACTTTGATTGTTGGTGAGCACAAAAGTGTCGATTTACTTTATTAGTGTGATTAAAAAGTTGTTCCAAGTGGTGTGGCAGATAGTGAGCTATTTGTGTATGCCAATTACTCATAGGATGGCCAAGGAAATGGAGCAACCACCAAATTGGTTTCTCAAATTTAGTGAGGAATTAAATAAAAAAATTAGATTCCCGATCCGAAAAATTAAATTAAAATGATGTAACAGAAAAAACTTTAATCTAATTCAAAAGAGCAAAATGATAAATTAAAATTAGTTTCTGATCAAATATCTGATTAATTTCAATCTCAAAACATAAGTTTGGATACTTTAAATAACCAACTGGTTGCTCATGTCAACGAATGTAAGGAGAGGTACAGTAATCTAGAAGATGAATTTAATAATTTAAAAATATTATTACTTTCCAAAGATGACACAGAGTCTGTTTTCAAGAGGATAGTAAATGAGCAGTTACATTTGGTTAAAGAATCTATAGTTGATGATATTAAACACAGAGAGTTAGAAAAGTAGGACACTATTCTCAGTAATTTACAGTTTTTAAATCAGGATTTGCTCATTACTAACCAACGTTTAAATGTCTTGGAAAAAATTCTAAATCTGAAATCTCAGAAGTATGTTGTACAGTTACTAAAATACTTCTAAATTACAAGCTTTAGAAAATCTTCAAAATTTAAATGAAGTCATCTTGCCTGTAAATGGGATAAGTAACTGGGAACAAAGGATAGAGGAAATGCTTGAGAAAAAATTTAACGAAAGGGTAGAGAGTACACAGGAGGGAGAGAATAGAGGTCAGGAAATTGAATCAACTGACCATAATTTAGATGCATTGTGGAATACTTTAGAAAAAACTAAGGAAGATCCCAAGTCTACTAAAAAGGAACAATTAAACACCATACATTTAGTTACAAGTGGGGATGATTCTCTTTTAACTTCTACAATAGGTTTATCAAAACAATTTCCTAAATTCAAACCTGATGGGGAAATCCACACAAATCATTTTTCTCAGAGTTTTTTCTAGGACTTTACCTGCCAAATGGGATGATGGTAGAAAGATAGACTTTACTCTTGGTTTCTTACTAGGAGATGCGGCCGAGTGGGCAAACGTACATGCAGATGAATTTTCATCTTTGGAGGACTTAAAAACTAAATTTAAAGAAAGATACTGGTCAGAAAGTACCCAACAAAAATTGAAGATCGAGTTATCTGACAATCCTTACTATACAAAGCAATATGCGGGAGTTAAACAGTATATTCAAAAACATTTAACAAAGGCAAAGTTTTTGGATAAGCCCATTGATGAGGAATATCTAGCTAATTTGCTTATTAGAAGACTACTATATTACGCCCAGAGAGAGATATTTATGGAGGGTTTTTTTTTTTTTTTTTTTTTTTTTTTTTTTTTTTTTTTTTTTTTTTTTTTTGGACTATTACTGCTATGGGCTATTTCTTTCACAGGTGAATGCCCAGACAGGGACCTCCTACTTCTCATGGAAAACATATTTAAAGGACACTGTGCAAAGAAAGAAACTCTGTGGATACTCAGAATAAAGAGATGTGAAAGTGGAGATATTGTCTTGGTTTTTGGTGTTTTGTTTTGTAATTAGTTACTAGAGTTGACTTGAATTGTTAACATGTTCTAAATTTGTCTCAAGAATTTGTGTAATAATAACTGGATGTAAGAGTGTGAACCAAATGTTTGAAGTTACTGGTATGCACAAAGGGTACCATAAACCCTTATTATTGTTCAAGTATAAACCAACTGTCTTCTCATTTAAGTAATGATACTTCATCTCTTCTGAGCGTAACATACATAGAGAAGAAGTCTGATTGACCTTAACTTTGCAAATAACTTATTAGAGGCACTAAGTATAAGGACCTATACCAGTATCTGCTACAATAAACAACACACGAAGAAGATAATTATATGATGGTATTCTGATTAAGTAGAATCACACAGTCACATCACAGGTTATAGATATGAAAGTAGTAAGGATGACTGCAGCTGCTAACAGTTGGGAACAATGGGAGAAGGGTGTCCATAATGAGGAAATCAAAGAACAACTGGGAATGAACACCACCGATGAAGTAACAGGCTGAGACGGTGGGGTTATGTTACACACATGGGAGAAGCAAGGTTACATAAGAAACTCATGGGTTCAGCAGTAGAAGATAAGAGGAGTAAAGGCAGATGAAGGAGAATGTACTTGTATTGAGTCAATAATCATTTTGAAGTAACCTGATCAACATCAGATGTTAGCATTGAACAGGGGATCATGGAGGAATTTTATTGTGGAGTATATTTTCCAGACTGAATGCTGAAAGGCATAATCAGTCTATGATGACGATGATGAGTAACTTGTGTTTAGATTATATCCAGTTCTTACAGACATACCTTCAAAGAATGATAACATACAAACCTTCATATAGTCCACCTCTTCAACCAAACTTAAGGAAATAAGTATACAATAGAAAGAAAAACAATTGCTTCCTGGGAATAGCCATGCGCCCTAAGACTTTACAAATATTTGAACACAGGAAAAACAATGAACTATTTGAATAATTATACAGATACCTGTCACCCTTATTTTAATGCAGCTTTTAAGTCCTGCCTCCTGTAATAAGACTTACCTCATCTAAACACACATAAAATTGATATCTACACAGGTTTAATCACTGAAATTACTGATCCCTTTCTACAGACCAGAATCTGAAAATTATGACTTTTCTTTTTTCAGTAGTAAGCACCGCACACCTCCATCTATACTTTGTAAGCAATCACAACTTTGCATAAAGAACATTAGCGCATAAATACCATCCTCCCCTCCTCTTTCTCTATCATTTGTATACTGAACACAGACAAAGATCTCTGTAAATACAAAATTAGAGTGATTATGCAAAATCAGTATGAGCTTGTCATTTAAGTAATGATACTTCATCTCTTCTGAGCGTAACATACATAGAGAAGAAGTCTGATTGACCTTAACTTTGCAAATAACTTATTAGAGGCACTAAGTATCAGGACCTATACCAGTATCTGCTACAATAAACAACACACGAAGAAGATAATTATATGATGGTATTCTGATTAAGTAGAATAACACGGTCACATCACAGGTTATAGATATGAAAGTAGTAAGGATGACTGTAGCTGCTAACAGTTGACTAATTCTTTCAGCGATGCACATCTTTCTTAATGACTTTGACTGGAGTTTGCTGAAAATTTCTGTGAGGAACCCTCGTTGTTATTCAAGGATACATACATATACCATGGCAAATAAGAGATGAGGTATCACTCCCAAATGCTCCCTTTTACGATCACGGGGTTCTGTTGCTGTCCAAAAGAGAGCATCTATAGTATCCTGGCCAAAAGCGGAAAACAATCTGTCACCAACCTGTAAAATTTGTAAACCATTTATACATGACAATATGCACACACAAAAAAAGATAAGATAACTTACTGACAACTTTACCTCCAGCATATTGTAGAAAATGTAGAGTTTAATAACAGACTGACTCTTAATAAGGTGATACATCATAGATGTATCAATATATGACATAATCACACTACACGTAACCAAAATACAAGCTTTCAAAAGATCACAGATTTCTGCAGGTTTCAAAATCTTCTTCGAGTTCTTCAATCTGAAACCAGAAATTATCAAGTATCAGATTGTTCACATCAAGCAGTGCCTTTTGATGCATCAGGACACATTATAATATGGTAAACAGAACAAATTCAATTTAAAAGTGTATTATTTTTTACATCATCTACACAGGAAAAGGTAATACCATCAATTTCTGATAAATGAAAATTTTTGCAGGACCAGGACTCTAACCTGAATTCCCCACTTTATGCAAACAGTTGACTTAACCACATAAGCTATTTCAAATCTCTATATGCCAGTCTGTAAACAAAACATTCTTGCTCTAACTTATGATTCCCACAACAGGCATATGTAGAGGTATTATCACCATTTTTACCCATCTGAGCATAATGTAAGTGTAATTATTGTTATTTTATAATATCAGTTTCTTCAGATATGCACGCATATTTGAAATAACAGACACCTTAAAATATAATAATTAATCTAACAATACAGTAAATGAGTAAGTGAATCTAAACATAAAATGACAACAATGTAAGGATAGGTGGTAATCTTACATCCTATAAAATAGGCTTTATATGTGTGTTTGTTTGTGTGTGTGTGTGTGTGTGTGTGTGTGTGAGAGAGAGTGAGTGAGTGTGTATGTACGTACATATGTATGTTCCACATCTCCTCCTAAACTACTGGACTGATTTCAACCAAACTAAGTATACATGTTCCTTAATATCAGGCAACAATTGCTGTCAGAGTAAGAATCACCTACGACACATACATAAGGAGATATAATGTCATAAACAATAAGATGCGCGAAAAACTGCTGCGTCAAACGACAATGCTGCACATTTTTTCCTAAATCACTGGACCGATTTCAACTAAATTTGGTATACATATTTCGAATGTGAGCTAACAACTGCTGTAGGAGTATGAACCACACACGACACATGGTTCACAGGATATAACATCATGAACAATAGGAATCGCAAAAAACTGCTACATAATGTGATGAGACTTTATAAATACACTACATGAGAATGACAGTACTTGGCGACTTGCAACAAACTTTAAGCATAATTTCAAACCTTTATTAAACCTCTTCTCCCAGACGAGCACATCAAAATAATGAAAGAAAAAAAGTTTCTCACTAACTACTTTTTCGCTGTTCATGGAGCAAAACTATGGCATTCGGTATAACGTTACAATTTGTAATTTCGACACTACCAATTGTACTCACAGAAAATTTTGCAGACATAATACACACTTAAAGCTGAATGAACATTTGAAATTGTATCACAGTATGACTCGTAGTTCATGAGATATGAGGACGTAAAGAGTAACGTTCATGGAAAACTGCTCCATCAAACACCACATTTTAATCTATTACTTCTTTACTACTAACCATATTTGCAATAGATTTTACCGATAAACAGCACTTATACAAATCAATATAATATACAATAGAACTTTGTTTTTACACTTTTCAAGGGGCTTCAGTGAAATGGTGTAAAATTCAGGAAAACATAAAATGCAGGAAATAATGTTTTAAATGTTAAAATATGCTTACTGGATCAGCCTTGCATTTTAATAGTTTATTTGTGATATATATAATAAATATTCACCAGGAAGTTTATTATATAATTAAGGTTATCCAAATTTTTACTATTTTAAGCGCCAGGTAGAACTGGTAATTTTATGAGAAGTAGAAATTTTTGACGTAATTTCATTCATTATAATCGATGCTGCTGCTGCTGGGCTATGTAACACATCTTCAAAATTACCTAAACCGCTTCAATAGATATTGTTTGGACGCCACTGCCAGGCTATGTAACCCATCTTCAAAATTACTGCCTTTTACCGGCATTAATTATTTACGTAGTAAAACTCCTAAAATTCCGTTCTTTTTGTATTTTTCGATGTTTCACACTACGATATTTGCAAATTTATTCGCATTCTCAAGTGCAAATATGTGCATAAGTATTTTTGTGACATTTTCATAGGATCGGCATCTCACACTATTATCGCTTTTTTGAGGTTGTGGGTATTATGATATGAATCATAAAAAAAAACAAAAAACAATGCAACTCTTTATTCTCACGTCAACAAAGCAACTGGTTCTGATTGATTGAGTAATGAGTACACTCCAGCCCCTCTGGCAAAGAAGCTGGCGGAAAGAGGAACAACATTGCCACAAATTGTCGGCGCATCTTAAGTCAACTAGACGCATACTGCCAACAATGAAACACAAAATATACGTTTGAATAAATGCAAAGTGTCAAGAAACTCTACTGCAAATAATTTTTAAGCGCTATACTTTAAGGCGAAAGCCATGCCAGCGTCAATTTATATAGATTATGTCATTTTTTCTTCACGAACATGCTTTCAAAAAGCATAAAAAGTGGGATAAGTGTAAATATGTAAATGCAAAAACGGGGGCGAAGTAACATTGAGAACATAAGAAATTTGATGGGACTGACAAAATATGGTGTAAATGGCGGAAAAACGTAAAAACTGGGAACATACTGTATTCCTGCAAAATTTTACAATTGTACAACATATCTATACTAATAATAAATCTGTAAATGTAGGCCTGTTACTGTTCGCTTCAATCTTCAAAACTACTCGACAAATTTTCATGTAGTTTTCACCGGAAACATGAGTGAAGATTGGTTCAGGATCTAGGCATGATTTCATCAAACTAGAATCACGAAGTGTTTTCATAGACCATCGTGTCTGTCTGGTCATCTATTAGAAACCACTTCTCCAAAACTATGTATTTCACGAATTCGCAAGGGGTTTTCACAGGTAACTTTAGCATACCTTGAGAAAACATATAGACTTAGTTTCATAAAAATCGGATCATGGAAAGAGGAACATCACAATTTAACGTTTTTCATCGACAACCGCCATGTCTATCTTTCTCTATCTCCAAAACCAATAGAAGAATTTTCAGGGGGTTTGTCACGGGAAATGTTAGGGTATCTTGCGGTTACAATAATGCTTCATTTCACAAAATCGGACCAGAAAACGTAAGATATCACAATTTAAACATTTTTCTGAAAGCAATTGCATGTGTCTATTTGTAGAAAGTGATCTAAAAAAGTACTAAATGAACATTCATAGGGGTATGACAGAATATCCTGAGCCAACATATAGGTTTCATTTCATCAAAATCAGATCAGGAAAGTAAAAGATATCGTAATTTGAAGTTTTAGGTGTATTTCATGCTTGGAAAGAATGGCGTAATGCAGCAAAGAACTAAATAGATAGCACTGCGGGTGTTCGTGTGAAGTTCAGGGCAGTGATCCAATAATTACCCTTTGAAAATACTACTCACTCTTTGACTTTTCAAATTTACCATATTTCTGAAAATAGTTTTCTTGGTCTATGTTCTACGAAATATGATTCAATACAATGAATATAAAACTGAAACAATCCTCACCGTGTTTAATCCATATATTTACATACTGATATCACAGTCTAACGTATATGTACAACTACTATGGAAATTTAAGTCTCACGCTTGGAGCGACAATAGCACATCTAAAGGAAAGAGAGCTAACTGTAAGAACAATAATTGTTTTCAGTGACATTTCTACTTCATTAAGGAAATACTTAGTATATTTCAGCTTTCCATGCTACAGCCCATTGTTCAGAGATATGAATGATCATGAAATAAATGTTTTAAATGGGGAATATAACTGATGTATAATGTTAGCTACATCATATTCATGACGATATGCCTATTTTAACATGTTTCCCAAATCTATTAAAAAAAATACTGACACATTTTCATGAAGTTTTCAAAATAAGTTTGAGCTAAGATTGGGGTAACATATAGGCATGATTTCATCAAAATCAGATCATGAAAAAAAGATACATCACATTCTTACGTGTTTTCAGTAACATCTGTTAATCTATTAGAAATACCTAATCTCCTAAACAACTTCACGGATTTGCATGGAGCAACTTCGTTTCATAAAAGTAGAATCAGGGAAATTGTTTTAGATGTAGGTTATGCTTTAAGTATGGATTGTGTAGTACAACAAACAAGCGATAGGGGTGCTGTAGTGCACCAAAGAACTAATAAACACCACTGCTGCATAATAAGTATGGGATAGTACAACAAGGAAGCGAACGTCTGTGACAGAATTAAGCAATACCAACAGACATTGACCATAGTGTTACTGATTTCGCTTTGTGTATTAAATACTTAAGGACATTTCTTTGCTTATTTTGGCACATTTCACTTATTGTATCAAAAACTTTATGAAGATACATTGTTTAGGACAATGACTTTTACTTACATTTGACATCTTGGCTAGAACAACTGAGTTTATTGACAGAGTGATCCAACAAGGATTCTATTTTTACTGACTGAGGTCCGGAACCCTAAAAAGCCATGATACAAACAGGCCCTCCTTCAACAACCATTGCGAAGCATGGGCATATAAGCTAGTTCAAATAAAGACGATCACTGAGCTGCGGACTGGCACATAGAAAAGACCTTTACACTCATACAATTTCAATTTTTGGTCACAGCTTTCATCAGAAAAAGAGCACACATAGATTCACACAATTACTCAGACACAACCCATGCACACATGACTGTCATCTCTAACTGCTACGACACACACTAAGGGGCAGGCAGAAGAGGGGTGGCGAATAGAGGAGAGGGGAGGGGAGGAAAAAGAGGGGGCAGGAGTGGAAAGGATGCTGAGCAAAAGTAAGGATAGAACATTTTTCACTGTGTGGCAGAGCTGCTGATGATGACCAATGGGTTCTTACTTAATGCGACAAGAGACTTGACAGTTGCCTGAGCCCATGAAATTCACTCACTTGTTTATCACCATATGAATGCCATGTGTTTACACTTGTTTACAGTGCATGCATGCTAAAACTGCCAAATATGCCCTAGAAAAACGTGGAAATACCAATACCAGTGCTTCATCTGTATGTATCTTCATTACAAGTGGACACTAGTTTTGGCAAGGTGGTCACATATTTATCCTAAATTTGTTGACAATACTCTTTTCATTAATGGTTACCATGTTTGATTCCAACATAGGAGTCACCATACTTGAAGTAATGTAACTGCTGGACACTGCCTGAATCATTATTTTAAAACAACATTTAATATGAAACATGTACATATAATTGCAAAAATTAAAGAATGTTCACAAAATACAAACCCAACTAAGAGGAAGCCTTCAATAACTTATGTATGAACCTCAATTTTGCAGCCATGTCAATCCACTTTGCAATCAACAGTACAATTTAAAACTGATCTGCAATCGAAGTAGGCAATTCAAAGAAATGTAATAAGACCCTGCAAGCAAATTCATGACTACAATAATGAAAAATTAAGCCAGCATCCTCATCATTCTGGAAGACTATCAGTACTATCTGGGTTAAAAATAATTGTCAGTTTCTACTGTTCCTCCATGTAAATGTTATGGAACAGTTTTAGAAATCATTTCTGAAAACTCATTTAATTACCTAAATCATGAAAATGTACATAAATTAAAATCTAATGAGTAGATGGTGTCAATTGACAGTGCTAAGATTTCAGTTGTTGCTTATATTAAATGCAGGTTGAATAGAAACTTGTACCAGCAATAATCATATAGTATTCTATAGTTAATTGTCTCTTTAATTTATGTTGTACTGCATCAGATGCAGTCGTCTTGTTAAGCTTGGCGAACATCAGACACACAGCATACTGAGTGAAATAAAACACTCTTTTCAATAACTATCTTCCCCTTTTGATGCCTTTCACTGATGGTCTTATGGACATTATCTGGCTTCAGTGCCATCTTTTAAGCGGCTATGAAATATTCCTTTTCAGGTTTGTCTTGTTAGGTCAACTTTGGATTCTTGTTTCTTCCATTCATTCATTCAAGATGTTCCTTACAATTTTATGTCTTTTTTGCAATTTATTATAAAAATATTGAGTGGTTGTATTAAATTTTGACTAGGAATCATATCTGTCTTATTGCAACCCTTGATTGTTTGTAAAAACTTCATTCCAGCCTTATGTATAATCCAGGTACTATTGACATACTTTTATATTGTTCTGCACATAGGTCCACATATACTTTGATATATCTGTAATTTAATATTTAGATCCTTGTCTTCGTTAAGTGATATAGTTCTATAGGTAAATCAAGTGCTGCACTTCTTCCAAAATATGATCTTCAATTACAATTTTGCTTTTCGTATTGAGTATTTCTCATACAGTGTCAATGCATTAGATTCATTTACTCCTATCTTACAATTATGATACTGACCAATGAAGTTCATCTTCTCTTAAGTCTGAAAGTTTACACCTATTCAATTTAGTATAAACACATAAAAATGAATTATACATACCCAAAACATCCTCTGACTGGCCGGCTAATAACAGACCACAATGCCAAAATAAATCGCAGTGGAAGAAATGTATACACAAACAAAAATGAATCAGCACACTGCAACAGAAGAAACAGTGGATACATCAAACAAATCATAAATTCATTCTACTAAAAACTTTTAAAGAGTGAGAGAAATATACAGATGAATGCAAATGATAAAATACCAGCAACTCATAAATGCCACAACCAATGGTTCTCTCACTCAATTGTAAAGCAGTCAATCTACTCCACCCTTCTTTCCCCAGAAATGAAATCCAACAGTCTTACAGTAGAATATTAGCTCTCACATTGTAACCTGCCTCCTATTGACACAATCCCATCCAGCCAATAGCAATATCAACTCATGAAGAATGACTGCTAATCAGACACACACAGTGAGATTGCTGTCCATGTGTCGAATGGAGGAGCATATGTCCTGTATGAGTTTGACCAAGATAGATTATGATAGCCCAGATGTTACACACGAGCATTCTGGAATCCTAATGAAAGGTCCCCACAGCCAATGCTTAAGGCAACAATAACACCACAACATTGGCAACTACGACAGAAACAGGCACAAGACCATTGTTACTGAATGTGGACACAGTGCCAGAGTGTTGTACAGTCTGATGAATTCTAATACAATCTTCATCATGCCGATGGGAAGGTGTGAATCTGTCATTTTCCAGGGAAATAGGTCCTTGACATCTTTATGCATGGCAGTACACCCCTTAATAGTGATCATGTTTCCCAATAGCAATGGCATTTTTCAAGATAATGCCCCATGACAAAGTCAGGAGTGTGATAGAGGGGCTTGAGGAACATAGTGGTGTGTTGTAATTGATGTGCTAGCCCCCAAACTTGCTAGATGTGAACCTGACTGAACACATTTGGGATGTGGCTGAAGGTGGCATAAGGGCTCAATAGTCTCCTCCCAGAATTTACAGGAATTAGGTGACTTGTGTGAGCAGATGTGGTGCTAGTTCCCTACAGTGACCTACTAAGGCTTTAACGATTCCATCATGCCAAGAAGCTTCACCACTGTTATCTGTGCCCCCCCCCCCCCCCTCCCAATATACATACAAGAACAATATTTCATGTCCCACAGAATTTTAATCAAGAGACACATAATTGTAATAATGGAAATCCAATAGGAATATCAATAATGGAGGATAGGTAACCATAAAGAGGCTCACTGAGCTGCTGACTGACACGAAAATAGATACTCACATCCACACAACTTAAATTTTCGGCCATGGCCTTCGTCAGAAAAAGAAATACATACATTCACGCAATCATTCAGAGAACTATACGCACATGACTATCATGTCCGGCCACTTCATCAACACGGGCTAGACTGTGAGTGAGGTGGGGAGTGGAGGAGGAAGGATGCTGGGTAAAGGTGGGAAGGAAAGTTCTGAATTGCAAGATGGATTTTAAAGGTGGGAATTTGAATTGCGGCAATGAATACAGTGAAGGGAAGGGGTGGGGTGGGAAAAGATAAAAGGGAGGTGTAGAGGAGTGGGGGGATTTGAAATGATGTTTTATTCAAACACCAAAAGACAACTAACTAATTTGTTTAACTTATTTCAAAACATATGAAAGTAACATGTCAGAGTTATTTAATATACATCATGCAAGTATTCTAGGTTTAAGCTCTTAACATCTATGTCTATAAAATAAGAAATCAATTGATAGATATCAGCATTTAAAAATATATAAAGGATTATTCTGCAAAAAATTGAAAGAAAAAAACTTGACATCCCTACACCTCTTCTTATTCCCTAACTTCTACCCCATGTAATGCCACAGTTCGTATTTGAAATTAAGATTATTAAATTTTAAAAAGACAGAGACAGCGGAAAAAGGATGGGTGAGAGATATGTAGTGGACATAGCTGGGGATAGGTATTTTTCTATAGATATATTGTTTGCTGTCTCATTATCTAGAAACTAGGATGCAGGGGGATCACACATTATGCTGCAATGTCCTGTAGTATAACAGTTTTACACTACGGTGCCAAGATCAACAAAAGATAATTATATTGGATCAATTTTAGGCTTTAGTGATGGGTCATATCTGTGTGTGCAGGACATTTAACGTGTGTATCTGCAGCGTCAACGCAGACATAGAGGACACCACACAGACCAACACACATGATAAACATTTGATATCTGAGATTACTATGGCCATGGCTGTTCTATAGAGTTGCATTTAGTTGTGTGACTCACTTAATACCTAGAGATGACATCGAACACTTGTAAAGATTAACTCAGTACAATAAACATACTGAGATAATGTTTTTTTTTTTTTTTTTTTTTTTTTTTTCCTCCATTTAAATGAGTGCATACTGAAATAAGAAGACAGACTTGTTCTCTCTGTTTAACTTTCAAAAGTCTCCATTGCAGAAAAAGACTGCCTTATCTACAGTGCGACTGATAAGGAAAACTGATTAGAGTATTCCTGTTTCTCATTAATCTAAAATTAAATTTTTTGGGATTTTAATCAACAGCGTGGTCACATTAGTCCACAAGACACATTCTTAGCTGCTGCAATGCTATTGGATTTTTTAAATTGTTATTTCCTGGCATCTTTTCCTTTTGTTTAATGCAGAGAATTGACAGTTGTATGGTATAGGATAACTTCTCTGCAGTATACATTAACTAATTAACTTTAATGGCATTAATGAGGTCAAAAGACATTGAAAACTGCACTGCCTAACTAGATGTAATCTGCAAGGGACAAGTCAGAAAGGATTTCTTAGTACAATTAACTTACTGTATGTTAACAATTATATTGGTGTGCAGAACTTAGGAATTAAAGTACCTTTGGCGTGATGTGTCATTGACAAGCAACATAGAGCTATGAAATGTAAACCATACACAGAAAGAACTGCTGGGTACACCATAAAAAGTAAAAGAAAGGAATACACTGTGATATGAACAGAAATCACACTTTTATTCAAAGACAGTAATTATATTGAAGTCACTGGAAGTACGATTAGCCTCTGGACATTACAAAAGGTGGGGAATGGCTATTAATAGTATTTATAAATACTACATAACACACTGTGTGTCCTGCAAAATGCTCCCATACAAGCCAAAATGTTAGGACTTACTGTGGTAGGAGGTTGTATCCCTTCACCAGAACATATATAAAAAGGCCTATGCACATGTCAGGTTTAATTGACACTTTTGCCAGGTGTGACAAAATTTTATGTATAAATAATAAAGAAGGTTTAACTTACCAGGTGAAAAGGCACCGGTTTGTTGATACACATGTAAATAAAAACAAACAAACACACAGGCATGCGCCCATGCGCGCGCGCGCACACACACACACACACACACACACACACACACACACACACACACACACACACACAGGATGTGGGTTTTAAGGGAGCAGAAGGACTTTCCTTAGGGGAAAAAGGACAGGTAAACAAACACATACACCCACACACATATACATGCACACAAACCAAGGCAGCCATATGCAAAATGCAAAGAAGTTGGACAGAGATGCCAGTCGAGGCAGAGGCTCAGTCCAGAGATTGGAGGCAATGACGTTGTAAAATGGTGGGTGGGAATTTGAAATTAACAGAGGTTGAGACCTGGTGGGCAGTGGGAAAAGAGAATATGCTGACAAGCAAGTTCCCATCTCCAGAGTTCTGAAAGGTTGGTGTTGGAGGGAAGTATCCAGATAACCTAGATGGTGTAACACAGTACCAAGATGTGATAATTGTGCACCAATGCACAGGGTGATCCGGATCCTCATTACCAACAAACACTGTCTGCCTGTGTGTGTGCAAAAATGAAAGCAAGACAGCCCTGAAATGTTCTCAAAACACATTGCTGAAACCCTTTCACACAAATGTCATCATGACAAAAGTGCAAGTGCAATATGATCTTCCATAATGGTCATGCCTTAATGGAGAAGTAGAGTTATATAAGTCTAAGCTAAAAATTGTTAGACCTAAGTAACATTAATCAAGCTGAACACACAAACCACAAACTTCACTTACATCAGGCATGGCCAAACATCACCCCACGGACTCCTTCACCGTGCCCACATCACCACTGTGGGCAGCCTTTGCCACGCCCCTGGCCTTCGCACTGTGTGCTGCGGCATGTGTGGCACTAGCGACACACAGTCGTGGCCAGGACGGTCAACTACAATGTAAACTGCCCGCAGGGCACGGGTGCGCCCGCCGGGCGGAAATGTTGGCCCTGCCTGACTTAAAGAAAATGGGGAAAAGATAAGCTAGCTTCAAACATAAGCACTGTGTGATGAAGTTATTAAGACGGAGGAACGAGTTGCCCTAGAATACTGAAAAGAGGCTTTTTTAGGCTATGTATAAATACACATTCTAAAGAAAAAAAGACCTTCAGAAGGAATGACAAAGAGGAAAATGTGCCTGTTGTTGTACGAAGTGAAAATATCCAATGTTTGGCTACAAAAGCGGGAACACAGAGGAAAAATAAATGTAAAATTCTTATCATAATTAGGAATAAACTTTTACAGTTAGAACAAAACTGTAAAATGTGATGTATTGTGAGTGTCAGAACATTGGCTTACAGAAAAAAAAATAGATTTTTTCTACCTAATGAGTATATTCTAGCAGATACAATGTGTAGAAATGAGAGCAAATATGAGGGCCTTGCAATATTTACCAGACAGAATATTATATTTTCTAGAATAGATGAAAGCGCATACGCCTGTGAACTAAACTGTGAATTTATAATATAGTAAGGACAGTTTACAACTCACCGCAAAAGACGTGGAGACGAGCTGCGACAGGCACATACAAAAGACACACTCATACAACACTTTCAGCTTTCGGCCATGCCCTTATTCAGAAAACAGAACACTCACGCAATCACACAGGCGGACAACACAGTCATACAACCATCACCTCCGGCCGCCGCACTTTGAATCACGCTCTGCAGAAATCGGGGAGGGGAGGGGAGGGGAGGGGAGGGGAAGGGAGAGGGGATAGGAAGGTTACATCATGGTGGTGGGAATGGGTTAGATGGGAATAACGAGATGCAGCTTAGGAATGGAGTGGGGAGGCGGGTGAGGGGAGAAAAATAAAATAAAAGAAACAAAATAAAGTAAAATAAATATACAAAATATGTGCACACTGCAAGTACACAAGACCACATACACACACACACACATGATCACACATACCACTCAAAATAGGTTAGGTTTAGGATAGAGAGGTAGGAACTGTAAGGTATGGAGAAAAAAAAATAGGGAAGTTATCATAGGTTGAGGCCTGGTTGATTTCAGGATTGGAGAATGTATTGTAGGGATAACTCTCATCTGTGCAATTCAGAAAAGCTGGTGGTGGATGGGAGGATCCAGATGGCCCAGGTTGTGAAGCAGCCATTGAAATCAAGCATGTGCTCCGCTGCATGCTGTGCCACAGGGTGGTCCACCTTGTTTTTGGCTACAATTTGGCGGTGGCCATTTATCCTAATGGATAGCTGGTTGGTGGTCATGCCAAAATAGAAAGCTGTACAGTGTTTGCAGCACAGTTGGTAAATTATGTGGCTGGTTTCACAGGTGGCCCAGCCTCTGATAGGGTAGGATAAGCCTGTGATACGACTGGAAAAGGAAGTGCTAGGTGGGTGGATTGGACAGGTCTTGCAGCAGTCTAGGAACCAACCGATGTGACTGCAACCAAATCCTCTGGCAACTATGATGCCTCACAAGAGGACAGATATCTAGAGGACAGAAGACAATATGCCACTGTGTTTTCACTGGCGTATGATACTGTAGGGAGAGAAAACAAGTTTTCAACAATTATTATGCTAAAAGACGCCAACCATTGGAGCAGTCCTTTCAACAACAGTCAAATCTCCAACCCACCGCCGCCATCACCGTCACTTTATAGGAATACTAGTCGCCCACCTAGCCGCTGTGTTCAGGAAAACTAAGCGACACATCCATCTGTGGAGGTGAGGCTGCTGCAGATGAAAATCCTCCATGGACGACAGTCACTAAGATGTCAGGAAATCTCACTGACGTCTTCATCAATGGCAACCTGCCCAGGCACTAGTCGATACAGGGGCTTCCTTTTCTGTATAGTCAAAAGACTACCGCCGCAAAGGTAATGTTCTGTGAAACAACAGCAATTGTGCTGAAGGTCGCAAATAGAAAATACGCCTGGCCAACAGTAATGTGCGTCACATGGAATAACTATCAACAACAGGACGCAGCCTTTTGAATTTGTCGTTTTAACATAATGTAGCCATAACGCCATCCTCGGATGGGACTTCCTTCAGGCATCTCAGGCTGTCATTGACTGTGGAAGATCTGAGTTACAAAAAGAGAAAGCCGTTCCGTCAAGATCATGTAACACAAACTATGCTGGGAGGTTGTTAGCTGCCAAAAATGTTAAGATCCCAATGTTAACAATGAGAACAGTTCCAGTCAGCAGCCGAGATGACCAGCTGAACTGTGAAGTGCTTGTCGATAGCAAAACACTAATCAGTATAAGAAAGGAAATCTACACACCAGGAACTATCAAAAGCATTACAGATGATCAAGGAGAACTTTGGATCACTAATTTTCATAAGCAATTGCAACTCATTCCTAAAGGAATGTGTATTGGAACAGCTGAACCAGACCAGTATGGTGAGCTCAATGTCATCAACGAAATCTCATGCTCTGCTGTTAGTGCTGACAACGCACTCTAGGAAACTACTATGGAATTGCTTATACGGCCTGGTCTGCAGGTGTTAACCATATTACAGCAATTTTCAGGTGTATTCCGGGCAAGGCAGGAGAAGAGCCAGGAGAAAAGGCCCATGATAAAACACCACATCAATACTGGGGATCATCCACCAACTAGCCAGCATTCATTCAGAGTGTCGCCAGCTGAAAGATGGATAATTCGGAAAGAAGTGGAGAAGAAGTTGCACGATGACATTATTCAACCTTCAGAGAGTCCCTGGTCATCACCGGTGGTCCTCGTGAAGAAGAAGAATGGAACAAGGCATTTGTATGTCGACTATCAGCGGCTGAACAAAATCACAATTGATGGCACCTTAGACTGCTTGAAAGGAGCTACATACTTCTCAACCATGGACATGCAGAAAGGCTACTGGCAAATCGAGGTTCACGAAGCTGACAGAGAGAGGACTGCTTTTATTACTCCTGATGGCCTCTATGAATACAAAGTCATGCCTTTTGGACTACGTAATGCTCCGGCGACATTCAAACTCATGATGGACAACTTGCTTTGACACCTTAAATGGACGACATGTCTTTGTTATCTAGATGACATTGTCGTTTTCTGAAGGACATCTGCGGAACATCTAAGCCACATGTCAATTGTGTTGAAGTGTGTTCAGACAGCAGGACTCTGCTTCAACCTAAAGAAGTGCCTCTTCGTCGCCAAAGAGATGAACATCTTGGGGCACCTAATAAATGGAGATGTGGTCCGTTCCTGATCCAGATAAAGTAAGGGCAGTCACAGAATTTCCAACTTCTCAGCACATCCATGATGTGAGAAGTTTCCTCGGACTGTGCTCGTACTAGTATCGTTTCGTAAAATGTTTTTGTAACAAGGCAAGTCCATTTCAAGAACGTCTGCAGGGAGACGCCCAGTTTTACTGGGATGAGACAAAAGAAACAGCTTTCCGGGCACTTAACCTGTGAGACTTGCGCCTTTAAAAGTTATGCGATCGATCGTGTGTATAGCATTTTTCTGACAGTCAAAGAACATTTTGTAATGTACTTAATATGTTTAAATAAGTATTTCTAGTTGTGTTTATAAGAAAACATACACATTTGACTATTTAAAATTGGTTAAATGAGAAATTGTTTTAAGCTTATTGTGAGCAAAGTGCTCACATGCGAGTGCTCGCAGGTTGGGGAGGCTCTAACTTCCGCACCAGTTCTAGTCTTATACGACGAGAATGAGGAAACTGTACTTCACACAGACGCTAGGGGTTATGGGATTGGTGCAGTGCTTGTACAAAATTCAGGAAGGTGCTGGAAAGTTGATAGCCTATGAATCAAGAGTTCTCTCAAAGTCCAAGGTAAACCACTCTACAACCAAGAAAGAGTGTCTTGGCATTATCTGGGATATCAACAAGTTCCGGCCGTATTTATTCAGTAAACTATTCACCTTTTGTGACAGACGACCATTCTTTATGTTAGCTGATCAATTTGAAGGCTCCATCAGGTTAACTAACAAGATGGGCACTAAGACTCCAGAGTACGATGTCATAGTGGTATTCAAAAACAGGTGCAAATACAAGGATGCCAACTGCCTTGGGAGGAATCCGTAGCCGAACACAAGAGCATGGATGAAATTTCAGCATTAAAGCTGAATGGAGGGAAGCTCCAGCATTATTTCAAACCATACAGGCAATGGAGAAGGGAGAACCGACCAAAGGAGAGTTTCAACTTATAAACAGGACGTTGTATACGACACCTACGATCCACTGGGCCCGAAATGGCTACTAGTTGTTCCAGCTCAGCTATTCTCAAGTATTTCCACAATTCTCCAATATCCGGTCCTCTGGGATTCGTGAAGACCCTAAACAGGATCAGACACAGGTATTACTGACAAGGTCTGTACAAATCTGTCAAACACTATGTGAGTCACCGTAGAAAGTGCCAGAGACGGAAGCATGTGCCACAATTACATCCAGGTCAGCAGCTCCATTCCAATGGGTTGGAATCGACCTTTTAGGTAGGTTCCCGAAGTCGACAGTCGGTATCCGATGGATAATAGTCTGCACTGACTACCTCACCCTCTATACTGTCACCAAACCTGTGCTGAGTGCAGAAGCTTCAGAGATAGCAAAATTCCTAGTAGAAAACATTATTTTGAAGCATGGGGCATCATGTGTGATGATATCTGATCGAGAAAAAGTACTCATGTGAAGACTAGTATTGAAGGTAATTGCAACATTGTTCACAGAATAACAAGTGCCTACCATCCTCAGAAAAATGGTGTTACAAAACATTTTAACAAGAAGTTAGCAGATATGCTGTCTATGTACATCGACAGTGACCAAAAGGATTGGGATACAATACTGCCAGTCATGACATTTTAATACAGCAAGGCAAGACACCACAGGCTTCATGCCATTATACCTGCTCCAAGGTCATGAAGCTAATACAACAATGGATACACTGTTCCCGTACCAACCGGACGATACTCAAGATGACTATGTGAAACAGCTCATCAGCATGGTCAAAGAAACAAGACAGCTGGCTCGCATACGGATGCTGGACACCCAGGAGAAGGACTGCCAGAAGTATAAAGACAAGCACCAACCTTTTGTGTACAGGCCAGGAGACTCGGTATGGATTTCTACCCCTGTACGGAAAGTTGGGCTCCCAAAAAAGTTGCTGAAGTAATACTTTGGCCCGTATCATGTCATACGCCGCCTGTCAGATGTCAGATACGAAGTCAAGGGTTATGAGCCGTCCTCAAAATGACAAAAATGAAGGAACAAGCATGTCCTCCATATGAAGCGTTACCACAATTCCAAAGAACAGATAGACAGAAACGGCCTATTGTTCAAGACTCTGAAGACCACTGTGATAATGATGAAGCCATGACAGGAGGGTCTGGCACTGGTCATCATCACTGTAAGAAAGGCGTGCAGACAGAATGGAAGGATTCTCCGGAACTGCCACACAGAGGGCCCATGACAAGATCCAGGACACTGCAGCTAGCCCCAAAGGGAACCTAACAACATGTCACTGTTCTTTCAGGAAGGGCTTCTTTCTGTCGTGCACTGCAAATGACCATATTGCCGCAAGTCTTCCAATGCGTGGTGCAATGGTTAACATCACAGATCACTGTGCTTGTGGTTCCTAGTTGAAATCCACCCAAAGGCAGAAAAAAATTGTTTTTATTTACTATTTCTAGAAAGTTCTACATGTTTTTTATGTGTGGTGTACTTATAAGTTCCAGAAAATTCTTTCTATGAATAAATGGCAAAGCACTGCAAGCAGGGCGCAGTCTGTAGTGAGTGCACACTTGTGTTAGCAATAAATGTGTTCCAAGTGTCAAGTGTTGTGCTCTATTTACGACCAGTCTTTGAATTCCAGCCCACCTGCAGTTTTCAATGTGACAATATTTTGCTGTCTCAACTCTTTACTTGAGATTTATACGATGTTTACTTAGAGTGAGGCACCATGGGACTACCATAATAATGGAACATAATTCTCATTGCTCTCTAATATGATGCGTGATCACCTCAGATGGAGAGTACAGTTACATTTCTGTGTGGAATGGACAGTATGAGGTTATCTATCAGCTCTTCAGGCATATTTAGCCATTCTTTTCTGTGAGTGCAAATCCAGCTCTGTAACTGTAGTGTGAGGTGCTGGTGTGGCTGCAATGTATCTGACAAGTGCATCACAGACATGCTCAATCGAGTTTAAATATTGTTGAAATGAGATAGAATGGCTGGCCAGTACTTACCATTGTGCTGTACCGCCGATAGTAACACAAAATGAAAAAACAGAAAAAAAGGGACAAAGGGACAAGCTTTCGGAACAGAGTTCCTTCGTCAGGTGGGAGAGAAAGGAAGAATAAAGGATGGGAATAGAAGGGAAAGGTGGTTCACGACCTAGGTCATGACCTAGGTCGTGAACCACCTTTCCCTTCTATTCCCATCCTTTATTCTTCCTTTCTCTCCCACCTGACGAAGGAACTCTGTTCCGAAAGCTTGTCCCTTTGTCCCTTTTTTTCTGTTTTTTCATTTTGTGTTACTATCGGCGGTACAGCACAATGGTAAGTACTGGCCAGCCATCCTATCTCATTTCAACAATATTTATTATCTCTGAGGAGAATTTTCATCATTAATCAATCGAGTTTAAGTCTGGTGAACAAGCTGGGCACTCCATTGTTTCCATTCCCTCAGCTTCAAGCATGTTTTCCACCAGTGTAGCTCTGTGGGATAGAGCATTATCATTCACCAGAAGGAAACCATTTCCCATGGCACCAGCAAAAAGCACAACAAAAGATCGAAGAATCTCATTTATATACCTCAATGCAGTCAAAGCATCATTCTGAATGACATACATCCACCAATACTGACCCCTGCCCACATTATTTTTCACCACCATGATAATTTAAACACAAAATCTTGACTCATCTGTGTTATGACACCAATCCTGATGCTACTCCACCCAGTTTCTGAGGGCTAAACGGTGTTGTGGTTTTAAAGGAACACAAACCAAAGGCCTCCTGCATAGAGGCCACAGTCTCAAAGGTGATTTTGGACAGTTTGTGTTGATATTGCACGTCCTGTTGCTGCTTGGAGGGGGCATTGCAGCCGAGTTGCATTCAGAGTGCTGTTAACCAGAGATAAGGGTCATCTCTTCTTGATGTTACCTGTGGATCACCTTGGCCTTACCTTCTTTTAACGGTTCCTCTTGTGTAAACTTGCGACCAGGTCTGGGATATTACACTTTGGGACACTCCAATAGCAGGAGACATCTCCCTATGTGTCTGTCCCACTTCCAACCTTCCTATGGCTGTCACCTGCTCACTACACTATCTGAACTGAAATGCTTGTGTAATTTGTTTGGTAGACTAAACAACCCCATCTGCAGCAACTTTCTGTTTTTTCACTATCTCAGTTGCTGTAATGCTGCTCTCTCCACTCCTTAGAACCAACAGAAAGACATCATACCATTTTAGTTCATTCTGAAGATGACAATAAATCAGAACCAAGATATCTCGACTAATACCCTTATTGTTTTGACCAGTGAACATACATCAGCTCTCTGAAATTGAATCCCTTGCACTCCATCACCAGGAATAGCATTCTAAGCACCACCTCCATAAGTTATTCAGCCTGCCAACATCATAGTGCAATATTGGAGCATCACAATCCAACCCTTGTCCCACCCAGTAGGTGGATGGGTGAACAAACTGATCAATTTGTATTGTAAAATGTAATGACACATTTGCAACAAAAGAAAAATTAATTCCTGCTGCTTCACATAGGTAGACTGGATGTTCTGCATTGGTTTGTTTAGACTTCTAAATATAAATTGTCATAGATACAGCTTTAAAAATGCTTCCCTAATCAAGTACTTTGATTCAACTTGCCACCACCTATTGCATCATTGATGGCAGAATTCAGAACATCCCAAAACACCTTTATTTATTTATTTATTTTTTGTCTAATTCTAACCATGGATCCAAATCCAAATTTTTGCATTACTAGTATCAAAATAGTCTTAGTAGCACCCTTATAGGACTTTCCCTCATTTCACCCACTTAATGGGTGAATTTCCAAAAATATCGAAACTCGTGTTTTTAAAATTTCAACCAAAAATCTAAATGTGAAGTTTTGTATTTTTTGCTTCAAAATTGCCTTAAAGCAATATATTTTCAAAAAACCATTCATCCCCTAGGGATGGAAATATCAAAAAATTACTGATTCCTACAGTGTAAGATAAACAACGTCTACAAATTTCAAGTTTCTATCGTCTGTAGATTCACTTTTCAGCACCTTTTTCCGTCTTTTAGAAACGGATCGAGAACGTGAAACTTCTTTCTTCCACTTTTCCATTTTTCTTGGTAATTTTACTTTTCAAACTGCAATATGCACTTATTTTTCTTTATTCACATGCTTGTTGTAGGAAAAACAACTGAAGAATGTTCATCATGTTTCACTGTATATAACCACTATGCTATTACAGTGTCAAAATTCATCATTGGTCTTCAGTCCAAATTTTATATAAGCTGACAACTTTCAACCACTATATCTTCCACCCTCTTATAGCTAGCGACAAGGAACTACTTTGGTGTACAACGGAAGATTTTCTACTACAAAAACAGAAAGAGATCGTTCGTCTCCACTGTGTAGTTTTGCTGAAGAGCAAAATATTGACACCCATATGTAGAATTTATATAAGTCGGTAACTTTCAACCCCCATATCTTCCACACCCTTATCGTTATCAACCCTCTACCACCGTAGTACACAATGGGAGACTGATACCTACTACCACATACAAACACTATTCGTTTGCAATGTGTAGTTTTGGCTACAGAGTGAAATATAGGCACAGACACCTCAATTTTTATGTATATTAAGAAATGGTACAATCATAACAATTTAAGAAAATGAATAATTAAGGAAAATAGTGATATGTGTGGGAGAAAGTATGATTTAATAACACGTGAACTCACAGAAACACCAAACCAATCATTTCAGTTTCAACACTTGAAATTCATTCCATCTTTTCTTGCCTCTTGTTGGTTATGTGAAAGTAAGATGCCACTGCATGTTGCCAACCAATGACTCTCTGCCAACATACTGACAGTATTTTCCCCTTTTCTGCTGCTCTCCTTTCCTGCTCCAAATTTCCCTGTCCCCACCCTTCTACCACAGAATATAACAGCCTTTTCCTTTCCAACTAGACCCTGCAGGGGAGCACTGTCCTCCCTCCTCCCCTCTCCAACTGAACCCTGCTACTCTTCTCATCCTGTCCCTTAGACTGCTACTTCTGGATGCAGTGTATTATAACTAGATTGAGCAAAGACAATATGTGTGTGTGTGTGTGTGTGTGTGTGTGTGGAAAAGGGGGGGGGGGGTAATTTATTCTTTTCACAATATTGTTAATATTCCAACCTTGACTTTCCATTAACCATAGTCATCTGTATTTTTATAATCCTTTCTTCATTTACAGAAACAAAAGTATTTTGTTAACAAACTTCTAGGCAATATAAATATTAATAAATCTATTTTTAGCATATATTAGGCAAGACAGAGAGAGAACTTCAGTCAGAACATCTTACTATAGAAATGTTTGGATATAATATCATACCAAATATATAAGATACTTGCCTGGAAAAATCCATAGGCCATGAATTTCTCAACTTCACGTGGGATTTTCATAAATGAATAAATTTTCTCCCTCCGTGCAGAGTACCTTTCTTCATCATTCTCCAATAAGTAGCCTCTAGTAAGCTCCACCCTTAAGAAATGTAATAGTGACACTGTTTCAGCTCCTGTATGCATCAAAACAAAAATTCATTTCATTATAAAGGTGCCTGTGTAGGCCAAATCCCTGAGGGAAAATAATTAGCATTCCAAAATATATCTGATTAAATTACCATTATAAATAAAATTACCATAAGAGAAAAGTACCTACTCAAAGAAATAGTGTTGAAGTGACACACAGCAACAAACAGTGGTCTCTTTGAAGATACAGACTTTTATCACCTTCCAACTACATTCATATCTGCATTGGAACAGTATTATTATTTCTGTTAGCAAAATCTCGCCAAATGAATCTTTCTCAGTGCAAAAATTTGATGGTAAATACTCTTTTACTCAATAAAACAGCAAAACCAAGATTAACACTATTGGAAAAATAAACACCAATTTTTTTTTCAATTTTTGATCTGATTTCTTTTATTATGATAATCACATATCCCTATGTAGGTGGGTACTATGAAAATATCTTCAAATTTGGAGGAGAAAGTTCGTGAAAGAAATTTTGTAAACATATCTTGCTATAGCAAATATCACAGTTGCATCACTTCAGTGATACTCTCCCCTGTATTGTAATAATACAAAATAAGATGCCTTTCCCTCAACCTTCTCTATATCCTCTATCAATACCACCTGGTGATGATCCCACAATGTGCAGCAATACTCCAAAATGAAAAAGGTAGTTTCTTTTGTAGAACTGTTGCATATTTTAAGTGTTCTGCCAACTCTCAAGTTGCCTCGTAACATCAGTTGAAATGCTTATTAATATCATACATTTTCAAATTAACTTTGTATATGAAGTTCATATTTTTGTACTGATTAATCAGATAGGCAACAACACTTTGTGATATGGGTGTTTGACAATAACTGAAAAGACAAATGTAGAAACAGAAATGACAAGTGTTGTTATATTTTTTATTCCATTTGTCATCATAATCACTCTCCTCTTTTCCCACTTACTTGCGTGTGATATGAAGAGCGAGTGAAATTTAGCAATTTCTGAGTGTTCATTACATGGAAAGCAAAGGTGTTAGTTAACTTTGGCAAAAGGATCACTTTGGGCAGGCAGAGGGAAGTTTGAAATGAGGGTGGTTAGACACTGGTTGGTGCCATGGATTGACAGAGGTGCTGTATGTGGATGTGGCTGAGAGCAGCTCTCTGTTCTAGGCAATTTAATTATGAGAAATTTGATATGAACTGCACTACTTTGGTGTCCAAGGCATTGAAATCACCATGCATGACACTAACTATAAGTAAATTAATGGGTAATGATGTGTTTAATTTTGTAGTGGATTTTTTTTCTTTTTTTTTTCTTTTATTGGGGGGGAGGGGGGTGAACTGTGATGTTTATAGTAAATAACTGAAAGATTAATCAATCAACCTCCCCCGCCCCCAGTGTTCAGTTCTGTGTTCATATAGTGCAAATGTCCTAAATCTGGTAATCTGGTCACACTACTTGGTTAATCTCTGTTGCATAATGGCTTATCATGTGAAAATTCTTAATTTAGATGAAACAGTGATTTTCTTCCTTGCCTGTCATTCGTGTACTTTGGAGATACTAGTAGTGTGCGGAATGTGCATATGGTAGATGAGGTGCTGCTCTGTTTCCCAATCCACTAGGTGCCATAGTTAGTTTGGTTTATTTGTAACACTATGAAACCTGCTGAGCATACTTTTTTTTTCAGTAATTCTTTTGCTGAGGTTTTTCTGAGAGCAATAACTGCCATAATAAACCCCTTACTGAATAAGAATAAATAACATCATTCATAAACCTCTGTGTCGACCGTATGATTCAAAACCATCCAACCCCCTCAACCTTACCCTTCACGTTTCAAACTAGTAATCCTTTAAAGCGTACATTGTCTATCAAATGTTTGTAAATCTATTGGACCAAACTACGTGGTCATCAGTCTGTAGCTTACAAACTACTTCAACTAAGGTAAACTAACCTAAGGGCAACACACACACACCCATGCCCCACGAAGGACTCGAATCTCCAACAGCGAGCAACTGCGTGCTTCGCAGTGAGGCACCTTAGACCATTTGGCTACTCCACCGCGGTGCATGTTGTCTGTGATAGTGCATTGAAGTAGATAATGTATGGGAGTAATGTACCTATTCCATTAAAAAATTACTGGTTCCAAGATATCTTTTCAGATCCTTTTATTGATTTCCCTTTTAATTATATCAGGCTTCTTAATTGTACTGTGATTACAGATGTGGCAGGAACCACTATGGATGCTTAGTTTGGGTAAGGCATATTTCTTTTCAAGTATATTCCATATCAGGAGAACATATGGGAGATGTATTGCTTCACAAAGCAATAGCTTGAGTCGGGCCCTTCAGTGCACAATTATCAGAGTACAATTGGATTAAGAACAAACACAATAACAATATTAATTGAATAGCTTTGAGAAGTGACAGGTATGTTATATATGGCATATCCTGCCAGGATGAATTAACTTCGGTTACCCATTTTCAGAGTAATTTTTATTTATTTATCTTTTTTTTAATTACTATTAATTTGTAAACTTCAACTAATCATATATGTAATTTTGTTCAGCATTTCTTCTTTGGTGTATTGGTTTGTATGTGTGCTAGCGCTTTGTGTTGTAAGAATAAATTGGCATCTGTGAGAAGGTACCCTATAGTGTTTGTGCATGGGGCACGAGTCAAACTACCACACACTCGAGATCGCATAATTGTAGGCGAAATGGTTCTGTTTGTGATCACGCTGATGGAACAATGTCAGGCAACAACAGTGAACGGCCAAGCAAGAGAGAAGTAGTCCCGTTAGAAGTGAGTTTGCGTAACACAGCTGACCAGTGCAGAAACAATAGTGACACATCCGAACCGACGCAGATGAGGGCTGTGAGCGAGATGGCAACAAACAATGATGTCAGGTTGCTGCACACAGTGGAGGCACACTTAAGTGCGTAGTCTCAGAGAATGAATAACAGCACAGCAATAACACACAATTATAAGCAGTATCAATGTTCTAGAAACACTCATGCAAACGATGGAGGCACAATCCGAGGAGTTCAGGTTACAAGATGCAATGCAAAAGAAGATAGAAGAGGTTACAATTCACAAAGTTACAGCAGGGCTGAGAGTTGCAATTTCAAAGTTTAGAAAACAAAAACAAAAAACATTGGAGAAGACGAACACTTGGTTTGATGAGCAGAGTGCTATTTCTAATGTGCATTTTGAAGAGCACTGTGAATGGGTTACTGATGTAGAACAGAGGTTAGAAACAGCTGTTAGCGACAATAAGAAATGAGTTGATGTATTGCAAAATGTTTGACAGCAGTAATAAAGCAAATGTCACAAAAAATAGAATGTGAAATACCGGAGGGACGAACACAATATGCTACTACTGAAATCGCGGACTCGCAAATTAAGCTTATGGACAGGGTGCGCAAACAGGTGATGACCTTAGGAGAACACCACCATAATCCGAGAGAGACAATCAATAGTGCCTCACAGGAGTAATTTAGAAGAGCTAGTTTCTGTGCCTGATCAAGTCAACGTGACTACTAGAAAGCATAGCATAAAAGGACAAAGGATACTGAGCTGGAAGTACTTCAGGCGCAAATATGCAATTTAAAGAGCGACAATGGCCACATTACCCATAGTACTAGGCCGCCGATAGCTGAGATTAATGAGGAGGAGTGTTAAAGGCATTTCATCTCTGATCAATCCTGTGCTACTTTCCTTGGAGAGAGTAACAATAATCATCCAAAGGTGTGGTTAAATCAGGTGAACATTCACTGGCAGATTCTTGATGACTTGTTCTCAAGATAATTTTTGCAATGAGTCATTTGCGAGACGAAAATGCAGCCGTTATTCAATGTCAGACGAGTGAATGCAATACTTATGATGGCTTTAAGTGTGCATTCCTCAACGAGTTTTGATCGAAGAGTAGCCAGGAGTACGTAAAGCATGGAATATTTATGAAGGAATAGTATAATAACCAGTCATACAAAAGCTCACTGGATTTTTCCCATGACTTGGTTAGAGCAAAACAATATCTCAATGCTCTGTATGCAGTACCAGAACTAATAAGAAGTTGTATTATGAAGTTACTGGACCAGCTCCAATGAGAAATCTCAATTTTAGGATGGAACATGCATTATGTGAAAATGTTCCAATAACTGTTGCAAGAATTGCATGTGGATATAAGTGTTAATGTATCAAAAAATGAGGTACAGTTCACATCACAGTCAGGCAATGAAACCGGAACTCACATGGAAATAGCTATTGGAACAGTTACAATAACTGGAGGCACATTAACTCCAGGAGAAATAAAAGATGAGAGATGTGGAGGCTTTGGCCACTGGTCAAACAGTAGGTATGGAGACGAGCATCAATTGGACAATGACTGTGGGAGACATGACACATGTAAGGGTAATTCACCCAAGCAGACAAATGAAAACAATAAGCAAGCAAAAAGCAAGCAATGTTTGTTATGAATGAATCTGGAGGCTCAGGGAATGTCACCCATGTGATGTGTGCAAGTAGAAGTTCGCCTCAGGTGCTTTGAACAGTTTGAAGACATATGAGACAGTTTGTTGGAGATAGTCATAATCGTTAGTTCAATTTGATGCCCTTGTATGTATATAAATGTTATTTACAAAAAATTAAAGTTCTTGTCAGATTCTGGAAATGAAGCATCGTTGATAAGAGAGAGCACTTTCCTGGAATGTAATGACTGCCGCTACCAGAGATGAGAGTGAGAGGAGCTGTTAATGGTATAAGTGTGGCTGTTAAGCAACAATGTTAAATTCAGATGACAATCACACCTGTTTACTGCCAACTTTACTGTGATGCTTCTCCTCACATTGGGAGCAGTATTAAGACAGGATTTTCTGCGTGAACATAAGGCATTGGTTGACTTTGAAAATAAAAGGATGAAAGTCATATGTGGCTACGATAGAGTAAATATTGACTTTTTAAATGAGAAGCTAAATGATACTGGGGAACTGTTGAGTATGGCATTACCGGTAGGAAAAGAGTGGCCCCACGACTGGATTTGCCTGATAAAGAACAGCCAATGGATGTGGACAAGGTTATTAAAAGGAAATTAGGCCATATCCACAATGCAGAGTGTTGGAGAACTTTGAGTTACACTCTGCACAAGTATGAGAGCGCATTTTGGGAAACACTGGTGCCCATACTCAACTTCTACTACTGGTTTAAGGTCCAATTGGTTTAAGTAATGAGGAGGGAGATGGGACAGTGGAAAGATAGTTGAACGCAATGTTCATACAAAATGTCACCTTTGAAAATTTCATCAGTGCCACTCTTGATAATATTGACAGAGCAGGACAGGGATGTGACATGGAGAGAAATAACAGCGAATAAATGATGGAAATCATGATGTCATCAAGGAGTACAATATCATCCAGGATAATGTACAGTTCTTTCAGTGTCACGAACTTAGTTCACAATGGTTACTATACATGCCTGACTTGTTGGTCAATAAGTTGATCTGGTATGTGCACCTGTAGTGTTGACATTTAAGAGCAACAAAGTGTAGCAACAAATTAAAGGAAACAGCTTATTCAATAGTAGGGAATGCAGGTTAGCGAAAGCACTGACAAAGTGCAAGATCTGTCAGAGGGCAAAGATTTCTAACGCATACACCACTACACAGCTGTTGCCAATTGTGCCTACAAAACTAAAAGAATTAGGTGCAGTCGATTTGTTCGGCCCTCAGTCCTGGTCAGCTGGAGGTTATCGATATGAACTCATGGCAGCCAAACTGACCTCAAAGCTTGTGATGCTTTCTCCACTTCACTGTGCCACTGCAAAGACAATCTCTCACGTGTTTGTAAGAGATTTTTATACTAAAGTCAGTTGCAGGGAGAAACTGATCTTGGATAAAGGACCGCATTTTCGGTCAGTTTATGTGGCAGAGGATGCTAAGGAGAAAAGGGATTACACCACTTAACATATCTAAATATAGACCTGCATCAAACCCAATTTAACACATCGTAAGAGAAATCATAATCTTCTGCAGGGTGTACTGTTACAAGGAACACCATTTGTGAGTGGAACACCTACAGGAATTTCAAAACATTTTGAACAGGATGTCTCAGTTGTCCAATACTTGGGCATGTCCAATACTTGTGCTTAAGAACAGGCACCCTTAAGATATAATAAACTGTGGAATTCCTGCCAGGGTGGAAAATCAGCCATTGGAGGTTCATTCAAATAGCAATAGAAAGGATTAGGCAGGAGGTAGAAACAAATGGCAAGAAGAAGAATACAGCAATGAATTGAGTTGCTGAGAAATTTCTGGTTAGATCCCACAAACTGCCATCGAGGGGCAAAACCAAGACCCACAAATTTTTTCTGTGTGTTCACAGGTCCATTTTGTATCCATTGGATTGCTGATGCCAATGTAGAGACCCCAAAGTAGAGGCGCTCAGGCTGAAACAATTGAGGGTCCTGAAGCACGCGAGCAACACTAAAAGGTCAAGAGAATATTCCAAATGTTACATATTTTGTTGGCATAGCACTTTAGCTGTACAGTAACGTGTAGTAATATCCTGTTGTAAATAGCGGCCTCACATGCAATAGCAACCGGTATTAGTGTGATTGAAATTACAGTTTGTGTAGAGGCTGCGCCTCGTTCATATCTGCCACCACTCGCTGGATGGCTGCATAGCGGCACTGCCCACCAGCTAGTTACATGCTAGTGCCAACTAGGCAGCCGGTGGGCTAGGTGGACGTGGACAAGGCCGCAGGCAGTCGCAAATCAGCTACAGGACAAGCAACTGACTTGTGGTTCAATCATGTGTACTTGTGAAGTTTAATAAAGGTTTGACAAGGTTACAACACTACTGGCGAAGAGGATGGGATATACGAGAAGTTCTACGAAAATGATGAACGACATAGCTCTGACGGAACAAATGTTAGCTGCTGTGGTAGAGCAACAAACTGCTTATAAACAACATAATCGAGCTGCTGAAGGCCCTCGCCGTGGCATTGCACGCATTTCTCAGTATGCCACATCACAACACACCAGTGCTTAACATACCGATGTTCACATCTACAACAACATTTCATCACCTTCAGTGTGGTTGATCCACAGCTCAGCCCAACTTGCCCCTTTCAAGGGACTGTGTTCTTTAACATTCGATGAGACTTTTCTCTCCTTGCGAGTTATTACCGCAAGCAAACGCATGCAGTAGCTTGCCGTGTGGCCTTCTACCAATGTGAAAAGAAACCTTAGCAGTCGTATAGGGCATGGGCGGCTGAACTACAAGGAATAAGCCACAAACGCCAATTTGTCACGTGAAAAACACAATGAATATTATGCACACCGCATGGTATACGATGCCATTGTATGCTCTGCACCTGATCGTGAAGTCAAACAACGCGCACTGCAATTAGTCAGTCCTACTTTAGAAGAAGTGCTTAATATTGCATTCACTTTTGAGATAACTCATTCCGCTGGAGCACAAATTGATTCATGAGGTGATGTTTGTGAGTTGTAGTCTGATAAGGCCCCCTATGACGTCACCATGCAGGACACGGTAGATGATGTTGCTATAGTTCAATCCTCCATCCGCAACAGGAAAGGTAAACAACAAACAGGATTTAAGAAAAAGCTCACTACCAGTAATATGGCGTTGTCCTCATGCCCTCGTTGCTTCACACAACACACACGGGAAGATTGCCCCCAGTGTTGGGCCAAGTTCACAACTGTAACAAGAAAGGTCATGTGTCTGCTGTCTGTCATTCTAGAAATGTGCAATTAGTTCAAGACAGGGAAGATGAGGATACATCAGTCTACTTCGTGAACTCCACTTTACCTTCCTCCAACAAGTTGTTTATTGATGTCAAACTTTTAGGATGAGAGGTTCAAATGCAGGTCAATACAGGTTCTGCAGCTACCTTGATCACTGCTCAAACTTATGACACACTCGTTTCTCCACCCCTGTCCCCTGTATCGCAAAATCTGAGAACTTACAACCACCAGCAAATATCACTTTTAGGGAAACTTGAAGTCGATGTGACTTATAAATCAGTATCTCACACACTTAAGGTATTTTAGCAGATCGCTCTGGGTCTGAAAAATCTCTTTCGTTACAACGCTTTCAAGCTTTTTGGATTTCCCATGGATGATACAGTGCATGTTGTATCCAGCGAAATTCCATATTCTCAATTAGAGGAATTATCTCGTGAATACTCCAGTCTTTTTTCACCTGGGCTCAGATGTGCATCAAATTTTGAGGCACATATCACTTTAAAACTAGCGGCCCATCCCAAATACTTTCACGCACACCTAGTACCAGTATCCATGCATGATGATGTCAAACAAGAGATAGACCGGTTTGCTGTGGCAGGTGTGCTATTGCCGATCACCGCAAGTGAATGAAGCATGCCTGTAGTAGTCGTCCATAAACCGAATGGTAACTTATACCTGTGCAGAGATTTCAAGGCAACTGTAAACTCACAATGCTTAATAGAGACATATCCCATGCTCCGCCCAGAAAAATCATTTTCTAAACTCGCAGGTGGGCAATATTTTTCCAAAATTGATCTCTCGGAGGCCTACCATCAACTACCGCTTCACAAAGCTTCATGTGCATTTTTGGTGATCAATACTCCGTTCAGCTTATATCAAAATCAGTGTCTCCCATTTGGAGTTGCCAGTGCCCCAGCTATTTTCCAATGTTTTCTTGAACAATTGTTGGCTCACATCCCAGGCTGTAATTCTCAGCAAAGAGATGTCTTCAGATGTTAAAGTGATCTCAGGCATGCCTCAGAGAAGTGTTACAGGAGTGTTGCCTTCCACAATACATATAAATTACTTTGTAGATAACATCAGACATTCCATGAAGTTTTTTACTGATGATACTGTAACTTATCAAGAAGGCACAACATTAGAAAGAATAGTGAAATGCAGGAGGATCTGCAGTGTATTGATGCATGGTGTAGAGAGTGGAAATTGAGCCTCAACATAAACATGTTATGTAGAAACGAAGATAATAAATATAACTACTAGTGACCCACCCGGCTTCGCATACAATTTACATTGTATATCTATGAAAATCATTGGGTGTATTGCACTTTATTCATAACTATGTTCTATGTAATATGACTAACCAGAATGCGTACAACGCTTATACAATTATCAGAGTGTTTACTTCATATTTGCATACAATATCACAGTGCAACATATATTTAAAGGTTTACAGGCCAATTGAATTAACATAGTTGAGTTGATATCAAATATGACATTAGTTCAGTAATTAAACTTTGTACAGGGATCAGCTCTATTGTATAACACTGAACATAGATCCGCCAAAGCTGGTTTATTGTTGATCTGAATCAACATGGAAGATGCTTGGTAAAACCACTAAAATCAGCAAGTGACATGGTTATTGCACCTCAATCGCAGATATTAATCAAAATACCATACTTGTTATGAAGATTTCATGTTGTAAAGATTTAAGGCACTAAACAGCGAACAGAGCTATATTTGAAAAGATTTACTTCTATAAATCATTTTTGAGCAATATAATACTCGATTAATTATGAAAATTCTCCTCAGAGATGATAAATATTGTTGAAACGAGATAGAATGGCTGGCCAGTACTTACCTTTGTGCTGTACCGCCGATAGTAACACAAATGAAGAAACAGAAAAGAGGGGACAAAAAGGACTAGCTTTTCCGAAACACCACCTTCATGACCTAGGTCGTGGACCACCTTTACCTTCTGTTTCCATCCTTTCTTCTTCCCTTCTCTCCCACTTGATGAAGGAACTTTGTTCCGAAAGCTAGTCCTTTTTGTCCCCTCTTTTCTGTTTCTTCATTTGTGTTACTATCGGCGGTACAGCACAAAGGTAAGTACTGGCCAGCCATTCTGTCTCGTTTCAACAATATAATAATGGAAAGTCCAGGTTGGAATAAATAATATAGTGAGGACAGTTTACAACTCACCGCAAAGACGTGGCGACGAGCTGCGACAGGCACAAACAAAAGACACACACATACAACACATTCAGCTATCGGCCATGGCCTTCTTCAGAAAATAGAGCACTCACGCAATCACACAGGCACACAACACAGTCATACAACCATCACCTCCGACTGCCACACTTCGAATCACGCTCTGCAGCGAATCGGGGACGGGAGGGGAGGGGAGAGGGAGGGGATAGAAAGGTTACGTCACGGTGGTGGGGATGGGTTAGTGGGAATAACGAGATGCAGCTTAGGAATGGAGTGGGGAGGCGGGTGAGCGGAGAAAATAAAATAAAATAAAGTAAAGTAAAGTAAAATAAAATAAATATATATATAGAAAATGCATGCACACTGCAAGTACACAAGACCGCATACACACACACACACACACACACACACACACACACACACACACACACGATCACACATTCACACACCACTCAAAATAGACGAGGTTTGGGATATAGAGGTAGGAACTGTAAGGTATGGAAAAATATATATATATATATATATATATATATATATATATATCTGTGCAGTTCTGAACTGCACAGATGGGAGTTATCCCTACAATACATCCTCCGATCCCAAAATCAACCAGGCCTCAACCTACGATAACTTCCCAATATATATATATATATATATATATATATATATATATATATACGAATATTAAGACAAAAAATTCCTAGCAGGAAATATAAAATATAAAAAAAAATAGACGAAGATTACTCACCAGGCGAAGGAGCACAGGTGTGACAGCATCACAAATAAATAAATGAATACACACACACACACCACACACACACACACACACACACACACAATCGCAAGCTTTCGCAACCCAGTTGCGTCTTCAGGCAGTAGGGAAGGAGAGGGAAAAGGAAATGATGAGGGTTTTAAGGAAGGGGGTAAGGAGCCATTCCAATCCCGGGAGAGGAAAGACTTACCTTGGGGGGAAAAATGGGCATGTGTGCATTTGTTTACCCTCCATTTTTTCCATTTTTCCAGTCCCTGACTGGAGCGGACTCTGAATGTGGCTCTCCAGCAAGGATACAACTTCCTTAAATCCTGCCCCGAAATGAGATCCATCCTTCATGACATCCTTCCCACTCCACCGAGAGTGTCTTTCCACCGCCCACCTAACCTCCGTAACCTCCTAGTCCATCCATATGAAATCCCCAAACCACCTTCCCTACCCTCTGGCTCCTACCCTTGTAACCGCCCCCGTTGTAAAACCTGCCCTATGCACCCTTCCACCACCACTTACTCCAGTCCCGTAACCCGGAAGGTGTACACGATCAAGGGCAGAGCCACTTGCGATAGCACCCACGTGATTTACCAACTGACATGCCTGCACTGTGAAGCGTTCTTTGTGGGAATGACCAGCAACAAACTGTCCATTCATATGAACGGTCACAGGCAGACAGTGTTTGTTGGTAATGAGGATCACCCTGTGGCTAAACATGCCTTGGTGCACGGCCAGCACATCTTGGCACAGTGTTACACCATCCGGATTATCTGGATACTTCCCACCAACACCAATCTTTCAGAACTCCGGAGATGGGAACTTACCATTCAACACATTCTCTCTTCCCGTTGCCCGCCTGGTCTCAACCTCCGCTAAATTCTAATTCCCGCCCGCCATCTTTAACATCTTTGCCTCGGTTCTGTGGACAGAGCCTCTGCCTGAAGTCGTATCTCTGTCCAACTTCTTTGGTTTCTACAAATGTCTGCCTAGGTGTGTTTGGATGTGGATATGTGTGAGTGTGTCTGTATTTGTTTTTTCCTTTTTGTCCCCTAAGGTAAGTCCTTCCACTCCTGGGATTGGAATGGCTCCTTTTCCACTTCCTTAAAACCCGTCGGTCTTGTGTACTTGCAGTGTGCATGCATTTTCTATATATATATTTATTTTATTTTATTTTATTTTACTTTACTTTACTTTATTTTATTTTCTCCGCTCACAGCATATATGTTAATAAATATCTTGATCTAATTGCTACCAAACTCCACAGAATCAACCAAAAGGTCTAACTGAAGGATCCCGTAGAAGATTTCATCATAAAAAATATCCAATGGAGAGCAGCACGCTTCATTTCTTGCTCATTTAGTAAGCACAAAAATGCCACAGAAACTATTAGGAAACTCCAGTGGCAGACACTGGAAGAGAGAATTTCTTTCTTACGGAACAGGCTTCAGTCACAGTTCCGAGAACGTGTGTATCATGATGAGTCAATCAATATATTGCTTCCTCCTATATATATCTCATATATGGATAAGATCATAGAGATTAGGACCCAGTCAGAGACATATAGGCAATCATTTTTCCCACGAGCCATATGCGACTGGGATAGGAGGAGTAACAATCATACCTTAAGTACCTTTTGCCACACACCATGAGGTGGCTTGTGGCTTATGTATGTAGAAGTAGAGAGAGTAATTGATTGCAAGTTGCTAGTAGAACCCTGCAGAGGTATGAGAGATCTTACACCATCACACGGAAGGAATTATTGGCTATATATTGGGCACTCACAAAATTTAAAAATTACTTGTTGAGATGCGAAATTGTAGTATACACAGACCACAGGTTGTTAACATACATTCAAGAGTGTAAACTATATCACAATAGGATCACAAGGTGGGCCACGTTTCTGCAACAATTTGAATACTCAGTAAATTACTTTCAGGGATAGAATAATTTATTGCAGATGCTTTGTCTTGCCTGCCAGTGGGGGCTGAGTTTGAGAATACCAGTGGGGAATATGAGAAAGAGTTTAGGGTTACGTATTTGAAAAGGAGCCAAAGAGGAGATTAAAGTGAGAAACATATGTAAAGAAATAAGAAGGTACCAGAACCATGATTTAGATTGGACACTGTTGAAGAGCCAGCTATAAAAGAGAGAGAGATTGAGAGAGAGAGAGACACAGGAATTTTATTTAAGAGAATGAGGGTAGACTGTAAAGTTTGGAAGAGCAGTATACTGATGTGTTAATAAAGTTTTGGAACCCAAAATGTATTCATAAAATTCTGGAGAAAATATAGTTTTAAAACATATGCAGCTGTCAACTTGTATTGTCCATTGCTTAAGTCAAAAGGAGGGTGTGTCCGTGTGTTTGTTTGTGGCTTGTGTGTTGGTATTGCACACAAATCTTCAGGTTTGTTCCAATTTTCATAACATTTCCCACACTTGATCTTCAAAAAAGAGAACGATCATTGTCTACATAAGCTTTAATATTGTGCATGGTGTAGAGTACTGTACAACAGACGTAGACACTGTCTGACAAGTGACAATGGAAGCTGGCAACTGTGGTGTGTTTTCAAGGAGAAGAGTTTTATACTCAAGAAGCCATATGGCAGAGGGTACATAGAAATAAGTTGAGACACAATTTCACTGCCAACTAACATGCAAGGAAACTCCAATGCACTATCAAATGGCTCCGTGTATTGTGAGCTGCCAGCTAAAACTGTAACTGAGGACCAAAAAGAGAACAAACAAGTTGGCAATTGCCACTGCTCTTCCAGATCCTGCAAATATTTGGTTTAGGACTCTTCAGATATCAACAATCTATCTAAAAACATTTAATACTACTCCCATAAATAATTAAGAGTATCAAATAGAATGAACTCAGAAAATGACACAGTGTCATAATCATTATTGTCCTGCTGTTGACAAATTATTAAACCAGGAATGTTTATGTAATGAATTAAACTGTACAAGAACATGAAAAACTATTGATACTGTAAATCAAAATAAGGGGACGAAATAATTAAGGGCAATAATAAGAATCTGAGAGAAAAACAATGAAGATGATTAATCATTGGGACCTTTCAGCAAGATGTCATAATATTTCATATATTTCTGACAAATGATGTTGTTAATTGTGTATTACATATTTAATAATCAAATTACTGCTGTGTATCCATTAATATGCAATTACTGGAAATATCAAAACACCTCATAACTATTAAGAGATACAAAAATCTAATATCATAAATGAATTGCTTTCTGTACGAAGAACTACTGCAAATGTAAGTGTAAGTTTCCCTAGAGTCTTTAATCATTTATTTTTAACATTTGTAATTATCATTATTAACTTTGCAATGTCTTGTAAATACCAAAGAATGAGAAGAGAAACAACAGATATTATCATGTGTTTATTATATACTAACAGAGATATTTGTAAATATTTCTGCTGACAATCAAATTGTAAACTTTTCTACAACTATATCTACATGGGATACTCTGCAAATCACATTTAAGTGCCTGGCAAAGGGTTCATCCAACCACCATTAAACTATTTATCTCCCATTCCATTCTCGAAAATGTAATTAACATTTATGTAAAGTTTAATAATGTATTCCAAAGCACTGACTGCTAAAAATGTATATATAGATCCACACTACGACGCTAGTGGGGACAGTTTTTAGCGTCAGTTTTTTTGGTGGAATTCTATTGGTAGTCTGTTAGTTTATTTATTTATTTTATAGCTTGAGTTTTGAGATTATGAGATGTTTGGAATGTGTAAATGTCAAGAGTTGCAATTAAATAAATGCTGACTAGTCGGTATGTTTTTACTGTTTTTACTTGCAGGAAAAATCCTCTCCTCATTACCACACAACTAAGGAGCAATCTAGATATCCACCGCAGAATGAAAGCCAAGGTTTTGAGATTATTTTAATGTAATGTGCTTCTCTGGTTACAGCAGCATGATTAATCAATATATATAGAAAACCAAGTAGTGTAGTTGTAAAACACAATGCCTACCACATAACAACCCCCCCCCCCCCCCCCCCACAACATTGGCACAATTGGTAGTCCTTCGGGGGATTTTTAAATTGTTTCAACCTTTATGAATTAATAAATAGACTGGCATTTCATTTTAGACAGTGTTCATGATGGTTAATTAAACTTTGGACTTACATAACCTCTTCTTGTCTCAGTTACAACAAAAGATTCAATGTATGGCTGCACTATTGCAAATGCTGCACAAGCAGCAAATTATGCCTGCTGCTCAGCTATTACCAAAAACACCTATTCCACCACTTAGATTTTGAAGAAAGAAGGATTATGTAAAGCAATTTCAACAGAATTACAAGGCATACAACATTCTATGTAGGGCATGCCAAGAATTTTTTATTTCTTGGTCAGGTCTTTCTATCTTTGTTAGTAAATTTGTTTCCCCAAACCCAGCCTGACAAAGTCAGTTACGATGAAATGATTTTGGCACTGATGGAAAATTATGATGCACAAGTGCATATAATTTTTTTTTTTTTTTCACTTTTCAAAGCAACCACAGCAGTCACATGCAGAGCCTTATATGATGTCTTGTTGTTTGCTGATTGTCTTGGGTGCACAAAAGTTTACACAATATATATCACTCAGCATGCATAGCCGAAATTTTGAAGAGCACACAATGTTCCACATGCACTTCAAGACAAATTAGAAACCAAATTGCATCATTTACAAAGCATTATTGTACTACAGCCTATCACAGCTAGTTTGTGGGCATTATCTCTTCATCTTGCCTAAACAAAATCAAGATATTAGAATTTGTGACTTTGAATCCACTATGAATGCACAACCACCAATGAGACATTTCCATTACCTTGGAGCAGCTTTTTCAGCATATTCAAAGATTTAAGGTCATCACAAATAAATTATTACAAGCAACTAGTTTCTACATTTTGTGGATCAATAACCTGAACAGTTGCTGCAATGGATAAAATACTTCAAGAATTTAAGGAACAGCAAGAGCATGAACTACAGTCAAGATCTGTCATGGAGTATGTTGGTGGTGCTTCCTTACGGGTCTTAGGTTGGCAAAGTACCACATTTTCATAGCCAGTGGCGTGTCACTGTGACTTTTACCATACAACCTGATCCATTCATGTTCAACCACCCACCAAGCCCCATGACTTAATTTAAAGATACTAATCCTTTGAAATATTGTTATTTGCAATGAAGCTTTCACTTTAGTTAAAAATGTGTCATTACTTTTACAATACAAATGGATCTATTTATATTCACACATACACCTACCAAGTCCCACATAAATAAACAAATGACTTGTGCTGTTTACCTGGGCATGCCACATGGTAACTGCTACAAATATCAGTGTACCAACACAGATATGTACAGTACACCCTGACTGTCATCTTGACTTTTACCCACAGCATGACCATAAAGTTGAGTGTGATTTTGCCAAGCACTACAATAGTTCTTGTTCTGTTCTGCAATATTTTTGTTTACTTTAATAGAACCAGCAATAGGGGAGACAAGGGTTAGTTCACCCAGATTTTCATTTTTCATATGTATATGCTAAATCAAAAACTTGTCATGATAATCCTTGCATTTCCCTGTCAAATTACACATGTTGTGCATCTGAAACGTTCAATGAGTGGTGTCATATCTGAACAGCAATTTGGTGCATGTGTGCATGCATGAACATGGTGCTTCAAAGACTTGAGGAGAATCGATAGAGAGGATGCAAATGGCAATGTAAACAGATTGGACCAGTTGAACATAGTGTGACAGGAAGCGTCACAGAGCAAGAGAGCAACATAGGAACATCAAGTTCTGCTACAAATCATAGAAGACAGCAACGGAGACACAAGGCATGTTGATGTAGGTGTATTGGAAAAAAGCCATGAGTAGAAAATGTGTTTATGAATGGTTTCTGCATCTACATCCATAATCTGCAAGCCACCCGACGGTGTGTGGCAGAGGGTACCTTGAGTACCAGTATCGGTTCTCCCTCCTATTCCAGTCATTTATTGTTTGCGAAAAGAAAGATTGTCGTTATGCCTCAGTGTGTGCTCTAATATCTATGATTTTATCCTCATGATCTCTTTGCAAGATATTTGCAGGAGGGAGCAATACACTGCTAGACTCCTCGGTAAAGGTATGTTCTTGAAACTTCAACCAAAGTCCATACCGAGTGACAGAGCATCTCTCCTGCAGAGTCTTCCACTGGAGTTTATCGATCATCTCCAAAACACTTTCACATTTACTAAAGGATCCTGTAATGAAGCACACTGCTCTCCGTTGGATCTCCTCTACGTCCTCTATCAACTCCACCTCGTACAGATCCCACACTGGTGAGCAGTATTCAAGCAGTGGGCGAACAAGTGTACTGCAACCTACTTCCTTTGTTTTCAGATTCATTTCCTTAGGATTCTTCCAATGAATCTAAGTCTGGCATCTGCTTTACCGATGATTGATTTTATATGGTCGTTCCATTTTAAATTACTCCTAATGCCTACTCCCAGATAATTCATGCAATTAACTGCTTCCAGTTGCTGTCCTGCTATAGTGTAGATAAATGATAAAGGATCTTTCTTTCTATGTCTTTGTAGCACATTACACTTGTCTACATTGAGATTCAATTGCCATTCCCTGCACCACGCATCAATTCAACGCAGATCCTCCTGCATTTCAATACAATTTTCCATTGTTACAACCTGTCTATATACTACAGCATCATTCGCAAAAAGCCTCAGTGATTTTTTATATATATATATATATATATATATATATATATATATATATATATATATATATATAGCTAGCTTGTATGTGTGTTTGTGTGTGATTTTATTTATTTTATTTGTTTCTATCGACGAGCCGGTCCTTTTGGTAAGTCATCTGTTTTCTATATATATATATATATATATATATATATATATATGTGTGTGTGTGTGTGTGTGTGTGTGTGTGTGTGTGTGTGTGTGTGTGTGAACAGAAACGGACCTGCGTCACTCCCACATGGCACACCTGACATCACTCTTACTTTGGAAGACTTCTCTCCATTGAAAATGACATGCTGCATTCTGTTATCTAGGAACTCGTCAATCCAGTCACACAATTGGCCTGAAAGACCATATGCTCTTACTTTGTTCATTAAACGACTTTAAACTCTTCCTCAACTAAGGATGAGCCACATTAAGGTTGACTATCGACAAGCAAAAGTCCAGAAATTATTGAGTAAGTGCAAAACTGCTGGCACAAGATCAGCAACAGACTGTCAGATTGATATGGAGGAATTGGGCACTAGCAAGGACATAGTGCATACCATTGTCCACAATGATTTGGATAAGTGCAATATCTGCTCCCGATTTGTGCCACACAGCTCACATATGAGCAGAAAGGAAAAAGAAACCATAAGTAAACTTCTGGTGATTTCATTTACATGTGTGATCAGGATCCTTTCCTCCTGAACACAACTGTCAAGGGAGACGAGATCTAGTGCTACTACTCTGATCCGGAATCAAAACGGTAATCGATGTAATTTTATTCAAAGTGTTCCCCGTGCCCCAAAAAAAGCCACCAGAAAAATTTCAAGTTTAAAATACTGTTGATCGCCTCCTCCAACGTCAACATCATCATCTACAAGGAATTTGATCCTGCAGGTCAAATAAATAATACTGCATTTTACCAGTCTCTTCTGAACCAATTGTTACAGCATATACTGTGGATTCTGTCAGGGTTCCATAGAACTAGAAAATGGATGCTGCTCTATGACAATGCTGCTGCACACTGCATGATCTGATTGCACAAATTCCTGGCACAGAATATGGTAACAGTTCTTGAACACCCTCTGTACCCCCCTGAACTGGCCTCTGAGGACTTCTTTCTGTTTCCCCACTTGGAGGCAGTCTTGCAAGGTGAACATTTCATGGACATGCATGTCATCAAAGATTGTGCGATATCTGTTCTGTAATCAATTCCGCAGGAGGCCTTTGATGATAGTTTCCAGAAGCTGTACAAACACTGTCAAAGTGTGTTATTGCAGGTGGCAACTATTTAGAGGGGCAAAAAAGAACATTTGTTTCCTTTTTTGTTTTGTATGTTGCATTCAGCAAACTTTTAAGACACACCACATATTCAACCCTGCAGTGGTCGCATGACTTTTCACATTGCCAGTAGTCACGCGCGAACTGACAGTCCCTATGGCATTAATTAATTTTAGTAGCAAATGTCAACACAGTAACTGACAATATGAAATTTACTGTGTTTCACTTGTAGCTTTTTATGTCAATATCTACCACAAAGCTGTAAATTCTATCCAATACCTCTGAAACACTAAGTGTCATAATAAACTACACCTATTGCATTTTGTGAATCAACTATTGCATACTTGTGTCGTGAACAGGATGAAATGCAAACACTGGTTACTACAGTTTCACAGTTTGTACAATAAAAGATATGTTCAAATGTTTGTAGAGTCTATAGGACTTAACTACGGGGTCATCAGTCCCTAAACTTACAAACTACTTATGAACTAGCTAATCCTAAGGACGGCACAAATATCCATGCCCGAGGGGGGATTCGAACCCCCGACCGTAGTGGCTGTGCAGACCGTGACTGGAGCGCCTCAGTTCCCTCGACCACCACGGCCGGCTTTGTACAATACTGTCACATTCTTTCCTATTTGAACTTTCAGTAGAAACGACACTTTCATGCACCAAATGAAGATTAAAATTTACTTCATTAACAACAACTGTCATAGTATGAATAATGACCTTTCTGTATGTTAGGCCTCAGTAACCACATTTCTGGTTGTTTCTGGCTCTGGGTGAACAACTACAAAAAAGTGTCTTGCACATGGCAGAATTCTTCTGCAGACTTTTCCTTTAGATCCAGTCTGCAGGGGAAATATATATATCATCTTTTTCTTTCTACAAATGTCTACCTTGTTGTGTTTGCGTGTGTATGTGTATGAGTGCACTTGTTTACCTTTCCTTTTTTCCCCTTAAGGTAAGTCCTTCCACTCCTGTGATTGGAATGACTCCTTTTTCACGTTCTTAAAACCCGTATACTTCCCTTTCTCCCATTCTTCCTTCCTCTTTTCCTGAAAAAGCTAGAAACGGTTGTGAAAGCTTGTATGTGTGTTTTTATTTGTATCTGTCAACGAGCCTGTGCTTTGGGTAAGTTATCCAACAAAGATTATAGGGGAAAAAATTCCTAGCATGAAAAAGATGTATAAAAAGTAAATGAGGTTTACTTACCTGACAAACACACAAATAAAACACACACACAAATGCAAGCTTTTGCAATCATTTGTTGCTTCTTCAGGCAAAGAGCAGGGAAGGAGAGGGAAAAGGAAAGGATGTGGGTTTAAAGGAATGGGTGAGGAGTCATTCCAATCCTGGGAGAGGAAAGACTTACCTTTGTGGAAAAAGGATAGGTAAACAAACCCACACACATATACACGCACACACACACACTAAGGCAGACAATTGCAAAATGCAAAAATTTTTGTTTACCTATCCTTTTCCCCCAAAGGTAAGTCTTTCCTCTCCCAGGATTGGAATACTACTCACCTGCTCCTTTAAACCCACATCCTTTCCTTTTTCCTGTGCTTTCTTGCTCTTTCTGATAAAGCAACCTTAGGATGCGAAAGCTCAGTTGTGTGTGTGTGTGTGTGTGTGTGTTTTTACTTTTATTTGTGTATATATATATATATACTCACCAGACGAAGGAGCACAGGTGTGACAGCATCACAAATAAATAAATGAATACACACACACACACACACACACACAATCGCAAGCTTTCGCAACCCAGTTGCGTCTTCAGACAGTAGGGAAGGAGAGGGAAAAGGAAATGATGAGGATTTTAAGGAAGGGGGTAAGGAGCCATTCCAATCCTGGGAGAGGAAAGACTTACCTTGGGGGAAAAAATGGAGGGTAAACAAATGCACACATGCCCACACATTCACACAGACACAAGTACCCCTAGGCAGACATACTGTAGCATACCTAGCAGGAAAGACTGAGAGGCAAGGTCTTTCCTAAAAAACCTTAATCCTACTCCCAACATTACTACAGCTGAATCCCGAGCCATCCGTGATCTGAAAGCTGACCGTTCCATCGTCATTCTCCCAGCCGACAAGGGATCCACAACCGTGGTACTTTATCGGCGGGAGTATGTGGCTGAGGGACTGCGTCAGCTTTCAGACAATACTACCTACAAAGTTTGTCAACACAATCCTATCCCTGATGTCCAGGCAGAGCTTCAAGGAATCCTCAAAACCTTAGGCCCCCTACAAAACCTTTCACCTAACTCCATTAACCTCATGACCCCACCGACACCCCGCACCCCCACCTTCTACCTACTCCCCAAGATCCACAAACCCAATCATCCCGGCCGCCCCATTGTGGCCGGTTACCAAGCCCCTACTGAACGAATCTCTGCCTACATAGACCAACACCTTCAACCCATCATGTGCAGTCTCCCATCCTTCATCAAAGATACCAACCACTTCCTCGATCACCTGAAATCCTTGCCTAGCCAGTTACCTCCAGATACCATCCTTGTAACCATTGATGCCACTTCCTTGTACACAAACATCCCACATGCCCAGGGCCTGGCTGCGATGGAGTATTTCCTTTCACGCCGACCACCCAATTCCCTACCTAAAACCTCTTTCCTTAATACCCTAGCCAGCTTCATCCTAACCCACAACTTCTTCACTTTTGAGGGCCAAACATACCAACAACTAAAGGGAACAGCCATGGGAACCAGGATGGCCCCCTCGTACGCAAACTTATTTATGGGACGCTTAGAGGAAGCCTTCCTGGATACCCAAGCCTGTCAACCCAAAGTTTGGTATAGATTCATTGACGACATCTTTATGATTTGGACTCACAGTGAAGAAGAACTCCAGAATTTCCTCTTCAACCTCAACTCCTTTGGTCCCATCAAATTCACCTGGTCCTATTCAAAATCCCATGCCACTTTCCTTGATGTCGACCTCCATCTGTCCAACGGCCAACTTCACACATCCGTCCACATCAAACCAACCAACAAACAACAGTACCTACACTATGACAGCTGCCATCCTTTCCACATCAAACGTTCCCTTCCCTACAGCTTAGGTCTTCGTGGCAAACGAGTCTGCTCCAGTCCCGAATCCCTGAACCAGTACACCAATAATCTAATATCAGCTTTCACATCCCGCGGCTATCCTCCTGATCTGGTACAGAAACAAATTTCCAGAGCCACTTCCTCATCACCCCAAATTCAGAACCTTCCACAGAAGAACCCCAGAAGTGCCCCTCTTGTCACCGGATACTTTCCGGGACTGGAGCGGACTCTGAATGTGGCTCTCCAGCAAGGATACGACTTCCTTAAATCCTGCCCCAAAATGAGATCCATCCTTCATGACATCCTTCCCACTCCACCGAGAGTGTCTTTCCGCCGCCCACCTAACTTCCGTAACCTCCTAGTCCATCCATATGAAATCCCCAAACCACCTTCCCTACCCTCTGGCTCCTACCCTTGTAACCGCCCCCGTTGTAAAACCTGCCCTATGCACCCTTCCACCACCATTTACTCCAGTCCCGTAACCCGGAGGGTGTACACGATCAAGGGCAGAGCCACTTGCGATAGCACCCACGTGATTTACCAACTGACATGCCTGCACTGTGAAGCGTTCTATGTGGGAATGACCAGCAACAAACGGTCCATTCGCATGAATGGTCACAGGCAGACAGTGTTTGTTGGTAATGAGGATCACCCTGTGGCTAAACATGCCTTGGTGCACGGCCAGCACATCTTGGCACAGTGTTACACCGTCCGGGTTATCTGGATACTTCCCACCAACACCAATCTTTCAGAACTCCGGAGATGGGAACTTACCATTCAACACATTCTCTCTTCCCGTTGCCCGCCTGGTCTCAACCTCCGCTAAATTCTAATTCCCGCCCGCCATCTTTAACATCTTTGCCTCGGTTCTGTGGACAGAGCCTCTGCCTGAAGTGGCATCTCTGTCCAACTTCTTTGGTTTCTACAAATGTCTGCCTAAGTGTGTTTGGATGTGGATATGTGTGAGTGTGTGTGTATTTGTTTACCTTCCTTTTTGTCCCCTAAGGTAAGTCCTTCCACTCCTGGGATTGGAATGGCTCCTTTTCCACTTCCTTAAAACCCGTATCCTTCCCTTTCTCCTCTCCTTCCTCCCTCTTTTTCCCGAAGAAGCCACCACTGGTGGCGAAAGCTCGAATGGTTGTGTGTTTTTGTGTGTGTTTGGTGTTCCTATCGACGAGCCTGTACTTTAGGTAAGTCAAAAATCTTTATTTTATACCATTTTCCCACCTGGAAGGTCTCCTTCTATAATATATATATATATATATATATATATATATATATAGAGAGAGAGAGAGAGAGAGAGAGAGAGAGAGAGAGAGAGAGAGAGAGAGAGAGAGAGAGAGGAAAAATTCCTAACAGGGAAAATATACGTAAAAAATAGATGAAGTACACTTACCAGGCGAAGGGGCACAGGCAGTAATAGCAACAAATAAATACACACACACACACACACACACACACACACACACACACACACACACACACACACACACAAATGCTAGCTTTCGCAGCCTAGCTGCTTCATCAGGCAGAAGGGAAGGAGAGGGAAAAGGAAATGATGAGGGTTTTAAGGAAGGGGGTAAGGAGCCATTCCAATCCCGGGACAGGAAAGACTTACCTTGGGGGAAAAAATGGAGGGTAAATAAATGCACATACACCCACACATTTACACAGACACAAGTACACTTAGGCAGACATACTGCCTAAGTGTACTTGTGTCTGTGTAAATGTGTGGGTGTATGTGCATTTATTTACCCTCCATTTTTTCCCCCAAGGTAAGTCTTTCCTGTCCCGGGATTGGAATGGCTCCTTACCCCCTTCCTTAAAACCCTCATCATTTCCTTTTCCCTCTCCTTCCCTTCTGCCTGATGAAGCAGCTAGGCTGCGAAAGCTAGCATTTTTTTGTGTGTGTGTGTGTGTGTGTGTTTATTTGTTGCTATTACTGCCTGTGCCCCTTCGCCTGGTAAGTGTACTTCATCTATTTTTTACGTATATATATATATATTACATGAACCTAAAAAGACTATGTAACTAATGGAAAATAACTCGAGAATAACAGGAGATACCTTGAGAATAAACTATTATATACGAAGAATGGGTTACCAATGATGCTAATTATATTGTCACATTGCATACTGTTGCTGGTCCAGAATTCAAAGACTGGTTGTTAATAGACCACAACACATTACACTTGGAACAGGTTTATTGCTACCGGTAACACAAGCGTACACTCAGTACAAACTGCCTCCTGCTTGGAGTATTCCATTACTAATACATAGAAAGAAATTTCTGGAACTTAAATCAAACATAAGATACATGTAAAACATTCTGAAATAGTAAATACAAACAAATTATTTTTTTCTGCCCATGGCAGGATTTGAACTGGGGATGGCAAGCCCAGTGATCTGCGATGATAATCACTACACCACACGTTCCATCGGAAGACTCGCGACATTGCTCCTACTTTCTGAAACGACAGCGACCCGTTGTTAAGTTCCCTTTGGATCTTGTCATGTCCTCTGAATGGCAGTTTCGGAGAATCCTTGCATTCTGCTTACATGCCTCTCTTATGGTGACGATGACTGGTGCAAGACCCTCCTATCATGGCTTCATCATTATCAAAACTGTCTTCACAGTCCTTGAACAAGTGGTCTTTAATGTTAATCTGTTTGTTGGGATCATGGTAAGGTTTCATATGGAGGACGTGCACAAAAATGTCTCTTCGTTTTTGTTGTTTTGAGGACAGTTCAAAATCCTCAACTTCGTATGTGATGTCTGACAGGCGGCATATGACACGATACGCACTTTTCCGATAGCCCAAATTTCTGTACAGGGGTGAAAATCCATACCAGATCTCCTGGGCTGTACCCAATAAGTTGGTGCTTGTCATTATACCGCAGGTGGTCATTCTCCTGGGCGTCCAGAGCCTGTATGCAAGCCAGCTGTCTTGCTTCTTCGAACCTGGTGATGAGCTATTTTACATAGTCATCCTGAGTGTTGTCTGGTTGGACAGGGAACAGCATATCCACTGTGTCTCAGCTTCACGGCCATATAGAAGGGAAAAAGGCGTGAAACCTTGCTGTATTATAAGGAAATGCCATGACTGGTAGTTTTGTATCCCAATCCTTCTGCTCAATATTTGTCTGAGGATGGTAGGCAGTTGTTATTCTGTGAGCAATATCACAACTTGACAATACCTCTGATACTAGTTTTGACAAAAATACTTTCCCTTGATCAGATATCATCACACATGGCACCCCCTGCTTCATAATAATTTCTTCTACTAGGAATTTTGCAATTTCTGTAGCTTCTACAGTCACCATAGGTTCGGTGACAGCGTAGCAGGTGAGGCAGTCAGTGCAGACTATTATCCATCGGTTATTGGTTGTACACTTCGGGAACCTAGCTAATAGGTCGATTCCAATCCGGTGAAATGGAGCTGCTGCAGGTGGAATTGGTAATAAATGACCTGGAGGTAATTGTGGCACATGCTTCTGCCTGTGGCACTCCTTACAGTAACTAACATAAGTGCTTGACAGATCGGTAGAGAGCTTGCCAGTAATACCTGCATATGATTCTGTCAAGGATCTTCATGAATCCCAGATGACCGGATATTGGAGAATCATAGAAATACTTGAGAATAGCCAGCTGGAAAAACCAGTAGCCATTTGGAGCCCAGTGGATCGTAGTAGCTCTTTTACAATGTCCCTTTGATAAGCTAAAACTCTCCTTTGGTCAGTTTTCCTTTCTCCAAGGCCTCTATGGTTTGTAATAATGCTGGATCTTTCCTCTGTAATGTTACCTAACACAGTGAGGGTTGTAATTTCATCCAAGCTCTTGAGTTTGGCTAATAGATTCCTCGAAAGGCAGTCGGCATACTTGTGTTTGCGCCCCCTTTTTAATACACTGTGACATCATACTCTTGGAGTCTTGCTAGTTTACCTGATGGATCCTTCAAATTGGTCTACCAACATAAAGCATGGTGGTCTGTCATGGTGGTGAATGGTTTACAGCCGGAATCTGCTGATAGCCCAGATAATGGTGAGACACACTTTCTCAGTTGTAGAGAAGTTTATCTCAGACTTTGAGAGAACTCTTGATACACAGGCTATCACCTTTTCAGCACCTTGCCGAATTTGTACAAGCACTGCACCAGTCCCATAATCGCTGGCATCTGTGTGAAGTTCGGTTTCTGCATTCTTGTCATATAAGGCTAGAACTGGTGTGGAAGTTAGAGTCCCCCCCCCCCCCCCCCCTTAAGTGTCCAGAAAGCTCTTTCTTTCACCTCATCCCAGTAAAACTGGAAGTCTCCCTGTAGAAGTTCTTGCAATGGATATGCCTTGTTACAAAAACTTTTGATGAAATGACGGTAGTATGAGCACAACCAGAGGAAACTTCTCACATCACAGATGTACTGAGGAGTTGGAACTTCCGTGACTGCCCTTACTTTATCTGGCACAGGATGGACACCATCGCCATTCACTATGTATCCCAGGACTTTTATCTCTTTGGCAATGAAGAGGCACTCTTTAGGTTGAGGCAGACTCCCGCTGCCTGAAAACACTTCAACAGAGTTGATAGGTGGCTTATATGTTCCGCATGTGTCCTTGAGAAAACGACAATGTCCTCTGGGTAACAAAGATATATCGTCCATTTAAGGTGTTGGAGCAAGTTGTCCATCATCCGTTCGAATGTGGCCACTGCATTACATAGTCCAAATGGCATGACTTTCAATTAAGTGTAATAAAAGCAGTATTCTGTCAGTCAGCTTCATCAACCTCGTTTTACCAGTAACCTGTCTGCATGTCCATGGTTGAGAAGTATGTACCTCCTTTCAAGCAGTATGATGTGTCATCAATGCGTGACAATGGGTAGACATCTTTCTTTGTGATTTTGTTCAGGCGCCAATAGTCGACACAGAAACAGCATGTGCCATCCTTCTTCTTCACAAGGACCATTGAAGACGACCAGGGACTCTCTGAAGGTTGAATAATACCTTTGTGCAAAATCTTCTCCACTTATTTCCGAATTATCTGTCGTTCAGCTGGTGACACTCTTTACGAATGCTGGGTATTTGGTGGATCTACATCTACATACATACTCCGCAATTCACCGTAAGGTGTGTGGCGGAGAATACACTGTACCACTACTAGGCATTTCCTTTCCTATTCGGCTCCCAAATGGAACAAGGAAAAAAAGAATGCCTATATGCCTCCGTACGAGCCCTAATTTCTCTTATCTCTCGCCGTCGAGAATAACGTACTGTGTTCTATTACTTAGGAAGTCTTCCAGCCAGTCACAAATCTGTAAACCTATTCTATAAGCTCATATCTTCATTAGCAGTCTGCAGTGTGGCACCATGTCGAACGCCTTTTTGAAGTCGAGAAAAACACAATCCGCCTATTGCCCTTCATCCATGGCTCGCAAGATGTCATGTGAGAAAAGGGCAAGCTGAGTTTCACATGAACGATGTTTCCTAAACCCGTGATTCATGGAAAGAAGCTTTTCCGTTTCAAGGAAATTTACTATATTCCAACTGAGAATATTCTCCAAAATTCTACATGAAACTGATGTCAACGATATTGGCCTGTAATTGTGTGGGTCAGTTCTTTTTCCTTTCTTATAAACGGGAGTCACCTGCACTTTTTTCCAATCACCAGGAACTTTGCGCTGAATTAAAGATTCGTGATAAATGCAAGCTAAGTAGGGGGCCCATGCCGCAGAATAGTCTTTGTAAAACTGAACTGGTATTGATACGATGTTGTATCATTAGCCGTTTCATCTGGCGCTTCTCCTGCTTGGCACAGAATACACCTGAAAATTGGTACAGTATGGTTAACACTTGCTGACATTGTACCTGGGTCAGACTGAACCCTATATGAAATTCCATAGTAGTTTCCTCTAGTGTGTTGTCAGCAGCAACATCGGAGCATGAGACTTTGTCGAGGACATTGAGCTCAACATCCAGACTGATTCAGCTGTCCCAATACACATTCCTTTAGGAATGAGTTGCATTTGCTCCTGAAAATTAGTGATCCAAAGTTCTCCTTGAGCACCTAGAATGCTTATGACAGCCACTGGTGTGTAGACTTCCTTTGTTATACTGATTAGTTTTTTGCTGTTGACAAGCACTTCACAGTTCAGCTGGTCATCTCAGCTGCTGAATGGAACTGTTCTCATTGTTAACAGTGGGATCTCAACATTCACAACAGCAAACAAACTCCCAGGGGAGTTCGGATTATGTGTTCAATGACAGCTTGGGTTGCCTGAAGGAAGCCCCATCTGAGGATGGTGTAGCTACATTCTGTTATTCTGATAGTTATTCTTGCAACAAATGTTCATGCCGGCTGGACGTATTTTCCATTTGCGACCTTCAGCAGTTGCTCATGTATCACAAAACATTATCTTCTTTCGTTTGCAATGGTAGTCATTTGACAATAGAAAGAAGAAAGCTCCGGAATCAACTAGTGCCTGGACAGGTTGTCCGTTGATGATTACGTCAATGAGATTTCCCTGACATCTTAGCGACTGTAGTCCATGGTGGATTTTTAACTGCAGCAGCCTCACCTCCATAGATGGGCAACTCATCTAATTTTCCTTAACACGGCAGCAAGGCAGGCAACTGGTATCTCTATAAGGCGGCAGCGACGTGTTGAAAAGCTGTTCCCTGATATTAAACCCGATCAAGTACAGTTCTCCACCTTAGTAGACGCCCTTTCAAACTACTATTCAGACCACGTGCATGTAGCGGCCGCCCGTTATCAGTATTTTAGACTTAGAAAAAAGGAAAATCAGACGTATCGCCAACGGGTGACAGAACTGCAGGGAATGACAAAAAAATATCAATTTAAGTGCGTGTGTGGTGCTTCCTATGCAGATTCTATGATCAGGGACACGGTAACACAAAATGTGACAGATCACAAAGTTAGGGACAAAATTTTACAATATAGTAATCCCACATTACAACAAGTATTGACTATTATTGATCATCAGGACGCATATGAATTTGCTACCCAGTGCTTTGACTCTCCTCAAGTGTGTAGTGTAGCGGCACAAAATAAGCGACACATGGCTCTCCACAATGGCTGCAGCGTCCGCCGAGGCATTAGACATAGTTCGCGGAAACTGTCACAGACTTTCCACTCGGACGCCGTATGTCAGAAAAACAAGCGCCAGAGCCACACAGACACCACTTGTAATGTTAGAAAATCTTGTCCACGTTGTTTGTCCAAACATAAACGAAGTAACTGCCCCTCACAAAATGCTCAGTGTTTTGCATGTGGAAAGCAAAGACATGTACAATCCATTTACAAAGGCAGTCTACAAATTCAATCACTTCTAGTGCAGTGAATGAGCATTTCATAAATGTTCTCACAGACAAATATCGTGTTGCAGTGTCCAATAAAAGTGAACAGACCCCCTTGCTTCGTAAGAACAATAAATTGTTTGTGAACCTTGAGATTCAAAACTTGCCTGTGGAATTACAGTTAGATACGGGAGCGTCACTTTCGTTACTAAATTATAGAACTTACAAATTGCTGGGCCGACGTCCGCTGCAACCAACCCCTGTACACTTGTCAGAATACAATGGGGACATTATACAGGTACTCAGTAAATGTAGCTTGCCCGCAAAGTACCGAAATTGTACGCAGACAGTGACTTTCCATGTGCTGTGTTCGGAAGATTCTACAAACATTTTTGGACTAGATTTGTTCGACTTGTTCAACATGAGCATAAAGGAAAATGTGCTGACTGTTCAATCATGTGTGCCTGCCGACAGCTTAGATAAATTGTGCGATTTTGCTGTACTGTTCAACGACTGCCTTGGTCGGCTCCGTATCTGCGCCGATTTTAAGAAGACAGTTAATCCTCAACTGGTTGTGGACACATTCCCACTACCATGCCCAGAAGAACTCATGGACAAACTTGGGGCAGGAAAGTACTTTTCTAAAACTGATTTAAAAGATGCTTATTTGCAAGTGCCTTTAGATGAGAAATAGCAGAATGTTGTTTCACCCTCACAGACCGCTCCCGGAAATGAGTGCCCATAAATGGCAATGCTGGGGTCTGCTTTTATCTTCTTACAATTATGAAATTTTGTATCACCTGTCATCGAAACACGCCAACATGGATGTCTTATCCCACCTTCCAGTGGGCTCTGATCCAGATTTTGATTCGTCGCCAGCGTCTTGTTTTGCGCTCGAAGCCCAGGTTTCCGACTGGCTTGCATCTTTCCCTCTTGATTCTCGGACGGTGGCACAAGCTACCGCCGCCGATCTGACACTGAACCTTTCAGTACCTTATATTCGTTGGCCCCGATCTTCGAAGCACATTGCAGACTCCGAAGTTCGCCGATTTCTTGCGCACCGTAATGATCTCTCGTTGCAAGACGGTGTCATCTTGCTCCGCAGCAGAGCAGATCAGTTGCGAGTGGTTGTGCCAACGTACTTACGCGCACAGGTCTTGCGACTTCTGCACGAGGGCCATTGGGGTGTAGTCTGAACAAAGCAGTTAGCCCACCGCCATTGTACGTGGAAGGGCATCGACGGGGACATACAGAGTATGACGTCCCGCTGTTGTGATTGCGCAGAGCACCAGTCCGCGCCATTTCTTTTCGTGGCCGAAAGCAATCGGGCCCTGGCAATGTCTTCATGTCGATTTTGCGGAACCTTTTTGGAATTCTCGTTGGTTACTGTTAGTGGATTCTTACAGTAATTTCCCGTTTGTGGTGCCTATGTCTTCTACCACGACAACTGCCACCATTAAGGTTCTACGGTCCATCTTTTGCCTTGAGGGTCTACCGCAGACGATCATCACTGATAATGGCCCACAGTTTGCCTCGTCCGAGTTTGCGTCCTTCTGTCAGAGCCAGGGTATCGATCACGTCACTAGCGCACTGATTCATCCTTTGTCAAACGGTGCCGTGGAGCATCTCTTGCGGACATTTAAAGAACATATGACCCACCTCAGGCATGACCATTGCTGCGATGACGCCTTGCTTATCTTCCTGACTACCTATTGGTCGCAGCCTTACCATGGCTCCTCGCTGGCGGAACTCTTGCACGGCCGTCCGCATCGCACTCTGCTTCATTTGCTACACCCACGGCCACACAGCACAGGGTTCGTGCTGTCGGCTCCGTCATCACCTTTTCGTGCTGGTGCGCCTGTTTGGTTTTGTTCTTATGGCACGCGCCAGCATGGCACAATTGCTCACCGTCTTGGCCGCGCAATGTTCTTAGTTAGTACTGCGCGTGGCTTGCAGAAGCGGAACCGCAATCAGCTCCGTCTCGGTGTTTCTGGTGCAGGCTCTATGTTTCCAGCCCTTGGAGTCCGCAGTCTCGCAGCAGCAGCGGCCGGTGATGCCGCTGCTGCCGCACCAGAGTGCGGCCGCCAAGTCTCTGTCCCAGGAGCCTATGGAGGTGGACGTCCCACCGCTGCCGCCGTCGCCACAGCCATCTGCGTCTTCGGGTCCGGCGTCTCTCTTTCAACGATGGAAGTAGACGTCCTCATGGGGCGTCCCTCACACCTGCCACACGCCGGACGTGGAGACTCGTGTCGCCAGCGGTTTCCTCACGGGGTTTACGGTGGGCGCTCGTGATGAGATTCCGGGCGCGCGAGCCTTACGTCTCCCGCTAGCATTCCGACGCCAGGCTTCATCAGTGGTCTCCACCTGGGTCCCTCTCTCCCACGACCGTCAGCGCTTAGTGTACTATGATGCGCCAGCCATGGCTCCCGAAGGGGGGAAGGGTGCTATATCGATAGCTGTGATATAGCGCCTGTTACATGGATGGGTTGGCATCATCACCTTCGCGGGCCGCCAGAGAGCGCCCCCCGTGAAGCCACAGCCGATGGGGGCGCCGCCAGCGCCTTCCTACTGAGTGAGAGAAGACACCACACCAGATGAACTTCTGACGGCGACCTGCACTGATCTAAGTACCTTGCTTGTATCTCAATATGATAGCTGCTGTTACCTGGTTTCTATTTAAGCTATGTATTGTATTTATTCTGGAATATGCTTATGACTAATTGTTCGATGTCTGTAGCAATTCCTCAGAGTTCCCATCTGCGGCGTACAACCTGGAACCCACCTTCCTTCTGTGTGATCCCTAAGGACACAACACCTACAATACCTTCTATGTGTTCTTTTCAATTTCAGTTGTTTGAAATTGTTACTCCTAGATATTTAGTTGAATTTATGGTCTGTAGTTCTGACTGACTTATCGTGTAAATGAAGTTTTTTTTTAATGATCATATGGATGACTCACACTTCTCATTATTAAGGGTCAATTGCCATTTTTTGCACCACACAGATATCTTATCTAAATCATTATGCAGTTGCTTTTGACCTTCTGGTGACTTTACTAACCAATAAGTGACATCATCATCCACGAGCAGTCTAATGGAGCTACTCAGATTGTCTCCTAAATCATGTATAAAAATAAGGAACAGCAGGGGCCATATAACACTTCCCTGCGGAACACCAGATATCACTTCGGTTCTACTTCATGTCTTTCATGTCTTTCTGTCAATTACAATGTACTGTGTTATTTCTGACAGGAAATCACAAATCCAATCGCACAATTGTGGCAATATTCCATAAGCACACAGTTTGGTTAAAAGACACTTGTGTAGGACAGTGTCAAAAGCCTTCCGGAAATTTAGAAATACAGAATCTATTTGACATCTCTTGTCGATAGCAGTCATCACATCATGTGAGTAAAGTGCTAGCTGTGTTTCACAAGAACAATACTTTCTGAATCCGTGTTGACGGAGTCAATAGGTTGTCTCTTAGAGGTAGTTCATAATATTTGAGGAAAGTGTATGTTCTAAAATCCTGCTGCAAAATGACATCAATGATATAGGCCTGGAATTTTTCGGTTCACTCCTATTGCCATTCTTGGATATTGGCATAACCTGTGCAACATTCCAGTCTTTGGGTACAGAACATTCTTATAATAACTAGGCACGGGGCTATTGCATCAGCATACTCTGAAAGGTAACTAATTGGTATACAATCGGAACCGGAATACTTACTTTTGTTAAGTGATTTAAGTTGTTTTAATACATCAGGGTTATCAACTTCTAAATTACGGATACTGACAGCTGTTATTGATACGAATTCTGGAGTATTTGCTTCATCTTCTTGCTTGAAGGAATTTCAGAAGGCTGAGTTAAGCAATTCTGCTTTAGTAGATCTGTCATCAGTCATCATTACTATTGCCTAGTGAAGGTAATGATTGTGTTTTACTGCTAGTATACTTTACATATGATCAGAATTTCTTAGGATTCTCTACCAAATTACGTGATGGGATTTTGTTGAAGTTTGAGCTAAAGTTCGAGTTTCTGTAAAACACTGCCAGTCTTGAGTATTTTGTGTCAATTTAAATTTGGCATGCATTTTTCTTTGCTTTTGAAAGAGTGATCTATCCTGTTTTGTGTACCATGCTGGGTCAGACCCCTATGTTTTAATTTGTTTGGCATAAATCTTTCAATGCTTGTGGATATTATTTCTTTGAACATAAGCCACATCTGATCTACACTAACATTATTAGTTTCGGAAGTCTAGAGATTCTCACTCAGAAAAGCATTAATTGAATTTTTATCTGCTTTTTTGAATAGATATATTTTTTGTTTATTTTTGGTAGATTCTGGAAATCAGATACTCTTTTTCACTAAAACAACTCTGTGTTCACTAACCCCAGACTGTTTTGATACTCTTTATTAGCTCCAGTTTATTAGTTGCTAAGACGTTAAGTACAATTTCACAACCATTTACTATTCTAGTGGGTTCATTAACTAATTGCTCGAGATAATTTTCGGAGAATGCATTCAGTATGATTTCAGATGATGTTTTATGCTTGCCTCCAATTTTGTACATGTATTTTTGCCAACATATTGAGGTTAAGTTAAAGTTGCCACCAACGAAAATTGTATGCTTGGGGAACATTTTTGAAATTTGGTCCGAGTTTTCTCTGCAATCAAATCATCTGAGTCATGAGGACGGTAAAAAGAGCCAATTATTAATCTATTCTTATTCTCAGGTATAACCTCATCCCATACAGATTCACAGAAACTACTTCAATTACACTATAAGATAAACTGTTTAAACAGCAATATATATGCCACCACCTGTTTTATTCGATCTATTCTTTCTGAATACCATTTGCCCATTAGTAAAAATTTCAGCTGAACTTATCTCCAGCTTTAGCCAGCTTTCGGTAACTACAATGATTTGAGATTCAGCACTTTCTATTAAAGCTTGAAGCTCTGGTACTTTCCCCACACAGCTGCAAGAATTTCCAACTGTTACAGCAATGATTTTTAAATCTGTGTTTCTTCTATCTTCGACTTGTACCCTTTCAGGTTGCAAACCTTCCTGTTTGGTCCCAAGGCCCTCTAACCTACAAAACTGCCCAGTACATTCCACATAGCCCCTGATACCTGTTTATCCACTTCCAGTGTGTAGTAGACTCCTGACCTATTCACTGGAACCTGGAATCCCACCACCTGATGTCACAAGTCAAGGAATCTGCAGCCCACACGGTCACAGAATCAACTGAGCCTCTGATTCAGACCCTTCACTCATCTCTGTAACAGAAGTCCACAGTTGGTCCTGTCAACTATGCTGCAGGTGGTGAGCTCTGCTTACATCTTGCAAGCAATACTGGCAGTCTTTGGTATTTCAGATAGCCGCTCAAAACCTAAGAGAATCTCTTCAGATCCGAAGCGACACACATCATTGTTACCGATGTGGGCCACCACCTGTAATTGGTTGTACTCCGTACCATTTATGGCATCTGGAAGAAACTGTTCCACATGTGGAATGACTCCACCCAGTATGCACATGGAGTGCACTTTGACCTTCTTCCCCTCCTTGGCAGCCATCTCTCTAAGGGACTCCTTTACCCACCTAACTTTGGAGCTCACAACTTAGAGCAAACTCACCCTCTGTGAATGACTGGATCTTGCAGGCTGTGTGGTGACTTCAGGATGAGAGACACCATCAGACTCAGGAGCATGAGAGACACCATCAGACTCAGGAGCATTGTCCTGAACAAACAGTGCCTCATAGCTGTTCACAAGACAAACTGGGGAGGCCTCACAATCAGTCCCCCAGAATGTCTTACACCACCTGCCATGCACTGCAGAGACCTTCCACGCAACCACAGGTAGGATGTCTGCCTCAATGCTAGCAGTATCAGCACGTGTTGCTGCCGCAGGCCGATCGGTGGAAATACTGGGAATCCATTCGGTTCCCATGACCAGTCGACACCCTTCAACCCCAGCCTCAAGCTGTGCCACCCAACACAGCTTGAAGCTCAGACTGCATCCGCACACAGCAGTCACAGTCCCTATTCATGACTACAATACCCAGAAAAACAAACAACCAGAAAGATGAAGTGTAGAATCGGCAGAGGGTAACTAAGGTAAACAAAAACAAAGACGGCTAGAACTGGTACTAATCCAACAAAAACAAAACAGATGACTGTAAGGATTCATACAGCGGAAAAATACACTAACAAGATGCTTAAGGTGAAACTGAATCTAATATACATTTGAGCACAAAAACAGAAGACAGTCACATTTCACACACCGGAAGAGTACAATAACCAGATACTTAATGCAAAACTGAATCTAATATACATGCAAGCACAATGTAAATTTAATAAATCTGAAGCAATAATATCACAGAACACTCAAAATATGTCACTTCTAGTAAGATACCGGTTACACTCAGAAGTATCGGTGTGCTCTGCCCTTGGCAACAGCCGTGCAGTAGGGATAGGTCAGAAATCGCGTATCTGTTAGAAGTTACAGTGATTCAGAAGTCAAAGTTTTCACAGTCGCAACTTTACAGAATCTGACTCCGATTTCAGTCACAGTTTATAAGCACAGTAGCAACTAGCAACTAAGAGTAGCAAGAAGCAGTTTAGCCTCAGTCTGCCATGGTGGGGGTACATGATCTGGAAAGTTAGGATACTTGAGCTTGGAAATAACACACTTGAGCTATCATTTATTTTTCAGAATTTTTGTTGTTGTTTGCGGCATAAAATTACATCTTAGTTACATTATAACATTCAATAGTTGAATTCTAAGAAACAGAAAGTCCTTCAAAATCAGTTTTGAAAGTTAAACTAGTCACATGATTAGTTTTGGGACTGATGTTATGAGGATGAAGAATGATTTCTATTTGACCATTGTCAATAATAGTTGCATCTTCAACTGTAGGCCATTTAAACTTAGAATATTGCAATTCTTCTTGCAAACATAACTTTCAGTCCTTCCTTTCCTACAAATTAATAAGGTTTCCAACAAATTGTCTAACACATTTTTACCCCTCAAATTTTACCAATCACTGATGTTTAGCTTTCTGTCCACAACTACAGCCTTACTGTCACTGTGATTACTCTATGTTATGGATAAGCTTGTGCTTTTTGCTGAGTAATTGTCAGATGATTTTGATGAAGTCTTCATTTTGGATTTTTGTGGTAGATGACGTGCTTTCTCTTTAGTCTGCTTTCCTGTAAGACAAAGGGCAGTGTTTTTTTTTATTGACTGTTCCGTGTTTTCATTCCCCCCCCCCCCCCCCCCCAATAGCTGTCACAGAGTCACGTGACTATCAGTGTCCTATCAATTACATATGATCTCAGAAATTCATCATCAGTGAAACTATTTTTGTATAGGGGGGAAACACCACAAATTCATAGCCTTTACAAATATTCACACCCGTGAAAGCTAATGAGCAAGCCTTACCTACTATTTCTGCCATATCATATAAGTAGGATAGCTTGGATGTGTTAATAACCATTCATCATTGGCTGTGTTGTAATATCTTTTCAATGGTCCATAAAAAGTTCAGTCAAGATGCTGCAAATAGTCGCTTATGTGCGGGGAAAGTGAGAAGCATAAATTTAAGGCAGCAACAGAAATGTGGCTGCTGTGATTATCAAGAAGCATCAACACCATATTATCCTTGGAGTACCTAACATATTCAGAAACAGATCTAAGTTTGTTGCTGTCATTCAAACAGATGGAAGTGCAGATCCTCCAGAACACAGTGGATCCCATCTCAAAACACAATCTTTAAAACTGACCTGTGGAAAAAAAAAGTGAGATGGAATTGCCTATGGCATTTATTGTGCAGCATAAGGTGACTAAAACACCTTGTTCAGCAGAGGTAACTTTGCTGACTTGTTTTTCTTATTTCTTTTGCCACTATCTTCCCTGGCTTTGTACAGTGGTGACTGCACTCTCATCTACATTCCAAATACACACAGGTCCTAATTTATGCTTACCAAGGACAAGTTTTAAGTTTGTGAAAAAAACATCAACACTGACTCGATTGAAACATGTGGCATTCAACAGCTTGTTGCCTAAGGCTCTCTAAAAGGCAAGGTTGGGTCTCTTTCCATAAAACCATGAAACCAATCAATACCAGCTTGACACTTCAGTTCCAACCATGGGGAATATTTTTGTTATTTGACAGAGCAAAATCATAGCTAATTTACACACTCCTTTCCTAGTTAGGGCATAGTTTAATTTGGAGGATTTTATAATATAATCCCAACATTTCTTCTTCATCTTACATAAAAATCTGCCTAACTTTGAAGTTTAGTTAAAGAATATTCTACGTTCAGATTTCTTGGCAGAAGGCCCTAACTGTAGAAAAATCTTCAACTTCTTTTCAGGTAGCTGCCATGATGTTAGAAGGATGGGTTTTCTTGGTTTTGCACCATCCTTGCACTTGTAAAACAGTGGCATCCTAAGAGAGAAAAGAGCATTCCTGTAACAGCTTAATAAACCCACAATTTTAAGAAAAAGAAACAACAATAGAAATGAAAGATTATAATCAAAATTCAGATTTTATTCTGAGTAAATAAGTAACTTGTAATTACCTAAAGGCTTTTACAATAATGTTTATTGTAACAGCTATTTTATAACCTGTTTATATGAAAAAATTCTTGTCTACAAAAAAATTACATATGAATGTAATTTATCATAGGGATAGTTAAGCCATTTCTCAACTGTTCCCAAACTGAGTGTCACATATATCCCTAACACCACCATTTTTGTGCAAGTTGTTATTTTTAGGTTATGTCTACAGGTATCCAATGCAGGTAAGTTTCTCTTACCTGAAAACTATACACTCAATAGCTGGTGATAAAAGTAATTATAGAAAAGTAATCCATTTTCAATAGTTGTACTAGGACTGTTTGTCCATTTGTTTAAGAATTAGACTAATTGTAAAATGTTATCTTTAGAAACCTCAAACCTAGAGACGTCTACAACTGCACAATTTGTAGTAAATTAAGGTGTAAAATATTACCTGTACAGGTGTAGGCCTAAATATATATATATATATATTTTTTTTTTTTAATTGACTCTAGTTACATTTAAACTTGCCTCCCTTCCATTCACAACCAGTCAGCTTATCCATGCAGCTGCTGAAGCAAATGTGTAAATCTTGTTGCAGTAATTTTACATATGTGGAATTCTTATATTTAAACCATTTCTATCTGTTCTAATAATCATGTATAAAAATAAAGATTGTTTGACTTACCCAAAGCACAGGTTCACCGATAGACACAAAAAAACACAAATAAAAACACACACAAACATTCAAGCTTTCGCAACTGTTGGCCGCTTCTTCAGGGAAAAAGGAAGGAAGAAGAGGAGAAATGGAAGGATACGGGTTTTAAGGAAGTGAAATAGGAGTCATTCCAATCCCAGGAGTGGAAGGACTTACATTAGGGGGAAAAAAGGAAGGTAAACAAATGCGCGCGCGTGCACACACACACACACACACACACACACACACACATCTCCAAACACAAAAACACCTAGGCAGACATTTGTAGAAAGCAAAGAAGTTGGTCAGAGATACCACTAGAGGCAGAGGCTCTGTCCACAGAACCAAGGCAAAGATGTTCAAGATGGTGGGTGGGAATTTGAATTTAGCGGAGGTTGATACCAGGTGGGCAACGGAAAGAGAGAATATGTTGAAGGGCAAGTTCAGAAAGAGTGGTGTTGGTGGGAAGTATCCAGATAACCCAGACGGTGTAACACTGTGCCAAGATGTGCTGGCCGTGCACCAAGGCATGTTTAGCCACAGGGTGATCCTTATTACCAACAAACATTGTCTGCCTGTGACAGTTCATGCGAATGGACAATTTGTTGCTGGTCATTCCCACATAGAACGATTCACAGTGCAGGCAAGTCAGTTGGTAAATCATGTGGGTTTGTGAATCTTGGGAAGTAGGTAGAAGGTGGGGGTGCGGGGTGTCGGTGGGGTCATGAGGTTAATGGAGTTAGGTGAAAGGTTCTGTAGGGGGCCTAAGGTTTTGAGGATTCCTTGAAACTCTGCCTGGACATCACGGATGGGATTGTCATGAAAGACTTTATATGTGGTACTATCTGAAAGCTGACGCAGTCCCTCACCCACATACTCCCGCCAATCAAGTATCACGGTCGTGGATCCCTTGTCGGCTGGGAGAATGACGATGAAATGGTCAGCCTTCAGATCATGTATGTGTCAGACATGCCTGAGTAAAAAAAAATGTGGGAGCGTAATCTGGCCAGGGAGAAAGCATTTTTACGGAGGGAATGTACATAAAGCTGGATGGGGTTATACAGGCTGCAATGAACAAATAAAAAATAAAAATATAAAATTATTAAAAATTTTTACATATCTGGAGGGAGATGAATGTGGACAGTAATTCAGGTGTACACACACACACACACACAACTTACTATTCCAGTCCCGTCTTGTGCATATGCACCATCAGAGGCTCAGCCACCTATGAAAGCAGCCACACGACTTCCCAACTCTGCTGCAATCTTGGCACAGCTTTTTATACTGGTATGACTACTAACGATCTGTCTATTAGAATGAAACAACCTGTGACACTGCATATAACTGAGCATAACTTGCTTGATTCCTGTGGCTGCTTTACAAACCAATCCATCTGGAGCCTACCTTACACTACCTCTTCTGAACTGGGTAAATGGGATTTGTCCTTAAAATACATTCTATGGTCTCACCTTTGCCTTTTGTACTATATTCTATGTGTTCTTCCAATTTACGCTCTGTAGCTCTGATTGATTTATTGTGTAAATGAAGTTTAAAGGGGTTTCTTTTAGTGAGCATATGGATGACTTCACATTTATCATTAAGGGTCAACTGCTAATTTTTGCAACTAGCCGATATCTTATCTAAATCATTTTGCGGTTGCTTTTGATTTTCTGGTGACTTTACCAACCGATAAATGACAGTATCAACTGTGAAGCCTATGAGAGCTACTCAGATTGTCTCCTAAATCGTTTATAAAAATAAGGAACAGTAGAGGCCCTATTACAATTCCCTGTGAAACGCAAGGTATGACTTCTGTTCCACTCGATGACTTTCCATCAATTACAATGTACTGTGTCCTTTCTGAGAGGAAATTGTGAATCCAATCACACAACTGAGGCAATATTGCATAAGTATGCAATTTGATTAGAAGACGCTTGTGAGGTACAATGTCAAAAGCCTTCTGGAAATCTAGAAAAATGGAATCTATTTGACATCCCTTGTCGATAGCACTCATCACATCATGTGAGCATCACAAAAACAATACTTTTTAAATCCATGTTGACTATGGATCAATATGTTGACTCTTCAAGGTAGTTCATAATATTTGAGACTCTGCTGCAAACTGACATCAATGATGTAGGCCTTTAATTTTTCAAATCACTCCTATTGCCTTTCATGAATATGGAAGTGACCTGTGCAACTTTCCAGTCGTTGGGTACAGATCTTCCACTAAGTGAGCGGTTGTATAAGATAACTAGGTATAGGGCTATGGCAGCAGTATACTCTGATGTTCAAATGTTTGTAAAGATTATGGGACTTAACTGCGGGGTCATCAGTCCCTAAACTTACAAACTACTTATGAACAACCTTATACTAAAGACAGCACAAACATCCTTGCCCGAGGGGGATTCGAAGCCCCTGACAGGTAACGGCCTCGTGCATTGGAACATAGCGCCTCAAAGTGCTCGGCCGCTCCGCCACGGCAGCATATTCTGAAAGGAACCTAACTGGTATACACTCAGGACTGGGAGACTTACTTTGATTAAGTGACTTAAGTTGCTTTAAAACACCACGAGTAACTGCTTCTAAATTACGCATGTTGGGATCTGTTCTTGATAAGAATTCTGGAGTATTTGCGAGTATTTGCTTTGTCTTCTGTGGCGAAGGAATTTTGCAAAGCTGTGTTAAGTAATTCTGCTTTAGCAGAACTGTCATCAGTAGCATGTTGTTGTTGTGGTCTTCAGTCCGGAGACTGGTTTGATGCAGCTCTCCACAATACCCTATCCTGAGCAAGCCTCTTCATCTCCACATAAGAACGACAACCTACATCTGCCTGAATCTGCTTACTGTATACATTTCTTGGCCTTCCCCTGCGATTTTTTTCCCATACACTTGCATCCAACGCTAAATTCACAATTGCTTGATGTCTAAGAATGTGTCCTACCAATCGATCCCTTCTTTTAGTCAAGGTATGCCAGAAATTCCTTTTCTCCCCAATTCTGTTCAGTACCTCCTCATTAGTTACGCGATCCACCAACCTAATCTTCAGCATTCTTCTGTAGCACCATATTTCAAAAGCCTGAATCCTCTTCCTGTCCGCACTGTTTATCGTCCATGTCTCACTCCCATACAAGGCAACACTCCATACAAATGCCTTCAGAAAGGACTTCCTTAAGTTTAAATCAATATTCGATGTTAACAAATTTCTCTTTTTCAAAAACGCTTTTCTACCCATTGCCATTCTGCATTTTATACCCTCTGTACTGCGGCCAACATTTGTTATTTTACTGCCCAAGTAACAAAACTCATCTACCTCCTTTATTGCTTCGTTTCCCAATCTAATTCCGTCAGCATCACCTGATTTTCTTACACTGCACTCCATTACCCTAGTTTTGCTCTTGTTAATGTTCATCTTATATGCACCTTTCAAGCACACTGTCCATTCCGTTCAATTGCTCTTCCAGGTCCTTTGCTGTATCTGACAGAACTACTATGTCGTCTGCAAAACACAATGTTTTTAATTCTTCACCCTGAACTTTAATTCCTTCTCCAAATTTCTCCTTGATTTTCTTTATAGCTTGCTCAATGTACAAATTGAACAACAATGGAGAAAGACTACAACCCTGTCTTACTCCCTTTCCAAGCACTGCATCCCTTTCATGCCCTTCAACTCTGACAACCGCTGTCTGGTTTTTGTACAAGTTGTAAATAACCTTATGCTCCCTATATTTTACTCCTGCTTGCTTCAGAACTTGAAGGAGTTTATTCCAGTCAACATTGTCAAAAGCCTTCTCCAAATCTACAAAAGCTAGAAATGTAGGTTTGCCTTTTCTTAATCTATCTTCTAGGATAAGTTGTAAAGTGAGTATTGCCTCCCGTGTTCCTACATTTCTCCTGGACCCAAACTGATCTTCCCCGAGGTAGGCTTCTACCACCTTTTCCATCCTTCTGTATATAATTTGTGTTAATATTTTGCAGCCATGACTTATTAAACTGATGGTTCTGTAGTTTTCACACCTGTCTGCACCTGATTTCTTTGAAATGGGGATTATTACATTTTTCCTAAAGTCTGAGGGTATTTCGCCTGTCTCATACATCCTACACACCAGTTCAAATAGTTTTGTCATGGCTGGCTCTCCCAGAGACTTCAGTAGCTCTGAGGGAATATCATCTACTCCAGGGGCCTTGTTTCGACTTAGGTCTTTCAGGGCTCTGTCAAATTCTTCTCTCAGTACAGTAGCTCCTATTTCATCTTCATCTACATCCTCTTCCCTTCCTACAATATTGTCTCGAAGTTCATTTCCTTTGTAGAGCCCCTCTATATACTCTTTCCACCTTTCAGCTTTCCCTTCTTTTCTGAGAACTGGTTTTCCATCAGTGTCCTTGATATTCATAGAGCTGTTTTTCTTATCTCCAAATGTTTCTTTTATTTTCCTGTAGGCTGTATCTATTTTTCCCCTATTTATACATTCTTCTACATCCTTGCATTTGCCTTCTAGCCACTCCTGCTTAGCCAGTTTGCACTTCCTGACAATCTCATTTCTTAGTCGTCTGTTGCCTGTTTCATTTACTTCATTTTTATATTTTCTCCTTTCATCGATTAAATTTAGTATCTCCTGAGATATCCAAGGATTTTTTGTAGGTCTTTCCTTCCTACCTATTTTGTTGTTGTTGTTGTTGTTATTTAAAGGGGACCAAACTACTGGGTCATCAGTCCCCTGTTCCCAACAAAGAATGTCCATTTAATTGGAAACAACCATATAAATACTCAAGAGGAGTACATGTCATCGATGAAATTTGACAAACAACACACATAGAAAAACCAACAGCCCAGATACAAAAATAAAACAATAAAACAAGTTAGTTAATCATGCTAAAATTTGAAATGAGAATCCGTGGCTGGCTGGTCACTGAGATAAAAATGGACGGGCCAGTCACGAATGTCACAGCAACACGAATGTCTGTTAGTCAGAAGAGATAAAACATTAAAATACGGTTAAAAAGTAAGGAGAAATCACCCTACATTAAATAGAATTGTAAAAACCGGCTGCACGGATAAAACGGAGCCCTGACTCAGCCATGGAGGCATCGTCCCCTAGCACTAAGGATAGGGTAGTTGGAAGATTAAAAGACCGCCGCAATGGGGCCAACACAGTACAGTCCACCAGGAGATGAACCACCGTCAAGGCGCCACCACAGCGACACACGGGCGGTGGCTCACGGCGAAGTAAATAGCCATGTGTCAACCAAGTGTGCCCGATACGGAGGCGGCACAGCACGATGGAGTCTCGACGACGGGGTCTCAGTGAGGTTTTCCATGTGGCTGTGGATGGTTTGATTGCGCGAAGCTTGTTTGGCACACTCAGTGCAGACCATTCCAAGCCCCAAGCGTCTCGCACCTTCCGGTGCAGCATCAACCTAAGGTCCGTTTCCACGAGCCCAATGTCAAGACGGCGTGAGGAGGTGGCCTGCTTGGCCAACTGGTCCACACGCTCATTACCAGGTATGCCGACGTGCCCTGGGGTCCATACAAAGACCACTGAGCGACCTGACCTATGGAGAGCTGCAACAGTGTCTTGTATACGCTGCACCAGAGAGAGTTTGCTGAAGCACTGGTCGAGCGCTCGCAAAGCACTCAGGGAGTCGCTACAGATGACAAACGACTCCCCAGGGCAGGCTCGGAGATGTTCCAGAGCTCTAGAGATAGCGACCAGCTCTGCAGTAAAAACACTACTCCCACTGGGCAAAGACCGCTGTTCAAAAAGGTCACCATGGAGATAGGCGTACCCAGCACGGCCATCTATGAGGGAACCGTCGGTATAGATGACTTCTGCACCATGGAAAGAATCCAGGAGTTCCAGGAACTGGCGACGAAGGATCGATGGTGAAGTGGAAGCTTTCGAGTCCCGGGACAAGTCCAACCGTAGCTGCGGACGAGGAATACACCAAGGAGGTGCACGGGAGGAGTAGAGGAAAGTAGGAGGGAAGGGAAGGGAGTCAAGGGAGGAGAAAAGGGAATGGACACGGACTGCAATTGGGAAGCCCGACCGAGGCCGTCTGTGAGGGGATGGGAGTGCAGCGGTTGGGAAGAGAAGTCTGCGATTCGGATGATGGTTGGAAGTGCGCACACGAGCAACGTACGAGGCCAACAACTGTTGCCGACGGAACCGCAGTGGGGGAACCCCGGCCTCAACAAGGAGGCTCATCACCGGGCTCGTTCGAAAAGCTCCTGTTGCCAAGCGAACACCAGCATTGTGGATGGGGTCTAGTACCCGGAGTGCAGAAGGGGCTGCCGAGTCGTACACCTGGCTCCCATAATCCAAGCGGGACTGGATGAGAGCCGTATAAAGTTGTAAGAGGGTTCGACGGGCGGCTCCCCAGGCAGTGTGGCTGAGGCAGCGTAGTATGTTTAAATGCCGCCAGCACTTTTGTCTAAGCTGTTGTAAGTGGGGGACCCACGTGAGCCGAGCATCGAACACCATGCCCAAGAAGCGATGCGTATCTTCAACCTGAAGGAGCTCATCACCCAAGTACAGTTCCGGGTCTAGGTGCACTGCTCGCCGGCGGCAAAAGTGCATAACCCGGGTTTTGCGGGCAGAGAATCGGAATCCATGTGCTAAAGCCCAGGAATGAGCCCTTTGAATGGCTCCCTGCAGTCGCCTTTCAGCGACACCAATACTAACTGAGCTGTAATACAGACAAAAGTCATCGGCATACAGGGAGGATGACACCGATGACCCCACTGCTGTAGAAAGTCCGTTAATTGCAATCAGAAACAGTGGAACACTGAGAGCGGAGCCCTGTGGGACTCCATTCTCCTGGGTGCGTGAAGTACTGAGGTGGGTACCTACCCTTACCCGAAAAGTGCGAAGTGAGAGAAAGTTCTGGATGAACAGCGGAAGTGGTCCTCTCAAGCCCCAGTCATGCAGCGTAGCAAGAATATGGTAGCGCCAGGTAGTGTCATAAGCCTTTCGGAGATCGAAAAAGACTGCAATCAGGTGCTCACGCCTGGCGAAAGCAGTGCGGATGGCCGACTCTAGCGGAACCAGATTGTCTAATGCAGAACGACCTCGGCGGAATCCCCCTTGTTGTGGGGCGAGGAGTTTACGGTCTTCAAGAACCCACCATACGTTCCAGGAGCTTGCAAGGAACGTTGGTGAGGCTAATCGGGCGGTAACTGTCTGCCACCTGTGGATCAGCGCCAGGTTTTATCACTGGGATGACGATGCTGTCCCGCCATTGAGATGGGAAAACACCGTCAACCCAAAGGCGATTGAACAGGGCGAGAAGGTGGTCTTTAAACTCCTGTGACAGGTGGCGCAGGAACTGTTTGTGGACTCGATCTGGCCCTGGTGTGGTATCAGGGCAGGCAGTGAGGGCACTCTGAAACTCCCAGTCAGTGAATGGGGCATTGTATGGTTCTCGCCGACGTGTGTAGAAAGACAACTGCCTCCGCTCGAACTGTTCTTTGCGAGCGCGGAAGCCCGCAATATACGCAGACGTCGCAGAGGTGCTGGCATAATGGTCCGCCATGTGTTCGGAGATAGCAGCTGGATCCATGCATATAGTACCCCGAATGATCAAGCTGGGGATTCCTCCCTGTGGTCGGTACCCAAAAAGGCGCTGAACCTGTGACCATACCCGAGATGGGGCGGCACGCGAGCCAATGGTAGCGACATATCTCTCCCAACAGTCCTGCTTACTCTGGCGTATCAGCCTCCGAGCTTGAGCCCGAAGACGTTTGAAAGCGATCAGGTGCTCTATGCAAGGGTGGCGCTGGTGGCGCTGGAGTGCCCTACGACGTTCCCTGATGGCCTCAGCAATCTCTGCAGACCACCATGGAACCGACTTGCGCCGAACTGAGCCAGTGGTGGTCGGAACACTGGCTTCAGCAGCAGAAATGATGGCGCTAGTAATGTGATGAACAGCCTGATCAACGTCATCTGGGAGTGGAGGGATCGCCCTAGTAGCTGAGGTGTAAGCAGGCCAGTCAGCCCTACACAGGGACCAACGGGGCAAACGAGTTGGAGGTTGGTATTGGAGAAGAGAGATATGGATGGGGAAGTGGTCGCTACCACATAGGTCATCGTGGACCCCCCAATGAAGCTGTGGTAGAAGACTTGGGCTGCAGAGAGAAAGGTCTATAGCCGAGTATGTGCCATGCGCCACACTGAAATGCGTGGGGGCACCGGTATTAAGAAGGCAGCAGTCCAGCTGTGCTAGTAGAACTTCAATGTCCCTACCGCGACCTGAGACCTGAGAGCCACCCCACAAGGGGTTGTGGGCATTGAAATCCCCCAATAGAAGGAATGGTGGGGGAAGTTGTGCGACCAAGTTCGCAAGGTCTGCAGGAGACACTGCCTCATCCGGAGGAAGGTAGAGTGAGCAGATGGTAATGTCCTGTCGTGCCTGAATTCTCACGGCCACTGCCTCGAGCACTGTGGTAAGTGGCACCGGTGAACTGGGGACAGTGGCAAGAACGTAGAGACAGACTCCTCCGGATACCCTGTTGTGTGTTGCACGATTTTTATAATAACCCCTATACCCACGAAGGGCAGGAGTCCGTTCAGCAGGAAACCAAGTTTCCTGTAGAGCAACACAGAGGGAAGGGTAGTGACAGAGCAACTGCTGTAACTCGGCCAAGTGGCGGAAGAAACCGCCACAGTTCCACTGCAGCACCACACTATCTCCCGACGTACTGGGCATATTTATGTAGGTGGTAGAGTAGGGCCCACAGGTTTCTCTGCAGCCACTGATGCAGCAGGCAGAGCCTCGGCGTCCATAGCTTCCAGAGTCTTGGCAATTTCCAAGTCTTCAGGGGACGCGAGGATTTCCACCACGTCCTCGGAAGCAGACGATTTTTGTGGTGGCATGGTAGCCACCTGAGGTTCTTTTGTTTTAGATTTTTTCTGTTTCTCTCGCTGGTCCTTCGGCCTCTCACGCTGGGAGGGCTTGGCAAACTCAGTCTCAGGGACGGAGGTTGTCCTTGAGACCCTACGACCAGCTTTGGGTGGCACTTGGTGCCACTCATTGGCATCCACTGAGCCAGTGGGAGAGACCGAGGGAGAAAGGGATTCAAGCGATCCCTTCCTCACGAGAGGAGCCAGAGAAGGCTGTTGTTGCTCTGGCTCATGTGTGGGGACCGATGTCCCCGTTGGTTGGGGGACTTTTGCTTCCAAGGCAGGGGCTTTGGAAGCAACAGTGTGAGATGTGCCCCCTACCACCAAGGGGGCAGATGGTGACGGTTGGGCTTGAGGGCCCACTGTGATAGATGGAACTGGCGGTACACTAGTCTGCGGAAATGGTTTCGTGGCTGCTGCATATGATGTTTTGATGCTGACCGGGTGGAGTTTCTCATATTTCCTCTTGGCCTCGGAATAAGACAGCCGATCCATGGTTTTGTATTGCATGATCTTCCTTTCTTTGTGCAGTACAGAGCAGGTAGGCGAGCAAGGTGGGTGCTGCTGTCCACAGTTAACACAGACGGGAGGTGGTGTACAAGGTACGTCTGGGTGTGATGGACGACCACAGTCCCGACAGGTGGAGCTGGCGGTACACCTGGAGGACATGTGCCCGAACCTCCAGCATTTAAAACAACGCATAGGGGGAGGAACGTAGGGCTTTACGTCACACCGGTAAATCATCACCTTGACCTTCTCAGGCAATGAGTCGCCCTCAAAGGCCAAGATGAATGCACCAGTGGCGACCCTGTTGTCCTTCGGACCCCTATGGACTCGCCTTATAAAGTGGACACCTCGCCGTTCCAAGTTCTTGCGGAGTTCGTCATCTGACTGCAAAAGGAGATCCCTATGAAAAATCAAACCCTGTACCATGTTCAGGCTTTTGTGTGGGGTGATAGTAACGGGAACATCACCCAGTTTGTCACAGGCGAGCAAAGCCCGTGACTGTGCTGGGGATGACGTCGTTATTAAAACCGATCCCGATCGCATCTTCGACATGCCGTCTACTTCTCCAAACTTATCTTCCAAGTTCTCGACGAAAAAGAGAGGTTTCGTGTTCATGAAAGATTCACCATCAGTCCTGGAACATACTAAATATCTTGGAGCATATTGTTGTCCTCGGCTACGAGATCTGCGTTCCTCCCATGGCGTGGCCAAGGAAGGGAACGACTGGGGGTCATAAGTCTCAGCATTGAAGTCTACTTTTCCTCTCTTAGAGACGGTGGTTAAACGCCCACCAGCGTTGCTTTGGGTCCTTTTCATCGTGTTCCCACGAGCAGCTAGGGAAATAAAGGTCCACCCAGGCAGAGCCCTGCTTGCCTGGGTAAGCCTTGTACAACTGAGGTGCGGCAGGTTCCTCAGAGGTTGCTCGCTAGCGGCTGTTCAACCTCAACAGCCATGCATCTCCTCGGCACGTAGCACACCTTGAGATTGAGGGTTTTTTTATAGAGGTTTATTCCGTCCTCGCGACCCGGGCGATTAAGCCAAGATCCCCGGGCTCTGAAACGTACAACGTTCCACCGTCGCGCCGAACGATGGTCGTTGAAGCACGCACAGAGCTTACGGTGTAGCGGACTGTTGGCGCGACACAGCCCACAGCTCAGGACCCCGGGTTCGTCAAGCCCGTACTCAGCAAATTAATGCTGAGCCCCTGAGGGGACCTATTTTGTCCTCTGCTACCTTCACTATTTCATCTCTCAGTTTTTCCCATTCCTCCTCTACTGTTTTATTTTCCCCTGTTTCTGTCAATTGTTGCCTAAAGCTCCCTCTGAAATTCTTAAGAACCTCAGGTTCCTTCAATTTCTCCAGGTCCCATCTCCTTATTTTCCTACCTTTTTGTAGTTTCATCAGTTTCAGTCTACAGTTCATAACCAACAAGTTATGGTCAGAGTCTATATCTGCCCCTGGGTATGTCTTACACTGCAAAACCTGGTTCCGAAATCTATGTCTTACCACTATAAAATCTATCTGGTATCTCCCAGTGTCTCCTGGTCTCTCCCACGTATACAACCTTCTTTTGTGATTCTTGAACCAGGTGTTTGTTATAACTAAATTATGTTCTGTGTAAAATTCTACCAGGCGGCTTCCTCTTTCATTTCTTTTGCCCAGACCATATTCACCTACTATCCTCCCTTCTCTTCCTTCTCCTACTACTGAATTCCAGTCTCCCATTACAATTAAGTTTTCCTCTCCCTTAACTGTCTGAATAATTTCCTTTAGCTCCTCATATATTTCTTCGATTTCCTCATCATTGGCAGAGCTAGTTGGCATATAAACCTGTACTACTGTTGTCGGTGTTGGCTTCGTATCTATCTTGACAATGATAATGCGATCACTGTGCTGGTCATAGTTGTTTACCTGCATTCCTATTTTCTTATTCATTATCAATCCTACTCCTGTGATACCCCCAATTGATTTTGTATTTATAATCCTGTACTCACCTGACCAGAAATCCTGTTCATGTTGCCACCGAACTTCACTAATCCCCACTATATCTAACTTCAACCTATCCATTTCCCTTTTTAAATTTTCTAATTTTCCTACTCGATTAAGGGATCTAACATTCCACGCTCTGACCCATAGAATGCCAGTATTGTTTTTCCTGATGATCACATCCTCCTGAGTAGTCCCCGCCCGGAGATCCAAATGGGGGACTATTTTACCTCCGGAATATTTTACCCGAGAGGATGCCATCATCATATGTTCATACAGGAGAGCTGCATGTCCTCGGGAAAGGTAACGGCTGTGGTTTCCCCTTGCTTTCAGCCGTTCGCAGTAGCTGTGTGGCAAAGCCACATTAGCTGATGTTACAAGGCCAGCTCAGTCAATCATCCAGACTGTTGCCCTGTAACTACTGAAAAGGCTGCTGCCCCTCTTCAGGAACCACACGTTTGTCTGGCCTCTCCACAGATACCCCTCCACTGTGGTTGCACCTACGGTACGGCTATCTGTATCGTTGAGGCACGCAAGCCACCCCACCTCAGCAATGTCTGTGGTTCATAGGAGTGGTCAGTAGCATTAGAGAAACTACAGTCTACTATTTTTATATCAGTAGCATAAGATATAAAAATAGCAGACTGTAGTTTCTCTAGAGAATTTTAAAAAAAGTACACTGAGAACAAGCAAGTAGGTCTATTGTGGTGTACATCAGTCCTTTTTTTATCACCACAATCTATAAAAGCTATTGCTGACTGAAATGCACTTAATTTCCATTGATTAAATAATTTGGAAACACGTTTCCTATTGAAGTTGCAGCCACCAAACATATATCGAAGGTGCGAGCATTGAGAGAAAGGTCTACTGTTGATAAGATTGATGATAAAAGACAAAAGGTGCAAGTTGATTTGCTGTTAAGAATATAAAAGCCAAGATCACATGTTGAATATTTTATTTAGTTGCTTTGTCATTGTGTAGTGGGGCAATGTTGGTAATGGCCGGAGCTGACAAATCATGTTGCAGATGGAGTCAGCTAATCAGATATTAGCTTGTAGCAGATGTTTTGTCTTCACAATACTATTTTCACATGGTTTAAAAAGAAACTCTCATGTGATGTTGACATATGTAGATGTTTTATTCCACTCACAGAAAGTGCCTATATCAATGTGTTGTGTCGTGTTTTGTGTGTGTGTGTGTGTGTGTGTGTGTGTGTGTGTGTGATTTTAATCTCACAGGATGCAGACATATTTTATTTCATTTTCATTACTATGAAGACACACGTGGAAGAGCGGTTTACTTTCTTTCGCTAATTTTGAAGGGAATAATTAATACTGTTCCTGCTCAATGGTTGGCAGATTCTTCTGTGTAACCCTGTTCACTCCTTAAATTAACTGTAATTGTAACCAGAACATTTCAAAAGAAAACAAATCACCAAATATCTTGGGCTGCCATATACTATCACCTGACTGGCTAATGTCACATGCAGCAGCCATTGCTAACATCACCACTCTATGTCATGACATGACAAGTAAATGTTGCCCAGATGAAAGGTTGAGATGAATTTGCTGTAGAAGAAGATTTTAAGAAAATTAAATTGAGAACCAGTCACTACATACAGTATGTGTAATGGTTTTTAATTTTAATTAGGCAAAGAGAGAGAGAGAGAGAGAGAGAGAGAGAGAGAGAGAGAGAGAGAGAGAGAGAGAGAGAGAAAGAGAAGAAAGAAAGAATTACAAGCATTTAGTGACTGGTTCTCAATGTACTTTTTTAAAGATCAATGATAATTTGTTAGAAATGTCAATGTGGTAAGCTATAATCACACCCTTCCTTGCCTATGATGTTTACATGTTTGATATATATTATTGAGAGGCGCCAACATCAATTCCCATTTTCATCAGGCCTCTACCAATATCTGTTGGCCTTGCACGCGGGTCGCAAGCAGAGCTGATGATTTGTAGCATTGTTCCCAGGGTTGATCGTTGATCGGGGTCCTTTGGTTTGGAGCCGAATGGAGGGTCTGAACCAGAGGCTTTGCCAACTGTGCGTCAGTCATGACTGCAGATTTCTGGATCCGTGTTATCGGGTGGGGAGTTGTAGAATGACCCTAGATAGATCAGAGGTGTGCTATACTAAGGAAGCGCCTACTCGGCTCTTGTGGCGTGCACATGGAGGGTGTTTTTTTTTTTGCCCCCCCCCCCCCCCCCCCAAGTATAGGTGCTAGCTCTGATGAGCACTCGCCTCTCAACATTCAGATAGCAAATTCAGGCCACATTCAGAACCAAAATTCGTCTTTCAAAATATTAGCCGTAAACTTTAAAAAGCATTGAAAACAAATTCCCCACATTTGCTGCACTGCATGGAAATTATTGTCCTTAGATAGTTTTAGGCAAAGAAAGCTGTCTAAATCATGGTGTGGCAAGTTCAGAAATATTCACTGAGGCAGGGAATGTATATCGGAAAGACAGATCGGTCACAACTGGAAGGGAAATGTTCGTCACTGTGGACAAAGATGTTGTTTCTATTAAGGTTGAGAGCAACTGTGAAGTTATGTGGGCAAATATAACAGGTTGAATAGTTGGGTGTTTTCCGGCCCTTCATTGCTGCTATAACAGTTGTATAGTCATTCAAAGAAGCCTAGCCTACGCCACGTAGTACATAGGTATCCAGGCCATGCAATATTAGTCAGGGGAGACATCAACCTTAAGAGTATAGATTGGGACCTCTCTAGTTTCATTTCTGGTGGTACAGACAAAATTCAGTCTTGCAAGCTAATTTTGGACACATTCTGCGAAAACTGTCTTGAGCAGTTAAACCAGCAACTCACATGCAATGGATATATTTTAGACCATATAGCTACAAACATACCTGAACTTATTAACAATGTCAGTGTAGAGACACGAGTTAGTGATCATGATATTGTTATAGTGTCAATAGTGACCAAAGTTCATAAACCAATCAAGAAGGCTAGGATTATGTTTTTGGTACAAAGAGCCGATAAGCAATTGTTAGTATCGCACTTAGAAAATGGTGGACATCGTTTAGTTCTGGTACAATGGATGTAGAGGAATTGTGGACTAAATTTAAATGTATTGTAAATAAAAGGTTAGAGAAATATGTGCTTGTAAAGTCAATTAAGGATGGAAAAGATCCACCGTGGTATAATAATAATGTTAGGAAGCTACTAAGAAAGCAAAGACTGTTGCACTCTCGGTTCAGAAAGGAACACGCAAATGATGTCAGGCAAAAGTTAGTAGAGATTCAAACGTCTACAAAAAGATTGATGCATGAAGTATACAATAATTACCACAGCCATACCATAGCAAAAGATCTTTCCAAGAACCCGAAAAAAATCTGGTCCTACGTAAAATCGATAAGCGGATCAAAGCCCACTATCTAGTCACTCGTTGATCATTCCAAGGCAGTAATAGAAAAAAGCAAACGGAAAGCTGAATTCTAAATTTAAGCTTTAACAAATCTTTCACGCAGGAGGACCGCACAAATGAACCATCATTTGATCAACACACTAACTACCATATGGAGGACATAGTAATAGGTATTTACAGTGTAGAGAAGCAGCAGAGAGAGCTAAATACAGAAAAGTCTCCTGGTGCGGATGGAATACCAGTTCGGTTTTACAAAGAGTATTCTGCAGCAATGACCCCTTAGTTAGCTTGCATTTATTGTGAATCTTTAATTCAGCACAAAGTTCTTGCGATTGAAAAAAAAAAAAAAAAAAAAAAAAAAAAAAAAAAAAAAAAAAAAAAATTGCGCAGGTGACTCCCATTTATGAGAAAGGTAAAAGAACTGACCCACATAATTACAGGCCAATATCGTTGACATCGGTTTCCTGTAGAATTTTGGAGCATATTATCAGTTCAAATATAGTAAATTTCCTTGAGATGGAAAAGCTTCTTTCTACGAACCAGCGCGAATTCAGGAAACATCATTCATGTGAAACTCAGCTTGCCCTTTTCTCACATGGCATCTTGCGAGCCATGGATGAAGGGCAACAGGCAGACTGTGTTTTCCTTGATTTCAAAAAGGCATTTGACGCATTGCCACACTGCAAACTGCTAACGAAGATTTGTGACTTGCTGGAAGACTTTCTAAGTAATAGAATGCAGTATTTTGTTCTTGATGGCGAATATTCATCAGGAACGAATGTATCGTTAAGCGTGTGATGGGCAGAGTAACTTGTAATTTGTGGCTGTTTGCTGTGGTGTATGGGAGGGTGTTGTCTTTAATTGACTATAACAGCATATATGATTAATGATGGAAATTCTCCTCAGAGATGATAAATTATTTTTCAAAAGAGATAGATTGGCTGGCCAGTACTTACCTTTGTGCTGTACCACCGAAAGTGACACAAATGAAGAAAAAGAAAAAAAAGGAATGAAAAAGGACAAGCTTTCGGACCACAGTTCCTTCTTCAGGTGGGAGAGAAAGGAAGAAAAAAGGATGGGAACAGAAGGGAAAGGTAATTCACGACCTAGGTCATGAGGGTGGTGTTTGAGGGGTAAAGGTTTTATACGCATAAGCAAAATTTATCCGTCCTTAATTACGACATACCTTACCTTACAACACATGTTTCGTAAATGTCTTTCAAGCGCCGTTACATTTAATGTGCCCACTTTCGTAACATTGAAGTATGAATACAAAATCTGCCAAATACGGCACATTTGCATCCGATTGCCTGAATTGGAGGTTACGCAACGCGATGTTCATTTGTTGCAGACCACGTGATTATGTCGTCAGCCAATGGTAACCTAATCTTACAGCTGCGGCAACATGCAAATATGTATTTTTGACATTGGAAATTAAATATGGGTTTTATAGACGAAAGCACGCAATGTTTACAAGATGTGACAATTAACATGTTAACATGATGTTTCAAATATTTTATTTTCGAATTCACTTCATTACACTTTCAGACAGATAATAAAGAAAACATGTTATACCTGCTCTATGGTTGACAGGTTCTTGTATGTACCCTTGCCTGATCAGTAAAAGTAATTGGCCTCGTAAAATGAAGATTTAGAATCACTTGAGCCTGTCAACCATACAGTACTGTAGCATGTTTATTTTATATGTACGAAACACTCAACTATTTCTAAATCTTCATTTTACGAGGCCCATAACTGTTACTGACCGGACAAGGGTACATACCAGAACCTGCCAACCATAGAGCAGGTATAGCATATTTTATTTATTATCTGTCTGAAAGTGTAATGAAGTGATTTCAAAAATAAAATTATTGAAACTTCATGTTAACACGTTAATTTTCACATCTTCTAAACATTGCTTGCTATCGTCTATAAAACGCATTACCGCATATTTAATTTCCAATGTCAAAAATTCTTATTTGCATGTTGCTGCGGCACTAAGGTTCGATTACCATTGGCTGATGATTCGCTGACGACATAATCACGTGGTCTGCAACAAATGAACATCGCATTGTGTAGCCTCCAATTCAGGCAATCGGATGAAAATGTGCGTATTTGGCGAATTTTGTATTTATATTTCAATATTATGAAAGTGGGCAGATTAAATGCAACAGCGCTTGCAAGACATTTGCAAAACAAGTATTGTAAGGTAAGGTATGTTTTAATTAAGTAAGGAGGAATTATGACTACGCATATAAAACCTTTACCGTTTGAGGAGTGTGGAAGTCAGAGAAACTGCATATCAGGTACTTACTGCTTGATCTTTCCTCTTTGGTTATATATATCCTCTCTGGCTTGGTTCAGTACTAATATGCAATATCTCTGACTTCCACACTCCTCAAATACCACCCTCATGACCTAGGTTGTGAATTACCTTTCCCTTCCATTCCCATCCTTTTTTCTTCCCTTCTCTCCCACCTGAGTGTACCGAAAGCTTGTCCTTTTTCGTCCTTTTTTTTCTTTTTCTTCATTTGTGTCACTATCGGCGGTACAGCACAAAGGTAAGTACTGGCCAGCCAATCTATCTCTTTTGAAAAATAATTTGTAATAGCATACAGGATGACAGACAAAATTTCTAGTTGGTGTGAAGAATGGCAGAAAAATGTAAGGCGATATGGATGAGTAGGAAAAAGAATCCCATAATGTTTGAATACAGCATTAGTAGTGAGCTTCTTGGTGCAGTCGCGTCATTCAAATATCTGGGTGTAGCATTGAAGAGCGATATGAAATGGAACAAACATGTAAGGACAGTTGTGTGTAAGGTGGAGAGCCAACTTCGATTTATTGGTAGAATTTTGGTAAGATGTATTACATCTGTAAAAGAGACTATGTATAAAACACTTGTATGACCACACCTTGAGTAATGCTCAAGCGTTTAAAGGAAGACATAGAAGCAGTTCAAAATCGAGCAGCTAGGTCTGGTAGGTTCGACCAATGTGCGAGTGTTACAGAAAAGCTCCGGGAACTCAAATGGGTTTCGCTGGAGGAAAGACGAGATGAGGAGACGAGACGAGGAAATTTAGAGAGCTGGAATTTGAAGATGAGTGTAGAACGATCATCTTGCCACCTACTTACATTTCGCATAATGATCACAAACACAAGAGAAATTAGGGCATGTATGTAGGCATATAGACATTCATTTTTCTCTCTTTCTATTTGGGAGTGATATAAGAAAGGAAATGCCTCGTAGTGGTACAGTGTACCCTCCACCACACACTGTATGGAGGAATCCAGAGTATATATGTAGATGTCCATGTTAAGCAGAAACGGCCGTCAGTAAAAGAACATTTTAACCATTCAGAATTAAACACAGACCCAACAGTGCAGTGCGAAAATGGAACTAGGCCAAGCAAAGTTAGTCACTATAAAGCTTAGTAAAGGTTTTGCAATTATGTAACAGCCCGGTTGTCAACACACCACATGTCCCAACACTTTGAGCAAGTATTACAGCCTAATAATGCTGTTCCTGCCCTATGGTTGAAAGGTTCTTAAAGTACCCTTGTCCAATGAGTATATTAATTATCCTCATAAGTACTACATTTTTTCAAGCCTTCCAAATGTGACTCCTGATTCACTACCTTCACCTACTATTGTTCACTGCGCCATTGCCAATGACTACACCTCAATCGCTTGTCACGCAGGCCTACGTGTGAAATGCACTTTAACCAATATCTGTAATTTATGATAATGGTTCCCAAAAACCAAGATGCATAGAATATTAGTGATATTGCCGCGAGACCCGAAGTAAACTGACTGCCGGCATGGTGCAGGGAATAGTGTCACCGACTGCGGTGCTGAAGGTCGCCGGTTCAATCCTGTCCAGTGGTAAAAATTTATTTCTTTGTAATTAACATTTTCAGAATGTTCTATACGTTTCTTATGTTCACTTGTAATTTCTACTTGTCTCTTATGTTAACTATACTTCTAATTTCTGGTACATTCTGTCTGTGTATAAATAGCAGAGCATTCTGCCCGAGGGGCAGTTAGTGCTGCGTGTATGTTATGTTCACAATACAGCTGCTTTCAATATAAGTCCTGTGTTCAGTTGTTAATCCTGCTTCCATTTCAACGTGACATTGTTTGGTGGAGGCGCCAGGTATCCTGTGCAACATCTGCATCACTGAGGCTTCGATTAGAAAACGTAAAATCCGTCGCTTACACAGTCTAGAACCGGAATACAAAGTATATACCGAGTACATCCTTCGAAGGTCCGTGTTATCAGAAGAATGATGGACACGAAACCAACAGTAAGCCAGCTCTCTGGAGACGCTGGACAGACCCTAACAAATGGCTAAAAGGGTTCGACCGAGTCGCCAAGTACAACAGGTGGGATCATACGATGTGCTTGGCCAATGTTTATTTCTCCCTGGATGGAACAGCCCAGCAATGGTTTGAAAACAACGAAGAGAAGCTGGGAATGACTGGGAAACATTCCAGACGGAACTCAAGAATACGTTTGGTGACCGCCAGCAACAAATCCATTTGGCGGAAGAACAACTGAAGAACCGGGCCCAACGACATGGTGAGCCGACACAGTCATACATATAGAATGTTTTGGCCCTATGTAACATAGACAATACGAAATGACTGAGGCCGACAAAATCACACACCTGATGAAGGGTATAGCTGAAAACATGTACCAAGCCCTTCTGATAAAAGATGTTGCTATGACGGAAAAGTTCTTCAAGTGGAGCCAGCGTATTGAGGAGATGCAACAAAGGAGGGTAGGACGAAAGAAGTATGACCGACTCCCCAATGTAGTCCCTATGGCCGTTGTGGAAGACCAGCATGACTTTGCTTCTCTCATACGCCAAATTGTGAAAGAAGAATTACAACAGTTTATGGCATCCGGGAGTATGAGATAGAGCGAGCCTCAGATTATGGCTATGGATGTAAGCCGTGTAAGTCACGAGGTTGAAGAGGTATTTCAGACATTAGCTCCTGTCTGCCCCGTCAATCGCACCTGACGTGATGAATGGCGTCGTCTGGCTATGACTTACGCCGCAGCCATCAAACGGCAGCCTATGAACCGGTCAGCGTGGCCACAACCAACGCCCCTGGTAACTATGACGCCCCGCAGAAGAACAGGTGTTTGGAGGACAGAAGACAACACGCCATTGTGTTTCCACTGTGGGTGTCCCGGACATGTCGTACATTACTGCAGAGAGAGAAGGTGAGTATTCGACAATTATTTTGCCACAAGAAGTCAGCCATCAGAGCAGTTCTATCCCAGGCAGTCACCTGCTGATGAGTTCAGTTGACCTATGTGAAGAAGCCCATCGCTGTACCCTAGACAATGTCGCTCCCTGACGCGTCACAGCCGTTCACCGTCGCCGTACAGAGGTACCAGCCACTCCCCTAGCCGCCGCGCCCAGGAAAATTAAGCTAGGTGACCATCTACGGAGGTGAGGCCGCCGCAGATGAAAATCCTCCATGGATGACAGTCACTAAGATGTCGGAAAATCTCATCGACGTCATAATCTATGGCCAACCTGTCCAGCCACTGGTTGATTCAGGAGCTTCTTTTTCTGTATTGTCGGATAATTACCGCCGCACACTAAAGAAGACAATGTTCTGTGATATAGAGGCTACTGAAGGTCGCGAATGGAAAGTACGTCCAGCCAGCAGGAACTTGTGTTGCAAGAATAACCATCAACAACAGGACCCATCCGTTTGAATTTGTTGTGTTAACAGAATGTAGTCATAATGTCATCCTCGGATGGGACTTCCTTCAGGCATCCCAAGCTATCATTGACTGTGGAAAATCTGAGCTGCAAATTGAGGAAGTTGTTCCAATGGGTACATGTAATACAAAATTTTCTGGGAAGTTATTTGCCATTGACAATGTGACAATCCTGCCGTTGATGATGAAAAGAGTTGCAGTCACAAACACAGATGACTGGTTAAACTGTGAAGTGCTTGTCAATAGTAAAAAGTTTATCAGGCTCACCAAAGAAATTTACATACAAGCGGCTATCATAAGCATTACCATAGGTCGAGGAGAGATTTAGATCAGTAATTGTCACAAGCAGTCAAAACTTATCCCCGAAGGAATGTGTATCGGGACCGCTGAACCAATCCAAAGTGGTGAGCTCAATGTTATCAATGAAGATCCATGCTCTGCTGTTAGTACAGACAACACGCTGGAGGAAACAAACTTGGTACTACCAATAGGGCCCGGACTGACCAAGGAACAATGCCAGTGGGTGTTAGCTATACTACGCCAATTTTTGGGTGCATTCACACCTCAGCAGGGGAAAAGTCAGATGAAACGGCCCACAATAAGGCACTGTATCAATACTGAGGATCATCCACCAATTAGCCAGCGTTCGTATAGAATGTCGCCAGCTGAAAGACGGATAATTCAGGAGGAAGTGGAGAAGATGTTGCACGATGATATTATTCAACCTTCGGGGAGTCCTTGGTTGTCTCCAGTGGTCCTTCTAAATGAGAATGATGGCACGTGGTGATTCTGTGTTCAATATCGGTGGCTGAACAAAATCACAAAGAAAGATGTCTACCCACTGCCGCACATTGACGACACCTTAGACTGCTTGAAAGGAGCTACATACTTCAACTATGGACATGCAGACAGGTTACTGGCAAATCGAGGTTGACGAAGCTGACAGGGAGAAGACGGTTTTTATTACACCTGACGGCCTCTATGAATTCAAAGTAATGCCGTTTGGATTATGTAATGCTCCGGCCACATTCGAACGCATGATGGACAACTTGCTTCGACACCTTAAGTGGAGGAAGTGTCTTTGCTATTTAGATGACATTGTCGTTTTCTCGAAAACATTTGAAGAACATCTGAGTCACCTGTCAACTGTGTTGAAGTGTGTTCAGGCTGCAGGACTCCGCCTCAAACCAAAGAAGTGCCTCTTCATCGCCAAAGAGATAAAAATCTTGGGGCACCTACTCAATGGAGATGGTGTTCGTCCTGATCCAGATAAAGTAAGGGCAGTCACAGAATTTCACTTCTCAGCACATTCGTGATGTGAGAAGTTTTCTCGGGCTGTGCTTATACTACCAATGTTTCATAAAAGGATTTTGTAACAAGGCACGTCCATTACAAGAACTTCTGCAGGGAGATGCCAAGTATTACTGGCAAGACGAAAGAAAGAGCTTTCCGGGCACTTAAGGAGGCTCTAACTTTCGCACCAGAGCTAGCCTTGTACGACGAGAATGTGGTAACAGAACTTCACACAGACGCCAGTGGTTATGGGATTGGTGCAGTGCTTCTACAAGTTCAGGAAGGTGCTGAAAAGGTGATAGCCTATGCATTAAGAGTACTCTCAAAGTCCGAGATAAACTACTCCACAACTGAGAAAGAATGTCTCGCAGTTATCTGGGCTATCAACAAGTTCTGACCGTATTTATTCGGCAAACCATTCACTATTGTGACAGACCACCGTTCTTTGTGTTGGCTGACTAGCTTGAAGGATCCATCAGGTCGACTAGCAAGATGGGCACTAAGACTCCAAGATGAGGATGTCACAGTGGTATTCAAGAACAGAGGGAAGATCCAGCACTATTAAAAACGATAGAGGCCTCGGAGAAAGGAGATCCGACCAATGGAGAGTTCCAACTTATAAACGGAACATTGTATAAGAGCAACTATGATCCACTGGACCCCAAATGGCTACTGGTCGTTCCATTTCATCTCCAGCCAGCTATTGCCAGCTATTTCCACGATGCTGCAATATCCGGTAATCTGGGATTTGTGAAGACCCTAGACAGAATCAGACACAGGTATTACTGGAAGGGTCTCTACCGATCTGTCAAGCACTATGTGAATCATTGTAAAGAGTGCCAGCGACGGAAATATGTGCTGCAATTACCTCCAGGGCATGTTGTACCAATCCTACCCAGCAGCTCCATTCCTCCGGCTTGGGATCGATCTTTTAGGAAGGTTCCCGAAGTCAACAGCTGGTAACCGATGGATAATAGTCTGCACTGACTACCTCACACACTACACTGTCACCAAACCTGTGCCGACTGCAGAAGCTCCAGAGATCGCATAATCCCTTGTTGAAGACATTATTTTGAAGCATGGAGCATCACGTGTGATGATATTTGATCATGGAAAAGTATTCCAGTCAAAACTAGTGTCAGAGGTAATGTCACAGTACAACATTGTCCACAGAATGACACTGCATACCATCCTCAGACAAATGGTCTTACAGAACATTTTAACCAGACATTAGCAGATATTCTGTCAATGTTGAGCAGAAGGATTGGGATACAATACTGCCAGTCATGACATTTGCTTACAATACCGCAAGACAAGACACCACACCACAGGCTTCATGCCGTTTTTCCTGTTCCCTGTCCGTGAAGCTGAGACGACAATGGATATGCTGTTCCCGTTCCAATTGGATGACACTCAGGTCAACTATGTAAAACAACTCATCACCAGGGTTGAAGAAGCAAGACAGCTGGCTCGCATATGGACACTGGACGCCCAGGAGAAGGACCGTCAGTGGTATAACGACAAGCACCAACCTGTTGTGTACAGCCCAGGAGATCTGGTATGGATTTTTACCCCTGTACGGAAAGTTGGTCTATCAGAAAAGTTATTGAAGTGATACTTTGGTCCGTATCACGTCATATGCCGCCTGTCAGAGGTCACATACGAAGTAGGGGATTATGAGCCATCGTCGAAACGACAAAAACGAAGAGACATTGTTCATGTCCTGTGCATGAAGCCTTACTATGATCCCGAAGAGCAGATAGGCGACAATGGCTTCCTGTTCAAGGACTCTAAGGACGGTAATGTTACTGATGAAGCCACAATAGGAACGTCTGTCGTCGATAATCATGGAGAATGAAGGATTCTCCAGAACTGTCATACAGAGGACCCATGACAAGGTCAAGATCTATGACATTGCAGCTGTATTCACAGGAAACATAACAGCGGGTCGCTGTTTCTCCAGTAGAGGGAGCAATGCCGTGAGACCCGATGTAAACCGACTGCCGGCGTGGTGCAGGGGATAGCGTCACCGACTGCGGTGCTGATGGTCGCCGGTTCAATCCCGTCCACTGGCAAAAATTTATTTCTTTGTAATTAACATTTTCAGAATGTTATGTTCACTTGTAATTTCTACTTGTTTCTTATGTTAACTATTCTTTTAATTTCTGGTACATTCTGTCTGCATATAAATAGCAGAGCACCCTGCCCGAGGGGCAGTTAGTGCTATGTGTATGTTACGTTTGCAATCAACCTGCTTTCAGTGTAAGTGTTGTGTTCAGTTATTAAGCCTGCTTCCATTTCAACATGGCCATATTAAACTTGTTTTGTTGGACTGCGTAGTGTTATTAAAAGAGAAAATGCTTGCTATTTGTGTTCATCTATAATGAAAAGTACAGGACCCCAAAACTCTTAAATGCTAATCAGGTCAGAGGCATGCACACATCAGCTCAATGAGCAGTGCCATAGCTCAGACATGGAAAATAGCAGAGTTAGCACTGTGGCTGAAGTTGTAGCTGCTTGCACAGCTTGCTGGGGGAAGGAACGTGTATCATACCAGAAGTACACGACTGCTCATCACATTAAATTCTGGTGCTAAATAAATATGTTCAATTATATTTCTTTTGTTCAATTACACATAAGAAACATTTATAAGTAATTACTTTGATAACTAAATTTTGTTTTGATTACTACCAATAGTAATCAAACTACAATATGCCAACATCAAAGTTTATTGAGAATACAACACAACCAATGAAAAACTACATTAAGCACAGAAATAAATAAATGTAATTTAACATTAAAAAAACCATATGCTTATGTGTTTGTATATATCAGAAATACCATGCAGAAGATGATATGGAGGTGCTTGTCTCTTTTCCCTGACGTTGGTGAATTATATTTGGTGTGATTGATCACACTGAAGGACTTCAGTGAGATGTTAGTCAGTTACAGTGGTTTTTCATGGAGATGTGTGTATCTTCATTAGAGAGTTGAACTTTAAAATTGAATGTGGCTTAACGCACCAGTTGGTTAGCCATTTCAACTACACAACACATTTTACTCTAACATTACTCACTCAGTTCCAATGCTGTGGCTTTGTTTGGACACTGACTGCATATATCACCATAGGACCTAGTACGAGACAGGTACTATCAGCTCTGCCTGTGCCTATTCAGGTGGCACAGCTCGCTTATTGCCCACCTCTGATTTAGGTTAACAAAACTAAATTAATTTGTAAATTACCCTATTTCAATGCTGGATAACACCAGTCAACAACCCAAAGATTGGTTTAAACACGTTGTTGTTTTACTAGGCATGGTACTGTTTGGAGGTGGTATGCTGTTAACTTCCACTGACCTTTCAGCTGACTTACATAGCCAGTTGTAGGAGGATCTACAGTTTAATGTGAAATCTGAACCACAGTGCTAGTCGACATATTTCACATCAGCAACTTTGAGAAGTGAAAAGTGACACACAAAAATCCTAGGAGGCTGCTGACTTATGCTACTGTAATAATTGATGTTTAGCTCTATTACTATTGGCCAAGATACATTGCCAGGTCAACTAAGACTAGCCTATTTGTTTTTCTACACAGTTCATTACAAATGTTTCCACTACAACTAAAGTTCTACACAGTGATGTACATAAGTCTAATCTCTCTAAATTATATACTATTTCTTAATGGGTTGTTTTGTGGTGACACATGTCTCAAGACACTATACTGGTAGGCCTATCTCCAAATGTCAGCTCATTGTTGAAGCAGTTGGATGGGAGGTAAAGATCATGTGAAGGACACGAGCATACATCTTGTTCCTATAAATTTCTTCAGCAGTGTTTCTAGAAAGAAAAAAAAGAGAGTCACCTTCTCTCTATCAACTCTCATTTGAGTTCACAAACCATCTCAGTAGCACTTCTGCAGTGATTGAACCTACCAGTAAGAAACCTAGCCACCTTTATACGAATTGCTTAAATGTTTTCCTTTACACCAATCTGGTGGAAATCCCACCACGGCATCCTCAGCAAACATCCGTAGATTGCAAGTCACTCTGTCCATCATCAATTATAGATAGAAAATCATAATGGTCCTATCACACTTCCCTAGGGCACTCCTGATGATTCCCTAGTTTGTGACAAACATTTGCAATCGAGGACAACATACTGGGTTCTATTACTTTCTTTGAGCCACTCACATATTTCGGTACCTATTCCATATGCTCATACCTTTGTTAACAGCCTGCCCACAGCTCACAAGATGTCATGAGAGAAAAGGGCACACTGTGAGTTTAACATGATCAATGTGCACCCTAAAGTCGTGCTGATGCAAGGACAGAAGCCTTTCAGTTTCAAGGAAGTTACTATACTAAAACTGAAAATATTTTCAAAGTTTCTACAACAATCTGATGTTAATGAGACTGGTCTGTAACTATGTGGGTCGTTATTTTGCATATCTTATACATGGGTGTCATACATGAAACTACTTACACAATCGCAACAGAAAATAAAGGACCATCTTGATTTATCTTCTTACCGTCCATGAGAAATAGAACCAAAGCTGTTACAAAAATTCTGATGGAAACTTTCTCAAGAAGTGGAGTTCATACAATAAACAAATAATCATGCCAGAAAATGATGTAGGCTATCTTACAGGAATAGACCTACTCTGGTCCTCAATAATTCCAACCACTAACAAACAAAAATACACGTTTGTGTTCACCTTGCTACGATTACTTTATTTGGAAATTTTCTTCTTATGAACTACGGTACACAATACACAGTTCTTTAACATTAGCAAACATTAGCTAATACAGATCACATCAGTTGTTTCGCTATAAAACCAAATAATGACGCCCGCAATTTACTATAACAGCGACAAGCGTTACAAACGTAATGTGTCGTTTATTACTATGGGCCAACTGACAAAGCAACCACAAGCAGTTCTACAGCACAAAGCCAGAACTTCGCTAATCACTTTGTAACAGTAACTTTCAGTACGGCAATAAGCTGTCATGTACTCAATATCCGGAAGTTCTTCCACGATCTAATCTTCAGCTGCTTGATACAGAATACTTGAATTTACTGTAACTTGACTATTGGTGACTTTTATCTGATTGTTACAACATAGTACTTGAAATACATTACAAACCTCTTCGTCTGTCGCCCTCCTTCGCTCCCGTGGGGTGATCAGTTCCTGAGCAAAATCTCTTATCCTTTTCGAAGAACAATTCTTCCACTTTGTTTTCATGGTCGTAGTGAATTTTCGAGGTTTGCTCAAACCGAATTTTTCTCTCCAATAACACATTCGGCACTTTATTATTTTCAGGCATTGCCCATGCAATAACATCACGTCAGCCAACAAAACAATAAACTAATCCTACCGCTAGAGTGCACTATTTGAAAATATGACAGGTGCACCAACACAGCTGACTGTAAACATGGCGGCATCTAAAGACAGAGTGGGGAGTAACAGGTGTAAAATACTAATAATCGGTGCGGGGATGGCGGGATTGTCAGCAGCACATCATTTAGTAAAAAATGGCGTTACTGACTTCAAGATACTAGAAGCTAGAAGAAGAATTGGTGGCAGAATTGTGTCTATTCCAACCGGTAAGTTCCTTTAACCTGTCAACAATGTAAATACACTGAAATGAAATTGATAAGAAAAGTAATCCAGTGTTAAATGTTGTGTTTAAAGTCTTAGTAGTCTGATGACGCTATTGTGGGCAGTTTTGATTGTCATTTTTCATTGTAGATCACCATAGGGTAGAATTAGGAGCCAACTGGATCCATGGAGTACTTGGGAATCCTATGTACGAACTAGCAATGACAAATGGTCTCATAGATATTGTTCATGTTCCTAAACCGCACAGAGTCGTAGCTGCTACAGAAGATGGGAAACTTATTCCATTCCAATTACTACAGGTGAATTGATAGTCCCTATGTTTCATCATACTAGTAGACACTTATCAGGAAACAGTTGCGACCAAATGTTTAATTAAACATGTAATTTTGTTTTGCAGGAGATTTATGAGGCCTATGTATGCTTTCTCCGCCGTTGTGAAGAATATTTCCTCTGCCACTATTTGCCACCAGCTGGCATTCACAGTGTAGGAGAACACATCAATTTGGAAGCTGCCTTATACTTAGACCACTGTCAAAATCCAGAAGAGCGTCAGATACGTCAGCTAATATTTGATTGTTTGTTAAAGCGCGAAACTTGCATTACTGGCTGTCATTCAATGGACGAAATAGATCTTCTAGAATTGGGTAGTTACACCGAGCTTCAAGGAGGGAACATCGTTCTACCTTCTGGTTACAGCAGCATCCTGGATCCCATAGCAAAAATCATACCACCGCAAAATATTGTAACAGGTAAACCTGTGGCAACAGTACGATGGAACTGCAGTAATGAAATGCAGTTGTCTAATATGACAAGCCCTGGAGGTGACTCTGGTATTGACATTCTTGCAAATGGAGATCCAGGCAATGAATCTGATGACTCTGATAGGACAGTCACTGGTGATTTCCCAAAATGTGTGGAACAGTCAAGCAGGGAAGGAAGCTGTGAAGCAGTTCCGGTAGATAAACAAAATGACACAAGACCTGAGTGTGGTGCTGAGAGTGGTGAATGTTCTGGCACAAGTGTTCAACACTCAACTGTGAATTCTACATCAGGACAGTGTAGTCAACAGGATGAAAGTGAAAATTCAGATTCTTGTGTTTTACCTCCGAGTGTAGAAGTGACCTGTGATGATGGTGACAGTTATTATGCTGATCACATTATTTGCACAGTACCGCTTGGAGTTTTGAAAGAAAGGGCATCTACAATGTTCTGCCCTGCACTTCCCCAATATAAGACTGAATCTATTAACAGGCTTCTTTTTGGCACAGTTGATAAAATATTTCTGGAGTATGATCGCCCATTTCTCAATCCAGACATATCAGAACTTATGCTTCTATGGAAAAGTGATGCAACAGAGAATGGAAATGAAGATTCATGTGAGTTGGCTGTTTTTTTTTCTGTGCATGAGTATTGTTTGACAGTTAGGTATTCATATTTTGGTCTAGTGTTGTCATTTGTTACAGTTGACGTAAATGGTAGTCCTAGTTTGTGTGTGTGTGTGTGAGAGAGAGAGAGAGAGAGAGAGATTGCACTGTAAAATGTCAATGGTAATATATGTACCTGCTAACATCAATTTATTGTATTCATCATAGTTAGAAAACCGAGTTAAACTACATGACCGTATGAATTAGCACACTAACACCCACACTGTCTGTCCTCTCTGACTGCTGTGTTCCAAGTGAGATGATTGGTGTAACCCAGTCTTTTCATTGTTATAAATTCTTATTATTTTGCAGTCAGTCACAAAAGGAGTCATATTACCATGTTTCTAGCATTCAGTAAGCTACCGTACACTTTCCTGCTGGGGCATGCTAAACTTTATAGTGGGCTGTCCATGGCATAACTCTTCTTTACGGTGCAAATGCAGGCAATGCCTCTGCTAGTATGGTAATCAGCTAGCATCCAGAAAATATGAAATTTGAAAAACTGATTGTGATGAAAGCCTGAAATGTAGTGTAGCCTCAGATCAAAGTTAATTTGGGACTCAACAATTTGGTCATGAGTTCGCAAAACCAACAAATATGAAACCAGAAAACACAGTTATGATAAAGCATCTTATGTGAAAATCCAATATTTTATACAATAAGATCACTATTAACCACACAAATCAAGTGTTTCACTTTCTCCAATAAAGGCAGGCATTACCAATATAGCAATTCAAGGTAAGAGTGTGGACAGTCCACAATGCCTAATAGTGAGCACTTAACAGATCTCCATATAAACGCTCATTTGATTTTGATTTAACCAAACCAGGTGTCCAAAGCTAGTTTCCATTGCTACTGGAGACTTTGACACACTACTTTTCAGCATTCAAAATCAATTAGAATGTATTGTTGTAAAGGAGTTGGAAAACACCTCCAAATTAGAAATTTGTCAAGTTGGCTACTCTTACATTTGTGGGTATTTTAGAGGGAGAATAAGAAGGGCATGGTCTGATATGGGCCTATATACGTTATTGAAAAGCTGACTTTTAATCCGGGATGTTGGTGTATTGATTTGATTTTTGAGAAATTTATCATGTAAGATGCAATATGTTAAGACCTTGGACTTGCATCCTGGAGGAAAAACGTTGAAAGCCAGCCATCTTAGCTTTAGGTTTTCTTGACATCAACATGGTGGCAATGATGTATGTACTTGCAGTCAATAAGGCTCGACCAAAACAAACATGAAAAATACTGGCAAACACACATATAAACACGTGAAAATGAACATAAAATAAATAAAATATGGTAACAGGACAAGTGCAGGAATTTGGAGTAAACAGGGGAAAAATGACAAAAAGCAACCTGAAAAACACAACAATATAATTTGAAAAATACACGAAATAAAAATTGAAAAAACCAGAAATTACACATGGAATCAAATAGTTCGCCTGACCTATAAGACAGATCAAATGAAGATAGTGATACCAATCAACACTGTTGTACAAAACCAATAACATAAAAACAAATTTGAATACTTCAGTTAACCTGTACTACAGCTAAGATTAAGAAAATGATATCAATTAACGCCCATCTAAATGCCATGAACATTAAATTGGTATTGAATACCGGTACTGAAATTGACCTATAATACTCCTCAAATGTAGACAGCAATACCAATTCAGCCCCTCTCCAAGCAACATACAACAAAGAAATAGTGTCAAACACTTCAGTCATTTCAAATGTTCCATTCTTGCATAATCTACTTCACCACAATCACTCTTGTATTTTCAAATTTGTTGACATCACCATCTCACAACAAAAGCATTGCCTCCCAATGTAACCTAGACCTCGGGCAACGCTACAGATCAGTCTGTCACCGCAACCAGTTCTTAATATTCACATTTGTCGGCTTTCCCAAAAGCAGCAATTATGCCATACCACCTACATGCAATACAGCATGTTGTCAACCTACACATACTACAGAAATGCCACTGAAAATACTCCTTACAGTGATCCGAATCCTATGCAAACATCCTCAACTATCATCAGCAGCAATAGAAACTACACTGAAAACAGGCAACAAATTAAAGAAAATAAAAAAATAAAAAATCTTTGTTGTGTGCCTGTGTGATTGCGTGAGTGCTCTATTTTCTGAAGAAGGCCATGGCCGATAGCTGAATGTGTTGTATGTGTGTGTCTTTTGTATGTGCCTGTCGCAGCTCGTCGCCACATCTTTGCGGTGAGTTGTAAACTGTCCTCACTATATTATTTATTCCAACCTGGACTTTCCATTATTATATTTTACCAAAAATATGTTCCAGCATACAAAGCACTACGACAAAAAGTAAACCACACACACACACACACACACACACACACACACACACACACACACACACACACACATATATATATGCACAAAACCTCCCCACCCTCCCTCGCCACGACTTTCATTAGCATCAGCTGTTGCCACCGACTCTTGTACACTGATCACAATTAGCTATAACACCAAGCAGCTAAAGTAATTTTATTGTGACCAACATAGAATCTCCCCTGTGTGTCACACAGTGACTAAGAAACTTATCCTTATGAAATTAGAACAATAAAACACATGAAATTATTGAAATGTGAAGAAAATCTGAAATCTCATGCTACTAAAACATGTAGTAATGCACACAACTTCAAGAGAAGCAACCACACCACATGAATATGATGAATGTCACACACCATATGGACATTACAATCAAAAAGACCACGAACCATTTAACTTCCACCACAACAGCTTGTCACTACATGCTTACACACACCACTTGTAAATACATACAACTCAAAATTATGGCATAACGATGCCCTCACAAGCCAATGGGTGGTATCCTAATCTTCAGTTGACCCATTTTCTTTGATTTCCCAACTTTGAATAAAGTGGATGCTGAGGTTGTACCTCTGAAAATACACAGCTGATTTCCTTTGCCATCCACCCAATCTGAGCCTCGACCCCTTCTCTAATGACGATAGTCATCAGCAGAGCAAAACTTTTAATGTTACTTGCTTCTTGCAGCCTATCTACCATTACATTATACATTAAAATAGCTTCTTCTCTCTTAAAAACTATTTAAAGTGCAGAATATCTGCCAGAAAAACCAATGAATGTGATTTCACAAGTCAACCTGCAGCAGGGAATGGTTTGCCCAATTTCTTCTTCTCTTCAAAAACTTGTGGGTATACAGCCAGGTATGAATGTTAGGTGTGAGCCAACATTTCAGCAGGAGTACACCCTGTCATTGTCAAGGCAATACTGCTGCGAGTGAGCAATGTGCAATGATGTTTAAAACCTCGGTTTTCAATGACAACAGAGCCGGCCACGGTGACCGAGGGGACTGAGGCGCTCCAAGTCACGGTCTGCACGGCCACTACAGTCGGGGGTTCGAATCCCCCCTCGGGCATGAATATTTGTGCTGTCCTAGTTCGTAAGTAGTTCATAAGTAGTTTGTTAGTTTAGGGACTGATGACCCTGTAGTTAAGTCCCATAGACTATACAAACATTTGAATTTGAATGACAACAGAAAAACAATGTACACTGAGCAAGCAAGCTAGCACACAGCACTGTCAGACAACCAAAGATGCAAACCAACAGCAATACTCATAATAAACATCGGTTTTCAGTGGGTGAAGTGGCATTAATTTTGCCCCTCTGGACAAGTGAGAGACTTAGGATTCCCTGCTTCCTTCATAACACAATCCCAGTAGCTGGAAGTGCATGTTGAAATTTGTTTCGTTGTATTCCATTGGGTGACTTGTGTCCAAGCAGTGTTCGGCAACAGCAGACTTGTTAGGTTGTTGCAAACGTGTGTCATATTTATGCTTAATACATCGGTTCTTGATGGTCGTAATTGTTTGACTAACATATGACATACCACAGTTGCATGGGTTATGGTAGAAACTGGCCTTTGCAGATCCAAATCATCCTTAACACAGTTAAGAAAAAGGCTGGCCTAGCATATTTATTAGGAATTGTCAACAAATTTTGTAACAAACTGGGCATACTGCAAGCAGTCATAGTCCAGTCAAATAGTAGCTGTACCTTGCAAAAGATGGGGTAGAAGATTTTATTTTTTAACTCGTTCATATGATTGGAAAGATTAGAAAACTAAGTTTTGCCAACAAAATGTCAGACTTTTTTCAGTTCTTTCAAAATATCTCCGTTTTTGTGCTCCTACTGCTTTTACATCTACATTCTTTTTTAAAGAACACAAAATTCTCTACAAATTTTATTCTTACTATTTTTTCTTCTCTCAATACTTAAGATGCTACAGAGCATCAAAAAATTTCAATTCTTCGAAATTTGTGCAAAGTGGCAAAATACCTAATTTTCAAACACTGTTATTTCAGTTTCTGTTTGTGTGATATAAATATATTATATATAATGTTATATATTGGAATTTACCATCTCAAATATTATAGACAAAAAATTCCTAGCAGGAAAAATTATATATAAAAAATAGACGAAGATTACTCACCAGGCGAAGGAGCACAGGTGGTGATAGTAGCACAAATAAAACACACATACAAACACAAGTTTTCACAACCCAGTTGCGTCTTCAGGCAGAAGGGAAGGAGAGGGTTCCTTTTCCAAAAGGAAATATGAGGGTTTTAAGGAAGGGGGTAAGGAGCCATTCCAATCCCGGGACATGGTGATTTCTGGGCCCCCACCTATTGTGCTTTGTAGGTACATCAGTAGCCGAAGTTTACTACAGGCCACTTCAGCCCTGGTATTTGTGAAACGATAAATATAAAAATACTTGATTAACAGGTATAGGTACACACACACACACACACACACACACACACACACAGTGTGTGACAGAAAACTGAACTATTATTAGCGGCAACACTCTTGTATATTAAAAAAGTATAGCTTTATTAAAATTAAAATGCATAATGAGTTAATAGCAACTATTTGCACTTCTAGGTGTGTAATACTCATAATATTGTACATCAACTTTAGTGCACTCAAGAGGGATGTGAGCATCATTTCTGACGTTTTAATGTGCCAGGTTCTTCGGTGTCACCAGAAATAACTTGCGTTGCAGATTCAGGGTATGTACATAGAATTGGTCCTAGGTTGACCTCTTCATTGAAACGCGAGTCAGCCTCTTCAAGTTCGTAGGTTTCGTCATCAATTACCTCAACATTATCCACAACATCTTCTTCAATGTCTTCATATAAAAATTGAGGCTTGTCCACAGTTGATCCCAATACCTTTCTTGCAAACTGAAGAACATTTCAAATCTGCTTTTCTTCAGAAGCACGTTCTGCTACAGCTCACTTTGCATGGGCATGAAACAAAGTGAAGAAGTGCTTCAGGTGCTGGAGATTGGCGCATTGTAACAGGTATCGGACCATAGTCGCTGTGATTCATGCCCCATTTCTCAGAGGGTTTTCAGTTTCCCATCCAACTTTGGCCTTGCCGAAAAGTCCGTAACGAATGGTATTGCACAGCATCTTTTGTACATAGCAGCCTTGCAACATTCAATTAGATTTTTGTGGCAGACTTGGTGAATAGCTGGTACTGCAAACGGTCTAGTGTGTGGAAAATGCTGACACCTCCACTACAGAATGCGAGAGTAACCTGTTCTCCTGCTGTTATTATTTCTTCACGGGTAGCGTGTAGTTTATTGGAAGTGCAAAGCACTGACTTTAGGTGTTCGTTTTTCTTAACAATGTTGCAGCACTTAATTTTTCCTTGACTGAAAAAAAAGTGGATGTTGTGTCACATCCACTAAAGGTGTGAGAGAACAGAATGTACTCACTGTCAAACTTGTAAGATGCAGTGGAGAATCACTTGTTTTCAGTACACTCCCTGTCTTAAAAATAAATAAATAAATAAAGTATACGATTGCTTGTCTTAAACCAGTCAGGAGAACAAGCAGGTCAACATCTTCTCCCACAATGACAACTCTCCCAAAATGTGTAGTTCTTGATATAGCAGATATTACACTCATAACATCAGCATCTTCTTGTGTCTAGCGCACATCAATGCTATACTCCCGAAATTCCTTTTTAAGGAGTGTGACCAAGCGAATCTTGTTTCGTTCATTGTACAAGAACTTGTCCTGAGGCTTCAACTCTGCTCCAACCACAATGTCAACCGAAGAATGTTTTCTGGATATGTGAATCCTCTCTGCACTCTTTGTGATACATCTCTCTACCTCACATGGGTACCTATCAAATCATCATCATCATTAGAGACTGATTATGCCTTTCAACGTTCAGTCTGGAGCATAGTACCTCTAATAAAATTCCTCGATGATCCCCTATTCAATGTCAACATTGATGCCTCGTCTGATGTTATGCCTTTTACTTCAAAATCATTCTGCATCGAATCTAAGTACTTTCTTCTTGATCTACCTCGACTTCTCTTACCCTCTGCTGCCGAGCTCATGAGTCTCTTAGGTAACCTTGCTTTTCCCATGCATGTAACATGACCCCACCATCTCAGTCTGTTCGTTCTAACTGCTTCATCTATGGTGTTCATTCCCAGTTTTTCCTTGATTTCCTCATTATGGACACCCTCCTACCATTGTTCCCATCTATTAGTGCCTTCAATCATTCTTGCCACTGTCATATCTGTAACCTCTACCTTATAAATAAGGTAACCTGTATCCACCCAACTTTCACTCCCATACAACAAAGTTGGTCGAAAGATAGAGCAGTGCACTGCTAACTTAGTCTTGGTTCTTACTTCCTTCTTGCAGAAGAGAGTAGATCTTAGCTGAGCACTCACTGCATTAGCTTTGCTGCACCATCCCAGGTACTTGAAACTGTCTACCTGTTCTAACTTTGTTCCTTCTATTTGGCACTCGATCTGTTTAAATCTCTTTCCCATTGACATTACTTTCGTTTTGGAGATGCTGATCTTCATATCATAATCCTTGAACCTGTGATTGAGTTCTGAAATATTAGTTCGCAACCTTTCAATTGAATCGGCCATTACAACTAAGTCATCCACATATGCGAGACTGCTTATTTTGTTTTCACCTATTTTAATCTTGCCCTGCCAGTCTACTGTTTTCAACATATGATCCATTAATAGTATGAACAACAGTGGTGACAGGTTACAGCCTTGTCTTACCCCTGAAACTACCCTGAACCATGAGCTTAATTTGCCATCTACTCTAACTGCTGCCTGACAGTCTACGTAAAGCCCTTTAATTGCCTGCAGAAGTTTGCCTCCTATAATCTTGTAGAACTGACAGTAGCTTCCTCCTAGGGACACAGTCATAAGCCTTTTCTAGATCTATGAAACATAGATACAATTACCTGTTCCACTCATAGCACTTTTCCATTACCTGCCATAAGCTAAAGATCTGGTCCTGATAGCCTCTGAGGGGCCTACACCCACACTGATTTTCATCTAACTTGTCCTCAATTAATACTCGCACTCTCCTTTCAACAATACCTGAGAATATTTTGCCTACAGCACTAATTAAGGAGATACCTTGATAGTTGTTACAATCTTTTCTGTTTCCATGTTTGATAATTGGCGTGATTATCGCTTTCGTCCAGTCAGATGGAACCTGTCCCGATTCCCACGCCTTCTCAATTATCCTGTGTAACCATTTGATACCTGATATTCCACTGTATTGGACGAGTTCCGGCTTAATTTCATCCACCCCAGCCGCTTTATTGCACTGTAATCTACTGACCATTTTCCCCACTTCCTCAAATGAGATCCTGTTTCCATCGTTGTTCCTATCCCATTCTACCTGAAAATCTGACACATCATTGAACGTTTCACCTACATTCAACAATTCTTCAAAATAGTCCTTCATCTGCTCAAGGCATCCACAGGATTGACTAGTAGCTTTCCTGACCTGTCCAAAACACTTGTAAATTCCTTCTTCCCTCCATTTCGAATATTGCTAATTATGCCCCAAAATGATTTTCCCGCAGCTTGACTCATAGTTTCTAGCATGTTTCCAAAGTCTTCCCATGATTTCTGCTTGGAGTCTGCAATTATCCATTTGGCTTTATTTCTTTCTTCAATGTAACTTTCTCTGTCTGCCTGATTTCTAGTACGGAGCCATTTTTGAAATGCCTTATTTTTGTTTTTACAGGCTGCCTTGACTGTGTCATTCCACCAAGCTGTCTGATTCTTCCTGCCTTTACACACTACAGTTCCAAGACATTCTCTAGCTGCTTCCAGCAGTGTGTCCCTGTACCTTGACCATTCCTCTTCCAGTGACTGTAAATCATTACATTCAACTAACTGGTACCTTTCCGAGATCATTGTTATGTATTTGTGCCTAATTTCCTTGTCTTGAAGCTTCTCCACTCTTATCCTTCTACACATAGACCTGACTTTCTGCTCTTTTGGCCTCACAAAACCAATTTCACTGCAGATTAAATAATGGTCAGTATCATCAAAGAACCCCCTGAAAACACGTGTGTCCTTGACTGTCTTCCTGAATTCCTGGTCTATTATTATATAGTCAATGATAGATCTGGTTCCCCTTCCTTCCCAAGTATAGCGGTAAATGTCCTTATGCTTAAAGAAGGAGTTTGTGATAACTAAGCCCATACTGGAACAGAAATCCAAGAGCTGTTTTTCATTCCTGTTGGCTTCCATATCCTCTGCAAACTTACCCATAACCTTTTCATAACTTCTGTTCGATTTCCTATCCTGGCGTTGAAATCACGCATGAGTAAAACACTATTCTTATCCTTCACTCTAATAACTACATCACTAAGTGCATTGTAAAATGTATGCATCTCATCTTGATCTGTCCCTTCACAGGGTGAATATACTGCCACAATCCTAATTTTCTTGCTGGATATGGCCAAATCTATCCACATCAGTTGTTCATTTACATACCTTATTGCAATTATGCTGGGTTCAATTGCTTTCCTGATGTAAAACCCTATATCCCACTGTGCTCTTCCTACTTTGTCTCCTGACAGGTAGACCTTGTATTCTCCTACTTCATCCTCTTTCTCTCCCCTTACTCTAACGTCACTAACAACTAAGACATCAAACCCCATCTTACTTGAAGCCTCCGCCAGCTCTACCTTCTTCCCAGTGTAATCCCCATTGATATTAATAGCTCCCCATCTCATTCCAGATCGTTTGCCAAGTCGTATCGGAGGAGTCCCTGGTCTGTCAATTAGAGGTGGGACTCCATCACCTCCAAAGGTCCGAGGCATTTTCTCTGATTGTTGCCAGCATGATATTGAAGTACCTGCGAAGCAGGTTGCTAGCCTTACTTGCCCAGGGCCCCACTGGGTTTTACCCCTACTGGTTGAGGGACTAACCAGTGGATTTGGTAGTCTTTGAGCGCAAAGGTGGCCACGACTTAGAATATGACCGAGATGCCAACCTTATTCCAAATTAACTGGTATCTCAACTGTCAGGCCACTCATACGTTGCCCATGGTTCATGAACTAGGACATGACTACAGGAACCCACACCATGAACCACACCCATCAAATACAATGCCAAATTGAGATCCAAAATCACATTGTTTGCTAGTAACTCATTATACGTTTTCATTTTGATAAAGCTAGGCCTACTTATTCCTAATGTTAACTGCATGCTTTTTTAATATACGAGAAAATTAGCTACCTAATTATGTTGCTTGTTGCAGCTAATAATAGTTCAGTTTCCTGTCACACATATGGTCAAATAGCTGGAGGAGATAGTGCTGCTGTGGAGGATTGAGACGTTGAAGAAAATGCTCATGGATGGTGTGCAGAAAAATGGGTTAGAGGAAAGGGCCAAAAGTATTTCCCATTTAGTAAAGGGTTTGTTATAAGGTTCCTCCTGGTGAGTGATAGAACACAAGTTTGAGGCTTCGGCCTGTTGTTTCTCGAGAAGAAAAGCCACCGGTAGGAAGCCTTCACCGATGCGTTTGCAAAGTGGGCTGCAGGGTGCTCTGCGTGAACCAGTGGGTCAGTATGACACCATCTGGTAAAGCGTGCGCGCGCGCACACATGCACACGCACACACACAACAACAACAACAACATATTTGGCTCCAAGGGGTTTTCCCCCTCACCGTGGAAGGGCAGTATAGTTGTTCTTGTTGTTAAGCCTGGCAAGGATCTGTCATCCCTGGACACTTATCGACTGATTAGTCTGACAAACATACCCTATAAATTACTTGAAAGAATGGTTGCCCGCAGATTATGCTGGGTACTCAAATCACGTGGACTTCTATCACCTTATCAGGAGGAACCGTCTACTATAGAACATTTACATCTACATCCACATACATACTTCGCAATCCACTGTAAGGTGCGTGGCGGAGGGTGCACTGTACCACTACTAGGCATTTCCTTTCCTATTCCACTGCCAAATAGAATGAAGAAAAAAAGATGTCTATATTCCTCCATACAAGCCCTAATTTCTATTATCTTGTCATTGTGATCACTATGTGAAATGTAAGCAGGTGGCAGCAAGAGCGTACTACACTCAGCTTCAAATTCCGGACCTCTAAATTTCCTCAACAGAAATTCACGAAAAGAACGTCGTCTTTCCTCCAGAGATCCCCAGTTGAGTCACCGGAGCATCTCCATGACACTCGCGCATTGGTCGAACCTACCAGTAAACAAACCTAGCTGCTCGCCTCTGAACTGCTTCTATGTCTTCCTTTAAAATGATCTGCTGTGGGTCCCAAATACTGTAACAATACTCAAGACGTGGTTGTACAAGCATTTTATACGCGGCCTCCTTTACAGATGAAGTACATCTTCCCAAAATTCTCCCAATAAACTGAAGTTAGCTGTCTGCTTTACTCACAACTGCCCTTACATGTTCGTTCCATTTCATATCGCTCTGCAATGTTACGCCTAGATATTTGAACGACACGACTACATCAAGAAGCTCACTACTAATACTGTATTCGAATATTATGGGATTGTTTTTCCTACTCATGCGCATCACCTTACATTTTTCTACATTGACGGCTAGCTGCCATTCTTCGCACCAACTAGAAATTTTGTGTAAGTCATCCTGTATGCTATTACAGTCAGTTACAGACGACACCCTCCCATACATCACAGCAACATCAGCAAACAACCGCAAATTACAAGTTACTCTGTCCATCAGATCATTTATAGAGATAGAATACAATAGCTATCTTATCACACTCCCCGGGGGCATGCCTGACGATACACTCATCTCTGATGGACACTCGCCGGTGAGAACAACATACTTCATTCTATTACTTAGGAAGTCTTCCAGCCATTCACAAATGTGTGTTCCTAATCCATAAGCTCGTATCTTGGTTAGCAGTCTACCGTGTGGCACCGAGTCAAACGCATTTTTTAAAGTCAAGAAAAAAACAATCCACCTGTTGCCCTTCATCCGTGGCTCGCAGGATGTCATGTGAGAGAAGGGCAAGCTGAGTTTCAGATGAATGATGTTTCCTGAATCCGTGCTGGTTTGTAGAAATAAGCTTTTCCGTCTGAAGGAAATTTACTATATCCGAACTGAGAATATGCTCCAAAATTCTACATCAAACTGATGTCAACAATATTGGCCTGTAATTGTGTGGGTCAGTTCTCTTTCCTTTCTTATAAACGGGAATCACCTGAGCTTTTTTCCAATCACTAGGAACTTTGCGCTGAATTAAAGATTCGCGATAAATGCAAGCTAAGTAGGGGGCCAATGCCGCAGGTCTTTGTAAAACCGAACTTGTATTCCATCTGGACCAGCCGACCTTTTCGTATTTAGCTCTCTCAGCTGCTTCTCTACACCAGAAATACCTATTACTATGTCCTCCATTTCGGAATTAGTATGTTGATTCAATGATGGTATATTTGTGCGTGAAAGATTTCTTAAAGGTTAAATTCAGAACTTCAGCTTTGTGTTTGCTTTCTTCTATTACTGCCCCGGAATGATCGAGTGACTGGATAGTGGGCTTTGACCCGCTTATCGATTTTACATAGGACCAGAATTTTTTCGGGTTCTCGGAAAGATCTATTGCTAAGATATGCCTGTGGTAATTATTGTATGCTTCTCGGATCGATCATTTTATAGATGCTTGAATCTCTACTAACCTTTGCCTGTCATCATTTGCGTGTTCTTTTTCGAACCAAGTGTGCAACAGTCTTTGCTTTCTCTGTAGCTTTCTAACTATTATTATTATACCACAGTGGATCTTTTCCATCCTTCGGTGAAGAAGTGGTTTCTAATCGGTGAACAGACAGACACGACGGTCTATGAAAACACTCTCATTCTATTTTGATGAAATCATGCCTATATCCTGAACCAATCTTCGCTCATGTTTCCTGTGAAAACTGTATGAAAATCGTCCAGTAGTTTTGAAGATTGAAGCGAACAGCGACAGGCCTACATTTACGGATTTATTATTAGTATAGATATGTTGTAAAATTGTATAATTTTGCAGGAATATTTTGATTTGTTTAAGTGCTGTGTGTCGGTAAAATCTGTTGCGAATATGGTTAGTGGTAAAGAAGTAATAGATTAAAATATGCTTGATGGGGTGGTATTCCATGAATGTCCTCATATCTCATGAACTACGTGTCATTGATTTGATTTGATTTTTCCAGGGAAGCCAAAACAGTCTTGGTCCAACCCACAACTGCCCGCACCGAAACTAAGTTTATTGTGCGGTATCGCTCCCTATACATCTAGTAAAACCAACCAATGCCCTTGAACAGTACAAGGAGTCCCTTTACCAGTTCTTTATTAGACACAATTTCTTTGGGTCTAGTTGTCCCAAATGTTCTGTGCCTTTTACTCTCCAATGCAATGCATTCAAAGATTAGATGTGATGCAGTTTCATCACAGATCCTACATTTAGGGTCCTCTTCTGTTATTCCCATTGTATGTAGGTGTTTTTTGAAATTCCCATGGCCTGTCAGCAATCCAACCATGAGTCTGATCTCTCTCCTGTTCAGGCCCAGGATTGCAGAGCTTCTTTTAAAACGTGGCTTTGGCATCATTACCTTGCCATGTTTTTGTTGTTGGACTTTGGTCCAATATCCTACGTGCTGTCTTCTGAGCCAGTTACGTAGCTCCAATTTGATCATTGCCTTGGCGATTGTCAGGACAGGTTCCGGTCCAATAAATGGAGTCTCTGCCCCCATCCTGGCTAATCTGTCGGCATGTTCGTTGCCACTGATCCCCAAGTGGCCAGGGACCCACAATAGGTTTACTCTATTGCTTTCCTCTAGCTCCACGCCAATTCTCCTCCACACATGCCCTCATGGCAGTGATTTCGGACTGGAATACTGAGGCCAGTTTCCCTAGAGAGATGATGCTCTCCAGTCTTGGCTACACCCCGTATACACCGGCCCCAACGCCTTGGTTTGATTTTTACCCATCAGTGAACCAGACAATATCCCCCGTATGGTGTCAAACTATTTTCTCCCACTGCTCCCTACTTCCAATTGTTATACTGAAAGGCTTGTTGAAGCAGTATGGAGTTATAATATAGTCGGCTGGCATTTCCCCAACCTTTCCTCACTATTTTAGTGTGCGATTCTGGATATCCCAAAGAGTTCCAGTTGTTGCCAGTTTTGAGTCTGTATGCACCAGCTGCTGCCTCCATCTTGACCCAAAGGTGTAATGGGGACATATCCAGCATGGTTTCCATCCCAGCAAGTGGTTTGCTGTTAATTCCACCTGTTATGGCGAAGCACGCTAGTCTCTGCACCTTACCAAGCTCCTTAGCAGCAACCTGCTGTTCTACCTTCTTCCACCACACGACCGCCCCATAGGTGATCCTGGGTCTAATCACCGTGGTGTATATCCAGTGCATACTCTTGGGGCTCAGGCCCCAATTTTTGCCACAAGCTCTCCTGGTACTTACCAAAGTACCTTTTGCCTCGGAGCAAATATTCTTAATGTGAGGGTCCAATGTCAGTTTCTCATCTAGGGTAATCCCTAGATATTTTACTGTCCCCTTCAAAGGTAGCGCTTCATTAAAAAGTTTTAGATTCCAACTTGAATGTTGGATACGTTTCCTTGTGAATGGTACAACAACAGTTTTCTTAGGACTAACCCCAAGATCCTGTTTTCTGCACCAGTCTTGCACAATGTCCAATGCACCTTGTGCCATATTCTTCACTGTGTCAGCAAATTTGCCAAGTATTACTATGACAAGATCATCTACGTATCCTTGGGAAAATTACTGCCTAGAGTTTAATTCTCCAATGAGATCGTTCACCACTAGATTCCACAATAAAGGAGAAAGAACTCCTCCTTGCGGGCAACCCGTAGTGGTGTTGATTACCATTTTTTCATTCATCATGGTAGCCTCTACCTTTCTTCCACTGAACATGGCCCTAGTCCACCTACATATGGTGGTCCCTAGGTCATGCACCTCTGCTGCCCTAACCATGGCATCGAAGGTCATGTTGCTAAAAGCCCCCTCGATGTCCAGGAAGATACAGAGCACTATTTCCTGAAAGTGTAGTGCTTTCTCCCAATGAGTTGGTGGAGAGATGTCTCACATGATTTACCTGGTTGGTATGCATGTTGGTTTGAATGTAGAGGAGCCCTACATAACCTCCTTTCTCCAACATGCACATTAACCAGTTTTTCCAATGTCTTAAGAATGAAGGAGGACAGGCTGATTGGTCTCATATCCTTGGCCTTGGTATGATTAATTCTCCCTGGTTTTCGAATGAAGACAACCTTCACTGCCCTCCAGGCATTGGGAATGATTCCTGCTGCTAGGCTAACCATGAATAAACTGCATAGGAATCTAATAAGATTTTCTCCCACTTGTTGCAGGAGAGCTGGAAAGATTCCATCGGGGCCAGGTGACTTGAACGGTTGAAATGTTCCCACCGCCCATCGGACCTTACTGAAATCGACACACTCCTTGGCCAGATCCCAGTCCTCTTTGCAAATACCTGAGAACCATTGTCTCTCAGGAATCACATTCTGGTCTGAGTTATCCCCCAGAGTATATTGAGGAAAGTGAGTCTTGAGGAGCAGTTCCAGCGTTTCACGTGCTGTCTTTGTATACTCCCCATCCTCCTTCCCCAATGTTCCTCCTGGATTAGTTGGTACCCTAGTGAGGATTTTATGAAGTCTCGCTTGAGCAGCTGTGCCCTCCACTTCCTTACAGAATACCTTCCAGGATGCCTCCTTTGCCCGTCTGATGGCAAGGTTGTAATTGACAAGGGCCTCACGATACTTTCCCATTGTCCTTTGCGCCTCGCAAGGTTAAACAGTCTTCGTACCTGTTTCCTTTGTATTTCCAGGTTATTATTCCACCAAGGCACACTCCTATTTGTGCACTTCTTGGTGATGGAGCAGTTGTCCTGGTATGAGGTCACTATAGCAGAGGTTACGTCCTCTGCTACTTCCTCAAACTCTGTTGGATTTCTTATCGAAGTTTTAATTTCCGATAGGCTGAAGTCAAGGTCTCACCTATATGTTTCCCAGTCTGTTTTCTTGGGATTCCTATAGGCCACGGTCTTGTCTGGTTCCCATTTCAACCTTGAATTTAATATACATGTGATCTGATGAGGATGGCGCCAGGACCACATGCCACTGTTTGACGTAACTTCCCAACATCATGGAACCAAAAGTTATGTCAATTACTTCTTCCCTTCTACTATTCCTGAATGTAGGTTCATCTCCCCTATCCAGGATCTCCAAGTTGTTAGATAGGAGAAATTCAAGAAGGTGCTCACCTCTACTGTTGGTATCCTTGCTGCCCCACAATAGATTGTGGGCATTGGCATCACATCCCACTAACAGTTCGTCACCTTGCCGATGGCAGGCTTCCGTCAGTCTCCTCACTTCCAAAGGCGGAGGAGAGCTGTCTTCGTAAGGAAGGTATGCTGAGGCCAAAACAATTTCCCTCGTGATACCTTCCTCACGTTGCTGCATCCTGATGGTCACCAAGTCCCTGGAACAAAAATCCATCATTGGTACAAAAGGTATTCCATTTCTAACATAAATGCATGTTCTGGAGTTTTTAGATTTCTAGCATAATTCAGCTTACCTCCAGTACCACTGAGGTCCGATACACCCCCTTTGTATAAGTAGGGTTCTTGTATCATGGCCACGACCACCTCCTGTCTCCCCAGGCAATGGCTCAGGGCAGCAGTGGCCCCTTAGTGTGCTGCAGGTTTATCTGTAGCACTTCCAGTCCCCATCTTGCTGCCATTATTGCCTTTTAAGGTCTTTGATTACCCTGACGGCGACCTGCGAGAACCCTAAAAACAGTTTCAGGCCTTGCTCTCGCATTGCCTTCAGGGACTTCTCTCCGACCTCCACCACCAGGGTTCGTCCTTCCGGAACGACCTTTTGGTTAATTATCCTCCAATCCTCTGTTGAGACTTTTGGGTTCTGGACCCTTATTTTCTCGAACAGAGTCTATGGAGGGACATCCTTAAGGATATTTGGTACCCATATTGATACCTTTGCGGTCTTCAGGAGTTCGGTTGCTGTCTTGACCAGCAGTTTCGCATCCTCCCACGGGGATATCATGGGCACCTTGTTCTTAAGCTATTCTGCTGAGTGTGCCACCTCGCATACAAAAATGAGGGCACCGCGATATAGATAGACCCTCCTGAATTTGGATCCTGGACCAATGTCCCCCCCCCCCCAATCTCTTCAAAGAGGGCCATTTGCACGAGCTCCTCCTGCTGCGAGGTGATGTTCACCAGTGGGTATCCTTCTTGGACAACCGCCATTCTAAAGACCGAGACTGCAGTACTATAGGTCTGTTTTCCTATTTCCTGCCTCAGCCTTTTAGGATCACGCTTGTCCAGAGAGGAGGGAGTCTTAGATTCCTCCCTAACCCTCTTGCCACCTGTCTTGGACGTCGAGGGGGTCTGTGTATCCCCTTCGACCTGAGGCAGTTTCTTTTTGGAGGTCTTGGGCTCAAGCCCTTTTGATTCCCTCCATTTATGCTTAGGAAGCCATTCTTTTCCTTCCTTTTGCTTTTGTTCCTTGAGAAGTTTCCTCCTCTGACCCCCAGACAAGGCCTTAATCCTAATCTGGTCCAACGTCTCTGTTACAGTTCCCACTTCTTTCTCAGGTCTAGACCCTGATTCAGAAGTAGGAGTGCACTCAATCGGTCCTGATCCCGATGTCTGAGTATCTGTGGTCTCGGATTGCCCCTCAGATTAACTACGTGTCATACTGTGGTACAATTTCGAACATACACAGCTTTAAGTGTGTATTCTGTCTGCAAAATTTCCTGTGAGTACAACTGATAGTGTAGAAATTATAAATTGTAACATTATACTGAATGCCATAGTTTTGCTTCATAAACGGCGAAAAAATAGTAAGTGAGAAAATTTTTTTCCTTTCATTATTTTGATGTGGTTGTCTGGAGAAAAAGTTTAATAAAGGTTTGAAATTATGTTTAAAGTTTGTTGCAAGTCGCCAAGTACTGTCATTCTAACACAATGTATTTATAAATTATCATCGCATTATGTCGCAGTTTTTTGCGATTCCTATTGTTCATGACGTTATGTCTCCTGAACCATGTGTCATACGTGGCTCGTACTCCTACAGTAGTTGTTACATCACATACAAAATATGTGTACCAAGTTCGGGTGAAATCAGTCCAGGGGTTTAGGAGAAAATGTGCAGCATTGTAGTTTGACGCAGCAGTTCTTCCTGCATGTATGTGTTGTAGGTGATTCTTACTCCAACAGCAATTGTTGCCTGATATTAAGGAACATGTGTACCAAGTTTGGTTGAAATCGGTCCAGTAGTTTAGGAGGAGATGTGGAACATGCATACATACATACACACATACAGCCTATTTTATAAGATAAGATTCTCATCAAACTCTAGTCACAATCACAACATCTCTTGCAGAACGTTGCTACTCCACTCCGTCAGGTTTTAATGCATCGGCTTTGCCGGTTAGTGCGTTGGCGTGACTCCTGCTCAGAGCGTTGTTTCTTTTCCATCGCCATTCTTGGCATTTGACAACAGTCTGAAGGTTGGGATTCATATGAAAAGAGCTTACGCCAACATTTCATTGCCTTCAGTGTATCGGATCCAGCATTGTGTAAAGCCTTGTTTCTCTCTTGGATATCACCATGTATCTATCAACTGTTGGGGCAACTTGACCCCCTGCAGGAACCCACGGCATTATCCTGTGATGACATGTGCCACCTCCTGCCTTCATTCTGTCGACCTCGGACACGTCATAGCAGCCAGGTTTGAATTCTGTAGGTCACAAAGAAGAAAAGAAGAAGAAGAAGAAGAAGAAAACCAGTCTTATCTAGCTAGGGCAGCAAAGTTACGTGGGCTTAGATGTTGTTACTATGCAAAAAGAATCCTGTGCAGTTGACATAGTTCGGGATGCAGTTCTGCATTTCGCCCCAGACAGGGTGCCCGGCGGGCTCTGCACTTCAACAACCTAACCTTAGCGGACATTCTCAATTTCAGTCAGTTCTTTGAAGTTTCCTGGGCCGTTTAGAACCAAACTGAAGCATGGGATGACGTTGCTGCAATTCCAGCATTGACGAACGGAGATGACGGGGAAGGTGATGACGTCGCGGACAGTGCAGGACCACCCCGCATGCCACGCAGGCAGCCACCAGCCACAACTAGGTAAACAACTGCAATGATCCATGTCATATGGTCAGTTTAATTCACTACCCTCATGCCAGTACTGTTTCATCGATCATGATAGGGCATGTCACTCTCGACGCTGAGTAACGTGCAACAAATGCCGAAAAAAGGGGAACGTGGTTTTGGTGTACAGTTCACAGCAGTGTTCTACAGATATGGTCGTAGAGATTAACCTCATACAAAGTTTGCAGTCATATCCCTCCAAACTACTGCTTGAGGTGCTAATTTTTGACAAATCTGTTCATTTACAAATGGATACAAGGGCCACAGTTTCTTTGCTAAACTTTCGCATTTATACACAGTTAGGGTCACCCCCATTATCTCCAGTGGCATGGGCCTTGCGCAGTTATGGTCACTGATGTATTCCAGTGGTGGGTGAATTTACTGCCCCCAAGGCCTACAAATCTGTGGTGCATTCAATCACATTCTTGGTTGTGGATGATATGGCAGCAGTAAATATTTTTGGCTTGGATAGCTTTACTATTACTATTTCAGATGCTGTCAATCTTTTGTCTGAGATGGTGCCTTTCCAAGAGTGGGAATCCCTTTGTCAGCAATTTTCGTCACTCTTTTCTGGCAGATTGGGATGTGCTATCGGGTTTACAGTTACAATGACGCCTACTGTACGAGCAAGATTATTTTGTGTCCAGCAGGATACCTTGCTGTGCACAACCAATTGAAAGCTGAACTAGACCGTCTTCAATCTCTGCAGGTTTTGTGCCCCATTTCTTCTAGCAAATGGGCCTCGCCACTGGCCATTGTGACGAAATATTCAGGCTCCTTATGAATCTGCGGCAACTTCAAGATGTCAATTAATGTGCAGTTGGTGATCGACTCTCTTATAGTTTACCTCGCACAGACGAGTTGTTGGCTTTACTGTCGTGCTCTCAGGATTTTTCTCAGGTTGATTTAGCAGAGGCATACCTTCAACTTCCTCTTGATGAGGACTCTAAAATGCCTGTTGGTCATTAACATGCCTTTTGGCCTTTACCAGTACCAGCGGTCACCTTTCGGCATAGCCAGTGCGCCAGCCATCTTCCAACATTTCCTGAAGCAACTTCTGCACTCCATTCCAGGCTGTGTAAATTACTTTGATGACATGGTAGTCACGGGGGCCACTACCGCTGAGCATCTTTGCAACCTGCTGGTTTTTTGTTTTTGTTTTTTGTTCCCCCCCCCCCCCCCCCAAGTCTTATAGGCCGCAGAACTCGCTGCAATCTTGCAATGTCTCATATTTTCCAGTCATCGATCCCCTACCTCAAGGTCGAGATCTCATCTGTGGGGGTCCATCCCTTGCCGGGTGGCGTGGCAGTCATTACTTCTTACCATGCCCCAGGTCTGCCAAAGATTTTCAGGTATTTTTTCATGCAAGATTGCTTGCTACAGTAGAGTTCAAAAAACCTGGTCTTATGTGGACCAAAGGTTGGTCGTGTTTGTGAAAATTCCGGATTATTGGGATGTTGTTGTTGTGCTCTTCAGTCCGCAAACTGGTTTGATGCAGCTCTCCACGCTACCCTGTCCTGTGCAAATCTCTTCATCTGAGAATACATTCGGCAACCTACATCCTTTTGAATCTGCTTACTATATTTGTTCTTCGGTCTTCCTCTACGATTTTCACCCCACACGCTTCCTTCTAATGCTAAGTTGACAATTCCTTGATGTCTCAGAATGTGTCCTACCAATCTATCCCTTCTCTTAGTAAGGATATGCCAGAAACTCCTTCCCAATTTGGTTAAGTACCTCCTCATTACTTACGTGAGCTACCCATCTAATTTTCATCATTCGTCTGTAGCACCACATTTCAAAAGCTTCTATCATCTTTTTATCTGAACTCCTTATCGTCCATGTTTCACTGTCATACAATGCTACACTCCAGACAAATGCTTTCAGAAAGGACTTCCTAACACTTAAATTAATATTGTATGTTAACAAGTTTTGTTTCTTCCCATAGCCATTCTGCATTTTATATCTTCTTTAGTTCGGCCATCAGAAGTTATCTTGCTACCCAAATAACAAAATTCATCTACTACTTTTATTGTCTCATTACCTAATCTAATTCCTTCAGCATCGCCTGATTTTCTGACATTGCATTCCATTACCTTCGTTTTACTCTTGGTAATGTTCATGTTATATCTTCCTTTCAAGACACTGTCCATTCCATTCAATTGCTCTTCCAGATCTTTTGCAATCTCTGACAGAAATACTATATCATCAGCAAAGCGCAATGTTTTTATTTCTTCTCCCTGCACTTTAGTACCCTCTGCAAAATTCTCCTTCCATTCCTTCACTGCCTGCTCAAAGTACAGATTGAACAACATTGGGGAAAGGCTACAACCCTGTCTTACTCCCTTCCCAACTCTGCATCCCTTCCTTGCGCTTTGACTCTAATAACCGCTGTCTGGTTTTTGTATAGGTTGAATATAACTCTTTGCTCCCTATATTTTACTCTTGCTACCTTCAGAATTTGGAAGAGTGTATTCCAGTCGACATTGTCAAAAGCTTTCTCCAAATCGACAAACGCTAAAAACATAGGTTTCCTTTTCCTTAGCCTATCTTCTAAGGTAAGTCTTAATGTGAGTATTGCCTCCCTTGGTCCTACATTTATCCTAAATCCAAACTGATCTTCCCCAAGGTCGGATTCCACAAGTTTTTCCATGCGTCTGTAAATAATTTGTGTTAGTGTTTTGCACCCATGACTTATTAAACTGACAGTTCTGTAATTTTCACACTTGTCTGCACTTGATTTCTTTGGAATTGGAATTATAATATTCTTCTTGAAGTCTGAGGGTATTTCCCCTGTCTCATACATCTTGCATACCAGGTGATACAATTTTTTCATGACTGGCTCTCCTAACGAAATCAGCAGTTCAGGCAGAATATCATCTACTCCATGGGCCTTGTTTCGACTCAATCCTTCAGCGCTCTGTCAAATTCTTCTTACAGTATCGTATCTCCTATCTCATCTTCCTTTACTTCGTCTTCCATTTCTAGAATATGGCCTTCAAGTTTATTACTTTTGTATAGGCCCTTTAATATTCCTTCCACAGATCAGCTTCCCCCTCTTTGCTCGGTACTGGTTTTCCGTCTGAGTTCTTGATATTCATACAACTGTTTTTCTTGTCTCCAAATATTTCTTTTATTTTCCTGTAGGTGGTATCTATCTTTCCTCTAGTTATGCATTCTTGTATGGTTCTGCATTTTCCTCTAGCCAGTCTGCACTTCCTGTCAATCTCATTTTTCAGACATTTTTACTCCCTTTTTCCTGTTTCACTTGCTGAATTTTTATATTTTCTCCTTTCATCAATTAAGTTGAGTATATCCTGTGTTATCCCAGGATTTCTATTAGGCCTTGTCCTTCTGCCTATATCATCCTCTGCAGCCTTCACTACCCTATCTCTCAGAGCTACCCATTCTTCTTCTACTGTATCACTTTCCCCCGATTCAGCCAATCCTTGCATAATGCTCCCTCTGAAACTCTCAACCACCTCTGGTTCCTTCAATTTGTCGAGGTTCCATCTCCTAACCTTTCTACCTTTCTGCAGTCTCTCTAAGTTTTAATCTGCAGTTCATAACCAATAAGTTATGGCCAGAGTCTATGTTTGCCCCTGGATTTGTCTTACAGTTTAAAACCTGGTTTCTACATCTGTTCTTTACCATTATAAAGTCAATCTGGTACCTTCCAGTGTCTCCTTGTCTCTTCTACGTATACAGTCTTCTTTCATGATGATTAAACCAAGTGTTGGTGATCATTAAATTGTGCTCTGCGCAAAATTCTACCAAGCGATCTCCTCTTTCCCAGTCCATATTCACCTACTATCTTTCCTTTTATTGGGAACGGTGTTAAAAAAGAGTCGATAAGATTCTTTTGTTTTAGAAAAACAAATGAGGGATACAATAACACAAATTAACTGTAAGAGAATATCTAATAAATGAAATTTGTTACTTACACTCTCATAGATGTCATAAAACGTGATTAAGAAAAGACCATTTTGTAGGCAGACTGAGGAACAGAGCATGCGCAGCCCCATCACATGTGTCATTGTTGTCCATCACGCCTAAGCTGATTTTAAATGAGAAGAAATGCACTCCCATAGTTTTGATCAAGACTGCTTTTAGTATGAAAAAGCATCTACATACTGCAGTCATGAAACTCAAGGATTCTTAAATAGAATGTAGGTGGAACAAGAAAAGATGATTTCTAGGCCCATACATAGCCTGTAACAGTACACACTACCATTTCAGTTCTATTCTGCATTATGCGAGCAAGGAATAATTCCAGGGGGTGTGACCGAGTTATCCGGACTGCCGGGATACAGAATGCCGAGTTTTTAGGACTCTACTGTACCATCGTTTTCTGCCGCGTTCGACTACTATTTCACAGCCCCTTCACTGCCTGCTCGATAAGGATGAACCCTTTCAGTGGTCAGAAGACTGCAAATGTTCATTTTGTCAGATCAAGCAGTTTCACATGTTAGCTCCTTGCTTGGCCACATACACTCCAGGACACGGCCTGGTCCTCACCAATGACGCATCCCAATACAGAGCCAGAGCAATAATAGCACACAAGTACTCGTATGGTTCTGAGCACCCCATGCTTCTAAAACTTTGACTTGGATTCAGCATTGCTATTCTCAAGTTGAAAAAGAGGCTTTGGCTATTATTTACACTCTTAGAAAAATTGTTGTGTATCTCTGTGGTGTCAAGTTCCATCTCATCACTCACCACAAGCAGACTGGTCTCGCTATTTTGTCCTACCGTGTCGTTGCCGGATAGAGCTACACAGTCTTCAGCACCGGGCACTGTTCCTGTCTCAATACACTTATGAAATTCATTTCTGGCCCATCACCCATCATTACAATGCTGAAATCCGGGCCCGGATTTTGATCGGAAAGAGCTTTTTGGAATTTTTATTTGGATGAAGAAGCAAAGGCTAAGGTCGAGGGGTTCTCTATCACGTCTTCCAAATTATTGTCGACTGTCTCTTCTGATCTAGTTTTGCGCACAGTCTTGGTATATGTCTGTCATGGATAGGCAGATCACCTTCTATGCCAGGCTTCTGGTCCCCTGTGGAATTATTATTCTTGACATTTTGGATAAACGGGATTACTGCCGGATGTATGCGTCGTTCTGGCACAATATTTCGGCTGCGTAACTCGCTGCCTTCTACAGGTGCTACCTGAGACTGCCGTTTTTGGAGGACCTGGTCCAGTATTTATGCCCAGCAGACGCTAGGCGCTCTGTCTGCGGTCCGCGCCCAGCTGGCGCTGCTTGTAGGGTGTTGTCTCTTCCCTAGCATTCCGTCGGACGTCTGCGCCCCAATCGGCCGCCATCTGTGGCAGCGACAACTCTCTGAGGCCCCTCCCACATTGGGTGCTCCCTCCGCGGTCCGCGCCCGTCTGGCGCTGCTCCTGAGGTGTTGTGGCTTCCCTTGTGCTCCGACGGACGTCCGCGCCCATCTTGTCCACCATCTGTGGTCGGTGCAGCTGTCTGAGGCCCTTCTGGCGTCAGGCGCTCTGATCTTGGTCCGTGCCCGCCTCGCGCCTCTCCTGAGATGTTGTGGCTGCGCAGATGCTCCAACGGACGTCCGCGCCCGCCTCGGCCGACATCTGCTGCTATAACAGCTGTTTGAGGCCCCTCCTGCATTGGGCGCTCCATTCGCGGTCCGCGCCCGCACGGCGCTTCCTCTGAGGTGTTGAAACCTCCCTGCTGTTCCGATGGACGTCCGCGCCCAGCTCGTCCACCATCTGTAGTCAGGGCAGCTGTCTGAGGCCTGCCTGGCTTCAGGTGCTCTGTTCTTGGTCCGCGCCCACCTCGCGCTGCTCCTGAGATGTTGTGGTTGCCCACATGCTCCAATGGACGTCCGTGCCCGTCTTGGATGACATCTGCTGCTATGGCAGCTGTTTGAGGCCCGTCCGGTGTCAGGCGCTCCATTCTCGGTCCGCGCCCACCTAGCGCCACTTCCGAGTTGTTTCTACTTCTTGTGGAGTTATTTGGTCCCGTGCGCTGGGCCTTAACAAGTTCCAGAGCCGGACTCCACGCTGTGCTTAGCTGGTAACCGCTATCTCGGTTTATTAGGTTGTCAGTGACCTTTATTTCGATGGCCTCCTTTATGATGCTGTCCCAGAATCTTATACCACTGACTCACTCAATCTCATCGGGGAAAAGTTCGATGGGGCCCTGCTTGACTTGTTCAAGCATGTACTGACCTCGACTTATTTTCTTTACGGGGGTCAGTTCTGTGAGCAAACAGAAGGAGTAGCAATGGGCAGCCCATTATCACCAGTGGTAGCCAACCTCTTCATGGAAAGGTTCGAAGAGGAGGCACTTGCATCAGCCACTTATCAACCCAAGTGCTTCTTCTTGATGAAACATTTGTCATTTGGCCCCATGGCAGGGAGAAGCTGGAGGAGTTCCTGGAACACCTAAACTCACGCCACCCGAGTATAAAATTCACCATGGAGCTAGAGAAGGATGGGCAGCTCCCATTCTTGGATGTCCTGGTCAAGAGGAAGGCAGACGGCACTCTGGGGCACAGTGTGTATCGAAAACCCACCCACACTGACTTATATCTTCAAGCCAGTAGCTGCCACCACCCAGCACAGAAGAATGGAGTCTTGAAAACTCTAGTGCACAAGGCCCAAGCTCTGTCAGATCCAGAAAATCTTGCCACGGAGATTGAACACCTTCAGCTGGTTTTCAGCAGAAATGGATACTCCTCCAGAGACATCCAGAGGGCACTTCATACAACCAGCCAACCCCAGGATACAGAGGAGGAGCCGGAGGAGGCAAAGAAGGTGGCATACCTATCATATGCTGGTCCTATTTCTGCGAAGATCAGCAGAATTCTTATGAAGTATGATATTAAGAGCATATTCTGCCCACCTGCCAAAATTGGGACAATGCTGGGAAGTGTGAAAGATGACCTGAGGCTACGTAAACCAGGCATTTACAGCATCCCGTGCCAGTGTGGGATGTCATACATCGGCCAGACAATCAGGACGGTGAATATAAGGTGCAAAGAACAGCAGAGGTGCACCAGACTCGGACAGGCAACCAAGTCAGCTATAGCAGAGCACTGTCTAGAGTATGGCCACACAATGGACTATGACAAAACCAAAATTGTGACACAGACCCCAAGATTCTGGGACAGCATCATAAAGGAGGCCATCGAAATAAAGGTCACTGACAACCTAATAAACCAAGATAGCGGTTACCAGCTAAGCACAGTGTGGAGTCCGGCTCTGGAACTTGTTAAGGCCCAGCGGAAGGGACCAAATAACTCCACAAGAAGTAGAAACAACTCAGAAGTGGCGCTAGGTGGGCGCGGACCGAGAATGGTGCGCCTGACACTGGACGGGCCTCAAACAGCTGCCATAGCAGCAGATGTCGTCCAAGACGGGCGCGGACGTCCATTGGAGCATGTGGGCAGCCACAACATCTCAGGAGCAGCGCGAGGTGGGCGCGGACCAAGAACAGAGCACCTGACGCCAGGCAGGCCTCAGACAGCTGCCCTGACCACAGATGGTGGACGAGCTGGGCGCGGACGTCCGTCAGAACAGCAGGGAGGTTTCAACACCTCAGAGGAAGCGCCGTGCGGGCGCAGACTGCGAATGGAGCGCCCAATGCAGGAGGGGCCTCAAACAGCTGTTATAGCAGCACATGTCGGCCGAGGCGGGCGCGGATGTCCGTTGGAGCATCTGCACAGCCACAACATCTCAGGAGAGGTGCGAGGCGGGCACGGACGAAGATCAGAGCGCCTGACGCCAGAAGGGCCTCAGACAGCTGCACCGACCACAGATGGTGGACAAGATGGGCGCGGACGTCCGTCGGAGCACAAGGGAAGCCACAACACCTCAGGAGCAGCGCCAGACAGGCGCGGACCACGGAGGGAGCACCCAACGTGGGAGGGGCCTCAGAGAGTTGTCGCTGCCACAGATGGCGGCCGATTGGGGCGCGAACGTCCGACGGAACGCCAGGGAAGAGACAACACCCTACAAGCAGCGCCAGCTGGGCGCGGACCGCAGACAGAGCGCCTAGCGTCTGCTGGGCATAAATACTGGACCAGATCCTCCAAAAACGGCAGTCTCAGGTAGCACCTGAAGAAGGCAGCGAGTTACGCGGCCGAAATATTGTGCCAGAACGACGCATAGATCCGGTAGTAATCCTGTTTATCTAAAATGTAAAGATCTCTCCGGGAAAGCATGAAGAATTACATTATTATTTTTTTCGATGGTGCTTGACGGAATGCAAGGGAGTTCTTTTGTTGGCTACCAAGGTTCACCAGCCTCGCATGGTCGTTTCTTCTGCCCTATGCTCATGAGTCCTGTTGTTGCTGCATGAGGGACACTGGGGGTTCTCGTGCACCAAATCTTTGTTTTGACGGCACGTTTTGGCCAGGTATGGATTGGGATTTCACACGCTTGGTGGCGGCTTGCATGTCTTGTGCTGCTCATCAGGCAGATCTGTGGGCATCCCTTTCTCCTTGGCCTCCGTCCAATGTGCCTTGGGAATGCATCCATGTGGATTATGCTGGTCCACTTTTATGGTTTTTTTGTCATCAGTGTGTACTTGAACTTTCATTATGTCATGCCATGCCATGCCATACTATGTCTACAGCCATGCCCACTCAATCCCTTTCCAATGTGTTTGCTTTTAAAGGCCTTCCACATATTTTGGTTTCTGATAATGGACCTCAGTTTACCTCTACAGCTTTTTGGGATTTTTGTGATAAGTTGGGGTCCCAACCCCACCCTTCTACCTCCAGTCCAACGGTGAGGCAGAACAGTTGGCCCGCACATTCAAAGTCCAAATGTGCAAATATGTTGAATCTTCTTCGTACTGGTTCACTCTGGTGGGTGATAACAGTCCTGCAGAACTCCTTCGTAGTCGCCAAACACGCACTTTACTACATCTACTCTTGCTGCAAGTCTGGGCCTCCCTTTGCATGGCCACCACACCGTTAGTATCTGGGCTCCACCGTCTGGGCACAGGGGTTCAGCTGTAGCCCACGCCGGCTGCTGAGTAACGTCACGGGCTACCAGGGCCATTGTGTCTGCTCCGTCCGCACGTCGGGGGGCATGGTACACCAACACTTGGATCAGTTGCATCCCTGGGCCCTGGCTGAGCTACCTCACGTCTGCAAACTTCACCATCCCTCCACCGCCACACCCGCACCTTTCAACTCCATCGTCATTCGTCACTACCCATCCTTTGCTGGTGGTCCGTGTTGTGACATTACAACAATGTGCAACACCTACGGAGTGCAAAGCTTCATAGTTTGACAGTGTGACGTCACTGGTGCTCTGCGACATCACCATATATGGTCATGCTTTGAGTCGGTGTACAATGTGCCTGTTTTAACTGCGCAATTGCCGCACTGAGCTGCATGCCGCCGTCTCTGTTAAGGTTGTTATCAGATGTTTTAATTTTGATTGCTTCTTTAATAATACTGTCACAGAAGCCGTTCGTGCGAGACATGACAGCAGTTTCATTGAATTTGATGCGATTACCGTTTACTAAAGCATGCTCAACTAAAGCAGATTTGTCTGGGTACCGCAAACGATGAAACCTTTCATGGTCCTTCCTTTGTTGTTCAACAGTTCGTACTGTTTGTCCGACATAAGACTGGCCACACTCGCAAGGTATCTTGTAGACCCCAGGTGCTCTGAGACCTACTGCATCTTTAACTGGTCTCAGTAATTGCCAGATTTTCTTCGGGGGCCTGAAGACTGATTTCATATTGTGTCTCTTGAACAGGCAGCGTATTTTGCCCGAAACAGAATGGCAAAAAGCAAGTTTATTTCCTTCTTCCTCGTCAGTAGTGTTATTGTGTTCACTTATTTCGCGATCATTGTAGCCATTATTCCTGAAGACCTTGCGTAGATGTTTCAACTCGTGGGGCAGGTTATCGGTGTCTGATATTGTTTTTGCACGATGTGCTAAAGTTTTCCAATACAGTGTGCTCCTGACCATAACTTGTTAGTCATGAACTGTAGGCTGAAACTGAAAAAACTGCAGAAAGGTAGGAAAATAAGGAGATGGGACTTAGATAAATTGAAGGAACGTGAAGTTCTGGAGAATTTCAGAGGGAGATTTAGGCAACAATTGACAGAGACAGGGGGAAATAAAACAGTAGAAGAGGAATGGGTAGCATTGAGAGATGAAATAGTGAAGGCAGCAGAGGACAAAATGGGTAGAAAGACAAGACCTACAAAAAATCCTTGGATGTCACAGGAAATACTAAATTTAATTGATGAAAGGAGAAAATATAAAAATGCAGTAAATGAAACAGGCAAAATGGAGTACAGACGACTAAGAAATGAGATTGACAGGAAGTGCAAAATGGCTAAGCAGGAGTGGCTAGAAGCCAAATGCAAATCTGTAGAAGAATGTATAATAAGTGGAAAAGTCAATACCGCCTACAGGAAAATAAAAGAAACATTTGGAGATAAGAAAAACAGTTCTATGAATATCAAGGACACTGATGGAAAACCAGTTCTCAGCAAAGAAGGGAAAGCTGAAAGGTGGAAAGAATACATAGAGCAGCTCTACAAAGGAAATGAACTTGGACACGATGTTGTAGGACGGGGAGAGGAAGTAGATCAAGATGAAATAGGAGATACTATACTGAGAGATGAATTTGACAGAGCCCTGAAAGACCTAGGTCGGAACAAGGCCCCAGGACAAGATGACATACCCTCAGAGCTACTAAAGTCTCTGGGAGAGCCAGCCATGACAAGACTATTTGAACTGGTGTGTAGGATTTATGAGACAGGCGAAATACCCTCAGACTTTAAGAAAAATGTAATAATGCCGATTCCAAAGAAATCAGGCGCAGACAGGTGTGATAATTACAGAACCATCAGTTTGATTAGTCATGGTTGCAAAATTTTAACCGCAATTATCTACAGGAGAATGGAAAAGATGGTAGAAGTTGACCTCGGGGAAGATCAGTTTGGATTCAGGAGGAACGTAGGAACCCGGGAGGCAATACTCACTTTACGTCTTATCTTAGAAGATAGATTAAGGAAAGGCAAACCTACATTTTTAGCTTTTATAGATTTGGAGAAAGCGTTTGACAATGTTGACTGGAATACACTCTTTCAAATTCAGAAGTCAGCAGGGGTAAAATACAGGGAAAGGAGAGTTATTTACAGCTTGTACAAAAGCCAGAACACAGTTATTAGACTCGAAGGGTATAAAAGGGAAGCATCAGTTGGGAAGGGAGTAAGACAGGGTTGTAGCCTTTTTCCGATGTTATTCAATTTGTACATCGAGCAGGCGGTGAAGGAAAGCAAGGAAAATTTGGAATAGGGATTAAAGTTCAGGGCGAAGAAATAAAAACATTGCGTTTTGCTGATGACATTGTAATTCTTTCAGAGACAGCAAGGAACCTGGAAGAGCAGTTGAATGGAATGGACAGTGTGTTGAAGAGACCGTATAAAAATGAACATTAACAAGAGCAAAACAAAAATAATGGAATGCGGTCTTAGAAAATCAGGCGATGCTGAAAGAATTAGATTAGGTAACGAAACAATGAAGGTGATAGATGAGTTTTGTTACTTGGGTAGTAAAATAACATGCGATGGTCGCAGTACAGAGGATATAAAATGCAGAATGGCAATGGGAAGAAAAGTATTTTTGAAAAAGAGAAATTTGCTAACATCGAATATTAATTTAAGTGTAAGGAAGTCTTTCCTGAAGTGCGGAAAGGAAGAGAATAGAGGCTTTTGAAATGTGGTGTTACAGAAGAATGCTGAAGATTAGGTGGGTAGATCGCATAACTAATGAAGAGGTACTGAACAGAATTGGCGAGAAAAGGCATTTTTGACATACCCTGACTAAAAGAAGGGATCGCTTGACAGGACACATTCTTAGACATCGAGGAATCATAAATTTAGCATTGGAGGGAAGTGAGTAGGATAAAAATCGCAGAGGCAGACCAAGAGACGCGTATACTAAGCAGCTTCAAGTGGATATAGGTTGCCGTTCTTGTGAGGAGATGAAAAGGCTTGCTCAGGATAGAGTAGGGTGGGGATCTGCATCAAACCAGTCTCCGGACTGAAGACCATAACAACAACAACCTGTGTTCTGTGTCGGGTGATGATGGCTTATGGCGTGCAAGTACAGATCAGTGTGGGAAGGTATCCTATAGATGCTGTGACCAAGGCATCAATTCTGTTTGCGACAGACGAGAACATCGAGGAAGGGCAATGTACTCTCTTTTTCTACCTCCATGGTGAACAGGATGTTAGTGTTGATGTTGTTCAGATGTTCAAAGAACTCGTCAAGTTTGGCTTTTCACAAATGTCTGTCTAGGTGTGTTTGCGTTTCGATATGTCTGAGTGTGTGTGCATTTGTTTACCTTCCTTTTTTTCCCCTAAGGTAAGTCCTTCCACTCCTGGGATTGGAAGGACTCCTTTTCCACTTCCTTAAAACCCATATCCTTCCCTTCTCCTCCCCTTTTTCCTGAAGAAGCTGCCAGTGGTGGCGAAAGCTTGTATGTGTGTGATTTTATTTGTTTCTCTCGACGAGCCGGTCCTTTTGGTAAGTCATCTCTTTTCTATTTTATATATATAGATGAAGTACACTTACCAGGCGAAGGGGCACAGGCAGTAATAGCAACAAATAAACACACACACACACACACACACACACACACACACACACACAAATGCTAGCTTTCGCAGCCTAGCTGCTTCATCAGGCATAAGGGAAGGAGAGGGAAAAGCAAATGATGAGGGTTTTAAGGAAGGGGGTAAGGAGCCATTCCAATCCCGGGACAGGAAAGACTTACCTTGGGGAAAAAATGGAGGGTAAATAAATGCACACACACCCACACATTTATACAGACACAAGTACACTTAGGCAGACATACTGTAGAACTGTAGAAAGCAAAGAAGTTAGAAGTTAGACAGAGATGCCACTTGAGGCAGAGGCTCTGTCCAGAGAACCAAGGCAAAGATGTTAAGATGGTGGGTGGGAATTCGAATTTAGCGGAGGTTGAGACCAGGTGGGCAACGGGAAGAGAGAATATGCTGAAGGGCTAGTTCCCATCTCCGGAGTTCTGAAGGATTGGAGTCAGTGGGAAGTATCCAGATAACCCGGACGGTGTAGCACTGTGCCAAGATGTGCTGGCCATGCACCAAGGCATGTTTAGCCACAGGGTGATCCTCGTTACCAACAAACACTGTCTGCCTGTGTCCATTCATGCGAATGGACAGTTTGTTGCTGGTCATTCCCACATAGAACGCTTCACAGTGCAGGCATGTCAGTTGGTAGCTCACGTGGGTACTATCGCAAATGGCTCTGCCTTTGATCGTGTACACCTTCTGGGTTACGGGACTGGAGTAAGTGGTGGTGGAAGGGTGCATAGGGCAGGTTTTACAACGGGGGCGGTTACAAGGGTAGGAGCCAGAAGGTAGGGAAGGTGGTTTGGGGATTTCATAGGGGTGGACTAGGAGGTTACGGAGGTTAGGTGGGCGGCGGAAAGACACTCTCGGTGGAGTAGGAAGGATGTCATGAAGGATGGATCTCATTTCGGGGCAGGATTTTAGGAAGTCGTATCCTTGCTGGAGAGCCACATTCAGAGTCTGCTCCAGTCCCGGAAAGTATCCGGTGACAAGAGGGGCACTTCTGGGGTTTTGTTGAAGGTTCTTAAATTGGGGGGATGAGGAAGTGGCTCTGGCAATTTGCTTCTGTACCAGACCAGGAGGATAGCTGCGGGATGTGAAGGCTGTTATCAGGTTATTGGTGTATTGGTTCAGGGATTCAGGACTGGAGCAGACTCGTTTGCCACGAAGACCTAAGCTGTAGGGAAGGGAACGTTTGATGTGGAAAGGATGGCAGCTGTCATAATGCAGGTACTGTTGTTTATTGGTAGGTTTGATGTGGACGGATGTGTGTAGTTGGCCGTTGGATAGATGGAGGTCGACATCGAGGAAAGTGGCATGGGATTTGGAATAGGACCAGGTGAATTTGATGGGACCAAATGAGTTGAGGTTGGAGAGGAAATTCTGGAGTTCTTCTTCACTGTGAGTCCAGATCATGAAGATGTCATCAATGAATCTATACCAAACTTTGGGTTGACAGGCTTGGGTGTCCAGGAAGGCTTCCTCTAAGCGTCCCATAAATAAGTTCGCGTACGAGGGGGCCATCCTGGTACCCATGGCTGTTCCCTTTAGTTGTTGGTACGTCCGGCCCTCAAAAGTGAAGAAGTTGTGGGTTAGGATGAAGCTAGCTAGGGTATTAAGGAAAGAGGTTTTAGGTAAGGAAGTGGATGGTCGGCGTGAAAGGAAATATTCCATCGCAGCGAGGCTCTGGGCATGTGGGATATTAGTGTATAAGGAAGTGGCATCGATGGTTACAAGGATGGTTTCAGGAGGTAACAGGCTGGGTAAGGATTTCAGGCGATCAAGGAAGTGGTTGGTGTCTTTGATGAAGGATGGGAGACTGCACATGATGGGTTGAAGGTGTTGGTCTATGTAGGCAGAGATTCGTTCTGTTGGGGCTTGGTAACCGGCCACAATGGGGCGGCCGGGATGATTGGGTTTGTGAATCTTCGGAAGTAGGTAGAAGGTGGGGGTGCGGGGTGTCGGTGGAGTCATGAGGTTAATGGAGTCAGGTGAAAGGTTTTGTAGGGGGCCTAAGGTTTTGAGGATTCCTTGAAGCTCTGCCTGGACATCAAGAATGGGATCGCCTTGAAAAACTTTATATTTGGTATTATCTGAAAGCTGACGCACTCCCTCTGCCACATACTCCCGCCGATCAAGTACCACTGTCGTGGAGCCCTTGTCGGCAGGGAGAATGACGATGGAATGGACGATGGAATTTCTAAATGAGAAATCCTTCTACTCAGTAGATAAATTTTTAGATATAAATTAGTAATTTTACAAAAACCAACAAATAAATAAATAAACTTTAAAAATTAAAAAAGAATAGAATGTCATGTTTATTATGTAAAGATAACTTTTATTTTCACTGATACCTTCAGCTTCATTAAAAATGTCATATTCACAATGGTTGGAACAAGGATAATCTAATCTAATAATATACAAGTATAATACAGCCAGAAATGAGTGAAGAATTAATGTATTCTGCAAAAGAGATAGATTGGCTGGCCAGTACTTACCTTTGTGCTGTTCCACCAATAGTCACACAAAGAAAGAAAAAGGACGAAAAATGAACAAGCTTTCAGAACAGGGTGCCTTCATCAGGTAGGAGAGAAGGAAAGGAAAAAGGAATGGGAACAGAAGGGGAAGGTAATTCACAACCTAGGTTATGAGAGTGACGACCCCCTTCTGTTCACATTCCTCCCCCCCCCCCCCCCCCCTTTCTCTCCTAACCGATGAATGAACCCTTTTCCAAAAGCTTGTTCTTTTTTTGTCCTTTTTCTTTCTTGGTGTGACTATCGGCAGTACAGCACAAAGGTAAGTACTGGCCAGCCAGTCTATCTTTTTTGTAGAATAATTTATCATCTCTGTGAAGAATTAATTTAAATTTTTCAATTACAGGAGTATGCATGTGGAAATCATGCCTATTAAACCTATCAAATAATTTACTTCCAATTAATTGATTGAATATTCTTTTGCTGGAACTGTTTGTTTAATGCATTTGAGAATTTTATGTTTCAGGTGATTTAAGTAAATGCTGGTTTCGTAAAATTTACTCATTTTCCAAAGTATCAGAGACACTTTTACTTGGGTGGATATCGGGCAAAGAAGCTGAATATATGGAAACATTATCCCATGAAGAAGTTGCAGAAAAGTGCACGGATATACTAAGAAAGTTTCTTAATGATCCATTTGTACCTAAACCAAAGCTCTGTGTATGGTAAATAAACCTTTCTTATTTATGAGATGTTTTTATAAAATTGTGCACAAATATAAAAAATGTTTATTTCTTTCACAGTACCAGTTGGCGGTCTCAGCCTTACACAAGAGGTTCCTACACAGCAATGGCTGTCGGTGCTAGTCAGATTGATATTGAGAACATAGCACGTCCACTTTATGCCAGTTCACAGGAAAAGAAGGTATAGCTAGTAAATCTATTAGTTAAGGAGAAATGGGTATAGTATTTCCTGCAGTGCTTACTTAACTGAACATGTGCTCAAATGTAAAACTTTCTAATCCTTGTTATTTTTATTTGCAGCAGATTTGTCTCTACATATGTATGATCTCATTTAGAGTTGTGCTGCTTAAGATTCAAACAAACTTAACTTTCTTACAAAAAAAAGTGTTGCTCCAAAAAGGAAGGAATAATATGAAACATATGAAGTTAAGAGGGTGTGTGATGTTAATTTAGTGACAGTGAAAAATCAAGTGAAACAGTCAAATACTTGCGAGTGTGAGCCACTTACTCTGGTCTCGATGGACTCACTCAGTTGTAACAGGTACCACAAAACTGTTGTCTTCTTACTGAGACAAACTGGCACACAAATCTTATAACCAGTCCTGGGTGTGTCTAATACTGGTGCTGAGAGAGTTGATGTCTGAGCTAGGACCATATTTATTCTGTTGAGAACACGTCGGGAAATGGCTATGGGAGTACTTTAGCATCATGTTGACTGTTCCTAGGAGTGATTGATGAACAGAATAACTTGCAATTTGTGCCTATTTCCTGATGATGGTGTAGTGTATGGGAGGGTGTTGTCATTAATAATTGATTATAATAGCATACAGGATGACTCAGACAAAATTTCTAGTTGGTGTGAAATTTAGAAAAATATAAGGTGATGCACATGAGTAGGAAAAAGAAATCCCAGGTCCCCGATTCAAGTCCTGGTTCCGGCACAAAATTTTGATCTACCAGGATGAAATAGGAGATACTATACTGAGATATGAATTTGACAGAGCCCTGAAAGACCTAGGTCGGAACAAGGCCCCAGGAGTAGATGACATACCCTCAGAGCTACTAAAGTCTCTGGGAGAGCCAGCCATGACAAAACTATTTGAACTGGTGCATAGGATGTATGAGACAGGCGAAATACCCTCAGACTTTAAGAAAAATGTAATAATGCCCATTCCAAAGAAATCGGGCGCAGACAGGTGTGAAAATTGCAGAACCATCAGTTTGATTAGTCATGGTTGCAAAATTTTAACACGAATTATCTACAGGAGAATGGAAAAGCTGGTAGAATCTGACCTCGGGGAAGATCAGTTTGGATTCAGGAGGAATGTAGGAACCCGGGAGGCAATACTTACTTTACTTCTTATCTTAGAAGATAAATTAAGGAAAGGTGAACCTACATTTTTAGCTTTTGTAGATTTGGAGAAAGCTTTTGACAATGTTGATTGGAATATATTCTTTCAGATTCTGAAGTCATCAGGGTTAAAATACAGGGAAAGTAGAGTTATTTACAACTTGTACAAAAGCCAGACTGTAGTTATTAGACTCGAAGGGCATGAAAAGGAAGCATTAGTTGGGAAGGGAGTAAGACAGGGTTATAGCCTTTCTCCGATGCTATTCAATTTGTACATCGAGCAGGCGGTGAATGAAAGCAAGAAAAAATTTGGAATAGGGATTAAAGTTCAGGGTGAAGAAATAAAAACATTGCATTTTGCTGATGACATTGTAATTCTGTCAGAGATAGCGAAGGACATAGAAGAGCAGTTGAATGGAATGGACAGTGCGTTGAAGAGAGCGTATAAAATGAACATTAACAAGAACAAAACAAGGGTAATGGAATGCAGTCTTAGAAAATAAGGCAATGCTGAAGTAATAGGCAACGAAACAATGAAGGTGGTATATGAGTTTTGTTACTTGGGTATATGACAGTCACAATAGAGAGGGTATAAAATGCAGAATGACAATGGGAAGAAAAGCATTTTTGAAAAATAGAAATTTGCTAACATCGAATATTAATTTAAGTGTAAGGAAGTTTTTTTCTGCAGGCATTTGTGTGGAGTGTTGCTTGTACGGGAGTGAAACATAGACGATAAGCAGTGTGGACAGGAAGAGAATAGATGATTTTGAAATGTGGTGCTACAGAAGAATGCTGAAGATTAGGTGGGTAGATCGCGTAACTAATGAAGATGTACTGAACAGAATTGGTGAGAAAAGAAATTTTTTGCATACCTTTACTAAAAGAAGCGATCGCTTGGTAGGACACATTCTTACACATAGAGGAATCATAAATTTAGCACTGGAGAGAAATGTGTGGGGTAAATATCACAGATTCAAATGTTTGTGGGTTACTGTTCTTATGAGTTGATGAAAAGGCTTGCTCAGGGTAGAGTAGGGTGGAGAGCTGCATCAAACCAGTCTCCGGACTGAAAACCATAACAACAACAATCATCCAGGCTGCTGCATTGTGGCTGATTACCAAGCCCCCACAGACTCTGCCTACATAGACCAACACCTTCAAACCATTACATGCAGTCTCCCATCCTTCATCAAAGACACCAACCACTTTGTAGATCGCCTGAAATCCTTACCCAATCTGTTACCTCCAGAAACCATCCTTGTAACCATTGATGCTAGTTCCTTGTACATAAACATCCCACACGCCCAGGGCCACACTGTGATTGAGTGTTTTCTTCCGCGCCAACCATCTGCAACCCTATCTAAAACCTCTTTCCTTATTACCCTAGCCAGCTTCATCCTAACCCACAACTTCTCCACTTTTGAGGGCCAGACATACCAACAACTAAAGGGAACAGCCATGGGAACCAGGATGGCCCCTTCGTACGCCAATTTATTTATATTTGCTTAGAGGAAGTGTTCTTGGATATCCAAACCTGTCAACCCAAATTTTGGTATAGATTTCTTGACGACATCTGCATGATCTGAACTCACAGTGAAGAACTCCACAATTTCCTCTACAATCTCAACTCCTTTGGTTCCATCAGGTTCACCTGGTCCTATTCCAAATCCCATGCCATTTTCCACAATCTCAACCTCCATCTGTGCAATGGCCAGCTTCACACATCCTTCTACATGAAACCCACCAATAAGCAGCAGTACCTCCATTATGACAGCTGCCATCCATTCCACATCAGACAGTCCCTTCCGTACAGCTTAGGTCTCCATGGCAAAGGAGTCTGGTCCAGTCCTGAATCCCTGAACCAGTACACCAATAACCTAATAACAGCTTTCACATCCTGCAGCTACCCTCCTGATCTGGTACAGAAGCAAATTGCCAGGGCCACTTCCCAATCCCCCCGCCCCCTAAACCCAGAACCTTCCACAGAAGAACCCCAAAAGTTTCCTTCTTGTCACCAGATACTTTCCGGGACTGGATCAGAGTCTGAATCTGGCTCTCCTGCAGAGATACAACTTCCTTAAATCCTGCCTCAAAATGACATCCATATTTCATAACATCCTTCCCACTCCACCAAGAGTGTTTTTCCGCTCCCCACCTAACCTTTGTAACCTCCTAGTTCATCCCTATGAAATTCCCTACCCTCCGGCTCCTACCCATATAACTGATCCCAGTGTAAAACCAGTCCTATGCACCCTCCCACTACCACTTATTCCAGTACTGTAACTCAGAAATTGTACACGTTTAAGTGCAGAGCCACTTGTGATAGCATCCACGTGATTAACCAACTGACATGCCTGGACTGTGAAGCCTTCTATGTGGGAGTGACCAGCAACAAACTGTCCATTCTCATGAACGGACACAGGCAGACAGTGTTTGTTGGTAATGAGGATCACCCTGTGATGTACCAGCACATCTTGGCACAGTGTTACACCATCCGGGTTATATGGATACTTACTACTGACACCAACATTTCAGTACTTCAGAGATGGTAACTTGGCCTTCAGCATATTCTCTTCCCGTTGCTCACCTAGTCTCAACCTTTGCTAAATTCAAATTCCTGCCCACCTTTCAACAACATTTTTGCCTCTGTCCACTGGACAGAGCCGCTCCCTTGACTGGCATCTATGCCCAACATCTTTGCTTATCAGTAATGGAGGATAGGTAACAACTCACACTAATGAGGCTCACTGAGCTGCTGGCAGACACGAAAATAGATAATCACATCCACACAACTTAAATTTTCAGCCATGGCCTTCGTCATAAAAAGAAACACACATATTCATGCAATCATTTAGATAACTATACACACACAATTAGCATGTCCAGCCACTCCAGCAACACAAGCTATACTGTGAGTGAGGTGGAAAGTGGAGGGGGAAGGATGCTGGGTAAATGTGAGGATGGAAAGTTTTGAATTGCATGATGGATTTTAAAGGCTCTAATAGGCAGGAATTTGAATTGCGGCAATGAATACAGTGAAGGGAAGGTGTGGGAAAGGATAAATGGGAGGTGTAGAGGAGTGGGAGGATTCTAAATGTAAGAATAATAAGGAAAAATAAAAATAAGAAAAAGGAAAAATTAAAAATAACATTAGGGGAAAAAAGGAAAAAATAAGTTTAGGAAAAAATAATGTTAGGAAAAATAGGAAAAAAATAATAAAAAATAAGCGAAAATAAACCTGCCCAATCCACCCACCCAGCATTTCCTATTCCAGTCCCGTCACAGGCTTATCCTACCCCATCTGAGGTCAGGCCACCTGTGAAAGCAGCCATGTGATATACCAACTCTGCTGCAATCATTGCACAGTGTTTTATATTGGTATAACAACATACCAGCTGTCCATCAGAATGAATGGCCACTGTGGCCAAAAACAAGATAGACCACCCTGTGCCTCAGCATGCAGCTGATCACAGCACTCTGGATTTCAATGGCTGCTTCACTTCCTGAGCCATCTGGATCCTTCCCTCCACCACCAGAACTGTGCAGATGGGAGTTGTCCCTTCAACACATTCTATGGTCCCCCATTCTGGCCTCAACCTAAGATAACTTCCCATCCCTGTACCCTATGCCTAACATCTCCCCTCCGCCTCCTGCCCCCTTCTTCCTTCTCCACCCATTAGCCTGTATCCATCTCTTCCTTACAATATCCCCTTAATTAATTACTTTTTATTTTTACTTATTTTTTCCTATGTTTCATAACTATTTTCCGCTAACTTTATTTTTTCCTTTTTTTGTAACTCTATTTTTATTTTTCCTTTTTTTCTATTTTTATTTTTCCTATTTTTATTTTTCCTTGTTATTAGTATCATTTCTAATCCCCCACTCCTCTACAGATCCCTTTTATCCTTTCCCGCTGCTTCGCTTCACTGTATTCATTGCCGCAATTCAATTTCCCATTTATTAGAGCTTTTAAAATCCATCATGCAATTTGGAACTTTTCATCCTCACATTTACCCAGCATCTTTCCCCCTCCACTCCCCAACTCACTCACAGTCTAACTTGTGTTGCTGGAGTGGCCAGACATGATAGTTGTGTGTGTATAGTTGTCTGAGTAAGTGCATGAATATGTGTGTTTCTTTTCTGATGAAGGCAATGGCCGAAAATTTAAGTTGTTTGAATTTGATTATGTGTTTTCGTGTCTGTCAGCATCTCAGTGAGCCTCTTTACTGTGAGCTGTTACCTATCCTCCATTATTGATATCCCTATCAGATTTTCCATTGTTAAAACAACTTCTTTGCTTTTTACATATGTCTGTCTTGATGTGCTTGCATGTATATGAATGTGTGTGTGTGTGTGTGTGTGTGTGTGTGTTTGCTTGTTTGTTAAGGTAAGTCCTTCCGCTCCCTTAAAACCAACATCCTTTCCTTTTTCCCCTCCTCCCTCGTCTTTTCCTGATGAAGCAACTAACGGTTGTGAAATCTTGGATTTTGATTGTGTGTGTGTGTGTGTGTGTGTGTGTGTGTGTGTGTGTGTGTGTGTGTGTGTGTGTTTTATTTGTGTTTATTAACGAGCCTGTGCTTTTGGTAGCGTCTCTATTTTATATACACCAATAACCTGACGAAAGCAGCTACCCTGCTGATCTGGTACAGAAGCAAATTGCCAGCGCCACTTCCTCATTCCCCAAAACCCACAACCTTCCACAGAAGAACCCCATAAATGCCCCTCATGTCATCGAATACTTTCCAGGACTGGATCAGACTCTGAATGTGGCTCTCCAGCAGGGATATGACTTCCTTAAATCCTGCCCCAAACTAAGCTCCATCCTTCAGTAGTTCATCCCTATGAAATCCCCAAATCACCTTCCCTACCCTCTGGCTTTTACCCCTGTAACTGCTTCCAGGGTAAAACCTGTCCTATACACCCTCCCACCACCACTTACTCCAGTTAACCCAGAAGTTGTACACAATTAAGGGCAGAGCCACTTGCGATAGCACCCATGTGATTTACCAACTAACATGCCTGCACTGTGAAGTGTTCTATGTCTAGCCAATCCTGCTTAGCCAATTTGCACTTTGATTGGGCAAAACCCAGCTTGCTCTTTTCTCTCACGACATCTTGCATGCTATGGATGAAGGGCAATAGGCAGACTGTATATTTCTCAAGTTTTGAGTGACTCAAAGAATACTGAAGTAATAAAAACCAGTCTGTTGTCTTTAATGGGGAGTGTTCATCAGAGACTAGGTCATCGTCAGTGGTGCCCCAGAGAAATGTGATAGGACCACTATTATTTTATTTCTATATAAATGACCTGACGGACCAAGTGAGTTGCAATCTGTGGCTATTGCTGTGGTGTACATGAGGGTGTCATCATTGAATGACTGTAGTAGGACACAGGATGACTTGGACCAAATTTTTAGGTGGTGGTGTGACATTCCTGGTCGTAGTTTGTTGACTCTTGATGTTCTCATAGCTTGTTGCTCTCGGTAGCAGCTGGCTGAAATTTAATGGGGCAAAAATAATCCACTACAAATAACGCAGGCAACATACAGAATTGCAGTTCTTTGACATTTTAATTCCATATTAGTGCCCAATTGTCCCCATTTATGGCCAACGTAGATGTCTTATTAATTACAATTAATGTGACCAGGTATGCACACATCAATAATATGAATGTACAAAGTTCATGTGTGGAATACAAAAGTTTGAGGTGTACATCTTAATGTGGCACAAATTTTAATATTCCATTCATAATACCAGTAAAAACACTTTCTACACAACCAATACGGAAGGTCTTGTACATAATTGTTCAAAATTAAAGTTCAAACTGGTGTGGATTGTGCCTCAAATCATTGCCGAAACAATATTCAATTACATGTCGCTAACGCATCCTATTTATATCGTCCAAACAATGTCACTGAAAATTATGTATTGTTAATTATGTACATTAAATTAATTATAATGGGAAAGTAAGCAGTTAAATGCAACTATAGTAAAAGATAGCATAAATAATACTGAGTAAATTGTAATACAAATTTGTGTTAAATTAATAGATTTCATTCCATTCCATGATGGAGGTGGCGGCTGTTGCAGCAAATGTGGTGAATATTAAACAATTCACAGTCTCTGCTAAATTAATAGTATTTCATATTCAAATATAATTTAATAGGGTTGGCAACATTACTTTCGTAATTCATGGTAATTATACAGACACTAAAGAGAGCAAGACTTTCCTGACATTATTTGTGAAACACCATAATACCTACTTTAATATTATGAGAGAATAATTTACTTAGTTTTATCAGAAATACTAATTAGCATACAATATGTGAAAGAGGAAGGAAGGAGAAGAGAAAGGGAAGGATACGGGTTTTAAGGAAGTGGAAAAGGAGTCATTCCAAGCCCAGGAATGGAAGGACTTACCTTAGGGGAAAAAAAGGAAGGTAGACAAATACACACACACTCACACATATCCACACGCAAACACACCTAGGCAGACACCAGGAAAGTCTCCTTCACTTACCAGGTGAAAGAGCACAGGTAGTGATAGTAACAAATAAAAAACACACACAACACACACACACACACACACACACACACACAAGCTTTCACAACTCAGTTGCTCCTTCAGGCAGAAGGGAAGGAGAGGGAAAAGGAAATGATGAGGGTTTTAAGGGAGTGGGTAAGGAGTCATTCCAATCCCCGGACAGGAAAGACTTACCTTGGGGGCAAAAAAAGGAGGGTAAACAAATACACCCACACCCACACATATACACAAACGCAAGCACACCTAGGCAGACATACTGTAGAAAGCAAAGAAGTTGGACAGAGATCTCTGTCCAACTTCTTTGCTTTCTACAGTATGTCTGCCTAGGTGTGCTTGCGTTTGTGTATATGTGTGGGTGTATTTGTTTACCCTCCTTTTTTTCCCCCAAGGTAAGTCTTTCGTGTCTGGGATTGGAATGACTCCTTACCCACTCCCTTAAAACCCTCATCATTTCCTTTTCCCTCTCCTTCCCTTCTGCCTGACGAAGCAGCTAGGCTGCGAAAGCTAGCGTTTGTGTGTGTGTGTGTGTGTGTGTGTGTGTGTGTGTGTGAATTTATTGATTTATTTGTGCTACTATCACTTCCTGCGCTCCTTCGCCTGGTAAGTATGTATGTATGTATGTATGTATGTATGTATGTATGTGTATATATATATATATATATATATATATATATATATATATATATATATATATATATATGGCAGCTTCTTCAGGAAAAAGAGGAAAAAAGGGGAGGAAAAGGGAAGGATATGGGTTTTAAGGAAGTGGAAAAGGAGTCATTCCAATCCCAGGAGTGGAAGAACTTACCTTAGGGGAAAAAAAGGAAGGTAAACAAATACACACACACTCAGACATATCGAAACGCAAGCACACCTAGACAGACATTTGTGAAAAGCAAAGAAGTTGGACAGAGATACCAATTGAGGCAGAGGCTCTGTCCACAGAACCCAGGCAAAGATGCTAAAGATAGTAGGCGGGAATTTGAGTTAGCGGAGATTGAGACCAGGTGGGCAACGGGAGGAAAGAATAAGCTGAAGGGCAAGTTCCCATCTCCGGAGTTCTGAAAGGTTGGTGTCGGTGGGAAGTATCCAGATAACCCGGACGGTGTAACACTGCGCCAAGATGTGCTGGCCGTGCACCAAGGCATGTTTAGCCACAGGGTGATCCTCATTACCAACAAACACTGTCTGCCTGTGACCGTTCATGCGAATGGACAGTTTGTTGCTGGTCATTCCCACATAGAACGCTTCACAGTGCAGGCATGTTAGTTGGTAAATCACGTGGGTGCTATCGCAAGTGGCTCTGCCCTTGATCGTGTACACCTTCCGGGTTACTGGACTGGAGTAAGTGGTGGTGGAAGGGTGCATAGGGCAGGTTTTACAACGGGAGCGGTTGCATGGGTAGGAGCCAGAGGGTAGGGAAGGTGGTTTGGGGGTTTCATAGGGATGGTAGACATTTCTCCCCTCCTTCCTTCCTCTTTTCCTAAAGAATGACCAACGGTTACAAAAGCTTATATGTATGTTTGTGTATGTTTTTATTTGTACCAGTCAACTAGCCTGTGCTTTGGGTAAGTTATCCGATTTCTATTTATATATATTACCGCGAGACCCCACGTTAACCAACTGCTGGCGTGGTGCAAGGGATAGCATCACCGATTACGGTGCCTAAGGTCGCCTGTTCAATCCCATCCACCAGCCAAAATTTATTTCTTTGTAATTATCATTTCCAGAATGTTCTACATGTTTCTTATGGTCACTTGTAATTTCTATGCGTTTCTAATGTTAACTATTCTTCTAATTTCTGGTACATTCTGTCTGTGTATAAATAGCAGAGCACTCTGCCCGAAAGGGAGTAGGTTCTGTGTGTAAGTTCAGTCCGCAATAAACCTGCTTTCAGTATAAGTTCTGTGTTCAGTTGAGAACCCTGCCTTCGAAGTCAAGCTCGCTTCCATTTCAACATGACATTGTTTGGTGGAGGCGCTGGCTATCCTGTGCAACAGCTGCATCACCGTGGCTCTGATTAGGCAATGTAATACTCTTGCTTAAACAGACTAGAGCCAGAAACAAGGGATATACCAAGTACATCCTTCCGAAAGTCCGTATCATCAGAAGAACCATGGACATGAAACCAGCGGTAAGCCAGATGCACATCAGACACGCGTCGGTGTTCTCTGGAGACGCTGGACAGGACCCCAACAAATGGATAAAAGGGGTTGACCGCGTCGCCAAGTATAACAGATGGAATCATACGATGTGCTTTGCCAATGTTTATTTCTACCTGGATGGAACAGCCCAGCAATGGTTTGGAAACAACGAAGATAAGCTGAATGACTGGGAAATGTTCCACACAGAACTTAAGAAGACATTTGGAGACCATCAGCGACAAATCCGCTCGGCGGAAGAAGAACTGAAGAACCGGGCCCAACAACATGGTGGTCCGGCACAGTCATACATACAGAATGTTTTGGCCCTATGTAACATAGTCAGTCCGAATATGACTGAGGCTGACAAAATCACGCACCTGATGAAGGGTATTGCAGAAGACATGTACCAAGCTCTTTTGATAAAAGATGCCGCTATGACGGAAGAGTTCATCAACTGGTGCCAGTGGATTGAAGAGATGCAACAAAGGAGGGTAGGACGAAAGAAGTATGATCGACTCCCCAATATAGTCCCTATGGCCATTGTGGAAGACCAGCATGACTTTGCTTCTTTCATAAGCCAAATTGTGAGAGAAGAATTACAACAGTTTATGGCAAACAGGACTATTAGACCAAGCGAGCCTCAGATTATGGCCATGGATGTAAGCCCTGTAAGTCACGAGGGTGCCGACGCCGGTGAGGAAGAGGTATTTTAGACATTAGCTCCTGTCTGCCCCATCAATCACACCTGACATGAAGAATTGCGTCTCTTGCTATGACGTATGTCGCAGCCGCCATATGGCAGCCTATGAACCGGCCGACGCGGCCGCAACCATTTCCCCCAGTAACTACGACACTCCACAGGCGAACAGACGTTTGGATGACAGAAGACAACACTCCATTGTGTTTCCAGGCGCTGTATAGAGGTACCAGCTGCCCCCCTAGCCGCCATGCCCAGGAACACTAATCGAGGCAACTATCTACGGAGGTGAGGCCGCCGCAGACGAAAATCCTCCATGGACGACAGTCCCTAAGATGTCGGGAAATCTTCTCATCATCATAATCGATGGCTAACATGTCTGGACACTTGTTGTTTCAGAAGCTTCTTTCTCTGTATTGGTGGACAATTACTGCCGCACACTAAAGAAGACAATGTTCTGTGATATAGAGGCTACTGAAGGTCGCGAATGGAAAGTACGTCCAGCCAGCAGGAACTTGTAGGATTTTGCAATTTATTGCAGCGCCCAGCGGATGTGTCTGTTGGAGCGTTGTCTTCAACGCTGTCTTGACCGCCTGTATTCCTGGAGCATCGCAAACGGCTTCCGATTCTCCACTGAGAAAACTGTGTGCATCAACTTCTGGAGATACAAGGAATTTCTTCCACCTTCCCTACGTCTCGGCCCTGTTGCTCTCCCTTTCGTGGAGACTACGAAATTCTTGGGGCTAATGTTAGATCCTAAACTTTGCTGGTCCACACATGTGTCCTACCTGGCTGCCCGTTGTGCCCGATCCCTTAATGTTCTTCGTGACCTCAGTGGCACATCATGGGGAGCGGATCGTACCGTCCTGCTTCACCTTTACCAGGCTATTGTTCAGTCGAAGCTCGACTATGGAAGCCTTGTATACTCTTCTGCACGGCCGTCGATTCTCCGCCGTCTGAACTCTATTCACCATCGGGGATTACGTCTGGCAACCGGTGCATTTTATACCAGCCCTGATGAAAGTCTGTATGCCGAGGCTGCTGTATTACCCTTGACCACTCGGCGCAACATACTCTTGGGTCGGTACGCATGCCGCCTGCGGTCAATGCCCAACCATCCATGTTACCAATTATTTTTTGACGACTCACTCGATCGCCAATATCAGTTGTCTGTGATTGCCTTACTTCCACCTGGAGTTCAGTTTCGCCGCCTACTACAGCGGCTCGATTTTACCCTTCCTTCCACCTTTCGGTTGAGCGAAAGCCCATTGCCACCGTGGCATCAGGCCCAGGTTCACACTCACCTTGAACTTAGTTCGCTCCCCAAGGAGAGCACTCCGGATTTGGTATACCACTCGAGGCTTGTCGAACTTCGCTCGCAGTTTGATAACGGCATATTTATTTACACTGATGGTTCCAAGAGCACTGCCAGTGTCGGATCTGCCTTCGTCGTCGGGGACAACCGTTTCCAATACAAGCTCCCTGACCGGTGCTCGAATTTCACGGCTGAGCTTTTTGCCCTCCACCAGGCCGTTTTGTATACCTGGCGCCACCGCCAACCTTTCTATGCCATATGTTCGGACTCCCTTAGTGCCCTGCAGAGTCTTAAGGACCCTTTCTCGAACCATCCTCTCGTGTATCGGATCCAACACTCCCTCCATTTGCTAGCAGATGACAGCTGTCACGTTTCTTTCCTGTGCGTCCCTGGCCACGTGGGTGTGCCTGGGAATGAGACCGCCGACATAGCAGCCAAGGCCGCAGCTCTTTTGCCTCGCATGGCTAACTTTTGCGTCCCATCGGACGATGTTCAACGGGCTCTTCGCCGGAGTATCGTGTCACAATGGCACAGTGCATGGTTTTCAATGTACAACAATAAATTGCGAACTGTAAAACCGATCGCGACCGCTTGGAGGACCTCCTCACGCCCCTCTCGGCGAGAGGAGGTCATCCTGGCCCGGTTGCGGATCGGTCACTGCCGTTTCAGCCACTGTCACTTGCTATCCGCCGACCCTGCACCGCTGTGCTCCTGCGGTGAACTGCTGACAGTGCGACATGTTTTACTGACTTGTGTTAATTTTAATCATCTCCGTGTAGCCCTTCACTTTCTGTCTACTCTGGAGGAAATTTTAGCTGATGACACACGAGCAGCTGCTAGAGTTTTGCGTTTTATCAACTTGGCCAACTTATCGAAGGATATTTAACCCTTTTAATTGTCTTATCTTTCGTTTTTAGCCTCTTCTTGATGTTCTGACAGTCACCAATTTTTTTTTTATGAGATCTTGCGAATCTATGTTCTTGTCTGGGCGCTAATGACCGTAGAAGTTGTGCGCCATGAAAGCACAAAAAAAAAAAAAAGAAGCAGGAACTTGTGTCACAAGAATAACCAGCAACAACAGGACCCAGCCGTTTGAATTTGTTGTGTTAACGGAATGTAGTCACAATGTCATCCTCGGATGGGACTTCCTTCAAGTATCCCAAGTTATCATTGACTGTGGAAAATCTGAGCTGCAAATTGAGGAAGTTGTTCCAATGGGTACATGTAATACAAAATTTTCTGGGAAGTTATTTGCCATTGACAATGTGACAATCCTGCCGTTGATGATGAAAAGAGTTGCAGTCACAAACACAGATGACTGGTTAAACTGTGAAGTGCTTGTCAATAGTAAAAAGTTTATCAGGCTCACCAAAGAAATTTACATACAAGCGGCTATCATAAGCATTACCATAGGTCGAGGAGAGATTTAGATCAGTAATTGTCACAAGCAGTCAAAACTTATCCCCGAAGGAATGTGTATCGGGACCGCTGAACCAATCCAAAGTGGTGAGCTCAATGTTATCAATGAAGATCCATGCTCTGCTGTTAGTACAGACAACACGCTGGAGGAAACAAACTTGGTACTACCAATAGGGCCCGGACTGACCAAGGAACAATGCCAGTGGGTGTTAGCTATACTACGCCAATTTTTGGGTGCATTCACACCTCAGCAGGGGAAAAGTCAGATGAAACGGCCCACAATAAGGCACTGTATCAATACTGAGGATCATCCACCAATTAGCCAGCGTTCGTATAGAATGTCGCCAGCTGAAAGACGGATAATTCAGGAGGAAGTGGAGAAGATGTTGCACGATGATATTATTCAACCTTCGGGGAGTCCTTGGTTGTCTCCAGTGGTCCTTCTAAATGAGAATGATGGCACGTGGTGATTCTGTGTTCAATATCGGTGGCTGAACAAAATCACAAAGAAAGATGTCTACCCACTGCCGCACATTGACGACACCTTAGACTGCTTGAAAGGAGCTACATACTTCAACTATGGACATGCAGACAGGTTACTGGCAAATCGAGGTTGACGAAGCTGACAGGGAGAAGACGGTTTTTATTACACCTGACGGCCTCTATGAATTCAAAGTAATGCCGTTTGGATTATGTAATGCTCCGGCCACATTCGAACGCATGATGGACAACTTGCTTCGACACCTTAAGTGGAGGAAGTGTCTTTGCTATTTAGATGACATTTGAAGAACATCTGAGTCACCTGTCAACTGTGTTGAAGTGTGTTCAGGCTGCAGGACTCCGCCTCAAACCAAAGAAGTGCCTCTTCATCGCCAAAGAGATAAAAATCTTGGGGCACCTACTCAATGGAGATGGTGTTCGTCCTGATCCAGATAAAGTAAGGGCAGTCACAGAATTTCACTTCTCAGCACATTCGTGATGTGAGAAGTTTTCTCGGGCTGTGCTCATACTACCGACGTTTCATAAAAGGATTTTGTAACATAGCACGTCCATTACAATAACTTCTGCAGGGAGATGCCAAGTTTTACTGGAATGAGACAAAAGAAAGAGCTTTCCAGTCACTTAAGGAGGCTCTAACTTCTACACCGGTGCTAGCCTTGTACGACGAGAATGCAGAAACTAAACTGCACACAGACTCCAGTGGTTATGGGATTGGTGCAGTGCTTGTACATGTTCAGGAAGATGCTGAAAAGGTGATAGTCTATGCATCAAAAGTACTCTCAAAGTCCGAGATAAACTACTCTACAACTGAGAAAGAATGTCTCGCAGTTATCTGGGCTATCAACAAGTTCTGACCGTATTTATTCAGCAAACCATTCACTGTTGTGACAGACCACCATTCTTTGTGTTGGCTGACTAGCTTGAAGGATCCATCAGGTCGACTAGCAAGATGGACACTAAGACTCCAAGAGTACGATGTCACAGTGATATTCAAGAATGGGCGCAAACACAAGGATGCCGACTGCCTTTTGAGGAATCCATTAGTGGAACACAACAGCATGAATGAAATTTCAGCCCTCACTGAATTAGACGACGTTATAACTGAATAAAGGGAAGATCCAGTACTATTATAAACCATAGAGGCCTTGGAGAAAGGAAAACTGAGAGTTCCAACTTATAAACAAGACATTGTATTAGAGCAACTATGATCCACTGGGCCCCAAATGGCTACTCGTCGTTCCAGCTCATCTCCAGCCAGCTATTCTCAAATATTTCCACGATGCTCCAATATTCGGTCATCTGGGATTAGTGAAGACCCTAGACAGAATCAGACACAGGTATTACTGGAAAGGTCTCTACCGATCTCTCAAGCACTATGTGAGTCACTGTAAAGAGTGCCAGCGACGGAAGAATGTGCCGCAATTACCTCCAGGGCATCTTGTACCGATTCCAACTGCAGCAGCTCCATTCCACCGAGGTGGGATTGATCTTTTAGGGAGGTTTCTGAAGTTGACAACCAGTAACTGATGGATAATAGTTTGCACTGACTACCTCTCACGCTACGCTGTCACCAAACCTGTGCTGACTGTAGAAGCTCCAGAGAGAGATTGCAAAATTCCTTGTAGAAGACATTCTTTTAAGGCATGGAGCACCACGTGTGATGATATCTGATCGTGGAAAAGTATTCCAGTCAAAACTAGTATCAGACATAATGTCACGGTGCGACATAGTCCACAGAATGACAACTGCATACCATCCTCAGACAAATGGTCTTGCAGAACATTTTAACAAGACATTAGCAGATATGCTGTTGATGTTCATCGATGTTGAGCAGAAGTATTGGGATACAATATTGCCAGTCACGACATTTGCTTATAATACCGCAAGACAAGATACCACAGGCTTCACGCCGTTTTTCCTGCTCCATGGCTGTGAAGCTGAGACGACAATGGATACACTGTTCCCGTTCCAACCGGATGACACTCAGGATGATTATGTGAAACAGCTCATCACCAGGGTCGAAGAAGCAAGACAGTTGGCTCGCATATGGACACTGGACGCCCAAGAGAAGGACCGTCAGCTGTATAACGACAATCACCTACCTGTTGTGTACAGCCCAGGAGACCTGGTATGGATTTTTACCCCTGTACGGAAAGTTGGACTATCAGAAAAGTTATTGAAGCGATACTTTGGTCCGTATGGTGTCATATGCCGCCTGTCAGAGGTCACATACGAAATAGAGGATTTTGGGCCGTCATCGAAACATCAAAAACGGAGATACATTGTTTACATCCTGTGCATGAAGCCTTACTACGATCCTGAAGAGCAGGTAGGCGACAATGGCTTCTTGTTCAAGGACTCTAAGGACGGTAATGTTAGTGATGAAGCCACGATAGGAAAGTCTTTCGTCGATAATCTTGGAGAAGGGAAGGATTCTCTAGAACTGCCATACAGAGGAACCATGACAAGGTCAAGATCCTGAAAACTGCAGTTGGCTCCAAAGGGAACATAACAGCAGGTCGCTGTTTCTTCAGGAGACGGAGCAATGCCGTGAGATCCCACGTTAACCGATTGCCGGTATGGCGCAAGGGCTAGCATCACCGATTGCGGTGCCGAAGGCCACTGGTTCAATCCCATCCACTGGCAAAAATTTATTTCTTTGTAATTATCATTTCCAGAATGTTCTACATGTTTCTTCTGTTCACTTGTAATTTCTACGTGTTTCTTATGTTAAGTATTCTTCTAATATCTGGTACATTTCGTCTGTGTATAAATAGCAGAGCACTCTGCCCGAGAGGGAGTCAGTGCTGCGTGTAAGTTTCAGTTTGCAATAAACCTACTTTCGGTGTAAGTTCTGTGTTCAGTTGAGAACCCTACCTTCTAAGTCAAGCCTGCTTCCATTTCAACATGACTATATATGTTCAAGTATATCTGTATGTATTACACATAGTTTTTAATATGCATTTTAAAGAAGGCTATGAGAATCAAAAACACATTTGCTACAAATATAAACATCACCAGAATGCTCATAGATTTCTATTTCTGTCTCATTCAAGTTTTTATTTGTAGTTCACATTATTTGATTTTCCATGTTTAAGTTTCTGTTTTGAGATAATTTTTGGATTCTGTAATTTTTTATTTGTAATAAATTAAAAATAGGCTTCATACAATGTAAAATTATTGAGACTTTCACAGTCTTAAGAATTTATTTCAGTGTTATACTACATTCAATCGCAACACTTTAAAATAGTCAATTGTTCATATATAACATACAGTTTATGAGTCAAAGGCAACCAAAAAGTTTCCATTTAGAAGCCAAGAGCAGTGAGACAATCCTCTCACTCACACACACTTGTTGAATATACCCATTTGGTAGGAAACTGTGTTCTGCTGAATCACGAAATCCCTAAACCTGCTGCACTCTGCTTGTCCAACAGTAATCAGCAACCATTCAAGCTTGTTTGTTATGGCACCAAAAGCAGGATAAACATATGAGTAGAGATCAGGACTTCAGGGTAAGTGCTCAGGTATTTCCATTTGAGGTGGTGTAACTTGTGTACTATAATATTTGTGATTGGAGATGTGCATTAACATGAAACAATAACAGCCATTGTCATCAGTGGTTTTTGACAGGCATGCTGCCCAATGCACTTTCTTCTACTGTCTGATGATTTATGCTGGTATGCCACTGTTTGTCCTCCAGCAGCTATGAAAAGATTAGCAACCCATTGGTCCTGCTTGGTAATAATATTACCACGGTTTACGTTTCCCCATTTTCCACACACACATATTGGAATGACATAAATGCAACACTAACCCCTTGTCTTATATACCTGAATTGGAATCAGTCTCTATTGGCTGCCATGTATGTGCACTAACAGCCCAAAATAGAAACATTCTGATCACCCCTTATACAATGGTCACCAGAACATTATGACTACCTGACTTAACAATAGAAATACCACAGGGTCATTTTTAACCCATAGGGGTGTTTAGAGAGCCCTACCCACCATCATATTCATCGTAGGACCAAACCCTCTCATGACTTTTAATCATTTATAGAGTTGAAACTTCCTGGCAGATTAAAATTGTGTGCTGGAACCAGGACTCGAACCTGGGACCTTTGCCTTTCGTGGGCAAGCGCTTTCCCGCAAAAGGCAAAGGTCCCGGATTCGAGTCCCGGTTCCGGCACACAATTTTATTCCGCCAGGAAGTTTCATATCAGCGCACACTCAGCTGCAGAGTGAAAGTTTCATTCTGGATTTATAGAGTTGTAAAACTCACCAAAAACTCATCCATTTAGGCCATCTAGAAGTATGAAAAATTTATCTGTTATGCTAGTAGTACTGAGTGGGTCATTTTTGACCCATAAACATTTTTACAGAATCAGATATCAGCAGTGTCACTTTTTAGATGGGAAATTATTTCTGGACATGTCTCGATATTAATCATGAGATGTTGGTATATGTTATGACACTTTAGGTTGAAAATAACAAGAAATATGAAACATTTGGGGTTGCGTGGAGCCTTATATCAGTGCGGCTTTCGGTTTTCTGTGGGCTGGCACCATCCAGGCCTATGAAGTGGCAGTGGAAAGTCACAGAATAACCACATCTCAGTGTGAGGGACTGCTAAAAGTTATACGGCACAACAGCAGATGTCAGGCACGTTACCTTGTAAAAGTGTCCTGTGTGTATCATTGCCTTTGATCATTCCCAGTTGGCTCAATCATTCCAGGTGGCAGCAACGTGAGCTTGTGGTTTATTGTGGTGCATTTGTGTCACTGAAACTACAATTGCAAGGCAATGCAGTGTCACAAATGCCGAGATTCTCTGCCATCGACGTTTCACTGACGAAATGAAGTGACCAATCCGGTGAAACGAATGGAGAGGATGATGACGATTTTGTTCAAGTGGAAACTGCTGACTCAAGTGATTAAGATGTATCAGATGATCAGCAAACAGAATCTGAAACATTGTACAGTGATAAAACATAACTTTCGATAGTCGATGGTCAAAGATAAAAGCGTAACTACCTACTCTGAAGAGCCACAGTCCATATTTCATTAAGTTTCATTGCTTCTTCCTTTCTATTAAAATTATCCCCATTTTGAGAAAAATAGATATACATGGAAAGAAGTAAATAGGGTTCTGCGACCAAGGAAAGGTAAACAAAAGGACACCAACAAAACACAACATTGGAAGAACACCGTTTCTCTCCCCTTCATTAAAACAGTTACGAATCAGATAGGAAAGATTTTACGTAAACATGATATCAGACCGATTTTTAAACCAACAAAAAAAGATAAGTCAGGCACTCCGATCTGTAAAGGACAAACACCCTCCTCTATCATCCAGTGGGGTGTACAAAATTCCGTGTTCTTGCGGAAAAGTGTATATTGGTGCTACAAAAAGGAGTGTGAATACAAGACTGAAAGAACACAAAAGTCTTTGCCGACTAGGTAAAGGTAAAGCAGTCAACATTCCGAAGATTGGTTTGAACACCACAGTGCTTTACTAGGCATGGTCCTGTTTGGAGGTGGTATGCCGTTGCCTTCCTCCGACCTTCGAACTGACTTACCAAGCCAGTAATAGGGGACCTACAATTTAATGTGGGTTCCGAACCACGGTGCTACTCGTTATTTTTCACATGAGCAATACTGCCAGAGGTGAAAGAAGTGAAAAGTGACAGATAAAAATCCTAGGACCTGGCGGGGATCGAACCTGCGACCTTTGGATTTGTAGTCTGGCACTCTACCACTGTGCAACTGTGAGAAATCAGCTGTAGCTGAACATGTTTTCCAATCAGGAAATCATGAAGTGAAATTTTCCGAAACGAAAATTTTATCTACGACGAACTATTATCCACGACTGTACAGAGAAGCAATCGAATATACAAACATGGGGATAATTTTAATAGAAAGGAAGAAGCAATGAAACTTAATGAAATATGGACTGTGGCTCTTCGGAGTAGGTAGTTACGCTTTTATCTTTGACCATCGACTATCGAAAGTTATGTTTTATCTTTGACAAGGGTTATCTCTGCTGCGCACGTGAACACTTGACCACGCCCCCTTTTGGACAGTATTTATACCGCTCTTTGGCGCCCGACTCGTATGTCGGCAAGACTCACCGCTACCAGTAGCACCTCTGCGGATGTCCAGCGCAGCTCTGGACGAAACGTCAGGAGCAGATACGTTTCTTCGACCACGACCACATAACCCGGAAATTCAACAGCAATTATTTCAGCCGGTCATGAAAGCCTTCACTATATGATTGTACAGTGATTTATTTTTTACGCAATGTAAACATATACCATTGCACCTCAGTTTTTGAACTTGTAAGCATGCAATCCACTTTACGTTTTAGTGTAACGAGTTGCACTACACCCCTATGAACCAACAGAAGATTGCCAAATATATTTATTAGGGACTTCTGGAAGCAAGATATTTCTTTTTCAATTTTTCTTTACCCTACAGGTAATCTGTCGTGAAATCTACTTGCTGCTACCGCCATTGAAGATAGCGCTTCAAATTATATATAGTGTTTTGAAGTGTCACAGTCCTAAGAATAATTATGATTAAGAGAGACTATGGTGTTTTTATTTCAGAGGACATTGTTGTTGTAATAAGAGAGAAGAGTTAGTCATAAGTGTGTTGTTGTAAAGGAAGGAACAATAAACAGTTAATGCGTTTTAAAGACTTCATATGTTAAATTTCATTTAGCAGTAAATGCTTGATTTTTTCTCTCTTTCCTTCTCACGCTGAAAACATTCTTCGGACTCGAGAATTCTGAAATATTATGTGAGAAATTGTCTGACTGCAAGAGGTATAGATTAGCTATGATATAAATGGAAATTTCAACTGCAAACATCACTAATAAAGAGCCCCATGTAGTGATTGGCAAATAAGCCATATAATAAGCACGGTCATGCACACACAGACCTGTCTTGTGTTTGAGTTACACTACGTCTTACTTTGTTCTACTCTTTAGGTGTTGGATTTGTGTGTGTCATCCTGAGTAACATGCATGCTGGATGTCAGGTCAATTAAATACTGAGAAGAAACTTCCAGAAACTGTGTAGATTTATAATGAGACCGAGGGTGGAATTTGTATAGTTGACCAAATGGCAAGACATTACCGTGTCTAAGCTGGACTGTGCATGTCTTGCACAACATTTTTGACCTTGCAATGAACAGTGCTCACATAATTTGTAATTTATGTACTTGTAAGGAGACTTTGCGCTTAGAATTTATTTGCAGAGTAGCAGATGAGCTTCCTCCTCCCTGAAAACTGCATTGAGGAGTCAATCTCCCATTGTAAGCATTTGGCACCGGATATGGGTAATAAGGAAATAAAAGGCACTGTCAGTCTCATGTTTCTATAAACAACAACAGAGTAATGATACATCAAACTTATGTTTCAACTCCAACAAGCATCTGTGAAAAGTTAAGAAGCCAAAACTCTTGTTAAATGTCTGAACTGTGAGTCCACTGCAGTTTAGAAAATACTGTCAACTAATTGTTTTTAAATATTTGCAAACAGTTACAATTACAGATTGAAATTGTTTGTTCTTATATTTTTGTCCCTTGATTGCAATAAGCAAGACAACATGTTGCGTTTTAGACACTTTTGTAAACACTCGTACTTACCTTATACGTCAGTAAAGGTAAAAATACTATTACTGGCCGCATAAACGGTATGTTTTGACCCTGTTTTAATCTTACTATAAATTCTTTGCTTACTTGTTTGAATGATGTTTGATAAAAGAGTGTATAATTTTGTCTGTTAAACGTAAAATGAAAATAACATTTCAATCTGAAAATTTACTTTTGACTGTGTACTATTCATTTTAGAGAACAGCATATTTTTCTTATACATTAGAGTCTTCTTGAATGTAATGTCAATATGTAGAAACCCAAAACATCACCTAAATATGAATAAAATGGTAGTTTCCTAGTGTAGGTCAAAAGTGACCCACATGTTAGTACTAGGGGTACAGAAAAATCTGTTACTTCTAGTGTTAGTAGCCAGTATGACCACATTGGGCACAGGTAACAGTGACAATTCAATTTGCCCTGGAAGTAATGAGGCCTTGGTAGATTGCTGGAGGGAAATGGCACCATGTCAGCACAGACAAGTCATATAATTCCCATAAATTCCAGGAATGTGGCAATGACCTTTGACACCTCATTCAATCACATCCAGGATGAGTTTGATCTGGTTCAAATCTGACAAGTTGAGGGCCAGCACATTATCTTGTTGAAAAATGTCACTGCCATGAGGAAGAGGTGTATTATGGTCTACAACCAGTGCGTGATAATTCTTGGCTGTTACGGTGCTTTGCACCAGCTCCACTGGACCCATGGATGCCCATGTGAATGTTCTCCAGAGCATAATTTAGCCACACCCATCTTGTCTCAGTTCCCCTTGTACAGGTATCCAAGAGCTGTTCCCCAGGAAGATGACGGAATCACACCCTCCCACCACCATGATAAAAAAGGTATTGGAATTTTCATCAGAACAAGCAACTTTCTGCCACTACGCCAACATCCAGTGACAATAATTATATATTCATTTCAGTCATAGTTCACAATGTTGTAGTGTTAACATTGAAATTTGCATGATCTTAGCCTGATGTTAGTTCTGCCACAGTTCACTGCATGTTCTGTTTTATCATTCTCCCCAGCTACAAAATCTAACATCTATAATGAGGGATGGTGCCCAACCCCTCAACATATGGATGTGGTTTCTTCTTTTTTCACCACTTGTTGAGGACACTCCACAGCACTGCTCGAACACCTGACATGTTGTTCATTAGCGGTCATATCTTATCAGGTGACACTGCTGATGCATGGACAGGTTTATGTCGATAGTAGGTGTACGTATCAATATAAACTGCTTTACAGAGATACTCCTATTTTCAGGGTTATTAAATAGTATAACAGTGGTCAAATGATGTTTATTAGTCTTGCCTGTGGTCGAAATCCTACCAGTCGTGTTTACATATTAACTTCTACTTCCTTTAACCCCTCTTAATGGCTGTGTACACACAATTTTTGTTTTCTACACATCTATAACAAAGACCCTTTCAAATTACGGTATATGAGTTTCAGTAGCTTCCTTGTATAATTAATATTTAAATTTTTTGTATTTATTCAATGATGTCCACATTCCTGTTATTTCCTCCACACAAAAAGTGTGTCTATCTTGGCGTCTTTCATTCCTACCAATTAGCTTTCTCAGTCTAGGCATCTCTTACAACAAATATAGTTTCCATACAATAAAGAAAGTAAGAAGTCATAACTATTAAAAAAATGAAGTAATTAAAAATTAGGCACTTACTTGAATTATCTGTTGCAGCAGATGACAACAAAGTTATTCTTTGAGGGTAATTGACAACATAATCAACCTCGTAGTTCCACTGATTCTTACCTCTAGGCAACTGTCTCACTAGGCCTGTACCCTTTTGTGGCACATCATCCTCTAAAATCCCCTTTACGTATGAAAACTTATATGTCCTTTGACCAATTGTAAAGGCTGGTTACACAAATTATTTTTGTTTCATACATATCTATGGCAAAGCCCCTTTTGAATTATATACGTTTCATTGGCCTCCTTGGATAGTTACTGTTAAAAATTGCTACTTTAATTTTCATTATTTGTGAATTTATATAATGATTCTGAACAACTCTTTTATGTGTTGCAGCCTGTGCTACTCTTTGCTGGAGAACATACGCACAGCAGTTTCTATTCAACAGTTCATGGAGCATACCTCACTGGTCGGAGTGCTGCACAAGTGCTACTTGATCCTGACTCTCCAGAACAATTAATAATGCAGTGTGAAGGAACAAGTGATTTAAGTTCCTGGATTCAGGGTATCTCCCTAGATTAAATATATTAAACGAAACTAACATGCAGCTAAGTAATTATGATGTAAATATTTGTTTCACTATTTATGATTTTTTTGTCTTCGGTTAGAAAGTGAACAGTTGCCAAAGCCGTTTATTGCCATAACCTGAATAAATTTGATTTTCTGAGAATATTTGGAGTCACAGGCCAGGAGATGGATTCAGTCAAAACTAAATAAAGTGGGACCATAGTAGTCTGAACAGCTTTAATCAAAGAAGTTGCTGGTATGTAATGATTTATCAGCAGTTAATAAGAAATTATAACCGGTCAACGAAAAACAATGTGATTTTATTAAAAAGAATATTATGTTCCACTTGCTCATACTTTTCCACCTGGCTGGCAGCATTATGTGATGGTTTCATCAAAATCTGTGAAGAAGCTGTACACAATGTACAGTATCTGATAATTAATTTTATTTGATTCAAGCACTCAATATGTAAGTGCTGTTTATTATATTGTGAGAACATTCAATTCTTGATTAAACTCATATTTTTAGCATAAGCAGCAAAAACATGACAGTATTTCAGTACTTCCTTGTATAAGGAAACAAGACTGGTGATGATTTTACTACAAACTGAATATTTTACATTATCATTCATCTTGATGAATCAAATAGTTTTTTAGTTTTTGTCTTGCCTTCTTACAAAACAGAGAAAGGTAATATGTGTAAAATTTTATATGCTTTCAGCATAAACATTAGCAGTGAGTAAATACTTCTACAATATCATACTTCAACTGCAGGTTTAACATTCTAAAGATGACATGTAAGCCAGTTGAAACTTTCCAGCATTTACCTTAGTCAAATATTTAAATGCTTCTGATTTATTTAAATCGATTTCAATATATTTTCTAGCAGATTCATTTACTTTATTTTTACAGATTTTTGTCACATTATTGCTGCATCTCTGAATGTAATATTTCTTTCGCATAACATATCATCAAGTTGTTTATAACACACTAAGAGAGTGATAACCTTTACTTCTTAACTTTGGTGGACTCACTCAATTGTTGTAACAGTTATAAACATAAAAGAAATAAGTATTTATTTTTAGATCTATGATCTTTTTACTACAGACAACAAAGTGAAACTATCAGACACAAAAGAAAATGTTGATAGCCATTCTCTGTCTCTTGCCATTAGTTCTAGTTGCAGCAGGGTCATTCCACTGATAATACTGAAACAAATTTTCTGAGCCTGCCTCCTGATTTTTTTATGAAGTTTCTATGTCAAATCGTATATCAAGTTAATTTACTTTTTCTTTTAGTACTTTTGCATCATTTGTCCTTTTGTTCTAAGATCTTCTGTGACCCTTTTCCATATCTGCATTCCGTTGCTATTATGTTTTTTTTTTTTTTTTTCTCCTTTTGTTGTTTCCCCTGACATAACACTTTACAACCATAGCTTAAAGTGCTAAAATTAAATCTTCTGGTGATTTTCTTTCTTGTTTCTGCATTATGATAATTGTTCATAAGTACATTACTTTTATTTATAAAATATCTTCATAATTATCCTTCTGTTGTCATCTGTTGTTGTATTTTCTATGCAGAAAATTTCATTTGCTTACATTAGCATCTCATTTCTATCTTCAGATTTGTCCTTATTTGATGGTTCAATTCAGCTATCACAATTATTTTATAACTGTTGTATTTATTTTCTGTTTTTGGCTGAACAACAGATAAGGACAAGGGTTTAATGTAAAATGCATGTCATTTTTAGAATCTGCTAAGACCACTGTGTCACCAGCAGATTGAATATATTAATTTATTTTACCATTAATTTTGTCCCCCTTGGCACTATTTATAATTCTTTGCATTGCATTTTGTGTAAATAAATTAATAAGGGGGAGATGGCAGTTTTGTCAGGCACTTCTTCTTACACTAAAGTATTTCGTAGTGCCATTTACATGTATTTTTCTACTCTGGCATTGATATATGTTAAGAATGTCTTTTATATTTCCAATATATTCTTATTTTATTCCAAGTGAAACCAGTTAGACAATAAAACAAAAAATGGAAACATTGTTAGGGACACAAGGTAATTCAGCTGTTTCAGCAACTCCTGTATGCACAAATAACAGATGGCTAAATGTCGATCTTCATGACCAAAGTTCTTTTCTTTTTTATGCATACACTTTGTTTCAGTCCAGGCCAATCAGTAGTATTTCATCTTTTTCATACTATGAAGAGTCCCTCCTACAATGTTTTTGTTTTAATTATGTAAATAAGTGCGAAACTTTATGTTGATAAATGACTAGTCAATGTTATCTGTGTATAGCTTTCATAGTTTTGGGTATTACAGTGACACTGTAATACATCATAAGTAAATACATATTGTCTTTCATCAAAAATACTGATGTTGCAGTGAGAATTGCATTTAGTTTTTCAAAATAATCATGATTGTATACTACAGTAGATTCTCGAATATCAAGCCTCCTAAATATCAGGACTTTCATAATGTTTTGTGTGTCTTTTGTACATCTAGTAGTGCCAGTCACAATTGAGGACTTTATTTTTATTTTATTTTATTTCAAGACTCGCTTTCTGCAGGAATGTAATTTTTCTGGAAATGCAAAAAACTGTTTAGGGGTTTATGTATTAATCAATGTAAAGATTCATTTCCCAAACAGCAATTGATACATAGAACAATCAAAAGAATAACATGCAATCATATATTTAAAAAGTAACATTGCAAATTATGATTTTTTTCAAAACTTGCTTTCTGCATAACATATATCAGTAAAACTTTCTTTCTCATCATCCATTGATGAAGGAAATACACCAGACAAGTATTGTAATTGCATTACCAAAGCAGACTGCAGTAATGATATTTGTATAAACATCTAAATATTTTATGTTGATCCAGTTAACAGGTTTAAGGTTCAGCATCTCACTCAGTTTCCCAAACATCTTCATGTTCCATCACATCACTTTCCACAGCACTATTCCCCTACATCGTAACTTCATATAAATCCATGGCATGGTCAGATACTTCAATGAACTTCATCAACCTCGCTACATTGCGACTCTTTTCTTTACTGACGTAATTCATTGTTTTCATTTTCCGGGCTGCGTCCATGGTTATCAAATACTTCTGTCCTTTCTTGAGGATATCCACTACAGTTGACTCCCCACAGCACGTATATCTAACAGAAATCTGAACTCTGCAGTTGCAACTTTTTGGATTGGATAACTCTGGCTTTGGCAATTAATTTCAAATACAGCGAATGCTGTGCTAGTCTGTTACAGCCACTGAATGAAGTATTATTAATAATTATTGTTAAATTTTTACTGTCCATGTCATTGTAGGTTAATTCAGCAGCATAACAGCCCCTCGGCTCTCTTACGGAAGTATAATCACTTTAAAGTGACCACATATGGCATCCAAAGACCCTGCATTTTGTTCACGGTGTCTTCCACTGGTTCTTACATGTGGCACTTCTCTTCCTGCTCCTTTCAACTTGTATTACAGGTTCAGAATATTCTTCTGCCATTTTATTTTATATGAAGTACTATACACAGGTTAAGAATAATAACAGCACTTTTGCTGTCTCAGACAGGCAATGGTGCAACCAACAGTAAACAGACAATAATGCAAATGGACAAAAATCAGTTGCCACGAGCTGATATTGTTTCTTCCACAGATGTTGCCATCACAAACAATTATAAAAATTCAAAGATGACACAGCCTACAGAAGGTAGCTGCAGAAAGCGAGTTTTGTTATAACAGTTTCATTGCAGAAAGTGAGTTTTGAAATAACTGAGTAAATTTGGTAGCTTCAAACAATGTAAATAACTGAGTTTTGAAAGAATTGTTTTCAAAATAAGAAATGCGGCTATCTCAAATAATATAAGCTGTAAAAAACTCATTTTGGCCATTTTCTGCAGAAAGCAAGTTTTGAAAAAACGATCATCAATTATAAAATACAATATCTATCCTGAATAATTTTCCAGACCCACTTGTCAACTAACAATAGTTGGAAGCCCTGTACAGCTCTTGCAAACAATAATGTACACGCGCCCTGTACAGCTCTTGCAAACAATAATGTACACGCCTAGATAGGAACTCTGTTGGAAAACCTGTGTTCTTTGTTTCTTCAGTTGCATATCGGACGTTCAAACTGCAGGCTTTGTTGTGTGATCCTTAAGACAAGGAGTGGTACAGCTGGGGTCACAAATGATATTTTATCAGACTCTGGGCTCTCAAACTTTTCTGATATCTTGCCTGACCATCTGCCACATTAGACTGGATAATCAAGAGTCTACTGTATCCAATATTTCTTTAGTTATTTACTTATGTGATGATTTGCTCATATTTGAATAGTTTGAAAAGTTTTAAGTAGCCCTTTGAAAGATACCACTAAAAGAATAATCCTCCTCCTTCTTTATGGCATGAATTTTAAAGCTTGGTAAAATTTCTTCATAAGTAACGTGTAGTAAGGCACTAGGAGGAATAAACGGCAGTGGTAAGGGGAAAAAACTGACAATGTTTATGTAACAGGGACAACTTTTAGTTATCTCTTGGGGAAAAAGTGGTAGTGTAAAATAAATCAATATGGAGTTGCTGAAAATCGACATATATCATTGCAATTTTCTTGTGGCAGTTAGCCAGAGAAATGAGCTGCAGAAAGAGACATTAGGTCGAAAAAGTGGATTGGGGGAGCAGGAATGTTACTGTTATAATGTATTGCAGCTATAATGCAGTATTTTTGATTTACTGGACTACGCCAACATAAAAGTTACTAACAAATTCTATAGAGTAATTTGTTTGCGTCTGGGCCTTAGTTCATCTGTTTGGTCAATTCAACAGAGCTCACACTCTATAGTTTACTTTTTTTCTCTGGGTTGGATAATTATGTTAATTTGCTTGGCCACTTGTTCCCTATCCTGTCACAATGAAACCACCATAACTTTTTAACCATATCACAACAGCAGTTTGTGATGGTTAATTACCATTCATGACAACAGGGTGTATGTTACAACATTTGTAATCTGTTGGAGGCCTTTACTGGTTGTTGTTATGTTTTTATTTTTTTCAACCTCAGTTTGGAGTGTGCTGTAATAGCAAACAGTACTCTTACAATATGTATAAAATCTATTTTTGGTTGCAATGACTCAAAATGAACATAAAGCATTTGCTTTTGTGTAAGCAAAGAGTGTAATATGCACAAATTTTCTAGGAAGAGTGGAACTTAGTATTTAATCACTATGTCAGAGTACCTGGAATCACGATTTTTGTAACTTTTCATAGGCTAAAGTCAGCTAAAATGTGCACTTTATCATTACATTCTTTTATGTTAGAAAGTTAGCACTTTGCTTTTGTAACATAACATGTACATAAGCTGTTTCTAGTCATGTATTTGAATTCTGTAATAATAAATCTTGAATCTACTAGTAAACTCCCAAAAGAAACATTATTTATATCAAAATATTTCTGTTAATGAATACCCATTATAAAGCTATTGAGAAAATAGTTTTAAGTATAATAGTCATGAAACAGAGTAAAGATTCTGTGAAAATAAAATTACAGCAAGAAATATAATTCTAAACATGTTAACACAACAGTATAATTGAAAAAAGTGTTTTCAAATTTAACAGTGATTTATTTCAACAGATGAATGTTGCATATACAAAACATTTACTATACATGAATTATCACATTAAAAATGGAAGTGAATTTCACAGTCAATAATAATGGTACTCTTTTGGATGTAAAGGCATTACAAGTATTGAAATAGTTAACAAATCCATTTATAGAATAACAAAAAACTATGAGTAACAAAAATCAAAATAAACATGCAACAAAAACATATTTTCTATCAACATAATAGTGGGCTCCTCAGTATATAGGCACACACATTTACAAAAAGATTCTTACATGAGAATGGCACAGTTATCTGACGAATATATATATATATATATATATATATATATATATATATATATATATATATATTTTCTTTAAGTGACTGCACTCTCTACTATGTAGCTTATCATTTTTTTCTTTAAATCAGAGTAAGAGGTACATAATCTTAGCTTCATATGAAATTTGATTTGCCATACTAAATGTCTGCATGTAGGGAAAAAATTTATTTTACTCTATTGAATAAAAGAAGTATAAGGAAATGAAAACCCATCCCCAAAAGCTCAGCCACACACTTATTTGTTCAATATAAATTTCATATTTTGTAACACTTTTGATATGACATCACTGCTAACTGAGAAGGCAATAACTGAATTATACATAAACAAATAGTGATAACACACTATCATTGTATTCCACAAACGAACATTACACTCAATTCTGAAATATTTTCCATTGTGCAAGATAGGTTAAAACACTGGTAATGGGTAAATAAATAAAATCAGTTAACATAAAATGCACTAACATTTGGTTCCCATACTGCCTTATTCTTCAGATAAGGTTTTCCACTATCTTGTTGGAAACTTAATATTTTAAGTAATATACCCCTTTATTTCTATGTAGGTTGCAACTGAAAACACACACACACACACACACACACACACAGAAGAAGTTACTGTGTACTTCAGTTGAACCTGGAGTTGCACTCAGAAAACAAAATTCTGAAATGTGAGGTGAATCCTTTTTTAGATACATTACTCCACTCCGTGTGATACTGCAACACTTTTAAATGGAAAATATATGAAACTTTGTGTAGGAATAGTGAAGGCGGAAAAAAATAACACTTCATAAGCAGGTGATTAAGTGTATTATAAAAAAAAAAATAATGAGCATAATAAAATGATTTAAAATTTTGTACCGTTTTCAGGAACTGTCCACAGTTTTTATATATCTGAAGAAAATGTCTTTGGATACAGATAAAACAGTTTGCTGGTAAATGAAAATATTTCATACAACTAAGACCAGAATCATGTTTTAAGCACACTGGATATCAGACGTAAAAGATAACTTTTTGAAATAGTGGCATCAGTTTCAGTTCTTAATACCCTATCACCCAATTTGGAATGTTAACACTCAAGAGGAGTACTACATTCTTTTGCAAACTGTACTACTACTCTTAAATGTTTTCATTAGCTACCTTATTTAATAATAGATATTTCAAAAACCCAACTGAAGCTCACTCTCTGAAACATATTCAGCATTACACTTATTAAACAAACATATCAAGAAAGTAAAATTTCGTTTACTGCCCTTAACTAAAGAAAAAATTCACTCATTCAGCCATAAACATCATTTCAAGACTAATCATAAGTCACCTTTTTAGTGCCCTTACTTCTCTTCAAATGACCGGAATGTATGCACTTAAGCTGATTAGTGACACATATAAGGGAGACAAAGTTGTGATATGGTCATATTCCTTATCTTCCTTGGTAACAGGAGGGGGGAGGTAAGTACCCTCAACTACACATGTATATGGTCTTTACTATCTTATGAAATGTAAATTTTACAGTTGTTACAATCATGCTTCTCGGCAAATGGAGAGAGTAGCATTGCTTCATACAGCAAAGTAAAGCAATCAGATCCGGTCAGAAAAAGAAACAGCTGGAGGAAATACAATAATTTTCAGAGACTGTAAATGCTCCTCCATCAGGAAATTGACATACTACTGTTTTCACCTTCAGAGACTGTAAATGCTCCTCCATCAGGAAATTGACATACTACTGTTTTCACCTTCACACAATTGGCAGGATATCTGTAGTAACTTAACAACATGTCTTACAATAATGGCAAACCAAAAGTAATACTAAACTGAGCTTGGATTAAAATAGTAAATAAACCTGTACTTCGGGGGGAGGGGGAGTAAACTAAACTAATTGTCATCATTGTCTTCGTAAATGTTGTTTGTGCCTCTCAAAATATTGCCACACTCTTGACAATTCGGCATAGATAAAATTGTGTGACCTTTTCAAGACAGCCAATACACACAATATGAATTTCATACTACTCAATGCTGTTTGCCAGAATGATAACATAAGTGTCTCAACCATGGAGCATGTGTACATTTATCTTAAAGGAACACAACTTTATATAGGTAAAACAGGCAACATATTTTAGCAAATGATAATAATGTATTAAAAATAAATCAATTTACCAGCTGCAAATTACGAGGGTTACCCAGAAAGTAATGTGCCCATTTTTAAAATTAGTTTCTCCCCTCAGCTGAAAACCATGGCGTGAATGCAGCATGTTATACGTATATTAGTTGAAGTTTCCTGTGTGGTCACTGCAGTGAAATAAACTGTGGGAAATGTTCAAAAACATTTTTGCAAAGTGCATGGAGCATCTGTTATTGACAGGAGTAAAGTTAGTCACTGTGCATAGAAGGTGAGGTCATCAGAAGGCATTTTGATAGAGTTCCATGATTTGTAGCGGTCAGGGATATCATTAACACTGTTGCATCTTACAAGTTGCAGGGTTGTGAGGAGGGGACCATTATGATTCGCCATTTGACTCTGGAACTGCAAATCAGCCCCAAACAAGCCAAAGGAACTAATAAACACATCACTAAACTGGGTTGGACAGTATTACTCCACATCCACCTTATGGCCCTGACATAGCCCCCTTGAAGTTTCACTTCTTTAGGTTATTAAAAGATTCCATTGATGGCAGATATTTGAGGATGATGTGATGGTGAGACTCACAACAGAGAAATTGCCATGACCAGATTATACATGCCCTTGTTTTGTGCTGGAGGAAGGCTATCAAATGGGTCAGAGATTAGATGGAAAAATAGGTATGTATTCTTTTGATTGTGTAATTCTCATTATGTGCAATAAAAATTAAGGAAAAAATATGGTATGTTACTTTCTAGCCAACCCCAAATTTGTTATTCATTAGTGGAAAACAGAATTCTCAAAAATGATCAAAATTAGTATGCTGACAACAAAAACTTGGATGATGAGTGTTATGTGAATAATCCCCTGATAAAGTACTTGACATTTATTATTACAGTGTTCATTTTAAGCAGCATGAAGCATCAACTATATTCCTTTATATTAGTAGCAAATAAAAGAAACTGCATAATACAAACACATTGTCAGCCTAAAGAAGTTGCTGTGATCTTGAAATATAAAATTTGTAGTTCATTGATATCTACTACAAGCATGTAAAAATCAGTAAGTGCAAAAATTGATTCTGTGACATGTAGGCAGCAATTTTCATTCTCCAGTATTAAAAAGAAAGTGTGTGTATGGAGAGAGAGAGAGAGAAGGGGGGGGCTGTCAACATTTAAGGCATCACTTGAAAACTAACTGAATAAAGCACTAGTGCCAACTGAGAAAATTACACAAACAACAATTTAGTTCAACTCAAGAATAAACCAGACTTATTTTGAATTCTGGACATAACACAAGTCACTCAAGAATGCTTACACAGTATTGTTTCTAGAAGTTTCATGCCCAAATATTACCACAGAAATGTAAATAATAGATTCATTTTCCTGGTTACCAACAGGAAAACCAAACTAACAAGTACATTCAATTAGCTACAAAAAATGGTTAGAATTCTATGTGCATATTTCACATTTAAGGAAATAGGAAGATGTTTCTAGTTCAAAACACAGCAGTCATTTATTAACATTTAACACGATTTTTGTACATGAAGGCAGTAAATTAAAATTTGTATCTATTTACATAACATCACAATTTTCAGTTGTGCATTAAAATAGTTATTTACATAGCTGGCATATAATGACTGAATAACATGACTAGTTGACACTTTATAAAAATATGTTCTGGCTTTGAAGTAATACATATAATTTGACCAATACTACAGATGTGGAGGCCATGTACGATACAAAGAATGTATGCTGATTTATTAATTGGAACAAACATGAAAGAGTAAAAAAAAATATAGTGCACATATAAACAAATTATTTATGAACAGAAATAAACTTTTGTAAGTACTGTACAAACACGTAAATAATGTCTCAAACATATAAGTTTGCATGTAACAAACATTTGTCACACTACAGAAACTGTACACACTGGACATGTATACTTATAGGAACTATGTATTAAGTTACTGCACAGTTTGTGATCAGCAAAATGCAGACAGTATAGCAGCATAAGAAATAGGCTTCATACTGCACTGTGTTCACATAGCAATGTAAAAAGAAGCAGTGCAAGAACCATGTTGCTACATTACTAATTAAATATTCAACTTAAGAATGAAAATAGAATATTATAAATTGCAATTACTTTGCTACTAGAAAATTAAAAAAGGGTCATTTATTTACAAATACTGAAAATTGTATAACACTGACAAATTCAGCTTTCTATTAGACACTTTCATAGCATTATCTACCTGTAAAATTCTGAAAATAGTTGTTTTTTGTAAAACTGTACAATAAATATTTTTCACATTCATTCTTCTTACATATCTCTAAATTGTAAAACAATAATCTAAAAAGTACTAAAAAATATCCTTGCACATCTTCAAAATATTAATATATAAATACACACATCTTTATAGAATATCACAATTCACTATCACATTTTGTGAAGTCACACACTATGATGAAAAAATCTTAATGCTACAACAGTGAATAGTTCAGAGGCTTGAGTTATTGTTACAAATTGCCTTATTATTCACTGCTCTTTATGCTCTGCCCAGAAGGAAGCAAAAACAAAAAGAAAAATACTGCTACAACTTCTCTCCATTTCCTGTCTGTTTCAAACTGTAACACAGAGGCAATCATGATTACACAATGGTATTCATTTGTTGGTATTACACCAATTTCATGCCTACTGAATTTGAAATTATACTCAATTACTGTTTGTATTTGAAAAAAGAAAAAGTAGCAAAATACAGTTTCCACTCTAGATGTGAAAGTAACTTTGAAAACACACATAAGTTCCCTTTTACACCCTCATACTGTTATTATTTACACACTACAATTAATTGTAAACAACCATTCAATCCTAACATTTTATTAAATGTCTTGCATGTGATTTTTGGATGAATATTAAACATTTATATATGTAGAAGCAATACTTTCATATTGAAATGGCAACTTGCATTCAATCCAACCACTACAACCTGATACCTACTAGACAATGCTTCCCACAAATTTATATATATATATATATCTGAGAATATACATTACAATATCAATAAAAGTGTATATGAAATATAATCACAGGGTATATTTAGCTCTATAGATTACATAATTGTTCCACTGCAGAATATAGTTATCAAACTAACACTGAGTAATTGAATGTTACAAATTTCATTAAATCCTTTCAGTTTCTTCAGAATTTGTTACTCTTAAATTTTCTTTCCCTCTTTTTCATATATTAATACATTTTTTCTCTTTCACTCTGCCTTTACTTTTATGTTTGGTCTGAATAAGTGTTTTCCAGATATTATGGAAAATTATTTATTTTACAATATAGCCTTTCCTAAGAAATTACTAAAGGACAGCATATTTATCAAGAGAAATATTGAGAAAGCAGTATGTTGAACCGACAGGCTAACTATGAAAATTGGACAATACTGACACATTAGCATTTTTTCCCATCACATCTCTTCAAACTTCTTTTTACCAATCTGTGATGTTTGTAATAATAGTCATGTTTCATATTGCGTCCAAATTAATATTTAGATAAATATATGCATGCATGCTCCAATATGTCAACATAATCGGTATAAAACCAACATTTGACTCAACACTTTTTCTTTAAACACTCCATGTAAAACATTTAGAAGCCCACATATGAAATATATATGACAACTATATTTAGCGACTGCCAGTTAGACAGCATCGTCATAACTTGATATTAACATTAGGATAAAATAGTTTATTTGCAATGCCATTGTAATCTCAATTTCATACAAAATATGAAGTAAATGAGTAAAATGAAATACTGGGTGTCTTCCTTATAATGATTTTTCTACTTGACAGAGCAAGTAACAAATTGTATATGGCTGATTTGGTTTAAACGTTTTAGTATTTTTCGGACATCACCGAATCACAAATACAAACCTAGCTACAAAAAGGTGAACATTTTTGTTGTTCAGTTTCTTCAGGTAATATTAATGAGAGCAGGTACCAAACTTCTGTTCAGAAGACTTGTACAGTGTTCAAATACACCTCTGGTATGGTTAGAACTGGAAACCAGGGGGAAAAACCACTAGTCAGTTGTATATAAGATGATATACACTTTACACTTTCTGTATCCACAATGGAGGCCCGGCAGAAGCATCTGTAATGTAAGACAGATACTGAAGATGGTTTTTAAGAATGTTATCTTCTCACCCTTAAAAAGGAAATGTCTACACATCAAACATCCCAAATTTTCTCTGGATCACATGATGCAAAAAATGGGTTTAATGGTCATGTAAATGTGTAACGTATTATTGTGAACTAAAATTTCATCTTGCATTCACGTAAGTCAGTCACTTCTGATTACCTTATCAATAAATAACTTAGCAGAAACATCCACATATTTTCTGATAAATACTTACAAACAGATGCTTCCTGATTTACATCTAATGCAAAACCGTGGCACCTGTTCTCATTACGGAAGCCTGAAGATTCTGCAAAGCAAGACAATCACAGCTGAAAATAATTTCACAAAACTGACTATGAAAATGTAAGAAAATACTGTACAGAAATTTTTGCTCTGCAAGTATGACTTGTATACATTAGCATTTTAAAATTTATTAATAAAAAGTGAACAAAATAGGTACCTACAGTTAACACTCAACAATTATAGTAAAACAAATATATGCAAGACTTAAATATATATCTGGTGTTAATGTACATCTTTCTATACTGTCTCAGAGCACATTTGGCATTACATGGAGATAATTACAATGGGTATAATACAATTAGTAAGGAAACAGTATAAAAAGATTTACATATAGCACAATTATTTTGAATCAGCACGATGACACTACTTATTAAATAACACTACATATATTAAAAACTCTTTGGCCACTACTTTAAATTTACATTTACAAGTACTTAATAGTGGCCAGCTACAGTACACGGAGTTGGAAATGAAGTTACATCCTGGAGTGTAATGCATTATGCAAATTATAAAAACAATATTGTCTCCTAATTCCACGTACCTTGATACATTACATATGTATACTCTGAAGGTCATCCAGTCCACCATTTGGTACACCATTTTTCATTTTCTCCAATACTTTATTGACAAAATCTGTTGTGTGACCAGCGATCTTGAATTCTGCATAAAATAATACATAAATGAAACAATCGGTCATCTTTTTATACATTTTTCATAAAATTTTAGGTGCACTCTTACAAAATATGTTAAATACACATACTTCCCATGAATACTCATAACTTAACATGTTAATTCTTTTTCTGGTGAACAGTGTCATTGTATGTCAGTATTGCATGAATTAACAGTAAAGATTTAAAACTTTTACTTTCTTCTAATTTAAGTAGACTTTATTTTGTCAATAGTCACTATTTAATTACATGGTCACAGTCTATTACATTACCCCCCCCCCCCCCCAGCACTGCAGTTTTATTGCAGTGAGTGAGCAGAAGAAGATGCAGCAGGGTGCTATCCTCAACATCAAAAAAATACCATTCTACAACTAGGATATCAATGAATGACAACAGCAATCAGTCAACTGATACAAACACTTGAGAGTACCAATTAGTGGGTGTCAGCCATAGGTAAAGCATGAAGAAGACTTTGATCTTTGGTCAGATACTGTGAATACAATTCAATGAGCCTACTGAGGAAATTGTTTGGAAAACACAAAACACTCAGGCTAATCACATTAGACTATTGTTACAGTCTGCCAAATGCACACAAAATGGGACAAATAAGGAAGCTAAATGTACACTGTTCAAGAGATGTGACAGGGGGTGGACTGCTCCATTTACACCATCAACAGAACAGGCTCTGCTAATGATACACTACTCCTTCAACATCACTGGCAATGGGTTCTTCACAACTTTGAAGTTCAGCAACATGTGCAAACATTTAACACTTTTGTATCGGTTGTGAATAAATAGTTGCCACTATTTATGTCCCAACCCTCATATATATGCTTATGCATTTACATACAGTTTACTTTAACTTTAGATATATTTAATATATATTCTAAAAATATAAATTCTAAAACTTACTAATAATACTAGCAAGTTGAACTACAATCCAATTAAATCTGATGCATTTCATCATGGTTCATTCTCTATTGCCTGGAGCAATTTAACAGCAGAGGGAGTAACATTAATAAAAACACTAAATGGTCCAGGATACTTCCTCTGGTGACAGTCTCTTGACAGTATGTTGAACAGTTTGTTCTTGGGCCCCACAATCACAGGCTATAGAGTATCGGATTTCCTACTTGTGCATTGTGGTATTGCACCTAGCATGGCCAGTTCTCATTCCATTCAGTCTTATCCAGTCACTTCTATCCAGGTGAAATCCTGGTAGGCCAGCAGTCGGATCTTTGACATCCTGATACATTATTGTTTCAGCATTCCACCTCTTGTGCCACTCTTCTTTATGTCGAACTACTTGTTGTTACTTCCATTACGCCACAATAGAGAGCAGGATTTTAAGGAGGGTGTTAAAGACTATGAATTAGGTTTTGTGGGTAGCTAGGGTGGTGTCGTTTCCTCCATCCTCAATTGGTTGCTGCTTCTTGTCACAATTTAGGTTGTGGGATGTTGCTGATGGTGTGCAACCAGGGAATAGAAGTGGATTTTAATGTACCAGTAATGGTCCTCATTGACATATTAAGCTGTAAATCTTTTTTTCATGTATGGGTATTATGCTGCCACATTGAAGCACAATATTTAGCAATTGGATGCACTAGCATTAACATTGCAGTGTGTAGAGTCGATGCGTCAGCATCTCAGTTTATACCAGCCAGATTCTTTATGATGTTGTCGTTTCGGGTCTTAACTTTACGCTTGTATTTTTCAAGTGTCTTTTGTATATTAGATTCTGATCCATTGTGACTCAAGGTGTTTAAGCTGTAAATTATGTCTAACCCTTTGTTGACATAAGTTCACACTGAGCTGCTGTTTTGCAATTCTATTGTTCCCGTGGATTGTGCAGGCTTCTGTCTTGGCTGCATTTGGCTGAAGTGTCCTTGCTTAGTACTAGTTGAGAGTTTAAGTCTGTGGCTAACATAATTCCTCAATTGTGCTTGTTTGTACAGCTATGGCACAGTCATCGGCATATCGAAACTTTTTGCTTTACAAACTTAAAATAACATTAGCTGACATGTTTCCTTCAAGTGTTGGTAGTTTCTTACTTGGGACTTGCTTTTTAGCTTCAGCAAGAGTCCATCTAGGCACACAGTATCACATGCTGCTGACAGAGCAACAAACACCACAGATGTCTTCAGTTTCTTTTGGAATCCAGCATCAATGTAGAATGTCAAGGTTAAAACCTGTACACAGCAGCTCATCATGCTTCTGAATCCAGCCTGATATGTTGGGTTTATATGGATTACACTCAGCAGTGCAATCGGCCAATAACTTGAAGAGTCCTATACTGGCTTTTCGTCTTGAACTGTTGAGGTACCCTTCTGGTTTGGAGTATATCATTTTAGAACTTCTTCAGCCAAGTTTTTACATGTTCCTCTATGTGTTTTGTAAATTCAGGGAATCTCCTATCATGTCCTGCAGCTTATCCCATTTTCAATGTTTTGATGAAGTTCATTTATATCTCTTTCAGTACAGGGGTCCGGTAACATTGTGTTATCAAGAAGATACATGTTGATTTCATTCTTGATTTTGTGTGTAGTGGCAGTATTAATAACTTTCTCTTCAGTTGCTGATTGCAGACATTGATTGCAGTGCCAAGTTTTCTTAATAATTCCTATGCCGTTCTACTTGAATGAGTGAAGTTTATGCTGGAGGTCAAGTTCATCCGTGTCTTCTTTCACAAGATGTTTAGCTCTAATAGTATTATTTTACTAGAATCAGGGTTTTCATTTTGTTGATATTCTCCATACAAGTTTTCTATTATTTCGTTCCAGCAAGGGACATATTGTTTCCTGAGCACTAAAGATATATTACATTTACCTGTAACAACAACAACACCCATAAAACTTCTGTAACTTCCTTGTTTTTGGTGCTAACCACCACAGGTTTACACCAAATCCATGTGTAAGTGATCACTGTCAGCTTTTCTGAAATTCCATCTTCAGTTGTCAATGGGATTTCTTATAGGTATCTTGCCCTATTTTGATTACTGTGGCGCAGTGTTGACTTCTTGAGAAACCATTTAGAACTTGCCTTGTACATCTCAAGAAATGTGTTTTCATCAGTAGAGAGAAAACACAAACCATGGTTAATGTGACACCTAGCAGTGCGAAAGGGAAGAGTGCTAAGATAGAGTTTTTTTTTTCCTTCTGCCCATTCCACTTTTTTTCCTCCATTTTCATCACTGTTTGTATAGTCCCACATGGTGTGATGGATTTTGAAATCATCTACGTGTATTCACAGCTGGGTACACATGTACAGTGTTTTGGACTAACCTTTCACAATATGTCAAATTCTGTTGGTTACGTAAAACAGTCAAGTCACAAATTTATGCATAGTTTGTATTATTCAGTCATTAATTAGACTGAAAACTCTCTGTGGGAGCAGCCCAATGTAACCAATGATAAAGCCCACTGTACTTGTGCATGTTGACTGAATTATTAATTTCCTTTTTTAAATGAAACTAGTCTGTGGTTTTTCTATAGATTAGAAGGGGTGGCTTGCGTGCCTCAACGATACAGATAGCCGTACCGTAGGTGCAACCACAGTGGAGTGGTATCTGTGGAGAGGCCAGACAAATGTGTGGTTCCTGAAGAGGGGCAGCAGCCTTTTCAGTAGTTACAGGGGCAAGAGTCTGGATTATTGACTGAGCTGGCCTTGTAAAATCAGCTAATGTGGCTTTGCCACACAGTTACTGCGAACGGCTGAAAGCAAGGGGAAACTACAGCCGTTACTTTTCCCCGAGGACATGCAGCTCTACTGTATGAAAATATGATGATGGCATCCTCTCGGGTAAAATTTTCCGGAGGTAAAATAGTCCCCCACTCAGATCTCCGGGCAGGGACTACTAAGGAGGATGTTGTCACCAGGAAAGACAATACTGGCATTCTACGGATCGGAGCGTGGAATGTTACGATCCCTTAATCGGGTAGGGAAGCTAGAAAATTTAAAACGAGAAATGGATAGGTTGAAGTTAAATATTGTGGGGATTAGTGAAGTTTGGTGGCAGGATGAACAGGAATTCTGGTCAGGTGACTACAGGATTATAAATACAAAATCAGTTGGGGGTATTACAGGAGTAGGTCTGATAATGAATAAGAAAATAGGAATGCGGGTAAACCCTTATGAGCAACACAGTGATCGCATTATCGTAGGCAAGATAGATACGAAACCAACAATGACCACAGTAGTACAGGTTTATATGCCAACTAGCTCTGCCGATGATGAGGAAATCGAAGAAATATATGAGGAGCTAAAGGAAATTATTCAGACTATTAAGGGAGAGGAAAACTTAATTGTTATGGGAGACTAGAATTCGGTAGTAGGACAAGGAAGGGAAAGGAAGATATTCACCTACTATGGTCTGGGCAAAAGGAATGAAAGAGGAAGCCGCCTGGTAGAATTTTTCTCAGAACATAATTTAGTTATAACAAACACCTGGTTTAAGAATCACAAAAGAAGGTTGTATACTTGGAGGACACCAGGAGACACCGGTAGATACCAGATAGATTTTATAATGGTAAGACATAGATTTTGGAACCAAGTTTTAAACTGCAAGACATACCCAGGGGCAGATATAGACTCTGAGCATAACTTATTGGTTATGAACTGTAGGCTGAAACTGAAGAAACTACAAAAAGGTAGGAAAATACGGAGTTGGGGCCTTGAAAAAATTTGAAGGAACCTGAAGTTGTTAAGAATTTTCTGAGGGACCTTTAGGCAACAGTAGAGGAGGAATGGGTAGCATTGAGAGATGAAATATTAAAGGCAGCAGAGCACAAAATAGGTAGGAAGGCAAGACCTACAAAAAGTCCTTGGATATCACAGGACATACTAAATTTAATCGATGAAAGGAGAAAATATAAAAGCGCAGTAAATGAAACAGGCAAAATGGAGTAGAGACGACTAAGAAATGAGATTGACAGGAAGTGCAAAATGGCTAAGCAGGAGTGGCTAGAAGGCAAATGCAAGGATGTAGAAGAATGCATAAATAGGGAAAAATAGATACAGCCTACAGGAAAATAAAAGAAACCTTTGGAGATAAGAAAAACAGCTCTATGAATAGCAAGGACACTGATGGAAAACCAGTTCTCAGCAAAGAAGGGAAAGCTGAAAGGTGGAAAGAGTATACAGAAAGGCTCTATGAAGGAAATGAACTTAGCGGCAATATTGTAGAAAGGGGAGAAGAAGTAGATGAGGATGAAATAGGAGATACTATACTGAGAGATGAATTTGACAGAGCACTGAAAGACCTAAGTCGAAACAAGGCCCCTGGAGATGACGATATTCTCTCAGAGCTACTGAAGTCTCTGAGAGAACCAGCCATGACAAAATTGTTTCACCTGGTGTGTAAGATGTATGAGACAGGTGAAGTACCCTCAGACTTTAAGAAAAATGTTATAATTCCCATTCCAAAGAAAGCAGGTGCAGACAGGTGTGAAAACTAATGAACCATCAGTTTAATAAGTCATGGTTGCAAAATATTAACACGAATTATTTACAGAAGGGTGAAAAAGCTGGTAGAAGCCAACCTCGGGGAAGATCAGTTTGGGTTCAGAAGAAATGTAGGAGGCAATACTCACTTTATGGCTTATTCTAGAAGATAGATTAAGAAAAGGGAAACCTACATTTCTAGCTTTTGTAGTTTTGGAGAAGGCTTTTGACAATGTTGATTGGAATAAACTCCTTCAAGTTCTGAAGCAAGCAGGAGTAAAATATAGGGAACGTAAGGTTATTTACAACTTGTACAAAAACCAGACAGCGGTTGTCAGAGTTGAAGGGCATGAAAGGGACGCAGTGGTTAGAAAGTGAGTAAGACAGGGTTGTAGCCTTTCTCCAATGTTATTCAATTTCTACATTGAGCAAGCTATAAAGGAAAGCAGGGAGAAATTTGGAGATGGAATTAAAGTTCAGGGGGAAGAATTAAAAACATTGTATTTTGCCGACGACATAGTAATTCTGTCAGAATTACTGAACTGGAATTACAGGAACTGGAAGAGCAATTGAACGGAATGGACAGTGTGCTGAAAGATGCATATAAGATGAAGATTAACAAAATCTAAGCTAGGGTAATGGAGTGCAGTCTAAGAAAATCAGGTGATGCTGAAGGAATTAGATTAGGTAACAAAGCAATAAAGGAGGTAGATGAGTTTTGCTACTTGGGCAGTAAAATAACAAATGATGGTCGCAGTACAGAGGATATACAATGCAGAATGGCAATGGGTAGGAAAGTGTTCTTGAAAAAGAGAGAAAAGTTCAAATGTTTGTATAGTCTATGGGACTTAACTACGGGGTCATCAGTCCCTAAACTTACCAACTACTTATGAACTACTTACGAACTAGGACGGCACAAATATCCATGCCCGAGGGGGGATTCGAACCCCCGACTGTAGTGGCCGTGCAGACCGTGACTGAAGCGCCTCAGTCCCCGCAGCCGCCGCAGCCGGCGAAAAAGAGAAATTTGTTAGTATCGAATATTGATTTAAGCCTAAGGAAGTCCTTTCTGAAGGCATTTGTATGGAGTGTTGCCTTGCATGGGAGTGAAACATGGATGATTACAGTGTGGACAGGAAGAGGAGAGAGGGTTTTGAAATGTGGTGCTACAGAAGAATGCTGAAGATTAGGTGGGTGCATTGTGTAACTAATGACGAGGTACTGAACAGAATTGGGGAGAAAAGAAATTTCTGGCATACCTTGACTAAAAGAAGGGATAGATTGGTAGGACACATTCTTAGATATCAAAGAATTGTGAATTTATCGTTGGAGGGAAGTGTGTGGGGTAAAAACTGCAGAGTAAGATCAAGAGATGGATACAGTAAGCAGATTCAGACAGATGTAGGGGGACTGATGACCTAGCTGTTTAGTCCCCTTAAAAACAACAACAACAACAACAGATGTAGGTTGCCGTTCTGATCTGGAGATGAAGAGGCTTGCTCAGGATAGGGTAGTGTGGAGACCTGCATCAAACCATTCTCCGGACTGAAGACCACAACAACAACAAAACAAAGCTGACCTGTAACTGTTGTAGCTGACTGAGTATTTGTTCTTCAGAGTGAAACTAATCTAATGAACTTTTATATGACATCCAAGGTAGCACTCCTATATCAAAATAAGCATTATACTTATTCCTTTAATATAATGTTTTGTCTTTTCATCATTTACAGCTGACTAATGTATTATTCTGGATTAAGCTACTCCAGATGAAATTAACACTAACAAGGAGACCACATGGTTATCGGATTTTTAAGATTTTCTGATATTTATGGTATGTGAAGTTCCAACCTCAAAATCGACTTTGAAATTTTGCAAGTAAGTGTAATTAATAAATTGTAGCAACTGTTGGTGTAGGTCTGTGGTAGCATTCTGGCCGTTTAACCCCAGGGTCGATGGTTTCAATCCTCTTACAGTAAGGTTGGTTTGTTTATTGTTGTATCTAATGGTAATTTTTGCAGAAAGTGAACATATTTTTGTGTAATTTGTAATTTTCTACATTTTATAGAAGGTTGTTAATAATTATGGTTTTAATTTTTAAAAAAGACCACCAATAAGATACATTTTTTTACAGTATTGGCTTCACTATTAGTTGACGACTGTAATCTTTGATTATTCAGTTTGCGAAGAGTTATGACACTGCTTCTGGGAAGTCAGCTCCATAGCTACTATACTTGGCGTCATATAAGAAGCGCTTCCATGCATAGAGACAGAGTGATAGGAGAAGCGTGGAGGGGAGGAGCTATGACCGAGCACCAACAGTTGCGCCTGCCGAAGAAACACTGAGTAATTCATGGCCAGGGGCCAGCCACGCGCCTACAGAATGAACATCATTGGCTGTCACTGCGGTAATGGAGGGGAATGTGCAGAACAGCTGAAAACTGGGCCGCCTTTGTAGGTTGTTGTTGTTGTTGCTGTTGGTTTTAATGTAACTAAACAGCTAGGTCATCAGTCCCCTTCTTCGTAGGTCGCACTGACTATAGTGGCTTTGCAAGCAGCTGACCTATTCAACCGTAGCTTTAGGTGACAACAAGGTGTTAATCTCATCTACATACACACAGACAAAAACTGACACAACATGTGGAATTAGTGATCCCAAAATGTTTTATTTAACTGAATTGAAAAACAGTGAAAAAATATACGTCACACTGGGATTTGAAACACTGACTGTACAGCTGTGAGGCCGGAACGCTACCACCTGAGCTACACTGTCGATTTTCTAGAGTTGGGATTTATGTCAAATGGCTTTGGCTGATTGTTGTTTAAGTTCTGCACTTCACGTACCATAAATATAAAGAAATTCTGAAATCCGAGAAGCCTGTGGCCCCCCTTGTAAGTATTAAGCTGATGTACAATGGGAGGGGGGAGGGCAGAGTTGTAAAAACATGAGAGTGGGCTTTCTCTTAGGAGAACATGCACAGAAAAGATCTCTCTTCAAACTTTAGTGACTTATTAATATACACAGTTTAAAACCAAAACATGTTTCAGTGAAGTTTGACAATCATGGGTGGTTCATTTTATTTTATATGACTCAGTATCTAGTTCCCATAATTACACATACCACCCGAGACAGAACTCTCATAACACAGTACCTAGGAAACCAACATACCTGCAACAAACAAAGCTATTCGGTTGAAGAATTGGCTCTGCTGTTTATTCTTAACTCAAATAGATCAATTCCTTCAGAAAAACTAAGTACGTAAGCAATTATGTACTGAAATAATCCAATGTTACATCAGGCTATCAGTAAAAACATTAGTAAACTAGCCTAACGCCCGCTGCTTCACATGCGTAACCTGGTTGGTCTGCACCAGTTGTTTCTCCCTCTTAATATAAATTTTCATAGATATAGCTTAAGTACTATCATAATGAAATGTTGTGATACTACTTGCAGCCGCAGCAAAATGGCCATGTGTATTGAGGCGCCATGCTGCGGTATGCACTATTGTTCGCCATCGGGCATGGGTGTTTGTGTTGTCCTTAGCATATGTTAGTCTAAGTTAGTTTGTAAGTCTTAGGGACTGATGACCCCATAGTTAAGTCTCTTAAGATTTACAAACATTTGAACATTTGATTTTCCTACTTGTAACCCCTATGGCACCCCTTAATAGTTGAATTTTGAAAAATACCGCAACATGTGTCTTTTAAATTCCAACCATGAGATTTACATTATAGAATTGTCATGTGTTCGGCTGAATCATTTTATAATTACTCAATGATATTTTGGTAAATAGACCCTTTGCCTTCTGCAGGTGATACTTGACTGCTCCAGAGAGTACCTGAGAGTTGAAAATAGTTTGGCAAAATTTCATGGACAATTTATGATTTGAGCCAGGTGGACACCCAAGATAACATAAAATAGATATTCCTCAACAAGATAAGTACTGAATAATGCTGAGTGGGGTGGGGGGGATGTTGATTTAAAAAATTAAGGGAGGATTAGGAAACACACACACACACACACACACACACACACACACACACACACACACAAAGGGAGAGTGAGAAATTACTAATGAATAAGTGAGTTATTGTTGGTGGTCGGGGAAAGGTTTTGACCAGAAGGACGTGGGGAGGAGAGGACATGTTAGAGGCAAGTTTCCTTCTCCGTAGCTCTGAGGGACTGGTGCTAGCTGGGAGTATCCAGATGGCATGTGCAATGGGGTGTGGCTTGTGGTAAGGTTGCTGGAATCATTTTGGAGGATTAGATGGATCGTTCCATAGATCCGTGTTGAGGTTATCCTCATGGATGTGAAATATGTCATTTTTTTAAAATATAATATTACTGATACAGGAACATACACTTTTTACAAGCTGATAAAAATACTAATAGTATGAATACAGATACATGCATCATTTAGTTATATTTAAGAATTTGTCAGTGGAGTAGAACTAGTTGGCCACTAGAAAGTCTTTTATTTTAAGCTCCTCTTAAACTGATCTTTATTTGTAGCTAATTTTTTATGGTTGTTGGTAAATTATTGAAAATGTGTGTTCCTGGAGCTTCACTTCTATTCAGAAAGTTGGGCTGCCTGAGAATTTTCTTAGACATTATTTTGAGCCACACAAGATCACAAGACAGCTATCCGACATTACTTATTAAGTCAAAGATAGTGATTCTGACATGAGGCAAAGTGTTAGGAAATGACGATACAGATATCCCACAGCTCAGGATAAATTCAGTGTTCCAGCACAAAAAAAATGTTCAAATGTTTGTTAAGCTTATGGGACTTAACTACGGGGTCATCAGTCCCTAAACTTACAAACTACTTATTTACTACCTTATACTAAGGACGGCACAAATATCCATGCCCGAGGGGGGATTCGAACCCCCGACCGTACTGGCCGTGCAGACCGTGACTGAAGCGCCTCAGTCCCCTCGGCCACCGCGGCCGGCGTTCCAGCACATCTCAACAGAGTAAAAGGCTATGGAAGTGCTAATTTCAATACAAGGTTAAAGATCCACGACCAGAATGAGCACCAGCCATCAATAGCTGCAGAATGTAGGGCTGACAGTTCGTTCCCATGGCAAGAAGAAGTGAACATCAAGGCACTGCTCTCCTAAGGAGGGGCAGTTTTGCAAATGAATCTCTGGTAGACAGCAATAATTTGGATTGGTGTATGAAGAGTTCAACTTGAAACAAAAGGTCCTGGTTTGAAGGCCCACCTTGGTTGTACACACTCCATCCAGTCAGTCCATTCTGTGCACTAGTATGTGTGTAACAAGTCCTAAATCATTGCTTAATTTTAACTAGTGTTTGATAATCGACCAGCTACGTCCTATGGAATTGTTATGCAACAATTTAGGTTCTCTCTCCAGCAGCCTACCCTCCAAATTATATGGAAAAAATTCAATTTTAGCAAATTTTCGGTTTTACAAACAGATGAGCACATCAAAATAGTGCAGAATCTGGACAGGTATCAGTCCCATAATTTTTCAGCAAAGATGATGATGATGATGATGATGATGACACTCAATAAACAATCACATCACTATGATGAATTTGCTCATTTGAAAACCCAAGAGCTTATTGTTAGTTCATTTCACTAGGAAAGACAATGGCATCAAGTCATACTCTGTTTCCACGATGTATGTTGGCAACATTTTGGAAGATACTCATTTTTTAAATTTAATTTTTATTTATTTATTTCCATTAACATTATACATTCTACTTACTAGTCACAGTCCTGCTTATCTTCTCAATTTGTCTGGTCAGTTCTTCCTGTTTTTCAGGATTTTCTGTAGTGCACTTCGTTGCCAGAAGTTGTTTCACCTGGGATATTCCCATATTTAACCTTTCTGAAAGCAAAAGTAAGAATTTATAAACACTTTATTCAATATCATAGCAGCTACATAAATGGAGAAGTAAAATAGCAATGACTACAAACAACTGTTGGCACAAATAAGGTGGCAAATTTTCAGATAAACTAAGTGCAAATCTAATAAAATGTTGACTCAGTTTTTTATCACTTATTAGATACCCCACATGGAACATGCAATAAAGTTATTTACAAACATCAGTTTCTATATTGTTATAACTGCTCGAGTGAGCTGAAATAAAACCACTGGATGCATATGTACCACTAATTAACATTGATATATTTTTGTGGATGGCATATGACAACCTCAAGAAAGCTCTGTCAGTGCTTACTAACAGAAATAAGCACTGACAGCCAGTGTGATCACTGTTAAACAAGGTGGACAATGTCTAGAATTAAAAAGTGCTGTAGATCTCTTATTACAAGAGGTATCAAGTATAACAAAGGCAATAAATTAATGGATGGCTGGGGGACGGATGGGGGTTTTGGGCGCACAACAGCTAGATCTTCAGCACCCAAATAAATTTAAAAAGTGAGGAGTGTGAATAACATTGGAGAGAAAACCAACTACGAAAAGAAAAGAAATTCAGCACAAAATATAAGTACAGCTGAAGCAAAACGCAAAAGGGAAATGCAGCTGGTGAAAGTGAGAGATTATTCCATTATGGGAAACGTTGGATCCTTATATTTAAGCAGCATAAGTGAGTGTCAGTTTGTCGCCAATAGAACTGCACATGCGCGGAGCTGTTGTCAAATTCCATAAGCAACTATGAGCATGCGCAGTTTTGCAGCTTATGTATGTGTCAGTTTGTTGCCGATAGCTATTATAAACATTTCTCCGTGAAGTAACTGCGAGAGAGTAATGCTCTGTGCTAGAGTAGATCAATATTCCTCCACTGTGCTCTACTTTGAGCAATTTAACAAGTAAAAGGGGGAAATCCCATGGGGCAGTAAGCAAAGGGGCGTCCTCGCCTCCTGCCCTGGGTAATTCAATTTGAATTAGCAGCCACCTTGCACAGAGTTTTTAATCACAATTCATAATATCTAGAACAGCAGTCAATTCTGTTGACTGCTGGGTTTTTACTAGTGGCAATAAAAACAACTAAGCAGATGACCATGGCTAGCTGGTGACAGGGATAAAAAGGGCGAGCCAGCCGATCTGCAAGACATTAAAACCTCCAGCCTAAGAGGTTAGGCCAGATCTGACACAAATCACATATCTAAACACATTGCTCACACTCGCCTCATCATCATCTAATATAGAAGGCAGATCACCGCTAAGATTTGCCTCTATCCTCTGTGTGTGATATAAACTACACTCAATTTAAATCATCACAAATTGGGGGTTCCTCTTGTTGAAATAAAAAGCTGTGTGTAATTGGATAGTGCCCGATTCAGAGGTGGGTAAGGGCTACTTCATCTCACCTGAGAGGCTGGGAGGAGGATCACTATGGACGGACAGTGGGCTTCAGCAATTCAGATTGTTATTTGCCACTGAAAGCCATTCTTCCTCCCACAATTACAGGGACTGCTGCCATAAAAAAGAAGTGATATCCTGCACAGGAATTGGGCACATTGTCATTTCAGGTGTTCCGCAAGCCTCTTTGGCAGCCTGATCAGCTTCTTCATTCCACTGACTACCCACATGCCATAGCACCCAGCAAAACACCACCACCTTCTCACATGTTGCAGCAATGTCAGAGATGGACAAGGCTCTTGCAAAGACTGCAGAGTACTAAGAGAATCAGATCAAAGCAGAAATAGTTGTCCCTGTATGCAACGTATCAGCTGTAGTGTCCCTGTATGCAATGTATCAGCTGCAGTGCCTAACAATACAGTTATGGAACACAATAGAACAGCCAATGGAATCCCTTGCTTGGCGGTATCAATATACACCACTGTAAAACCACGATGTTTTAGATAAAACATGGACTGAAAAGTAAAATCAGAAGTTTCATTTTTCCTGAAACTCATCAGATCTCAATCAAGTCTGGGCCTCTGGAGAAGCTAAGGGGAAATACTGCTTTAACCATGTTGTAGAATAGTAAAACAGCCACTTCCATTTCAGAAGGCAATCTCTCGTATGAATCCCATATGGCCTCATTGCTCAGAGGCCGAGCAATGGTATGGTATGCTGGTGTGAAAGATGTGGACAGTGTTTTATTTGACTGGCACACCATGAGTAGCCGTCGCAGGATGTACACTGGCGGCTCCGCAGCCTCAGTATGAAGGCTTGGTATGGTGCTGGTCCTAAATGCTCCAGTGGCCAGCTGAATTCCTCCATGGTGTAATGTGTCCAAAATCTTTAAATACAATGGCCGTGCTGACCCATACACCCGTAACCAAGAGGAGATCGCATGAAAGCTCTGTACAAACAAATTCTGTCTGTTCCCAAAGATGGATGGCTAAGACTTTTAATATTCCCAATTCTTTGAGACACAATGTCTCTAGGTCCTTAAGATGTGGTAAACATGAAAGTTTGGAATCAAATGTGAGAGCCACCTCACAGTGCCTTTAAAAGTCAGAACAGAGCCCTTCATCTGCAGTTCTGGAAAATTAAAAACAGTACGTGACCTGTTAAAAAGAACAGACACAGATTTCTCGGTTGAGAACTTAAAACCAATCTTCCCTGCCCATTCACCCAACTGTCGAAGAGTTATCTGCAACTGACTTGTAGCTGTTGCTAGGTTTGAATAAGAGCCCAAGGCATAGAAGTCACCCACAAATAGAGATCACTGGACAGGACTTTTCACAACAAAAGTAATACTGTTAATTGCTATGGCAAACAAAGTCACACTTAAAACGCTACCTAGAGGGACTCCATTCACCAGCTCAAAGCGATCAGAGAGGGTATCAGTGACTCTGTATCTACAACCATGTGGAGATAGGAATGAGTGAATAAAATGAGAAAGAAAATCACAAAAACCCCAGTCATAGAGCTTCTGAGGATAAGATACCACCAAGTAGTATCATAGGCCTTATCAAGATCAAAAAATATACCCAAAAGGTGTTGCCAATGCAGGAAAGCCTGTTGTATAGCCACCTCCAGGAAGGTCAGGTTATCAAAGGTGGAGTAATTTCTGCTGAAACCACACTGAATGCAGCTGAGAAGCTGCCTGAATTCCAGCATCCAGACAAGGTGACTGTTAATCATCCCCTCTAAGATCTTTCCCACACAGCTAGTGAGAGCAACACTGTGATAACTACTTGGACACGTGCCATCTTTCCCAGCTTTTAAAAGTGGAATTAAAATGGCCTCCCTCCACGAGTAAGGCAACTGACCTGATGTCCAGATGAAATTAAAAAGGTTGAGGAGGATTTCCTTGTTCTCCCTTATGAGGTGTCGTAAAATGCCATAGTGGATACTATAGTGACCTGGGCATCTTTGCTGGACCTGGAGTCCAAAATTCCCCTCTCAGCAGCCACCTGGTGGTGCTGGAAAGCTGGATGGTAAGTGACAGTGGCAGTTACTGTAGTAAAATAGACCGTCATGGTCTGGACAATGTCTTGCAGGCTGGTCTGGGAGAATACCATTACCCATTACAGCTGCTATAGGACACCTGCTACCTCTCCATGATATCCTCCTGATGGCTTCCCATTGGGGGGTTGGGTTATTTGGTTGGGACAGTGGAACTAAACTGCTTGGCAAATCTAAAGTGTCCAGTCTGCCCTGCTAAGAACCCAACGAGACGTCTGTCTTTCGGGTTTTACTCTGTCTGAAAGATGAGTCCAAATTGGGAAGTGATTACTACCATGCAGGTAGCAAAATGGGTAAGGGCTGGAGAGCAAAGTAACAGATCAATGACAGAGAATGAGTCTGTTTTGCAGTGCAGAAGTGTGTGCTCTGACCTGTATTTAATAAATTGGCACTTCAAGACAAGAGAAGCCCCTCAACTGCTCTAACCTGGGGCAGATAGAGATAGAACCCCAAAGCACATTATGTGCATTAAAATCACCACAGAGAATGAATGTGTGGGGGAGCTATGTAAGGTCTTCCAGAGCTTCTTCATTGAGGGCATCATGTGGTGGCAGATGCAGTGAGCAAATAGTCGGTGCCGCACATGCTTCGATACTGCAAATGTTTGTAGGTTAGTGTTGAGAGAGATGGGTTCAGAGTGGAAGGCTGTGTTGATTAAAACAACCATTCCCCCCTATACCTCTCTCTCTCTCTCTCCACTAATGTTGTTCTTTCTGTGGAAACGTATCTCAGGGTTATCAGAGGGCTTGAAATTTGTCTTCTTGAGACAGATACACAGAGGTCATCCTCGAGATAATAAGCACAGTCCCCCCATGGGTCCTAAATCCCTACAAGTTCCATTTCAATATTCAAGCCACCTATCAAGGCAGTTTCACCTTTTCCTGACGGGACTGGGAGCCTGTAACGGATGAAGGATCACCCTTGGGGTGACATGTTTGCGTCAGTGGAAGATCAATCTTGGGTCGAGTCGATTGTCCCAGAAAAGCATCAAACTCCACGGGCTCTGGAGCTGATTCGCATGACACATCAAGCTGAATGACGTCATCCAGGTCTGACTCTTTGCTTACGGTCTTAAACTCAGCCTCTTCTTTGTTCTTCTTCGGCCTGTTTCCTTTTTGTTCACTTCAACAACTGTAGTGGTAGCTAGCCTTGTCTTTGGAATGGCTTCCAGCATAGAAGGTAACAGGAGCTCTCCAATTTCAGTAGCAGTACCTCGATCCACAATTTTTGGAAGGACTACAGGTGCTGAAACATCTGATGCATTGCATGTGCACTGGCAGGAGCAGGTATCAGTGCTGACACTAGTGACCAGACTGCGTAGATTCATCAGTTTTTGGAGCTGGCTTTTGAAGCACTGTTGTGAAAGGGGTGGTAAATGATGGTGGTTGTATGGCCTTCTAGATCTTTTTCACTGCACCATGTGAAATGTGCTTTGAGGTCTTGATCTCCTGGACCTTACATTCTTCAAGGTATACTGTACATGATCTAACCACCGGGCAATCTCCAGAACAGCTGACACAATTAAAGGGCGGTGAGAAATCGTCCCCATCATGAGCGGACTGACCACATTATCCGCAGGTTTGCTGTCCATTACATCCCAAGGTGGTGTGTCTAAAACACTGACATTTGAAGCAGCACATTGGGTTTGGGACATACGGCTATACGTTTAATCGAAGGAAACTTGCCTTAACATATTCTGGTAGCTTTGGAATGTTGGAGGTCAAGATAAAGGACTCAGATTTAACCAACTCACCATCCACCCTCTTCATAATGTTTTGAACATCCACAATACCCTCAGAGCCCATTCGTCCTTCAATTTCTCTTTGGGAATTTCAACAAGGTCTCTACATGTAATCACACCCTTGCTGTAATTTAAGGTGTTGTGGCGGTCAGTTTCAATGGCGTATTCTCCAAGCTGCTTGGCTTTAGTAAGATTTGAGGCCTGTTGGGAGTTAGCTGTCTCAACCAACAATGTTCCGTTATGCAACCTTTTCACTGATTTGAGATTACCTGCTATGCCCTTAAGACCCTTTTGTATATAGAACGGTGGCATCTTTTTGAACGAACCTTCTTTTTGTTTAATGATCAGAAAGACATTTTGGTTAGCGCCATGTGCTCTGTTACTCATTGCAATACTCTTATCAAATGCTTTATCTGAAGGACTGGCAACTCTAGCCCTGTTTTTGGATTAGGTGTTATTACCTCCCAGTAGTACACCCATTCCACTAGCAGGTGGAAAATTTCTCGATAGATCCATCTCGATCACAGGAGTAGCTAGGAAACTAAATGTCCACCTCGACAGAATCCCTAATGCCTAGTATCCCCACAGGTTGCCTTCTTGCAACTGCTCCCCCTCATAAGCCATGCATCCCATCAGCACGCAGCTCACCTTAGGATTGAGAGGTTTTTTACAGAGGTATTTCCTTCCTCGTGACCCAAGCAGTCAAGCCACGATCCCCATTCCCTAGTACACACAATGTTTCACTGCCAAACCACATGGTGGTCGCTGAAGCATACCCAGAGGTTACGGGTATTTAGCCACACGGTAATCCTCATTACCAACAAACACTGTCTGCCTGTGACCATTCATGTGAATGGACAGTTTGTTGCTGGTCATTCCCACATAGAACACTAAACACGCCTTGGTGCATGGCCAGCACATCTTGGCACAATGTTACACCGTCCGGGTTATCTGGATACTTCCCACTGACACCAGTCTTTCAGAACTCCGGAGATGGGAACTTGCCCTTCAGCATATTCTCTCTTCCCGTTGCCCACCTGGTCTCAACCTCCGCTAAATTCAAATTCCCGCTCATCATCTTGAACATCTTTGCCTCGATTCTCTGGACAGAGCCTCTGCCTTAAGTGGTATCTCTGTCCAACTTCTTTGCTTACTACAGTATGCCTGCCTAGGTGTGCTTGCGTTTGTGTGTGTGTGTGTGTGTGTGTGTGTGTGTGTGTGTGTGTGTGTATTTGTTTACCCTCCTTCTCTCCCCCCCCCCCCCCCCCAAGGTAAATCTTTCCTGTCCCGGGATTGGAATGGCTCCTTACCCACTCCCTTAAAACCCTGATCATTTCCTTTTCCCTTTCCTTCCCTTCTGCCTGAAGAAGCTGCTAGGCTGCGAAAGCTAGCGTTTGTGTGTATGTGTGTGTGTTCTGTTTATTTGTGCTGCTGTCACACCTGTGCTCCTTCCCCTTGTGAGTAATCTTTGTCTATTTTATATACTGCCACAGAAGAACACCAACAGTAAAGCGGCCGAATGGCCTGGTGAATAGAGCAGTGGACTCTGGTGCAGAGGGTCCTGAGTTCGAGACTCACTGTATATGAAAATTTTAATTTCAATATTCAGTTCTATTTCAGTTCTATTATGTTCTAGTAACTTCTTGATTTATCTGTAAACTATGTTCTAGAGGTTTCTCGAAGTTTCTTTGTGTGTATATAAGATGTAAATCTTCCACTAGAGGCAGTCTGCTCCGTGCTCTTGTATGCGAGTGAACTAGTGAATAAAGCTTAGTTGAACTCAATCCAGCGTGTCGGTAAGTACGAGGACATCCGATCCCTGTCAGCTATGTGCCATTATTCTGGTGAAGGCGCGGGAACCCGACTCCTGATGGCATGAATCTTTAACGGCACAGTGGCGCCTATCAGATCATGAGAGAGCTGCCATCTACGAGGCGAGAAGCCTGAATTCAAGCCATATTCCACCGAAAGGAGTTTGTCCGAGCGGGAAGAAGAGGGAGAAGAAAGAGGAGGAGGAGAACAAGAAGAGGGGCTCGACATGACCGCAACTGTGTGCCAACATGTGACATCCTGCATTGTTCTCGGGAGATGATGAACGAGACCCACACAAGTGGCTAAAGGAATACGACCACATCGCTAAGTTCAACAAATGGGACGACACTGTAAGTCTCGCTAATGTATTCTTCTCCCTAGATGGAACCGCGAAGCAGTGGTATGAGAACAATGAGGACAAGTTAACCAGCTGGGAGACATTCGAGACAGAATTGCAGAAGTACTTTGGAGACGCACAACGACAGAAATCTCAAGCTGAGGAGAAATTGAAATGCAGAGCCCAGTGTCCTACACAGACGACGAAATTATACATTCAAAATGTCTTAGAGCTCTGTAAAATAGTCGACCCTGGCATGAAGGAAGAACAGAAAGTAGCCCATCTCATGAAGGGGGTAGCTGAAGAAATGTACCAGGGACTTCTACTAAAGGAGATTTCTACAGCAGGAGACTTCATAACATGGTGCCAACGCATTGAGGCGATGCATCAGAAACGTATTGGACGCAAGATGTATCGACGACTACCGAACGTCGTATCAATGGCTGGAATGGAGGAAGACACAGACCTTACTGACACCATACACCAAATAGTGCGAGAAGAAGTTCAGAAGGCACTAGGAGTGTATGTCGAACCACAAGCCGATAAACTTCAGGAGATCATAAGAGAGGAAGTACTACAGATGTTGGCTCCAATCTCTCGACGCCCAGTTCCGCCAAAACAAGCAAAGCAGCCGACGCCAAGGCAAATGTTCGCACCCACAACTCAACGTGAGGAACCCATGTATACTCCAAGGAAGACTGATGTCTGGAGAACCGAGGATAACCAGCCAGTATGTTTCCACTGCGGGAGACCGGGACATGTGATGCGCTACTGCCGGGAAAGGCGGCAGGTATTTAATGATGGCCCTGACAGCAGACGCCAAATTGAAATGAGCCGACGCCAACCCCTGGACGACGAGGTAGTAGAGGACGGTTTCCAGAATCGACGTAGGTCGACATCACCGTGAGCTAGCCGCTGGAGAGGATGCTCATCGACACGCCGAACTAGATCTCCGTCGCCATTTAGAAGCTCCAGCCGATCACCTAGCCGCCGTAGCCTGGAAAACTAAAGGGCGCAACCTTCGTTGGGGGGTGAGGCCGCCGAAGAGGAAAATCCTCCGCCGTCGATCACTACAAAGATGACAGGGAACTACATCGAGGTGCTCATGGATGGCTGACGAGCCCAAGCTCTTGTGGACTCTGGAGCATCATTTTCAGTTATTTCGGAGAAGTACCGCCGCCATTTGAAGAAGACCATGTTCGCTGACAGCAAAATCACTCATCTAAAGGTGGCGAATGGGAAGTAAGTACAACCTGTAGGGAGATGCATTATTCGAGTCAGTATAGATAACCATACCAAGCCATTTCAGTTCATTGTTTTACAAGAGTGCAGTCACGTCATTCTCGGCTGGGACTTTTTGAAGGCTTCACAAGCAATTATAGATTGTGGTCGTTCAGAGATAATGTTAGACGAAATAGCTTGTGGGGAAGAAGACAAAAACTCCAGTGAGTGGAGGTTATGTGTGTTAGATGAAGTGATTGTTCCTGCAGCCAGCACTCTAAAGGTAACTGTTGTATGTCATGCTGCACATCAGCCCATGGACCTCATAGTGGAATGTAACAGAAACATACCACTGGAGAAAGACTTGGTTATTCCAGCCTCTATTGTTTCATTTAAGAATGGAATTGGTGAACTGTGGGTGGTTAACTGCTGCCAAGAGCCGCAAATCCTTCCAAGCAGCATGTGTATAGCCAATGCTGAGCCGTTAATTGGAGAGCACCCCTGCGCCATGGATACCTCTCACAATGAGTCCACAGGCAACATTAGTACTACCACAGTGAGACGAGATGTTTCTGCTCGACTGTCGCCTGATCTAACAAAAGAACATCAGAAGAAGCTACTTGCTGTTCTACAAGAGTTTTCTGAGTGTTTTGATCCGTGGGTGAAGAGCAAATTAAACAAGCTGCAGGTGAAACACCGAATTAACACCGGCGATCATCAGCCAATCAGTCAAAGAGCCTATCGTGTTTCAGCCACGGAATGTCGTATAATCCGCAAGAAGTAGACAAAATTATGGAGGACGACATTATTCAGCCATCTCAGAGTCCATGGTCATTGCCAATCGTTCTCGTTAGGAAGAAAGACGGAAGTTGGCGGTTCTGTGTCAATTACAGGAAACTCAATAAGATAACTAAAAAGGACGTTTAACCTCTTCCCCGAATCGACGATACGCTGGACTGTCTAAAAAAGAGGCCAAGTATTTTTCTACCATGGATCTGCACTCAGGATACTGGCAAATAGAAGTAGACGAGGCTGATCGTGAGAAAACCGCATTCATCACACCAGAAGGCCTTTATGAGTTTAAGGTAATGCCATTCAGCTTGTGCAATGCACCAGCAACTTTCGAACAGATGATGGATAATCTTCTGTGTCACCTCAAATGGACAATATGTCTCTGCTACTTAGACGACATCATAGTATTCTCGGAGACTTTTAATGAACACATCAATAGATTGAGGACAGTACTTGAGTGTCTTAGGCAAATGGCCTAAAACATAATGCAAGAAAGTGCATGTTGGAGTTAAAGAAATCCAAATACTTGGACATCTTGTATCCAATGATGGTGTGCGGCCAGATCCAGAGAAGGTGAGGTCTATAACGGAATTTCCCATTCCTAGAAATACCAGTGATGTAAGGAGCTTCCTTGGATTATGTTCCTATTACCGACGTTTTATCAAAGTCTTTTGTGTCAAGGCCAGGCCACTCCAAGAGTTACTAAAAGCTGATGCAAAATTCACTTGGGGTGAACCACAAGAAGATTCTTTCAACATACTGCGAGAAGCTCTTACAACTGACCCTGTACTTGGTCTATATGACGAGAGAGCACCCACAGAATTGAATACCGATGCCAGTGGGTATGGAATTGGCGCTGTTCTGGTACAAATTCAGAATAGAAAGGAGACAGTACTAGTGTATACTTCCAGGACACTTACAAGAGCCGAGAAAAATTACTCAACGACTGAACGTGAATGTCTTGCTGTTGTTTGCGCCATTTGCAAATTTCGACACTATCTCTATGGGAGACCATTTACAGTTGCGACAGACCATCATTCACTTTGTTGGTTGACGGGCCTTAAGGACCCATCAGGACGACTCGCCAGGTGGGCACTACGTCTTCAGGAATATGACATTACCATAGTATACAAAAGTGGAAGGAAACACCAAGATGCTGATTGCCTTTCAAGGAACCCGCTTCATCAGGAAGACGATAGGGATAGTGATTGCCTCTCTGTACTCCGTGACCTTTCTGATGAACAGAAGGACGCCAAGTTATTGCAAATCATGCGTGCCTTAAATCGATCGGAGGAGGTGAAAGGAGTTTTTAAGTTAATTGATGGGGTACTTTGCAAGAAGAACTTTGACCCATTTGGAAAGAGGTGGCTGCCAGTGATCCCAAAACACATGCGCTTAGATATCCTACAGAAATTTCATGACGCCCCTGAGGCAGGTCATTTGGGATTTATCAAGACTTATGATAGAATCCGCAAAAGATTTTTCTGGCCAGGGTTGTTTAGGACTGTTCGTCACTATGTACCACACTGCCGAGAGTGCCAGAGGAGGAAGGCAGTTCCTCAGAAGCCCCTTGGACCCCTCATACCAATCCCACCAGCAGAAGCGCCGTTTCAACGTGTTGGGATAGACCTCCTCGGACGGTTTCCGACATCTGCTAGCGCCAATAAGTGGATTATTGTTTGCACCAATTATTTGAGTTGATATGCCACTACAAAAGCTGTGAAGACGGGTGAAGCAACTGAGGTAGCCAAATTCATCGTGGAGGACATCATATTGAAACACGGAGCCCCAAGATCAATAATCACGGATCGAGGAAAAGCTTTTCAATCAAAACTTGTGGCAGAGATAAACAATCGGTGCAACGTTACACATCACGTGACGACTGCTTACCATCCTCAAACGAATGGGCTCACTGAACACCTTAATAAAACTTTGGCTGACATGATGTCTATGTACGTCAATATTGAGCAAAGCAACTGGGATGAGATGCTACTGTTCGTGACGTTTGCCTACAATACCACCAAGCAAGAGACCACAGGATTCACGCCATTCTTCTTGGTGTATGGACGTGAAGCAACGACGACGATGGACACTGTGTTTCCATTTCATCCTGATGACGTGGACGATGATTATGTTGGCCAGTTGTTAATTAGGGCTGAAGAATCTCGGCAGTTGGCTCGACTCCGCACACTCCAGTCCCAAGAAAAGATTGCCGGAGGTATGACTCGGGCCATCGCCTTGTTCTGTTCCAGCTAGGAGACCTCGTGTGGATCTTCACTCCTATCCGGAAAGTTGGTCTATCTGAGAAGCTACTCAGACGTTACTTTGGGCCATATAGAGTTGTGAGACGACTATCTGATGTTACATACGAAGTTGAGGATTACGGTCCATGTTCTTCAAATTAAGCCATATAGGGATCCCTCAACTCAGGGGAAATTCGAAGCTCCATCACGCCTCAACAGAAGCCGTGATGGTGATGCGACGTCTAAGAAGTCCTCAGTCAACGCAGACACCAGCCATCGGGAGTTGGAGTACACCGGACCGACAACCCGTTCCCAGACTAGGACGACGTAACATCGAGATGCTGTTCTCTTCAGGAAGGAACAATGTCACATAAGAACACCAACAGTAAAGCGGCCGAATGGCCTGGTGAATAGAGCAGTGTACTCTGGTGCAGAGGGTCCTGAGTTCGAGACTCACTGTATATGAAAATTTTAATTTCAATATTCAGTTCTATTATGTTCTAGTAACTTCTTGATTTATCTGTAAACTATGTTCTAGAGGTTTCTTGAAGTTTCTTTGTGTGTATATAAGATGTAAATCTTCCAGCTGGAGGCAGTCTGCTCCGTGCTCTTTATGCGAGTGAACTAGTGAATAAAGCTTAGTTGAACTCAATCCAGTGTGTCTGTACATACGAGGACATCCGATCGCTGTCAGCTACGTGACAATATATATTTTTTCCTGCTAGGAATTTTTCGTCTATAATATATATTTATTTAGATATTTGTGACTCATGGTGCAAAAATAACTAAAGATATGGTTTTGTGATTTTGTACAGAAGTACAATCAGTTTGAACCTCTGAATCTTGATAAAGGATAAATATACAGAAAATATTTTTAAAGTGTTTTGAGAATATCATCTTAGAAACACATGGCAACAATTTCAATAATTTTAATGAATAGAAAATACTGATTTGTCCATCCCCACATTTCATGATTTTAGTTCCAAAAATCATGATTTTTTAGAACCACCCATAAGTAACTGGTACGGTACTTTTGTAAGCCATATTAAAAAAAGGGCTCCACGAAGAGTGTAATATTTAAAACTTTGAGGTTGTACTGTAGGACAACTACTTCTAATATGTATACAAATTATCACTACACCAAGGGCTATCCAGAACCCTTTACCCCCTAACTGTGTGATGAACATAGACATGGGCCCCTGAAGAAGTGCCAGTTCACACATGCCCTTTACAAATATATGAATACCACACACTGCTATGCGTAGCATGATAAGCATTTTTTGAGCAGGAGCAAGAACATTTCTGCAAAGTATGCTCCTGTGGAAATCTTACATCGAGATTTTTAATGTACGTGTTTTCTATGTCAATTTTTATGCATACCAAGTTTACTGAATTACCGGGTTACAAACATGGACACTGAATTCATGCAGTACAATTAAATGTGTTTTAACTGCATCTTCTATTGACCATAGCTCTCACTGTTAGAGCAGTTCAGAAGCACTGATATGTTTAAGTATATTTAAACTTTATTGAAAGTTCCATGTTGCAGATAGTAATATAAAATAAAAAATTATAAGAAAAGATGTGTAAACTGAACACAGGCTGCATAATTTGTAATGTAGGCTGGTAGTGCACCCACTACGCTGTTAACATTGAATGTTGTGTTATTTATACTAACATACTTTTCTTATACTGTAATCAGAAATATTTTGTGTTCCTGTTCTCTTTTGCTATGGTCCATTCACATGGAATCTTTTAGGAGTATTTTTCTTCGCACACATTTTGAACAAAATTAATGAGACTCTACTCAAGATCTCCTCTTGCTTTTAGTTCAAGTTCATGTCGTATAAAAAGGATTTGTTTACAGTTAGTAATTAATTATAAACAAATAATAATAATAATAATAATAATAATATAGTGAGGACAGTTTACAACTGACCACAAAGACGTGGCGATGAGCTGCGACAGGCACATACAAAAGACACACATATACAACACATTCAGCTATCGGCCATGGTCTTCTTCAGAAAATAGAACACTCACACAATCACACAGACACACAACACAGTCATACAACCATCACCTCCAACTGCCACACTTCGAATCACGCTCCGCAGCGAATCGGGGACGGGAGGGGAGGGGAGAGGGGATAGGAAGGTTACGTCACGGTGGTGGGGATGGGTTAGATGGAAATAACAAGATGCAGCTTAGGAATGGAGTGGGGAGGTGGGTGAGGGGAGAAAATAAAATAAAGTAAAATAAATATATATAGAAAATGCATGCACACTACTAGTACACAAGACCACACACACACACACACACACACACACACACACACACACACACACACACACACACACACTCACGATCGCACATTCGCACACCACTCAAAATTGGCGAGGTTTGGGATAGAGAGGTAGGAACTGTAAGGTATGGAGAAAAAATACAGGGAAGTTATCGTAGGTTGAGGCCTGGTTGATTTCGGGATCGGAGAATGTATTGTAGGGATAACTCCAATTCTGTGCAGTTCAGAAAAGCTGGTGGTAGATGGGAGGATCCAGATGGCCCGGGTTGTGAAGCAGCTGTTGAAATCAAGCATATTCTCCGCTGCATGCTGTGCCACAGGGTGGTCCACTTTGTTTTTGGCAGTGAGCTGGGTTTCAGGGTGGCATAAGGATGAACTAGGATGTTGTGAAGGTTGGGAGGGCAACGGAACACCACTTTAGGAGGGGGTGGGAAGGATCTCGAGCAGGATGTCTCTTGGTTCTGGGCACGAGGATAGAAAATCAAAACCTTGGCAAATGATGAAATTTAGTTGTTCGAGACCAGGGTAGTACTGGGTGACAAGGGGAGCACTCCTTTGTGGATGGTTACTGGTGTTAGGAGGAGGATTTGGGGTGTGTGATGATATGGCACGGGAGATTTGTTTGCGGACTAGGTCTGTGGGGTAGTTTCTGTTTGTGAAGGCCTTTGTGAGACCTTCAGCATATTCAGAAAGGGAATTCTTGTCACTGCAGATATGCCGTCCACGGGTGGCCAGGCTGTAAGGGAGGGATTTTTTGATGTGGAAGGGATGGCAACTGTCAAAATGTAGGTACTGTTGGTGGTTGGTAGGTTTAATATGGACCGAAGTGTGGATGGAGCCATCAGTGAGGTGGAGATTGACATCCAGGAATGTGGCATGGTAGGTTAAGGAATACCAGGTGAAGTGGATGGGAGAGAAGGAATTGAGGTTCTGAAGAAAGGAGGATAGGGTGTCCTGGCCCTGAGTCCAGATCATGAAAATATCATCAATGAACCTGAACCAGGCCAGAGGTTTGAGGTTTTGGGATGCTAGGGAGGATTCGTCCAGACGGTCCATAAATAGGTTGGCATAGGAGGGTGCCATGCGGGTGCCCATGGCTGTGCCTTGGATTTGATGGTAAACTTTCCCCTCAAAGGAAAAGTAGTTGTTAAGTAGCATGAAATTGGTGAGGGTTATGAGGAATGAGGTATCAGGCTTGAGTTCAGAGGGACGTTGGGAGACGTAGTGTTCCAGAGCGGCAAGGCTCTGAAAATGTTGACGATGTACTGTATGATAGCTATGGTATAGCCATTCTTCTAATATGTACACAAATGATCACTAGTCAAGATCTATCCAGAACACTTTACCCCTTCACTCGGAGATGAATAGAATCTGAGATATGGGCCCCTAAAGAATCACAAATTCGTACGCGCCATTTACGAACATATTAATACTGTGCACTCCTGTAGGTAGTATGATTAATGTGTTTATGTATATAATTTCTATATATTTTATCTGTTTACACTCAAGAGTTCTGTTCATGATACAGAATACCGTTTTGGTTCTACAAGGAACAGATTGACTTGATATTAAGTCATCCACCTAGACAGTAAGATTTTTGTTACAAGGTTTTATACCTTTTAAAATACAATACAGAAAATATATATAAGATTAGAAATCAATAGTTGATGACTGGTAGGATACTCTACATGTATGTACTGCTTCTTATTCGGTGTTTCCGAAATACACGCCTATTGTCTTCAACATATTGTGAACACATTTCAATATCTGATATTGCCAGTGTACAATTTGATGACTTTCTGGTATTGACTCTCACTTTAATCAGTATAGACTAGACATGGGCAAAACCGATCTTTTCAGAGATTGGTTCAGAAATAGTCACTCACTGTGATGAACTAGCTCTTTTTCATGACTCACCAACTGATAAAAAACATAAAACGATGTCACATTGCTTTTTTGTCACTATATCTTTATCTGATTTGGCCATATTGAGAAAGAAGAAAGAGGAGTAATAATTTTATTGTATGGCCTTAATAGTTTCGAGAATTAAAATTTGTTACTTACACCTACATTAAAAATCAGAATGTATAACAGAATTTAAATATTTTTGCAGTTTAAGTAATTGGAAAAATAAAAAATGATTATTTATATATTTTTATACTTTCATTCAAAAAATACAATATTTTGCGGAATAAAATGATACTAGTTCCATATTTATACAGTGAGTAGTTTGCAAGTTTGAGTGAGTTAAAAGAAATGTGATATCGCGAGAGGTCCATGCAGGACATGGCAATTGCCGCGGCGAAATAGCCATGCGCACTAAGGCCGTGTCTTGCATGAGCGACAAAAGAGAGCGACAGCGCGCTATATTCAGCGATGCGATACGGCAGCTACAAGCAGCGACATTCGGCGACATGGCCGGGTGTCTCACGTGAGCGCGACAGATTCTCGCTACAAGATGATCGCTAGAACCGATCACCTGTTTCTAGTCTGGCACCGATAAACAGTAAACTAATGATAGCTTCAGAGTAATCAACAAAGGAAATAAGGCATCAAAAGAGTGATGTCCATTGAATTTACAAAGCGAGGAATGTTCGTGGACTATTTCATTCACAACTTCAAATACGAAAAACAGACTGTGAAGATCTCCAGCCAAATTCTTCGAAAATACAACGAGTACAGATGCTTTCGACTATGTCGTCAATGCATAATTTTATACAAGATATTTGTCTATCAAGTCAGGAAAGTGCGTGATATGGGCTTACAAAATCTCTCTTGCTCCTCTCATGTGCAAACTACAAGTCTTCAAGGAAAAATGAGTAGGATCTTTTTTGCCGAAATTTTATGTAGTTTAATTTTGTACAGTAACGCATTTTTGTTACAGACAGCAGATTTCCTGTTATTAAGAAAAAACAAGTAAGATTAAATACATATGTTCCATCTCGAATACTATTCGGAACAGGACATTTGTCCATATGACCGTTTCTGTTGCTTCAGATGATTGTTTCTGTAAGCAAGCTGCAAGGTTTATCAGAATACCAGAACATAGTGATGCGCGGAGTCACTTTGTTCGGTGCCATGCGGTTCGCCAGAGGAGTGGGGGGGAACCGTGAGCAGCTTGCCACACAGACAGCTCGGCAGGCGAGCGGAGTCGGGAGAGTGATGGGGAGATGCGAATCAGTGAACCAGTTAACTCAGTGACTCAGATAGCGATCTAATCGCCCCGATCGCCAGAGTTGTGCAGAGCAGCGATCCAGCGGGATTCGGAAACCGCACAATCGCCGAATCCTACTGCTTGCGCGACTCGCCGACTCTTGACTCACCGATTCTAGTCTCGCAGCACGGTGGCACTGCACGTGTTTAGGCGCTAATTTTTTTGTAGTTTTATACTTGCGCATGGTCTATAGCACATTTATTTTGTAGCTTGGGAAACTTCTTAAACACGAAGCATGGGGGGTTGTTGCAACTCATTGCTGTCACCAGAGAGACTTTTCAGATCGGATGAGCTACCACTCTTTTTTTCGGATTCATACATGACTCACTAGTTAGAAGGATCTGGCTCTTTGAATCAGTTCAGGAGCGGATTGCCCATCTCTAGTATTGACGTAAAGGAATCGTAGGCTCTTACTATGATTGGAACTATAAAGTGGCAAGCAAACCACTGTGTTCTCAAATAATAAACATATTACTAACTTAGATTTAAGTTTTGTACTTTTATATCCATGATTATTTATATTGTGTTAAATATGTGTTTCTTATGTATTTATGTGTGTATTATTTCACATGAAATAGTCAATGCAATTTTCTTCCTTGATGAGGTGACAATGTATTCTTCTTAGATTAAGATACTTGATGATATCTTCATGAAATGAAGATAATTTAGAACAGGCAATTCTAATACATTTCTATTTATGTTAGTTAGTAAGTTTTAAATGATTAGTTGCTTTGGATATAGAAATTTTATTGTCTTTTCCTATGTTATTACGGTAGAAATGTGTCATTGAGATGGGAATAGGCAAGAGCAATTTCAAAGGACTATATCTCTCGTGGATTGTTCATCAGTCTCAGGTGGGATTTTACTCTCGTTCACTCACTTAAGGTGGGGGGTAAAGGAGGAGCGTGATGAATACGAGTGCACGATAGTGTAATAACTTGCTAGGTGCAAGTACACAGCAATAGAGAAGGAGTTATGAAGGGAAAATCACAAATAGGAATTATAAATTAGAGATGTTGAAGGATACAAAGAAGAGAGGTCAAAAGTAGTTGTACTTGGTGAACCACGTAAATGGTGTTGTTGGGAGTGACAGACCCACAAAGTGAGGCTGTTTCTCCTGTTAGGTACCCACAGTGTGGTCCTAACTTATGTAGGTGGGTGTGCAGTCCAATTGGAAGTGGCTGGCACCTTGGGTATGCAAGCATAGAGCTTGATACCCTAATTTTGTAGGTGTTTCTTTGGTCTGTCAAGAGACAATAAAAACTTAGTTCACAAATGTTGAACAGCCCAGAGGTGATTTCATTATTCTCAGATAAGTGTGCTATTTTTGGAAGTAATGTGTTTATTTTCAGACTTTTCTGAATGGAGTTCAAAGTACTGTTTTACCTTAAATTTGGGAATCTTCCAATATAATTTAATTTACAGAGGGTCATTAAGTTTAGAGTGGTACCATCCATTAAATACTTTAATTATCATAGTTCCTTTGAACTTCAAGAATTTTTAAATGATGATGCTACTATAGTGTGTTCCAGTTAGTCCTTCAACTGTTAGGGGTAAAACCCAGTGGGGCCCTGGGCAAGTAAGGCTAACAACCTGCTTCGCAGGTACTTCAATATCATGCTGGCAACAATCAGAGCAAAATGCCTCAGACCTTTGGAGGTGATGGAGTCCCACCTCTAATTGACAGACCAGGGATTCCTCCGATACGAGTTGGCAAATGAACTATGATGAGATGGGGAGATATTAATATCAATGGGGATTACAATGAAAAGAAGGTAGAACTGGCGGAGGTTTCAAGTAAGATGGGGTTAGATGTTTTAGCTGTTAGTGACGTTAGAGTAAGGGGAGAGAAAGAGGACAAAGTCGGAGAATACAAGGTCTACCTGCAGGAGTCAAAGTAGGAAAAGCACAGTGGGGTGTAGGGTTTTACATCGGGGAAGCAATCGAACCAAGGTATGTAAGGTATGTAAATGAACGACTGATGTGGATAGATTTGGCCATCTCCAGCAAGAAAATTAGGATTGTGGCAGTGTATTCACCCTGTGAAGGGACAGATCAAGATGAGATGGACAGATTTTACAATGCACTTAGTGATGTAGTTGTTAGAGTGAAGGATAAGGACAGTGTTTTGCTCATGGGTAGGAAATCGAACAGAAGGTTATGAAAAGGTTATGGGTAAGTTTTGAGAGCATATAGAGGCCAACAGGAATGGTAAACAGCTCTTGGATTTCTGTTCCAGTATGGGCTTAGTTATCACAAACTCCTTCTTTAAGCATAAGGACATTTACCGCTATACTTGGGAAGGAAGGGGAACCAGATCTATCATTGACTATATAATAACAGACCAGGAATTCAGGAAGACAGTCAAGGACACATGTGTTTTCAGGGGGTTCTTTGATGATACTGACCATTATTTAATCTGCAGTGAAATTGGTTTTGTGAGGCCAAAAGAGCAGAAAGTCAGGTCTATGTGTAGAAGGATAAGAGTGGAGAAGCTTCAAGACAAGGAAATTAGGCACAAATACATAACAATGATCTCGGAAAGGTACCAGTTAGTTGAATGTAATGATTTACAGTCACTGGAAGAGGAATGGTCAAGGTACAGGGACACACTGCTGGAAGCAGCTAGAGAATGTCTTGGAACTGTAGTGTGTAAAGGCAGGAAGAATCAGACAGCTTGGTGGAATGACACAGTCAAGGCAGCCTGTAAAAACAAAAATAAGGCATTTCAAAAATGGCTCCGTACTAGAAATCAGGCAGACAGAGAAAGTTACATTGAAGAAAGAAATAAAGCCAAATGGATAATTGCAGACTCCAAGCAGAAATCATGGGAAGACTTTGGAAACATGCTAGAAACTATGAGTCAAGCTGCGGGAAAATCATTTTGGGGCATAATTAGCAATATTCGAAATGGAGGGAAGAAGGAATTTACAAGTGTTTTGGACAGGTCAGGAAAGCTACTAGTCAATCCTGTGGATGCCTTGAGCAGATGAAGGACTATTTTGAAGAATTGTTGAATGTAGGTGAAACGTTCAATGATGTGTCAGATTTTCAGGTAGAAAGGCATAGGAACAACGATGGAAACAGGATCTCATTTGAGGAAGTTCAGAAAATGGTCAGTAGATTACAGTGCAATAAAGCAGTTGTGGTGGATGAAATTAAGCTGGAACTCGTCAAATACAGTGGAATATCAGGTCTCAAATGGTTACACAGGATAATTGAAAAGGTGTGGGAATTGGGACAGTTTCCGTCTGACTGGACGAAAGCGGTAATCACGCCAATTTTCAAACATGGAAACAGAAAAGATTGTAACAACTATCGAGGTATCTCTTTAATTAGCGTTGTAGGCAAAATATTCTCAGGTATTTGAAAGGAGAGTACGAGTATTAATTGAGGACAAGTTAGATAAAAATCAGTGTGGGTTTAGGCCTCTTAGAGGCTGTCAAGACCAGATCTTTAGCCTACGGCAGGTAATGGAAAAGTTTATGAGTGGAACAGAGAATTGTATCTATGTTTCATAGATCTGGAAAAGGCTTATGACCGTGTTCCTAGGAGGAAGCTACTGTCAATTCTTCAAGATTACGGTATAGGAGACAAACTTCTACAGGCAATCAAAGGGCTTTACGTAGACTGTCAGGCAGCAGTTAGAGTAGATGGGAAATTAAGCTCATGGTTCAAGGTAGTTTCAGGGGTAAGACAAGGCTGTAAGCTGTCACCACTGTTGTTCATACTATTCATGGATCATATGTTGAAAACTGTAGACTGGTAGGGCAGGATTAAAATAGGTGAAAACAAAATAAGCAGTCTCGCATATGCAGATGACTTAGTTGTAATGGACGATTCGATTGAAAGGTTGCAAACCAATATTTCAGAGCACGATCAGAGGTGCAAGGATTATGATATGAAGATCAGCATCTCCAAAATGAAAGTAATGTCTGTGGGAAAGAGATTCAAACAGATTGAGTGCCAAATAGGAGGAACAAAGTTAGAACAGGTAGACAGTTTCAAGTACCTGGGATGTATTTTCTCACAGGATGGCAACATAGCGAAAGAACTGGAATCAAGGTGCAGCAAAGCTAATGTAGTGAGTGCTTAGCTAAGATCTACTCTCTTCTGCAAGAAGGAAGTAAGTACCAAGACTAAGTTAGCAGTGCACCTCTCTATCTTTCGACCAACTTTGTTGTATGGGAGTGAAAGTTGGGTGGATACAGGTTACCTTATTCATAAGGTAGCGGTCACAGATATGAAAGGAGCAAGAATGATTGCAGGTACTAATAGATGGGAACAATGGCAGAAGGGTGTCCATAATGAGGAAATCAAGGAAAAACTGGGAATGAACACCATAGATGAAGCAGTTAGAGCAAACAGACTGAGATGGTGGGGTCATGTTACATGCATGGGAAAAGCAAGGTTACCTAAGAGACTCATGAGCTCGGCAGCAGAGGGTAAGAGAAGTCGAGGTAGACCAAGAATAAAGTACTTAGATTCGGTGCAGAATGATTTTGAAGTAAATGCATAACATTAGACGAGGCATCAATGTTAGCATTGAATAGGGAATCATGGAGGAGTTTTATTAGAGGTACTACGCTCCAGGCTGAACGCTGAAAGACATAATCAGTCTCTGATGATGATGATGAAAAAAATTGATATCTCAAGTCTGAGGGATTATGTAGAGTTACATTGAACACTACAACATCTTTTAACATCAACGAGGTATCTAAATATTAATTGATATTAGGCTTGCCCAGAACAGAAGCTGCCGCCAGAATCAATGTCTGTTACAGATTCGGGGGGAAAAGACAGCGCGAAGTAGTCTCGGAACACATACGAAGTAATTGAAGAAGGTTCCCCATGATCTAAGAGTAGCTGAGAAGGACAGAAAAGACAAATGAAGTGTTAATTCTTGTTGATTTTATATGTATGTTCAGGGTAATTTTTGTTATTCATTCATGACTTCGTTGATGTTGAACACATTGTTCCAATATTCATCTAGAAATGTAATAAGGCGAATAAATTGAGTTGAGAAGTTTTGCAGTAAACTTGAGTTCTTTGTTTGCATTTGGATATGTGTGAGTGTGTGTGTATTTGTTTACCTTCCTCTTTTTCCCCTAAGGTAAGCCCTTCCACTCATGGGATTGGAATGACTCCTTTTCCACTTCCTTAAAGCCCATATCCTTCCCTTTCTCCTCTCCTTTCTTCCTCTTTTCCTGAAGAAGCGACCAACGGTTGCTAAAGCTTGTATGTGTGTTTGTGTGTGATTTTATTTGTGTCTGTCGACGAGCCTGTCCTTTGGGTAAGTCATCCATTTTCTATTTTTTATATTTGTTTATCCCACTAGTAAAGTTTCCTTCTATAAGTTGAGTTCTTATTTATATTTATGAAAAGCATCTCAGTTGAACAATTAACATCAAGAAACTTACAAATTATAGGAGCATGTTTTGGAAACTACAGATGCACAGGTGAGGCTGCATCTCTTAAATAAAATTTAATGCAGTTACATTAAATCATGTGCTTAACCTGGCTGGAAGTTAACTTAAATATGGAAGTGTTGGTTCGTGCTTGGAAGAGAATATTTAACCAGTATTCAGAATACTTCAGATTTCAACCAGGAGACAGGGAGAACACTTAAAGGTCAAACCAAAATGGAAGAAGAGAAGAGTAAGACTAGGAACAGAGATTGTTATGACACTTACAAGTAGGGAAGTTGAAGAATGTGAGGGGTGAAATGAGAGAAACGTATGATGACAATGATGAGAGCAATTTGTGATAAAAATTATTATTATGTTTATAATTAATGTAAATAACATGTGAATCAACTACATGCTGTGATGCACCATCTACACTCATGTCTACCTTGTTGCGTTTGCATGTGTATCTACAGTAAAACCTCATTTTTACATTCTCTTTTTTTACGTTTTCCCACCATTTACACCATTTTTTGTTGGTCCCATCAAATTTCCTATGTTCACAATGTTAATTCGCCCTCATTTTTGCGTTAACATGTATACACTTTTCCCGCATTTTACACTTTTCGAAAGCATGTTCGTGAAGAAAAAATGACGTAATCTACATAAATTGACACTAACATGGCTTTCCCCTTAAAGTATAGTGCTTAAAAATTATTGGCAGTCGAGTTTCTTGACACTTTGAATTTATTCAAACGTATATTTTGTGTATCATTGTTGGCAGTACGCAGCTAGTTGACTTAAGACGCGCCGATTTGTGGCGATGTAGTTCTTCTTTCTCCAGCTTCTTTGCCAGAGTGCCTGGCATGTACTCAGAGAAACAAAACGGTTTGTTGATGTGAGAATAACGCCAATTTGTGGCAGTGTAGTTCCTCTTTCCGCTAGCTTCTTTGCCAGAGCGGCTGGCGTGTACTCAATCAGGACCAGTTGCTTTGTTGGTGTGAGAATAAAGAGTTGCATTGTATTTGTGATACATATTTCTGATTAATAAAGAACGTTATATGTCCAAGTTGGGTATCATAATACCAACAACCTCAAAAAAGCAATAACATTGTGAGATGCCGATCCTATGCAAACGTCACAAAAATACTTATGCATATGTTTGCACTCCAGAATGCGAATAAATTCTCTAATATTGTCGTGTGAAACATCGAAAAATACAAAAAGAACGGAACTTTACGAGTTTTACTACATAAATAATCAATGCCGGTAAAAGGCAGTAATTTTGAAGATGTGTTGCATAGCCTGGTAGCGACATCCAAACAATATCTATTGAAGCGGTTCAGGTAATTTTGAAGATTTTCACATAGCCGAGCAGCGACATCTTCGATTATAATGAATGAAATTACGTCAAAAATTCCTACTTCCCATTAAATGCCTGGCGCTTAAAATATTGGCGTCCTCGATTATAATGAATGAAATTACATAAAAATTTCTACTTCCCATAAAAGTACCAGTTCTGCCCTGCACTTAAAATAGTAAAAATTTGGATAACCTTTATTGTATAATAAGCTTCCTGGGGAGTATTTAGATGCCTATTATGTACATATATCACAAATAAACTACGAAAATGCAAGGCTGATCCAGTAAGCATATTTTACAATTTAAAACATTATTTCCTGCATTTTACGTTTTCCTGCATTTTACACAATTTTACTTAAGTCCCTTGAAAAGCGTAAAAACGAGGTTCTACTGTATGGGGGTGGGTGTGCAATTGTTTATACTTTCCTTTTTTCCCTTAAGGTAAGTCCTTCCACTCCTTTTCCACTTCCTTAAAACCCGTATCCTTCCCTTTATCCCCTCCTTCCTTCCTTCCTCTTTTCCTGAAGAAACTACCAACTTTTGCGAAAGCTTGTATGTGTGTGATTTTATTTGTGTTTGTCGACGAGCCGGTTCTTTGGGTAAGTCATCTGTTTTGGGTCGAACCCCAATTTTACCGAATCAAATCCGAATACCGAATCTTAAATAAAACATGTGCCGAATACCGAACCCGAATCGAATCTTCTGAATCTCGCACCCAAATAATCTGTCAACTCAAGTACATGTATTTAAAAAGAATTACTCTTCTATCACAGCCACTGATGAAGATAAAGCCTTCCGGGGTAAAAAGTAAAATTTAAGAAATTAAAATTTTATTTAGATTTTTCTTTTAAATATTAAGGATTTTTTAATACTCCGTACCCTTAAAAGAAATTTGTATGAAACACTTCGATATATATGTTGTTGAGATGGTCTAAGAGATAATAAGAAACTTTCTGCACTCTATTACAAAATGTTTCATTTTGATGAAATAAAAAATAATGAAAGGATTAAGTATTGTTTTTCTTTTTTCAAAGGGGAAGACTCAAAAATAAAACCTGAAAAGATGAGTAGATTTTTGGAAGAAAAAATAGATGCTTAAAAAGTAGGATCTGCTAATGTTAAATAATTTTATAATGACAATCAGGCATTTCATGAGTGACGGAGAGAACATTCAGACACACAGAAAAACGCGTTTATTCGACGTGTATGTACTTGTTATTGCCACGAAGACATTTCAGAATTGTGAAAAGATTGCGCATTCCAGAGGGTTAAGCAAAGGTATTTTTCAGAATTATTTATTCTTTCAAACATTTAAGATCACGTAACTTGTCTGCACACAATTTCGTACAAAATTTAAAAATCACTACTAGAAGTTACTTGCCATGCTTCATTTCTAACTATTCCCTTTCAGCATAAGAATAATACAAATGTAAACATTAATGTGATAAGTATATTCTTCCACGTTCGCCGTTGTCTTTCGGGTTTGTTAGGCGGACGGAATATAAATGTGGTAACAGCTAACACGGAAGATTACACGGCGTAATGTTTACATTTGTATTATTCTTATGGAGAAAAGAGTGTGGAATTTACGAATCATGATTCATAGGAACAATCCCTTGCACCTATTAGAAAAACACGTAAGTTGTAGCACGAAGGCAGTGGTTGTAGCGTCAGGCGTATTGACGTAATACAGGCTTGCCAGTCGGCTTTACGTAGTAGCTTTTAGATAAGACTTCAAATGTATGGTAAACTAAATGTGGAATAATTAAAAAGTTTTATTAGACTTATAATACAAATTTTATGAAATGTTTATAATAACAATTAGATACCGGTACGGTAATTCTGAATCACTATCATTTGATTCCTGGTTACATAGTTCCTTTTTACTACAGAGCATCAGCCTTCATACAATCTAGTGCATTCAATCTCGAACATTTTGAAATGCCTGTTACACAATTTGATGTGGAACCCACTTCCAGGTATCATAATTCCATTGGCACACTAGCGCCTATCTGTTGGTGTCAGTTGTCTGTCACTTTTCGAAAGGCAGCAGTTGTACATGTGTTTAAGCTGCTGCTTTTTTTTTTTTTTTTTTTACGAGCGCATAAGTTTTATCCAGTATTTGCGCCTGCTAATCAAGCCTGTGTAGCACTGCTTATATTAGACGCGAAAAGTTACTTGTGGCGGCTCCTAGCGCCATTTATCAAACTAAACTACAACATTCATAACTGAAGGTTTCCATATAACACTTTGGATTCGGGATTCGGTAGTATTCGGCAATTATGCGCCGAATCTCGAATCCGAAGCCAGTGTGCTAGATTCGGCGAATAATGGATTCGGCCGACCTCTCGGACACAACCCTAATATATATTGTGGATGAGTGTCATGCATTTATATGCATTAGGACGAAAAATTCCTAGCAGGAAAAGTTATATATAATAAATAGACGAAGATTACTCACCAGGTGTGACAGCATCACAAATAAATAAATGAACACACACACACACACACACACACACACACACACACACACAACAAACGCAAGCTTTCGCAACCCAGTTGCTTCTTCAGGCAGAAGGGAAGGAGAGGGAAAAGGAAATGATGAGGGTTTTAAGGAAGGGGGTAAGGAGCCATTCCAATCCCGGGAGAGGAAAGACTTACCTTGGGGGAAGAAAAGGAAGGTGAACAAATATACACACACCCATACATTTACACAGACGCAAACACTCCTAGGCAGACATACTATAGAAACCAAAGAAGTTAGACAGAGATGCCACTAGAGGAAGAGGCTCTGTCCAGAGAACCGATGCAAAGATGTTAAAGATGGAGGGCGGGACTTTAAATTTAGCGGAGGTTAAGACCAGGTGGGCAACGGGAAGAGAGAATATGCTGAAGGGCAAGTTCCCATCTCCGGAGTTCTGAAAGACTGGTGTCGGTACGAAGTATCCAGATAACCCGGACGGTGTAACATTGTGCCAAGATGTGCTGGCCATGCACCAAGGCATGTTTAGCCACAGGGTAATCCTCATTACCAACAAGTCTGCCTGTGACCGTTCATGCAAATGGACAGTTTGTTGCTGGTCATTCCCACATAGAACGCTTCACAGTGCAGGCATGTCAGTTGGTAAATCACATGGGTACTCGCAAGTGGCTCTGCTCTTGATAATGTACACCTTCCGGGTTCGGGACTGGAGTAAGTGCTGGTGGAAGGGTGCATAGGGCAGGTTTTACAACGAGGGCGGTTACAAGGGTAGGAGCCAGAAGGTAGGGAAGGTGGTTTAGGAATTTCATAGGGATGGACTAGGAGGTTACGGAGGTTAGGTGGGCGGCGGAAGGACACTCTCGGTGGAGTGGGAAGGATGTCATGAAGGATGGATCTCATTTCGGGGCAGGATTTAAGGAAGTCGTATCCTTGCTGGAGAGCCACATTCAGAGTCCGCTCCAGACCCGGAAAGTATCCAGTGACAAGAGGGGCACTTCTGGGGTTCTGTTGAAGGTTCTGAATTTGGGGGGATGAGGAAGTGGCTCTGGCAATTTGCTTCTGTACCAGATCAGGAGAATAGCTGCGGGATGTAAAGGCTGTTATTAGGTTATTGGTGTATTGGTTAAGGGATTCAGGACTGGAGCAGACTCGTTTGCCACGAAGACCTAAGCTGTAGGGAAGGGAACGTTTGATGTGGAAAGGATGGCAGCTGTCATAAAACGTTCCCTTCCCTACAGCTTAGGTATTCGTGGCAAACGAGTCTGCTCCAGTCCTGAATCCCTTAACCAATACACCAATAACCTAATAACAGCCTTCACATCCCGCAGCTATCCTCCTGATCTGGTACAGAAGCAAATTGCCAGAGCCACTTCCTCTTCCCCCCAAATTCAGAACCTTCAACAGAACCCCAGAAGTGGCCCTCTTGTCACCGGATACTTTCCGGGACTGGAGCGAACTCTGAATGTGGCTCTCCAGCAAGGATACGACTTCCTTAAATCCAGCCCCGAAATGAGATCCATCCTTCATGACATCCACCCCACTCCTCCGAGAGTGTCTTTCCGCCGCCCACCTAACCTCCGTAACCTCCTAGTCCATCCCTATGAAATCCCCAAACCACCTTCCCTACCTTCTGGCTCCTACCCTTGTAACTGCCCCCGTTGTAAAACCTGCCCTATGCACCCTTCCACCACCACTTACTCCAGTCCCGTAACCCGGAGGGTGTACACGATCAAGGGCATAGCCACTTGCAACAGCACCCACGTGATTACCAACTGACATGCCCGGACTGTGAAGCATTCTATGTGGGAATGACCAGCAACAAACAGACCATTCGCATGAATGGTCACAGGTAGACAGTGTTTGTTGGTAATGAGGATCACCCTGTGGCTAAACACGCCTTGGGGCACGACCAGCACATCTTGGCACAGTGTTACACTGTCCGGGTTATCTGGATACTTCCCACTGACACCAATCCTTCAGAACTCCGGAGATGGGAACTAGCCCTTCAGCATATTCTCTCTTCCCGTTGCCCACCTGGTCTCAACCTCCGCTAAATTCGAATTCCCACCCACTATCTAAACATCTTTGCCTTGGTTCTCTGGACAGAGCCTCTGCCTCAAGTGGCATCTCTGTCTAACTTCTTTGCTTTCTACAGTTCTACAGTATGTCTGCCTAAGTGTACTTGCGTCTGTGTAAATGTGTGGGTGTGTGTGTATTTGTTTACCCTCCTTTTTTCTCCCCAAGGTAAGTCTTTCCTGTCCCGGGATTGGAATGACTCCTTATCCACTCCCTTAAAACCCTCATCATTTCCTTTTCCCTCTCCTTCCCTTCTGCCTGACGAAGCAGCTAGGCTGCGAAAGCTTGTATGTGTGTTTGTGTGTGATTTTATTTTTTTTATTTGTTTCTATCGACGAGCCGGTCCTTTTGGTAAGTCATCTCTTTTCTATTTTTATTATTTTTGTTTATCCCACCGGGAAAGTTTCCCTCTATAATATATATATATATATATATATATATATATATATATATATATATATATATATATACGTAAAAAATAGATGAAGTACACTTACCAGGCGTAGGGGCACAGGCAGTAATAGCAACAAATAAACACACAGACACAGACACACACACACACACACACACACACACACACACACACACACACACAAAATGCTAGCTTTCGCAGCCTAGCTGCTTCATCAGGCAGAAGGGAAGGAGAGGGAAAAGGAAATGATGAGGGTTTTAAGGAAGGGGGTAAGGAGCCATTCCAATCCCGGGACAGGAAAGACTTACCTTGGGGGATCTCATTTTGGGGCAGGATTTTAGGAAGTCGTATCCTTGCTGGAGAGCCACATTCAGAGTCCGCTCCAGTCCCGGAAAGTATCCGGTGACAAGAGGGGCACTTCTGGGTTTTTGTTGAAGGTTCTTAAATTGGGGGGATGAGGAAGTGGCTCTGGCAATTTGCTTCTGTACCAGACCAGGAGGATAGCTGCGGGATGTGAAGGCTATCCTCCTGGTCTGGTACAGAAGCAAATTGCCAGAGCCACTTCCTCATCCCCCCAATTTAAGAACCTTCAACAAAACCCCAGAAGTGCCCCTCTTGTCACCGGATACTTTCCGGGACTGGAGCAGACTCTGAATGTGGCTCTCCAGCAAGGATACGACTTCCTAAAATCCTGCCCCGAAATGAGATCCATCCTTCAAGACATCCTTACTACTCCACCGAGAGTGTCTTTCCGCCGCCCACCTAACCTCCGTAACCTCCTAGTCCACCCCTATGAAATCCCCAAACCACCTTCCCTACCTTCTGGCTCCTACCCTTGTAACCGCCCCCGTTGTAAAACCTGCCCTATGCACCCTTCCACCACCACTTACTCCAGTCCCGTAACCCGGAAGGTGTACACGATCAAAGGCAGAGCCACTTGCGATAGTACCCACTTGATCTACCAACTGACATGCCTGCACTGTGAAGCGTTCTATGTGGGAATGACCAGCAACAAACTGTCCATTCGCATGAATGGACACAGGCAGACAGTGTTTGTTGGTAACGAGGATCACCCTGTGGCTAAACATGCCTTGGTGCATGGCCAGCACATCGTGGCACAGTGCTACACCGTCCGGGTTATCTGGATACTTCCCACTGACTCCAATCCTTCAGAACTCCGGAGATGGGAACTAGCCCTTCAGCATATTCTCTCTTCCCGTTGCCCACCTGGTCTCAACCTCCGCTAAATTCGAATTCCCACCCACCATCTTAACATCTTTGCCTTGGTTCTCTGGACAGAGCCTCTGCCTCATGTGGCATCTCTGTCTAACTTCTAACTTCTTTGCTTTCTACAGTTCTACAGTATGTCTGCCTAAGTGTACTTGTGTCTGTGTAAATGTGTGGGTGTATGTGCATTTATTTACCCTCCATTTTTTCCCCCAAGGTAAGTCTTTCCTGTCCCGGGATTGGAATGGCTCCTTACCCCCTTCCTTAAAACTCTCATCATTTCCTTTTCCCTCTCCTTCCCTTCTGCCTGATGAAGCAGCTAGGCTGCGAAAGCTAGCACTTTTGTGTGTGTGTGTGTGTGTGTGTGTGTGTGTGTGTGTGTGTTTATTTGTTGCTATTACTGCCTGTGCCCCTTCGCCTGGTAAGTGTACTTCATATATATATATATATATATATATATATATATATATATATATATATAAAAAGACGAAAAATTCCTAGCAGGAAAAATTATATATAAAAAATAGACGAAGATTACTCACCAGGTGAAAGAGCACAGGCAGTGATTGTAACAAACAAACACACACACACACACACACACACACACACACACACACACAAACACTAGCTTTTGCAGCCTAGCTGCTTCGTCAGGTAGAAGGGAAGGAGAGGGAAAAGGAAATGATGGGTGTTTATTTGTTACTATCACTGCCTGTGCTCCTTCGCCTGGTGAGTAATCTTCGTCTATATATAAAGGACCGGCTCGTCGATAGATACAAATAAAATCACACACAAACACACATACAAGCTTTCGCAACCCTTGGTCACTTCTTCAGGATAACAGGAAAAAAAGGGGAGGAGAAAGGGAAGGATATGGGTTTTAAGGAAGTGGAAAAGGAGTCATTCCAATCCAGGAGTGGAAGGACTTACCTTAGGGGGGAAAAAGGAAGGTAAACAAATACACACACACTCACACATATCCAAACGCAAACATACCTAGACACCTGGGATTGGAATGACTCTTTTTCCTCTTATCCTGAAGAAGCGACCAAGGGTTGTGAAAGCTTGTATGTGTGTGATTTTATTTGTGTCTATCAACGAGCCGGTCCTTTTGGTAAGTCATCTGTTTTATATCCCACTGGGAAAGTTTCCCTTTGAACTTAACCTTTACCCATGATAATATTATTTTTTAATTCTCTGTGCAAAACTGGTCTAGAAACCTAGAATTGGAAATGCAGAGCAATGGAAGTGCAAGCTTGGCCAAAAGATTGTTAGACACACCCGCAATGCTCGACACCCATCCACAAAAGGGAGCCCTGGAGTCTCAACCACATTAGATAGGGGTCTAAAATTTTGTACAAGATCCTTTAAGACTTTTAACAATTTCCTGGTAAAATTTGAAGAAAATCATAGATGGTTGAGCTTCCACCCCTTGGTGATTTGACATAGACCTCAGGATAGAATAGGGTGGAGATCTGCGTCAAACCTGTCTCCGGATTGAGGACAAGAACAATAACCACCACCTCAAAAATGAAAATACATAATTGATTTCTTGTTTATTTGGAGTTAAATATTGTACGCCCTGGTGCTTGTTTAATTTATCATGGCAGGTAATTACAGCATCCCAATAATTGAGCCAAAACAAAATGACATAACCTACTGATGAAGTAGAGTGTTATGTGGAAATTTGATACAAAATGTTCAAATGTTTGTTAAGCTTAAGGGACTTAACTGCGGCATCATCAGTCCCTAAATTTACAAACAACTTATGAACTACCTTATACTAAAGACGACAAAAACATCCATGCCTGAGGGGAGGATTCAAACCCCCGATCGTAGCGACCGTGCAGACTGTGACTGACGCGCCGCAGACCACTTGACAACTGCGGCCGGCATAATTTGATACAAGAAGAGATGTTATCTCTGGGTCAGATCAATTGAGCTGATATCTTTAACCATTTGGATTTCCATATAGAAAAGCAACAGAACAAATTATACGAGTTTCCATTCTTTAAAGGTGGTAAGTAAAAGTTAGTGGCTATCCCTAATACAGTCCCTACAAAGAAAAAAATCAAAGGAAAAGGTGACAAGTGTAAAACACTGAAAAGCCGTAGATACACAGGTGATAAATGAAGTGCGAATGGTCACTCATGGGCAATACATTGAGCTTCCCACGTCTACAAATTCACAGTTTTTATGCAAAGCATAGGCATTTTCTTTGTCTACTTATTATAATACATAAATCCCTTCTAATTATCAGGTATTTTGTCTCTTTTGTATAGGAATACAAGTGAGAAAAAACAACAAATCCACATATAATCTTTACGTTGTAGCATAAAAACAACATAAAAAAATATAATAATGAAAATAAAAGATAGCAAAAGTACAAAAGCAATTGCAAAATCACTAGTTAGTGTGGTGTGAGTAAGCAATTTCTGGTGTAAGCAGACACAATCTAAGCAGATAACATTTAACTCCTACTCCTGTGTGATGTCCTTATTCCACCTGCAAGTGGTTGGTCAATTATCCACAAGGAGACATGTAACTTACACCCACCCAACAAAATTAATTGATTTTCACCAGGATGTCACTTCTTTAAAACAGGTTGTACAGCATTTTTTTTACGTTCATTTGGTACATATCATTCAGCTATTTCTTTTCTTGAATGTAGCAAATCATAATAATAATAATAATAATAATAATAATAATAAAGGTCTCAGTGGTCAAAAGTATGATTGGTAATGTTACAAGCCTCCTTGAAAAACGTAACACTGCAACACACTACAAACAGATAATTTTTAAAATATATAAGGATTTGAAATATCTGTTGCAGAAATAAACCTGGATTAATAGGAGAATAAATGTTGTTATCTTAATATTAAGTAAGTATAAAAAGTATTTCACACTTACTGTGCTCATTTTCCAATCCAAATAATTTTAACTTGTTTGCCTCATGCTGAGCTTTCTTCTTAAGCCGGCATGCTCTGGAAAATATAAGACATATTTTTGGGTTGTTTTATCATAGCCTGCCAGAAATATAATACATATTGTAAATGGTTATTAACTAAAAGGTATTGTGTGGTTTAATAAAAGTAATAGACAGTTGTGTCTGTGTGTGTGTGTGTGTAAATTACAACCAACTGGTAGCATTAACTTTTGTCTCTTTCATTACCACCAAGGGTAATTTCATCATAAGGTAAGATATCAAATAAACAGCTGCTGTTATTCAGCCACGTATAAGGTTGTAGTTAGGGGATACTGTTAGGGGTGACACACAGTTGCAAGGAAGGCATGAATTGGAGTGATGAGACCGTATGATGTGCTGAAGGGAGAACTTCCATCTGGTTGGTCGGTGGATGTGACTGTCTATTTTACTTGCCAATCTGCAGCTCAGCAAGTGGTCTTTACGATGAGTTGTTATCTACCCTCTATTATTGACATTCCAATAGGTTTTTCCACTGTTAAATATGAAGCATATAGTGTTTTGAGGTTTGTAACCATAACACTCCCATGAACCACAGACATTGCCGAGGTGGGGTGGCTTGCGTGCATCAAAGATACAGATAGCCGTACCGTAGGTGCAACCACAGCGGAGGGGTATCTGTGGAGAGGCCAGACAAACGTGTGGTTCCTGAAGAGGGGCAGCAGCCTTTTCAGTAGTTACAGGGGCAACAGTCTGGATGATTGACTGAGCTGGCCTTGTAACATCAGATAATGTGGCTTTGCCACACAGCTACTGTGAACGGCTGAAACAAAGGGGAAACTACAGCCGTTACCTTTCCCAAGGACATGCAGCTCTACTGTATGAACATATGATGATGGCATCCTCTCGGGTAAAATATTCCGGAGGTAAAATAGTCCCCCATTCGGATCTCCGGGCGGGGACTACTCAGGAGGATGTGATCATCAGGAAAGACAATACTGGCATTCTACGGGTCGGAGCATGGAATGTTAGATCCCTTAATAGAGTAGGAAAATTAGAAAATTTAAAAAGGGAAATGGATAGGTTGAAGTTAGATATAGTGGGGATTAGTGAAGTTCGGTGGCAGGATGAACAGGAGTTCTGGTCAGGTGAGTACAGGATTATAAATACAAAATCAATTGGGGGTATCACAGGAGTAGGATTGATAATGAATAAGAAAATAGGAATGTGGGTAACTACTATGAGCAGCACAGTGATCGCATTATCATTGTCAAGATAGATACGAAGCCAACACCGACAACAGCAGTACAGGTTTATATGCCAACTAGCTCTGCCGATGATGAGGAAATCGAAGAAATATATGAGGAGCTAAAGGAAATTATTCAGACAATTAAGGGAGAGGAAAACTTAATTGTTATGGGAGACTGGAATTCGGTAGTAGGACAAGGAAGGGAAGGGAAGATAGTAGGTGAATATGGTCTGGGCAAAAGGAATGACAGAGGAAGCCACCTGGTAGAATTTGCACGGAACATAATTTAGTTATAACAAACACCTGGTTCAAGAATCACAAAAGAAGGTTGTATACGTGGAAGAGACCAGGAGACACTGGGAGATACCAGATAGATTTTATAATGGTAAGACATAGATTTCGGAACCAGGTTTTGCAGTGTAAGACATACCCAGGGGCAGATATAGACTCTGACCATAACTTGTTGGTTATGAACTGTAGGCTGAAACTGATGAAACTACAAAAAGATAAGAAAATAAGGAGATGGGACCTGGATAAATTGAAGGAACCTGAGGTTCTTAAGAATTTCAGAGGGAGCTTTAGGCAACAATTGACAGAAACAAGGGAAAATAAAACAGTAGAGGAGGAATGGGTAAAATTGAGAGATGAAATATTAAAGGCAGCAGAGCACAAAATAGGTAGGAAGGCAAGACCTACAAAAAATCCTTGGATATCACAGGAGATACTAAATTTAATCGATGAAAGGAGAAAATATAAAAATGCAGTAAATGAAACAGGCAAAATGGAGTACAGACGACTAAGAAATGAGATTGACATGAAGTGCAAAATGGCTAAGCAGGAGTGGCTAGAAGGCAAATGCAAGGATGTAGAAGAATGTATAAATAGGGGAAAAATAGATACAGCCTACAGGAAAACAAAAGAAACATTTGGTGATAAGAAAAACAGCTCTATGAATATCAAGGACACGGATGGAAAAAAGTTCTCAGCAAAGAAGGGAAAGCTGATAGGTGGAAAGAGTATATAGAGGGGCTCTACAAAGGAAATGAACTTCGAGACAATATTGTAGGAAGGGAAGAGGATGTAGATGAAGATGAAATACGAGAGACTGTACTGAGAGAAGAATTTGACAGAGCCCTGAAAGACCTAAGTCGAAACAAGGCCCCTGGAGTAGATGATATTCCCTCAGAGCTACTGAAGTCTCTGGGAGAGCCAGCCATGACAAAACTATTTGAACTGGTGTGTAGGATGTATGAGACAGGCGAAATACCCTCAGACTTTAGGAAAAATGTAATAATCCCCATTTCAAAGAAATCAGGTGCAGACAGGTGTGAAAACTACAGAACCATCAGTTTAATAAGTCATGGCTGCAAAATATTAACACAAATTATATACAGAAGGATGGAAAAGGTGGTAGAAGCCGACCTCGGGGAAGATCAGTTTGGGTTCAGAAGAAATGTAGGCAATACTCACTTTACGGCTTATCCTAGAAGATAGATTAAGAAAAGGCAAACCTACATTTCTAGCTTTTGTAGATTTGGAGAAGGCTTTTGACAATGTTGATTGGAATAAACTCTTTCAAGTTCTGAAGCAAGCAGGAGTAAAATATAGGGAACGTAAGGTTATTTACAACTTGTATAAAACCCAGACAGCGGTTGTCAGATTTGAAGGGCATGAAAGGGATGAAGTGGTTGGAAAGGGAGTAAGACAGGGTTGTAGTCTTTCTCCATTGTTATTCAATTTGTACATTGAACAAGCTATAAAGGAAAGCAAGGAGAAATTTGGTGAAGGAATAAAAGTTCAGGGGGAAGAATTAAAAACATTGCGTTTTGCCGACGACATAGTAATTCTGTCAGATACAGCAAAGGACCTGGAAGAACAATTGAACGGAATGGACAGTGTGCTGAAAGGTGCATATAAAATGAACATTAACAAGAGCAAAACTAGGGTAATGGAGTGCAGTGTAAGAAAATCAGGTGATGCTGAAGGAATTAGATTGGGAAACGAAGCAATAAAGGAGGTAGATGAGTTTTGTTACTTGGGCAGTAAAATAACTAATGATGATCGCAGTACAGGGGATATAAAATGCAGAATGGCAATGGGTAGAAAAGCGTTTTTGAAAAAGAGAAATTTGTTAACATCGAATATTGATTTAAGCCTAAGGAAGTCCTTTCTGAGGGCTTTTGTATGGAGTGTTGCCTTGTTTGGGAGTGAGACATGGACGATAAACAGTGCGGACAGGAAGAGGATTGAGGCTTTTGAAATATGGTGCTATAGAAGAATGCTGAAGATTAGGTGGGTGGATCGCGTAACCAATGAGGTGGTACTGAACAGAATTGGGGAGAGAAGAAATATCTGGCATACCTTGACTAAAAAAAGGGATAGATTGGTGGGACACATTCTTAGACATCAAGGAATTGTGAATTTAGCATTAGAGGGAAGTGTGTGGGGTAAAAATCGCAGAGGAAGACCAATAGATGGATACAGTAAGCAGATTCAGACAGATGTAGGTTGCTGTTCTTATGTGGAGATGAAGAGGCTTGCTCAGGATAGGGTATTGTTGAAAGCTGCATCAAACCAGGCTCCGGACTAAAGACCACAACAACAACAACCATAACACTACAGGTCACAGTGCGTTCACATTATATTATGGCAACATAAGATACAATAATTAATATTTCAATGTGTGGCAACTAATTTTTTTTTTTTTTAATATATATATTACATGTTATTTTCAAAACACTGTGAAATGTGTGTGTGTTTTCTGTGACTTGTTGAACATGTAACTTAGTCATAAGCACAAGGATCTTCTGTTGTGGCATGCAGTTTTTGAGGTGCTGGACCTGTCAGACATTACTATGAAATACAACAGAATGGAAACTTTTTTTTCTTCTTTTTCTTTCTTTCTTTTCTTTTCTTTTCTGTTGTTGTGCCTGCAGCACAAAATATGTTATAATAAGACATTTTAATAAATGGAAATTACCCAAGTTGCTGCAAATATTTTATTGTTTTGTGACGGCCATTTCGGCTTATGCCATTCTCAAGTGAAGCATCACATCAATATATATTTCATATAGCATCTGAAAGATCTAAGATAAATATCAAATCTTACAAAAATGGAAATATCAAATAAAATAAAAAAAATTTTTTGAAACTAACAGATGCTATATGAAATATCTATAGACATGATGCATCACTTGAGAATGGCATAAGCCGAAACGGCCGTCGTGAAACAATAACTTGGGTAATTTCAATTTATTAGAATCTTTATTGTTACATCACATGTTATCTATAATCATTTGATTGAAACATAGGTGACTCATGAGTCAATGCAGTTGTATTAGGAAAAACATGTTTACACACATAAATACTTTGTATATTAATAGCTACATACATATTACATTACTTTTATTTCTTATTATTTCATTAATGATTTATGATTTTGAAGTATTTTTCTATGTTCATTTCTACAGTGTGAAAGAGTGAAAATATATAAACACACATATCCGTTATAGAGAACTTACATATACATACAAAATATAGAAAATAACAAAAAGCATAAAGAGATTGTAACTACCAACAAAGCAAAATTAAAAACTGTATAAGAATTTATATCTGTTCAATTTCCATTTATAAAATTATGTTTGCTTTGGTGATGTGTATCTTGCAATACTCAATGCCATACAATACAGAGTATTTTTGTTGTAACATGTAGTGAGATTTATGTCTTGTTGTTTAAGTAGGTGTAAAAGAATTCCCTTCAAAAATGTGTGATTTGTATCTAAAAGAGAAGTATTTCATACAACATGAAAAGAATAGTTTTCAGGTCACTACAAAGATGTACTTCAAACCACGAGACACACACAAAAACAGGCACTCATACACATGTGACTAACCTTTCAGGCAAAGTCTTCCTCAGAAAAAGACAGATACTCTCATTCATACAATCACACAGGCACAGGGCCTGATTACCCTTTATGTTTGATCTCTTAAATTTCCAAATTAACCAACTAAGCAATCAACCATCACAGAGGCACACTTAACAGTCACACAACTGTCATCTCTGGCTGCTCCATTTTGAGTAACACACTGTTGTGTTGGGATGGGTGGTGTGGGGAGGGGGAAGGGGGGGGGGAACAGTACGAATGAAAGGTGGTGGTGTGGATGGATACGACACAGCCTTAGTTAGCATGGGTGGAAAGAGCTGTAGCTTAGGAATGCATTTGAAGGAGGAGGGCATGAGGACACACACACACACACACACACACACACACACACATGCAAAATATACAACAAATGAAGAGCTGTGGGTGCAGAGGTGGGCAGGAACTGTTAGGTTACTGTAGGTTGCCTCAAGACCTTAATCTACAAAAACCAAATTTCCCCACACATTTCCTGCTCCCCTCTATCTTACATCTCACATATTGTGTGTGTGTGTGTGTGTGTATGTGTGTGTGTGTGTGTGTGTGTGTGTGTGTGTGTGTGTGTGTGTCTTGTCTCCACTGCATTCTTAGCCTGATCTAACTCGTCTAGTACCTACATGGTCGGTTAGGTTACAGTGTTATTTCATAGATTACCCCACTGTAATAATTTTTGATACTTCACGAGTTTCTGGCCAGATTTCACGATTCTATGACATGATATTTCAGCGGTCCACCCGAAGATTGCGGCCAGGATGACCGCTAAAATATTGTGTCACAAGATCAATTAAATCTGGCTGCAAACCCATGAAGAGAATCAACAATGCCCCATTGTTTCCATCCCCAACACTGTCTTTCATTGGTGCTGTTTCCCATACCATCATCACCTCTCCCAAATGCATCACCGCAGAGGGTTAGTAGGAACAGAGCAGCCAAAGATGACTGTTCCATGACTATGAAGTGAGCCTATGTAACTGTATGATTGAAAATGTGTTTTTGTGATGAATAATGGCCAAAAGCTAAAGCTGCATCTGTGTGAGCATCTTATTTTATGTCCCCTCAGAAGCTCAGCATATGTTTTTGTGGTGAGTTATGAACTATCCCACTGTTAGAAGTATTTCAAAAATAATCACTGAAGGAGTGCAGGCTTATGAATAAAGATATGCACGATTTCTTGTAGTTTGTTCCTGTCATGGCTGTGATGATGTTTTTCTGCACCCCCAAATATAATGCCATATCTTACCAATGCATCAAACTAATTTCAGAACTGCTAAGTCAGTTACTTTATTTAAAGCCCCATCATGTAGACCATAACTTCCTGAAATGTGGTCCGCAAACCCCTTACGGGTCCACCGATTTCTTCATGGGGGTCCACAGTCACCTTTCATGATAACTTGCAAAATAATGATTAAATAAAAGAATCTGAAAATCAAATTCATCACTATTTTCTTCATTTGAAAAATATGTTTATATCATGTACCAAAGCAGTGATTCCAGTTTCCAAGTCAGCATTTCTTAGTTCAACTTAGACTTTGAAGTACCTCGCTTCAGAACCATTAGAAGATGGACATATATATTTTATTTGTGACTAATAATTTTATGTTTGGTGATGCCTCAACCTGGATGTACTCTTTTAGTGTATAAAAAATGTTGTGAAGTTATGTAAATTACAACAGGTCTGAAGATGACATCGAGCATGCCGAAACCGGTAACATAATACATGAAAAATGCAATCTTGGCTGCAAAATCATTATTAAACAATTATAGATCGTCCCATCGAACTATGAGTTCCTTATAAATGAAATTAAGTGAATAATTCCTAAAGTTACCAGTTCCATTTTCGTCTGGCGCTTAAAATTGTACAAAATTCAGATCACCTTCATTACGTAAGAAATAAACTTCGTTGTGAGTATTTTGATGCCTATTACGTACATATATCACAAATAAAATACGAAAATGCAAGGGTGATCCAGTAAGCATATTTTAGCGTATAAAACACCATTTCTGGCATTTTATGTTTTCCCACATTTTACACAATTTTCACAAGTCCTTTGGGGGAGGGGGGGGGGGGGGAGAGAGAGAGAGAGAGAGAGAGAGAGAGAATGAAAAAGAGTTCTACTGTATATACTCTTTGCTATCAGAAATATTTACAGTGTTTCCCTGCTACAACCATATAGTTACGTATAATGTGTACAACAAAATCAGTCAGTCAGAGGTAATTGTTACCCAAATACGCAGTTTAATTGTTGGAGTACTGAGAAATACCTGAATGAATATTGTATGCTGAATTCTCTTTCTGCTGAGTTCCTTCGCACTGGTACATTACCTACGTTGTGTGCGGAACATTTTGTGTTATCGAATAAAATGACACGGAGTTAACATCCATTTACACACAATGAGTTGCTGAGTCTTCTAAACTAAAATGACAACAGGAACATCATAATGCCCGATCCAACTGATTATGGGTGGAAATATGACAACAATGAGCCTGCAGTGAATCTGTCATCACAAATATACAAAATATTAGCGAACCATCAAATGCTGTACTAGTACACGAAGATCCAAATTTTGATGTTACCATCAATACTTTCTCAGACTCAGAAAAAGAGCTTGAGCACATGTCTGAAAAATGACACACAAAACAGTTTATTTTAGATGGAAAGACTCAGATTACGTCTAGTGTGTTTAATTTTTGGTAACAGTGGTTCTGGCTGCAAAATCGTCAATTTACATGATTCATGTACCGTGTACGATTGCTTTCATGTTGTTTTAAGCCAAGAAATTGTCAACTACTTAGCTGAGCAATGTAATTTATATTATCAGCACTTTTGAAATGATGCTGGTGAAAAATCAAGACTGTGACACAAGAAAAACACAGTGTTGAAATTTGCTGTTTCCTTGATGTAAATTTTCTTATGGTTCAAGTGGGGGGGGGGGGGCAGGATGGTTATGGGCCAACAATCTGTTACTATCTACTCAAATGTTTGCACAGATCATAGTGAGAGACAAATACCTTCTTCTACAAAGTATGTTACATTTTGTAGAAGACAGTGAGGACCCAGGAGATGACAAATTCTGGAAAATACATCAAATTGTGGATTACCTAAGAAAAGTATTTGCAGTTGCTTTTTATCCCTTTAAAAATTTCAAGCAGAACATTCCTCATGTATGCCGCAGATTTGGTGTAAAGTTTTTCCATGAATGTTATCTTGTTAAAGGTCACACATTTTATGTTGACAATTGGTATACTAGCCCAATGTTAATTTCTTATCTACATGGCAGAGTGACAAATGTGTGTGGAACTGTAAGAACAAACTGTAAAGAAATGCATGCTTTATCAAAATAAACTTAAAAAAAGGTGAGATCCCGTTCATGTCAACTGATAAAACTTCAAGCTCTCAAGTGGCAGGACAAGGAGGAAGTGAGGATGCTTTCAACTCTTCATACAAGGAAAATTATAGTGATTGACAAAACTGACAGAAGCACAAATGAAACAATAGAAAACCATCTTGCACTGAAAGCTACACTGAAAATAAAGGGGCCACGACAGGAGCAATATTATATTAATGAACAATGGATACGAGAAACTGTAAAATGGTATAAAATGTTATTTATTTACTTATTATTATTATTGTTATTTTATTTGGTAGATCTGTCTCTGATCAACACATGTTTTATATAAAACTCAAGCAGAAATAAATATTTAAATATATCATTTTAAACAGAAACTCATCAAGAAGATGTTAAAGATTCACCATTGACTGCAAACAGAGAGAGAACATGGGAGTAGATTAGCCGATGGTGACAATCCCTTACACCTACTTCACTAATCCCAAACAAAGAAGAACGCCAATCAGAGAAGTTGTATCATACATGTAACACACGACAAACAAAGTGACATGATGTATATTTGTGTAAAATGTAATAAAATAAAATAAATTCTCTATTCGATTACTGATGGAAATTCTCCACTAAGATGCAAAAATATTCTTGAAAAGAGAGAGATTGGCTGGCAAATACTTACCTTAATTCTGTACTGTCGACAGTCGCACAAAAAAAAACACAAAATGGAAATGTAAAATAAGACACTTTTGGAAATATTTTTCTTCGGCAGTTACGAGAGGAGGGAAAAAAAGGGAACAGGAGAGAAAGGCCATGAGGAGATGAGATGGAATGAGATGGCCTATGCTGACCATTAATGGAGAGGATGTAGAGCAGGTCCAATCTTTCCTCTACCTTGGAAGCATAGTCACGACTACAGGAGGTGCCGAGGAGGATGTCCGTAGTCGCATCCGCAAAGCAAATGGTGCTTTTGTCCAGCTGTAACCCATTTGGAGAAACAGGAACATTTCAAGGAAAACAAAACTCCGGCTTTTCAATAGCAACATGAAGGCAGTTTTGATATATGGTTGCAAAACTTGGAAAGTGACTAACCACATCAAAAACCAGCTCCAAGTTTTTATTAACCATTGTCTCTGCGTATTTTCAATGTAAGATGTCCAAATATAATGACAAATCAAGATCTTTGGAGAGAGACAAATCAGCAACCAATCAACATACAAATAAAGAAAAGAAAATGGATTGGGCATACATTAAGAAAATCTGATGAAGCTATTGAAAAGGTGGCGTTGGACTGGAACCCTCAAGAAGTCAGGAAACGCGGTTGTCCCAAATACACCTGGAAAAGAATGATCCAGAGAGAAGCTGCAGAGGATGGGAAAACCTGGAGTGAAGTGAAGAGACTTGCCAGAAATCGCATCAGGTGGATAAATTTTGTTTCAGCCCTATGTTGCAGAGGGAACAACAGGAACTAAGTCAAGTAAGTCAAGGTCGTGAATAACCTTTCCCTTCTGTTCCCTTTCTTTTCCCTCCTCTCATGCCTGTCCTATTTAAAATTTCCATTTTTGTGTTCTTTTGTGACTGTCGGCAGTACAGAACTAAGGGAAGTACTGGCCAGCCAATAATCTCTCTCTTTTCAATAATATTAAAGATTTTCTCAAAAAGATTAAAAAAGGACAATACTGATTTTGTGTCTTATTTTCATCTCACCAAGAATGAAAGGCTGCTACAGTCTCATGACCATGTGAAAATTACACAAACAGGGCATGCACCACTGAGAGTAAAAGCACTATTGAAGGGTTAAAGATGTCACCAGAAGTCCAAGAGATGTAGATAACTGTACAAGAGTCCCAATATTTGAGTCTAACAGTAATGATTGAAAAAAAATTGTATTTCATGGTTAAAACAAGGTTTTCACTTGCACTTCTCACAAACACAAGTAACAACTGTACCTAGAACAATGAACTTTCAATAATCCATGCTCTGATCTTCACTACCTATGGATTGTTTGCATAAGAGTACTTTCTTTAATATAATTTTGGCAGTTTTAAAAATTAATAAAAGTACCACACATTGTAGTTTTCTGTTGCAAGAACACAATATGCAAATAGAAGAGCTTTGTACTACTTTATCAGAGATTCATTAACATTTTGCAACTACCTTGATAATAGGTACCACATCATAATCAGAAAAATAAATAAATAAAACAGGTGCACCAAAAATGCAATGGATTATTGTGAACATTTGTCTATTGGATTACTAACTGTACTTGCAAAATAAAGGATGTTTCAAAGTGAGTGGTGGCATTACATTCCTCAGAGTCTATCAAGATTTATTGTTTAGCCAATATGAAATTCATAACTTTTCTCATTTTGTGATCCAACTATCTCACCAACTTATCATTGGCAGTTTCTCCTTGCTGGCATATTGAAATAAAGCAAAAAAATGCAATCAAATCAAAGCTTACTACAGTATCCCCTTGTGCACATGGGCAAAATTATCCCTATCTTATGTGCATGCACTATACACCAAAATTTAGAACTCTATCTGCTACTTTCCCATTCTGCCACTAAATGGCTGTCACACTAGATGAATAATAGAGGTCCTACCAATTCCGTTCACGTACTCCTAACTCCTCACCAAATCAGGTGCAAATCCTCTGTCTTTTGTGTATCTCATAACTCATTCAATAAAAAGCAAATCTCGATAGGGGAAAAAAAAGTAAGTACAAAATAAAGCAAGACATCAAGTATGAAGGAAGGATCGAAGTAAACCTTACTAGGGAGGCGTGTAAATTTGAGGAATTTTTAGCATTTATCTTAGAGGGTTTTCAGAGGGGCTACAAATTTAAGGATTTAAAATCGAAAAAATGTAGAATCAGAGAACATAAAATTGAAGTTCCATGGAATAGAGGCACCTACATTTTAAAGTATATTCCGAACCTTAGTGCAACTCGGCATTCTTCATGTCAACAACGCTGTTACTAATGAAATGTTTGAAGGTGCCATATAAAAATTCAACGTTTAGCCGAGGACTGAACTCAAAATCTTTGGATTCATAGTATGGTGCTCTACCACCAAACAACACTAAGTACATGATATACAATCATAATTAATATGCCATATTCCAACAGTTTAACGCAGCAGATTTCGAATACTAATTTCTCTTCCAAAAAATTAAATTATTAACTGACTTCAAATCATAGTACCTGCTTCACTATAATGAATTATCCTCGAAGGCCACTATTTCTACAAAAAGTCTTTGCTAAACTGTAACCTGAGTGTGAATTTATCAGACTGATATTTTAAATTTCAAGGCAGAGTACATTTAAGCATATGACCTTAACAAAATTTGGTTTCTGCAGAAATACATTAATTCATAGAGCATATTAATAATTACTGGTGACAGGCTGCCAATCTTAAGGTGCTTTATGAAGTTATTTAAAGAAAATAAATGGAGCATGGAATCACTGAACTGGTTAATGTATCAGACACCTACATGGGACTCCCAACCAAACTCCCTGGGAATTGTTCTGCTCTATTAGGAGAGACCAGTACAATAACAAACTTATTACTACTTTCACTGATGATATATATTTCTTCAAGCAAATTGCCAATGTTAGAAACTAATATTGTTTTACCACACTTAATGGCTGCATTCCACAAGAAGTGTTCCACTGTGTCAATAATACCGCTAATCATTATTACAATTGAAAAATTTAATGACATTCAGTTCCATTCAGGCACATTTCCATGCATATGAGTATAAAAATTTGTTACACATTTAACATGAGCTAATCACCTATATATATATACTGAAAAATTATTTGACCTGCTGGAAAGCAGTAAGTGTTTGTATGAGGAATTTTAACCCTTTAACTGCTGCAACATGTTAACTCATTCTTTACCCTGGTGCTACGGATGCATTTACACACAATCGTTGGGTTTCCCTACAGCGCTAAGGACATTTTGACATGTCCGGTGCCGCTGGCCCCCTCACTACTACAGATAGTTTAGATGCGCTGAACGACAGTTTCCCAAGTGCTACTTACTTGTTAACATGCAGGGCTGTGTTCCACCCTTTACTTGTAATAGCTGTTCAGTGTTCTGGCTGTATAGTTCGAGAGTGTTTATACATTTGTTTTTGTGATCAGTCTTTGGTGAATTCAACTTCAGTTCCCATGTTTCGCCATTTTTGTTGTTTTCTGCAGCATTTTTGTTGTTTTCCACATCACACGCTTTTTACAGATGAAAGTTTTGCTGTTCACAGGATGATTATCTTTTAAGCAATATATTCCATCCAAGTAAACTAAATTTGGGATAAAGACATTTTACTGTGAGTCTGTCGGAGTGGGTACATTTTGCATTTTATTGTATATACAGGCTCAACAACAGAAATTGGGTTCCACAATTTAGGGAAAAGTGCCAATGTAATAGCAACTCTTATGGGATTATATTTGGAAAAGGGTCATATTCTGTTTGTCGATAATTGGTACTTCAGCCCAGACCTTCCTCAGGCTTAACAACCATGGAACAGTCTCATGTGGCACTGTAAGAAAAGGCACAACGTGCAGAAGAAATTAAAATGAGGAGAAACTGAATTTATGTCCACTGACAAGATCCTTGCTATCAAGTGGTCTGATAAGAGAGAGGTGTTGATGTTGACCATATGTCACACACCACAAATGAATGAAACAGAGAAGGCTGACATAAAAAAGAAAAAAAAATACAATTCAAATATAGCTTCAGCTGACAATTGTGACATGTCACTGAGATCAGTTGTATCAGTTCGTAAAATTCTGAAATGGTACAAGAAATATTGTTTTCACGTTCCAGATTCATGCATTTTAAATGCTCATGCTCACCACAGGTGGTAACAGGGCAAAAAATTGCACTCACAGAGTTTCACCTTTCTCTCATAAGGGAGATCATAGAAAAATATGCCACTGAACAGAAAAATTCTGCATCTACATAAATACTCCACAATTCACCGTAAGGTGTGTGGCGGAGGGTACACTGTACCACTAACTAGCCATTTCCTTTCCTATTCCACTCCCAAATTGAACAAGGAAAAAAAGAATACCTTTTTGCCTCCATACGAGGCCTAATTTCTCTTATCTTGTCTTTGTGATCTTTACGCAAAATGTAAGTAGGCGGCAGCAAGATCGTACTACACTCAGCTTCAAATTCCGGCCCTCTAAATTTCCTCAAAAGAAATTCACGAAAAGAACATCGTCTTTCCTCCAGCGATCCCCAATTGAGTTGCTGGAGCATTTCCGAGACACTCGCGCATTGGTCGAACCTACCAGTAACAAACCTGGCTGCTCGCCTCTGAACTGCTTCTATGTCTTCCTTTAAACTGATCTGCTGCGGGTCCCAAACACTTGAGCAATACTCAAGACGTGGTCTCCTTTACAGATGAAGTACATCTTCCCAAAATTCTCCCAATAAACCGAAGTCAGCTGTCTGCCTTACTTACAACTGTCCTTACATGCTCGTTCCATTTCATATTGCTCTGCAATGTTACGCCTAGATATTTGAACGACGCAACAGCATCAAGAAGCTCACTACTAATGCTGCATTCGAACATTATGGGATTGTTTATTCTACTCATGCGCATCACCTTACATTTTTCTACATTGCCATTCTTCGCACCAACTAGAAATTTTGTCCAAGTCATCCTGTATGCTATTACAGTCAGTTTCAGACGACACCCTCCCATACACCACAGCATCATCAGCAAACAGCCGCAAATTACAACTTACTCTGTCCATCAGATCATTTATATAGATAGAAAATAATAGCGGTACTATCACACTCCTCTGGGGCACGCCTGACGATACAATCGTCTCTGATGAACACTCACCGTCGAGAACAACGTACTGCGTTCTATTACTTAGGAAGTCTTCCAGCAAGTCACAAATCTGTGACCCTATTCCATAAGCTCGTATCTTCGTTAGCAGTCTGCAGTGTGGCACTGCGTCTAACGCTTCTTTGAAGTCAAGAAAAACACAATCCGCCTGTTGCCCTTCATCCATGGCTCGCAAGATGTCATGTGAGGAAAGGGCAAGCTGAGTTTCACATGAATGATGTTTCCTAAACCCGTGCTGATTCATGGAAAGAATCTTTTCCGTTTCAAGGAAATTTACTATATTCGAACTGAGAATATGCTCTAAAATTCTACATGAAACTGATGTCAACAATATTGGCCTGTAATTGTGTGGGTCAGTTCTCTTCTGGTAGGGGAAGGTGCTAAGATGACGAGAATCCTCTGCGTTTCACAGGGAGACATTTTCCACATGTTGTTCTGAGTGAACATTCCCAGAAAAGCACGTTAATGTGTAGATGAGTCATTTGCACAAAACAGAAAGTACACCGGGAAACTAGATAAGAATACAAAACTTGTGAAGTTCCATTATGTGTTGTAGCCTGCTCCGAGCATTATCATACAAAGAAGCATTAGTAATCACTGGCAACTAAATCAGAGGGAATTTATTAACACTCTGAATGAATTACTGAGAATAGAAAGTAAAAGAACTAAATAAGCAAAAATAATTAAACACGTAAATAAAAATAAAAAATAAAGGAAAAACAAAAAATATATTTTTAACTTCGCTAGTGTTGGTCCAAGACCCGGATAAAAAAAAAAAAAAGATGGAAAATATATTCAGAAGGAACAAACACTGGTAATATTCAACGATCGTCAAAACAATACTGACTGAGATATAGTCACTTGTATGATTTGATGGTCAAATTTGAACTAAATTTACTCAGGGTTAGGAAAGAGGTACATAAATGAAACTTTATATTTGAGGATCTTGTGTTGTTAGGTTACCACATCCGTCATACTTCCAGTCCCTCGGATATAAGAATCCGAACTTTGAGATTTTTTCTGGCGCCAATTTTTCTAGCGACTATGCTTAACATGGATTGTAAAATTCTTTTCTTCATTTTTCCTCAGAAAACGCCAGATTTCGTTTATATTAACAAAATTTTGCCCGAGGTATAACAGCTCGAATTCGCTAGAAATTCACGCTTACTATGTGCAACTTTGCGAATGAAGTCAAGCAAGTGATTAAATCTTATCCAGTATTAGTTTGACGATACTTAAACTTAAGCAATGTTCAAATGTTTGTAGAGCTTATGGGACTTAACTACAGGGCCATCAGACCCTAAACTTACAAACTACTTATGAACTAGCTAATACTAAGGATGACATAAATATACATGCCCGAGGGAGATTCGAACCCCCGACCATAGTGGCCGTGACTGGTGCGCCGCAGGTGGCTCAGCCACCGCAGCTGGCTTAAGCAATGTTCATAGAGGAAATGTATGACTGTTCACATAAAATTTCTTCAAAATCCGTGATGTTCAAGCAGGAAAACATCCTGAAATTAGGCAATTTGACATGGACTGGCCCATACCAGTAAGCAGTTTAACACTTTAAGTGTTTTAATGCGCATGATCCTCTATGAAAAAGCCTAGCTGTTTTTAAGATATTTTAAACTACTGCAACTCTTAAAAAGTTTGTGTTATAGTAATTATATTACCATTATTGAAATTCCTGGACTCTGTAGTTCCAAACTATGTGTAAGACTTTATTTTTTTAATTAATATATGGAGTCAAGAAAATTTCAATGAAACCATTGTTTTACAATAAAGGAAAAACTGGTCAAGGATAAATGCACATAATTGTCCAGAATGAAACTATTTTGAGTAAAATTTAAAAAAGGCAAATAAAAATTAAAAATTAAATTTAAAACATTATTCATCATCTATACTTTTTATTTTACCTACAATAACATCCCTTCAATTTCTTCATCCGTCAAACAACACTTCACCATTGCCACACCTGACTTGCACAAAGAAAGTAGTAGTTCACCCATGACCAGCGTGCCCACAGCATCCAGTCCCAATCATGCCTCCCTGAGAAGAGACAGTGCCAAGGACGCATAGAGGAAGGAACAGGAAGCTTGAGAATGCACTCCCATAAAATTATGGGCAACAGATTTTAGGGCAAATCTGGTGCACTTGTATTTTTATGGGTGTCGGCTCCTAAGTATTAACTGCACATAAAGATTGTCCAGTAATATATCAGCAGATTAAAAGTCATGTAAAAAGTATGCAGATACATTGTGTGCTGGTGACCACATTCGGAAGGCAAGACAGATGCGACTGCTGGCTCCAGGAAAATTCAGCACAGGGCAAGGAAGGCCTAGAGGCCTATCGCAGGCAGCAGGCTCAGCATAGGCAGCAGTCGGTGTGGCTCCCCTTTAATGCAGATAGCGGGTACAAAGGCACACTCGATCCGGAAGGCAGGATGCCCAGCTTTAGCAGCGAAAGGGTTAAGGGTAATCATTGTCTGCTAAAAAAGCAATTCTTAAAGTACCAATAAATCAGAAACAGTCAAGTCTAAACAAGACAGTACCTTCTGAAAATAAATTTACATCTGATCTTAAAACTTTAAGGCAGCTTGAATTTAGAACGAAACAGTTTGATGTTATAGTACTAACAAAAGAGACCTATGAACTGTTTATTACCTGAGAAATTGTAAGTAAGCAAAAAATTTACAATTCGCCACAAGAACGTATGAAGCGCTGTGACAAGCACAAAAAAAGACACCTACAACCCTTCAGCTATCAGCTATTGGCCTCCACACAAAAGAGAGCATTTGCACAATCACACAGGCCAACTTCAAAGTCACACAAACGTCATCTCCAGCTACTGCACTCCATATCACTCTCTGTGGTGAGGGGAGAGGAGAAGAGGGAAGGGAAAGGAGGGAGGGGGCAGCAAGCTTGCACGGCGGTGGTGGAGATGGATACAGTAAGGCCTTATGTAGCATGTATTACTGGGTGAAACAAGATACAGCTTAGGAATGGGGGGTGGGGGGGGAGAAAAACAAACAAACAAACAAACACACACACACACACACACACACACACACACACACACTAACACACCAGGAGAGGTGTAGGATACAGGAGGTAGGAACTGTTGGGTGTGGAAAAAATAAGTTGAGGCCTGGATAATTTTGGGATTGGAGAGTATACTGCAAGGATAACTCCCATTTGTGCAGTGCAGAAAAGCTGATGGTTGGTGGGAGAACCCAGATGGCCTGGGTTGCGAAGCAGCCGTTGATATTGGGCATATGATCCACTGCATGTTGTGCCACAAAGTGATCCACCTCGTTTAGCACCACTACAGGTATTAGGCAATGGCCATTCATCCTAATGGACAGCTGGTTAGTGGTCATGCCAATTTTGAAAGCTGTGCAGTAAATGCAGCACAGTTGATAAATCACATGACTGCTATTACAGGTGGCCTGGCATCTGATTGGACAGGATATGCCTGTGATGGGACTGGAATAGGAAGTGCTTGGTGGGTGGATTGGACAGGTCTTCCATCAGATGATTCCACAGGTAGTAGAGGGTGGCATAGGGATGGACTAGGATGTTATGGAGGTTGGGAGAACGGTGGAACTTCACTTTAGGAGAGATGGGGAGGATCTTGGGTAGGATTTCTCTCATTTCTGGGTACGAGGACAGAAAATCAAAACCTTACTGAAGAATGCATTTCAGTTGTTCCAGTCCACGGTAATACTGGGTGACAAGGGGAGTGCTCTTTTGTAGGTAATTACTGGTGGTAGAGAGAGGATTTGGAGTGTGTGGGAATATGGCACAGACAAGGTCAGAGAGGTAGTTTATATCTGTGAAAGCCTTTGTGAGACCTTGTTCAAGAGAGTTCTTATGACTGCAGATATGCCATATATGGGTGGCTAGGCTGTAAGGGAAGGATTTTTTTATGTAGAAGGGATGCCAACTGTCAAAGTATAGGTACTGTTGATTGGTAGGTTTAATATGGACTGAAGTGTGGATGGAGTTATCATTGAGGTGGAGGTTAACATCCAGAAATGTGGCATGGTGGGTTGAAGAAGACTAGGTGAAGCAGATGGGAGAGAAGGAGTTGAGGGTTTGAAGGAAAGAGAATGAGTTGTCATGGCCCTGGGTCCAGATCAGAAAAATACCACTAATAAACCTGTAGCACACCAGAGGTTTGGGGTTCAGGATGCCAGCAAGGTTTCCTCTAGACAGCTCATAGATAGGTTGGCATAGTAGAGTGCCATGCAGGTGGTCATGGTTGTGCCTTGAATTTGACAGGATAGGATAGGACAGGACAGGGAAGTTTTGGGCACTCGACAGCTAGGTCTTCAGCGCCCGGACAAATTTAAAAAATGAAGAAGCAAGGAGTGTGAACAAACAAAGTAAAAGAAAAGACAGCAGTAACGTGAGCAACTGACGTTAAATACAAAAAGTAAAGGTCAGAGGTGAAGATGAGGTTAGTACTCCATGAAAAAGGTCGCAGAAATAGAAAAACAAATAAGCACATGAGCATAGCTGCCTGACTACAGCAATAAAAAGTGTGAGCCAACCACTCTGCAATGTATTAAATCCTCCAGCCTAAAAGCTTAGGCCAGAGTTGAGAGAAGTCACAAAAGGAGAAGACTTTCTTTACACTCTGTTCATCGTTCCCTAAAATTGAAGGCAAATCTGCACCAAGATTCGCCACTACCCTCTGTGCATGATATAAGTCACACTCAATTAAAATGTGTCGGACTGTGATCTGTCCTGATAAGCTGGGAGGAGGAGCGCCATAGACAGACAGTGGGCTTCAGCAACTGCAGCTTGTTATTTGCCACTGAAAGCCAGTCCTCCTCCCATGATTACAGAGACCGTTGCCTTAGCAAAGATTCAATATCCTGCAAGGGAATAGGGCACAGTGCCACTGCAGGTGCTGTGCAAGCCTCTTTGGCAGCCCGATCAGCCTCTTCATTCCCCGGAATACCAGCATGTCCAGGCACCCAGCAAAACAATACCACCTTCCCACGACGTTGGATGAAGAGCAGTTCATCCTGGATTCGTTGCAGCAAAGTCACAGACGGGAATAGCTGTTGTAGTGACTGCAGTGCACTGAGGGAATCAGAGAAAAGCAGGAATCATTTTCACTGTATTCGACGTATCAGCTGTAGTGCCTTGAAGCATGTAGCTCTGCCGAATAAACGGAATAGTATTCAGGGAGTCGAACCTTAACAACACGGTTGGGGAACATAAAGGAACAACCGACTGAGTTCCCCTGCTTGGAGCCATCTGTATACACCACTGTAAAACCGTGATGGTGATCTGAAACATTATAAAACATTGACTGAAAAGTAAAATCTGAAGTCTCTTCTTTCCTGAAGCTCGTCATATCTAAAACAAGCTTGGGCCTCTGGAGATACCAAGGGGGAACCCTGCTCCAGCCACATTGTATGAACATTAAAAACCAGCCAACCCCATTTCAAGAAGGCAATCCCTCACACGTATCCCATACGCCCTTGTCGCTCGTTGCTGATTGTGAAAGAGCCTTTCAAAGGGAGGCTGAGCAACGGTATGGTATGTCAGTGTGGAAGGTGTGGACAGCGACATGTATGCCTGGCACACCATGAGCAGCTGTCGCCTGATGTACAATTGGCGGCTCTGCAGCCTCAGCACAGAGACTTGGGACAGGGCTCGCCCTAAATGCCCCAGTTGCCAGCCGAATGCCTACATGGTGTACGACATCCAACATCTTTAAATAAGATGGACGTGCAGACCCCTAAACTGTGCACCAATAATCAAGACGGGATCACACGAAAGCTCTATAAAATTGAAGCAAACAGGTTCTGTCAGCTCCCCAAGAAGTATGACTAGGACATTTTAAAACTGACAGTGCTTTCAGGCACCGGGTCGTCCGGTCCTTAAGGTGTGGCAACCACGTAAGTTTACAATCAAATGTGAGGTCCAGAAACAGCACTGTATCTTTAAATGTGAGCACAGAGCCCCTCATCGCAGTTTAGGGTTATTAAAAACAGTACGTGAACGGTTAAAAAGGACACACACAAAATTCTCAGAGGAAAACTTTAAACTCCTCCTTGCTCAGTCATCCAATCATTGAAGAGTCAGTTGCAACTGACATGTAGTCATTGCTAGATTGGATGAAGAGCAAAAGACAGAGAAGTCATCTACAAAAAGAGAACACTGTACAGGACTTTTCATGACAGAAGTAATACTACTAATGGCTATTGCAAACAAGGCCACACTTAAAACACTACCCTGAGGGACTTCATTCTCCTGCTCAAAGTGATCAGAAAGGGCATCTCCCACTTGGTATCTAAGATAATGTGGAGAAAGGAATGATTGAACAAAACGGGGAAGAAAACCATGAAAACCCCAGTCATGGATCTGCCTGAGAATAAGATGCCGCCCAAGTAGTATCATAAGCTTTGTCAATATCGAAAAACACCCCCAGACAGTGGTGCCAACTCAGGAAAGCCTGTTGTATGTCCGCCTCCAGGAGGGCGAGGTTATCAAAAGGGAAGCGATATCTCCTGAACCCACACTGAAAGCGGCTGAGAAGCTGCCTGGATTCCATCATCCAGACAAGGCGGCAGTTGACCATCCGCTCTAAGGTCTTCCCCTCACAGCTAGTCAGAGCAACACTATGATAATTACTGGGGCTCATGCAGTCTTTCCCGGGTTTTAAAATAGAAATTAAAATGGCCTCCCTCCACGAGTCAGGGAACTGGCCTGACACCCAGATGTAGTTAAAAAGGTCGAGGAGGATTTCCTGATTTTGCCTCGTCAGGTGCTGTATCATAGAGTACAGAAAAACTTCTGAATAACGGACACCAATGTGGAAAATAAAACTGACCACTTTTAAGATAAAGATAAAATACAAACTTTTATCCAAAATGATTGGGACGGCGGCCATTTTGGGTAACGAAAATCTCGGTTAAGCCAAAGTCCCCTGTTTTCCCATGTGAAACACACCGAATTGTGACAATACCGCGAAATTTGATTGTAAAACGTATGAATGCCATGCGGTTTCTCCAGCTAGCCATCATTTCCGAGGAATTTTTGCTCCTTTCCTTCAATCAACTCATAAAAAATCATCGATATTTGACGAAGCAGAGGACCTGAAACTGGCACGCCTTTGGCCTCTACTAACTGAGGACGTGAACCTGTTCTCATTGTTTTTCGAGATTTGATTGCACTGACAAACTTGAATGAAACAAAATGTTCAAATTTCTGATCAAATTGTTTTCAAATCAGCTCTCGCACTCATACCGACGTTGAAATCCGCAGCAACTTTTGCGGGTGGTTCACCAGCATCAGATTTCTCCACTGCAAAGCTTTTGGTACAACGAGATCACACAACTGTTTCGTTTCGTACCCGTAGTCAGCGGTCCCCCCTCCCCTCCCCTACCGACACTCGAATGATTCTTTTCTTGATTTTTGACCACTTTTATCTCTGGACATTTTAAAGCATGTAGCATGAGCATGTAATTTCAAATCAAAAACACACAGACGAACGAAAAGAAAACACTCAAGACGCATTAGAGAAAGCTTTTGACTTTTTAAACCAGTCTGTGGCAGCCCTCGAATGAAAACATCTGATACATCTATCACCTCTCTCCTGTTCTACCCAAGCCTACGCTTTAACACAAAAGTGCGAATACTATTAAGCACTTGGCTCGTCTGATGTACTGACAACAGGCAGAAAGTGTTTGTTGATGCACTCTAATTGTCAGTTTCAACATGGCTACGTCTGAGCTGCATGGAGCAATACTGTACGTACTGTACTTGCAAGAAGTTCCAATAGATGGCAATGCCATCAAATCACGCAATACGAACAAGAAACAAGCTAAACCTTCAACCAATACACGCTCGAATTGACGACTCTCAGACTTTTGACATGCAAAGTGCACTGATTCTTTCATTATATGGAAGTTTTGATTGTCGTTGGGGGACATATTACAGTGTCCGTGTTCATTATTGGGAATGTCCGTTATTCGGAATAATTTTAGCATAAGGACTAATGGTGTTTTGCAGGGGAATTTTGAAATGTCCAGTATTGAGAGGAGTCCGCTATTGGGAAGTGTCCGTTAAGGTAAGTTTTACTGCAGTAGATTCCATCATGACCTGGTGAGGTGTCATGATTCACAGACAATGCAGAATCTAGTTCCCACATAGTGAAGGGGCAGTTATAACATTCCTCATTGTTTGACCAGAAGTCCAAAATAACCCTCTCAGCAGCCACCCGGCACTGGAAAGCTGGATCGTAACCAGCAGAGGCATTAACTGTTGGAAAATAGGCCACCATAGTCTGGGCAATGTCACACAGGGTGGTGTGGAGAATACCATTCCCCATTACAACAGCTACTGGGCACTTCCCTCCTCTTTCAGAGATCCTCCTCACAGTCTCCCATATAACTGAGGTCTTAGTGGAACGATTCAGAAAATTTAAAAACTGTTGCCATCGTCTCTTCTTACTCTCGCAAATAATCTGGCGAGATTGGGCCCTTGCCGCCCAAAACGCTGCAAGGTTCTCCGCAGTCAGACGGCTCTTGAACCACCTCAGAGCCGCTCTCCTGGTTCTGATGGCAGAATGGCATTCGGCATTCCACTAAGGGACGGGATGCCTTTTCAGGCGCCCAGAAGACCTTGGAATGGACACAGTGGCAGCGTGGTGGATTATCTCGGTAGCATGATCCAGCCATTCCTAGATGCCGTCACATGGCTTAAGTTTGGCAAATTGGCCATAAAGAATTTAGTCCGCCCTACTAAGCATCTATCAAGGTGGATGCCTTTCAGGGTTTGCTCTGTCTGGAAGATCAATCCAAATAGGGAACTGATCACTACAATGCAAGTCTGCAAAGTGGGCAAGAGCTGAAGAGCGGAGTGTAAGATCGATGGCAGAGAACAATCCTGTTGCAGCACAAAAGTATATGCTCTTACCTGTATTTAGTACATGGGCAGATGAAGATAAGAAAACCTCTCAACTGCTCTACCCCTGGGGCAGGTCGCTACAGAGCCACAAAGCACGTTGTCTTCAAGAGCCTCTTCATTGAGAGGATCGTGAGGAGGCAGATACAGAGAGCACACAGTCAGTCGGTGGTACACAGTCAACTACTTGTAACGTTGTGTTGAGGGAGATGGGTTCAGAGTGTTAGGCTGTGCTGACGAAAACAGCCACTCCTCCCCTCGCTCTCTCTCCACTAACATCGTCCTTTCTGTGGCGTCTGTAACCACTTATCTCAGGGCTATCAGCAGGTTTGAAATTTGTCTCCTGGAGACATATACACATGGGTCATCCCCGAGATGATAACCAGAGTTCCTCCACTTGCGTTCTAAATCCCTAACAGTTCCACTGCAAGATGGAGGCCATTTATCAAGAAGACTGTATCTTCACCCTCTCTTTGTGACAGGACTGGCCGGATGTGACAGGAGGGGGTTCACCTTTGGGGCGAGATGTTTGCCCCAGTTGAAGGTCAATTTTGGAGCGAGTTGACTGCCCCAAAGTTACATCAATCTCCATGGATTCTGGAGCTGAATCAAGAGGCACATCAAGGATAATATCAACCTGGTCTGACTGTTTAGTAGTAAGTTTCACATGGGACTTTTCCTTATCCTAATCCTTCTTTGCCTTAATCTTTTTGGATGTTTCAGCAGTTGAAGCGGACGCTACACTGGTCTTGGGAAGTGATTCTGGCAGGAGCTCTTGACTGTCAGTGGCAGTTCCTTGTTCCACCATTTTTGGAAGGCTACAGAGGCTGTAACTTCTACCGCCTTATACGTACACAGCCATGAGCAGGTGTTCGTACCAACACTTGAGAAGTCTGTCTGTGTAGATGCCTCAACCACTGGAGTAGACTTTTGAAGGGCTGCTGCAGAACAGGTGGTAAATTACGGTGGTTGCATGGCCTTATAGATTTTTCTGGCTTCAGCATAGGAGATACGCTTCGCTACAATCGTCTCAATCATGTGCGGCCTGGGCACACTTTCCGCATGTCAGTTCACCATTACACTCCAAGATGGTATGCCCAAAGTGCTGGCATTTGAAACAGCATATTGGATTGGGGTAATAAGGTCTGACTTTCACCGAAGGAAACCTGCCTTAACATGTTCCGGAAGCTTTGGCATATTAAATGTTACAATAAATGACTCTGATTTAACCAGGTCGCCATTTATTCTTTTCATGATATGTTGGACATCTACAATGCCTTCTGAAGCCCATTCTTCTTTTAATTCGTCCTGAGGAATATCCACCAGATCCCTGCAGGTAACTACACCTTTGTTGCAGTTAATTGTGTGATGCAGCTCAAATTCTATGGCATACTCCCCAACGTATTGAGCCTGCTGAATATTAACAAAATGGTGTGATGTGAAGGTCTCCACCAACTGTGTCCCATTATGCAAACGTTTCATGGTATTTAAATTTCCAGCAATGCCTTCTAGTCCCTTCTGTGTGTAGAAAGGTGAGACCTTCTAAAAGGTACCCTTTCTTCTCTTAATAACCATAAACACATTCTGCAGAAAGTGCTCTATTACTATTCACATTGCCTCTCTTGCTCATTCCAAAATCCAGAGGACTGGCTACCAGAGTCCTCTTCTTAGAGTGGGTGTTAGTACCCCCAGTTGTACACCCATCCCACTAGGAGGTTGAAAATTACTCGATAGTTCCATTTCGATCCCACGAATAGCTAGGGAAGTACGTGTCCGCCTAGACAGAGCCCCACATGCCTAGGTAAACCTTATACAACTGAGGTGTGGCAGTATCCCAAGATATTGCTTGCTAGTGATTGTTCCACCTCAACTGCCATGCATCCCATCAGCGAGTAGCACACCTTAAGATTGAGTGGTTTTTAGAGAGGTATTTCCTTCCTCATGACCCGGGTGGTCAAGCCAAGATCCCCATTCCCTGGTACCCACACAAAGTCCCACCGCCGCACCACACGATAGTCGCTGAAGCAAGCCCAGATGTTACGGCGCTTACCAGTCCCCACCTCACTCAGGGACCCCGGGATCACCAAGCCCGTACTCAACAAATTATTGTTGATCCCCCTGTAGTTGTTTGTTATGATAAAGTTGGTGAGCTTTATGAGGGATGAGCTATTGGGCTTGAACCCACAGTGTTCCTCCTCGTGAACCTTTATAGCACTCAAACTCGTGTCAAAGCGAATCCAATTCATTAAATGGGATGGAGTGAGTCACAAGATGAACAGAAACATGACCGCTGAACCCAAATGCTGTGAACGCATCCAGGCCAAAATGTTATCTGACGCTGCACTTATGACGGCCAAAAACGTTACTGAGTGCACAATGGCGAGCACTGGAATTGGCTGTTCACCATAGCCTACCAAATGACGGGAAGTTTGAACCAGAGGCAGCTTTCCAAGAGCCAAATACGTATCCAAATTTACGAGAGAGACAGAGGCACAGGTGTTAACTTCAAAACAGAATGGCTGATTTTGAATAAGAAGTGTAACATAAATCTTTGAAGAAGTGGCCTGCTCCTGTCCAGGTGCAGTAGAAAGACAGTTTACTTAAATTTGGGACTAGTCAGAATACGTGGCCTTGTTTACGGCAGGACAGGCACCGTGCGCTGCGGAAGGGGCAGCACAGGCGATCATGCGCACAAAAACAATCCGGACAAGAGGGAAAGTCGCGTCATCGAAATGGAACGGCTGAAGGTAATCGTGAAGAACAAGACGATGATGAAGAGGAGAGGGAAGAACGAGCCTGCGGGGGCATGAGAACTGTACTTCTGTCACCTCTATCATTTTCTCAAACTGATCCGCTGCCGCCTTAAACACCTCAAAAGCCTGTGCAATGGACAGAACCTTGTCAAGGGTGGGATCCTATAACCATAAAACCTAACAATGCACAGCCCTATCAGGAGCCGAACGAACAATGACGTCACAAATTAAGGACTCTGACACGACTGCTGACAATTTCCACACTCAAAACCACACTTACGACTCAAACCACGGAGTTCTGCCACCCATAACTAATACAACTGACCAGGTTTATTTTTGCTCTAATGAGAATCCAGTCGGGAAAGCACCATGTGCGTTTGTTGCCAATAGTAAGAACTAAACAATTCCGACATCGGGAAAAAGACAAGTCGGCGGGCTCTGACAGCTGAGCTAGTTTTCATAGTTAACGATAAGTATCGGGCTCGATCCATGACACAAAGAAAGACTTTTGTAAGTCAGGATCCGTTACCTTAAAAGCTGCAAAATGCTGCTGTAGACGCCGCACGTAGGAGTCCCAGTCTTCCTTAGACTCTTGGAAAGCCGGAAAAGCTGGAGTGGCGAGGAAGGGGGGGGGGGAGGTAGGCCTGAGGTGGCAGCAATGTCAGATCCATAACAACCGAAAATATAGACACAAGTAAACATGAAACTCGTCACCAATTATACTGTTGTAACAGAATAATTTATTTCTTACAAGTGGACAGCACTACAACATAGATCAAGTGAACAGTACAATACAAATGCAAGTCACAGACACCACTAATGTCTACACATGAGGCTCAGGTGAGAGCTACATCATAACTGAGGCGATAACTCGCACACCGTGTGCTCGCCCAGTCGTGACGGCGCTACAAGCCTCCCGTAGGCGGTGCCATCATGCGGCGGACGGACGGGCGCAGCTTGCGGCCGTGCGCTCCAACAGATAATATCACTGCTTTCACAGGTTGCCCTGCCTTTTATGGGATAGGAAATCCCTGTGACAGGACTGGAGTAGGTGGTAGTGGGATGGCGAATAGGACAGGTTTTTCATCTGGGTGTATTGCAGGGATATGAGCCATGGGGTAAGGAGTTGGGAGCAAGGATGGAGTAGGGATGGACAAGGATATTACATAGGTTTGGCAGGTGGTGGAATTCTACTGTAGGGTTGTGGAGGGGTGGTGGTGAGGATATTGGGTAGGGTTTTTCTCATTTCAGGGCAGGATGAAAGATAGTCCAAACGACGACAGAGAATGTGGTTTAACTGCTCAAGTCCTGAATGATACCGGGTCACAAGAGGGGTGCTCCTTGGTGGAAGTGGGGGAGCTGGTGGATGACTGGACAGACAGAGCATGTGAGATCTGTTTCTAGACAGGTTTGGAGGGCAATTACAGTCAGTGAAGGACTCAGTGAGGCATTTGGCATATTCGGAGAGGGACTGCTTGTCACTGCAGATGGGACGACCATGGGTGGCTAGGGTATATGAAATGGATGGCAGCTGTCAAAATGGAAGTAGTGTTGATGATTGGTAGTGTTGATGATTGGTAGGTTTGATGTGGACGGAGGTATTGATAAGGTCATATTTGAGGAATAGGTCAATGCCGAGGAAGGTGGATTGTTGGAATGAGTGGGACCAGCTGAAGGAGAAGGTGCTGATGTTTTGAAGGAATACAGATAGTGTGTCTTCACCTTCAGTCCAGATTATGAAGATATCATTAATGAATCTGAACCAGATGAGGGGTTGGGGATTCTGGGTAGACAGGAAGGATTCCTCTAGATGGCCCATGAACGTACCATGCCTGTCACAGTTGATGCCACCTCCCTTTACACCAAATTTCCCAATGCTCATGGCCTCACCGCTGTTGAATAGCACCTTTAAGAACGTCCAGCCGACTGCAAGCCCACAACCTCCTCCTTCGTTACCTTGACCAACTACATCCTCACCCACAATTACTTCTCCTTTGAAGGCATCACCTACAAACAAATTCGCGATACAGGTTTGGCACTCATAAGGCACCCTCCTATGCCAACCTGTTCATGGGCCATCTAGAAGAATCCTTCCTGTCTCCCAGAATCCCCAACCCCTAATCTGGTTCAGATTTATTGATGATATCTCCATAATCTTCCTTCAAAACATCAACACATTCTCCTCCATTCACTTCACCTGGTCCTACTCATCCCAATGACCTGTTCGTCAAACATGGCCTTATAGTACCTCCGTCCACATCAAACAAAAAGTCCCTTTCACATAGCCTAGCCACCCGTGGTCGTCCCATCTGCAGTGATAAGCGTCCCTCTCCAAAGGCCTTCACTAACCGCAATTACCCTCCAAACCTTGTCCAGAAACAGATTTCACAGGCTCTGTCTGTCCAGTCAACCCCACCAGGTCCCGCACACACACCATTCGGCCACAGAGGAGCACCCCTCTTGTGACTCAGTATCACCCAAGAGTGGAGCATTTAAACCACATTCTCACCAGGTTTTTGAGTACCTTTCATGCTGCTCTAAAATGAGAAATACCCTACCCTACTCACCGCCACCCCCCTCCCTACAGTGGTATTCCGACACCCGCCAAACCTACGCAATATCCTTGTCTATCCCTACTCCATCCCTGCTCCCAACTCCTTACCCCATGACTCATATTCCTGCAATACACCTAGATGAAAAATCTGTCCTATCCACCACCCCATTACCACTTATGCCAGTCCTGTCACAGGCATTTCCAACCATAAAAGGCAGGGCAACCTGTGAAAGCAGACATGTTATCTACAAACTGAGCTGCAACCACTGTGCAACTTGAATGGCCATAGTGAAACTGTGGCCAGGAGACAACTAGACCATCCTGTTGCAGAGCATGCAGCACCAGACAGTGTGACTCACTTCGATGACTGCTACACAGCCTATGCCATATGGATCCTCCCCACAAACACTAGCTTTTCTGAATTGTGCACAGGGAAACTCTCCCTACTATATATCCTACACTCCCGCAATCCCCCAGGCCTAAATCTTCGCTAGTTCCTGCCTCTACCACCCTTCCATTCCTCTCCCTGCCACACACTATCCTTATGTTCGTCTCCCATCCCACCACACATTTCAGTCCCTTCCCTTCCTTTTGCACTGCCCGTCAGACAGGACTGGCGTGTTACCCCATCCATGCTAAGCACCCCCCTCTCCCCTCCTGCTTCCCTCTCCTTGCCACCTCCTAACCCTCAACACTGGTTGCTCTAGCCTAGGTCATGCTGGGTAGCGCAGATCAGCCACAGCAGCAATAAACAGCAGTCGTGTTTGTGTGAGTGAGTGTATGTTTGTGTCTCTAACAAAGGCCTAAACACATGAAAGATATAATGTCACATTCTGTTATTTGTGTCTTTCTGTGGCTCATCGAACAACTCTGTGGTGAGTAAGCAACCTATCCCTTTCAAAACTATTGTTCAATCCTTCCTGGAATTTCCATTGTTTGATTTCACCCCTAACTTGGCCTCACCACTTACCCCATGTTTCTTCCTAAGAACTCAAACCTTTTGGCAGAAAAAAAAGAGCCATCCACAACCACAAAACAAATCTTGACATAATCACCTTCCCTGCAGACAAAGGTTCCACCACTGTTGTCATAAGACAGCAGGGGTCCACCAACTCCTTGACTCTTCCAAGTACAAGATGTACTTGAATGACTCCCATCCCAAAAGTCCAACAAGATCTCCAATCCCAGCTGAAATCATATGCCTCTCGCAGAGCTCTCTCCTGAATTGAACTCCCTCCTCACCCCAACAGCACCCTGCACACTGACTTTCTACATGCTTCCCATAATCATCAAACCAAATAATCCTAGGCACCAAATTGTGACTGTTTATTGTGAGTCTACTGAGAGAATATCAGCCCTTGTTGACCAACACTTTCAACCAATAGCCCAAAATCTTTCCTCTCATATTAAGGATACCAACCACTTCCTTCATCAACTCTCCACAACCCCCACCCCTTTACTTCCTGGATCCTTACTTGTCACAGTGGAAGGAACCTCCCTACACATTAACATTCCACATGCCCATGGCCTTGCCCCTCTTGAACACTACCTATCCCAACATCACTCTGAACTGATGCCCGATACATGAGGAGTCTAGAGTAAATCTTACTAGCATCTCAGAACTCCAAACCCCTGGTCTGGTTCAGTTTTATCAATGTTATTTTTATGATCTGAACCCAGGGTCAGGTCACCTTCCTGCAAACCCTCAACTCCTTCTCCCCATCCACTTCACCTGGTCTTCTTCAACCTACCATGTCACATTCCTGGTTCTTACCCAACCTCCATAACATTCTAGTTCATCTCTATGCTATCCCGAACCCCAGTACCCAGCCACAGGGATCACATCCTTGTGGAAACTCTTCTGGAAGACTTGTCCAATCCATCCACCCAGAAACTTCCTATTCCAGTTCCATCAAAAGCCTATCCTACCCAGTCAGAGGCCGGGCCACCTGTGAAAGCAGCCACGTAATTTGGCATGGCCTGCATTCCAGAGGCTATGAAGGAGACATACAATGAAGTTTGAGAACTAGATGAGAGTTGTTGCAAAAGTGCCATTAAGTCATGGAGGGGAAAAGGTTGGGGAGGGAGACTCGACTCCCCAAATTCCACCTGGATAGATCAGTTAGTAGATGTACTGTCACTAAATGGCAAGATTCCAAGTTCATTAATGTCCCACCACACACAAATATACTATTAACAAGTTTCACAATGTATGTTTCCCCTTTTCTCTACCTGTAAAAGCTGTGAAGCTTTTAATGTAGCCAAAATTCCAGGTGGCACTACTTGTGATCTTGACTAACAATGTTCTTAATTTTGGATGAATTTTCTCGTTTGGTACTCAGTTTTTCCACTCAATGGTAACACAAAATTCACTCAGAACTGGAGCATTCAAAGTATACATCTAATCACTGATAACTGAATTTTCCACTCAATTTATATCACAGAATATGAAACAGAAATAATTATTACAGGCTCAAGCTGTAAAACATCAAGATGAAATAACTTCACAGAGGTGGAAATTTCTAAAAGAACAGACAACACATACTTATATATAACTTATACAATATGCCAATGAGAGGCACTCATTCTTTCTTCAGTGCAGAAGCACTCCTAGGCACTTAGTCTTACAGGAATCAGTTTGCAAAACTACAAGTTGGAGTAATAGTGGGCAGGGTAAAGTTGAGAGCTTGTATATGGCGGGAGGTGTGCTCAAGTATTCCTTGCAGGTGTGATCATTGCTGTGTCTCCAGTGGTGTAGGGATCAGTAAAACTGCCTAGAAAGCAGGTGACCCGGGTTCGAATCCCAGCTGGGTACACATTTTCAACTTTACCCATTCGCAATTAATGTCATACATTCTGTGAATAAATAATAACTGCAGGATCAAAAAGTGGTGTCCCAAAAGAATGGACACTACAGATATATGAATCAGTTTACAAACTACAAGTTTGAGTAATAGTGGGCGGGTAAAGTTTAGAACTTGTATATGACAGGAGATGTGCTTGAGTATTCTCTGCAGTTGTGATTATCACTGTGTCTCCAGTAGCGTAGGGGTCAGCAAAGCTGCCTAGAAACCAGGAGACCCAGGTTCGAACCCAGCTAGGTACACATTTTCAACTTTACTCATTTGCAGTTGATGTAATATATTCTGAGAATATGAAAAATTTAAAGCTGGCTTTATTTACATGAAGTGATATGTGTATCGCCATTGTGTATGCATACAGGTACGTAAGTGTTTCAGCCGATAGCATTGCAAGTTTGTGGTAAAATTAAGTATAACTGTTGCGAACAATTGACTACTCACGATTTGCCTGTTGTTAGGGGGCCAGTCTGGCTGCATGGAGAAAGAACTGTTTTCATATCCTGTGTTCCTCTTTTTATGTATTCAACTCTGAACTTTTGTTTCATAACATTGGAGGGGAAGAATACCTCAGTCAATTAAGTCTTAAATTCTAGGCCAGGTAATGGAATTTTAAATTTAGAAACCAGTCATGTATGCAATAAATAAATATTGTTAATTGTGTGGTTCATTCAATTTACACCATAATAAAACACAGTACTAAAGGAAATGACTAAAGAATCGTAGCAATGAAGTGCTAATATACACCCATTCCATGTACAGTAATAGCTCTTACATCCCCCCCCCCCCCAAAAAAAACAGGGGGGGGGGGGAATATTTAAATAATAGCTAGCAACTCACCTTACACAAGTACTTAAAAAATTACATCTTGCATACACCTATCTAAAACAGGTTGTAAAAGAACACTTACCTCGAAGCTAGTTTATTTTTCTCCTTTCGTGTTTTTGGCCTCACATTGAAAGGCAGTTCACTGACAGGAGTCATGTCATTAATAATGCGGTTTAATTTGTCCAATTCTTTTCCAATATTATATAGTTTACGAGGGTTTGGAGTGAGATCGTTTCCATCGCCCTTTCTTGCTTTCCCACTGCAATATAAGATTTGACTTGTAGATTCTAAAAATCACAGAGAAATTTGAAACAATCATTAACTAATGTTCATCTCCTGTACCTCAACTCAGTGACACAGTTTTGAGTCTACAACACCAGTCTCACACCATAAAAATCTGTTTCACTTTGATATTGACATTTATAATTAATTCATATTCACACAGTGTATGACATAAAACTGTGAATGGGTAAAGTTGAAAATGTCTACCCAGATGGGATTCGAACTCAGGTCTCCTGCTTTCTAGGCAGTTGTGCTGCCCCTATGCCACTGGCAACATAGCAATCATCACACCTGCATGAACTACTTGAGTATGCCTCCTGTCAGGTACAAATTCCCAACTTTTCCTTGGGCACTATTAATCAAACTCATGTTTTTTTTTCAAACTGATTCCCATCAGAGTAAGAGCATAGGAGCACATCCATACTGAACAATGGATCATTACACATCATCGGCATAGAGGAGGCACTCCTAGGCCCTTACTCTTACAGGAACCAGATTGGAAAAAAAAAAACACGTGTTTGAGTAACAGTGGGCAGGGTAAAGTTGGGAATTTATGTTTGACAGGAGGCGTGCTTGAGTAGTCCATGTAGGTGTGATGTTCACAGTGTCCTGAATTGTGTAGGAGTCAACACAACTGCCTAGAAAGCAGGAGACCCAAGTTCAAATCCCGGGTGGGCACACATTTTCAACTTTATCCATTTGCAGTTACTGCCATACATTCCATGAATATGAACAGATAACAACAAAAGGATCAAAAGTGGCTGTTCTTTCAGATATGTCCAAAAGAACAGACACCACATAATTAAGACTGACTAATTATTTCTCTCTCAGACATCATCTATGGAACTGAGTTACTCAACAAATCAGTACACTTGTCTACTCTTCTATCAGAATTATAACAAGATGTGGGTAAAAATCTATACAGAAACCAAACTCATCAAAGCTAATAATTCATAACTACTAAAAAAAATTTACAGGCAAAATCTCATGTTACTAGACCTTATATTTTCCATTACAACTGACAAAAGGGAGGAAGATTACAAATTGACCTGTCATAATTAATGAAGATAACAGAGGCTGGAGAAAAGCTTGCCTGGATAATGATTAGATAGGAAATCTGCAGTGTTCTTTTCAAAGGAAGCATCTAAATTTTTGCCTTAAGCAACAGAAGGAAACCATGTAAAACAAATTTAGATTTTCAGTCACGTAAATGCAACACCAATACCTTAACAACTGTATCAGCTACTCAATCTGTTTAGCGCTAAATTCCTTTCCTCCTCATTTACAAGACAGGCACAACATCAATTTGCTGCTGATTATCGGTGAATGAAAGGAAATGGCAGGTGTTTATTATGGAAAATAAGGGGAGGAGATGGTGACAAAGTGTTTAGGAATAAACAGCATGGAGGAGACAGTGGGTTACTGAAACAAAGAAGAGGTGGATGGAAAGAGGGGAAGAAAGATAGGATGGGTTGGCCAATTGTAGTTTTATATGCCTTCTGTTTCCTAGAACTGTTACAATTTTACAAGTAGTCTTCTTTCATCATTTTTCTGTACATGAATTAGCATAAGTTTTTTGTTTCCGCAGCTGTTAACTATTTTCATTTAAGTACTACTGTTTCTTTCTTCAAAGACTGAATGCAACTATGTATATCTTTTGGTATTACTTCTGGAATGTCAGTGTTCTTTGTACTGAATATCTGTGATTCTCATTCACTTAACAGGACATAAAATTTAAATGAATTTTCAAATTATAGAATAAGTTTGTATCCACTGCTCGGTATTAACCAGTGAAATGCGATCACTACTTACCAGCTTTTATTTCATTTCCTCAATACTCAAATGGTTTCAATTTTTTTTCCTCAAATCAGTATTATTGTTATTACCACTCATTGTTTCTGTGACCAGTAAAGTAGTCAAGTCCAGAGGATTACAACCGCTGACTGTACATGATGTAAGAGATCGGGTTGGTAAGTCAACTCTCAATAACTGTGTGCCATGAACTAATACAAGAAAATAGGATTTGTAATGGGTAAATATTTTGCCACTCAAGAAACACCACCACCCATACCACATGTTTTGCAAAGGTAGGATCATTTGAAAACACTTCTAGAGTTCCACAATATGAAACACCAACAATCTCCACAGTTCTGCCATTGAGTTGTTAAAGCATGGTGTACTCCTTCGTTTCCATCAATTTATTTTAGTATTTTATAATGGCACTATTTATTATCTTACATTTTTAAAAATGTGTCCCTGTTTGTACGACATATTTAATCATTTTATGGTTATTTATTTACTATATAACTGTTTTCTATATGCAAAATATAATAATGGAAAGTCCAGGTTGGAATAAATAATATAGTGAGGACAGTTTACAACTCACCGCAAAGACGTGGCGACGAGCTGCGACAGGCACATACAAAAGACACACACATACAACACATTCAGCTATCGGCCATGGCCTTCTTCAGAAAATAGAGCACTCACGCAATCACACAGGCACACAACACAGTCATACAACCATCACCTCCGACTGCCACACTTCGAAGTGTGGCAGTCGGAGGTGATGGTTGTATGACTGTGTTGTGTGCCTGTGTGATTGCGTGAGTGCTCTATTTTCTGAAGAAGGCCATGGCCGATAGCTGAATGTGTTGTATGTGTATGTCTTTTGTATGTGCCTGTCGCAGCTCGTCGCCACGTCTTTGCGGTGAGTTGTAAACTGTCCTCACTATATTATTTGTTTTCTATATGCGTAGTTCTAAGTAGTTCTAATATTTCAGAAGACTAAACATCATCTCGAAAGCATATAATAATCAAATTTGTTGTACAGTATTTCTTTTTTTCCTTTATGTTTTGGGATTTTACAATTGTTAGTCTTGTTCACTGAATACTAAGGTCGGTACTACTGGGGTAGAAATAAATCATCTTCCAGTTCATGTTAAAACCAATCACCTTCAAAGAAAATTTTCTGACGTCCAACTCATTTATTTTACAGTGAAGAATTTGACTGTTTGATAGTGAGGATTTTATTTTATTGTACCAACTAATCACAGTGTCTTTTTTTGAGACTTGCTTTAAACTCAACTGACAAATCTTTCTGACCAAACAAAACAGTTCTTATCACCATCTATATGTATATACGGGGTGTCCTCAGGCAGGAGTTGGTGGGGATTTTTTTTTCCCCTCACCACTCTACTGCAAGGCTTTTGTGCCGCATTCTTGTGCAAGTAGCACGTGTTTCTTAGCCGACACTGTACTGTGTGTTGAGTGAAAGTGTTAACAGGGAAATGGTGAAAATCACTTATTCTATTCATCCAAGACTATTCATCTATGATTCATATGTGCGCACAGAATCAGCAAGTTGATACAAAGATTATTTCATGACAAATCTCCTAATGTTCATGTTCCTAATGTGAGTGAAATTCATTGATTGGGAACTAAATTTCCTGAAACAGGTACTGTTCTTGATGGGAAACAAACAACCACATCCAGTCCTCACAGAACAAACACTGGATGATGTTGGACAAGCTCTGGAAAAGTCTCCTAGAAAATCAGTTTGATGCCTTTCTCAGCAGACTGAAATTTCATACAGCTCAGCTCAGACAGTTACAAAGCTACTGAAGTTACAACCGTATATAATAACTGCAGTACAAGTAATTAAACTTTGTGACCCTTCAAAAACATTGTGGTTTTATGAATGGATGCTGAATAAGATGCATGACAGAGAATTAACCCGAAATAACCATTACTGGAGTTCAGTAAAGCCCAAATTAATTCACGAACAGCCCTTGCATTATAAAAAGTGTGTGGTGTGCTGTTAGCAGTCAGAGAATAATAGTTCCCCATTTTGTCAGGAAACAATTAACAGTGAGAGATACATGAAAACATATTGCGACATTTTTTCACCAACTAACAGAGAGAAAGTGCTTTCATGACATTTCAGCAAAACTCTGCAACGGCATACACAGCTAACTTATCATTACTGGAAATTCAGAATGTGTTTGGTGAAAGAATTATTACTAACAATATTTGGCCCCCTCATTCTACCAATTTAATGCTGTGTGATTTTTATCTGTGGGAAGCATTGAAATAAGTAGTGTACAAATCAAATCCTCAGACATTAGATGAACTGAAAACAAACATTCATCATCAAATCAGTGCAATTTCTGAGCTGGAACTTGAGAGTGTAATTAGCAACTTCCTCAGCAGTTGTCAGAAATGCTTGAACAATGAAGGGAGGCAGTTCGATCATGTCCTTTCATAATACAGGTAAGTAATTAACTTTTCTTTTAAGTATTTGATATATAACTTGTGCACCAAATGGTATCAAGATATAGTGCAGACGTTGGGCAGCGCACTGAGCGGGCAAAGTGGCTGACATCACTGGCAAGTCGCAAAGGGGTCATTCCATGTCAAGTGGCCTAAGGGTCCCCACTCGACCCGCTCCAATTTTGATGAATTTTGTACAGGATGTAGGTATATAACTTGCATGAAGCACTGCCAATTTACAGCTCCATAAGTAGTACAGTTGGGCCACTATCCACCTTTTTGGGAAGGCTAGTTTTTTGACATCGCCACTTAAATGAATTATTCATCAACTTTGTTTAACCATTGCTCAGAATCTAAGAAACTTCTCGTGCTGAAACTTGTGACCCTCTTCAACGTTTTGGGTACAATATCTTAATTGCAGAACAAAAAGTCAAACTATAGTAAATTGACCATAATGTGCTGTCAAAGTAGCTCATAAATCTTGTCATACAACATTTTGACTATACTTTATTGCCTTGTATCTACTGAGAAATTAAGTTTCTGAAGCTGATTCTTTAGTTATCTGCAGCCTGACAGCATGTCAAAAAACTCTGCACGTGGCACTCAGATTGCTCAAATAATAATTGAGTTATCAGAGTTCAAAGTCTGCTCAAAAACATAGTTAATCAATTTTGGCTCATTTTCAAGGGGTCATATCACAAAAGGAATCACTCAAATCTGATTTTTCTGGGCACCATTGAAAAGAATGTACTTTGTTTCACCAAAAAAAGTTGTTTTTATTTTGGAGACACTGCATTTAAGAATAAATAAACTTACTTTTTCATTACACTAAAAAAATACACAGGCGCACAATCTCGTGTTGGTCCATGGTAGCTTACAGTCTTACTATTTATGGTTCCCAAGCCATAATATTTCATTCTTACCGATTCAGTTGCTGAAATGTTATTAATGGCAATTACAGTTAATTTTAACAAGCTTTAATGTCGAGACATTCAGCACCATTGAAAAGAGCTCACTTTGTTTCATCAGAAAAAAGTTGTTTTTATTGTTGAGATGGAGAAGTTTAGTGTCAACCATGGAGTTTGAAAACACACTTCTACAATGAGTCTGAAGCACACTGCTGTATAGTAAAGAATGTTAAGTTGTAATGTGTGCCATTTTACATAATGTAAAGACTGTTTCATTACTGGGCAAAAGTCTTTTTTCTGTAAGTAAACGATATTTCAAGCTGCATGACTCTTTAGAAATGTTTAGCTGGTTATTTTCATTTTAGTTTTCATTATCTATGATTGTTTAATTTCTTTCGGTTAGAAACAACAGCACTTTAACTGGATGTAAAAATTGAATGGTAGTGTAATGGATATCAAAGAGGTTTCAGTGTCATGTATCATTAGCCTTATGGATAAGTCTGCATGTCGTCTGAAAATTTACACACATCAACAAGGCTTTATTCCAATCAAAGAATATTCAGTAGAACAACAGGAATTAATAAACCAAAGAAGTGAAATATGTCTTACTGAAAATGCGCAAATATGCTTTCAACACAGAGCAGTACTGTTGGATGAATTTCTACAGAGATCTTGTTGTAATCCTTTTGCCATAAAAAAAAAAAAAAAAAAAAAAAAAAAAAAAAAAAAAAAAACATTCTGTAAAAAAGGGTTTACGGAATGTTTATATGGGAACAGTAAAACAACTGCAATCTGTGACAAAGAGCAATGTAAAACCTAGTTACAAGATCTGTGCAACTTACAGAAAATAATTTTCAGCAAAGAAAGCAGAAAAATGGGAAATTAATCGATCTTAAATGTCAACTTGGAAATATCACATACATTTACTTCTTCAGTGATGGGTCATCAATGCAGTACAAAAACTTCAAAAAAATTCTGAATCTCTGCTACCATCAAAATGACTTTGGAATCTCAGTTGAGTGGAGCTTTTTTGCTATAAGATATGGAAAATCTCTATGTGATGGAGTTGGTGGAACTGTAAAAAGCACCTGGTAGCAAGATCAAGCCTTCAAAGACCAACTAAGGACCAGATTTTGAAACCAACTGATTTCTTTAATTACTGTAGAAAGAATATCAAGAGGAATCAATCCATTTTTGTTTCAAAAGAAAAAAATTAAGCATTTAAAGCTAAGCAAGAAGAAAGGTTCAAAAATGGTTGTACAGTATCAGGAACAAGAGAGAATCACCCCTATGAGCCATTAAATGAAAAGCAAATTTGTATTACAAAAGTATGCAGTGATACATATGGTTTTTTAGAAAACGTTGTCCAACATCAAGCAACAGATTTTACACAAATCTTGCAGCCTTACAACCGGGCCAATACAATGCCTGTATTTACAGTGGAAATGGTAGATTGGTAGTATCTCTGATGTTTCAGAAGAAGAAAATGTTTTAGTCAGTTTCTTGCATCCCATTGGATCTGCACATTCATTCTATTGGCCAGCCAGGCAGGACACTTCTTAGATTCAAAACAACAATTTTTTTCTCATTCCAGCTCCATTAGCAGTAAGAATGGAGCGACATTATAGTTTGTTAGAATCAAATGTAGTTGCTTATAATGAAATATTATGGCTTGGGAACCATATATAGTAAGAATGTAAGCTACCACGGGCCAACAGAAGATTGTGTGCCTGTGTATTTTTTAATGTAATGGAAAAAGTAAGTTTATTTGTTCTTAAATGCAGTGTCTCCAAAAATCTTTTTCTGATCAAACAAAGTATGGTCTTTTCAATGGTGCCCAGAAAAATCAGATTTAAGTGATTCCTTTTGAGATATGACCTCATGAAAGTGAGCCAAAATTGATTGATTAAATTTTTCAGTAAACCAGTTATTGTTTGACCAATCTGGGTGCCACTTGCAGAACCTTTTGACATGCTGGCAGGCTGCAGGTAGCTAAAGAATCAGCTTTAAAAAGTTATTCTTTCAGTAGATACAAGGCGATAAAGTATAGTCAAAATCTGTTACGACACAATTTTTGAGCCACTTTGACACACATTATGATGAATATACAACATTTTGACCATTTGATCTACAACTAAGCTATTGTACCCAAAACGTTGAACAGGATCACGAAGTTTCAACACAACAGGTCTCTTAGATCCAGAGCAATGATAAAACAAATTTGATCATTTATTCATTTAATTTGCAATTTCATAGAACTATCCTTTTAGTAAGTAGCTGGTGGTCCTGCCATACTACTTATGAACCTGTAATTTGGCAGAGCTTCATGTAAGGCATGTATGTACATCCTGTAAAAATCTCATCAAAATCGAAGAATGTCGAGTGGGGAGCTTGTCTTAATTTAGGCCACTTGATATGAAATGACCCAAAGGAGGTTGCACCGAGGATCAATCACCCTATATACATCACTATACCACATCTTTTATCACTTCAGTGTACTTTAAAACAACAAAATATTAGCAAAAATTGAACAGGTTTTATGCATTTTAACAACCCAGGCCATCTGGATCCCTCCCCCTCCACTATCTGCTTTCCTCAATTGCCCAGATGGGAGTTAACCTTCCAAGCCCCCATTCACCCTAAAGTTGTGTTCCTCACATTTCCACCAATTTAATACCTACAGGCTCCTTCAAGCTACACAGACATGTCTCCTCTTGTCATTAACCTACTTCCTCCTCCTCCACCCTTCACTCCCCACCCTACTCCAAACATACTTACCTGTTTGGCAGCAGATGAGCTGCAGCAACCAAACACACCAGTTGTGTGTTAGTGTGTGTGTGTTTTATTACCCCTGCAGTAATCATGCAACTTTCACACCACCAGTAGTCATGTGTAGACTGGCAGTCCATATGGCATTAACTAATTTTAGTAGCAAGAGATGACATAGTAATGAACAGTATGATATTTACTGTGTTTGACTTGTACCTTTTTATGTCAACATCTGACAGAGCTGTAAATTCTGTCCAATTTCACTGAAATACTAAGTTTCTTAATATGCTATAACTCTTTCATTTAGTGAAAAAAACATTGCACATTTGTATCATAAACTGGATGAAATGCACACACTGGTTACTACAGTTTCAAAGTTTGTACAATACCATCACACTCTTCCCTTTTTTAACTTTCAGTATGAATGACACTTTCATGCTCCAAATAGAGGTAATAATTTACTTCATTTGCAACAACTGTCATAGTATGAATAACATCCTCTCTGTATATTAGGACGCAGGAACCACCTTTCTGGTTCTTTCTGTCTTTGGGTGAAAAACATAAAAAAAGTGTCTTTTACGTAACATGCATAAAACTAGTTGCAGTAACTATGGTTTTCATACTAAACATATAAATGGCATTTATTAGTTTCAACACATTCTCCATTTTCATATACTGGGCATAAAAGTGAAGTATTGAAACTGTCTGGTGAATATCTACCCAAAAAAGTGAAAAACTTGAGGACAAATTATGGTCAACTTGGTTTACAGTTTATACCACCAAACAAGAGACGAGAATAATGGGAAATATTTTACTATACATGACAGTTTTCACCCAAAAGATTCTCAAAATCACTATATATTCCTAAGTAGTAACACATCCATTATAGCCTCATCATGAAGCATAAGAGGAATGAAAATCAGTATGACAGAAATGAAAATCAGCAAGAGAGGAATCAAAATCATGCAAAAAGTGACACAAAAAACAGTATGAAATTTGTTGTTTTAAAGCTTCACAAAATTCTACTTTTATTTTTAATCCTCTTTCTAACTCTAACAGAAACATTTTCTTTTCAAGGAGCTGTATTTAGTTTTATTTTCCTATCAGCTGTGGTGACAAAGAACTTGAATTCTTTACAGTTTTATTAACACGGTTCAATTCTGCTTTTGAAATTTTTAGTGTTCAAAGCTAAAGTCTTTTCTCTATCATGTTCAAGTCTATTTGATACGCTGCCTCCAACTTGATAGTATAGAGGATTAAGGGTTTAATCTCTCCTCAATCAGTTTCTTGGATGGCCTGTTTACACACAACCAATTCTTCCTGCAAATGTTTGTAGCCAGATTTTTCCACAGGCACATATTATGTGCAATTACTTATTAAAAAAAATAATGAACATTCAGAAATTCCGTCTATTATTATTGCTGTTACATGTTTTATCACACCAGAAACACACACCTTTAAAGGTGAAATAGTAATGAGATGTAACAAAAATGACAAATGAGTTTTAGATGTTCGTTTTTTCCTGCACACACATGCTAAATCACAGTAACTGTTTTATACGAGTCAGGTTTTGAGAGTATCTGATACGTAATAAGTGAACCCATTTACAGCCGCTATTATTTAATTTATAAAACACATTACAGAAATGTCAAACTTACTGCAATAGTTTTTGTACATTCCATCCATGATCTCAACAGAACACAGAAAATCACGTAACAGCCACTATTGCAAATAATAATTCAATCAGCAGTAGAATTTCTTTCAATATTCTCATTAAAACAATATAGGTTTTGTTGACGTAACAGGAAATGAGGTGTAAAGTTGCTTACAAGAATTAACATCCAATACTTTGGCATTTGATTGCTATATTGATATATGCTGTGCTCGTATTTATCTTTCATGCTTTTAGTACAAGAACATGATACAAAACGTAATGAAAAAGGTAAATATACTTTTATAACACTGTAATGTATTTTGTTACAGTTACAGAAATGATATTCAAGCATTTAAAAAATCATAAGTAAAAAATCGTTTCAGAAATATCAAAATTTTATGTTCTGAACAGGTCGGAATAAAAGAAAGAGAATATAAGAAAATATAGCATTTTTTTTTCTTCAAAATTTTACTGGGGCATGTTTTGACCGATTATCTGAAAATCACCCATACTATTTTGTGTGGATTTTGTTGGTAAACTGACATATTATTTTTAGAAGTGAACAATTAAACAGTTAAATTGCCCTTTTGAGATACAAATCAAAGATCACGTAATTCATAAGAAATATTTAATTAAAAAAATAAAACAGTTTTTGTTTCAAGTGAAGGTTGTAGAATTTTAACACCATAATTTCACTTGTAGTGTCTAGCTTTAACTTTATGGCTAAAGCAGAGAAGATTCACTATGTAGATCGTAAGAGATTTGGAAATACAGTCCTTACTTACACAGAACATGTAATGTCATGAATATTTTGTGTAACAAAATCATTATTCCACAAATTCACTGAAAAAAAAGGGTCAACTTATGTCAACTTAACACTGACTATATTTTACAGTGGCTAGTAAAATATTGTAGTATTTACCTGTGCTTAATACCTCGAACTGAGCACTGAGGACTAAATACAGGATCTGTTACTTCATTCAGAACGTGTGGATCTTCCAGCTTTGTTTTAAGCACAAGTCGCTGACCTTTTGGTCCCTTCGCTTGTACATTGTACTGCCAGAAGTAACGTTCTTTCTTTGACATAGATCGTGAAGGCCCATCTTCTCCATCACTTGAATCTACGGAAAAATGCAGTCTTTAAATAATTTTCAGGGGTATAGCCTTTCCTACAGATCTATGTAATACATTTTCAGACATCAGCTTATTTCCAGAATGTATGAATTCAAGTTTCAATCACCAATTTAAAATAATTTTATTGTTCTCATCTATATCATAAGTGCATGCAGTTTTCTAAGGATATTTGTCTTTATCATAAATTAACTTCATCCCATGGCTGATTCTCATGTTTGCTTTATCCCCATCTAATATCATAAAAAATATGAACTATATTAGTACTATTAAATGCATGCTTATTCCAAGTCCTGCAATCCCATCTCACTAATAACTAGAACTAACCAATGGAAAAGCTAGGTTGCAACATCAACAATATTATGAATTGGATAAATTGCTATTCATCGTGAAGATAGAATGCTGACCTGCAAACAGGTAAAAGCATTCTGAGGGCCGGGCAAAACATCACACAAGTTCAATCGGGATTGGGGTGGGGAGGCACAAGGACATACAGCATGGATGGGGTAGAAATGTCAGCACTGCCTGGTGTGCAGCAAGTAGACAGCTGGATAAAGCAGTAAGCTGCAATGGTGCATCAACTGTGAGTGCAATCTAGAATAGAGTGAAGAGGAGAGGGGAGAGAGGAGATGTGTGGGGAGGGGCAAGGACAAGGGTGCAGGGAAGGGGCACAGGGCGAGAGTTGGGAGCAGAGATATTGGTACTGCCTGACAAAATGTGTAGCAACTAAATATTTGAAGAAGCTGCATTAGAATTCAGTGGGGGAATGGAGGAAGTAAAAAGGGAAAGTGGAGAAGGAGAAAATATTGGCAAACAAATAGGGTGATGGGACATGATCAATGAGAAGGTGAAAGGATAGAGAGAGAGTGGAAAATGTTGGTTGTATAGTGTGTGGACATTAGGTTGCTGTAGGCTGAGGATGGGATGATTCTGAGAGTGGAGGTTGTGTTTAAAAGGATAACTCCCAACCATGTGGTTCAGAAAAGATAGTAGCGGAGGAGAAGCTCCAGCCCGTATTATGAAGCAGCATTTGAAATCAAGCATGTGATGTTCAGGTGCATGTTGTGTTACCCTTTGCTTTTGGAAATGTGACTATTCATCTTTATGGACAACTGGTTGGTAGTCACACCGATATAAAAAGCTGGGTGATGACTGCAGCAGAGGTGGTAAATAACATGGGTGCTTTCACAGATGGTCCACCACATGCTAGAGCAGGAGAAGCTTGTGACAAGACTGCAATAGAAGTGCTGGTTGAAAGGATTGAACAGAATGGGGCCGGGATTGGGAGTAGCAATCAACTAGGATATTCTTGATGTTGAGTGGGCAACAGAGCACTAATTTACAAGTGGTGACAAGGTTCTTGGTAGGATAACCCTAATTTCAAAGCATGTTGATAGATAAGATGACGTGTTCAGATCTTCCTGTCTGGGTTGGCATTGGGTGGCCAAAGGAAGTGTTACTGAGGGTGTCAGGAGGCTTGGGGGTGGGTGGGGAGGGGGGGAGGAAAGGTGAGAGAATATTGCACAGAAAATCTCCCTGCTGACTATGTCTGAGGGACTACAGCAGTCAGAGGAAGAGAGTTCTCATTATTGCAAATATCCCATCATCTTATGGCCAAGGCGTGGGAGGGTTGTTTAGATGTGGAAGATGTGGAAACTGAAAATACGGTACTGTCGGTTGGTTGTGGGTTTCTTGTGTACAGAGGTGTGGGTGGGGCCATCAGAGATGTGAATGTCAGCATGCAGGAAGGTTGAGAAAGACCAGGTTATGTGGATGGAAAAGAAGTTGTTGGGTGTTGTGAAAGAATGAGGATGTGGTGTCTTGGCCCTGAGTCAAATATAAAGAATGGTTTTGAGAGGTTAGGTAAAAAATTGACATGGGGGAGGGGGTTGTGACATAGGTGGATGCCATATGGGTGCTAATGGACCTGCTTGAAGTTTGTTTGAATACCTTCCCTTCAAAGGAGGGAGGAGACGTATTTGCAGTGACCAGAACTCCCTAACCCAGTATATTGAAGTCCTATAAAGGTATCCAGAGGCAAGCACTACCCCCCCCCACCACCACCACCCCCCCCCCCAAAAAAAAAATCTAGTTGGCAAACAGATTTCATCTGCTATATCCCATCACCCACTCCCATGAGCCACAGACATTGCCGAGGTGGGGTGGCTTGCGTTCCTCAACGATACAGATAGCCGTACCGTAGGTGCAACCACAGCGGAGGGGTATCTGTGGAGAGGCCAGACAAACGTGTGGTTCCTGAAGAGGGGCAGCAGCCTTTTCAGTAGTTACAGGGGCAACAGTCTGGATGATTGACTGAGCTGGCATTGTAACATCAGATAATGTGGCTTTGCCACACAGCTACTGCGAACGGCTGGAAGCAAGGGGAAATTACAGCTGTTAATTTACACGAGGACATGCAGCTCTACTGTATGAACATATGATGATGGCATCCTCTCAGGTAAAATATTCCGGAGGTAAAATAGTCCCCCATTCGGATCTCCGGGCGGGGACTACTCAGGAGGATGTGATCATCAGGAAAGACAATACTGGCATTCTACGGGTCGGAGCATGGAATGTTAGATCCCTTAATAGAGTAGGAAAATTAGAAAATTTAAAAAGGGAAATGGATAGGTTGAAGTTAGATATAGTGGGGATTAGTGAAGTTCAGTGGCAGGATGAACAGGAGTTCTGGTCAGGTGAGTACAGGATTATAAATACAAAATCAATTGGGGGTATCACAGGAGTAGGATTGATAATGAATAAGAAAATAGGAATGTGGGTAACTACTATGAGCAGCACAGTGATCGCATTATCATTGTCAAGATAGATACGAAGCCAACACCGACAACAGCAGTACAGGTTTATATGCCAACTAGCTCTGCCGATGATGAGGAAATCGAAGAAATATATGAGGAGCTAAAGGAAATTATTCAGACAATTAAGGGAGAGGAAAACTTAATTGTTATGGGAGACTGGAATTCGGTAGTAGGACAAGGAAGGGAAGGGAAGATAGTAGGTGAATATGGTCTGGGCAAAAGGAATGACAGAGGAAGCCACCTGGTAGAATTTGCACGGAACATAATTTAGTTATAACAAACACCTGGTTCAAGAATCACAAAAGAAGGTTGTATACGTGGAAGAGACCAGGAGACACTGGGAGATACCAGATAGATTTTATAATGGTAAGACATAGATTTCGGAACCAGGTTTTGCCGTGTAAGACATACCCAGGGGCAGATATAGACTCTGACCATAACTTGTTGGTTATGAACTGTAGGCTGAAACTGATGAAACTACAAAAAGATAAGAAAATAAGGAGATGGGACCTGGATAAATTGAAGGAACCTGAGGTTCTTAAGAATTTCAGAGGGAGCTTTAGGCAACAATTGACAGAAACAGGGGAAAATAAAACAGTAGAGGAGGAATGGGTAAAATTGAGAGATGGAATAGTGAAGGTAGCAGAGGACATAATAGGTAGGAAGGCAAGACCTACAAAAAATTCTTGGATATCACAGGAGATACTAAATTTAATCAATAAAAGGAGAAAATATAAAAATGCAGTAAATGAAACAGGCAAAATGGAGTACAGACGACTAAGAAATGAGATTGACATGAAGTGCAAAATGGCTGAGCAGGAGTGGCTAGAAGGCAAATGCAAGGATGTAGAAGAATGTATAAATAGGGGAAAAATATATACAGCCTACAGGAAAATAAAAGAAACATTTGGTGATAAGAAAAACAGCTCTATGAATATCAAGGACACGGATGGTAAACCAGTTCTCAGCAAAGAAGGGAAAGCTGAAAGGTGGAAAGAGTATATAGAGGGGCTCTACAAAGGAAATGAACTTCAAGACAGTATTGTAGGAAGGGAAGAGGATGTAGATGAAGATGAAATATGAGAGACTGTACTGAGAGAAGAATTTGACAGAGCCCTGAAAGACCTAAGTCGAAACAAGGCCCCTGAAGTAGATGATATTCCCTCAGAGCTATTGAAGTCTCTGGGAGAACCAGCCATGACAAACCTGTTTCACCTGGTGTGTAAGATGTATGAGACAGGCGAAGTACCCTCAGACTTTAAGAAAAATGTTATAATCCCCATTCCAAAGAAAGCAGGTGCAGTCAGGTGTGAAAACTACAGAACCATCAGTTGCAAAATATTAACACGAATTATATACAGAAGGATGGAAAAACTGGTAGAAGCCGACCTCGGGGAAGATCAGTTTGGGTTCAGAAGAAATGTAGGAACTCAGGAGGCAATACTCACTTTACGGCTTATCCTTGAAGATAGATTAAGAAAAGGCAAACCTACATTTCTAGCTTTTGTAGATTTGGAGAAGGCTTTTGACAATGTTGATTGGAATAAACTCTTTCAAGCTCTGAAGCAAGCAGGAGTAAAATATAGGGAGCGTAAGGTTATTTACAACTTGTACAAAAACCAGACAGCTGTTGTCAGAGTTGAAGGGCATGAAAGGGATGCAGTGGTTGGAAAGGGAGTAAGTCAGGGTTGTAGCTTTTCTCCAATGTTATTCAATTTGTACATTGAGCAAGCTGTAAAGGAAAGCAAGGAGAAATTTGGAGAAGGAATTAAAGTTCAGGGTGAAGAATTAAAAACATTGCGCTTTGCCGACGACATAGTAATTATGTCAGATACAGCAAAGGACCTGGAAGAGCAATTGAACGGAATGGACAGTGTGCTGAAAGGTGCATATAAGATGAACATTAACAAGAGCAAAACTAGGATAATGGAGTGCAGTGTAAGAAAATCAGGTGATGCTGTAGGAATTAGACTGGGAAATGAACCAATAAAGGAGGTAGATGAGTTTTGTTACTTGGGCAGTAAAATAACAAATGATTGTCGCAGTACAGAGGATATAAAATGCAGAATGGCAATGGGTAGAAAAGCGTTTTTGAAAAAGAGAAATTTGTTAACATCGAATATTGATTTAAGCCTAAGGAAGTCCTTTCTGAAGGCATTTGTATGGAATGTTGCCTTGTATGGGAGTGAGACATGGACGATAAACAGTGCGGACAGGAAGAGGATTCAGGCTTTTGAAATATGGTGCTACAGAAGAATGCTGAAGATTAGGTGGGTGGATCGCGTAACTAATGAGGAGGTACTGAACAGAATTGGGGAGAAAAGAAATTTCTGGCATACCTTGACTAAAAGAAGGGATAGGTTGGTAGGACACATTCTTAGACATCAAGGAATTGTGGATTTAGCATTAGAGGGAAGTGTGTGGGGTAAAAATCGCAGAGGAAGACCAAGAGATGGATACAGTAAGCAGATTCAGACAGATGTAGGTTGCCGTTCTTATGTGGAGATGAAGAGGCTTGCTCAGGATAGGGTATTGTGGAGAGCTGCATCAAACCAGTCTCCGGACTGAAGACCACAACAACAACATCCCATCACACCCCCAATCTTCACACAATACCCAACAACCAGCTACAAAAGAAAGCTCCCATCATATTTCAATATCACTCCTAACTGGAGAAACTAAACCAAAACCTGCACCATAAATTCAAATATCTATCAACATGCCTTGAAATAAGACATCCTATCCAAGATTCTTCCCACCTCCCCCAAAGTCCACAACATCCTGAGAATTTCCTAAAGATTTTGTTAATACATGTAAAAACATTGTGTTGCAGGAGCTTTCAAACATATAGGAAGTCTATGAGATCACTGTTTTGTTTGATTCTCAGTGCAGTTTAACTGTTTCAGTCACTCCCCTTTATAAGCTGATATTGAAACTCTGTAGCATATATTATTTTACATATGTCAAATTCCAATAGTTAGTAATCACAATTTAGTCCCAATTTCAAATGCATTTCCAACCCATTTATATCCAAGTTTCTTCAGTATGTTCACCTGATGTTTGATATCAGAAACAAAATCAAATTAGTATAAAACAATAATTATTTTAATTTCATGACAATTTATTATCAGTTTGAATTAATTTATAATGCAGTAATTGGAATGTTTTTTTAAACATACAAACCTGCATCTGAGGAAAAGTCTTCATAATGATCACTGTCATCTTCAGAGTCAAACCCTTCATCATGAGAAAATTCATGAGACTCGGGGCTTAAAATACCACCTGTATAGAAACATTAAAAATAGACTGTAAATCCTTTACAAGAAATAAAAAAGTCTTACAAGCTCTACATTTTGTTTTTAATTAATTAAAAAACATTTCTCTTGATGTAAGATACTATTTAGTTAGCCATAAAAACATGAACACCATTTGTCACTTTGCACGATGATTTGAACATATAATTTTGTCAACATATTGAGGCCAAGTTGAAATCTTCTACTATTATTGTATGAGTTGGGTACATGTTTAGCATTTGACACAGGTTTTCTTTGAACCTTTCTGCTATTGCATGTTCAAAGTCAGGAGGCTGGTAAAAGGAATCAATCATTAACTTCTTACGATTTTCAGGTATTACTTCTACCCATAATAGATCACAGGAACTATCAACTTCACCTTCGCTACACAAAAGACTACTTTTGACGGTGACAAACACACCTTCACCTATTCGTTTAATATATACATTCTGAACACAGTTAGAACTTTTACAAAAACTTTGGGTGAACTTATTTCCAGCCAACTTTCACTGCCTATAATGATGTGAGCTTCAGTGTTTCTGTTAACACTTAGAGTTCTGGTAACAAAAACACTGCTGTCTCTCTCTTATTTGTTGTCCTGCTGATTACATGAAATTCCTGACCATTTTCTTATATTCATACAATACTGCAGTAATTCAACTATGCCCTGCAAACAGAGAGAGAGAGGGGGGAGGGGGAGGGGGGGGAGGGGGGAGGGGAAGTGAGCTGCAAAGTATCCTGAAATCGGTTTGCAGGGCATAGTTGAGTGTTTGATCATTGTTACCTTTTCCTTACTGTCAGTAATCTTTGGCTCTTTCTAATTCTTGCTAGAGTCTAGACTTCCTTATAAACCTTCCTACATCATAATCCTTTCTGACACAAAGAATTTGCTGCTAAATCAATCGTCAATAGGCCGAAATACTAAATGTCTTTTTTCAATGCTGATAGTCAGAGGAAGATTGCACAGTGGGTAAAATAGAGATGGTTTAACTTACCAAAAAGCACAAGATCATTGACAGATACACAAATAAAAACACACACAAACACAAAAATTCAATCTTTCACAACCATTTGTTGCTTCATCAGGGAAAAAGGAAGGAGGGGGGGGGGGGGGGGGGAAGGGAATGATGAAGGTTTCAAGGGAGTGGATGAGGGGTCATTCCAATCAATCCCGGGAGTCGAAGGACTTACCTTAGGGGGGGAAAAACACCACACACACACACACACACACACACACACATACATCTATGCACGTAAACACACCAAGGCAGACATTTGACACACACACACACACACACACACACACACACACACACACACACACATATACAGTAAAACCCCATTTTTACGTTCCCGAATTTTATGTTTTCCCACCATTTACATCAATTTTTGCCGGTCCCATCAAATCTCCTATGTTCACAATATTAATTCGCCCACATTTTTGCATTAACATATGTACACTTTTCCCGCATTTTACACTTTTGAAACCACGTTCATGAAGAAAAAAGTGACGTAATTGACATAAATTGACACGGGCATGGCTTTCACCTTTAAGTATAGTGTTTATAAACATTACGCAGTCAAGTTTCTTGACACTTTGCATTTATTCAAACGTATATTTCACATGACGTTGTTTGCAATACATGCCTAGTTGACTTACGATGCGGTGGCTGATAGGAGTATAGTATTCCCCCCACCACTCCATCCGACAAATCATGCTACACCAGCAGGGAGATGCTGCAATCGCTGGGTATAGTTGATTTGGAACACTAACCTCCTTGATTTGGAATGAGTGTAGGGTGGTGTGCAGGTTGCTACGAATTTGGTTGGTTTGTTGCTCAGACGATAAAACAGAACGTGTGTAGGGGGCTTCAGCCACCGCAGAAGTTGTCAGCTTGGCTTCATTTACACAACTGGTAGTTTTTCATGCTTTGCTTGATGCATTTCGAGAATTTATTCCTGGTGTGAAATGCAAATATTTATCTAAGTATTTTTTGTGACGTTTTATAAACGGTGAGACTGATGGATTGCTTGTGTATGTTTTTCTGGACATTGAAGGGGAGCACAATACATTATAACCTCAAAAAAGTAATTATAGTGAGAAGTGATGACGTCACAAAAATACTTACATATATATTTGCATTCGAGAACGCGAATAAGTTATCGAATATTATTGTGCAAAACATCGAAGAATACAAAAAGAAAGGAACTTCTGCAGTTTTACTACGTAAATAATTAATGCCAGTTAAAGTACGTGTACATTTCTATTTATGTGTGTGTCAATGAACCTGTGCCTTTTCACCTGGTATGTCAAACATACTTTCCGGGACTGGATCAGACTCTGAATGTGGCTCTCCAGTAAGGATATGACTTCCTCAAATCCTGCCCCTAAATGAGATCCATCCTTCATGACATCCTTCCCACTCCACCAAGACGGTCTTTCCGCCGCCCACCTAACCTTAGTAATCTCCTAGTTCATACCTATGAAATCCCCAAACCACCTTCCTACCCTCCGGCTCCTATCCATGTAACCACACCCAGTGTAAAACCAGCCCCATGCACACTTCCACCAACATTTACTCCACTCCCATAACCCATAAGGTGTAAACGATTAAGGGCAGGGCCACTTGCGATAGCACCCACGTGATTTACCAACTAACATGCCTGCACTGTGAAGTGTTCTATGTGGGAATGACCAGCAACAAACTGTCCATTCACATGAACAGTCACAGACAGACATTGTTTGTTGGTAATGAGGATCACCCTATGGCTAAGAATGCCTCGGTGCACAGCCAGCACATCTAAGCACAGTGTTACACCGTCTGAGTTATCTGGATACTTCCCACCGACACCAATCTTTCATAACTCCGGAGATGGGAACTAACCCTTCAGCATATTCTCTCTTCCTGTTGCCCACCTGGTCTCAACCTCCGCTAAATTCAAATTTCCGCCCACCATTCTATAACATCTTTGCCTCTGTTCTCTGGACAGTGCATCTGCCTCAACTGGTATCTCTGTCCAACCTCTTTGCTTTCTACAAATGTCTGCCTTGGTGTGCTTGTGTGTGAGTGTATGTGAGTTTGTTTACCTTTCTTTTTTTCCCCTAAGATAAGTCCTTCCACTCCCAGGATTAGAATGACTCCTCATCCAATCTCTTAAAATCCGCATCCTTTCCTTTTTCCCCTCCTACATTCCTCTTTTCCTGACGAAGCAACCAACACTTGTGAAAGCTTGTTTGTGTGTGTTTCATTGTGTCTTTGTGTATCTATCAATGAGCCTGTGCTTTGGGTAAGTTATATGATCTCTATTTTAGAGAGAGAGAGAGAGAGAGAGAGAGAATTTCATTCTTTGTTCACAATGTTTGTCCTACAAGGAATATTTCAGCTGATAGTTGTTTTGAAATATATACCATGGGTTCTCCACAGAGTAATATGTCTACAATCTCTTGTCCAATAAAGCTTAACAAAGCATATGTACTGTGATTATTTTTGTAGTACACAATTCTGCTGACAAAATCTTTGAATTATTGTTTACCGATGGTCTCAGTAGTCACTAGATTTGATGAAAGTGTACTGAAATGTCAGATTATGCTATTATGCAAAAAATGCTGTGAAGAATTGAAATAATTATAGCGATGGGAACATGTAGTGACACAAATACTGCCCAGTCAAAAGGTAAATTAATGGCAAATTTCACAGAACTCTGATAATGGATTAAGCATCATACAAAGACATGTGTAGCAGTACAGAATATTTTCGTAACGTTATGTTACGTTCTATTTTTCACTGCTAACTCGGTCAAAGTTTATCGCCTGAATTGTTTATGTATTTGAAACTTTATCGAAGGATTTATTATAAAAAATTTATCGTTATAGTGTCTTAATTATTTTTGTAAATATGTTTCATGTAAACTTTTCTGTGAAATGTGTGGGAGTCATGGCATGATGCGGGTCCAACCGAAATCGCTGCTGTAGATGCAAATACATGTCCCAGAGCAGGCTTCTGGGGCTACCATTATGGCTGCTAGGAGTAATCCAGTGGTCATGGAGATCGGAAAAAAAAAAAAAAAAATGCAAATTATATTGATTGTTAATTATGAGTAGTTGAAGTCTGTCCAAGGCTACGTAGTGTACCTTTTGATGAATACATCAATCAATTTGGCTGAAAAGGAGAGTACATCATCCAAGTTACACTTTGTCTGGTCTTGGAAGTAATCCAGCATTTGGGCCTGGGTTCAACATACTGCGTCGCAGTGCATTCGTACTGAGTCGGCACACACCTGTAGAGAATTTGGTAATGTGTTGGAGAGATGCTATTTTATAGAAAAATGCTGATTGGCCTATTGAAGTCTGGTCGAGAGTCGGGCGAAGTTGATATGTCCATGTTGTTGTAATATTGTGGAAAGGAGGTAAAGGAAATCATTCATGGGTTCCTGTGTGCTTCATATCGTAATTTGCTGTCGATTTGAAGAGTTTTGTGGCAGTTACAGTTGTTATTGATAGGCTTGAGGTTCATATAAAGTGGGGTATTGGTGGAAAGGATCCACAATACCACCAGTTAATGACAAAGTTTCAGGCTGGGATATATTTATAAAAAGTACCTAAAAATTACTGTTTATTCTAGTGGTGCTGGAGTATGTCCACAGGACCCTTGGACTTTGGTAAACTTCAATGAAATCTTGTATAGGGGCAGAGACTGGTGTGTGTGTGTGTGTGTGTGTGTGTGTGTGTGTGTGTGTGTGTGTGTGTTGGACTGATTAATTTTATTGTACAGATGACTTGTAGTTTATCTTAAAATTAAATAAGACCTACTTTGAAAGATAGTTCCATTTAACTGAATTCAGGGGCATAGGATGCTGTGGAGGTGAAGGATGACTTTAACTGTTCATAATCAGGGCTATTAAATAATGAAGACTGTGCTTGAGCCATTACAACGAATGCTTCCCCTTTTCTTTGTTCTCAAATATTGATGTTAAACCTGCTTGATATAAAAATGATTATGTTGTATTGAAGTAGCCATGTCATTGGTAGAGCTGGCATAATTTGTAAAAAATTCTTTTTTTATCATAATTCTTTCTATTACTGTCCTTTTCAAAACCTCATTAGTTGATGCATGCTAAAGTTTAAAAAATAAAGGATAATAATTGTATACAAATCAGTCATAAATTATCCTGATAGGAATATATTTATATATCTTAAACAATAAAATAGTTCATTGGTTTAGAACTGGGTGTATTTACTTGGTAGAAACTAATATCAGTCATTCGGGCTTTGTCCAGTAAATAAAAGTTCTAGTGATTGATATTTATAATTAAAAAAATGATTTTACATCCTGAAGTATTCATCGAGATAAAGAAGTGGATCTTTTCTGGCAAGAACGTAACATATTGACTACTTGTATTTTATCGAAAAAGAATTTCGATGCAAATTCTGCCAGTATATGGATAGATAAATCCATTGATACTACTAAAGGTAATTACGATGTAGTTTTCAAATGCTAAAGATCCTATATTGTAATAGGTGGATCAGCTACCGCTGTGAAAGTAACATTCATACTTTTCACTGATTAAAAATTATTTGCAGTCAGATGTGTACAGAAGGTATAATTTGATAAGAGAGTTAAGGTAGTTGCACATGCAAAGAACAATAGCAATAGAAAATGTCTGGTAGAATACATATATTGAAATCTGGTTTATGTGACTTTTGTTGACTCAAGGACTCAACGATTCATGCAGTTGTTATCTTTTAAAACAAATTAAACCCATATGTCCAGACACCCTATGACCATAGTCGCAATGGAATGAAGAATAGTGCACATTACCTTTGTGGAATGAGGACAATATATATATTGCAAATTATTTCTACATCTACATCTACATACATACTCCGCAATTCACCATAATGTGCGTGGCGGAGGGTACACTGTACCACTACTAGGCATTTCCTTTCCTATTCCACTCCCAAATTGAACGAGGAAAAAAAGAATGCCTATATGCCTCCGTACGAGCCCTAATTTCTCTTATCTTGTCTTTGTGATCTTTACGCGAAATGTAAGTAGGCGGCAGCAAGATCGTACTACACTCAGCTTCAAATTCCGGCCCTCTAAATTTACTTAACAGAAATTCACAACAAGAACGTCGTCTTTCTTCCAGCGATCCCCAATTGAGTAGCCGGAGCATTTCCGTGACACTCGCGCATTGGTCGAACCTACCGGTAACAAATCTAGCTGCTCGCCTCTGAACCGCCTCTATGTCTTCCTTCAAACCGATCTGCTGCGGGTCCCAAATACTTGAGCAATCGTGGTCGTACAAGCGTTTTATACGCGGTCTCCTTTACAGGTGAAATACATCTTCCCAAAATTCTCCCAATAAACCGAAGTCGGCTGTCTGCCTTACTCACAACTGTCCTTACATGCTCGTTCCATTTCATATCGCTCTGCAATGTTACGCCTAGATATTTGAACAACGCGACCGCATCAAGAAGCTCACTACTGATGCTGTATTCAAACATTATAGGATTGTTTTTTCTACTCATGTGCATCACCTCACATTTTTCTACATTGAGAGCTAGCTGCCATTCTTCGCACCAACTAGAAATTTTGTCTAAGTCAACCTGTATGCTATTACAGTCAGTTACAGATGACACCCTCCCATACACCACAGCATCATCAGCAAACAGCCGCAAATTACAACTTACTCTGTCCATCAGATCATTTATATAGATAGAAAATAATAGCTGTCCTATCACACTCCCCTGGGGCACGCCTGACGATACACTCGTCTCTGATGAACACTCGCCATCGAGAACAATGTACTGCGTTCTATTACTTAGGAAGTCTTCCAGCCAGTCACAAATCTGTGAACCTATTCCATAAGCTCATATCTTCGTTAGCAGTCTGGCACCGTGTCGAACGCCTTTTTGAAGTCGAGAAAAAACACAATCCGCCTGTTGCCCTTCGTCCATGGCTCGCAAGATGTCATGTGAGAAAAGGGCAAGCTGAGTTTCACATGAACGATGTTTCCTAAACCCGTGCTGATTCATTTGCAGGTCTATATGATTTCACAGGGGAGTTTATACTCATTTATTATCCAGCAGGATTTTACATGGTTTATTGAATATTGTTTGATGCAATGCCAGATAGGAGAGCCATGGCTGAATACTCTAAGTAGTTGTGTTATTTGAAGATGGCCTATATAAATCTGAATCTAGTAATTACATATTAGCAAATATTATTTGCAATCTTGGCTTTACAGATTTATTTATTTTTGTATTTATAAAATGGAAATATATGACAAAGGGATAGAAAAACAACTGAGATCACTCAGCACAAAAAGGCATTATGGAATAATAATTTAATTTGATTATATAAAAATTATGCAAAAGGACTAGCTCGCCTTCAAGTAGCAATGTACTGTAGAGCTCTAGGGGAGCGATGGATTCCTAATTATTGGAAAAAGTGCAGTTCATTCCTGTTCTCAAAAAGGGTCATCAAATAGACGTACAAAACTGTCGACATACATCGTTAGTGCTGTAATATACCTCACACAGTAACAAAAATTCATTGCTACATCTCACAATAAATAAAATAAGGCATTTTGCCTCATTTTTATGTCTTACAGTATTGCTGCAATATTATTCTGCATTAGTACGCTGAAGAATCAGCTAAAATAACAAATAAAACAATTAACAGATAACTAAAACCATGTAAAATTAAAGGAACTTTCCCGGGCCTCTCGGTTTTACCAGGGCATATACACCCAGATAGAGCATACTACAAAGCAATTCAATGTTCTTACATATAACTCTAACAATGGAAAATCCAGGTTGGAATATCAATAATAGACAATACATAACAATTCGCGATAAAGATGATCACTGAACCACTGACAGGGTGTAAAACAATCACATTCACACAACTAAAATGTTCAGCCACAGGTTTCATCAGAAAAAGAAACACATACATTCACACATATACTCAGACATAACTCCAACCCACATGACCAGTGGGGAAGCAAGGTACTGTAAATAACAGCAAAGTAATAGGTGCTTCCAAAACTTCAACAGTTGATAGTGTTGCAGTTTTACAGAAATAATGACTACACCAGAATAATGCCAACCATGAATGAATATATGATGGTATGAATAGGAAATGTATATGTGCAGACGGAAAAAATACTCTTGCTGTTTAACATTTCTTAGCAATATGTAGAATTAAAAAAAAAAAAAAAAAAAAGTGTTCTAATGCCAAAGTGGATTTATTGTCTTTTATCTATCTTCAGCTCTAATCGGTTGAACCTGTAAGTGCAAAGGGAATACACAATGTGTGTGTAAGTGACATCTGTCAAAATGATAAGTTGATGTGTGGGTGAAATTGCAATTCATGGTGCGCGACATGTAGATGTTGGTAAGGGCACAATGAATGATGGGAGATGAAGGAATAAGAAATAGCTATCATCTTATGCTTTGTAAACAAGACACAGTGTATGTAAATGTTTCTGCAATCAAGATATTGCAGAATATTGATATATTTGCACAAAAATAATAGACTGCAGTTTCATCAGAGAAGAAATTGCTGAAGAAGTTAAAAGTACATCCAGAAACATTAGTTGGCTGGAAAGTCTTGAACTTGACAAGAAACAAAACTATTAGTGAACAAATGTGTTTAATTTATTACGTAAAAGAAACTGTTACACCAATGTAGTGACTGGTTCTCGATATAATTTTCTGATTCACAATCTAACAGCAATTTGCATTCCCAAAGAAATTCTACAAAGTTATGTGGAGAAATGGGTACTCCCATAATGCCAATTTGTTTACAAAGCATAAAGAAATTTCCTATTTCTTCACCTCCCGTCATTCATTGTGCCAGTCACGTATGCCTGAACTGCAATTTAACGAATGTTTTCTGCTATAAAGGATTCTGGTTTGAATTATAAGGATGTAATGAAGGGAGACGAAAACTTGATTGTGATGGGGAACTGGAACTAGGTAGTAGGAAAGGGAAGAGAAGGAAATGTAGTAGGTGAATATGGACTGGGAAAAAGGAAGGAAAGAGGAGATCGCTTGGTAGAATTTTGCGCAGAGCACAATTTAATGATCACCAACTATCATGACAGAAGGCTGTATACGTGGAAGAGACCAGGAGACACTGGAAGGTACCAGATTGACTTTAAATGTTAAGGAATAGATTTAGAAACCAGGTTCTAAACTGTAAGACATATCCAGGGGCAAATATAGACTCTGATCATATCTTATTGGTTATGAACTGCAGATTAAAACTTAAGAGACTGCAGAAAGGTTAGGAGATGGAACCTGGACAAATTGTAGGAACCAGAGGTGATTGAGAGTTTCGGAGGGAGCATTGGGCAAGGGTTGGCTGAAACGGGTGAAAGTAATACAGTAGAAGAAGAATGGGTAGCTCTGAGAGATAGGGTAGTGAAGGCTGCAGAGTATCATATAGGCAGAAGGACAAGGCCTAATAGAAATCTCGGGATAACACAGGATATACTGAACTTAATTGATGAGAGGAGAAAATATAAAAATTCAGCAAGTGAAGCAGGAAAAAGGGAGTACAAACGTCTGAAAAATGAGTGACAGGAAGTGCAGACTGGCTAAGCAGGAGTGGCTAGAGGACAAATGCAGAACCATACAAGAATGCATAACTAGGAGAAAGATAGGAAAATAAAAGAGATATTTGGAGACAAGATAAGCAGCTGTATGAATATCAAGAACTCGGACGGAAAACCAGTACTAAGCAAAGAGGGGAAAGCTGAACTGTGAAAGGAATATATAGAGGGCTTATGTCAAGGAAATAAACATGAAGGCAGTGTTCTAGAAATGGAAGACGAAGTGGAGGAAAATGAGATAGGAGATATGATACTGCGAGAAGAATCTGACAGAGTGCTGAAGGACCTGAGACGTAACAAGGCCCCTGGACTAGATGATATTTCGTCTGAACTGTTGATGTCGTTAGGAGAGCCAGTCGTGAAAAAATTGTATCACCTGGTATGCAAGATGTATGAGACAAGGGAAATATCTTCCGGCTTCAAGAAGAATATTGTAATTCCAATTCCAAAGAAAGCAAGTGCAGACAAGTGTGAAAATTACAGAACTATCAGTTTAATAAGTCATGGTTGCAAAATACTAACACGAATTATTTACAGACGAATGGAAAAACTTGTGGAATCCGACCTCGGGGAAGATCAGTTTGGATTTAGGAGAAATGTAGGAACACGGGAGGCAATACTCACATTACGACTTACCTTAGAAGATAGGCTAAGGAAAGGGAAACCTATGTTTTTAGCGTTTGTTGATTTAGAGAAATGTTTAGACAATGTTGACTGGAGTACACTCTTCCAAATTCTGAAGGTAGCAGTGGTAAAATATAGGGAGCGAAGAGTTATATTCAACCTTACAAAAACCAGACAGCGGTTATTCGAGTCGAAGGGCAAGAAAGGGACGCAGAAGTTGGGAAGGGAGTAAGATAGGGTTGTATGTAGCCTTTCCCCAATGTTGTTCAATCTGTACTTTGAGCAGGCAGTGAAGGGATGGAAGGAGAAATTTGTAGAGGGCATTAAAGTGCAGGGAGAAGAAATAAAAACTTTGTGGTTTGCCGATGACATAGTTATTTTATCAGAGACTGCAAAGGATATGGAAGAGCAATTTAATGGGATGGAGAGTGTCTTGAAAGGAAGATATAAGATGAACATTAACAAGAGTAAAACGAAGGTAATGGAAGGAATGTCAGAAAATCAGGCGATGCTGAAGGAATTAGATTAGGTAATGAGACAACAAAAGTAGTAGATGAATTTTGTTATTTGGGTAGCAAGATAACTTCTGATGGCCGAAGTAAAGAAGATATAAAATGCAGAATGGCTGTGGGAAGAAGCAAAACTTGTTGACATACAATATTAATATAAGTGTTAGGAAGTCCTTTCTGAAAGCATTTGTCTGGAGTGTAGCATTGTATGACAGTGAAACATGGACGATAAGGAGTTCAGATAAAAAGATGATAGAAGCTTTTGAAATGCGGTGCTACAGACGAATGATCAAAATCAGATGGGTAGATCACGTAAATAAGGAGGTGCTTAACCAAATCGAGGAGAAAAGGAGTTTCTGGCATATCCTGACTAGGAGAAGGGATAGATTGGTAGGACACATTCTGAGACATCAAGGAATTGTCAACTTGGCATTAGAAGGAAGCGTGTGGGGTAAAAATTGTAGAGGCAGACCGAGGAATGAATATAGTAAGCAGATTCAAAAGGATGTAGGTTGCTGAATGTATTCTCAGATGAAGAGACTTGCACAGGACAGGGTAGCGTGGAGAGCTGCATCAAACCAGTCTGCAGACTGAAGACCACAACATTTGTTCCTACATGTGCATGATTCACATATGTGAAGAAGTTATGTGAATACAGCAAAACTTGCAGAACATACATATAATAAATTGTATGGGGAGCTCCTTTGGATGATTATGAACTTATTTCTTACAAACAATCGACACACATGGAATGCACAACTCTTGAAACAGCGCAAAGAATGTTGTGGTTGTGATGGTCTTTAGTCCGGAGACAGGTTTGATACAGCTATCCAGCCTGCTCTATTCTGAGCCTCTTCATCTCCTCATATGAACGACAGCCCACATCCATTTGAATCTGCTTACTGTATTCATCTCTTAGACCCCTCTGTGTATTTTACCCCACACATTTTCCTCCATGTTAAATTCATGATTTCTCAATGTCTAAGATCTCTTCTTTTAGTCAAGGTATGCCAGAAATACCTTTTGTCCTCAATTTGGTCCAGTACCTCATCAGCTATGCAAATTCCCCATCTAGTCATCAACATTCTTCTGTAACATGACATTTAAAAAGCCTTTTATCCATTGTGTAGGAACCTGCGACTGTTTATTGAAATAGGTTTCAGAAATTACTGCAACCAGTCGCCTTTTGTTACTTCTTAATGAAGATTTATTTAGACCATTACCGGTTTCAAGCTGCCTAGCAGCTCATCTTCAGATGGTATACAATTATTTCTAGTTAACATATGTATATAATATGTTTTCAGAATGAGAGTTACGTTAATATTAGGAGTAATGCTTTTGTGATTACTATAACATGTGTTTACATGCGTCACATGTGTTGTTTTAGGTGGCATATAGGACATTTGAATTTGTGTGTTATTCATTGATTCGAAAATTTCAAAATAATTTTGGGCTTTGGTAGGGAGTAGTGTGGGTGGTGGTGTAAGGGGTGGGGTGGAGTGGGATGAAGTAGAAGAAGACGAAAGAAAGAGTGTAAGTGCGAGGAGATTTTTTGGTGTTGTGTGTGTGTGTGTGTGTGTGTGTGTGTGTGTGTGTGTGTGTGTATTTATCTCTAATTGTTCAAGGAGATCCATTTTTAGTCCCTTGTCTACAGAGTGTAGTATATTGAGGTTGGTATTTATGCCTGTAATGGAATGTTTGTTTTCTGCAAGGTGGGCAGCAAATGAGGATTTTTGTAAGTTGTTTAAACGGAGTGCGTCTGTATGTTCTTTGTATCGGATATTAAAACTTCTTCCTGTTTGCCCTATGTAGTAGCAGGAGCAGCTGTTGCATGTTAATTTATATATACCAGATTTGTGAAAGGGTGTGGTGGTTCTTTTAGTGTTATCAACTATTTCGTCTTTTATTTGGTTTTTAGTGTGAAAGCTTACTTTGACCTTGTGTGGTTTAAACAGCTTAGCCAGTTTGTATGAGATGTTGCCGAGAAATGGCATACAGATAAATTTGGTTTCTTCTGCAGGTCCATTAATTCATATATTTCAATGTTACTTAGTTTTTTGTGGTGCATTAGGTCGATCCTCAGAAGCAGAAGAAACCAAATTTATCTGTATGCCATTTCTCGGCAACATCTCATACAAACTGGCTAAGCTGTTTAAACCACACAAGGTCAAAGTAAGCTTTCACACTAAAAACCAAATAAAAGACAAAATAGTTGATAACACTAAAAGAACCACCACACCCTTTCACAAATCTGGTATATATAAATTAACATGCGACAGCTGCTCCTGCTACTACATAGGGCAAACAGGAAGAAGTTTTAATATCCGATACAAAGAACATACAGACGCACTCCGTTTAAACAACTTACAAAAATCCTCATTTGCTGCCCACCTTGCAGAAAACAAACATTCCATTACAGGCATAAATACCAACCTCAATATACTACACTCTGTAGACAAGGGACTAAAAATGGATCTCCTTGAACAATTAGAGATTTTCATCCACAAAAAAGCCCAAAATTATTTTGAAATTTTCGAATCAATGAATAACACACAAATTCAAATGTGCTATATGCCACCTAAAACAACACATGTGACGCATGTAAACACATGTTATAGTAATCACAAAATCAATACTCCTAATATTAACGTAACTATACATATGTTAACTTTGAATACAACTTTTGATCTTATGTAATCTAAATTAGCATATGTATATTCTATAATAAGATAAGCTTTTGTTAGTCTTTGGTTTCACATAGTTCTTATCTTGTGGTATAAACATACTCTTTGGTTTGTTTACAAGCTGAAAGTTGTGCTAGTGGCTATAAAGTCGTAATGTGTGTGAAATATTTGTTAATTTTAACACTTAAAAGTCGTGGGATTTGTTGTGGCGTGTTGATGAAAAGGAAGTGTTCTGAAATCCTATCAATAAGCGGACCAAATATGGACAAACTAAATGTAAAGTGCATAACTGTAAGTAATGTCTTGAAGACAAACTTATATTGTAATTATTAAGTATAGCCTACCAAAATTAGTGTTTACCATTTTCTCGTTTTCTGCCCTATCACAGATTCAAATGTAACTTGAAATAATTGAATACCATTTGAAGATGAGCTGCTAGGCAGCTTGAAACCGATAATGGTCTAAATAAATCTTCATTAAGAAGAAACAAAAGGCGACTGGTTGCAGTAATTTCTGAAACCTATTTAAAAAGCCTCTATCCTCTCCCTGTCTGAACTATTTACCACACATGTTTCACTCCCATACGGGGCCACAGTTCACACAAATGCCTCCAGAAAAGACTTCCTTACATTTAAATTAATATTCAATGTTAGCACTTTCTCTTTTTCAAAAATGCTTTTCTTCCCATTGCCATTCTGCGTTTATGAGTGTTGTCTGTAAAATAAGGTTCCCATAGCACTACAGTCCTGAAAAGCATTGTTACAGTGGATCCCGCAATTGTGTAATGTACCTTGGTTCCCCCACTATAAATCCCCACCCTAGTGAGCTGCCTGTGGAGCTCAGTCTGGGCTTGGCAGCCGTATATGATGGATCTCCCCCTCGCTTAACCCGCCAGGTGTGAACTGCACTTGGTAGCCCGTTTCCTGCCTGCAAAAATCATTGCACCGGCAGAAATCCATTCCCAGCTATGTCAAATCCATGGAGACAAGTGTATAAGCATACAACATGTGTGCAAATGGTGCAAAGAGTTCAAGAACGGGCGTACTGACATCCATGATGAGGAGCATTCTGGATGGCCATCTGTGTCTGATGAAACAATCGCGAAAGTGGAGGCAGTGGTACTCTCAGATCAAAGAGTGATCATTTGTGAGCTCTCCGAAACGATCACTGATATCAGCAAAACCTCTATTGACAAGATGTTGATGGAGCATCTATGGTGTGCTAAGGTTTGCACGAGCTGGGTGTCAAGAATGTTGATCGCAGACCACAAATGTAAACATGTTGAAGTGGCCCAAGAACTACTTCAAGATCACAGATCTCAGGGTGAGGAATACCTTGACTCCATCATCACTGTAGACGAGACTTGGATGCACCTCACACTGGAAACAAAAGAAAGAGATCGCGAAAATTCAAACAAAGGCAAAGTGATGGCAACAGTGTTTTGGGCCTGGAAGGGGATATTGTTGTGCAAGTTCTTGCCCAATGGTACAACAATCAACACTATCAAAATTGCAAAAATTTCACCATGCCATTCAAAACAAGAGGAGGGGTATGCTGTCCAAGGGGATCCATTTGCATCAGGATAACGCTCGACCCCACACCCCTATAGCCACCAATGGGCTCATTGAAAAATTTGGATGGGGTATTATCAAACACCCACCCTACAATCTGGACGTAGCACTAAGTGACGACCACATCTCCCTTGACAAGAAGAAACACCTGGGTGGAATGCATTTCGGCAACAGAGAAGAGCTGGAAGAAGCAGTTCTCAGGCATCTGTGCAGCTTGGTGGCAGATGTTTTTGATTCAGACATTCAAAAGCTCGTACACCACATGCAAAAATGTACTGACCTCAGCGGGGACTATGTAGAAAAATAGATTAAAGTCTTAACTTTCCAAAAATTTATGCGTTCATGAAATAACATGTTTTACACTGTGAAAAAAAAATTGGAAACCTTATTTTATGGACACCCCTTGTATATCTGTACAACAACCATCATATGTTATTTTACTGCCCAAGTAATAAAACTCATCTATCGCCTCTATTGTTTCGTCACGTAATTCACTTCCTTCAACATTGCCTGATTTTCTTAGATTACATTCCACTACTCTTTTAAGGTAAGTCACAAGGTGAATATTGCCTTCCTTGTTTCTACATTTCTTTAACTCTCAACTGATCTTTCCTGATACCAGATTGTATCAGCTTTTCTAGTCTTCTGTAAATGTTTAGTGTTAAAATTTTGTAACCATGACTTATCAAACTGATGGTTCTGAAATTTTCACAACCTGTCTGCACCTGCTACCTTTACAATAGGAATTATTACATTTTTCTTGAAGTCTGAGGGTATTTCGCCTGTCTCATACATCTTACACACTGAATTAAATAATTTTTCATTGCTGGCTTTCCCAGAAGACTTCAATAGCTCCGATGTCGTCTACTCCAGGGGCCTTTGAGTGCTCTGTCAAATCTTCTCTCAGTGTAGTGTAGTATCTCCTATTTCATCTTGATCTAATTTCTCTTCCCATCCTGCAATAATGTCTTGAAGTTCATTTCCTTTGTGGAAATTCTACATTTCTTTCCACCTTTCAGCGTTCTCTTCTTTGCTCAGAACTTCTTTTCCAACTAAATTTTTTATATTCATACAGCTGCTTTTCTTGTTTCCAAATGTCTTATTTTCCTGTAGGCGGTAGGCCTAACTATTTTTAATTAGTTATACATTCTTCTACAGACTTAAATTTGCCCTCTAGTCATGCCTGCTTAGCCATTTCGCAAGTATTGTGTATCTCATTTCTTAGTCGTCTGTAGTCCATTTTGCCTGTTTCATTTATTGCATTTTCATATTTTCTCCTTTCATCAAATTAACCATTTCCTGATTATCCAATAATTTTTTGTAACTCTTGACTTTCTACCTATTTCCTCACTCCAAGCTAATCATTAACCTTCTCCACTGTAATTTCCCCCTGCTTATATCAATTGTTGCCTAAAGCTCCGTATGAAACTCTGAATAACTTGAGGTTCCTTCAATTTATCCAGGTCGCATCTCCTTATTTTCCTATCATTCTGCTGTTTCTTCAGCTTCAGTGTACAGTTCATGACCAACAAGATATGGTCAAAATCTATATCTGCCACTGGATATGTCTTCCAGTTTAAAACCTGGTTCTGAAATCTATGCTTTACCATTATGAAATCTATCAGGTACCTTACAGTGTCTAATGGTCTCTTTCAAGTATACAACCATCTTTCATTGTTCTTAAACTAAGTGTTTGTTATGATTAAATTATGTTCCATGCAAAATTCTACCAGACAGCTTCCTCTTTCATTCCTTTTCCTCCAGTCCATATTTAATTACTATTTTGTCTTCCCTTCCTTTTCCTGCCACTGAATCCCAGTCCCTTATCACAATTAAGATATGCTCTCCCTTAACTGTCTTAAATTATTTCCATTACCTCCCTATACATTTCTTCAATCATCGGCAGAGCTAGTTGGTATATAAACTTTAACTACTGTGGTTGGAGATGGCTTCTTCTCTATCTTGACCACAATAATGCGATCACTAGCATTAAACCTACTACTGTAATATCCCCAACTGATTTTGTATTTATAAGCCTGCACTTGTCTGACCAGAAATCCTGTCCCTCTTTCCAACGAACTTCACTAATGCCTACTATATCGTAAGTTCAACCTATCTATTTCCCTTTTTAAATTTTCTAACCTCACTACTTAATTAATAGATCTAACATTCCACACACTGATCTGTTGAATGCCAGTGTTGATGACGACTTCCTCCAGAGAAGACCCGACCTGGAGATCTGAATGGGGGACTATTTTACTTTCAGAATATTTTACCCAAGAGGATACCATCATCATATTTACATACAGTAGAGCTGCATGTTCTCGGGAAAATTAATGTCTGTTTTTCTTTGCTTTCAGCCATTGACAATAACTGTATGGCAAAGCCACATTAACTGTCATAAGGCCAGCTCAGTCAATCAACCCAATCATCCAGACTGTTGCCCTTGCAACTACTGAAAAGGCCGCTGCCTCTCTTCAAGAACCACACGTTTATCTGGCCTCTCCACAGATACCCCTCCATTGTGAATGCACCTACGGTACAGCTATGTGTATCTTTGAGGCACGCGATCCACCCCACCTTAGCAATGTCTGTGGTTCATGGGGGTAGAAGCAAAGTATAGTGTAAGATTTTATTGAACTGTGTTGTGAAAAAAGAGACATATTGACTGCATATACACAACTTTACAGCACAGTACAATCTGCATAGCCGCTAGTTTTGTATGGATCATTCGAAACAAGATGAAATTAAGATTTCATTAATTCTGGACTTTTCTGAAAATTATTAATTTATAGTGTGAAATGCTATTCAAGTATATCTCTGGGAAACAGCCAAGCGACTATCTCCAACCATTTGTATTTTACTACAGAGATGAATCAAGTGGTGTGTGTGTGTGAGAGAGAGAGAGAGAGAGAGAGAGAGAGAGAGAGAGAGAGAGAGAGAGAGAGATAAACTTGTGAGTTTCTATGACTGTACGAAATCACTGCATTTCAAGCCCACAAACGCACCGTCAAGGTATATCTTAAAATACATGCTGCCTCACCAACAGTCTGCACAATAGTTTTGTGATGGGACAGCTGGCCAATACAAAAATTGTAAGAATCTCAAGAATATAAACATGCATTACCAAGATTTTGGAATTCAAGCAAAACAGAATTTTTTCACATGTCACAGTAAAAATTTATGTTGCGGTATTGGCACTACCATTAAGTGCATGGCATCATGAGCTAGTCTGTAGCCACAGTCTAACATCTCTTCAATTATTTACTTGTGCACATACAATCATTTTACATTTCAGAAGATGCTAAATCTGTCGAATAGTTGCTAATATGTACATTGAAATGAGTTAAAACCACTGCAAGCACTTGAAGCCATCAACACTTTTCTCTGGTGGACTAAGACAATGTGCAGATGAGCACTGTCCTGTTATAATTATCAGTTCAGGTACAATGCATGTCTTCACAGTGTGTCAGGCCCTGGATTCAGAAGTGGCAATTTGCAAGCAAGTTGCTAGGTAAATGGTACTTAGGGTGTAAGACTAAGTGTTGCAAAACAGAAGATGTATTACTAAACTTCATGACACCTGCATAACCAGCACAGATTATTTTGCCGAGCATGTTGGAGAAACATGTGAATTCCCTTCGAACATAATCTCAGGACAGTTACGGTTCATATTACAGTGTCAGGAATACAGCACAATCTGCTATTCAATGCACAGAGTAAAGTAACTACAGCATGGAAAAACTTCCCCTCTAAGCACAAGTGTCTGGGTTTCGGCAGTTAGGGTGCATTAAACACTCTCTCTCTCTCTCTCTCTCTCTCTCTCTCTCTCTCTCTCTCTCTTCTGCATGTTCTTATTCCACCACAGTTTAATTACTAAGCAGCAACTGTACACAAATGTCTTGAAATTTTGAAACATTAAATGTTTTTGTTCTGGTGATGGTGATCAGCCCAGAAACGGGTTGAACACAGTTTTTTGGGGCTATCCAGAACATTTTCAGACAAAAATTACTCCAGATGCCTCCCCCAAAGAAAAGCATAATGAGATTGTTTGTGAGACTGAATCAGGGTAATGTTTGTTGGAATTTGGATGATGAAAAAGACAGAAAAGCAGCATCAGTATTTAGTTCATTTATTATGAATGTAATAGGTCGTGTTCTGCAGTTGCACAGTCTCAAAGAAATTTAAAAAAGAAGTACTTTCCTCCTTAGATGATTGTGAAGTTCAATGTCGACTAGTGTTTTTTGTTCTTAACCCTTTAATGCAAGACTTTTTATTTGAGGCTATAAAAAATACCACAATTAATGTTGTTGTGAGGAGTTAGAGGGGATTAAACAGCTCGGTCATCAGTCCCCGCAATTAATGTATAGTGTGTGAGAAAAATAATGAAAATTTTTAAAAAATCCTTAAAATTATTATGCACAACAAGCAACAAACCGTTCATAGCTGGTCAGCTGTATAGTGCTTCCATGATGTACCAGATACAGTAAATGTCACTATTGTGGCTCTCATCTTTCCAGAAAGTAACTCATAATGCAACAGTAGTCTGTGATTGACTACTTTTACATGACAAAGGAGCAATACTAAAGTAAACAATCAAACATTCTATGCAGCTAACTGTCAAACTGATTCAGTAGCACTCTGTGATTAATAATTTCTAGGACGAGCTACTATGTATAAAATCAGCTGCAAATAAATTTGTGGAAAATTTCTATCAGTTTGAGAGATAATGGGAAAGACAAGGTACCAGTGTGTAAGCTGATCAGCTACACTATGTGTTAAAGAGTTAATATATCAGAAACACTTGTGCAATATATACAGAAGAAAGGAGACAGCAACAACATAATTTAGACTGCTGACAAGAGAGTTCCTAGACATCTAGATTAGTAGACTCAACAAAGCAGAGCATTGCGTGACAGTTCTTACTAGATAAACTGATACAACTAAGCGACTTGGAGAAGAGTAAAAATATGACTACTGCTGTCCCTTTCAAAATCTCTCCAAAGGAAATCAAGAGGCAAGCACAATTTTGAAGATGTGAATTTTGGGGAAAATTTTAAAACGCTCTATATCTAGAACAATTCTAGATATTGAGTTAGGTTTCTTTTATTTGAAAGATAATGGCTTTACGATTACAGTGGTATGCTCAGTTTGGATCTACCTGCCAAAGTTATTTTATTGTAACCTTTTTAATTATTTTTTTTAATTCAAGAAAAAAAATTGTTAAAATATGCCAATCAAAAAAATTTCAATTTTTTCCTGTTTATTGATACAATATAGTACTACATTCTCTGAAAAGGAGAGCTTCCACTTTTTGAGTTAGACAGGTTTTATAAAAATTAATTAATTAAAAAAATAAAAAATTGTCTTTACTTCCATGTATAATGTCTGTCCTGAAGTTTTTCATTACTATAAGTTTCTAATATAAGTGTTGCAGTTGTTTCTTGACACTTTTATTGTTGCAGTAGGTTCTTACATTGTTGCTGTTTATCAGTCTCTTTGTTGTAGTTTTTCACTGAAGTTTTCAGTATTGCAGTTGATCTGTGCTAATTTCTTTATTGTAGAACCTTCTAAGAAAAGTGAGACCATCCAGTGAGCTCTGTTTTTTCGTGAGGAATTTATCAATTGACAAAGTTGTAGCGTGTTTTGTGGAAAGGGCTGTTTGGAATGTCTTCTGACTGGAGCCACAGGAGAGCAGAGTGTGGTGACTATTTACATATCCATAAAAGAGTGATATATAAAACAAGCAAAAAACAGACTTTTTTCAGTTTGGGAATATGTGTGCTCATTTCAAGATTCTGTTTCAAAGTGAAGATGTTTCCAATGACTTTCTGTGTTCAAATGTTTTGACAGAATATCAACAATTGTAGTAACTGGACAAGGGGAAGTCTCCCATGCTGCAAGTGAAGCAGATTTTGCATATGTAGAGGAAGAATTACATTGCTTAATATATCAGTTAGCTACAGAAATAGGTGTTAGTCCTGCTACGTAACCATGATTAGTGCAGTCGAGGCACAAGCTCTATGCATCAAGAAAGCACATAGAAATTACTAAAGCTATGGACAAGTACACCAAAGCAAAACTGAGAACTCTCATCAACGTAGAAATTCAGAAGAAAGTGAACCAAAGGGCTCCTGCACATATTGCCAGGAATTTTTCACAGATATCAATTCAGCTGTGAAATACTTTGCATCCTACAGTGAAAAGGTGCAAGTTTTAACTTGGTATTCCATACTCAAGTTCAAAGAAAACAATTTTGAACTTCATTCTATCAGCATCAAACTGTATGTTAGACAAATGAAGTAATGTTAGGTCTTTAAATGAGTCTTTGGAAGATCTTATCCATATTAAAGTCACCCTGTAGAAGCAACACATTTTCAAATTCCTCTGTTGTTTCATCTAGAAGATAGATGGGACTATTCTCACCAGAGTACCAACAAAACAGACACTATATGTTTGTAACAGATGAAGGACAAAAAAGTTTTGAAAGTGAAGCCGTATATGACTTGCAGTATTAAAGAAACATTTGCTATTTACAAGAACAACTATGTAACTGCACAGACACTGGAAGATAAAAATTTTATACTCTGTGACCTAAATGGGTAGTTCAACACCCACCTCAGGATGTCTGTCTATGTGTATATTGTGCAATTTTCAAGTTCATGTGGTAACTTTGAAGAACTTACTGGGGCATATGACATATGACACCTTGACTCTGTCTCTGTGTGTGTGTGTGTGTGTGTGTGTGTGTGTGTGTGTGTGTCTCATCATGCCCTCCCCTTTCAAATGCATTCCTAAGCTACAGCTCTTTCCACCCATACTAACTAAGGCTGTGTCGTATCCATCCACACCACCACCTTGCATTCGTACTGTTCCCCCCCTTCCACCTCCCCTCCCCTCCCATCCCAACACAACAGAGTGTTACTCAAAATGGAGCAGCCGGAGATGACACTTGTGTGACTGTTAAGTGTGCCTCTGTGATGGTTGATTGCTTAGGAAAACAAACCAATTATGAAAACTGTTGTCATTAACAATTTCATTGAGGAACTTGGCAAATGGACAGTGAAAGCATTAACATATCACAATTTAAAGAAATTGCAACAACACATTGCAGAAGTGAAAGGGCACGTACAGGGTAAAGAATAATGTTTAGTACTACACCGTCATTCTTGCTGAGAACTGGTCTGTAATTCTCCCACAAGAAGGGTATAATTGTAGTAATGATCAGGTTTCAATTTTTACCGGAGTTATATATTTTCAAAAAAAGACCACAAGTGTTGCGGCTGTAAGTGATGACACAGGACATGACTCAACACACGCTTTGCTAGCAATGTGACAAATTCTTCAACTACAAACAGGGACAGAAGAGAATCATTATTTCCAGTACTCCTAGTCGTTTTAAAAATTGTTACCAGCTGTTTGAATTAAGTCGCTTGTGCCAGGTGAGTGGGTACACAGTGCTACGGGCCATGGGAAGGGGCCTTGAGATGGGCAGTTGAAGTGCCATGTTACAATCTTTCCAGACAGCTGTGATTCAGAATGCCAAGGATTTTACAAGAGTTGTGAAATCTTACACATCCATTGGTTCAACGGGAAGGCATCACTATATATCAAAGAAAGATACAAATGCAGTGGAACACATTTTTAGTTCACTGATTAGCTACACAGTACACAGCAGAGTGCACAGAATTTGTATAAATTGAAACATGTGAGTGCTTTAATCTTTCACATTTTGTAGCCATTTAAAACATTTGAAAAATGTGTCTCTTACTGATCTTTCAAAAGTAAAATTCTGATACATAAGTCTACATTTTGATTTATAAGCATGATATAAGATAATTTGGTAACAGAAAAAAGCTTAACATCTGGCAAAAATTTAAATTGTTTATAAAACCTGTCCAACTAAAAAGTGAAAGTTCTCCTTTTCAGGGAATGTAGTGTGTTATGGTGACAATCAACAGGCAAAACATCAAAATTTTTCGGATAGGCTTTTTTAATAATTTCCTTTTCATTAAAAAAAAGAGGAAAGAAAGAAAGAAAGAAAAACACAATTAAAAAGGCTTTAATAAAATAACTTTGGCAGGCACTTCCAAAATGAGCATACCACTGTAATCATAAAGCCATTATCTTTCAAATGAAAGAAACACAATATCTAGAACTGTTCCAGAGATAGGCTACAGCGTTTTAAAATTATCCCCAAAATTCACAACTTCTAAATCGTGTTCGCAATGTCATTTTTGGAGGCCTGTATCTCGAGACAAGAATTTTTTTGGACAAAACAAAATAATACAGGTTTGTTACTGGGTCTTTTAACATATGGTAAATTCAATATCAGAGACTATGAAGGTAAGATTTTATCCTAGCCAGCCTGAATTGATGTTGACTATGCCTCTTAGATCTGCATTTGTGCTATGTATGATCTACACCCTTTTAGAATGAAATATTAACCAAGGACCTATACGTAAAATAAGATAAACTAATGAACAAACCTTTACGAATTAAACACCCAATAATTAAAATTATTAATAATTCACTAATTGATTTGAAGCCCTTTTTGTGTGTTCCCAAGACCCTCTAACCTAAAAAACTGCCCAGACCATGCCACACAGCACCTAGTACCCATGTAGACCTAGCAGATTTCCTGCATATAGGGGACACCTCATCTATTTAACGGAATCCAGTTCCCCACCACCCTACGGCAAACACAGAGAAATCTGCAGCCTACATGGTCATAACTCCTTTTGAGACTCTGATTCAGACCCTTCACTCGGCTTTGTATTACAGCTCCACAGTAGAGCCCTGACAACTAAGCTTCAGATGGTGACCTTTGCCTTCATCTTGCAAGACTGTCAGTCTTTACTACTTCAGATAGCAGCCCAGAAACAAAGAGAATCTCTTTCTGATGGGAATGCTAAGTTATTACTGGTACTAAAGGGTCAGTCCATAGCAAGTGGTCCAAGAAAAAATATTGGTTGACTATCTCAGAAAAAAATTGGTATCTGATATTATCTGAATAAATTCCCTAATGTTTTGTGGACTCAAAATTTTTTTTCTAAAATTTTTAATTTTACCATTTAGAAAGTGCAGCAATTTTTAGCAAGTTTTAGCCGCTAACACTTACCCACATTTGCAAATACCTGTGGTTTATTTAATTATTTAGTAATGGGTTACCCTTGTGTTTTCATATAAAAAGCATAACTAAAAACACTCTTGTTAGGGCACCATGGAATTTTATGATATCAAACTATAGTACAAGTCTCAGCTTTGACATTCAATTATAAATTATGAAAAATATGCATTAAAAATTTTTCAACACCTGTAATATCAAGGCTAATGGAATGAAGTATATCAGACAATGGAAATTCCAGGAAGGATTCAACAACATCTTCGAGAAGGACAGACCACTTACCACAGAGATGTCCAACGAGACACGGAAAGACACAAATAACAAGCATAAACAAAACTTGATAGCCGCTGTGGCCGGAGACGGCGGTCATATCTGTGAGAGAATGTGTATGTGTGTATGTTTCTCTCTGACCGACAAAGGCGTTATCAGCCAAAAGCTATGAAGTTTATTTATGCATGTTATAAAGTCATGTTATCATTTATATAATTGAAACACATCAAAAACTTGTAAAAACAATCCCCTACTGAAAGTTTTCATGGGTTAGCAAACAGCATTTGAGTTCTGTACAAGGTCACAGACAGGACTGTACATGTCTTTCCACTAGAATTCAGTTAATTAAGAGCTCTCAAGTGTGAAGTTGAAAAATATAATAGGCTCCAACATGTGTCACATCTTAAGAGTTCTAATTAACGAAATTTAACTTTACTGCATTTTCATTACTAGCACGTCTAAATTTCATTAGTATTTCTGTTTTCTTAAGAGCTTCATTTTCTCTTAATGTTTAATAGTGTTCTGTAGAGGTTTCATCTAAGCTTTGCATATTTCAAAACCAGTCCGAGACCATTGAGGCAGCTAGTTAGTCCATCAGTCTAGTGCCAGCTGCCGCCAATGCCACACTTTCAGGGCTTTAGGCAGCAAAATTTAACATTTCTGGGTTTTTATTGCTTGTCAAAATTCTTAACGTTCATTAATGTATCTGTTTTCATGGTCTTTAATCTCAAACATGTACGGTAATTTCAAGTACCAACTTGACAGATATGTACAGAGACTTTGCCTGTTGTGTGTACTGGTTTCAGGAGAAGTTGTCAACTGTCCAGAAGCAGCAGGGGGTTGTGTTAGCCATGGTCAACAGTCTTCAGAATGCTGCCCTGAGGCAATTGCTGGTGTAGCTCTGGTAACTACGCCAATATCACAAATGCCTGAGGCCACTATCATTACAGTTTCTGATGTCCATGCCAGTTGCCCGAATGTACAACAGGGGTCATGAAACTCTGGGCAGCAGGCAAGTTTTATGGACTGGGGTGTGGAATATTCTATCCCTTAATCAGGTAGTTAACTTAGAAAATTTAGAAAGAGAAATGGATAGGTTGAAGTTGATATGGAGGGAATTAGGATGAACAGGATTTCTGGTGAGGGGAATACAGGGCTATAAATCAGTGTGGGGGGGGGGGTGCAAAAATAGGCCTAATAATGAATAACAAAATATGAATGTTATTAAGTTTCTATGCACAGCACAATCATAATGAATGGATCATCAGTGCAGTCAAGTCAACAGTCAAGTCAGTGCAGTGAAGTCAACACTGACACTCAAGGTTGTATGCCAACTAGCTCCGCCAATGATGATGAGACTGAAGAAGTCTATGATGAAATAAAAGAAGTCATTCAGGCAGTTAAGGGAGAATAACACTTATTGTCATAGAGACTGCAACTGGATAATAGGAACAGGAAGTGACGAAAAATAGTTGGTGAATATGGACTGGGGGAAAAGGAACAAAGGAGGAGACCACCTGATACAATTCTGCACAGAGCACACTTGGTTTAAGAACCATGAAATAAGGTTGGCTTAAATTTTTTGACTTGGCGCGTTGGTCCCACAAGATAATGTTGGCACCAATAGTCAATGACAGGAACTCCTGACCAATTGCAAGGCAGATGTAGACAGCCAATGAGATCTTTTGTACTTTCTGACAAAACTGTAATCTTTAATTTACAAGGATAGTCAGTTTACTGAACAGACAAGGGTACATACAAGAACCTGTCAACTACAGAGCAGGAACAGCATTAATTAATTTCTGCAAAATTGTTGCAAATTCCAAGGGCAGTGTAACATGAGGATAGCTGATTTATTGACTGGACAGGAATACAGTGAGAACCTGTCACCCATAGAACTGGAACAACATTAATCAATTTCCAAAAAAATGTTACAAATTCTGAGGGCACCGTAACATGAGGGTAACCAATTTATTGACTGAACAAGGATAAAGGGAGAACCTGTCAACCATATAGGAGGAACAGTATTAATTATGTTGCAACTGAAATGATCAGCAATAACATTTACACTGTAACTTGTGAAAAATATTATTGCATTTTCTACAAATGTGACATGATTTTTCAATATGTTATTCTTAAAAAAATATTTACGTCAAAAATGTAATCTTTAATTTAAGAGAATAATCTTAGTTCATTTATTATATATGTACATTAAATAAGTATCACAATATACTCTTGTAAGTTTATAATCTATTGCTCTGTTGATAGTGTTTTCTTTTGATAATTAACGTATGTATGTAGTGCCACTGACCATGGGTGCCAGCATTATCTCTCGGGATCGATGAGACAAGTGGTAAAATTTTACCAAAGGCTGTATAGCCTACTACATGTCCACAATAATTGGAAAATTCATGCGGTGAATGTTGGGAGTGTCCTTGACAGCAGCTGCCACCAGAAGAACAACTGGGTGAGGGAAGGCAGCGTCGGCTGCTTACAGCAGAGCTGGCACAATATACCACCCGTGTAATACAAAATCATAGATGGCAATCACACAACAATACGGTTAGGTTAAATGATCATAGGAAATACCTGATGTCGTGACAATATATAAAGAGTGTGCAGATTTATTAAACTTCCTGCTGCATTAAAACTGAGTGTGCCAGAAATATGAAAATTAATGTTTTACTTCAGATTCATAGTGTTGTAAGTTTGACACTCATTTCTTACGTGCGCCTTAATAACATCCAAATGAATTCCTCTGCAACCATTTCTTCAGCCTAACATTTATTTTTTCTGTTATGGTTTTATTACGACTTTCACTCATTAATTACAATACAACAAGTAGCAGCTACTCTCGTTTTTAAGTACGACAATATAAAATTCTTCTTCTGTCACATACATCGCAACTGCAACAGAAATACTTCTGTACAAGTATTAACAATACTTTTGTATAGGGTAGTTACTTATGAAAGTTCCTAAGTTGACTTTACCCCACAACTGTAAAAACTTTAAAGATTTACTCCAAAGGTAACAACCCAGTGAATGCTTTTGGAAATTACTTATAACTTTCAATGTACAGCCTACAGCAATAGTTCGCAGGCACATGTGTCATCGGACAGTTTAAGATAGGAAGTGCTTGGAGACAAATTAATAGCTTGGATGAACAGGATGAACAGATTTTCTTTGTGTGTGGCAGCGCACAAGCATGTTACAGTTAATACATGGAAGTCAAAGCTACACTGTAAGTACCAAATTGACATTGTAATGGTAAGACGAATTTCGAATCCAGGTTTTAAATTGTAAAACATATATCCAGGGGCATATATTGTCTCTCTCTTATTGTTTATAAACTGCAGATAAAAACTTAAATAAAGTGGAAAACTAGGTAAAAAAGTGAGGAGAAGGTACCTCAAAAATTGAGTTTTAGAGTGATCATTAGGTGAGGATTGACCAAAATAGTAGAAAGTAATACAGTAGATAAAATGGGTAGCTCTGAGAGACACAGTAGTGAAGGCCACAGAGGATCATATAGGTAGGACAAGGCCTACTAAAAATACTTGTATAACACGGTTAAATTGTACGACGCTTCTTGCCGGGCTGCAGAGGTTATGTTGGCACCAATGGTAATGACGGCAACTCAGATCACCAATAAATGTTATTTAGTGACAACTTCAATTAAAACGAAATTTATTTTTTTCTGAACGGACAAGGGTAAATACAATAACCCGTCAACCATAGAGCACGTACAGTATTAATTTTGCTGTGAGTGAAACTCGCAGCAATAGCATTTACGGTACTCAGTAGCTCATGAAAAATATTAATGCAATTCTAAATTTTATTGTCCATCTGTTGCCAACATAAGCAATGAAGCCAAGCGAGAAGCGTCGTATAATTTTACCGGATAACACAGAAGATACTCAACTTAATTGATGAAAGGAGAAAAGTGCAGCAAGTGAAGCAGGCAAAAAAAAGTAGAGAGAACTGAAAAGGAAGTTAAAAGTGCATACTGGCTATGCAGGTGTAGCTAGAGAACTAAAGCAAGACTGTAGAAAAATGCATAACTAGGGGGAAGATAGATACTACCTACAGGAAAATAAAACAGAGACTTGGAGACAAGAAAAGAAGATGCATGAATATTAAGACCTCAGACGGAAAACCAGGACTACGCAAAGAAGGGAAAGCTGAAAAGAATACATAGAGGGCCTATACAAAGCAAACAAACTCAGGCAATTTTGTAGAAAATGAATGATGGTAATGAAGTGGGAGATAAGACACTGAGAAGAATTTGACACAGCGCAATCTACATCTACAATCATACTCCATAAGCCACCTGACGGTGTGTGGCAGAGGGTACCTTGAGTACCACTATCGATTTTCCCTCCTATTCCAGTCACGTATTGTTCGTGGAAAGAAGGATTGTCGGTTGCCTCTGTGTAGGCTCTAATCTCTCTGATTTTATCCTCATGATCTCTTCGAGAGATTTACGTAGGAGGGAGCAATATACTGCTAGACTTCTCGGTAAAAGTATGTTCTCGAAACTTCGACAAAAGCCTGTACCGAGCGACAGAGCGTCTCTCCTGCAGAGTCTTCCACTGGAGTTTAGCGATCATCTCCGTAACGCTTTCACGATTACCAAATGATCCTGTAACGAAGTGCGCTGCTCTCCGTTGGATTTTCTCCACTTCCTCCATCAATCCCACCTGGTATGGATCCCACACCGGTGAGCAGTATTCAAGCTGTGGGTGAACAAGTGTACTGTAACCTACTTCTTTTGTTTTCGGACTGCATTTCCTTAGTATTCTTCCAATGAATCTAAGTCTGGCAACTGCTTTACCAACGATTGATTTTATATGGTCGTTCCATTTTAAATCCCTCCTAACGACTACTCCCAGATACTTTATGGAATTAACTGCTTCCAGTTGCTGACCTGCCATAGTGTAGCTAAATCATAAAGGATCTTTCTTTCTGTGTATTCGCAGCGCAATGAAAGATCTGAGTCAAAACGACAGCCTTGGAGTAGATGATATTGCTTCAGAAATGCTGACATTGTTCAGAGAGCCAGTCATTGAGAAACTGTTCCACCTTTTCTGCAAGATGTATGGGGTAGGGGAAATACCCTCAAAAAATAATAATAGTAATCTAGGACTATTTCCTAAGAAAGAATGTATTTCAAGTATGAACATTACACAACTTTCAGTTTAACAAGTTATAGCTGCAAAATACTAGCATGAATTATTCGCAAGAGGAGTGGAACAATGGTAGAATCTGACCTTTAGGAAGATCAGTTTGAATTTAGAAGAAATGTTGGAACACACGAGGCAATACTCACCTCACGACTTAACTTAGAAGGAAAAGCAAAACAACAACTTTAGGATATGTACATTTAAAGAAAGCTTCTGACAACATTGACTGGAATACACTCTTACAAATTCTGAAGGTAGCAGGGGTAAAATAAGGAAACAAAAAGTTAGGCATAACTGAAAACTGGAATACAGCCATCAGCTTTGACCCACGACGTCATCAACATGTCAGAAAACCCATATATGGGATATCTTAATAGTTCTGTATTGTAGATAATAAATAATCTGTAGTTATCATTGTAAATCACAGATAACAGAATGTACCATCGATGACAGGTCTCAGCCCAAAAAGTCGCACCTTCGGCGCTCACATACGAAAAAAATTCCATTAGTGGAAAGCTAGAGATCAGTTTTTAAAGACAAAATATTAATCTATAATCTGTTCTGTTTGTAAACAAACTGTTGTCTTTCACTCAGTCACCACGTAATTACTCACACCTTCTACAAACACACATGCACCTCAAAACTACTGCAGTGTGATGACGCCACAGGTCAAAGCTGAGGGGAGATATCCCTGTCTTCAGGTGAGCCAAAAGTTATGCACAACTCGTATAATGACCAGACAGCAGTTGTAAGAATCAGAGGGCATGAAAGGCACACAATAGTTGTGAAGGATGTAAGACCAGGTTTATAACCTTTCCTCTTTTAGTTATTCAATAAGTCTACTGAGCAAGCTGTGCAAGAATGCAAGAATAAATTTGGAGAAGGAAATAAAAAACTTTGGCGTTTATTGATGAAAATATAATTGACAGAGACAGCAAAGGACCTACAAATGCAGTTGAACAAAATGGACATTTCTTGAAAACACGTTATAAGATGAACATTAACACAAGCAAAACAAAGTTAATGGAAGGCATTGAAAATCAGGCGATGCTGAAGGAAATAGATTAGCATGCCTGACAACTTTTGAAAAGGATATCAGTAAACATCTGACGAATTTCAACTTACCCCGGAGCTTGAAGAAAATAACAATACTTCTGGGCTACAGTATACAATAATTCATTCTTCAAACAGGATACTTAAATGAAATATTTATAGGCCAATGTTTCTAGATAGTCTAACAACTACCAGGATACACAAAACAATAGAAATTCCTTGATAAATTATGCTGATGTGTGATAGCGAAAAAGGATTTACACATTAAAACTAGTTTAACAAAACTCAGGCTAGAAATAATATAGCCTAATACACACTGCAAAACATATGCTACTTACAGTTATGGCTTTATAAGCGTCTTGTAAGATGTCTTGAGAAAATGCTTTGTTATAACAAGGACCAGAACTAATGGTCTTCAAAATAGAAATAGACATTGGACATGGATGATTTGAACTGTGTTGTATTTTTATTCACAAGGCTGAAAACAGAATCACATTGAACTGCCTAGCTGAAGCTCATTCATCACCTCTCTGTAGTTTCATACTCTTTCCAGTATAACTTGATAGAAACTTGTCCAAGAAGAAACAAATGGAATGAAATTTTCCCTGTTTAATTTTGTCTAATCTTGAATGAAAACTTATTGATATCTAGTCACAAGCAGTACATACAAAAGGACTTTCTCACCGATGAAAAGAAAAGGGATTTATCTGTATCCTGTAGATTGATCACTATATTTCATGACTGAATGCTAATAAATAAGTGATCATTACTTCTTTGAATTTGCAGAGAGCACAGCCTGTAGTTATCCCAGATTTAAATTCAATTCCAATCATGACACAAATATTACACTGTTCAGAAGAAACAATCACGTCAAAGAATGAGTTATTGACTACGAAGAATTGTCTTTGACTATTGAACATATGGAACTGGTGCAATTATTGAATGTTAATGTTTCAAATTTTTGGCCACAAAGTCCTAGAATGACACTACCTATCTATGAAATTGTAAAATGCTGCAATTTCCACAAAGAATAGAAGTTGGCAAGTATGGATTAGGTAATAAGATAATAAGAGTAGTAGACGAGTTTTATTACTTGGGTAGCAAAATAATTTCTGATAGCAGAAGATATAAAATGCAGTATGGCTGTGGGAAAAAACGTTTCTGACGAAGCGATATTTGTTTACATCATTTTTTTTCTTTTGTTATGAATATGTCATTACTTTTTAAATACAGCTGATCAATTTAGGCCTACATCCACCCATCCACCTACGTAACATCATGATTAATTAAAACATGCCAATCACTTTAATCATTCTTAATGAAAACTGCTAGGCAGAAGACTTCCGTGAATAACAATTTATGTGTGTGTAGGCCTAATAAAAAGTTTGGTAATTTGAAAGGTGCTTACAAGCAATATATATCAAAGATGTGACTGTCACTGAGCACTGATGCTGTACCATACTCTTAAATTCCTGCCTAACAACATCCTTTAAAATCGTGACATATTTGAGTAATTTGGAAGAAGCTTTACACATGAGCATCACAGTGCCATCATTGCTTGTTCACGCACAACTCTTAGGGGCCTGCCTAACCACAACCTCTAAATTCTTGACATTTTCATAAAAAAAAATAGTGAAGTATTTTTTATCAACCAGATTAGACACCTACAGGCATATCATGTAATACGGCCTAATATCAGATATTCATAGGAAATGGGAAAGTGCTTTTGCAAGCTAGATTGTAGATGTCTATTATGATTGACAAAAGTATTTAAATACTATTTCATTTATATTCTTGTAATATACAGAATAGGCTAGATGCCTTTTTTAATATACAAAATAGATGTGTATCTCTACTTCGATATAGGCCTATATCACTTGCAAGCATTCTTCCAAATTACCAAAAGTTTTATCTTATGGTCTGGAGTGTTGTTTTCACTGTTTCGACCTAACCCCCTCCTTATAGGACTAGTATGTAGCACCCATGGGTCAAAGCAAAGTGATGGTATCGGACACTTCAGTATTGCCATCATTCTTGATGGATGAATTTCAGTTTTCCAGTAGTTTTATTAATCTAAATTACAGAAATACTTTTAAAAATTACCTGTTGAGATTGAAGAGGTAGACCCCGCTTCAGCTAATGATCCAGTAGAAAGAAGATGCTGACGAGGTTCCCTGCGCTGCCAAATTTGTTCCAGTCCAAGATGAGTTGGAGCTGATGATGATAATCTTGATCCATATCCTGTATTGCCACTTCTTGTTATTCTGCTAGCTGATGGCACTTCTGGAACAGGGCTAACAGAGCTAGTTGGGCTGAGTGGTCCTGGAACTGACTGAACAAAAAGCTGCCTTTCTGGTGATGCTGAAGAGTAAGTCTCCTTTTTGAGTAAAAGTTCATGCAAGGTACTGTGCTTCTGCTGCAAAGGGCTAACACCTAGAGGAGGAGGGGTGACAGATGATGCTGCTGAATGAAGAAGCAATGAAGAACTAGAGCTGTTTTGGCTTCCTGGTGAAAGTGCATCAACTGTCGGAACACCATTACTAGGTTTGCAACCCAAAAAAACGTCTAATGGACTTGATGGTACACTCGATGATACACTGAACGCGTCCTTGTAGAAACCAAGCCCAGCCGGTGGAAATGAAGATGGAACAAGGCTCTGAGAAAGTTGTGCTACATTATTATTTGCTAAATTTGAGTTCACATTTGTAACTTGGACAAGTGGAGGGGCAGCAGATGTCCTTGATTGTGACACAAAAGGGGGCACATTGATGTAGTAGCTATTTTCTTCTGGTAGTAACAGATCATCAAAATTCAAATCATCCAACAAGTTCTCATCATTTGCATTTAATTCTGCCAGAGTAGGTCCTTGAATAAGATCTGCTTTATCAACTTGGAAGATATCATCATCATCCATTCGAAATGTATCACTTCGGCTGGTTTCACAATCACTGGGCAATTTTGTGCTCCACACCGGAGACTCAGCATACAGTCCTGTGACACCTATAATATTTGCAGTAGCATTTGGTGTATTGTCTTGTGACACAGAGGATGGTGAGGAGATGTCCACAAAGTCAAATCCAAAGTCTCTAAATTCTGATACATCCATGCCCCTACGGTGTGGTATTGGGACACTAGCTGTTGTACTACTAGTGCTATCCATCACTAATGGCTCTTGCTTCACTGTAACTCCCTGGTCAATAAATATTTCCCCTGTATAAAATGGATCAGCCATGTTTTAATCGTGTTTAAAGCAGCCTCACTTATGTCGTTTATTTTGCTGATGGCTGCTAACCTGTAACATATAATAAACAACACTGTTTAATAATTTGTTTGTTTGTTTTTTTGTTTTTTTTTTTTCACGCCAGAGCTCTATAAAACGTAATATTATGAGTCATTAGATAGAATAGAGCTGTATGCAACATATTAGCTATGTAAATATACCTAATGCACATGTTTTGATTCAAATGCCAAACACCGTCCTTGGACTTATTTTTAACCTTGGCAGAGAATGCCTAATGCTCTCGTCTATAAGCTTTTGTCTAAATGTTATATTAATCTTCAAAGATATATTTGAATCAAGAATATGACATCGTGCAATCTATCTCTAGTATCATAATTTCCTTCATTCTTATCAGCAAGCGTCCAAAAACAACATGTTGCAACACAGTGTTGCCTAGACAACAACAAAATATTTGTTTTGATTGCACAACATCATGTAGGATAACAAAGAAGGTTGAAAGTTTCTGGAACATATTTGACATCGCCGTCACGAAATTTTCGCTGCTATAGCAGTATTTCTTTAATTGAACTTATGTTTACATGAAACATTTCCCGATACACACATCTATATCTAACCCTTTATATGAGAAACTGTTGGCACAATGTTACCTTGGATAGCTGAAAATACATTACGCTCCTCGTTTCCCGCGCTAATCATACTGCACACCACGACAGTAGCACGACCATGACTTTCAAAATAACATGTCTCAGCTGAAAGTCAGTTTAACTTAGTAAACAATAACGACAGCTCACTTATCTTCGACATTACTTTCACAACATTGTTTATAATAAGAAACAAACACAACTTCCACTACTAATGATTTAGTTACGCATGACAACACTAAAATATCAACCCGTAAACTTTACGTTTACTGTAGAAATCACTCAAAGGTCACATGAGCACGATCAATCGACTGACAACCTAGCCAATGGCAGCGAGGTCATAGGCACACCGACCAATTGCAGCTTTTGTTGTGATCCATGGGCCAGCCTCCCTAACACGGACGTAGTACGAGAATCTGGAAAATGTCAAACTCATGAATTTCGTGAAAGTAGCATTACGGGACCTCTCAAATTGTATTGTAACTTCCACGTGATGGATTTTTAAGTTGTAGTTGTTGTATAGCTAGTAATCAATCTCTCTTTCCGCTGAAGAAATTGAAGAACTGAGTGAAAAATAGAAAATAAACAATGTCCAGAGAATGTAAGCATTTACTGTTTCTTGTTTGGGCCAATGAGCCTCGTCATCGAAACGTCGAGCGATGGCGTTTGCGCTAGACACGTGAATGAAAAAAGTATTTTGAAAACAAATGGAAACAACCATTTACTCCAATGAATACCCTATTTAATTATCACTAATTCTATGATGAATTGGAATAAACAAACTGAAAATTTTACCAATTTGTGCCTTGCGCATCGAATTGTGGTCTTTATTGTTCCACAGTAGGATAAAAACAGGAAGTGTTAAAATTGACGTTTTTTTCCGTTAATGTCAATCAGCATAAGCCGTAAGGTAGTCAGTTATTGTGGAGTAGCAAGTTATATTTTCGTGTCGCGTCCTGTGTAATGACTTAGACCTAATATTTAAAAGGAAAAAAAGAACTCGTCTCCGATTCAAAGGCCGGACTTCCAGACTAGATTTTAAATCACGAATAATTTACTACACGGGCAGAGCTAGAATCTGTTAACACCCGTAATATTAACAACAATTTTGTCATCAAGCGGAAGTGGCCAGGCCTACAGAATAGGCTACAAACACACATTTCGGGGGCAGAATTATAGTAATAGGCTTAATGATGTGATATCAAACAATGCGGTAATGAATTAAAGAAGAAGACATCTGGTAGAATTTTGTGCAGACCACTTCTTATTAGAAACTTGCGGAAAATGCCAAGAAATACCATAAGTTTTCAGACTGGTTTTTTGTTATAGGAAGAGTTCGAATCCAGGTTGTAAACTGTAGAACGTATAGGCCTAAAGTGACCTTAAGTTACCGACACTGGTTTTGAACTGTAGTTTAAAATGAAGAAAACTGAAAATTATAGGAGATGGATCCCAGATAAATTGAAGGAGCCCGAGGTTTTTAATACTTTCTGAGGCAGCATTAGGCATCTACTAACTGAAACAAGGGAAATCAATGTTGTTGTTGTTGTCTTCAGTATGGAGACTGGTTTGATGCAACTCTCCACCATACTCAGGAGCAAGCCTCTTCATCTCCTCATAAGAACGGCAACCTACATCCATATGAATTTGCTTACTGTATTCATCTCTTGGCCCTCCTCTGCACTTTTTAAGCCACACACTTTCCTCCAAGGCTAAATTCACAATACATTGATGTTTAAGAATGTATCATACCAATCTATTCTTTCTCTTAGATTAGATTAGTTTTTCGTTCCAAAGATCCCTGTTGAGGAGATCCTTGTAGATGTGGAACATACCAAGAAACATAATTTACAAGCTAAATAACAGATGAATAATTGATAATACTAATAATAGAAAGACAGATACATACTTTATTATTATTTTTTCCAGCTGATAACATAATAATACTAATATAGTATGATTACCGATACATAGATCATTTGGTACAATTTAGAAATTCACTAATGAAGCAGAAGGCGTTGGCCACTAGAAAGTCTTTTAGGTTCATCTTAAACTGATCTTTATTTGTAGCTAAATTTTTTATACTTGATGGTAAATTATTGAAAATGTGTGTTCCTGAGTAGTGGACCCCTTTTTTAACTAAAGTAAATGCCTTTAAGTCCTTGTGTAGATCATTTTTATTCCTAATATTGTTTGTATGAACTGAGCTGTTTGTTGGGAAAAGGGATATATTATTTATGACAAAATTCATTAAGGAATAAATATACTGAGAGGCAGTAGTTAATATGCCCAGTTCTTTGAAGAGGCTTCTACAGGACGTCCGTGAATTTACTCCACAAATAATACGTATTACATGTTTTTGGACTCTGAAGACTTTTGACTGACTTGAAGAGTTACCCCAAAATATTATACCATATGACATTATGGAATGAAAGTAAGCAAAGTATGCCAGCTTTGTTATTTTTATGTCTTCTATGGCTGATAACACTTGTATTGAAAATACAGATTTGTTGAGTCGTTTCTGCAGTTCTGTGGTGTGCTCCTCCCAACTAAATTTATTATCAAGCTGTAATCCCAGGAATTTAATACTGTCAACCTCTTCTATCTGCTCTTCTTCATATTTAATGCATATGCTGGTGGGAAATCTCTTACATGTTCTGAACTGCATGTAGTGAGTCATTTCAAAGTTTAATGACAATGAGTTGGCTTTAAACCATTTATTAATGTTCATGAAAATATCATTAGCAGACCTATCTATAACTATGCTTGACATACTTTTTATTGTAATACTTGTATCATCTGCAAACAAAATGAACTCTGCTTCTGGTAGTGTAACTGATGAGAGGTCATTAATGTACACAAGAGTAAGCAATGGCCCTAAGATGGATCCTTGTGGGACACCACATGTAATTTCTTGCCAATCCAATGATGACTGTTGGCTTAATTCACTAGTCACTTGCACTGACATCCTTTGTTACCTGTTAGAGAAGTACAACTTGAACCATTTTGCAGCGTTTTCTGTGACCCCATAGAATTCTAATTTACTTAAAAGGATGTTATGGTTCACATAATCAAATGTCTTTGACAAATCACAGAAAATACCTGCTGCTTGCAATTTATTATCTAATGAATTAAGTACATTCTTACTGTAAGTGTAAATAGCCTTCTCGATATTGGAACCTTTCAGAAATCCAAACTGTGTTTTGGACAATATGTCATTCTTGGTCAGATGACTGAGAAGCTGCTTGTACATTACCGTTTCTAAAATTTTTGAGAATGCTGGCAAAAGTGAAATTGGTCTTTAGTTTGATGGTATCTCTTTACCCCCCCCCCCCTTTCTTGAATAAAGGTTTAATATCCGCATATATTAGCCAATTAGGAAATGTTCCAGTTACAATAGACTGTCCCCCCCCCCTTCTTGAATAAAAGTTTAATATCCGCATATATTAGCCAATCAGGAAATGTTCCAGTTACAATAGACAGATAACTTAAAATTGTGCTAAGTTCACAAGAACACACTTTAATTAACTTTGTTGATATTTCATCATAACCACTAGAATGCTTTGTTTTTAAAGATTTTATTATGGAAGTTATTTCTTGTGGTGAAGTGAGTGACATATTCATGTAAGTGAAGTTATTTGTAAATGCTAGTTTCAAATATTCAAGGGCATTATTTACTGACCCAGACAATCCCATACTATCAGTAACAGATATAAAGTACTTGTTAAATAGATTTGCCACACTATGCCCATCAGTTACTAATGTCTCATTTACTCTTAATGCTACATGCTCTTGTTCCTTTCTGGTTCTACTAGTCTCCTCTTTCACTATATCCCATATTGTTTTTATTTGGTTTCCTGATGTTGCTATCTTCTTCTCATAGTGCATTTGTTTAGATGCCTGAATAACTTTTTTTTGATAATTGACAGTATTCCTTATATTTAGCTAAATCATCATCATTGCAACTACTCTTGGCTGATAGATACCTTTTCCTTTTTGTCTTACATGAAATCTTTATTCCTTGTGTAATCGATTGTTTTATTATAGACTTCTGTTTAATTCGAATTACTTTTAGAGGAAAGCAGTTGTTTTCAAACATCATACTAAAATTATTAATGAATACGTTATATTTTTCATTCATGCCATGAGCACTATCTACACCTCCCAGTTCATGTCTGTGAGGAGTTTTCTAGTCAACATATGCCAGAAATACCTTTTCTACACAATTCTATACAGTACCTCCTCATTAATTACATGAGTCACCCACCTAATCTTCATCATTCAACTGTAGCACCATATTTCAAAAGCTTCTATAATCTTTTTGTCTGAACACCTTATCGTCCTTGTTTCACTTCTGTACAAGGAAACACTCCACACAAATGCCTTCAGAAAATATTTCCTTACACTTAAATTAATACTGGTATTCAATGTTAACAAATTTCTCTTTTTCAAAAATGCTTTTCTTCCCATTGCCATTCTGCATTTTATATCCTCTGCACTGTGACCATCATATGTTATTTTACTGCCTAAGTAACAAAACTCATCTACCACCTTTATCGTTCAGTTCCCTAATCCAGTTCCTTCAGCATCACCTGATTTTCTTAAATTGCATTACATTACCCATGTTTTGCTCTTGTTAATGCTCATCTTAAACACTCCTTGCAACACACTGTCCATTCTGTTCAATTTGTTTTCCAGGTTCTTTGTTGCCTCTGACAGAATTACAATGTCATCGGCAAAACACAATGTTTTAATTTCTTCACCCTGACCCTTAATTCCTTTTCCAAATTTCTCATTGCTTTCCTTCACAGCTTGCCCAATGTACAAATTGAATAACATTGAAGAAAGGTTACAACCACTCTTACTCCATTCCAAACCAGTGCTTCCTTTTCATGCCCTTTGACTCTAATAACAGCTGTCTGGCTTTTGTACAAGTTATAAATAATCTTCCATTCCCTTTATTTCAGCCCTGCTGACTTCAGAATTTGAAAGAGCATATTCCAATCAACATTGTCAAAAGCTTTCTCCATATCTACACAAACTATAAATGTAGGTTGGCCTTTCCTTAATCTAAGGAAATTAATCCTAGACATTACCTTCCGTGTTCCTACATTTGTCCTAAATCCAAATTGATTAACCCCAATGTTGGCTTCTGCCAATGCCACCTGTATCTAGGTGGCATTGTGTCTACCAGCTGTGCCATTCTTCCTTAAATAATTTGTGTTAAAATTTTGCAACCATGACTTTTTAAATTGATGGTTCTGTAATTTCCACACTTCTCTGCACCTGCTTTTTTTAGGAATGGCAGTTATTATATTTTTTTATTAAAGTCCACTGTCTCATACATCATACACACTGGGTGATACAGTTTTGTCATGACTGGCTCTCCCAGAGACTTCAGTAGGTCTGAGGGAATGTCACCCACTCCAGGGGCATTGTTTCGATGTAAATCTTTGTGCTCTGTTAAATTCTTCTCTCAGTATAGTATCTCCTATTTCATCTTCATCTAGTTCATCTTCCCTTCCTACAATATTGTCTTTATTTCATTTGCTTTGTAGACCTTTCAGCTTTTCCTTCTTTACTGAGAACTGGTTTTCTATCTATGTTCTTTATATTCATACAAGTGCTTTTCTTGTTTCCAAATGTCTATTTTATTTTCCTGTAGGTGGTATCTAATTTTCCTTGTGTTCTGCATTCCCAACCTGTTGGAAGACACCCAAAGAGATGACCAAAGATGTGATGGAAGGATTGGGTATTGGCAGTCCTCAAACAAGTGGAGCCGACATCAGTAGAAGATGAGGCTGGGCATCGACAACAGTGGACCATCATCTGCAATAAATGTGTCCTATATTGAGATTGCAACTGACTGATGCTTTATTTTTAATTTTGTTTTTATTTTTGTAATGTATACCTTTGGTAAACTTTTTATAATGTGCTGTCTGTAGTCCTTTATTGTTGTGGTTGTACCCCCTTTTTATTCTGCTGTAAGCCTAAAAGGCCCATGATGACTTAAATACATTCTTCTACAGACTTGCATTTTCCTTCTAGCCCTCCTGGTTAGCTATATTTCACTTCCTGTCCATCTCTTTTCTTAGTCATTTTTACTCCATTTTGCCTGCATTTCGTACATTTTTATATATTTCTCCTTCCATCAGTTGAATTTAGTATTTCCTGTGATATCCAAGGATTATTTATTTATTTCTTTTTCTTTCTTTTTTATGTCTTGTCTTCCTACCTATTTGGTTCTCTACTGCCTTCAGTATTTCATTTCTCAACACATTCCTCTTCTACTGTTTTCTTTCCCCACATTTCTGTCAATTGTTGCCTAAATCTCCCTCTGAAATCCTCAAGAACTTCAGATTCCTTCGATTTATCAAGGTCCCATCTCATTATTTTCCTAACGTTTGCAGTGTTTTCAGTTTCAGTCTATGTTCATGACCAATAAGATATTGTCCGAGTCTATAGCTGCCCTTTCATGTATCTTACAGTTTAAAACCTGGTTCTGAAATCGTTGTCTGAACATTATAAAATCTATCTGGTGTTTCCTGGTTGCTTCCACATATACAACATTCTTTCATGATTCTTAATTTCTTTAAGTTTTGTTATGATTAAAATATGTTCCATGCAAAATTCTACCAGGTGGGTTCCTCTTTCATTCCTTTTCCCCAGTCAATATTCACCTACTACTTTGTTTTCCCTTGATTTTCCTACTACCAAATTCCAGTCCCACATAACAATTAAGATTTCCTCTCCATTAACTGTCTGGATAATTTCCTATATCTCCTCATACATTTCTTCGATCTCCTCATCATTGGCAGTGCTGGTTGGCATAAAACCTTGTACTACTGTGGTCAGTGCTGGTTTCATATTTGTCTTGATCAAAATAATGTGATTGCCATATTGCCATGCTCTTCATAGAAGTTTACTTGCATTCCTATTTTCTTATCTGTTATTAGACCCACTCAGATTGTAATACCCCCAACCAATTTTGCATTTATAATCCTGTACTCACCTGGCTAGAAATCCTGTTTATGTTTACACCAAACTTCACTAACCCCAACTATATCTAACTTCAACTTATCCATTATCCTTTTTAAATTTTCTAACCTACCCACTGAATTAAGAGATCTAACATTCCACACTCCAATCTGTAGAATGTCAGTGTTGTCTTTTCTGATGACAACATCCTCCTGAGTACTGCCCACCCAGAGATCCAAATAGGGGACTATTTTACCTCCAGAATATTTGACCTGAGAGGATGCCATCTTCACATAATTCATACAGTAGAGCTGAATGTCCTTGGGAAAAGTAACGGCTGTAGTTTCCCCTTGCTGGCTGCCATTCACAGTAACTGTGTGGCAAAGCCATGTTAGCTGATGTTACAAGGCCAGCTCAGTCAATCATTCAAACTGTTGGCCATGTAATTACTGAAAAGGCGACTGCCGCTCTTCAGGAACCACATGTTCGTCTGGTCTGTCCACAGATACCCCTCCACTTTGGTTGTACCTACAATGCGGCTATTTGTATTGTTGAGGTAAGTGAGGAATGCCACTTGGCAATGTCTTTGGTTCATGGGGGTAGAAAATCAATGTAGTAGAATACAAATGGGTAGCTTCAAGAGATAAAAATAATAGTGAAGTAGCAGATTAGAGTAGATTAGTACTTGTTCCATAGATCATGAATACTACACTTTGTAATGATGTGGAATGTGTCAGGTTAATGAAAGGTGTCTTTAAAAATTATTACTTTGTACTAAATATTACATGAAACAATTTATTTTAGGCCTTGTAGAAATCTGAAATATCGAAGAATGTGCCACTACAAAAGTAAATTGATGAAAGTATAAAAATGAACTGTACAAAAAGGAATGTAAATGGCTAAGAAATGAGGTTTGCAAGAAATTTAGAATGGCCAAGCAGGAGTGGCTAGATGAGGGGTTTCGCAAAGTGTGTTCCATGATTTACTGTTTTTTTTTTTTTTTTTTTTTTTTTTTTTTTTTTTTTTTTTTTTTTTTTTTTTTTTTTGTGAAAGTGACTAAGTTTCCATAAAAAAAACCATTAACAGTATGGTAGTCTTATTTACATTTTTCCTTACTTTCATAAAATTTTATTACGTTTCTGTCTTATTAGTTATGACTTACAATTGAAGTTGTTGTTGTGGTCTTCAGTCCGGAGACTGGTTTGATACAGCTCTCCACAATACCCTATCCTGAGCAAGCCTCTTCGACTCCACATAAGAACGGTAAACTACGTCTGTCTCAATCTGCTTACTGTATCCATCTCTTGGTCTTCCTCTGTAGTTTTTACCCCAAACACTTCACTGCAATGCTAAATTCATGATTCCTTGATGTCTAAGAATGTGTCCTACCAATTGATTCCTTCCTTTAGTCAAGGTATGCCAGAAATTCCTTTTCTTCCCAGTTCCGTTCAGTACCTCCTCATTAGTTACGTGATCCACCCACCTAATCTTGAGCATTCTTCTGTAGCACCACATTTCAAAACCCTCTCTCCTCTTCCTGTCCGCACTGTTTATCATCGATGTTTCACTCACATACAAGATAACACTCCACACAAATGCCTTCAGAAAGGACTTAGACTTAAATCAATATTTGATGTTAACAAATTTCTCTTTTTCAAGAATGCTTTTCTACCCATTGCTATTCTGCATTCTATATCCTCTGTACTGTGACCATCATTAGTTATTTTACTGCCCAAGTAACAAAACTCATCTACCTCCTTTATTGTTTCGTTACATAATCTAATTCCTTCAGCATCGCCTGATTTTCTTAGACTGCACTCCATTACTCTTGTTTTACTCTTGTTAATGTTCATCTTATATGCACCTTTCAACACACTGTCCATTCCATTAAACTGGTCTTCCAGATCCTTTGCTGTCTCTGACAGAATTACTATGTCACCCGCAAAACGCAGTGTTTTTAATTCTTCACCCTGAACTTTAATTCCTTCTCCAATTTTCTCCTTGCTTTCCTTTATAGCTTGCTCAGTGGACAAATTGAATAACATTGGAGAAAGGCTACAACCCTGTCGTACTCTCTTCCCAACCTCTGCATCCCTTTCATGCCCTTCAACTCTGACAACCGCTGTCTGGTTTTTGTACAAGTTGTAACTAACCTTATTCCTGCTTGCTTCAGAACTCGAAAGAGTTTATTCCAGTCAACATTGTCAAAAGCCTTCTCCAATTCTACAAAAGCTCTTCCCCGAGGTCGGCATTTGCCAGCTTTTCCATTCTCCTGTAAATAATTTGTGTTAATATTTTGCAACCATGACTTACTAAACTGATGGTTCTGTAGTTTTCACACCTGTCTGCGCCTGCTTTCTTTGGAATGGGGATTAATACATATAAAAAAAAGTCTGAGGGTACTTTGCCTGTCTCTTACATCTTACACACCAGGTGAAACAATTTTGTCATAACTGGTTCTCCCAGAGACTTCAGTAGCTCTGAAGGAATGTCATCTACTTCAGGGGCCTTGTTTCGACTTAGGTCTTTATGTGCTCTGTCAAATTCTTCTCGCAGTATAGTGTCTCCTATTTCATCCTCATCTACTTCTTCTCCCCTTCCTACAATATTGCCTCTAAGTTCATTTCCATTGTAGAGCCTCTCTATATACTCTTTCCACCTTTCAGCTTTTTCCTTCTTTGCTGAGAACTGGTTTTCCATCTGTGCTCTTGATATTCATAGAGCCGTTTTTCTTATCTCCAAATATCTCTTTTATTTTCCTGTAGGCTGTATCTATTTTTCTCCTATTTATACATTCTTCTACATCCTTGCATTTGCCTTCTAGCCACTCCTGCTTAGCCATTTTTCACTTCCTGTCAATCTCATTTCTTAGTCGTCTCTACTCCATTTTGCCTGTTTCATTTACTGCATTTTTATATTTTCTTCTTCCATCAATTAAATTTAGTATGTCCTGTGATATCCAAGGACTTTTTGTAGGTCTTGCCTTCATACCTATGTTTTCCTCTGCTGCCTTCACTATTTCATCTCTCAGTGTTACCCATTCTTCCTCTACTGTTTTATTTTTCCCCATTTATGTCAATTGTTGCCTAAAGCTCCCTCTGAAATTCTCAAGATCTTCAGGTTGCATCAGTTTATCCAGGTCCCATCTCCTTATTTTCCTACCTTTCTGCAGTTTTTTTCAGTTTCAGCCTACAATTCATGAGCAATAAGTTATGGTCAGAGTTGATACATGCGCCTGGGTATGTCTTACAGTTTAAAACCTGGTTCCAAAATCTATGTCTTACCATTATAAAATCTATCTGGTATCTCCTGGTCTCTTCCATGTATACAACCTTCTTTCGTGATTCTTAAACCAGGTGTTTGTTATAACTAAATTGTGTTCTGTGCAAAATTCTACCAGGCGGTTTCCTCTTTCATTTCTTTTGCCCAGACCATATTCACCTACTATCTGCCCTTCCCTTCCTTGTCCTATTACTAAATTTCAGTGTCCCATAACAATTAAGTTTTCCTCTATCTTAATTTTCTGAATGATTTCCTTTAGCTCCTCATATATTTCTTCGATCTCCTCATCAACGGCGTAGCTAGTTGGCATATAAACTTGTGCTACTGTTGTCGGTGTTGGTTTCGTATCTATCTTGACTACGATATGCAATCACTGTGTTGCTCATAGTAATTTACCTGCATTCCTATTTTCTTATCCATTATCAGACCTACTCCTGTAATACCCCCAACTGATTTTGTATTTATAATCCTGTACTCACCTGATGAGAAATTTTGTTGCTCTTTGCACTGAACTTCACTAATCCCCACCATATCTAACTTCAACTATCCATTTCTCTTTTTAAATTTTCTAACTTCTCTACCCGTTTAAGGGATCTAACATTCCACACTCCAATCCATAGAATGCCACTGTTGTCTTTCCTGATGATCACATCCTCCTGAGTAGTCCCCGCCCAGAGATCCAAATGGGGGACTATATTACCTCCGGAATATTTTACCCGAGAGGATGCCATCATCATATGTTCATACAGTAGAGCTGCATGTCCTCGGGAAATGTAAAGGCTATAGTTTCCCCTTTCTTTCGGCCATTCACAGTAACTGTGTGGCAAAGCCACATTAGCTGATGTTACAAGGCCAGCTCAGTCAATCATCCAGACTGCTGCCCATCTTCAGGAACCACACGTTTGTCTGGCCTCTCCACAGATACCCCTCTGCTGTGGTTGCACCTATGGTATGGCTATCTGTATCATTGAGGCACGCAAGCCACCCCACCTTGGCAATGTCTGTGGTTCAGGGAAGTGAACAATCTATGTAATCAATGGATAAAACATTGTTTTATTTTATCCACGATTGAAGTAAGCAATGGATAAAATAACTTTTCATCATCTTTTAAATTATTAATTTTGTCAATCTTCAAAATTACTAAGATGTTCTATCAGAGTACCAGGATCAATACCACCTACTAAGGAATTAAAAGAGTTTTGGAGGAAAGAAAAGTAGCTGTGTGAGTATCAACAATTCAGATGAAAAACAAAAACTAAACAAAGAAAGGAAACCTTGAAGGGTTAAACAGGGGGTCTACACAAGGGAAATAAAATTGAAGGCAGTTTTGTAAAAAGGGAAGAGAAAGTAGATGAAGGTAAGATATATGATACTGTGAGGGCAGCTAGAAAAGATCACTGAAAGACCTTATGTGAAACAAGGCTCCATGAGTAGACTACATCCTTTCAGTGTCATTGATGTCCTTGGATAGCCAGCCATGCAAAACTATTCCATCTTGTGTGGAAGATGAGGCAGTCGACATACTCTCAGACTCAAAGAAGAATATAACAATTCCAATAATGGAAACTATAGGTTGGATTTCAACAATATAATAAGGACAGTTTACAGTCACCGCAAAGATGTAATGATGCAGCTCAGGTATGAGTTGTGGGAGGGGAGGAAAGCAAAACGAAACACACACACACACATACACACAAAAACCAGGAGAGGTGTAGGATAGAGGGGGTAGGAACTGTTGAGCGTGGAGAAAATGGGGGTTATTGATTGTAGGTTGAGGCCTGGATGATTTCGGTATTGGAGAATGTACTGTAAGGATAGCTCACATGTGTGTAGTCCAGAAAAGCTGGTGGTGGGTGGCCCAGGTAGTAGTGATGGGACAACCGACTGTTTTTAACAACCGATTGGTTAGTCGGTTGTTTTTTCGTTCAGTCGGTTTTTTCAGTCGAATGAAACAACCAAATGAAAATAGTCTCTGTGGCCGTATGAATGTTTTCACTCACTGGCGGGGTTTGAGTGGTTTTAGTCGATGCGAAACAATCGAATGAAACCAGTCTCTGTCGGTTGCAGCTGCTATATGAATGTTTTCACTCATTCAGTGGGTTTGAGTGGTTTCAGTCGATGCGCGACCACCGAATAAAACAAGTCTGTGTCCTTTATATGAATATTTTCGGCATTGAGTGGTTTCACTTGATGCGATACAACCGACTGGAAAAAATCTTTGTCGGTTTCTGCAGTTTTATGGATGTCACACTTTGTGTGACTTTATTTTCATACTCCTTCAGCCTTTTCAAGTATAAATGAACCGTAATTCAGCATGAAACATTCATAGAGACAAATCTTATAAATATAGCAGTGTGTCTGTGTGTGTGTTTCTATTGCATGCAAATCTGCAGTTTTGTTCCAATCTTGATGAAATTTTGCACACTTGACCTTCAAAGAAAGAGGAACGTCACTGTCTACTTCAAATTTCATTCGGTGCATGGCGGAGGGTACTTCACATACTAACTTCGACAAAAACCACAATTTGGCTGCGATCTTGATGAAATTTGTGCACACTAGACCTTTAAAACAAGGCGAAGGTAACTGTGTACAATAAATTTCGTAGGTGCATGGCGGAGGGTACTTTACCTACTAACTTCGACAAATTCCGTTTATATTCTAATTTTAATGATATATTTCACTCTTCACCTTCAAAGAAAGAGAATGGTCACCGTCTACATCTACTTTAGTTTGATGCACGAGAGAAGGTATTCCAGACTTCGATGCCAATATCAAGTTTTATTCCGATCTTGATGAAATTTTGCACACTCGACTTTCAAAACAAGTAGCAGTTCACTGTTCATCTAAGATTTTGTATGGTACATGGCGGAGGGATGGAATAAACCTCCACACCGTTTGACCGATAACCACGGAAACATCTGTGACAAGAATGAATAATTATGAAATTTGAGATAAATGTTTTCATATACTGTTGACGAATAGAGACACGCTGAAGAAAATTTACAGCACTGATAAATGTTGTATGTCTTCTCGTACTCCTTCAAATTAGATGGAATTAACAAAAATATTTTTATACAAAATACTTTAATAAACTTTTTTTACAATACCTAATGTTTTAGTGATCTTCGAATTTGGATCTAGCAAATATGCTCAAAGTTAAAATAATTAACACTGTCCTACTAGTACCTTAGATATGTATGAACAATAAGCCGCAATCCGCACGTTTCTACCTGTTCCCACTTCGGAGATACAGTATGCGAGATTAAACTAGTAGCGATCATTTTGGAACACCCTGTAGTTTCCACGCTTCTTTATTGAGACAGTAAGAAACCGACAACAATGGGAGATGGCATGCACCGCCCCGCCCGCCAGACACTGTTGTGTGGAATTTGGCACGCGCCTGCTGGCGCTGTCAGCAGTGAAAACGCAAGCGAGGCAGTTGGGATAACGATTACATGGTTCAACCGACAGAAAAACTTACTGCCTTTTTTCACTTGAAAAGAAAGAATGAGTAATTCAGTCAATGTACAATACTGCAAAAGTGTCGCATGTTTTCATTCGGTTGTTCCCATAGACTACTTTCATTCGTAAAAAATAAACGAATATTAATCCAACATAGTAAAACTATGACCGACTGACTTTTTCATTCGGTTGCTCCCACTGACTGGTTTCACTCAAAAGAATTAATGAAGAGGCCAACGTACAGTGTCAATTTTTTCATTCGGTTGGTCCCATCGACTGGTTTAACCCAAAAGAAAAGGAATGAGTGGTCCAACCGACTGTGCCGATTTTTTTATTCGGTTGCTCCAACCGATTGATTTCACTCAAAAGAAGGAATGAGTAGTCCAACCGACTGCGTCGATTTTTTCATTCGGTTGTCCCACCGACTGGTTTCACTCAAAAGAACGAATGAATCGGTTGTTTCATTCGGTTGATCCCACCGACTGGTTTCACTCAGAAGAATGAATGAATAATTCAACCGATACGAGAAACTACAACCAAATGATCGATTTTTTTCCAACAACCGAATAAATCGATTGTTTTCATTCGATTGTTCCCATCACTACCAGGTAGTGGAGCAGCCATTGAAATCAAGCATGTGCTCCACTGCATGCTGTGTCACAGGATGGTCTACCTTGTTCCTGGCCACATTTTGGTGATGGCCATTCATCATAATGGACAGTTGGTTAGTGCTCATTCCAATATAGGAGGTGCACAGTGATTGCAGCACAGCTGGTAAATCACATGGTTGCTTTAACAGATGGCCCAGTCTCTGAATGGATAGGATTAGCCTGTTATGAGACTGGAATAGGAAGTGCTGGATGGGTGGATGGGACAGGTCTTGCAGCATAGTCTTCCACAGGGATATGATCTCTGTGGTAGTGAGGTGGGTTTCAGGGTGTTGTAGGGATGGTCTAGGATGTTATGAAGGTTGAGAAGGCAGTGAAACACTAAGAGGGGTGGGAAGGATCTTGGGCAGGCTGTCTTTAGGCATTAGGACAGAAAATCAAAACCTGGCGAAGGTTGCAGTTTAGTAGTTCAAGTCCAGGGTAGTACTGGGTGAGAAGGGGAGACACTTTTGTGGAATGTTACTAGTGGCAGGGGGATGATTTTGGGCGTGTGAGAATATTGCATGGGAGATCTGTTTGTGGACTAGGTCTGTGGGATATTTTCTGTCCATGAAGGTGTTTGTGAGACCTTTACAAATTGAGAAATGGAGTTCTTGTCACTTCAGGTATGCTGTCCAAGAGTGGCTAGGCTGAAAGAGAGGGATATTTTTATGTGTTAGGAATGGCAACTATCATAGTGTAGGTATTATTGGTGGTTGGTAGATTGGATATGGACTGAAGTGTAGATGGAGCCGTCAGTGAGGTGGAGGTTAATATCCAGGAATGTGGCATGGTGGGTTGAGGAAAACAGGCTGAAGCGGATGGAAAAAGGAGTTGAGATTTTGAAGGAAGGAGGATAAGTTATCCTGACCCTAAGTCCAGATGAAAATATCATCAATAAATATGAATCAGACCTGTGGTTTGTGGTTTTCTGATGCTAGGAAGGATTCCCCCAGACAGCCTGTAAACATGGTGACTTAGGACGGTGCCATGTGGCTGTTCATGGCTGTACCACATATCTGATGGTAAACTTTCCCATGTTCCATCAGAGGCCAGACTACATATAAAAGCAGCCACGTGATATATCAACTGTTCTGCAATCATTGGATGGCCTGTTATGTTGGTATGACTGTCAACCATCTGTCCATTAATATGACTGGCCATTGCCAAACTTTGGCAAAAAACAAGGTAAACCACCATGTGGCAAATTTACAGTGGTGCATATGCTTGATTTCAATGGCTGCTTCATAGCCCAGGTCATTTGGACCTTCTGCCCACCACCAGCTTTTCTTAACTACACTGATGAGAGCTATCCTTACAAAACACTCTCCAACCCAAAATCATCCAGGCCTTAACCTATGATCCTCCCCTCCTCCACCTCTCCAGCCCATTCCTGAGCTTCATCTCATTTTATCCATCTAATGTGGACATGCTTCATAAGGCCATGATGTATCCACTCCCACCACTGTGACACAACCTTCCTGTTCCCTATCCCATCCCCTCTCCTATTCCCTCACCATGGAAAGTAATTTGGAGTGCAGCAGCTGGCTATGACAGTTGTGTGACTCTGAAATATGCTTGTGTGCTCTTTATTCTGAAGAAGGCCATGGCCAATAGCTTAAGTCTTGTATGTGTGTGTCTGTTTTATGTGCCTGTCACAGCTTGTCATTATGTCTTTGCGGTGTGTTCTAAAGACTCCTTTTATATTGCTGAAATGTAACAGTTCCCATTTGAAAGAAAGCAAATGCAGAAAAGTGTAAATATTGCAGAACTACCAGTTTAATTAGCCATAGTTCCAAAACAATAACATAAATTATTTACAGAAGAATGGAAAACCCTTAGGGAAGATCATTTTGTACTTAAGAGAAAAGTAGGAATACATGAAGAAGTACTGACCCTATGACTTACCTTAGAAATAGTTTAAGAAAAGGTGAAACTTCAGTTTTAGCTTTTGGTGATTTGGAGTAAGCTTTAGACAAATTTCATAGTCTGAAGGTGGCAGGTGTAAAATGTAAGTAATAAAAATTTTTATACAACTTGTACAGATATCAGACTGCAGTTATAAGAATCAAAGAACATGAAAGGCACACAGTGATTGTGGAGGAAGTGAGAAATGTGTGTAGTCTTTTCCCAATGTTATTCAGTCTGTGTATTGAGCAAGATTTACAGGAAAGCAAGGAAAAATTTGTAAATGGATTACATTTCGGGGAGGAGAAATAAAAACTTTATAGTTTGCCGATGACTTAGTAATTCTGTCAGAGACAACTAATGACCTTAAAGAGCAGTTGAACAGAATTGGTGTCTTGAAAGGAAGGTATAAGATGAAGGTTAACAAGAGCAGAACAAAGGTAATAGAATGTAGTGCCATTCCACGAAGTTGGTAGATCACAGCATTCTTGGAAGGGTACTATCTTCACCTTGAAGGCATAACTAGCATCTCGAAGTGAGACTCCACCTGGGAGAACTCTTTTGTTTTGTTTGCTGAACAGGCACATTGTGTCAGAGGAGGAGAAATGTAAGGAGAGAGTACATTTATTCTGTGGCATCATGTTTTGAATTTGGGGTTTGTTGTTGGGTCGCTTTCATGATCACAAGGGTGCACTGGCCATTGTGTCTTGTACCACTCAACCTGGTTGAGAAGAATGCGATAGTTGGTGCAGAGCAAACAGTCAAACCATTCCAGTGTGGGAGCATTCCCACAACAGAGTTTAGTTGGACACAATTCCTGCCACTGGAAAATAACAACCACCTCTGTTCTCCAACAACCCACTGGGAAGCTCTTAATGGTGAGCAAGTTTTGGAGCCATTGGGGATTAAAAATCTTGGGTTTTGAATCATACCCTACTGCAACAACTTTAGTGTAGGCCTACTCTGATTTCTCTAAGTTTTATTGAGTGATAATTGATTTCACACGCACTTAGTTCCCCATCTTTGACTGTCAGAATGCAGTTTCATGAAGCAAGAATAAATTCAGCTTGACTATTAAGTGTGCACTTGGTGCAGCTCAGCCTCCTAATCAAGGTGTACTTGTGATTACTGTGATCTAAAATTATAAAAATTGTTTTCTTAAATCTCATATTCAACTAGAACCCAATGTACACATGTTTTGATGCATTATCTTATGGGAATAACTGCAGTTGTGATGCTAGATAAATACCACATATAGGCAACTTATAACCTTTATTGTTCACTCAGCTAGTTACAGGTACAAACTGAAAATACATCATGGCAGCAAATCTTGTCACTGTAAATCTGTCCTTAGAACTTGGTCACCAAAGAAGAGCATGCACATGTTAGTATTGATCACACAAGTTCATTTAGCGCACCACACAGCCACCCCTTCCTCACCAGGGTATTCCTGTTGAGCTGGAGGAGGGAAAGGGGACAGGTGACAGTGGCATCCGTGGGTGTGAGTCACAGCATGCTAGCCACCAATAGCGTCTTCTGGAATTGGCATCAGCGGGTAGTGGTGACAATCAGGGAGTCCACTGACGACATAATCCTAGAGCCGGCATGGGCAATGCACTAGCCAGTCAGGTCGAGGGGTGTGGACCTGTGCTGGCGGGGACAGGGGGGCATAGTATAGCACTTCATTGGTGGGGAGTACAACACACACACACAAGTTCAACCAGATCAGGTAGGTCTATGCATCGGAGTAATGGGAACTTGACAGGAGTGGTAGGTGGCGAAGCGCTTGCGACTAGACATAAAACGAAAAGTGAGCGATTGTGCAACGTGACTGAGATGTCTGTTGAGAGAGTAGGGAGAATGGTAATGGTGTATTCCAGGGCCAGGGAAGATTGATTGATTGATTTTCTCAGGGAAGCCAAAACAGTCTTGAACCAATCCGCCACTGCCCACACCAAAACTAAGTTTATTGTGCGGTATCGCTCCCTGTATGTCTAGTAAAGCCAACCAATGCCCTTGAACAGTGCAAGGAGTCCCTTTACCAGTTCTTTATTAGACACAATTTCTTTGTGTCTGGTTGTCCGGAATGTTCTGTGCCTTTTACTCTCCAGTGCTATGCATTCAGAGATTAGGTGTGATGCAGTTTCATCATCGTCATCACAGATTCTACATTTAGGGACCTCTTTTGTTACTCCCATTGTATGTAGGTGTGTTTTGAAATTCCCATGGCCTGTCAGCAATCCAACCATGAGTCTAATCTCTCTCCTGTTCAGGCCCAAGTTGCAGAGCTTCTTTTAAAACATGGCTTTGGCATCATTACCTTGCCATGTTTTTGTTGATAGACTTTGGTCCAATATTCTACGTGCTGTCTTCTGAACCAGTTACGTAGCTCCAATTTGATCATTGCCTTGGTGATTGTCAGGACAGGTTCTGGTCCAATAAATGGAGTCTCTGCTCCCATCCTGGCTAATCTGTCGGCATGTTCGTTGCCACTGATCCCAGAGTGACCAGGGACCCACAATAGGTTTACTCTATTGCTTTCTCCCATCTCCACCAGAACCCTGTGACATTCTGCAACAATTTTAGACCTTGTTGCAGGAGCTGCCAGTGATCTCAGGACTGGGCTGTCTGCTAGGGTCTTTGTAGCACCTACGCAAATTCTCCTCCACACACGCCCTGATGGCAGTGATTTCGGCCTGGAACATTGACATCAGTTTCCCTAGAGAGATGAGGGCAAGGGAAGACTTGAGGGGGGTGAGAGAAGCCTCGGAATGGCGAGGCGGGAGTGAGAGGTGTCAATATCGATAAAGGGAAGGAGGGGTCGGGAAGAATACTCGGTGGTGAACTATTGCTCTTCAGTGCAAGAGCAGAGTGTCTATTGTTTGACTGGAAGCTGGGCAAGCACTACAAAGATGAAGCAGACATGCTCAGCTGGCAAGCAGCACTCAAAGGAATGTTTGTTGCCGATGCGTAATGCGCAATTAGCAGCGTGTCAACATCCTCGACTAAAGGGGATTACTTGCTGGCTCACTGTGAGCCAGTTTCACTATGTTCAATGATACTGTGACAGGAGACCCTTTAAAAAGAATGTCTTTAGTGTTCTGTGCATGATGAAGAACTTTGTGAGAGCCAGTATATGGTAGCTGAAGTGGCATTTCAAAAGTATCATTCTGAAGCATGATGTATTCGCAAGTGTCTAAAGTGTGCGGTATGTAAGAGCATGGCAAGCTATGACTTGACAGGTACATGGGATTGATATTAGCACAATGTAGGTGTACCTGGTCAAGAAGTGTAGGCAGTTTGGCGAGAACTGGGCATGCCACAGGGGAGACCAATTCCCCAAGGAGCACCAGCGGTTGTCCATACACAAACTCCATGACCGTTCCACAAAGGTCCTTTTTGATAGGTCAATCAGAATCCAAGCAGTACAAAGGGTAATGCCTCAGTCAATATTGAGTTGTGACAGCAAAGGTCTGATTTCAGTGTCCAATGCCATTGTAATGTAAAGGCATGAGCAGTCCTCTTAGTGTAAATTCCGATACCATATTCATAGGCACACAGACATGAACAGAGTTAAAGGTTAATAACTTAGATATAAAAATTACCATTGTAGAGAGAGAAGTACACCATTATGTAGAGAAATGTGATAATAATGTACTTGAATTAAGTAAGAAGGTATCACACATCCAAGATGATGATGTTACAAAAATGTTAAATGCTAATCCTCTTAGCTATAATGGCATGCACATGAAATGTTATCTTGGTGATGGAACTATCCATCCTAAAGATTTAATAAAATCATGTACAGATAACTTCACTTTTGACATGACGTATAATGTAAAAATTAAACTTGTTAAAAGATTTATTTATAAAGATGCTCTGTCCTGGGCAACACAAATTGTTGACCCAAACATGACGTACTATTAGTTCGAGAGAAAATTATTTGAAAAGTACTGGTCAAGTAGGGAGCAGGGACGTATAAAGAGCATGTTTTTTAATAGGCGAAGATATAAAGAAACTGATGGAACAGTGAAAGAATTTTGTGAAAACAGCTCAGGAAATTGTTACATATTAATAAGCCTTTAGATGATGTTATAATAATAGATGCATTGAAGAAGGAAATTGCCATGGAATGTTCAGAAAGGGTTAGATTATGCACCTGACGATTCCATTGATTTGTTTCTCAATTTTGTTGACAAACTTGATTGTAGGTTAGAGAGAGAAAGAGCTTACATCCAGAACTGTCAGGATAGATCAAATAATGGAGGCTGGAATCAACATAATAATAGTAATAAAAATGGTGATAGATATAGGAGAAATGGGAAGAATTTTGGCGCCAAAGTTGCGAATACGTCATGTCACGTTTACAAATTCCGTTTCAAACAAATTGACTACAAATTTTAAAGAAATTTATACCGTTCGATTTAGTGGTTAACAAATAATATAACTGGTTACAAAAGTTGGTAAAAAAGGTTACAATTCATGCAATAAATTAATTATTTAAAGGTAAGTGGTGCCTATTTCACTACACAGCCACTAGGTGATACAATAACCCTTGAGCTGTCAGTTTATGTAAACAAATGAGTCTGCACCTGACGTCTTATGATTGATCTTTAAATTCAAGATTTTACCAAGATTTTTAGGTAAAGATAATTTACAAGTGAAAAACTGTTCATAAAGGTGTATGGTTTATCAAAATTTAATAGATAACAATTCTAGTGTTTTGTAAATAGTTCAAAACTGATATAATTGTTAGACAAACATAAGGTTCAATAAATTTACAATACTCTTGTAAAAAAAAAAAAAAAAAAAAAAAAAAATATATATATATATATATATATATATATATATATATATATATATATATATATATATATATATCTTAGTAGTGACTTATCGTGAGATTTTTAACTCAGGACCTTTAATATTTCCTATGAAACATCACAATATCCAAGGATTTTTTGTAGGTCTTGTCTTCCTACCTATTTTGTCCTCTGCTGCCTTCACTGTTTCATTTCTCAATGCTACCCATTCCTCCTCTACTGTTTTATTTCCCTCTGTTTCTGTCAATTGCTGCCTAAAGGTACCTCTGAAATTCTCAAGAACTTCAGGTTCCTTCAGTTTATCCAGGTCCCATCTCCTTATTTTCTTATCTTTCTGCAATGTTTTCAGTTTCAGCCTACAATTCATGATCAATAAGTTATGGTCAGAGTTTATATCTGCTTACAGTTTATATATGCCTTACAGTTTAAAACCTGGTTCCAAAATTTATGTCTTACCATTATAAAATCTATCCGGTATTTACCCGTGTCTCCTGGTGTCTTCCACATATACAAACTTCCTCCATAATTCTTAATCCAGGTGTTTGTTATAACTAAATCATGTTCCGTGAAAAATTCTACCAGGCGGCTTCCTCTTTCATTCCTTTTGCCCAGACCATATTCATGTACTGTCTTCCCTTCCCTTCCTTGTCCTACTACTGAATTCCAGTCTGCCAATAACAATTAAGTTTTCCTCTCCCTTAATTGTCTGAATGATTTCCTTTAGCTCCTCATATATTTCTTCAATCTCCTCATCAACAGTAGACCTAGCTGACATATAATCCTGTACTACTGTTGTTGGTCTTGGCTTTGTATCTGTCTTGAGTATGATAATGTGATCACTGTGTTGCTCATAGTAGTTCACCTGCATTTCTATTTTCTTAGTCATTATCAGATCAGTTGAGTACCCCCAACTGATTTTGTATTTCTAATCCTTTACTCACCTGACGAGAAATCCTAACCTGTATACTACTTATACCGTTGTGATTTTCACCCCTTCAATAATAACTGAAGATATCATATGACAAACCAATTAAAATATTCACAGCAAAAAATGTTGATGTTCATTATGCTGAAAATAATATACTTTGCAAAGGTAAAGATACTAAATATGACAATGTTCCAAGTAGGGTCTTTGTGGAAAATGGTAATGAAGCAGATAGTAGATTGTGTACTGAGCAGTGTATTAATGATGAAAATGTTGAAAATAGTATACATGATGTTGATAATGAAGGGTTTAAAAATGTTTGTATTGAGAATGAAAATGTAGTAAACGAAACATGTTGATCAAACTATATTGTGTCTTGAAAGTAATCCTGAAAATGTAAACCTAAAAAATGTATTGTTTTAACTACAATTGACTGTAACTTACCTGATTTGACTTTTGAAAATGAAAGATTTTTGAAAACATTAGGTCAGAAATATAAAAATAATGACAAATATTATGTATGGAAAAAACTAGAATTAAGTGTGCAAAAATCTTATCCAGAGTGGTGGAAACATCATAAAGTAAAAAGATCTAGGCAGAGAGATGTCAGTATGGGCACTCTCACCATTGAAACTCAATCACAAGCTGGTTCATGCATTGTAATTAATTTTATTTAATATAAACAGATATGTACAACAGTATTGGACTTTAACTCATATATTTTAAGAAAACTATTTATTTTTATTCTTTTAAAGTATTGATAAAATGTTTGTCCATATGTCACATAGCCTATGTAAGTTTAAAATGTTTACTGCTTTTATATGCAATATGAAACACTGTTCTGTGTCACTGTAATGAATACTTGTCACAATTACATGTTATGAGAAAATTAGTTGGAAAATTTTGAGATACATGTTCATCTAACTGGCTGTAATATCATTTTGTAAGCTAAGTTCCTTTTAATATTTTTCTATACATTATATTTCCTGGTAAATGTAAAGTGTCACACTATACACATACCATATTTACGCGAATATAGGCCGCGTGTGAATATAGGCTGCACCTAAACTTTTGACACGAGATTATAGAAAAAAAATCTTGAGTATAGGCCGCAGGTTTTTTAATTTTTATTTCATTTATATCTTTTGTATAATCGAACTTTTTTCGTAATCAGAAACACAATGTTAACAAAATAATGTTCTCTTTTCAATTAACTCGAAACAAATATGCAAAACTGTAAATCAACGAATAAGAAAGCGATACGACAGGTCGATCCGGGCACCAAGTGAGGGGTCGCTGAACCAAGGTGTGTTACCGGGCGTTTCAAGTGTTGTAAAGCTTAGGTGTGTGCTGCAAAAATATATTTTTTTTGGTGTGTGTGTGGGGGGGGGGGGGAGGGGGGGGAGAGTGTGATGATGTTTTGGCTTGTAAGTTTGTAGCAGGAAACGAATGTACGAGTTGCACTGCCAAATGTAAGCTTCAGGTTGCCTAGCCACAGTAACGGACATGGAAAACGGAAAGTTCGACATAAATTTGACGCTGACGAAAACAAGTTCAACGCTGGTGTGTAAGTTAGCACAAACTATTAAAAATGTAAATATCCCCATGTTTGCTTGAATTCGTAATTCAAAACAGGAACTGTGGTTTTGCTGTTACAACAGAAATGATTCAGTTGCAAGGCTGCAAAATAGCCCCGAGTTCCATGTACTTTGTTTCATAGAAATAACTCTAAACGAATGTGAAACCAGTGAATCTGGTCATAGTGAAATATGTGATTTTAAAACGTAGCATTGGAACTCAGCATCAGCATTAGCTACACAAATCAGTTGTGCCGCTATCTTAACCTCTTATCACCGCTCATGGTAGGCGTTACCGTACCAACGTAAACGTCACGGTAAAATCTCTCGCGGCACACAGTAAACTTTTATCGAAAAGACAAACTTCATTGACTACATCAAATTAAAATCATTTGTGTGCTTAGGAAGTGTGTGTTACATACTATTTATGTTCTAAGGCCGCACGGACGTGTTAAAAAGCAGTCGTCAGCTTTTGTTGGCTTCGGTACAGGTTGACACCATTCGATTTATATCGACTTCCAGAAATTCCTGCGCCGTTTCCGTAAACGTGTACAAAAACGTATATGCAGTTCTGCAAAACTGTTACTGTAGCATTTTGTGAAGATTATTTAGTTTATTACATTTCTCAAACCAAAATAAAAGTGAGCATGTAATTTTTGAATCTAAAGACTTTGGGAAAAGGAGCGGTTGGGGTGAGGAGGATTGAGTCTCGATTATAGGCCGCACCACTTCTTTGTACACCGAAATTTGGGAAAAAAAGTGCGGCCTATATTTGAGCAAATACGGTATATGCAGATGCTATCATCTTATGTCTAAATCCGAAGATTAGTTATTACTTGAACTGATAAAATGTCTGTGATGATGTTTATGCTTTCCAAGGTACTTTATGTAAAATATTCTGGGAATCTTTAATCACATTTAAAATTAACTTTCTGTGATGAAATTTTTTGGTAAAATGATATTTTTCATATCATGAAAAGTCGCATGTCTGACTAATATGAAATGTTTGGATTCTGTATGCCTCATTCACCATGTTTTTTACTAAATATTCAAATTATGAATATGTAACAGTTATGATTAGATGCTTTCATTTCATGAAATATTTCAAATTTATCTGTGTAAGCAGGCTGTATTTTTATGCTTTACTAAATCTGTTGCATAGTCCACATGATCTATTGATACCAGAGACTAAAGTCATAGATTGTTTTTAAGCTTTACTAAACCTTGAAACCAAAATTGTATGAGTAACACATATTTATTGTTTGATGCTTTCATGACTTCTTTCAAATTAATTGCTGATCTTTATGAATTGGTTGTAATTTTCATTTTGGTAACAGTCTTATCCAAAACTATTTATAAAGTGGGAGGTCAAATGATCTTTATCCAAGAAACTTGAAGGTATACTTGTCATTTAAAATTTGATATGACTATTTGTTTCACTGACCTGACACATTGCATACTGATCTTGAAAGAGTTTTGTGTATCAAATTTGACTATACTTTGCATTCTGATATGAAATTTTGATGTGTTAATTAACTTTTTGACCTTGACAGCTGGGGTATTTTGTTGTCATTCATGAAAGTTACTGGAATGAGAGTTATATTAGATACTGTATTCATAAAGTAATATGAAAGAACCTCTCCGGAGGACACCTCCTTGACGAAGCACTGTCCCGTCCCGTCTTCCTTATCCTCTCCCAGTCCTTTCCCAATTCCTTTCCCAACCCAAGATGTAATGTGATCCGTGCCGAGGGGTGCGTGGCACATGGGTGGATGTGTCTCGAACAGAGCCTCAGGGATACTGGGCGACCTCCCTGAGTAAGTAGCCTTGCACCGCGCGGGGTTATTGAGGTGTGGACCATATAAATTCCCAAATCTCGTGGGACTAAGATGAACACAGAGAAAGAAAATATTTTAAAAGAATCTGAGGGGCATTCTGAGACCTCAGATACTCAGACATCGAGATCAGGACCGATGGAGTGCACTCCTACTTCTGAATCAGGGTCTAGACCTGAGCAAGAAGTGGGAACTGTAACAGAGAAGTTGGACCAGATTAGGATTAAGGCTTTGTCTGGGGCTTAGAGGAGGAAACTTCTCAAGGAACAGAAGCAAAAGAAAGGAAAAGAATGGCTTCCTAAGCATAAGTGGAGGGAATCAAAAGGGCTTGAGCCCAAGACCCCCAAAAAGAAATTGCCTCAGGTCGAAGGGGACACACAGACCCTCTCGACGTCAAAGACAGGTGGCAAGAGGGTTAGGGAGGAATCTAAGACTCTCTCCTCTCTGGACAAGCGTGATCCTAAAAGGCTGAGGCAGGAAATAGGAAAACAGACCTATAGTACTGCAGTCTCGGTCTTTAGAATGGCGGTTGTCCAAGAAGGATACCCACTGGTGAGCATCACCTCGCAGCAGGAGGAGCTCGTGCAGATGGCCCTCTTTGAAGAGATTGGGGGGGGGGGGGGATGTTGGTCCAGGACCCAAATTCAGGAGGTTATATCTAGATCGCGGTGCCCTCATTTTTGTCTGCGAGGGCGAGCACTCAACAATATGGCTTAAGGACAAGGTGCCCATGATATCCCCGTGGGAGGATGCGAAGCTGCTGGCCAAGACAGCAACCAAACTCCTGAAGACCGCAAAGGCATCAATATGGGTACCAAAGATCCTTAAGGATGTCCCTCCAAAGACTCTGTTCAAGAAAATAAGGGTCCAGAACCCAAAAGTCTCGACAGAGGATTGGAGTGTAATTAACTAAAAGGTCATTCCGGAAGGACGAACCCTGGAGGTGGAGGTCAGAGAGAAGTCCCTAAAGGCAATGCGAGAGCAAGGCCTGAAACTGTTTTTAGGGTTCTCGCAGGTCGCCGTCAGGGTAATCAAAGACCTTAAAAGGCAATAATGGCAGCAAGATGGGGACTGGAAGTGCTGCAGATAAACCTGCAGCACAGTAAAGGGGCCACTGCTGCCCTGAGCCGTCGCCTGGGGAGACAGGAGGTGGACGTGGCCCTGATACAAGAACCCTATTTATACAAAGGGGGTGTATCGGACCTTGGTGGTACTGGAGGTAAACTGATTTATGCTAGAAATCTAAAAAACTCCAGAACATGCTTTTATGTTAGAAATGGAATACTTTTCATACCAACGATGGATTTTTGTTCCAGGGACCTGGTGACCATCAGGATGCAGCAACGTGAGGAAGGTATCATGAGGGAAATTGTTTTGGCCTCAGCATACCTTTCTTACGAAGACAGCTCTCCTTCTTTGGAAGTGAGGAGACTGACGGAAGCCTGCCATCGGCAAGGTGACGAACTGGTGGTGGGATGTGATGCCAATGCCCACAATCTATCGTGGGGCAGCAAGGACACCAACAGTAGAGGTGAGCACCTTCTTGAATTTCTCCTATCTAACAACTTGGAGATCCTGAATAGGGGTGATGAACCTACATTCAGGAATAGTAGAAGGGAAGAAGTAATTGACATAACTTTTAGTTCCATGATGATGGGAAGTTACGTCAAACAGTGGCATGTGGTCCTGGAGCCATTCTCATCAGATCACATGTATATTAAATTCAAGGTTGAAATGGGAACCAGACAGACCATGGCCTATAGGAATCCCAGGAAAACAGACTGGGAGACATATAGGAGAGACCTTGACTTCAGCCTATCGGAAATTAAAACTTCGATAAGGAATCCAGCAGAGTTTGAGGAAGTAGCAGAGGCCGTAACCTCTGCTATAGTGACCTCATACCAGGACAACTGCTCAATCACCAAGAAGTGCACAAATAAGAGTGTGCCTTGGTGGAATAATAACCTGGAAATGCAAAGGAAACAGGTACAAAGACTGTTTAACCTTGCGAGGTGCAAAGGACAATGGGTAATGTATCGTGAGGCCCTTGTCAATTACAACCTTGCCATCAGACGGGCAAAGGATGCATCCTGGAAGGTATTCTGTGAGGAAGTGGAGGGCACAGCTGCTTGAGCGAGACTTCATAAAATCCTCACTAGGGTACCAACTAATCCAGGAGGAACATTGAGGAAGGAGGATGGGGAGTATACAAAGACATCACATAAAATGCTGGAACTGCTCCTCAAGACTCACTTTCCTCAATATACTCTGGGGGATAACTCAGACCACAATGCGATTCCTGAGAGACAACGGTTCTTAGGTATTCGCAAAGGGACTGGGATTTGGCCAGAGAGTGTGTCGATCTCAGTAAGGTCCGATGGGCGGTGGGAACATTTCAACCGTTCAAGTCACCTGGCCCCGATGGAATCTTTCCAGCTCTCCTGCAACAAGCGGGAGAAATTCTTATTAGATTCCTATGCAGGTTATTCAGGGTTAGCCTAGCAGCAGGAATCATTCCCAATGCCTGGGGGGCAGTGAAGGTTGTCTTCATTCCAAAACCAGGGAGAATTGATCATACCAAGGCCAAGGATATGATTCCAATCAGCCTGTCCTCCTTCATTCTTAAGAGATTGGAAAAGCTGGTTAATGTGCATGTTGGAGAAAGGAGGTTAAGTAGGGCTCCTCTACATTCAAACCAACATGCATATCAGCCAGGTAAATCATGTGAGACAGCTCTTCACCAATTCGTTGGTAAGGAGGAGAAAGCACTACACTTTCAGGAAATAGCCCTCTGTATCTTCCTGGACATCGAGGGGGCTTTTAGCAACACAACCTTCGATTCCATGGTTAGGGCAGCAGATGTGCATGACCTAGGGACCACTATATGTAGATGGACTAGGGCCATGCTCAGTGGAAGAAAGGTAGAGGCTACCATGATGGATGAAAAAATGGTAATCAACACCACTAGGGGTTGCCCCCAAGGAGGAGTTCTTTCCCCTTTATTGTGGAATCTAGTAGTGATTGATCTCATTGGAGAATTAAATTCGAGGCAGTACTTTTCCCAAGGATACGCAGATGATTTGTCACAGTAATACTTGGCAAATTTGCTGACACAGTGAAGAATATGGCACAAGGTGTATTGGACATTGTGCAATACTGGTGCAGAAAACAGAATCTGGGGGTTAGTCCTAAGAAGACTGTTGTTGTACCATTCACAAAGAAGCATTCAAGTTGGAATCTAAAGCTTTTCAATGAAGCACTACCTGTGAAGGGGACAGTGAAATATCTAGGGGTTACCCTAGATGAAAAACTGACATGTCCCCTCACATTAGGAATATTTGCTCCAAGGCAAAAGATACTCTAGTAAGTACCAGGAGAGCTTGTGGCAAAAATTGGGGCCTGAGCCCCAAGGGTATGCACTGGATATACACCACGGTGATTAGACCCAGGATCACCTATGGGGTGGTCGTGTGGTGGAAGAAGGTAGAACAGCAGGTTGCTGCTAAGGAGCTTGGTAAGGTGCAGAGATTAGCCTGCTTAGCCATAACAGGCGGAATTAGCAGCACACCAACTGCTGGGATGGAAACCATGATGGATATGCCCCCATTATACCTTTGGGTCAAGATGGAAGCAGCGGCTGGTGCATACAAACTCAAAACTGGCAACAACAGGAACTCTTTAAGATATCCAGAATCACACACTAAAATAGTGAGTGAGGTAAATATAGGAAAGGTTGTGGAAATGCCAGCCGACTATATTATAACCCCATACTGCTTCAACAAGCCTTTCAATATAACAATTGGAAGTAGGGAGCAGTGGGAGAAAATAGTTCGACACCGTACAGGGGATATTGTCTGGTTCACTGACGGGTCAAAGTCAGACCACGGCGTTGGGGCCGGGGTATACGGGGTGCAGCCAAGACTGGAGGGCGTCATCTCTCTAGGAAAACTGGCCTCAGTATTCCAGGCCGAAATCACTGCCATCAGGGTGTGTGTGGAGGAGAATTTGCGTAGGTGCTACAAAGATTGTAACATCTATATCTATTCAGACAGCGAGGCAGCCCTGAGATCACTGGCAGCTCCTGCAACAAGGTCTAAAATTGTTGCAGAATGTCACAGGGTTCTGGTGGAGCTAGGGGAAAGCAATAGAGTAAACCTATTGTGGGTCCCTTGCCACTCGGGGATCAGTGGCAATGAACATGCCAACAGATTAGCCAGGATGGGGGCAGAGACTTCATTTATTGGACCGGAATCTGTCCTGACAATCACCAAGGCAATGATCAAATTGGAGCTACGTAACTGGCTCAGAAGACAGCATGTAGAATATTGGACTAAAGTCCATCAACAAAAACATGGCAAGGTAATGATGCCAAAGCCATGCTTTTAAAAGAAGCTCTGCAATCCTGGGTCTGAACAGGAGAGATTAGACTCATGGTTGGATTGCTGACAGGCCATGGGAATTTCAAAAAACACCTACACACAATGGGAATAACAGAAGAGGACCCTAAATGTAGGATCTGTGATGACAGTGATGAAACTGCATCACATCTAATCTTCGGATGCATTGCATTGGAGAGTAAATGGCACAGAACATTTGGGACAACTAGACCCAAAGAAAGTGTGTCTAATAAAGAACTGGTAAAGGGACTCCTTGCACTGTTCAAGGGCATTGGTTAGCTTTACTAGATATACAGGGAGCGATACCGCACAATAAACTTAGTTTCCGTTCGGGCAGTGGCGGGTTGGACCAAGACTATTTTGGCTTCCCTGAAAAAATCAAATCAAATCAATATGAAAGAATACTGAAATCATGAAGTAATATGAATTTAACAATTTTTATAATTTAATAAATTCATGGTGAGCTCAACAGCCGTATTTTTAAAGTGGTGATATACCCATCTGCTAACTGTCGCTACGCAGAGTTGAATGTAAAATTTATAGTAGCATTATTTATTTATTTTTATTTATTTATTTTTTTTTTTTTTAAGGAGCTTTTGTGCAGTTTGCACAAGTGCTGAACTGGTAGGGTTTCCCATCCATAAAACTTCTGGTACATTACACCTGCATCGATTACATGACTTTTGCCTTAAATAAAAAAAGCAATAATTAAAACTGTCATAGCTTATCAAAAAGTTACCAAATGTAACTTGTAACTAAAAAAATTGTTCTATTAATACATATAGTAATCATTTTTATATTTTATTTATGAAATTTAATATTTACTCATTTTCTGAAATTTATGTATTGTTTACACAAATATGTTATGTGCATACATTGTTAACATATTAATTAATCCTTTTTACCCTTATGACTTCAGAATTGTAAAGTTACCACTCATACCTCTCTATTTTGTATGTATGTGTGTGTGTGTGTGTGTGTGTGTGTGTGTGTGTGTGTGTGTTTTCTTCTATATCTTTCCACCTTTTCCTGTTAATCAAAAACGTTTAGACAACCCCCCCTTCCCCCTCCACCGCTCAGCACCATTCGGTTCACTCATCTTTTCTTCTCTTTACTGCTTTATCTTTCCTCTTTGGTTATATATCATCTCTGGTTTTTCTCAGTACTAATATACAGTATCTCTAACTTCCATATTCCTTAAACACCAACCTCATGATCTAGGTCATGAATTACCTTCCTCTTCTGTTCCCATCCTTTTGTCTTCCCTTCTCTCCCACCTGAAGAAGGAACTGTGATCCGAAAGCTTGTGCTTTTTCTTCTTTATTCTTCATTTGTGTCACTATCGGCAGTACAGCACAGAGGTAAGTACTTTTACAATAACTTCCTTTTTTGACAAACGTTTCCAGCAATCAATTTACATAATCGAACTTTCTTGAATGTTCACAGCACTTCAACATACAGAATCACATACAACATAGACTTTGCATTATAACTGAACTACACCGACTACAACGCTGGAGTGCGCTTCTACATATATGTTGTTAACAATTACAATGTTTTAGGGTTATTGTTATAACAATTGCAGATGTTGATTTACAGTTACAAAAGTTAGTGTTAATTAAAACATACAATGTAATTTAACAGTGAATACAAAATATATTATATTTATACAATGTTATAGTTCTTCTTCATTAGTTTCTTCTACAGGTATCTTTTTTACTGCTGGGGGGGGGGGGGGGGCACACTGGCCGATCCATTACAGAATGTACCCATTCTATCTTTTGATGTTTCAGCAAAGCTTATTTTGTCTGCTCATCTAAATTAGTTCTATAAAACAACTTATGGTTCTTCATTGTCTAATTTCATGGTATTTAATTTAAATAATTGTGCATTTCATAAATCACATTATATCCTTAGTTGTAAAAATATCCTTTTGGTACCAGTTTACTATAAAATCAATTATTTTGAAATATTAAAACTAGTTACTGAACTATGATTTAAAATGGCATCATACTGAATTTTTGTATAAATAATAACTGTAACATCTTTGTAAGACTACTGCTGGAGAAGACATAAGAGAAGAAGACACTAAAAATTCTCCCTGTAAATTGGTTCTTGTCATATGATGTAACTTTTATTGGACACATGGCAGAATCACTCACATTTCATTCCTTTATATTTGGACTGAATATTTTTGAGAATTGTAATTTTGTAAAGTTTGTTAAAATTTCTACAGTCCAAGTAATCACTTTTACCAGACATACAGCATAAACTTTGTATGATCCCATGGCATTTTGAACTCTTTTTATTTTTTAAAAACTGTTTACTATCATATGGACTTACTTGGTCTTAAAATCAAAATTTTGTTGATTGTAAATACTCCCCAATTTTGCAATTACACAATGTCATACACCTGTGATGTCTCACAATGTGTGAGGGGGGTATTGTATATATTCACTAAAATTCCACTTGTTTAGATAAATGAAACGATCGATACCAATCATAAATTAGCCTTTCCTTATGCATAACCACGAATCTATTCAAAAAACATTATAATATGATACAAGACTGTTTAATTGCATTAATGGCAAGGTTCTTTAAATTATTTTGTTAAATTGTTACTGTTTCTAAAAACATAGCATTAGTACTTTGCAATAATAGTGTCACGTCGATATGGAAGCAGGCTTGACTTCGAAGGCAACTGAACACAGCACTTATACTGAAAGCACGTTTATTACGAACTTAACATACACGCAGCACTGACTGCCTCTCGGGCAGAGTGCTCTGCTATTTGTACACAGACAGAATGTACCAGAAATTAGAAGAACAGTTAACATAAGAAACAAGTAGAATTTACAAGTGAACATAAGAAAGATGTAGAACATTCTGGAATTGTTAATTATAAAGAAATAAATTTTTGCCGGTGTGAGAGGGGGGACTGAACCCACCGGCCGCAGTGGCCGAGTGGACTGAGGCGCTTCTGTCACGGTCTGCACGGCTACTACGGTCGGGGGTTCGAATCCCCCCTTGGGCATGGATATTTGTGCCATCCTAGTTCGTAAGTAGTTCATAAGTAGTTTGTAAGTTTAGGGACTGATGACCCCATAGTTAAGTCCCATAATCTGTACAAACATTGGAACATTGGACTGAACCAGCGAACTTTAGCACCGCAGTCCGTGATGCTATCCCCTGCGCCCTGCCAGCAGTCGGTGTATGTGGTCTCTCGCGGCAATATAGTTTTGCTGCTTATATTTCTAACTAACATAATCTGATGACTCGTGCAATTACTGGTTTATTTGCAACACTCTGTTTAGCTTAAAACTGTGTAATTACTTTAATTTAGTCATTATTATAATTATAAACTAACCTGTCTACTGCTCTAATCATAAATTACTTACGATCTTAATTTCTGTTTTGTCTTAATACGAAAATACTTCTACTATAATCATCATAATTTTGTGTATATCTTCTTTATGAAAGATTTATTCATGTTTTACAGACAAGCTATTTAATATGTTATGTTGCAACTTCCTTGTTCTACAATGATCTAGAAATTCATGTCATTTATTAATACGCATGAATTGACATGCTCAGAGAGAGTCTTCAACATGTCTTAGAAGTGTTCAGTCAGACAATTATAGTCAGTCTTTAATCAGTCTTGTATTGGTACAGTCTGAGTATGTCAGCTTCTGTTTGTATGCTTCTTCAAAAATGCAAATAAACCAAGATATTAAATGAGACATGACATGTTTGTAATTCCATTGATATTGAAGACCCCATCGTTTCGTAATAATGTACAGGCAGGCGAGCTACTGGATCTATTACTGAATGACCAACAAAAGGTGATGTATGACATATATTTATGAAATATCTTTAGAAGTGTCAAACTTGCTAATCATTTGGAAACACTCTGAACTGTCTTTGAACATGCAGAAGAAGAGTCAGAGCTCAATGGAGCACAAGAGTGTTCGACGAATGATGGAACATTGTTTTGTGTCTCATTGCCACCGGTTGTCCTAAGTGTCGGTAGCCGAGTGGAGAGAGAGACCGACACAGGAAAATAGGATGCACGCATGTGTGGGTACAGAGTCTGAGGTGACCAGCCAGTGGGACAGCAGAAACTAGAAACACTAAGCTAGATTAGAACAAGATATATATATATATACATATATATTTTGAAGAAATAGTACAACTTAACTATGTTAACTGAAGACTAGTGGAATGCAGATACATAGTTTAACTAGGCAGAAGCCTGCCTACTGATGAAAGTGTAAACTTGTGCCTATCCTATATCCAAGTGACCAATCCAGTTCAGTGGTGGCTACGAGCGGGGTTGCAGCAGAGAGCTGACGTCTTTAGAACGCCGCGCCGTGCATTCATCGCGGTGCGCGGCGAAAGTATGTGGCGGGCACTTCAGACTAGTGCGATACCACTCCCCTATCCCCCAAACCGCCGTGCTGTTGTGGCGTAAGGCTGAGGGCCACGGCAACGGCACTGGGAGGAGGGCTTGGGCGGGGCCATTACTGGTGGGACACGAGTCATAGCTGAGGCTGGGATTGAGACGCTGTCCACACCCCGGTATCCACCTTGCAATTCACCGGAAAACCCACCAAAATGAGGGGAAGGATGCACACCTCCACCCAGAGGTTGTAGGTCATGTTCTTCTGTGGTGCATGGCCCAGGGTACAGCTGCTGTCATCTGCAGTGGCGGCGGCGGCTGAATCGGAGGTGCGTCAACCTCCATGGGGACGATCTCGTAGTCTGGGGATGCTGGAACCATCGGCAATCGATGTGGCTGTGCTCCTTGGCGGTGAACTGGGTCTGGAATCAAGAAACTAGAGACAGGATCGCGCGGCCTATGCAGGCGGAATTGGTTTGTGTGGCGTCCCAGCTCCGACCCTGTGAAAGAACGTACAACATGCATATTGCGACTGAGCACATGCTGAATTGTGCCCAGCATCCATCTTTTGTTTCCAGCAAACACCCTGTACAACACCAGCATAGAAACCTGAAAATGCGAAGCGCCATATGAACTGACCCGGTGCATGGGAGGCTGCAGCAGGTGAAGGAGAGTGGGGTGACGGCAACCGTGTAGCAGCTCGGCTGGAGACTGGCCGTCACGTGGCATGCACCGATACGTAGACAGGAAGATCTGAATAGTTTGCTGCCTGGAGTGCTGACCTTTCATCTTTTCCATGTGAGACTTGAATGTTTGAATGAAATGTTCTGCTTCACCATTGGACTGAGGGTGAAAACGTCCGGTGGTGATGTGTTGAATGCCATTCACACGACACAACTGTTGAAATTCCACACTAACAAACTGAGGTCCCTTGTCACTGATAATTGTTTCAGGCAAACCTTCGATGCAAAACACTGATGTTAAGGCACTGATTGTACTACACACCGTCGTTGAGTTCATGGCAGTCACGAAAGGAAACTTGCTGAAAGCATCTACAACAATTAACCAGCGCGTATTCCAGAATTGTCATGGTCCTTTGGGGTGTGGCTAGTCCGAGAAAGTTTGCAGAGGCGCAGCCTGATGCTCTGCACAAACCGTACACTGTGACGCCATGCTCTCTATCTGGGCATCCATACCAACCCAGGTACAATGATGTCTGGCCAGTTGCTTTGTTCGAACAATACTCCAATGTCCTTGATACAGGAGACGTAAGACTTCTCGTTGCAGGGAATGAGGAACAATCACTCTCATTTTGCCGTTGTTGATATGAAACAACAGAATAGCCTGCCTTAAAGACAATGCATGACATTGTGCAAAATAATGTCGAACCAGTGGCCGCTCAATGTCTTTGGCTCTGGCAGGCCAGCCAGAGCAAACAAAACATGCTACCACACTGACGTCCACATCCACAGCTGTTTCTTGTGCAACCCGATGAGAGTTCAAAGGGACGTCTGAGACAGCGGAAGCATCTCTGTAGTGTATCTGCCGACATGCCATTTCTGAAGAGTCAAACGACACATCCTGGCCAACTGGAAGTCAGGAAAGTGTGTCCGCATTGGCATGTATAGTGGTAGCTCAGTACAAAATCTCATACTGATAATTTGACAATATCAAGGACCATCTCTGAAGCTTTTGTGCTGTTCGTGGCGGAATTGACTTTGTGGGTGAGAACAATGATGTGAGAGACTTGTGGTCTGTCAACAAATAGAATTTTCTGCCATAGAGATAATGATGAAACTTTGTGATGCCGTAAATGATTGCTAAGGCCTCCTTTTCTATCTGACTGTAATTCTGTTGTGTTGGCATCAGGAGCTTGGACGCAAAGGCAATAGGACGATCGTGAGATCCAATACAATGTGACAATACTGCACCCAGACTGTAAGACGAGGCATCCACTGCTAGCACTACAGGCTTCTGCGGATCAAAGGGAATCAAACATGCATCACTGAGAAGTGCAGACTTTAATTTGTCAAAGGCAACCTGGCAGTCTTTAGACCATACAAAAGGAACATTCTTCCTACGTAAGCTATGCAGTGGAGATGCAATCTGAGAGGCATTGGGAATAAACCTGAAATAATAGTTAAGCTTTCCCATTACTGCTTGCAATTTGTGCATATTCTTCGGAGGAGGCAAGTCTTTGATTGCCCAAAGAAGTGACTGTAAGGGATGGATTCCTTGGGCTTTAATCACATAGCCTAGGTGCTCTATTTCAGTTTTAAAAAATGAACACTTTGCTTTATTGCAACATAGACCTGCTGCAGTCAACACTTTGATAAGGCACTCCAGGTTTGATAAATGTTCTTCAACTGTGCGTCCTGAGACCACAATATCATCTAAATAGTTCGAGAAACATGGTACAGAAACTGTCAGCTGTTCCAAAAAACGCTGAAAAATAGCAGGGGCGGAAGAACTGCCAAAGGATAGGCATTGAAACTGATAAAGACCCATGTGAGTATTGATGACGAAAAACGTTTTTGACTCGTCATCAAGTGGAATCTGTAAGTATGCCTCTGCTAAATCAATCTTAGAAAAGAAGTGAGACTGTCCTAATTTGTCCATTAGTTCCTCTGGTTGGGGCAGGGGATAAGTGTCTACAATTGTTTGACTGTTCACTGTTGATTTGAAGTCCGCACAGAGACGAAGTTGTCCTGTCGGCTTGATTATACTTACTAAAGGCAAGGTCCACTGACTCACAGAAACAGGGGAAATCACCCCTCTATCCTGCCAACGTTTAAGTTCCTCAGCAACTTTCTCACAAAGGGTGATAGGCACTGGTTTAGCTTTATGAAATTTTGGTACTGCAGATTCTTTTAAAGTTACATGTGCCACGAAGTCTTTTGCACAACCTAGTTCTGGCGAAAACAAGTCACTGTATCTTTCACACAATGCATTGATTTTGTCCTGAGGCACTACTGACGAAATTTGAAGCACATCTCTTTGAATTGATGAATCAAACAAGTCAAATGCATCTAGTCCAAAAATGTTCTGTGTAGATTTGGCCTGAAGAACTACAAAAGCTACTGTTTTTGTTACACCTTGAAAAGAGGCAGGCAGGCTACTCGTTCCCAGGATGGGAATATTTTGACCCCTATATTCTGTTAGCACTTGTTGAGACGGCGATAGTTTTGGCGAACCCAGAAGTTTGTAAGTGTCGCTATTTATTAATATGACAGCGGAATCAGTATCGAGCTGAAATTGCACAGTCTTATTTTCTATGGAAAGAGTCACAAAAAGTGTTTGCTTGTGGTGCTCGACAGGTGCGCGAATGTGGGCTACATCTGCTACAGCTTGTTTGCTGTGCTTGAGCATGCGTGGGCTGCGTACAGTAGGAAGCGGCGCAGAATCGGCACACCGCAGATTACTAACACTGTCCCTAGATGGCACTATCACCGGATCGGCTTCCGTACAAGCTTGCAAAACTACACCAGATTCACCAGCGACTGCACTAAAATTACTTTGAGTAGCTACACCAAGTCTACTGTCACTAGCTACACAGTACTGGGCACTATTACAATGAGACGTTGCAGAAGGCACTATGTTCACTACAGGATTGCACTGTACATAGTCATTTTGCTTGTTCCAAACCCTTTTCCATTGCACAGTTTGACGCTCTCGACGGCGCTTGCATTTGAGACTTAAGAGAAACACTGTCCAAATCCACAGCGTGTATGACACTGACAGCATTAACTGTTCTCGCACTCTGCGAAGTCCTGTTCCTAATAGCACTGTTCTTTCAATGTTTGTTCTGCATACTCACTGTCTGTATATGTCCTGACTTGCCACATTGATAACTGGTGGCGTTGCACCTAGGGCATTCCGTACATTTGTTGCGAGATACACACTGAGGGCAAGACTTACGAACATTTTTTTGCATAGAACGTCAGTGCCCATTTGTCAAATTACTTTGTCTAACACGACAGAATGACTTTTGTGTCATGCTTTTACACTGGCTACTGTTCACTGTCTTTTCAGTATGGCCTTTAGAATTGTAAGAATCACTGGAGCTAAACTGAGAACTGCGACTAGGAAAGCGTCCGTTGCGGCGCACTGAGTTAACACTGTGACTTTGCATTTCCACATCTGCTAATTCAAAGGTATCATGCTCTTCAATAAGCTGCAGTACACTGTCTAATGAAGGGTCAGACTGTTTTAGAATTGCTGCCCTAATTCTGGGGACCTGAATGTTCTGTGTGATCGCATCTCTCAACATACGTCACTATAAGAAAGTCCACAAGAGCAAGTAAATTTACATTTGCGGGTCAAGCCCTTCAACTCTGTAATCCACTGCTGGTGGGACTGCTCCGGTAATTTTTTTAGTCTGAAAAATCGGTACCGCGCTGCAGCTAAGATAACTTTTCTCTCATAATGAGCATTCAGTGCTTCTACTAGTTGACTAAAGTCGACATCGTGAGGAGATGTGTGGGGGAAAAGTTTCTGCAGTAATACGAAGGTCTTGGTGCCCACTAGTGAGAGGAACAAATGCTTGACAGTCTGACCTGTAAGTTGATGAGCCGTGACGAGTTCTTGAAATTGCACCAAGTAATCGCATCATTCTTCCTCACATTCATCGTACTGGCGAAACGTAGGAAGCAGTGCATTGGCAGATGTGGGCGGCTGAAGCGACAGCTGTTGTTGGTGAGCTGCCTGGGCCATAAACTGGAACACTGCTTGGAGTAGTTGCGTGATTTGCGAGGTCTGTAACTGAATAATTTGCATTAAGTTTGGGTTTGGGGTAGTGGCCATGCTGACCAAATAGGCGCCGCGCATACAAGTAACTTAACAACAAAACACAAATGCAATATGAAATAGGACTCTTTGCAACAAAAACGTCCATAAAATACATAACAGAATATTGTCCCCAAAAAAACTTATAATAAGGGTGGGTGGGCAGGAGCAATTTCTGTGTGCTCTGACTGCTGCTGTCTGGCTGCTGCAAACAGGCTTGTCCAAGGTTCTTCTATCACTCCTCGTCGCCACTTTTGTGTCTCGTTGCCGCCGGTTGTCCTATCTGTCAGTAGCCGACTGGAGAGAGAGAGACCGACACAGGAAAATAGGATGCACGCGTGTGCAGGTACAGTCTGAGGTGACCAGCCCATGGGACAGCAGAAACTAGAAACACTAAGCTAGATTAGAACAAGATATATATTTCGAAGAAGTACTACACCTTAACTTTGTTAATTGAAGACTAGTGGAATGCAGATATATAGTTTAACTAGGTAGAAGCCTGCCTCCTGGTGAAAGTGTTAACTGGTGCCTATCCTATATCCAAGTGACCGATCCAGTTCAGTGGTGGCCACGAGGGGGGTTGCAGCAGAGGGCATTCGTGGCCAACGTCATAAGAACTCTCACGCCGTGCTTGCATGGCAGTGCGCGGCAAAAGTACGTGGCGCACACTTCAGGCTTGTGCGACACCACACATTGAACATCACATGACGTCAGGGAGAGTTTATGGTGTGATATAAAAGCCATGTCAACAATGGGTTCCAGCACATCAGCCACCAAAAAGTTCCATATAAGTTTACATTAAGGTGACAAATTCACAGCAAAAGTCGAAAAACCTGCACACAGTAGTTGGGTGGCATTGACCGTATGAAGAATACCACTGTGAGGACAGAGGGTGCCAGTCGCCATTGAAGCCAGAAGAAGAGAGACATCAGCACTAGTATCAATGAGGAAACACAGTCAATTAAGTACAGGTGACCTCCTGACAGAGAGGCATCGCGAACAGAATACAGCCCACATTGGTACCCATTCTCTTCAATGCAGGAGGTGGCACCTAAACACTTCTGCACTTTGTGTTTTGGTAAAGGCATGGTGAATGATAGCTCCTAGCTGTGCCATCAAAACAGCTGTGAAAATAACAGTAAGGATAATGCAGAACCTGTTCTTATGAAAAGCGGACCAATGGAGGTGGGCCATCATTAGTGTCAGAGGAGCTGTCAGTAGTCAGTGCAGAAGGCTAGGGCAGAGACGGCAAAGTTGTGACCCGGTCTGCATGCAGGTGAGTGTCTGTGCCTGGCTGCCTGTCTGTATGGGATTTGTTGTGTGGGCGGCTCTACCCAGCAGTAGGCAGGTGCTGCAGGGGCTGAGCCATGTATGAATGACGTGGCTGATGAGCCTTGCAAAGTTAAACATTGTATACCATGTCAACGATGCGGATGCATTCGCTCAGCAGTTGGAGAATGTTAGGTGAGAGTGGTTTGAATGATGAGTCAAAGTTTACTAGACCAAATAGCCATGAGGGTGGAGTCAGGCATATCATGTTCATTTACCAATAGGCAGAGGCGGCACCATAGTTGCAGCAGTTTCTTCTTGCCCAGCTGTTGTTCATGAATGATGTGCCATATCGTGTCTTCAGGAGTGCGAGTGACCCTCTCAAGGATTGTCTGCTTCGCAACGGAATACCAATCAAAGGAGGTCATGAGGTCACAGATCAGATAAACATGTTTGTGTTGCAGACACAGGTAGTGAGCCTTATCATTGAGAGAGTAGTGGTCAAAGCTCTGCTTGACAATGGTGAACCAAGTTCTGGGTGCCTCAAAGGAGAAAAGCGGCAGCTTGGGAAGGCATCCTGATGATGGTATTGGTAGCAGATGTCCCTGGTGGGGCAGTGACAGTAAGCTGTAGAAGGCATAGGTGCGATGATATGGAAGCCCGACGCAGCCTAGGCACCAGTGCATTCCATGAAAGGGGGGGGGGTTGTACAAGCGAGTGGGCCGAGACAGTCCTGGTGTCTGTGAGATATGGCAGGAGCGAATGTTGAAGTCGTGACATGGCAGGTGCATCATGTTATACAGGTGGCACAAGGGATACATTGGCACCTTGAGAAAAAATTAAATTCATATCATCACTGACAGACCAGGCAGAACTTATTGGAGAATCACTGAACACACTCAGTGGTGGAGAATCACTGAACACACTCGGTGGTGTAGATTGCACAAGGCTAGCCAACACAATACTTGTATTTTCCAGGTCGGCTGCACAGGTGGAAAAAGGTGCACCTGAAGTGTGAGTAAATTGATCATAATTAACCAAGTGGTTGATGAAAGAGTTGTGGGGAAGGCATTCAGAAGAGAGATTAAGTTTAGAAGCACCAGAAAAGTTTGAATGGTTTGAGGAAACTGCACCTCATTTGTGGAGCACTTGGTCAGCGGAAGGATACGCAAACACACTTGGTGGAGCAGTTGCTGTTCTGAAATTCAAATTTTGTAAGTTTGATAAGTTCATCCCCTGTAAATTTTGAGCATTCTGAGCTTTCGAAGTGTGGTGAAGAACAAAATTAACAGTGTTCATAAAGGAAACACTTGAGAAAACAAACGGTGAATCAAGGCTAGAATCAGTTAAGTTTCTGGTGGCACACATGGTGAACCAATCTTGTGAATATTCGTCCTGAGAACAAAAATGTTAAGCACTAGAAGAAGTAGGCATGCAATGAGCTTGGGATGCTGAAACTGGTGCATTGTGAAGTCCTGGTGGAGGTTGCACTGGCATAGTCATAGTAGTGGTCGTCGAGACAATGTCTCCCGTATTTCGTGGGTGAAATTCGCTCGAAAGAATCATAGATGCACAACATGTGCAATATTATGTTGCACTGTGAACATGGGGTCACCAGTATGGGCAATCAAGTGGGTTTTTATCCCCAATGAGACCACATGTATTCAAACTAACATTTATTGTGCACACTAGAGTAGATTCCACATAACTACTTAAAGGTGTCCAGTGGGCACAGAAGCTGTCCACCCAAAGTTGCCAATTTACAAAGATATGGCATTATCAATGCAGTAAATGAAACAGGCAAAATGGAGTACAGACGACTAAAAAATGAGATTGACAGGAAGTGCAAAATGGCTAAGCAGGAGTGGCTAGAAGCCAAATGCAAATACGTAGAAGAATGTATAAGAAGGGGAAAAGTAGATACCGCCTACAGGAAAATAAAGGAGACGTTTGGGGACAGGAAGGGCAGCTCTATGAATATCAAGAACTCGGATGGGAAACCAGTTCTCAGCAAAGAAGGGAAAGCTAAAAGGTGGAAAGAGTACATAGAGCAGCTCTACAAAGGAAATGAACTTAGAGACGATGTTGTAGGAAGGGAAGAGGAAGTAGATGAAGATGAAATAGGAGATACTATACTGAGAAATGAATTTGACAGAGCCTTGAAAGACCTAGGTCGGAACAAGGCCCCAGGAGTAGATGACATACCCGCAGAGCTATTAAAGTCTCTGGGAAAGCCAGCCATGACAAGACTATTTGAACTGGTGTGTAGTATGTATGAGACAGGCTAAATACCGTCAGACTTTAAGAAAAATGTAATAATCCCCATTCCAAAGAAATCAGGCGCAGACAGGAGTGAAAATTACAGAACCATCAGTTTGATAAGTCATGGTTGCAAAATTTTAACACAAATTATCTACAGGAGAATGGAAAAGCTGGTAGAAGCTGACCTCGGGGAAGATCAGTTTGGATTCAGGAGGAACGTAGGAACCCGGGAGGCAATACTCACTTTACGTCTTATCTTAGAAGATAGATTAAAGAAAGGCAAACCTACATTTTTAGCTTTTGTAGATTTGGAGAAAGCTTTTGACAATGTTGACTGGAATACACTCTTTCAAATTATGAAGTCAGCAGGGGTAAAATATAGGGAAAGGAGAGTTATTTACAACTTGTACAAAAGCCAGACCGCAGTTATTAGACTCGAAGGGCATGAACGGGAAGCATCAGTTGGGAAGGGAGTGAGACAGGGTTGTAGCCTTTCTCCGATGTTATTCAATTTGTACTTCGAGCAAGCGGTGAAGGAAAGCAAGGAAAAATTTGGAATAGGGATTAAAGTTCAGGGGGAAGAAATAAAAACATTGTGTTTTGCTGAGGACATTGTAATTCTATCAGAGACAGCAAAGGACCTGGAAGAGCAGTTGAATGGAATGGACATTGTGTTGAAAAGAGCATATGAAATGAACATTAACAAGAGCAAAATAAAAATAATGGAATGCGGTCTTAGAAAATCAGGCGATGCTGAAGGAATTAGATTAGGTAACGAAACAATGAAGGTGGTAGATGAGTTTTGTTACTTGGGTAATAAAATAACATGCGATGGTCGTAGTACAGAGGATACAAAATGCAGAATGGCAATGGGAAGAAAAGCATTTTTGAAAAATAGAAATTTACTAACATCGAATATTAATTTAAGTGTAAGGAAGTCTTTTCTGAAGGCATTTGTGTGGAGTGTTGCCTTGTATGGGAGTGAAACATGGACGATAAGCAGTGCGGACAGGAAGAGAATAGAGGCTTTTGAAATGTGGTGCTACAGAAGAATGCTGAAGATTAGGTGGGTAGATCGAATAACTAATGAAGAGGTACTGAACCGAATTGGTGAGAAAAGGAATTTTTGGCATACCCTGACTAAAAGAAGGGATCACTTGGTAGGACACATTCTTAGACATCGGGGAATCGTAAATTTAGCATTGGAGGGAAGTGTGTGGGGTAAAAATCGCAGAGGGAGACCAAGATACGCGTATAGTAAGCAGATTCAAATAGATGTGGGTTGCCGTTCTTATGAGGAGATGAAAAGGCTTGCTCAGGATAGAGTAGGGTGGAGAGCTGCATCAAACCAGTCTCCGGACTGAAGACCATAACAACAACAACATGGCATTATCAGTCTTTTCAAACTATTAATGGCGTTGGTGTTGATCAGTCACCACAATTTCTATTTGCCTGGCAGCCATATTGGATTCAGTTGGCTGACTTAATTACTGAACCAAATTATCAGTGTCAGTGTAATCCATGTTTGGTGTTTGCAGCACATCTTTACTATTATCAATTAACTGAAATGTGAATTTTAGCCTGACTTTGTCACACATACACCCAAATATAAATTTTAACATACTAAAAAAATAGATGAAGTGTACTTACCAGGCGAAGGAGCACAGGCAGTGATAGTAACAAATAAATACACACACACACGCATACATACAAACGCTAGCTTTTGCAGCCTAGCTGCTTCGTCAGGCAGAAGGGAAGGAGAGGGAAAAGAAAATGATGAGGGTTTTAAGGGAGTGGGTAAGGAGTCATTCCAATCCCGGGACAGGAAAGACTTACCTTGGGGGAAAAAAAGGAGGATAAACAAATGCACACACACCCACACATTCACACAGACACAAGTACACCTAGGCAGACATACTGTAGAAAGCAAAGAAGTTAAGAAGTTAGACAGAGATACCACTTGAGGCAGAGGCTCTGTCCAGAGAATCGAGACAAAGGTATTAAGATGGTGGGTGGGAATTCGAATTTAGCGGAGGTTGAGACCAGGTGGGCAACGGGAAGAGAAAATATGCTGAAGGGCTAGTTTCCATCTCCGGAGTTCTGAAGGACTGGTGTCGGTGGGAAGTATCCAGATAACTCGGACGGTGTAACACTGTGCCAAAATGTGCTGGCCGTGCCCCAAGGCGTGTTTTGCAACAGAGTGATCCTCATTACCAACAAACACTGTCTACCTGTGACCATTCATGCGAATGGTCTGTTTGTTGCTGGTCATTCCCACATAGAATGCTTCACAGTGCAGGCATGTCAGTTGGTAAATCACGTGGGTGCTGTCGCAAGTGGCTCTCCCCTTGATCGTGTACACCCTCCGGGTTACGGGACTGGAGTAAGTGGTGGTGGAAGGGTGCATAGGGCAGGTTTTACAACGGGGGCAGTTACAAGGGTAGGAGCCAGAAGGTAGGGAAGGTGGTTTGGGGATTTCATAGGGATGGACTAGGAGGTTACGGAGGTTAGGTGGGTGGCGGAAAGACACTCTCGGAGGAGTGGGGTGGATGTCATGAAGGATGGATCTCATTTCGGGGCTGGATTTAAGGAAGTCGTATCCTTGCTGGAGAGCCACATTCAGAGTCCGCTCCAGTCCCGGAAAGTATCCGGTGACAAGAGGAGCACTTCTGGGGTTCTGTTGAAGGTTCTGAATTTGGGGGGAAGAGGAAGTGGCTCTGGCAATTTGCTTCTGTACCACATCAGGAGGATAACTGCGGGATGTGAAAGTTGTTATCAGTTTATTGGTGTATTGGTTCAGACTCGTTTGCCACGAAGACCTAAGCTGAAGGAAAGGGAACGTTTGATGTGGAACAGATGGCAGCTGTCATAATGCAGGTACTATTGTTTATTGGTAGGTTTGATGTGGACGGATGTGTGTAGTTGGCCATTGGATAGATGGAGGTCGACATCGAGGAAAGTGGCATGGGATTTGGAATAGGACCAGGTGAATTTGATGGGACCAAAGGAGTTGAGGTTGGAGAGGAAATTCTGGAGTTCTTCTTCACTGTGAGTCCAGATCATGAAGATTTTATCAATGAATCTATACCAAACTTTGGGTTGACAGGCTTGGGTGTCCAGGAAGGCTTCCTCTAAGCATGCCATAAATAAGTTTGCGTACGTATGTCTACAGTATGTCTGCCTAGGTGTACTTGTGTCTGTGTGAATGTGTGGGTGTGTGTGCATTTGTTTACCCTCCTTTTTTTCCCCCAAGGTAAGTATTTCCTGTCCTGGGATTGGACTGACTCCTTACCCACTCCCTTAAAATCCTCATCATTTCCTTTTCCCTCTCCTTCCCTTCTGCCTGACGAAGCAGCTAGGCTGCGAAAGCTAGCGTTTTAGTCCAGTCAGTGAATGCATTGTAGAGTGCATGGAATATGCGAGAATTTTTGACTTCAGGACTTTGTTAGGGATAGTTAGGAGGTGAACATACTAAAAGTCCCCACCCCTGGGGGTTGAGCTAAAGCGGGGAGGGGGTGGAAAGGTACCATTTTTTGGTTTTTCGCTTATATCTCGAAAACGGACCGCTTTGGGAAGAAAATATTTCAAATAAAAATGAAAGATAATCGAATGTGCTATAAAATTGTTTAAATACATATACGTCGAATTCCCAACAGTTTTCGAGATATACGTTATTGAAAATCGACAATTTCGAAAAAAATAATTTTTACATCACTAATTTTGTCAAACATTTACTTCTAGTGACTCACTCGATGGTTTCTCAGAAAATTTGTCTAAAAGAAAGATGTAGAGCATTAAATTACCTTCAATTTGATATGCACATTTATTACCTTATCTTCAGCCAATCAGAAGTTACATCATTTATCAGATGTACGCTCAGTTTCGAGGTTCTTCAACAAATGAGTTTTTTGAGAGGCTGTAGACGTTTTATCTTATGAAACGTGCTAGCATGGTAAATAGCAACACTTTAACAAAAGGTAATTGCAATTGAAAGAGAACACCTTTTAATAATTATATCTTATATTATGATATTATGAATCATACAATAAAAGTATTTACAAGCACTGATAGTTATTCAAAATGAAAAATAAGTGGATTCAAAGCAACAAATTCGTTGTTCTGAGGAGGAATGTTCGAGGCTCATTGATCCCGTTCCAGCTGATGTACGCATTGTGCTTAATCTAGGTATTTCCGAACTTCTTTGAACATGTGTGGACGAAGTGACACTTTGATGCCCCCCATAGTGTCGAATGTATTCAATCCTTCTGAGGTACAAACAATTAAATCCACATTATCAAAGCCAATTTTTTTAATGTAGCTGGATTGTAAGTTAGCCGTGCGTGGGCAATCACAGATAATTCCAGTTCTGGTGCTTCATAGTACGATGAGCCCCAGACTTGCTAGAAGGTCAATCAAGTTCTTCGAAGCATATGCCAATATTGGTGACCAAAAGGTTCGTGGCCTGATAACTGATGTGATGCTATGTCCAATAGCAACGCACTTCCTCTTTGATTACTCAGTTTTCTTGCTTTTTCCCAACATAACCTCTTCAAGAAAGATTTGGAGAGATTGAGGGAGACAATCTGCATCCTTGAAGAAGTTGTCTCTTGGTGGGTATTATTATAATTATACACTTCACTTTAAGTATCTTGTCTTATTAACTCAGCACTTCCTGGACAATCCTGAGTCACTCTTCTTTCTTATCCTTTTCAGTGCTATCATACCAGGCGTTGGTTAGCATTTTGTACCCAGTGTCCCTAAAACCCTAAATCTGTTGGCACCTGCGATCACGATTATGTGATCCCCATACTTATTCAACTGTTCTGTTCTGATAGTTCTCCACTCAGGTTTCCTCCCAGTAATAACACCCATAATTTTGTTTACAGTGATCTGACAGTCACTATTCCCCTCCAGTAAGACACCAACTTCTTCCATTGCATTTGAAACGTAGTCTTCAGACGTGGATGTTGAGAGTATCTGGTACAACGACCTCACAAAGTCCAACTGACATTCATCATAATACACAACCTCCATGGCAACTAAACCATTGACCATATCTAGCTCGAGAAGCATCCATACTCGTCACTTGTATGTCAGTTCTGTTGCGTCCTTTTGCGATAATAGTAACTGAAAATACCATCCTGCATCTCTTTAGGCTTCATTTGCTAACGGTCAACACTTAAGGTTGTTTGAATCTCAAAGTTTCAGTTTACGGTGCTTCAGAGGACGACGAGAGTGCCTGTCACTTTAAATGACCCTTGTGGATTGCGGCCTAATGTAATATTTTCGACATTCAATATGAATCAGAAAGATGTTCAAACCTTCTAAAGATGAGCCATTGATATCTCCCCTTTCACTAATTGCATTGATGAGTGTTAGTATTCCTTTTTTTTCACTGTGGAAAAACACGGTCCATCTATTGTTTCATCACATCAAAACACCGAGTAGCCATTATGCGCACTAAATAGTCAACATTTTCATAATGAAATTAAAAATATCACAGAAAGCCAACAAACAAACTTTTCTATGCTGGGCAAACGTTTGAAGTAAACTGAACTAAGAAGTGGGTCAGAACACTCCATTCCACCCTCCAGTCCAGTGTCTTGGAACGAGCCAGTCACAAGCATTCGATGTTCGTCATGGGGCTTCCCCATCGTTATCCCTCTCCCTGGCGTTAGGTATCGGCAACCTTGACGCCATATCCACTGCAGGTGACAATAAATGAGCCTTGACTTTTCCACCTCAGAAAAACGAATATGTTGCATTGAATGCACTTTTTTTCATTTTGAATAAATATCAGTGCTTGTAAATACTTTCCTTGTATGATTCAAAATACTATCATAAAATCTACATTTATAAAAAGGAGTTCTGTTTCATTTGCAATTACCTTATTACCAGTGTTAAAGTGTTTTTATTTACCATGCTAACACATTTCATAAGATAAAACGTTCACAGCCTCTCAAAAAACTCATTTGTTGAAGAACCTCGAAACTGAGCGTACATCTGATAAATGATGTAACTTCTGATTGGCTGAAGATAAGGTAATAAATGTGCATATCAAATTGAAGGAAATTCAATGCTCTACAACTTTCTTTTAGACAAATTTTCTGAGAAACCATCGAGTGAGTCACTAGAAGTAAATGTTTGACAAAATTAGTGAGGTAAAAATTATTTTTTTCGAAATTGTCGATTTTCAATAACGTATATCTCAAAAACTGTTGGGAATTCGACGTATATGTATTGGAACAATTTTATAGCAAACTCAATGATCTTTCATTCTTATTTGGAATATTTTCTTCCTAAAACGGTCCGTTTTCGAGATATAAGCAAAAAACCAAAAAATGGTACCTTTCCACCCCCCTCCCCGCTTTAGCTCACCCCCCAGGGGTGGGGACTTTTAGTATGTTCACCTCCTAACTATCCCTAACAAAGTCCTGAAGTCAAAAATTCTCGCATATTCCATGCACTCTACACCCCTCTTTTGAGCACTCATTGACTGGACTATTTGTATGTGTGTGTGTGTGTGTGTGTGTGTGTGTGTTTATTTATTTGTTACTATCACTGCCTGTGCTCCTTCGTCTGGTAAGTAGACTTCATCTATTTTTTTACGTATATTTTTCCTGTTAGGAATTTTTTTCCTCTACAATATTCGTATCATAAATTTGATTTTAACATACTAATAATGATATTTCTACAAAAGTAGTTCACATACATTGTAATAGAGTCGTGTTGAACAGGTGAGTATTGCTTTCCTAACTAGTTTACGTGGTAGCCATCTTGGTTATTTTTTGAAACTCTACCATGAATATTGAAACTAATTACAATAAAAATTTTGGAAAATATGTGGGAGGAGAAATAGATATTGAATTTACTACTGCAGCCTAGCAAAAGTCTAAAAGAATGATAGAAGCACCTACTAAGAGTAACAAACAGTCCATTCTTACCTTGTTTGTTTTTTACAATGTCTTCTTTTGTAATTGTGTATTGTTGGTTTTTTTATCATTTAATTTTTTTGAAAAATGGTTCTTTTTGGTTTCCTCTATTTTTCAGTTTATCATCCATCCATTTATAATATTTGTCATGTTCATGTAGAAAATGTGAAAAATGTATGTTAGAATATAGGCACTGATTTATTGTTGTTGTGGTCTTCAGTATGGAGACTGGTTTGATGCAGCTCTCCAACGTGCTCTGTCCTGAACAAGCCTCTTCAACTTCTCATAAGAATGGCAAACATATCCATTCAAATCTGCTTATTGCATTCATCTCTTGGTCTCCCCCTCTGTGATTTTTACCCCACACACTTTCTCCAATACTAAATTCATGATTTCTTGATGTCTAAGGATATGTTCTATCAATTGATCCCTTTTTTAGTCAAAGTATGCCAAAGTATGCTCAATTCTGTTCAGTATCTCCTCATTAATTACACAATCTTTCCACTTAATTTTCAGCATTCTTCTGTAGCCCATTTAAAAAGCCGCTATCCTTTTCCTTTTTAAACTATTTATTTCACCCCATACAAGGCAATATTCCACACAAATGTCTCCAGAAAAGACTTCCTTGCACTAAGATTAATATTCAATGTTAGCAAATTTCTCTTTTTCAGAAACACTTTTCTTCCCATTGCCTTTCTGAATTTTACATCCTCTATACTGTGACCATTGTATTAGAGGCTGTCAAACGCTGCCTGGCTCCCGCTCGTTCCCGCCAGCGAGACCGCCGTACCCGGGAGGCGGCCATGCCGATAACACAGTCTCGGGAGCGAGAAGACTCGGTACTCCCGGCTGGCATGTAGAACAGCAGACAGCAGTGCGCATGCGCACAGCCAGCCCTCCTCACTACGCCGTTAATTATTGCACCCATCCGGCACACGTCTACGACGGTGCGTTCACACTGCCGGCTGGGCCAAGCCGAGAGGGGATGTGCCAAGACGAAAAAGAGGGGGAAGAACAACTTTTTCGATTTTCAAGTTGTAAGAAATTTTGACGGTATATAAGACAACATTGCATCGTTTTATCAACTTATTCTTTCCTTACAAGCTTTGCCTTGCCTGTTAAAAAATAAAAAGTCTACTTTTCATTCCGCACGAGTTTTCAGTTGTCAGATACAGCAAAGGACCTGGAAGAGCAATTGAACGGAATGGACAGTGTGCTGAAAGGTGCATATAAGATGAACATTAACAAGAGCAAAACTAGGGTAATGGAGTGCAGTGTAAGAAAATCAGGTGATGCTGAAGGAATTAGATTAGGAAACGAAGCAATAAAGGAGGTAGATGAGTTTTGTTACTTGGGCAGTAAAATAACAAATGATGGGCGCAGTACAGAGGATATAAAATGCAGAATGGCAATGGGCAGAAAAGCGTTTTTGAAAAAGAGAAATTTGTTAACATCGAATATTGATTTAGGCCTAAGGAAGTCCTTTCTGAGGGCATTTGTATGGAGTGTTGCCTTGTATGGGAGTGAGACATGGACGATAAACAGTACGGACAGGAAGAGGATTGAGGCTTTTGAAATATGGTGCTACAGAAGAATGCTGAAGATTAGGTGGGTGGATCGCGTAACTAATGAGGAGGTACTGAACAGAATTGGGGAGAAAAGGAATTTCTGGCATACCTTGACTAAAAGAAGGGATAGATTGGTAGGACACATTCTTAGACATCAAGGGATTGTTAATTTAGCGTTGGAGGGAAGTGTGTGGGGAAAAAATCGCAGGGGAAGACCAAGAGATGGATACAGTAAGCAGATTCAGACAGATGTAGGTTGTCGTTCTTATGTGGAGATGAAGAGGCTTGCTCAGGATAGGGTATTGTGGAGAGCTGCATCAAACCAGTCTCCGGACTGAAGACCACAACAACAACAACAAAACTCCTCACTCGATTTTGATGAAAGTATTCGGTTAAAAAATCTGATTTTTGGACACAGGGTAGTACAACATCTTAGCTTTCCAATAAAAAAATGCACCTTTTCGAAATTCGTAACAATCGTTTTCAAATGATGCTTTTTGTCAGGTATGCGCACTTCATTTACAAATCATGTATTGAAAAAGTTCGATAGCGGGCAGCTTACTGTACTATGCATTTTAGGCCATATATTACAGCGAGTGAAATTGAGCTAAAAGAACAGAAAAGTTTTTGAAATGGAAGTCGCACTGATACCTCCTTTCAGAAGTAAGTGTAAGTTATCCGAGCAGCATCATGCCACGACCACAAGCCTACGAACTCGCCGTGTGTTTAGCGTGGCGTAAAGCACTGCAGTGCCGAAAAAATTATTTGCTGGCCACGTATGTTGGTCCCTCATGATGTGTTTATAATTCATAACCAGAAAATAACTATACCCTAATTTTTCTTGGGTGGCAACCGATTACAATGGACAATGATCTGCTATGGTTTTATGTAAGGTAATACTTCACTTAAGAGGTATACAAGTAGTTTGTAGTCCACTTTGTACGATTGATGGAATACATGTTTTGTGTTTCAAACTACAAGAGAAGAAACAATTAATGTAAACTGCGAATTTGCTGTTGATGGATTGAAATAAAATTTCTGAAATTCTACTCAATGACTTTCTAGTTGAGGATAATAAACAGAAGAAACCCAAAAGTATATTTACATTTATTGATGCATCTACACCTAAGATTGTCTTAAGGGGATCAGTTGGCCTTGGGCCGTGCTAGCGTGCGCACCTGCGCTGCGAGCCGCTTAATGCTCTGCTCCGGGGTTTGTTTACTTCCGCGTCGCGGTATTTGTGTGTATTGAGTCCCGCATTAACATACCTCATGGCGCACGCTTACCGCCGTGGGACGATCAAAGTAACGTTTCAGTCTGAACATCCACGACCAAGAGCTTTTGAAGTCGAACAGTTCATACGAGAAGATCTTCGTTTGAACCCACAAGACGTGGTCGGAATACACTTTTCAATCACAGGAAGCATCGTCTATATCAAAATGACGATGGAAGCGCTATGCACTGAAGTTGTCCAATGACATAACACCGGACTGAAGTTCAAGCACTCTGATGGACACATCGGTGCCGTAACGGTCGATCATGTAGGATTCGGATTACGAACCCTGCGGGTGTTTGAGCTCCCATTTGAAGTACCTCAAGAAACGGTCATTGCAGCTTTCCAGCCGTATGGTAACATCATGGGCCACCTCGCAGAAAAGTGGCAAACATTTACGACCTACCAGGTATTAAAATGGTGTCCGTCAGATACAGATTGAGCTGAAGAAACACGTTCCGTCATACCTGGTGATTGGTGGTGTGCGGGCCATCGTTTTGTATGATGGCCAGCCACGAACATGTTCAGGATGTGGCCAGGAAGGCCATGTCCGGTCCGAATGTATGCGCCGACGTTTGGTACAGACACCACTAGATGAGGTGGCCCCAGCAACGATGGTCACGTACCTACCCGTCACCTACGCTGCAGTTGCACAGAACCAAGTAATACCACTCCAGACTACGCCAGAATCTATGTTGCCTGTACCCAATGCAGAAGAAAATACCGACGACACAAGCACAGCACTGCCTCCAGCGCCCTCACCAGAGCCAGCAACAATAGAGAGTACTCCGAATGACTCTGCTGGTACCATGGACATCGACCTCAGTGTGGTGCCGACGTCTGCTTTCGTCCAGACGGGAGCGGTGATAGAAGAGAAGCAACCACATTCTGATTCAGAACAACACATCCGAAAACAGCGGTCACCTCGGAGGCGTAAGAAACGCCGTCGAACATCCTCCGCTGACGGCCTCCATCGGACGACCTTTTCAGATAACGAACGAATGTCTGACAGTGACCTACCATTTTCCGACCAGCAGCAGAATGATACTGCCACCCTGGACAGTCCTATGGTGATGCACCATACCTCAAATCAGGACATACCCTCCTTGCAGTCAGCACCTACGAACGACCTTTCCCTCACAGCACCGCTTGGAGCATGCACCTCGTCCGTTACAGAAGAACAAGGCCAGCACAGGTCATCAAAATTGACATCCACATCATGGGCCAATGATATTGGCAAAGGAGCGGATCAGACAGCTAACGTGGCCGAGCGGGTGCATCCCATGGAGGCACCAGATTTGGTACCCAACTAAGAATTGCGGCAACTGTGGGAGAAACGGCAAGTCACCGACTTTCAGGAGCCGCTGCAACGCCTTCTGTAAACCTTACAAGTGTCCATCCGCAGCAATATCGTATCGCCATGATGAATATGACCACCATTCGCACCCCACACAAACTGGCGATGTTTCGAGATACCATCTACTCAAGTGATGTTGATATTGCGCTCCTACAGGAGGTGTTTGTCGCTGATTTTCTCATCCCTACCGGTTACACTGGCTATGTTTCACACGCCTCCGACACCAGCAGCGGCGTCGCCATCCTCCTATGCGACGGCATTCCAGCAGAGGACGTCGTTTACCTCCACACTGCTCGGGGAATGGCCCTTACAGTATTTGGCGTGCATATCATAAACATCTATGCACCATCCGGCTCCAGCCACCGTCGAGACTGCAATACATTCTTCGCCAAGGATATTACGCCGCTATTTACGGGTCCACAGGATGACTTGGTATTTGGCGGGGATTTCAACTCGACACAAGGACCCACCGACCAACTGCCACAACATTCACCCTGTGGGGCTCTCTCTGTGGTCATCGACAGACTACAACTCGTTGACACCTGGACAAAGCTCTACGGAACTCGCCCGGGCTTTACGTTTTACACCGCCCATTCCTCGAGCCGCCTGGATCGCATATACCTCACCTGCCCTCTCGCAGATGGTACCCGTCACGCAGAAGTCTGGTCCTTAGCCTTTTCAGATCATGAGGCATATATCTGCGACATTAGTCTCGTCCGACAGCGTGTGTGGCATAGTCGTGGCCTGTGGAAACTAAACGTGTCTCACCTGACCGCTCCAGATTGTCGACATATGATCAAAAATTCGTGGGCACAGTGTTTACGCCGTCTTAACACCTATAACTCCACTCTATCTTGGTGGCTCCCCTGTGCAAAGCCAACACTGCGCAAGTTTCTGATGAATTACGGCCGAGACATCAAGACATGGCGAAACAACACTTTGAATTTTTATTATTCCATTCTTCCAGAATGTGTGACGATGCCTTTCTCACCAGCCAGGCAGATGATGGTTCACCGTACAAAGGCCCAAATCTCTTTGCTAATGCGCCGCCGCCTGGAAGGGACTATAATCCGATCTCGTACAAATAATCGAATAGGTGAAGAACATCCGTCGATGTACCATCTCCTCCAGGAAAGACAAAAACGACGCCGGGCTCTAATACACATCCTGACTGACGCGGAAGGTCACCGGCATGATACCCAACATGCCATCGGTCAGGCGTTTCATGCCCATTTCACAAGACTATATGAAGCTGTTCCGCATTCGCCAGAACTGATTTCAGAAGTCGCACAACTTACTCCAGGTACTCTCCCAGTAGAGGTGGCACGTGAACTCCAGGAAGGTGTGACCACGGATGAAGTACTAGAAGCAATTAAAATGGGGCATAACAATAGGTCTCCTGGACCCGACGGTATTCCCGTTGAATTTTATAAAAGTTTTGACTATTTGTTAGCACCTACATGGACAACAATTGCTGAAGAACTAATGTCCCCGGCGACTGAGGTCCCTAAATCCTTCCTTGAAGGCATAATTATTCCTGTACACAAACCGAACAGGTCATCCAGAATACAAGATTATCGACCTATAACTCTGCTTAACAGCGATATCAAAATATTTACACGGTTGTTGGCCTCACGACTCAAGAAAGTTGCATGATACATCACATACTGTGACCAGACATCCTTAGGAGGAGACAACAATATCCATATGGCTCTTTGCCGTTATCGAGACATGATAGTACTTGCCCGATATCAACCACTTCCTGGTGCCCTGGCTTCACTTGACTTTAGCCAGGCCTTCGACCGTGTTGATCACTCCTACTTACAGACAGTTCTCCAGCACATGGGTTTCCCTGGCGACATTATTTCAGTAATTATGCGCCTTCTGACCGGCGTGACCTCCAAAATCATGTACAACGGTCGCCTCACCCCACCCGTGGTTATAACATGATCTGTCCGACCAGGCTGCCCACTTTCAACTATATTATACGCCTTTGCTTTAGAACCATTGCTCCAGGGACTACGCCAACGTTTGGAAGGTATGAGTTCACATGGGAACCGCTTCTGTTGTACAGCCAACGCCGATGACATCGTCCTTTACCTACGCACTGAGAACGATGTACGGGCAGCCCTGACGTGGCAACCTATGGCGAGGCATCAGGCAGCTTGCTCAACGTCTCACAATCCAAGGTCTTGCTCATCGGCGAGGGCCTACCAGAGAGAAGCATCGCTCCTCTAAGTGTAGCCACCACCGTCAGATGTCTTGGCGTCGATTTTTCGGCCGATCTCCGCCGCTCAGCAGCGATCAACGGTAGGCGATTGCTTCAGAGAATCAGGGGAAGTCTGGCAGATCACCGACTACGAACCCTCGACATAGTTCAATGTACACAATATGTGAACATCTATCATGCCTCTCACATACCCCATGTTGCTCAAGTGCTACCGATCCAAACTCTCCTGGCACGGCGTATATTGGCTGCGTTAGGCTCCTACGTCAGCTCCGGGTTGAGATTCAAAGTGCAATACGACGCCCTTGCACTCCCGCGGGAACGTGGTGGGGTGGGTCTAACACATGTGCCGACCAGAGTCACGGCGCTCTACATCAGCTCTCAATTAAACCATCATATCCGACGATTCTTCTTGGACCTTAGTTATGTTTACAAATCTTCACCACTTGCTCGTTTGTCTCAGACTAAAACAGTATATGATCTGCTACAACACTGTCGACCATCCAACCCGATCGAAATTAAGCATCCACAGTATGTGTGGCGGCATATATGGAAAGCTCTTTACGCAAGTTTTCTCGAATCAGACGTCCAGTCAGCTTGGTATCTCACTGTGAATGGAAAACAAGTAAACCGACATCACCTGCATTGGATCCATCTCGCCGATTCACCCCTCTGCATTCACTGTGGAGTGGACGACATAGACGGCCACAGGTTCCACTGTGGTCAGGCGAACGATGTCTGGACGCTCGCGCGGCGAATTTTGGCGTTCCTTACTCGACAAACTCCCGCCCAGATCGACATCAACATGATCTTATTTCCGGGGGAGACTTTCTACCTCACCACCAAAACACACTCGGTAAATTGGATTCGTGGCCACACGATCCGATACCTCTTTGATCCTGGCGAGAAATCAGTACTTGGATACTGGAACTTTCTTAATGAACAACACTGCGTCCTAACCCGTAACCCAAAGTACCAGCAATATTTTTCCAACTTTTTACGGAGTGCCTTTCATGACCTGCCTCGCAGCTGGAACGTCCAAGAGATGAGAAGATAAATCTTAATACAACCAACATGAACTGAACAGGACCCACAACAGAACATTACAATCAACAAGAAGACACGTTTGGACGATTCTAACTATGCCGGCGGCAAAACTACGGCACACCTCTTATTATATATTGAATAAATATATATACATAAAGAATTTAAAAATAATAATAATAATAAATATAATGAAAAAAATAAAGAATACAAAAGAAATTAAGTTTTCCCAGTTTCATTTTTTTTCTCCAAATCTTATTAGTTTTCTTTTATTACATTTTCTTTATTATTATTTTTCTGCTTTTAAAAAAAAAAAAAAAAAAACAAAAACAAAAAAAATGGGGGGGGGGGGGGGGGGGACTGTGGCGCGCCAGTCACAGTCTGCACAGCCGCTATGGTCAGGAGTTCGAATCCCCCCCTTGGGCATGGATATTTGTGTCGTCTTTAGTATAAGGTAATTCATAAGTAGTTTGTAAGTTTAGGGACTGATGACCCCGCTGTTAAGTCCCTTAAGCTTAACAAACATTTGAACCTTCTCTTAATTTTCGCTTTTGTTACTCCCAGAAAATGTTCTACCACAAGGTGAAACAATTTATACACAGTGTCTCTATCCCTCAGACCGAGACTAAAGTAGGATTACATAACAGTAAAATTAAAGACATTTAGTTTCCTCCTGATAAGGGATGCTGCAACGTATGGCCTTGGGGGTACGTCTGGTGTGCCAGATTTATGTGATACACGCAGTGCTATGTTTCAGCTCTCCACTTTCAAAGAACTCTACACAGTTCTCAGAATTTTTATTTATTTTGTTAGGAAGCTCTCTGATGGGAACTGGTTTTCTATGAACATTTCCTGAATCTCACAGTTTTTCTTGTCTCCATGGTACTTTCATATCGATTTTTATATTTTAAATGAACGCAGATTTAGTTTAGCCTCAGACACTGCAGTTCAGTAAAGGATGAGAAGCAGGTGTCATTTGTTTCATGTTGATTTGTTTTTGCAGGCCGCGATGGCCGAGGGGACTGAGGTGCTCCAGTCACGGTCTACATGGCCACTACGGTCGGGGGTTCGAATCCCCCCTCGGGCATGGATATTTGTGCCGTCCTAGTTTGTAAGTAGTTCATAAGTAGTTTGTAAGTTTAGGGACTGATGACCCCATAGTTATGTCCCATAAGCTTAACAAACATTTGATTTTTTTGATTTGTTTTTTCGTTCTTAGTGGGTTTGTGGCCAGCAACAAGAGATCGTCACCCACTGTCAGTGGAAGATCGAAGGAAACAGAGGTGTGACCAGTACTTGTTCACTGCCATCCACTTTGAGCCAGCTAACTGTTAATTGATTTTGTAATTTTATTACTATTGTTTGCACACTGTAGTGACTCATAGTATTATAAACACATTAGAAATATGTGGTATGGATCCATCACATTAATTTCGACTAACATTTAGGAGAGTTTTTCCTTATGTGAAAAACTAAACATTTCTTAATTTGTTAAATTCATATTACAGATTTAATAGTAATAGAAGAAAAATAAACATTTTATCATAAGTATAATTGAAGAAAAAAAATCATGCAGAGAAGCTTCTGCTGAAAACAGGCTGGGGACTTGTGATACTTGTGCTGCAGAAGCAACACCATACTCCAATCGGTTTGTGCCGGCGCCGACTCGCGCCGGGAATATTAAAGATATCGAATGTTAAAGGAAGGAAATACTCTCCTAAATGTTAGTCTATATGGATGGAATGAGTGCATTACCACCTATTTCTTATGTTCATAAAATTCGACGGTTCACTACAGTGTGAGAACAATAGTTATAAAACTAGGCGACCTGTGCAAATACTTTGCAGCATTATATAGTGGCCAGTCATGTGAAATGGAAATAAGTAAAATTAAATATTTATCATTTAAAAATATTTACTATAGATAGTAAGAGTATACAGAATATTATATAAGATTGTGTTTTCTTAAATTCATATCAAAACACTTATTTCAAATCAATTATTATTATAAAATAGATTATTTTAATATATAAGAAAGATAGAGGACCCGCACGAATACTTCGCACCGTTTGTGGAATGACTAAAACGTTGGGAAGACATGGAAGTAAAGTTGAATGTTGATGCATAGCTTTCTTCAGAATCAGTCCGTGCAAGTGTTTAAAAGCACAAATGAAAGATCTTGATCCATTGAGTGTTGTTAGGTCAAAGAGAACTGTGTACTTTATTTAGAACTGAAGATATCCTAAAACAAACCGATTAAAATATTCAATGCAAGGACAGAAGGATCCCGCGTTTGAATGAAAGTAAAGGAAGGAGAGACTTAAGTTAATTATGATACTTGATGACAAATCTGCGAATAAATACCTTTCATTTAAAGCAAAAATGAAGGTTGGGTCGGATAGAACGGCCTGACCGAATGACTTTAGTTTACAGCCAGGATATCCCCATAAGAAATATACAGAAGGAAATCGCGTTTGAGTGTAGAAGAAGTGGATGAGTACATTTAGATTTACACAAAAATGAAGGAAATCAGCCGGGTAGTTTAGTCTTTCCGACTGAGTTTAGTTTTCATAGACTCTTTTTATATATATAATATAATAAAATCAACGTACTGTTAGCTGGATTCGTGAAGTGGCCATCAGTCAATCTTCTGCTGACAGTGGGTTGGGATTCCTTATAGCTGGGGACAAGCTCTCCCCTTCCCTCGGAAAAAAAAATTAGAAAAAAGTGACAGATGCTTCTCATCCTTTACTTACCTGTCCTGCAGTGTCTGAGGCTAAAGTAAAGCAGCGTATGTTGAAAATTCAAAAGTACCATCTTGCGGACAAAGAAAATTGTCTTCAAATGATACAGCAAAATGTACTAAGGTTACTAAAAGCAACTCAGTTCATTCTTACTTTCATCTCAGATGTGAAAGAACCGCATTTATGTCGGACACACTGTATACAATAATTTTCACCCTGTGGGAACACATTTTCCGAAAGCTACAAAAGCGAAATGGTATATATTGTGTCTTAGGAGTAGAAGCATCAATAAATATAAATATCTTTTGACTTTCTCGTTCATCTGCAACTAGAAAGCCGTTAACTGTAATGTCACAAAATTTTATTTCAGTCCATTAAGAGCAAAGTCGCAGTTTACATTACTTTGTTCTTCTCTTCTAGTTTCAAACACGAAATATAAATTCCATGAATTGTATTATGTGAAAAAAAAAACAGATGTATGCCTCTCAAAGTCAAGTATGATCTGCTGTAAAACCGTAGCAGATAGTTGTCCATTGTAATCGGTTGCCACCCAAGAAAAATTAGTTCATTATTGTTCTCTGATTATGGATCTTTAACACATCACGAGGGTCCGACAAACGTAGCCAGCAATTCAGATTTTTCTGCACTGCAGTGCTTCACGCTCCGCTCAACACAGGCTGAGTTTGTAGACTTGTGATCGCGGCCCGAGGGTGCTCAGATAACTCGCAATTACTTGTGAAAGGAGGTAGATATCAGTGAGATTTCCATTTCAAAAACTTTTTTGTTCTTTTAGCTCCATTTCACTCACTGTAATATATGGGCTAAAAATCATAGAACAGTAACCTGCCCGCTATCTAACGTTTTCAATACACGATTTGTAAATTAAGTGCATATACTTGAGAAATAGCGTCATTTGAAAACGACTGTTAGGAATTACGAAAAGGTGAATGTCTTAAACGAAAGCTAAGATGTTTCACTATAATGGGTCCAAAAATCAGATTTTTTAAACGCATAGTTTCATCAAAATTGAGAGAGGAGCATTACGGAACTAAAAACTCATGCAGAATGAAAATTAGCCTTTTTATTTTTTCACAGGCAAGGCAAAGCTAGTAAGGAAAAACTAATTTCATAAAACGATGTAGCGTGGTCGTGTATACCATCAACAATTTTTACAACGTGAAAATAGAAAATGTGTATTTTCCCCTTTTTTCGTGTTGGGTATGTCCGGCACATTGTGTGAACACACAGCCAGCGGCGTGCACCGACTAGGCTGAGGCGGCTCAGCCAAGCTCAGCTCGTCCCGGCGGGTGCGACGAGAACCCGGGAGTATTGTGACTCGTCCTGCCCGAAACGTCTCGCTCTCGCGAGTGTGACGTCATCGCTCCCACTCTACCAACGCTTTACCCGCCGTCAGCTGTCGAGAGCGAGGCGCGAGCCCTGTGGGAACCGAGCGGGAGTAGCGGCCATTTTGACCGGCTCTACATTTTATGTTCTTTTTACTGCTCAAGTAACATAATTCATCTACCACCTTTATTATTTTGTTACCTAATCTAATTCCTTCAGCATCACCTGATTTTCTTAGGCTGCATTCCATTACCCTTGTTTTGCGCTTGTTAATGTTTATCTTATATGCTCCTTTCAACACACTGTTCATTCTGTTCAAATGCTATTCCGGATCCCTTGCTCTGTCTGACAGAATTACAATGTCATCTGTAAAATGCATTGTTTATTTTTCTTCACCCTGACCTTTGATTTCCTCTCCTGATTTCTCATTGCTTTCCTTGACAGCTTGCTCAATGTACAAATTGAATAGCATTGGAGAAAGGTTACAACCCTGTCTTAATCCATTCCAAACCAATGCTTCATTTTCATGCCCTTTGACTATAATAACTGCTGTCTTGGTTTTGTACAAGTTGTAAATAACCTTCCACTCCCTTTATTTCATGACTGCTGACTTTAGAATTTGAAAGAGTGTACTCCAATCTATATTGTCTCCAAATCTACAAAAGCTAGAAATGTAGGTTTTCCTTTTGTTAATCTATCTTCTAAAACAAGTGGTAATGTGAGTATTACCTCCCGTGTTCCTACATTTCTCCTGAATCCAAAATGATCTTCTCTGAGATCAACTTTTTCCAGGCTTTCCATTTTTCTGTAAATAATTAATGTTACAATTTTTTAGCTATGACTTATTAAACTAATGGTTCTGTAATTTTCACACCTGTCTGCGCCTGTTTTCTTTGTAATTGAAATTGTTTCATTTCTCATAAAGTCTGAGGCTATTTTTCCTGTCTTATACATCTAACACACCGGGTGAAATATTTTTCTCATGGATGGTTCTCCCAGAGACTTCAATACCTCTAAAGGAATATTGTTTAAACCAGGGGCCTTGTTTTGGCTCCGATCTTTCAGTGCTCTGTCAAATTCTTCTCTCAGTATATTATCTCAATGTTCATTTACTTTGTAGAGCCACTCTATATATTGTCGCGTTGAAATGGAAACAGGCTGGACTTCGAAGGCAACTAAACACAGCACTTATACTGAAAGCACATTTATTACGAACTCACCATACACGCAGCACTGACTGCCTCTCAGGCAGAGTGCTCTGCTATTTATACACAGACAGAATTTACCAGAAATTAGAAGAACAGTTAACATAAGAAACAAGTAGAATTTACAAGTGAACATAAGAAAGATGTAGAACCTTCTGGAATTGTTAATTACAAAGAAATGAATTTTTTGCCAGTGGGCGGGATTGAACCGACGACCTTCTGCACAGCAGTCCGTGACGCTATCCCCTGCACCAAGCCGGCAGTCGGTGTTCGTCGTCTCTCGCGGCATTGCTCCTTCTCCTGGAGAAACAGCGACCCGCTGTTATGATTCCTGTGGAGCCAGCTGCAGTGTCCTGGATCTTGACCGTGTCATGGGTCCTCTGTATGACAGTTCGGAGAATCCTTCCCTTCTCCAAGATTATCTACGACAGACATTCTTGTTGTGGCTTCATCAGGAACATTACCGTTCTTAAAGTCCTTGGATAAGAAGCTATTGTCGTCCACCTGCTCTTCAGGATTGTAGTAAGGCTTCATGCACAGGACGTGAACAATGTCTCTTCGTTTTTGACGTTTCGATGACGACTCATAATCCTCAACTTCATATGTGACGTCTGGCAGGCGGTGTATGACACGATACGGACCAAAGTACTGCTTCAATAACTTTTCTGACAGTCCAACCTTCCGTACAGGAGTAAAAATCCATGCCATATCTGCTGGGCTGTACACAACAGGTCGGTGCCTGTCATTATAACGCTGACGGTCTTTCTCCTGGGCGTCCAGTGTCTGTATGCGAGGCAGCTGTCTTGCTTCTTTGACCCTGGTAATGAGCTGTTTAACATAGTCATCCTGAGTGTCGTCTGCTTGGAACGGGAACAGCGTATCCATTGTCGTCTCAGCTTCACAGCCATGGAGCAGGAAAAACGGAGTGAAGCCTGTGGTGTCTTGTCTTGCGGTATTATAAGCATATGTAACGACTGGCAAAATTGATCCCAATCCTTCTGCTGAACATTGACGTACATCGACAGCATGTTGGCTAACGTCTTGTTAAAACGTTCCGTAAGACCATTTGTCTGAGGATGGTATGCAGTTGTCATTCTGTGCACAATGTTGCACCGTGACATTACCTCTGATACTAGTTTTGACTGGAATACTTTTTCACGAACAGATATCATCACACGTGGTGCTCCATGCCTTAAAAGAATTTCTTCTATAAGGAATTTTGCGATCTCAGGAGCTTCTGCAGACTATTATCCAACGGTTACTGGTTGTCGACTTCGGGAACCTCCCTAAAAGATCGATCCCAACTCGGTGGAATGGAGCTGCTGGAGGCGGAATCAGTACGAGATGTCCTGGAGGTAATTGCGGCACATGCTTCCGTCGCTGGCACTCTGTACAGTGACTCACATAGTGCTTGAAAGATCGGTAGAGACCTTTCGAGTAACACCTGCATCTGATTCTGTTTAGGGTCTTCACAAATCCCAGATGACCGGATATTGAAGCATCGTGGAAATATTTGAGAATAGCTGGCTGGAGATGAGCTGGAACAACAAGTAGCCATTTGGGGCCCAGTGGATCGTAGTTGCTCTTATAAAATTTTCCGTTTATAAGTTGGAAATCTCCATTGGTCAGTTCTTCTTTCTCCAAAGCCTCTATCATTTTTAATAGTGCTGGATCTTCCCTCTGTTCAGCTGTAATGTCATCTAATTTAGTGAGAGCTGAAATTTCATTAATGCTGTTGTGTTCCACTAATGGATTCCTCGAAAGGCAGTCGGCATCCTTGTGTTTGCGCCCATTCTTGAATACCACTGTGACATCGTACTCTTGGAGTCTTGCTAGTCGACCTGATGGATCCTTCAAGCTAGTCAGCCAACACAAAGAATGGTGGTCTGTCACAATGGTGAATGGTTTGCTGAATAAATACGGCCAGAACTTGTTGATAGCCCAGATAACCGCGAGACATTCTTTTTCAGTTGTAGAGTAGTTTATCTCGGACTTTGAGAGTACTCTTGACGCATAAGCTATCACTTTTTCAGCACCTTCCTGAACTTGTACAAGCACTGCACCAATCCTATAACTACTCGTGTCTGTGTGAAGTTCCGTTTCTGCATTCTCGTCGTACAAGGCTAGCACTGGTGCAGAAGTTAGAGCCTCCTTAAGTGCCTGGAAATCTCTTCCTATTGTCTCATCCCAGTAAAATTTGGCATCTCCCTGCAGAAGTTCTTGTAATGGACGTGCCTTGGTACAAAATCCTTTTATGAAACGTCGATAGTATGAGCACAGCCCGAGAAAACTTCTCACATCACAAATGTACTGAGGAGTTGGAAATTCTGCGACTGTCTATACTTTATCTGGATCAGGACGCACACCATTTCCGTTGACTAGGTGCCCCGGGATTTTTATCTCTTTGGCGACAAAGAGGCACTTCTTTGGATTGAGGCGGAGACCTGCAACCTGAACAGACTTCAACACAGTTGACAGGTGACTCAGATGTTCTTCAAATCTTTCTGAGAAAACGACAATGTCATCTAAATAGCAGAGACAAGTCGTCCACTTAAGGTGTTGAAGCTAGTTGTCCATCATGCGTTCGAAAGTGGCTGGAGCATTACACAATCCAAATGGCATTACTTTAAATTCATAGAGGCCATCAAGCGTAATAAAAGCCTTCTTCTCCCTGTGAGCTTCGTCAACCTCGATTTGCCAGTAACCTGTCTGCATGTGCATAGTTGAGAAGTATGTAGCTCCTTTCAAGCAGTCTAAGGTGTCGTCAATACGCGGCAATGGGTAGACATCTTTCTTTGTGATTCTGTTCAGCCACCGATAGTCGACACAGAATCGCCACCTGCCATCCTTCTTCTTTACAAGGACCACCGGAGACAACCAAGGACTCTCCGAAGGTTGAATAATGTCATCTTGCAACATCTTCTCCATTTCCTCCCGAATTATTCGTCTTTCAGCTGGCAACACTCTATACGAATGCTGGCTAATTGGCAGATGATCCCCAGTATTGATACGGTGCTTTATCGTGGGCCGTTTCATCTGACTTTGCCCCTGATGATGTGTGAATGCACCCGAAAATTGGCGTAGTATACCTAACACCTGCTGGCATTGTTCCTTGGTCAGTCCAGGCCCTAGTGGCAGTTCCACGTTTGTTTCCTCCAGCGTGTTGTCTGTACTAACAGCAGGGCATGGGTCTTGATGACGTTGAGCTCACCATCCTGGATTGGTTCAGCTGTCCTGATACACATTCCCTTGGGGATAAGTTGTGACTGCTCGTGACAATTTGTGATCCAAATCTCTCCATGACCACCGGTAATGCTTATGATAGCCACTGGTATGTAAATTTCTTTTGTGAGCCTGATAAACTTTTTACTATCAACAAGAACTTCACAGTTTAACCAGTCATCTGTGTTTGTGACTGCAACTCTTCTCATTGTCAACGGCGGTATTGTCACATTGTCAACGACGAATAACTTCCCAGAAAATTCTGTATTTCTTCAATTTGCAGCTCAGATCTTCCACAGTCAATGGTAGCTTGGGATGCCTGAAGGAAGTCCCATCCGAGGGTGACGTTGTGACTACATTCTGTTAACATGACAAATTCAAACGGCTGCATCCTGTTGTTGATGGTTATTCTTGCGACACAAGTTCCTGCTGGATGGACGTACTTTCCATTTACGACCTTCAGCACAGTTGCCCCCATATCACAGAACATTGTCTTCTTTAGTGAGCAGCGGTAATTATCCTATAATACAGAAAAAGAGGCTCCTGAATCAACAAGTGCTCGGACAGGCTGGTCGTCGATTATGACGTCGATGAGGTTTCCCAACATCTTAGCGACTGTCGTCCATGGAGAATTTTCATCTGCGGCGGCCTCACCTCTGTAGATGGTCGCCTTGCTTAGTTTTCCTGGACGCGGCGGCTAGGGGAGCGGCTGGTACCTCTGTACGGCGACGGTGAACGGCTGGGGCGCGTCAGGGAGCGACCTCGTCTAGGGTACGGCTATGGGCTTCTTCCCATAGGTCGACTGAACTCATCAGCAGGTGACTGCCTGGGATAGAACTGCTCTGACGGCTGACGTCTTGTGGCAAAATAATCATCGGATACTTGCCTCCTCTCTCTGCAGTAGCGTAAGACATGTGCAGGCCGTCCACAGTGGAAACACAGTGGTGTGTTGTCTTCTGTCCTCCAGACGTCTGTTCTTCTGTGGGGTGTCATGGTTACCGGGGGAGTTGGCTGTGGTCGCGTTGGCCGGTTCATGGGCTATCGTTTGGCGGCTGCAGCGTAAGTCATAGCAGGGCGACGCCAATCTTCACGTCGGGTGCAATTGACGGGGCAGACAGAAGCTAATGTTTGAAATACCTCGTCCTCTGCGGCATCGGCTCCCTCATGACTTACAGGGCTCACATCCATGGCCATAATCTGATGCTCGCTCGGCCTAATAGTCCCGGCTGCCATGCACTGTTGTAATTCTTCTCTCACGATTTGTCGTGTGAGAGAAGCGAAGTCATGCTGGTCTTCCACAATGGCCATAGGGACTACATTTGGGAGTCTGTCATACTTCTTGCGTCCAACCCTCCTTTGTTGCATCTCTTCAATACACTGGCACCACTTGATGAATTCTTCTGTCATAGCGATGTCTTTTATCAGAAGAGCTTGGTACATATCTTCTGCAATTCCCTTCATCAGGTGCGTGATTTTGTCCGCCTCAGTCATGTTCAGGTTGACTATGTTACACAGGGCCAAAACATTCTGTATGTACGATTGTGTCGGCTCACCATGTCGTTGGGCTCGGTTCATCAGTTGTTCTTCTGCCGTGCAGATTTGTCGCTGGTGGTCTCCAAACATCTTCTTAAGTTCCTCCTGGAACGTCTCCCAGTCATTCAACTTGGCTTCGTTGTTTTCGAACCATTGCTGGGCTGTTCCGTTCAGGTAGAAATAGGCATTGGCCAAGCACATCATATGATCCCAACTGTTGTACTTGGCGACTCGGTCGAACCCTTTTAGCCATTTGTTGGGGTCGTGTCCAGCATCTCCAGAGAACACCGATGGGTGTCTGATGTGCAGATGGCTTATTGCTGGTTTCGTCTCCATCGTTCTTCTGATAATACGGACTCGATGTATCCCTTGTATTCCAGTTCCAGTCCGATAAGCGACAGCTTTTACGTTGCCTAATCGGATCCACGGTGATGCAGATGTTGCACAGTGTACCCAGCGCCTCCACCAAACAATGTCGAGTTGAAATGGAAACAGGCTGGACTTCGAAGGCAACTAAACACAGCATTTATACTGAAAGCACATTTATTACGAACTCACCATACATGCAGCACTGACTGCCTCTCAGGCAGAGTGCTCTGCTATTTATACATAGACAGAATTTTCCAGAAATTAGAAGAACAGTTAACATAAGAAACAAGTAGAATTTACAAGTGAACATAAGAAAGCTGTAGAACCTTCTGGAATTGTTAATTACAAAGAAATAAATTTTTTGCCGGTGGGCAGGTTGAACCGGCGACCTTCTGCACCGCAGCCCGTGACGCTATCCCCTGCGCCACGTCGGCAGTCGGTGTTCATCGTCTCTCGTGGCAATATTCTTTCCACCTTGCAGCATTCCATTCTTCACTCAAAGCTGGGTTTCCTTGTGAGTTCGTCATTTGTCTGTCTTATTCTCCTGTAAGCGGTATCTATACATTCTTCTACAGAGTTGCATTTACCCTCTAGCCACTCATTCTTAGCCATTTTGCCCTTCTTGTCAATCTAATTTAGTTGTCTGTACTCCCTTTCTCCTCCTTCACGTACTGAATTTTTACATCTTCTCCTGTCATCAATGAAATTTGTGTGATATCCAATGAATTGTTTTGTAGGCCTTGCCTTTTCCACCTATTTGATCCTCTGCTGCCTACACTAGTACATATCTCAAAGCTACCCATTCATTTTATTTTCTCCCATTTCTGTCAGTTGTTGACTAAAGCTCCCTCTGAAACACTGAAGAACTACAGGTTCCTTCAATTTGTGGAGGTTACTAGGACTAGTGGAGCCCAATAACCTCGCACTTTACAGTACAAAACCTTTAGTTGATGTTGTCAACACAGCAAACAATCACTAACTAAATTAAACATGGAGGATGATACAAGAAAAGCAAAAACCAGATTGTCATGTAGATAAAATACTTTAGTGGCTAGCAACACTCATATTAGTGGCTAGCACCGCCACACAGCCCCCCACAGTACTCTGTAGTACTCCTGAGAGCTATGGGGGGGGGGGGGGGGGAGGAAGAGTCACAAGCACTAGTAGATAAACATGCAGAGGGCATCGCAACATGGTGAGTTCTATTGTCCCATCCGGTAGTACAGGAGGGGACATACAGTAGGGCTCAAACAAAGAAATCCTGCAATCTAGGGGGCAGCATGACTTGTCGCGAGAGTTGCCGGCTCGAGAAGGAGCCACAAACTGGAACTATGACTAGTACAGTGCTCGACGGGAGCAGGAAGGCCCGACCCTTGGAAGGAATGGAATTACAAATCAGCTGGAAACATTTCATAAGCTCACATTTAGTGGACGACATGCATGTAATGAATAGGTTATAGTAGCACACACACCACGACAGAGTTGTGAGTGTTGGGGGAACAGGGAAGGAGAACTGATGCTCAGGTTCGGAGGGGTGAAGGGGACGAGAGAATCTTCTAAAGGGGGAGGATAGAGAGGAGAAAGAGGATTTAAGGTGGTGCATGACCTGAAGGCAAAAGAGAGGGGGGTAAAGTTCAGGAAGGAGAGGGAGGGGGAGCCTCAAACGAGGACAAAGAAGAAGACGGAGCCTTGACCTCGGGAGGGGAAACAGGATCAAGTTGCGCAAGTTTCAGGCAATTGATGGAGATGGCGGAAGGTTTGTCATTGAGAAGGATGGTGTAGGTCTTCACTGCATGAAGGAGGACAGGATAAGGACCAGAGTAAGGGGGCTGTAAGGGCGGACGGACAGTGTCATCACGCTAGAATATAAACTCGCAAGTCTGCAAGTCCGAAGCTACCCTTATAGGCGGAGGAGAGTGGCTGGCAGGAAGGGAAGCGGAGGCCACAGCACAGATGTGGTGGACTCGGTCTACCAGGGAAGGGAGATCCTTGACTGAGGGAGGTGGGAACGGGGCGACAAGCTCGCCCTTTAAGGTGAGTTGTTGCCCGTACACAAATTCTGCAACAGTGCCACAGAGGTCCTCCTTGTAGGTCGAACGCAGGCCAAGGAGGACCAGAGGAAGAGTGTTGAGTCAAAGTCAGCCGTGGCAGCAAAGGAACGTTTTTTAGGGCCCAGTGTCACAGCTCCACCAGCCGTTGTTCTGCAGATGATAGGCAGTGATATGGATCTGGTGAATGCCACAAAAGTGACAGATATTGGTGAAAAGGGCACTCTCGAATTGGCGACCCTGGTCAGTTGTGATGACTGAGGGGCAGTCAAAGCAAGCAAACCAGGTAGATATAAAAGCATTAGCAACGAACTTGGCAGTTATATTGAGCAGAGGTGTGGCCTCCATCCTCCTCGTGGTGTGGTCGATGATGGAAGGGTTGTACCAGTACCCGTTGACCGGCAGAAGAGGACCAGCAAGATCTAAGTGGACATGCTGGAATCTGCCAGATGGAGGAGGGAATGAACCAAGCGAGGGGCAGTGTGAAAAGAGACAAGAGCTGGCTCAGGCCTGGCAATCCCACCTCATGTCACGCCAAACAAAATGCTCACACACCAGGCTTGTCGAGGCTCTGACACCTGGATGTCCAAGCTCGTGCAACGTTTGGAAAATAGGATGTTGAAGAGAGGGGGCAATGAAGGGATGGAGTTTGCCTGTCGAGTCATCACACCATACCTCACCAGTGATGCCCCGAAAGGTGGTGCAGATGGGATGTAGGGAAGAGGAAGGGTCGGAGACGAGAGCAAGGAGATCATCGTCAGTGAATTGCAGGGTGGAAAAGTTAGACAGATCGATTACAGTAGAGACAGCATCGATCCAAGAGAGGAAATCTGCCACTACATTTTCCATTCCCTTGAGGTAACGCACATCCGTGGGGAATTGCGAGATGTAGTCAAGGTAGTGGAAGCACGTAGGGAGCTGGACAGGCATGGCCAAGTTCTGCATGGAAATGCTTAATGCCGTTGTAGATTGCAAGAAGTTTGCTGTCAAAGACTGAGTACTTGCATTGTGCGTTGTTTAATTTTTTGGAAAAGAACTGCAAGGGAGAGATTACACCATCGTGAGAGTGGCTGAGAATCGCACCATTAGCAGTATCGCTCACGTCAGTAGTGAAAAAAACTTCTGCGTCAGGATGCGGATGAGCAACTGTGATCGCTCGAGCAAGTTTCCTTGAGTGCATTGAATGATTCGGTCATTTGGTCTGTCCAGTACACCACTTGGTCACCTGACATGTGCTTGCCAGCCAACATGTTTGTAAGGGGGTCTGAACCTCAGCCGCATTAGGCAGGTGCCGCCTATAGTAGTTAATGGTTCTGAGGAACCTACAAAGCTCTTTGTAAGTGTAGGGGCGCGTGATGTTCTGCACTGAGTTAACCTTGTCAATGAGTGGGGGGGAAGGGGATGGGGCTGGAGGGGAGGAAGCCCTCTGACGAGACTGTATACCTGAGGAACTGTACCAAGATTCAGGGGAGATGCAGTTGGCATTTTGTCATCATTCAACTCAATTCCTGCCTTGGCCAACCTGTCAAGAATTCTGTGTAGCACACACGTTTACAGAGTTGGTACAGTGGATGAAACTGTGGGTGTCATAGGATGGATTGTTGTATGAAATGTTCACAGGATGCACTGAGTGAGGCAGCTGAACCGGTACAGAGGTGGGGGGGAGGGGGGGGGGGCAAGCTGCCGAAGATGAACCTGCACAAGGAGGAGCACTCGCACAGTTAACACAATGTTCAGCACAAACACAGGTGCAGTAACAAGGCTGGTGAACTTCATAAGGTACACTTTGATGCACAGCATTCAAGGAGGCAACAGTTCGTAGTCCACCTGGCCATAGGAGGCTGGGTGCATGACCTGCAGAGTGATACACTGGAGTACCCATTGTGGCGGCAGGTAGTTGCACATTTGAAATTTTCATGAATTCCATGTTGCCGCTGGCATTGTCCGAAGCATGAAAGAGCTGAGTGTGCTCAAACGATGGAGTGGCATAAAAAGCAGCACTCGAAAGCATCTGTGGAGTGACAAAGCAAGAGTCAGTATGGGAGTGTTGGCATACTGAGCGTGAGCGGATTACAGTCAAAGGAACATGCTGAAAACCATGGGACAACACTGTACTGGATGTGTAGAACTATTTTAGTACTAGGTCACCACTGTGGAGGTTATGAGGGGCAGTGGAGCCCAATGACCACACAATTTACAGTACAATACCTTTATTCGATGTTGCCAACACAGAAAACAATCACCAACTAAATTAAACATGGCAGATGATACAAGAAAAACAAAAACCAAAGCTTGTCATATAGAGATAATGCTTGGTTTGTGACTATGGTCAATGACCAGAGAAACAAATACTTGCATTGGTGACTAGTGCCGCCACAAATTTATCCAGGTCCCATCTCCTTATTTTCCCGCCTTTCTGCAGTTTCTTCAGTTTCAGTCCACAGGTCATAACCAATAAGATATGGTCAGAGTCTGTATCTGCCCATGAATATGTATTAAATTTTAAAACCTGGTTTGGAAATCTATGTGTAACCATTATAAAATCTACCTAATACCTAGTGGTGTCTCCTGGTTTCTTCCATGTATAGAACCATCTTTCATGATTCTTAAACCAAGTTTTTGTTATGATTAAATTATGTTCCATATAAAATTCTACCAGATGGCTTCCTCTTTCTTTCTTTCCCCCCAGTCATTCTTCACTTACTGTTTTTCCTTCCCTTCCTTTCCATAGTACTGAATTTCAGTGTCGCATACAATTAAGTTTACCTCTCCATTAACTGTTTTGGTAATTTCCTTTACGTCCTCACACATTTCTTCAATCTCACCCTCTTTGGCAGAGCTGGTTGGCATATAAACTTGTACTACTGTCATCAGTGTTGGCTTCATATTTGTCTTGACTACACTAATGTGATCACCATGCTGTTCATAATAGTTTACCCACTTTCCTATTTTCTGATCCGTGATTAGACCTACTCCTGTAATACCCCAACTGATTTTGTATTTGTAATCCTGTACTCACCTGACTAGAAAGCCTGTTTACTTTTCCACCAAACTTCACTAACTCCAATTGTATCTAACTTCAACTTATCCATCAACCTTTCTTAAATTTTCTAACCTACTTACTGAATTAAGTAATCCAACATTTCACACTCCAATCTGTAGACTGCCAGTATTGTATTTTCTGATGACAACATCTTCCTGAGTAGTGCCCACCTGGAGATCCAAATAGGGTACTATTTACCTCCAGAATATTTTACCTGAGAGAATGCCATCACATATATTCATACAGTAGAGCTGCATGTCCTCAGGAAAAGAAGTTCCCCCTTGCTTTCAGCCGTTTGCAGTAACTGTGTGGCAAAGCCACATTAGCTGATGTTACAAGCCAGCTCAGTCAATCATCCAAACTGTTGCCCCTGTAACTACTGAAAAGGCTACTGCCCCTCTTTAGAAACCACAAGTTTGTCTGGCCTCTCCACAGATACCCCTCCACTATGGTTGCACCTACAGTATGGCTGTTTGTATTGTTGAGGTATGCAAGCTACCCCACTTTGGCAATGTCTGTGGCTCATGGAGGTGGGAAATCAACGTAGTAGAATACAAGAGATGAAAATAATAGCAAATCATCAGAGGCCCAAACAGTAAAAAGTCAAGGTCTTGTAGAAATCCTCGAATATTGAAGGACTTGCCAATAGAAATATAAATTGATGAAAATAGAAAAAATAAAAATGAACTAGACAAAAGGGAATGTAAATGGCTAAGAAATGAGACTTCCAAGAAATTCAGAATAGCTAAGCAGGAGTGGCTAGGTGAGAGTTTCCCAAAGTGTGTTTCGTGATTTGCTGGTTTTTGCATGAGTGAATAAGTTTCCATAAAAAAACTGTTAACAGTATAGTAGTCTTAGCCTACATTTCTTCCTTACTTTCATTAATTTTGATTATGTTTCTGTGTTATTAGTTATGGGTTAAAATTAAAGTAATCAGCAAATAAAATATTTTTCATCATTTAAAAAAAAAATTGTTAAATAAATAAGATGTTCCATTACCTCTGGAATACTTTACCCAAGAGGATACCATCATGGTATATTTATACAGTAAACCTGTATTTCCTCAGGAAAAGTAAAGACTGAAGTTTCCTCTTGCTTTCAGTCATTCACAGTAACTGTATGACAAAGGCACATTAGCTGATGTAACGTCAGCTCAGTCAATCATCCAGACTGTTGCAACTGCAACCACTGGAAAGGCTGCTGCCCCTCTTCACAAACCACAAATTTGTCTAGTCTCTCCACAGATACCCCTTGCTGTGACTGCACTTACTGCATGGCTCACAGGCTGTTGTATTTTTTGGAAGGTAACTGTAACTTTGACAGATTATTCAGTGTATGGTAACGTCTTACTGTAGTTAAGGTCTGAACGTGTTTAGCTTCAGATAACAATATGTACAGGCCATGCAAAACTAGTCATGAGATGAAAAATATATGAATTGTTGGACTTACAAACAATGTTTAACAGACCGCAGGTTCTTTTACTGGAAACTGACATTAAATAAGTGGTAAAGTTAAACAGTGGGGATTAATGATTACTTGAAGTCCAAAATGAAGCGTAATGGCACCCAAAAATCATGCTATGACAAGAAATGCAGTAATTACGTGATTACTTAGGATAAGGAAAGACTCATAAATTAAAGCCTGTACACAGATTTGGGGATTAAGTATGGGGGATGATTATTTGAAGAAAGACAGTCCTTATTTGCTCACATTTACATGTTTAATGTAGGTCTTGAGAAAAGAGAGGTATCCTAACTCAATAAAAGCTGAACAGTGAAAGACGAGGACTGCTTGCATTCTTCTTCCAAGCAGTAGATGAAAGTTGAAAAATGAAAACAGAAACTGGGCAAAGGTTTATTTTGAAAGGATAATGACGTCAAAAGTGACAAGCACTGCTGTTATCTTTGAAAAATCATGTTTATTACTAAAAAATAGAATGTATAAAACAGCAGTTATCGTGTCTTACTATGTTAAAGATGAAGTTTACTTACCAAGCGAAGGAGTACAGGTATGTGAAACTAACATAAATAAAACACTTGGTTCATAAAACCATCCATTCTTGTGGACACGTGACCTTACGTTGGCATGTATGAAAAAATTGTTGAAATGTCTTGGTCGCAGTTAGCTTTATTTCATGACGCGTTTCGAGAACATCATCATCAGACTGTGGTACAAAAGAAGAAAATTACATTTTTGGATGTATATAGGACGTAATAATGATATCTATAAGGAGTATAAACCATATTAATACATGTATACTTACAAAAGATTTTAAAAAACGATGGGAATTACACCATCTTGGTATAGATTCCTGATTACAAATTTAAAATACCATCGTGGATGTCTGGTGAAGGTGTTCAACCAGACTTACATGCTCAACTGTGGTGAGAGGGGGGAAACACCGTAACAGGTAACCTAGGCCCCATTCGCCACCAGATGGCGCAGGGTTGGCATTGAAAGTTACGTGAATAAAGCTATACATAAAACATCTTGGGCATACTATACTGTGTGCAGTCATAGAAACTGTGAAAGTTGCGTGAATAAAACTACACATAAAACATCTTGGGAACAATATACTGTGAGCAGTCATAAAAAATGTGAAAGACATTTCTACGAAAATGTGTTAAGTCATATAAAAATATATATATAACCGTGAAAGACATTTCTACAAAATGAGTTAAGTCATATAAAATTATACAAAACACCAATTCAAGCACATCAAAACCATTAACGGGACAGGGCGCACGACAAGGGAGGCGTGGGAGGGCCAAAGGATAGGATTTGGCGTTGCCAAATACAGCACAAAACACATGACAAATGTTAAAAAATACGCATCCCGGCCACTGCGACGTTACAGTGACACAGCCGCTCATCACAGGCTACAAGCTAACATTGCAGAATAATCTTTCACAAGTACCAGGTAGAAAATTATATGAAGGGGCAATATGTCATATAACATTTATATATGTCATATAACATTTATATATTTTAAACCTTGATTGTACTCATATTGTCGGACTTTGTTAGTTGTCTAGACATCATGGCACATAAATGTTATATGACATATTGCCCCTTCATATAATTTTCTACCTGGTACTTGTGAAAGATTATTCTGCAATGTTAGCTTGTAGCCTGTGATGAGCGGCTGTGTCACTGTAACGTCGCAGTGGCCGGGATGCGTATTTTTTAACATTTGTCATGTGTTTTGTGCTGTATTTGGCAACGCCAAATCCTATCCTTTGGCCCTCCCACGCCTCCCTTGTCGTGCGCCCTGTCCCGTTAATGGTTTTGATGTGCTTGAATTGGTGTTTTGTATAATTTTATATGACTTAACTCATTTTGTAGAAATGTCTTTCACGGTTATATATATATTTTTATATGACTTAACACATTTTCGTAGAAATGTCTTTCACATTTTTTATGACTGCTCACAGTATATTGTTCCCAAGATGTTTTATGTGGTGTTTTATTCACGCAACTTTCACAGTTTCTATGACTGCACACAGTATAGTATGCCCAAGATGTTTTATGTATAGCTTTATTCACGTAACTTTCAATGCCAACCCTGCGCCATCTGGTGGCGAATGGGGCCTAGGTTACCTGTTACGGTGTTTCCCCCCTCTCACCACAGTTGAGCATGTAAGTCTGGTTGAACACCTTCACCAGACATCCACGATGGTATTTTAAATTTGTAATCAGGAATCTATACCAAGATGGTGTAATTCCCATCGTTTTTTAAAATCTTTTGTAAGTATACATGTATTAATATGGTTTATACTCCTTATAGATATCATTATTACATCCTATATACATCCAAAAATGTAATTTTCTTCTTTTGTACCACAGTCTGATGATGATGTTCTCGAAACGCGTCATGAAATAAAGCTAACTGCGACCAAGACATTTCAACAATTTTTTCATACATATAAATAAAACACACACGTAAATGTAAGCTTTTGCAACCATTTGTTGCTTCTTCAGGCAAAGATCAAGGAAGGAGAGGGAAAAGGAAAGGATGTGGGTTTAAAGGAACAGGTCAGGAGTCATTCCAATCCCGGAAGAGGAAAGACTTGTGGTGTTGTGGTATTCAGTCCAGAGACTAGTTTGACGCAATTCTTCACAATACCTTATCCTGAGCAAGCCTCTTCAACTCCACAGAAGAACAGCAACTTACATCTGTCTGCATCTGCTTACTGTATCCATCTCTTGGTCTTCCTCTGTGGTTTTTATCCCAAACACTTCCCTCCAACACTAAATTCAAAATTCCTTGATGTCTAAGAATGTGACCTACCGATCGATCTCTTCTTTTAGTCAAGGTATGCCAGAAATTCCTTTTTTCCCCAATTCTCTTCAGTACCTCCTCATTAGTTATGTGATCCACCCACCTAATCTTTAGCATTCTTCTGTAGCACCGCATTTCAAAAGCGTCTATCCTCTTCCTGTCCGCACTGTTTATCGTCCATATTTCACTCCCATGTAAGGCAACACTCCACACAAATGTCTTCAGAAAGAACTTTCTTAGGCTTAAATCAATATTCGATATTAACAAATTTCTCTTTATCAAGAACGCTTTTCTACCCATTGCCATTCTGCATTTTATATCCTTTGTACTGTGACCATCATTTGTTATTTTACTGCCCAAGTAACAAAACTCATCTACCTCCTTTATTGTTTTGTTACCTAATCTAATTCCTTCAGCATCATCTGATTTTCTTAGATTGCACTAGTTTTGCTCTTGTTAATGTTCATCTTATATGCACCTTTCAGCACACTGTCCATTCCATTAAATTGCTCTTCCAGGTCTTTTGCTGTCTCTGACAGAATTACTATGTCGTCAGCAAAACGCAATGTTTTTAATTCTTCACCCTGAACTTTAATTGCTTCTCCAAATTTCTCCTTGCTTCCTTTATTACCTTTGGGGGAAAAGGATAGGTAAACAAACACACACACCCACACACACAGACATATTTGCCTTGGTGTGTGTGTGTATATGTGTGTGGGTGTGTGTGTGTTTGTTTACCTATCCTTTTTTCCCAAAGGTTAGTCTTTCCTCTCCCGGGATTGGAATGACTCCTCCCCGCTCCTTGATTTGATTCTTTCAGGGAAGCCAAAACAGTCTTGGTCTAACCCGCCACTGCCCGCACCGAAACTAAGTTTATTGTGCGGTATCGCTCCCTGTATGTCTAGTAAAGCCAACCAATGCCCTTGAACAGTGCAAGGAGTCCCTTTACCAGTTCTTTATTAGACACAATTTCTTCGGGTCTGGTTGTCCCAAATGTTCTGTGCCTTTTACTCTCCAATGCAATGCATTCGAAGATCAGATGTGATGCAGTTTCATCACCGTCATCACAGATTCTACATTTAGGGTCCTCTTCTGTTATTCCCATTGTGTGTAGGTGTTTTTTGAAATTCCCATGGCCTGTCAGCAATCCAACCATGAGTCTAATCTCTCTCCTGTTCAGACCCAGGATTGCAGAGCTTCTTTTAAAACAAGGCTTTGGCATCATTACCTTGCCATGTTTTTGTTGATGGACTTTGGTCCAATATTCTACATGCTGTCTTCTGAGCCAGTTACGTAGCTCCAATTTAATCATTGTCTTGGTGATTGTCAGGACAGGTTCCGGTCCAATAAATGGAGTCTCTGCCCCCATCCTGGCTAATCTGTCAGCATGTTCATTGCCACTGATCCCTGAGTGGCCAGGGACCCACAATAGGTTTACTCTATTGCTTTCCCCTAGCTCCACCAGAACCCTGTGACATTCTGCAACAATTTTAGACCTTGTTGTAGGAGCTGCCAGTGATCTCAGGGTTGCCTGGCTGTCTGAATAGATATATATGCTACAATCTTTGTAGCACCTACGCAAATTCTCCTCCACACATGCCCTGATGGCAGTGATTTCGGCCTGGAATACTGAGGCCAGTTTCCCTAGAGAGATGACGCCCTCCAGTCTTGGCTGCACCCCGTATACCCCGGCCCCAATGCCGTGGTCTGACTTTGACCCGTCAGTGAACCAGACAATATCCCCCGTACGGTGTTGAACTATTTTCTCCCACTGCTCCCTACTTCCAATTGTTATACTGAAAGGCTTGTTGAAGCAGTATGGGGTTATAATATAGTCGGTTGGCATTTCCCCAACCTTTCCTATATTTACCTCACTCACTATTTTAGTGTGTGATTCTGGATATCCCAAAGAGTTCCAGTTGTTGACAGATTTGAGTCTGTAGGCACCAGCTGCCGCCTCCATCTTGACCCAAAGGTGTAATGGGGGCATATCCAGCATGGTTTCCATCCCAGCAGTTGGTGTGCTGCTAATTCCGCCTGTTATGGCTAAGCAGGCTAGTCTCTGCACTTTACCAAGTTCCTTAGCAGCAACCTGCTGTTCTACCCACCCGTTCCTTTAAACCCACATCCTTTGCTTTTCCCTCTCCTTCCCTGCTCTTTGCCTGAAGAAGCAACAAATGGTTGCGAAAGCTTGCATTTATGTGTGTGTGTGTGTTTTATTTACGTTACTGTCACATACCTGTGCTCCTTCGCCTGGTGAGTAAACTTCATCTATTTTTTATATACAGTAAAATGTCTATTAACGGACACTTCCCAATAGCAGACTCCTCTCAATATCAGACATTTTAAAATTCCCATGCAAAATTATTCCGAATAGGGGACATTCTCAATAATGGACACGGACACCGTAATATGTCCCCCCAACAACAATCAAAACTTCCAAATAACGGACAGCGTGAAAGAATCAGTGCACTCTTGTGTGTCAAATGTCTGAGTGTCGTCAATTCTAACATGTGTCGGTTGAAGATTTAGCGTGTTTCTTGTTCATATTGCGTGGTTTCATAGCATTGACATCTATTGGAGCTTCCTGGAATTACAGTACATACAGTATTGGTTCATGCCACGCAGAAACAATGAGAGTGCGGCGCCAAAACACTATCCACCTGTTGTTGGTAAATCAGACAAAGCCAAGCGTTCAATAGTAGACTCACTGTTGTGTTGCAGCTTAGGCTTGGGTATGACAGGGGAGAGGCGATGGGTGTATCAAATGTTTTCATCTGATGACTGCCACTGCCTGGTTTCAAAAGTCACAAGCTTTGTCTAATGTGTCTTAAGTGTTTTCAATTTGAAGTTTTGTTCTTGTGCTACATGCTTTAAAATGCCCAGAGATAAAAGTGGCCAAATACTAAAAAAGAATCAGTCGAGTGCTGGTAAAAAAAAAGATGATAATAATAATAAACCCTGACTACGAGCAAGAAACGAAAAAAGAATGTGATCTCTTTGTAATAAAAGCTTCACACTTTGCAGAAAATTGATGCCGGTGAGCCACCCGCGAAATTTGCTGCAGATTTGAATGTCAGTATGAGTCCGATTACTGATTGAAAAACAAATTGATCAGATATTTAAACATTCTGTTCCATTGAAGCGTCAAGCAGTGCAATTAAATCTCAAAGAAGAATTCTCAGTTAGAAGAGGCTTTATTTTTGTGGCATGAACAAATAAGAGCCATAGGCGTGCCAATTTCAGGTCCTCTACTTCATCACAAAGCGATGACTTTTTATGAGCTCATTGAAGGAAAGGACTAAGAATTCCTCAGAAATTATGGCTGGCTGGATCGGTTCAAGAAGCGAAGTGGCATTCGCACGTTTAACAATCATACTTAGCGGTATTGATGCAATTCAATGTGTTTCACACATGAAAACAGGAGACTTTAGTTTTATCAGAGATTTTCATTATCCGAACCAGCCGCCATACCGATCATTTCGGATATACGGTAGTTTACTATTTTGTAATTTATCCTTTTCTTAACAGCGGACAGTTTTATTTTCCCCATTGGTGTCCGTTATTCAGAAGTTTTACTGTACATTTTTCCAGCTAGGAATTTTTCCTCTATAATCTTACTATATTAAAGCATGCATATGAACAGGGATAAATGCATTGCTTTCACAGTATCAGTATATTACAGCAGAATACACAAATAAACAGGGCATATCTGCCTTTGAGGCAATTTATGGATGCCCTATTAATTCTCCATTTGAATGAGATAAGTTATTCCTTGGTGTAGACCTTCAAGAGGTGAAGAGCCAGCTCACCAATTGAAAGCCATCTGGAAGAAGGTGCAAAAGAAAGAAGAATAGAGCAACTGACTGTAAACTGCAGTGTGCAAACAAAATAGCCACTAACTCCTCCCCCCTCCCCACCCCACCCACTTTATTAGCCTGTGTATTAGGAAAATTGTTGGGCAATACTATCATTGAGAAGTAAAGAAATAAAAAAAAATCATCCCTTTGTTATAGGACTCACTTGAGGTTGTGCATCTGACATAAGGTATAAACATTTTTATGGATTATGATAGAGGGATTGGTGTTGTTAAGTGTTCTTTTTGCCTGTTCACCTATAGAAACATTGGAAAACTGTTGTTGTTGTTGTGTTCTGGCCTTCATTCTGCAGATCGGTTTGATGCAGCTCTCCATGCCACCCTGTCCTGTGCAAGTCTCTTCATATAAGAATACGTTTGGCAACCTACCTACTTTTGAATCTGCTTGGTCTCCCTCCGCAATTTTTACCCCACACACTTCCTTCTAATGAAAAGTTGACAATTTCTTGATGTCTCAGAATGTGTCCAACCAATCTATCCATTATCTTAGTCAGGATATGCCAGAAACTCCTATTCTTCCTAATTCAGTTAAGCACCACCTCATTAGTTACGTGATATACCCATCTAATTTTCATCATTCATCTGTAACACCACATTTGAAAAGCTTCTCTCATCTTTTTGTCTGAACTCCTTATCGTTCACATTTCACTCCCATACAATGCTACACTCCAGATAAATGCTTTCAGAAAGGACTTCCTAACATTTAAAGTAATATTGGATGGAAACAAGTTTCGCTTCTTTAGAAACGCTTTTCTTCCCATAGCCATTCTGCATTTTATATCTTCTTTACTTCGGCCATCAGAAGTTATCTTGCTACCCAAATAACAAAACTCATCTACTTCTTTTATTGTCTCATTACCTAATCTAATTCCTTCAGCGTCACCTGATTTTCTGACATTCCATTCCATTCATTCATTTTGTTTTACTCTTGTTAATGTTCATCTTATATCTTCCTTTCAAGACACTGGCCATTCCATTCAATTGCTCTTCCATGTCCTTTGCAGTCTCTGATAAAATAACTATGTCATCGGCAAACCACAAAGTTTTTATTTCTTCCCCTGAACTTTAATTGCCTCTCCAAATTTCTCCTTGCATTCCTTCACAACTTGCTGAATGTACAGATTGAACAACATTGGGGAAAGGCTACAACCCTGTCTTACTCCCTACCCAACCTCTGCATCCTTTTCTTGCCATTCAACTCTAATAACTGCTGTCTGACTTCTGAAGCTTTCCCGGCATACTTTTTCATCCAGTAACTTTCGGGTGTGCAGCCAGATCCCATCGTCATTCTGACACGATATTTCGGCCGTATTTATAGTGGTTCTTGCGCATGCCACAAGTGCTGGTATCATTTTGTGCATGCATTAGATATACTTCTCGACAAATAAAGAAGGCCATGTACAACTACAATAACAAGAATCAACACGCAGAGGACACTGATGACAATTACAAATCAATTGCTTTCCTTCCTTTTGCTGGAAATGTGTCCTCCAAAAGAGGCAGGTTTCTTACGAGAAATAAAATCAAGGTTATCTTCCAACCACCTGCGAAAAGTTTGGCCATAGTAGGATCCGTCAAAGATGATCTGCAACTGAGAAAATCGGGTGTTTACAAGATCCCCTGTGAGTGTGACGCTGCATATATGGACCAGACAATACGATCTGTACAGGAACAATGTGTAGAACACGAAAGACACACCCGTCTACTCCAACCATCAAAATCAGCAGTAGCAGAACACTGAATTTCCATGGAACACACAATGGAATATAGTAAAACTAAAACTTTAACTCCAGTCTCCAGTTTCTGGGATTCACTTATTAAAGAATCGGTGGAAATTCGTGTTGCCGACAATATTATAAATCGTGACAATGACTTTCAGCTTGAAAAAAAATTGGAATCCTGTGATAAATATCATCCAGTACAGCTTAATCAACGTCATCAATTGATTATCAATGATTAGAAGACTATTGCTCTTCTACCACCAAGGGTAGCACATACAACTCGGCTGTATCGCGTATGACACCATCTAATGCATGCACAAAATGATACCAGCACTTTTGGCATGTGCAAGAACCACTATAAATACCACGACTGCACCTGGGCTCTTCAGTACTTGTTACTCACCTGAAGATGGGCGGACATTTCCAGGCCGAAAAATCGTGTCAGAATGACGATGGGATCTGGTCGCACACTTGAAAGTTAATGGATGAATTGCTGTCTGGTTTCTGTATAGGTTGAATATAACTCTGCGCTTCCTGTATTTTACCTTTGATACCTGCAGAATTTGAAAGAGTGTATTCCAGTTGTCACTGTCAAAAGCATTCTCCAAATCTACAAACACTAAAAAAGGAGGTTTTGCCTTTCCTTAGCCTATTTTCTAAGATAAGTTGTAATGTGAGTATTGCCTCGCATGTTCCTACATTTCTCCTAAATCCAAACTGATCTTCCCCGAGGTTGGATTCCACAAGTTTTTCCATTCATCTGTAAATAATTCATGTATTTTGCAACCATGACTTATTAAACTGATAGTACTGTAAGTTTCAGATTTTTCTGCACTTGCTTTCTTTGGAATTGGAATTATGATATTCTTCTTGAAGTTGAAGGTAATATTGAAAAACTACTGATTTGTATTTACCTGCTTTTGTAATTTCACATGTGCTACTTTGCATTCCTTTTTTCATATTCATACCTATGCCTAATATAAGTGCTTTGTTGTGAGTAGATTTAACACATTGTGGATAGCACCTGAGCTAGACTTGTTCAGTGGCAGTTAGTTAGGGGGTCAGTGCCTAAGTCTGACTCGTGCAATCAGGGCCGTCTTAAGCCATGCAAGGGCCCCTGGGCATTCAACATTTTGGGGCCCTTAAAAAACTACATGAATGCATCAGAATGGTGTACATTTATTTAGTGACTTAATTGGTTAAAATATTACAAACCAAATACTTATGATTAGTTCCAAAAATTAGTCTTTCATTCAAATTAATGATTTCGAGAATACAAAATATACTTTTTTTTATGTATCTTTGTAATCTGGCACACAGATTAGGGGACCCTACAACAAAACAGAATTTTCCTTTGAATGAACTAATCAGAATGATGTACATTTGTTTAATGAATTTAATGGTTATTATCATTAGAAATACACAAATAAAAGAAAAGTGATTACTGCTATGCAAATAGGACTTACATTGCTGTTAAAGGTTTCTTTCGGGATTTCTGAAATGCAAAATCTTCTATTATGTCTTCAAAGTCCAACTGTTGAAGGGTGTCACTTTCTATGCACAGACTGATAATTTAGTAAGTCGTTTCTGAGGCATAGTTGTTTGTAGTCCATTTTTTATTCTCTTTAAGTGGGAAAAGGAACGCTCTCCACTGCAATTGGTTACCATTAGACAAAGAAATATCTGGGTAGCAACTTCTACATTCAGAAAGGTTTCTTCTATTTTATCTGCTTTTATTAAAGTATGTAAGCACGATATACTTAGCTCTGGAGATTCATTTGGAAATGTTTTCAAATATTGTTTTAAATGAAAACATTCTGATATGAGTTCATCAGCATTAACGTCTTCATGATGAAATTCTGTTTCTCAACTGTTCAGAATCGATTTGTTTTATCAGAGAAAGGAAACTAAAATGTTTGCTAACTTTCTCATTTGCTTTTGAACGTTGCTTCAAACAAGAATCCAATGTGTTGATTATAGACAGAAAAACTTCTACACAAAATACTTCTTTGGCACTCAGCTCGACAGTCTCTGACGAATCTTCGGAAAAAATGATATGCTTCCTGCAAATTCTTATCCTTTGGGAATTACCCTTATAGTCAGCACCTGAATTTTTCTCTTTGGCTGAAGATTCATACTGATCGAATCTACTGCGTGCAAAACTGATGAAATCGGAAATAGATGTAAATAGTTTTGTTGCTGAGTGGTTGACTTTTCCTTTTTTACTCTTATGGTCGGCCAACCACAAACATTGACTTCTTTGTTTTATTTCCTTTTGTTGTTAGGTGTCTTTGTGTGATCATGTCTTTTCATTTTGTTTCTTGTCGACTTTGTTGATGTCTTATGGACTCCGTGGGTTTATCCTCCCACTTTGCAAATTTCAACTCAGAGTGCTTTTCGTTCATGTCCACGGTTCTGCTTGTGACGCTTAGTGGTGGAATGGGGGACATAACCATTGCATTTTTGTCCTCCTTAAACATCCCAACAACAACACCATCAACGTCTGTTTGATGGTACTAGTTTGTAAAGTTACATTTGTGTTGTTGATAGTTCTCGAAAGGTCATCCCTTATATCCGTTAGGAGAATGGTCTCGAGTTCTTTCATTTTCTTGCAAAGGCTTTGAGCTTCATTTCTTCTTTCCAATGGGTGACGAGTGTTGCTACTAATTGACTTTAAAGCTTCAAAAATATCATTGTAGCCATTATTCACAGCATTAAGAGAGTCAGCACGAGCAGATCATCTGGTTTCAGAGAGGGATTTCAGAACTTTATTCTTTCAAAACTTTCCAACGATTGTTCGAAGCAGAAAAAAAGGTGAACAATTTTTGGACAAACTGGAAGTAGGGTATTTTTTTTTTTTTTTTTTTTTTTTCCCTCTCTCCAGAAACACATGCAGCCACCTGAACACCTACTAAATTTAATGAATGTGTGGCACATGGTACAGAAAATAGGAAATTCACATTTTTCTTCTATTCTTGCCTGAAGACCGGAATACTTTCCAGCCATATTTGCTGCAGTATCATAGCTACAGTAACATGGAGTATTTTCGTATAATTTGAGTCTATGGCAAGGTAGCATGTATTGTGATTTATATCTTGTGTCATAGTCATGTATGAATGCATTATCTTCAAACAGATGTGAGTTTTTCTGTTCAAAGAGGAGTATTTCGTATATAAAGATTGAAGGTATTGTCATTAAGTCCACGCTTTCAAATAATGGTTTGCATGATTGCCTACTATTTGTTCCTGTCATTGCTCTGATTATTTACTTTTGCAGTTTGAAAATTCTAAGCAGGTTTGTCTTTTCAACACCCCAGAAAATTATTCCATATTTTATAACAGTTATGAAATAAGCATGGTAAACAACGTTCTTCACCTTTAAGTCCATAATTTTGTGTAGTACCCTCAATGCATAAACTAAGCTGTTTAATCTCTTCAGTAAACTGTCCACATGATGAGTCTACGATAAGCTTTTATTTAAAATTATCCCAAGGAATTTTACAGACTTGGCTGTGGTCAGTTCTTTACCTGAGTACTCTATTTGTGATACACATTCAGAAGTTTGTTTGGCCCTGAATTTTATGATTTGGGTTTTTTCCAGATTTAATTTCATGGCATTGTTTTTTATCCATTCTTCAAGTTCTTGTAGAGTTTGTTTAGTGGTCAATGCTAATTTTTCAATGCTTTTGCAGCAGACCACTGCTGTTGAGTCATCTGCATCAAGTATTGTGTCTGTATTTACTTTGCAAGGCATGTCATTTATGTAATATTAGAACAGGGGTGGTCCTAGTATCGAGCCCTGGGGTACGCCTACTTGTATTTCTCTCCAGCTAGAGCAAGTTTTCTCACCCATTTGATTTATCACCACCCTTTGTTGTCTGTTTTTGAGGTAAAAAGAAAACCATCTTATAGAGTTTTCACGGAAGACACACATACCCAATTTTTGAAGCAGTAGCTTATGGTCTACTGAATCGAACACCTTTGTACTTGGTAAATCAGGATAATGGTGTTGTTGGAAGTAACAGACCCAAAAGGTGAGGCTATTTCTCCTGTTAGGTACCCACAGTGAGGTACCTTATGTAGAGGGGTGTGCAGTCCAATTAAGAGTGACTGGAACCTTGGGTATGCAAGCATAGAGCTTGATACTCTAATTTTTGTTGCTGTTTCTTTGGTCCGGCAAGAAGCAATAGAAGTTTTATTTTTTTAACCAATTAATGAATTAAAAAATAAAAATAATAAAAAATCTAGTAAATAAAAGATCTTGGTTCACAGATGTTGAACAACCTAGAGGTGATTTCACTAGCCTCATAACATGCGCTATTTTTGAAGCGAGGTGTTCATTTTCGCACCTTTTCCGAATGCAGTTGAAAGTACTCTCTTACCCTTAATTTGAGATTCTTCCAATATACCTGCATTTATAGAGGGTTATTATGTTTAGAAAGTTACCATCTGTTGAAAGGCTTTAAATCATCATAGTTCCTTCAAACTTAAATAGTTTTGCCTCACACATGTCCATTAAACTCTGAAGCATATTATATAAAATTGAAATATTTGATATCTCAAGTCTGAGGGAGGGATTATGTAGTGTTACATTGAACACTACTACCTTCTTTTACATCGACTTGAGGTATCTACATATTACAGTAATTAAGTAGTTGTTAGGCTGGACCAGAAGAGAAACTGCCGCCAGAATCAATGTTTGTTGCAGATTCTGGGGCCAGCGCACAGTAATCACAGATGACATAGAACATAATACGACGAATTTTATCCATGATTGAGGAATAACACTGGAAAAAACAATTGAATTGTTCTTATTGATTTATATGTATGTTCATGGCACTATTGTAATATTATTCATTCATTCATGGTTTGACTGATGTCCAATGTATGCGACCATAAGGAGAATAAATTGATTTAAGAAGTTTCTCAAGAAAAACGGAGTTCTTCTTTATTATTGACATCTTAAATTAAACAAGTCTCAAGAAGACGTTTATTCATTATGGTTACACATTCTAGTAACCACAGAGGCACAGCTGAGGCTGGATCTCTTAACTAAACTTTTCACAGCAACATTAAAGTTGCGTGCTTAACCCGGCTGAGAGAGAGACTTTTAATATGAAATGTTTGTTTTTGAGGTTTGAAGAAGAGATTTTAAACAGTGGCGAGAATATTTCAATCTGTAAATCGTGAAATAGTATACGATTGCAGATCCATGACGACAAGAAACATTTCAAGTTTGCTTGTAATTTCAGAAGTATATGAAGTGTTTTCTAACTGACCCCCTCCCCCCACTCACAAAATGAAGAAACAAAAAGAAGTCTACCGCTCACAACAGTTTCACTGTAGATGCCGTAAAACTGATCTTGAATCAAATAAAGTTAGCTTTACAGATTTGCGTTTTACTATTTATTCTTTTGTTTGCAAGTCACCCTTAATTCTCTTGCATCCAAAACTAAGCAATCTGTTTTCTTTATCTTGATCTATATAGAAGCAAAAGGACACTCACTCACTGACTAAACACGAAATCTCAAAAACTACTTCACCTATGAAGCTGAGGTTTGGCAGGAATGTAGTTTATAGGTAGAAAACGTCGGGTAAGAAAGTATTTTGTGATAGGTGCATGGCAGAGAATACTTCTCCTACAGACTCACGAAATCTGCAGTTTCATTAAGATATTCACGAATTTTCGCATGCTTGACCTTCAAAACAAGAGGAAGGTCACCGTCTGCCTTAAGTTTCATATGGTGCATGGGGGATGGTAACTTTGCAACATAAAAATGGATCCCTAAATACCTCGGTCGCACCATAACTTGAGAACGACTCAACCGATTTCACAGATTTTTTATTAGTATTATTACTTATGTTATTCTCAGAACAAGAGTTGTTTGAAATAAAACTGGAGTATTTCGGAACAGCAAAGTGCATTTTTCAATATGACCTGACATTTCTATTGCATAGAAATCTATAGTTTTGTTCTGATATTTATGAAATTTTGTACACTCTACTTTAAAAACAAGAGGAATGTCAGTACATGGTGGAGGGTACTTCCGGAATTTTACAAAATGCATAGTACTGCTCCAATCTTTAAGAATTTTTGCACACATGACCTTTAAACCAAAAGGAAGATCACTGGATACATAAATGTTTGCTGGGAGAGGGAATAGTGGAAACGAACAGAGATGGGAGAGAAAGAAAGAAATGGATGCAGAGAGGAGGGAAGGGGATGTGGACCACAAGAGATTAGGACAAACAAACACCCAGGCAACGCCGGGTTTACAGCTAGTATATATATAATTTTCAGTAGTAACCATCGAGTCTGTTTGTTCAACTATTAAAAATCTATTATCTCGAAAACCACATCACCAATTTGCATGGGGTTTTGACAGGCATCTTGAGTGTAACTCTGGACAACACATAGACTTCGTTTCATATAAATCGGATCCTGGGAAAAAAGAATATTGTAATTTCAATTTTTTTTTTTATATACGACCATCATGTCTATCTGTCTCTTTGAACACATTTACCTCCAAAACGTCTAGATGAATTTTCATGGAATTTTTGTATGTAACTTGAGCATATCGTGCAGTTACATAAAGGCTTCAATAATTAATATTGGATCAGAGAAAATAAAGATATTATAATTTAATCATTTGTTTAAAAGGCCATCATGTATGTCTATCTGTTGAGGATAATCTCCAAAAGTACTGCACGAACTTTCATAGGTTTCCACAGGTAAATTGAGAATAGTTTGAGCCTAACATAGGCTTCATTTCACCAAAATCGGATCAGAAGAAGGAAAGATATCGTAATTTGAAGTTTTATGTGTATACTATGCTTATAAGTATGGTGTAGTACAGAAAATCTCCAAGAGTACTATATGGACTATCATGGGCTTTCATAGGTCAACAGAGTACCTTTGGGCAACATATAGGTAAGCTTCATTTAATCAAAATAGGGGAAGAAAAGATATTGTAATTTGTAGTTTCTGGTGTATGCTATGCTTGAATTGCAGCGTAGTATAGAAAAGGTCCGATAGAGGCACTGTTATTACCTAATATACCAAATAACTAATAAATGGCGATGCTGCATTTTTTATTCACATAACTAAGGTATAATACACTGAAAGAAGGGCTACGATTTTCCTTACGGCATCAGTGTGGTGTATTGATGTTCGCAACGTCTGTTGAATCCTTTTTTTAAAATCAGTCACAGACAATGAGGGAAATAATTCTGTGTGTTAATAATGAAATAAATAATTAATGTTGTTCCAATCAGTAAATTAATGATCCCCTAAAGCAAATACTTTGTTGCCAACATTAATATAAATTAATGAAATGCAGCAACCAGTTGCTTGTGGTTATTTATTTTTTTAACTTTAACGACCGGTTTCGGGTGCTTGAGTGCCCTTCTTCTGGTCTCTATACAGACAAACAAGTGCATTGGTATACAATAAGGCTATAGAACGTATAAAAGTCGATTACAGAAATTTGAAGCAGTTTCGAATCAAATCGATTCTAACAAAGATAAGTTCATATAGTGGGATAAAATTAACACTTACATTTTTGTACTGTTGCTTAATAAATATACATGCTAGTGGTGGAATCAACACTAAGTGCAAAGATTATGGAATGAATAACAATCAGCTGCTAACAAAGTGTCTATGGATGAGTAACGATAAATAAGGGAGAAAAAAAAAAGGCTATGGGAAAACAGTAATACTCAAAGTAGTTGAAGAAAAGCATAAATAGAGGAGCAGGTGACTGACAATTCAGTCGCTTAGCAGATTAAAATTCAGTAGTCTAGAAGTACAATGATAAGTGGCGCCATAGGCGGAATATTTCAGAACTACCAGCTGACACAGTAGTAGGATGCTTAGAATGTCACTGTCAGGGCATCTGTCAATATAAAGAATTTGTCATTGTGTCTATGGCTTCAAAATTTAATGCGGATAGATTGATGAAGTGATTATCATACAACAAATAAGTTAAGGATGTGGGTTATAAGTTTTAAGATGCATGAACTAATGTGCAAAGAAATGTGAATGGTTACAGTAATATTAACCTAGTGTTACAATTGGTACATCTAGTCAGACAACTGAAGACAACTTGTTAGGGGTATACCAAAGAGGATAATCATGTAGAACAGATCATGGTGCTTTAAGGTACAATAAGAGTAAGTGGTGGCTGTTATTTTTTAAAATAAAAATAGACTCGTCACTATCAAAGTGGTAGTGACTACTGCATAGTGCAGTTTAACAAGGTGGAGGCATAAAATAACCTATCTTTAATATGAGGTGGGGGGAAGGGGGAGAGGAGGGAATAGTTACCAAAAGTTACAACTGGCATATGTATCCAAATATTTATGGGTGGGGGGGGGGGTTAGAGTGGTAGAAAGTAGTAGATGACTGAGTCAGGTAGAGATGGGGAAGGGAGAGGGGAGGGATTAGAGGTAAGGAACCTGCACAAAGAGGAAGTAACCATGGAAAGTTTGAGGAACCGCGCATAGACATTAGCATGTAAGGCCAGGGGTGGGAGTGAGATGTAAGGGGTGGCGGGAGGGGTAAGTGGTGGTATACTACATAACTGCATTGTGTAGTAAAGTAGAACAGTAGGGTTACATACAGAAATGGGAGTAGGGCTGCAAAAATAGGAAACTGAGATAATTTTAATGTAGTTGTACCATAGAGGAAGAAGAGTATTATGAGAGTGACTTAATGTAGTATGTGGGGGGAGGGGGAATATATTAAATTCTATAGCCTTATTGTATACCAATGCACTTGTTTGTCTGTATAGAGACCAGAAGAAGGGCACTCAAGCACCCGAAACCAGAAACCACAATGCAACTGGTTGCTGCATTTCATTAATTTATAATCTGAACAGTTGCTGAATGGATAAAATACTCCAACATTAATATACTAAACTGCTGCCACTGCAAGTAAAATTTAACAAACAACAATTGCAATTCCATGGAAAGGAAAAAAGTGCTTCATTCCACGAGTATCATTTGAATTCAAAACATAACAATGTTCCTTCGCGTCTATCGGTTTTCATTTACAAAGAATTCTTTGCTAGGAAACATGAATTTATGTTGTTTCCTTTCCGATTTCAGTGTAGTCTTATTACATCTCGAGTCCATTCTGTTCAGAAATGCCTAGAAAACGGCGTAGTACAGTGCAGAACAAATACAGACCCAGTTAGTTATATATTGCACCAAGTTACGTAGTTGGCTCTGCTGCGTTTTTTAAATTTCTTTTCGTTGGATATCCCATAGAACAGCAACAAACTAGTAAAGGTGCTGTAGGTTTTGTAGTGCTGAAAAGAAACAATACACAATCATGTGTGTATTCCTTCAGTAACAGAAGTATTTTGAATTAAGCGCAGCAATCTCATCTCTGCAAATACAAACCAACATTGAACAGTGAAATGCTGATTACAATTTGTATATTCATAGCTTAAAGACATTTATTTGCTTCTTTTGACAGGGAATATTTGAATTTAAAACATAACCACACTCCTTTGTGTCTATCAATGCTCTAATTTACATAAGAATTCTTTGCAAGGAAAATCAAATTTAAATAGTTCCCTTTCTGATTTCAGTGTATCCTCATTACATTTTGAGTGCGTTCTGTTTAGGAATGCCTTGCAAACGCCACATTAAGGAAAGGAGACAGTGAGGCAACGTTAATTACATAGTACACCAAATACCTAATTATGGCGTTGCTGCGTGTTTTCCTTTTTTTCCCCCTCTCATAACAGTGATACAATTTTACTTATGGCAGCAGCGATGGGTGCTGATGTTGGCAGTGGCCGTTGAATGCTTTTTCGACAATCAGTCAAGTAGAATGAGAGGAATAATTCTGTATGTTCTCGATGAAATAAATAATTTATGCTGTTCTATTCAGTAAATTCATTATCCTCCTAAAGCGAATAGTTTGTTGCCAACAACAGTAAACTACGCTGCTGCCACTTCAAGTAAGATTTAACCCAGGTAGGACACACATGCTTTGCAATGTCATGGAAAGAGAAGAAGTGCAGCTTTAGATGGGCATAACTACTAAACCGTACATAGAGTAGAGATATCTATGGGGTGAGCATTGTGCTCTATGCATCTTCTCAACATTAAGCTGTAATTACCACGTGATATTGAGACAAATTCACTCTTTCCAAACATGTATTTGCTCTTACAGTTGGTTTGTACCCCACTGGCTGCAAAGAAGCCCCACCTTTTCACAGAGCACCCACATAACATGAAATAATATCTAAATAAATGTCACAGAGGCAACAAGAAAGTTTAGGAAGAGTCGCTAAAAGGGCCGTTCCATTGTGGGGGGAGAGGGGTGCAGAGCGATGGCTCATTGTGGGGGGGAGAGGGGGTGCATAGCGACGGTTCATTGTGGGGTGGGGGTGCATAGCGACGGTTCATTGTGGGGGGGGGGGGGGGGGGAAGCGTGCAGAGTGGTAAAGGGGCTAGAGAGAAAGCAAAGTCATCAAATTCACTATCGCAGGGCACAAAAATAATTCTGTTACAACTACCATAATTTACAAACAATTTTAAACAAATATTAAAGTATTTTTTTAAGCTGAGCCTCCCTTAGTTAACCTCATTAAATCATACTTAATAAATAACTCACTGCCTGCAGTTCAATGCATCAACAGATAGGGGGAAAATTCAAAAAATTACAATTTTATAAGATAATCGAGTTCAAAGTTTCACTATCTGTGAGACTTGTTATAGTAGCTCATTTCAACAGGTGAGGAAAGCTGCAGGTCATTTCTAGTACCTGAGCTGGTATGGACAGGGAAAGAGAGTAGGGATTAAACTGAAAGAAACAATATTGTAACAGAATTTATTTATTTTCCTGCATTGTAGCACAATGATACATTTTTAACAATTATGTTAATTTTCTCATAATCCAAAAAGAAATTCAGAAGTCAAATAGTATTCTTGGCAGTAGTTGGATTTGGTATTCAAAGAGAATGCAGTAGTTGGCCTCCATAAGTGACTAGAAGCCCCATTCATTATGAACTGGCCCCTGAGTAACAAATCCAACTACATACAGGAACTAAAATATTTTTCAAAAAACTGCAAAATTTCAATAAGCCTGTAAAGCATATTCAGAGTTTTTTCATTAATAGGCAGATAATTTACTTTCAAAACTGAAACAATTATTGCTTTTCTTTAACATTTCTCCTCTCCCGTATCAATTTAGATAGATTTTTTATAACAATTTTGTTGTTAATGACAGACAAATGTAGCCGGAAACAGTTTTACAAATAAAAAAAATTTTTATAATCATTTTAAGGAAGTCAGAAAAGGAAAATTGTCATGCTCATACAATACAACAATTTTACATTGTAAGCTAACATCCAAACAATTTTTTTGTAAAAGAATTCTTTAGTTTTCTTCCGATTTGAAAACAACTCTCAGGAAAGAAATGTGGGTTCTGACAAATACTGGCCTGTTTCTACAGAACCTGAGAATTTATAAATCTCAAATATCCCATATAGCCATTTGCTAAATGGTGAAAAGTAACTACTGGTTATTAAGAACCAAAGTTTCTTTAGTACACAGGTTAATCTGATATCTATCAAATCTTGCAAATTGCAACAATGTCACCAAAAAAATGCAAGTTAGTAACGCATTACAACAATGGGACAATAATGCACTCTACTGTTACAACAAGCCCTTTCATTTTTCTGCGCCCACAATTAAGATCTTATGAAGTATTTGGCGGGCTTGTTACATGCCATGATCACCTGACATAAATTACCAATCAACATTATATCATGTAGTTTCACTTGTACCAAATACAGTGGGCCTGTCTCTCCCTCCCACCCTACACACACACACACACACACACACACACACACACACACACACACACACACTAATCTAAACAGCAATGGACCTTTTCACGTCCATCCCCCCAATCCCCACTGAAACCATGGAACACAGAAGACAATACAGAAAAATATGACAGAGGGTAAGAAACTACTATTAGGAGTACTATTGAGTATTTTGAATTACATTGCACAACAATCTCCAATTAAGAAAGGATATGTGGATACTAACTACTTGCAGTTTCATCCCATCCTCCCTCCTGCAATCTCCACAGCACACGACACACACACACACACACACACACACACACACACAGGCACGCACGCACAGAGGGGACAGAACAAAGTATGCAAGTGATAAATTAGAACGAATTTTTTTTTTTTTTTTTTCCAGAATGTTCCACGGTTCCTGCATAGTAAAAATTATATAAACGTGTGAAATGTGGCTGCAAGTGTGTATTTTGGTTGATGTTTGGTAAGTGTTTGTAGCTTTATGATTTACTAACACTAAAGAAACCATCTACAGCCACATATCACATTACAGCTTACTGTTCTATTATAATCGATTAACATATATACAAAAAGAGTAAATAACAGTGCAATTCCAATTTCACGAATGACATATCAACAATGAAACAGCATGGTAATACACATCTCAAAACTACATGGAGAAAACCCAAGTCATATACAGAAGAAAGTGAGTGAACTCAGAATTTTACATTACAGAAGTACATAAAACTTCTAAGTATATTTCTGTACATTTCTCCTGTAGTCTTTATCAAATGCTGTAGATTTTAACAAAAAATCTTTGCCACATATAGTAGCTAAAGGACCTGGGAGAAGTCTAACAAGAAATAAAGTCACTGATAGTACACTTATGTATAATAATAAAGCAAGATCAGTAGTCATGTTGCAGAATATGCAAAATAATAAAACAGAATTATGCCACATGGTTGCACAAATTTTTAAACTGCATTAAAAAGATTCTACTTACCATCAGGGCAAAACCAAAAACAATCTTCAATCAATATTACAGAAACAATTGACTGACAGAATACGAAAGCCTAAATATCTGTCAGTATACAATTACAATTTAATAACCGAACTCTACCACTCTTAAAACATCTTGATAACAGTTAAGACAGCAACAACCCAAACAAGATCTTTAACAAAGAAAAAATGGAGGAGTATAATGGTACATTTCTTTGTTACAAAATGAACTTCACAAGTAGTGAATGACAAGTAGAACATTCTTAAATGTGGACCTTCCACGTCCATAAACACTGTTTACTCATAATTAATCACACTTTGCAGTGGATTTATATAAATCTAAATGTATTAAGATGGTCCTAAGTGTAGCTGTATTCTGACATTTCCAAGGAAAACTTCAAACACTATTTGGTAAATTAACAGGTAACACATACAATATGGTGCACTGAACTGTATGATATACACATAAATAATGGCAATTCATATGCACCAGCTACTACGCTCATTCCTTTTCATTACTGTGAGCACAATTTTACACACGGAAAAGAATTAGATAGGAGATAAATAATTAGGATTCATGAGAACATATTTACTGTTATAGTACCCTACTAGTACATGTACTGCTGACGATTTTGATCAGTAAACTATTTCATCAGCAGTGTCAGACAATGAATAACATTACCACAATAAACAAAAAAATGTGTAATTCAACATTCAATTTTAGTACATTTTCACAGGCTACAATCATCACTTTCCATATATAATTGGTCTTACGTTAGAGCCAAGACTTTGTCCATGCCAGTGGCTTTATAAACTTGTAAAATTAAATAATGCAAAGAATTTATATGACTGTAGATTCTAGAGACAACATACAGTCTTATAAATTAATAATTAAATATATACAGAAAAGTTTGAACAATTCTCACTCCTAATGAATTATTTCCTCAGGGTTACTAAACTTCTCATTACTAAAAAAAAGGGGGGGATATGCTGTCACTGGCAAGGAAAAATAATTCCTGTTAAAAATCAATCATGTGGTTATATATCCCAGGCATCACTTCTTTCAATTTTTTAACAGAAATCACACCATGCAATTGCTCCACTGAGGCCATTCTAATTATCTCTCTCAGCATTTAACATACTGCACAATTCCAGCTGCTATGGCCAAACAGCAATATTTGTGAAACAGACATGACTATATGCTCTAAAAGATAACAGTGATAATTGTACTCTGTCGTATGCTAAGGCAGCCTCGCATTGAAGAAAGAAACAATTGTGTGTCACATATTGCTCTCTCTCTCTCTCTCTCTCTCTCTCTCTCTCTCTCTCTCTCTCTCTCTCTCTCTCTCTCACACACACACACACACACGCGCGCGCACGCACACACACGCGCACGCACGCAAACAAACGTAAAATAATTTTTTATTGATCTAGCACTACCTATTACCCTGGTGTCAGGTTCACAAGGTAACAGGACGAAGCGAACGGGGGACACAGGAACCCTTCAAGCGAGTTGTGTCCGGTATAGTCCGCAGACGGCATCCCATGGCAGCAGAAGGTTCACGTCCAGCAGGGAAGCCAGTACTGGGGGCTTCAAAATGCTGATTGTCGCTGACCTGCCGCAGGCATCCAGAATGCCGCCTGCACATACAAATTAAATCTGTACTGCCAAAACAGTTTTCAACTGTGTCTGGAAACAAGAAGAAAATTTCATTTACCACAATTCTTCTTACTTTACCATCCAGTAGTAAGTATGGCATTATTTGCCTCTTCTTTCCCAGTATGCCTTTTGTAATTAGTATCAAAATTTTCAGTGTATGCATTGGTATATGCCATAATCAGCCCCAAACACTTCAATATCTCTTGTGTGTGTGTGTGTGTGTGTGTGTGTGTGTGTGTGTGTGCATAGTTGTCTGACTGAGTGTGGAAAGTGTGTTTCTTTTTCTGACAAAAGCCATAGCTGAAAATTTAAAATGTGTGAATGTCTATTTATCGTGCCAGTTAGCAGCTCAACAAGCCTCTTTACGGTGAGTTGTTATCTATCTTCCATTATCGAATCAGGACATATTATGAACGTTGTTTGTTATTGCCAGACACTTTATGATTTTTCCTGTAGCGACATGCCGCAGTTTTATTTGCTGCTGCTAGATTCCACAATGGCGCACTTTCCACAATGGCGTATTAGATAGTTTTCGAGCTCGTAGATGTTACTGTCAATACTGTCATAACCACTTTATTTTTGTCGATGACAGCTCACAAATGATCTCGAAAGGAACCTAGTTTTTGCCAACGGAAAACAAATGACACTGATTTGTTATTTAAACCTGAAAATTGTAATTCTATCCACTACAATCGTAAACTGGTAATTTTAAACAATTTTTGTAACAATTACGATTAAATCCTAATGGTTGAAACCTCTTAGCTCTGATACAGGACATTGTGTTGGCAGTCTACTGCCTCAGTATAAACAACCATTCTGACTGAACTTCATACAATGACAAGCACATTCTAAAACACAAAAATCACTAACTGCTTGCCATTGTAGTGTAACCATTTACACTACACATCATCTGCCTCTATTGATGCCAGATGACCAAAAGATAATTAGCAGGTGAGAGGTCAAATACTGTCATTACTGTTAGATTTGCTGTAGAGGTTCATACTAAGATATGGATGTATGAAGTGTCTAACTGTACTTGTGGGAAATAAATCCCATTGCATTTCATTCATCTGAATGTGTGGGCTACAGTTATTTAGTAGTTAATACCTACAGATTAAGAAGCAGTTCTCTCTTTTTATATAGTAACTTTAGTAAGGAAAAAAGTCTGACTTTACAATCAAGAAGAGTACATAGAAGTTTGGCGAGACAGCATAGCTGGTCCTCTGGTAAATGAACTATTGTCTTGGAAGCACATCTAAAGAATTCTACAGAAATTATGTGGTGGGTCTAAAGACGACAAGAACACCGTCACGCTACATATGGCGACAGTGCAATAGGACTCCAACTGAGAAAAGCTGGGCAACCCGCAAAGAAAGAGTTGGGGGAGGGGGGGGACAGGAGAGAGAGAGAGAGAGAGAGAGAGAGAGAGAGAGAGAAGAGAAGAGGAAGAAATCATGAGGGGGGGGGGGGGAATATTTTCTCTGATAGAGAACATTCCCAAAATAAATTTCAGAGGGAAACTTGGTTGCTGCCCATAGCAACTGCAAAATAAAACTTAAAATACTAATTGGCAAGAGGTAACAACAATAAAAAAGTTATTTCTGCTACTAAGAAGAATTAAAAAACATCAAGAGTGGACGTGAGATCGGAGCAGGCCACAAGTTCGTGACGAACCAGACAAACAGAGACGGAGCCATGTAGAAAGGGCCGAGCTGACAACTAGCCGTCATCGCCGGGTCGCGCTGATCGGCGTATGCAACCATCCCAAAAATTGAACCGGGGTGAGCGTACATAATTCATACAAATGTTAATATGAGTGAAATTGTGAAGAGTATTCTGTCACGAGTTTTACAAAAGTGTATTCTATCACGAGTTTTACAAAAGTGTATTCTATCACGAGTTTTACAAAAGTGTGATAATTTATGCTAGTAACTAGATTAATGTTTTCAGAAATGTCAGTAGTTGAACGAGTAGATAGTGAGTCAGTGCCCTCCTGAGTGTTACAGTTAAAAACGATTTAGCTAATGAAATTAATAAACAATCTGAAGATCGCAAATGTCTTTAAATATTAACAATAAATTTGAGGCTCAACCAAATAGGCTAGACTAAAAGAAGAATTGGATGCTCATGTACAGGAATGTAAGGAAAATAATGTATGTTTGGAAAATGTGTTTATTAGCATTAAACAATTATTATCAACGAGGGAAGATGTACAGGTAATAGCTAAGCAGACTGCTAGTGAAGTTTTGAAATCTGAAAAGGTAACGTAACAGAAGAAATCCATGTAAAATATTCAGAATTGTCAAAAACCAATGAAAGATTAGAAATTCTTGAATCCACCTCCAAGTCTGAATTTTCTCAGGTATCTAAAAGATTAACTGATACCGTTAACAAAATAAACTCAATTGAAAGTAACCAGAATATTTTTGAACGTAACCTGTCAGACGAAGTACCCAACCGGGAACAAAATGTTTTTTTATTATTTTATTATTATTTTTTTATCGTTTGAGACCAGTGACGATAGAATAATTAATCAGGTGCAGATATTAACATCCACTGATACTTTGCTACAGTGTGATACCTTAGAATTAGTGTCAAGTGATGAATTACGTCTTTAAGCTTATCATCCTGTTGTCTTAACATCTGATCAAACGGAACAATTGTATGACATCTTAAATAGGTATAACAAGGTCTTTTTCAAACAAACTAGTTTCTTTGGGAGGTTACATTTGTAAATTTAACATGAAAGACAAGAAGACATTTTTCTGTAAACCATATCCGACTGTTTCCCTAGAAAAGACATCACAAAACCGACTTTGCCAACCAAATGATGGAGCGGTCACTCTGGAATATAAAGTAGGTGAGCTCATATTGGTAAGACACTTTCAGCTTAGCTCTAGTGTGAAAAAACAAACAAGTCTTTTCCACAAATGGTGTGGTCTGTACAAGATTGTTGATATACCACATCCCAGAGCTGTGTATCTGCAAGAATCTGATACAAAAGCAGACAAATTATTATATAACATAAAAATTATTAAACCTTATTATGACAGCACCTCATTCTATGCTAATTAGAGGCTTCATGATCAGCAGGTAGCCAGTAATTTGTCCTCTTCCTTCCATTATGTTTTCTGTAGGACAAATATTTATTACCTTTTCTTTCCTATCCTATAATTTTTTGTCCTTATGCTATAATTTTCTTATTCATAACTGGGTTATTAGTGTTGCAGAGATTATACACACAATTTACGTATTTATGATATCTGGAATGTTTAATGTGTGTAAAAATACACATATATTCTCTAGTAATACTAATTGATCGCCTGTAGCTAAAGATTAAGCTTCATGGAGCAGAAACAAGAATTATGGGCACATCCTTTCGAGTTGTTGAATGGAAGTTTGAAAATGGTGTTAACTTTTTCTGGTAACTTTAAGTACCATAGGAGATAATATTCTCTCCTCCATATGATCATTAGGTTTAGTTACTGACATAAGATTTTTATGGGAAACTTTATAGCTTTTATAACAGAGTTATTATATACACAGGGTGGGTTTGTATATACTTTTGATGATTGGGGAGGTTTTCAGTTATAGCCCAGTGTGCTGTAACTGAGGGTAAGTACACACACACACACACACACACACACACACACACACACACACACGGTGACTTAAGTTTAAGTAATACAAGCTCATGGACAATATGTATGGGAAGCAGGTGAAGAGAACTAAACACAGTTCTTACAAGTGGTAAGAAAGTTATTAAGGAACAACAGCAGTGAAGCAAATGCTTTACTCATTGGTTCACTTATTTCCACGTCGGGGCGTAAAGAGTAGTAGTAATAGTGAAACTATATAGTAATGAGATCACATTCGTAAAGCATTTAAGCTGTGTAAGAGATGGTTGAAAATTTGTTTTTTTAATTAAGTGGAAGCTTTGGGACAGGAGGCAGTTGAAAGAGGCAAAGGAAAGAGGAAGGTAGCTGAAAGAATTGTTCCTAGTGGGGTAGAGGTTGGTGTTTGATGTAGGTTGTGGGGGTAGGTAGATCTAGGGAAAGACTACCACTCGTATGTGTGGGTCAGATGTCTTTTAAACCCACTAGTGGATATGTATAGAAGGAATTTACCTTACCTTAAATCTTCTATCTTGAAATGATATTTCCTCCTGTTTCCCAGTTGGCTAGTTCATGTAGGCAATGGACACAGAACGTGTCACTAATTTTAAGAGTATCAGAAATTTCTAGGTGTGTTCAGCCTTGGAAATGAATAAGTAATGAGATCGGTTAAAGTAAGAAGGAACCAATGGATTTAACTGTTAATCCCGTCATATGTTAAGTAAATTCCTATTGCAGTTCCTTACCTGAGCTTCCAAATAGACAAGTAGTTGTCTAAGTTTACATTCCTTAGAGAGTCGAGCCTAGTATTACTTAATTACTGTCAAAACCAAATGATACTTTAAGGATTATTGAAGTCTTATGTTTTATCAGAAAGAATATTTGAAGAAATAAGTACATGGAATAGAATTAAGTATGTTTTGGCATCTTGCATCTGAGACAGGGGGTATGGAGTGTAACCATTTACACTACACATCTGCCTGTATCAATGCCAGATGACTAAAAGTTAATTAGCAGGTGAGAGGTCAAATACTACCCCAGATCTTTTTTTCTGTTTAGGTATTGGGCAGCCTGTCAGTAGCCAGTGGCAGCGATTGTATTTGAATCCTAGACGCTTCATGGACAATATAATCAAGGAATCTTTATGTTATATGTTAAGTTCATTGGCTTTTGTCATTACTATTAAATTTGCTGTAGAATTTCATACCAGGACACGGATGTATGAAGTGTCTAACTGTACTTGTGGGAAATAAATCCCATTGTATTTCATTCAACTGAACTTGTGGGCTACAGTTATTTAGTAGTTAATGCCTACAGATTAAGAAGCAGTTCTCTCTTTTTATATAGTAATTTTAGTAAGGAGAAGAAGTCTGAGTGTGCAATCAAGATTGGAGGAACAACATAGCTGGTCCTCTGGTAAATGAACTATTGTCTTGGAAATACATATAAAAGAATTCTATATAAATTATAAGGTGGGTCTAAAGGAGACAAGAACAACGTCACACTACACCATTTGGAACAGCCCTCCAGAAACCAGATTCTCAGACTTCACACCACACCAGACCTACATTTGCTTTTCAGTGACTAGCCCTCCTTCCTCTTCACATATGCCAACCACCTGCAATGCACTAAGATTTCCAATCTTATCAAATGTTGAAAGAGGATTTTCCCTTTTCTTCAATAATCTATGTTTTGCTTACTACCTTATTCTCCACCTTTAAGCTTTACAGGTTTTCAAAAACTTCCAGTGCAACATCAAGACTCAGTATTTGATTTTCGTGTTCTCTGGTTAAGTCTTCACTGACTGGATTATTGGTAATTTTTGCCATAACACTCTCCATATGTTATATGTTTGCAAGTCCCTTTCCTTCCTCCTCCTTTCCACTCAATCCTACTGCCAGAAGAAAGGGTTCACTGGTTCCAAAAGCTTATACAGTTCCCTAATCTTGTACATATGTCTCTCCTGTATGTATGTTTAGTGACTACATCTCTAATCCAATTTTAACAATTGGTTAGTTCAATGACTAAACTACTTTGGAGTGCATGTATGTTTCTTCAAAGGTGATTGTTATAACCTGTTTTTGAAAGCTGTTTCACAACTTTTACAAAACATGCAACAATATTTTATAATCAAAAAGACAAAATACAAATCGAATGTCAGGAAGTTTTCAGATCTATGCCTTTTTGTTATCCTCCTTTACCTTTTTCTGTCTTTTGCAGGCATTTTTAGACTGAAGGGTCGTTCGTTCATTTTCTTTTCTGCTCCCACTTCCATGGATAACAGAACTTTATTCGACTGCATCCTTCGTGAGTTTGTTGCACCAAAATCTTCAAGTGACTGAAATATAATCATAACTCACAGTTTATTAATTTATTTCTTAAATAACTAGCCTTATAAAAGAAGGCCAATAAACTAATTGTAATACGATCACAATCAAGTCACATTTATAAAAGCGAGACCAGGACATAGAGCTTTCAGGCACAATGTCTTATGTTTTAGTAAGTATCGCACATTTCTTTTACAATGCGTGGCTGCAGTCAGTCAAACAAGTACTGCTCATTGTATCATTCATCGAACACCCAATGTCAACTATAAGTAAGAAGTAAATAGAACTGGAGAAGGGGTGGGGGGAGAGTAGGACACTAAGAATGACCAGTAATCCTGATCAACACTATCACTGCCACTATGCAACAGTGTGGCTACGTTGCTACTGGAATACTAGCAGTTGTTAGTGTTTTACTGTCCTTGATGATGTGTATCAAATTAAGTGTTTTAAGTCCAACTTTGAAAGTTATTTTGTTTGTAAAGGGAAACAAACTTATGTTTTCCATCAACACTGGGTGTTGCATGAGAAACATAATGAGCAATATATCTTAAGCCAGTCTAGACAAAACAAGAGCTCAGTAAACAATGAGTGAAGTACCTTCTGTACCCTAGGAACTGTGGGCAAGGAAGCAGAGTGTACTAAGTTTCTGCTCACAGGTTGTGTTCAGTTACCAGATTTGGGTAACTAAGTAAATTCTCTATCAAACAGATGGCCTAAGGAAAAGTAATCTGCTATTACATCCAGATGCTGCATACAAAAAAAGAATCTGAGACAGAATCAACTATGGTACAGTGACAAAAATGTGTATCCTGTGTGCTTTGAGAAAAAATTGGAAGCCAGGAAACAATTTGCATAGAGGCCCATCAAATGGTGCCTTGAAGCTGACATTAAGGCGAGGATACCAAGTGGGCACTGTACCAGACAAAAATCATCAAAATTTGACAAAGAGGGTGACTAGTGGTCCATCAGAAGTCACCATTCAATTAATGGTTAAGAGGGTGACAAAACACAGAACCCTCTGAGATACCCTTCTCATGAATCTGTGAGGAAATGAGTGAATTGCCACCTCAAGTTCAGAAGAACTGATATGTTAAAAACCGGCAAGGGGCCTCAGACCTGAGTAATGGACAGCAAGTAAAATGAGATGCCACATTGTGTTGTACGGTTACACAAATCAATGTGTTTATGTTTAGAGGAAGCCTGATGGCTTGCTGTATCCAACCAAACCAGATAATCAGTTGTATATCTTTTCATCTTTTGTGGAAACCACACTGATAGGGTGACAAAAGGCCCACTGATTGAAGCACCAAACTTAATCAGGAGGCAACCAATCTCTTTAGTAGTTTACAGACTGCATTGATAGGCTAACTGGCCACCAAATGCCAAGAGATATTGGGTTCTTGCCTGGTGTAAGGACTAGAACATCAATGCTTCTCACCACTGCGAGGGGAAAAAACCTTGAAGCCAAATGTGTTTTAAGGCCTCGAGTAGGCATGGCCTCTGTAGAACAATGAAGTGTTGTATCATCTGATTGTGTATTGAATATGGGCATGGGGCTGTCATGTGAAGTGTTCCATGCAATAGTTTCCTGTCAGTAAAAGATCATTAAGGGTTCAACATGGCTTGAGATGAAACCGAGCAGGTTGCTTAAACTTTCTTTTTTTTTTTTTTTTTTCACTGATAAAAAATAGCCATATAAGAAAAGGCAAATGCTATCAAAGTGCTCTGTAAGGACCAATGGGCAGATAAAAACACACCATGGAGGATAAAAATCGGGACATGTCACTGGCAGCCTAAAATGTTACAAAGATTGTGCCATACCTGAGACAAGAGGCATATGTCCCCAAGAAGGACAAACAGTGCTCCCAAAATATCAAGTACAAAGTAACTTAAAAGTAATGGTGTTATCCTGGCAAGGGCATCATCTGAATCTTTGCAGATTCCTTCAGTGATTATGGATAGCCACAGCAATTTCTATGTCCCACCACGGAACCAGCTGCCGATGACAGTGTAAGAAATTCCTTGCACTACTTTCTCAGTGCAATCTAACCAACAGGTGGAAAATTTCACAGCAGGTGTGCAGGAAGAACATATGGCTCTGTTTTGCATTGGCAGGGGGAGGGAAATGACAATCACTGTAAAGTCGTTACTGTCACGAAGGTTGTCATGTGGTGCCAGTGTAGTGAAACCACTAGATCAGGTGAGATAATTAGATTGATAGGATAGGGAGAATAGGTGCCTTGTGCAGCACTTACATCAGTAGGAGAGCCTCTACCAGTGGTGAATATTGCACATTTTCAGGGGCGGAGCCCAGACTATTGTGAAGATGAATTACGTACTTTTAATTAGACAGCCCATGATATTTTGCTAGTCTTATTCAGAGGCTAATTTGCACTGAAGATACTTTTACTTTAGTGAGATCAAGTTTTTTTTTATTGGTGACATTCAATCATAAGAAGTATAGTTATTTTTTTTCTTTATGTCATTATTTGGTACTAGGAGGGTGTATCCAGGGAACAAGAGGGGAGGAAGAGAAAGTAAGAGATAATGAGAGATATGGTTTAGAGAATGGGTAAGGCAAATGAGGCAATAGCTGTGAATCAAGTCCATAGGATGGAGATACTGTTATTTGTTTCATTGCTCAATATATGACAGCAGCTGGAGTAATTTTGATGAAAACTTCAGATTAGCCCAGTAGATAATCATGTGAAATTTGGTAGCAATCTGATAAAGATATTTATTAATGTAAATGTAAATTTACTTCCAGCACTTGGTGTGACAGTAGCCCCCCCCCCCCCCCCGTTTGTATTATGCCACACTTCTCTAACTGCAATGGTACCACCAGGAGTGCTAGCTTCACTTCTGAGACTAGGATTTTAGGGTGCACAACTGCTCAGGTCGTCGGCACCCAATGATGGTGTTGGCAATTTAGGGCAACCAACAGCGAGGTCATCAGCACCTGATTAGCATTCAAACACGTGTTTACTACATATATAGATATATAAAAGAAAAAAGGAAAGGAAAAAACAATCCTGATAGTTGAGGCAACTGCCAATGAGGATGATACCAGGAGATTGCTAAAATCAGAGGGTAAAGTATATCAAGAGAAGGAATTAAATGGCCTTTGAAAAGTTAGTCATGTTTATAAAATGCCGAACTCCAGCAGCTGCTCATGTGTCGTCAGCTTAAATTTCCTCTAGAGTGTATGGCAGATTAAGTGCAACATAGAAATGATTGAAATTAGGACAGGATACTAAAACATGATTCACCATCATTGGGTGATCACAGGAACACAATGGTGTGGGGTCACCAGTCAGCAATGGCAGTGTCTGAACTGGCAATGTCCAATTCGCAACTGGGCTAAGATGACTACCTCATGCCAAGAAGGGCAGGATGGGGTCCTACAAGCCATTGGGATTGGTTTTATAGTTATAAGCTTATTGTCATGGAGTGAGGACCACAAACTATGCTACAACAATAAAAGGTGTCTACAAATAGCACCCTGAATATAATTTGACACACAAGGTAGCTGTCCGAGGTACGAGGGTTGCAGCCTTGGTCGCAGCATTAACAGCTTCATTCCCAGGCACACCTATGTGGCCAGGAACCCTCAGAAAGTGAATTGTAAGTGGTGCTGTCAGCTAACTATTGAAGGGAGTATTGGATTCGGTGCACAACAGGATGAACTAGATATGGGCACGGAGTGTCACAACAGATGACATAGGAAGGATGGCAGAACCGGTCCCAACGACATGGTGAGCCGACACAGTCATACATACAGAATGTTTTGGCCATGCGTAACATAGTCAATCCGAATATGACTGAGGCCGACAAAATTACACACCTGATGAAGGGTATTGCAGAAGACATGTACCAATCTCTTCTGATCTAAGAAGTCGCTAAAATGGAAGAGTTCATTAAGTGGTGCCAGCATATTGAAGAGATGCAACAAAGGAGGGTAGGACGAAAGAAGTATGAACGACTCTCCAATGTAATCCCTATGGCTGTTGTGGAAGACCATCATGACTTCACTTCCCTCATATGACAAATTGTGAGAGAAGAATTACAACAGTTTATGGCAGCCGGGATTATTAGACTGAACGAGGATCAGATCATGGCCATGGATGTACGCCCTGTAAGTGAAGAGGGAGCCGATGCCGCTGAGAAAGAGGTATATCAGGCAATAGCTCCAGTTTGCCCCGCCCTGCTATGACGTACGCTGCAGCTGCCAAACGGCAGCCCATGAACCGGCCAACATGCCCACAACCAACTCCCCCGGCAACTATGACACCCCGCAGAAGAACAGACATCTGGTGGACAGAAAACAACACACCACTGTGTTTCCACTGTCGGCGCCCTGGACATGTCGTAGGGTACTGCAGAGAGAGAAGGTGAGTATTCGACGATTATTTTGCAGCAAGAAGTCAGCCATCAGACCAATTCTATCCCAGGCAGTCACCTGCTGAGGAGTTCAGTCGACCTATGAGAAAAAGCCCATCGCTGTACCCTAGACGAGGTCGCTCCCTGACGCGCCGCAGCTGTTCACCGTCACCGTACAGAGGTACCAGCCACTCCCCTAGCCGCCGCGACCAGGAAAACTAAGTGAGGCTACCATCTATGGAGGTGAGGCTGCCACAGATGAAAATCATCCATGGACGACAGTCACTAAGATGTCAGGAAATCTCATCGACGTCATAATCGACAGCCAACCTGTCCGGGCACTTGTTGATTCAGGAGCGTATTTCTGTTATATGGGGTCAACTGTGCTGAAGGTCGCGAATGGAAAGTACGTCCAGCAAGCAGGAACGTGTGTCACAAGAATAACCATCAATAACAGGACCCAGCCGTTTGAATTTGTCATGTTAGCAGAATGTAGTCACAATGTCATCCTCGGATGGGACTTCCTTCAGGCATCCCAAGCTAACATCGACTGTGGAAGATCTGAGCTGCAAATTGAAGAACTTGTTCCAACGGATACACATAATACAGAATTTTCTGAGAAGTTATTTGCCGTTGACAATGTGATGATGAGAAGAGTTGCAGTCACAAACACAGATGAGCGATTAAACTGTGAAGTGCTTGTTGATGGTAAAAAGTTTATCAGGCTCACCAAAGAAATTTACATACCAGTCACAATCATAAGCATTACCGGATGTCGAGGAGAGATTTGGATCACTAATTGTCACGAGCAGTTGCAACTTATCCCGAAAGGAATGTGTATCGGGACAGCTGAACCAATCCAGGACTGTGAGCTCAATGTCATCAACGAAGACCCATGCTCTGCTGTTAGTACAGACAACACGCTGGAGGAAACAAACTTTGAACTGCCAATAGTGCCGAGACTGACCAAGGAAGAACACCAGCGGGTGTTCGGTATACTACGCCAATTTTCGGGTGCATTCACACCTCAGCAGGGGAAAAGTCAGACGAAAAGGCCCACGATAAAGCACCATATCAATACTGGGGACCATCCGCCAATTAGCCAGCGTTCGTATAGAGTGTCGCCAGCTGAAAGACGGATAATTCAGGAGGAAGTGGAGAAGATGTTGCGAGATGACATTATTCAACCTTCGGAGAGTCCTTGGTCGTCTCCGGTGGTCCTCTTAAAGAAGAAGGATGGCACGTGGCGATTCTGTGTCGACTATCGGCGGCTGAACAGTGTCCCAAAGAAAGATGTCTACCCATTGCCGCGTATTGATGACACATGATGGACAACTTGCTTCGACACATTAAGTGGACGACTTATCTCTGCTATTTAGATGACATTGTCGTTTTCTCGAAAACATTTGAAGAACATCTGAGCCGCCTGTCAACTGTGTTGAAGTCTGTTCAGGCTGCAGGTCGCCGCCACAATCCAAAGAAGTGCCTCTTTGTCGGCAAAGAGAGAAAAATCCTGGGGCACCTAGTCAACGGAGATGGTGTCCGCCCTGATCCAGATAAAGTAAGGGCAGTCACAGAATTTCCAACTCCTCAGCACATTCGTGATGTGAGAAGTTTTCTCGGGCTGTGCTCATACTACCGACGTTTCATAGAAGGATATTGTAATGAGGCACGTCCATTACAAGAACTTCTGCAGGGAGACGCCAAATTTTACTGGGATGAGACAAAAGAAAGAGCTTTCCGGGCACTTAAGGAGGCTCTAACTTCCGCACCAGTGCTAGCCTTGTACGACGAGAATGCGGAAACAGAACTTCACACAGATGCCAGTGGTTATGAGATTGATGCAGTGCTTGTACAAGTTCAGGAAGGCGCTGAAAAAGTGATAGCCTATGCATCCCGAGCACTCTCAAAGTCAGAGAAACTACTCTACAACTGAGAAAGAATGTCTCACAGTTATGTGGGCTATCAACAAGTTCCGGCCCTATTTATTCGACAAACCATTCACCATTGTGACAGACCACCATTCTTTGTGTTGGCTGACTAGCTTGAAGGATCCATCAGGTTGACAGTGGTATTCAATAAAGGGCGCAACAAAACAATGATGCCAACAGCCTGTCGAGGAATCCATTAGTGGAACAGAACAGCATGAATGAAATTTCAGCCCTCACTGAAATCTATGACGTTACAGCTGAACAGAGGGAAGATCCAGCACTATTAAAATCCATAGAAGCCTTCGAGATAGGAGAACTGACCAATGGAGAGTTCCAACTTATAAATGATGATCCACTAGGCCAGCCACACACCTAGAAATCAGTGTAGTTTTGAAGGGGGATGCGCAGAAATGTGGAAAGTGGACTACATTCCTATATAAAGATGACTTTAGCTGTAAACCATTACCTTAACCTTTTCAGAAAGGACACCGGTCACAGGCCAGGATAAAGGCACCTGTGTCAATATGACGATCTTTAGGACACTGAAGTCGACACTACACTGCTGCAGATTGCCCTCTAGTTCCTGGTCTGTCTGACGCACAATATCACTGTGAAAAATTCGTAGGACCCTGATCAAGGTGGTGAGGGGGTTGATGGGCACAGGTGTATCTCCTAGGTGATCACATACCTCTAAGGTTACAAGATGGGCTGTGGAAGATAATGTCAGCAATAAAGGGCCATGCCACATTTCCGACCAAATACTACGTGAAGCGTTTTGCGCTCGATTGTCTTGCTTGACCCTCTTCCCATTGAGAAGTCAGGATTCAGCATTCATATTCCCATTTCTTTCTGTAAAAGCAGCCAGGTCAGACCAGCATTTCATTGCAAAATGTCCACTTGGATCAGGGGCTCTCCCCACAGATGCCACACAGCCATAGCAAAGGCCACACGGCACGATGACCATTGCCACTAGTCCTGGTAACCAATGATGCTGAGCATCTACACCTTGGCCTGTGTGGAGAGGTATCAGCTGGGGCATCAGTAATGTAATCCCTTTGTAGTCAGAAGGCTCAACCAATAGGGTAAGGCCGATATCACACTGTCAAATTTTTTTGACAATATTTATCAAAGAAAATTTGTCAGTATAACATGGAAATGTTGTCGAAGTTGCCTTTTGTCAAAAATTCTTTGTTCAAATTTAGCTGCATACCCTTAGATTTGATCAAAGAATCCATTTATTTTACATTAAGTAGCTTGATAAATGTAACTACTTGAAGCGCTTGTATCGCTGTAGCAGCTTTTGACTAACTATTTGAAAATATGACCACATAATTTGTATGGTGTGTTACCGCAACAAAAAAATTAATACAGTTTTATGAGGCTGATTATAAAAAGTGGCTGTACGGAGCCAAAAGCTGGAAGACAATTGCAGAGGTTACTACAGATGAAGACAGGACTGATTCATGACAGACAACATAAAAAGAAAATTTATGACTTTTGGATCAGGTATGGAGTGGGAAAGGCAAAAGCACATAATGACATTGTGTTTGTTTCACAATGTATATTTAACAACTCATTGTAAAGAGGCTTGCTGATCTGCTGACAAACACAAAAATAGATAATCACATACACACAACTTAAATTTTTGCCATGGTCTTCGTCAGAAAAAGAAACATATATTCACAGTCTAGATGCTTGTGGCGCTGTAGGGATCGGGCATTGTGTTTGTGTGTGAGTGATGGGTAAATGTATGTGTTTCTTTTTCTGACGAAGGTCATGGCCGAAAATTTAAGTTGTGTGTATGTGATAATCTATTTTTGTGCCTTCCGGCAGCTCAGCAAGCCTCTTTATGGCGAGTTGTTACCTATCCTCCATTATTGACATTTCCAATCGGATTTTCCATTCATAAAACCATGTACCAGTTTATTCATTCAGACAAAACTTATGTGAAATATATTTATGTATGGTTATGCAAAACAGAAATATTTTGAATGGTTTTGTTTACTGCAGATGTGACAGTACTAGCAAAAGTGGAAACTGCAGACGCTTCGAATTTATTACCAGAGTAACCAGATGACAAAATAAGTTTGTGGACGCACAATGAAACTGCACACACAAATACTGCATTTATGTGCAAAAGAATTATACCTCGTTTTCCTTCCCATCAAGGTCATTTTGGCTGGGGCTACAATACATAGGTGCAGCTTGACTACCACCAAAATCTGAGTCATCATACAATTGGACGTCAGTGTTTGCTTCTGTTTCTGATGATGGAGAAAGGCACTGCATCTTCTGTCAACAAAATTTCATTATTAGACGGATTATTTACCAAGAAAAATTGTGAACCAATTTCTTTATTAGCAAACAAATTTGATAATTACAAGGAACACACACACACACACACACACACACACACACACACACACACACACACAAAGTAAACACTAAAGATATTTATCAGAGATATTCCAATAAGCTCTCAATAAAATAACACAAAAGTAAGAACACAACTCAATGAACTGCATCGAACTGAACAATAGAACGCATAATCTGTTAGGATGATACTGTTCCCCAAAGCGAAGACTCAGCGTCAGCAGGATGCTGGCAGGAGATAAGCCTCAGCAGATTGTTGGATTTTACTTTTATACTTTTTAGATATCTAATATATAAAGCAGAGTGTCCGTATGTTTGTATGTGTTGCATACAAATCTACTGTTTTGTTCCAATCTTTATGAAATTTTGTACAAGTAAGCTTCAATCCATGAGAACAGTCTCCGTAAGTGCAAGAATCACATACGATATATAGTTCACGAGATATGTCGTCATAAACAATGAAATGCGCGAAAAACTGCTGCATTTTGCGACAATGCTGCTCATTTTCTCCTAAACCATTGGACCGATTACAACCAAATTTGGTACACACATTCCTTACCGTGAGGTAACAATTGCTGCATGGTGAAGAATCACATATGGCATATGGTTCAAAAGATATTACGTCATAACCAAAAGAAATCGCAAAAAATGCCATATAATGCGGCGAGACTTTCGAAATACACTGTATGAGAATGACACTACTTAGCGACTTGCAACAAACTATAAACATAATTTCAAACCTTTATTGAACTTTTTCTCACCGGCAACCATTGTAAAATGATGAAAGGAAAAACGTTTCTCGCTGTTTATGGAGTAAAACTATGGCTCTCGGTATGGCTTTACAATTTATAATTTGAACACTACAAATTGTAGCGACAGGAAATTTTACAGACAGTATACACATATATAGTTGAATGTAGCTTCTAAATTGTATCACAGTATGACACGTAGTTTATGAGACATGAGCACATAAACAGTAGTGTTCCGTTGTTCATGGACTAAAACTACGGCATTCGGTATGACATTTCAGTTTATTATTTGCACACTACAAACTGTAGCTGCAGGAAATTTTACAGATAGTATACGCGCATATAGTTGAGTGTACCTTCCAAGTTTTATCACAGTACGACACATAGGGGTTCATGAGATATGAGCACATAAACAGTACCGTTCATGGAAAACTGCCCAATCACTCGCCCAGTTTTAATCAATTACTTCTTGACCACTAATTGTATTCCCAAGAGATTCTACAGACATGCAGCCCTTATACAAATGAATTTATACCTGAAAAATGACAGGAATAAATAAGTAAATATCCAGGCAACGCCGGGTTTTCGGCTAGTTTTATTATAAGGAGAAGAGGTTGACTGATTTAATGCCGTTTCTCAATACGACAAAGAAGCAGAAAATGAGAGAATACCATATTTATGCAAATATAGACCACACCTATAGTTTTACATGAAATTATAGTAAAAAGTAACTCTCTAACATAAGCTGCAATAGAAAAGTTTACAAGAAAGTTCAGATATAGAATGATTCGTATTGTTTCGTGACTGAAACTGCCTGGTAAAATTGTAGCTCTATCTCTGCTGCTAGGTGGCAGGCCGTCTACATTTGTACATGTGTGTCACAGCAATACTTGCTTTGGTAAGTGCTGTAGAGACAGTGTAGGTAGTTTAGTGCGAGGCAATAGAAGAAAGTAGTGTTAGAAACAATGACATTCCAGCTGCAAGGAGCATGGGGAACAAAGTTGGACACAAATTTGATGTTGAGAAAAATATTCATTAGTGGTGTAAAAATGAACAGAATTTTAAATTTTGTATGGTTGGATATGCATTTTCTGTGTTGACAGTATCTGTTTGTCGCCTATTGCCAATTGTACAAGAACGCCCCAAGTGTATAAAAAACAACATGTAACCTCAGTTTACGTTCCCCAATCTTTAATCATTTCTTGTTAGTCCTGTCAAATTTCCTATGTTCACAGTGTTGATTCACACTGTTTTTACGTTAACGTATCTGTACCTTTTCTGTGTTGTATACTTTATGAGAACATGTTCGCAGACGCCCCCCCCCCCCCCCACACACACACACACAAGCATGCATAATTCACATAATCTGACACTGGCATGGCTTCCCGTTTAGGCATAGTGTTTATAAACGTACACAGTTACATTTCTCGACACTGTTTATTCAAACATATATTTCGTGTTTCATTGTTTGCAAGATGAGTAAAGTTGACATTCAAGGTAGTGACTGGTGGTAGGTTCGTTAGCTTAGCTTAGTCTACACAAAGTGTTTTGAGAATTTTTACATATTGTGAAGTGCAAATATTTAAGTATTTTTTGTGAATTTTATAAACTGTGTGAATGATGATTTGCTTATAATCTGCACATTGAAAAGGGCACAGTATGTTATAGCCTCGAAAATATGATTTCAGTGTGAGATGCGGACCCAATGCAAATGTCACAAAAAATTAACAACAACAACAACAACAACAACTTGAGTATATATATTTGTGTGTGTGTGTGTGTGTGTGTGTGTGTGTGAGAGAGAGAGAGAGAGAGAGAGAGAGAGAGAGAGAGAGAGAGAGAGAGAGAGAGAGAGAGAGAGAGAGAGAGAATGAATAAATTCTCGAATATCATCCTACAAAACAACAAAAAACACAAAATTTGAATTTGTGCAATGTTTCATTACTTAATAAATGCCAGTTAAAGGCTTGCTGGCAATGTCTATTACCATGAATGAAATTACGTCAAAAATTTCCACATCCTTTAAAGTTAGCAGTTCCGGTTCAGTTTGGCACTCAAAATAGCACAAAATACAGATAAACTATATTATAGGTACTTCGATTCCTATTTTTTTTTACATATATGACACATACATAAAATACAAAAATGCAAGGCTGATCCAGCTAGCAAATTTGCTGTTTAAAATGTTATTTTACACAATTTCTTGAAATTGTGTAAAAATGGGGTTTTACTGTAGTATCTTTTCGGTATCTTTGCCCATCTATTTTGACATGCCAAGCAGCACTAATATTGGTGAAGTAGTGTACAAATACTGTACATATATCTGCTGCTGAAAACCGTTGGTGCACCAATATGATTATTATTACAGCAGACGGGCGTATGGTTTTTAATCAAAAATCCCTCCTGAAAGGAGAGAATTTTGCTGCTGGCATCTCTGTCATAGCTCGTGAAGGTGGATGGATGACAGAGGGACTCCCTTGATTTCATTGATTGATAGCAAATCGAAAAGGCAAAACTGAATTAGTGGTCATTTCTGGGGGCTTAACTAGTGTGCTGCAGCCTTTGAAGTTTGTATTAATCATTGACTGAAACCCAGTATAAAGTAATCCTACAACACGGACTATATAACAAACGCTAATTTGATGCCAGCAGGCTGTTCCAACACTTAAGTGAGGATTCAGATAAAATTGAATGAAATGATGATGAGCAGGCACTACAAATAACAGTGATGAGTGGAGTAACATTCCTCAAACCACCAATGTGTGGTCAGTGATAGTGTGGGAATGAAATCAGACTTTCAAAATTTCAGTGACAACGCACTTGTTCATTTGTTTTTTTATTTGTGACAAGTTCTTAACATTATTATGTGAACAAACAAATCTCAGACAGGAAGCAGAAAAACATGGGGAGAGGGGGGGGGGGGCAGCAAGGCTCTCGAAATGGAGGGATACTGATGAGGAAATTAAAGTATTTGGCTATTGCTGCGCATAGGACGTTGTTTTCCATCAACAGAACTTTACTGGAGTACAAGTCCTTTTTAAAATGCAACATTCAGGAGATCTATTATGAGTAAAAAACAAGATTTCAGCTGTTATTGATAAATCGACACTTCTGCTCATTACAGTCCAATGATCGCCTCTACAAAATTAGACTAGTTTTGGATCATTTCAATAACATAATCAGCATATTCCAGAGAAAGTTCTCTGCATGGATGAATCAATGGCTTTGTAGTGTGGCAATCTGTTTTTCAGACAATATATCAAGAACAAGAAACACAAGTACGTTATAAAACTTCTGCACATCTAATGCAGTTTTTCTCAAAATAAATATTTACGGTGGCAAATCAGAGGAGAAGGCTGAAGTGGGTCATGCATCTGAAGTAGTTTTACACCTTATAAAAGTTTTCTTTAACAAAGGATAGGTGCTTCATCTGAACAGTTTTTATAATTCTGTATCGCTCACAAAACTGCTGTTGACTTACAAAACCTCTGTGTGTGGAACATTACATAACAACAGAAAGGAAAACCCAAAATCATTAGTTTCTATCAAGCTTAAAAAAAGATCAGATGACATGGAAAAGAAATGACGATGTTTTGTTTGCAAATGGAAGGACAACATGGAATTTTCTGAGCATTTCTAATATTCACTGTGCTGTTATGGTGGAAGTTTGCAATGGAAATGGCAAAGGTGCCTTTAAGCCAAACATTATCAGAGACTACAACAATGGCATGACAGGTGTTGATCAGTCAGATCAAATGCTGCTGTATTTTTCAGCAGTGTGAAAACTGTTAAGATGGCCAAAAAAGCTTCCTCTACACATAATGGAAATTTCTGCAGAACGCTCACCCATTCTATAACCAGACAGCAGGAACGAGTATGAAGTCTGTCAAATCGAGACACACGGTAGCTTTTATTATTTAGACACAATTATTTATCAGTCAACATCTGTTGTGACTATATCAAAAGTCTACATCTTTATTTCTATAATAAAAATGACTTTGCCATGCAATTGCCACGTAAATTAATATTTAAAATACTTTATGCAAATGTGAAGTATTACATCCCTACGTGATTATGTTTGATTACATAGTGGAGTATAAATTATATCCATAGATGTAATTGCCCAATCATTATATGTATTCTGATGTTTTTCTGTTATGGTATGATTGTGAAGTCATTATATGTATTATAGAATTAAAGATGTATAATACTAATATAGTCACTATAAATGTTGGTAGATTCCTAATTAGATAACAAATAAGTTGTCCTATGAACACTAACTAAAACAACCTACTTGGTTTCCCATGGCAACATAAACTAATATTTAAAAAAACTTTATGCAGATTTTAGTGTATTTCATTATAATGTGGTTACGATGGGTTGCATATTGGAATATAAATTATTGTTATGGCATTATGCGATGTGCAATTGCCAGATCATTATATTTATTCTGATGTCATATTATGGTGTGATTGCCACGTCGTCATATTTATTACAGAAATAAAAATTATAGAAGGAAACCTTCCTCGTGGGACAAACAAATACAAAAAATAGGTGACCCACCCAAAGGACAGGCCCGTCGATGACGCAAACAAAATCACACACACACAAACACACATACAAGAACCCGCAACCGCCAGCCGCCCCCAGGAAAAGAGGAAGAAAGGAGAGGAGAAAGGGAAGGATACGGGTATTAAGGAAGCAGAAAAGGAGCCACTCCAATCCCAGGAGTGGAAGGACCCACCCTAGGGGGAAAAAAAGGAAGTAAGCGATGTGTGAGTGTGTGTGTATTTGTTTGACTTCCTTTTTTTCCCCCTAGGGTGGGTCCTTCCACTCCTGGGATTGGAGTGGCTCCTTTTCCGCTTCCTTACAACCCGTATCCTTCCCTTTCTCCTCTCCTTTCTTCCTCTTTTCCTGGGGGGACGGGCAGTAGTTGCGGTAGCTTTGTGTGTGTGTATGTGTGTGCGCGCGTGTGCGCACGTGAATGATTTTTTTGTGTCTGTCGACGGGCCTGTCCTTTGAGTGGATCATCCGTTTTCCATTTTTTGTATTTGTTATTATAGAAATAGATATATAATTTTGATATAGTTGGTAGATAAATAATTAGATAAAAAATTATGACAAGGTGTTGAATAGGTGGATCCATGAACACTAACTGAAATAATCGACTTTGTTTCCAATGAGATCTCACGACTTTTGATGGTGGAAGGAATGTCGCAAGACTTGCATTTTTGTACATTTTATGTTTTTGGTGAGCTACATTTTACGCCTAAAGCTAAAATTTCGGTTATCAACTTTTGTTACATTATTTCCAGTGTGAAAAACAACCCCCCCCCCCCCAAACCATGCCCAGATGATTTATTTCACCTTTCCCAGATGCCCAAAAAACAGTAAATCACAGGTATTTGCTATAAATGTTCTCATATCTGACTTTATGTAGAAACTTATACTTACTGAACACAATTGTCCAGCTCGGCAGTCAATGTGTTAAGCGGTTGATTCACACCAATAGAGAAAACACTTGACACAAAACAGGTGCCGACTTAAGCTTATATTTCAGAAACAACAGGATCAATATGGACCCTTTCATGTCTTTATTACACAGTTAACTATCAAAGCCATTATTTGAGGATAATTAAAGAATTAAAAAAAAAAGAGAAATTTTTGTTTAAATGGATTTTGCATAGGATTATTTCATTTGTGGTACCAAATGCTGAGCAATACTTACACTTGGAAAATAGCCAGGCCACTTTACGTCAATTTGTAGGTTGTTACAGAGGTGCTAAAGACATCCAAAATTTTAATGTTTTCACAATCAATAATTTACTCTTATTTGAAAAGGTTGATACAATTTATTAAGTCAACTATTTATATTATTTCATTTGCTGTTTGGCTACCCAATAAAAATTTCATCAATATATGTAATCACTTACATGATTTTGGAAGCAAAACCGAAAGGCACTACTTCGGGGCAAGCCATGGTAAATCATGTGATGGAATTAGTGGAACAGCATAGCAACTTGCAGCATTATAAGCCTCCAGAAGACTAAGTCACTCGTATCAAAATCATTAAAATTATTCTTCAAAAGAGGGACTGGCTGGCCAGTACTTACCTTTTTGCTGTACCGCTGACAGTTACACACGGGGGGAGGGGGGGGGGGGAGAGAAAAAAAAAAGACACAGTATCTCTGACTTCCACAATCCTTTAACACCATCATCATGACCTAGGTCGTGAATTATCTTCCCCTTCCTTTCCCATTCATTTTTTCTTCTTTTTTTCCCTTCTCTTACCTGAAGAAGGAACACAGTTCCAAAAACTTGTTATTTTCGTCCTGTTTTCTTTCTATGTGTAACTATCCATGGTAAAGCAGAAAGGTAAGTACTGGCCAGCCAGTCTATCTCTTTTGAAGAATAATTTATCATCTCTGTGGAGAATTTTCATCATTAATCAAGTATCAAAATCATTATCAGTCAACAAAAGTAATAGGAAGGTATGCAATCGTCGTCATAACCACGCTCAGTAGAACTAAGTCATAAAAAGTTGCCTCTGAATATGTTATTTTGAATTTTACAGAGGCTCCCGCCCATTCCTTGTTTCTTTACAAGAGATACTTGAGAACACCTCAAATGAAGTCGTCAGCAGGACAATTAACTGTAATTTTCCTTCTCTCCTAAACCTTCATTTACCAGGATGGAAGTTTTATGTTCACCTAAAACATTTGATGAAACATGCATCTCAGCCTCTTCCAGACTAAATAATATGTATTCAACTTTGGTATTTTCTCTGGAATCAATTGTGAAACAATATTGTTATTTCTTTTCTTCCACAGTGTCAACTTTTGGAGATGGATCTGTGAAACAATATTTATTGTTGTATTTGTGAAACTAGCAGTAACAGGTAAAATTTATTATTTCCAATGATCAACTATTTGTAGATGAAAGAAGTCTACTAAAAAACCAAATAATTTACTTGTTTTCTTTCATTTTGTATCTAGGAAAGCCAAATGGTAACACAAAATCCAATTTTTTGTTTCACAGAGAATTTTGATCCTATCCCAAGAGTGCTTTCCCTTCTATATTTCCTACATAAGTACTCAATGTTATCCTGTATGTTCATGAGAATTTCACTTAAAATGCCAAAAAAACATGTATCGTAAGAAGAAAAGTATACTAAGAGATTTGAGTTTCTTGGAATTAGGAGATATATTTTCCTTCGAAATTATGAAAGTAGTAGTGCCTGCATTTGCCTACTTATTTATTTGGAAGTTCTTGAGGAAGTAAGAAAGGAATTTTCAACCAAATGACACATTTCTGGCAGTGAGGGTGTTAGGAAAAGTGCCCTTGTACTAACAATGCTTCAAAGACAATTATTCTGAGAGACTGAACCACTATAACTTCCGGGGAGTGTTTTTACACTTTGCCTAACCACCACGCAATGACACTATGTAGGAAACCTCTGTCACAGCACTGCTCGCTGGTGTAGAGCTACAGCGTGTCAGTGCAAAACAAACTTTGCACACATGACCAGACAGCTCCCTCCTCTGTATGATGTACAACAGGCCAGTGTCACACTTTGTAAATGTGCATTAGCCAAAATCTAAACACACTCCGCATGATGGTAAATGGAAGCAGCAAAATTTTGCTAAGAGGCTAAAACAGGTACTCACAAAGAACATTCAAAATAAGATATTGATATAGACTTTACACACTGAAATACCTCAGCACAACCAGCTCCAGAGTCATTTGAGTCTGATCCTTGGTAGAGATGTTGCATGTAGCGTAAATCAGAAAGCAGTTGCTCTCCATCCAAGCTGAGTTCTTCACGTAGCTTCATGTGCTCAGGATTCATATCCTGTGATGTAGTATGATCTACACCAGCACACTTCTTACAAGTATCTCCAATACTATCGTAAGTCCCACTCCAAATATCATACCTGTTAAAAAATTCTGCTACTTTTAATTTATTTGAGCTAATATTCTACATGTGAATTTTAATTCAAAACTACTTACAAAAAATTACTTTATTTCAAAAAGAAATTGTGTAATAAGGAACATCTATGAAACATGGTTCAAATCATAGTCTAACACACAGTCGCGACGCTCACTTCTGTGAAATTTGTTACCAACTGAGTTTCAATGACAAGTACTCCTAGGGGTGGGCAAGATGCCGTAAGAGCAATGTTGATTTACAATTACTTTTCTATGTAATTAACCATATAGTTTCAGTAATTTTTCTGATCCAAGCATTAGTAAAATGTTGAGGGGCATGAATAATCATGAAATAAATGTGATTTAGTGATACAAACAACATTTTATTCATGAGGCAATGTGTATAAATATGTTTATATAGGCAGTTTATTCCAACAAAAGTAATAGAATAAAAACATGGTAGAAACAAATTCTTGTTAACAGTCTTTTCATACATGACAGACTTTGTTAGACATTTAACAATTTGGTGTGGAGTATGACAACCAATTTTGAACTTTTTTATCCTTTAATCACATACACTTTCAAGTGTAATTAATTACTTTTGTGTACAAAACAGATAGCTAAGATTGTTGCCATTTGTGGTTCAGATGTAGCAACTATTGTGTATTGGTTTCTGCTTTGTTGGGAAACTGTTCTTTGCTTTCAATGTTTAATTGCCACGTTTGTGAGGATTTTCCTGCAACTGAAGTGCCCAGCTGGAGTGGCTGATCTGTTGCATTGAAAAATGTAGGTATTTCATTTCATACACATTTCTTATGTTCAATACTTCCTGATTTCAGTGGAATTGTAGAGAAGAAACCTTGATGTTTCCGATTAGAAAAGGTCAGGTCTTCTGTTGCTTATTAGTCATTTTCTGTTCATAATAGACAATGTAATGCTTCATTAAAATGTGGAATTGTAGAGAAGAAACCTTGATGTTTCCGATTAGAAAAGGTCAGGTCTTCTGTTGCTTATTAGTCATTTTCTGTTCATAATAGACAATGTAATGCTTCATTAAAATGTCATCGATATCAAGAGAATCTAAATAAACTGTCCTGCAATGTGCCGTTTCATACCTTCCAATGGTTCTTAGGAAACCTAAGAGAGACAAATGGTGAGTTATTTTGTAGTTTTTACTGATTTTTATGACACTAAATCCCTGTTGTAGAAAGTACATTATTATCAATTTAAATGATACTATTCACACTCATCCAATATTGTATTTAGAAATGTACTTTGCCAGCAGTTTGGAATGCTACTGTCCTGGCATATAACAAGAATCAACGTGAATGTCATGGCTGTATATGTTAGACTGTGGTTCGAATTAAAAATGGGAAGGGGGAGAGAGAGAGAGAGAGAGAGAGAGAGAGAGAGAGAGAGAGAGAGAGAGAGAGAGAGAGAGAGAGAGAGAGAGAGAGAACATTTTTTCAGAAATTATGTATGGTGTGGATTTCAGGGAGGAACTGCAATATTACCTACATTGGACAGTTCATGACAAGAGAAGAGGTGATCAGAATAATAGATTAAAACTTACCTTAAACACAGAACATGACACCATCTGATAGTAGTAGGGGGTGAGGATGAGGAGACAACATGGGGAGACGGAGGGGGTCAGGGATGATACCTTGCAGACTGCACAGCCTGCATAGGTCAGGACGGGACAAACAATGGAAAGAGTGCCCTTCTTTGTATGTTTCAATCCATAAATGAAGACAAGGTAAGGCTCATAAAACAAACATTAACACTGGCAATCATTAGCCAGCAAACATATTCTAAGTCACCCATAGAATGTCAAAATAATTTGGGAAGAGGTAGAGAAAATGGTGAAGGTTGGCATCATTCGGCCATCACAGACCTCAGTCTGTGTAATGCATCGGCAAAGTTGGGGGGAATAATTTGTCGGAATGCATCAGCGAGACCTTTGGCTTATTTGAAAAGGGAATGTTCATCACTGCAGATGATATGAATGGATGGCTAAGCTGTATGGAAGGGAATTCTTTGAGTGGAATTGGTGGCAACTGTCAAAATAAAGGTTGCATTATTGCTATGGACAAGGTATTGATGTATCATTGAGGTGTAGGTTAACATCAAAGAGGGTGGCTTGTTGAGTTAAGGAGGACCAGGTGAACCAAATATTGCAGAAGGCATTAAAGTTATGGAAGACTGTATTTACATAAACTATGTATGTTCTAAGCTAAAAAGTAACAAAAAGTAAAAGTAGAGGTACATCTTACCAGGCATGTGACTGAGCAGTGGATACTGAAGAGCCCCAAATTTCATCTCGAGACACAGGTAAACCGTGTGATTCTTTCTGCCAACCTGTCTTCCAAGCAGCACTGTTACGGTTACATTTGCAACAGTTCTTTACAGCAGCACTCCACCGGTATGACATTTCCTCAGATGATACAGTCACATCTTCTGACATTCGCATGGCCACATTCTGGTCACTTTGTTTCAATGGCGGTGTTATCTTACTATCATTGGAATTGTTGCTTATGAAAAGCATAGAAAATGGCTGTTTGCCCCCCTGTGTACGTTCCACATGATTATCATCAATTTCTAAACAGCTAACAATCTTTTCGGCAAAATGTTCATCTTCTGGAAAGAAAAATTCATTTTCTTTTATCTCTTGCCTGCTTCTTTTAGTATCAACTTCCTCATCACTTGTAACATTTTCATCAGATGCTTCAGTCTGGCAACATTTTTCAATCTGATGTACTCTAAATTTTGGTACAAAATCTTTGCCCACTGATGTTACACCATCAGGGCTTCTTACTGTTTTATGCCTCCCACCATAAAGTTCTTTTTCTTTGTACTCCATATATTTTTTTGGAGTCTCTATGCCTAAATCTGTTTCCAAATACAGAGCACCACTTTCACTCCTTTTAAAAGGAACAGACTCCAAACTGTTAGGGATCACAAAAGTAGTGCCATCAGCATAGCATCCTGTGTTGTTGTTATGAGAGTCTGAGCTCTCCTGTCGTATAGGGCGAAAATGTGTTCGAGTGGATGTAAGTAAATCTTCTTCTTCCTTGTCCTTAACATTATCGGCCACTTCATTTGTTTTTCTTGCATCAGTTGTTATGTTATATATTCCATCAGTGTGTTTATGACCTGTACTGGCCAGAGCAGTTCCAAATTTTTTATCTGAAGCAAAACTGGAAAATGACTGTTTTGGTACCACTTCTGTAAAACTGCTATCTTCCTTATTATGATTCAACGTGCCAAAACTATTCTCTGAAAAACTGCTGCAATTTTGTGATTGTATGTTGCAATTTGGAAACATATTATAGTGTGGGAAGCTGCTGGTTGGCATATTTGAACACTCTGTAGTTGGCCATCTTGTATTCCAGACATTAGATCTTTCTGGATGCAGGCATTCTTCTAATGGTAAAACTGGCGCCACTGTTGAAAAGCCCTCCAACTTATTCCACACTGTTCTTCCCACCTCCATTTTTATATTTTCAGCAGCCATGTTACTTCCAGGTTTCAAGAACGGAAAACAATTTTTGAGAGCTATATTCTTCTTGCACAATTGATCCCCCAAGTTATTTGCTTTACTTCCCACAACTTTTTCTGTGCTATTAATTACTGCATCAATCTTAACATCTTGCTTATTTTCATCAATGTACTGACCACTGTTCTCTTTGTCATCTGTGTCACTAACAAAACAATTGCCTACACTTTCTTGCTCAACCAAGTCCACTTTGTTTTCATCTGTGGACAAAGGTACTGTATCAGATGGCTGACTTGACCATATTGAGCTTTTAATATTTGTACCACAACGTATGAAAGAATTATTTAAGCTAGTAACAGGCAAATTCTTACTTCCCGAGTTTTCTTGTTCTACGTAAGTAATGAAAGTGTTCTCTAATGGTGTTTCAGACTCAACTATCTTGTTACTTGGCGATGAAGTTTCAGACTGATTTTCTGGACTCCACAAAGCTTCAATACTATGGTCAAATTTTGCAATTAGTTGTGCCAAGTTTTCATCCACATTCTGGCCTGACTCACTCTCACAATCCTGCATTCTTTCACTTTCATTTCCTGTGTCTTCTGTTAATTCATTCTGTGCCTGATGTTCATAAAAATTACATAAACCAAGATTCCACATTTCTCCTTCCATGCTCAGTGTGTCTTCGGAAGCTAAAGTATCCTGTAGTTCCCCTTGGTTTTGCCTATTGTATTTGGATACTCTCCATCCTGTTGCAATAGCTTTTACACTGGGAGCAAATGCATTTAAGCCAATGGTTTCATTATTCCACACTTCAGAGAAACTCCAAGAAAAGGGGTAAGCTAGTTCTTTCCCTGCATTGTAGCTCCAGTCCTTGTCTTTCATTTGATTTCTAGATCTTGTAGCATCTGACAAACACTCAACGTTTCTCCCCTGATTCTCTTTGTTTTCACCACAATTTGTAGCACCCAATATTTTACCACTTTTATGTGAATTACTAATCTGGAGCTTATTTTTCCCAAAAGAATTTGCTAAAACTTTCTTATTACCCCAAACTGAAGAAAGATCCGAGCTTAAAACTGGCGCTTTAATATTGGAATCGCTACACCTGGTTAGAGGTGGAAAAGCAGCATAATATCTGAAATAAAAAATTAAAAAGCATTTTAAAAATGTATTGCTGTCAAATCAAGGGTCATAAGAAATCATAATAGATATTTTCCTTACTTCTGAACTAGATCAGTTGGTGATTGTGACTGAGGCTCACTGACTGAAGGCAATGATGGACTTGAGTGATTATGGTTTTCACCTAATAAAAAGAATATAAACTATAAAAAAAGTATGACTTTCCAGAAACATTAGGAAAAGACACTAATCTTTACACTTACCTTCACTCTGTATTTCCTTTAGTTTTGCACAAAGTTCATCAACCAGTTTCTCAATTCCAAATTTCTGAAAAGAAAGAAACTGTAAATAACTTACAAGTTAATGCAAGATATAATAATGGAAAGTCTGAGTTGAATTAATAATATAGTAATAAGGACAGTTTACAACTCACCGCAAAGACGTGGCAACGAGCTCCAAAAGGCACATACAAAAGACACACACATACAACACTTTCAGTTATTGGGCACGGCCTCCTTCAGAAAATCTAACATTCACGCAATCACACAGGCACACAACTTAGTCTTACAACCATCACCTCCAGCTGCCGCACTTCAAAGTTGATGGTTGTATGACTGTGTTGTGTGCCTGTGTGATTGTGTGAATGTTCTATTTTCTGAAGGAGGCCATGGCTGATAGCTGAAAGTGTTGTATGTGTGTGTTTTTTGTATGTGCCTGCCACAGCTCGTCACCACATCTTTGCGGTGAGTTGTGAACTGTCCTTATTACTATATTATACAAGTTAATGCTTTAGACTAATATAGAATAAAATTTTTTAAACATTAGTACTGACTGCATACTGCAAAACAAATCTGAATGGCAAATTTCAGATCATATGAATTGTTGTGGCTTTAATTTTTCTAACAATGAGTTCAATTTTCCAATTTAAGTTGGGAATTATTGTAAACAATTAATGGAATACTTAAATATCAATCTTGACTTTATTGTAACATTACCACCATCTACAGATTCAATATTTTCTTATAATATAGGTAGGTATCCATGTCAAAGAGTACATTAACTCATTTAAAGTATTATGGCAAAACAAAAAATTACATTAATGTCTGGACAATGAATTTTGTGAAGTGCACACATGTACTGTTCAAACATATCACTACTTTACTTGTAGAAACATTAGCCTATTTTTACTAATCTTTCTCTTTGCAATATCCAATATGTGATTACTCACCCATCCTCAAACAAATAGAGTAATTTACACGTGTTAATGTAAAACAACAAACAGGACAGAGACTAACAAAGCCAGTGCCAATAGCAAAATGCATGGAAAACTAATCATGAACATTTGTCATACATCAACTGAGCCAAGCCTCTCTCTGCAAGTTCAGTCTCATGAGAGCAGATAATTGAAGTGTTTACACACAGCAGAATGAGATAGTCTTTTGAGAGCAGAGAAATCACTCTCTGCAATCATAGTTCTGTGCTGAAGGAAGAGTGTTGGGTTGCAACTGTATTTGGTGGCAAAAGAAGAAATGTAAAAATAGTGTTCATATTAGATAAGAGTGGATTAAGCAGTGGGATGATTTTAGAGCAAAAACAGCTACGGAGATGAACAAAATACTTTTATAACAGGAAACAGGACCTCAAATTTTGAATGGATCCATTAGCATTGAATACAGACTACTTGTGACTACTTCTAGCACATATATATCGGGACTAAAGTGAAGTATGAAATTATTGATGCTGCGGGGATTGAAATTTGTAAACCTAAGAGCATCATAATACGGTCATGCTGAGTACTGCGCTGTATTTACCCCTTAATTTCAACATTTTAGCAGGTTTTTCTTTATTTGGACAGTTCCTGGTGCATACATAAGAGAAAACAAAAATGGAATATACTGTAAAGTATCTCCATGAGAAACAATTTTGAAAATGAAAATCAACAAAAAAAGCGTTGCACTCAAAATTATCGATATCTGCATTTTCAGCCACAATATCAATCTAACCCCAACATTGCCCCAGTGATAATGCATGCAGCCCTCATCCACTCAATTACAAACCTTGAAGCTTTACAGTAAGAATGATATACAGTTCTGCATAGGTAAAACATTCTTGAAAATTTTGTCCAGTATGAACATTGTTGAAGTTCAAAATCAAAAATGTCTGCAATTTTGTAGAAAAATTTGATTAGTTTCTTAGGAGACATTAAGGTGAAATAATATTACACAAGAGCTACTCCTGCTGTATACAAACTTCTTTAAAATCAATTATGGCTTATGTTTTAGCATTTTTACTTTTATTAACTGCATGAACCACTTGTGAATTCTTGACCCGTAAGCGCAGTGTGTGCGTTTCAAAATAGGAAACTCACTTATATACACCCATATTGCTACAAGTATCAAGTTTCTAGCATGATTTTTCCCACTTATATTTGCTAACTTTCAAACAATATCAAAATTTATTGAAATATGACCTCCCTCGTGCAGCTCCTGAAGTTACGAGGGCAGTTTGATAAGTCTGGTAAAAATTTTAAAAAATTAGAAAAAGTTTTAAATGCGAAAACTCACTATTTCTTGAGTCTCCTTGCAAGGTTATAGACTTGTTCTGCGAGTTTTCAATCTTTTCAACCCACTGGCAAAGCAGGCATTTTTGAACTCTGTAAAATAGTCTGTCACAGCTGCAGACACTTCCTCATTCAATCATAATTTCTTCCTACCAAGCCAAATTTTCAAGTTTGGTACTAATTAGAGGCACCTGTTTGTGGTGAAAATTTTTGCTCGATTTTGTCATTTTTATAAAGCTATTTCGGTATATTTTTCACTACTTTGATTTTATTTCGTCAATTTCGCTAAATTTGTTCTCTCTTTTTCACCAATAAAAACTAAAGCAAAAATCACTTATGGCCTGACTGCAGTAAAACATCTTTTATTTTATTCAGAATACATGAAAATTTCACATCCAATGAAGACACACAATAAAAAGTGTGTGTGTGTGTGTGTGTGTGTGTGTGTGTGTGTGTGATGAGGGAGGGGAAGGGGAGGGGGGGAAGAGCGAAGGCGAGCATGCATTCATTTTTCTCAAGAAGACCAAACTTGGCTGAAAGCTGAGACAGACAGAGATAACATGACTTCCATATTACTTGGAGTAACAGTTTTTCTCCTTTCAGACATTAAAGTAGTCTGAAAATTATCTTTCACCATCTACATTACAAAATGCACATACTCAGATTTTAGAGAAAAAAGAATACCAAGGCTGTCAACATCTTTACCTTCCCTGCAAGCACTCTTTACCAAATCCCTAAACACTGTATACGGTTGCAGGTATTCAGATACTGAAAGCCCTTGCAGAATAGGAATGTTCTTCATTAACCAAGATTCAGCATTGTCTACATGATCTTTCATTATTTTTCTGGGGTCAAACAATTTGCCAGTAGGAAAAAAAAAAAAAAAAAAAAAAAAAAAAAAAAAAAAAAAAAAAAAAAAAAAAAAAAAAAAAACTTTCTTCATGTGTCACCTTTTGTCAACGGGTTAAGTTTTTTCAGTCTTACCCTACCAACAGCCTGAAAGAGTGATGTTAATAGAACTTTTAATTTAAAACTCTTGCAAAGATTCCTAAGCTTAGCTTCCAATAACTGAATCACTGAAATTTTGGAACTTTCTAGTGTCAGCAACAAATGACAACATTTTGAGCAGTGTTTAACAAGAAAAACAGCAAGGCTTTAAATACCCCCCCCCCACACACACACACACATCATTAGAGGCCAAAGCTTTAAAATACTTCACAGCAACACTATATTATTTCATAGTTTCAACAAATTTTACAATGTCTCTGATGTATTCACTAATGTACTCGCTCTTAAACCACGAGTTCCACATGTTGATTACTGGTATAGGAGAAAGTTTTGCTTTTGTTTCACCTTCATCTTTATGCAATAAAAAACTGCATATATGTATGCTTGCTCTTTCGCTTAGTAAGAAATGTGCTTAGTCTGGACAGTAGAATGGTTTAATTCACTTAGCTTCATAGCTCACAAACTGCTTACCAAATTTAATTTGTGCACCCAGCACTGTGTTAACTAATCCTCCTAAAACAATAACCTGAACCAAATCTGTATACCTTCCTATGTAATGGGCTGAATCTGACATTATTGAAATAACTTTTTCATACTGAATATCAAGTCTCTGAATAACATTAAAAATTGCCCAAGAACACTCTGTAGCATTGGCATTTTCAATTACTTTTACTCCTCCCACAAATAACTTTTGTGTGGTATCGTTACCACAAGCAACTACTCTTAACAAAACTATGAGTATACATTGGCCCTTCTGTCAGTTGTTTCATCACAGAAGACTGCTCCTTGCAACCTTTCCTCTGCTTCTTTTATGATTTAAGGTACAGAACTTCCAGCTGAGGGAAATCTCTAACACCATAAAAATGTCAAGAGACCTGATATTAGACAACTATAGCTAGCGTTGTATAAGAAAGTACTTTTACGCATACATGCCGAGCGATAGGGGAAGCGTGGAGGGGAGGAGCTACGGCCGAGCGCTAACAGTGTAGCCCACACGAGAAACATTGTGTAACTCACGGCCAGCCACGCGCCTACAGAATGAACACGATTAGCTGCCAGTGCGGTAATGGAGAGGGATGTGCAAAAAGGCTGAAAAATAAATAAATTAATTAATTAAAAAAATAAAGAGGGGGCGCATTCGTAGGTGAAGCCCACAATAACTAAGACCATTTACAGAAATAAATTATTAATTTGTCTTTGAAATGAACGAGACCATTCATTACCTAGGTCTAAACATCAGTGAACGACACAAACAGGATAATTACGCAGTTAATCATTTACACAAGGTGCTGAAATAGAGTAGAAAATGCTCAGGACTGCGGATATTCGATCAGCTCGCATCTGTTTTGCCCGAGACTAAATTTGTGTTTACGATTTCAGTTACTTGTATCTGTATTTTGCCATATCTAATGCCACGAGTACGTCAGCAGACGTGTTGTTGGCCGCTGCCTGACATGAAGATGTTCGTAGTGGCACAATGAATGACGGGCAGACACCCAATAAGAATGTGTGTTTACGTTTTGCTCTGTGAGGAATTAGCTGTGGCAGATGTACTAGTGAATATTTTTTTTACGAGAAATACCTTACAAAATCGTTTCTTAAAAAAAATTACTTTGCCATTTATTTCTGAATGAATAGCAAAAAGTAATTATGCTCACAACTCTGAAATGTATCCAATGTAGACAACAAAGACACATTCTTATTGGCTTTTTAACTGAGTTCAGAAAGCGTAATCAATTCAATTGCACTGAAATGCACATGTAGTAAATAGATAATATAACGAAAAATATGGGTATTCATTTGGTTGCAGAGCTTCAAATAGCGAATAAAGTGACCACATGTTGCACATGGGAGACTAACTAATTTTAAATGCAAAGTTTCAAACTTTAATACATCATTCCAAAACTTCATGCTGTATAGTAATCACTTTATATAATCCTTACGCGCAATAGCTTTTACAGGTTGAGTAAGCCACTATTAGTAAAAAGTTACTTATGACAGTGGCATAGTCTGCTTCTGTTGGCAACAAGTGTTATGAAAACTCAATGTTGTGCTTCTAACAACACCAGGAAAATTGCTTATCAGAAGCCCCGTAATTTAATTGGCACTTTGTTCAACTAATATTTATTCTCTTCAAAATAAAAAAGCGTAATATTACACAAAACTGGTATCTATTTGTTCATCCAATCTCGGAGTTTCAGCCGATTGACTTTTTACAACTTGATGTTTGCCTATGAAAGCTCGTGTTATTGATAAAACAAATTCTTCCTTGTCCACTTTCGCCCATTTTGCCGCTGCATTGATATCCGTAAGTGTAACTTCTCTCTTGACACCTGTTGACAGCACTTCCTCTTTGTTGTTCTTATGGGAAGAACTGTCATTTATATGTTTTAGACACATGTCCTATCTTTGTTATTCAATACACACATTGCAATATTTGCTCATAAGTATTTTTCTGGTTTTATAAAAAACATAAAATATTTCTGATGCGAATTCTCTTTAGCAATCAAAAAATGTTACAACCATGTTAATAATCTGCTATACTATAACAAATCACAAATCGCTGAAAGAACCAGCAACCAGAAACGATTACGAACACGCTGCACACTACCAGTCACTAGATCAAATAAACTGCCAGAAACTGACTTCTTTACTGCACAAGAAATGAGGTTAGCAGGACTTTAAACAATATATATTGAATTGGTGTACAATCTATTGTCATTTATATCTCGTATTTCCGCCAATGCTTTAAAATGACACTTGGGATTTTTTGTAAATTGCACAATTTTTCGCAAAAATTTCATGCTTTGTGGATAACAGGTGCCTCTGGTAATAATAAGAAGTCACTCAGAGCCAAGACTGGCAAATAGGATGAGTGAGGAACCAATATGAATCTCAAGTCATGCACTTATGCCATTGCGATAGCTGCTGGGTGGGCACTAGCATTGTCATGATGAAGCAGCACTTTCTTCTGTGCCGATTTTGGATGTTTTTCAGTTTGTTCCAAACCATTCAGCAGAGTAGCATAACAGGGCCTAGTAGTGGATCTTCCCCCCCCCCCTCCAAATAATCTAATAGGATTAAACCCTGAGAATCCCAAAATACTGTAGCAACCACCTTTCCAGCTGACAAAACAGTCTTCACTTTCTTTGGTGCACTCTCTGCAGTCTTCGTCCATTGTTTGGACTGTTATTTGGTCTTTGGAGTGTAACTGTGGATACAAGTTTCATCCACAGTTACCAATCTGCACAAAACGTCCTGTGGACTTTCGACTGAACAGTGCGAGATTCTGATCAGAAATGTTATTTCGTTTTAGTTTTTGGTCTAAAGTGAGCAGGCGTGGCACCCATCCCGCACAGAGCTGCTTCATGTTTTTCATGGAGGATGTAATGCACTCTTTCAGTTAAGAAGTCTGCACATGTTTATTTTGTGTCCCAGCCTCGTCGCCGCTTTTATGTCTCGTTTCCGTCGTAGGAGTCGGTGGCCGAGTGGAATGAGACCGACACAGGAATAAAGATAGCACGCTGGTGCAGGTACGGAGGGGAGCAGCCAGAAACTAGAAACACTTGAGTAAATTAGAATGAGATATATATTGCACAGAATTTATACAATACTTAACTTTTACATATTTCAGTACTGCAGAATGCTGATACATAGTTGAGCTAGAGGTCTGCCTAGTGCCTGTACGATAGCCAAGTCTTCACTGGTGCCTATCTGATTCTGAAGTGTTACTGGTTCCTATCTCAGTCCCAAGTGAACGATGTCGTTCAGTGGCGGCCACGAGCGGAGTTGCAGCAGAGGGCGCTCGTGGCTGTCGTCGTAAGAACGCCACGCCGTGCATGCATGGCGGCGCGCGGCGAAAGTAGGTGGCGCGCACTTTGTACTTGTGCGACACCACAGTTTAGCTATCTCGTGAACTTTTAAGCTTCAATCTTCCACTTCAATATCATGCACCTCATTGATAGTTTCCTGTATGGCGACTTCAACGGGCCGACCAGTGTGTGTTCTATCTTCCAGGCTTCTCCGAAAATGTTTAAACTCTTTGATCCAAAAGTAAATGGTCTTCAATGTTGGTGCAGAACCCACACAGACCTCATCCAACTCTGATTTTATCTATGCAGCTAGCCAACTCTTCAAATCAAAATGTTTAATGACAGCACAAAATTAGTTTTTCTTCATCCAAAGGAACTAGCTACACAGTTACCACTTCAGCTGGCAGCCAACAATCAACTAATAACAGCTACCTTTTGAAACTTTCTGTAATATCTCTGGAAATATCAGACTTATTAACAACAGTGCACATTCCGAAAATTTCCCCATCTTCAATACAATTCACCAGACTTATCAAACCACCCTAGTAAATCAGCATATTACTTCCCACAGGAAAGTGCCATGGACAATTTTTGTCTCAAGAGACAGCTTCACGAGGTCTTTCATAGAGTGTGTGTGCGCACACAGAAATACTGGGGGGAAATTTTTTTTTTTCTCTCTCTCCAAAAGAGATAGATTGGCTGGCCAGTACTTATATTTTTGTTGTGCCATCAATACAAACAGAAAGAAAAAAGGACGAAAATTAAACAAGTTTTTGGAACCGTGTTCCTTCTTCAGGTAAAAAGTAAAACATGTTAAATACGGCAGAAATCTTTAGCACAATATGGTTGCTCAACGCTCTCAGCTCTCTGGACAATGCCGGTACAGTTTTTCTTCACTTAAACAGTGAGCAGTTGTCAAGAGGCAGAGGTGGGCGTTTAGATGGAAGTCGCCATTGGTCGAGTCCAATAATCTGACATACTGCCCCACACTCTTACAGAGCCAACAAGCTGGCTCTTGGCAACAGTTTACACGATACATGTTTCTCGCAAAAGTTCTCAAAGTGAAAAACTCTCACATGAATACTAGTTCAATAAGTAGTATAAACTGCTGTTATCATTCTTTTAATTAAGTTTTGTTATTTTATCCAAGATAGTTAATTTAGTTGTGAGGACGGGCCATGAAGTGTGCCGGAATAGTTCAGACAGTAGACTGCTTGCCCACAAAAGGCCAAGGTCCCAGGTTCGAATCCCAGTTCCGACACACAATTTTAATTTGCAAGGAAGGTTCAAGTCTCTACTAGTTTACAATTTGAAGAACACAGACTCTTTATATCATAATCCTAGTGGAAGTAAAATGCAAATGAAGCTTACTGGCTTTCTCCATCACTTACAAGTACAAGTGGTCACTATGGTTAATCACTTTCTTAAATATGAGGAACATGGTAAAGAAAGGTAATACAGACTATGAATACAAAAAAGAAACCAACTTCCACCTACTTATTCAAACCCTTAGGAATTGTTACCACACTAAATGACAGCTGTTACAGGTACTTGTAGGCAAAAGACAAACCCTATCCACAGTCAACAGGTACATAAAATGAAGTTGTTGCACATTCTTAACCCAGACAGAACTGCCGTCTTTCCAGGATGACAAGAATGGTGGCTTAGTTGTTCATTCTTGTACTCATGAATTCGGGCACAGGGAGGGTCTTAGTTCACCTGCTTCCATTGCAGATCAATTTCAACTTTTATAGTTAATTGCAAATTTGTCTGATATGGCTGCAAAGATGAGGTTCATACTGAAGACTTCCCTTAGTTATGTATGTATTTCTTGAACAGCCTTAAATCTTTGTAACATTTATATGTATATGTTGCATCTTAAATGTTGTTCTCATAATATAGATTCATCAGATTAAACTTCTAAAACATTCATTTTGATGTCATTTCAGAAAGTTGGAAAATATTGTTTTGTCATATGAAGGTAATTTATACCATTGGAAAAAATATTAAACCCAAAAATAATTCCGTACTATCTGGGTTATTTGAGTAAAAGCTTAATTAGGTACAATATTGAACACATACTTTTTGCTGATGGCTTCAGCATAAATCAGCTGGCAGGGAATCTGCTGTTCAAACCCAAACTGTTAAACTTTTCTTCACTCGATACTGGTAGCATTTTATGATTGGTTTCGGTCGCTTGCTCTCAAATGGTACATGACCGAGTAGCTTTCTTTATCTACAATTTGCCAGTAGCATGGGTGAAATGATTGGTTTCTCAATGCCTACAACGTCCTGGTGGACTGGTGATACTGACAAATACGGAATGTTTTTATTTAAGTTTCCAGGTTCTTTCTTTCAAATCTACATTTTTCTCCCCATTCATTCATGATTTCTTCATTACAGCATGCTGATGGGTTCAGTGTCATGTTCTTAGTAACCAGTGAAATAAATATAATAACAAAGGTGTATGAAGCAGTAATACAAGCAACTGTGACCTACTGAAGATGACTTAACAAATGCTCAAAACATACATTTTATATTAACTGTAAAGTCGATGACAATTATATAATTTGTAGTGAAACATTTTATCTTTTCCAATTTCCTCACAGCAAAGAAAACAGTCATGCAAACAGCATTTTACATGCAAAGCAGTTATCTATAAATGGCACAAATTAAATCAAATACACACACAAAAAAAAACAAAAAAAAAGTTGCTGCATTGGCCATGCTTGTATAAGACAAAAGGTGTCTAGCACAGCTGTTAAAATTGCTTACTGCTGCAACAATGTCTGATATTTATCAATTAAACAAGTGTGACTGTGCAGTTCTAACTGGTACATGAGAGGTAGAATTTTACACCTCAAAGGTACCAATGGGTGGGGATTTTCCCATACAACCATTTCACTAGTGCATCTTTAACATCGGGAATGTGGTAAAGTGTCAAACCTCTGAAATCGGTGGAAAAATATTGTGCCAGAAAGTGACTGACAATGAAGACACGATGACAGAAATGGAACCCTTCCGCAAATTGTTGCGGATTTCAATGAAGAGCCATCAACTAATGTAATTGTGTAGACCATTCAACGAAACATAATAATATTCACTTTCGGACCTAAAGACCCACACGTGTACTCTTGCTGACTGAACGACACTAAGCTTTACGCCTTGTCAGGGCCATCAATACCAAGATTGGACTGTCGATGACTGGAAACGTGTTGCCTGTATCTGTAATATATTGTATTCCTTCTTAATGAAATTCCATGCCATTTTGACAATATATGTTCTATGTCTATGAATAGTTCAGGTTACAAAATCAACTCTTGTAACATGGTAACAGAAGTTAAAATAAATTATTATCCATTAAAGACATTAGATAAAATCAGTACAGAGGTTAGAGGAATAAAATATTTCACATGTTTAGACTGTGCATAAGGTTTTTGGCAAATTAAAGTTTCAGAAATAACTTCTAAATATTTAACATTTTGCACGCCATGGGGTAGATTCAGTTGTACCTTTTGAGTTAGCCTCAGCTGCGTAAGTATTTCAGCAAGTTATATATAAAGTACTAATGGGAGTCAAGAATGTTGAATGCAATATGGACAATTACAGGGTGTCCAGAAAAGGGCTCCCTGATTTAAAAATTAAATATCTCAAAAACAAAGATCGATACACGAATGCAGTAAACGGTATGTTTATTAAGAAAAGCCGTAAGAATTTTATACAGCAGTTTGAATTAATAGTAACAAAAGCTGTTAACAGATGGCGCTGTACGCTGTGCAGTTCATATCAGCATACATAAGTGAAATAATTGTATGAAAACACTCTTTGCAAACAATCACATCATCACAATGTTTTCAAAATGTTCACCATTGGCACTACAGAGGTGACTCAAACGAAGAATGAAATTCGCCATCACATTTTGTAGTGTCTCAACCGAAATGGATTTGCATGCCACAGAGATCGCCGATTCAAGCTCGTCCAGCGTGGCGGGATGCTTAGTCAAATCCGGCGATTATGGAGGCCAATCCATGTCTGCACCAGTAAATTTGGGACATTCCAAAGCAATGGCTCGATTCCCAAAGTTCTCCTCAAGAAAGCAAAACACTTGTTCAGTCCGATGAGGTCGGGCTCCATCTTGCATAAACCATTCAGTACCTGGTCAATCCTGTAGCGCTTGCTGTGTGGCGACAAATTGTTCCAAAATTGCAATGTAATAGGCACCAGTGACCATTTCTCGAATGAAAAATGGCCAATAATGCCTCTGCTGCATACTGCAGCCCACACAGTAACTTTAGGATAATATAGGGGTTTTGCTTCACACCAATATGGCTTTTCGGAACCCCAAAATCGCCAGTTCTGCTTATTCAAGTATCCATTCAGGTGGAAGTGTGCTTCATCTGTAAACCAGATGCAGCCAACATCAAATCCTTCACTATCAATCATTGTGAGTATCTGATTAGCAAAAGCAACCCTTTGTTGCACAGCTCGTATGGGTATGGCCTGGTGTGAATTTTGAATGGAAACATGTGTAGGCTATTTCTCAGAATTTTTTGTGTGCTGGAACACTTCAAACCAGTCTCAGATGCAATTCTACAGACGGACGACGTTGAATTTTGATGAATAATTCCAGAAACTGAGGCGATACTTTCAGGCGTAACTGCTGTTTGCTTGCGACCAACATGCCCCACTTGATCATCAATTACATTGCCTGTTCCTTGAAATTTTGCGAAGAGTGTACGAATGGTTTTCGCATCGGGTCCTTTTGGAACATTAAATTGTGCTTGACAACTTCGCTTTGTTGCCGTAGGACTTTCTTCTAACCTGTGGTACTCCAGCAGCAGAAAAAACGTGCTGTTCAATGGAGTACATGGTTTTAATCTCTTCCTTCGGTACGCTTACCTCCTTTCACGTTTCAATAGAGGAACTGATCACTCTGGGCTTCAAATCACTATTTATACTAGGCATTATGTATGGCAATTACAGCGCCATCTGTTAGCAGCTTTTGTAACTATTATTTTAAACTGTTGTATAAACTTCTTACAGCTTTCACAATAAACATACCTTTTACTGCATTCCTCTATCGATCTTTGTTTTCGAGATACTTAATTTTGAAATCAGGGAGTCCTTTTCTGCACACCCTGTACGGATGTACGCAAAAACAGTAAGTTAAACAACTAGTTATACAAAGATAAAAAAATTCTGGCCTTAAATAAAGATAAATGTGAATTTCACGTAAGGCAAACAAAAATTTTAAGACACATTTTACCTGAGGATGGACATCATCCAGATCTAGATAAAGTTATTGCTGTTAACGGACATGAGACACCTCAGAATAAAAAACAACTCCAACACCTGTTAGGTATGGTAAACTACCTATACCCAATTGAGACCCATTGAGACAGATGATTAAAATGAAAGCTACATGGAAATAGGATTTACCCAAAGATCAAGCACTTACAAAGATAACAGAATGCATTACAAAACCGTCAGTGCTTTGCTACTATGATGTTAATGCAGATATTAAGTTGTCAGTTGATGCTAGCCAAAAGCAATAGGAGCTGTTTTATTGCAGGGTGAACGGCCAGTTGCATAAGCTACAAGATCTTTAACTCCTGCACAGCAGTCGTATTCTTAAACTGAAAAACAAGCCTTAGCAATGAGATGTGCAGTCAACAAATTTCATGAATATATTTATGGTAAAAATTTGATCATTGAAACTGACCACAAACCTCTGTAAGCAATTTACAGAAAGCCACTAGAAGATGCACCTGCAAGATTAAAGTGTATAATATTTGAAATTTTACCATATTCTCCTACAATTATTTATACAAAAGGGTCAAATATTCCAATACCTGATTTACTGAGTAGCGACTGCAAGGAACATGAAGATAAAAATGATGTGGAATTGGGCCAACCATAGTGCCATCTATTTTCCCCCCTTCAAGCTATAAAAGTTTTGTTCTTTGTAGTTTTCTTGTTTGATGCTTATTTCTTGAAATATTTGGCCTAGTCACTACCAATGGACCACTGTGGATCAAGATGTAATATATGTCAAAGCCATTCAAGAAATAAAAAGCAAGAGCCTGTTATAGTGAAAACAGTACATAAGTACGCTGGTAAAATAATTGCTGCCGATTTCTTTTATTATGGAAAACAAGACTAATTTCCGATAGTGGATAGTTATTCTTTTTTTTTTTAGATGCCAAATACTACCACCGAAGAAGTGCTTAAAATAATTAGGTAGCTTGATCAGCTTATAGTACACAAAAAGATACTCCTCAAGAGGAAAGTCAACAACTTGCTCCAGAAGGACATGATGAACTAATATCGAGAACAGCTGTAATGACAGACCAAACTGTAAATCAGTGTGAAGATACAACACCTGTCACAAGATCAAGACTTGGCAGAGTTGTTAAAAAGCCTGAGATAAAGACTAATGCTAATTTTGTAATTTTTATCAACCGTGTAATTTATATTTTGTTGAGAAAGGGAGAAGTAATATACTGTATTCTTTGTTAATGAAGATCCATGCTATCCTGACAATGTACGTTATATGTCAAATAAGTTCAGGTTACAAAACCAGTTCTTGTTACAGTATCGAGAGGATGACCTTGTGTAAGTATGGAGAAACCATCCTGAATCAATAGACCATCCATGTCAAGAGGTAGCTGTTCAAGCTGGAGAAAGCTCTATAATGGTGTGGGGCATGTGCAGTACGAGATAAATGGCACCTCTGACCTATAGATACAATCTGGACAGGTGACACATATACTTCCTTGAACACCTGTAGCCATTCATGTCCATTGTGCATTGCGACAGACATTGGAAACTCCAGAAGGACAAATGTGACACCTTACACATCAAGAATCGCTGCAGATTGGCTGATTCATGGACAGAAGCTTTTCTGTCGTCAAGGTAATTTACTATGTTGGAATTGAGAATATACTCCAAAATTGACTTGTCACACGTAAAACATTAAATCCAATTTTAAATTTAACTTATTTTTCGTTAGAAGAAGAAACATCAATACTGTCAGCAAGATGATCACAACACTGAGCACTCAAAAGTAAGTCACTGGATCTTAATTGGCGATCAATCTTCTGAGTTGTATGGCAGTAGTCAGACATGTTTCTGCTCCTGATGTTATGACCAGAGCTGCCCTGTACATCTTCAGAGATGCTCCTGGTGGTGACGAGATTTATGTCTGAGAGCAGTATAAAGACTTCTAAAAAAGGGGAGAGGTCAAGTTTCAAAAAGATAAGCAGAGATAATCGTTGTCAAAGATTAAACTTTACTATTGATTGTCACTAGTGAAGGATCAAAAAACTTACCAAACTCTTCTGAAGAGCCATAGTCCATAAATAAATTTCATGGTTTTTTGATCTATTAAAATCATCCCCAATCTTATATATTTCAATTGCCTCTGTACAGCCGTGATAATAGATTGTTCTCTTTCATAAGACTGTAGTTTCAGAAAACTTCGTGATTTCCCCATTTAAGTGTGTGCTCAGCCACAGAGGTGACTTATGGGACTTGTCCACCAGTGTAACTGTGTGATTGTTTTATATTCAGAAGAAGGCCGATAGCTGAAGTGTTCTATGCTTGTGTCTTTCTTATGTGCCTGTAGCAGCTCGTTGTCACGTCTTTGCAGTGAGTTGTAATCTGTCCATTATTCCATTGGAATAATAGTTTGTTACAGCAACACACAAAGGTGCAGTGATATTTGAAAACCACATTGTTTTACCCCAGTCATAAATAACAAAGTATGATTATATAAGTAAACAAAAATTTTCATCCAAACTACTAGGTTCCATACACAGTGGCATAGAAATTTCATGCACCAACTTTTTGTCAGAAAAAAATTTCAAACACCAAAAACTGCACTCAATTGCAATTTCATTTGAGCATAAATTACTGTTATGCGCAAACTGGAAGCTTTGTGTAAGAGCAGCCACATTACTATAGAGAAGTGCAACAAGCAGGCAATGAGATAAGGCATACATACAAAATTGGCGTATTAACTACAACTTCTGTTATCTCAGCAATATTGAAAGTGTTTTTAGTAAAACCTAATTCTTATACCTGATCAGAAGCAGACATGAGGCATTCCACAGCAGCAGAGCGTTTGAGTTGCTCACAGTCCCAAACATCCCAGTATTCTTCCCTCCGGCCACGTTTGCGGCCTCGACGACCAACCTCCTGTTCAGATTTCCCTATTATACATCACGCTCAAATCCTATTCGTTATCTCAGAAAATTACAAAATGAGTAAATATAGTCAAATTCATTTAAAATTTGAGAAAATGTGGAACACCAAACTTTCCTAAAGTATAGTGTCCTATAATTAAAAGTATGTTGTTCCCAACGTAAACCATTTTCGCCAGATGTTCTTGAACTGATAATTTCGTTACAACTGTACTCCAATCTTAACACTAAAAAAAAAAAAAACCCAGTTACTATGCTGAATAGTTGCATTACCCTTCCTGATGTGTACCTATTAAAAAATTTCTGTGTAGGTAAATTTAACCTTGATGGTTAAAGTAAATGACCATTTCAAGAAAATGAAATTATTCTCAGAATTTCCCCATGATTTAGGTGAATACTTTAAAAGTTGACTATGAAAGAAATTTTATACGAATACTGATAATTTGAATTCAAGTGTGGTGTACTAATTTGCACCCTGATTTGTACAGAACAAAATGTAGAATAAATAATTGTGCAAACAGTATTTCATTTTGGAGGAATACTTAGGAATGGAGTTCTGTTCTGCCAGTAATAGTGCCAATAATGACTTGTATATGACATTCATGCTCGCAGAATATCAACGATAATAACAAATGTTTAATACACTGCATGTAAAAACATACATGCATTCCTCTGCAATGTGGTGTCAAAATTTAGAAGTAATTTGCCAAGAATTTTTGATATACAAGATTTTGAAGATAACACTAAACAAAACTTTTGGTTAGACAGTTGTATGAGTGTGGGAGAGGGAGGATGTGGAGATGCGCAGGCAGAGCAAGAAGGATGGGTAGGGAGGGGGGCAGAAGGCGGGTAGGGAGTGGGGCAGAAGGCGGGGAGCAAGTTACTGATAGAATGAACAAGGTGAGGAAAAAGAAGGAAGAAAGATTAGGGTTGTATGTCCGATCGACATTGGTGTCCTTAAATACTGTTGCAAAAAAGGAGGAGAACAGATATAAAGGAGAGCAGGGATTGTAGGATTTATCGCCAATTCCCATTCTGAAAACTTTATTACGTAAAGCATATTATAAATGCGTGCTTTCTGCATTTCCCCCTTTGTTTTTCCATTAACTCTGTAACAAACCACAGCAAGCATAGCTAGGTACAGTTGGTGTTTTAAAAATTAGAAACTAAGTACATCGCAACAAAATGTCAGTCTCTTGGGTCTACATACAGGATAAGAGGAGGACAGAGGAGACAAGAGGGGTAGAGGGGAGGCAAGTAAATGGGAGTGGGGGAGTGAGGAATGCGGGCAAGGGAATAAGGGTGGCAAGTGGCAAAAAGGAATTGGGGGGGGGGGAGAAGAAGGGGGGGGGGGCATTTTTTTCACTTTCCAACAGTCATCATGAGCCTTTTAACATTTGTTATATCATGGCAGCAGCTCTCAGGAGCCCACCATCCACCAACTCTGCCACCTGACCATTAAACTCTTAACAGTTTCTTTCAACTAGTCATTTTCCAATTGCTTCCTACCAAGAAATATGGCATATGATCCAGTAATTCACCACAAAAAATAAACCTGCCAGATTGTTCAACAACATTTATCCTTTCTTCATGAAACATCCTACTCCATTTATGATCATTCCATCATTCATTACACCTGCTACATGAATTTCAACAAACTGACTTTCAGCAGGATGAATTTGTTTTGCATTTAAGAACCAAATTACCGACAGCACTCTATGATCACAGGGATTTTTGATTGATTTGGAGAAAAACAAAGCATTATAACCGTACAACCAAGAGTGGCAGAAGTGAAATATAATGATGGTACTGTGAGATACTGGCCAAGAGTGGGCAAACCATAATCACTTCTTATTTAAAAATAAACATTACACACTTGCCTGCTTGATAGCATACCCATAACCTTATATATGAAATAACTATTGAGAAAATCAAGTATTACGCTCAGGAACCAAATAAGAAACACACTATTAGTCAGTTTGTGCAATAATCGAACACAAGAATCAGAGTCAGAAACTTCTATACTGAAAAAACACTGACCAACCACGGACTGCTAGTCAGAATTCACACCGGTGGTCGGGTCGTGACGACATGTCAAGAGCCAGGAGAATGCTTGATGTAGTGACAAGTTGCTGGCCATCACAAGCAGTGGAGTTACACCTTGGCTTCTACTGTAAACATACTAGGCATCTCCAGTCTCTAAACACACACACACACACACACACACACACACACAGACCTACCTCTACATTTCACAAACTGCGAGGAAGAATGTGAAGTACTGTATTGATAAACGAACTGCTTAGTTCCTCTATTTTCGTAGATCTCTGTCAATAGCGACACAAACAGCTGTTTTTTCAAACATCTTTATTATGTTTCAAATTGAAATTCCACTATATTTAAGTTTGTTGTAAAGAACTTTAAAAATTGATCAAATTGAGCTAAGGCGACTCAAGATGAAGTCCACTGAAAGTATCGGTGAACATCAAATGTACAAAATTTTATAGCAATTGTAGGAATAATATTGATATCCTAAAGAAAACAGCTCTTTCAGTTTTCCCCAAATGTTCCTCTTTTCTGGCCAAATATTCCAAACCTTCATCTCTCTCTGAACGTCGAATGTGCAAACTTTTATTGCAATCAGATGAATAGTATTGATATTTCATAGAAAAATCTTTCTACTTTTTTGGAATTTTCCAATTTTCCGGGAAACTTTTCTGAATTTTTATTTCATAAGAACATTACTCTTGCTTTGAATGTCAAATGATCAAAATTTTATCTCAATCTGATGATCGGTTCTCAACTTACAGTGTTGTGTACAGTTAGAAACACATTAAAAAAGGAACTTTGTTCGAATTTTATAACTTTTCCTTTTAACTGTACCTATTTTTTACTGAAAACTTTTCCAAGACCATAATGAACAAAATAAATGAAATTACCCCTGTCCTTCGTGCGAATAGTCAGTTGAAGTGCTGAATCCAATCAAAAACCACATTGAAAAATGCACTTTGTTTTCTCAAATTTTCCAGAAAATTTATTTCATACAAACCTTGCCCTGGCAAGCCATACATACCACAAGCCAATTGATTTTTATTCACAGAAAAAAATAGCTTTCTGTTCTTCCTAAATTTTCCAGGTGACTTTTTTTTATGATGCAAACCTTCCACTTGCTTTCAACATGAAATGTTGCAACATTTTATTGCAATTGGATGAACGGTATTGACACCTCACTGGAAAAAAGCTATTTCAGTTTTTCCTAAATTTTCCTATTTTCCAAACAACTTTTCCATATTTCATCACCATTTAAACCTTCCCTGGACTTACACGAATATTTCAAGACTAAAATTAGCCAAATCGGTTCAGCCGTTCGAGTTTTAGCGAGATTAACCAACAGCAATTCATTTTTATATATATAGATTGTAAATATATCACAGATTCCGACGAACAATGCACCAAAAATATTGGTATGTATTTACATTGTGGAACTGCTTGAGAGTATGCTGAATCTGTTGTTCATTCTGTGAACCATCCACACATTTATGTAAACAGGACATTAGATGTTAAGCTTCCTTCCTTCTCTCATACATAAACTGTAATGGAAAGAAGATATGAAAATTTAAGTAATTGGCATTTTCAACTTGCCATTAGCTCCATCAAATAGAATCCCTAAAAGAATTACCCCTGTGAGTGAGGCACAGTTCTTTGAAGGTGAAGACAAAGTTAATATAAACCACATTATTATTTAAAATTATAATAAAGGTGACCTATTTTATCACAGAAATATGAAAATGAATATTTCAAAAAGATAGTTTTTCCCATTAGTCAGTTCGATTTTTTTTAAGGATGTGCTGTTATATTATTCTCCATTCTTCAATTACATAAATCTAGTTTCCTCTTGCCCTCCAGTCTCGTGTGCTGTGTAGACACCCTGGACGAGGGTTAGGTAATTCGAAATATTTAAACATTCTACATGTACATGGATACTCTGCAAGTCACATTGAAGTGCATGGCAGAAGGTTCATCGAACCACTTTTATGATATTTCTTTACAGTTCCTTTCTCTAATAGCTAGTGGGAAAAAAGGAACACACAAATATTTCTGTTTTTGATCTGATTTCTCTTATTTTATTATGATGATCATGTCTCCATATGTGGGTGAGTGCTAACAACATTGTTCACATTCAGAAGAGAGTTGGTGAAAGAAATTTTGCAAATAGATCTTGCTGCAGCAAATAACGCCTTTCTATTAACGATTTGCACACCAACCAGAGCATTATTTCCGTCACTCTCTCCCCTATATCTCTATAATACAAAATGAGCTGCCCTTCCCTGAATTTTCTGTAAATTGTTTGTTAGCCACACCCGGTGTAGGTCCCCCAATGCACAGCAATATTCCAAAGTAGTGGGCACAAGTGAAGTGTAGGCAGTTCCTTTAGTAGAACTATTGCATCTTCTAAGGGTTCTGCAAATGAATCAGTCTTTGGTTTGCCTTCCCTACAATATTTTCTGTGTGTTCTTTTCAAATTTAAGTTGTTTGTAATTTTTACTCCTACATATTTAGTAGAATTGACAACCGTTTCATAGCATAAAAAATCCAATGTTGCAAATTTATGCTGGACCACGCTTCGAGCCCAGATATTCCACTTTGGGCCAGCAGTTAGCCTTCCAACCCAAATTATCAACTTACGCCATACTAGGATGGTACTGCTTCCTTCCCATTAGTTTCACTTGTTCGCAGCATATACCGAATTTCTGCAAGTGATTTAACATATTAAAGTGTCCACAATGAAATTGAGAATTGGCTGTTGGGGGCACATATCCAGTTATTGATATGGTGTCTCTTCAAACATTCAGGCGGGGATCCACCCAACATTTGTTTTAGTTTCACACCAGTTGACAACAAATTTAATTCTTTGACATTGCAATTACTTCTCAACTAGACAGCTCCTTACAAACAAAATGTGATTTGAAGTGAACAGAATTAAGAAAAGAAAATTTAAGATGCAATTAAATGAAAAGAATCATAATTTGTCTTTAAAAATGTGTGTCTACAAAGTACTGATTTTATGGCTAAAGGTAATAAAATTTCACATACTAGGTCTGAAAGTAATATACTGTGATGACTTGTTCTACACACTCACAACGAAACCATGAAATGTGCAAACCATTAAAAGAAGAATATTCAATAATTAAAATTTGCTAAATAAACACTACTCTAAAAGATTTAGTCATTCATGGAACATATACTTCAACAACAACAAAATTCCAAATATACTATATACCTCATTGGACAATATTTTTTCAGTTGTTACTAATGTAATTTTTGCTGGAAACACACAAAAACTTTGCTACATATATTTTCACTGACAACTCATTCCTCAGTTATGAAAATTGAGGCTATACATAATCAGATGAAATATTTCAGTTACTGTGAACTGAATAACAATCAGCAAATTCAAGGTGGCCACCAAATCTTCATTTTCAAATTCAAGGTTAAAAATAAATATTTTCCAGGTTTTCACGAAACTTAATTTTGTTCAAAGGGGCTAGCATACAACTATACTGTAAAGAAACTAGTTACATATTTTTAAAATACATGTCATCCAAGTTGAACCATGTCACCTTTTAATATACACCAAGCAGTGGCGAATCCAGGATTTGTGTTGGGAAGGGGGGCAGAGCTCATACAAATTGTGGCATTGTACCTCAAACTGATCTAAAAAGAACCAGCTCATATTATGAGGTATTCCTAGTGGTTTTGGGTGATCTGCAGCCCCATAGACCCCCCTGCCCCCACCCCAGATCCAACACTGACACAATGTATAGTACAGGGTGTACATTTTAAGTAGACAAACCAGAATAACTAGAAAAAAAGTATATATTCAACAACGATTTTCACCATTATGAACGGACGGCAGAGGCTTAGGAAATGATACTAAACTTGAACTGCCTCCACCGTTCGGGAGCGGTGTACGTGGCTAGTGTAAAATTTTAAATGGAAACTCCCATTTTTTATTGCAGATTCAGATTCTACAGACCAAATCATTTATAGTTTGGTTGGATTTTTTTCTTTCAATTGGCAACATATTGCACTGTAATGGTAAGAATTATTTGCCATACTGCAGGCCCAGGAATGAAAATAAAAGTTAATCATAATTGATGATGCTTCACAACCCAACCAAATGATACCGACGAACATTTCTTCCTGGCTAGTTAAGAGTTTTTACGGCAATTCATAACTGGTATTCAGACAAGGGCAATCTGGACTTTGGAAGACTGCCCTGTCCACTGCAGGGGAGGGAGGGATCGCTTTGGGGATCATTTGGTAGCATTCTGAAACATCATGAATATGGTTTTCATTTATTTTATTTCCTGTTTAGTACATTTCTTCACCAGTATGGCAAGTATTTCTTTATTACAGCGCCATCTGTCATAAAAAAAAAAGTCAACCAGACCACACATGACGTGGGCCTTAGAATCCAGATCCGCAATTTAAAAAAAAAATCGGGGTTCCATTTAAAATTTTACATTTGATACTCCCCCCTCCTCCCCCACAAACGGTGGAAACGGTTCAGGTTGAGTATTATTTCCTAAGCCTCTGCCATCCAAACATGTTGGTGAAAACCATTTTTGAATATCTACTGTTTTTCCGAGTTATTCCAGTTTGTCAATTTGAATTTGCACCATGTATAATGGACTAAGTTGAGTTCAAGTAGTTGGTGGATACTGTACGTTTAATGTGAAATGCATACGTTTCTGAAACACAGCCCGTTCATTTATACTAGACTTCCTGATACATTACAATACAGTCATATCTCGTGGACTAGTGATCGAGAACTCAATACGTATATTATGATTAACTTCAGGATATGAACAACCTTTCACCTCTTTCAAGTTTTCATTTAGATTGTTCCCAATGATGGTTTTCAGTTTCCAGAACATCAATGAATATGAATGACCCACCATGCGTGATAATGAACAATTTCGTGGGCGACTTCCTGATCTTAGAGGAGATGAAATGGGGAATGCAAAAACATATCTGGAGCAACAGCTGTGTGGTACATGCATTCAAGTGTCATCTGGCAAAACTCAACAGCAGGTTATTTTGTTCTAATGAATTTGTTTCATTTTTTAAATTCTTGTAGTACTAAAAAGACAGTGAAATATATATTGTAGAAAGCAACATACTTCCGTTTGCTTATGGAAAGTTTACGTTTCTTGCTTCTAACGTGGCTGTTCAAAGCACTCTTCCCCATTGTAGAAATATTTATCTTTGTGTTGCATCAAGAGCATAATGCATTCGATTGTGATTTGGTATCACATGTAACCCATGGATATACTGTCTCGTATGAGCTCTGATATCGAGTTATACTCTGTTTTGACACGACGGACAAACACTTCACTCTAAAACATTTCATCTGTGCGGGCACAGGTAAGGTCGATTCACACTTGGGTTCACTATTGTTCTCTGCAATGATTGTTTCACTCTGTTCCATATCAGGAAGATGTAGATGTTGAAATATATTTAACGATATTTTGAATGTATTGTTATAAGACAGCTGTTAAAGCAATAAATTACAACTGAAATAAATTGCCTTTCCGCAAAAGGCGCGTACCTTATTACAGTGTTATACTTACATCTTTTTGGAGGACAATTAGCATGTCAAAAAGTCGCAAACAACAATGTTAGAACTGTTATTTCATACGGGCCCAGCATGCACTCACTAGGTGGCGTTTGGTGAATGTATGCTTTTTGAAAACCCATTAACATATAGAGAGGGGAATAATCTTTTGTGTTGACCATAAAATAAATAATTAATGCTGTTCCTGCTCTATGGTTGACAGGTTCTCGATGTACTCTTGTCCGCTAAGTAAATTAATTATCCTCGTAATTGTTACCGCGACTCCTCATTGGGTCTAGCTGGGCCCGTATGAAAAACAGTTCAGCCATCAACAATATGTACATGATGACTGTGTTTACTATTTATATATTACCAATGTTACATCAGTCATAGGAATCGTCTATAATTCCTAACGGACACAGGTGCCGACTTTTGAAAATCTTGGGGGTATGTTAGGTGGCGTACCCAGATACTTCTAAAGAAAAATAAATAAATAAATACAAAGCAAATCAAAAAACGTATACAGCACATACACGCTATCTATTCAATATCACCGTCACCATTGTAAGGCAAAGTCCTTTTGTATTTCACTATATACTTTTCCATTTTCACACGCAATACATTAACCCCAAATTTTATTGATTTCTGAACAAAAATATTTCTTTGCATATATCTATAAATAATTATTGGATTAATACATATTTGACAGAATTTTTGATTATTTTTAGTTTTTGGAAGTGTGCAGGATATGTTTCCTTTATCGTAACTAATAACATTTTCAAACTGTTGACTACTAATTTAGGCATTTGACAATTATTTAGTAATAAAGTTTTTAAATTATTTTATTTTATTGTAGCCTAATGCTTTTTGTTTCCTCCAGGTAATGGGAGACAATCTAGTCACAATGAATTATTGGAAGCCCTGTGATATTATTTACAATCTTTGAACAAATGGTTGTGGCTAGACGGTGACACAGGTTGAAAATTGTTGAATCCTGAAAACTCAAATTCAGAAAAAAAATCTATCACTAGCTGACTTCACAAGTTGTTATAAGGACTGTCTGATTACAGAATGTTTTAGCTAGAAGGGATAGGACAGTCTTCGCACAAGTATGTCGGCTCACTGGTAATGTATGTAGTTGTCAAAAGGTTATCTCAAAAGATACCGGGAATTAAACTCGTGGCATAAACATTTTCACTGTATCGTACGAAACCCACTTCATTTCTATAAATAATATAATGAGGACAGTTTACTACTCACCGCAAAGACGTGGCGACGAGCTGCGACAGGCACATACAAAAGACACACACATACAACACATTCAGCTATCGGCCATGGCCTTCTTCAGAAATAGAGCACTCACGCAATCACACAGGCACCCAACACAGTCATACAACCATCACCTCCGACTGCCACACTTCGAATCGTGATTCGAAGTGTGGCAGTCGGAGGTGATGGTTGTATGACTGTGTTGGGTGCCTGTGTGATTGCGTGAGTGCTCTATTTCTGAAGAAGGCCATGGCCGATAGCTGAATGTGTTGTATGTGTGTGTCTTTTGTATGTGCCTGTCGCAGCTCGTCGCCACGTCTTTGCGGTGAGTAGTAAACTGTCCTCATTATATTATTTATTCCAACCTGGACTTTCCATTATTATATTCCACTTCATTTCTAGTTATTTAATACAATTAAAGGTTGCCACCTTCAGTTTACAATATTGACTTAACAAGTGGAATTCCATTAACTTTCGGACTATCTAGAGAACGGTCACTTCACTCACATGTGAACATGGCTTTTAATGCCTGCGAATTCAATTACCTGTTTAAAATAATCTTTTTACAGTGGTGTCTTACAAAAGCGAGCTGGCCATCAATGGGATGAGAAAGTCGATTTTAATTACAGTTAACAAATATAACACAAAGAAAAAATGATACCAAAATTTTCAGTGGGGTATGCCTAGCATACCCACTCAATTTTTGGGATATGCTTGGGCACCCGAGCATACCCGTAGTCGGCACCTATGCTAACGAAGCATCACAATACCAGCTTTTACGGAGTTTATAGTTAAAATCAACAAAATGCTTCCGTGAAAAGATTTATCAACACAGAATCAGACAAATGAGATCTGTGTTGATGAGTATCACTGAGAGGGGGGGGGGCCTCAATTATGAAAATTGCTAAAATTTAGCACAAATAAATATCGCCTTTCATTGTAGCTACGATTTTGCAGTTGCGCCTTACGATAACATCGCGTCTCTTCGACGTACATCATGAGGAATTGCGTCGCATGGTTGAACAATACTTCGAGGTAAATACAGGAATAGATAACGGAATACATAACCTATAATTATAAAACTTTTTAAACCACCCAGAAATATATTTGCAAATGTTTTTATACAAAAAATGAAGCGACGAATATTATTTAACCCGCGGAAACTAGCAATATGAGCATTTTGCTCACCGTAATTTTAAAATGATTGACATTTTGTTACTTTTAAATATATACTTTCTTACTAAAACTACAGGGATTACCTATTTACACTTATTAAGTATACTTTGAACTGGTTGTGTAATCTGAGCAATAGGCTATACACGCGAACGATCGTTTAACTCATCAAGCCGCGAGATCTCATGGGTTAAAAATCCTGGTGTCTGGCTGAAATTCAAGGTCCCCGCCCCCCAAATTCAAGGCTTTTTCCCAGTTTTAAGGTTCAGTGGCCACCTTGAAATTGCTCTTCCTGCTTCTGCAAACAGTGTGCTTGGACTCATGTGTGCCACACTTTACAGAAAATAAGTACAGTAACTTTTTACCTACCTTGCTCTTGCTAGAAGAAAGAGTAAGGAGATCGTCAGACAAGTCCAAGGTATCTCTTTGTAGAAGACTGAAGATGTAGCGGGTATAAACCACTGCATCAATGCCACGAGCTTCTAGCTGCTCGTCAAGCCAGTCCTACAGTTGAGGGCATTGACACCAGCTGTGGATACTTCATGCTACTCTAATCCTGCAATGAGTGTATAAACCCACATTGTATTTAGAAGACACATTAGTAGTCCACATTCAGTTAGTCAGCCTCAGCCCAACCCACCCCCACTCTCTCTCTCTCTCTCTCTCTCTCTCTCTCTCTCTCTCTCTCTCTCTGTGTGTGTGTGTGTGTGTGTGTGTGTGTGTGTGTGTGTGTGCGCGTGTGTGTGTGTGTGTGTGTGTGTGTGTGTGTGTGTGTGTGTGTGTGTGTGTGTGTGTGGCGTGCGCGCGCGGTGCACACGCACGCATGTTTTTTCAGGAGAACAAAGAAAAGAAAAAATTATTGTCTTGTCGCCATAATTATATTTTTGTGATTCTTAGGAATGTTTTCTGAATAGAAAATAGGATTTTGATTTTTACTGCTTTCCACTTGACATAGGCTATTTTCTGCCAGGAAAATGTAGCTGGGAGTATGAAGGATAACTTAACAGCTGCATTCTACTTTATAAAACTTATATACATTTTTTACAGCTGTGAAGTAACATGAAGTAAGTTACATCACAGGTGCACATAATTGTTCAAATAATTTTTGACTTCTCATCCCCAGAAATGTCATATGGCACAATCATATCCACATGTTGCCCATATTTTTCATCTCCACAGGCAATCTATATTTGGCCGTTACTTGTCAAAAAGAGAGAACACCCATTGACGCCTTGACTGAAGTTTTATCACCTACGCCTAGGGTCAAAGGCAGCAATGTTCCAATATGTCCATTGCCAAGGTGCTATTCTGATGCATGGAGAGTCTTGGCAATATTTCATGGAACACAGAAGCTGAATTAGATTGTGTGACGTGAAGGTGCCTTAATCAGTAGTGTTGCGGTAGTCTAGTGATTAAGACGTATGCTTAGTAAGCATGGAGGGCCAGGTTTGATCTCCAGCCACAGCACAAATTTTAATTCAATGCTTCACCTTTACGTAAAAGTTCGTCAGTGTTATTTGTGTGGAGAGTGTTGTTAATACTTGTGCCACATTAAGATGTACACCTCAAACATTTGTATTCCACACACAAACTTTATAAATGGGGTGTGAAAATGTTTGCTACTTTGTAGGATAGTTTGCCAATGCAGGTGATACACACTGTAGGTTTATTTTTGTTATCTGTGTGGGAATTTGTTAATTTTTGTTTTCACTTTTTTAGCAAGGTTGTCAACTAGTGTCGTCATACCCATTCGCTGCAGCTATTTGATGATATTGAATTCTTAGTTTTGCATTGTTCTCCACAGGTGTGTTGTTGGCTCTGTTAACAAATGCTTTGTATGCAGCATGCTTGTGTGTTGTTGGATGGAAGGATGAGTTGTTTATGGTGGAATCTGATGTTTACCACACAACATCAACATAGTCTTCAAAACAATAACACTCACCGAGACACAATGTAAACATACTAACAGATATACAATGTAAGCTTTCACGGCCAGCGTCAACTTCATTTAAAACTTCTGGGCTCATAAGCTGTGGTTGATTTATAAAACTTTCCCCTAACGTTTCATCTTCGGCTGCGGAAGACATCTTCAGAGGTAGAATGGCGAACTGTGATGAGAACTTGAGGGAGCGCCTTATATATAGGCAATGTAGAGGGCACCACAAGACATCACGTGACATCTGCTACGACACTATCTCTGGTAGTGCCAACATTCTTGGTAGAGAAGAATCGATTGTCATATCGCTGGTGTAAAGCAGAAGTCCAAATTCTGTCTAATTTAACAGCTTCCTCTTTCCTGTTAAAAGTTATTACGATGTTTATAGATCTCGATTGCTTCTCTATATGTGCGCGCATGATAGCGCGAAGTTTTTGAGATGACACTAGTCTCATTAAATTTAATTTCATGATTGCCATCTTGGTATAGATAAACACGCACAGTCAGGCATCTACAAAATAGTACGCAACAACTGCAAAGCCCTATATAGCCCAGCCAAATGGTGGTTTTCAACAAAATTTCGAAAGTTTTTTTCTCAACAGTTCTGCATGTTTTTCGGGGCGCTGAATTCAAATTTCAAGTTTGCTGCCTTGTAGGAGGTTGGCTTCACAACAAAAAAACTCAAAATTTCTGCACTTTTTTCAGTTTCTTGCTTCTATCTCAAATACTGAGTTTCTCAAAGATGTTCATTCTGAGCAAAATTTCCTGCAAAATGCAGTACTCATGTTTGATTTTTTGACAAGCAATATAGGTGCTAGAACTCTATGAAAAAGAGCAAATTATTGACCCCTCTGCGAAAACGTGAAAAAGACACACTTGTACGCCCTAAAACTCAATAATATACCCGATATCAACAAAATCCCTGCATCATGTGAAAGTACATTAAATTTCCTGCAACAGACATCTATAATATTCCATTTTCTTGTAATGGGGGAAGCACCAAAAAGGAAATTACGAGCAATGCTTTCTGCCCCCTATAGTATAATGCCCCCTCCCACCTGCCTACCTCTCGCTGGCACTATATTTTCTGTGTATTGCACTGAAAAGTGATGGTTTGAATGGATTAAAGAGAAAGTATGTTTGAAAAAAACATTATCAAATTATATTTAGATCACATTATGTATATGCCATTTAACTAAAAAACTGAAGTTAAATAGTAACATGAAGTACATGTATAATGAAATGAGTGAATGAAGAGATCTCTAGATCACCTCGCTTTTTGCTCAGCACCCCCATGAAAACTGGAAGTGTCTCAGGAATGACATCCTCAGTTTCCTCTAGAAACCTTTCTGAAGCGGGATATTCAGTCACATTGTATACTTGCGACCTTATGTCTTCCACAATTATGGCAGCAGCCGATTCAATATGGCACACTTTTCTTCTTTCTCTGGTAGCCTCTGACTATCTCAATACCAGCATTCATCAATGATTTTGTGTCCAGTGGCTTTGGAACATAAAACGTAAGTTTGGTTGTCGTAATTAAAATGTCGTCGCCAAACTTCTGAAGGAGGTGTCTTCCGATAAGAGCTCAGGCACGGACAGGAATCACATTCAATCTGCTCCATTAATTCTTCCATGGTGAATTGACATTCCTCATTTTCTAGAAAACAGTAAACTGCTTGCATAGCATCTTCCACCTCACCTCCAGGGGGTTTGCAACTCCACGAAGAGTCAGTGGAGCCTGGTGTAGAGTTCTCATGCTCATGGTACTGCGCATCAGCTGCTACCAAGTCAGTAACTGGCTCAACATGTCGTACCATACTGCGCCCATATTCATTATTTAAGTTTTTCGCCAGTGTGAGCACCTTTTCTCTAACGGCTAATTTCCTCACAGGGCATACCAAATAACGTTCTGAGGGGGGCTTTTTTATTTGTATCTTGGCATATCTCTGACGTCCACACTCCTGAAACACCACCCTCTTGACCTAGGTCGTGAATTACCTTCCGTTCCCATCCTTTTTTCTTCCCTTCTCTCCCACCTGAGGAAGGAACTGTGTTCCGGAAGCGTGTCCTTTTTTCCATCCCCTTTTTTTGTGTTTCTTCATTTCTGTAACTATTGGCGGTACAGCACATAGGTAAGTACTGGCCAGCCAGTCTCTCTCTTTTGGAAAATATTTATCATCTCTGAGAAGAATTTTCATCATTAATCGAAAGTAAAATTTATTATAGTTAATAGATGATTGGTTTTAATTACAACATAGGGTAGTATGAAGACAAATATTAATTACAATTACTAACACATTACAGTGTACTTAAGATGCAGATTAACCACGAAATTCGACTATCCGTGGTTTTCAAATTCCCAATTACTGAGGATAATCAAGAGTTTACTGTATATACTTCACTTTTCATTTATTTTAAAAATGTAATTTTGGGTGTACTACTATTGGTATAGATCTGCGTGAATAAGAAAAGTGTTATCTGCATCTGCACCATTTCCGCAAGGCCCATATCCACAACCACATCACTATCAACATCTGCGTCCGCGTCCACAGATATTAAAGTTTTGAATGGGTAATAGTAATAAATAGCTGTATTTAAAACCATCATATGTAATGATACAATTATTGATAGAGTCTCATTTCTGCGACAACTTTACTACTTTTTGACTTCTCAAATCATGATAACTGTTCTATACCAACTCCGAAACAGGCTATTCCAAACAGGAAAACACTGGCTCTCCAGACACACACAACAGCGCTTCGGAACCCGTGTGGTCGGAGCACTATGTCACCTGTTTAATACAGGGATCTTTTAAAATTTCAGTGGATAAAACTGATCGGTGTAGAGAAGCTTTTACTGTGTTTACATTAAAAAAAGATATGGATCTTTCAGAGTTTTACAAAAGGGACACACTATTTTCCCCATATTAACGCACAAGAGGTTATGTGACACAAAGCAAAGCATTTCATTACATGTATTAAAACTGCTATCTACTTCTGATTGGTAACTGTCAGCAAAACTAGACAATTTGGCTGCAGCTACAGCCAGCCTATACAATCTACATCTACATACATACTCCGCAATTCACCGTAAGGTGCGTGGCGGAGGGTACACTGTACCACTATTAGGCATTTCCTTTCCTATTCCACTCCCAAATTGAACGAGGAAAAAATGAATGCCTGTATGCCTCCGTACGAGCCCTAATTTCTCTTATTTTGTCTTTGTGATCTTTACGCGAAATGTAAGTAGGCGGCAGCAAGATCGTACTACACTCAGCTTCAAATTCCGGCCCTCTAAATTTACTTAACAGAAATTCACGAAAAGGTCGTCGTCAGTAAACAAACCTAGCTGCTCGCCTCTGAACTGCTTCTATGTCTTCCTTTAAAATGATCTGCTGTGGGTCCCAAATACTGTAACAATACTCAAGACGTGGTTGTACAAGCATTTTATACGCGGCCTTCTTTACAGGTGAAGTACATCTTCCCAAAATTCTCCCAATAAACCGAAGTCAGCTGTCTGCCTTACTCACAACTGTCCTTACATTTCCATTTCATATCGCTCTGCAATGTTACGCCTAGATATTTGAACGACGCGACCGCATCAAGAAGGTCACTACTGATGCTGTATTCTAACATTATATGATTGTTTTTTCTACTCACGCGCATCACCTTACACTTTTCTACATTGAGAGCTAGCTTCGCACCAACTAGAAATTTTGTCTAAGTCAACCTGTATGCTATTACAGTCAGTTACAGACGACACCCTCCCATACACCACAGCATCATTAGCAAACAGCTGCAAATTACAACTTACTCTGTCCATCAGATCATTTATATAGATAGAAAATAATAGCAGTCCTATCACACTCCCCTGGGGCACGCCCGACGATACACTCGTCTCTGATGAACACTCGCCGTCGAGAACAACGTACCGTGTTCTATTACTTAGGAAGTCTTCCAGCCAGTCACAAATCTGTGAACCTATTCCATAAGCTCGTATCTTCGTTAGCAGTCTGCAGTGTGGCACCGTGTCGAACGCCTTTTTGAAGTCGAGAAAAACACAATCCGCCAGTTGCCCTTCGTCCATGGCTCGCAAGATGTCATGTGAGAAAAGGGCAAGCTGAGTTTCACATGAACGATGTTTCCTAAACCCGTGCTGATTCATGGAAAGAAGCTTTTCCGTTTCAAGGAAATTTACTATATTCGAACTGAGGATATGCTCCAAAATTCTACATGAAACCGATGTCAACGATATTGGCCTGTAATTGTATGGGTCAGTTCTCTTTCCTTTCTTATACACGGGAGTAACCTGCGCTTTTTTCCAATCACTAGGAACTTTGCGCTGAATTAAAGATTCAGCTATAAATGCAAGCTAAGTAGGGGGCCAATGCCGCAGAATAGTCTTTGTAAAACCGAACTGGTATTCCATCCGGACCAGCAGACTTTTTCGTATTTAGCTCTCTCAGCTGCTTCTCTACACCGGAAATACCTATTGCTATGTCCCCCATTTCGGAATTAGTATGTCGATCAAATGATGGTATAACATTGTGTACCTTCCTAAATATGTTACTTTCACTGAACACCGTATCTAATTATGAAAGCTGCTATAAAATGCTATTGTCAATCCTTATTACTTAGGTCAACATTAATTGTACAAACATGAGTGTTTGTACTTTTGTTCGTATTTTATGCGCAGCTGTACCGTTCACTTGGTTGCAATGAAACAGTGTAAGAATATACTTTTTTACATGCAAAACAGTTCACTATATCGTCGATCTTTCCCTTGCCAAGGATACGTATCCAAATTGATGATTTCAATTTGCTTTCCTTCACTAACGTCAAATCACCTCTTTTCACATGCCAGGATATGGTATCCATAGATGTGTCACTGTCACTGTTTCCACTTCGATATACATTGTACTTGGTCACTACAAATTACTAAATGAAGGCACCTCTGGTGGGCAGTGGACCGGTTTGCCACCCAGAAAGCACTTGACCGCAGATAAATGCATTAGGCGCAGGTCCCTCAGGTACAGCTAGGTCGGCTGTGACCAGGGGATGAGGACAACCAACTTCCGCTCTACCTGGACCCTACAAAGTTTTCAAGAATGTTCAGCTAACATTTCAACAGATGTACTGGGCAGATACCTAGTTTTTTATCCACACATAGCATGCAGATATCCACATCACTTAGAATCTTACCCACAGACATCCGCACCCTCGCAGACCTCTAACTATTGGTTTATAGCATAATTGTTTAATGTTACAATGGTGAAATAATATGACATGAACAAACTGACATTTTTAATTTTTTTACAGATGGTTATTAAACCTGAAGTAAGAATTTTGTCATGGCTTTAAGAAGATGACCTAGAAGACGCTTAAGTGCCACCTGCTTGAGCTAATAATATTCAAAATGACCTAGACTGAACATATGGACTTTGACAAGAACAGAAACTAAAGTGGCTTTACAACCCAGGTCATTCCAATGTGAGGACAAGATCTCCTAGTATCGTTATTGATAAACAAGGGATAAAAATGTAGCAAAATACACCAAACATAATGTGGACTGCTTTCTTACTTTTAGAACTGATGTAATGCTGATTGACATAGTTACATATGTGAATATTTGTATTATAAAAATCAAGGATCTATACTCTGATTAAAATTACTTGCTAGTTGACAGTTCACGGGCTGGAGCTGCTTTCCTCCAATCAGAGCGCTCAACGTCACACCCAGACTGCTCCCTGTTGCCAAGCTACCGCAACAGGCGGACAGCTCGTGTCCATTATTTGGACAGTGCTGTGTGGAAGCGTGCCTCTTGGGTTAGGAACCGTTTTTGTTGCTGTCGTGTGTGTGTTGTTATTTGGTGTCGTCGTAATGTCTTGAGAGCTGTTGTGATGCATAAAAAGCGAGTAATAGATGAAGCATAGAAAAATTAAGGTCTTCTGGAAGAAAGTGTGATGGAACTTTTAATTACTTTCAGCAGTTCATCCACCTCAGAAGCTTCTAGTGATTCGGAAATGAGTGGTATCTACTCTCTTTCCGCTGATGGAACAGCTTGCAGTTAGCAGTCGGTGAAGGTATGTAGACACAGAAAATTTCCTTAATTTTAAACGGTGGGCTTCATTTTGCAATGTACGTGTCGTGATCTTGCCGCCTGTAAGTTATAGCGCTTCAGCTCATTGAGGACAGTTTCACGTAACTAATTAAGGCGAGAAATTATAATTCGTTTTTAGTATTGACTTCTGTTTCGAATTTGCTCAGAGATATTAGTTTTAATCGTCAAGTATTGACATGTTGACAGCATTCTACATTCAGATTTTGACAAAGCTTCATGAACCAGTGACACAGCGTTAGTGTGTTCACTATTTCACTTAATCTCTAAGTATAACGACTGACAGATTCAGTTTTTCAAGGGGTCTTTGGACAGTTTTAATAAAACTGTGGAACAGTGGCTGTATTAAAAATTTACAGCGATGAACATCGTATTGACTATAGCATGTCTTTCTTTAATAATTTGGAAACATGGAAGTCCCTGCAGTATATATGTAAGTATTCAGTCACTATTAAATATGAATCAGCATTATCAGATTACGAAAAAATGTAAAAATATATATTTTACGTTTGTTACCTGACTGTATCGTTGCAGCCCAACTATAATTACTTCACTGGTTTTATAACTACAGTTTTGCTAATTTGTTGACATATTGCAGCACTAAACTTATTGTCGCCAATAATCTCAGTTACACTACACTTAATTTTTCATTCCATTAAAGATTTTAGTTTATCGCTCATCCCATTAACGAATTTTGTTTATTTCTCGTATATCACATCAACATTTTAGTCAGTAAATAACACAAAACAACTGTTCTTTTACATCCATTCACAGACGTATTCTTTTTCATCCATTCTCAGAAGCATTCCGTATTTTTCGTTGTATGCGTTACAGCGAAAACAAATGCTGTACAGGCTTTTTCATTTTGGTGTCCCGACATCATAGCCTTGTAAAATTGCATTGTCAACAGTAAATGTTAACAGTATTATGTATGTTGACAATGTTAATATTGCCACGAGAGACCATGAACACCAACTGCCGGCGCGGCGCAGGGGATAGCGTCACGGACTGCGGAGCAGAAGGTCGCCGGTTCAATCCCGCCCACTGGCAAAAAATTATTTCTTTGCAATTTACAATTCCAGAAGGTTCTACATCTTTCTTATGTTCACTTGTAAATTCTACTTGTTTCTTGTGTTAACTGTTCTTCTAATTTCTGGTAAATTCTGTCTGTGTATAAATAGCAGAGCACTCTGCCTGAGAGGCAGTCAGTGCTGCGTGTATGTTGAGTTCGTAATAAACATGCTTTCAGAATAAGTGCTGTGTTTAGTTGCCTTCAAAGTCAAGCCTACTTCCATTGCAATGTGACAATATTTAACTGTGAAGGTCATCTCTCGTGGAAACACTGTAGCCGCAGCTGACAAAAGTCAACTTGCAAGTAATTTTAATCTGACTATAGCAATGTACAGTACAGGTTATAAGTTCATTTATTTTCCTAACATGTTTCATCCACTGAAGAAAAGTAATAGTTACGTTCTACCACCTCCTTTATTGTAAATGAGGGTCACTGATTGATGTACACTGTACTCTCACAACTTTATAAAATTCAGTATTAGAAGCAAATACTAGATTGCAAGTGCGAGCTCAACTATATATACTTTCCCTATATTTCCACAGATAATATGAGGTAAAAATTTTCATCAAAGTTTTATAGTTTAAGCATATATCTGGCCTAGAAGACGACCCACAAGTTAGCGCATTTACCCGAATGAAAACTGCTGGTTGTTTCCACTTTTCGGGATAAAAAAATTCACTTGCGACTTATATTCAGGGGCAAAGCATCAGGAAGTTCTGAAAAAATACCATTAAAAGCTGCCATACGTAGGTTTTGTGAATGGTAGTTCGAAAAAATACTGCTATAAGCCACCATAAGTAGTTTTCGTGATAGGTACACCTGGATTTCACCCTTTGTTGCAGAGTTTGCAGTCTGCTTTCAAACTTTCGTGCATGTAGTGCTACACTGTATCCGACCTTGAAAAAGCATGTTTTATTCATACTGCGAAGTTCAAGAGAAAAGTAATTTCTTTCACAGAGACGACATTTAATCGCACCGATGCACGTATTATGCAGGTGAAACCACATGAAATTGCCCGAGTTACCGAAGATAAAGAATTTCAAAGGAAGCCTCAATTTTTGTGTTTAGCTCCGAAATATTCTAACCTTTTCACTGCTCCGTATGTAAATATACGCTAATCGTTGCAGTGCGACTCTGGACATATTGAGAAATTAATTTTGACAAGCGACATTGTGAAATCAAGCCGCATTGTAAATAAATAATTCTATTAATGCTCTGTGGTGTATAGGTTATCATATGTACCCTCATCCGGTCAGTAAATTACAAAAAAATTGTGGACGACTTTGAACTGTGAGATAACAGGTGTCGGCAGACGTAAGTAACTAAGAAAGAAATCGGGCCTGACGGACAGCTCTGAATGCTAGTGTAGTGAAACCCAAACTTCACTCGTACGTGAAGTGTACGGCTGTGATGGCAACTTGAAACATGTACACAGACTCAATGACTTGGTCTTAAAGTGGCCTGAGAGAATATGTAATGTAGTTCAGTACTGTAAGAGCCTTGTATTGTTAGAATAGTGGTGCGGCCACATATTCATGATTTATCACATCCTTCACAATTACCAAAATGCTTAACTACTTTTCAGAATGATTTATGACAAAAATATATCTCGTGTATTTCAGGCAAGACTCAGAGGCATATTACGCTCATTGCGGAAGATCCCACTGTATAGACCGTGGCGCCTGAAGTGCGCGCCATGTACTTTCGCCGCGTACCGCCATGCACGCACGGCATTCTTACAATGTCGGCCACGAGGGCCCTCTGCTGCAGCTCCGCTCGTGGCCTCCACTGAACTGCATCGTTCACTTGGGATCGAAACAGGCAAAGAAACGGACTCTTAGTAGGCAGGCCTCTACATAGTTAACCTACGTCTCAGCAGTACACTTAGCTGGCAGTCATGAACTTTGTAAAAGTGAAGTATATCCCATTTCTACAAAATATACAACTTCTTCTAATCTAGCTTAGTTTTTCTAGTTTCTGCTGTCCCAATGGCCAGTCACCTCAGACTCCGTACCAGCACACACGTGCATCCTATATTCCTGTGCCGGTCTCTCTCCCTCTCTCTCTACTAGGCCACCGACACCCAGGACAACCGGCGGAAATGAGACACAAAATAGACAATGTCTCAAACATTTCAGAATAACTTTTTGTATCAAATTCTTTTACCCCTCAAATTGTTCAAGAAAACAGTTTTCAGGCTCTAATTCATCATTAACACTGTTCTATACAACAATATTATCTATTCAAGAAACGCAGTTATTTCATGATGCAAGAGCTCCTTTGGCGGAGCAAAACTTTGCAACCCCTGTGGGTCGTGAGGCTCAGGTTAAAAACAGATATAGTGCATAGTGCCTGCTCATAGGCAGGTCTTGCAGTGTAATAAATAATCCATTAAATTTTTGCTGAGCAACCACGAAAATTACACTGAGACTAGCCTAACATTTCATCCCTATTGTGTGGGGCCACTCTCAAAGTCATGCAGCAGTTTAAATGGACTGTGTGGTAGCAAGTTATCCAACATTCAATGGTATCATTATTGCACCAACACAAATACTAAAAGTGGCTACATATCACTTGATACATTACAGTATATGATTGAGCGTGATTAAACCACATTTCAATGCCAAAGGCTTGGCATTGAAATGTAACTAAAATCACAATCCACAGGACATCCAAATAATTAACAATTACAGCTAAATATATACCATATAAACAAACACAGGTACACTCACCTCAGTATGTGAAACATGATGGCAACGAGGAGCATAAATTAAAAATAATTGATTCTAGCTCACGAGATGTTTGGTAATGTGGAACACTGGAGTGAGCTAGCACAGCAACTTTTCGTTTATTCTTCATGTCCAAGAAAACTTCTAGCTAAGAGCAATTTAAAAGTGCCTCTTCCAAATACAAATGGCATAAAAGTTCCATAAAATAGTTCTAGTGAACAATACTCATGTACGGCATTGTTCTTTATTGATACTGCTACTTGATGTTTAAGTTTGCAATAACTCAAGCACACATACTAATATAAGAAATATTAATGGTATATAATTTTTATTCCAGTTTCTTCATATTTTGCCATGTCCAAGTGTGTTCAACACTAAGATGCCAACATATATTTCTCATCTAATTATTCAGATGGACTACACAGAGGCTCCATCCCATTCTGAAACTGGAACAGAAAGAAATACATACATATATATAAATGTGCTAAAAAAAAAATAATGAACACAAACCCAATAGTTTCAGAGAAAACAAGCTACAGAGCTATTTATTTCTACAGTGCTTACCGCAACACAAAGTTAAAAATATTTCACCTAAGTAGACTAGAGGGTGATGAAATAAAGGCTGCTTGAAGCAAAAAGTTGCTCGTTTCCTGACACCCCACCCTTCTAATTGTTACACATCTGCATCATGACTGGCTAATACCTTAAGCAGGCAAAACTGAAGAATCTAGACACAAGAGTGCAAAAGAACTATCCCTACATTCACAACAGAGCTCACTATTGAGGAAGGAAAGGTGAATAGATTGCAGGTGGTTGGGAAGGAGGGGGCATCCAGGTATCATGAGAGGAATCCACCTATTTGGTAACTACATGGTTTTACCAACCCTACAAACATTTAACCCAATTATGTAACATTTCAAATCCAAATACATTTAGCAATAATGTCAAAGAACTGCTAACTAGTGGCTTATAATATACAACACACATTAATGCTGACAGCAAACCTCGGCTCAACAAAAGCACTTATATGGAATATAAGTCGCAAAGTTACAGTACAATCTGAAATGTGGATAACTGGACGATAGACGGAAGTACTTAACATCAGTTGCTGGATATGTTTAGGATACATTAATTATCTACTTTTTTAAAGGATATAGTTATGGTCGTCTGCATCATTTGGAAAATAGCCAACGGTACTAAAATATAAGAAACCTTATTTGAACTGTCCGAAAGTAAACGTTACATTTCATCAACTTCTGCTGTGTACAAACAAGACGAAAAGCTTCTGAATCGTACATCATAGCATTACTGCAGCACTACAAAACATTCACAAACACATACCTACAATTGACCAGGGTAACCAAAGGCCCAGTATTTGTTAGCAAGTTCTGAATTCATGAAAATCGTCGCTTCATGTACGGTACGGGAAGCAACGATTACGCACTTAATCTTAGACAACATATCATTACAAACTGCTACAGCAAAGTACTCTTACCTTTCTGGTAGTGATAAAAATGTAATCAATCAAAAACAGTGCCGTGACACGACCGAATTATTTCAATTTCACTGTTTGTTAATATCTTAGTATCTTCTAAATTCACATCCCTAATAATTCTCACAAACATACATACATAGCCACAGTATCTTTTATATGAGACAGCCTAGATGTGTACATCTATATAGGTCTATACAAAAATATTTGAAAATATCGGCAGCTTTACCCTGTCGGTGGACGATTGCGAAATCCATATACAAAAACTTGTCCAAGCCACAAATATTTACAGAGAATGGAACTATCAACAAAAAATTTTTAACGACTGTTTGAAACAAACCTGTGTGTTTTCATGGGATGATAAACCACCCCACTATGGGTCTACACACCCCACTGGAAAGTAAACATGGCTGATTGGCTGCCTTGAATTGCTACTGACCAAAGAACAATGGCGCCACTTGCAGTATTACCGCTGGACTCAGATGTTTTCCCGCTAACGGTACGAAGTCCAGGAAACCATGAGTGTACGATCTCTGACATGTAATCAAAATATTAAATCCAAGAAATTACTGTATAGAATAGTAGATTTTCAGTAATTATTAAATAACTGAAAAGACAGACATTAAAGAAACACATACCAAAATATAAAATGAGTTGGTTAGATGAAATAATAGGAATTCGATTCGTCTCTACAATTTGATTAACATTTAACAGAATTTAAGTAAAAAACGTCATATTTAAAGTGATGTTATGACATACAATTAGTCATTCTGTAAAACATACCTACCTACCGTATCGCTATGTTTGTTTTCATTCCCGATTCGTAAAACTCAGTCATCTTTGTCAAAATCACAAGGTATACATACACTTGATGCAAGAACGTAAAACTTTTCTGTAACATTTTCACTGATAATGAGCCTGCAGTTGCTTAAAAACTTGTTATGAGAAGATATAAACCATCAGCAGGATGTATATTTATACCAAAAGAAATTGCTAAATCGCAATAGAGTACAATAACATAGAAACTATCAACGATGATGAATATTTTTTAAATTTATTTTATTTTGCATCTGGTAAAAATACCATACAGCCATACAGTTTACACATGTTTTACATGTCTAATATTAACAAGTAATCTCTTGTAACACTAGTATTTATGGCTTTACAATTAAAATTATATAACAATTTGAGCAGATGACATTAATTTAAATATTGTTTTATACAGGCATATGTTGTTGTCATATAGAATACTCGGAAATCCACAAGGAAATGCACATTAGCTTTTCTTAGGTCTTCTATAAAGTTCTGTCTATACATTGTGAATTTAGAACAAATGAAAAAAATTTGATTCAGATCAGCATATGAGAAATTATTACAGTCAAAATAAGGCGAGTTTTGTATGCCTATATTATGTAGATGGGCTAGAAAACAACCACGAATAAACCGCATCTGAATTACAATTGTAATTAATTTTCTTGTGACCTTTTTATCATGGAACCAAGGTTTCTGCGGTAATGGTCGTTGTATTGATGCTTACCATTGGGCTTAATTGATAATGATGATGTCCAATATATATTTATTTTTGTTTTGATCCATGAATTAAGATCTGATGGAGGAACTTGAGCATGAAGTGTAAGCTCAGTTCAAGCAAAATAAGTGCTATAAAGAATTATCTTTATCCAACCACCAAGAAACAATTAAAATAATTTATTGGTTTAATATCATTTTTTCGAAAGTATTTACCTAACAGTTCAATCAATAATGATGTCTTGTTTAAACTACTCTGAAAGAATGTTCCAGAGAATTGGACTAAGGAGTGTTGCTTTGTATTCGATACAATCAAGAAGGTTTTAGTGAATGCATACATTTTGTACCATATGGCAAAGGATTTCTGTATAGCTACGGATGCAAGTTTTTCAGGTCTAGGAGCAATTTTATTCCAATGGGCATGTGGTTAGTTCTGCTATAACTAACTACTGAAATGCAACGAAAGATGTTGGAGAAAACTGAACACTTTATTCACCAACCATAAGAACCAAAAAAATCACAAAATCAACAACAGAGACTATATATTTAATGTATAATTTCCTTGCTTTCGGCAAAGATTCTCTTCTCTTCCTTTTGCACAGTGTCTAACATTGCCACACCAGCCCCCCCCCCCCCCTTTTTTTTCAAAGCCGGGTGCTCCCGGTATGTTGGGGTACTGATGTTTGACCCTTATCCCTGCTCAGGTGATGAATGGCAGCGGTGACTGCTTGGTGCTGTCTTCTACCAGTGGTGTGAACTCTTCCCTTGACTCCTGTCTTGCATGTTCACTGTTGGTTGATGTGCCAGGTGAGGTTCTCCAGTGTGTCTCTTCTATGTCCAAGTATGCTGGTTTAACTCTCTCTGATGATAGTATTTCTTGTTTCCCGTTCTGATCAATTGTAAAAGTATTCTGACTCCTTGCTAGCACCTTGTATGGCCCTATGAATGGTGAACATAGTGGCGGCCTAACGAAGTCGTTTCTGAGCCAAACATGGGAGGCAGTAGCTAAATCTTTGTGTATGAAAACTTTCCTGTCACCATATCTGTGTGGTGGCACAGTTTTTAACTGAGGCATTTGCCTGCTCAATTGATGTGCAAATTCTGTAACAGTCTGTTTTGAAAGTTCTTTATGTTCTGTTGTTACTAAAAACTCTCCTGGAACTCTTAACTGTTCTCCATACACCAGCTGAGCTGGTGAGCATTGTAAATCTTCTTTTACTGCAGTTCTTAGTCCGAGTAGAACCAGTGGTAAAGCTTCTGACCATGTAGAGTCATAACACATTAAGGCCGCTTTTAAAGTGCGATGGAATCTTTCCACCATGCCGTTGCTTGAACGGTGATAACTGGTTGTACATAAGTGGTTACATCCACAAAGCTGCATAAGCTCTTCGAACAACTGTGCTTTGAATTGTTTACCACTGTCAGTTGTAATGATCTGTGGAACTCCGAACCTTGTAAACCAGCTACCAATTAGTGTCTTGGCCACTGTATCTGCTGCAATATCTGATATTGGAATGGCTTCTGGCCACCTTGTAAAATGGTCGATTATCGTAAGTAAGTAACGATGTCCATTTGAGTACGGCAGTTGTCCCATGATATCCACATGTATATGTGAAAATCAACGTGATGGAACTGGGAAGGATGCTATTGGTGGGTATGTGTGTCTATTAATCTTATTACGTTGACAGTCCAAACATGTATGTGCCCACTATCTGCAGTCTTTCTGGATTCCCGGCCATATTACTTTACTTGCAACAAGTTTAGCCGATGCGCTGATTCCAGGGTGTGCTAAATTGTGAAATGCCTGGAAGACTATTCGCCGAAACTCTTTCGGAATGTATGGTCGCTGTTTGTTATACGCTGTATCACACCAAATTCCTGTAGAGCAATAAGGAGCGTGAATCTTTACCATTTGTAATGCAGTGTGTTCGTCCTGCAGTAGCTCCTGTAATTGTGTGTCATGTTGTTGTTTCAGCGCTATCTCCTTCCAAGGTACAGCCTTTATATCAGCACAGTTGCATGACAAACAATCAGCCACAATGTTTTTGCTTCCTGAAATGTGTTGCACGTCCGTCGTAAACTGTGACACAAATTCCGCCTGTCTACACTGTCGCGGCGAACCTAATTCTGTAGCCTTCTGGAAATAGCTAACTAGTGGTTTATGATCTGTGTAAATTGTAAAATGTCTTGCTTCCACTGACGATCTGAAATGTTTGACTGCTTCATGTATCGCCAGTAGCTCTCTATCGATTGCACTCCAATTCTTTTGTCGTGGTGTGAGGTTTTGCGAATAAAAGGCAAGCGGTTGCCATGCTCCCTGTAGTTTCTGTTGTAAAGCTGCCCCAATAGCATTCTGACTAGCGCCTACCATTAATGCGAGAGGGGCTTCCAGCTGTGGATGAGTAAGCTGTGTTTCTTGTGCTAATTGCTGTTTGACACTGTGAAATGCTGCCTCAGCCTCTTTATTCCAAGTAATCTTTCTATTGCCAGTAGTATGTTTTCCTATAAGCAATATAGTGAGGGGTTCTTGATGATGTGCTAAACCAGGAATATGTCTACGGTAATAATTTATCATCCCGATAAATCTGCGTAAATTTTTAAATGTTGTTGGCAATGTCATGTTTTGAATGGCAGTGACACGTTCTGGAAGGGGTGCTATCCCTTTTTCTGAGACTACATATCCTAAAAATTGCACTTCTTTTTTTTTCCAAAAACACATTTATCTTTATTAATAATTATGTTGAATTTCTCTAATTGTTGAAAAAGTTGGCGCAAATGTTTACATGTTCTGTAATGTTGGACGAAAATTTAAGTATGTCGTCCATATAACAAAACAGGAAAGTCAGGCCACATAGAACTTCATGCATGAAACGCTGCCAAGTTTGTGCTGTGTTTCTTAACCCGAAAGGCATAAAATTGTATTCGAACAAACCGAAAGGTGTTGTGTCACCTGTCTTCTTAATATCTTCCTGTGCTACTGGAATTTGCAAATATGCTTTTTTGCAATCAATAACACTAAACACTTGTGCCTTGGCAATGGCATAATTAAAGGCTGTAACAAGTGGAACAGGATAAGGATCTGGAATCGTTCTGCTCGAAGCATCTCTTCAAAGCCCTCTTGTGCTGCAAGAAGTTTGTGTGATGGTAGTCTCCTCGGTCGAACTGCTACCAGCTGTCCTGGAGTGGTCTTGATATGATGCACCTGTCGTATGATGTCTTCTTTTGTTGACCACATTTTGTCAATGTAATGAAGGAAATTCCAATAACAATGTATCAAATGGGTTGCCTTCTCCTATCGCATTTATTATTTGACCTTGCCCCACAGTCTCTTTCTCTCTCTGCACCTCACTTAATCGGCGATTTACTAAATCAGGGGCGAGTCGGAAATGCAGCAAAAAGGGCGCTCGTAATATTGGTTCAACAACATCTGCTACAATAAATGTCCATGTAATATTGTAAGCGAGTCCAAAATCCAGTTTCATTGTACATTCACCATATGTAGTGATGGTGGAGTTATTTTCTGATGTGAGTCTATGTCGAGTCAGATTAATTTTCATAGTACATAGTTTCCTGGGGTACACACTTGCTTCTGAACCAGAGTCCAGCAGAAAATTTGGTCCTGTTATGTGGTCGTAAACATACAATCTCCGTATTTGCTTTACTATTGCCGGCTGCGGTGGCCGAGGTGACTGAGGCGCTCCAGTCACGGTCTGCACGGCCACTACGGTCTGGGGTTCGAATCCCCCCTCGGGCATCGACATTTGTGCCGTCCTAGCTCGTAAGTAGTTCATAAGTAGTTTGTAAGTTTAGGGACTGATGACCCCGCAGTTATGTCCCATAAGCTGTACAAACATTTGAACATTTTTAGCTTTACTATTGTCAGTGTTGCACTGGCCTTCTAAATCACATTCATATTATGTGGACGCCTATCTCTTACGTGAAGATCGTCGGCGTCCTCTAACGACCGTCTGCAGCGTTTGCGTAACTGCAAGGTTTATCACATCGACGGGCTGCCTCACCGAAACGTCTGTGATACCAACACCATTGTTGTGAAAATTTATCACGACCATCTAACTCTTCTTAATGTTGTCTTTGCCTCTCTTCAGATGCGCGTTCAAAACGGCGTTTGTTCTTGCGTTGATGTTCCGCCAATCTTATATTTAGTCTTGCAACTTGATCTTCTAACCATTCTATCCTCTGTTCTTCTGCTGATTCTGCTGTGTTTGTGTCCTCCGCTTCTTTCTTCATATTAATTTCCGTCAGAGTCCTGTTCTTTTCTTGACTGCGGTGTTTCATACTCTAATTGGAGAATCAGACAAAACTGTAGCTACTTCATCTGCTGTCTCTGCTAGCTCTCGTAATGTCAACTTTTGATGTGCTGCCACTACTGAACGAATGTTGTCTGGTAACTTGCGTAGCCATAGAACACGTAATGAGTGCTCTGGTAATAGTTCTGGACCCGCTAAGGCTCTTAAGCTTCGCAAAATTTGTGAAGGCGATCTGTTACGTATTTGTTCCTCTTCAAATGCTTTACATAACTTTAGCTCCGGTAACAAAGTATAACGTTTTATAAGAGTCTCTTTTAATGTTGCATAAGATCGAAACTCAAGAATGTCTTCTATTTCTTCGATAATCACTCCATCCAGATGTGCAACAGTCAGTAACATATTTGTCTTCGTCACTCCTTACGTCATGTTGTTGAAATATACACTCCACATGAGTAAACCATGTCTGTGGTCGATTTTTCCAAAACGTCGGAAGCTTGACATGACTTAAACGATTGATAGAACGTCCGCGCGGAAAACCATTCAAGGTATTTTCCGTGTGCGCTGTCGGCAAAGACGTACCCGTTTCCTCCATTTGCATGGTGGTAGCACACTGGACTCGCATTCGGGAGGATGGTGGTTCAAATCCACCTCCGACCATCCAGATTTAGGTTTTCCGTGATTTCCCTAAAATCACTCGAGGCAAATGCCGGGATGGTTCCTTTCAAAAGGGCACGGCCGATTTCCTTCCCCATCCTTACCCAAAATTCCGAGCGTTAGCTCCGTCTCTAATGACCAAGCTGTCGACGGGACGTTAAACCCTAAGGTTCCTTCCTTCCATTTGCATGAGAGACGTGGTATCTTCTGTCATCTTTCTGTTTATTTTGTCTTTCGTTGGGCTTACCACTGTGGTTGGTTCTGCTATAACTAACTACTAAAATGCAACGAAAGATGTTGGAGAAAACTGAACACTTTATTCACCAACCATAAGAGCCAAAAAATCACAAAATCAATAACAGAGACTATATATTTAATGTATAATTTCCTTGCTTTCGGCAAAGATTCTCTTCTCTTCCTTTTGCACAGTGTCTAACGTCCCCACAGGCAGAAGTAGATGGAAAACAAGAAATCAGGATTATAAGCTTTGCATGTAGGATCTTAAGTAATACTGAACGATCTTATCACACCACCAAATTTCAAGTACTAGCCGTGAAGTGGGCATTGGAAAAATTTAACTATTTTATTTTTGGAAGAAAAGTTAAAGTTTACTGTGATCATCAGGCAACGTTTTTATTATCGTGCAAATTATTACATAACAGATTAGCTCAATGGGCAATAATACTGCAGACCTATGATCAGGAAACAATCCACATAAAAGGAAAGGATATTGTAATAGCCGATTGTCTTTCAAGATTACGTGAAGGTTTATCTGAATACCCGAATATAGCAGAGCAAACAGGAAGCTACAAAATCATGCTAATTACAGATTCTTCATTTCGTAATGAATATCTTAATTTTTCAAAAATATTGCTGTATTACAGGATGCTGGCTCACATTGGCATGCAGTCAAGCAAGAATTAGAATCACGAAGATTAGCAAATGTTGATGATTATCTCATTGATAACTACGTACTGTACTACAAAGATAATTACAGAACTGGCAATTGGCGAGTTTGTTTAGCAAAATCCCATCTAAATCCAATTATTTGGTTTAAACACTTTGTCTGGGTTCATTTTGGACCAGATAAATGTGCTGAAAAAAATTCTTAGACATTGTTATTATCCTAATCTGAAAAGAGCAGCATCTAATTTATTACGTTCTTGTATCATTTGACAGAAAGCTAAACCAGTATCCTACAGCAGAAAACCTTATCTACATCCAATTATTCCAAGCAAATCATTAGAATTAGTGTCTTGTGATTTATGTGGATCTTTACCTACTGGAAGAGGTGGAATGAAACATATGTTGGCTATTTATGATGTTTTTTTCGAAACATGTAAAGTTGTACCCTCTAAAATCAGTAACTACTTCGACAGTAATTGGAAATTTCAGAACTTATTTGGCTCAAGTAGGCAAACCATCAATTATAGTTTATGATAAAGCTGGCTACTTTACTAGTAGGAAATGGAGTGATTTCTTGCAAGAACAAAATATACAAAAAGTTTTTATAATTAGAAACCATCCTGAAGCTTCCTGAAGGATTTTTTGTGATTTTAATCGCTTTATTAGAACTTATGCTTCAACTCGGCACACCAAATGGGTGGAGTATATTAAGTTATTTGAATATATTCACAATAATCTTCCGTATTCTTCTACAAAGCATAGGCCAGATGAAATTATGTTTGATGAATCTGAGGATAATTTATGATATAATAGCATTCTGCTGGTATTTTGGTGAACAAAATAATTTGCTCTGTGCACAGTGAAGTGAATTAATGTGTAGGACTATATATTCCATGTGGTGGATTAACAAATTTTCTTTTACAGCAAAAGATAGAAGATATCTTAAAGAAGCATATTTCACTACAGGTGAAAACGTTTCTTTATAGTCTATTCCCTCTTTCTGGGAACAGCCTTTTACCACCAAACAAGCTTTAAATTTAGGTATTGCTTCTTCAGGGTTTTTAATTCTGAAGATCAAACTCACTCTTAATGGTTTCCTTCCTGGTGGTCTATCAACCCATTCATAAGTATCATTCTTGGAAAAAGACTGCAATTCCTTTTCTATTGCTTTCTTCCAATCATCTACGTCTGGACTGGCCAAGGCTTCTTCTACTGTCAGATTTGGAGTCCCATTTTCTTCTAAGTTTGTCTGGAATTTTTATCATGGCCTTACATCCAAAAATTCTTAAATGATTTAAATCAGGTTTGTTTCCAGTCCAAACTTCATATGGAGCCTTGTGTGGTACAGCTTTAGTAGGTAATCTGTTGTTTAGGTACACTGCAGTTGATACTGCTTCTGTCCAATAGCTTTTTGGTAATCCTGCATCCTGTAACATGCTTCTTGCTTTTTCTATAATTGTTCTGTTAGCGTGCTCCGCTACTACATTTTGGGCAGGACTCTAACGAATTGTAGCTTGATGCTTGATCCCAAGTTCACTTAATTGATGCCTAAACTGGTTATTTATGTATTCAGTACCATTGTCTGATCTGAGAACTTTTATCTTCTTACCAGTCTCTCTTTCAACCCTGGCACAAAAACTAGCAAATATCTCATTCACTTTGTTCTTGGTTCTAAGAAAATATACATGCATAAATCTTGAAAAGTCATCAATGATGGTTAGAAAATAATGATTACCCCCTATAGATTCCTCTTCCATATGCCCACAGAGATCTGTGTGTATTATCTGCAAAATCTCAGTAGACCTACTTTTACTTGTTTTAAAAGGTAATCTGGCTTGTCTACCTTGCATGTATATTTCACAAGGAGAGTTACAACTCTTACATTCCTTTACCCCTGTACTCATATCTTTTAACAAAACCATACTCTTTCTATTAAGATGTCCTAATCTCCGAGCCATAAAAATCTTTTGTAGAATATACTGGGTAACTATTTCTAACTTGCAAAACATTTAATTTATAAATACCTCTTTCTTTACTTGCTGTAGCTATCACATTGCCTCTGCAATCAATTAAGTCTGCGCCATAGGAATCAAAAATTACTTTGTTGCCTTTAGTCACTATTTCACTTACTGAAAGCAAGTTTGTAGCAATATTCTTCACGTAATGTACATCATATGCTGTAATATCTCGTGATTCGCCTTTGACATTCAAATTGAAATTTATTTTTACTACTAGTTCACACTATAGTTGAGAACCATCCATGTTGAAATGCCAACATGAGTTTTAGGAGAAACATCATATAAAATTGATTGATCTTTCGTAATATACCAATCTGCACTTTTATCTTCAATTTTAGCATGAGAATAAAATGCAGTAAGTGCCTTAACTTTATTAGTTGCCTTCCTTTCTGGATCCTTAACTGTACTTGCCTTTTCCATGGACTGTGATGCAAAAAGGCCCTTTCTTTGACACTCATAACATCAAATAGGCTTCTTCTTTTTGTATTTTGTATACAAAGACATTTCCTTGTCCTGTGAAAGGATATTCTTCTACATTCTTAACATCTTCCAATATTTTTACTTTCACACTGTCGCCGGTAATTGGTATTCCTGAACACTCTAGACCCATTGTCATTGGTGAGTACTTATCAGGGAGTCCTGCTAACAGCAAGGTACCAATCCATTCTTCAGCAATATCAAAACCTATATTTCTTAGGCGATTCGAAGTGGAGATGATTTTGTTTACATACTCATCCACATTTTTACATTCATTTAAACGTGTAGTAATGAGCTCTCTCAGCAAACCCATCTTCCTGGTCAGACCACCATCTTCGAATGCTCTTCTTAGATTTTCCCATATTTCCTTTTCTGTTCTAGCATTTTCTATATGTGCATAATATACAGGATCAACTAGAAGAATTAATTTGGACTTTGCTTTACGATCCTTCTTCTGGAAATCTGAATCTGTGGATTTTAATGTTCCATCAATAACATTCCAGAGCTCATCTAACTGCAGATATGCTTCTACTGCAAATTTCCAAGTAGCATTATTCTCTCGACCCATAAGCTTCTCAATCTGTGATATCTTGGCAGTGGACATTTTGCACAGTTTCAATATAATTACTGCAAATTATTACTGGCATCAAACACTAACATTTCCTACCATTCACTGGTTAAACTTATTTTTAAGTAAACCACTCTGGGCCCATAACCTGTTCGTTTATATATCACAGCAAAATATGTTGAAATACTAATTTAGGAACATGTATTTTATTTAATTCATGTGTCCCCATCCATTCAACATACAAATTTACAAAAAAACACTCAGAACATATAACATAGACCACAGAACATTTATATCAGCCATGGAATATATAGTCCTACACATTAATTCACTTCACTGTGCAAAGAGCAAATATTTTGTTCACCAAAATACCAACATCTCCCCTTGAACAAATATTTGAACACTGCATCATCTTGTAGCACTGTGCATAAAATTTCATGTTAAACCATATAATGTCACCAATTTCTTGAATTTCTCCTTACTAAGAGGTTTGGTCAGCTAATCAGAAAGCATATCATCTGTGCAAAGATAACTAATAATAAAATGCTCCTCTTTTACATGATATCTGATAAAATGATGCCTAATATCAATATGCTTGGAATGCACACTTGTTATCTGATTCTGTGCTAACTTGATAGCACCCATGTTGTCCTTAACCATATCACTTCTTTTATGGTGGAAGACAATGCTACATACTCAGCCTCAACAGTACTCAAAGCCACTGTTCTTTGGCTCTTGCAGGACCAGGATATTAATCCTCCCATCAATTTGAAACAGCTACCTGTAATAGAATGTCTCTTATGAAGTTCATTACCCCAGTCAGAATCACTATAACATTGAAGGTCCCAGTTTCCTGTCTTGTGATAACTTAATTTGTAATCGGCTGTGCCTTTTAAATATCTAAAAAACCTTTTAACAGCAACCCAGTGTTTAATTCTAGGATCTTTATTAAATTTGCTCACAGTATTTGTAGCAAAGGCAATATCTGGCCGCAAAGTTTGAGCTAAATATAAAAGACTTCCCACTGCCTCCAAATAAGGTGTTTTTCATCACACAATTTAACTTCGTCTGTTATTGACAACTTTACACCTTGTTCCATAGGTGTGGAAATTGCTTTACAATCATTCATGCCAAATTTTTCCAGTGTTCTCTTTGTGTACACTGATTGATCAATTGACAATTCTTCCTTATTTTTATTCCTTAGAATTTTCATCCTAAGATATTGTTATACTTCATCTAAATCATGCAAATCAAAATCAGACTGAAATTGTTTCTTGAAGTTATTCATTGAATCTTCACTTTTTGTCCTACACATTAATTAACTTCAATGTGCACAGAGCAAATATTTTGTTCATCAAAATACCAACACATTCCTGAAGTGAATAATAATGTAGATGACCGACAAGCTATCATAAGTAATGTTTTGCGTGCTTTAGAAGTGAGTGTAGCAAAACGTAAAAAGAAATTTGACAGAAATATCGCAAAGACAGTAGATTATCAAATAGGTGATCCCATATTATTGAAAATGCATCCCTATTCTTGTGCGATAAAAAAAAAGAAAAAGTTGTCGTTATTGTATGAAGGACCTTATGAGATTGTCAATATACTACATGAAAACAGCTACTGGCTAGTAAACCCTAGAATCAGTATAGCTAAGGGACATTATTCGTATAAGGACTTGAAGAAGTTTTATTAATTTGTTATTAATGTGTAATGTATATATGTGTTTTGTGCTATAAGACATCCATCTGTATATAGTGTACATAATGTGTTTTAGTCTTTAAGTGATGACATGTAGGTCATAAGTAATGTTTATTTATATGTATGGTAATTTACAATATGTCACAATGACATGTAAAAGATTCCATATTCAAGACAAAACGAGTAAAAATAGAGTATGCTACTCAGGAGTAGTCTTGTTACAATGTTGATAGTGACATTGCATCACATGAGAGATAGACAGTAATAGTGAAAATTTTACTCCTGTACCCGAAGGTAGTGTTGTCAAAGTTGACAATACTGTTGCATCATGGGAGATAGACGGTGCGACAGTTAAATTTTATTACATGGTGCACAAAGATTGTGTCCAAAAGGTTGATTACACATATAGACAGACTGTTTAAAAGATGTGTTTTAATAAAAATGTAATGGTATTCTCTCACTGATGAAACAAATGTTAGTAAACTTAAAATTCTGAGACTGATTTTTCCTTACACGACATCAGAAATGAAATTTTACTATGATGTGTAGTAATTTTATTCAAGCTTTGATATAAAAGTTTTGGTTTAAACACTTTGTCTGGGTTCATTTTGGACCAGATAAATGTGCTGAAAAAAATTCTTAGACATTGTTATTATCCTAATCTGAAAAGAGCAGCATCTAATTTATTACGTTCTTGTATCATTTGACAGAAAGCTAAACCAGTATCCTACAGCAGAAAACCTTATCTACATCCAATTATTCCAAGCAAATCATTAGAATTAGTGTCTTGTGATTTATGTGGATCTTTACCTACTGGAAGAAGTGGAATGAAACATATGTTGGCTATTTATGATGTTTTTTTCGAAACATGTAAAGTTGTACCCTCTAAAATCAGTAACTACTTCGACAGTAATTGGAAATTTCAGAACTTATTTGGCTCAAGTAGGCAAACCATCAATTATAGTTTATGATAAAGCTGGCTACTTTACTAGTAGGAAATGGAGTGATTTCTTGCAAGAACAAAATATACAAAAAGTTTTTATAATTAGAAACCATCCTGAAGCTTCCTGAAGGATTTTTTGTGATTTTAATCGCTTTATTAGAACTTATGCTTCAACTCGGCACACCAAATGGGTGGAGTATATTAAGTTATTTGAATATATTCACAATAATCTTCCGTATTCTTCTACAAAGCATAGGCCAGATGAAATTATGTTTGATGAATCTGAGGATAATTTATGATATAATAGCATTCTGCTGGTATTTTGGTGAACAAAATAATTTGCTCTGTGCACAGTGAAGTGAATTAATGTGTAGGACTATATATTCCATGTGGTGGATTAACAAATTTTCTTTTACAGCAAAAGATAGAAGATATCTTAAAGAAGCATATTTCACTACAGGTGAAAACGTTTCTTTATAGTCTATTCCCTCTTTCTGGGAACAGCCTTTTACCACCAAACAAGCTTTAAATTTAGGTATTGCTTCTTCAGGGTTTTTAATTCTGAAGATCAAACTCACTCTTAATGGTTTCCTTCCTGGTGGTCTATCAACCCATTCATAAGTATCATTCTTGGAAAAAGACTGCAATTCCTTTTCTATTGCTTTCTTCCAATCATCTACGTCTGGACTGGCCAAGGCTTCTTCTACTGTCAGATTTGGAGTCCCATTTTCTTCTAAGTTTGTCTGGAATTTTTATCATGGCCTTACATCCAAAAATTCTTAAATGATTTAAATCAGGTTTGTTTCCAGTCCAAACTTCATATGGAGCCTTGTGTGGTACAGCTTTAGTAGGTAATCTGTTGTTTAGGTACACTGCAGTTGATACTGCTTCTGTCCAATAGCTTTTTGGTAATCCTGCATCCTGTAACATGCTTCTTGCTTTTTCTATAATTGTTCTGTTAGCGTGCTCCGCTACTACATTTTGGGCAGGACTCTAACGAATTGTAGCTTGATGCTTGATCCCAAGTTCACTTAATTGATGCCTAAACTGGTTATTTATGTATTCAGTACCATTGTCTGATCTGAGAACTTTTATCTTCTTACCAGTCTCTCTTTCAACCCTGGCACAAAAACTAGCAAATATCTCATTCACTTTGTTCTTGGTTCTAAGAAAATATACATGCATAAATCTTGAAAAGTCATCAATGATGGTTAGAAAATAATGATTACCCCCTATAGATTCCTCTTCCATATGCCCACAGAGATCTGTGTGTATTATCTGCAAAATCTCAGTAGACCTACTTTTACTTGTTTTAAAAGGTAATCTGGCTTGTCTACCTTGCATGTATATTTCACAAGGAGAGTTACAACTCTTACATTCCTTTACCCCTGTACTCATATCTTTTAACAAAACCATACTCTTTCTATTAAGATGTCCTAATCTCCGAGCCATAAAAATCTTTTGTAGAATATACTGGGTAACTATTTCTAACTTGCAAAACATTTAATTTATAAATACCTCTTTCTTTACTTGCTGTAGCTATCACATTGCCTCTGCAATCAATTAAGTCTGCGCCATAGGAATCAAAAATTACTTTGTTGCCTTTAGTCACTATTTCACTTACTGAAAGCAAGTTTGTAGCAATATTCTTCACGTAATGTACATCATATGCTGTAATATCTCGTGATTCGCCTTTGACATTCAAATTGAAATTTATTTTTACTACTAGTTCACACTATAGTTGAGAACCATCCATGTTGAAATGCCAACATGAGTTTTAGGAGAAACATCATATAAAATTGATTGATCTTTCGTAATATACCAATCTGCACTTTTATCTTCAATTTTAGCATGAGAATAAAATGCAGTAAGTGCCTTAACTTTATTAGTTGCCTTCCTTTCTGGATCCTTAACTGTACTTGCCTTTTCCATGGACTGTGATGCAAAAAGGCCCTTTCTTTGACACTCATAACATCAAATAGGCTTCTTCTTTTTGTATTTTGTATACAAAGACATTTCCTTGTCCTGTGAAAGGATATTCTTCTACATTCTTAACATCTTCCAATATTTTTACTTTCACACTGTCGCCGGTAATTGGTATTCCTGAACACTCTAGACCCATTGTCATTGGTGAGTACTTATCAGGGAGTCCTGCTAACAGCAAGGTACCAATCCATTCTTCAGCAATATCAAAACCTATATTTCTTAGGCGATTCGAAGTGGAGATGATTTTGTTTACATACTCATCCACATTTTTACATTCATTTAAACGTGTAGTAATGAGCTCTCTCAGCAAACCCATCTTCCTGGTCAGACCACCATCTTCGAATGCTCTTCTTAGATTTTCCCATATTTCCTTTTCTGTTCTAGCATTTTCTATATGTGCATAATATACAGGATCAACTAGAAGAATTAATTTGGACTTTGCTTTACGATCCTTCTTCTGGAAATCTGAATCTGTGGATTTTAATGTTCCATCAATAACATTCCAGAGCTCATCTAACTGCAGATATGCTTCTACTGCAAATTTCCAAGTAGCATTATTCTCTCGACCCATAAGCTTCTCAATCTGTGATATCATGGCAGTGGACATTTTGCACAGTTTCAATATAATTACTGCAAATTATTACTGGCATCAAACACTAACATTTCCTACCATTCACTGGTTAAACTTATTTTTAAGTAAACCACTCTGGGCCCATAACCTGTTCGTTTATATATCACAGCAAAATATGTTGAAATACTAATTTAGGAACATGTATTTTATTTAATTCATGTGTCCCCATCCATTCAACATACAAATTTACAAAAAAACACTCAGAACATATAACATAGACCACAGAACATTTATATCAGCCATGGAATATATAGTCCTACACATTAATTCACTTCACTGTGCAAAGAGCAAATATTTTGTTCACCAAAATACCAACATCTCCCCTTGAACAAATATTTGAACACTGCATCATCTTGTAGCACTGTGCATAAAATTTCATGTTAAACCATATAATGTCACCAATTTCTTGAATTTCTCCTTACTAAGAGGTTTGGTCAGCTAATCAGAAAGCATATCATCTGTGCAAAGATAACTAATAATAAAATGCTCCTCTTTTACATGATATCTGATAAAATGATGCCTAATATCAATATGCTTGGAATGCACACTTGTTATCTGATTCTGTGCTAACTTGATAGCACCCATGTTGTCCTTAACCATATCACTTCTTTTATGGTGGAAGACAATGCTACATACTCAGCCTCAACAGTACTCAAAGCCACTGTTCTTTGGCTCTTGCAGGACCAGGATATTAATCCTCCCATCAATTTGAAACAGCTACCTGTAATAGAATGTCTCTTATGAAGTTCATTACCCCAGTCAGAATCACTATAACATTGAAGGTCCCAGTTTCCTGTCTTGTGATAACTTAATTTGTAATCGGCTGTGCCTTTTAAATATCTAAAAAACCTTTTAACAGCAACCCAGTGTTTAATTCTAGGATCTTTATTAAATTTTCTCACAGTATTTGTAGCAAAGGCAATATCTGGCCGCAAAGTTTGAGCTAAATATAAAAGACTTCCCACTGCCTCCAAATAAGGTGTTTTTCATCACACAATTTAACTTCGTCTGTTATTGACAACTTTACACCTTGTTCCATAGGTGTGGAAATTGCTTTACAATCATTCATGCCAAATTTTTCCAGTGTTCTCTTTGTGTACACTGATTGATCAATTGACAATTCTTCCTTATTTTTATTCCTTAGAATTTTCATCCTAAGATATTGTTATACTTCATCTAAATCATGCAAATCAAAATCAGACTGAAATTGTTTCTTGAAGTTATTCATTGAATCTTCACTTTTTGTCCTACACATTAATTAACTTCAATGTGCACAGAGCAAATATTTTGTTCGTCAAAATACCAACACATTCCTGAAGTGAATAATAATGTAGATGACCGACAAGCTATCATAAGTAATGTTTTGCGTGCTTTAGAAGTGAGTGTAGCAAAACGTAAAAAGAAATTTGACAGAAATATCGCAAAGACAGTAGATTATCAAATAGGTGATCCCATATTATTGAAAATGCATCCCTATTCTTGTGCGATAAAAAAAAAGAAAAAGTTGTCGTTATTGTATGAAGGACCTTATGAGATTGTCAATATACTACATGAAAACAGCTACTGGCTAGTAAACCCTAGAATCAGTATAGCTAAGGGACATTATTCGTATAAGGACTTGAAGAAGTTTTATTAATTTGTTATTAATGTGTAATGTATATATGTGTTTTGTGCTATAAGACATCCATCTGTATATAGTGTACATAATGTGTTTTAGTCTTTAAGTGATGACATGTAGGTCATAAGTAATGTTTATTTATATGTATGGTAATTTACAATATGTCACAATGACATGTAAAAGATTCCATATTCAAGACAAAACGAGTAAAAATAGAGTATGCTACTCAGGAGTAGTCTTGTTACAATGTTGGTAGTGACATTGCATCACAGGAGAGATAGACAGTAATAGTGAAAATTTTACTCCTGTACCCGAAGGTAGTGTTGTCAAAGTTGACAATACTGTTGCATCATGGGAGATAGATGGTGCGACAGTTAAATTTTATTACATGGTGCACAAAGATTGTGTCCAAAAGGTTGATTACACATATAGACAGACTGTTTAAAAGATGTGTTTTAATAAAAATGTAATGGTATTCTCTCACTGATGAAACAAATGTTAGTAAACTTAAAATTCTGAGACTGATTTTTCCTTACACGACATCAGAAATGAAATTTTACTATGATGTGTAGTAATTTTATTCAAGCTTTGATATAAAAGTTTTGGTTTAAACACTTTGTCTGGGTTCATTTTGGACCAGATAAATGTGCTGAAAAAAATTCTTAGACATTGTTATTATCCTAATCTGAAAAGAGCAGCATCTAATTTATTACGTTCTTGTATCATTTGACAGAAAGCTAAACCAGTATCCTACAGCAGAAAACCTTATCTACATCCAATTATTCCAAGCAAATCATTAGAATTAGTGTCTTGTGATTTATGTGGATCTTTACCTACTGGAAGAAGTGGAATGAAACATATGTTGGCTATTTATGATGTTTTTTTCGAAACATGTAAAGTTGTACCCTCTAAAATCAGTAACTACTTCGACAGTAATTGGAAATTTCAGAACTTATTTGGCTCAAGTAGGCAAACCATCAATTATAGTTTATGATAAAGCTGGCTACTTTACTAGTAGGAAATGGAGTGATTTCTTGCAAGAACAAAATATACAAAAAGTTTTTATAATTAGAAACCATCCTGAAGCTTCCTGAAGGATTTTTTGTGATTTTAATCGCTTTATTAGAACTTATGCTTCAACTCGGCACACCAAATGGGTGGAGTATATTAAGTTATTTGAATATATTCACAATAATCTTCCGTATTCTTCTACAAAGCATAGGCCAGATGAAATTATGTTTGATGAATCTGAGGATAATTTATGATATAATAGCATTCTGCTGGTATTTTGGTGAACAAAATAATTTGCTCTGTGCACAGTGAAGTGAATTAATGTGTAGGACTATATATTCCATGTGGTGGATTAACAAATTTTCTTTTACAGCAAAAGATAGAAGATATCTTAAAGAAGCATATTTCACTACAGGTGAAAACGTTTCTTTATAGTCTATTCCCTCTTTCTGGGAACAGCCTTTTACCACCAAACAAGCTTTAAATTTAGGTATTGCTTCTTCAGGGTTTTTAATTCTGAAGATCAAACTCACTCTTAATGGTTTCCTTCCTGGTGGCCTATCAACCCATTCATAAGTATCATTCTTGGAAAAAGACTGCAATTCCTTTTCTATTGCTTTCTTCCAATCATCTACGTCTGGACTGGCCAAGGCTTCTTCTACTGTCAGATTTGGAGTCCCATTTTCTTCTAAGTTTGTCTGGAATTTTTATCATGGCCTTACATCCAAAAATTCTTAAATGATTTAAATCAGGTTTGTTTCCAGTCCAAACTTCATATGGAGCCTTGTGTGGTACAGCTTTAGTAGGTAATCTGTTGTTTAGGTACACTGCAGTTGATACTGCTTCTGTCCAATAGCTTTTTGGTAATCCTGCATCCTGTAACATGCTTCTTGCTTTTTCTATAATTGTTCTGTTAGCATGCTCCGCTACTACATTTTGGGCAGGACTCTAACGAATTGTAGCTTGATGCTTGATCCCAAGTTCACTTAATTGATGCCTAAACTGGTTATTTATGTATTCAGTACCATTGTCTGATCGGAGAACTTTTATCTTCTTACCAGTCTCTCTTTCAACCCTGGCACAAAAACTAGCAAATATCTCATTCACTTTGTTCTTGGTTCTAAGAAAATATACATGCATAAATCTTGAAAAGTCATCAATGATGGTTAGAAAATAATGATTACCCCCTATAGATTCCTCTTCCATATGCCCACAGAGATCTGTGTGTATTATCTGCAAAATCTCAGTAGACCTACTTTTACTTGTTTTAAAAGGTAATCTGGCTTGTCTACCTTGCATGTATATTTCACAAGGAGAGTTACAACTCTTACATTCCTTTACCCCTGTACTCATATCTTTTAACAAAACCATACTCTTTCTATTAAGATGTCCTAATCTCCGAGCCATAAAAATCTTTTGTAGAATATACTGGGTAACTATTTCTAACTTGCAAAACATTTAATTTATAAATACCTCTTTCTTTACTTGCTGTAACTAAACCAGTATCCTACAGCAGAAAACCTTATCTACATCCAATTATTCCAAGCAAATCATTAGAATTAGTGTCTTGTGATTTATGTGGATCTTTACCTACTGGAAGAGGTGGAATGAAACATATGTTGGCTATTTATGATGTTTTTTTCGAAACATGTAAAGTTGTACCCTCTAAAATCAGTAACTACTTCGACAGTAATTGGAAATTTCAGAACTTATTTGGCTCAAGTAGGCAAACCATCAATTATAGTTTATGATAAAGCTGGCTACTTTACTAGTAGGAAATGGAGTGATTTCTTGCAAGAACAAAATATACAAAAAGTTTTTATAATTAGAAACCATCCTGTAGCTTCCTGAAGGATTTTTTGTGATTTTAATCGCTTTATTAGAACTTATGCTTCAACTCGGCACACCAAATGGGTGGAGTATATTAAGTTATTTGAATATATTCACAATAATCTTCCGTATTCTTCTACAAAGCATAGGCCAGATGAAATTATATTTGATGAATCTGAGGATAATTTATGATATAATAGCATTCTGCTGGTATTTTGGTGAACAAAATAATTTGCTCTGTGCACAGTGAAGTGAATTAATGTGTAGGACTATATATTCCATGTGGTGGATTAACAAATTTTCTTTTACAGCAAAAGATAGAAGATATCTTAAAGAAGCATATTTCACTACAGGTGAAAACGTTTCTTTATAGTCTATTCCCTCTTTCTGGGAACAGCCTTTTACCACCAAACAAGCTTTAAATTTAGGTATTGCTTCTTCAGGGTTTTTAATTCTGAAGATCAAACTCACTCTTAATGGTTTCCTTCCTGGTGGTCTATCAACCCATTCATAAGTATCATTCTTGGAAAAAGACTGCAATTCCTTTTCTATTGCTTTCTTCCAATCATCTACGTCTGGACTGGCCAAGGCTTCTTCTACTGTCAGATTTGGAGTCCCATTTTCTTCTAAGTTTATCTGGAATTTTTATCATGGCCTTACATCCAAAAATTCTTAAATGATTTAAATCAGGTTTGTTTCCAGTCCAAACTTCATATGGAGCCTTGTGTGGTACAGCTTTAGTAGGTAATCTGTTGTTTAGGTACACTGCAGTTGATACTGCTTCTGTCCAATAGCTTTTTGGTAATCCTGCATCCTGTAACATGCTTCTTGCTTTTTCTATAATTGTTCTGTTAGCATGCTCCGCTACTACATTTTGGGCAGGACTCTAACGAATTGTAGCTTGATGCTTGATCCCAAGTTCACTTAATTGATGCCTAAACTGGTTATTTATGTATTCAGTACCATTGTCTGATCTGAGAACTTTTATCTTCTTACCAGTCTCTCTTTCAACCCTGGCACAAAAACTAGCAAATATCTCATTCACTTTGTTCTTGGTTCTAAGAAAATATACATGCATAAATCTTGAAAAGTCATCAATGATGGTTAGAAAATAATGATTACCCCCTATAGATTCCTCTTCCATATGCCCACAGAGATCTGTGTGTATTATCTGCAAAATCTCAGTAGACCTACTTTTACTTGTTTTAAAAGGTAATCTGGCTTGTCTACCTTGCATGTATATTTCACAAGGAGAGTTACAACTCTTACATTCCTTTACCCCTGTACTCATATATTTTAACAAAACCATACTCTTTCTATTAAGATGTCCTAATCTCCGAGCCATAAAAATCTTTTGTAGAATATACTGGGTAACTATTTCTAACTTGCAAAACATTTAATTTATAAATACCTCTTTCTTTACTTGCTGTAGCTATCACATTGCCTCTGCAATCAATTAAGTCTGCGCCATAGGAATCAAAAATTACTTTGTTGCCTTTAGTCACTATTTCACTTACTGAAAGCAAGTTTGTAGCAATATTCTTCACGTAATGTACATCATATGCTGTAATATCTCGTGATTCGCCTTTGACATTCAAATTGAAATTTATTTTTACTACTAGTTCACACTATAGTTGAGAACCATCCATGTTGAAATGCCAACATGAGTTTTAGGAGAAACATCATATAAAATTGATTGATCTTTCGTAATATACCAATCTGCACTTTTATCTTCAATTTTAGCATGAGAATAAAATGCAGTAAGTGCCTTAACTTTATTAGTTGCCTTCCTTTCTGGATCCTTAACTGTACTTGCCTTTTCCATGGACTGTGATGCAAAAAGGCCCTTTCTTTGACACTCATAACATCAAATAGGCTTCTTCTTTTTGTATTTTGTATACAAAGACATTTCCTTGTCCTGTGAAAGGATATTCTTCTACATTCTTAACATCTTCCAATATTTTTACTTTCACACTGTCGCCGGTAATTGGTATTCCTGAACACTCTAGACCCATTGTCATTGGTGAGTACTTATCAGGGAGTCCTGCTAACAGCAAGGTACCAATCCATTCTTCAGCAATATCAAAACCTATATTTCTTAGGCGATTCGAAGTGGAGATGATTTTGTTTACATACTCATCCACATTTTTACATTCATTTAAACGTGTAGTAATGAGCTCTCTCAGCAAACCCATCTTCCTGGTCAGACCACCATCTTCGAATGCTCTTCTTAGATTTTCCCATATTTCCTTTTCTGTTCTAGCATTTTCTATATGTGCATAATATACAGGATCAACTAGAAGAATTAATTTGGACTTTGCTTTACGATCCTTCTTCTGGAAATCTGAATCTGTGGATTTTAATGTTCCATCAATAACATTCCAGAGCTCATCTAACTGCAGATATGCTTCTACTGCAAATTTCCAAGTAGCATTATTCTCTCGACCCATAAGCTTCTCAATCTGTGATATCTTGGCAGTGGACATTTTGCACAGTTTCAATATAATTACTGCAAATTATTACTGGCATCAAACACTAACATTTCCTACCATTCACTGGTTAAACTTATTTTTAAGTAAACCACTCTGGGCCCATAACCTGTTCGTTTATATATCACAGCAAAATATGTTGAAATACTAATTTAGGAACATGTATTTTATTTAATTCATGTGTCCCCATCCATTCAACATACAAATTTACAAAAAAACACTCAGAACATATAACATAGACCACAGAACATTTATATCAGCCATGGAATATATAGTCCTACACATTAATTCACTTCACTGTGCAAAGAGCAAATATTTTGTTCACCAAAATACCAACATCTCCCCTTGAACAAATATTTGAACACTGCATCATCTTGTAGCACTGTGCATAAAATTTCATGTTAAACCATATAATGTCACCAATTTCTTGAATTTCTCCTTACTAAGAGGTTTGGTCAGCTAATCAGAAAGCATATCATCTGTGCAAAGATAACTAATAATAAAATGCTCCTCTTTTACATGATATCTGATAAAATGATGCCTAATATCAATATGCTTGGAATGCACACTTGTTATCTGATTCTGTGCTAACTTGATAGCACCCATGTTGTCCTTAACCATATCACTTCTTTTATGGTGGAAGACAATGCTACATACTCAGCCTCAACAGTACTCAAAGCCACTGTTCTTTGGCTCTTGCAGGACCAGGATATTAATCCTCCCATCAATTTGAAACAGCTACCTGTAATAGAATGTCTCTTATGAAGTTCATTACCCCAGTCAGAATCACTATAACATTGAAGGTCCCAGTTTCCTGTCTTGTGATAACTTAATTTGTAATCGGCTGTGCCTTTTAAATATCTAAAAAACCTTTTAACAGCAACCCAGTATTTAATTCTAGGATCTTTATTAAATTTGCTCACAGTATTTGTAGCAAAGGCAATATCTGGCCGCAAAGTTTGAGCTAAATATAAAAGACTTCCCACTGCCTCCAAATAAGGTGTTTTTCATCACACAATTTAACTTCGTCTGTTATTGACAACTTTACACCTTGTTCCATAGGTGTGGAAATTGCTTTACAATCATTCATGCCAAATTTTTCCAGTGTTCTCTTTGTGTACACTGATTGATCAATTGACAATTCTTCCTTATTTTTATTCCTTAGAATTTTCATCCTAAGATATTGTTATACTTCATCTAAATCATGCAAATCAAAATCAGACTGAAATTGTTTCTTGAAGTTATTCATTGAATCTTCACTTTTTGTCCTACACATTAATTAACTTCAATGTGCACAGAGCAAATATTTTGTTCGTCAAAATACCAACACATTCCTGAAGTGAATAATAATGTAGATGACCGACAAGCTATCATAAGTAATGTTTTGCGTGCTTTAGAAGTGAGTGTAGCAAAACGTAAAAAGAAATTTGACAGAAATATCGCAAAGACAGTAGATTATCAAATAGGTGATCCCATATTATTGAAAATGCATCCCTATTCTTGTGCGATAAAAAAAAAGAAAAAGTTGTCGTTATTGTATGAAGGACCTTATGAGATTGTCAATATACTACATGAAAACAGCTACTGGCTAGTAAACCCTAGAATCAGTATAGCTAAGGGACATTATTCGTATAAGGACTTGAAGAAGTTTTATTAATTTGTTATTAATGTGTAATGTATATATGTGTTTTGTGCTATAAGACATCCATCTGTATATAGTGTACATAATGTGTTTTAGTCTTTAAGTGATGACATGTAGGTCATAAGTAATGTTTATTTATATGTATGGTAATTTACAATATGTCACAATGACATGTAAAAGATTCCATATTCAAGACAAAACGAGTAAAAATAGAGTATGCTACTCAGGAGTAGTCTTGTTACAATGTTGGTAGTGACATTGCATCACAGGAGAGATAGACAGTAATAGTGAAAATTTTACTCCTGTACCCGAAGGTAGTGTTGTCAAAGTTGACAATACTGTTGCATCATGGGAGATAGACGGTGCGACAGTTAAATTTTATTACATGGTGCACAAAGATTGTGTCCAAAAGGTTGATTACACATATAGACAGACTGTTTAAAAGATGTGTTTTAATAAAAATGTAATGGTATTCTCTCACTGATGAAACAAATGTTAGTAAACTTAAAATTCTGAGACTGATTTTTCCTTACACGACATCAGAAATGAAATTTTACTATGATGTGTAGTAATTTTATTCAAGCTTTGATATAAAAGTGTCTCTTTCTGTAATGTGTTATGATTTAATGTAAGATTTTTATTTTTGTGTATAGAGTAATAATGTAAGATGTTTCGATATTTTGAAGCAAATTTCTGATTCATTATTTAGTAAATGATATTGTTTGAATGGAGCTTCACTCTGATATAATTTGCGAAGTTTTAAAACTTACAAGATTTAAGCAGCCCTCATCTGCAGTTAACTTTCTTTAAAAACAATATAAGATTATATTGTTGTAATAATAGATCATTACTAAGATTTATGTTAAGTGCACAAATGACATCAGATATAATTAGAAGGCACAATTCGAACTTTCATAAGCAAATTGAGGCTTAATTTATCGGGTTTAACCAGGAGATTTTCGCGAAAAATTTTAATTACATAGTTCGCAAAATTTTTAATGCATTTTGAACACAAGGGAAAATATAGTAAAAGTGTATGTCTGATACATACTTGACCTCATTGGTATATAAATGTTAGAAATAGGATTCAGTGTACTTGCAATGATTTTTTTAATAATTACTAATAGTATTCAATTTTGTTTATTATATGTCTACATGTGGTGACAGATAAGACTGCGCTACAGCAGCAATTTGCAACCCATGTGATGACTTAAATCGAATAAATTGTAACCAACAGTGTTTGATAGTGCTTGTATGTTGACAAAACTGTCGGTATACAGCAATCAACAAGTTCAAATTGAGCTAAGTGATAGTACTGTGGCAATTACCCAATGAAATAGTACAATCTACAAGCTTTTTTCAGGACTGAATGCGTAACGAAATTCTAAAATATTAACAGTTTATTGTGTGTGTAGTGCAGAAGTGTGAGTGCCATATCGAACTGTAACCAGTCGATTCTGACACTCGTATACATGCTACTCACATCACATAAGACTGATGACATTGAACAAGGAAATAAAAGGAACAAAGATTGTGCACTCAATGCTAAAAAAAATATTAATGAACAAAGTGAGTTATTTGCTTACAAGAAGAATTATCATTACAGATGCTCTAATATTTTGTAGAATGTTTGTTTCATGTACATGTAAACTTTGGTGTATTTCGAGAGCATCTTGGACCCTCGGGGGCTTGTGTTCTTGATGAAGACCAGACCATCGTCATCACATCAAGACATCGCATCAGCATCAATCGACAAAATAATATTTCTGAGACCACAAATATACTACTTACACCTAGTAGTAGGAGCATTTGTTGCTCAGATTACACCACAATATCGTAATAAAGGACCAATAGTCCTATTACCCACACTTAGGATGTTTTTTTCAGCTATGAAATGAATTTCAAATTTGTTGATATGAATTAACTTTGTTCTCTTTGCCTGAAAATGAAATTGAAATAACTTTTTCTTAAATGATTTCATGAAATAATGTTCAAAGGATTGTGATATATGTAACTTATTAAGTGTTTTAACATTGTATATTAGGTATAGAAAAATGTCGTAGGAATAAGATAGTTTTTATGAGGTCAAGTATTTAAAAGATCAAAATTTCTTGTAAAATCATAGGAACCATAATGATACTATTGGTATGTCTCGCGCTGTTGTTTTGTGGTCTAGATGCAGTTTCCTAACAAGTGAACAAACACCATCTGGGGGGCCTGTGTAACACTACATCACGACCATAGCATTAGAATCACCATATTCCAACATTTTTCATCTTTACGTAATTTTAATTATTTGTTTAAAGGCAGAAATTTCTCATTTTTCAAAATTTTTAGTAAATTCAAATTAAATCAGAGTAATTCAGAATAACAGTGTCCAGGGAATACATAGGTCAAAACACCTCATATATCAAAGATCATTTGTCAGGTTGCTATTATAAATAGTACCCGCAGTTGAATTACTCTCTCTACGTTACTTGCTCTCTATGTTACTAGATCTCAAAGTGTTAAATCTCTGTGTGATAGCTCTCCGTGATGAGTGTCAAAGTATCATACGCGGTTTATTTCTAAGAAATAAAGAACCTGAGAAAAAGGATTTATTTATTAATATAAACTTTCATATCATGATCATACACGAATGCTTACATTATCTTTGGACTTTGATAGGGATAGGCTAGGATGGAAGAATTAGAAACTTTTACTTCCCGTAATAAACAGATTAATATTCGTGATTTTGGAATTTGAACTTATTGTCAAGTTTATTGAAATAACGTTTAAAAACGTATCTGGAAGAGTTAAAGTTCGTAAGCAATGTAACAGTTTCCAGAGAATTGGATATAAATGCAACTTTGACGAAAATAATCAGTCGTTGTGAACTCATAAAGTGTTTCCTGTGAAAGTGATTTAGTTGTAATTATTAAATTCAAAATAGAGAATCTGTGATACTTCAAGAAGTCTTAAACAATTATTCAAGTATTTAGTTCCTTAATGTTGTCCAAGAAGATTATAAAAGTGAGCGTATATCTGTGAAATTCGTAATGAATGAGTTAATATGTGAAAGAAAATATCTGACAGTTTTGATTAGAAGAAACGTCTAATGAAATTTTTTCTAAAGAATAATTTGATAGAAAGGAATCAGGTACAAATAATATCTTTTGTGGTGGGCTTCAAACTCAATTAAAATATTTATCTTTAAATTAGGACAAACTCATCGAATCACTCGTCCAATACAAAATCGAGATATTAGTTGTCTATCTTTAATGTAATCAACCGTATCCAAATAATTCCATATCTTTGATACAAAAAAATTAAAATCATCTTCATATATAGAGATAAACGTCTTTGACTAATGACATCATTGCTCAAAGCTGATGGTTTGTATCATACACTACACTTGACCTGGTATTCTTACAAAAATTTCCTTTCCTCCAATGCAATTCGCTGTGCCATAAGCCAATGATGACGACATGGAAAGTGATGTCACAGACGCCATCTGGATTTGCTATATATATTTCACAGTTTCGGTTTTATAACTCACAGTAAACCATTGTAGGAGAACATTGCATTAGACATGAATAACAAAAACATGTCTGGTTCAATTTATGGCATAATTTGGGATGGAGATATCACCTGTCAGTTTTGGACAATGACATCATTATCCAGAGGTACTATATGTGTGATAGTCACATGTATACCAAGGAGGTTCATTTATGCTGTTTGGAACAATTGACTATATAGAAACCAAAGATGGATGTTTATATACCTCTTTGCAAATAACGTTATTTTATATGGTAATATTACATATTTGATTGATAAAGTAAATTAATTGTATATGTTGAAATGGTAAAATTGCAGAAAGGAAATAAATATTGGGCAGTGAAAAATAATATTAAAGGCTGTAACAGATATACCGGTAGAAAATTCGGGTTGTGAGTGGGGACATACATTTTGAAAAAAATCATGAAAAACAAAAACACACACACATTTAAAAATGCGAAAAATTATTAAAAATGAACAAATTGACACTAATGGGACTGGAGCGGGAATGTGGGAGTTTTGGGCAAGAATATTGATGAATAAACGACATGAAGAAACTGAAAACAAGGGAACATGAATATTAAGAACGTCTATGAGGGAAACAAATTAACCCAATACCGATGTAAAAATTAATTAAAATGATACCAGACACTCTAATTGACCTATGTAAAAAAATTAAAGATGAGGATACCAAGACATGTACAAAAGATAATACGTGAAATGGTGCCGTCAACTGGAATTGAGGTATATAGCTCAATTAAAGGCGAGGATACCAGTTGTAGGTATTTACTACTTTAAATTGTTTCATAGGAATAGATGTTTAAAAAAATTTCACAGGATAAATAATATGTGTTCGGTATCAGGCATCCGAATTGACCCATATAGCTCAATTTTAAAGAAAAGGATACCACTGCCATAAGTCCACAAAAAAGCCAACTAAAATGGTATCAGACACTCGAATTGACCTATATAGCTCAATTACAGATGAGGATACTAGCTCCAGCTATTTACTGGTTTGAATGATGTAGTGGGTGTGTGAAACGATCTCATTAAGATGAAGGAAAAAAATCGCAAGATAATGATAGTTGATCGGTTTTTTGTTTATTTAGGAAAAAAAATCACAAGATAGTAGGTGGATGAATGAATGTAAAGTGATCGATGTATATTAACACATGCATTAACCAATCCAAACCAATTAATGGAAATTTACCGATATTTAATTAAGTATAGAATGATACTTTAGTTTTTATTTATTTAAAAAACTCACGAGAGAGTAGGATGATGCATTTTTGAGACATAATGAATGAGAGAGGGCTATTTCGATAGATAAACTCGTTTTCAAATGAATGAGAAAGCCAAGCAAAACTCAATAACACAAACAGATCCTGAAACAAATAACACTTACAACTTCAAAAGCAACATATATTATACAAGAAAGAAACTTTTGAAGTTAGTATATTAATAACAAATTTTCAAAGATATAGTTGACTAATATTCGAAACATTTGCACAGCAATGACATCATACAAGACAACAGGACTATGTCACGGGTCAAAGCCAAGGAGTGGTATCCCTATCTAGAATTGACCCCAATTTGTTATAACTGAATCTAAATAAAATCATATGGACATAAAAAAATCCGGCGATAAAGACATTGTATAATATAGGTAACTAAGATGCGACTGGCAGCAAGTTGTTGTAGTGTAATGGGTAGAGTGATGGACTGCCGAATAAGGGATACTGTGTTACAAATCTTGTCACATAGAAAAAAACACTAATTAATGCACACACAATAGAGTAAGAAACAAAGTCATTATTTCTGTCCCCCCCCCCATTTCCCCCAAAGTTGACGTTTTGTATTTGTTGGATCTTGCATTTACATTTGCTTCTCTAAAAATCACTTCTTTTTTTATAAATGTATATTGTATGAGGAAAGTGCAGCTTCTAACTGCAAAATAATTACCACAATACAAATAGTATTTAATTGCTGACAACATGAAATCAGCAGGACAAACATATGAAATGAGGTTTTTGAGACAAGTAAAAATACATATATAACAATCTGTTAACTAAGACGTACCAAGTGAAATAATAATTCATAAATTTACCAAACGTATTAGTACAACAGAAAGCAAATTAAATTGAATTAATAATTTAAAAAATATTTTATTGCTTTATAGTTGTTACTTATGAAGTTTGCTTATTTATCTATCAATTATATTTTGCAGAAGAATGGATGTCATTCAGCAGTTAGGTATTTTCCCATAAATTTTCTTAACAAATGAAGTATTCTGAAAATTTATTTCTTTTGCAATTGTTACTTATGAAGTTTGCTTATTTATCTATCAATTATATTTTGCAGAAGAATGTATGTCATTCAGCAGTTAGGTATTTTCCCATAAATTTTCTTAACAAATGAAGTATTTTGAAAATCTTTTAAACAGAGAACGTCCTTTCTAATACTGCATTAGTGTCGGTTAGAGCTAGCACAAACCCAGTAATGAGCTGCCCCAGATGTCTTCATTTGCAAGTATGTTGAAACTGAGAAACCAGTTATTGCTAACTCGCCAGCCAGTTCTCAATTAATACATTTTCTCTTCACATATATTTTTAACATGATTCACTTCCTCAAAATCTAATCTTCACATCTTTCTTTCAAATTTTTTCTTCAAACTTCGTTAACAGACTTCCCAAAGAGAGAATATTTGAGGTGAAACAAGCAGATAAAATGAATAAGCTGATTTCGATTATACTCAATTAACATCTCGTGAAATGAACTTGAAATGTCAAGAAATATCAGATTCTTTCAGCATGTGATCTTCTAGCAATTAAATGATTAAAAACTGAATTTTTACAACTGGAAAAGCTAAACATGTCATGTGAAAGCTTTACATAGTACCAACCAAAGAAATTAAAAATCGTGTATTATTAAATTTGATTTCTTTATTGTTTGATTATGCCCACATTTGTTCTCCATCTGGTCATGCTGTAGATAATAATGTATGGGACGATTAGTATAAAATAGGACAACATACGTCCTGTATTTACTTTGTCAGGACAATGGGACACTTGAGCTAAATAGGGATGACCTGTAAAATACGGTATGTCTGATCACCCTTATGTAACCAGAAATATAATAGAGGCTCCACAATTGAAATAAACATTAAAGATGAGAGATGGCAAACAGAAAGCGAATTTCGCAGTGTTGTCATAACTACGTTCATTATGCTGAAGCCTCTTTCACAATCTGATGTGATCACAGAGAATGTATCAATATAAAAAAACTTATTTCAGATTTTTCGGAATGTTCTCTCCGCATCTGTCGATATAATCTCTGAAACCGTCTCTTACATTTGGAAAACGAAGAAGAAAACAGTCACACAATTATCTTAGATTTTCTTCCCCTTCTAGCTATGGGCTCACATTGTCACAGGGCCATTTTTTACGCTGCAAAATTTCGATCTCTTTCATGAAGGACTTGAATTCTTCACAGTCATCCTAAATTAAAAGTTGTCTCAAATTGTCGATAAGGCTCTGACATAACTGCTTTCTATTAATTTGGGTGGTAAGAGCCAGTGAAACATCTTTGCAGCATCCTTCAGAAATAGCTTTCTCTGCTTCCTTTATGAAAAACCTGTGGCATTTCTTCAGTTGTTCAGTGGCTTTTGTTGACCCCACAAGTGCCATAAATGATGAGAGAATATTAACACTGTCCCTTTGGAGGTACTGTGAGAGGATTCTGATCTCTTCCAGAACATCAGAAAGTTGTTCACAAACTGAGGGCTTGATAGTGTTTTCTGCAACTCTTCCCCTGAAATTAATTTTCTAGTCATGTCACTCGTATATATATTGAAATGAGCGTTCAGAGCCTGCTATAACTTACATACAGCTTGCACTGTTCTAAAGCTTCAGGCCACCCAACACACTGAGAACACTTTAAATATCTTCTTACATTCAGCACCTAACTCTTGTGCAATAGCTGACAGTTCATGCTGATACCATGGACACTAAAGATACAACGCACACATACAGCTTTTAAGGAAAAAAATTATAATACAATCTCTTTGATTGCATCTGCAATCCCAATGCAATACCGTGGCACAAACAATGCAATTTTAACAGTTTATTGTACTTGTTCTTAAGTCGTTCTAAAACACCTGAATTTCTACTCAGCATTACACTGGCACCATCACTGCATGCTTCAATCAAATTATCATTCAAATAACCTGAAGAAAAACAATGCTTTGAGAGACTTTTAGTTCTGCTTCTATTGTTTCTGCATCTGTTCATTTAAGTTCAACAATATCAAAGAAAAAGTTATTTATACAACCATCACTGATTTCTTACCTTAAATACACTATTAAAACTGATTGTGGAGTGTCTTCTGCATAGTGTCTGCAATGCAGTCTATGATGTTGGCACAACTGAGTTTACTATGCAACGTTATGCTCATGTGAAAACCATTCTGAATTTACAAATCTACAAGCTTGTGAAAATCTAAATAAGGCTTGTTATTTTTTGCTATAAAAGATGTCGTTCGAAACACTTTCCTTGCAGTTTCAAAACGTCTTTCTGCTGTTCAACTACAATGTTTTCTAGAACATTGTCTTTTCTTTCATTTCACTGTCTGTTTATGATTTTTTTCTCAATTATGTTAAATGAGCTTGTTTACTACCACAAACGGGACCCACTGAAATAATATTCCATTCTTTAGAAATGTACACTCCCTGTGATTTACTCACTCCAATATTCTGCACATTTTTACACACAGAGAATCCCAACTTGCATTTGTTACACACTAACCACTCATATTTTGCCTAAAATTCTCTCCATGTGCTGTAGTTCCAACAGAAAGGATAATTAGGTATGTTTTGGAAATCCAAATAACAAGGAATTACTTCTAATGATTGTCTTTCATCTTCTACAGTAGCTGTTCTCGTGCTACTGTTTGTATATGAAGTAGATGGTACATTATTAGCTTAACGTTTTTTCCAATCACACAGGCCATCTTCTGGAGATTTACTGAAATAATCTACTACAGGGTCTCCAATTTACTAGGCCACGAGAGCCACATTTCAAGTTTCGAACCCAGTGTGGACGGAATAACATATTTGGCATATTTACTGAAGAATGCGATTTCATTGACTACTTTGACCTGTGATGTCACTTATCTGTCGGAAAACCCAATTTAACCCTGGTAACACTCTTTACACCCGCAAACTAAGATTAATAACATGTGAATTAGATTAAAATGCAGTTCATGTGATGGTGACTGCTGTTTGACATGTAGACCCACATGTTAAAAGTAAAAGTTCAGATCACTGGCAGCAGTGTACTATACTTATGTGATGAAGTTGGCAGCAGTAGCTGTGCATTATTAGGCAACAGAGTTGTGCTATTTAATTGTTTATTTACGATTGTCAAGTACTGTAGTGTTGGGCGAAAATTATGACGAAATTAAATTTTCACCACATTGTGATTTCCATTGAAAATGATCATTTTTTTTTAAATTCTTAATTTAAAACAGGATGCTCATTAGATGGATGTGTGATCGTAAATGTATCAGCTTGTACTGTAAAAAGTAATTACACTTTTGTAACAAAACAAAAATCGATTCCTCATTTTATTTAGCACCATTCATTTAATCGAATGGTTTACCGTAACACCACAAATATATGACTTGCAAAAATAAATCTGACAGTCCCTTTAACTCCCGCACTATAAACACATTCAATCGTTTTACGCCTATCATTGTTTATGTCAAAGTGGCACGCTATTGGATGCTCATGTTGGCACTGGCCTGACGAATGATGGGAAGTGAAGGCAGCCAAGCCAATGAAGAGTGTCGTTCAGGCAAACTTAAATAATGTCGTTTCTTTCTCTCCCATAGCAGGAATTAATCACGAAGTTATCTGTTGTTGGGAAGTGTGTGAAATTATGTTAGGACTACAAATTGCTACCAGATCGTAATGAAAATATTACATCAAGAACCAGCCAGTACATTGATTAACAGATTTTTAATTAATGCAAAATGAGCACAATTCATTCGGTAATAATCTTTATTGGTAATTTAAATGACTTCTTTCAACTCAAAGTTGCAAAATTAAATACATACCTCCATAATGACTTTTCCTATAACAAGGTTTTAAAAAGATTTTCAGTCAATGTAATAACTCAAATTTTTGGAAAGCTTATGGCACTTAACTGTGGGGTCATCAGTCCCTAAACATACAAACTACTTATGACCTACCTTATACTAAAGACAGCACAAACATCCATGCCCGAGGGGAGATTCGAACTCCCAACAAGGAACGGCCCTATGCATCGCAGCATAGCGCCTCAAAGCGTTCAGCTGCAGCGAATGTAATAACTTTTTGATATGTTGTTAAGCAGGTACCTAATATCAAAACTCAATTTATACCTGTGACACAAGCAGCAATAACATTAACACAGTCTACATACGAAAACCATTAATGTATGTAGTGCCAAATACATACAACCAACTTTATCTACATCTACATCCATACTCTGCAAGCCACCTGACGGTGTGTGGTGGAGGGTACCTTGAGTACCACTATTGGTTCTCCCTCCTAATCCAGTCACATATTGTTCACGGAAAGAAAGATTGTGTTATGCCTCTGTGTGGGCTCTTATCTCTCTGATTTTATGCTCATGATCTCTTCGCGAGGTATACATAGGAGGGAGCAACATACTGCTAAACTCTTCGGTAAAGGTATGTCTCGAAACTTCGACAAAAGCCCATACCAAGTGACACAGCATCTCTCCAGCAAAGTCTTCCTCTTGTGTTTATCGATCATCTCCATAACGCTTTCACAACTACCATATGATTATGTAAAAAAGCGCACTGCTCTCCATTGTATCTTCTCGACTTCCTCTATCAACCGCACCTGGTACTGATCCCACACCGGTGAGCAGTATTCAAGCAGTGGGCGAACACGTGTACTGTAACATACTTCCTTTGTTTTTGGACTGTATTTCCTTAGGATTCTTCCAATGAATTTATCATCTGCTTTACTTACGACTGATTTTATATGGTCGTTCCATTATAAATCACTCCTAATGCCTACTCCCAGATAATTTATGAAATTAACTGCTTCCATTTGCAGACCTGCTACAGTGTAGCTAAATGATAAAGAATCTTTCTTTCTTTCTATGTATTTGTAGCACATTACGCTTATCTACATTGAGATTCAATTGCTATTCCCTGTACCATGCGTCAATTCGATGCAGATCCTTGCCGCAGCAGAGTGGCCGAGCGCATTGAGGCACTATGCTGCGATGCCTGAGGCCATTCCCCATCGGAGGTTCGAATCGCCCCCTGGCATTGATGTTTGTGCTGTCTTTAGTATAAGGTAGTTCATAAGTAGTGTGTAATTTTAGGGACTGATGACCATATGGTTGAGTCCCATAAGCATAAGAAACATTTGAACATTTGCAGATCCTCCTGCATGTCAATACAATTTTTCATTGTTACAAACTCTCTATATACTACAGCATCATCCACAAAAAGCCTCATTGAACTTCCGATGTTATCCACAAGGTCATTTATACAGGGTGTTACAAAAAGAATTTTCAGGAAACATTCCTCACACACAAAGAAAGAAAATATGTCATGTGGACATGTGTCTGGAAACGCTTAATTTCCATGTTAGAGCTCATTTTAGTATTTCTCTTTAAATATAAATTGAAATAATTTATGCAGACAATTGTCAAAATACCCAATTGTTTCGTTAGTATGTACTGCATCTCCTCGATTCACCGCCAGTTGGCCCAATTGAAGGAAGGTAATGTTGACTTCAGTGCTTGTGCTGACATGCGACTCATTGCTCTACAGTACTAGCATCAAGCACATCAGTATGTAGCATCAACCGGTAAGTGTTCATAATGAACATGGTTTTGCAGTCAGTGCAATGTTTACAAATGCGGAGTTGGCAGATGCTCATTTGATGTATGTATTAGCACTGGGCAATAGCCATGGCGCGGTATGCTTCTCAACAACAGATTTGGTGAGCAATGGATTGGTAGAGGCAGACCAATTCCATGGCCTCCACGCTCTCCTGACCTCAACCCTCTTGACTTTCATTTATGGAGGCATTTGAAAGCTCTTGTCTATGCAACCCCGGTATCAAATGTAGAGATTCTTTGTGCTCGTATTGTGGACGGCTGTGATACAATACACCATTCACCAGGGCTGCATCAGCGCATCAGGGATTCCTTGCGACAGAGGGTCGACGCATGTATCCTCGCTAACAGAGGACATTTTGAGCATTTCCTGTAACAAAGTGTTTGAAGTCATGCTGGTGCGTTCTGTTGATGTGTGCTTCCATTCCATGATTAATGTGATTTGAAGAGAAGTAATAAAATGAGCTCTAACATGGAAATTAAGCATTTCTGGACACATGTCTTCATAACATATTTTCTTTCTTTGTGTGTGAGGTATGTTTCCTGAAAGTTTGGCCGTACCTTTTTGTAACACTCTGCATATATTGTGAACAGCAACGGATCTACAACATTCCCCTGTCGCACACCTGACATCACACTTACTACAGAAGAGTTCTGTCCATTGAGAATGACATGCTGTATTTTGTTATGTAGGAACTCTTCAATTCATTCACACAATTGATCTGATAGACCATATGCTCTTACTTTGTTCGTTAAACGTCTGTGGGGAACTGTATCAAACGCCTTGCATCTACCTGAGAACCTGTGTCTATGGCCCTCTGAGTCTTGTGGACGAATAGCGCGAGTTGGGTATCACACGATCGCCTTTTCCGAAACCCATGCTGATTCCTACGAAGCAGATTTCTAGTCTCCAGAAAAGTCATTATACTCGAACATAAAACATATTCCAAAATTCTACAACTGACCGACGTTACAAATATAGGCCTATAGTTCTGCACATTTGTTCGATGTCCCTTCTTGAAAACCAGGATGACCTGCGCCATTTTCCGATCTTTTGGAACACTACGCTCTTCTAGAGACCTACGGTTCACCACTGCAAGAAGGGGAGCAAGTTCCTTCACATACTCTGTGTAAAATCAAACTGGTATCCTATCAGGTCCTGCGGCCTATCCTCTTTTGACCGATTTTAATTGTTTTTCTATCTCTCTGTCAATTACTTCGATATCTGCCATTTTCTAATGTCTGCGACAATCTAGAGAAGGAACTACAGTGCAATCTTCCTCTGTGAAACAACTTTGGAAAAAGACATTTAGTAATTTAGCCTTTAGAGTGTCATCCTCTGTTTCAGTACCACTTTCGTCACAGAGTGTCTAAACATTTTGTTTTGATCCACCTACCGATTTGACATAAGACCAAAATTTCTTAGGATTTTCAGCCAAGTCAGTACTTAGAACTTTACTTTCGAATTCGGTGTACGCTTCTCGCAAAGTCTTTGATGTGGGGGTAGTTTTCTTCGGGAAGAAAGATAAAACTGTACAATTCTGCCTTCCTTAAATTTGTTCTACATTGTGTCATCTGATTCTAATCAATTTTTTTCCATTTGCAACACTGTGGGAAGATCTTCCACTTCACATGAGAAGGGGTTCTGAAAAATTCGTATTCCCATAGAGTGCTCTAAATCAGAAAAGGTAGAAGAGAACTCTTTCTTAGGGTCACCAAGAAATTTGAGTGCAAAAGAACACGAAAAATGTGAACCATGTTCACTCTTCAATGATTGTCAATTGGCGAAATGGGAGAAAATCACCTGTTGGCTACTACTTTCAAAAAGTATCGGCCTCTGTTGGGAAACATGAACGTGCATGTGAAGATCACAAATAATATTGCCCTCCCCTTGTAGTCTTTTTGTTCAGTTCATGTAAATGGAGAGAAACATCAGATAAGGAAGCTAATTTCCATAGCTAACCTTCGTTCAATAGAATTTCTAAAGGGTTAATTTTCGTTTAGACATATTTGTATCTCTATTCTCAAGGGGGTAAAAATTGACTAAATTTTATCGCACGTTAACAACCTTCGACTTACTGCCGTTGTGTGTGGGAGATCTAACCTCTTCTAGAAAACACTTGAATTTGCGCAGTTTGAGTCCATGGCTTCGAAGAAAGTTCACAACAGAAATCATGATCATCACACACAACATCTCCACTGATTTTGCACGAAGTGCTCCCTGATGAAGAACCCAATGCACTGTCAATGGTTCGAAATTACCATTGGTTTCACAGTTTGCATTTATTCTGCCAACAAAACCAGAAAATTTGCTACACATATTTCTTCCTCTATTGGTTGTGACACATTTCAGCCGAGAAAGAGGAAGGTTACACTTTGTGGCTACCTCTTCAAATATATCATCAGCTGTTGTTGTGCCATGAAGGAAAACCAGCTCTGACAGTTCTTCGGTTACTTCACAGTTTGAGCTAACACCTCTAAAGATCAACAGAACTTGGGCAGTATCACTAATATCATTGACATTCGTCCAAGGATATAGAATACCAAGCAAACGTAGATGCCTTTTCTTGCAACTGTTTTGTTAAGTCTGAAGCAACGTCTTCATCTCAACGCGCCACAGAGAAACAGCTTTACATTATTCCCTTTCGTCAGGGAACATTTCTTCACAGGCACCGAATTTGTCCGAGTTTCTCTGCTTTATCGGTGCCAGCCTCTAGTTGGTGGGTACCATGAGTCTGTGCCGTGGGATGGTATGGCGTTTTCTGAGATATTCTTCCAGACTCGTGGCCAGTCGAAGTCTAAGCCTTTCTCTCTATTTTTGCCTTGGCAGTAATCCCCCGCATCACTCCATATATTTTTATCATCGTTCTTTGACTCAGGTTATGTACTGAGGTGATCACATAGCTTCTACGGATTACGAGCTGCTTTATGTGTTGCAGCTTGAGCGGTATGTGCCCGGCATAAAATGGCGCATCATCAGTCTGCGGCCTGTAATGTCTGATAAGAGTGCTGCTGATGCTGTCCTCGTTCTTTCCTCGATTTTCAGCTGCCTATGGGGGTGACAGAGCAGCACATTTCTTTTTCACGTCTACTAAGCCACCGTAACATTATAAACTAGATTCCTTTGAAACGTATTCATACTATTTGTCATACGATAATCGCTCATATTTATGTTTATTGAAGTAAGATTTATGTTACATTCATATTGTCTCATGAAAGAGCAAACGTATACAGAGTGTGTAAGAAGTCCGACAAGAATTAATGTAGGCTGCAGATATTTTCCCATAATGAATTCGTTGCGTCTGACATATCTAGTGACAGCATTGTGTACTCATAGCGACTATAATTTGCAAATGCAACTTTTGCGACCCAAGAAAGCTCAGGACTTAACGTCCGGTTTCTTTACTTGGGCGCCCAAAACAGGATGGCGTAAACCGATTTCGGAATTCGGTTTTTTGTTGGTCATGTAAACACCCAAAAATCGATTGTGGAAATGCACTTCAGCAAAGCAGTTTTCCAGTGTCGCAGTCTAGTTTCGTGCCTATGTAGCCTAAACCCAACCGTTTTTGAAGCGTTTTTGACTTGTTAGACTGTGTTTTCTTGTTTAGAATTTTTGGCACATATGAACAAAGTGACATTTTCTACTGTGAAATATAAGTATAAATATTAGAGTAAGCATGAATCTGTGTATTTAAGTAAAGAAATATAGTGATTGTGCTGACTAAATCAGAAGTGGAATAGGAAATCCGCTTCAGACTATAACATGTAAACTCGACATCGAAAAACGGTTTATGAAATTCGCTTTTCGTCTTCCGAAAGATGTGTTGCTTGTAGAAATAATGAGATTGACAATGAAACACTCTTGTTGACTGGAAATTATAATAAACAAATGTGAAAATGTACAGCATTTTTAATTACAATAAAAGAGGTTTTCTGTCTTATACTGACTGCAGTTAAGTACTGTCTCACACTCAGCATAAGCTGGAAGAACCTCTTCCCATTAGTTTTAACAGATGCTGTGGAAGATGGACATATAACCAAAACAGAACATCATTTTATTTTGGATTATGGATTGTATTAAACTATTTTAACATTTGATACAGATATTGTAGCATAAGTAAAATAACTTTTTCCTATCAATAACAGCTACTTCAGAAGTAATTCACACTTTTCAGTAGAAATAAGCTCGCAGATGAAAATAAGATTAATCAGCCATTTCTCCACAGAAGGAAAAAAGAAGGAATTATAGGGCATTATCTTTGAACAGAGGAGATTCAAAATTAACAGAAAAATGCACTTGCAGTTGACCTGCAGAGCTTCCTGCAGATACTGTCCATCGTTTTAAAATTTTACATTCAGTAATTGTCCAGTCTTTTGAATTTTTACGTTTAGTATCTGCAGAAAGCTCTGCTTATCAGTGGTACAAGCATTTTTCTGCGTATTTAATACCACCTCTATTTTCTGCTAATGCCCAAAAATCTCTTCTGTCTTCCGTCCTTCCATAGAGAAACGAGCATGTAGAATTTCACTAAATAGTGACGAACTTTCATTAGCGATATATTTCTTTTCAATCTACCAAGAAACTTCGTTTCAACATATACTAAGCCGAAGAGTGTAAATTCACACTTGCTTATTATAACTTCTAATTGACAGAAAACAAAATTTAAATAAAAGTAAGTAAAATAAATTGCTACAAGTAAAATTTCAGCATGGTACTGATTCATTGGTAATCTGTTACTCTTTTGTTTTTCCTTTTTAATTCCTGGTGTAGCTCGGTTCCTTTTGGACTTGGTATGTTATTTCTTCCTTAGTGATCCTTGAGTTCTTGGCTCAGTTTTATTTATTTATTTATTTTTATTAGAGAGGACATCCTGTCTTCTTACTAAATGTGCATAATTCTCGCAATTCATCAACCAGCACAAGGTGCACTGAACGCAAGAAAGACATGTTGATAAGACTGTCTTGTGCAATAAACGCTTATATTTGTGTTTATTGAAGTAAAATTCATATAATGTACTGACCATACAATAAACACATACAGAAAAAAATGTATTATTGAGCAGACAATGAACACATACAGAGTGTGGAACAAATACAACAGTTCAAATTAAAGTACTGAATAGAGAAAATAGCGACAATCTTTTATGTGTGAATTGCCGACAGTTGCTTGATACTAATGGTGAGTTGCATTTAACGTGGTACTTGGAATCCATTCTCGAGCCACTCCAGTCACTAAGTAAAGGATCAAAGCCAGACATGTGCCACTAGTGTTGTCACATGTGCTCCCCCTTATTTCGCCAACTGGGTTCAGAAATGACATCATCTCAGTGGCGTTATCCAAGATGGCGTTGTTGCCGGTCCCAGAACAATATAGGTGCCAAGACCATGCCGCTTGCTCCTCCTTCCCCTATGACGTAAATCGAGATGGCGTATACCGGGAAATTTTAATTTATTGTATGCTATTGCCAATAGTGCAAAATTTTATGGCCTGAAATTAGAGTGCACCATGACACCAGAACATCACCCCAGTCCCCCTTCTTCATGGCATAATTAAAGACGTGATCTACTGGGTAATTAGAATTTTTAATTTTCCTCAAATGCTATTGACAATAGCCCAAAATTTTGTTGGTCAGGATTTTTTTAAATTGTTATTTCACTCCCCTGGACAGGAAGGCTGGCAGCACCTGAGGCGCTCTTCAGCCTAAAGATGTTACACATTTAACGAAGAAAATAACAAAATACAAATGAAGTACAAAAAAGAGACAAGACATACGACACAGTGACAAAATGGAAGATGAACATCGCATTGTTGTCAAGGAAGCGATGATCGGTGAGCGAGAGAGGACAAAGGTGTAGATGTCAGGTTGGGAAGAGGGAGAGATGGGGTCAGTGTCCATACCATCAGAGGAAGATAGCGGAGGGGAAGGGAGAGGAGCCTTCTTGGTCGAGGTTGGTGGAGGTTCTGCACTTCCATGTTTGATGGTTTTCTTTTTTGCTTCAGTGGGTGTAGGAGGAGGGGAGCAGGACAGGATCGATGGGGATGTGATGGGGTCGGAGCCCTGTTATGCTGGTAGCAGTTGTGGCAGAGACTGTGGCAGTTCAGCCAGTCACGGCGAGTGGTGATTCTTGGGAGGCAGTGGTAGCAGGAAAGAAAACGGTGAGGGGGACACTGGAGGTGTGAGCAGAAGTGCTGCTCCAGAAGATGGTTGCGGGGGCTTGGGATAGTGAGGTGTACATTACTGTAGTAGTTGTGGTAATTTCATCAAATTCAAGAATGTTCACTATTAGGAAAGATGTCCCGTAGCCATTTACACTGATTTTGAGTGCTTACGTGCTCCATTTGCTGGATGTAAAGGTAATCCCCTGGCCTCACATACCACCATCACACAAAAATACATACCATACGCAGCAGCGTCCAAGTTGTATATACATTCGACCCCTCTTTAAATAAATTCGAGTCATATGTAGGGAACAATCCCGCGATATGGTTACTCACTGAGTTCAAACACATTGCCTGGGAAGTTGTCAAACTTTACAGTTAAAATGTTCTGATGACTATGTTGCGAGAGGAAGAGGAGTCGTTTAAAGAGGCAGTATATTGTCATATTTGTCGGTTGCCGTTAGGTAGAAAAATGGAACTTTTCCATAGAGACCTCTGTCATCTAACTGGAAAGATCTGTGGAGCTGCCCATAACCTCTACAGCTTGAAGTACCAGCTTCCAAACTATATACCTGTATTTTTTCACAACCTCAGTAGTTACGATGCTCACTTTTTAGTTAAACACTTAGATAATTTTGGACTAGATACCCATCTGGCAAGTGTCCTGGCTGATAGCACAGAGAAGTACATTTCATCCTCTAAACAAATGACACCAAAAATTACTCTGCACTTTCTTGATTCGCTAAGGTTCATACAGTCATCGCTTTCCAAACTTGTTGAGACTCTACCTCAGAAGGATACGCACATATCAGACGACTGCATATTCCGATGAGGAAAATTTTCAACTAGTAACGTGAAAAGGGGTTTTCCTAAGATAACCGCATTTACCAGTTTACTCACAGGCGATGCTATAATAGGTGCGGAATAAGAGAATGCCGTAAATGTCTGGCAAAACTCCACAATTTGGGTGAATACACAAGGAGATACATAGTCACAGATGTGCACTTACTTGCGGATGTTTTTGAGCAGTTCAGGAGTGTGTGCATGACAATATACTCCTTGGACTCCACCTTTTATTATATGGCACCTGGGTTCTCTTGGGACACAATGCTCAAGAAGACAAAGTGTAACATCGAAGTTTTAACTGATCCAGATATGCTTCTCTTCCTTGGTCGCAGGATATTTGGGGGACTTTGCCAGTGTATTCATCGGCACACTAAGGCAAATAAATCAGATATGGGTGCAGGGTATGAGGCATCCCTTGATTCTTCCTATATTGTATATTCGATGTCAATAATTGTACGGGCATGTAATGATGCAACCTCTGCCGGTTGGGGGTTTCCAGTGGGTGTCCTAAGAAGAATTGAGGGATTAGGTGGATTATTAATGGGTCTCTCTTCTGAAACTGATATTGGGTATGCAGTAGAGGCACACATTGTATATCCAATTTGTTTGTGTGGGGAGACAAGTGACTTGCCATTATGCCCAGAGCAACTACTTCCACCAGCAGCCAAGGGTTCCATCCCCAAGTTGATGACAACTGTTGCAGACAAGCAACAGTATATTATTCATTATTGTAATCTGCAGCAGTGCAGCAAAATGGGAATGGAACTTATTAGAATCACATGAGCAATATCCTTCAACCAATCCCCATGGCTGAACCAGTATATAACTAAATACAACAATGAGGGTGGTCGTGACTAGTGATTTTGAGAAAGATTTTTATAAATTAATGAATAATGTAAGACATGAATGCGATATTAGCCCTGCAGTAGTCACACACGGATGGACAGTATGCACAAATGAATTTTTCATTTTCCTGTTCATCATGGCACACCTATAAATGACACAAATTCAGTACTTTCCTGTAATGATAAGTAATATGTTACTCTGTTGTTTCACGTTGATCAGAGGAGCAGTGGTGGAATGCTCAACAGTTGCGGACCGAGTCCCGTGCTACTATCAGTGTTACATGTAATTTGCATTGGTGCTAAGCCATTATAATCCTTATTATAGTTCATTCTCAAGTTGTATATTGTTATTGCTGAGTTGTTTTGTAATAGTTACATAATTGGTTTAGGTTCTTCTTATATATCACTTTTATTACGTTTCTTCTCTTTTTAAGCGATATGGACATACATGAAAAAGTCTGCAGAAGAATTCCGCTATATGCAAGGCAAGGTTTTGTAGTTTTTCGCCCAGAGACAGAAAGAACCAGAAAGGTGGTTACTGCAACGTAACATACAGAGAGGACGTTATTTTTACATTGACACTTGTTGCAAATAAAGCAAATTATCATCTCTGTTTGGATCATGAAAGTGTTGTTTGTACTGAAAGTTCAAAAAGGAAATAATGTGACCACATTGTACACAGTCTGAAACTGTAATAAGCAGCGTGTGCATTTCATCCTGTTTATGATACAAATATGCAATTTATTTCCCCCACGAAAAACAAGTGGTATAGCGTATTACGAAAGTTATTATTTCAGTGAAATTCGACCGAATTTACAGCTCTGTCAAAGATATTCACATAAAAAGGTATATTCTGAATTTCTGTGTTGACTCTTGCTACTAAAATTATTTAATTCCATGTGGACTACCATGGCAATGTGAAAAGTCATGCGACTGCTGCAGGGTTAAATTTAGAACGAGCTGGGATGGGCATCATGGTGTACGAAAATCACCAAACTTTAAGAGGCTCACCATATTTAACGAGAACTTTGTTGCTGTGGAGATGATGAAGGCTTCGGTACAGTTCACGAAACCTCACTATCTGGGGCTGTGCATACTTGATCTGTCCAAACTCCACATGTACAGGTTCCGCTATGAGATTGATAAGCCTCATTTTGTAGAAACAAAGTTACTGTATATGGATACAGATAGTTTCATCTACAGGGTGAAAAACTGTGATCCATATGCAGTAATGAAACGCATTAGTGAAGAATTCGATACTTCCACTTATAAGGCCGATAATGGCAGTGTGAAAAGTCATGTGACTGCTGCAGGGTTAAATTTAGAACGAGCTGGGATGGGCGTCATGGTGTACGAAAATCACCAAACTTTAAGAGGCTCACCATATTTAACGAGAACTTTGTTGCTGTGGAGATGATGAAGGCTTCGGTACAGTTCACGATACCTCCCTATCTGGGGATGTGCATACTTGATCTGTCCAAACTCCACATGTACAGGTTCCACTATGAGATTGATAAGCCTCATTTTGTGGAACCAAAGTTACTGTATATGGATACAGATCGTTTCATCTACTGGGTGAAAAACTGTGATCTATATACAGCAATGAAACGCATTAGTGAATAATTCGATACTTCCACTTATAAGGCCGATAATCCTTACTGAATTGTACGTTAGAACAAGAAAGTTATCGGTGTTATGAAGGATGAATCGAATGGTTTGTTGATTTTGGAGTTTGTTGGTCGGGCAAAGCTGTATGCATTTTGCACAATAGACGAGGACACTCAAAGGCAGGCAAAGGGTGTTACACATGATCGGCATGTCATGTACTGAAATCGAAGATTACTTGCGGTACCTGTACGGTGGTTTTTCAACTGTAAGCACATTATGTGTGTGCTGTGTATAAATATTGGTTCAATGAAAAAAAAATCGTAACACTTTACGTAAGTAAGTAAGTAGGTAAGTTTGTTTTATTTGTCCTGTAGATCAAACATTTGTACAGTAGAGCACACAATGATATAGGACAAGTCACTAAGAATAAAACACTTTTGTTCTTTCTACAATAAGGCAAATGGTGCTATAAAAATTAAATTAAGGCTAAGTACATGGAGTTACAGACTTCACATTGCAGAAAAGTATATGCAAAATAATTATGAGCAGAAAAATAAATGCAAAACTAATTATAAGTAGAAAAAACGGTACTTGTTTAAATTAATGAAAATATCTATAAGGAGGAAATATTAGTTCTTTAAATTATCATGGATAATTTAGTATTCAAATTCTTTTAGCTATAACGTATTACATTAGTACAAGGACATGGAGTTACAGATTTCACATGGCATAAAAATATATGCAAAATAATTATAAGCAGAAGAAGAACAGCACTTGTTTGAATTAATCAAGATATTTATAAGGAGAAAATACTAGTTCTTTAAATTTATCATCGATAATTTAATATGCAGATTCGTTTAGCTGAAACAAATTACATTAGTAAAAGTCTAATATAGGGGATTTGCAAAGTTACCATAATAGATTAATATTTCAATTTAGCACTGGAAACTTTGTTGCAAAGTAGAGTACATGCAAATAAGACATTATGTGTAAATCTTATAGCTATAACATATCAGTTCACAGATATAACTTAGAATTTTGAGTCCAGAAATTCCGGATTAGAATAGGAGTGATTTAGTAATAGTTCCTTTTTTTTAATTCTAATTATTTTTTGATTTTTGATTGTTTTTAAGTCTGGAGGGAGATAGTTATTAATTTTGATGCCCAAGCTCTAGGTGCTATAGCTTCAATTCATATCAGGTTCATCAGTTTAGTTTATTTTTGTAAGTTTCACCTACCACTAGTCATCCACTCAGCTTAGTTTTTAAGTGTGTGAGTTCCACCCAATTTTGTTCTAGTCATTACAAAGGCAGCACCAGTTTATTGTATAACTTATTATTATTAAGTTGATTATTAGAAACATACAATCGTTTAGAGTAAAAGAGCTCTTTGTATATGAACGAAAGTAGGTATTCCAGTTTACTGAATTACCTGGAACAAGTATTCCAGATTGTTGTAACATTTCGCTTGGAACGAGTATTCCAGCTTACTGTACTATTGTTGTCTGGAGCAGGCACTTCAGTTTTTGTGTGTGTAATTGTTGTGTGCTGTCTGGGTGGAATTTCGCATTAGTTTTAGTAGTATATCTTATGTAATACCTCAGCTTTAGAAATACTTAAATTTAAGAGAAAAAAATTATAATTGTAATTGTTAAGAGCTTGTAATGCTCTAACATAAGTGCGAATAGTGTTAAGAACTTGAACAAAAAAAAATCATAACAATAATAAATAAAAAATAAAAACAAATAAAAAAGAACTTGGCATGTGAGATTCACACAAAACCATGTGCAGTTCAGAAAGAAGAAGATTGGTGTTCTTATTCAATAAACCTGTAAAATTGTTAATGGCGTTATTATTTGATTTCCCCCAGCCCCTTTAAAAAAAATAAGGAGAGAGATGATAATTTTTTTGTGTTGTGCACAATAAGCAGAACATCTGCATTGCATGCAGTGTTCTATAAGGAGAGCTGCATTTACACAATATATTTTTATGTTATGTTCAATAGGCAGAAACATCTGCATTTCATGCACTCTTCTATAAGGTGAGCTGCATTTGCACTTATTTATCTCCATCAGCGGTTGATGTGTAGCAAAAGTACTTTTTTAAAAAATATTTATGTTTTACAATACGTAGGTACATTTGCATTGCATGCACTCGTCTATTAGTCGAGGTGCATTTACACTTATTTACCACCATTGGCGGTCGATGTGTATGAAAAGTACTTAAAAAAATATTTATGTTTTACAATACACAGATACATCTGCATTGAACGGACTCTTCTATAAGGAGAGCTGCACTTACAAAGTATAGTTTTGAGTACTTAAAAAAAATGAGTGGGTTAATAAGAACACAAAGAGTTTCTTAGGTAAAATTTAATTTTTTTTCTTTTTTCAACCAACATACAAGCATATTTACAGTATCTTTTCGCACACAACACTATTTTTCATGTTCTTGAGTTTTTGGAGAGCAGGACAGCAGATGGATCCCAGGTCATGAACAGCAGCATACTTGAAGATCTGCAGCATCCAGATAATCTTCTCTTCACCTTTGACGTAGACTTTGGTGGTACTGAAGCCAAATACTCGGAGAGTTGTTAGCAAAACTTTATAGGGGATGCCAGGATCTTTCCAGTGTAGTCCATAGTAGTTTTGTGTCAACCACCTTGTGTTCCTCTTAGTTTTAACACACTTCACGTCCTTGAAGAGTCTATGTGATGCAATTCTTGCTATTTTTATCACTGCATCTTCTGCAAGTGCTAGGAATGCCACGTTTTTACATATGAACCGCTTGCACTCATAGTCATAGCAACCTTGGACGTCGGCTATCACGATGTTCACAATTTCAAAAGTCATAATCAAATGATCCTTTATACAGAATGCGGCACAACACCAGCTAGTGGGCTATAGTTAATTACACGGTCATGCAGAACTAGGGCATATGCAGCAGTCTGTTGTGGAAAATTTGTCAAAGATTAAAATTCAGTCCTCACATCTATAGATCCAAGTTTAACTACCTCGTTCTGTGTAAAGCAGTCTATTATGATTATTGGTGCTAGCTCCTTGAATTTCCTTGGATTAAGTAGACACCCATCCGATTCCATAACGTCATCATAGTATAAAGTGCGGAATCTCGCGTACATATCGTATGCCAGACAGTAAACATTTTTATCCAATAGCAAATGTAGGTTGTCATATGGGTAGAATTCTGAATTCAGGTAGACTCTTGCATTTGTTAAGTTGCAGTTATTGAATACAGATGAATCATTTGTTAGATTCCCTTGTCGGTTGGTCTGAAATGCAAGTATAATGAATGGAAGTGTCTCTATTTGAACAGAGGTTTTAATACCCGAGGTCTGTCTACTAGATGTCAGTAGCAGATAGTACTCAAACAGTTCTCATGAACGGAAATCTAGAGGCAGTAAAACACCTGCATTCATTACGTTTAAAAGTTTCCATGTTATCATGTTAATGATGATCTCCTCTTGACCCATGCCTCCTTGAATTATGAGATGTTGTCCATTGCACTTCATATTAGAATAAGTTCCTGTTTAACTTTCATGATAATGCACTGCATGTCCTAAAAAGTATCCCATAAGCATTTTTAGAGGCACTCGTGCTGTAAACCTTTTGTACTCGTCCGCTGTTCGACCTGCAGACTCATCGATGAACCACCCCACATTTTCTAGAGGAGGGGTCTCCAATTTACTAGGCCACGAGGGCCACATTTCAAGTTCCGAATCGCAGTGCAGGCCAGATATCATATTTGACGATTACTGAAGAATGCGATACTAACACCTACTTTGACCTGTGACTTCGCTCATGCCTTGGAAACACCATTTTAACCAGCATACAGTATTATTGCTGTCATATCACTCTTTATACCCACTAAAAATATCAATAACATGTACAATAGGTTAAAATGCAGTTTAAGTGACGGCTGCTTCTGCTGAACATGTATGTATTGTTGGTGGTAAAAGTTCAGATCACTGGCAGCAGCGTACTGCACTGACCTGGCGATGTTTGTAGCGGTAGCTGTGCAGCACACATGGACTGTTGTGCTGATCAATTGTTTGTTTACGAGCGTCAGTTGAGAAAGCTGTGTTGAATTTTCATCACACTTTAATGTCTACTAGAAACTAGCAACATTTCAAATTCTTAGTATTTTGTAATTAAAGTATGGGTGCTCGGTAGATTGACGCAAAAAAGAGATCATTCCCCACTTCACCCAGTTCCATTCATTTAATCAAATGGTCCGTCATAAAGTGATGCACATGGTCGGTAGTTCGATACCCATAACTACTATTCTCTTTTTTTTTTTCTTTTTACCATGGCTCCTAAAAGGGTTTTGGACACCCTTATTAATTAAAAAGAGCTATGTTCTGCAATGTTTAGAATTGTGCATATGAAAGAGTGAAGGATGGGGAGGATGCTGTGATAATGAATATTCTAAACAACATGGAGATACTAGCGGTTTCTGATATAAATGGAGTGCTAGATTTCTGTAGCAACTGTCGTTCCTTAATAAAATGGAAGGGAAGTGTATAAATTTCAATAAAGTACCTGTGTTTTCCCTAGTTAATGTTTACAATTCGTTGGTATGTATTTCATGGCATGTTCTCAAAACTGAACAGATGCACTTCTCAGAGAAAGCGCTGTTACTCGTGATCTTGCCGTATATAGTTGTGTTTAGTTAACAATATTTTTTTTCTTTTTATATTTTTGTCTTCACGGAGATCGATGCTTTGTGGTCGTTTTCTCATCTTCATCATGGGTTATTCATTGAGAATTTTTATTACAGATGGCGTTGAACCCTCTTCTTTTTCTGTCTTTTCATTGGTTCTTCGGTTTAATCGTTACCTTGTGGACGTTGGTATGTTTTGTTCTATTTTGATTTGTCGTTCACTCAGTTATTTCGTTACAGAGGGCGTCGATCTATCATGCTGGCAACCCTCTGACCGAGCGCGCTTCCCCCACGCACCCTAGAAGGTTTCGAACTACAGTATAACATGTTTGTAAATGACAAACAAATTTGTCGCCCATTACGCTATGGCGAACAGCTGCGAGACTAACCCGTAATTTTCGTTCCATCAATGGCACGCGTTGACTGCTAACACAGCATTTCTAAACTTTAGATTATTAAAATAATACATAGAAAAAAGAGTATGTTTGTCAAAGCTAAAGTCAAATATGAAATACTTTTGGCTGTTTGTTAAAACACGGTCAGAAAGAATATTACATGTTGGGTGCATAGATATTATCACAATAGTAGGGTTGTGATCGCATTGCCCATATTTTTTTAAAATTTAATTTTTATCATTTTCGTACGAAATGTTTGCAAAAAATCATAAAACTACAAGCAAAACTAAAGTTGTCTGTAAAACACGTCAGTACGATTTTTTTCTCTCCCATGGCATGAATTAATCATGAAATTATCTGTTTTTGCAAAGTGTGTAGGACTGTGTTGGAAATGCAGATGGCAATGGAAAAAATACACAAAAACAGCCATTACATGGATGCAACAGATATCCTAATTAATGGAAATTTAGCACTTTTACCATTATTAGTAATTAAAATAATTGTTTCAACGCAAAGCTACGAAATTAAAGTCACCCCCACAAAGTGACTGTTTCTCTATGTTTTTTAATGTTTTTCAAGTTTTCAATGACTTTTGGGTATTAAGCAGGTACCTAATAGCAAAACTTAAATTCAACCTGTGAAAAGAGCAGCAATACCATTTACAAGTAAATCTTCTAAAACAATGTATTTCCAAAGCGTATATCACGATTTTGCTATGTTACTCATAAAAAGTATGTCCGTCCACAGCCCCGAATTATCTTAGAAGTGTAAGGACATTCTTAACACACTGAACGCCACTCCTGATTAGCTGCCTTCACTCCCATCAATCATCACTCCTCTGCCAACATTACATCAACTGGAATCGGCTGTCACTTAAAGACGTCGGCACATGGAGAGTGTGTCTGATCGTGTGTGGTCAACGTGCCGAGTCTAACGTACTGCTCAACGCTCAGAGATGGCACGACTTGTGCATATGGGACATGTGCCTCAAAGAGCTACACATGACCACAGCACTCTCCAGCGACAGTTGGCAGTGGCATCAGGTTTTGGAAACACACTGTTTACGAAATCAAAATAGTGGAATTACTGCTTTACCTCTATTAAATCGATTATTTCCGCGGATGTGCATATGTTTGTTATGTTCTGTGATATAGGCCTACATAAGCAACAGCAAATTATCTATTGACATAAGCCTCTTATAAAAGTTCAGTGAATTATATAAGTTTCATGACAAACTGTGCTACATAAAATTAGAAAAAGCTTTCACATGAGGCGATCATTATTGCAACAGTCACTCTTTTTAGTATAACTTAAAAGTCATTCTTTCACAGTCATTATTATTATTCAGTAGAAGAATGTTAAGAATGTATAAAATACAATACATGAAATATAAAGTGCGTATTTTATTCTAAGTAAGGTGCAAACCTGCCTGTTCATAAAATGAATCGAACAAACTCACTTCTTGGAGGATACGCAGTTACGTTTACATAGCATCTAAACTTATGCAGTATACTTCTATGAAAATTATATGAAAGTCTGTGAGTCTATCATAAAATCCGAATAAAAGAAGAAAAAGTATTTGGTTCCGAGAAGCGTTGAACCAGCTCTGAGACCAATCTACCAGTTTAAAGTCTGCAGCGTTGTTGTGTACGCTATGCCACTAAAATCGCCCAATCTCCCTTGTAATATGTAATACAGAAATTTTATATTCACATATAAGACGTTTCCAATCATTTATTCGAAGAAATTGTACGTCTAATGATCAGTTTTCGAAAGGTTTTCAATTTACTCAGTTACTTTTACTTGCTTTCAAATGTCATATATTCATAAGGCCTAAGTTTTATGTATATACGACGGCTAATATGGCGTCTCATCTCCGTACTGAATAGAGCTGTCTCCTCCCCGGGTAGCCACGTGGTGTGACGTTGGTGGCGTTCTCCCACCATATTGGTGATCGTTCAGACGCACGTTGAGAATATCTGGCATGCTTGATACTGCCCAGCACGTTGGGAAAGCCTCGCAAACGTGAGGATCGCACATTGTGACGTCAGAAACTCGCTCCGTGTGCCAACGGCTTCACCTACGAAATTATTAACTGCGATTTTTTTTACTCAACACACTAGTAAGAAATGCGACCTACAGAATAGCTTTTCGTTGCTCCCACATTTCTCAGAAGAAAAAAATTTACAAAAACAACGCTACAATTTTACCTCCGACACATCGAATGAGGAGAATGATCTTTGTTTGAAATAAATAATTACTGTTCATTGTGCTGTTATGGTTAACTGGTTCGTTTATATATCCTGTTCCTGTCAGTAAATTAATTATCATTGAAAATCGAACGTTTCGTTGCCAACATTACCATACTCAGCACCTGCTTGCATAATTAAAATTAAAGGAACACGAAATTCAGTGAATACACCAGGTTCACTTTGTTTCTTTTCAATACACTTAGTGTGAAATTAGAGTTTTGAATCCAAAACGTTTTCAAACTGTGGTTCGAACTTTGTTGAATCAACAAAATGTCTCTTAAATCACTGAGGTTACTCTCGAATTTACATCTGACAAATCTCAGCAACGACAAAGTTTGTTGACATCTGTGTGTGGTGCCAAATAGAGATAACTAAGAGAGAAAGTTAGCCAAGAAAGGCAAGTTCTATAGCTACTTATGGTCCAATAGAACTTCTAAGGGATTATTTTTTTCATTTAGAAAGTTATCTCTCTCTATTCTCATGGGAAATAAAAAGAAGTTGACATAATTTTACCACACTTTAATCACCTTACTGCCATATGGCGAGTGGTATGGGAGATCATTGGACAAATATTCAATCTTTTCAAGGAAACACTTGAATTGATGGTGTTTGATTCACTGGCTTCAAATAAAGTTCATATAAATTACAGGTCTCATTATACAAGAGATATCCACGGATTTTGCACAAAGTTCTCCCTGATGAAGAACATATTGCCTGTCAATGGTTTGGGAGTATATTTGGCTTCATAGTCTGCATTTTTTCTGCCAACAAAACCTACAAATTTGCCACACATATTTTTCCCTTTATCGGTTGAGATACATTTCAGTCGAGAAAGAGGATGCCTGCACTTTGTGGCTGAAGTTAAGTGTACCTCTTTAAATATGTCATCACTCGCTGTTGTGCCATTAAGGAAATCAGTTATGCTAGTTCATCAGTTACTTCAAAGTTTGAGCTAACTCTTCTAAAGAACAACAGAACTTGGGCATTATTGCTGATTTTAGTAGGTTCGACCAGGGCTATAAAATACCAACCAAAGTTGGATGTCGTTTCTTGCAATTGACTTGTTAAATCGGAAGCAGTGTTTTTAACTCAACGCTCCATAGTATTTGCTGAAAGAGAAACGTTGTTCCGTTTTGCCATGAAACAATTCTTCAGCTGTAATCAGCATGCAGTTCTTAATGTAAACACAATCCATGAATGGCTTTCCTCGTTTGAAGATTTCGTGGGCAGTTCTTAAGCTTACTTTCATAGCAGCTTCAATTTCATGAACACGTTTCCAAAAATTGTTTTGTTCTGAACACAGTCTACATTTTAACATTTCGAATTTATGCTCACATACATTGTCTTTGAACGCATCAAATTATGCACCATGCTTTGTTTCATAATGACAGTGGATGTTAAAGTCCTTGAGCACAGCTGTGCAAGTTCATTGCAGATTATACAGATGGCTTTCTTTTTTTATTTATGACGAAATATTTCAAGCCCCATGCTTTATTGAATAGTGACACTAAGCATCAACTTCTCTCTTTTTCGTTCCAACCGACATACTGCACAGTGTACACTTATTTGGCATAAAAATCGTATACATTTTACGAATAAAGAAAACCTTATGTAACAAGTGACACGCTACAACGAACGAAGCAACAAACAAGACGAAATTATAAAAGCAAAATACACCCAGGAATCTACTTGAAACTGGGGCGCGGGCTGGGTGAAAGCCCTCCGTGGGCCGGACCCGACCCACAGATCATATTTGGGAGATATCTGTTCTAGAGCATTCATATCCGTAGGAGCTGCAGAGATGTAGATTTTAAGAGTCGTGCTATGCCTACGTTACATGTGGTAATGATACTGCTGGCTCTCTCATCTCAACGTTATTGTGCGATACCGTCTGCATCGGACCCAGAATCGTGTGGTTTAATAGTGATATATGTTGCGTGTGAAGTTACAAACGAAATAGCCAGCCTAGGAATCAGTGTAGGACAGTGTCTCGGTGATACTGTGTTTAGTTAACAAGTGATAGATTTCATTAATTAAGAGCTTCGTATATTTGCTTTCCAGACAGTTCTATAAACAACAGTTTTGTCATTGTACATTATTTCAAGAACTAGAGAGAAAAGACATGTAAAACAAAAAGTCATGAAAATAAATAGCATTGTATATAGGTTAGGCTCATAAACAAGTTGTACTGACCAGCTAATTGTGTTAATTAATGTAATAGTCGAAATTCCAATATTGTAATTCTTTGTATAAATTGACGTGAGATTTCGAACTTATTTTGAGAATTGCCCAGATATTTGATAGTTCAATATATGTTAGGAACATGTATGATGTACTCATTAACAAATTAATTGACATTTAACATTGCTGCTTGTTATCGAACAAAAAGAACCAAGATTTTGACTTAAAAAGATATGTGCCATCTAAAATTATTGTATGTATAGTTTTCATTTTATATTGTGATTATTTTTGTGTACATGTAATGTTTTACTGTTGTGTTCAGTTGTTATGAACCAATGCATAATGTAATGTCATTATTGTAAATGTTATATATTTGCCTCACCACCTTGCATGGGGGAGTTCGAGTTTCGGCGGTTCTGAAGTGCTCTGGAATCTAAGTCACTCTGTTGTCTAAAATGGAAGTACTGTCAGCTAAGTTCTGTTGCATTGTGTACATATGAAATTGTAATGTTTTGGTAGAGAAGCAGTTTGATTGCAAATTAAAGAAGAAGAGAAAAGTTGTACATACTGTGATGATACTGCTGGTCCTCTCATCTCAATGTTACCGTACTATAACGTCTGCATCGGACGGGAATCATGTGGTTCAATAGTGATACATGTTGCGTGTGAAGTTAGTTAAAAACGGAATAGCCAGCCTAGGAATCAGTGTAGGACAGTGTCTTGGTGATACTGTGATTAAAACAAGTGTTAGATTTCATTAATTAAGAGATTTGTATAAGAAGTTTCCAGACAGTTCTATAAACAATACATTTGACATTGTGCATTATTTCAAATAAATAGATAGACAAAGGGTTAAAACGTTTGTAGAACATAAAGAAATGAATATAAATAGCATTGTATATATGTCAGGCTCATAAACAAGATGTGTTGATCAGCTAATTAATGTAATAGTCGAAATTTCAATGTTGTGATCCTTTGTATATATTGACTGATGTGAGATTTCGAACCTATTTTGCGACTGGCCAAGATATTTGATAGTCCAATTTATGTTAGGAAAATGTATGATGTACTCATTAACAAATTAATTGACATTTAACATGGCACTTTGTTGTCAATCAGCAAGATCGGAGATTTCAATGTGTCATCTAAAATTATTGTATGTATAGTTTTCATTTTTTATTGTGTTTATTTTTGTGTACATGAAATGTTTTACTGTTGTGTTTGGTAATTGTAAATTACTATATTCAATTGTAATGAACAATGGATAATATAATGTCATTATTGTTGATGTTATATATTGCTCACCGCCTTGCGTGGGGGAGTTCGAGTTTTGGCTTCTCTAATGTGCAATGGAAGCTGTGTCAGTTTGTGTTTTGAAATGGAAGTACTACCAACTAAGTTCTGATACTTTGTTTATGTTTTGAAGTTGTAATGTTTTGATGGAGAAGCAGTTTGATTGCAAATTAAAGAAGAAGTGAAACATTGTATATATGAGTATTTATTTCTACCATGACGCCCCAGGTGAATAATTTTGCAGTGAGCACAACCCCCAAACATCGTAATGTTGAAAAGATGAGTATCGGTTGGAAGTGGTAGAATGAATGAAATGTAATTACTTAAGAACCGAGTAAACATTATAATTGGTGGAGCATAGCTGGGATTGCGTCATATATAGTGTCTACAGAGTATTTGTGTTGCAGGAGAAGTATAATTGGATGTATATAATCGATGTTGGAAAAACCAAGGAGGAAGTGAATCTTAAATTATACGGCAAAGAAAAACGGAGCACTTAACCAGGAAATTGGATGCTTGGGCCCGGATTGTCGCAACACTGGATTCGGAATAACAAGATAAGTACAGCAGCACTTATTCATTTGTATTTGTAGTCTGGGTTGTTTGGCACTGTAAAAGACAATGTCAACTGAGAATACGAAATCTAGTGTATACATGTCAGATCATAATGTGATTTCCAGTACACCTCATAGCAATATTCAAAATGTTCAAATGTTTGTAAATATATCAGACCAAACTGCGTGGTCATCAGTCCGTAGCTTACAAACTACTTAAACCTAGGTAAACTAACCTAAGGACAACACACACACCCATGCCCCAGGGAGGACTCGAACCTCCACGGCGAGCAACCGCGCGCTCCACAGCGAGACGCTTGAGACCGCTGGGCTACTCCACCACGGACATAGCAATGTATCAAATACTGCAGAAATAATTCTTGCATCATCAGGTCTTGTAGAATTGTAGAATCGATTTACAGAACAATTAACTGAACGTATTGACAAGGGAAATCATGAACTTAAAAAGGAAGTGACAGCAGTTAAGGACGATCTGAGCAAAAAGATAGATGACAGTTTAGCAGTTTTAAAGTCTCAGTTGGACGAAAGAAACAGGACAGTTGACGAAGTCAGGAAACAAACATATGATCTTGAAAGGGCAATGAAGTTAGGACATGAACAGCTGGACACTCGTGTGACTATAGTAGAAAGTAAAATCAGTAATGTTGAGTCTGACCTTGAAAATAAAATTAGTACTGTAGAAAAGTATTTTGATCAGGAAAATAAGATTAGGAAAACTGAAATTCACGAAATTAAAGGGTCATTAGAAAATAAAATTAGTGAAAGTGTGTCAAATTCTGAAGGTATTATTAAGAAGGATGTGTATAACCTCAATCAAAGAGTCAGTTCATTGCAAGAAAGTGTAGTAAATAGCAAAATGTCTATCTGTGGTGGCTTTAATTGGGCAAATGTAGTAATTAAGACATACCCTGGGGAAGGGAAAATCCATCCTAAAGACTTTTTACATCATTGCTCTGACAACTATACTGTAGAAATGACTGATGCAATGAAAATTAAATTTGTAAAGAGATTTTTGGACAATGAAGCTTATACTTATGTCAATCAGTTAAATACAGAGGATATGTCATATAGCGAGTTTGAGAGGCGCTTTTTGAATAAATTCTGGTCCAAAGTCGAGCAGGCTAGAGTAAGAAGTGATTTCTTGCATGGGGGAAAGTACAGGGAAAGTTATGGGAATATGAGGGACTTTTGTGAGGCTGAAATCAAAAAATTAGTGCATCTTGACTCACCTTTAGATGAAATTACATTGGTGGACACCCTGCATAGAAGATTACCAGGTAGTATACAGCAAGTGTTAGATTGTGGACCTGACGATTCAGTTGAGGACTTCTTAAGATTTGTTGGAAGATTAGACAGAAGTTATGAGAGAGAAACCGCTACCAAGAAGACCATCATGGAAGAGTCAGAAGAGATAATCACCAAGAAGATAGTCGTGAGAACCGAAGTAGACAGCAAGTTTGGAGTATGGATTGTAGGAACTGACAAGGAAGAAACGATAGGAACCAAGGTTACTACAAGTCTAATGGAAACGGGCAGGGAAAATGTCGCCCCTATGGAAGCCTGTCTGGTTGGGGTGAGAAATAGGACAAGAAATCAGGCTACCACAAATAGAATCAGATTTGGACACAAATGGGAAAATGAGCAATATAGACAGGGACAGAAGGTAACACACAGGGTAAATCGGCTCAAGTTTAACAAAGAACTGTGGGAGGTCATTAAAAGCCAGTCTTGGAAAGAAGAGGACAAGTGTATAGAACCAGAAGAGGTTGTACTAGAATATGATACTGTAGCCAATATGTATAATGCAAGTGAAGATATGGCTGTAAAAGATTCCAAAATAAGTGAAGAACATGATGTGTTTGGACTGTGCAATTTGCTAAGTGACAAGGTTGAAGACAGACTGAATGTTATTGCTCATGAAACTGTGAAGACTGAGAATCATGAAAATTTTGATGTTTTGTCTAGTGTGAGTTCAGAGAAGTCAGAGGATGACAGGGTTGAACACAGTGAAGATAATGTGGAGGTCATGGAGTTTGAAGATTTGGAGAAGGAACTTGATGGGATGATTTATGCTGAAGTCAAGGAAGGTTGCATCGTGTCTGATGGCCAGTGTGAGACAGAGTGTGTTGTAGATGATGTCAAGTCTTGTGAGAATCAAGTCATACCAGTGAAATTGAGCAGTGCTGAAAGTTGTCGAAGCAGAAACAGACAAGAAGAGGTAGGGAAAGAAATCTTGCATTGTGTCATACAGAGCTACATTGATAAGGAAGAGAAAGCCAGTGATCTAGATAAGTTACTGTATAAATATCATGAGCTAGAAGATAATGTGCCTAGGTTAGAGTAGTGTGTTACCAATGATAATTGTGTTGCAAATGGATATATGGCTCGTCAACCTGTTGAAAGTAATGTGTTCCTGAATCATGTACAACCTAATGACGATTCCCGTACTATGAAACATGAAAATATTATTGAAGATATTACTCATGAAGAAGAGGAAGATATACAATATGATGTCACTGGATGCCCATATATTACTGTATTTATTGATGGAAAAGGCAAGGAAGCATTAGTTGATACAGGTAGTCCAATCAGTGGAATTTCTGAACAATTTAGAGATTGTGTGAAACGTGTACCGAACTACATGGGGATGCCTGTAGTATGAATCAAGATCAAGGGTGCTACTGGCAGACACAGCAAGGTAGTGGACCGGAAAGACTTGTTGAACTTTAGTGTGAATGATGTCAATTTATGTCAAGGATGTCTAGTAATACCTAATCTGTCTGAGGATATCTTGCTAGGAACAGACTGGATCATAAAAGTGAATGCTGTATTTCACTGGGGAGGAAGAAAAGTTATGTTTGTGGACCCGAAGACTGGTGTTTAACATGGTACTACTATGATATTGAAAAATGCGAATAGCCTGAATAAGCAGAGTATGGAATTAGATTTATTATATCATAATAGAGATGTAGAAGACATGCATGAAGCGCCTGAAGAAGCCATGGAGGTTATTAATTATCATGAACTCGTAAATACCAAGGTAGAGGAAGCCAACAAATTAGACAAAGAACAAAAAGAAGAGTTGAGAAGAGTCTTGTGGAACTATCATGATGTGTTCAATGACAGACCGGGGAAAGTGAAAAACTACAGTGTACCTTGCAGGTCAAACCACACGAACCATTTTACATCAAACCATACGGTGTCCCTATTGCAAAAATGAAAGCTGCAGAAAAAAAACTTGAAAAGATGGAAAACTGGAACATAATTGAGAGGGGTACTAATGAATACAACAACCCAATCATCGTGATATCCAAGAAGAATGGAGATGTGAGAATTGTACTTGCCTCCAGACATCTGAACAAGTTTTTAGAAAGGAAAACTGACCATCCAGAGAGCATTGACGAACTATTGTATAAATTTGAACATATAAAATATATGACTAGCCTGGACTTGACTTCTGGTTTTCATCAGGTGCCACTTGCCAGAGACTCAAGGAAGTACTCTGCTTTCTTGTATAACGGAAGAATCCCATTTGGATTAAATGTTTCTGTAGCTGAATTTATCAGAGCTTTGGATTTGCTGTTAGGCAAAGATCTTTTTGAAAAGTTAACTGTGTATGTGGATGATATTCTTGTCACTGGTCAAACCTGGGAAGAACGCATAAGCTTACTGGAAGAAGTGTGCAGAAGATTAAGAGCAGGAGGGATGTCTCTTAAGCTAGAAAAATGTAAATTTGCTGTGGAACAGTTAAAATATCTTGGTCACATTGTAACTGAAGAAGATATACTCCCAGTCAATGAGAAAATTGAAGCCATAGCAAAGTTCCCTGTGCCTAAGACCAAGAAACAACTCAAATATTTTTTTGATTTCTGTCTGGATTTTTCCGTAAATATATAAGTACTCAAGCCTTGAATGCCCCATGTTTGAACAACCTGCTGAAGAAAAATACTGTTTGGAATTGGTCAGAAGAATGCATACAAGCCTTTGAAAGAGATAAAAAAGCAGCTTTCTAACAGCAATATTTTATACAGACCGGTGTGCTGTTACCAGGAATGGAGTGTTGGGGTATCAAAACAGTAAGAAGCGAATTTCTATTTTAATTTCATTTAATTTAATTTTCTATTATTATTAAAAAAAGGAGAGAGAAAAATATTACTAACAATAACAATAATTGACAATTATTATTTAATGTTGTGAAAAACAAATCATCTGTGGAACTAAAAGAAAAAAAAGTGGAAGAGCAGTATCTTTGCTTTTTAATTAGCAGTGTCTTGTTTTGACTTCTCGAGCAGTTAGAAGTGATGAGCTGTCTCATTTTTTTCTTCTATGTAAAATTTCAGTTGACATGTAAATGTTTTTACAAAAATACAAATCCTTTTCAAGAGTGAAAAGTTTCGTCTTAGTTCATTACTTCGGCCTTAAAGTGAACCACTTAATGACCCTGAGATGTGATGAAGGAATCAACAATAAGAAGACATTTTGAAAACTGTCGGTATTTTTTACATGAGTTTATTCTACGGTTTCTCTGAAGTTTATTAATATTGACTGCAGTTCTTCTTTGCTAAGTTTCATTAACAACATTTAAAAATCTATATATAATGATATTTCATAACAATATAAAGATGTTCCACAATGGCGCCCAACATGGGGCCAAGTATGGTATTAATTACTAATCGATGTAAATTTTCTTACTTTTCCATGTATCGTACTTTATGGAGCCAGAAAAAAAGGATATAAGGATGAGATCGACTCAGGTAACGGGAAAGGAATGCACAAATAACAACGCAAAGCGGTATTAAGAAGACAACAAAAGGTAGGAGAAGATAATCTATTATATATATACTGGTGCTTCCATGGTGGAAGAGGTGTCCTATCTATACTCCAACTCGAAAGAAATTTTCATTAACAATCTTTCTGGTAGTAAAAAAAACTAACAATATTTTGAAATTTCTCTTTCCACCTAGCTTCAATAGTTACTCAGAATTAACGTAGTTTGATGGTGTAACATCACGTAGTTGCTGATGTAGCTTGAGTATTAATCTAAATTTATCCTAAAATTAACTTCTTGTGGGATATAAGGCATGAAATTGGTTTTAATTGTTCAATTGTGATTGTTGAAGCGTTTTTTTAATAGTGTTTTGAGGAAGGGAATGGTCATTGTTGCCGAGGCCTTAAGTGATAGTTTGCCAAAATGTCCGATAAACGTGAACAGTGTGAACTATCAGGAAAATCTTCTAGCAGTGATGGCGAAGTTAGTTTTGATAATCAGTTAGTCCAAAATCCCAAATTACAGATCCCAGCCTTAAATTATGAATCCAATGGTGATAACAATACCCCTTTCATATCAAACAATGACCCAATGATGAATCCTCTGTTATATTCAAATATATCGATAAGTATAGAATCTTCTGGAGTATCAGAGCAATTGTGTGGGGCTGATGATGAAGCTTCACAAAACGCTCACACAATTGAATTTAATAACTGGCAGACCCCCACTTCTTCAAAGGCACAAACCGTGCACCCGGCAGAGATAAAAATTTCAGATAACAGCCGAGTAGAGACGGAAAATAAATCTTCGTCAGAAATGTACACTCTTTTTAACCGAATAATGGAACTAATAGAGAAACAGTCACAAAGTTTGCAAATGAAAACGGACAAACAATTAGAACAAATGCAACATTTGCGAACTGAAGTACAGGCTACCAGGGAGTCTGTTAAAAATTTACAAACACATGTCACGCAAATGCGAGCTGACATACAACAGGAAGTAAATGAAATCAATGTTAAATTCGAGGCTTTAAATGTTAGGCAAACCCGTTTGAGCACTCAAGTAGATCACATTGCCAAGGATTGTGAAAGTTTAAAAGCAGCAAAACAAATGGTTGAAGGATCCATAAGCTCAATTGAGCAAAGAGTAGACGAGCTGAGCGAGGGTTACAATCCGTTAGCCGATAAAATGGAACAGCTAACACGTGAAGTTGGATCTTTAAAGGTAGAACAAAAGAATTCCAATATAGAATTACAAGAGATAAAAAAGCAAATGCAAGACGATGAATGCGACAGTAGCACTTCAGGGCATCGGAATTGTAGAGAGGAAGTGGAAAAATGGGTAAGTGAAAAAGGGGAACAAATACTGCGGGAAATAAAAAGGGAAGTTGGCAGTATGACCCGTCAGATTTACGGAGAAAACACACCGGCTCAATCATCCACATTAGCAAGTAATACCGTGCCACCGGGACATAATTTAGTAAACGAGCATAGGGAGTCTGTATCGTTTACAAGGTCGCAAACGACGCCGCCAATTTTCCAAAACATTAATATGCAGCAAAGTCAAAGATCGCCTCTGGAACATTTAACTATGCCAACACAATCAAATGGGCCGCGTATAAATACGGTACCCGGTTTGTCCACAGTTGTAACCCACACCCAATCAGCAAAAAACGGGGACCAGGTTATCAATATTGTTATTGAAGACGGTTTAGGTGGATCGAGAAAATTTCCCAGATTTTCGGAAGAAAACAAAAAGAGTCATCCAATCATATTTTTGCAAACATTTCGGAATGTATTGCCACATTCTTGGTCGGATGCTCGGAAAATTCAAGAAATAGTTAGTCACATCGAAGGCAATGCTTCTGCTTGGGCTGCAAGCGCCATAAATAGGTGCCAAACCTATGCTCAATTTGAGCAGGAGTTCATTGCAAGATTTTGGTCACAGTCTGTACAAGAACGTCTACGACGGCAAGTTTTTAGTCCGGAGCCGTATAACAGACGCTCGGGCAGCCTACGTAAATATTTCGAAAAATATCTGAATAAAACCTTGTACTGGACGACACCAATGTCACACGTGGATGTAATTAGGATACTCAAATCAAAATTACCCGCTGATATTGCTGAAAAAATTATGTGGGTGCCTGAGTATAATTTGCCAAATTTTTTGGATGCTTTAGACGATTACGACCTGATCCATGAAGGGGAGAGAAGTTTTGTTCGCATTTCTAACAGGGATAATTTGGTGACAATGTGAACCATGGGAATTCTGATCGGAACTCACCGCCTAAGCAAAATGGAACGAGTTCTAGCCGAAACGGTAATTACAACGGTGGTAGTAACAATAATAATAACAGTTACCGAATGCGGAACGACAATAGGAGGAGAAATGATAATAGGTATAACCCGGTCTACCAGAATGGGCAACAGCGTAATAATTTTCGCAATGGACAAAACCAGAATGTATTGAATGAGGAGGCACAGAGAAGAAAGCGTATGTATGGCAACAAGCTAGGTCGTATTCACAAATTTGAAGAGGGAAATCTGGTAGCTATCTGTTAGCATATCCCGGATCGGGAAAAATAAAAGGACTGCATCCGCATAAGGATCTAAAACCATATATCCAATAACACTCAGACAAGATACATTCATCTAATTTGATAAAGATGTTTATATGACGGTGTTAAGTATGCGTACGCCCACCGCTATGCACGCGAAAAATTTGTGCCACTAAGTTGAATTCTACTTTACGTGGCTATCATAAACACTGGCGAATAGCGCTGAGACAGCTGATGATCAACGCCCGCCAGCTGTCAAAGTTGATTTGTACGGGGGAGTGTCAAATAGATGTAGGGGCGTGCTCAGTTTGAACCGGTTCGTATAAACAGGATAAACACCGAGATAGATATAAAGATATATATATACACGGAAATAAAACATGCTATGTACACGAGAGAAAACGAACCATGCACACGCGAAATTAAATACAAAAATATATATACAAACGAAATTTGAAACTGTATAAAACAACGATACCTTACAGCTAGCCGGATATATACAAATCTAAACTACACTACTAACTACTGTTTAAATACTCCAACTACACTCACGACAGCCTAATTCCTCTAACTAAAATTTAACCAAATTAGATAAAAAAAGAATCGACTATACTGCTTACTAACAATTAAAACCTCTGCGGAAATTTTCTAAAGATAATAAGGAAAGCTGCGATAAGTATTGAAGTATATGTAAATGAGAAATTCAACAGGCATAGGTTACATTTTACGCGCTTCATGTCAGTAATAATAATAATGAGAATGTATTTGTGGAAGGCGTATTGCCTGACAAAAAAAAAAAAAAAATTGTGGCTACATTTTACTTTGAGATAGGGATTATTTAATTGTTTTGTGCTAAGGCACGTGACGCTAATTTGCGCTTTCGGTCGGATATTTGCGCGACGGTATCTAAAATGAATAATTGTGGCCTCCACAACTCCGACTTTTCTTTTCTCTTAACCCTATGCTACGAAGACGAATGTGGAAGAATGAATGTCATGATGAATGAGTGCGAAGTGTCTTAAAACGAACTTCATGCCTATTAATTTACATTATACTGAATTATTAAATATTGATTGAGAAAAACAAGAAATAACTGAGTAACATATTGAAGCAGGGGTTACAATGATACAGATGGCAGGGAACACACTGGCAATTCTGATTCATTAAACTTAATGGTTAACAGGTCAAACCATCCATATATAAATCAGTAGGTAAATGAATTTTGGGTTCCGTTTATACAAGAAAGTGGAGATTAATATTGCTATAAAGTTCTTCCGAACACGGACTTAGCCTCACACGGTTAGTGTTAATGAACAGGATGAATATTTTATGGCAGTTCAGTCAACTGAAGTCTAGAAAGTCTATATACTATATAAACAGAGAATTCTTTCCCAATTATGATCTATGCATATAGTAATTGCTTATCCATTGAAACACGAGTAGACAAAGTTCTCACAGCTATTCTCTACTACACAACTCTACTACCTTCATGAGACGTTTACGAGTCTGAAAAAAAAAGGAAAAAATTTTTCAATAAAAGCGAGACCAGAAACCTGGCCTGATCTCATATTTATATCCGAATAAAGAGGTCTGAACATAAATAGATTAATTAAATCCATGGATGGCGTATAAGGAAAGATTTTTTACGAGAGGTATTAAAAAAAAGTTAGAATACTATAGGTAGTAAAAGATGGAATGTATGTTTTCTTCTGGTTATGTATAATTTCTAATGAAAAAAAAGGAGTAATATTATAGTTGTTTTAAGGATGAAATATATGTAAAATACATAATTTAACAATTGTGAACATAAAAAAAACCATGAAGAGTATTAAATGTAGGAAGTATAAACCAAGGTCGACAGGACGATGTGTATTGTTGAACAAATGTCTTGGTAAAATATTAATTATAACGAAAACTATAGTGCCAAGATGACAAAACGAGGAGACGAGGATTTAAATTCATTAGTGAAAAATGGGCGATTCGTGTGACTGTGAGGGGATAGCAGATCGATGTTGTGCCGCGTGTGCAGTCGAAGAGGTGAAGTGATTCAATATAAAGTACTTATCGCAAATCAGCAGCACGGCGTACACGGGCGGTGGTCGTGATGATATCCCAATAGACGCTTTAGCATAAACGGCGAGAGCGGGATGTAACAACGATGCCAGCAGCATCTGGATCCTCCCTCACACAAGAGCACGAACTACAATATGCTCTCAACAGTGCAAGCTACTGAACTGAGCGCCAAGTTATCGAGCAAGATAACAAAGACGAAGGTACAGGTATTGTTAACTGCCTGGCAGAGAAGTAACTGATCGCATACTCTTTGCATGACAATGCAATATCACTGGACACTTGTTGTGCGTAGCGGGACATTTGATTGGAAAAAATGGACGATCACAAGTGGCGATAAATAATTTAAACATACAATGGACCTGAAAAGGAAAAGAAAGAGACTAAAAGGTTACAACGCCCCGTGGCGTGGAAAATTAGTAATTTTTTTTGCTTGTAAACAATTCTTTGTATAGGTATTGATCTATGTAATTTATGTGTAGATGTATATTTCTGTGTAAATTTCTTATATGTGTGCTTTGATGATTTTTTTTCTTACCAGATTCCAAAATATGTCAATGAAAAGGTAGATAAACGGCCTCTCAATTAGATTAGCAGCTAGTGAGCCAATCCATGGACAAATATTTCTTATTCAAGGTTAATCTTTTGCCAACAAGGAAAGCTGTCTTACTGTTCTGATATATAACATACTTCTGCCTCATGTAACGGAGTATATTCGCCAAAAGTATGGGGGCGAATGTGCTGTTACCAGGAATGGAGTGTTGGGGTATCAGAACAGTAAGAAGCGAATTTCTATTTTAATTTCATTTAATTTAATTTTCTATTATTATTAAAAAAGGAGAGAGAAAAATATTACTAATAATAACAATAATTGACAATTATTATTTAATGTTGTGAAAAACAAATCATCTGTGGAACTAAAAGAAAAAAAAGTGGAAGAGCAGTATCTTTGCTTTTTAATTAGCAGTGTCTTGTTTTGACTTCTCGAGCAGTTAGAAGTGATGAGCTGTCTCGTTTTTTTCTTCTATGTAAAATTTCAGTTGACATGTAAATGTTTTTACAAAAATACAAATCCTTTTCAAGAGTGAAAAGTTTCGTCTTAGTTCATTACTTCGGCCTTAAAGTGAACCACTTAATGACCCTGAGATGTGATGAAGCAATCAACAATAAGAAGACATTTTGAAAACTGTCAGTATTTTTTACATGAGTTTATTCTACGGTTTCTCTGAAGTTTATTAATATTGACTGCAGTTCTTCTTTGCTAAGTTTCATTAACAACATTTAAAAATATATATATATAATGATATTTCATAACAATATAAAGATGTTCCACACCGGACTTGTCATTACCGTTTTGTTTAAGTACTAACAGTAGTGATTATGGAATTGGTGCTCATTTGTTTCAAGGGAAAACAATTAATAACCAGCCAGAACACCGGACCATTGCATTTGCATGCAGGACATTACAGAAACACGAGAAGGCATACACCAATACAGAAAAGGAACTTTTAGCAATTTTTTGAGCTCTCATAAAATTCAAAAACTACTTGTTAGACCACAAAACTATTGAATTCACAGACCATAAGGCTTTGACCCACATTCAGGAGTACAAACTTTACCATAACCGGATTACCAGATGGGCACTTTACTTGCAATAGTTTGATTTCTCTGTGCAATACATTAACGGCAAGGACAATCTTGTTGCTGATTCACTCTCTCGTTTGACAGTGGTGGGGTGCATTTGAAAATAGCAGTGGAGCCTGTGAAAAGGATTTCAGAGTCATGTACATGAAAGGTGTTAAAGAAGAAGAAGAAATCCGAAAATTTTTTGACAATATTATGAGAGTATCCCAAGTCAGGATATAACCCTACCCATCCTACACCACCGGGTAGAATATGATAATTAGAAAAATCACCCGTGTGCCTAATTATCTTAATTGGATGGAAAAGCTATCGGTACTGAAGCCGATGATGTAGTGGAGGCTATAACCGGAACGTTGCTGCACCTCTTTGGTAGATAACGATCGATAGGAATAAAGAAAGTGGAAGGTAAAATTTGGAATAAAATTATTAATGTTTAAATGAAAAAATTGCGGAACAAACGGAACACAGGGATTAATTTGGAAAAAGGGAATAATTTATTGATTTACGGTCGCCAGCTCAATGTACGAGCAAATAATTTGGTGGGATGTCAATAATAGCAAACTTAATTACCAAATGTGAAAAATTACGTAAAATTTTGGTGGGCCGTGAATCACAGTATGTGCATCAAATCCGGTACAAAAGACACTGACAATATACTAATTACTGAGAAATAGTTCACTAACACAGGGTTCAATGTAAGACAGCGAAATGCAAGCCATAGCCGCACAAATGCAACATGCAGCAAATAATGCAAAACTCTCACCTTAATACTTACTATTTACAGCTTCAAATAATTAATTGTTTATATAAGTACCAGAAATTATTCTACAGCGAGTATACTATGTGCTTTAGCAGTAATCAAGTTGTAACTGAACTATTAACTGTACTAATGGCAAGCTCAAAAATTAATTAATGACTTGTCGTAATAACACTGAATATTTAGAAAAGAACCATTTAACCTTCTGATTAACTTTTACTCTTTCTTTAACAAGGAATTATTAGCATTCAAACACTTGTAAATTACTATTCTCACTAGTCAGTACTTGCAAGTTAAAACAAACTTTACCTCAAAATAATATGCAGTGGAAATCAATTAATCTTTTACACTGTTATTGAAATATCTCTTGAAATTGAAAGGTAGTCTATCAGTTTCGTTCAACTTAGGAAACCTACTGATCAGCAACACTGGCATAAGCTACATTGAGTAATACTTTTCTGAACACATTTTTTATTAACGACTGTCACATTGTCTTTAATGACTCTGATTTTTAGTTTTTTATAACTTTGTGAATATTCTCGGAAACACAATGGATGAGGAAGGAACCTGTCTGGACAATGACTATGGGTAATGATTTTTAAACACAGGTTCACAAACAACAGTGTTCACTATTGAACAATCATCACTAATACGCTGGTTAGCTGTACATGCTAAGACAAACTGGACAGATCTTACTGAATTTGGTGTGCGACGTGGTGCTGCTGATTGAAGACTGTTGGCACTTAACAATTGGCAAACACAGTCTCTTCTTGGCGACGAATGTTAATTACAATTTAGGGCCCACGGCATTCCTCTTGATGCATTTATTAATTACTTGAGCTGTGGCCGTATGAATAAATAATATTGCCTCTTCGCCGTCTCCTCCACTAGTGCCAATCCATGTACTTTTTCCATACACCACTGAGCGCACCGTCTGTCCGCCGCTACTTCTCAACGAGTCCTTCTCGCTGCGATGAAGCCTTCTCGCCTCTGTGCTACCAGCGATAAAAAACTCCCTACTCAAAGATGATTCTATACAATAGCAAAGCCCTTGCTAACCCAGCGTGTCTACTATATTTACATTATTTTTGACATACATGGAAATTAGCAGGACAATGCAAATATATTAGAGAAACAAAATATACAAATACATAATAAATTACAAAAAATACAAATAATGAGGAAAAATACATAAAGCATCGTTTTATATATCACCCTGTACGCAAACATGACTGGAAAGCACCGTTGGTCACTGTGTTGTTGTGTCACAAAGAAAAGCATTTGGACTGAGGAATATAACAGAACTCAAGACATACCGACAGTAGTGGGTAATAATAAGACTTTGTACAGGTGCTATTTTTGTAAAATGTATTGTAGCTATAAGAGTTTTTTATAAATGTATTCTTTGATTAAATATCTTGAAACTTCTATTGTCAATATGTTGGATATAAACTTTTGTAAACATCAGGAAAGTACACATGCTGTGTGTGCTAAGTGCGTTGGCAAGCACTGGGTTTCTAGCTATGTGGTAGCATACTTCTGATTTCGGTTTCTGGTGCAACATCCCATACTCATTCTGCAACCTGTTCAAATTATCTCATATCTATCATTCTATCTTTCTTCTTTAGTGTTAAGGTATGAAATGTGTGTATGTAATTTTTTATGTTAATAAGAACATTGATTTCAATATAGTTTGTTCAGTTAGACCTTTTAATGTACTAATTTACGTCACAGTTAAAATTTGAATTCAAATTGCTGCCTCAGTATTAAAGAGTTAAAGTATTTGAGATATTGATAGAAGTCATGATAGAATCAGCTAATTAATGTTAGTGTCTAATGATGTTGTAAGATACCAAGTTTCATGTCCTCAAAGTTTTAAAAAAATCAGTTCAGAATATGAGAACAGCAAATTTTACAGTATAGTTATGTGGATATTTTTTGTCAAATGTTTCTTGTGTATTTTATTTTGATAATTAAAAAGGTCAGACAAGTTCAGTGTGGCAGATTCTTGAGAGTCAGCTGTTCCCAATACTATCCTCTGCTCTTGGGAGGACATACCCTTGTCACCTACTTACTGCACTTGGAACTTTCAGGATCTGATGATGCTGCATGTGTGGCCTGTGCTGTGCCAACCCCAGACAGGACTAAGTGAGGTACTGCTGCAGCCAAGCCAGCCACCGGGTCCAAGCCATCCAAAGTAGGTGCTTTATTCTTACATCACATCGACTTATGAGGACATCGTCGAGCTGTAATGATACTGCTGGCCCTCTCATCTCAATATTATTGTACGATACCATCTGCATTGGACCCAGAATCATGTGGTTTAATAGTGATATATGTTGCGTGTGAAGTCACAAACGAAATAGCCAGCCTAGGAATCAGTGTAGGACAGTGTCTCGGTAATACTGTGATTAGTTAACAAGTGATAGATTTCATTAATTAAGAGATTCGTATATTAGCTTTCCAGACAGTTCTATAAACAATAGTTTTGTCATTGTACATTATTTCAAGAACCAGAGAGAAAAGACATGTAAAACAAAAAGTCATGAAAATAAATAGCATTGTATATAGCTTAGACTCATAAACAAGTTGTATTGACCAGCTAATTGTTTTAATTCGAGATTTCGACTTAAAAAGATATATGACATCTAACATTATTGTATGTATAGTTTTCATTTTATATTGTGATTATTTTTGTGTACATGAAATGATTTACTGTAGTGTTCGATAATTGTAAATTAGTATATTCAATTGTTATGAACAATGCATAATGTAATGTCATTATTGTCGATGTTATATATTTGCCTCACCGCCTTGCGTGGGGGAGTTCGAGTTTCGGCTTCTCTAAAGTGCACTGGAAGCTATGTTAGTTTGTGTTTTGAAATGGAAGTACTACCAACTAAGTTCTGATGCTTTGTATGTGTTTTGAAGTTGTAATGTTTTGGTGGAGAAGCAGTTTGATTGCAAATTAAAGAAGTGAAAAATTGTACATACGAGTATTTATTTCTATCACAATGCCCCAGGATAATAATTTTGCAGCGAGCAGAACCCCCATACATCGTAATGTTGAAAAGATGAGTATCGGTTGGAAGTGGTAGAATGAATGAAATGTAATTACTTAAGAACCGAGTAAACATTCTAATGTGCAGTCAATCTCAATCCCATTAAGTTCGTAACGTATCTCTTGAAACAAGAATCCTAGAGCATTATGTGTAAGCTTAGACCCTTTTACAGCATCTTCATCGTTATTATTCTTCTTCCTAAAAGATTAATCCATTTATAGAAAACTATTACAGTGCATGGTTAAAGCGTCCTGATGCTGAATGAAGATTCTAATTTCATCATTTTTGTTAAATGTAGCTGAAGCATAAGGTTCATGTGAGAAATATTCCTGACGAATAATCCGCTCATCATACTCTGCTGGTTCAGCTATACCAAGTGATGACATCTTTTTTAGGGTTTCAGATCAACTGATTTAAGAAAATCGTTGCTTTGAGGATCTCTTGCAAAGTGACGCGATGGGATGTGCGTTCAGTGGATTTATACCTTACGCCCATTCTCTATCAGATGTAGTCCCAGAATGATTTCCTCACCTCGAAAATCTGGTTATTCTGTTCTACGATACATAGTTCCAAGTAGTCCAATGTCTGTACTGTCACGGGGAGGTATATCTCGTTGGTTGGCGTCTCAATTATCTTATATCTGGAACCTACTGTAGGAGTTGGTTGTAATGTTACACTGAACCCGACTAGTACTGAATGGTGACACAGTATCAAATAATGCAGTTCAAGAGATAAGTTCATGGCTTGTAGAAAACAAGTTAATGTTAAATCACAGTAAAACTCAGTTTTTACAATTTCTAACACATAATTTGACGAAAGCTGACATTCTAATTACACATAATGGGCATGTGATAAGTGAGACTGAACAGTTCAAATTTCTAGGTGTTCATATAGACAGTAAGCTGTCATGGAAAGTCCATGTTCAGGATCTTGTTCCAAAACTAAATTCTGCTATATTTACCATTAGAACAATATCTGAGATAAGTGATTTTTCAACACGAAAAGTAGTGTATTACGCTTACTCACTTATGATGTACGGCATTGTTTTTTGGGGTAACTCGCCTGATGCAGAAAGGATGTTTCTGGCTCAAAAACAGGCGGTTCGAGCAATATCTGGTGTAAGTTCGCGAATGTCATGTCGACCCCTTTTCAGTAGTCTGGGAATTTTGACTCTGGCATCACAATACGTTTTTTCTTTAATGTCGTCTGTTGTTAATAATGTCAGCTTATTCCCACGAGTTAGTAGCTTTCACTCAGTGAATACTGGACAGAAGTCGAATATACATTTGCATCACACCACCTTAACACTTGTACAGAAAGGGGTTCAGTATTCTGCGGCATCCATTTTCAATAAGCTGTCACAAGAACTAAAGAATCTTAGCATTAATCCACGCGCTTTCAAATCTAAATGGCTCACTCCTTATATTCTGTTGAGGAACTCCTAGAAAAGTTAAACAATTAAGCTAATTCATTTTTTTCTTTATTGATTCTTTTCACTTTGTCTTCAGATTGTCGTGTACAAAGGACTACTTAACAAATTTCTATTACGATTCTTGTGTAACAATTAATGTATTAACTTGTTCCATGACCATGAGGTCTCACTCCTCAATTGGGTCCCATGGAACAGAAAAATCAATAAATAAAGTATGTCCACAGTCTGCCTGGAACTGTAGAATTTATTGGTGTCCTGTTTCAAGACTAGTCCCTTGGCGAAACCTAGTAGCTGTCCTATAAAGCCTTTTGGATTGAAATCGATCGAGGCATTCAACGTCTTTTTTCAGTTTTAAGGGTACTGGTGTTTGCACATAGTTCTATCCCTTTTCCAAACTGCTTTAAAACTTCGTTTAATTCATCTATGTCATACGCCCCAGGTTCTATTACTACAGTTTCTTTTACACCATTAACTTCCAAATGCAGTTTGTTGTTGGCTTCTGTGACATTCGGAATAGAGTTATAGGTTTCCAAACCAGTCAGGGCTATACTCCAACCTCCTCTACGTAAATCAATAGTAGGGAAATAATTTGCACTTAATACTGATGAACGATCCTTTAAAGTCAGAGTGTACAACATGACAGTTGAAACTTAATTGATGATATGCGTTAAATGTTCATCCTTACATAGCCTTCTTCGTATTCAAGGAATATGGGGCACAAATGTCCTCACAGGTAAGTATCATAATCCTGGTATTGGCAGAAATTGTAGAAAACATGACTTCTGCTGTTTGTAAAGTATCGTCGTAGTTCTTCTGGAGGTTGAAGGTTACCAAATGAGTCAAAAAATAAAACGCTAGTTGTATTCTTCTTTTTCTTCATCTTGCTAACATAGGCTACCCAATGAATTCCAGGTCCAGCAGCAACATCCAAATTCACTATTCACATTCACCTGATATCCACATAGTCTTCGGTATCATATCACACATGAGCACACCTCTGCATCTTGAAATGTTAAACTTCTCTTTAGCAAACTTGAGCAGTTGGGTATTAATAAGCGGTCTATCAGGTAGAATGGCTAACAGGCTTTTTATTAAAATTCTCGAATATCCGTCTCCAGATCGCTTTATTTTCTAAAACATGACCGGTTTCGGGACAGCTGCCCATCTCCAGATCTGTTAAACATATGTTACAACTGAATATAAGCTACTATTTACAAAGTATGATATCATAAAGTTAAAGGAAAAACATTAAAAACGTACCAAATTTTAAAGTTACAGAGTAACCTGTGCTGTGATGAACGAATGTTCACAGTCGTTACTAAAACATAGTTGCTTCCTGAGGCTTTATATAATGTACTTAAAATCATCTGATTGGTGGGGATCATTTTTTGTTAAAATTATTCTCAATAAGTAAATATTGACTTACATATAAAAGCAATTCTGAGGTCAAGGTGTAAGATAGTAGTCAAGTATAAAATAGCAGTTACAAATGAGATACACAGCTGTCAAACTATAAAAGGACGTAGAAATAAGATAAAATTGGGTTCTGGGTACATATAATAACATTTTAAGTGAAACTGTTATTGAGTTAAAAATAAAAAAATATATAAAAATATAAAAAAATAAAAAATATGGTTAAATATTAAAATTTCTTAAAAAGGTATAATTTTTTTTTTATTGTGGACAATGTCTTCTTTCCCGTCTGTGGATGAGGCTTCAGTGTGTCAGGTAGCAGTAGTGTCGCCGAGATTTCTTCCGCCGTGTCCTATTCACCACCGCCAGTGTGCTGAGGGCCGCCGTAGCTGGTGTTTGCCAGCACGTTCCATTTCAGGCAAGGCTACAAAATGTCTTTAAATATTTCAAAAAAGTTTTTATCCATAAAATCTGTCTGCTCATTTAGAAGTTTGTCCGGGTCTTTCTCCTTGTGTGCACATACTTCAAGCTCTTCAAGTACATTTAAATGAAAGCTTTTCGGTGCCCTGTGCAAACTTCTAAATGAGCAGACAGATTTTATGCATAAAAACTTTTTTGAAATATTTAAAGACGTTTTGTAGCCTTGCCTGAAATGGAACACGCTGGCAAACACCAGCTACGGCGGCCCTCAGCACACTGGCAGTGGTGAATGGGACACGGCGGAAGAAACCTCGGCGACGCTACTGCTACCTGACACACTGAAGCCTCATCCACAGACGGGAAAGAAGACATTGTCCACAATAAAAAAATTTATACCTTTTTAAGAAATTTTAATATTTAACCATATTTTTTATTTTATATATATATATATATATATATATATATATTTATTTTATTTTTTAACTCAATAACAGTTTCACTTAAAATGTTATTATATGTACCCAGAACCCAATTTTATCTTATTTCTATGTCGTTTTATAGTTTGACAGCTGTGTATCTCATTTGTAACTGCTATTTTATACTTGATTATTATCTTACACCTTGACCTCAGAATTGCTTTTATATGTAAGTCAATCTTTACTTATTGAGAATAATTTTAACAAAATATGATCCCCACCAATCAGATGATTTTAAGTACATTATATAAAGCCTCAGGAAGCAACTATGTTTTAGTAACGACTGTGAACATTCGTTCATCACAGCACAGGTTACTCTGTAACTTCAAAATTTGGTACGTTTTTAATGTTTTTCCTTTAACTTTATGATATCATACTTTGTAAATAGTAGCTTATATTCAGTTGTAAAGATGTTTAACAGATCTGGAGATGGGCAGCTGTCCCGAAACCGGTCATGTTTTAGAAAATAAAAGCGATCTGGAGACGGATATTCAAGAATTTTATTCATATAACGATCGCAGAAACTCCCTGGAGACCAATAGGTCTTGCTTTGATAGGCTTTTTATTATTTATAAAAAGGCATAGTCATTTCCTGTATGGTTTCAGGTACATGCCTTCTCCTGCAGCAGCTGCTTCCATCATTCAGTTATGCCTTCTCACCTCCTCTAGCTGCTGCTCGGCATTTTCAGCATTATTCACTGTTCTGGCAATAGCTGATGCATCGCCAGCCAGAGAACCAATTGCTGAGAGTCCAGAAAGGGCTGGAATTAGGAAGGGAATAATTCCACATGACGTCTTCTGTAATGCTAGAACACATGGCGTTTAAACCCTTCGTTGGTCACTTCCTCTCTGTTTATTGTTCATGAAAACATCTATAGCTGCATACAATGCGGTCAATATATTGTTCTTCATACATCCACTCTTCTTCTTCTTCTTCTTCTTCTTCTTTAGTGCATGGTGTGCAGCTTTCATAACTTGGCAGAACCCTAAACCAAACTTAATTTTCGCGCGCATGGTTTTATAAGCTACAAGTGTTGTAAGGTGTTGACCAAGTCCGAGATCTTTCCTCAAACGTATCAACTTAGCTTTATCAGCTAGAATTCTATCATCTGTATGACGGTAGCTATTCAATGTGTATGCGATGTCATTCTCCTTGCATGCTTTGTCGAGCAGATTAATTCCCTTGTCACCCCATGCTAGACGTTTTGAAGTTTTGTTCCAGGTCCGCAGTAGTTACATCCAGGAATGTGATGCTCGACTGATAGTTTATCGAGAATACCACCACTTCCTCCTCTGATGTGTGCCTCCTACGGTGCATGGTATGCTACTGACGCATGTGTGGCCCATGCATATAATTATATAGCAAATCGTCGACTGCAGTCCAACTATTTTCCGAAACGAGAAGCCGAGCCATTTAACTATAGTTCTATTCCCACGACGTCTTATAACCTTCTACACGAGAAACACATTAGGCTCAGAGCTTTTTTGTAGTTCTTCAGTGTAGAAACCTCCTGCAATTTCTTCTCCTTCGCTATCCTTTAAGAGATAACTTCTAGGATTCGTTCTCTGTACCTAGGCAATAGTAAGTATCTCTGTTGGCCAGTTTGATAGATATGACTTCTCAAAAGTAGTCTTGTATTTTGAAATGCGGACCAAGTACCCCATGTTGAACTTTTGCTTATGTGTATCAAGCATCTTCACTTGAAAGTACACTGTATTCAGGAGTTCATTATCTTGAACATCGATGGGCCTCTTTTTTATTGTGCTGTGTTTGCTTCGGTTATACTTTGCTATTATCTCAGGAAGAGGATCAGTCCATTTGTATGATCCTCGGAGATAAAAATGCATCCACATTTGAGTTTTAATAGTTCTGTTCAGATTCTCTACAATACTCACATTCAGATGAGTGAATATTGAGTAGTGGTTTATATTATACCGATCCATTACAGTCTTGAAATTCTCATTGTAGAATTCTGTACCATGATCAGTTTGAAGATTGTTATGGCATCGATTCGACCCAACTTGTAGGAGCTGCTCAAACACATGTGCGACGTTCTTCCCCGATTTTATTTTCAGCGGTTATGCCCATGCGAATATGAAGTGTGTCAGTGATTATTAAAATATAATTGAATCCATTATTCATTCTGCAATACTGTTTAATGCCTCCCATTAAGTCATCGAAACCTTTAATCATAACAGTTCTATGATTTTTACTTGCAGGTCTATGGATTTCTCGAACCATGGTCTCCATTCTTCTTCTTATTCGATGATACCTCGATGTCTAAGTTGTGAAAATATAGAAACAATTGCATTCGAATGAGCTGTATTACCAGCAGTAGCCAATGCCATGAACAGACGTAATCTATCCATTACTTCATCTGGATGGCTGTAATATATATATTCAGGGTCTCCACAGTTTTATTTTGAATGCCAATACCTTCGTCAATAGTGTCCTCCACATCTAGTAGAAGTTTTATGATGGTCTTGTATTTCAAACTGCTCTGATATCCTCTTCTTATGGACTGCTGTCAATTGCAATATTTCTCCAAACTGTTTCAAATCTGCTAGGGTATAATTTTTTTATGCTTTAGTATGTTTTAGGAAAATGGGATTCAATAGACCGGGGTTGTTTGACTGCCTATCACCAATCTGAATAGTGTTCTCATTTAATTTTATAGGCTGATTGCCTAACATGTATGGTTTTACTCTGCTGTCGCGATGTATCGTGTTTATTGCAGAATCGTCGTGACTATATTAACAAAATCAGCAATTAGGTCTTCTTCTTCTTCTTCTTCTTCTTCTTGTGGAGATGAATTAGTTTTGAGATGCTTGAGAGAGTCAGTAACTGGTTTAAACGTTTCTGCCAATGTTTGATCCCCTTCAACTGCCCCAACTTCAACAGTCGTAGTTTCTCTCAAACGGCTTTCCTTGCTTGGATGACTTTCTGCTTAGTCGACATCTCAACACGTACTAAACGCCCTAAGGGTTTTGCTCTCTCTTGTATACATGTTTATCTTCTACTTCTCCTCAATAATAAGTGCATCCACTTCAATTTTTTCCTTCTCGAAGAAATTAACTTTCACAGCTAGGTCGTTAATTTTCTTATTAAGTCATTAACCTCCTCAGTTAAGGTTCTAATCATGTTCTGAACATTTTCATTATATGAAAGTAGCTCCTTGCGCACATCTTCAACTTTACTCTCATAGAAAGTCAATAGATCCTTGCGTAGCTCTCTGACCTCTAGCTCATAATATGACACTAACTCCTTGCGCAAACTCTCTCCTCTGAATTCATAAAGCGCCACTATTTCCTTGCGTACCTCTTCAGCTCCAGGCTAAATTTTCGCATCCAAGTAAATGCGCTTGTTCTGTCTTTGTACACCCTGATCACTTGATGTACATGCGAATTTGTCCATGTCTTTGCGTTGACTGGTGCAGTGAGCGGAATGAAAGGATTATATATTCAGGAAGTCTTGGAAGTTTCTTCTGTACCTTCCATCGTTAAGTTTCCATGTTTTATCTATAACGACAAATCTGTACTGTGAGTGATTCCAACAGTCTGCACATATCTATACGAAATCAGTGAACGACATATTGGTCCCTATATGACAATTGTAAATATGTTTTAAATTCAGAATGTCTTGTATGAAGGCCTATAACGAGTTTTGCATTATCCCTCAGCGACTGTTTTGGGATTCTGGAATATGTTTGAATTAGATAAAATACATCGATACCCACATGACTTCCAAAAGAGAAATATTTCCGTATTTGGTCCAGTGCTGTAGCAAACGTAACTGGCATCTGGGGCATGATACTTTATTGGCGCCCCCTCCCACTCCAACCAAGATGCACATGGTACAACACTATACTTCATTGGCGCCTAACCTTAAGAAATACATATAATAATATATAGAATGTATTCTCCTATGATTATAAAATTATAGCAGAACATTGTACCTAACTTATACTATCTGAAAAACAATACAGTCACTACTTAGCTGCACTTGTAGAAAATACGATTTTTTTTATAAATGGCATCTCAAGTTAACGTTAGGCTTTAATGTGAGCCAAAATCTAGTTACAAAGACTAGGATTGGTTTCGGTAATGTATCTGGGTCAGTGGAAAAAACAGATGTACTATCATGTAGAATTAATTACAAAGACAAATTAATTTTACATACATACATGTTTTTAAACATGCAGTTTTTGAACAAGAAAACAAATTTAAAACATTTACACATAAATATCTTGTTAATCAAACATAATGTTATAAAACATTCTTACAGATAAGTACTGTATATACATTTTTCTTCCCTTTGATGCTGTAAAGTTATCAATTACTACATCAAAGTTGATCAATTCAAATTTTCCTCTTTCCATACTTAAAAATGCTAGGTCACTTAGGCCATCAAGTCCCATAGTTGATCATAGATATGTGATAATTAATTTCAATTTGCTGAACGAATGTTCACAACTAGAAATAGACTCTGAAATAATAGGGAGTAATTGAAGTGCGACTCTCAGTTTTGGAAAAACATATTCTCCATATGACATTACAATGGTAAGAAGCTCAATTCGTGTTTTAGGTTCACTGTCTTTTCGACTGGGGAGTAACGTTTTGCAGTTACATAGAGTTTTTTTCCATTAAAATCTGTGTTATAAAATTCAACCAGATTTTTACAGTTCTTAAGTTCCTTATCATGATTAGCCTGCTTTAATAAAGTTTCAATGTCCAGTAAAAATCCAAATTTGGAATTAAAATCACATAGTCATGTAAATCTAGTACTTCTTTCTTGCTGCAGACGATCAACAACGCTTTTCATAACATGAGACACTTCACTTTCTGCAGAAAGGCCGACATCACTGGCCAATTTTCCGGGCATTATTCGACGTCTTCAAATACAGGTTGTTGTATCAAGATTCCACTTCTCACAGAGGGACTTCGCATTTTCTGTTGCTTGTTTACAGAGCGCTTCTCGAATTTCTGCAAGTTCAGTCGCTAATGATTCAAGATTATGGAAAGCTTCTCTAAAATTCATTTTAGGATCTTGTAATCTGACCTGTACGCTATAAATTCTCCTCAAGATTTCATGCCAGAAATGGACTAAAGTTATGAAAGTGAAATTCAGTATATTTTGCAATAAAACTTTAACTTGACTTCTAGTGTCACTTGTGGTAGTACTGTCCTCCGCTAATTTTGCTAATAGTTCTACTAATTCTTCCAGACCATCGACAATAATGCTAACCGCCTGTGCCCTGGTGCTCCATCGTGTTTCAGATTCACGTTTCACAGTTTTTTCTAAGCATTTTATCGTAATGTTGAAAGTAAGAAAAAGAGATGTGTGATTTCAAGTACTCCAAGACACATTACAAAGATTGGATCTTGCTTAGCTGCAATAATTCTACTAAATTTAATAACGGATTTTCACAATTTACAAATAATGCTTTATTATCTTTTTCCAAAATTATTTGCCGAATGCCAGATATGTGATGTGACATCACGGCAGCATTATCATAACATTGTGATCTACAGTTTTGTACTGAAAATTGATTGTAATGTAATTTTTCTAAAATTGTATTTTCAGTGGAGGATGCATCTTTTGCATGTATTTCAATAAAGCCCAAAAAGAAAAAAAATTCTTTGACAGAAACTTTTCTATTGGTAAAATCAGTATCTACATACCTAAAGATTCGTGACATTTGCTCTCGATGAGCGACATCAGGAGTTGGAGAAGATAAAATTCCATGGTATTTATTTCTTTTGATGTCACCCTTTAGTTTATTTCGGACTGTGGATGCCAGCAGATAAATGAATTCATTTTTAATTTGTGGTGATATGTATGATACAGTTCTTGGCGTTTCTGTGACATTTTCAAGGTGATATCTTAGTAGTGGATCAAACTGAGCTACCAGTTAAAGTAAAGATAATAGGTTTCTCACATTTGTACCATCTTGAAGTGCTAGATTTTCTACATAACCACGCAGAGGAACATTGTGTGTAAACAGATACCTCATGCGACCTAATATTCTTTGCAATATTTTTCGCCATCTTTCTTTTTCGGAGAGTATAATTGCCACCCATGATGCATCAGTTCAAATTTTATTGGTTAACCTTCTTTCTGTTACTTTCCAAACTGTAAAGAACTTTCAATGATTTGGATCTTTTGTGACCCATCGATTTATTTTTATTGCTCCATTTATTAAAACCAGGTGCAGATACAGAAAACGATTATGTAGCAGAATCAGATTAAGAAAACAGTTAGTAACAAAAGCAGTATGCTGCATTATATTTCGGTGAATACGATAACCACGATCGGTTAACTTCAGTTCCTTCTTCTCCATTACCAACCTTTCGAGAAAACCAAGATTTTGGCATTGGATGCTCAGTTGGTGCTGCACCACTTAGACTGCTTTTGTTATGAAATATGCATGGTCAACCAACAATCATTTCTGTGTGAAGTTGATTCGATATTACTAGAAGATTATTATCGAATTTCAAATAAGCAATGGCTTTGAACTCCAGAACGTATGGAATTACAGTGAGTGATTCTGTTGTATTCTCTGTACATGAATATGAATTTGGAACTGCAGATGTACTTGGGCCCCCATATTCATCATCTCCAAAGTCTTTTATTTGTTGTGCTGGTTCAGAAACCTGAATCTGATTTTACTTCATTCTTCTGAATATCTGGTTTTTCTTCTAGAATTTTTTTACTAAATATGATTCCATTGTTATTCTTGCTTTCTGAGTTTCTTTTCTTGCTTCAATTTTCTTTTTGATTCTGGGTACCGCTAAGGTTTTTTTTTTTCAGGCATTGACATGGTCAAAAAAGATTATTTTTATTGTGTTAACTGAGATATTACTTTCGAACAAAATAGCAATAAATAAAATATTTATGTCTTCACCCTATATATCATGGAAAGGTAAAGCAGTCAACAATCCTAAGATTGTGGTTCCTCAATTTCTCCATGCATATTTCATGATGAAATAGATCACGAGTGAATAGTCTGGTGTGTGTGTCCACAGGACACAATGTTTTGGCAATCGACCATGTTACCATCATCAGGTGTACATCAGCACACCTGATGATGGCAACATGGTCGATTGCCGAAATATTATGTCTGACTCACACACTACCAGGCTGTTCACCCGAGATCTATTTCATCAACCCGAAGATTGGTTTAAATAGCACAGTGCTTTACTAGACATGGTCCTGTTTGGAGGTGGTATGCCATAGTCTCCCTCCGACCTCCGAACTGACTTCCCAGCCAGTTATATAGGGGGGGGGGTTCAATTTAATGTGGATTTATAACCACGTTGCTACTCGATATTTTTCACATCAGCAACATTGCGAGAGTTGAAAGAAGTGGAAAGTGACAGATAAGAGAGCTCAAGTATGAGAATGTTGGAGGTGGCAGCAGCAGCGGGTACGGCTGGCATGTCGGGAAGCGTGCCCAGGTAGCGTAATGGTACCCCGGCTCAGTAGCGGCATTACCATACTATTTTCGTCACTGCTAGATTGTTTGTATGCAAGGCCGGCGCATACTGCAGCCCTGCGCGAGATGCAAAATTGCCGCCCCCTCGATAAAAAAAAATTTTAAGTTTATCTAGCTGCCTACATCTACACCTATATAAATACTCTGTAAGTGACATTGAAGTGCAAGGCAGAGGGTTCATGGAACCGCTTTTATGCTGCTTGTCTACATTTAAAATCAATCACTTTATTCTTCTTTTTTCTACTTATGACAGTACTGTTGTCACTTTTTTTATATAAAAAAACACATTTGGCAGTTATAAAATAAATTTAGTAACTTTATTGGACTCAACTGCATGGTTATACTCCATAGCTTGCAAACTACTTAAACTAAGTTAAACTAACCTAAGGACAACACACACACATGCATGCCCGAGGGAGGATTCGCGCGATCCGCAAGGCCGTGCGATCCGCAACGTAACACTCCAGATTGCTCGGCTACTCCCGCGGGGCTGACAGTTACACACAACACAGAGAAGTATACATGTAGGCCTAATATATAAAGGGTAAAGTTTGTACCGAAAAACTCGGGAAGATGTCACTGATTATTAAACGACACTCCGACGAAATTCGGTAGGATATAGGCTGTAATTTTTTTTAAATAGAAAAGGTTTTCGGAAATTCGCACAATAAATTTCGAAGACTCGTACAGAAGAGTGAGTACATATTTTGATAAGGACCTCACGTTTGGATATGCCATTCAGCTTTTCTTCATCACTATGAAATAAATCAATTCTTCTGCAAACTGTTCTCTTTCCATATTTTGGAAGGAGGTAGCATGGACCAAAACAACAGAAAAAATATACTGAACATGGACTTTACAACGAATACCTGAAGAGCTATGAGCACTGGACCAGTAGAAGTGTAAGAGAGGCGTTTGAAAAGTCAGTGCAAAGTCCGAAAGATGGCACCACCAGCGCATATCGAGGTCATGTTTAGTTAGTAGCATCTTTGGAAAGAACGCACACCACGTTTCAGCGATATCGGTCTATTTCTTTGTGTTTGGCATTCGTGTGAATCAAGGAAGTCGAGTGATTGTCAAAGAATGGACGAAAAAGAATTTCGAGTGGTGATTAAACATTACTTTATGAAATGCAAAACGCCTCAGAAGGCTAAAGAGAAGCTTGATAAACATTATGGTGACTATGCACCTTCGATTAAAACAGTTTATAAGTGGCTTCAAAATTTTCAGGGTGGCCATATAGGTACAAGTGACGCTGAACGTACTGGATGCCTTGTGGAGGATACGATTCCAGAAATCATTGTAAGATCCACGATATTGTGAAGGATGACAGATGAGTTAAGGTGCGTGAGATTGCCAGCGCTCTGGGCATCTCGAATGAATGGATACATGATATTTTGTATAAACGTTTGGACATGAGAAAGCTATCCGCAAGATGGGTGCCGCAATTGCTCATGCTTGACCAAAAATGGAATCGTGTGAAGTGTTGCAACGAAGGTTTGCAGCTGTCCAGGAAGAATCTGCAGAACTTTAAGCATCGTTTTGTTACTGCGGATGAAAAACGGATACATTACTCTACTCCCGAGACCAAATAACAATCTAAAAAATGGGTTACCAAGGGAGAATCTGCACGAAAAAAGGCGAAGATTGGTCCTTCGGTCGGAAAGGTTACGGCAACGGTCTTTTGAGATTCGTAAGGGGTAATCCTCATCTACTATTTGTAACAGGGTAAATCTATTACAGGTGCATGTTCTTCATCGTTATTGCACCGTTTGAAAACCGAGCAACAAGAAAAACGTCGGCTATTGGCCCACAAAAGAAATTCCTTTTCCATTATGATAATGCACCAGCACACACCTCAACAGTTGTGGTCGCAAAATTATTGGAAATAGGATTCCAACTCGTTTCACATCCCCTCTCTTCTCCAGACTTGACTCCCTCGGACTACTATTTGAGCCCCAATGCTAAAAAATGGCTAATGGTACGAAGATTTCATTCAAACGAGGAGGTGATTGCAGAAATTAATAGCTATTTTGCAGATTTGGGAAATTCCTATTATTCGGAAGGGATCAACAAATTAGAACAGCGTTGGACGAAGAGTATAAGTCGAAAAGGAGACTATGTCGAAAAATAAAAATGGTTTTCCCCAAACACGTAAATAGTTTTCATTTTTACACGAACTTTTCATACGCCCCTCGTAAACAGTAGACAACCGAGTATGAAGACATGCTCATAGCTCTAAGTTGTGCATTTTAGAGCCCAGTTCTACAGAGCACCGATCGGCAAAACAACATCTATGTACAAGAGCTGCAACAGGCATTGAAGGTGACGGTGGATTGAAGTTCTTCTGTGAGGAAATTACATATTTCACAAACCATAACATAACAGGATCTTAATTTACTGTCACCTTCACTGTTCGTTCCTAGTTGTTTTCATTGGTTTACCCAGAAATGGTTAAGGAAAGGGCATAACTTTATTGGAATTTTTTGTCCAGAATCACCTGTAGTATCACCCTTCACGGCGTGTATCGTTGTTCCTGACTCACCCTGCAAGTGAAGTCCAACCCAGTCGGTGGTCCTTCCAACAGTGCGGCTCCACAGCAAACTCGAACTCTGACGAAAATCGGTGAAACGCCGTGAGTACTGAGTGATAATGGGCAGAACACTACGTCAATAGAGTGTGGTTAAGTTGGAAATTAGGGTCTGGCTGGATACACTCTAGGATAGTGGGTGCAGATGAGACCACTTTGAACAGATGGTGCAGTGGTCAGCGTGACGGTCTAGTAAATCAGGGAATTTGGATTCGAAACGCAGCCTACCACAAATGTCCACTTCTCCTCATTTATTTAATTCGAAACGCAGTAGCTGCTAAAGGCCGAGTTAATAATTAGGTTGAAAATGCATGCAAATTGTTTGAATTTCAAATCTTTTCTGAACACTGTTATAGAATCGAAATTCGCTGGAACTGTGAAATCCAATACCAAGCACGATTGGGAACGTAGACAATAAATGGAAATTAATTATCTGCAAGTAGCGTTAAGACCTTGTGTAGGAAGTTATTTGAAAAGAAAAAGTAACTTTTATAATTAAAAACATATATTTTCCTCAACAACAATTCCAAAATTTCGACATTCTGGAGGTTTTTTTTTTTTTTTTTTTTTTAAATTCGAATTTGGCAAGCATAATTTACTTGATTTGAAAAACACTTTCCTATTTCATCAGTGTAAACTGTAGCCTATAGTCGCGAGTTACAACGAATTGTGCCGTCCCTCTTTTTCCAAGTTTAGGAAAAGTGATAAAATTGCGTCTGATCGGTCTTGACTCCATCGGCCATCTGCCAATACGAACTTTGCATTCTTCATTCGCAAATAACGCAACAATGTCTAGAATGAGAGCACAAATTGAAAAAACAGCAAACAGTTGAAACAGTCAAGCAGAAACCAATTTTATCTCTATATATAAAAGGCAATGTCCCGACTGACTGATGATTGACTGACTCATCATCGCCCAGCCCAAACCACTGAAGATAGAATCTTGAAATTTGTAGAGGGTGTTGATCTTAATCTATAGGCGTCATTTAAGAAGTGATTTTTCGATATTCCGTCTGTAAGGGGGGGGGGAATAGGGGATGAAACGTTTTTTGAAAATACGTTGCTATTTAGGCAATTTTGAAGCTACAACTACAAATTTTCGGATTTTAATTCAGGGTTCGAATTTAAAAGACACGTGTTTTTATTATTTTTTTTTTTAATTCAACCAATAAGGGGGTAAACTAGAGGACGAAAAAAATTTATTTCCAAAAATATGTTGCTGTTAACTCAAATTTTAAGCTACAACTACGAAACTTCGGATATGGAATCTTGGTCAGGATTAAAAAAACACGAGCTTCAGTATTTTTGTAAATTCAATAAGTAAGAGGTTAAAATAGGGTATGAAACGTTGTTTTTGAAAACACGTTGCTATTAAGACAATTTTGAAGCTAGAGCTGCACAAATTGATATTCGTATTGTTGGTTAGAATTTAAAAAATACGTGTTTCGGTATTTTTGGAAATTCAACCATAAAGTGGGTTAAATTGGAAAGGGGATGTTTTTCGAAAATCTATTGCTATTTAGGCAATTTTGAAGTTAGAACTACAAATTTTCAGGTTTGGATTTGGGGTCCGAATTTAACAGACACGTGTTTCGGTATTTTTGGAAATTCGACCAATAAGGGGGTGAAATACGGAATTCAGAAATTGATTTTCAAAAACACTGTTGCTGTTAACTCAAATTTCAAGCCATAACTATGAAAGTTAGGAAATTGGACTCTTGATCACGATTAAAAAGACACCAGTTTCGGTATTTTTGAAAATTCAACAACTAAGGGGGTAAAGTAGGGGATCAAAAATTCTTTTCGAAAACACGTTATTGTCAAGAGAATTTTGTAGCTAGAGCTGCAAAAATTGATATTTTTATTGTTCGTTAGAGTTTAAAAAATACGAGTATCGGTATATTTGGAAATTCAACCATCAAGGGGGTTAAATTAGAGAGTGGGTTGTTTTTCGAAAATCTTTTGCTATTAGGGCAATTTTGAAGCTACAGCCACATAAATTGTTATGTTTTCTTGGTCAGAATTAAAAAGATATGTGTCTCGGTATTTTCAGAAATTTAATCATCTAGGGGTGAAGTAGGGGCTGAAACTATTTTTTTTTAATACGTTGCCACTAAGCCAATTTTGAACCCAGAACTACAAAAAATGATATTTGCATACTTGGTTGGAATTTAAAAGACACATGTTGGGATATTTTTCGAAATTCAACTATTAAGGGGTGCCATAGGGGGTTAAAAATAGTAAAATAAAATTTTCAAATGTTTGTAAATCTTAAGAGACTTAACAACGGGGTCATCAGTCCCTAAGGCTTACAAACTAATTAAACTAACTTAGACTAAATTGCAGAACGACATGTTGACCATAGCTGTTTATTAATTCTTAATGCTACCAGTTTCGGTTATTTACCATTGTCAAGCGTTAGCAGAGATTAGCAATTGACAATGGTAAATAACCGAAACCGGTAGCATTGAGAATTAATAAACAGCTATGGTCAACATGTCGTTCTGCAATTATCTGAAAGCTGTTATGCCCCATCTATTCACCTTTATTAACTTAGACTAAGTTATGCTAAGGACACCCCATGCCCCAGTGGTGAATCGAAACCCCGGCGAGGAACAGCAGCGCGCACTGCAGCATGGCGCCTCAATACGCACGGACATTCTGCCGCGGCTACAAGTAGTATCACAACATTTCATTATGATAGTCTTTAAGCTGTATATATGAAAATTTCTATTAAGAAAGAGAAACAACTGGTGCAGACCAACCTGCCTACGTATGCGAAGCAGCGGGCGTATGCCAGTATTCTTAATGAAGTTATCGGAGTGCTGTAAGAAGAAATATTCTGAAGAAACGTGTTGATCATTCATACTACCGAAATAATTCTGTCATTATTGTGCAATGTACTGAAAACAGATTCATTCGTGTGGTAACCTTGAAGTCGTCTGATTTCTTGACTTAAATTATGAGCATTAAGGAGGCGTAGGTGGCAACATGGATGGTTGACTGCTCCCGAGACAAGTACCCGAGCCCACGACATTTCCCGAGTGCCATCTTCGAGCCCTTTGTTCCAGACGCATCCCTGGTTTTCGGATGTGGGTTGTTCGAAGCACCGACAGCATCTGCCAAAGTGACGAAACCTCCACAAAAAACTGCAAGCAGCGAGGATTTTTTTTACATCGCGGCACGCTCGGGACTGGTATCCCGTCGTGGATAAAGGCATACGGAGTGGAGAAGAGGACGGGTGTCGACGTCTGTAATTTTTAGGGGAGTGACCGTGAATGCGGGTCTTAAGAGGACAGTGAGAAGAGAGAGGACTTTCAGGTGTCGGAAACGAGAAGTCTGCGCGGCCGCTACGGTCGGGGGTTCGAATCCCCCTCGGGCAGGGATATTTGTGCCGTCCTTAGGATTAGCTAGTTCATAAGTAGTTTGTAAGTTTAGGGACTGATGACCCCATAGTTAAGTCCCATAAGCTTAACAAACATTTGAACTTGGCAGGGAGGAGCAATTCGGGTCCCGTCGGGGTAGGGAGTAAACGTGCGGGGCAGAAGAAGGGTATTCGTGAAGTGGACAGAGTGCAGTGCGAGAACACTGCACCAGTGCCGGAGACAGCAGCTACTTGCGAAAAACTAGGAAAGAGCGCCGACAATTGTTTTCCCGGAGGTCCTGGCGGGGACACGTTTGCAGAAAGATTCCGATAAGCCCTCGAGGGGTCCAAAGTGAGATCTCGGAGCACCGCTCGACCGAGCGGCAGGAAGGCATCGCTCGCCGCGGTGGAGTAGCCGAGCGGTCTAAAGCGTCTCGCTGCGGAGCGTGCGGTTGCTTGCCGTGGAGGTTCGAGTCCTCCCTGGGGCATGGGTGTGTGTGTTTGTCCGTAGGTTAGTTTACCTAGGTATAAGTAGTTTGTAAGCTACGGAATGACGACCACGCAGTTTGGTCCGATAGATTTACAGACATTTTGAGCATCGCTCCGACGCCGTGGCAGGGTGTCGCGTACGGGGCGGGCTAATTTATATTTTCTGATGAAGACAATCATAGTTATTGCCGAAACCAGGTTAAATAATTGTATCTTCGCGACCGAGGGCTGCATTTTTATCCTTTGTTAGCTTTCATAGTCAGCGACCTCATAAACACCACGATGGCCACTCTCAAAACAAACAAAAAACTGTCTTCGGCGTCCGTCCTTCGCCTTGCCAGACCCGCCACCACCACAATAGACGTCAGGGGCTGATGCATTCCTCTGGGAAAAAAGTGTATATTTCCGGTGAAAATCTTTGGAACAGCTGTTCTTTTTTCTGTAATTGGTGCAACCTCGATCACAACACATTCTTATGGCACCTACCTCAGATTTAGATATAAGTCGACGCAGTGGCTAGGCCTTCAAAAACTGAACACAGATCAATCGAGAAAACTGGTAGAACTTATGTGGAACTATGGAAAAAAATAAGCAAAATATAAAAACTGAACGATCCACGTAAGAGACATGCAACGTAGTGCACACTGTGAATTTAGGAGCGCCATGGCCCTATTGGCTAGCGTGAGGTGCTGTGGAGCGAGAGATCCTAGGTTCAAACCTTCCCTTGAACGAAACTTTTTTATCTTATTTTTGCAAAATTATAAATTGTCCGTCCGTTCATTGACGTCTCCGTTCGCTGTAATTAGTTAAGTGTCTGTGTTTTGCGACCACACCGCAAAACCGTGCGATTAGCGGAAGAAAGGAAATGCCTCTCCAATAGGAACCTGAAAGATTTGATCGCAAGGTGATAGGGCAACCGATTGCTCCACAGGAAAAGACATCGGATGTATTCTATACGACACTGGTGACGGTATGTGCTTCATATGACAAAAATCTCTTATCGCCCCACCTAGCTTGTACACATGGTGAGTGGGTAAAGAGATTCTTCATTGCCCGGTTTAGGTTTCCCACTCCCAAAAAAGTGATGAAAGCATAAGAGTTTGTCACATAAACTGCAACAAATGAATGCAACAGTTTCACAGTCGCACAGTTTTACCTGTGCACTATCAAAACACATGTTTTTAACGTTTTCGAATTTTTCTGTGTTTAGAATGTCAAATCCTGCATATGTCCAAACAAATCTGAATATGTCCTCGAATTTCGGAGAGCGAAGTCGATCATGTGTGAGAGCCTGAACTTTGATAACAGACACATGATCACGTAAATAATATTGCTCTGTGTACCTGTGCAGCTTTGCAAAAACATAGAATCTTTTCCCAAAGTATTTCACTTGCCGAAAACCAAAAATCTAAAGGTTGCACAAGAGGTGTACAACCTGGAGGAATGGTAGTCACGTCTACTCCCACACTAAAAGTGTTCAATGCCTGATTCTTCTATCCTGTATAGCTGTCAAGGAGTAAGGCAAAATCTTTGTCAGCATAAGGAGCAATCACATGTGTGTTTAGGCGTAGCGTCCCCATACTACGGCGCAGTTACCACGCATCGGACGATCAGATAATAATTGCAAGAAAATGAAAAAAATAAAATGTATGGTGGTGGGAAGACTGGAACTCACGACGTGCTCGACGTTGCTTATCTTCCGCGTGGACTGCTCAGTTTTTATATTTTGCTTTTTTTTTTTTTAATAGTTCCACACAACTTCTTCCTATTTTCTCGATTGATCTGTGACAGTTTTACAAGGCCTATCCACTGCGTCAACTTATAACTAAATCCGAGGGGGTCGCGATGGGGCGGTTCAGCAGCTAATTCGGAAATCGCTACATATTTGAAAATAAACAGCCAATAATATTTTTGAAGGGAATGTTAGACATTTGACTGTCAATAGTTATATTTTAATTCATAATCATGATTTTGGATTTTGTTACTGAAAATGGTAATGCTACTTCTTGTGAATGAAATCAAAACATCGTCATACCAGAATATTCAGCATCTGTGGCACTGACACAGTACGTTTTCGAGTTGTCCTTAGTTATGGAACTTGACAACCGGTTTTATGAAAGTACATGAACGGTGATCTGATGTCACACTATGTTAAATTGTTTTGGTGACATGTGAATTTGCTTATATGATCGAAATCATAATTGTGAATCAAACAATAATTAATGACAGTCTAATGCCCTTGAAAAAAAATGTGATCGTGATCCCCACAATTTACAGATTCATTAATAAAGCCACATTATTCGCTAGTCATGACTTACGAGAACATAAATGTCGATGGCACTCATTTCAGTTATAATAATTAAAGCAGTTTGTTTAAGTTATTGTCTAATTTCACACTTGCATATTGGAATATGTTCATATACAAGCAGCCAACTATTTGTGAAAAGTTAGAATATAAATATCACTGGCAAGTTACTCGTTTAAGGTTATTTTCATAATTAAAACCTTTTACTTGGGTTTCTACACAAGTACACACTCGGAAATCACGACATATTCGAAATAGTCAGCCAACTAGGTCTATGTGAGAAGGACGATTATAAATATAATTCAGTCACAGCAATTTAAACTTCCCTTTTAGGTTCCTGCACATTTTCACTCTCATGTATCTTAACAAATACGGACAAAAGTACCAAATATTGTAAAATAGTCTTACAATAAATTAATATTCTCATCCTCTATTCTGTTACAAATATAAAAAATGAAAAAATTTCTTTAACAGGATTCGAACCCAAAAAGTTTGTTTTCCCAACTATCACAGCCTTCCATTCTAAGCACAAGACCAGAATGGTAGAACTATTGCAAGAACTACTTTCAAAAGTGATATACATTCTGCTTAGCCCTAAATAGTTCTTTCATAGTTTATTCATATTTTCTTGTAATTGACAATTAATGTACCAAAGCGAAGTGTTAATGACAAATCTGTAATTTACTATTTCCGTTAAAACAGTATATTTTCATGATTTACATTTCAACGGGTCGTCTGCAAAGTTATCGAAGAGCAAAGGCCAACAGCGGAAATATACTCCTCTTTCTGAGAGGAATGCATCAGCCACTAACGTCTTGTTGTTGTTGGGTTTTGGAAGGGACTAAACAGCGACGGTTACGTCTACTGACCGCCACTGCCTCTGTCTAATAAAGTCTTTGGGCGGGTGCCGGCCCACTGATATACCGCCCCGTGCCTTACGCACGGCCCTGCTTGTACGTGCAATAAAATTTGTATCCAAAATATCTACTGTCGTTATGTTCAAATCATCTTAAATCCTTCTTTCTAGTTGCAGTTTTTTTTTGCACCTTACAAGATGAAAAAAGCGTTACAGAAAAGTGCTTCCCGATGAGAGGGTCTGTCTTCATGTGTCAATTAGGCTTAACTCTATAAATTTTCATTAGTTTCTAGTAAACTTGCTATTCCGTTGCAGGGTCGTAGCAGAAACTGTACGACTAGTAGTAATATCTACAGCTATAAGGAGAGGTTTTCTCGTGACTTAAACTAAATTGGATGATATAGTCTTTTCCATTGTCAAACGTTTTTGCTTTATAATGCTGAAACAGAAAAATATTAACGAACTGCACCGCACTCGCTCATGAGAAAAACAGACACTTGGAGCAATGTCGTCCTTATCACGACAACCCTTTCGTGCCTGATTACTCAGTACGTTCTAACAGTCTAGCCTCCATCAGCGTATCACTTCACTTTTCTTCCCTTTATTTTTCGTTCTAGCCATAGGGAAGACGCGTGTTTTTTTTACACCTACCAGTTTAAAATAATAATAATAATAATTCCCTGTCTTCAACCTTGAAGAAGAAAAAGTCTAACTGTACGAACTATTGTAATTGTTCTTAGTCTTGCCAGACGGTTGGCATTCGTCTGGATTCTTCCGACATTTCATATAATATCCACAATCAAGGCAAAATTCTTCTGGTTAAGTTCTGTATAAGAAATTATATTATAATTTTCTGATGCTAGTCAATAGTGTGTGTATAAGCTGGAAATTTAGGTCTGACATTTACTTACTAAGGTAGTTAGTGGAGTTGTGACCACTGTATACAGATGCTGTAATGGTCAGCGCGACTGCCTTGTAATCAGTAAATTTTGGTTCGAAACGCGGCTAGCTCAAATGTTCATGTTGCCCCATGTCTTTAAAACAAATCCCAGTGGCAGCTAAAGTCGAAAATACCTTTGTGTCTTGCTTCAATAAAGGTCAAGTTCATCATTACATTGAAATGCAAACGTAGGCTTCCGCGGCTGTTGTCACTATCAATAAAATCCTTGCGGATATGTGTCAGACCCTGATGAAGGCCGCCTGCAACAATGGCCGAAACGTCGGTAGAGTTTATAAAATGACGACGCGGTCTCATACCCGGAAGGATTTTATTGGTATTATGTTGAAACTTGATGCATATTGTTTGACTTTTTAAACTTTTCTGAATACTGTTATAGGATCCTAATTGGCTGGCTCTATAAAATCCACAACCATGTACGAGTGGGAAAGAAGAAATTAAATGCAAATAAATTATCTGCCAGCATTGCTGATATTTTCTGTAGGAAGTTGATTTGCAAAGAAAAAGGAACATTTTAATTTATAAAATTTATGACTCACGACATTCTCTCTTCTCTCTTTCTCTTTGGCCATGTTTCCGCACATGCTTTGTTAAATCCGGATTTGGAGTGTTAATATTTACAGAGCGGCCGAATGCCCTCCCTTTCGCCACCCCATGTCCCTCGGGAGGAAATGTGTACCCCAAATGTTATATGTGCGAAAGTGTAAAGTGTTACGAAATGTTTGAAAATTGCGTAACTGAGGCGGGATTGGAGAGCAGCACGGTCTTCACCTAGAGCGATGTGGAAAACCCCCTAAAAACCACATCCAAGCTGCCCGGTACTCCGAACCCCTTCGTTAACCCGCCGGGCGGATTCGAACCGGGGCCAGTACACCTCTCCGACTCAGAAAACGGCGGGTTAGACCACACGGCTAACCGATCGGATCTTATTTCTCACGACATTAATTCCAAATTTCCGGCAGATATTTTACTCTCCAATCTGCCAATTCTTAACTCCACTGAACACTTCCTATTACGTCAGTTATAGCATATAATCGCGACTTAAGACATATTAAAACGCGCCTCCTTTCCCAAGACTAGGAAAAGTAATGAATTTGCGTCTGATCGGTCTTGACTCTACCGGCCAACTGCCATCACCAGCTCTGAATTTTTCATCTGTAGAAAAGCACCAATCTGCGGAGCGCGGGGATGCTCGCCGTCGGAGGTTCGAGTCCTCCCTGGGGCATGGGTATGTGTGTTGTGCGTAGGTTAGTTTACCTTAGTTCAAGTAGTTTGTAAGCTACGGACTGATGACCAAACAGTTTGGTCCGATAGATTTACAAAGATTTGAACATTTGAAAAGCACCAATGGTTAGAATGATTCTCCTAAAAACAAGTAATTGAATAGCTTTCATAGTTACCGATCATACAAACACCACAATGGCTACTCTCAAAACAGGGAAACGACTTGTCACAGAATTCCTCTCGGGGCTTCTGCCTCTTGCCGGACCACCCCCCCCCCCCCCCTGCTCTGTCTGGCGCCGCCCCGTTGACGTAAAGCCCTTTTTAAACGATGAACGAAAGTGAACAAGATAGATAATTACTGAAGCACTACTAGCGTACTATTCCTAACTATAAATTCATGCAAAATTTTGTGGTAGCTTCGTTAGACGATAAATGTAATCAAGCAGTTAACCATGCAATGAACGCTACTAGCGCGTTTTGCGAGTCTAGTTTGTTGGTGTTTTTCGGGGCTGTAAACCAGTGGTGCGTCTTCTGGATACGAAAGGCCAATTCCGGCTGTCCGTCACGTCAACGTCACGTCACGGCACCATCACATCTAATTGAATTCACAGTTCGTCACGTCAATTTGTTTATCCCAATAACCTATGTTAAAAGTGAGTTTATGACTGGCAATCTGTTATGTAGAAAGTCCTAGTTTCATACTGGAATTAAGGAAACAACAACTATAAAAGTTATTGACGCCCAAAGAAAACTTTACAATGTATGTTTTTGGTCAACTTACTGTGGTAAAGTGCTGAGAAGAGAAACAACATTTCAAAACATGGACATCTATTTTCCAGCGAAAAAAATAAACATATAAACACATCAAACAACATTCATAAGCGCATAAATAGAGCTTGTTTACTTTATCCACTACGATATGCCCTCTGACATTGTTAATACCGTCGTGCACGACTGAATTTTTTCCCCTTCATTTGGACTGACGTTTCATTTAAAATGTTATTTAATGAAAATTGCGTCATCAAAATACAATCTTATTCAAATAAACAATTGGTTTCAGTCTTTTCTCTTACAATATTGCGAAACATAAACCAATTTTCGCTTTCAGGTATACAAAATTGATTTTAGGAGGACACTCAATTGAGAAAAATGTTTAAGTCGTCATGGAACATTTGCAGTTTACCGCTAAACGAAAGTATAATAAAAAATAGAGATTAATAAGGCACATTTGCATGCAAACCGTGTAATCGTCGACTACAACATGAAAATCGCGCGACGAAAATAGGTTAACTTCCGATGTTAGCAGACGATCGTTCCTAAACATCCTTCTGGAGGAAGATTAACGTGACGTTGACGTGAGGTGATGGTCCGGTGACGGACAGTGTTACTAGCTGGGGCATGCGCGATCATACTAGTGAAGCGATCGAAACAACAAGACGGTCGCCATTAATGCAACTTGTTATCAATCTATTACAAGTTCGTTCATCGTTTTAAAACGGGCTTAACGCTCCCTGGGGTCGCACGCCCAACACGTGCCTTGCGCCGGCCCTGTATTGCCCCACCTGCTCACACTATCTGAACACAAAACTGCTTGAGTAATTAGTTTGGGCAGCGCGGGAGCAGCCGAGCGATCTGGAGCGCCTTGTTACGGATCGTGCGGCCTTCTGCGACGGAGTTCGAATCCTCCCTCGGGCATGGATGTTTGTGTTTTCTTTAGTATAAGTTAGTTCATAAGTAGGTTGCAAGTTTAGGGACTGATGACCACACAGTTAAGTCCCATAAGTTTTATAAACATTTAACATTTTCAATTTGTTTGGTAGAGGAAACACAATTCAGCGCCAACCACCTCTGCAGCAACTTTCTGTTATTACCACTATATCGATTGTTTTATTATTTTTTTTTATTTTTTTTATTTTTTTTATTTTTTTATTTTTATTTTTTTTTTTTTTAAGTACACGCAGGAGGACCGCACAGATATTCAAAAATTTTATCAACGCACTAGCTTCCAAATGGAGGTATAGTAATAGGTAGAGAAACAGGTAAGAGAGCTAAATACAAAAGAGTCTCCTGGTCCAGATGGAATACCAGTTCGGTTTTACAAAGAATATTCTTCGGCATTGTGGCTCCTTACTTAGCTTTGTGTTTTTCTCGATTTCAAAAAGGCATTTGACGCCGTGACACACTGCAAACTGCTAAAAAAGATACGAGCATGTGGAATAGGTTCACAGATTTGTGACCGGCTGGAAAACTTCCTAAGTAACAGAACGCAGTACGTTTTTCTCGACGACGAGTCTTCATCAGAGACGTGTGTATCGTCAGGCGTGCCCCAGGGGACTGTAATAAGACCACTATTATTTTCTATTTGTATAAATGATCTGATGGACAGGGTAACTTGTAATTTGCGGCTGTTTGCTGGTGATGCTGTGGCGAATGGGAGGCTATCGTCTTTAATTGACTGTAATAGCATACAGAATGACTTTGACAAAATTTCTAGTTGGTGTGAAGAATGGCATCTAGCTCTAAATGTAGAAAAATGTAAGGTGATGCCCATGAGTAGGAAAAACAATCCCATAATGTTCGAATACAGCATTAGTAGTGAGCTTCTTGCATTCGCTTCGTTCAAATATCTAGGCGTAACATTGAAGAGCGATATGAAATGGAACGAACATGTAAGGACAGTTATGAGTAAGGCGGACAGCGGACTTCGGTTTAATGGGAGAATTTTGGGAAGATGTATTTCATCTGCAAAGGAGACCGCGTATAAAACGCTTGTACGACCACGTCTTGAGTATTGCTCAAGTGTTTGGGACCCGCAGCAGATCGGATTAAAGGAAGACATGGAATCAGTTCTGAGGCGAGAAGCTAGGTTCGTTGCTGGTAGGTTCGACCAATGCACGAGTGTCACGAAAATGCTCCGGGAACTCAAATGGGGATCGCTGGAGGAAAGACGACGTTATTTCCCAGAAATTCTGTTGAGGAAATTTAGAGGGCCGTAATTTGAAGCTGAGTGTAGAATGATCTTCCTGCCGCGTACTTACATTCGCTTAATGTTCACAAAGAGAAGATAAGAAAAATTCGGGCTCGTACGGAGGTATATGGACATTCTTTTTCCATCATTCTGTTTGGGTGTGGAATAGCCGGCCGCGGTGGCCGAGGAGACTGAGGCGCTTCAGTCACGGTCTGCACGGCCACTACGGTCGGGGGTTCGAATCCCCCCTCGGGCATGGATATTTGTGCCGTCCTAGTTCGTAAGTAGTTCATAAGTAGTTCGTAAGTTTAGGGACTGATGACCCCGTAGTTAAGTCCCATAGACTGTACAAACATTTGATTTGGAATGGAATAGGAAAGGAAATGCCTAGTAGTGCTAAAGTGTACCCTCCGCCATGTTCTTTACGGTGGATTGCGGAGTATATATGTAGATGTAGAACTGTCACGTCCACAAGTCATGTAACTCATCGGCATCTACGAGTACCCACCAAGCCCGAGCCCAAGAAATTTACAAATCAGAAAAATATGCAGTGAAATATATTAAGATCGTAAAGGAACCCTTCAGTTCCACTGCAATGGTAAGTTGTGTGTTTTTATTTTTTTCGAAAACCGTACCTTGGCGGATCACAAACGAACGCCTCTCCACGAAGGGATTCCCATGAGTTGGCCGCCAGAAAGGCTGCGGGTGCTGATTCACCATACAAACATCTATCCTAACCGTACTGCAGCGCGATGACCGCTCTCTCTCAAACACACAATTAGGCAGACTCATACATTTCTAGCTGATTCACTCTCTGGAATGCAGCGCTGATCGGCGCGCGTCCATGCTATACTTTGAGTAGAACTACGAATTTTCAATTATTACACCACAACGCCATATCCTGTAACAGATACTATACTGTAGAGTTCCGACAGTAACACCGCAACATCACACATCATTAAAAAAAAGTATTTAAAAAAATCAAATGTTTGTACAGCTTATGGGACTTAACTGTGGGGTCATCAGTCCCTAAAGTTACAAACTACTTATGAACTACTTACGAACTAGAACGGCACAAATATCCATGCCCGAGGGGGGATTCGAACACCCGACCGTAGGGGCCGTGCAGACCGTGACTGGAGCGCCTCAGTCCCCTCGGCCACCGCGACCGGCAAAGTATCAACAACTCTTCGAAAGTTTACTATAGCTAACGAATACCATAATGTTGGAATACAACATTAGATGATTAGAATGGCAGGCGTGAGAACAGGGCGTCAAGGTCACGTGCCCTACCTGCTGCTAGCAGGGGCTGAGGACTGCGATTCGCCGCCTCGCAGCAAATGCCATATGAGTGCCGTTAGCTGTGCGGTAGGAAAGAGCCAGCTGAATCTTCAGCGTGTCCGTTCGACTTCATGTGACCCGTTTGATTGCAGTGTGTTGGGTGTTTCGGACAGGAACTCTGCCGTGTTTTTGACAGTTAAAATACAGGAACAAAGGCCTTCTTCTTATGGTACTCCTCCCGTTGATGTACGTAAAGGGCGGAAAGACATTCGTAAACAGTAAAAAATCGTCACATCGAATGTATTCAAGTTGTTTACTGATCTGAACAACATTCAAGTTGCCAGGGATAATATAAATTTTGCGCAAATTCATAAACTGACACCAAAAGCGTGTGGTAGTTCCAAGACGACTGTAGACCGCGTTAGCAAGTCAGTAGCTTCGGCAGAATTTCCGGTTGTTGACACGTGTTTTGATACAAACGAGAACGGAAATGTACAGAATTTGACGATTTCAACACAGAGTTCGTGTGCAGAACTGTTCTAGGTTACTATGACAGAGGAGAGCATCCAACGCCTAAAAAAAATTCTTGGTGATCGCCGTTCTTTGTCTTCTCCGCTCCCTTGGTTTCATATTCAGGAAATTTTTAATGAAACGGAGACATTGTCGCATTTCAATTACAGATGACAAATTGCGAACGTTTCCCTTGCCGTAGATGTCTAATAAATTTGTAACAAGTGGTGGCGATTAGCTTCTTCGACAAGAACTGACAATTAAATTACACCTTCAATTCTGCATTTATTAATAACAGTTTTTCATAATAGCCTTTATCGAATTTCATGACATTCGGGTATAATCTTACTGCATTGGGTTTACATTACATTTTAGAAATTTCTCCTTTTTCATAGAAAGCTGTACTGACTGCTTTGTAGTGAGTGTAATGAGCGTAATGCTGTTCATGAGATAAAAACAAAATCTTGTGGTGCTTCTGGATCGACTGTATACAATACAGTAACACCGAAACAATCTCTAGCACTTGTTCTGATTCCGCATGAAAAGCAAAGAAAAATGTAAATCTACGGTATTTGACGATCTTATCAAAAAGCAAGAATAGTATCCGAAGACTAGAGAAATACACGGTAATCACTGACCGCAAAGTAACAATTGTTGGTTATTATGACAGAGGAGAGTATCCAACGGCTAAGAAAATACTTCGTGATCTGTGAGAATAATAAGTATTCTATCACACACACCTTGATTCGGTGTCTTATTGATTCTGTAATGTCCGCCTCCGCAGCTCAGCGGTAGCGTCGCTGACTACCACGCAGGAGGCCCGGGTTCGATTCCCGGCAGGGGACTGGATGTTGTGTGTTGTCCTAATCATCATCTCATAATCATTGACATATAAGTCGCCCACGCGGCATCAAATAAAAAGACTTACACTAAGGCAGCCGAACAATTCCGCAGGGGATCTAACGACCAAGAAAGCCATACGCTCATTTCATTTCCAGGACGTGTAATGATGGACGAAAATTTGTAATTTAATTCCGAGACATTGCGGTAGTAAGATCGAGGTTTTTGTGTACTAAACACGTTTTGCGTGATAAGAACAATGTGCTTGCAGTAAACTTCGGTTTCGGAAAACCTAACAAATATATTTTGCTCGATTTCAATGGTAGTATTGCCGTTACATGAAAATACAATTACTTCTGTATAGTGTCTATCGTCTGTTTGGGTGATCGGTCCAGTGACAAAGGATGTGCAACAGTGGCAAGTGATATGCTCTCATGAAACAGGGAACGTTTTGTCGTAGCAGGGCCGGATCTAGGACATTTGCAAAGGGGAGCAAGCTTAAATTTGCCGTCCCTTCTTTCACCCCCCCCCCCTGTAAGAATCGACTTTCTGACGCTAATTGGATTACATATTTCTAAATAAATCAAATGTTCAAATGTCTGTATAGCTTATGGAACGTAACTACGGGGTCATCAGTCCCTAAACTTACAAACTACTCATCAACTAGCTTATCCTAAGGAAGGCACAAATATCCATGCCCGAGGGGAGATTTGAACCCCCGACCGTCGTGGCCGAGCAGACCGTGACTGGAGCGCCTCAGTCCCCTCGGCCACCGCGGCCGGCTCTAAATAAATGTCACAATCTCCCAACATGAACTTATTTTATTGACTGAATTAAGATCAAAGGAAAACAGAACAATTTTAATATATACAAAAATATTACAAGATTACTCATCGTACAAAAATCAATTCAAAATTTCGCTTTTCGAGCTTTTTTGCTGCAAGACTGTTTTTGATATCATCATAGTTTAGAGAAGCAGCTCGTTTGTGCTCTATGGATATTATACTCAGATTTGTTAAGCAGTCGTACTCCTCAAGTGTATTTAATTAGTTTCAGCTTGCTGAAACTTCTTTCTCCAGACGAAACAGAAACTAGAATGGTAAGATATATTTTAACGCTGTAGTAAGGATAGGATACCCCTCTACCAATTTATTTTTATAAATTAAACTTAATGTTGATGATGCAGAGGAATCTTGCAAGGCTCTGTCTACCAGCGCATGTTGTCTGAAACTTGTCAACTTCAAGTTCTTCCTCGCCAAGATCTTCTGCCAGTTCCGCTGCTCTGGCCTTCAAGTCCTCCACTTCCATTTCTCGAATTTGCACATCAGACAGAAAACTAATTTTTGCGCCAATTTTCTCAAGTGCGGTAAACCTGGTACTTATTTTCTTTTTACCACCTCTTTATTTTTCCCATATAACATAGTGACTTTCCGTGACAAGATATAACACAATTTCAATCCAATACAACAAATACAATGCCAATTATGCTTTAAACACACAACGTACATACAGAAAAGAATTTCACACAAAATATACTTTTTTTCTTGATGATCGTATTTGTTATGCAGCCTGTTTAAATAAGATTCTTTTCTTGAACAAACCAAAAATTCAAAACGTCATGATGTTTAACCGATACCCAACCTTTCGAAAGCAATTTTCAGCATGTTTCCATACTGTTTTTTATAATCTCTGTAGTTTTTGCTTTTATGAAATTCACACATCATGTAAGCTCTGTCTATTATTCTTTATTTTTCTGTGAATGTTGGATACTTCATCTTCACAAAGCTCATCGGCCATTTTCTTCTTTCTTCGAATCCTTTTGCGGAGAATACCGTTAATACCTCATTATCTTCTGCTAGCACTTTGGCTTCAGAAATAGCTTCAGAGGTACAAGAATCCCAGGAAGTTTTGAGAAAGCCCAAAAGTCCTTGAATGTTTCGAACAGCTTTATCAATTGTAAAGTATTAAATTCGCAGAAACTGATTAACATGAGCAATTTATTTTAATATTGCATACCAGAAACAAGTTAAAGTAATGAATTTGAGTTATTCAAATTCACCTGTGCTACAAATATTACCTGGATATGAAATATGAATATTCATTTATCTGAAAAAGGAAATCTATGCAAATTAATAAACATTGTGCATTTACTTATGCAATAACGCAAACATCTCCCTCATTCTGGCTAATATCTAGTAGATTTTTAAAGTTTGATTAGCTGAAGTACCCGTGACATGGCAACACTGAAGTCAGCAACCAGGAATTTTAGTTTTATTAAATGATTTCGGAATTTCTTGCAGTCATTTTACTTTTAACAATTCTGTGTCGGTTAATTTTATTAAATTATACCAGAAAGATACATTCTGTAAAAAGAAAAAAAGAAAATAAATAAATAAATAAAGTAATAAAAAAAGTCGGTCAAAATTTGCCGCCCTCTAAATTCTGCCGCCCGGGGCAACTGCCCCCTTTGCCCCCCTCTAGATCCGGCCCTGGTCGTGGTAAAGCGAGGAGTCAGGCCAAAACTTCCGGCGGCGCTCGCGCACTACTGCGCACGTAGTGTCTCGGAAATAAACCGTCTCCACAAGTAACACGGTGTGGTAATGATGCCTGAGATGTTGCCAAAATTAATTTTGTAGTAATCTTAACAAATTTCTCCTGGAAGTTTATTCGATGTCCAACAGAACGCGAATTCACCAGCGACCACTTTTTTTCGCTACGCAGTTAGCTCAGTATCACGCCTCATATAGTATTTAATTTTTTTATTTGAGAATAATTTCATGCTTCCGTGACAAAACACTTTCATCAAAAAACTTTGCTGATATTCATGTATTTTGGGAAGATGTACTTCATCTGTAAAGGAGACGGCGTATAATACGTCTTCAGTATTGCTGAAGTGTTTGGAACCCGCAGCAGATCAGTTTAAAGGAAGACATATAAGTAGTTCAGAGGCGAGCAACTAGGTTCGTTACTGAATGTTGTTGTGTTCTTCATTCCGGAGACTGGTTTGATGCACCTCTCCACCCTACTCTATCCTGAGCAAGCCTCTTCATCTCCTCATAAGACCTGCAACCTACATCCATTTGAATCTGCTTACTGCATTCATCTCTTGGTCTCCCTCTGCGATTGTTACCCCACACACTTCCCTCCATTGCTAAATTTACGATTCCTTGATGTCTAAGAATGTGTCCTACCAATCGACCCCTTATTTTAGTCAAGGTATGCCAGAAATTCCTTTTCTCTCCAATTCAGTTCAGTACCTCTTCATTAGTTATGTGATCCATCCACCTTTCAGCATTCTTCTGTAACACCACATTTCAAAAGCCTCTATCCTTTTCCTGTCCACACTGTTTATCGTCCATGTTTCGCTCCCATACAAGGCTACACTCCACACAATGCCTTCAGAAAGGACTTCCTTACGCTTAAATCAATATTCGCCGTTAACAAATTTCTCTTTCTCAAGAACCAAACATTATCATAAATTGACTTAGCGAGTTGTTGTTGTTGTGGTCTTCAGTCCGGAAACTGGTTTGATGCAGCTCTCCACAATACCCTATCCTGAGCCAGCCTCTTCATCTCCACATAAGAACGGCAACCTACATCTGTCTGAATCTGCTTACTGTATCCATCTCTTCGTCTTACTCTGTGGTTTTTATCCCACACACTTCCCTCCAACGCTAAATTCACAATTCCTTGATGTCTAAGAATGTGCCCTACCAATCTATCCCTTCTTTTAGTCAAGGTATGCCAGAAATTCCTTTTCTCCCCAATTCTGTTCAGTACCTCCTCATTAGTTACGCGATCCACCCACCTAATCTTCAGCATTCTTTTGTAGCACCACATTTCAAACGCCTCTATCCTCTTTCTGTCCACACTGTTTATCGTCCATGTTTCACTCCCATACAAGGCAACACTCCATACAAATGCCTTCAGAAAGTACTTCCTTACGCTTAAATCAATATTCGCCGTTAACAAATTTCTCTTTTTCAAGAACGCCTTTCTACCCATTGCCATTCTGCATTTTATATCCTCTGTACTGCGACCATCATTTGTTATTTTACTGCCCAAGTAACAAAACTCCTCTACCTCCTTTATTGTTTCGTTTCCTAATCCCTTCAGTATCACCTGATTTTCTTACACTGCTCTCCATTACCCTAGTTTTACTCTTGTTAATGTTCATCTTATATGCACCTTTCAGCACACTGTCCATTCCGTTCAATTGCTCTTCCAGGTTCTTTGCTGTATCTGACAGAATTACTATGTCGTCGGCAAAACGCAATGTTTTTAATTCTTCCCTCTGAACTTTAATTCCTTCACCAAATCTCTCCTTGCTTTCCTTTATAGCTTGCTCAATGTACAAATTGAACAACATTGGAGAAAGGCTACAACCCTGTCTTACTCCCTTTCCAACCAATGCATCCCTTTCATGCCCTTCAACTCTGACAACCGCTGTCTGGTTTTTGTACAAGTTGTAAATAACCTTACGCTCCCTGTATTTTACTCCTGCTTGCTTCAGAACTTGAAAGAGTTTATTCCAATCAACATTGTCCAAAGCCTTCTCCAAATTTACAAAAGCTAGAAATGTAGGTTTGCCTTTTCTTAATCTATCTTCTAGGATAAGCCGTAAAGTGAGTATTGCCTCCCGTGTTCCTACATTTCTCCTGAACCCAAACTGATCTTCCCTGAGGTCGGCTTCTACCAGCTTTTCCATCCGTATATAATTCGTGTTAATATTTTGCAACCATGACTTATTAAACTGATGGTTCTGTAGTTTTCACACCTGTCTGCACCTGCTTTCTTTGGAATGGGGATTATAACATTTTTCTTCACCTGTCTCTGCATCTTACTGCGGCGTGGTCTACTTACGAAACTCCAATCGCCAACATTCTCTTCCGAATGCGAAAATATATTGTTGACTCTCACCTACATAGGTAGAAATGCTCATCAGAATAAAATACGAGAAATCAGAGCTCGAACTGAGACATTAAGGTGCTCTGCATCTTACACACCAGGTGAAACAATTTTGTGATGGCTGGTTCTCCCAGAGACTTCAGTAGCTCTGAGGGAATATCATCTATTCCAGGGGCCTTGTTTCGACTTAGGTCTTTCAGGGCTCTGTCAAATTCTTCTCTCAGTACAGTATCTCCTATTTCATCTTTATCTACATCCTCTTCCCTTCCTACAATAGTGTCTCGAAGTTCATTTCCTTTGTAGAGCCCCTCTATATACTCTTTCCACCTTTCAGCTTTCCCTTCTTTGCTGAGAACTGGTTTTCCAACATTGTCCTTGATATTCATTCAGTTGTTTTTCTTATCTCCAAATGTTTTTTTTTTTTTCCGGTAGGCTGTATCTATTTTTCCCCTATTTATACATTTTTATACATCCTTGCATTTGCCTTCTACCCACTCCTGCTTAGCCATTTTGCACTTCCTGTCAATCTCATTTCTTAGTCGTCTATACTCCATTTTGCCTGTTTCATTTACTGCATTTTTATATTTTCTCCTTTCGTCGATTAAATTTAGTATCTCCTGTGATATCCAGGGATTCTTTGTAGGTCTTGCCTTCCTACCTATTTTGTCCTCTGCTGCCTTCACTATTTCATCTCTCATTTTTAACCATTCCTCCTCAACTGTTTTATTTTCCCCTGTTTCTGTCAATTGTTGCCTGAAGCTCCCTCTGAAATTCTTACGAACTTCAGGTTCCTTTAATTTATCCAGGTCCCATCTCCTTATATTCCTACCTTTTTGTAGTTTTTTTCATTTTCAGCGTACAGTTCATAACCAACACGTTATGGTCAGAGTCTATATCTGCCCCTGGGTATGTCTTACACTTTAAAACCTGGTTCCGAAATCGATGTCTTACCGTTATAAAATCAATCTGGTATCACCCGGTGCCTCCTGGTCTCTTCCACATATACAACCTTCTTTTGTGATTCTTAAACCAGGTGTTTGTTATAACTAAATTATGTTCTGTGCTAAATTCTACCAGGCGGCTTCCTCTTTCATTCCTTTTGCCCAGACCATATTCACCTACTATCTTCCCTTCCCTTCTTTTTCCTACTACCGAATTCCAGTCCCCCATAACAATTAAGTTTTCCTCTCCCTTAACGGTCTGAATAATTTCCTTTAGCTCCTCATATATTTCTTCGATTTCCTCATCATCGGCAGAGCTAGTTGGTATATAAACCTGTACTACTGTTGTCGGTGTTGGCTTCGTATCTATCTTGACAATGATAATGCGATCACTGTGCTGGTCATAGTGGTTTACCCGCATTCCTATTTTCTTATTCATTATCAATCCTACTCCTGTGATACCCCCAACTGATTTTCTATTTATAATTCTGTACTCACTTGACCAGAAATCCTGTTAATCCTGCCACCGAACTTCACTAATCCCCACTATATCTAACTTCAACCTATCCATTTCCCTTTTTAAATTTTCTAAATTTCCTGCTCGATTAAGGGATCTAACATTCCACGCTCCGACCCGTAGAATGCCAGTATTGTCTTTCCTGATTATCACATCCTCCTGAGTAGTTCCCGCCCGGAGATCCGAATGGGGGACTATTTTACCTCCGGAATATTTTACCCGAGAGGTTCATACAGTAGAGCTGCAAGTCCCCGGGAAAATTAACGGCTGTAGTTTTCCCTAGCTTTCAGCCGTTCGCAGTAACTGTGTGACAAAGTCACATTAGCTGATGTTATAAGGTCAGCTCAGTCAATCATCCAGACTGTTGCCCCTGTAACTACTGAAAACGCTGCAGCCCCTCTTCAGGAACCACACGTTTGTCTGGCCTCTCCACAGATACCCCTCCGCTGTGGTTGCACCTACGGTACGGCTATCTGTATCGTTGAGGCACGCAAGCCACCCCACCTCGGCAATGTCTGTGGTTCATTGGAGTGAATAAAAAGCATACTGTAAAATAAAGTAATATACATAAGTTAGTTTATGGACTTGATACTAGTATTTACCTGAAAAAGGAAACTGTAAATTTATTTTCTTCTTGCTGAACAAGTCGATGACTTAGTCCTGGAAACCAGTGTTTTGCACTGTTTTCCTGTGAACGCTAAGAAGGCACGGGCTGGACAGACGGTCCTCGCCGGTGGTACTTCTCAGCCACGACTTCACTCTACACAGGGTGCTGAAGAAGGGTGCAAGTTGTGAGGGGTATGGTCAGGTAGAATACACGCATTCTTCTTAAGCTGTGTAGAACGTAATTTCTGCAAGAATATCATGGAGTCTTGTGTTTTCCAAACACTCCTTATTTGTCCAGACGTCATACTATAATATGGCTTCTGTATCCAAGTTACCGATTTGGTAAAAAATTTGCTAACTTTTTATATCTCTAATGAAACATCTTTTTCATTAAATTTGGGTGAAGAATCACACCTTTGAAAGATATGTCTTTGTCTTTTTGAAATCTTGTGATAAGTGACATGATTATGTAATCCATGTACGGATTGTAAATTGCCACTTTGAAATAGTCTTGGGGTGATGAGCAATTGACATCCATATTACATCTGAGGGCCTGCCTTCCAGCCAATGTTGAGATTTTTAAATCTATGTCACGTTTCCTACAATCTTTGTTCAAATTCTCGAAAATGTTTGTGAATTCTTCATCACTTCCTCTCTGCTTTCGAAAATTGACTGTCAAGTCACTGTTTACATATCTGTAAACTGAGTGGAGATCCATATCAGTACTTTGGAGTTTGTTCACAATTGATTCTAGATATGAAGAACATCTCGATATAATGTGAAGGCAAACAATGTAGTTGATGATGTTGCCCAATCAAACTGGCTGGCACGCGATGGAGTGTCTTGATTGTATTTACTGTTATATGCTAGATGATTAAGAATATCCTTTATTACCTAGAAGTTTTCTCTGAATATCCTGATTTTTATTTATGGGACTATCTAGTTTCACAGAACAGTGGAATGTTAGGCATTGTTTCCTTAAGCGATACACCACAGACTGTGGATACACTTTCTCTGTAGAACCTAATAACTTCTTTTATTGTTCTGACTGTGTTACGAATTTCCTGTACTCTGCGAAGATCATTGACTACTAAGTTCAGTGTGTGCGATACACCGTGGAAAAAGACAGGTGAAGGATGCTTCTCTCTGATCCTAGTTTGCACTCCAGATTCATGGCCTGCCATAGTCGAACAGCCATCAAAGCTCAGACCAATCCGTTTATTCATATTAAAGCCCAGTTTTTCAACCAAATTTAAAATAGATATAGGAATTCCTTCAGCTCTGTAAATCTTAAAAATTCTTCTTTTTCTGTAAAGTTCTCTTTCTCACATCGTACTGCCACAGACAGTTGCTTTTTCATACTAATGTCAGCCGTTTCAGCTGCCAGTAATGAAAAAGTTGATAATATGTTTACCTCATCAACAATATCATTTTGTAGCGCAGAGCCACATGTATTTATTAAATAGTTTTGCACTCTGTGTGATGTGTATTTTGCTTTTCCACAATGGTTTTTCATATGATCCTCCAACGGCTGGTCTCCCGCACTTACTCTAAATAAAAGTAAATCCTGAAAATTTCCTTCGTTCGAATTCTTTCTTCTAATGGATATGTCAGGAGTGCCACAGAATATTATAGTAGAAAGAATTGATATCAGTTTTTTTCTGTTGGTATTTACAAGCGCCGTGACGCACAAAAACTTTTGGCCATACTCCTAGATTCTAGATGCCAACTGCTCTTTTCATGGCCTCGAGCATCTTCATTATAATGTTTGTAGTCTTGGTGAGCCTTTATGAGAAAAACACAAAATATTCCTCTTTTTAAAACAGGCTTGAAAAGAGCATAAAAGAGTTTTCGGTGAAAAATGAAGTCGCCGACCACTTTGCGTTTGGTGCATTTTACATCATACATTACTGTGAACGAAATATAGCTTACATGTCGAAATTGTTTTAAACGGTGGAAGGAGAGCCATACCTCTTTCAATTCTCGAGAAAATACGTGAGATACGTTTACCGCCTGCTTTGCAGAGTGCGGAGCTGCCTCGTGTTTCTCTTCTTCGTGTACTGCCAACCTGCTAAGCTGCAAATTAACAACTTACGGAAATGAAAAGAGGCGGAGAGTCATCGGCTTAAGATGCTGACTGTATTTTTTCGCAGCCCTGGTTTCAGTCAACTTTGTGACAGATATAAAAGGACTACATAAGCTAAAATTCCCAACTTCTGAATGATCTGCTCGGCTAAGCAGGGAGGTAAGCGCGACGATTTCCTCTATCGTCAGAGACCTTCCATTTCTTGAAATACACGTCCACCCCTTCGTGGAGATAACGAACCGCTGCTACACTATAGTTAATGAATAAACTAGAAATCTAGAAACGTTTCTTGTCAGTACATCTACATGGGATACACTGCAAATCACATTAAAGTACCTGACAGAAGGTTCATCGAACCACCTTTATACTACTCATCTCACATTCCACTCTCGAATAGCGCGCGGGAAGAAAGAGCACTTCAATCTCTCAGTTCGAGCTCTGATTTCTCGTATTTTATTCTGATGAGCATTTCTACCTATGTAGGTGGGAGTCAACAATATATTTTCGCATTCGGAAGAGAATGTTGGCGATTGGAGTTTCGTAAGTAGACCACGACGCAGCGATAAGCGCCGTTGTTGTAATGATTCCCATCCCACGTCCTGTAGCATTGCAAATGATAGGTAAAGGAAGGGAAGGAAGAAAGATAGGAAAGAAAGGATTGACAATGGCCACATTTGGGCATTGAAATTAAGCAATGGCGACAAGTGAAAATGTGAGCCGGGCCGGGAATCGAAACCGGGTCTCCCGCTTCGGGCCAGCGGTCGCCTTAACCACTTGGCCACCTGAATCATTTCCGTGGCGCTGTCTCCTCTGTATAGTGACAATACAAAACGAGCTGCCCTTCTTTGAACTCTTTCGATGTTCTCCGTCAAACCCACCTGATAAGGATCCCACACTGGGCAGCAATACTCCAAAAAAGGACGGTCAAGCGTAGTGTATGCAGTCTCTTCAGTAGTTCTGTTCCATCTTTTAAGTGTTCTGCCAATAAAACGCAGTCTCTGATTCGCCTTTCCTACAACATTATCTACGTGTTTTTTTTTTTTTTTTTTTTTTTTTTTTTTCAATTTAAGTCTGATGTAATAGTAATTCCTATGTAGGTAGTGGAGTTTACGGCCTTCACATTCGACTGATTTATCTTGTAAACAAGTTTAACGGATTTCTTTTCTTACTCATGTGGACGAATTCACACTTCTCATTATTTAGGGTCAATTTTCAATTTTTACACCATACTGATATCTTATTTAAATCGTTCTGCACTTGGTTTTGATCTTCAGATGGTTTTACTAGACAGTAAATGACGGCGTCATCTGCAAACAACCTAAGAGAGCTACTTAGGTTTTCTCCTAAATCGTTTATTTAGATAAGGAACAGTAGAGGACCAATAACACTACCCTGTGGAACGCCCGATATCACCTCTGTTTTAGTCGATTCCTTACCATCGATTACTACAAACTGTGTCCTCTCTGACGGGAAATCCCCTATCCAATCGCAAATTTGGGGAAATTTGATTAAAAGCCGTTTGTGAGGTATCAAAAGCCTTATGGAAATCAAGAAATACGGAATCAATTTGCGAACCCTTGTCGATAGCACCCATCACTTCGTGTGAGTAAATAGCTAGTTGTGTTTCGCATGAAAGATATTTTCTAAATCCTTGTTGACCTTGGCTCAATAGATCATTCTGTTCGAGATAATTCATAATATTTGAATACAGGATATGTTCCAAAATCCTGCTGCAAATTGACGTCAATGAAATAGGCCTTTCTTGAATAAAGGTGTGCCCAGTGCAACTTTCCAAACTTTTGGTACAGATCCTTCTTTGAGAGAGCGGTTGTATATGGCTGTTAAGTAAGGAGTTATCGCTTCAGCATAATCAGATAGAAATCTAATGGGTACACAGTCCGGACTAGAAGACTTGTTAAGTGATTTAAGTTGCTTGACTATTCCGAAGATATGTACTTCAACGTTACTCATTCCGGCCTCTGTTTCTAATTCGAAATCTGGAACATTGGTTTCGCCTTTTTTGGTGAACGAGTGTGTTCAGTAACTCTGCTTTTGAAGCGTTATCATCGTCAGGATTGCCATTACTATCACGTAGTGAGGGTATTGTTTGGGTTTTGTCCCTAGTATATTTAATATATGACCAAAATCTCTTTGGGTTTTCAGTCAAATTTCGAGAGAGAGTTTCATTGTGAAAAGTATTGGAGGCATTTCGCATTGAAATCCTCACTAAATTTCGAGCTTTAGTGTAGAATCGCCAATCCTGGGGATTTTGTATTCGTTTAAATTTAGCGTGGCTTTTCAGATGCTGTTGCAACAGTGCAACAGTACTCCTCAAGCTGAATTTTATATTACTTTGAAGAATGCAACAATGAAAAAGTATTACCCTACCTTTATTGTTAACAAATACGATGGTTTCTGATGATAATTAACATCAGAAATTATGACAGAGACAGGACAGGGACACATTGTAATAAATTAGTGGACACAAGAACAGCTGCTACCGAAAAAGAAGAAAAAAAGCAGACGCCAATATTATGTACTCAGGGCAATGAAGAGGTATGGATAAAGTGCCAAGGAATGAGATACTTCGCATGCAAATGCAAGGAAACTATGATATGCATAAATTTTTCATATCGATTTATCTTTCAACCAAAGACCTGTTAAACGCCTAACAGGTACCACTAAGAAGAAAGGTGTTACAAATCGTACAAACTGACCACATTCCTGATTAAATATGTCAGTTGTATAAAAGTTCATTCAATTATTGAATTTACATTGACAAAAATGTTCAAATGTTTGTATAGTCTATGGGACTTAACTACGGGGTCATCAGTCCCTAAACTTACAAACTACTTATGAACTAACTAAGACTAAGGACGGCACAAATATCCATGCCCGAGGGGGGATTCGAAACCCCGACCGTAGTGGCCGTGCAGACCGTGACTGAAGCGCCTCAGTCCCCTCGGCCACCGCGGCCGGCTACATTGACACTTATTTATCATAACTATAGAAGAAATGAAAGAAATCTAAATCTGATTTCAATTACATACGGAAAACGTATCCCAATTTTTTCATTAGTAGGTATGGCGTCTCACAAGCTACGTTGGATCTTTATCAGCATGTGAATCTCTTTGAACGACCATCTGTTTAATCAAAGCGTTCCCTGGACAGCTGATAAAAAACTTCCACAGACTACATATATTCGGCCGGCCGCGGTGACCAAGCTGTCTGCGGTGCACCAGTCACAGTCTGCACAGCCACTACGGTCCAGGGTTCGAATCCCCCCCTCAGGCATGGATATTTGTGCCGTCCTTAGTATTAGCTAGTTCATAAGTAGTTCGTAAGTTTAGGGACTGATGACTCTGTAGTTAAATCCCATAAGCTCTACAAACATTTGAACATAAGTTCGCCATACATTCGTAACTTTTGCCTTTTGATCAACAAAGACCTTTCACTGCTCATATATGACGCACTTAACCGGAAGACACTGGAATTAAGCCTAAATGCATCGAGAGGTTTGCAGTGCGTTGTATTACGAGAGCGCTTCACGCTGCTTTGCTCTGCCTGTGCTGCGATATTCTGCGTGACATGTGCGCTGAACAGCAGAGGCAATGCGCCTCTCCTCTGTTCTGCGTCAAGTGTGCGGCCGGGCCTTAAGCCTAAAACGGGCTGGCTGGATTATAGCTATCCAATTGCTAATACATTTCTATTAATTATTTAGTTAATGAAATAAATCGCAAATTGCGATCACTTATGGCTTCACTGTACTAGGTTTAGATGTAATACCAATGTACGGCGAACGAAAATCTGTGCCCGTTCGGGATTCGAACCCGGGATCTCCAGATTATAAGGCAGACGCGTTGACCACTCCGCCACCGAGGTCACAGTGACCAAACCGACTGCAGAGGACTCTTCCCTGCACGTCTCCCGCCACACGCAAATCTCCATTCGCCACGCTGTCTCTCTCCTATTACATTTGTTCTGTGAAGCTCGCAGCCACAATACTGATTCCCGCATGAGGGAGAACAGACCATGAGGTATCGAGCCCAGCCTCGGCTTGTCGAGGCTGGGCTCCTGACGATATATATATACGACTTTACAGCGTTCATTTTTAATTAAATAAATCGCAAATTTCGATCACTTATGGCTTCACTGTACTGTAATACCAATGTGCGGCGTATGAATATATGTGTGTGTGTGTGTGTGTAATTGAGTCAGAGAGGTTGTAGCATCAACAGCTGGTAATGTAATATCCCCCCACATTTGTGACTGGATTGGGGGATTTCCTGTCAGTTTGTAGTAATAGATGGTAAGGCATCGACTAAAATAGAAGTGATATCCGGCGTTCCATAGAATAGTGTTATTGGTCCTCTACTGTTCCTTATCAACATAAACGATTTAGGACAAAATCTGAGCAGCTCTCTTGGGTTGTTTGCAGATGACACCATCATTGAGTCTAGTAAAGTCATCTGAAGATCAAAACCAACTGCAGAACGATTTAAATAAGATATCAGTATGGTGTAAAAATTGGCAATTGACTCTAAATAATAAGAATTGTCCACATGAGTACGAAAATAAATCCGTTAAACTTTGTTTACAACATAAATCAATCGAATGTGAAGGCCGTAAACTTAACTAAATACCCAGGAATTACTATTACATCAGACTTAAACTGAAAAGAACACGTAGATAATGTCGTAGGAAAGGCGAACGAGAGACTGCGTTTTATTGGCAGAACACTTAAAAGTTGCAACAGAACTACTACACTACGCTTGTCCGTCCTTTTTTGGAGTATTGTTGCCTAGTGTGGGATCCTTATCAGATGGATTTGACGGAGGACATCGAAAGAGTCCAAAGAAGGGCAGCTCGTTTCGTATTGTCGCGATACAGGGGAAACAGCGTCACGAAAATGATACAGGGCCTGGGCAGCGAATCATTACAACGGCGGTTACCGCTGCGGCGTGGTCTCCTTAAGAAACTCCAATCACCAACATTCTCTTCCGAATGCGAAAATATATTGTTGACCCCCACCTAAAAAAAAGGTAAAGCAGTCAACAATCCGAAGATTGGTTTGAACACCACAGTGCTTTACTAGGCATGGTCCTGTTTGGAGGTGGTATGCCGTTGCCTTCCTCCGACCTCCGAACTGACTTACCCAGCCAGTTATAGGGGGACCTACAGTTTAACGTGGGTTCCGAACCACGGTGCTACTCGGTATTTTTCACATGAGCAATATTGCCAGAGGTGAAAGAAGTGGAAAGTGACAGATAAAAATCCTAGGACGTGGCGGGGATCTAACCCGCGACCTTTGGATTTGTAGTCTGGCACTCTACCACTGTGCAACACCTACATAGGTAGAAATGATCATTAGAATAAAATACGAGAAATCAGAGCTCGAACTGAGAGATTGAGATGTTCTTTCTTCCCATGCGCTGTTCGAGAATGGAATAGGAGATGAATTGTATAAAGGTGGTTCGATGAACCCTCTTCCAGGCACTTAAATGTGATTTGCAGAGTATCCCAGGTAGATGTAGATGAAGCACAATGATACGTTATTCCTGTAACTGCAGCAGCGGTTTACTTCACACCTAGTCTGGTTATATAATTACTATGTTATTTCTAATTCTTAGCATTATCTCTTGTATGCTTACACGAAGCAGTGTGTTATAAAACGGTACATTTTAAAGATGTCCGTTAGGATACTTGATTAGCTGCTAACAATATCTCCGAGGAATTTGAGTAGCCTTTGTAAGACATACCTGCGAAAGATGGCTGCGACGATTAAGTCAGTGAATACGCCCCAATTACAAGAAGTAACAAACTAATACATTCTTTTCAAAAGCAATGAAAACATGTAATGTTTCTGGCTTTCCCGGCTAGGGGTTGTCATACTGAAAGAATCGTGTATTAAGCTGGTTATTCGCGTCTAAATGGCACGCGAATAACCGGCAGAATACCCGATTGTTCAGCATGAGAAGGAAAACATGGTACTCACGATTATGAGAATAATGTTTGTACTTAGCTAGTATGTCCTTCAGATTATGGAGTTTCGTAATATAAAACACTAAATATGAAACTGAACAAGGGAAAGCTTTCATGCTGGCAATGTTCCTCACACTGACATTGGGCCGTATGAATAACAAAGAGAACATGCTCCAAGAAAATTCCCAGAGAAAAAGAATCTTCTCTGAGTAAGTTCTGAATTTCATACGAATAAAAACTTCGAAGCATATGCTCCGAGGTCTTGAGTAGGTTCTCCGTGTGTCATGTCCGGCACAGATCAGATGTTCAATCATGTATTTCTTTAACCTAGCCCAATCAGGCAAATTATTCAGTGTACAAATATGGAGTAGGTATCTACGTGTTCAGGAAGAACTGTACTATGTTTACATTTTAGTTTCTTGTGCAGGAGCATATTATTAAGACTAAATATGGAATTTTACGCAAATTTATTATTCTGACGATATTACCAAATTTTCGTCATGCGAGGAATTTTGTTTTTGAAATTTGGTTAGCATAATTTGCGAACAAAATTTTTAGAATGCATTACATTTTCATCTGTTTCAACGTGGAACACTGTCAGAGCTTTCTAATACAGGGTACTTTTGTTAAATATGACACACAATGGTCTACTCATTATCGATAGGGCATGCGATTTTGTTACAAGAAACAGACTGCTAGGTATGTAAGTAAGCAATTATTAATTTTACTGTCGTGTATGCTTACATCTAACATAACAGAAGTTACGATTACGAAAGCAGAAAACGATCTTGTATTGCAGCAATATTTATTTTGTGATACAGACTGTGAAGTTCTGGTAGGCACTTTATTTGGAATCAACTTGGCTTTATAAGGCCTTATTAATAGAACCTGTTTGAAAACATAATAGTATTTTGCTACGTAGCTGTTAACAACTGTAAATATGCACTCCAAACAAACGGGTAAAACACACAGCTGAATCCACTTGTGTTTCATTTCTATGCCGGTAATGAAAAAACTGTTCTGACAGCACTTTCCACTGTATAAAATGCTTGAACTGTCACACTTATGATTGTAAGGGAAGTGACTAGTCAGTCTCCACTAGTTACTTCCTCTCGTATTTCTTCACACAACCTACATATAAAGGAACTCTTTTTGCCTTCTAAGCAACACAAACTTGACATTTTTATTATAAACCACAGTAAAACGTAACTTTCTTAGAAGTTACTCAGCATGAAGTATGGTAGAGAGTTCACATCAGAAAACGGACAATGTTCTCCCGTCGTGAGAAACTTCTGTAGTTTTATTCATATGAAATTGGAGAATGTTCTCTGCTGTGGGCAATTTCTCCCACCCCATTACTCACGCCGAGAACATATTCGGCTTAAGTATATTCTCCGACTTGCTTTATTCATGCGAACCTGAGTATTTTCTCTGGAATTCAGAGTATTAAGTAGATATTCCGTTTTATTCATACGGCCCACTGTAACTAGGCTTTTTTTTCTGAAAGTTTTCTGCACCTGTGGATCCCGCACCGGATGTCTGGCGGCAAGGTTACCTGGGTGCTTATTTTCCCGCAGGTTAGTCCCAGGGAATGCCAGACAGTTGACACGCCGGACAGATGCCAAACCTGACCCTTCGCCAGGTAGTTTGAATAGCGCCCCCCTCCCCTCCCGTCCTCCTCGTAGTCAAGGGACGCCCTTCCTCGTACTCCGTCTGCTTCCAAACCGCCGTCTCCACATCTTACTCGATAAGCTACTACGTAAGAGACCTTATTCTTCGACATCTTGGCAAACTGTACAGATTCTTTTCAATATCCCGAAATCAAAATATTACTTATGAGAAACAAAGGCTACCGTCGTCTATGTCAGGGTAATTAGTTCTTCCAAACAAAAATATGGATCTATTCTCCCTCCGTCTGTACGGTAGCCTCTTTCCACACCTACAGATTGCGATAGTAACAGTCCATCGCTGTGGGTGGAGCACGAAAGGAAGGATGTAAACAGAATACGAATGTTCGCTATTCATTTAATTTTGATCACTGAATTTGTGCCTATTTTAATTACTACACCTGCATGTTCAAAAAAATAGTGAGCAAAGAAGAACGACACACTCCATATTAATTTACTCTCTAAAATCCGATATCCCTTGCAGCGAAACATTTATTAGTGAAGTGTATTGGAACAATATTCAAAACAGCGACAGAAAATGCATTCACAAAATAGAGGTAAGGGCGTCTATGTTTGAAAGATCACTTAAAGTCAACATACAATTTGAAATATGGAAATGAAGTAATAAAGAATGATATGCGTATAACGTACACTGTTCTACAAAGTTTAGCTTTGGTATCTACAGAGTCGCAGAGAAAGCGCCCTACTTTTTTTTAAGGGAAAGTTATAATTGCTATGATCTGCTCAGCAGCAGAAACAAGAAGCACAACTTAAGGAAATCATAATGTAATGTGTGTACTAGCTCACAAGCGGAACTGAAGTAGATAGTTCCTGGAAATTAGCATGAGCAGAGGTTATACTCGACAACCGGAATAAATTAATAAATGGCTCCGTTTACCGACCCCCAGACTCAGATGATACAGCATCTGAACAGTTCAGAGAAAACTTGAGTGTCATCACAAATAGGTACACTAGTAATTTAGTTGGCAGTGACTTAAATATACCATTCGTATCTTCCCAAATTGTTCTAAATGCTTTTTTAAGTAGTTTGGTACAGTTAGTTCACGAGCCCATTCAAATTTTAAATGGTTTCGAAAAGCTCTTAGTCACAATACTCCTGAGCATCACGACAGATACAGTGATTAGTGAACACAAACTTGTAGTGAGTCTCAGTTCCGTAACAAAGATATTTACTAAAACTAAATGCTAACTACATATATTAAAAGAAAAAACAACAGATAAAAATTCGGTTGACATCTTCCTAGGAGACATACGTAATTTCTTCAGTAAGTGAAGAGCATATGTGGCTTACGTTCAAAGAAATAACTCATCAACAGCAGTCTAGGGACTCACACCAAATCAATTAATAAGAGGGTGAACTGATCCTCCATGGTACATGAAACAGCACAGGACATTTAGATGAACACAAAATCTCCTAGACTGCCGAAGTTTTACTAAAGCTCGAAATTTACCGCGGACTTCAATGCGAGATTCGTTTAATAGCTTCCACAACGAAACTCTTTCTAGAAATGTGCCGCAACATCCAAAGAGATTCTGGTCCTATGTTATGTACACCAGTGGAAAGACTCAGTCAACGCCTTTACTGCACGATAGCGATGGTAATTTGTCACTAAAGCGGAGTTACTAAATGCAGTTTTCCGAAATTCTTTCACCAAAGAAGACGACGTAAATATTTCACAATTCGAAATGAGCTAGAAACATAATATACAAGTAGAAATCCTTGGTGCTGCAAAGCAAAGCACCCTATCAAATGAATGATGTTGCAGAGATGTCTGAACTGTCAGTGAGAGATAAAATGATCAAATATGTTTTCAGAAAGTTTTTCAATGTATAAAAAAAGTACGTCTAATACTTGTTTATGATATTCTTTTATAAGAATTACTTTTGAATAGTAAGCTCCGTTCCTAGTTTCAATAGCTTTTACTGTCCTGTTTAAAAGATAATAAACAATATGGTCAGTAATTCTCATTTTAAGGACTATATATAAATTAACTGAATGAGATCTTCATCTACTGTAAAGTTATTTCTATCCTTGTCTTATTTTGGAGCTATGGGAATTATTTCAACACTATAGCTTCCAAAATTGTAAATCTTAGGAGCAGGTCTGTATTAGGGTGTCTATTTTAGGTGCAATTCAAAGGTTCAGATATTTTCATAACCTAAAGTGTACCTCATCAATTTAACAAAACATGACATTTTTTGGTGGCTCTGAAGTTTAAAGAAATAGTTTTAAAACTCACTATTACTTAATTGTATGGCCATAATTTTAGAAGATATAAAAAAAATATCATAACCTGTAAACTATAGGTGCTCTTACCCAAATAATAAATTGCAAATTGAAGAGCGGTAGATGTAACTGTAAATTTTGGTTGCAGGAGGATCATTTGAGTAGTGTTTAATGTTTCTGCTTCGTTGATTAAACGCTAGTGAACCGAAGTGGCACCAGATAGTTTCATCATTAAGCTACTTAGGGATTCTGAGGCATGATACCTTCTTTTCATTTATACTAATAAAGGTTGCATCGTCAGGTGGTTCTCACAAATGTTCTAATACGCTCAATACTTCTCCGTCCTACTAAAGCAGCTTTCCCTTGCAATGATCCTAATTTTGGCACAAGCACATCGATGTAAGGACACCTTCCTTTGATTCCCTCTATTTCTTATACTCGAAACCATTGTAAAGGGTAAAAGGCCGGCCTTGGTCATTGTAATAACTTCCATACTGATGGGTTACACAAGGAACTGCAGGTGTCTCGATACCGTCCATGGAATTTCGGGCCGGGAAGAAGGAGGATTAGGAGAAGGGGAGATGAGGCAGAGGCACACGACCCTTCAGAACAGGTAAAAATTGTGGCAAATGTACGGCGTGGCAAGAGTCCGGACACCGTCACAGAGTAATATATTTGTCTGTGACACCGTCCACGGGGGGACCATGAGACACGTGGGCCGCGGCTGCCAGTTTGTGACGTCACGCGGACTTCCTGCCACTTCTCGCAGGCTCTGGCTACGGCCAGATTGCCCAAAGGCTGGTTCCGCTAACTTCCGTCACAAATATATGTTTGCTTCCGTTCGCTCGGCGGACACTGCTGGCACCTTACTCACTTCATCTAAGGTTACCACACATAAATCGCTGATACACCGAAATTTCTAAACACGTAAAACATCTATCCAAGCACTCAGTGACGATTTTACGTTCAATGTCTCTTATCAATTCGCTAACTCGTTCATCTGATTATTAGGTACTTCTGTAAGGTGTTCTGTCTCTGTATAGAAACGGGAGAGCCATAGAGCGCGTCGCTTTTCAACTAAAAATGTTCAAATGTTTGTTAAGCTTAAGGGACTTAACTACGGGGTCATCAGTCCCTAAACTTACGAACTACTTATGAACTAATACTAAGGACGGCACAAATATCCATGCCCGAGGGGGGATTCGAACCCCCGACCGTAGTGGCCGTGCGCACCGTGACTGGAGCGCCTCAGTCCCCTCGGCCACCGCGGCCGGCGCTTTTCAACCGTGTGATGTAATAAATAATAATAATAATTGGGTGTGGCTCAGCGGCCTTGTGTAAATCTGATACAGCAATAGTAATAAATTGCATCTTATCATTGTTTACATAGTACACTGCGCGCCTGCTGCTGTAATTTTGCGTCCACTAGCATTTTTTTTAATTAATTAATTTATTTTTTTAAGTAACGTCAAGCACATGCTGCCATGTTTAGATTAGATGAAATATATGCGGAAGTTTTCTTCTGCAAGTCACTTGGGCGAGTTAATTTTAGGAACTTGCCGCAAGTACTTGCAGAATAATTTAAGAAAAAACGCAATATGTGAGTGAAGAAATAGATACAGAAGCGTACATACGCAAGTTATCAAGAAACACAGAGCTCTTCGCCCAGATTAAAAACTTTCGTAGATTATACTATCAGTATGCAAGTTCCGAGAATCTTCTATCTGACGTACAATTAAATATTAGAAAACACGATACAGAAATGATGCAAATTGTGCCGCTAAGAGATCGCCTTTTAAATACTCTTCGAATTATGTAAGCTATATTTATTACAAACTCAATGCATTCATTCACGTTTACGCTAAGATTTAAAAAAATCGAATAAAATTGAGACACGTGTGCACGTCTCTACTCCCATTTTACTTCTCCTTCTAATGAAATAAAGTAATTGATATATTGAATTCGCACGTGCTTGACGGACGTCGGCCAATTATATATGTTTATTTGTAACAATAGAAGTCTCGAAAACTATATTAGGAGCCCCCCCCCCTCTCCTGGTTTCGCCACTGCCTGTTCATCTGCTTTTGCACCATTCTCCTTTCAGCTGTGAAGTTTTCGTATTGAACACACAAAACTTCTGCGTGTGACAAATATTACCAGCAACAGGCAAGTTTCAACAAACTGTTTCCACTAACTTGCGAATGCTCCTTCTGTAAGTTGATGAAACGTGCTGAAATCGATATAGTGGTGGCGTTTCTACGACAGACAACTTGCAGAAGTAGCTTATGCATGCGACTTGTGGAATTTTATTTACTAGTGGACACAAGAGTTACCACTATTCTAGGCTTAGGATCATTCCTAAACTGCCCTTGTAAATTAGCTTGAGAATTAAGTGTCGTTTTATTCTAGGATCAATAATATGCATCATTTATAAAGGTCCGCACCAGACGCACGAAACGACATAACTAATTTTCTCGTGTTAATAGTGAACTTACAGTGTTGTCGCGTGACAGAGGGGAGAGACTCGTCTAGGACGTTGCGCTTGCGCGCTCTTTCTCGCTGTACACCGTACCCTGTACACCCTAATATAAAAAATACTGAAGTATACAATTGTGCAAACATCACTATATAATAATATTTTATTGTTGAACCACTTCTATATAATCCCAACTTTTTTATCTTTTCTTCAAAGAACGACACTTTTCTTCCCCCTTTTCTTTTGCCGCCTACGGAAAATTACGGAACTAACTGTTCAAGCATATCAAGAGTGAAACCTTTCTTTTCCGTGTGCAAGATACCGACGTCATGAACCTCTTTAGATTTGTGGCCTGTAATTAAATTATGGCCGGTAAAGGACGAATAATGTATGTTTGTACCTTTTTTTTCCCCTAAAAGATGCTCTTTGTATCTGACAGAAAAGGCTCGTCCAGTCTGTCCTATACAATAGGCTCGGCAAGTATCACAGGTGATTTTATAAACGCATGAGTTTTGTAAAGGTGAATGGCTCGATTGTAAGTTATGGATAAGCTTATCTTTCAGACGGTTATTAGCAGAAAATACTATATTGCAGTCGTATTTGTTTTAAAGAAGACGCTTTAATCTGTATAATACTGATCCTATATACGATAAAGACAAATATTTTTTCGAATTATGCTCGTTACTTGTAGTGCCAAGGGTGTTAATTCTGCTATTGGTTTTTTGTTTGAAAACATGGTGTACTGTATTTGCTTCATAGCCATTATTAACTGCAATAGTTTTAATGAGATTCAATTCGGCTTGTACGTTTTCAGATGATAAAGGGGTAGAAATTGCTCCATGGACAGGAGAGTGATTTTTTTTTTTTTTTTTTTTTTTTTTTTTTTTTTTTTTTTTTTTTTTGCGAAATTAATTTTTTTCGTGTAGTTCGTTGAAGATCTCGAACAGGTGGTTAATGCCATCGTTCGTTCCATTATAAATTATTAAAATGTCGTCAAAATGCCTGGAATATGAAACAATTCCTACAGCGGCAGCGGAGAATTTTTTGAAAAAGATCTCTTCTAGGGAGTTGACGAAGATGTCTGCAATGATGCCAGATAGCGGGTTACCCATTGCAATTCCATAAGGTTGCTGGTACAGTTGTCAGTTATATTCAAAGTAATTGCATTTTGTTACAATTTGAATTAGGTTCATGAAGTCCGTCACCTGCTCATCGGAAATCTCTTTTTTGAACAGACCCAAGGCTTTATTTTTATTTATTTATTTCTACGATCTCTAAAGTCGTTTGCAAGGGCACATTAGTATCAGTTCTTAATATCAAACGAAAAAATCTGAGTGCTTTCATCACAATGTATGCCTTTTATTTTGTTAACGAGGCTCTGAATATTCGCTACTGAATAATTAATGTGAAAAACGTATGACTTTTTTAATCTGTCATGGAGGAATGCAGTTAAGTCATGGCATTTGAAATAGGACGAAGTGGGTGGTTTATTTTGTGGACCTTAAACTGGGACCTAAGCTTTGTTGGTTGAGGGTTCATGTTGATTAACTGCTTGTTATGGAATGGCTTAAGCAAGAAACGTGCATTATTGACGGGGATCTAATTCCTTTTTGTAAAATTGAGGTGACCTGTAGCTCAAAAATACCGTTTTCCTCGAAAACAATTAAACAACCACCAAAGCTTCGGTGCCAGTTTAAGGTCCACAAAATAAACCACCCAATCCGTCCTATTTCAAATAGTACCATAGCGCTTAACATCAAAACCGCAGAATTCATCTAGGAACAATTGCTTAATTACTGATTCTGATTATGTAGTTTTATTTTCTTATTCACAAATTACTACATTAAGTCATACCTACCGCGGCGTGCTGCTGATAAATCTCAGTGTGCTGTTACATTGCAATGACATTCTTTCATAATACACAGTTTGTGGTAGGGAAAAGAAATGCAATGTGGCTGTCCCAAAATTTTCTCACGGGGGTCGATCATACGTATTTGGAAACGTCGATAGTCGAAAGCAAAGTAGTGACATCATGACTGCAAAACGTTCTGTGAAGAGTGCTCGACCCAATGCTTCTATCCGAGTACTTCTTACAATTCGACAATGGCTAATTATGGCAAAATTGCGTTGATGCTAGTATCAATGGACGAAGTTTCTATAAAACGTTTTACAGCAACTGACGCAATCATGACGTGTGGAGCACCTACACCAACATAAATACATGCAAATCACATTGAAGTCCATGGCAGTGTAACATGGAAGTAGACACTCCAAGAGTAGTAAAGCAACTTAAATCACTTAAGAAAAGCAAGTCTTCCGGAACATATATTATACTAGTATCCTTTTAGAGTATGCTGATGCAATAGTTCCATATCTAGCTATCATATACAACGGCTCACTCTGTAAAAAAATCTATATCCAAAGACTGGAAAGTTGCACAGATCACTCCAATATTGAAGAAAGGCAATAGGATTGGCCCGCCATATTTCAGGCCCATATCTCTGACGTCGTTATGCAGCAGGATTTTGTAAAATATACTTCTTTCAAAAATTAAAAACTATCCGCAGAGGACGACCTATTGATCCATAGTCAACACGGATTCAACACGTATCGTTCTTGTGAAACACAGCTAGCTCTTTATTCGCATCTAGTGATGAGTGCTGTCGACAAGGGCTCTACAATCAATTCAATTTTTCTAGATTTCCAGAAGGCTGTATCTCACAAATGGCTTCTAATCACATTGTGTGCTCATGGAATATTGTCATAGTTGTATGATTCGATTCGCGATTTACTGTTAGCAAGGACACAGTACTTAGTAATTGACATAAAGTCATAGGGTAAAACAGAAGTGATATCTCGCGTTCCCTAGGGAAGTGTTATAGGGCCGCATACTGTTCCTTATCTTTATGAAAGATTTTGGAGACAATATCACTAGCTCTGCTACACTTCCCGCGTTTGATACTGTCATTTATCGGTTGGTAAAGTCACCAGATCAAAAGCAACTGCAAAATGATTTTGATAAGATATCTACTTGGTACGAAAATTGACAATGGACCGTAAACAATGAAAAGTGTGAATAAATCCTTATGAGCACTAAAAGAAATCCGTTAAACTTCATTTACACTATAAATCAGTTAAATCAAAACGCCGTAAATCCAACTAAATACCTAGGAATAACAATTACGAACAACTTAAATTAGAAAGAACACACAGAAAATATTGTCGGCAAAAGGGAATCAAAGGTTACGTTTCATTGGCAGAACACTTAGAAGATGCAACAATTGTACAGCTACATCTATATGGGATACTCTGCAAATCACATTTAAGTGCCTGGCAGAGGGTTCATCGAACCACCATTATACTATTTTTCTCCCATTTCATTTTCGAATAGCGCGCGGAAGAAAGAACACCTGAATCTCTCCGTTCGAGCTCTGATTTCTCGTATTTATTCTGATGATCATTTCTACCTATGTAAGTGGAAGTCAACAATATATTTTCGCATTCGGAGGAGAATGTTGGCGATTGGAGTTTCGTAATGAGACCACGCCGCAGCGATAAGCGCCATTGTTGTAATGATTCCCATCCCAGATCCTGTATCATTTCCGTAACGCTGTCTCCCCTGTATCGTGACAATACGAAACGAGCTGCCCTTCTTTGGACTCTTTCGATGTCCTCCGTCAAACCCACCTGATAAGGATCCCACACTAGGCAGCAATACTCCAAAAATGGACGGACAAGCGTAGTGTATGCAGTCTCTTTAGTAGTTGTTGCATCTTTATAAGTTCTGCCAATAAAACGCTGTCTCTGGTTCGCCTTTCCCACGACATTATCTACGTGTCCTTTCCAGTATACAAGTAATAGTAATTCCTAGGTATTTTGTTGAGTTTGCGGCCTTCACTTCTGGTTGATTTACTTTGTAAACAATGTTTAACGGATTTCTTTTCGTAGTCATGTGGACGACTTCACACTTCTCATTATTTAGAGTCAATTGGCAATTATTACACCATAGAGGTATCTTATTCGAATCGTTCTGCAGTTGGTTTTGATCTTCTGATGATTTTACTAGACGGTAAATGACGGCGTCATTTGCAAACAACCTAAGAGAGCTGCTTACATTTTCTCCAAATCATTTATGTAAATAAGGAACAGCACAGGACCAGTAATACTACCCTGTGGAACGCCAGATATCACCTCTGTTTTAGACGATGCCTTACACTCGCCATTACGGATTCCCGTCCGAGGTCGAACGAATGACCGCATATGCGGTGAAGTAATTGATGCTGCATCTTCGGTCCGAAAGAACAGACACCACACCAATATAATAAAAATATACATGCGCGATGGCGTCGGCTTCAATTACTTCACCGCAGATGCGGCTTCAATTACTTCGACCACGCACGGCAATCCGTAACAGCGAGTATAAGAGGGTATGGACGACAGGGGCGTTACAGGGTGCGCCCTGTGGGAGTTTGAGACAGACGGGAGGCGAGCACGTGTACCTAAGTGGTTAAGGCAACCGCTGGCCCAAAGCGGGAGACCCGGGTTCGCTTCCAGGCCTGCCTCACATTTTCTCTTGTCGCCATTGCTTCAGTTCAATGCCCTTATGCAGCTACTGTCATTCCTTTCTTTCCTAATGCTTCTTCCTTCCCTTCCTTTATCAATAATTTGTAAATGCAATATGGCTGCGAAGCGTGTCCGAAAGAACAGACACTACACCAATATAATAGGGTAAACTGTATTTTGCTGCGTTAAAGAACAACAAAATGACTGGTGTCGCACAAACATAGAACGTAACAGCAAGGTTCTCCTTGCTGTTATGTTTTATATAGCGATTCGGTCACAGAGTATCTGATAGAATATCATAGGTTCGAGTGCTGAGGTATACTTTTTTTCCTTTTTATGTTAGTAACAGATTCTGGGACAACAATATTAGTACTGCAAGTCTATATATATATATATATATATATATATATATATATATATATATATATATATATATATATATTGTCGGAACCCTACAGTATAGTATCTGTTACAGGATATGGAGTTGTGGTATAATAGTTGAAAATTCGTAGTTCTACTCAAAGTATAGCATGGACGCGCGCTGATCAGCGCTGCATTCCAGTGAGTGAATCAGCTAGAAATGTGTGAGTCTGCCTAATTGTGTGTTTGAGAGAGAGAGCGGTCATCGCGCTGCAGTACGGTTAGGATAGATGTTTGTATGGTGAATCACCAAGCGCAGACTTTCTGGCGGCCAACACGTGGTGATCCCTTTATGGAGAGGCGTTCGTTTAGCGTTCATTTGATTTCTCGGAGCATTTCCGTGACACTCGTGCATTGGTCGAACCTACCAGCAACGAACCTAGTTTCTCGCCTGAGAACCGATTCCATGTCTGCCTTTAATCCGATCTGCTGCTGGTACCAAAGACTTGAGCAATACTCAAGACGTGGTCGTACAACCGTTTTATACACGGTCTCCTTTGCAGATGAAGTACATCTTCTCAAAATTCTCCCAATAAACCGAAGTCGGCTGTCCGCCTTACTCACAACTGTCCTTATATGTTCGTTCCATTTCATATCGCTCTTCAGTGTCACGCCTAGATATTTGAACGACGCGACAGCATCTAGAAGCTCACTACTAATGCTGTATTCTAACATTATGGAATTGTTTTTCCTACTCATGCGCATCACCTTACATTTTTCAACATTGAGAGCTAGTTGCCATTCTTCGCACCAACTAGAAATTTTGCTTAAGTCATCCTGTATGCTATTACAGTCAGTTTAAGACGACACCCTCCCATACACAACAGCATCATCAGCAAACAGCCGCAAATCACAACTTACTCTGTCCAGCAGATCATTCATGTAGATAGAAAACAATAGTGGTCCTATCACACTCCCCTGGAGCACGCCTGACGATACACTCGTCTCTGATGAACGCTCGCTGTCGAGGACAACGTACTGCGTTCTATTATTTAGGAAGTCTTCCAGCCAGTCACAAATCTGTGAACCTATCCCATAGGCTCGCATCTTCGTTAGCAGTCTGCAGTGTGGCACAGCGTCACATGCCTTTTTGAAGTTGAGAAAAACACAATCCGCCTGCTGCCCTTCATTCATGGTTCTCAAGATGTCATGTGAGAGAAGGCCAAGCTTAGTTTCACATGAACGATGTTTCCTAAACTCGTGCTGATCTATAGAAAGAAGCTTTTCCGTCTCAAGGAAATTTACTAAATTCGAACTAAGAACATTCTCCAAAATTCTACATGAAACTGATGTCAACGATATTGTAATTATGTGGGTCAGTTCTTTTACCTTTCTTATAAACGGGAGTCACCAGCGCTTTTTTGCAATCACTAGGGCAGCGCAAGCTGAACTAAAGATTCGCGATAAATGCAAGCTAAGTAAGGGGCTAATGCCGCATATCTTAAAGGTTAAATTTAGAACTTCAGAGTTCCGTTTGCTTTCTTCTGTTACTGCCCCGGAATGAGCAACAAAAGACCAGAATTTTTTCGGGTACTCGAAAACATTTCTGCTAAGGTATGGCTATGGTAATTATTGTATGCTTCGTCTTTTTATAGATGCGCGAATATCTACTAACTTTTGCCTGACAGTCTTTGCTTTCTCAGTAGCTTTCTAACATTATTATTATACCACGGTGGATCTTTTGCATCCTTAATCGACTTCACAGGCACATATTTCTCTAACCCTTTATTTACAATGCATTTAAATGCAGTCCACAATTCCTGGACATCCATTGTACCGGAACTAAACGATTGCTGTCACATTTGTGAGGTGGTACATATAGTGTTCAGGAGGTGGGGGAAGACCGGTAAGTACGTCCATACTATTCAGGTGAATGGGTTGATGGAACTGACGTGGCCTAAAGATGATTTTACTCCGATATCAAAACCGATCAACTACAATTTACGGCTGTCAGTCAAAAACAAATAAATAACACATCTGTGTCGCTTTTCCTATAAGCCCTCTGTACTACAGCCGTTGTACCATACACAGTAGGTACCATAAGACCCTGCTAGAAAACACCACTCCTTACGGCAGTCAGTCCCGATGCAAACCAATACTGTCATACAACAAACATTATACAATACCTTAAACAGTCCTTTCAGCTTGTAACTTAAATTTCATTGCAATAAATGACGTGTCAGATGTCTTATCATACTAATTAAATGAGACGACGACTTTTGTTCGTGTTCTAAGTTTGAATCGTCTCTTAGCCAAACAAAGCTTGCGTTTCTGACCGTGATTCGACTAGGCACAAAGAGAGGTAAAATATCGACATTTCCAATAGTATCAATTTACAAGGTCGAATGACCGAACCTGGAAATAAATGATATTTTAGCACTGGCCTGGAATTTCCATGGATCTTCTATTGCCCCTGATAGGTAAACACTAAAGGTATGTAGTATAGTACAAGTGTGAAACGCCCTTAAGTAAAGTTGTGGTTATTGAAATGGACTAGAACCCAGTACTTACGTGAACTATTAATTAAGCACAATCAGATGTCACATACTAAATATGTTCACCAGTATTGGAACTTAAAATGATGATACGAATGAATTTTGTTTGGCAAGAATTCAAACTCGCTACCTTCCGCTAAGAATAGAAATGAAATTTTTTTTAATATTTATTTATTTATTATGACATGTTCCACATCCACGAGGATCTCCTCAACGTGGACCTATGGCACGAACATCTAATCTAAACTTTACCAGTAGAACAATGGGACGGGAAAGAGCGTCCTGGGTATTCCTAGACGGCCATTTGTTAAAGACAATAAAGTGAAAGTTGTTCATTAGCGTAATCCTGAATGACGTCAGAGGCGTCAGAGACGGAGCAATACTAATGTACTTAAAAAAAGTTGTATACCATTGTGGTCCAATGCAAATGAAATCATCAAGCAGACATAAATTACTTACGAGGTAGAATATGAATGTTAATGATACTCGTTTCAGTCACAGTCAGAGGTGCCCCCCTTCCTTGGCCAATGACTCACCCCCCAAACTGCGACCAAATCCGCCCCCGCCCCCAGACGGGAGATATTAGGTCCCGTTTTGCCATTTAATATTGAAATTAAAAATCTTTTATTCCAGTTTTGTAAATTGTTTTAATAAGCTCCCTCCCTCCCAAGCTAGCCAAAAGTACTTTCACTCCCCTCCCCTCATGAACCTCTCCTGTGGACACCACTGGTCACAGTAGTTCACGCTGTTTTCTTGGGTCTCTACCTAATTACACACTTGAAATCAGCACATATTCCGAAACAGCCAAGTACGTTTCTGTCAAAGGAAAAATGTAAACATAATTCGCAAACGTTTTGGTTTGGGTTTAGGTTCTCACATAGCTACACTCTCAGGCATTGAAAAGGAATAAAAATTGTGAAATAATATATATATATATATATATATATATATATATATATATATATATATATATTATTTCACAATTCATACATTTCTAGCTGATTCACTCACTGGAATGCAGCGTTGATCAGCGCGCGTCCATGCTATACTTTGAGTAGAACTACGAATTTTCAACTATTATACCACAACTCCATATCCTGTAACAGATACTATACTGTAGGATTCCGACAATAACACCGCAACATCACACTTCATTAAAAAAAGTATCAACAACTCTTCGAAAGTTTACTATAGCTAACGAAGGTAACTGGTTTTCCATATACACCTTGATTCAGAACCGGGAATGCGTTACACAACATTACCACCCAGGGGCACCCAACAACGTCACTAAACAGCAACATGTAATTCTTTCTTATTCTTCTGGATCCTATCCGTTCCGGATGTTGGCAACCATCTTGGCAGTGCTTTCCCTGACACTTGCAGCTCTAAAAAGCTCTGTACATGTTTTAAAGGTCCACGTGCTGATGTTCTTAAGCCAGGATATTTTTCTGCGGCCAACGATTCTCTTCCCTGGTATTTTTCTTTGTAGAATGGTCTGGAGGAGATGATATCTTTTGTTGTTTCGCATGATGTGTCCCTTGTATTGGATCATTCTTGCTTTCCGGGAGCCAGTACTTATTTCTCTTTTTTCATTCTTTGTAGAACCTCGACATTTGTGATATGCCATGTCCATAGTATTCGTAACATTCTCCTGTACAGCCACATCTCAAAAGCCTCTAACCGCTTTTCCAACGCTTCTGGCAAAGTCCATGTTTCAGCACCATAGAAGAGGATGGAAAATACATAGCACCGTAGAAATATGATCTTCGTAGTCAATGCTAAATTGCTAAGCCATGATGCTTGAATAGTTTACTCGTCTTATTGAACACAGAGCTGACCTTTCCTATTCGAGTTCTCACCTCATCAGAAAGATCCCATTGGTCATTTATTGTAGTGCCAAAGTACGTGTATTTATGTACTTGCTTTGTGTGATTTTGGCCTATCTTAATGTGACATGCAGAGGCTCTGTTTTTACTGATTATCACTGTTTTAGTTTTAAGAGGGTGGACTTCTAGACCATATTCAGAGTTTTTTGTACGAGTCTGGCGACAAGGTACTGCAAACTATCCCCACTATCAGAAAATATGTGTCATCAGCATATCGGATGTTGTTGATATATTTTCCATTAAGAGCACTCCCATCTCAACTTCATAAAGAGCTTCCTTAAATATGTGTCCTAAATAGATGTTGAAAATCAGTGGGGATAATATACAGCCCTGCCTTACACCTCGCAGTACGTCTATGTCTTCTGTCTTTTCTCTGTCCAACATCACAGAAGCCGACTGGTTCCAATATAGATTCACGATTATACATAGGTCTTTCTCATCCAAACTCGTAAGCCTTTTGATAATCAATAAAGCAGGCATAGATGTCGCAATTCACGTCTCTGCCCCTTTTGAAATAGCACTTAAATTCTAGTCAATGACAAATATCCGCTACAGCAAATGAAGTGACCGAAACAAATATCTAACATTTTACTGTGTATCACGAACGAAGTTTGTGAAGAAGAAGGAATGTATCACGCTATTGTCCCGACAATTTTGCTTAGAATTGCAACACCATGAATTAATGGCCAGTGCGAGCAATCATTTTGAGGTTAAACATGTATACACCTACTACATACTCTCCACTGGAGGAAACTAATCCACTTCGAGTCAACAAACTACCGGAGATTTGAACCCTCTGTTTCCCCGCCGAAGAACAATGTCACCATCGAAATCATCTCCGATACACTACGGACATTCCGTCAATTTTGTTGAGTACCACTAACAGCCATCTGTATGCCCCTATTTCTCACTGCGGCATGGACTTTGTTCTCTTTCGAAATAAATAAATACATAAATGTGCTTGCGGGCGATTCTACTGAATCACGTGATTTCTCCATCGTGAACGCACCAAAAGCAGCAGATGTGAGTTGCTAGGACCCGCATGAAGGAAAATACTTACCCGGTTCAGACGTGACAAAACCTAAATGTACAAGCTTCCTATTCTGAATACAGCCATGCATGACCGAAATATTTACAGTTTTCATAGGGCTGTAATTACAGCTAAATCCGTGAATATCTTTGGTTCCCACTAGCGCTATACTCCTCTGTCACATAATTTTAAATGTTTTCACATTCTGTACGATTTCTGAATCCCTGCTCTAGCATCCAATTCAGCACTCGAAACAGCGACCACTGTACTTTTGAGAATATAAGTTCGCGAAGAAGAAACACATTGAGCTACTGTGGCGAATGACAAAATCCTCGCCTATTTTGCAGAGAGTCTCAGCTTCATCACTCACTTGACATAGAAACTTATTCGTTGCATCCCTCTCTGAAAACTTTAAACTATTTGATGCTAAATCACGCCCAGCACGCTCAACACTGGATTGTTTACGTCGCATCCCACCTGTTACTGTTTTCATTAATAAAACACACCCCTAACAAGGCAGGATACATTTAATACCATAGATCACCATAAACAAGAACTATTTTAATTTGATCTTAGGTGTCCAAAAAGACATCAAACACTTTGACAGATGAACAAATACATTATATTATAGAATTAGTTTGCTTCAGTCAACTGACATGAGAACGTAAGTGTCGTATCCCAGTTTGCTAACTTTATAGTATTTGACACACAACTGCATCAAGCATACCCAACACTTGAAATGTTAACAACACTACATGCCAACTACCGCATGCAGCGAATGAATACAAGTTGTTTAGAGAAAATTTGATGATACGTTCCTACTGTTGGAAAATTGAAGAATCCAGGGAAGGATCGCCAGATGAATTGTAACTGTTACTAAAAATGACGTATCGTATGTTGGCATCACCCGATGAAACTTATCTGCAATTAATCTTGATGTACATGTTAGAGATGATGGCTCCTGAGGGGAGCAGAAGATGCTATTTGATAAAAAAAAAAAAAAAAATAATTTCGGGGTCGGCGTATATTAGATAAAGTGAGCAAAGCTTTTATTTGGGTAAGAATTTAAAAACAAAAATTGCAACGGAAACGACCTACTGTACCCTCCCTCTTAAGCATACGAAAAAACGTAACACAATGAAGTGGAACCTGAAACACTGGGAGAAAAACAACGCTTGTTCCTAGACACATGGTGACCATCACAAGATTTCCTGGTTCTGATAGTTTCTACTTATGCTGCATTTTCATCTGAGATCCATGTGATGCGGAACGGCCCAATAAAAACTGGAAACAACTTGCGAGTGAGTTTGTTGCTTGCTGAACACCCAAAGTGATTGGTCCAAGACAATACGTTGGATATTGTCTTGCTGGCGCCTCCTTTCCGCAGCCTTTGTCTCTCAATTTAATCGATGGGTCGAGGGGCACCAGTTCGCAGACATTGTCCTCTGTACACTCATTTTTCAGTACAAGTCTTGAAAACAATGTTAGCTCATTCATGACATGCTGAAACACTTGTATATACCGATCCCAGGCACGGTAACGTCGATGGCAATACAGACGACAGAGTTTCCCCAGTTTTTTCATTACACGCTTGCATGGATTTGACTCTGGCTGATACACTGAAATGAAAATGGGTCTAATCCGTTTCCTCTGAAGCTTCCTCTTCCAGGCAGGGTACGTTATCAGCAATCACCTTCTCTACATGCTTAACTTCGGTCACAAAGGTCTTTACAAAAGCTTCTGACACAGATTTGCTTGTGGCTCTCTTCAAGACGATCAGAATGACAAATTTGGACGTCAACTCTACTATCCTCCAACCAACCGTGGGAGGGAACCGAATAAGTCCATGGTCGCTAGCTCGTGTAGATGAGAAGGTATTAGTAATTGTAGAAAGCAAAATGGAGAACAGCGATCGTAACAATGCTTAAAATTAAAATTAATACAGTCTAGATCGCAGAATTGTTATTTTTATTTCATGTCCGGTTTCAGTTAACTTAGACCATCATCAGATGACTAGCACATTGATGGCAGATGGTGGGGTCATCTGAAGATGAACTAAGTTGACTGAAATCGGTCATGAAATAAAAATAACAATTCTGCGATCTAGGCTGTTTTAATTTTGATTTTGAGAAGGAATTATTGCGAAGAGGGGGGTCTCGTTGTGACACAGTGGGAGGCTTAGTCTTTTGACAGGCTCTTCAACTTAGCAGAACTTTCCGGATCCTCGTTTCCATGCTCAGTAACAGGTACAAGGGAGATAGCCGCGGTGGGTAGCCAATCGGTCTAAGGCGCCTCGCTGCGGAGCGCGCGGTTGCTCGCCGTCGGAGGTTCGAGTCCTCCCTAGGGCATGGGTGTGTGTGTTGTCCTTAGGTTAGTTAACCTAGGTTTAAGTAGTTTGAAAGCTACGGACTGATGACAACGTAGTTTGGTCCGACAGATTTACAAACATATAATAAAGATATAATACATATTTACAGGGCCCATAGAGCACATAGATCAGGCGCATAAATCAGATGCGTTTGTTTCCCAATTCATCTGGTATACACACAGCCCAGTTGGACTTTCAGGGGTCGTTACGACGGAACAGGATGTTATGCCTATTTATGTGATACTGTCTGATTGACGGAAGAAATCACATTTTAGGCCTTACACTGAGCGCAACAAGCATAAGTAATGCAGACATAAATAATGTATTCTGTTTTCTATTACGACAGATAACTTACAAAATACATGACTATCTGTTCGACTCTTCCGATGGTCGTATAGTTTTTCATGTAGCGTTTCCAAAATGACCTTTAGAAGACGAAATCGCTTAACAAATTTTGCATCATCCCAGCATTCAAAATGATTTGGGCGAACATAAATACGTCTAGGACGCCTTATAGGGGTAATGACCTCTAGATCGTCCAAAATACTGACATCGTCTTCATTGTTAACAAAAACTCTTATTCCAGCCATTTTCATCATACCGATTCTCACTGAACTAGTCGTTACCCATAAGTTTGTATTTTGACATCGCAACAATATATTTAAGGTTATGTAGCGTATCTGCAATATATCAAACTCATTTACTAGCTACTGTGATGGATGGGGCGAGAAATGTGACGATAAAATTTTCCAATGAAGCTGCTTTTCACACTAGTTTTTCATACAAGTAGTGCTTCTGTTATTTTGTTCGATAAATTGGTCTTATCACGTGACTATATTGCGATATTTTAGCGCATTGAAATCCTGCTATTTTCATACAGATTCTCACTTAACTGGTTGTTAGACGTGTAACGAGCAGAAATCGTTAACTTAACGGCCAGAATCGTTAACTTAACGGCCAGTTTGAGATCTTTTAACGTCAGGTTAACTCATAACGAAACATTGACAAACGCAATTCTACGCTAACCGCGCGTCAAAATCGTAACCGGAACTTAACGAGACATTGACAAACCGACCCTAAGTAGTGGATTTCCCCTAGGCTCCCATTTCCGCTGTTCGGTTCTTGGCAGCACCATTCAGAAGATCAACCGACGCTTCCATGGTATTACCTGCGCTAGAATGACATAATTTTTCGCGGCAAGACTTTTGTCATTAGAAGTGGGTACAAAAGAAACGGATTAACGAACTTACGGGAAATTAACGAAAGTTAACGAGTCCGTTAAAGTTTTTTTTAATTAAGAGTTAATCTGTTACTCAAAAAGTTAACTTAGTTAATTAACGATTAACGGACTTGTGGCCAGCTCTGCGGTAAGGAACAAAGTATTTTAGGGTCTACCTAAAAACCTTTGATCTACAAACTTTAAAAGTTCATGCAGTTTTCATGACCGCTTCAAAAACTATAATGGAGAGAAATTTAAGCCAGCCGCGGTGACCGAGGGGACTGAGGCGCTCCAGTCACGGTCTGCACGACCACTACGGTCGGGGGTTCGAATCCCCCCTCGGGCATGGATATTTGTGCCGTCTTTAGTATAAGGTAGTTCATAAGTAGTTTGTAAGTCTAGGGACTGATGACCCCGAGTTAAGTCCCATAAGCTATACAAACATTTGAACATTTGATTTTTGAAGAAATTTATGTCAGCAGTTCCAGTACAACGTGGCGCCCGCCAAAACAGGACCGACGCGCAAATAAAAGTTAGAACTTAGCAGACAGGTGAAAGGTCAGTAGTAGCAAGAAACTTTCAAGTCATTTCTCAAGAAGATGACTGGAAGATCTTCCAAAACATTGATCACTGCAACCAACCGACCACCGACGTTACATTACTACAATATCCGATGAGTCATGTTCAAGTAGCAGTGCTGCTGTGTTCGCTAGGCCTTGTAAAAATACAATTTTGTGCAGGAGTTTGTGACACTTGCGGGGAGTGACACTTCCGGGGAAAGGGAATGTGTAGACACTTGCGGGGAGACCCGGACGCTGCAGGTAGTGAACAGGGCGTTCCAGAAGTAGGGATACACTACCCCTACTCCACGCCCTCCAGCCGCTACCTGTGCCTTATTCAGGGAAAGGCCCACCGGACCGGCCGCGCAATTTGTGACACAAATTACATGTTTGATAATATCAATTAATGCATAGAAGTATGAAATCACATCAAGACTACTTCCTGCAAACATTTCGACAAAAAAAGTTGGCACTGAGTTTAGAAAAACAAAATTCTGGTATATTGGATTTTAACATTTTATCAGAAAATGAATGTTACTACAAGAGATGCAGCCATTCAAATTTACGGGCACCATAAGGTTTTCCCTTCCTGAGTAGATAAGCTGCTTCTTGTAGTTTCAACATCACAGTAGCCTTTTTCTTGAATATTCTGAATATAAATCTTCACACAGACTTCTTGAGGAGGAGAGTGATACGGATATCTGATTGTAAACCACTGCCTATTACCTTAGACCTTTTTGACTGTACTGAACAGGAGTTCCACGTATTCCGTAATTTATATTTATACAGTTATCAGGCAATGCAATTTATAACCAACTATTTGGCTGCCAATTTCGCTTCATTTTTCCTGGAAGTCTTGCAACTTGTTTCTCCCTGTTTGTTTATGCCAGGTTCGGAGTAAAACTGGTTCTATATGACGGTGATAGAAAATAGAATTTATCTTTAGCATTTTACGGTGTGTGACATTCCCTTACATATTCCGTATTTCATACATTTATTAGATGTATTTGTAATTCGAATACAGCGAAATCGTTTTGGGGTCTCGAATAAACGCATCAAGTATGTAAAATACTCATTGACTTATTATTAACGGTTTTTAATTGAAGGTTTAAGGTTGCGTTTCCTATTAAAAAGCATAGTAGCTATTATTAAAGAGATGGAAGTTGCGTGATAGTGGGGTTAACTACATAGCGGTCAATTACATCAACGTATCTGTGCAGGATGCTTAATATATTTATTGCTTGCGCAGGTGTCTTGATATGCTTAGTGTTCTGAATAATATGCTTTTAGGAGGCATCACTGTTGAAAGTCATCGTCTTGTACTAGTAGAGAATGTCTTAATAACTCTCCAAACATTATCACTGTTAAAATACCGTTTTGTTTTCAGGAAGAACACTCAACGTTAGAACAAGTTTCGTGTTATGTTGACAGTGCTAGACTTCTTGGTGTGCCTGTACCCAGGAAAAGTTTTAGCCGTACCAAGGGCCCCGGGTTCCCCGCAAGTGTCACTCCCCGCAAGTGTTCCAACCCCTTTGTGCAGTAGCTTGGCAAGATATATCAGTAATGTCGGAAAGTGAAATATCAGATGCTGAGCCTGTACAACCTTTATCTAGTGGAGAGGGAAGGTCGTTAAATATAAAGATAAATAAATTGTAAAACTTATTTAATACTAAATGACCCAGTGAACTTCGTATCACTTTCTTCTTAATATAAACCATATTAATTTAAATCATATTTTTTTTTTAGACCCAGTAGCTAAGTATCGGCTCGACAGCGGACGGAAAGAGTGGGTAAATCACGCACACATGTCCAAGATAATGTTCATGTCACATTCGTGGATTATCAGGGAAGGTTTAAACGGTGATAAAATATGGAAAAATTTCGAGGAAAATTTAGATTTAAAACATGTAAAATAATGACTTGGTTGTTTTACTTCACTCAAACCTACCTTTCGCTTTGAACGTCGAATGTGCAAAATTGTATTGCAGTCAGATGAATGGTATTGATATTTCACAGAAAAATCTATATTTTTTCTAAATTTTCCAATTTTCCGGGAATCTTTTTCAAATTTCTATTTCTTAAGAACGTTACTGTTGCTTCCAATATGCAAAATTTTATCTCAATCAGACAAATGATATTGATATCCCATTGAAAAAGCTCTTTCAGTTTCCCGCGAATTTTCTAATTTTCCGGGTTACTTCCCCAAATTTTTAGTTGATAAGAATGTTCATATTTCGTTGAACGTCAAACAATAAAACTTTCATCGCTGTCAGATGAACGGTTCTCAACTTATAGTGTTAAGCACATTTAGAAACACACTGAAAAGGGAACTTGGTTAGAATTTTTCGACTTTCCTTTTTAACTGTCCCTACTTTTTTTACTGATAACTTTCCCAAGACCATAATGATAAACAAAAAAGAATTACCCCTACCCGTCGTGCGAATAGACAGTTGTAGTGCTGAATTCAATCAAAAACACATTAGAAAAACACCCATCCAGTTTTTCTCAAATTTTCCAATTTTCGGTAGATTTTCCAAAAAATTTACTTCATACAAACCTTTCCTGTCGAGCTGCACTCAAGTGATGCTCTTACAACCATGTAGCAATTGATTTTTATTCGTAGAAAAAAATCGCTTTCGGTTTTTCCTAAATTTTCCTACTTTCCGGACAACTTTTCCAAATTTTTATTTGATGCAAACCTTCATCTCGCTTTCAACATGAAATGTACAAAATTTTATCGCAATTGGACGAACGGTATTGACAGCTCACAGGAAAAAGCTTCCCTGGACTTATACGACTATTTCAAGATTAAAATTAGCCAAATCGGTTCAGCCGTTCTCGAGGTTTAGCGAGACGACCAGCGAACAGCACTTCATTTTTATATATATAGATGAAGGATATACTACATCTATTCAAACAAGATTTTGCTCAATTAAGACAAAATAACGAACAATTAGCTGGTCATTTAAGACAAGAGATAGTTCAGTCGAGATAAGAACCCATAGACGTTTTGACGAAACATCATCCAGTATAAAAACCGAATTAAGTGCTAAAATAGAATCTTCTAGGGAAGAATAATTCAATTATTAGTGAAGGTTAGTAATAAATTATAAGAAACCAACAATAAAGAGACACTTATGAGATTGAAAAACAAGAGAAACTACGGGGCCTTCGACCACAGATAGTGGTAGACTGGGCATGACATCGTTTTCATGGCACCAATATCTCTGCAGCTAAACCTTTGCTTTGCCAACTGTCATGTGGTAGTGTACAACTGTGCTACAGCTTTACCTAGGATTATACCGAGCATTTTGTGAAGGCAAGCAATATTAAATTTCACGTGGAGGTATTATTAGCTTAAAATGATGAATTTGTTGAAAACAGTGGAGTTGTTTATTGCATCAGGCTAATGTTTGCCAACAATCATGTGGTTCTATAACCACGCCACGTGTATAGCTACTCTCCTGTTTTTCCGGTCTGTTAGTACTGTGGTTAAAGATCGGGGCTGATAAAAGCATCGAATACAACGAACAAATATCTGCAGACTAAAAGAGCATATCCGAAAATCGCGAGAAGAAAAGTCTTAATACAACGGCTAGATAACGTTACTATTTTTCATAGTTACAGACATAGAAAAGAACAATGTCAAGATACGAGAGGAAATATGGGATGAAATTTCTAGTCAAACAGAAAATGTGCGTAAGAAGCTATTAGAATCTATCAAAGAAGTTTCTACTAAGACAGTAGGAATTTCTTCAATAGATAACGCCGAATTAAAGTCTTTGATTCACAAGTAGAGTAAGACCAACGAGCTAGAATTTCATAGAGTGGCGATATTTGAAATGAGGTCCCCCGTCCACTTGGAAATACATGTATCACTATAAAAAAGGTAACTTTTGAGATTTGGAGGCCCAAAGGTCGAGAGGCACGTGACAGTGTAAAGCAAAAATATTTGTTGAACATTCGAGGCTCTAGAACAAGAAATTAAAGGGCACTCGGGAAAAAAAAGATATATATATATATATATATATATATATATATATATATATATATATATATATATATATATATATATATATATATACAAGTTAATACTGATGTGCATTAAGTTCCATCAGACTCGAAGCTGCTAATGACGAGACTGGTAATATATTGTCTAAAAATGGGTAATGAAATATCACGAACCTGTCAGTAATACAGTTCCAGCTCGAAGTATAACAGTTAGCTGACGTTTGCAATGACAACGAAAGTGCCACTGTGAAAATATTCGTGTTGATTTCAACGCTAGTACATGGTCTAAACAAGCCGCGCGAAACAGTAATTGTTATGACGAACAGTCACGACACGGATTTGCATCTGTTGTTCATGTGTGTAGCAACTGCTTTCATAAAGTCTAGTATACATTTATTTTGTGTTTACTAAACGAATTAAGTCTACAAACTTGTAAGATTGCTGTCCAAGAGTTTGGTTGTGAATTTTGGTGGACGAAATTTGAATACAGAAACGAAAGTGACAACAAAATACTGCAGTTAAAAATTCGCCTGCCTTTATCTGCCACAACAGCATTCCGCGTCGAAATAAGGTGTCGTTAATAACATTACTTGTTACCATGCTGAAACTAGTAACGTTTGGTACGTAAAACTTAAGTACAAAGATGAAAGTGACATCAGAATACTACAATAAAAATGCGCCTGGGTCAGCTCAGCTGCAACAACAGCATTCTACACCGAAATAACGTATCATAAATAACCTTCGTTGTTGCCAGGCTGAAATAAGTACATATTTGTTGTAAAGAACACAGACATATACAATTGAAAAAATTCTTACTGTCACTACTGCTTCCACAATTTGCACGTCAACCATGCTCGATCAGTTTTTGTGAACATCAAATAAAAATATTTTTAAAGAAGGTGTAGACACTCAAAGTATGATTTCATCAACCACAGGAGCAACAGAAGAAGAAATATCTGAAAATCACAACAACACTAGGTAGAAAACTGAGAATTTTTTTATGGTACTTCAAGTAATTCATCTGAAACTTGGGATGACCAAGCGATGACCAGCGAAGTGGGATTAGTCAAGAATATTGTCTGAGTATAGACAGACTGAGCTCAAACAAGGCAAAACATTTGGTGTTCTCGCATGATATACTTGTTTTATCTCTTCGATTTGTGCATTTAAATGTTGAACAAACTTTAGACAAATTTCAGAAGCAAAAATTGTACAGACAACACACACTAAAAACAACGCTTCAAGCTCAACAACATACGATACAGTCCTGTCAAATGTACTGACCACCAAAAATATGGCGACCTAGTTTACACAGGTTGCCGCAAAGAGCGCTGTAACTCGTGTTTTAGCCTTTCTATGAAATTTAAGCTCGTTCAGTAAGACCATCCCGAATTTGAGAATGTTAAAGGATTAATCTCAAACGTTCAAATGTTTGTAATCCTATGGGACCAAACTACGTTGGTCATCAGTCCCTAGTCTTACAAACTACTTACTCTAAGTTAAACTAACATAAGGACAACACACACATATCCATACCCGAGGGAGGATTCGGACCTCCGACGCGGGAGGCCGCGCGATCCGTAACGTGGCGCTCCAGACCGCTCGGATACTCCCGCGCGGCAAGGATTAATCTCTGAAATTGTTATAACTAGTCGAAACTGTCTAAGATAACAGCAATAAACCCGAGGCAGAACATTTACATTGCTAACAGATGGAGTCAGAGTTAGCAAATTGCTTATCTCATACAGAGATAAGTATCCAACAAACAAACACACATTTAGCGGAGATAGATGATCAAGAAAACATCCCTAGTAACAGGGTTGCCAACATTCCACAGAACGATAGTTGTACCGTGATCGATAATTTATATGCTAACAATACCGTAACGGAAAAACAATCAGATAACAACAAAGACGATAAGACTTCGCTCTCATAGTGTAAATCAAATCTTGTAATATCCCCCACAAAATGAGAGTGGTGGGAAGGATTAAATTTAAAAACAGGATCTAATACAGATAACAGATATCAGACCTTTAAACCAGGGGGCGAAGTCCACCCAGGGCCGCTTCAAGCCGAACTGCTGCCTCGTGCGACTTGCAAAATTGCCGCCCCTGTTTTTATTATTATTATATTTTTTAAAGAACTTGATAATGTTAAAATCAGACTTTTTGGTGTGTTCCTTTTGTTGTCACGTGTTTTGATGCCAGAAAGAATATGTTTGTCGATTATATAAACTACATAGAAGTATGTATTACGCCTTATATACAAAGTTGGAAGCTTTTACCGAAAACGTCGGAACTTTTTGATCGATTTATTACAATTTTTAAGCCACATAATGATAAATATTCGTAAGGACACGTGCTGTACATTTCTGAAATTATAAACGGTTTTGGAAAATTCGCATTATAAATTTCGGCTCGTACAGTAAGTACGTATTTTGATAATGTGATCCAGTGACACTAGGAACATTTCTTTATTTTCGTCACTATGAAGCAAATCTCTTCCGATGTAAGCTCTTTGCTCCCCACATTTTGGGAGGAGCTAACAAAGACCAAAAAAAGAATAAAAGTCTGCTAAACAAGGAGTCTAGAACGAAAACCTTAAGAGTTATGAGAACTTGATCAGTACAAGAGACGTGTAAACGGTAGACAACCGAATATGAAGACGTTGCTCGAAGCTCAGATGTGTGCATTTTAGAGGCCATGCTTACTAGACATTCTGTTCTTGTTTTGGTCCATATTACTTCCTTCTAAAATTTGTAAAGCAAAGAGCTTGCAATAGTATGGATTTGATTCACAGTGTCAAAAATTAAAGGAATGTTTCTAGCTTCAGTGGATAACAATCTTGGACAATGGGTTCCTCATGAAATTTTTATGTATTCATTCCCCTTTCTACAAGGACTCAAAGTTTGTAAAGAGGATTTCAGAAACCCTGTATAGTGGAAAGTAGTTACCACAAGTCTGGAAAAGATCTAGGTCGATTTATTTCGAACTTTTGTATGATATTCTACTGAACATTCAGTGGGGGGAGGGAGTTATACACAGTCAGGTGAGGGGGAGAGGAGATGAAGGGAGAGGAAGGAGGTGCTGAGAAATATGGGCTGAAACATTACTGTCGCTTGACCTTATCACTTGAAGATGTAGGCTAGATTTCTTGTACATGAAATACAATTTGATCACCGGAATCCAATATATCTACTATAGTTATGTTAAAATCAGCTTAAATCCATCTGTCAAGTTGCACATTTTTGAACTTCAATCTCCCGTTACAACGACGAAGAAAGCGAACAGAAATTTGCATCTCGATGGGAGGGTCTGTCTTCATGCGTCAATTCGGCTCAGCTCACTTTGTTCTGAACATGCTGTTCCAATACAGCGCGTAGCAGAAACCATGCGATTAGCAGTAATAGCTACAGAGTTATAGAGAGGATTTATCGTGACTGAAAGAAAATGGGATGATATTCTTTGCAACGCTGAAATTAAAAACGTAATGGAAGGTAAATAGAGAAATATTAACGAACTGCACCGCGCTCGCTCATTAGATGGAACGAATGTCATCCTTACGACAACTCTTTCGTGCCTGATTTTTCAGGAAGTGATAACGGACTATCCTCCATCGCCTTATTACTTCACTTTTCTTCCCTTTATTCTCCATTCTAGCTATTGGAAAGACCAAGCTGTTTTGCCACCCTATTAGTTTTCCAAATAATAAAATAAAAATTTTCCTGCCTTCAGTTTTCAAGAAGAAAAAGTTTTACGACCAACATGTATGAACTATTGTTTGTTCTTAGGCTTGCCAGATGGTCGGAATTCGCCTGGATTCTCCTGACATTACAATAAATGTCTAGACACCAGAAAAATACAGAATCACGTGACCAAATTCTTCTGATAAAGTTCTGTATAAGAAATAATATTGTTATTTTTACTGCTCGTCAATAATGTGCGGATAAGTTGGAAATTGGGTTTGGCAGCATACGTGACGGGGTAGTCGGTGGAGATGTGGCCGCTGGGTGCAGATGGTGTAGTGGTCAGTGCGTCTGCCTAGTAAGCAGGAGACTTGGGTTCGAAACGCGGCGTAGCACAAATGTTCTTGTCTACCCATTTATTTAAATCAAAGCGCAATGAGAGCTAAACTCGAAAATACGTTTGTTTCTTGCTTCAATAAAGGCCAAGATCAAAATTAGGTTGAAATTTACCGAGCGAGGTGGCGCAGTGGCAATGCACTGGACTCGCATTCGGAAGAATGGTGGTTCAAATCCACCTCTGACCATCCCGATTTAGGTTTTCAGTGATTTCCCTAAATCATTCCAGTCAAATGCCGGGATGGTTCCTTTGAAAGAGCACGGCCGATTTCCTTCCACATCCTTACCCAAAACTATCCGAGCGAGATTTCCGTCTCTAATGATCACGCTGTGGACGGGACGTTAAACTCCAAGCTTCCTTAGGTTGAAATTTGATGCTAGTTGTTTGAATTTTAAAACTTTTCTGAATGCTATAATAGAATCCAAATTTGCTTGCTCTGTAAAATCCACAACCAAGTACGAGTGAGAAGGTACAAATTAATTATCTGCCAGTATTGTTAACATTTTCTGTAGGAAGTTGATTTGAAAAGTAAAAAGTAACATTTTAATGTATAAAATTTATTTCTTACGACAACAATTATAATTTACTCTCCAATCTGGCAAGTCTAAAGACACTGCAGACTTCTTTATTACATCAGTTATAGCCTATAATCGCAAGTTAATACAAATTTGAATGCACCTCCATTATCAAGATTAGGAAAAGCATTGAAATTGCGTCCGATCGGCCTTCACTCCATCGGCCAAATTGATTCTGTATTTTTCATTCGTAAAAAAGGCAAGTCACCTTTCTGGATGCTAACCTCCACCTCAATGACGGCTCCATCCGCACCTCTCTCCACACTAAACCTACTAATTACCAACAGAACCTGCACTATGATAGCTGCCATCCATTCCACATCAAAAAATTCCTCCCATACAGCCTTGCCACCAGTGGACAGCGAATTTTCAGGCCTTCACAGACAGACATTACCCTCCTGACCTAGTCCGCAGTCCTCCGTCCAACCCCAGTAACCATTCACAACGGAGTATCCTCCTTGTCACCCAATACCACCCCGGCCTCGAACGACTTAATCACATCAATATATACAAGTTTTTAGTCAAGATCTTATTTTAATTTTTTATTTATTTTTAATTTGTGGAAGACTAGTTTCGACATTCACAGAAAAAAAAATGTTCAAATGTTTGTTAAGCTTAAGGGACTTAACTGCGGGGTCATCAGTCCCTAAACTTACAAACTACTGATGAACTACCTTATACTAAAGACGACACAAACATCCATCCCCGAGGGAGGATTCGAACCCCCGACCGTAGCGGCCGTGCAAACTGTGCCTTATGCGCCGCAGATCGCTCGGCCACTGCGGCCAGCTGACGTTCACAGACGTCATCTTTTGATCTCCTATATTTTAAATGTCATATAAAATATGACATTGTAAAATATAGGAGATCAGAAGATGGCGTCTGTGAACGTCGAAACCGGTCATCCATAAAAAAAAAAGAAAAAAAAAAAAAAAAAAAAAAAAAAAAAAAGCGATCTTGGCTGAAAACTTGTATAAATTGATTTAGATCGCCCCGAAGAACAATGAGTTCCATACATATTAATCACATCCTTCATCAGGGCTTTGATTATCCGTCATCATGCCCTGAAATGAGAGACATCCTACCCAATACCCTTCCGACCCCTCCTAAAGTGGCGTTCCATCGCCCACCCAACGTCCACAACATCCTAGGCCATCCATATGCCACTCTCGACCTCTTGCCACAAGGATCATATCCCTGTGGAATACCCCGGTGCAAAACCTGCCCAATCCACCCAGCCAGGACTTCTAGTTCTTTTACAGGCTTATCCTACGCCATCAGAGGTCGGGTCACCTGTTAAAGCAGCCATGTGATATACCAGCTCTGCTGCAATCATTTACACAGCGTTTTATATTGGTATGATGACAAACCAGCTGTCCGTCAGGATGAATGGCCACCGCCAAAGATGAAGGAAAAAAAACTCAAAAAGCGAGATGGACCACCCTGTAGCACAGCATGCAGCTGAGTACAGCACTCAGGATATCAATGACTACTTCACTAACCGAGCCATCTGGATCCTCCCCTCTACCACCAGGTCTTCTGAACTGCGCAGATGGGAGTTGTCCCTTAAACACATTCTACGGACCCACAACCATCCTGACCTCAACCTAACTTCCCATCCCTGCACCCCAATATCTCCCCCCCCCCCCCTTCGTCCTTCCGCACCCATTATCATGTATATAATTTCTTCCTTACAACTGTGTGTCACCACTTACAAAATCCCCTTAACCCTACACTGCATGAATTTTTATTTTGCCGCAAAAAATATGTATATGATAAAAAAAGTTTCACCTATGCAGGGGAAAAATATTGAAAAAAATATATAACTCATTTAACAATGTGGAAGTCATGATTTACCTGTTGCCATTGTCAACATCGTGCATGTAGACATTAAGTCACTCTGCAAGAAAATATTGGTATTTAACATGTTTTCTACTCCGATCAGACCTCTGTAACATGATAATTTCTTTTTAATTTACAGAAGTGATATCAGTTTATAATTACATTAATGCTCAACAGTGAATAAAATCCGCTGGAGCGCTCTTTGTTGCATTTCTCCTAAATTCATGACTGCGCTGTCTTCTATGGAGGAAACGATCAACTAAATGCTTAGAACAGACTCCAACGTATACCAAATTTTAAAATTTTTCAAAATGTTTTTTTTTATTTAAACTATTTCGATCGCTGATCAGTATTTTGTTTCAATATATTTCGTAAGAAAACTTTTTCAGATAACATCATACCTGCTGATTCAACGCATCCCAAAGTTCAAAAATTAGCATAGGCGCAATTGACTTAATTAATCGGCAATTATTTAAGAACTTACGTAATTTAGACGTAACTCGATAAGTGTTCGGTGAACTTAATGATTAATCAAGTATTTAATAAGGAAAAGAATTTCGTAAAGGAAAATAACCTAAGTAATGACAAGCGATTATAATGAAGTTTAATGACATTACATCTTTAACATGTTACTACCGAACGAAGATATTATAATACGTTAATGATAAATATTAAGGCACGATTATATTTTAAACGACACAGAAATGAGCGTGTTTATTAAAGTAAATCTTGGGAAGAGTTAACACACTAAAGAGGTTATAAAACTACAAATACTAATAAGATAATTGTCGTAAGGTTTAAGATACATTCCCTGGGTAATCCAAATGAAAGGAAGGCATATATAGTTTTACTAGTATTTTATTGTTAATAAGAAACATAAGAGATATATTTGTAGTTTATTCAAGAACTCGGATCATAGATACAAAATGGCATGTTTACTAGTTATAATATTTGATGGAAATTTGGACCAGTGGGCGTGTGGGCCTACATTCGCGGGAAAGTAACAAAGTTCAAGTTATAGATGATTGCATGAAGCCAAACAAGGTTTTACGCATCTTTTCCATAGGTCATTAATTGCTACTTACAGGACCCAACGTTGGTATTCACAGGCAAGAGGAACTGTTGGGCGAGTTAGCATAGTTGATCTCTTTCTGACACGATAGAAGGGGAAATGAAAAGTTGATTTGATACTACCTGTCATCTGTTACGATTTGAATACTCTGTTTCGTTACAATGAAAATATAATACTTAATGTGTCGACGTCAAACCGACGAAATAAATTATTACATCAAACATAAAGTAATTCATATTTCTTAAAGATGATTGTTAATTAATCATAACAGATAACAAGAATTTGTTAAAATAATATTGTGACGGTACATATTAACAATTTAAAAAGAGGAGAAACAGTCAGAGATTCAAAAGTGATAAACTGATAGATAAGAAACTTATAAATCGTTCTGTATTTAGACAGAAAAACAATAAGGAATATAGGCTAACACAGAATACGATGACAGATGAACTGTAACGAATACACACAACGTGTTTACAAAAAATGCATTAATATAACAAAGAGAAAGTTAAAAGTTTATTAAATGACTGAAATTTATTTCCCATTTTGTTTCCTGCTAAACTGAGCTTGTCGGTGGAGTATGTAGTGAGACAAAATTTTATTCCTGCTACTGCCTTACATCAGCTAAGTTTATCAAGTAGAAACATGTTCATTTATAGAGTTGTTAATAATTCTTAATGTTAATGATTTTTATTATGTGACTCTGGAAAGTGTGTGTTTGTTTTTTATGTTTCAAGTGCGGTGACAAACGGCGCAATCCACGAGAACAGCATTTTGTCTTCCGAGACCTGAGATCATATAGCCGGCTGGCCATCAAACGTCACGGGTCGACAGCTATGGGACGAGAGAAGATCTTGCTTGTTAAGGGACGCCGTTGCCAGCCCTCATAATCAATAAAAACAAGGAATAAATTCTGTCGTAATCGAAGTTTACTAAATATGTGTGTCAGAACCAAGTTCAGTTCTTATGATGATAGTCATGTGTATGCATCTGGTGTAGTAATGTATGTTATGTGAAATAAAACTTGAAATTGTTTGAAGTTCACAACAAAGATTTTTGAAGATTATATGCAATTATTAGGGACTTATGTGTGTGGGAAGAAAGTGTATTCGAGTTTTATGAATTAATATTTTTACAACTTTTTCATGAAATATATCTGAGGTTTAGAAAAACAATTGTAAGACTTTCAACAAATCTGAGAAAATTATACGGCATTACATAACACGTTTTGAACTTTAAAGAGTCAAATATTCGACTTCGAACATTTTACATTCCTCAACTACGTGTCAATTAAGAACGTTTAAACATTTTATGGGAATTGATACTTCAATTAATTTTAGATTGTCTGATACGGTCTACGTAAAAGCTTTGTTTACAAGCTTTAAAGCTGCAAGCAGTTTTCATAAAAATTACTACTATAAAGGAGAGAAACTTTCATCGGCCGTCCCAGTACAAGTTATCCATGCTACCCTGTCCCTCTTCAGCTCCTCATAAGAACGGCAACACTACATCCTTTTCAACCTGCTTACTGTATTCGTCTCTCGGTCTCCCTCAAATGTTCAAATGTTTGTATAGTCTATGGGACTTAACTACAGGGTCATCAGTCCCTAAACTTACAAACTACTTATGAACTACTTACGAACTAGGACGGCACAAATATCCATGCCCGAGGGGGGATTCGAACCCCCGACCGTAGTGGCCGTGCAGACCGTGACTCGGTCTCCCTCTGCGATTTTTACCCCACACACTTACTTACCTCCAATGGAAAACTGATGATTCCGTGATGTTTTACAATGTGTCCCACCAATCGATCCTTGTTCTTAGTCAAGATATGTCAGAAATTTCTTCTTTTGTTTCCCAATTCTGTTCAGACTTCCTCATTAGTTACGCGATATACACATCTTCAGCTTTCGTCTGTAGCACCACATATCAATCGCTTCTATTGCCTTTTTGTCTGAACTCCATATCGTCCATGTTTCACTCCTGTATATTGCTACATGCCAGACAATTGCTTTCAGAGAGAGCTTATTAACGTTTAAATTAATACTGGATGTCTAGTGTCTCTTCTTCAGAAATGCTTTTCTTCCCATAGCCATCCTGCATTTTATATCTTCTTCACTTCGGACATCAGAAGTTATTTGGCTACTATGGTAAATTAAACCTCTTTCTGAATAACTCCCAGAGTTCAATAAAGTAAAATAAAAATATAATGAGAAATTATGGTACTAGGCTGCTCTGGAAATTCAATTCAAGGGACTGATTTGAGAAAGCTACAGATTACACAAAGGATTAGTAAATGAAATTTAGTTTTATTTATTACAAGATTTGCAAAACAGCAATCTCTCAGGGCCGATAATTTTGTAACTTTAAACATCAATCGTAAGTGGAATTAAACACGGTCCTGAAACTTTAGTATTCGAAGCTTATGCAACCAAGCATCAATTTACAGTAAAGAAAAAAATAATTACTCCGTACAGGTTCGACTCCAGTGTGGTGACTCCAATCTGTGTTCTCCTGCCAGATAAAAAACGGATTCCGCCACTTTCTTTTTTAATGATGCTTTCTGGTGTTGTCTTTATTCTAACTACTATTGCCGCTAAATACTGATGACGAAATTTTTCATGTTTTTCTCAGTGTCTATATCTTTTCAAACTTAATATCCATTGCAATATTTCACAGTTTGTTAAATTTCAATAACGCTACTTAACTTTAATCTTGACGACAACGCCAGCTAAAAAAAAAAAAAAAAAAAAAAAAAAAAAAAAAAAAAAAAAAAAAAAGTATCGTTACAAGTAGGAGAAGCAGTCCGTAATGTTCGAATACAGCATTAGTAGTGTGGTGCTTTACGAGTCGCGTCAATTAAATACCTAGGCGTAACTGCACAGCGACATGAAATGGAACGAGCATATAGGGATAGTTGTGTGGAATACAATTGGTCGACTTCGCTTTATTGGGAGAATTTTGCGAAGGTGTGATTGGTCTGTAAAGGAGACCGCATATAAAACGTTTCGACGATCCCGCCTTGAGTATTGCTCAGGTGTTTGGGGTCCCCACAAGATCGGTTTAAAGGAGGACATAGAGGCAGTTTAAAGGCGGGCGGCTAAGGTTTGTAACTGGTAGATTCGATCAATGCGCGAGTGTTACCGAAATGCTTCAGGAACTCAACTGGGAGTCGCTGGAGGGAAGGTGACGTTCTTTTCCAGAAGCACTGTTGTAGGAATTTAGGGAGACGGAATTTGAGACGGACTGCAGAACGATTCTACTGTCGCCAACCATCATTTCAGAGAGATTAGGGCTCGTACGGATGCATTCGAGTACTGGTTTTTTCCTCGTTCTATATGGGAGTGGAACAGGAAAGCAAGTAACTAGTAGTGGTACTGAGTACCCTCCGCCACGCAGCTTTGGGTGAGTGCGGAGTATGTGAGTGCGGAGTATGTATGTAGACGTAGCACAGCACACGCCAGCCGCTCTGTGCTTCCCGGCTGTGCAGCTGTGTGACGCGGCGCTTTGGCGTTACAAAGTCACAAGTCCCGGCGGGAGCAGCCTTCATGTCTACATCTACATACATACTCCGCAATCCACTGCAAGATGCGTGGCGGAAGGTACACTGCACCACTACTAGGCATTTCCTTTCCTATTCCACTCCCAAATAGAACGAGAAAAAAAGGAATGCCTACATGCCTCCGTACGAGCCCTAATTTCTCTTATCTTATCTTTGTGATCACTACGCGAAATGTAAGTAGGCGGCAGCAGGATCGTACTACACTCAGCTTCAAATTCCGGCCCTCTAAATTTCCTCAACAGAAATTCACGAAAAGAACGTCGTCTTTCCTCCAGCGACCCCCAATTGAGCTGCCGGAGCATTTCCGTGACACTCGCGCATTGGTCGAACCTACCAGTAACAAACCTAGCTGCTCGCCTCTGAACTGCTTCTATGTCTTCCTTTAAACTGATCTGCTGTGGGTCCCAAGCACCTGAGCAGTACTAAAGACGTGGTCGTACAAGCGTTTTATACGCGGTCTCCTTTACATATGAAGTACATCTTCCCAAAATTATCCCAATAAACCGAAGTCGGCTGTCCGCCTTACTCAGAACTGTCCTTACATGCTCGTTCCATTTCATATCACACTGCAATGTTACGTCTAGATATTTGAACGACGCGACAGCATCAAGAAGCTCACTACTAATGCTGTATTCGAACATTATGGGATTGTTTTTCCTACTCATGGGCATCACCTTACATTTTTCTACATTTAGAGCTAGCTGCAAACCAACTAGAACTTTTGTCCAAGTCATCCTTTGTGCTATTACAGTTAGTTAAAGACGACACCCTCCCATACACCACAGCATCATCAGCAAAAAGCCATAAATTACAACTTACTCTGTCCATCAGATCATTTATATAGACAGAAAATAATAGCGGTCCTATCCCACTCCCCTGGGGCATGCCTGACGATATACTCGTCTCTGATGAACACTCGCCGTCGAGAACAACGTACTGCGTTCTATTACTTAGGAAGTCTTCCAGCCAGTCTCAAATCTGTCAACCTATTCCATAAGCTCGCATCTTCGTTAGCAGTCTGCAGTGTGGCACCGAGTCAAACGCCTTTTTGAAGTCGAGAAAAACACAATTCGCCTGTTGCCCTTCATCCATGGCTCGCAAGATGTCTTGTGAGAGAAGGCCAAGCTTCTCGCTTCTCCGGCGGCGGACTGAGTCTCTTCTTCAGCGGTCACACACCAAGGCCATTCCATCTGCAAGTACAGCTGCTCCTCGAATTTCGCGTCTCCTTGGCTCCGTGACTGGTTAGTTGATTTTCAACGTCACCCAATAGCTGATCGCCGTTTTCACCACCGCGTCTCTCATTCCCCGGTGGAATGTTCTGTCGGCTGCGATGAAATTTTCGAACCAACGTTTCTCCCACATTTCAAGCGTTTTGTTTTTAACTTCTGTATTCTTTCATGGCTGGAAGTACAGTTCTTTGTGGTAGATGTGTCAGGCCCGTCTGGTATGTCATTTATCAGCGTCTTTCCCCCGGGCCGAGAACATCGCTTTAGTGGATCCATTTCTTTTTTTTTTTTTTTTTTTTTCCCTATTCTGCTAGCCAAGCACGCAAGTCCACTACACCAAGTTGGTTTTAAGTTTTGGTTTTAAGTTTTACTTTCTTCAAGCTTCTATTTGTTTCCTGGAAGAGGTTCCCAGAATAAAAAAAATAAATAAAAAAAAAATGGACCCACTATAGCGATGATCCCGGCCAGGGAAAAAGAAACTGATAAATGACATACCAGACGGCCCTAACACAGCTACCGCAGAGAACTGTTCTTCCAGCCATGCAGGAATGTTAACAGCAGTATTAGCAATTCTTTCTCGTACAAAGTTCTGATGTTTCTATAGGCCTAACTCTTGCAATTACACAAACATCACGTTGTACTTCAGATGGAGTAGTTGTCACAACATTAAGTAAGTCAAAGCTTGTGCATTCAAATGTATTGTCGAAATTTTTAAATATTTAACGACAGCCAGAACTTTCATTGGTTGTTTACTACCAGAACATACTATCGACAGCTGAGAAATTGTCAAGAAAACTTTATTTGGAGGTTGTGCATTTCGTGCGATTCCTAAGATACACCCTTAAACTTTTATTTTTGTGTACCCTGCTCAAGTGCTTCACCCCAGAAACAGAATCGAACATCACTTTTGTTTGGAGCCCAGTCATTTTTCAATAGACATAAAGTTTCATACCTTTCCATTTCAGTTTCAGCTTTAAGCTATGTTTCATGCACATAGTACACTGTAGTGATTATTTGTATTCTAACACGGATTGTATTTTAATTTAAAAACGGAATTTAAACATGTATTGATAGACACACTGACTGACAGAGACTTTTTTTAAACTTATACCAAAACGGTTACATTACTAAGATGTGCTAATAATATAATGTGTAGAATGTAGTTAAAGTTTACAAAGAAATAAAAAAAAGGAAGTAAATCAATATCGAAAAATTAGGAACGAAGATATGAGGGCTTAAACGAGCAATGACGCATCATCTTTTCCCACCCCACCGCCTCCCAGTCGCAGGTCTGACATGTCCATCATTACTTTTCTCACCCCCTACCTTATAAGAAACAAAATGATGCCATCCACAATACGTACTATTAAATTACACACGGGTTGAAGAAAGTGACACTAGGAAACTGACTAAAAATTCTTTCACCAATTTTCTCATGCGAATGCGAACATAATTTGTTAGCACGCACCTATATAGGGAAACAAGATAATCATAATAAAATAAGAGAAATCAGATTGAAAATGGAAAGATTTAGATGTTCCTTTTTCCCGCTCGATATTATTGATTTGCAGATTGTTTATGCAATGTAGATGTAGTCTTAATGCCTTCCAGCTCCGACCGATTCATATTATTCATTAGCGAGATACACAGTTTCTAAGTTACCGTACATATACACGTCCGATCTGACGTGTAATGACAGTTTTGACTGACGTATGGGTAGACCAATAAGAGGTATTTGGTTTGTAGGTTACAGAATTATGTTTATAGTCGCCATTTACTTCAATCACTCTTATAAAAGTCACAAATTATCGTAAATTTGATAAATTTGGACTGCGACAGAAGATTGTTCAGTTTTTACTGGTATTCGTTGCAGATCCCGTACATTCTCTGTGTGTCAAAGATTTTGAATTTTTCACTGATAGACCGGTGAATCGCGTCTGTGACCAAAAATTGTGCAGTTAAGGTGGTAAACCCGTTGCATATTGACATCCATCGAAGTTGTATTAAATAACGTTTCAATTTAGATTATGGGTATGCCCATAAGGTATAACCCAAGTTGTCTCTAAGAAAAAACTCTTTGCGATGAGTGCCCCTCCCCGTACACAACTCTCCCTGTTACATGTATGAAGACATGATAATTTATTTCTTCTTTTAAAAAAAAATGTGACCGTTGATACCTCCCTAACCCGACCATGACTGAAAAAAACTGATCAACGTTGCCCTGCCCACAGTACCGTCTCTACCATAGGGGACAAGGGGCACAGGCCCTGGGCCCCCAGCCTGATGGGGCCCCCGAGAAACTGTTCCTTTCTCCTAGGCAATGACTTTCTTCAAGTGAATTTTTTGTCGCATTTATTCATGATAAAGACCCAGAAATTGTCTCAAAAACTGTCATATATAGAGTGGCAACTGACTTGATTTGCTGTCAGCATGCAAAATGGGGCCTTAGCTACAGAACACATGGAGACACTATTGTAGTAGCCTTGTGGTAATCTGTTTTAGATATAACTTGGCGAAACACTATATCCAATATCAATCTTCACACGACGCCACACGGGTCTGCTGTTGACCGGCCAAGCAGCGGGTAGGCGGTTACATCACGGGTGAACTCAGTATTTTACAATACAGTAGTTTCCAATATTCAAACACGCGAAAATGAACAGGTCATAAAAATGAAATATGACGTCTTTCAATGCAGCGTAATTGAGGAAATGCAAAAGAAATCCTAGTGAGCAATGCAAATGGTCTCATAAACTCTACCGTAACTACTATCCTTGCCAATGAAACACACATAAGATCTGATGCTTTGAAAACCAGGCCAAACGGTGAGAAAGGAAGGATTTCAGATGTGCAATAATGCCTTCGACAAAAACATGCAGCTAATGAACCTATTCCGAGTGCAGTAATGAAAGTTTCATTTTAGCATTAATCTCACTTGTACGTTAATTTAGCATCCCCCTACAAAAACGTCTAAACGAGGTTTCACTGCTTATCACTGTGATTTCCTGGTCATATGACCATTTAGCCAATATCGCATTTCATCTTTCCTCCTATGCATTACTGCTGGTGTTTCTAACCGAACGTCAACAACAACAACGGAGTCTCTCGGCAAATTTTGTGTCAGTTATGTTTTGGGCACCTGATACAAGATATATATGTCAAAAGTTTTTAATACGTCGCGTTTTGCAGCTTTGGTGCAATATAAGAAGTCTTTCTTACAATACATACATTTGTTATGTCGATGTGTAACAATTATATGAGTCTACCTCAATCAGGTAGTAAAAGATAAAACAATTGACTTGCAAAATTTGCAGCATTTGTCTCTTCAAGGTAATCTTTCCTTTTAGCTCCGAATTTGAAAATTAAAAATTTATTTAGCACCAGAACTACTACATTTAATGAAATGAAATAATTTGGTGCCGCGGCGGAGTGGCCGAGCGCATTGAGGCGCTAAGCTGCGATGCGTTAGACCGTTCCCTGTCGGAGGTTCTAATTCCCCCTCGGGCATGGATGTTTGTGTTGTCTTTAGTATAAGGTAGTTCATAAGTAGTTTGTAAGTTAAGGGACTGATGACACCACAGTTAAGTCCCAAAAGCTTAACAAACATTTGAACATTTTTTGAATAATTTGGTACAGGAACATTTCCATCAATTTTTATTAACGCATTTATAAAATGTTTGTGGCTATTGGAAGTAAATTAGGTTTTGTTACCTGCTATAATTAGACGTTGTACTACACTCACAGAGTGTAGTATGTGAATAGCCAAAATGTGTCATTGACATATACGACATAATTAACCTGTTCACAGTATATTTTTATTTTACTTAATCAGTGCATTTACTACATACATGTAAACGTTTCACAAGCACAGTGCCGTTTTTAGTTGCTTCGAGCACATCTGATAAATAACTGAAGTGTTACGTATACTAAGATTTCAACGTGTAATCGATAGATGATCATAAAAAAAATTAACTGTAGTAAATAAATACTGCAACCAGCCCATTATTTATTTATTTATTTACTACAGTATTATTACGAATACAACTGCGGTGTTCTCTTACCAAAAATAATCGATAAAATAATTTAAAAAAATGATCTGACATACTGAAGTCTAACTTTTGTAGAAGTATTACACCTAAAAGACGTATTTTCTCTTATTCCGGGAGAAGTGACTTTATTGTGGGACGCTGCTTGTCATGTGGAAGTTGTGTAAGAACGCATCTTTTTATTCGGCTTTTTTCCTGTAGGAAGGAAAAATCAACTACCGGCACCTACCTTTTCTCCCACTTTCTTTACTCTTTTATAGTCTCAAGGAAACCGCAGTTGTAGCTTGAACTTTATCAAGGAAACTCTTCATAATTTACAAAGAAATACCTCAAAATGAACTAGTCAGTGTACGATCATTTTTGAAGAATTTGGCTCGTCAGATGATGAAACCGTACCTAATGATTGGAGTCAATATCGTGCGAGGAAGAGAGGAAGATGTGCGATTTGGGCAGATCTAAGAACAAATTTACCCCTGTAACATGTTTTTCTTGTCATTGTTTCCTGTCTGGAGATCACTCGAACACCACAAAATTGTGCTGTTAGGACCGATAATTTCGATTCTGAATAAAATCATTGTAGGTGTGTGATAAAATACGTAACATTTAAATAACGCACTCTGATCTCTTCATGGACTGAATAATTTTTCTCAAATATAGGTGTATCGAATATCTATTCTATATATATGTATATAAAAATGAATTGTTGTTCTTTAGTCTCGCTAAAACTCGAGAACGGCTGAACCGATTTGGCTAATTTTAGTCTTGAAATATTCGTGTAAATCCAGGGAAGGCTTAAACGGTGATGAAATATGGAAAAGTTGTCCGGAAAAAGAGGAAAATCGGGAAAAACCGAAACAGCTTTTTCCAGTGAGCAATCAATACCGTTCGTCCAATTGCGATAAAATGTTGTACATTTCATGTTGAAAGTAAGAGGAAGGTTCGGCTCCAATAAAAATTTTGAAAAGTCGCCCTGAAAGTAGGAAAATTTAGGAAAATCCGAAAGCTGTTTTTTCTTTTTCTCTTTTTTTTTTTTTTTTTTTTTTTTTTTTTTTTTTTTTTTTTTTTTTTTTTTTTTTTTTTTTTTGAATGAATAAAAGTCAATTGCCACATGGTTGTAAGAGCATCACTTGAGTACGGCATTCGCACGACGGAGAGGAGTAATTCTGTTTTTGTTTTGTTCATTATGATCTTGGAAAAGTTTTGAGTAAAAAAAAAATTGGTACAGTTAAAAAGGAAAGTCGCAAAATTCAAACCAAGTTCCTTTTTGAATGTATTTCTAAATGTGCTCAACATTATAAGTTTAGAACCGTTCATCTGATTGCGATAAAATTTTGCTCATTTGTCGTTCAACGAAAGATTAACGTTCTTATGAACTAAAAAATTGGGAAAGTTACCCGGAAAATTTGAATATTCGCGAGAAACTAAAAGAGCTTTTTTCAATGGGATATCAATATCATTCATCTGATTGCGATAAAATTTTGCACATTCGCCGTTCAAAGCGAGAGGAAGGTTTGAGTGAAGTAAAGGTATGGAATACTTGGCCAGAAAATAGAAAAAAATTGTGGAAAGCTGAAAGAGCTCCTTTCTTTGTGATATCAATATCATTCATACGATTGCGATAAAATTTTGCACATTTATGTTCAAAGAAAGAGTACATACATACTTCTGTTATTCTGCCGTTCTATCCACTTTTTGCAAAAGGGACACTGCATTTTTAAAAGTTAATTATAACTTCTGAAAAACAGTAATGAAGTCAAAGAGTAAATAGTTTTTCCAGAGTAATTATTGTTCGATATTTCGCTGTATATACTTCAAATCAAAAAATATCTTGAATTACACACTTTCTAAAATGGCCACTACGGTCGGGGGTTCGAATCCCCCGTCGGGCATGGATATTTGTGCCGTCCTAGTTCGTAAGTAGTTCATAAGTAGTTTGTAAGTTTAGGGACTGATGACCCCGGAGTTAAGTCCCATAAGCTTTACAAACATTTGAACATTTTGAACTTTCTAAAATATCTTATCCGGTACTTCAGTGCTAAAGCTGTCTTCACACCATATTTCATCACAATACATTCAGTGGTTTATGTAATGATGTATAGCCAAATCGGTTCAGTCGTTCTTGAGTTGTAGCGAGACTAACGAACAGCAATTCATTTTTATCTTTGGCACTTCAATGCGGGTTCATATCGTGTAAAACGAACTTCAGTCTTTCAAAGTATATTTCTGAACGCAACCAACACAACGACCAAGTCATTATTTTACATGTTTTAAATCTAAACTTCCCTCGCAATTTTTCCTTATTTTATCACCGTTTAAACCTTCCCTGAACTTCCACAAATGTGACATGAACATTATCCTGGACATGTGTGCGTGATTTGCCCACTTTTTTCCACCCACTATCGAGCCGATAGTCTATCTGATATTGCCTTTATAAAGCTACTGGGTCTAAAATACATGTGATTTAAATTAATATGATTTATATTAAGAGGCGATACGGAGTTCACCGGGCCATCTAGTATTATAATAATTCTGTTTTATTATTAGCAAATATTGTGGCATTTAATTACATTTTATTCGTATTTTCATTTCAAATTTTCTTAAATATCTCATATTTGAAGATTATTGTCCATTTTCGAAATAATGTTACTTTTGTTATATTTATACACCTAAGGTAATTGATGTACTAATTTAGATGATAATAAATGTGATATTTCTACCTGTACAATCAACTATTTTTGCATTACGATTACTTAGTAGCTATACACCAGGGTTGTAACACGGAATACACAATGGTAGGAAAACTGTACCGCGCTGCTACTGAAGTTATGATAATTGGTGTTGCCGCCTGAGGATTAAGGGCCCCAAAATACTGAGTGCCCAGGGGCCCCTGCATGGCTTAAGACGGCCCTGCGGCTGCCCACCACAAATAATTTGTAAAGTCTCCATAAAAATAGCTGAACATTGCAGTTCCTCCCTTTTCCTTAGTCAAATGTATTGTTATAAACTTACAATTGTACAAGAAATGATTAAAAGTGGCACTACCAATCGGATAACAGAAAATACTGTCACAGCTCTGAATATTTTGCGAAACAGATAAACCGCATTTTAAGGTATCCTTATCATCTTCAAGTGCATGTTTCTGATGCCTTCACTTTATATTTTAATTTCATTTATTTTAATAGCTTCAAGTGCGTCATCAGGAACGCCTGAAGCATTGACACGACATTGGTGAACAATAAGCTTCTCAAAATACTTTCAACCCCGGTACGTCATTAGAATAAACAGACGTTTATCTAGAAACACCATTTTCTCCTTTTCGGAAATCTTTATACCTTATCAATATACACCCGAAAAACGATGTTGCCTGGATACTACAAGTGTCAATTGTGTTAAAAGACGACGTTCTGAACGCTATGAAACTTATTATCTGATTTAAGATAGGCCTATCTACTCCCCGAAGGAAAAAAAAAAAATCTTTGCACAACTTACAGTTCGAAATTGTCCTACAGCGAGGAGATATCGAAATTTTATTTCAAACTGAGAGCACAATAATATTGCATGGTCGAGATATTGCGGTTTGCTGACGACATAGTAATTCTGTAAGAGACACCAAAGGACCCGGTAGAGCAATTGAATTGTCAGTGTCTTGATGGAGAGTATAAGATGAACATTAAAAAGAGCAAATCAAAGGTAACAGAAAGTATTGTTAGAGAATCGGGCGATGCTAAAGGAATTAGATTAGGTAATGGGGCAATAAAAGTAGTTATTTGGGCAGCCAAATGACTTCTGTTGGCCGAAGTAAAGAAGATATAAAAGGCAGATTAGCCATGGGCCAAAAAACGTTTCTAAAGAAGCGAAATTTGTTGACATACAATATTAATTTAAATGTTAGAAAGTCCTTCCTGAAAGCATTTGGTTGTCTGGAGTGTAGCATTCTATGAGAGTGAAACGTGAATGATAATATAATTTGTGTAGATCACGTAACTAACGAGAGGTGCTCAACAGAATTGGGGAGGAAAGGAGTTTCTGGCATATCCTGACTAATAGAAGGGATAGATTGGTGGGACACATTCTTAGACATCAAAGAATCGTCAACTTGGCATTAGAAAGAAGTGTGTGGGGTAAAAATCCTAGAGGGAGACCGAGGGATGAAGACAGTAAGCAGATTCAAAAGGATGTAGGTTGCCGTTCTTATTCTCAGATGAAGAGGCTTGCACGGGGCAGGGTAGAGTGGAGAGCTGCTAAAAACCAGTCAGCTGACTGAAGACCACAACAACAACAACAACAACAACATCCGACGGACTTATCCTCGTGGCGTGCCCAGCTCTTTCTAATGCGGAATGCTAATGATTCAATTTCAAGAACACTATTCTGTGAGAAATTTTATTTAGACAGCGAACGATCTGATATATCCTCTGGTTCTCCACTTTTCTGTCAGTCTTTAATAAAAAGGATCGTATTTGCCCTTTCTTTGCACCCAGACAGGAGTATTTTTCAGCAGGTTTTTCTTTGGACGAGAAACGGGGGTTCAAATCTCTGATAATTTGGTGACTCAAAGTGGATTCAAATAAACCAATGGGGAGTGTGGTGTAGGTGCACGTATGTTTCATCTCAAAAGGATTGCTCATAGAGGACATTAATTGAGACAGTAACAATGCTTTTATACTTCTTCGCAAACTTCGTACGTGACTTGTAGAAAAAAGTGTTAGATATTTGTCTCCGTCACTTCATTTGCTATAGCCGATATTTATCACTGTATCACTGACTAGAGTTATGTGTTGCTGTTTAGTGTCATTTAGTTTGGGTGGTTATGCTGTGTAACGCATTTTCAAATAAGGTTTGTAGGGAAAACCAGTTACCTTCGTTAGCTATAGAAAACTTTCGAAGAGTTATTGACACTTTAAAAAATAAAAATAAAACAGTATGATGATCCAGTGCTACTTTGGAATCCTACAGTGTAGTATCTGTTACAGGATATGTCGTTGTGGTGTAAAATCTTCGGAACAGACAGTTGAAAATTCGTCGTTCTGCTCAATACAAAGGACATCAGAGCATGGCATGGGCGCTTGCATTCCAGTGAATGAGTCAGCTAGCGATGCGCGTGTCTGCCTATTGTGTGAGAGAGAGAGAGCGGTCATCGCGCCTGCAGTACGGTTAGGATAGATGTTTGTATGCTGAATCAGCACCCAGAATCTTCCTAGGGGCCGAGACAGGATGCTCCCTTCGTGGAGAGGAGTTCGTTTGAGATCCGCCAAGCTACAGATTTCGAAAAAAAGGAAATGTAATAAAACACACACACAATTTTACTACAGTCGAGGTGTTCCTGTGCGATCTTGATTTATTTCACGGCATATTTCTCTGACTTTTCATTGTTAATCTCTTGGGCTGTGGCTTGGGGGTACTCTTAGTTGTTGTCGATGTGCTACATGGAATTGTGCACTCGTCAGTTGCTATCACATGTGTGAGGTGGCACATGTTGGGTCAGGAACTGAGGCAAAAACAGTAAATACGTCCATTGTGACTATTCATATGAATGGAAAGATGAAATTGTAATGGCCCAAATATGATATTATGGTGATATCGAAACCGGTTGCATAAATCTCTATACTTATAAGACGCATTTGTTGTCTGTCTGTCTGTTCTCTTATAACACAAGATCCAGACAACCAAATAACTTGAAATTTGGTACACGTACACAAAATTACACGGGGAAGGTCCTTAAACAGGTTTCGTTCCATTTTTTTTTTTTTGGAAAACCGACCGGAAAAAGTGAATGTGCGTTTTCAATGTGTCCGTGTAAATCTATATCTTCGCACTGATCTTGATGAAATTTTGCACAATTGACCTTCAAAACAAGAGGAAGGGCACTGTCTACATAAAATTTCGTTCAGTGCATGGTGGAGGGTACTTATGGATTTCGACAAAATCCACAATTTTGTTCCGATCTTGGTGAAATTTTGTACACTTGACCTTGAAAGTCCAAATGGAACTGCCAAAAAATGTTGTTTATCACATTGCTTTAACATAAATGTACACTTTTATTACATGCAAATAAACTGTTTTGTACGTTTCTAGAAAAACCTTATTTTAAACCCGGGCAAAGCCGGGTACTTGCAGCTAGTAAACCAATACAGATCAACTACAATTTACGGCTGTGTAAATACTTAGAATCGCAAGAAAATGGTCCACCCCTGAATTACAATTCATACGTCACATCCAGATTAATGGTCACACCTGACTCTGTGCAACAAACATAGCTGTGTCGCAGATCCTAGAAGCCCTCCGCGTTACAGTCGTACCATACACGGTACGTACCGTAAGACCCGACGAGAAAACATCACCCCTTATGGCAATCAATCCAGAAGCAGACGAATACCGTCATGCGACGAACAATAGACGAGCAACAGTCCTTAAAGCTTGGAAATTAAATTTTATTGCAATAAATGACATGTCAGATGTCTTATCACACTAATTAAATAAGATAACTAGCTTTCATTCGTATTTGAAGTATTTGAAATCACTCTTTAAAAAATAAAGTTTGCGTGTCTGATCATGATTCGACGAGGCACGAAGTCAGCTAAAATATCTAAATTTTCACTAGTATCAGTTTACAAGGCCGAATGGCCGAACCTAGAAATAAATTACCATAATTTCAGCATTTTACTGGAATTCCCAAGGAGCTGCTATTGTCCCTGAGAGGTCACCACTAAAGGTATGTATTACAGTACAACTCACAAGAGTGTAATGTCATGAAGTAAGGTTGTGGTTACTGAAAGGGACTGGAACACAATACTTATATGAACTGTTAACTAAGCACAATCAGATGTCACATATTAAACATTTTCACCAGTATTGGATCATGAAATGGCGATAAAAGGTAAAGCAGTCAACAATCCGAAGATTGGTTTGAACACCACAGTGCTTTACTAGGCATGGTCCTGTTTGGAGGTGGTATGCCATTGCCTTCCTCCGACCTTCGAACTGACTTACCCAGCCAGTTATAGGGGAACCTACAGTTTAACGTGGGTTCCGAACCACGGTGCTACTTGGTATTTTTCACATGAGCAATACTGCCAGAGAAATGGCGATACACAAATGAATTATGTTTGGCAGGAACTCAAACCGGCACCTTCCGTTATTGTGTTACAGCTAACAATAGAAATGAAATATTTATTGTTTTTTCGCTAGTAGCACAACGAGCACATATATGGCTAGAGATGACACAACGAATAATTCTGTATTGCGTGGGACTCCAATCCCGCGAATATCATCGTTATTTTCGTCAGACAACGGGTGTCAGCTACCACATTCTCATTCATCACTAGTAATGATCGCGCCAATCTTACACACCGAGTTATGAAACTGTTACGAAAGCAAAGAGTTTTTCACTGCAAATATAAACTTATCCAAAGTCATGCAGAGAAGCAAAAATTAAATGACGCAAAAATTAGAATAAGGGCTCCCATGCGAGAAACATTCAACGACTTTGAAAGCAATGACTTGTGTACCATCTTGGCGGAAAATCCTGATAAATTTTGGTCCTACGGGTCGAAACCAGATATCCAGACGTTCTATGGCCGTAATGGTGTGATGATGCCACACAAAAGACCGAAATATGATACATTTTTCCAAAGCAGTTTCACAGGGGAAGATTGCTCGGTAGTTCTTCTTATAAAGCATCGCACGAACGACAAAGTGGCAGATATTGAAATAATTTTAACAATAGAAAATCCGATAGGAATATCGATAATGGATGATAGGTAACAACGCTGCTGACAGACGTGAAAATAGACAATCACATTCACACAACTTAATTTTTCGGCCATGGCCTTCGTCAGAAAAAGAAACACATTCACACCATCACTCAGACAACACTCACAACTATCATGTCCGGCCACTCCAGCAACACAAGCTAGACAGTCTAGCTTAGGGTTACCAACCGTCCGGCCTTTTCTTGACATGTCCGGCTTTTTTATGCTTTTCTGAATGTCAGGGCGGAATTTCTGTTTTTCAGAAAATGTCTGGCTTTTTGGTAATAATGTTGTAATTTCATTATCTGACGAGATTCAGTGTAGGGTAATTGCACCAAAGTATAAACTTCACACAATTGACTTTATATTTTTTCACGAGGTTCGCTACGAATGATGTAACTGTTGAAGAAACATTGCATTTATAATCGACATATACGGTATCTCGATGCGAGTTATTATTTGTATACATAAATTACCAACAGCTCCTAAATAATTCCAGGACCAGATGACTATCAATGTATCCAGTAATAAAAGGATTCTGCAATTGCAGCCAGCACTTAAATCATACTTCCTCTCACAAGGTAGGAAATCTGTACCTACAGTAATTAGGAATTTTCCAACAAAAAGATTTTTCAGAGCAAAATATACAGCTTCTCTCCTCGACTAATGACATTTAAAATGATGTCTGTTGAAAAGGAGAACAACTCTATTTTGGAGGTGCATAACTTATTAGAAACTGTACTTATTTCTCTGAGAAACAGACTTGAGAATAATTTCATCCCTCTCAGAGTCAGGCAAGCTTTGAGTTCCTTTCCAGAAGCTGGTTTGGAAAAAAGAATGCAAGGTGTACATTGACAATATATGTAGGTTCTATGAGAAATTTGTACCGAGTACTTTGAAAAGTGGATGCAGCCAATGAAAGAATTCAAGTGCTTCAAATGGCTTAAAGATTTAAAAGACAATTTTTTGAGGACATTCTTCCATGTCTGCAGTATTTACAAAACAAAGATGTGAACATAGATGATTCAAAAGTGTTTGATCAGTTCTGCAATATCAAGATTTGTGCCAAATCTATAGTGCTGGACGAAAACTCTCAACTAGACCAACAGTGGTGTTGTGTGTTTAAGAAGTGTCAAAATATCGAAACATTTTCTGAAATTTTGAAAATTTACCAATTTTTCTTTGCTATTCCTGGTAGCAATGCTTCTACTGAACGTTTTTTTTTTTTTTTTTTTTTCTCTCATAGCTGCTCAGTGGACAAAAGAGAGGAACCGTTTGATGATGGGTTCAGTAAAAGGAATTTTACTTGTCAAGTGCAATTTAAAGGACATATCTTGTGAGGAATTTTATGACTATATTCTTAAAGATAAACTTTACCTCTTTTCTTAGCAGTACATTCTATTGAAAAGTACACTTTCAAACAGGGAACAGAAATTAAAAACGTTGAAAATTAACTTCTAGATGATTGTATTGTATTTTTATGCATTAAATACCATTGTTTAGTACTATAGCATATTTTCAATATATTTCTTTTTGGGTATATTGAGAGTAGAGCATGTATATTACCATGTTTACAATATAAAGAATTTTTTATTCCAAAGTAAATTGTCAGGCTTTTTGTGAAGCAATGTCCTGCTTTTGATAATTTTGAGTTGGTAACCCTATTCTAGCTAGACAGTCTAGCTTGTGTTGCTGGAGTGGCCGGACATGATAGTTGTGTGTGTATAGTTATCTGAGTGATTGCTTGAATGTATGTGTTTCTTTTTCTGACGAATTCCATGGCCGAAAATTTAAGTTGTGTGAATGTGATTATCTATTTTCGTGTCGTCAGCAGCTCAGCGAGCTTCTTTACGGTGATTTATTACCTACCCTCAATTATAGATATTGAAATAAGTGTCAGAGGGGTAGAAAAACGACTGAAATCGCTCAACAGAGGGAAGGCCGTTGGGTCAGGATACGAAAACGATGCTCATTCCCTTTTAGAAGGGTAAACGATCAACTGTACAAAATTATAGGTCTATATCTCTAACATCGCTCAATTGCAATATTTTTCAAAACATTTTATGCTCCAGGATTATGTCATTTATGGAGAACGTAAAACTCTTTTGTGGGAATCAACGTGGTTTCCAAAAGCAACGCAACTCGCGCTATTGCGAGTTCCAGAGGGCAGTTGATACGCGATTCCAGGGAGATACAATGTTTCTTGACTTCCACAAGGCGTTCGATATCGTTCCAGACCGGCGCCTAATGAATAAAGTCCAAAGATATGGAACATCGGACCAACTGTGTAACTGGATTGAGGCGTTTCTAGCAAACCGAACGCAGCTTGTCATTCTCAAAGGAGGGAAGAAGTGATCTCAGGCGTGCTCCTGTGGACTTTATAGGACTGGTGCGTTTCACAATATATGTAAATGATATCGTGGATAACATCAGAAGTCCAAAGAGGCTTTTTGCGGATGATGCAGTAATTTATGGAGAATCCGCAACACTGAGAGAGGGTAACGAAATGCAGGATGATCTGCAGCGTGTCGACCATTGTTACAGAGAATGGCAATTGAGCCTCAACATAAACAAGTGTACAGTGCTGCGTTTACATAGAAATAAACATGTTTTACTAAAAAAAAAAAAAAAAAAAAAAAAAAAAAAAAAAAAAAAAAAAAAAAAAAAAAAAAAAAAACCACACACACACACACACACACACACACACACACACACGCAACAGCAGGACAAATAATGAAAGCAATTACTTCCATAAAATACCTGGGCGATTGGAAATGAAGCGACCGCATAAAATCATTCGTGGGTAAGGCAGATATCAGACTGAGTTTCATTGGAAGAATCCTCAGGAAATGTAGCCCGTCAAAAAGAATTAGGTTGCCAAACTGTCGTTCGGCCAGCGCTTGAATACTGTCCATCAATGTGGGATCCGTGTCAAGTAGGGTTAACAGAGGACACAGAGAAGACTACTTTGCATATTTTCATTCACTCAAGACGTATGTTGTTCTATGGGATAACTGCTCTGATTTAAAAATGCATTTATTCCGCAGAAATGTGAAATTCGAGCAATATGTGGAGTAAGATTGCGTACCTCTTTGTCGTTGCGTGTTTAGTAGCCTGGGAATTCTGACATTCTCAATAAACATTTTCTTAATGAAAGTCCAACATAATGAAGGAAACAGGAACAGCAAATTATTACAAACTTTTTATTCTTCATAATTTCCGTCAAAGTTGTATTAATCATTTATTTGATAACTAGTTTCGGACCATCTTGTACATTTTCAAACCATATGTTTCATTTTCAAACCATATGCTTCATCATAAATGCTACATGCAATGCATCATTTCTATACAGCAAACATAATACATGGTTTACACAAGTTAAACTGACAAATTTCAGTGACTATATGATGTTTTTCATTTAATGACACGTTTTACACATACAATGAATCATTTATATGCAGTGAACCCAATATATGTAGACTACAACGTATTATTAAATGAACAACATATGGTCACTGAAATTTGTCAGTTTAACTTGTGTTTGCAGCATAGAAATCATCCACTGCATATAAAATTTATGACGAGACACATGGTTTGAAAATGGATAGGATGGTCCGAAACTAGTCACCAAATAAATGGTTAACGAACTTCGACGGACATTGTGATGAATAAAAACATGTATTTTTAATGTGGTTTGTTGTTAATAATATTTAGTTATTCCCAAGAGTTAATTAATAGTAGACAGAAATCGAATCTGCATTTGGACCACACCTCCTTGATTCTCGTGTACAAAGGTGTGCAGTATTCTCTCGCATCCATTTTTAATAAGCTGCCACAAGAATTCAAAGAACGTAGTAATAATCCACCCACTTTCAAAGCTAATCTCAAAAGTTTCCTCGTGGCTCACTCTTTATAATCTGTCAAGGAATTCCTGGAAGATTTAAAAAAAAAATCAAGCTAATTTCTGTGTTACGTTGTTGTTTCACTATATTTTTAAATTTTAAATGTTTGTAAATCTATGGGACTTAACTACTCCGGCCATTAGTTCCTAAGTTTACAAACTACTTAATCTTATGCTTATGACAACAATTACATCCATGCCCGAGGGAGGACTCGGACCTCCGACGGCGTGCAGCGGCAGCCTCCGCAGCTAAACGACTTAGAACGCTCGGCCATTCCACCGCAGCTCATTTTATTTCTGCTTAGACCTGTCGTGCGCTTACAATTGCTTTACATTTTCTTGTATCATCTCCTTCGTTACAATTTGGTGTACTGACTCATTCCAAGACCATGGCGGCTTGCTCCTCAGTTCGGTCCTGGAGAACGTGATAATTATAAATCCTCCTTATATATATAAAGCATAGTGTTCGTGTATTTGTGTAAATAATGCATACAAAGCTACAGTTTCGTTCCAATCTTAATGAAATTTTGTACGCGTAAGCTTCAATCAATGAGGACGGTCGCCGTAAGTGTACGGATCACGCACTGCACATAGTTCACGAGATATGACGTGATAAACAATGAGATGCGTGAAAAACTGCTGCTACAAGCGACAATACTGCCCATTTCCTCCTAAACTACTGGAGCAATTTCAACCAAATTAGTACACATATTCCTTACCGTGAGGTAACAATACTATACAGGTAAGACCCACATACGACATATGGTTCAGGAGATATAGCGACATAAACATAGTAGTTGCAAGAAACTACCACATAATGCGACGAGACTTTAGAAATACACAATGTGAAGAATGACAGTACTTAGCGACTTTCAACAAACTTTAAACATAATTTCAAACCTGAATTAAACTTTTTATCGCTGACAACCACATCAAAATAATGAACGGAAAAAAGTTTCTCACTTACTACTTTTCCGTTGTTCATGGAGCAAAACTACGGCATTCGTTATGACGTTACAGTTTATAATTTCTACACTACAAATTGTAATCGCGAGAAATCTTACAGACGGTATACACACAGGCAGCTGAATGTACTTTCGAAATTGTATCACATTACGACATGTAGTTCATGAGATAAAAGAACATAAACCGCAACGTTCATGGAAAACCGCCTCTTCATGCATTAGGTTTTAATCTATTGCTTCTTTACAACAAACTCTGCTCGCGATGGATTTTACCGAATATATAACTGCAGAATTATAAAATTGTACTACATATAATTCAATAAATATGAGATCATATTACTGCGATGGGTAAAAACTTGTCACATCATGCAGCACGTATTAATATATTTACCACTAAGACACTCCTGTATTCCAGTCGACTTAAGTAAATTACTGAAATCTGACTGCTCTTGACAACTTTGAACCAACTTTGAAGTGCGCACGGCTGCAGGTGATAGCAAAACACTTCTAGAGAGCTACGAGGAAAGGGACAGAATGAAACAGCGTACATCTAAAGAATACCCATTATTTCCGACGGATCTAGCCTTTACCTTCACGAGACTGCAGTTTCCACTGAGTCTTGAATTTTCTATTACAATTAATAAATCACAGGGCAATCTATTCAATACTATGGAGTGGATTTGCTATGTCAATGTTTCTCACACAGACAACTTTATGCCACCAAAGAAATTATTCATATTAGATCCTGGACAAGTAACAAGAAATAATGTTCATAGTCCAAGTTGTGAGTTACATTAATGTATGATTGTTACATATCATTTATATTTTCATTAATTTTTTGTTTGTTTGGATATTGTACTTAAAATTTTTGTGTATTATGCAAGACAGCCCTATTTCTTACATAGTATGTGATAAATATAACATGTTATTAGAAAAAAGGAGATGGATAGAGAAAGAAGGTATAGGAGACGTACTAACTGAAGGCTTGAATAAATAAATAAATACCCGGGCAACGTCGGGTTTACAGCTAGTAAATAAATAAATAGGTCCGACGGAGAGCAGGAATCTTCATTACGGAGACATTTAGTAAGTGCGAAATTATCACGGATATGATTAGCAAACTTCAGTGGCCGACGCTGCAAGAGAGACGTTCGTATCCCCGTACGGGTTTCTGTCAGTGTTCTGAGAGCGTATGTTTCATGAAGATCAACAAAAATATCGCTTCCTCCTATGTATATCTCGCGAAACGACCACAAAGATAAGATCAGAGAGATTGGGGCCCACGCAGAGACATACAGGCAATCATCTTTCCCGCGAAACGTACGCAACTGGAATTGGAAAAAGAGACATTGGTACGTAAACTTCCGCGGAGTATGGATGTAGACGGAGACATGGAAGCGTTTGTCATCTTGTGGAAATCACGAAATGATGGACTAGTTATATCTCGAAGGAATCAAATACACTGAAGTATTGAAATCGGAGCTCGAATTCCAGTCCATAGCAAATATTTTCAAAATCTCACGCACACTGCAAATATGAAATTAAGGTCCTGTGATCTTTCATGCCGATTCTTTCGAGAACAAAAATAACATTACTTGTGTAAGAAACCTTACTAGAGACAAAGTTTGTGCAAGCAACGAATTGCGCCTCCGAGAGCCGAAACTAATCCTACTCTGTCTCGGTCAATAACGAATGGATCACCGTAATGTCGATTTACAACTCCGGCATAGTCCTGGGCTCATTAGTTGGCGTTACTGGGGGTAAAGAGGAAATGGTTGTGGCTGTTACAAAATGTTACACCCAGCTGAAATCAAACGTACACCTTCCCTATTACAAGGAAGCCTTATTCGAAACAACTATCAAGATTCACTTGTCTCAGCATCATGAGCTTGTTAAAATGGAGTATGAGCAGTTCTCGGCAATAACGTCAACGCCATGCAGGGAAAAAGAACGTGATATCAAATCCACATTTTTTCTGTGCTTCTTAATTCACATCCCGCCTATCTGCCAATAGCTTAAGCCTGAAGGGTCAGAAATAGTTTCGTTTATGTTCTAACCGGGAAGTAAAAGCAAAATGTTCAGAAACAGCTTGCTCTGTGCCGATTTTGTATGCTGTGTTTTCAACTATCGTGTAATTTTATTCAAGTTTGAAGTATAGCTCTTGCCATGACAAGTTGAATATTCCTCATTTTTAAAGTCACGTGGAGCAACGTTTATACATCAGAAAACGAGTCTACAATCGGGAAACGTCTAACATGGGCGGCATTATATTCTGTTTGAGTTTAATAAAAGGATGATATCTGTGGTGAACATTCGAAACACGTGTGCCCTGAATGGACAAAAAGGCAATAAAATCAGACAATCTTACAATAACAGCACTGATAACAGACAGAGGAAGCGTGTCATTGATTCAGGAAGAGGGGGATATAAAATGCTCACTTTGAATTCGTATGTTCCCTGCGTGCTAAAGTTTATTTTCCTTACGACACGCAGAGACCGGGCGGAATATTGAAATTGCGTCAAAAGTATCAAGTAACAACATACCATCAAATTTGGTGCACAAAAGCTATTGTTATTTGTACTGAGTGTCTAACGTTCAGGCTTAACTAAGAATGAAATACTAATTTTAGTAACATTTTTTTTTCCTGATTTCACTCATATTCGTCGTATGCAACTTGAAATAATCAAACGTTCAAGGAAGAATATTAAAGACCATTAAAGTCCTCCAGCAAATACTTATGGTGTAATAATTAGATGGAGTAGTAAACTGAAGGTAACTAGTTCAAATGTACACTGATCAAAATAATTAGGGGATCATACAAAATATACATATGGTAATATTTTATTCAGATATTGGTCACAATTATAATTTGTGTGTGATACAATACGATATTTAGTTGCCTCAACTTTCTACTTGAGGTTTACATGGCGTTTACTTAGAACGAGGCACCACGGGGCGGCTATAATGGTAAAAAATGTCATTCTCAGTATCCTCTAACAAGGTGCGTGCCATTCGTTACGACTCCAATGCTGATATTCCTCCGTCCAGTTTCTGCATGCTAAATGGTATCGTGGTTTTAATGGGACACACACCATAGGCCTCCGTGCGTAGAGGCTACATTCGCGAAGGCGATTTCGCACTCTTTGTATTAATATCGCACGTCCTGTTGCTGCCTGAAGGGCGCGTTGCAACCGAGTTGCATTACTCAGCCTTCTGTCTCAACAGGCTTAGATAACGGTCATCTGATGATGCTATGCGTGGACGTCATTCGCCTTGTCTTCTTTTAACGGTCCCTTTTGTTTGACATCGCTTCCAGGTTCTGGAAATTACACTTACGTCACACTGTTGCTGCATTGCACTATCTGGTCACTACATTATCTGAACACAGCTGCTTGTATAATTCATTTGGTACAGTAAACACAAGTCAACACCAAGCCCCTCTGCTGCTACTTTCTGTTATTAACACTAACTCGGTTGGCATAATGTTGTTTCCACTCCGTACAACCGTCAGAAAGACATCTATTTCATTTCATTCTGCCGATGACAGTACCACAGAACCTAGATATCTCAACTGAATAATTGACTAGTGTGCTTCCATCCGTTCATTTTATCGTGGGTACTGCACCTCTAGAAAGAAAAAGACGGCAAAGTTTTGGGTATTGTGTGCGAATATTATAAAATCGAGTCTGAGAATAGTGAAATAACTGGCCTTGCTCTATATCGGCTTTGGAGTAATTCAAATATACCTAAAGCTATAGCCTTATAGCGGTATGGAGAGCGGTCCTAAAATATTTTTTAAATTTGATTACTTCAGTAACAAGACAAAGCCAAGATCGCATGTATAAATTACTCATTTACTGTATGTCATCACTAGTTTCGGCAAGCTAACCTATGTTGGCATTATCAAATGCTCAATCGCTACTTTATAAAACTAATAAAATAAAATACTTCTTACAAAATGCAAGACGTATGAATTAAAAAGTGATACAGCACTGTACATATCATATATTATTTGGACATCCATGGATATAATAGCTTTCACATCTGATGCTTGTACATTTTAAGGTAGAATTGATGTAGCACTGCAATATCACATGTTGTTTGGTACACCATTGTCATAATACCTCGGTCATCTGATGCTTGCATACTTGAAGTTAAAATCAGACAAGTTCTTGCGTCCATGATGAAGTATTTGTGCTCCTGAATGCGGGGGTCTTGTTCCATAACAATTGACCATTATAAGCATTACTAATTGATCGACAATTGTAGCTACTAAGCTCAGTTAGTAATGCTGATAATGGTCAATTGTTATGGAACAAAACCCCTGCATTCAGGAGCACAAATGCATCATCATGGACGCAAGAACTTGTCTGATTTTAACTTCAAGTATGCAAGCATCAGATGACCGAGGTATTATGACAATGGTGTACCAAACAACTTTTGATATTACAGTGCTATATCAAATAGCTTATAAAGATATTTATAAGCTATTTGGCTATATCAATTCTAACTTACAATGTGCAAGCAGCAGATGTTAAAGATATTATGTCCATTTTTGTCCAAATAACATGTGTTCTGCACAGTGCTGTATCAGATTTTAATTCATGTCTTGCATTTTGTAATAAGTATTTATTAGTTTTATAAAGTAACGTTTGATCATTTGATAATGGCAATATAGCTTGCCGAAACTAGTAATGACATTCAGTAAATAATTTATACATGCGACCTTGGCTTTGTCTTCTTATTGAAGTCGTCACTTTTAAAAAATCCTTATAGCTACAGCTATATATGATACCCCAGAGAAAAGGAATTTGTTGTTCCAATTACAGTGTTATTATGATTATTATTTAATATTTTAAACATGACTGCGTCTCAGCAACGGTTATAGGATAGCAAATTAATAACAGCCAACCAGTTGCAATAATAGTTGTTTAATAAACTTTTAACCACGGTTTCGACAGATATAAACCCGTCTTCTTCGGAAATACATGTATACCTATAGACAATGTGACATCATAAATTAAAAATTCATAATCGTTATGCCTGAAATATGCGACATACCAAGCCTATTGACTAAAACATTGTGAAATACAATCATAGGGATGTCAAATTCCTGTGATATGCAAGTATAGTAAGTAGCAGTTTTATTCTGATTTGTATTTCACAATGTTTTAGACAATAGACTTGGTATGACCCATATTTCAGGCATAACGATCATAAATTTTTAATTTATGATGTCACATTGTCTATAGGTATACATGTATTTCTGAATAAGACGGGTTTACATCTGTCGAAACCGTGGTCAAAAGTTTATTAAACAACTATTATTGCAACTGGTTGAGTATTATTATTGTTTTATATCGCGTTTCTTTTCTTTTTAGACGCAATTCTTGATGCATTCATTTGTAAGGAATTTAAATAATTTTTCAAACCATTGTTGTGTAAATATAATACGATTCACTTTCTAAACCACCTGCATAACAAAAACTCGCAGATATTATTCAACTAAAGAGCTCGTGGTCGTGTCTCGGTACAACTGTTCACCTTCCGGCACAGATATTTTTGTCTGTGCTTCGGATTTTCCCTAACCCTACAGCGGCCGGCGGCCTGTGAAATTTCTGCCGATACCTGCTCCCTTTGTGGCTCGGCTTAGCTGCGTCCGGGCCGTCCTTAGCTCTCTGAACTACCTGGTTAGACAAAGCCACTGAGTAAACATACAGCTGAACTGCGCCCCAGCAAACCCCCGGACCGTTTCCAAGAAAGGATAATAGTTTCTAGCGGGGGACCAGGGAGTAGGAAGCATACAAGACTTCTTTTAGTGGTTGAGCCATTCAAGTCTTGTAGCAAACAATTTTTGTTATTTGCACTATTTTCGTCGACTTCTGAATTACAAATAACGAGAAAAACACCCATCCAGTTACCTTTGCATTATTTTCAAACGAAATAAATGCGACATACATTTGCGAAATTTGATGGAAAATATTCAAGAATTGAAACCTGAAAACGTGACTAGATTTCGAATCAGCAGCGATTTCTGCGATTAAAGTTGTACTACCGGCAACCAAAGTACATGACTGTTACTTACACATGAAAAAGTCTCTCTAGATAAAAGTGCAAGATCTAGGACTTACTCATGAATACAGAGCAGAAGTGATACGACAAATTTGCTTGTGCGGCGCCGGCGTTACTGCTGGTGGCTGGCTCGAAATACAGGGTGGCGCAGGGAAACGGGAAATTTCGAAATAACGTCATTTCCATGAATAAATTCATAAAACTAGTAATGTATTAACGAAAGTGAATGTATTCAGTATGCCACTATTAAGTATGTTTCTACAATCAAAATGTCCAAAAGTGTCTCTTTACAACCCTTTATGGTCTGAATTTTTATCTTTTCACTTTGATATTTCGAATTTTTTCTGTTAATTAGTTGTTGGGAAATAGGTTTAGTATAACGAAAAACCAAATCAAATGATATTATATAGGCCTGCAGAGACTTACAAGTACCGATTATATTTACAAAATTATTCCGAAGATTTATAATATATTCCGCTCCTAACCAAACATTAGGGTCACCAGATGACGACCTTCAAAAAAGAGGACATTTCTAGAGTCATACAAAAATTTTCAAAGGTGGTATAGGTTATTAGATATTTACCTGACTGACATTAACATAAATTATAATATTTACATCTACAGTGTTATATCATGAAAATATTTTGTGGCTTTTAAGTCACTTGCGACATTTTTGTCATTTTTATTCTTTATTTAGTTTAATAAATTGCAACAAAATTTGTGGCTGATTGGCTATGGAAGGAAGCTTCATTTTGTGTCGACAGAATTTGCTAGTAACTGTACTAAGAGTCTGGCTGGAGTACTGCCCTCCAAGAGGATTTTTTTAGAGGAGAGAGGATGAAATTCTGAAGGGGACTGCTGTCGATTGAGGGCATAAACACTGAACGATTTTAACCGAATTTCCACTCTCATAATTGGTGTTTACGCTCAAACGGTTGCAAGATCATAAACCTTACCTTTGTTGGCAATTGAAACGAATGTACCAGGTGTGCAGATAAGACATTCTGCCTCGGAGCTGTTTCTACCGGGCCTACAGTCAAGAAATCTTATCGTAATTCCTCACTAAAGACAAATTTGCGTTTTGGCATGATTTCGATGAAACGTGACCACTGCTTCCCTTCGCAGCAACCAACAGACAACTGAGAGTTAATCGGTTGCAAATAATCGTTCTAATCAGAAATTCTTAGAAGCCGGCGTATCTTGCATTGTTGCACACCTGTGTTCTTAATTGGCTGCCTCGCAGCTTCTATTCCGCGACAATGTCACGCCAGTTATTTCAGTTGTTGTAAAGTAGCTTTAACCTCAGAGCAGCGGCGGCATAGAGAAGAGAATGTTGTAGGGGGGGGGGGAAATCACATTGTTTTGAAGAACACTTAAATTATCTATATTTAGTTTTTGTGACACTTCAGAGAGTTGTATTTACGCATTTTCACGTTGAAACAGTTGTTTAACGCAAAAAAGAGGACATTTACCCATTTTCCTAAAAACCCGACCAGACCATTTTTAGGGTATAAAAAAAATGACATGTCAGGGTAAAAGAGGACGCCTGGTAACCCTACCAAACATTATCATAAATTGACTTAGCGAGTAACAGGAACAAAATTATGAAGAAAGCTTTCCCACAGGAAATGCACAGAATACAAACTGAACAATCACCCGCATACAATAAATAGGCTAAGGTCTACGTGCTGAAATTCAAATTGCTTTGGCGATATAAATACCACATCAATGAAAGAACTGTGATGCATCAACAATGTGCCACATCAAGTATAAGTGACGCGCTACATTTCTGCGGCAATTCAAATGATGAAGAATGTTTCACACCCATTTTTATGAAATGGGACTTTGAAGTCCCGTCAGATCATAAAGAGATAAAGATGACATCGAAAAGATGTGCTCCAATTCGGCGTTCACATTCTAACAGCCTGTTATGAAAACTCTGCAACGCGCGGTGTAGCAAATCTTGGGGAATGGCAGTGATTTCGTTTTCAATGTTCTCCTTCAGTTCATGGATTGTTGCAGGGCGTGTACCTTGCCTTTAAGATAGCCCCACAGGAAGAAGTCGCACACACTAAGATCAGGGGATCTCACAGGCCATGCAATGTCACCGTTACGTGAAATAATGCGTCTTCCAAACAATTGACGAACTGCTGCCATCGATTGTCGAGCAGTGTGTGACGTGGATCCGTCCTGCAGAAACCACATGTTTTCGACGTTAAGATTAAGCTTGTACAGTCTCGGTATAAGGAATGTTTGAAGCATTTCAAACATTTTCGAGCGGATGTTACTGTCACTGCACTACCATCCTCACGTTAAAAAAAATAAGGGCCGATACTCCATGACCTTGGCGCTATGTAGTGGTCTCTGGTGAAACTCACAAGGATTGTCCTGTGCACAATAACGAAAATTCTGTTTGTTCACGAAACCGTTCAGGTGGAAATGGGCTTCGTCTGATATCCATAAATTACCAAGGAAATTCGCGTCCTCGTTTTAGCCAATATCTGGCTACTAAACTCCACACGTGATGCTTGGTCTCGTTCATGTAAGTGTTACACAATCTGCAACTTATAGGGATGGAAGACTAATTCGTGCAGCATTCTTTGTAAGCTTCCGTCGCTTAATCCCTAGCGAAGATGCATGCTGTCGAACGGAGCGGCGAGGACTTCTCTCGATTGCAGCTCTAGCAGCTGCAATGTTCTCTGGGGTACGTACTGTTGGAATGCCACCTGGAGGTTTCTTTTTCAAGACAGATCCTATTTCTTCAAAATTACGCACCCACGATTTAATCGTATGCGCAGGTGGGACACGTCCATTGACGCCCAAGCTGGTAATACTGTCGAAATGTTCTCTGCGCGACAGTCGCACTATCAACCACTTTTGTAAAACGCTCTCACAGCTACTGCACGTTACGCACCAGTCCAATTCTCCTTGATTACTAAATGGCAAAGCGTTCACATCAATTGTGCAAAGTTTCGAACAACTGCCGGCGCTACAGTGCTGCCAACTGTAACGTTCAAAATTTCCCGTTCCCCTGCGCCACCCTGTATATTCAAGGCACAGGATATCCCCGGGATTTCTGTGTTTCTTGACTGCTCCGAAGATAGAGGGTTGGAAAATGAAGAAATGGATTTGCCGCAAACGGCGCCAACAAACGACCAACGCTGTAGAATTTTAGCATCACTAAATATGTTTGCTAACCCAAATCCTAAACTCAATTACGGGGCCTAGTGGAATAGGAAATTCCACATGCACTTGAGGGCAGAGCGGAGTATGGGAAGGAAAAAAAAACTAAAAAACAATAAAATAAAATGAAAGCAGTCTACAGGAAAAGTTGGAAAAAATAGTAAAAAAGTACGGAGAATATGGTGAGATCAGGACTTGTCTGAAAGCTGTCTCCCACCAATACAAACTTGACTAAATTTATCAGAAAAATGTATAAACACGAAAGGAACGTACAATATATCAACAGCTACTTAAAAAGTTAATAAAAGAGATATACAGATGAAGCTAATTACGTGATTTTAAATGTGCTTAAATGATAATCACACAACTGTGGTAGAAATCCAATTACTTTTAAAACAGCATGCGACTTCCATCGCACCTAAACAAAAACGAATCCTCTTCAAACAAATCTTTTGGGATTATAGTTCTTATTCAAGCGAGTCCCACGCCTTGGTAGTTTTTTATAAATTAAAAGTTAAAATTAAGTTACACTACTTATCTGTAAAAATAACGCCACTTGTTATTGCCAACTATACAGTAAGGGTAGTTCGTATAAGAACATAATCTTGTGCTTGTGGTAGGCTATTGATAATGACTGCTGAATAGTACTGCAAATGACGCAAAGACATCTTATCTACTTTTTTGTTGCAATTTTCTAAGTCTCTGTGAAATCGATATCGATTTTGTTCTCACTGTTGACCGATTTAGTCTGTTTGTTGTTAATCGTACTGAGTGGGGGTTACCGCTTGCGAGAATTCTAGGTTCAAAATTCTCTGGACTTCTATACCAAATTTGATTTCCGCGGTTTCCTTCCAGGAAAGTTGTAGGGTTATTCCTTAAGGAGACCGTGGTTGCTTCCTTCCACTCCTACAGCCACAAATCCTATGCGAAAGTTAAAAGTCTATAATAATAACAGTCGACGAGACGGTCACACCAAGAGCTAAATTTGTTTTTCATACGTTGTTATGACTTTAAATGAATATATACTGAGCTAAATTTAAACATATCAGTGAAATTGGATCTTTGTTTTCGTAAGTGAACTCTTTATTCGTTGTATAAAGTTTCCAGTACTGATATTTCAATGACGTAAATAGTGTCGGTATTCGACAGAACTGTACGAGAAATTTCTTATGTGGTTATACACATTATTCAATATTTTACTCTAGTTCAGATTGACGTTATGCAGTGGCGTAGCTAGCTAGTTTAGTACTCTTTGCAAACAAATAACCGAAAGACGTAAGAAAACAGTTTAACTAATTATTGATGAAACAGAACAGAAGCAGTAGTTTCCATAGTGACATGTGACTATCACGTAACTTAGGAATTCTTCATTTACAGCTGAAGATTTTAAAATTTCCTCATCAATGTCGATACGTTTAGCTACCCTACGTTTATTGACTAACTGCTGATTTAGACAGTCGGGCCTACTCATAACAGACGCAAGATAATTCTTAATCGAAATTTATGCAAGTATGCCGTCTTTAAAAACATCATCATAATTGTCAAGTGGGAAATTTCGTTTCTGAAGTTTACGTAGAATAAGTAGGAACTGAAACAGCATCTCATATACGATCGATGGTTTTTGCAACATGTAAAGATTCAGTGTCTCCAGATTGAGTTTTCGAATTTTCCCCATACCAGACGAAAAAATTCCCCAAAATGACACTATTTTCGTAACTTTTCCCCAAATAGATACAAACTACCTCTTTCTTCAAATTAACATTTATTGTCAGTAATGGCAACTTGGAGGGGTGTAACTACGTATTCAGGGCCATAAAATTATCGTATGTATCAGAAATTATAGTACATAAAACAAAATTATTAATTTATCGATAAAAACATACAGCCTGGCAAGAAAAATAGAAAACCTGCTTAAGGGTGCCACATTTCCTTTCTTCTTTGTTCTACTGATTTACCATTAGATGGTATAACAACTTTACATATAGATAAGAACTCTATTAGTGAGTGATAAAAGTATAATTCAAAATGTTCAAATGTTTGTAGAGCTTATTGGACTTAACTAGAGGGTCATCAGTCCCTAAACTTACAAACTACTTATGAAATAGCTAATACTAAGGACGGCACAAGTATCCATGCCCGAGGGGGGGATTCGAACCCCCGACCGTAGTGGCCCTGCAGACTGTGACAGGCGCGCCGCAGAACGCTCGGCCACCGCGGCCGGTAAAGTATAATTACGGCCGCAGGTTTAATTTTTTATTACTTATGTTTCTAAGCATACAAAATATAAATTGTCATAACAATCACAATCACTTCTTTCATCTCTGGCAGTGTTGCTAATGTGAAAAATACGGAGTAGCGCCGTGGTTCGGAACCCACATTAAACTCTAGGTCCCCCTATAACTGGCTGGGTAAGTCAGTTCGAAGGTCGGAGGAAGGCAACGGCATACCACCTCCAAACAGGACAATGCCTAGTAAAGCACTGTGGTGTTCAAACCAATCTTCGGATTGTTGACTGCTTTACCTTTTTTTTTTTACCGATTTAAATTTCATAAGCATTTTAGTGCTTGGCTCGAATTTACTACACCCTTCGTTTTTCAAACTGTTCCGTACTCTGAGAATGTGATCAGCTGTGCATGAGTGCATTCTATCTCTCAGTTTGTTTTCTGTTACATTCATTATGGAGAATGCTCTCTCCACACTACCATTCGAGAATGGCAGACACAAAACGACCATTGAATGTTATTTGAAAACGCAATAGAATGTGGGGAATAATCTTTCGTGTTGACCATGAAGTAAATAATAAATGCTTTCCCTGCTCTGTGGTTGAAAGGTTCTTGTATCTAACCTTTTTTGCTCAGTAAATTAATTACTCTCCTAAATGGAACATTTCGTTGCCAACATGACCACACAAAACAGCCACAGCCGAAAAAAAAACCCACATTTCCCCAGTACAGAATTTATTCCCCCAACAATTTCCACACGCTTTTTGTTTCCCCAAAAGTTCCCCACAAAATTTTTCCCCCAGAATGAAAAAAAAAAAAAAAAAAAAAAAAAAAAAAAATCTGGAACACTGTAAAGATTTCATGTAGAAAGCTATAATTGCACCCTTTGTGCTGTCTAAACAATTGCGTCCATGAGTAAGACAAATTATTTTTTCGTATCTGGGTACAAAAATCAGTGCCTGAGTAATTTGCTACGCTGTGACAAATTTCCCCCCCTCCCCTCTCCCCCACACCCTCTCGGTTGCATTTGTTCTCTCTGGGTACAAAATGAATGGTATTGTTAAATAAAAAGTCATAGTTATGTCTGGTATAAACGTTATTACATTTCCTTTGTTCTGTTTCAGATACTGACTAGGTAACGTAGTAAAAATTTATATTGATAGGTTTGTTTTTGACGTCTCGCAGTTATAAGTTTCGTCGATACTTGATAACCATTCACAAACTTACAGATATTCCTTCAAACCGTCCTGATTGCAAATTTTTTATTAGTTAATGACGCGTTTCGCCCTTTAGCAGGGCATCTTCAGATTATCTGCGTGACAGAATTTACACAAAATTACAAGGCGGGATTACAAACGGTTATAATGGTACATGGGCTTATTGTGTGTTAAGAAGACAGTATAAATGGTAAACAAAGCCCTACAAATGTAGGGCCACAAGGAAATCCAAAAAACATTCCAGGAAATTAGAAACGCCGCAATATCAACTTACGGTGTCACACCACGGAGAGCGCATTGTAAGCTTTGTTTACCATTTATACTGTCTTCTTAACACAAAATAAGCCCATGTACCATTATAACCGTTTGTAATTCCGCCTTGTAATTTTGTGTAAATTCTGTCACGCAGATAATCTGAAGATGCCCTGCTAAAGGGCGAAACGCGTCATTAACTAATAAAAAATTTGCAATCAAGACGGTTTGAAGGAATATTTATTCTAACTGATTGCTGTTGTACACCATGGATTGGAAATCATTTTAACTTACTTACAGTGTTTAAACTTGTCTTTGTGCTAAAGAATGTACAACAAAAGCAGTACAAACAGTGTTTTATTTTTATTGGGTGAACCATCTAAATTTTTAAAACATTTTCTGCCTGATAGATAGAAACAGAAGCAGTTAGGCATCAAATGTTGGTTATCATTTCTTATCATTATCTTCTTGTCTGTTAACAAATATAAATCAGACATCTTTCCTTTAAAATGTTTCACTTAATATTTTAATATTTCATCTCTTAGATTTTTAGGATCAGGCGAAAGCCACTTCATTGAGTGACGTTGAAAATAAAATATTTTCATTACTTTCAGTGCACATTGTAGTTGGACACGAGTTGATGCTGACCACGTTACCGCTTTGGGACAGAAGTATTGTGGACAGAGCGATCTTCAACAAAACTTTGCTTTTCAGCTGGCATATGTTTTGTAGTTTCATGCCATGCTTAATGCATTATAGAACAGTTGTCATTTGTTGGTTGTGTGATATAGTTAACCTAAGCTGTACTCTAGTCCCCATGAAATGCACCTATTTACTGACAAAACAGACAACACGCACATCCATGCCCGAGGGAGGACTCGAACCTCCAAGGGGAACAGATACGCACTCCATAGGAAGGTGCCTTAGAACGCACTGCCATTACAAGTAGTTTCAGAAAAAAAAATACAGTGACAGTTTTCAAATTGCGTTCCAATATTTTGCGCGGGGCCCTGTGCGACTGCTGGCCCATCAGACATTAAATAAATTTTCAAAGATTGTGTAATTACCGGACCAAACTGCTGACGTCATCGGTCCCTCGACTCACAGACTACTTAAACTTAATACAACATAACCTGAGGACAATACACATGCTCGAGGGAGGCGTCGAACCTCCGGAGGGAGCGAGCTAAACTTTCATAATGGGGTTAGAATCTACAGCTCCTATCGCACACAGCTACTAAGAAATCGAGAACGTTAAGATCCCACCAGTGCTGTAGATTTTTGGGCTTATGTTTCCAGAAGGATGGTTCTGCTATGAATGAGTTCCACATTCAGAAATTCGCGGTAGCTAAAGTAAGTGAGGAACTACGGCCACTGAACCATTGGCCGACTGTTTCAGTCCCATCAACTCTCCCTCCACTCACTCGAACCTAATGCTTATTTTGCACTCGGATGCATCAGGGTATTATTAGAAATTACGTTTCAGCCCGTTAATATAGGTAGTTAAAGAAATGCAAGGCGGTCGCACTTACGTATACTTTAGGCTTGGCAACCGTGTCTTTGAAACACAAACTGTGTTCACTGCAAATTAACTTCAGAAACAAATCTTCTTGCTGGTATTATAAGTAAATCTTGGCAACAACGCAAAATATATTTGGTAACTCTGCAGTCGATGAGTTCCTTACTATATAACACAGAATTAAGCTGGTACATTTTCTGGATTTCCTTTTGTGACCTTTACATTGAGTCATCTGAGTGATGGTCGCCGAAGATTAAATTCAAATGTTTGTTAAGCTTATGGGTCTCAACTGCGGGGTCATCAGTCCCTAAACATACAAACTACTTATCAACTATCTTATACTAAAGTCAGCTCAAACATCCATGCCCGAGGGGGGATTCGAACCCCCGACTGGGAACGATCTCGCGCATCGTAGCACAGCGCCTCAATGCGCTCGGCTGCTTCGCCGCGGCGCCGAAGATTAGACATATGGTTATAATGTATGGTTTTGAAACCAGAAAAGTCGTTGCACGTGTAAAATACAACAAATCTCGTCGTTTGCAATGCGGTTTACCTGTTGTAGCCACTAGTAGGACAATAGGGAAGGAAGTAATACCCCATATCACGTAAGATCAGTAGTTTCTCGCTGCCTCTAAGATAGCGCGGTCGCCTGTTACGTGAAGGCTGGTTCGCCGAACGTGTTTCGCGGAATACGTAGTATTGTAGGCGTTCTGTGGCATAGCTTCAAGCAACGTGATAGAAAATCAGTACCGAAATCTTCAGGAAACTTAGCCATCCAAAGTCGTCTCGCTCCCTCCAGTATCAGATAGTTAATGGCGAGAATTGTAAGTAAGTGTAGAACTGAATGTGCCTTTTTTCACTTCTGCTGACAAAATTTTATTTACCGTATTTTATCGCGTAATTCCCTCCCTTTTTTTCTCGAAAAATTTTCTTGAATTCACTAGGGAGGGAATTATGTGAGTAGTTATTCAGAAAGGAAGAAAAACTATGTATTAGGCAGTAAAAGATACCGGTATACGGCAAATTGTGTAAAAATGGTACCTACAGTGCGTTTAAAATTAGTTGAGACTTTTGACATGTCGGTGTGGAGCAAATGCAGGGTTCGCGTAGTTTCCAGCGTATGCTGATCGCGCCGGCAACATCTAACGCCACGCTGGCGCCTGGAAAAATTCTTTGTCGGTAGGACACAACAATGCAGAACAGAGAACGCAAAGGGCCACCGCGAGACACCACGTGCTACTGTTTACACCCGCTTTAACAACAGCGGTGCCTCACTAGCCGAGCCGGTGGCGGCGGGAGTGGAAAAAGGCGGCTCATTTTGCTGTTACCTGGGCAACGGCGTCTCCTTCATCCCAACAAGCCAAAAGTCAGAAGTTAAACCTACTGTTGCGGTATTTATTTTTTTAACACAAGGCCCACGGAAAGATCTGGAGCTTGCCTTTTTGTCTCCGCCAATGCCGTATTGAATTAGGATCGACGGAGAAATGCCTTCCTGCAGCTTTTACTCCATTTCTATCGGCGTAAGATAATTTAGTTTAAATTTTGCCGTGTAGTTTGAATATTTCGCCATTATGACGACTTGTAGCTAACTGACCTAGAAATATGTCTGCGGCTTAACGTTTCAATTTTATGGTATGTTGTGACAATGGAAATATTCGTTAGTGGCAGTACCACTGCGCCCATTGTCAAGTTATTTGAAGGCCTCTTCTGTTAGAACGAACCAGGAGAGGGAATTATGCGCGATATCAATAAAATAATTTTTAATTATGAAAAATCGTAGGGGAGGGGAATATGTGAGGGGGGAGCTTATGCGATAAAATTCGGTATTAAATGCACAATATCCGTGCCGGTTGAATGTAATAGAGAAGAGCAACTGACAATGTGCATATATTGAATAGTATCTTACTAATTAGTAATAATATAAACACATTCGTAATAAATTAATAAAATTCAGCAACCAGTTGCTTGTAATTATTTATTTTAGACGACTGGTTTCGGACGCTTGAGTGCCCTTCTTCTGGTCTCTATACAGACAAACAAGTGGATTGGTATATAGTAAAGGCTATAAACGTACAAAAGTCGGTTACAGAAATTTGAAGCAGTTTGGAACCAAATCGGTTGTAATAAGATATGTTCATATAATGGGATAAAATTAACACTTACATTTTAGTATTGTTGCTTAATAAATGTAGCTACATGCTATTAGGAGAATCAGCACTGAGTGCAGAGATTATGCAATGAATAATAATCAGCTGCTAACTATTTATCATCCATGTTTCACTTTCGTACAAAGCAACACTCGACATAAATGCCTTCAGAAAAGACTTCATTACGCTTAAATTAATATTCGAATTAAAAAAAAAATTCTTTTTTCAAAAAAGCTTTCTTCCCATTGCCATTCTGCATTTTATATGCTCTGTACTACGACCGTCATATGTTACTTTACTGCCCAAGTAACTAAACTCATCTACCACCTTAATTATTTCGTTACCTAATCTAATCCCTTCACTGTCGCCTGACTTTCTTAGACTGCATTCCAAAACCCAATTTTTGTTCTTCTTAATGTTCATCTTATACGCTCCTTTCAACACACTGTCCATTTCGTTCAATTGCTCTTCCAGGTCCTTTGCTGTCTCCGACAGAATTATAACGTCACCGGCAAAACGCAATGTTTTTATTTCTTCGCCCTGAACTTTAATTCCTTTCCCAAATTTCCCCTTGCTTTCCTTCACAGCTTGCCCAATGCACAAATTGAATAACATTGGAGAAAGGCTACAAACCTGTCTTACTCCCTTCTCAACCAGTTCAAATGTTTGTTAAGCTTATGGGACTTAACTGCGGGGTCATCAGTCCCTAAACGTACAAACTACTGATGAAGTACCTTATGCTAAGGACAACACAAACATCCATGCCCGATGGAGAATTCGAACTCCCGACGGGGAATGGCCTCGCGCATCGGAGCATAGCGCTTCAATCCCCCCAACCAGTGCTTCCCTTTCATGCCCTTCAACTCTTACAAGTTGTAAATAAGCTTCCGTTCCCTATATTTTACCCATGCTGACTTCAGAATTTGAAAGAGTGTATTCCAATAATTTTCAAAAACTTTCTTCAAATTTACAAAAGCTGGAAATGTAGGTTTGTCTTTCCTTAATCTATCTCCTAAAATACGTCGTAAGTATTGGTTCCCGTGTTCCTACACTTCTCCTGAACTCAAACTGATCATTCTCAAGGTCAGCGTTTACCAGCTTATCCTTCCTTCTGTAAGTAATTCGTTTTGGAATTTTGCAACCATGACTTATTAAACCGATGCTTCTGAAATTTTCACATCTGTCTGCGCCTGCTTTCTTTGAAATGGGGATTATTACATTTTCTTAAACTATGGGGATATTTCGCTTGTCTCATCCATCTTCCACACCAGGTGAAATAGTTTTGTCATGGCTGACTCTACCAGAGAGTTCAGTAGCTCTGAGAGAGTGTCTACTCCAGAGGCCTTGTTTCGACTTAGGTCTGTCAATGCTCTAACAAATTCTTCTCTCAGTGTAGTATCTCCTATTTCACCTTAATCTACTTCCTCTTCCCTTGCTGCAATATGCCCTCTAAGTTAATTTGCTTCGAGAGCCTCTCTATATACTCTTTCCGCCAGTCAGCTTTTCCTTCTTTGCCCTGGTTTTCCATCTGAGTTCTTGATACTCATACAGCTATTTTCTTGTCTCCCAATGTCTCCTTTGTTTTCCTGTAGGCGGTATCTATTTTTCCTCTAGTTAGATTCTTATACAGACTTGCATTTGCCTTCTAGACACTCCTGCTTAGCCGGTTTGCACTTCCTGTCAGTTTACATTGGAAATCCTTACAAGAGAAGGAGATATTTTTCCCCTCATTGCTATATATGCAAATAAAATGGAAGCCTAAAGCAATAAATAAAAATATAATAAAGTAAAATCCTTACCCGTACTTCTCCCATTAAAAAAAAAAAAAAAAAAAAAAAAAAAAAAAAAAAAAAAAAAAAAAATTAAAAAAAAAAGTAATGTGCTCGACTGGAAACTGAAGGGTCGCGGGTTCGAAACCCGGTCGGATCTCGGATTTTTTCAGTCTGCGTTTTATCCCATCCTTCACCTCTCAGCGATGTGAGGAGTCGCCAGAAACGACACGTGGTTCGGATTCTCACATTAACCTGTAGGTCCCCTTTCCCAGATTGGCTAACTGGGGTAGGCTAGGGACACGCAAGTCGCCGAAGTGGCGTCCAATTGAAAGATTTGCACCGGGCCAATGAGCCCCAAGAAATATTATGTACCTGACGAAATCCCATTCCTCTTTCAAACGAACTTCACTACTCCCCATAATATCTAATTTCAGCCTATCCATTTCCCTTTTAAAATTTTCTTACCTCCCCACCCTATTAAGGGATCTAACATTCTACGCTCCGATCCGTTGAATGTCAGTGTTGCCTTCCTGTTGAATACATCTTCCTGAGTAGTCCCCGCCCAGTAACCTGAATGGGGGAGTATTTTACATCGAGAATATTTTACCCGAGAGGTTGCCATCATCATATATTCATACAGTAGAGTTTCATTTCCTCGGGAAAAGTAAGGGCTGTAGTTTCCCCTTGCTTTCAGCCGTTCACAATAATTGTATGGCAAAGTCACAAATTGCATCATCCGCGCTTGAACCCAGGACCCTTGAAATGATAAACGTTATCTTTATCGACTTCCCCACGGTAGCTCAAGACGACGGCCTCTCGCAGATATGCTTTTCCTGTACTCCGTTGAACAGGTGTTACTAATTACTTCCTATTTATGCACGTTCTCCTGCACGTCAGCATATAGCGCGAGCTATATTGGAGTTTGTATTGGAGTTTTATCGATATACAACGTTTAGTGCCGATCTGTCTGACAACTGAAGGTCTGGGTGTGAATTAAAACCGAGAGAAGTGGCGCATTGGTAAAAAAAGGTAAAAATATTGGTTTGAACAGCACAGTGATTTACTAGGCATTATCCTGTTTGAAGGTATGCCGTTGCCTTCCTCCGATCTTCGAACGGACTGACCCAGCCTGTTATAGGGGGATCTGCAGTTTAACGTGGATTCCGAACCACGAACACACTAGAATCGCATTCGGCGAGTGGGGGAGATGGTTCATATCCACTTACGGCCATCTACATTTAGGTTTTCCGTGATTTATCGTACATCACTCCAGGCAAATTCTGGAATGGTTCCATTCGAAGAACTCGACCGATTTCCTTCCTCGTCGTCACCTCAAATATCCGGACGTGAGCTCCGCCTCAACGACAACGCTCTCGACGGGGTGTTAAAGTCTAATCTTTCTTCTGAGTTCAAGATATCATTATACTTGGTTCGGTGTACACAAATCTAATGTCAATCCAGAGATAGTGAACGGAGTTCCAGAACTGGAGCTGATAATATCCTACACTGTTCAGCAGATTGTGCTTATGAAGAACTATTCCTAGCAATCATGGGTAGTAAGTGGCAGTGAGCTGCAACACTTAGAAGATATCGATTGCGAGGTGGCTATGTTAGTAGTAATTTAACTCATCGATTACTTTATGAGAAACCTCCTTTATTTTCTCTTGGTTTCTGCTATAGCAATGGTAGGATCTTCACGTTCTTGTTTCTTCAGTAGGTATGTGTTACAGCAATTATAGATTCTAACCCCATTACGAAAGTGCAGTTCGCTCCCGCTGGAGGTTCGAGTTCTTCCTCGGACATGAGTTCTTGTGTTGTTCTTGTGTCTAATTCTAGGCATTGATGACGTTAGCAGTTTGGATATTAGTTACACAAACGTTGAACGTATGAATTTTGAAAGTATATTTGAAGTCAGACGTATGTCACCTCTGGTGCAACTGACCGCCCGAAATTAAGCAAGAGGATCCTACGAATTCCGAGAGTTCGTACTACAGAGGTCTGTAGGCGAAAAAAGTACTTTTTCGTAATCGTCTGAACAGAGCTCACCAAACATCCGTAATCATTAACATATTATTATTGATTGAGGTGTTTGTCAGTCGCATATTTCCATGATCATAAATATAAATCTCCGTTCAGTCTCGTAATTTATAAGGCAATGCAGTGAGTGTTGAGATAGGAATGAGCATGAGCTATAGTGTGACAGACTGTAAAATTTGTCGATCACGTTCTCTAAGCAAAATAAATTTAGTCGTTCGCAAGAAGATGCAATCCTAAAACATTTTGCTATGAATAATTGGCATATAATGGGTTCTGTCTAGAGTTAGTTGCGGGGGTGTTGATGCTATTCGTTCGCGGTTGAGCAATTCTTTTGCAGATAGAAAATAAGTCTAGATCTCATCAAATAATAGTATGTCATTATCAATAATCAGCTTAAGGACAGTCCTTGAAAATTCTAAAATATCTTATCTATATCGTCGCATTACAAACATCTATTTCTCATATGAGTATTATGGAAAACCGGTAGTGTGTTGTTATGAAAACGTCTGGGACAAAAATTCTACAAACTATGCACTCGCAGCATATAATCTCATCACTACTTGGTGAATTGTTGCTATCGACCATACTGCACACTGGAATGATCTCCAAAATGTGTACTGTTTACGTTTATTAACAGCGGATATATTTTAATCATAATTAATATTTGATTCTTGTAATTCTTTCAGTACTTGCAGACTGGATGGCAGTATTTTTCTGGGTGTTACTACCTTTGTTCTGTGTCCCTTATTCTACATTCTGATAACAAAGAATTGTATGTTACTTGTGTATTACGGAGTCTTCTTGTAGGTGTTGTCATTTTGAATCACTGTGGTATTATTGTCTCTTTCCCTGTTGAGATAGTGCCATTGACAGTGGTCTCAAGACCAAAATTAACAGAGTTTGAAAATATTACATAGGAACTGTCGCTTATTCATAATATTGATCGTATAACCACTGGAGATTCTCCAAAAATATGAACTGCATCTGCTGAATGAGATTTTTACTTTTCAAAACGCCTACGACAGGTGAACGCAAATAATTGTTAGTTATTGCTTTATGCTGTTAGATAGCGGTCGGTGCCTCAGGGTATTATCATTTTGTTAGCAACTGTGCGCTATTCCACAAACCTAGTTACGGAAACGCGAATAAGATTCATTGATATATGCTGCAGGTGTTCCAGCACTCAGCAATCGCGTTTTTGAACAGCAAGCTGCTGTTTCTTACCAGGCCATTCGACAGTCATATTGGCTGGCATTCGTCCTGCTGACTATATAAGAGAATCTTAGCGACAGTGCACGATACGTTTGGCAACTCTGTGACCAACGGGTTACTTCCTCGCTGAAACATATTAGATAAGATTAGACTAGCTGAAAACCCGACGTTGGCCGGGTATTTATTTATTTATTCCTGCCTTGAGTTAGTAGTTCTCCTATCCCTTCTCTATCTGTACGTCCTTTTTTCTAAATGCCGCTGAAGACCCTCTACTCAGATAATCAAGGCAAATATCTGCAAATATCTTTATTGTCTCAAAAAAGAATATTGAAAAAGCAAAAAAATTATATTAGTGGTTATACACAAAACTAATGTCAATTCAGAGATAGTGAACGGAATTCCAGTACTGGAGCTGATAATATCCTACATTGTTCAGCAGATTGTACTTCTGAAGACCTATTCCTAGCAATCATAAGAATATATAAGAAATAAGGCTGTCTTGCATAGTATACAAAATTTTAAGTAAAGTATCAAAACAAACAAAGATAGAAATCATAATACAATTGATATTTAACATTCATATATTCATTTAATTCACAACACCGAGCGAGGTGGCTTTAGCAGTGGTAATACACTGGACTCGCATTCGAGAGGACGGCGGTTCAGACTAGCTTCCAGCCATCCAGAAGTCTTCCTTGTTTCCCCTAAATCTCTCTAGCAAATGCCGGGGTCAAAGGGCACGGCCGATTTCGTTCCCCATCGTTACCCAAATTATCCGAGCGTTACTCCGCTTCTAATGACCACTCTGTCGACGGGGCGTTAAACACTAATTTTCCTTCCTTCCTGACTGTAAACAATATTTCTTGTAATTTATCCAGGATCTAATATCAGTATTTTCTGTGGTGAGCCCACCCTTGAGCAAACGACATACAACTGTCCGTGTGAGAAACATGGAAATTTCAAATACACTCCACAGTATTGAGTGGATTGCCCTGTGATTTATTAGCCATAACAGAAAAAGCAAGTCTCGCTGCAAACTGCAGTTTCTTAAAGTTAAAAGCCAGATATGTCGGAAATAATTGGTATTCGTCGGATGAACTCTGTTTCATTATCTTCCTTTCCTTGTAGCTCTAATGAAGTCAATTGCTCCTTCCTACAGCGGTATGCGCTTCACAGTTCAAAGTTGCTGCAAAGTTCTCAACAGCACTGGCATCTTTCAGGAATTTCCTTAAGCTCACTGGAATACATGAATGTCTTAGCAGTAAATAAGAAATGTAATAAAACATGGTGCCTGATGTTGGAGTTTTTACCCATCGCAGTATATATGATCTCATAATTATTGAGTTATATGTTGTACAATTGCATAATTTGTGAGGATATCTTCATTTGCATAAGTGTTGTATGTATGTAAAATCTGTTGCGTATTCAATAAGTAGTAAACAATTAATAGATTCAAACTATCAAATCAAATCAAGTTTTATTGTCATTAAACAACTTTGTGTTGTAATAGACAACGTCAAAGCTATACATAGTTTGTACATAGACATTTGATTAATTTATACAAAAATGAAAGAAATGACAAGGAAATATTGACAGTTATACAGTTTACAGTTATACATCTGACTGATTACCAGATTTTCATAAATATTTACAGCTATGCCTCTGATGGGTATATATTTGTAGAAACACAGTAGTTAAATTTATACACAAATAAAAGAAATGAAAAAATTTAGTTATACATTGATTGATTTCAAGTTTTCAGAAATATTTATGCATTTACTTGCTATACTCATCATTTCTACTGGAGGCATCTCAAGTTTTCTTCGAATTCTGCAACACTGTAGGTTGTATTCTGGATCAACCAGTGTTTCAACTTCTTCCCTAGTTGCTGTATTGGGATTTCCTTCAGTGTTTTAGGTAGTTTATTAAATAACTTAATTCCTGTGTAGTTATGGTAGTCTTGGGTTTTCTTTAGTCTTACCTGGGGTATGTCAATATAATCTTTATTTCTTGTATTGTGTAAGTGTACCTCCCCCCTTACTGTGAAATTACTCTGGTTTTCTTTTGTGTTAATGAGGCAATGGTATATGAATAGTGCAGCAAGTGTCATTATTTTCAGTTCCCTGAATACCGGCTTACATGACTCATTGCTGGATAATCCCCTTATAACTCTGACTGCCCTCTTCTGCCACTTAAAAACTTCCTGCGCCCCTGCGGAATTTCCCCAGAGTATTACACCATAAACCAGGTGCGAGTGGAAAAAGGCATAGTATGCCTCTCTCAGTTGGCTATCACTCACACAAGTCCTAAGTTTACGCTGTAAGAAAATTACCCTGGATAGTTTCTTACATAGTTGTTGTGTGTGTTCACTCCAGTTCAGTTTGTTATCTATATACATTCCTAGTAGCTTAACCGATGTGTTTGCTAACCCTTCGGGTTTCAGGTTACTCAGATGAAAATATATTGTTTCAGTTTTATTGCCATTTAAGACCAGTTTATTGCTGTTGAGCCAAGTAGAGGCTTTTTCTACCATATCTGTATTTTTCTCTTGTACAGTTTCCAGATTTTTGTCCGATGTTATTAAAGTTATGTCATCGGAATATAGAACGGATTTGTTTGGCAAGTTATGGGGGAGATCATTGATATACCCTAGAAAAAGAAATGGGCCGATTACCGAGCCTTGTATCACTCCGGTTTCAATTTTGAGTATGTCGGATAGTTGGTTCTCAATTGCAACCATTTGGCTTCTATTGTCAAGGAACGATTTTATTAGTGATAGTGCTGAGCCCTTTATTCCGTACTGTTGTAGCTTAGAAAATAAAATCTTATGGGAAATTGTGTCAAAAGCTTTACTGAGGTCCAAGAGTGTAATACCAGTAATTAAGTGTAATTCGAAATTGGTGATAATCTCAGTGATGACTGTGTCTACAGCTTTGTTGATTTTCCTGTCCTAAATCCAAACTGAGCATGATTAAATAAATTATTTGTTTAAAAGTACTTTAATAGTTGTATTTTCATGCAGTATTCAATGACTTTTGAAAGAATTGGGACAATTGAAACTGGTCTATAATTATTTGGGCAGTCTCTATATCCTTTCTTATGGACGGGAATTATGATAGTCATTTTTAAACAATCTGGAAAGATTCCCTCCTTAAAAATGTAGTTTATGAGATAAGTTAAAGTTAGCAATATTGTATCTGAAATATGTTTTAGTATAGCATTGGAGAAACCATAATGATCTTCAGTTTTGAAGTTACTCAATTCTTTTATTATTTTAGACACTTCCCTAGGGGTGACTTGTGGCCAACTGAAGTTTAATCTCTTAGTTATATTTGAGGTATAGTTGCTTATATTGTCCATATATGTTGATTTCAGAGTGTCAGTGGGAGTGATGTTTTTAACACTATTTACAAAGAACTCATTAAGTATGTTTGGTGCTATAGGAACTGGTTCCTTTCTTACTTTTCTCCCTGATTCATTATTTATTACTATCCAAGCAGCTTTACATTTATTTTTAGATGTGTTTATGAAATTTTCATTAGCTCTAATCTTTGCTGCTTTAATTTCCTTTCTATATATTTGCTTTGCCCTGCTATACCTATCTTTATCTTCTTGGTTTCCTTGTTTGGCTTTCTTATGAAGAACATTTGTAACTTTCCTAAGAGCTGCAAGTTCAGAGGTGAACCATTTGCAGATGTTTTTATTTTTCAACTTATTTTGGTTATTTAGTATCTTTGTAATCTTTGGGCAGTATTTATTAATGTTAAAGCTAATTATGGACAGAAAGTTGGAAAAGGCTTCATTAACATTATTACAGTTTAAAACTTTATTCTCCCAATCCACCTCCCTTAAAAACAATCTTAGATTTTCTATATTCCCTTCTCCCAGCATCCTGAATGTTTTATGTTCGCTCTTATGGGACTCGGTTCTTGCTATTGGTAATTTAATCCATATCCCACTGTGGTCAGAGATAAGCGGGTCTTCAACCCCATATGAAAAGGAGTTTTTATTTATATTAGTGAGAATGTTATCTAGGCACGAGTCCTTCCTTGTTGGCTGGTCATTAATAAGATAGAAGTTATATGATCTTAAAATATTATATAGTTGGGTCTTAGCATTAGATTGAGTTAAAACATCAATATTAATGTCTCCTACATTATATTGAAATTCCTATATTTCTGTAAGTGTACTGTCAATTGTTCCCAGTTTGTTATAAATATATTTATGTCTGCATCTGGGGTTCTATAGAGGGAGATTAGTATCAGTTTAATCTCTGGGAAAAGGATGCCTGCTACCTCAAAGAATTTTTCTGAACAAAAACTTTCAAGATTAAGTACTTGATGATCTAACTGGTTGTTACTTCTTAGAAAAATTGAGACACCTCCATGAACAAGCATCTGTCTGTAAAATCCTGTCTTTAATTCATACCCACATGGAACATAAAGAGTTCCTTCAACCTCTGAGAGCCAATGCTCATTAATACATAGAACATCACATGGGGAGTTTTCCAGCAAAATCTCCAGATCATGTAGCTTGTTTCTCAGACATTGTATATTGATGTGAAATACAGTCAGAATATCCTTATCTACAGAAAGGTTCCCTGATTTCAGTGAGCATTTTTGAGGACTATGTACTTGGGAATTAATATCAGAATTACTTTGAATGGAATTCCCAGTGCCAGTTTTAGAGGTGTCAATCTCTAGTCTAAAACAGGATTGCTTTTCTGACTAGCTGAGCTGGAAAAATATTCTAAAGGCAACTTATTGCTAATATTCTTATATTTAGATTCAACAATTTTACTTATTTTTCCACCCAAAAAACTTTTCCCTGCCTGATTTAAATGAAGTCCATGTCTAGTGTGCATTCGCCTTTCAAGATTAGAAATATCTACAACGTGAACATTTTTAAAGTGCTTACAAGTCTTTAATATGTTCATGTTCGTTGTTTTCACTGCTGAATTTACACAAGAATTTTCCATCAGGTCATGGCGATGTGGTATATTTACTACAATTACATTAGTATGGGTGAGTGAGGGCAATGAGTCTTTCAGTGTGTCTTTCACTTTTTCCCCTTCATTTCTATAAACGTCGTTTGCACCACCAATAATAATCACAAAATCGTTTGATGATAATGATGCACCCTCACCTTTCAAACCTTTTGTAACTTGAGCTATAGGGGCGCCTGGCTTGACCATCGATGAGACGGCTATTCCGTAATTCCTGCCGTAAACTTCCGCTGCTACTCCACGTCCATGACTGTCTGAATAAATAAGCGCCTTCCCTGTCTTGATTTTCTTCGTACTCTTCTGCCTTCTTTCTTCCCTAACTACTTTCTGTTGCCTGGGAGTGTAGTCATCTGCAGTTTCTACCTTTTCTTCCAGAATTTTGTAGGAGTTTGAAAGCGTAATTTCCGGCATAACATCTCTCGCTGGTGTTTTAGGCCTAGAAAATCGCTTACCGGCCCCTTTAGCAACCCTTGACCAAGATATTTCTTCTGTTTCATGTTGTTCCCTGAGTTTCTTGTTCTCTTCCTTGAGTTTAATAATGTCTTCTTTTAGTAGTCTTATGATTTCATCTTTCGTGGCTATTTCCTTCTTGAGGTAATCGTGATCTTGGTCGTCATTAGTTAGTACGCTATTATCGTCATGTGACTCGGCCCAGCCACAGCACTTCCAACTTTCCGATGGAATATCATTTTCACTTACGTTGGAGCACTTCAAAAAGTGATACCATTTATCACAATAATCACACATAATTCCATTTTTTACTACTCTAGAACATTTCCCGCGTGTAATATCGATCAAAACTCTTGAAAACCGGGAGCTCGAGTCGCGCGTGTGCAGCCGCTCTGGCGCCATCTTGCAGGAAGAGCGTACTACACTCAGCAAAAAAACCTAGCTGCTCGCCTCTGAACTGCTTCTATGTGCGTGATGGGGCGGTTTTTCATTAATGTTACTGTTTATGTGCTCATAACTCATGAACTACGTGTTGTCCTGTGATACAATTTCAAAGGCACATTCAGTTGTATGTGTGTATACTGTCTGTAAAATTTCATGCGGGTACAATATGTAGCATACAGTAGACATTACAAATTACAGCGTTATATCGAATGCCGTAGTTTGACTCAGTGAACTGCGGAAAAGTAGTAAACGAGAAACTTTTGCTATGGTTGCAAGCGAGAAAAAGTTTCCTAAGGGTTTGAAATTATGTTTAAAGTTTGTTGCAAGTCGCTAAGTGCTCTCCTTCTCAAATAGTGGAGTGATAAAGTCACACTATCAAGTCTTTCAGGCTCCTCTTAAACTGATCTTTGTTTGTAGCTAAATTTATTATGGTTGATGGTAAAAAACTGAAAATATGTGTTCCTGAGTAGTGGACCCCTTTTTGAAGTAAAGTAAGTGCTGCAGTGCGCGGTATTAAGGGAGCCACACCGTGCCTATCTAAGCCATGTTAATTTAGGCAAGTATTTGACCCATTTCTGAAAAAAACTATTTCATGCAGGACCTTAATACTTTTACTGTATGTTACATGATGCTAATACAGTCAACTGTACTAAAATATACTCTATCCATTTTATAGTTTTTAAGAAATACTTTTTAAATTTATTAACAAAAAATATTAAGTTTGTTCTGCAGATTTTTTTAATTTCCTAATGGGGGAATATCAATGAATGTAGTACCAGAGGTGGCTTTTTTTGTTATTCAGAGTCTCTGAAAAATTTCATTCTTTTATCTATGATGGTTTTGATATAATGGGGCGTATGTACAGAAATTTTGTTTGCGGGAAACTGACTTTAAAGAAAAAACTTTTGAAATTTGTTACTTACAGTTAAAGCTGCCCTGCTGCATACGATGGCCCTTCTTTGGCCTCTAGCAGGTCTTCCAGCTTCTTTTTTTACCTTCCTGGATGTTTGTCTTGCTTTCTTGGCCATATTAGATGCAGACCTGTCTGCATCGGCTCTCGCAGCCCAGTGATCATATTTTCACCAGGATTAATTCCCAGCTTTTTTCAGTACCCAACACTTTCCAATATTACCACAATAGAATGTAATAACAGCAACATGAACTCCTACTTTTATTGTATGCATACGTACAAATACAGTTTTAGGGAGGCGGTTCCAAATTATGAAACATTCATTTTGGTTCTCTGTCTGCCCATGCAGAATTTCCTTAGAATATCAAGAGAAGCCACGTCACTGAAAATAGGTTTAATTGCTGTAATAACAGCAGCAGCAAGAGAATGCTGGTGAGAATAAGATTTTCCAGTTGCCTGAGCCCTATTGTATTTGCACCACGAATTTTCTCCTCATGGACACGATGCATGACATGGCTTATCATCATTAGAGGACTTATGGAAGAATATGGACCAAACATCTCTCTTCATTGTATCCAGATTTTCTTTATTTCTCCTAATTGCCTGCCTATAATATACCTGCAAGTTTTCTGTTTCGGTTTTAGTTAACCGTCCCTGTCCGGTCAACAATTTTCCATCTTCTAATATTATTCCTCTCATATCATCAGTTAGGTTTCTCAGCCTTGTTCCCAAACATTTTTGGACATGGCGTACACATTCTAAATTGCTAATCATAGCATCCCTAACGTGCAATGTAGGGGATATAAAGATCTAAAATATATGCAGAAATGTGGCTAACACAAAAGTGGGCGTGACACATAAACACACGTGTAGGAAAATGCTCTTTAAATGCTAAAAAAATTCATAGTATTTAAATAAAACCTTAATCTATCGAAATATGATGAAAACCGAAAATCGATTTTTTCCGACTTGATCCACGATGTGGTCCCCTTAATATGTTCGTAAACGCCACGTGCGAATTAGTCATTCTTGAGGAGCCGATATCTCTGGTTCTGTTAATCAAAGTTTTAAGGGGTGAATGTTCTGATATCCCTTGGCCTAGTGATCATTTGTATACATATTAGAAGAATACTGTAGTCATCATACAGTACAGCGTCAAAATTTTCAAAGTTGCCCACTTCCTTGAGCCCATTCAAATTGAGCAAATTGGTTCGAATTTGCACACTACATGGTTGCTTTTATACGGCTTATAAAAGAACCATTCATTCGTGTGTGGTTTCTGAAATAATCACGGAAAACTGTGATTTTTGGATACCAAAAACACGAATTGTGGGGATGGTCACTTCGATACTTCTAATTCATTGCAAATCGTCAGATGTTTTACCATATGTTCTTATGACGACATTCGCAAGACACTTTTTAATTTTTTTGATGTCTTTATCTGTTACCGAGATCCACAGGTTGAAATTTATCGTAGTTTTGCGCAAAATCAGAAAACCAGTTTTTTAGCTGTTTTTGCATCGTGCGTCGGAAATATCTAAAAAGCTAATCATAGCAAATAATTCAAATATTTATAATACATCCCGTAGACCTTGATCCAGAAATGGCATCGTTCGGTTTTCGGAAATCTTTGTCCGTTATCAAGATATAACCAAACAACCGTGATGTTTCGCTAGCAAAAGAGCGTATTGCGCTGAAAGACGGCGTTCAGGCAGCTCTGAAATTTACCATGCGATTTTTAAAAATCTACTCGGCGTAAAAATTTGATTTTTATACTTCTTACACACTGAAGTCTTCATTCGATGAAGGGGTGATTTTTGTTTTCATTGTTCATCACAGTTAATATCCAGCAGCCGGCCGCGGTGGCCGAGCGGACTGAGGCGCTTTAGTCACGGTCTGCACGGCCACTACGGTCGGGGGTTCGAATCCCCCCTCGGGCATGGATATTTGTGCCGTCTTTAGTATAAGGTAGTACATAAGTAGTTTGTAAGTTTAGGGACTGATGACCCCGTTGTTAAGTACCATAAGCTAAACAAACATTTGAACATTTTAATATCCAGCATCAAGTTTAATCAAGTAGTGTAGACTGGGTACGGATGTGCCAGGATACGGTTGTGACAGTCGCCATATTAGCCAAACAAAAAAGAATTACGTGGAGAGTGGGAGAGAGACAAAAGTAGCGTGCCTGTCTGGACTTACGTCGAAGTACTGCGTCAGCCGCCGCGCGACAATGACGCTAGCAGCGGTCTACATTACTTTTCAACAGTCAAAATTAAGTTTCTTGATTCCATTTCTTCTAATGATTGTTGCTATATGTGTACTGATAAAGTAATGACAGTTTCTTCTCGTTAATCGTTAAACATTAGTAGTTTAATATCAGTGATTACTTTGCACGTAGAAAATTTTGTATTGCCATTGCGATGTTTTTCTTGTGGAGGAGTGCGTTGGGTACGGTTGTGACTAGGGTTACCAAAAAAGAGGACAGTTCATATAAAAAAGAGGACACTTTATCTTTAACATAATGTAATTTTCAACTTTATTAATGACTCACGTAAAACTACTACAAACTAAAACAGTAACCCTGTGTGGTTGTTGGAAAACGTAATATTATGAACCTTGACAGTTTATTCCTCATCACTAATCTCAATTGTCTCATTCTTGTCTTCCTCACTTTTGAACCAACAATATTTGGTGGACGACAAAATCTCTCTCAAGAGCTTTTTGTTTTTTAAAAAGTACTGAGAAAAGCTCAGGCATTTCAAATGTTTGAAATTATACTGTACACATACAGTATAATTACAGTATACTTTAAATCTATTCCTGTCTTTTGTCCACTGTGTGTTCACAAGAGAAAACACAGGCTCTATGTCGGCATTGTGACTAGTTATAGAAAAAAAGAAGTCTACAATTTTGAGCAGTTCAGAATAACTAACAACACTAGATGACTGATTTAAATATGTACACCGCACTTCACCTGCTGGCGTGTTCTGTTTCCTCTGATAATCTTATATATATATATATATATATATATATATATATATATATATATATATATATATATATATATATAAATTACAAAGCTCACCGGGGCACAATGTATCATTAATTCTTACATTCGTTTGATCATTCTCTTGAATGATTTGTATTTCTTCAGGAGCACTTATTTAACACTGACTTTCTTTTCGGCATTATGTATTTGTATTTAAGTTCGTAATTTATTTTGAAGCAAAAGTCTACCTATGATCTCGAACACACAATACAGCTTTAACGTAAACCACAAAGTATATCAAAAGCAACGCCATAGAACGTAATGCACAAGACAGAATACACTGGTTGAATACAGGAGAGACAACCGGGGTCCTTCGCAGATAAGTTCTGAATCGTTTGCAACTGTCAGACGCAAGCGGCGTGCGAAATTGTGAACGGCAATTTTACTCTGTGTATAGTTGCGAACAGTTTGGAACTGCAGTGCGAATGGACATATCGCCAATGACAAAAAAATAAATTTTGTTTCTCGGAACCCAAAAAAGAGGACATTTTGTAGAATTTTATAAATTACGGCCGGACACATTTTATTGCCTCAAAAAGAGGACGTGTCCGGGAAAAAGAGGACGTATGGTAACCCTAGTTGTGACATATTTTCTGGGTACGGTTGTGACATGTTTTAAGCGTACAATTGTGACATATTTTCTGGGTACCGTTGTGACACGAAGATAATTTTTTTTTCTAGGTGCCAGAAAGAGGTTGAGGAAGACTGACAGAGGGCAGTGTGGCATTACAAAATATGAAGACACTTATAAAGAAGTGAAAAACGGGAGTTCTATACGTTGAGCCGCAGAAATGCACGAAGTTAATCGCATGTCTTTGCTACGATACATTCGTAAACGCGATGGAGTCACTGCAGGCCAGAATGAAGACAGCGTCAGCATGGGATATGTAGCACATAATGAAGTGCTCTCTGAGGAGCAGGAACAGCAGCTGGCACTTTATATAACACGATACGCAGAAATATGTTTTGGCCTTTCTCCGAAAGAGGTGCGGAAGCTAGCTTTCGAACTTAGTACTAAATACAATCTGAAGCGACCTGCTACTTGGCTCGAGAATGAGATGGCTGGCGAGGAATGGTTTCGTTCATTCATGAATAGAAATCCTTCACTCTCTATTCGCGTAGCTCAAACAACTAGCCTTTCAAGAGCAACGAGCTTTAATAAAACAAATGTAAAAGCTTTTTATGACAATTTCAAACTGTTATGGACAGACAGAAATATGAACTACAGGATATATACAATGTTGACGAAACAGGCGTCACTAATGTCCAAAAACCTGACAAGGTAGTAGCAAGACGTGGGATACGCCAAGTGAGAGCTCTTACTTCAACTGAACGAGGCACATTAGTCACAGTTGTTCTTGCAGTAAATGCCTTGGGGAATATTATGCCTCCTCTATTTATATTTCCACGGGTTCGTCATCATTATCATTTTGTTAGGGATGGGCCTGTAGGATCAATTGGGACTGCAAATCCTTCAGGGTGGATGCAAGATGAATCGTTCTTAGTATTTCTCCAACATTTAAAAAAATTCTCTAATGCTTCTCAAACGCATAAAGTGTTGCTATTGCTGGATAACCATTCCTCACACATCCAAATCAACACACTGGCTTTTTGTAAGCCGGCCGCGGTGGCCGAGGAGAGTGAGGCGCTTCAGTCACGGTCTGCACGGCCACTACGGTCGGGGGTTCGAATCCCCCCTCGGGCGTGGATATTTGTGCCGTCTTTAGTATAAGGTAGTTCATAAGTAGTTTGTAAGTTTAGGGACTGATGACCCCGAGTTACTTCCCATAAGCTTAACAAACATTTGAACATTTGATTTTTGATTTTTTTAAAGAAAATGGAATCACATTGCTTTCATTTCTTCCACACTGTTCGCACAAACTTCAACCCTTGGATAGATCTGTGTTCGGACCCTTCAAGAAAGCTATAAATACTGCTTGTGATGGCTGGATGCGTAGTCACCCTGGAAAAACAAAGACAATCTACGATATACCAGGTATTATCAAAACTGCTATGCCTCTGGCTTTCACACAATCGAACATTCAGGCTAGTTTTTGCAAAACTGGTATTCACCCCTATAGTCGTAACGTATTTCAAGAAACTGACTTTGCACCTTCCTTTGTTACGGACAGAGCAAACCCTGACACAGAAAAGAACACTCGTGCAACACCATCTCTTGAAATGCATACACCGAACCCTGAGACTGTGATAAACAATGCTGGAGTTAACAATGAAATACCACATTTTATAACACAAGAATTTGGCTTTTCACCATCGTTTAAAGTAGAAAGACCTGACTCTGGAGAGAACAATCCTGAACGCAATGATGAATTGGAGCCACTTTCAGCTTCTTTATTATGCGAATCTGCAATCCCAAGTTCAAGTAGTAGGCCTATTGAGCTAACTGCGTCATTCTGAGCCACTCCACCTGTTTTCTCGCCTGAAATAGTTCGGCCTTTCCGTAAGGCTCCGCAAAGAAAAACAAGAGGTTCCAGAACTAAAAAGTCAACCATTTATACAGACAGACACGCCTGAAAAAGAGGCAGTCAGGCAAGAATATGACGAAAAAGAAAAACGATTGAAGGCTCAGCAGGTAAAGAAACATCTTACCGAATCAAGAGGAATAAATAAAGGAAAAGTAAAAAAAGTAAAGAAAAAGAAGATACCACCATCGTCATCGGATGAAGAAGATTATTTCTGTCTTGTTTGCTTAGGCCCATATTCAAGAAGTAGGCCTGGCGAAAAATGGATAAAATGTCAAGGAAAATGTGAGCTCTGGTCCCACTTGGAGTGCGCAGGTGGCAGTCGGTATTACATTTGTCATAATTGTGACGAGTCAGACTAGATCTCAGTGTCGCACTTTTAGAACTAAGAATTAACCTTATATTTCTACTGTTCTTTGTTTTTTCCTCTTTTTTTAAAATCATATTTACACAAATGCTTAGATTTTCTTTGAATAAGACATTTTAAGATTTTTGTTTCACTGATTTTTATATTGCCTATTTATTTATATGTTTTGTATTTTAACACACTTATTACAGTTTGATATTTTAGTTAAATTCTTTTGCTGATTGTAATATGATGACTGTTATAATAACAACTATAGATGCTCGAGTTCCTTATTAATTACAAGCTATTAAAGTGTTCCAAGATTGCGCGGTTGCTCGCCATGGATGTTCGAGTCCTTCCTGGGGCATGGGTGTGTGTGTGTTTGTCCTTAGGTTAGTTTACCTAGGTATAAGTAGTTTGCAAGCTACGGACTGATGACCACGCAGTTTGGTCCGATAGATTTACAGACATTTGAACATTTGTTCCAAGATTATATTTATTTTGTTGCATAAAAGTTAAATTTTTAGAGAAGACGATTATGTTAGATATTAGTTGCAATAAAACTGATTTTATATTATTTTGATGCAATATATAACGTGTCACTACCGACCCCAATCAATGTCACAACCGCCCCTGGGGTGTGGTCGGTTTTGACATTTTTCATGGTTTTTTTTTATATTTTTTTAATTTGCTCCTATGAGATAACCATTGTATTTAGCGACAAAATTTTAATATTTTCATTTAGACAAATGTACACTGTACTATAAAAAACATTTTTACTCCATCTAACTCGCATAGTAACAACAATATAGGAAATCAAATGAAAATTGTCACAACCGTACCCAGTCTACCCTATTGCAGAATATTTTACGTTTCCCGAGGTAAAAACACATTGCGTTCACGTCTCGTACGGTAGATTTTAGGTTATACGTATCTTTATGAAATGCAAATAATATATCGAAATTTCATGTGAAGTTGATAGCAGAATGATATGTGGTTCTTGAGATATAGGTCTGTGCATGGAAGCATGAAATAGCAGTAGGTTTGAAAACGCCGCATGCACACAAAGCGATTTCTAAGTTATCGTATCTTGTGGAATAGTAAACGACTCAAATGTTTATGTACGTTGTGTAGAAGTTGTTCTATAAAATCTGTATTCGTTATCACAATACGCTAGACAAATCATAATTATTGGTATCAGAAGAACTAGTTGTGTGGATTGGCAAAATATACTTCTATTCATGGGAGATCGTAGAAATATTTACGTTATGTCCTCCGATGATGATCCCGGGAAGTCTTGAAAGTATTTCCCATAATACTATCCATTACCGAGTTCTATAGATTCCACGCTATCGTCATATGCATGTAATATCCGGTCTGACGTGTAATTATGGTTTTAACTAAGGTAGCGAACGTAGTACAGCAAAGATTCTTGGTACGGAGGTTAAACACCTGTGGTTCTAGACGCCGTTTATTCGCCGATAACATATGTAAAAGTCACAGATCATTGTAAATATATGTCTGTGAATGAAAAATCTAATTTCAGTTATATAGACTCAGATTGCCGTACACTGTGTCTGTGACAAAGATTTTACTCTACACGGGTATGTTGTTGTTGTTCTGGTCTTCAGTCCGGAGACTGGTTTGATGCAGCTCTCCACAATACCCTATCCTGAGCAAGCCTCTTCATCTCCACATAAGAACGACAACCTACATCTGTCTGAATCTGCTTACTGTATCCATCTCTTGGTCTTCTCCTGCGATTTTTCCCCACACACTTCCCTCCAACGCTAAGTTCACCATTCCTTGATGTCTAAGAATGTGTCCTACCAATCTATCCCTTCTTTTAGTCAAGGTATGCCAGAAATTCCTTTTCTCCCCAATTCTGTTCAGTACCTCCTCATTAGTTAAGCGATCCACCCATCTAATCTTCAGCATTCTTCTGTAGCACCATATTTCAAAAGCCTCAATCCTCTTCCTGTCCGCACTGTTTATCGTCCACGTCTCACTCCCATACAAATGCCTTCAGAAAGGACTTCCTTAGGTTTAAATCAATATTCGATGTTAACAAATTTCTCTTTTTCAAGAACGCTTTTCTACCCATTGCCATTCTGCATTTTATATCCTCTGTACTGCGATCATCATTTGTTATTTTACTGCCCAAGTAACAAAACTCATCTACCTCCTTTATTGCTTCGTTTCGCAACCTAATTCCTTGAGCATCACCTGATGTTCTTACACTGCACTCCATTACCCTAGTTTTGCTCTTGTTAATGTTCATCTTATATGCACCTCTCAGCACACTGTCCATTCCGTTCAATTGCTCTTCCAGGTCCTTTACTGTATCTGACAGAATTACTATGTCGTCGGCAAAAAGCAATGTTTTTAATTCTTCACCCTGAACTTTAATTCCTTCTCCAAATTTATCCTTGCTTTCCTTTATAGCTCAATGTACAAATTGAACAACAATGGAGAAAGACTACAACCCTGTCTTACTCCCTTTCCAACTACTGCATCCCTTTCATGCCCTTCAACTCTGACAACCGCTGTCTGGTTTTTGTACAAGTTGTAAATAACCTTACGTTCCCTATATTTTACTCCTGCTTGCTTCAGAACTTGAAAGAGTTTATTCCAATCAACATTGTCAAAAGCCTTCTCCAAATCTACAAAAGCTAGAAATGTAGGTTTGCTTTTCTTAATTTATCTTCTAGGATAAGCCGTAAAGTGAGTATTGCCTCCCGTGTTTCTACATTTCTCCTGAACCCAAACTGATCTTCCCCGAGGTCGGCTTCTACCAGCTTTTCCATCCTTCTGTATATAATTCGCGTTAATATTTTGCAGCCATTACTTATTAAACTGATGGTTCTGTAGTTTTCACACCTGTCTGCACCTGCTTTCTTTGGAATGGGGATTATAACATTTTTCTTAAAGTCTGAGGGTACTTCACCTGTCTCATACATCTTACACACCAGGTGAAACAATTTTGTCATGGCTGGTTCTCCCAGAGACTTCAGTAGTTCTGAGGGAATATCATCTACTCCAGGGGCCTTGTTTCGACTTAGGTCTTTCAGGGCACTGTCAAATTCTTCTCTCAGTACAGTATCTCCTATTTCATCTTCATCTACATCCTCTTCCCTTCCTACGATATTGTCTCGAAGTTCATTTCCTTTGTAGAGCCCCTCTATATACTCTTTCCACCTTTCAGCTTTCCCTTCTTTGCTGAGAACTGGTTTTTCATCAGTGTCTTTGATATTCATAGAGCTGTTTTTCTTATCTCCAAATGTTTCTTTTATTTTCCTGTAGGCTTTATCTATTTTTCCCCTATTTATACATTCTTCTACATCCTTGCATTTGCCTTCTAGCCACTCCTGCTTAGCCATTTTGCACTTCCTGTCAATCTCATTTCTTAGTCGTCTGTACTCCATTTTGCCTGTTTCATTCACTGCATTTTTATATTTTCTCCTTTTATCGATTAAATTTAGTATCTCCTGTGATATCCAAGGATTTTTTGTAGGTCTTTCCTTCCTACCTATTTTGTCCTCTGCTACCTTCACTATTTCATCTCTCAATTTTACCCATTCCTCCTCTACTGTTTTATTTCCCCCTGCTTCTGTCAATTGTTGCCTAAATATCCCTCTGAAATTCTCCAGAACTTCACTTTCCTTCAATTTATCTAAGTCCCATCTTCTTATTTTCCTACCTTTCTGCAGTTTTTTCAGCTTCAGCCTACAGTTCATGACTAACAAGTTATGGTCAGAGTCTACATCTGCCCCTGGGTATGTCTTACACTGTAGAACCTGGTTCCGAAATCTATGTCTTACCATTATAAAATCTATTTGGTATCTTCCGGTGTCTCCTGGTCTCTTCCACGTATACAACCTTCTTTTGTGATTCTTGAACCAGGTGTTTGTTATAACTAAATTATGTTCCGAGCAAAATTCTACCAGGCGGCTTCCTCTTTCATTCCTTTTGCCCAGACCATATTCACCTACTATCCTCCCTTCCCTTCCTTGTCCTACTACCGAATTACAGTCTCCCATAGCAATTAAGTTTTCCTCTCCCTTAATTGTCTGAATAATTTCCTTTAGCTCCTCATATATTTCTTCGATTTCCTCATCATCGGCAGAGCTAGTTGGCATATAAACCTGTACTACTGTTGTCGGTGTTGGCTTCGTATCTATCTTGACAATGATAATGCGATCACTGTGCTGGTCATAGTAGTTTACCCACATTCCTATTTTCTTATTCATTATCAATCCTACTCCTGTGATACCCCCAATTGATTTTGTATTTATAATCCTGTACTCACCTGACCAGAAATCCTGTTCATCCTGCCACCGAACTTCACTAATCCCCACTATATCTAACTTCAACCTATCCATTTCCCATTTTAAATTTGGTAATTTTCCTACTCGATTAAGGGATCTAACATTCCACGCTCCGACCCGTAGAATGCCAGTATTGTCTTTCCTGATGATCACATCCTCCTGAGTAGTCCCCGCCCGGAACTCCGAATGGGGGACTATTTTACCTCCGGAATATTTTACCCGAGAGGATGCCATCATCATATGTTCATACAGTAGAGCTGCATGTCCTCGGGAAAGGTAATGGCTGTAGTTTCCCCTTGCTTTCAGCCGTTCGCAGTAGCTGTGTGGCAAAGCCACATTAGCTGATGTTACAAGGCCAGCTCAGTCAATCATCCAGACTGTTGCCCCTGTAACTACTGAAAAGGCTGCTGCCCCTCTTCAGGAACCACACGTTTGTCTGGCCTCTCACCCTCCGATGTGGTTGCACCTACGGTACGACTATCTGCATCGTTGAGGCACGCAAGCCACCCCACCTCGGCAATGTCTGTGGTTCATGGGAGTCCCCGTCATATATTGCCGTAAATCGTGTCTGTGACGAAACAGTGTCAGTTAAGACGCTATATACGTTAAATATTGGTGTTAATAGAAGATGCATTGAAAAACTTTGTTGTGTTGATGATAGGTAGGTCCATAATTGAGTACCGTAAATTGTAGCTAACAAAAAACTCTTTGCAATGAGCTGCCCCTCCAATCCCCCCTGCTAAATGTATTATAATTTGTTCCTTCACAAAAGATGGACATTTCTACCATCCCTGCATTCGACGAGCTTCAAATTCAGACGAATGCAAAACGTGGTTAATTATTTTAAAACATATTATTAATTATACCTGAAGTTTGTACAAAAGTATCAAGGTATATAAATATACTATCCATAATTTTACTCACCATTGGCTTCATATTGTATAAGCGGTACACTATGCTGTAAGAGGAAAAAGACGGGAACTAGCTGGAAAATGCTCCTGTCGAAGCACAAAATCCAGATTTGATGAAACAGACAAAATACCAATTCAGGAGAAAGGCATATGCATAAAGACAATTAGCAGTGGGGGGTGAAAACGAGATGTTGGAAGCCAGTAACAGTGGTAGTAAGCAACCAAGATAGATGCAGTTAAAAGCAACTGGAGCGAAAGAGAGAGGAAAATTTGAGGAAAGTGAGACGAATGTAGGCCATACATAAATCATGAGGGGTTGGCTCTGCAAAACTAGCGAATTTTAGCACTAAACAATTTGTCCATTTTGCCCCATATGCAGTATCGCGCGTTAAAATTTCCCGATCTACGGGTCAAACCCAAGCAAACCATCCCCTTGGGCGTAACTGCAAAGGACACAATCGTAACTGAAGAAAATTAATGTCGACTGTAAGTTAGGGATGGCGGTTATCGCTGAAACAACCGGTTTTCGGTTATACCGGTTCTTTTCATCACCAGTTTAACCGCACTGTAAAAACTGCTCAAGATAACCGGTTTTTTAAATAACCGGTTTTCTGTTTTTTATTGCTTTTATGTCCAGCAAAGTTCGACCTAAACTTAATTGGCAGCCGAAACAGAAACCGTAATCGAATTTTCGGTTCTTCTAGTTTCGGCCGAAAACGAAACTTAGGAATTTTAGTTAAAATTTAGGTAAATTTACGTTATACCACAAATCACTAGTCTTTCCTTATTTTGCAAGATCCCCTCCCAATACTACGCCTTCTTGAGTGTGTGTAAGCCTACCCAGGAGTCCGTAGAAGATGATATACGAAGCATAGAGATTTACTGGCCTAGTATTTCCATCCGGCAGTTGCAAATACTGAGCCAACCACTCCTTAAGTTGGACTTGTGAGCCAGCGCATATGAATAGCTAGTTATATAAGTTACAGTCAGTAAATGAACTTCAATCAATGCTGCAGAAGTAATTTGAAAAATAAAATCACAGTTTCCACTAACAGTATGATTGTTGTCAGTGTAAATTTACGCAAATTGAACTAGAAAAGCTGTATATCACATGCCCAAAGAATGTTCAAATGGGTGTGAGTTCTTATGAGACCTAACAGCTTAGGTCATCGGTCCCTAGACTTAAAAACTATTAAATCTAACTTAAAGTAACTTACGCTAAGGACAACATACCCATGATCGCGGGAGGAGGGAGGACTCGAACCTCCGACTGGAGCAGCCGCGCAGTCCGTAACATGGAGCCTCAGACCGCACGGCTACCTCGCGAGGCACCTAAACCCATATCACTTTCAACCAATCACATTAATAAAACTTGTTAGCATAGTAACATAATACATTTAAAGTTTTAACCGACGTGTTGAGGAGCTAACAACACACTGTTCTTTAATATCCAATAGTAAAAGCAGTTAAGAAAACTCATTTATTAAAATGGCCGCTTTCGGCACATTTAGTCAGTCTTCATCAGATTATTATTTAAAAAAACACACACACACACATTTTGAATCACTGCTACAGGAAGTAGTCGTACCGGTTTTTTTACCCGGTTCTTGGCAATACCTAAAGAAAACCGGTTACAACCGACACCAAATAAATACCAAAAAAACCGGTTATTCAAAACTAAAATACCGGTATCAGTTTTAACCGGTCGTTTTTCCCCATCCCTAATGTGAGAAAGGAAGGAGACTGGCAACAGGACAAGAAATTATTGGGACAATGTCAGTGGGGCAGAGAGACAAAAGTGGCAGAGACAGACAGCAGTGGCAATGGCAAAGGAAAGGGATGAAGACACCGGAAGCTTCACACAGAGAGAGGAGAAAGTAGCAATGGGAGATAGAGGCAGACATAAATAGACACTGTCAGTGAGGCGGGATTACTGACTATATACAAGGGTTTAACCGAGTAAAAGTCTTTAATGTTCTGCATTTAAAATACGCGAATATGTCCGCCTGCCAATTTTTGTTGAGGAAGTCGGAATGAGGCTTGAGGCAGCTGGTTCCACAATTTTCTGTCAGAGAACATATTCTCCCTTTTTTGTGCTCTGACAGGAGCATTTTTCAGCTGGTATTGTATATATGATTGTTGGAAAAAGGATATATTATTTATGACAAATTGCATTAAGGAATAAAAAACTACGAAGCAGTAGTTAGTATACTCAGTTCTTTGAAGAGGGTAGCCGTGAATTTACGTCACAAATAATACTCTAAACTAGTCGGACACCCCCGAAAACATGCGTTTCTTAATATTAGGTATAGCTCTCTATAGGGGAAGTATAACCATCCTTTTCCACAGCGCTTGCTGCCTTCTGCAGCTCGTGATTGATTGAAATCGAGTCACATGTTGGTCCTGTACGTTGCTTCTCCACCGTAAGAAGTATTGTGAATCTTCGTATGTTTGGATTTGAATAATGGCACAGTGATGTGATTTACTGTGATTTTTACAGCCAAGAGGGAAGGTAAATATTTCCATTTGAATTCAGAAGAGCAGGAAGAGGAGTCGGACTGGCTAAAAGTTTCACAGAAAACTATTGGCCCAGAAGAACCCTCGATTCTGTACTGTGGCACTTCTAAACCGTAATGAAAATTGATATATTAAAGATTCACTGTCGGGTGGATCACGCAGCAGATACCTTCATTTTTTTAACATCAATAAATTTGTGAAGAAAATTCCTGCACTATGTCGTGAGGTTAAATTATTCACGCGTTGTTGGTTTTATTTGCAGGTAATTGCTGAAAACACACAAAAATTTTGAATTATAACTCAGAAAACTAAAGAGATTAATACACAGTTCCTGAAGCAAGATTTTCTCATTCGTGTACATGTGTTTAGTGTATTATTACAGGAAACAAAAAATTGAAGCAAGAAAAATATTAGACATGAAAATGTATTTGTTTCTGTTTTTGGTAAAAATAGTGTAGTGGGTATCGCCTTGCATTTTCCGTACGTTCAAGTACATAATATGGCTGAGCGTACTCCGCTTGCCAACTGCGCCCGGCAAACCCGGTCGGTTACGCCATTGGGTTGATTTATAAATAGAATTTAATGCCAGAGAACTTCGTAAAGTAATATACTACACCTGACAGCTCAAAAAGGATGTGGTGCATTACGAAAGCCTCACCAGGGAAGTCTGCATCGCAAATAGTATTTATTGCCAGCGACCGAGACTCTGTTCAGTTACAGTGTAATAAAAGCGACCTGCAAAAGTATATTACAGTTTCTACTGCACGACAATATTTTCTACGGCTATTATAAACAAAACAATAGAAGGATCAGTTTCGTAATTTATCCCAGTATGAGTTATACTTCTGACCATGTCATGAAATGTTTACCTTTCCTTGTCCTAATGGAATAATCGTCAAGAAAATTTATTTCTGGACGAAAATTTTGTTCAAACATGGTTTGCTGACAACTTTAACTCACAACCAGTTGGTTTCTAAGGCCATGGAATTGATTTTTTTGCGTGTGGCCTGTCACACTGTTTTATGTAATGCGAAAGACCATTGGAAATATCTCGATGAGTTTGGATGCTGAAGTTTTCTTACTATTTCCCGACGGATTTTTAATCTAGATATCTATAGCTCTGTCTTTGATTTGCATACCTCGCTAATAGGAAACAAAACTTATCAGCGCAAGGGGGCCAGTGAATGAAGCCATCAGTCATTATCAGACTGGGAAGAAATTACATGCGTGGGAGACAACTCCACCCCCTGCTGCGTCGACTCATGGATAATTGGGCAACCGTCCTCCTCAGGTTGCATCCTCTCGACGTTCCGTCCTCTCAGGGCCGGCGCAAGGCACGTGCGAAACGTGCGGCCGCACCGGGCGGCACTTTCCGAGGGGCGGCAAATCTGCCGTCACTCCCCCATTTATTTTTATTTTTTAAGGACAAACTCAACATTCATGCCCAAGAGGGTATTGGAAACCAAACATTGGAGGCAGCAGCTTCACTCTTCGGGAACTGTGGCATGGTGCCTCGACTATCTGCCGGCCGCACGTGTTGAACAAGGGGAGGGAGGAGGACTAATTTCTCCCTCGCCACTGTGGCAGCACCGTCTTGTTTACGCCGGAGGAACAGAGAAGGGAGAGCAGTCTGGCGTACACGTCAGTATTCTTATGAGTGGAGCGCTGCCAGCGTGTTACGCGCAGTGCGTTTACTGACAAATAATTTTGCAGAAGACGAAATGTAATTTGGAAATTCAAATGCAATATTCGATACTGCAATTATGTGTTACACCTGAAGCAATTTTGCTAAGCCCTTCAATGGCAGTTTCCGAGGGTATTATTCTTCCCGCATTATGGAAAAAAGTCGTTGAACATTACAGTAAAAGAGATAAGTTGGGTTTCGACGTAATTTTCAAAATTTTCGCTGTCTGTTTCTGAGTGATAGTCGGACGTTTCGATTTTGAGCCATGAAACACCTCTCTCCGCCTGCATGACCAACAATTAAACTGTGACCGGCATTTCTGTCTGACAATACTACTTGCACACTATCATTTAGCCAACATTTATTTACTGTATACTGTTTTCCATTGAATACATTATCTGTTCACAACCACTGAGAATTTTTTATTTACGTTAACTGTAACTTCATGCCTCGCAGGATTAGCCGAGAAGTCTAAGGCGCTGCAGTCATGGACTGTACGGCTGTTCCCGGCGGAGGTTCGAGTCCTCCCTTGGGCATGGGTGCCTGTGTTTGTCATTAGGATAATTTAGGTTGAGTAGTATGTAAGTTTAGGGACTGATGACCTTAGCAGTTAAGTCCCATAAGATTTCACTCACATTTGAACATTTTCGTAAATGCACAAGACTTATTAAAGTTAGCTAGATTTCTTCAATCAGTTTTGACTCCATTTTTGAGCTGGTGCCCAACGATTGTTTTGTACAAATCTGTAGACAATGTCACCAATCAGTCGCAATTTTTGTTTTTATTTTCCAGATCTACAAAGATTTCTGGCACAGTGTGGCTATTCTTACTGCTTGGGTTATGTTTACAGCTGTATCGTCATGCTGAACGTAATTGTCAACTGACGGCTTAGATGTAAGCAGATATTAAAAGCTTTGAGACTGGCCACTCAGTGACCAAAACATAGGTAGATCTGAAAAGTAAAAACAAAATTTGCTTTTTATTGCTGGCATTTTCTACAGGGGGGGGGGGGGAGCGGCAATTTAGCAGCTCGCACGGGGCGGCACTTGGGCTTGCGCCGGCCCTGCGTCCTCTCATGCATTTTCAGGTTACTCAGTGATGTTATCTGCGTGCTGTCTCTGCACGCTGACTTCTTATAACTAGTTTTGGGATCGATATGCATTTAAAACCCACGAAATATGCGCCAAAACTTCTCGAAATTTGCAGTTAAAATATGCTCTTACTGCCTGCGTATTCCTTTAAATATGCAGCTAAAATTCTTTAATTACGCATTTCTCTTAGATAAATTCTTTAAAATACGTATCTTAGTTGGGAAAATTAAAGAATAACCATAAAATAATTTCAATAATGGCTTTAATTCAACGAATAAAATGAAGTATAACATAGGTTCTTATACGATTGCTGGAAAATTAAAAAAAAATGAGTTTGTTTGAACTACCAACATTTTTTTCATATTCTCATCATGAACATTTTTATGGTCATATAATAACATTTTCAATCTTGACAATGATCGTTCAACATCACATGACACTTCAGGTAAATATTTAAGAACAGCTATATCAGACGACGTGAAATCATCTAGATTCTCTGAGCGTTTCTCTTCTTCCAGGCCGGCCGCGGTGGCCGAGGTGACTGAGGCGCTACAGTCACGGTCAGCACGGTCACTACGGTCGGGGGTTCGAATCCCCCCTCGGGCATGGATATTTGTGCCGTCTTTAGTCTTAGCTAGTTCATAAGTAGTTTGTAAGCTTAGGGACTGATGACCCCGTAGTTAAGTCCCATAAGTTGTACAAACGTTTGAACATTTTTTTTTTTTCTTCTTCCAGTAACTGAGCGATTTTCCGAATCGTAGGCTAACTAGCATTTATGTGAAGAACTGCATCCAAATTTCTTGTAAGTCTCTCGCCGATCGGACCTGGCCACCTCTTGCTCTGTGTCCTGAGTCCTTCGACGATAGCCACTGCCTTCGTAAGTTTCACGTTACGAATCTCGAGTTTCTCAATTAGGTCTGAAAGGCCACCCAAGTGCGTTCGGATGAAAGGCTGCGTAACGCGCTGGAATTTTTCAGGGCATCCTTGGCTTTTGGTATGGCTAAATTTTCGCTGTCTTTAAAGCCCTTTAGGACCTGAAACAAGGAAGTAGTAATTTAGTGAATGTCGGTTTCATGCTGAAAACTGCTGTACAGAGAAGTAAAGAAACTCAATATTAGAATTCCATGTCGTGTTCGTTTTGTTTGCTTATTCAATTTATCCAGAGCTGCAAAGGCATTCATACCTCATCATCTGTTCTGTGGTTGTCTGCACAATAGTTTGCAGCTGAAATCCACGTTCCCCACATCGTCAAGACTGGTTCAGTGGCAGATGGCAGGCAGGGTGAGCAGTCTTGAAAGCTCTCACTCTATCTTGTGCCTCGATGAAAACCTTCTTTGCCGCAGATTAAGACTGTTGACCTCTGGCAATGTGGCTCTGACTTCTTCAACGACTCGATGGATGCCATGAGCCAGACACATCAAGTAAATAATTTTATTGTAAAACACGCGGACACACTCGGCGGTCTTCAGCAAATATGCGGCACTATCCGTCACAATGACCAAAACCTTGTTCTCCCCACGTTTCTGATCTTCACTTCTCCATAGTACGCCAGAAAGAAACTCAAGGGATTTTACAATTTTTTATTATTATTATTGACTCGAGGCATGGTGCGAAAAACTAATTATTGGCTCGGGATATGATGAGAAAAACTGCACTCTTATAGTACCTAGAATTTGTTTTAAACTATTCAATATTGGCGAAACTAACACAATGCTTCATGCACTGTGCGTGCAATCGTGGCGTGTGTCGTTCCCTCCACTTCTTTGCTCAGTATGTGTCATCGTCCAGCTTCGCCAGCAGGGAGTTTTCCAAGTATGACGAGTACTATGTACCGACCGCAACGATCAGTGGTTTCGTCAACCGATAGCCAGACGTCCCTAATATTCTCCAATGTCTGTAATAGAAAAATTAAATTGAAAAATACACGTAAACATGTGGACACTACACAGAAGACATATATACGAAAACAAACTATTTGCGTTTTAGCACCTACCTATATTTTGATTATTTTCATACATGTATATACATTGACCAAAATAACAGTCGTTTAATTCGCACAAAAATTATATTCTTTAAAAATAAAATTATTTTCTTTTTTTGCAGTGAACGTTTCGAGGGAGACTGCCTCCTTCTCAAGTCCTTTCTTAATTTGTCTTTTCCTCTCTTGAAAAACTTCAAATTTAGTATTTTTCGTTCAAGTAACACTATCCATGATACAAAAAATAAAAATATTTTCAATTAATTCTTCGAGTTTTTTTTCTTTAATTAAACGACCATTATTTCCCTCATGTATATACCAAATTATATCCACTGACTTTCACATACCCACGTTCATAAAAATTACCTAAAAGCCTTACCTTTTCATACCATGGGTTCACATTGTTCTTTCTGACGCTGACTCGTGAGGAATATCTTTTTCTGTGTATTTTTTTTCAACAAAGTCCTTAATCCTTCATTCAAGCTCATTCAAGAGGATTTTTGCTTGTATTAAAGCCTCGCAAAGATCACTCTACTCATTTTTGTCGTTCATATGCATCGAAAATCAGGAGATCGGTGGTTGGTGTGAAGTTTTTGACCGTATCTTGGTTACGTTGTTCTGGTGCTGAGATATCTTTTTATGCTGATCTAGAGAAATTTTTTTCTCAACCCTGACTTAAAGCGTTGTAGAAGTGAATAAATATCAACAAGTTACGTACAATATTGTACAAAAATGTAAGAGAACAGTGTGCACCTGGTCACTCAAAAAAGAGAATTCAGACTACAAATAAGTTTCTAAAAATTGGAACTTCAATCCCCTCACAACATTTAACACTCTTTCTTTAATTTGCAATTCCTAAGGTAATTCCTAAAGCTTTCTTTCCTTCCCAATCGTACATATAAAAAAAACATAACAAATTTACATATTAACTTGATAAATTTTTTAATTTCTCGGAAAAATTAACGAAATGAAAAAAATAAAATAAAATTACCTCTTTTTCACAGAGTTGGAAGAATATTATTTTTCCGTTCGTTGTGAAAGCACAATCGCTCCCGGTCCATTTCTGTAGATTATTGGTTTTTGACATATTGGTAATTTGAAGAAGGTAGAAAATAGTCGACGTGAATAGCACAGAAACACACGCAAGAATTATTTAAATTCCGAAATGCATAGCAGAGATCAGTTGAGCGATCTGAACACGCATTAACTGCAAGCAACAAATACCGAAGCACGTTTCTACTCCGATAATCCATCTTGTACAAACCATCCCAAGTCTTTAGTCGTTATCCGAGAGACTACATCAGTGGAAAAACAAAACTATGTCCCTCCATAAGTTAACCACGTTTACCCGAAAGGCTTTTATTCTGATGACTCGTCAGTCGTCCTGTATTATTTCATTTTGGAAATTTATTGGCCTAATGTTCTGGGAGGTTCTTTGGTTGTCAGGGAACAAAATGAACCTCAATATGACCTGTAAAAGCATCTTTACGTCCATTTCGTCTAAATATGACAACAATATCCACAAATGCCACAAATAGCAAATATATGCATTTTAACCACCCCCATGAACCACAGACATTGCCGAGGTGGGGTGGCTTGCGTGCCTCAACAATGCAGATAGCCGTACCACAGCGGAGGGGTATCTGTGGAGAGGCCAGACAAACGTGTGGTTCCTGAAGAGGGGCAGCAGCCTTTTCAGTAGTTACAGGGGCAACAGTCTGGATGATTGACTGAGCTGGCCTTGTAACATCAGCTAATGTGGCTTTGCCACACAGCTACTGCGAACGGCTGAAAGCAAGGGGAAACTACAGCCGTCATTTTTCCCGAGGACATGCAGCTCTATTGTATGGAAATATGATGATGGCATCCTCTCGGGTAAAATATTCCGGAGGTAAAATAGTCCCCCATTCGGATCTCCGGGCGGGGACTACTCAGGAGGATGTTGTCATCAGGAAGGACAATACTGGCATTCTACGGATCGGAGCGTGGAATGTTAGATCCCTTAATCGGGTAGGAAAATTAGAAAATTTAAAAAGGGAAATGGATTGGTTGAAGTTAGATATAGTGGGGATTAGTGAAGTTCGGTGGCAGGATAAACAGGATTTCTGGTCAGGTGAGTACAGGATTATAAATACAAAATCAGTTGGGGGTATCACAGGAGTAAGACTGATAATGAATAAGAAAATAGGAATGCGGGTAAACTACTATGAGCAGCACAGTGATCGTATTTTCATTATCAAGATAGATACGAAGCCAACACCGACAACAGTAGTACAGGTTTATATGCCAACTAGCTCTGCCGATGATGAGGAGATCAAAGAAATATATGAGGAGCTAAAGGAAATTATTCAGACAATTAAGGGAGAGGAAAACTTAATTGTGATGGGAGACTGGAATTCGATAGTAGGAAAAGGAAGAGAAGGAAAAATAGTAGGTGAATATGGACTGGGCAGGAGGAATGAAAGAGGGAGTCGCCTGGTAGAATTTTGCACGGAACATGATTTAATCGTAACAAACACGTGGTTTAAGAATCACAAAAGAAGGTTGTATACGTGGAAGAGACCAGGAGACACCGGAAGGTATCAGATAGATTTTATAATGGTAAGACATAGGTACCGGAACCAGGTTATAAACTGCAGGACATACCCAGGGGCAGATATAGACTCTGACCATAACTTGTTAGTCATGAACTGTAGGCTGAAGCTGAAAAAACTGCAGAAAGGTAGGAAAATAAGAAGATGGGACTTAGATAAATTGAAGGAAAGTGAAGTTCTGGAGAATTTCAGAGGGATATTTAGGCAACAATTGACAGAAACAGGGGGAAATAAAACAGTAGAAGAGGAATGGGTAGCATTGAGAGATGAAATAGTGAAGGCAGCGGAGGACAAAATAGGTAGAAAGGCAAGACCTACAAAAAATCCATGGATATCACAGGAAATACTACAGTTAATTGATGAAAGGAGAAAATATAAAAATGCAGTAAATGAAACAGGCAAAATGGAGTACAGACGACTAAAAATGAGATTGACAGGAAGTGCAAAATGGCTAAGCAGGAGTGGCTAGAAGCCAAATGCAAATCTGTAGAAGAATGTATAGCAAGGGGAAAAGTAGATACCGCCTACAGGTAAATAAAAGAGACATTTGGGGACAAGAAAAGCAACTCTACGAATATCAAGAACTCAGATAGGAAACCAGTTCTCAGCAAAGAAGGGAAAGCTGAAAGGTGGAAAGAGTACATAGAGCAGCTCTACAAAGGAAATGAACTTAGAAACGATGTTGTAGGTAGGGAAGAGGAAGTAGATCAAGATGAAATAGGAGATAGTATACTGAGAGATGAATTTGACAGAGCCCTGAAAGACCTAGGTAGGAACAAGGCCCCAGGAATAGATGACATACCCTCAGAGCTACTAAAGTCTCTGGGAGAGCCAGCCATGACAAGATTATTTGAACTGGTGTGTAGGATGTATGAGACAGGCGAAATGCCCTCAGACTTTAAGAAAAATGTAATAATCCCCATTCCAAAGAAATCAGGCGCAGACAGGTGTGAAAATTACAGAGCCATCAGTTTGATAAGTCATGGTTGCAAAATTTTAACACGAATTATCTACAGGAGAATGGAAAAGCTGGTAGAAGCTGACCTCGGGGAAGATCAGTTTGGATTCAGAGGAAAGTAGGAACCCGGGAGGCAATACTCACTTTACGTCTTATCTTAGAAGATAGATTAAGGAAAGGCAAACCTACATTTTTAGCTTTTGTAGATTTGGAGAAAGCGTTTGACAATGTTGACTGGAATACACTCTTTCAAATTCTGAAGTCAGCAGGGGTAAAATACAGGGAAAGGAGAGTTATTTACAACTTGTACAAAAGCCAGACCGCAGTTATTAGACTCGAAGGGCATGAAAGGGAAGCATCAGTTGGGAAGGGAGTAAGACAAGGTTGTAGCCTTTCTCCGATGCTATTCAATTTGTACATCGAGCAGGCGATGAAGGAAAGCAAGGAAAAATTTGGAATAGGGATTAAAGTTCAGGGGGAAGAAATAAAAACATTGCGTTTTGCCGATGACATTGTAATTCTGTCAGAGACAGCAAAGGACCTGGAAGAGCAGTTGAATGGAATGGACAGCGTGTTGAAGAGTGCATATAAAATGAACATTAACAAGAGCAAAACAAAAATAGTGGAATGCGGTCTTAGAAAATCAGGCGATGCTGAAGGAATTAGATTAGGTGACGAAACATTGAAGGTGGTAGATGAGTTTTGTTACTTGGGTAGTAAAATAACATGCGATGGTCGCAGTACAGAGGATATAAAATGCAGAATGGCAATGGGCAGAAAAGCATTTTTGAAAAAGAGAAATTTGCTAACATCGAATATTAACTTAAGGGTAAGGAAGTCTTTTCTGAAGGCATTTGTGTGGAGTGTTGCCTTGTACGGGAGTGAAACATGGACGATAAGCAGTGCGGACAGGAAGAGAATAGAGGCTTTTGAAATGTGGTGTTACAGAAGAATGCTGAAGATTAGGTGGATAGATCGCATAACTAATGAAGAGGTACTGAACAGAATTGGTGAGAAAAGGAATTTTTGGCATACCTTGACTAAAAGAAGGGATCGTTTGGTGGGACACATTCTTAGACATCGAGGAATCGTAAATTTAGCATTGGAGGGAAGTGTGTGGGGTAAAAATCGCAGAGGGAGACCAAGAGATGCGTATAGTAAGCAGATTCAAGTGGATGTGGGTTGCCGTTCTTATAAGGAGATGAAAAGGCTTGCTCAGAATAGAGTAGGGTGGAGAGCTGCATCAAACCAGTCTCCGGACTGACGACCATAACAACAACATGCATTTTAAATTTGAATTTAAAGTAGCCCAAACCATCCATAATATCATAACTCGTAAAAATACATCAGGTACCGTAAAAATGATATGCGAAATCAGAATTCAATTATCTTGAAGTCTCTAATCTCGACTCTCGTCAAAGATTCGGATCCGATGATTGCTTGTACCGGTTCGGTCCTTTCACCAGTAGCCAAGAGTGCTGCACTTTTACTTGACGAGATAAGTCTTGCACTATTATAGAAAAGTTCAGTTAAAAGCACCAAGTCTTTAATATTCAAAAGCCGCAGTTCACTTTAATTAATGTTGAATCACGCGGGTTTCACAATGTTTATCAGACTGCATTACCTTACTGACACACGTAGACCCCAGCCAATTCAACTAAACTCAACATAAACTGTCAAATTTCGGTCGCCGTTTTTTAGTAAATGGATATCAGTAGAAATTCTTCTAATAAATTCTGGAATGTATTATTTTTGCAGTTTGGTGACAGATCGTGCAAATGTCAAATTTAATTCTACACTCACTTGTCAATCTTGTTTAACCGAAGCCGACTATAATGTAATTCCGATTAATATCGAGATATCTTCAGTCTGCGTCAAAATATTTTTTTCTAAAATCTGATATGATCTAAAAAAATGTTAATCACTATTCAGCAACTCTTCACGTTGACATAACTCAGTTACACAGTATAAAATGATATGTCACTCTTCAGATAAATCTTCTATGTAAATGATGTCGATGAGACACCGTTTTTCGTTTAATTATTCTTCGTTTATTGTTCAGAGTTCCATAACATACAATATAACTAATCTTCCGAATATGGCGAGTGAAAGAAACCAACTAATAACATTAAAATAATTAAATTCGCTTTTCATGTGAACATTGTTAAAAATATTTTATGTTTTTGGGTTTATAGTCGCCGGCTGCTCGAACTAACAGCCGCCCATGCAGCGACGCGCGCCGTCGGGTATTGCTCAATAAGCCATCGATAATTCAAAAATGTTCAGATGTTTGTAAAGCTTATGGGACTTAACTACGGGGTCATCAGTCCCTAAACTTATAAACTACTTATCAACTAGTTTATCCTAAGGACGGCACAAATATCCATGCCCGAGGGGGGATTCGAACCCCCGACCGTAGTGGCCGTGCAGACCGTGACTGGAGCGCCTCAGTCCCCTCGGCCACCGCGGCCGGCCAGCAATAATTGTCAATGCCGATCGCGGTACCGTACCCGGCTTACTTCGACAGGCATAAATTGTCTCCGGCCAATGAGAACCCGCTAGCTGTCAGCCAATGAGATGCTGCGTGTTTCTTAACCGGAGATTCGGGCGCTACGCGCCCTCAAGTATTAAAAATAAATACTTCTTGTTTAACCTATACCTAACGCTATATCTACGCTATAGATCACTTTTTTTTTTAAAGTGAAAGTTAGGTTAAGTATAGGTTAATCAAGAAGATTTTTATTGTTTCTTTATTTTATTTTTAGTACGTGAGGGCGCGAAGTGCCCGAATCTCCGGTTAAAAAACACGCAGCATCTCATTGGCTGACAGCGAGTTCCCATTGGCAGAGAAAATTATGCGTGTCGAAATAAAGGACTTGTTACCCGGGCGACTCGTTAAGTCATTACAGAGAAAATGAAACAAAACGTACAAATCACCTAGAAATTGGAATTTAAACTTTTTTACAAACATTAATAAAATGATAATTATTGAATCGTATGACTGCAAAACTGAACAGAACGAGGCTGTAGGGTAATGCTCAAATTCCGTCTCACTACACATTCCATAATGTCATATGGTATAATATTTTGGGGTAATCTTCAAGTCAAGCGTAAGTTTTTAGAGTCTAAAAGCGTGTAATACGTACTCTATGTGATCAAAAGTAAACCGAAATCTGTCTGAAAATGACTTACCAACTTGTGCCGCTCTCCATCGGTAATTTGTGGGGAAGTGTTAAACAATATTTAGAATGGCATCTGACACGTTCTTTGAAGTACACATAGACGAAAATTACTTGCCAAAAGTATGAATCCGTAGGTTGCCGAATTATGTACAAAAATATATTTGGTACAAAGGATGAACTACCAATAAAAATCTGTTTTTATGTGCGGAAGGCATTGACACCGTAAATAAATACCGGGGAGACACTAACCAAAATAATTCAAACAGTAACACAAACACTAAAACATGAAATCAAAAAGGAGTATATATGTGCAAAGTTCACAGATGTCAACACTACTAAAATGGGAACACGAAAAGAAAGAGTAACTGGCGAAAAGATTCACAAACCAAACAAACACAAAAGCCGAATTAACCTACTACACCATCAAAATCTAAGATAAAAATATATTTAATTCAACTCGCCACAGTAGAGGTTCCGAAAATGGCAGTTGTTCTGAATTAGGGCTATTAGTTCAGGAAATAGAGTGGACACAGACGAACCACAACACAAAGTAGTAGCATTTACACACACGTTTCTTACAAAGGTATGGTTATTACAAGAGAACAAACAGCTATTACTACCAGTCAGTCTAGCGAGGCACAGGACGAAGATCTGCTAGCCTGCAGGAACCTACCGACTACATGTAATATACGTGACCTTGCTGCAGCCAACGAAACTGCTGTGAAAAAAAAAAAAAAAAAAAGAGGTTTTTGTAATTATTTCACGCGCTGGACACGAAAAATAAATAACTACCAGTGTTAACAAAACCTATAATTAAAGGCTCCGTTTTTGGACATGTGTTCGACTTGTTCGTAGATACAGGGAGTGAAGTTTCATTAGTCTCTCAAAATGTGACGGACATGTTAAGCAAACATAACCACTGTCCTACATTACCGATAAAAGGAGTCCAAATTATCGGAATTACAGGCGTAAAAAGTCAGATTATAAAACGCGAAACACCATATCCTGTTGTAGTGGATGGTCAGACGTTGACACACACTTTATTTGTAATTCCGAACATTAATGTTCTAATTATATTAGGAAAGGATTGGTTTTACCGATATGAGGTAAATACTGATTTCAGTAACAAACAAGTGAGCGGTTTATCCAGCAACAACAAATTTTCAGTAATCTCAACTATACTACTACTGAGAAAGCTATTGGCTATTGTTTGGAGCATAACTAAATAAGATAATAATATACTGAGATCATCAAGCTCTAGCCTTTTTATTAAAAAGCCGCTTATTACACGACAGGTTAACGAGTGGATGCTGTTTCTACAGAATTTCGACAAAGAAGTAAAATACATCAAAGGCACGGGTAATATAGTTCGAGACATCCTTTCTCGTCTGCCCTTAAAAGGAAAGAGTAACACAATTAAACCTGACGGCAAATGTAGATTATTTGCGATAAATTTCACGATTATCAGTTACTCATATAACCAGGTCAGAAACTAGCCAACAAAATCAGAATAGAAATCAGATAGGCCAGTGGCGTAACTAGGACTTAGCTTTGGGGGGGGGGGGGGGATAGATCTGCTTGAAGAGCAAAATTTTAGTCAGTTACCACTCCCGTCGAAGAAACTAATTCACTCCCATCCAATGAAAGCTTATGGTAAAACATCCCAAGTTTCCAATCTTTACCTTTACCAGATTGCTGTTATACACTTTCTTTCCTTCTTCTCTTTATTTTTTTTTTTTTTTTACCCTCCATTTCGGGTTCTGGGGGGGGGGTTTCTATCCCCCTCATCCCCCCCCCCCATAGTTACGCCACTGAGATAGGTTGAATACTTTAAAAAGCGATTTCAAAAGTGTGTTTCTGGAGTTACTCAAATTGTATAAAATTATAGATGGGGTTCATTTTGGAGGAAACGAGACAGGGATGATAACTGACGTCTTTGTGTACCATCTAAAGCACATACGGAATTAATATGATTTATCCCCACTCCCATGAACCACAGACATTGCCGAGGTGGGGTGGCTTGCGTGCCTCAACGATACAGATAGCCATACCGTAGGTGCAACCACAGCGGAAGGGTATCTGTGGAGAGGCCAGACAAACGTGTGGTTCCTGAAGAGGGGCAGCAGCCTTTTCAGTAGTTACATGGGCAACAGTCTGGATGATTGACTGAACTGGCCTTGTAACATCAGCTAATGTGGCTTTGCCACACAGCTACTGCGAACGGCTGAAAGCAAGGGGAAACTACAGCCGTTACCTTTCCCGAGGACATGCAGCTCTACTGTATGAACATATGATGATGACATCCTATCGGGTAAAATATTCCGGAGGTAAAATAGTCCCCCATTCGGATCTACGGGCGGGGACTACTCAGGAGGATGTGATCATCAGAAAAGACAATACTGGCATTCTACGGGTCGGAGCGTGGAATGTTAGACCCCTTAATCGAGTAGGAAAATTAGAAAATTTAAAAAGGGAAATGGATAGGCCGGCCGCGGTGGCCGAGGGGGCTGAGGCGCTCCAGACACGGTCTGCACGGCCACTACGGTCGGGGGGTAGTAGTTCATAAGTAGTTTGTAAGTTTAGGGACTGTTGACCCCGTAGTTAAGTCCCTTAAGCTTAACAAACATTTGAACATTTTTGAAACGGATAGGTTGAAGTTAGATATAGTGGGGATTAGTGAAGTTCGGTGGCAGGATGAACAGGATTTCTGGACAGGTGAGTACAGGATTATAAATACAAAATCAATTGGTGGTATCACAGGAGTAGGATTGATAATGAATAAGAAAATAGGAATGCGGGTAAACTACTATGACCAGCACAGTGATCGCATTATCATTGTCAAGATAGATACGAAGCCAACACCGACAACAGTAGTACAGGTTTATTTGCCAACTAGCTCTGCCGATGATGAGGAAATCGAAGAAATATATGAGGAGCTAAAGGAAATTATTCAGACAATCAAGGGAGGGGAAAACTTAATTGTTATGGGAGACTGGAATTCGGTAGTAGGACAAGGAAGGGAAGAGAAGATAGTAGGTGAATATGGTCTGGGCAAAAGGAATGAAAGAGGAACTCGCCTGGTAGAATTTTGCACAGAACATAATTTAGCTATAACAAACACCTGGTTTAAGAATCACAAAAAAGGTTGTATACGTGGAAGAGACCAGGAGACACCGGGAGATACCAGATAGATTTTATAATGGTAAGACATAGATTTCGGAACCAGGTTATACAGTGTAAGACATACCCAGGGGCAGATATAGTCTCTGACCATAACTTGTTGGTTATGAACTGTAGGCTGAAACTAAAGAAATTACAAAAAGGTAAGAAAATAAGGAGATGGGACCTGGATAAATAGAAGGAACCTGAGGTTCTTAAGAATTTCAGAGGGAGCTTTAGGCAACAATTGACAGAAACAGGGGAAAATAAAACAGTAGAGGAGAAATGGGTAAAATTGAGAGATGAAATAGTGAATGTAGCAGAGGACAAAATAGGTAGGAACGCAAGACCTACAAAAAATCTGTGGATATCACAGGAGATACTAAATTTAATCGATGAAAGGAGAAAATATAAAAATGCAGTAAATGAAACAGGCAAAATAGAGTACAGACGACTAAGAAATGAGATTGACAGGAAGTGCAAAATGGCTAAGCAGGAGTGGCTAGACGGCAAATGAAAGGATGTAGGGGAATGTATAAATAGGGGAAAAATAGATACAGCCTACAGGAAAATAAAAGAAACATTTGGAGATAAGAAAAACAGCTCTATGAATATAAAGGACACTGATGGAAAACCAGTTCTCAGCAAAGAAGGGAAAGCTGAAAGGTGGAAAGAGTATATAGAGGGGCTCTACAAAGGAAATGAACTTCGAGACAATATTGTAGGAAGGGAAGAGGATGTAGATGAAATAGGAGATACTGTACTGAGAGAAGAATTTGACAGAGCCCTGAAAGACCTAAGTCGAAACAAGGCCGCTGGAGTAGATGATATTCCCTCAGAGCTACTGAAGTCTCTGGGAGAACCAGCCATGACAAACCTGTTTCACCTGGTGTGTAAAATGTATGAGACAGGCGAAGTACCCTCAGACTTTAAGAAAAATGTTATAATCCCCATTCCAAGGAAATCAGGTGCAGACAGGTGTGAAAACTACAGAACCATCAGTTTAATAAGTCATGGTTGCAAAATATTAATACGAATTATATACAGAAGGATGGAAAAGCTGGTAGAAGCCGACCTCGGGGAAGATCAGTTTGGGTTCAGGAGAAATGTAGGAACACGGGAGGCAATACTCACTTTACGGCTTATCCTATAAGATAGATTAAGAAAAGGCAAACCTACATTTCTAGCTTTTGTAGATTTGGAGAAGGCTTTTGACAATGTCGATTGGAATAAACTCTTTCAAGTTCTGAAGCAAGCAGGAGTAAAATATAGGGAGCGTAAGGTTATTTACAACTTGTACAAAAACCAGACAGCGGTTGTTAGAGTTGATGGGCATGAAAGGGATGCAGTGGTTGGGAAGGGAGTAAGACAGGGTTGTAGCCTTTCTCCAATGTTATTCAATTTGTACATTGAGCAAGCTATAAAGGAAAGCAAGGAGAAATTTGGTGAAGGAATTAACGTTCAGGGGGAAGAATTAAAAACATTGCGTTTTGCCGACGACATAGTAATTCTGTCAGATACAGCAAAGGACCTGGAAGAGCAATTGAACGGAATGGACAGTGTGCTGAAAGGTGCATATAAGATGAACATTAACAAGAGCAAAACTAGGGTAATGGAGTGCAGTGTAAGAAAATCAGGTGAGAAATTTGTTAACCTCGAATATTGATTTAAGCCTAAGAAAGTCCTTTCTGAAGGCATTTGTATGGAGTGTTGCTTTGTATGGGAGTGAGACATGGACGATAAACAGTGCGGACAAGAAGAGGATTGAGGCTTTTGGAATATGGTGCTAAAGAAGAATGCTGAAGATTAGGTGGGTGGATCGCGTAACTAATGAGGAGGTACTGAACAGAATAGGGGAGAAAAGGAATTTCTTGCATACCTTGACTAAAAGAAGGGATAGATTGGTAGGACACATTCTTAGACATCAAGGAATTGTGAATTTAGGGGTAAAAATCGCAGAGGAAGACCAAGAGATGGATACAGTAAGCAGATTCAGACAGATGTAGATTGCCGTTCTTATGTGGAGATAAGGAGGTTTGCTCAGGATAGGGTATGTGGAGAGCTGCATCAAACTAGTCTACGGACTGAAGACCACAACACAACAACACACATGATTTATGCACAATGGATATTGCCACTTCGGAAGACGTAAATGTATACAACACATGTGTAAATTTTACTAATTTAATAATATGAGCAGTGTAAATTTTACTACTTTAATATTATGAGCAAAAACGTTTTGCGCTTAAATTAGGTCGTGTGCAGTGTGCCAAAAGGTCAAAGCAGATGTAAGACATAATTCCTAATGGCGTGCATGATTTAACGGCTGCAGATTTCTTTGGCCCTGTTCCTCAAGGGAGAGGAGGAGTCAAATACATATTAATCTTAATAAAATGTAGGTCTCTATATCACATAGCAGAGCCGGACCTAGCTTGCCCGGGGCTCTCCCGTATCCTCCCCTCCCTTCGCCACGCCAGGAGAGGTTACATTAGGTCTATAATACAAGCAGAACAATCCGCCATTTTGAATTCCATGATGAAGGCGTGCATTTAAAGACTACGAAACACATAGGCTTTTTAATATCCTCTTAAGGTCATTAAATATGCTTTCGTAATGTAGAAAATTTTACAGCATAGTGAACATATTTGCTTACATTTGACTGTAAGAGGCAAGCAACGTAAAGAACGTGATTAGAGGGATATTTAGAGATATGATACATCACTTACATTACAAACTGAGGCATATGTTGTCGTTCTAAATATTTACCACATACAGTTAATAAACGTCACAGTTATCGTATTTTCTGGTTTATGAATGGTATATCCACATACGTTTACGGTAACTGAGAGTTGCATTCGAAAACAGTTGCGGAATGTTGTTAAATAACTTCACTTTGCTTTCAGTATTCACTATACTTCAGTGATGAGTGAAGATTTTACGTCAAAAATGTGTTTAATAACTCTGAACGTCTGGTTTAGTTAGATAATGACTCTGGTAGCATGCACTTTGAAATAAGTGAACGCTGCATGCTAAGTTTTGAATCTACGACTTCTTTCCTGTTCACATTCTTTGAGAAGTTCAACGGTGTTTTTTTAAATATTTTTATTAATTTTTATTTATTTATTCTCCTGACATCCTGTTCACAGCTTGGCTTAGCCCTACATATTCACGCGTTGAGAGTCACATTTAAACACTGAAATAATGCTAAATAATAACATTTAAAAACAACTAAATGGGTAAAGCCAGCTGTACTCATGCACCACTTAAAATACAATTAAAAGTCCTTATTGGTCTAAATAAAATGAAGGAAAGTAGCTTACTTTAAACATATTGTGTCGTGTTATGTTAACAATCTGTGGCAAAATTAAAACAAAACATTGCTTATCTATATAGGCCTGTATTTTCATTAATATCTCGCTGTGAGCACAACTATTTCTAACACAAATAGAATAGAAGGTTTTGTTCTTAACGTTACACAGATAGCAGCTCGAATTCGGCGTCCATGCTTGGCGTCTGGAATTTACAAGTCACCTTTTAAGCCGATCTATGTTTGAAGGAAACCGATAAAACTTATAGCAACCATGTCTGCTATTATTTGAGCAGATTGAAGCAGCACAACTAACAATTGCACACTGAAACAATAAAACCACAAAATATTCGCTGTTTCACTTTGCTACATTACACAAAGCATAGAACTCTGACGTCAGATTGAGATTCTACATCTACATGGGATACTCTGCATATCACATTTAAGTGCCTGGCATAGTGTTCATTGAACCACCTTCATACTATTCATCTCCCATTCCATTCTCGAAAAGCGCGCGGGAAAAAAAACACCCGAATCTCTCCGTTCGAGCTCTGATTTCTCGTATTTTATTCTGATGACCTATGTAAGTGGGAGTCAACAATATATTTTCGCATTCGGAGGAGAATATTGGCGATTGGAGTTTCGTAAGCGCCGTTGTTTGTAATTATTCCCAACCCAGATCCTGTATCATTTCCGTAACGCTATCTCTCCTGTATCATGACAATACAAAACGAGCCGCCCTTCTTTGACTCTTTCGATGTCATCCGTCAAACCCATCTGATAAAGATCCCACACTGGGCAGCAATACTCCCAAAAAAAAAAAAAAAAAAAAAAAAAAAAAAAAAAAAAAAAAAAAAAAAAAAAAAAAAAAAAAAAAGGACGGACAAGCGTAGTGTATGCAGTTTCTTTAGTAGTTCTATTGCATCTTTAAAATGCAGTCTCTCGTTCGCCTTTCCCGCGACATTATCTACGTGTTCTTTCCAGTTTAAGTCTGAAGTAATCGTAATTCCTAGGTATTTTGTGGAGTTTACGGCCTTCACTTTTGATTGATTTATCTTGTAAACAAACGGATTTCTTTTCATACGCATGTGGGCGACTTCACACTTCACATTATTTAGAGTCAATTGCCAATTTTTACGTCATACTGGTATCGTAATTAGATCGCTCTGCGGTTAGTTTTGATCTTCAGATGACTTTACTGGATGATACATTATGGCGTCACCTGCAAACAACCTAAGAGAGCTGCTCAGATTTTCTCCCAAATCATTTATGTAAATAAATAACAGCAGAGGATCAATAACACTACTCTCTGGAACGACTGATATCACCTCTGATTTAGTCGATGCCTTACCATCGATTACTACAAACTCTGTCCTCCTTTGACAGGAAATCCCCTAGCCAGTCGCAAATTTGGGGCGATATACCACAACCACGCAATTTAATCAAAGTCCATTTGTGAGATACGGTGTCAAAAGCCTTCTGGAAGTAAAGAAATACGGGATCAATTTGAGATCTCTTGTAGATAGCACTCATCACTTCGTGTGAGTAAGAGCTAGTCGTGTTTCGCATGAACGATATTTTCTAAATCTGTGTTGTCCTTGGGTCAATAGATCATTCTGTTCTATGTAATTCATAATATTTCAATAGAGAATATGTTTCAAAACCCTGCTGCAAATTGACGTCAATGAAATAGGCCTGTAGTTTAGTGGGTTACTCCTACTGCCTTTCTTGAATATAAGTGTGACCTGTGCAACTTTCTAGTCTTTTGGTACAGATCCTTCTTTGAGAGAGCGGTTGTATATGGCTGTTAAGTGAAGAGCTATCGCTTCAGCATAATCGGATAGAAATTTAATCGGTATACAGTCCTGACCAGAAAACTTGTTCTTGTTCAAATGTTTGTAAAGCTTATGGGTCTTAACTGCGGGGTCATTAGTTCCTAAACTTACAAACTACTTTAAACTATCTTATAGTAAAGACGGCACAAACATCATGTTCGAGGGGTAGTCTAACCCCCGACGGGGAATGGTCTCTCGCATCGCAGCATAGCACCTCAATGCGCTCGGCCATTCCGCCGCGGCGACCTGTTCTTGTTAAGTTATTTAAGTTGCTTCACTACTCCGAGGATATCTACTTCAATGTTGCTCATTCTGGCCTCTGTTTGTAATTCGAAATCTGGAATATTGGTTTTGTCTTCTTTGGTGAATGAGTTTCTAAAAGCTGTTTTTGGTAACTCTGCTTTAATAGCGCTATCATCGGCAGGATCGCTATTACTATCACGTAGTGAGGGGATTGTTTGTATGTTGCCCCTAGTATATTTAATATATGGGCTTTCAGTCAAATTTAGAGAAAGAGTTTCATTGTGAAAAGTATTGTAGGCATTTCGCATTCATGTCCTCGCTAAATTTCGAGCTTCAGTGTAGGGTCGCCAACCCTGAGGATATTGTGTTCGTTTAAATTTAGCATGCCTTTTCCGTTTATTTTATTTTTTTGCAACAGTGTCTGGCCTGTTTTGTGTACCCAGGGCATCACCTCCTTCTTTTATTAATTTATTTGGTATAAAATTGTCAACTGCTGTCGATGCCACTTCTTTCAATTGGAGCCACATCTGGTCTACACTTGCGTCTAGTGTTAGGAACGAGTGGAAATTGTCTTTCAAGAAGCAATGTATTGTATTTCTATCTGCTGTCCTGAACAAATATACTTTTCGTCTATTTTTGGTAACTTTGGGGCTTTCGTTATTCAAAATGGCGGGTTGTTAAGCTCGGTGTATCTAGTACTTTAGGTTACACTCCTTCGTCACGCTCAAAAGAATTCTGTCATATCAAAAGACATGATAGACAAATAATTAACCAGAGAAGGAATCTTAATAAATCTGACAATTACTAAAATATTAATATTAAAGAATAACTTAACTATGGGAATCCTTCCAATTTAATGAAATTTAGAATCGAAAAAGGGCCACAAGTGTTGTTTAGGATATACACTTACATGCTATGTATTTATAACAAATTAAATTTGTTGTAGGTTATAACACTAAGGGTTTTCTGCTTTACACACTTGGCACAAAATACGTTTTTCTTGCTTTATGACAAATAAATTCTTCAATAATGTCTTCAAAACACAATTTGGAAACCATAACGTGTTCCTCTGACAACATGCTAAGAGAGACATGCGTCTTTATGAGATGCTGCATCTTGAAATAATCCTTGATAATCACGGAATGTATGACAGCCAATGCGAATGGGTTGAGTTGAAAATGGATACTCAGCTAGGATTCGAATCCGAGTCTCCTGCTTACTTGGCAGTTGCACTTAACCTTGCACCACTGGGTACACAGCGATCACCCCAACTGCATGGACTAGACTCCTGAAGCACGCCTCCAATCAAATACAAATTCTCAGATTTTCCCCGCCCACTATTACTTAAACTCGTGGTTTTTTCAAACTGCTTGGGAAGAGTAAGGGCATAGGAGCGCCTCTGCACTGAAGAAAGGGTAATTGCCCGTCATTGGCATATCATGTAATTATGTGGTGTACGTTCTTTGTGACATGTCCCGTCTTGTGCCAAGTGTCCCGCCGTCCTATTTTCGCTGTTCACAGCGAGCGGAGCAGGGAGTAGTGCGCAGCTCAGCTGAGCTGGAACAACCTGTCTGTTGGGAAACATCTACTAACGGACGAATGTAATTCTTCATTATTTAGTCACAACGGGCCTGAAGCGCTGCTCATAAATAACGCTGGGGAACAATTTGTAACTTAACTTCTACTGATTTCGATTTTCAGCCTGTTTTAGAGGTAAATTGACATACTGATCCCAAAACTGTAAGTAGTTGTTTGATTTTTCCTAACACGTCAAGGTTTTTTTTTTTTTTTTTTTTTTTTTTTTTTTTTTTTTTTTTTTTTTTTTTTTTTTTTAATACAGTTGTCAGAAAAAGGAGCTAAAATCACCTACTTTCGTCACCTACTTTCGATCGAGAGAAAGTGCATTTCTGCAATTCTTCCGGAGTGTTGATGGATTTGTGTATTGCCATAATACACCCGGTTTAATGAAGAAATTGGGAAGTTCAGACCATAACGCAGCCGACTGTCCAACTGTTTGTAGAACTTATGGGACTTAACTACGGGGTCATTAGACCCTAAGCTTACAAACTACTTATGAACTAGCTAAGACTAAGGACGGCACAAATATCCATGCCCGAGGGGTGATTCGAACCCCCGACCGTAATGGCCGTGCAGACCGTGACTGGAGCGCCTCAGTCCCCTCGGCCACCGCGGCCGGCAAAATGTTTCAAATGTTTGTAATAGCATATGGGACTTAACTACGGGGTCATCAGTCCCTAAACTTACAAACTACTTATGAACTAATTAAGACTAAGGACGGCACAAATATCCATGCCCGAGGGGGGATTCGAACCCCCGACCGTAGTGGCCGTGCAGACCGTGACTGGAGCGCCTCAGTTCCCTCGGCCACCGCGGCCGGCTAACGCAGCCGAACGGCAATTATTTATACATATCTCAAAACGTAGCTTGAAGTGTGTTTCCCACACAAAGGAAATTTATACGAGTCAGTCCCATGAGGCCATTCATTTTTCTTGCTTCAAGAATATGAAGACATAAAGGTCACTGACGTGTTGCAATATAACTTGCACGAATGGATAATCTGTGTTGACTTTAAAATGGTTTCTTTCCTTCTTGGCCAGCAACGCGGATATACGAAGTATTCGAATTTACTGTGTATGTGGGACAGCAGAGCCCTTGAGAAGCATTGGGTGCAGTCAAAGTGGCCACCAAGATCTGACCTGAAACCTGCTGATCCAAACGTAGTAAATCATCCAGTTGTAGAAAGAAAAAACATTATATTTCCGCCTTTGCATATAAAACTAGGTCGCATGAAGCAATTTGTTAGAGCTTTGTCATCTAAGGTGACTGTTTTAAGTATATCATTTGGGAATTTCCTAGCTTATCATATGAGAAGATAAAGGCTGGTGTCTTTGATGGGCCACAGATTCGACAACTTATTGAAGATGAACATTTCATTGAAACAAAGACCGATCGCGAAAAGAATGCTTGGTTGGCTTTCAGAAGTATTGTCAAGGACTCGCTATGAAATACACAAGCACAGAATTACGTCGAAATTGTTCAACAATTCTTAGAGAGCTTTAAAAAGATTGGCTTTAATATGAGTATAAAACTGTATTTCTTACATAGCTCATTTGCTAACTTCACAGAAAATCTTGGTGCTGTTACCGATGAACAGGGTGAGCGATTCCACCAAGATTTGAAGATCATGAAGGCTAGGTATCAAGGTAGATGGGATGTCAGTATGATGGCTGACTGCTGTTGGAGCATTAAGCGAGAATGTCCCCAGATTGAACACTGTAGGAAAAGTTATAAGCGAAAATGTGTACCTTAATATCTTTGTTTTTATCATTTTATAAAACACTATGTAACTTTGAATATTATAATAACCTTTGAACGAATAAAATATTCTAATTCGTTTGGTTAGTACCCACTTTATTTTCCTTTGTATGCCCAGTTTGTAAGACTTTTAGGGCAAGGAGAGATATCCTGAAGTTTAAAAACTTGACGTGGTAGAGAAAAACTGCTTACAGTTTTCAGTTCAGAGAACAAAAATTAGTTCATAACAAGTAACAGAACTAAGACAACCAAATGGCTGTTCCCCAGTGTAAGAATGGCGTACCTCTGAATTTAAGCATGAGCAACAGTCATTTGTTGACACTGGATATTACTATAGTGCATCACTATCATAACCACTGGTTCCTTCGACTCCGATACAGGCATAATGTACTCCAGTGACCATAGAAGTCTCATAATGGGTATATACCTGAATTACGTTACATTAAAAGCAGTTTCAGATACAAAATTACGGATGACAGTTTTCAAATTACGTTTTAATGTTTTGCGCGTGACCCATAGAAGGGCGGGACCCTGTGCGCCTGCACGGGTACCACATGCCTAAGGCTGGCCATGTCCTATAGAACGAGAAAATACTGAAACAGTAGTTCGATATTTGGACAAGTATTTTGAGGAAGTCGGCAAACCACAAACTTTATTAACAGATGACGGATCCCAATTTACGAGTGCTGAAATTAAAACATTTTTGGCTTGGGAAAACATCAAACACATTATAATATCAAAATAACATCCTCAAGCAAACCCATGTGAATGGGTAATGAAAGAAATATCTCGACCTTCCAAAAAAATACTGTTCAAACAAGCACACATCACGGGGCCAAGTTAATACCCGACTTCCAAAAATCATTAATGAATAACCACACTTATCAACAGGATTGGATCATGTAGAAATCTTTAACAAAAAATTCATGGGAGATCCATTATTAAAATTAATTACATGGCCTCCTAAGATCAAACGGACATCACAATACAGTTCAGGTTTAAAGATGGAAACTAGTACATTTTTCCATCAGTACATAGGACCTTTCAAAATATAGAAACACCACATCCAAAAGCGCTATTTCTCATCGATCCGGAAACCAAGGCAGGAAGAGGTTTACACTGTAGACACCGTAAAACCATATATTTCGCCTCCAGGAGACACGTCTATCTTTAACGTGTAAGTTTAGTGGCGACCACTGAGTTCCAGCTTTTGTCTCATTTCTTCCGAAGTTTGATATATGTGAGATATCTTCATTCATTTTACCATTCTTTATATATTTTTCTTTTGCTATCCTATGTACCTGAACCGATGAAGAAATATAAACAATACAAAGAGGAACTCTGAACAACTAATATCTCGGAGATATTTTTAAATATATTAAGATAAATGTAAACATATAATTTATGGGTAACCTTTAAATGCTGACGTGCGGTCTGTGAGACCAGTTGGTTACATTACTTTCCCGCGCTCAGTTTCCCGCCACTCTTTCAGTAGCTTCTGAGAAGTGCAAGGGGAGTCAGGTAGTCGCGAGTGAACCAACTCCTGCAGTAGATAGGTGAGTTGGAACTAATTAAATCTTGACTGCGGTCTCTCAGACCGCACCTCAGAGTTAGAGTAATTATTTACGACGAAGGGGTTATATTGACATTCTTCTTTAGAGATAGCACATATAAACAATAGGAGCAGCTGGACCCTCTGGAACTAAAAGGTTAAAGGTCGATCAACACCATATACAAAAAAAAAAAAAAAAAAAAAAAAAAAAAAAAAAAAAAAAAAAAAAAAAAAAAAAAAAAAAAAAACCAATTACGTGTGTTACCCTTGCAAATTTTGAAACGGTTTAATATTGTAGAGGAGACTTCCGAGAATGCTCAATACGAGGAAATTGAAACTTCCAGGCAGATTAAAATTATGTGCCAGAACCGGGGCTCGAACCTGGGACCTTTGCCTTTAGCAGGCAGGCGCTCTACCGACTGAGTTGTCCCGACACGACTCACGATCCCGCCTCACAACTTCACTTCTGCAAGTACCTCGCTTCCTACTTTCCAAACTTCACGGACGTTCTCCTGTGAAACTAAACACGGCATGATCTCCATGAATTAGGCGCAATAGAACTGAGAGCATTTTTTGGTATATTGTTCTATTCGGTAGTGTTCAAATCAAATCATGAAAATGTTATTTTTTTATCTGATGGTTCTAGCCCTGAAATTTTCCGCTGCTTTATGAGCAAAATCAGATTTCGTGTACTACAACATTGGTTACGATTCGACAATGACGAAAACAGGAGTAAAGTATATTGACTGATAAAGTTGCGGCTATATCATATAAATTTGATAAATTTGTTTCTAATTCCCAAAGCCTGTAAAATTTAGGAGAAAGAGTTACTGTAGTTGAAATGTTGGTGCCTTTCTAGTTTTATTAATAATTTCAGAAAACAGCCAAAGTTGCACACAGCTGTTTCTTTTTATTGACGACTAGTTTCAGGCTTACCTGAGCCCTTTATCAAGTCAAACCAACTCAATGACATCACCAATATACAAACGATACATTTATGAAATTCCAACATGTTGTTGTTCTTACATGCCACAAAAAGCTGCCAAATACAGCACCAATCAAAATTATGATTATGTGCGACATTAAAACCAATTATTTCTGCAATGGGTATATTGAGTGTGGAAAATGTTCCGATGACCAAAATTTATTCTCTGAAGAAAAGAAATTTTCGGTACGAACTCAATCTGTCTGCCTATGTAAACCAATTTACGACTCTCATCGCAACGTCACTGCAGACAATTGGTTTTCATTTATTGAGTTGGTCTACTATTTGATAAATAACAGAGACTTACGTAGGTTGGGACCGTGAAAAAAAATAAAAAAGAAGTTACTACGGAATTTCTTTCCAACAAACCCATGAAGTAGGATTTGCACTGTTTGGTGTAACGTTTTGTTCCTATGCAACTAAAAAAAAATCTGTGGTGCTAGTTTCATCAATGCATTATTCTGATGATACTGATGGCTCAAATTATTGCCTATTATTGAGGTAGATGAACCAGACAAGAAATACTCAATTTACTCGACGAGCCGAAGGACAAGACGTTGGCCGATGACGGTATTTTATAGAATTTTTGATCTGAGTGGAGTCAATGCATACGTGCCGCACAACACTCAATTTACCAAGCAAACAGAGAGAGGAGTGTTTGTAAAAATGTTAGCACGTGCCTTACTGTTGTCTCAGATGCACGACGTGCTATAAACAACACCACGGGCATTATGACCAAAAATCGCCCGAGTACTTGGACCCGACGCACCCGAAGAACAAGCATCAGCCCTTGAGGAAGGAGGCAGAAACTGAATTTGATTCACCTGCCCATCAAGATGAAATAAAATAACACCTGTGACATGTGGAAAAAGTCTAGTTGCTTACAATATGCTACATTTCAATGCAAAAACTGGGTCTTATGATCTTGCAATTTTTTTCACTGTATGATCAAAAAAGCTAATTTTTATGTTAAATTGCTCAAATTACATTATACCTTATTGTTCCCAAGAGAGATTTGTAACAAGAAAAATTGTATTGATTTTTTAAAAATCATATCGTGTCACTTCTGCTCTGCTTATTTTCGAAATATATTTTATGAAACATGGCCAGGAAAGTTTGTAAAAAAATATGTTTTGAAAATAAATTTGTATTCCTCTTGGATGTTTTGGGTTTGATTTAAGTAATTACAAAAGCAAAATTAAATAACACAATATAGTGGTGCTTGTGCAACACCAACAATACAACGGTCTTAGAAACCCCTCCTCAGCGTTAGTGCTACAAGATCGGCACGTCGTCAGTTAAAGGTTAAATGAAATGTAATGAAACATATCGCAGATTATTGAATGAAAATGTCAACAGAAACGGAGACTTCATTTTATACCTTTTATAATATGTAAGTAATAACCATGATTTTATATGGGAGTTTCTAGGAACTTTTATGCGTTTTCTGCAAGGATACGAATTATTGGGGTTGGTTTGTAAGGAAAGGTCAGGTAGACCCGGATGGCGGGTAACCGTGGATATTTAAATTTCTAAGAAACCAAGCACGTTGCGTTGGCTAGGCTGCATTTGCAATGCGCGCCCTGTGGGGTAAAAACATATGCAAGTCAGTTGCGGTACAGGTGCCGAGCGAGCTACTTGTAACTATGTATGAATTTTGTTCGCTGTGAAAATTTTTCATCGCTCCTGTTAAACTTCGTTGGCGGTTTTCACCCATAAGAAATAAGTTTTCGTACTTGTTTAACATTTCAAGTTGTAGGAAATTTGTTATATGTAAAGTCTGTAATAATATTTGTAACATTTCTCGTAAAATTTAAGAGCGGTGTCTAAGAATATCGCACGACAACAATCGTGTACCGCGAACACAATGAAGTCGGGTATCTCCAGAAATTGTTTAATATTTTTAATTTCGATTATTTATGCAAAGTAATTTATAATGGGGTTTCTATTGTTGCAGGAAGACTTGAAATATGCAGAAATTTAAGGGAAGAAGTACTAACAGAGGGAAATGGGACGAAAATAAAATGAAAGAATCACTTAACAAAAATGTGTGTTGGAAGGAAATTTATCAGTAAGAAGCTCACTCCACGATCGCCTTAAACGTTAGAAAAGTAGCAAAGAGACTGATTTCCAACCGACGTTAGGACGATTTGTAGACATATTCTCTGGGAACTTTTCTAAACTACTTTATGAGCATGTTGAAGGCCGTAACACCCATCTGATGCCATTGAGAAGAAACGAGTTTTTGAAATTAGCATTTGATCTTGCAGAAGCTCTCAAAATCTCTCACAGGTTTAATAAAGAGAAGGGTATGGCAGCAAACGATTTTTTTAATAGTTCTAGGAAAGAATGTCCAGATATTATATTAAGAATTCCAGAATCAACAAGCATTGCGCCAGCTGTTGGATTCAATAAACCACACGTTGAGCGTTTCTTTGACCAGTATAATCACCTGAAAGAGAAATATAAATTTCCTCCTCCTAGTATTTACAACGACGACGAAACAGGGGTTTCATATGTGCATAAAAATGGTAAAGTCATTCAGTAAAAGGTAAAAAACAAGTTGGCTATACAAACATTTGAACGAGGATGAAACACCATACTAACTTTTTCTATGAAGGTCACTGGTCAATTCATACATCTACTTTTCATTTTTCCTCGGAAGAAAATGGATAGCGACGGTCGCTTAATGATAGGATGTCCGCAAGAAAGCATTGCTGTTGCACATGAGAGCAGGTAGATGAACGGGGATGAGTTTTGACAGTGGTTGCAGCATTTTGAACACCATTTTCAACCAACAGAAATAAATCGTGTCCTCCATTTTCAGCCAACAGAAATAAATCCTGTCCTCTTAATTTTGGATGGCTATGCTAGTCATTAAAAATTGGCAGTATTAGAATACCGGAATGCACGTAGACATCACATTCATATGTTCAGCGCACCCCCGCATGCAACTCATAAATTTTAGCCACTGGATAGAACATTTTACCTTTTAAGGCTGCATTTGCAGCTGCAAGTTCAACGTGGATGAGACGCAGTCTTGCCGCTAGAATCGCTACCAGTGGCGTAGCTGGAATTCTGCCACTCGGTGCCGGCCCTCATTATGCTACCCCCCACCCCTGCCCCAACAACAACAAAAGTTGAGACTTTTACAATGCGTACCAATATTTCTCCAGTGTCTATCAAAATAAAATATGGATGCTGCAATTTATATTGCCTGAATTTTTTTTTTTATGCTGCACAAATCCAATTCGAAGATTATTTATACTACTTAAATGAAGTCTTCGCGGGTTGTCAGCCGAGTGGCATCATCGTCGTCTCGTAGCAACGTTTTGATGGAAAACGTCTCCATCATCTTCAGGCGAAGTGAATCTTCGCCTGAAGATGGAGACGTATTCCATCGAAACGTCGCTACGAGACGACGGATGATGCCACTCGGCTGACAACCCGCGAAGACTTCATTTATGAAATTCGCCGAGAAAGCCTACATTCGCATATTTATACGACTTACTTGTCCAAGGTGTCTGTAACAGCAAACAAAACCTTCATAAATTTAATGTAGTTTCAACTAAAAAGAAGTCTTACACTGAGAAGTAAATACGTTTAACATAAAATTTATGAGTCTGCAGGGCTTTCATAGCAGTAAGTTATGGTATTCTGATTAAAGTTGGATGAATACTTTCGCATGTATTAGGTGTATAATAATTGCTTGTCACTACAGCTTCAGTGCCCTTTACATGAGGTGCGTCGAGTCTGCTTGTGGACAGAGACAATCCATTTTTTTAGGCTTACCAGTTTCACACCTTTTAGCCCATTTTCAAATCAACTAAATTAAGTTCTACAACACACCTGTTGTCAGTTCGTTTTTCAGGGTTGACAGCAGATCTTTCGCAGGAATCCATGTGTTAGTTTGTAGATCTAATAGGTTTGAAGACTTTTCACTAAGAGAGCAGTTTTGTCTGTAGCTAGAGCAAAGACGCAAAGTAGTAGTGGCGAAATATCCTTGTCTAGCGAATTAGGGCGAAACGTAAAAATATTTCTTGAGTTACCAATACAAACTGAATTAACGGTTCGTTTACCGATAGTGATGTAACGAAGATTACTTTCCGTAACGAAGTAGAGTTCTTTTCATTTTACCTTGAGCATAGGCATGAGGACAAGGAATGTACGAATTCTCGACCCTGCGAACTTTCCGTCCCACTAGAAATCTGCGAGCCGGCCGCGGTGGCCGAGGGGAGTGCGGCGCGCCAGTCTCGTTCTGCGCGGCCACTACGGTCGACAGTTCGAATCCCCCCCCCCCCTCGGGCCTCGGGCATGGATATTTGTGCCGTCCTTAGTGTTAGCTAATTCATAACTAGTTTGTAAGTTTAGGGACTGATGACCTCGTAATTACGTCCCATAAGCTATACAAACATTTGAACATCAATTAAAATTAGAAATCTGCGAACTCTTCGCCTCGTACCTGCGTCCATTGTGTCCCGTTCTGCCTGCAGCCGGACCGTCCTAATTCGCTCTCTCTCCCTGTTTCTTGCACTCGGCCCAACTCCGCCTGCACAGTCCCCTCTGCCTGTCAATATCACTCGACTCTTCGTAACCTCACATCGTGCCATTTAGATATTACCGTCTCAGTAGTTATGATATGGAAGTTACAACGACAATTTGTGGTAATATTATCAATATTTCCTCGCAATAGCGAATTTCTTTTAGCCTCACTGTATAAGGTATAGGTGTGCTACCAAATGGTGACCTATGAAAATTTGTGCTGGGCCGGGACTCGAACCCGGGTTTCCCGCTTTTCGCGAGCGGTCGCCTTAACCACTAGGCTACCAGAACACGACTCCAGGACCGACCCAAACTTCCATATGCCACACTGACTGCACATATGAGTCAACTGCCTAGTGGTTAAGGCGACCACTCGTGAAAAGTGGGAAACCCGGGTTCGAGTCCCGGTCCGGTACAAATTTTCATATGTCATCATTTGGTAGAACACCTATACCTTATACAGTGACACTAAAAGAAATTCGCAATTGCGAGAAAATATTGCCGGCCGTGGTGGCTGAGGGGACTGAGGCGCTCCAGTCACGGTCTGCACGGCCACTACGGTCGGGGGTTCGAATCCCCCCTCGGGCATGGATATTTGTGCCGTCCTAGTTCGTAAGTAGTTCATAAGTAGTTTGTAAGTTTAGGGACTGATGATCCCGTAGTTAAGTCCCATAGACTCTACAAACATTTGAACATTTGTGAATATATTGCTAACATTATCAACACTGTAATTCGTCTCCATAAAGTAATTTCACAGATGCCTAAAAGAGGCAATTACGATAACAGCGTTAATGCCTCGTTGTTTTCTTTCTCCCTGGTGCGGAAATACAGATTAAGCTGCGAGTGTAAAGGGATGAATGCAGCTGACTCATATGTGCAGTCAGTGTGGCATATGAAAGTTTGGGTCGGTCCTGGAGTCGTGTTCGGGTAGCCTAGTGGTTAAGGAGACCGCTCGCGAAAAGCGGGAAACCCAGGTTCTAGTCCCGGTCCGGCACAAATTTTCATGTCACCATTTGGTAGAACACCTATAGCTTATACAGTGACGCTAAAAGAAATTCGCTATTGCGAGAAAATATTGATAATATTATCAGCATGAAGTAATTTAATTTGTGGTAAGCCAAGTTGCCACTATGAAGATTATTCCCACACAATAAAGAAAACGAAGGACGATAGGACTATGATTGGCGCTGTTGTAAACAGAAAGAGAAGAATTGCCGAGGAAAACTGAAAACCAAGGATTCTACAGTTCTTGTTTCGCACGAGCATCAATATGGAGCTCCGGATGACGCGAGGTTGTAAGTACAGAGGACTCTGAACCAGGCAAAGAAGAGGGCACGAGAGGAAAATACGTCTAGTTCCAAAATCTATTCCGAGGAGCTAGGAACCTTGCATAATCGAGGGTACGACTTTGTGACAGAATGGCCAGATCGGCGAACAACCAAGCGGACGTTATACAAGCAAAAGGCAAAGTCCCAGGTAAGGGAGAGGCAGTCTTGCCAGTCTTGCTCCCATATCGTAGGACATCTTGACAATAATTTTTCAGAAAGAGACAAAGGGATTTTTTTTGCAAAAACTGAGATGAGTATGGGACTTTTTTGGGCGACTTTTTAATTTTTTCTTTTCTCGTCTGTTGTGGTTTGCTTACAAAACACGTCGGTATGATTGGCACATGCGGCGGTAATAAGGTGAAACAAACGACACAGCAGTCCGAAATTCCATTGTACAGTAGCAGTAGCTATGTTTAAATAATGGTGCACATTATTTATGAAAGAGAGACACGTGTGAAACATTGTCGAATACCCGGATAAACAGTGCATCACTGAATGTAAGTTATACCCAGTCTAAATTTGTTTTGTGAGAGACGTTTCAGTATGCCGCGTGGTAGGGGAATTTTTCAGATCAATTAGATCCGCAATCTACAACCTCCGTCCCTCATTGGCTGGCTACCTGCAGTCGCTAAGCAGCGAAACGACGCTAATGAGCTGCCAATACCAATGACTCAAAGTAACACTGTGCCCCCCCTCCCCCAACACTTCGCTTCTAAGCAAAGGACTTTTTTTTTTTTTTTTTTTTTTTTTTTTTTTTTTTTTTTTTTTTTTGTAAGCACGCAACTGTCAGTGGCATGGGCAGTTGGCAACGAAGTTGTAACGTAGCTCATTGTTGCTGATTGAGTGGTTATGATTTTCTCCGTTCAGTGTTATTATCCGTTGGTGGTTGTCGCTTGGACTCTCGAGTCTTGTATGCGAATCTCCATCTTATTACATAATAATTTCTCTGAGTGGCTTGTTTTTCAGATTTAACAATGTCATACTGCGGTCCTTCGAGTGCAAAGAAATCGAAACCCGGGTTCAGTGAATTAGATCAAGGAAAAATACTAAAACTTTCCAAGACACTTGGCTTCAAATTGACAGTTTTAAGGGTGGTTGGAGGCCGTTGAAGGTGTAAGGCGCGGTATAAAGCGTGTTATGTGATTGTTACTTGTGGCAAAAGCGAACTCGAAAAACATGCTTCTCGAGTTGACTAGCACTCCTGGAAGAAAGGATATGGTGGAGAGATGGCTTAGCCACAGCCTAAGGGATGTTTCCAGAATGAAACTTTCACTCTGCAGCGGAGTGTTCGCTGATATGAAACTTCCTGGCAGATTAAATTCGTGTGCCAGAACCGGGACTCGAACCTGGGACTTTTGCCTTTCGCGGGCAAGCGCACTACCGGCTGTGCTATCCCGACGCGACTCATGATGCCCCCTCACAACTTTACTTCCGCCAGTACCTCGCCTCCTACTTTCCAAACTTCCAGGAGTGCTAGTCTTGCATGGTCCGCAGGAGAGCTTCTGAGAAGTTGCAGAGTGAGAGTTTCATTCTGGAAACATCCCTTAGGCTGTGGCTAAGCCTTTCTTCCAGGAGTGCTAGTCTTGCATGGTTGGCAGGAGAGCTTCTGTGAAGTTTGGAAAGTAGGAGGCGAGGTACTGGCGGAAGTAAAGTTGTGAGGCGGCATCCTGAGTCGCGTCGGGATAGCACAGTCGGTAGTGCGCTTGCCCGTGAAAGGCAAAGGTCCCAGGTTCGAGTCCTGGTTCCGGCACACAATTTTAATCTGCCAGGAAGTTTCATCAGCAAACTTGCTTATCTGGCTATTTCACTTCCACATTCTAATGCTGAAGCTGAAAGAATATTTTCTATTATGTCTGATGTAAAACCAAGTAAACTATACAGAATTGGAGGTGAGAATTTAAATTCCATATGTGTTGTGAGATCTTCGTTTCATGCAAACGAAATAGACTGCACAACTTTAAAGGTGAAACAAAAACATCTCAGTCTTCACAATAATAAAAACTTGTATTAAGTGAATGTTTAAGTGTGTGATGGGAACTAAAAGAGGGAGGAGTATGTGTTTGGGGACTAATCTTTCTACAAAGGGAAAACTATATGTAATGAAAGGATAAGTTAACATGTATGTTATGTAAGTCATGATTTTACAATATATTATGTAATATTGCAAGAGCTCTAATAAATATTGTAATTGTGGACCCTAAACTCCACTACTTGTCTATCGTCCTGCATGTGGAAGCAAAGTCCATTATTTCTTTGGTTATACATACTGTCTGTTGGAGTGTGTGTGTAGCCACTACTCTCCGAAAGTTCTTGACCAATTGCTTTGAAATTTTAACACAAAGTTGCAATCTAATACAGGAAGGTTCTTAGTTACATATTTCAATAATTTTGAATATTATATATATACAACTTTTGTATGTTTTGTATCAAAGCTTTCCCATTATATAAATTCATATACGACATATATTGAAAAAGGATGTACATAAAAGCTAAAAGCATGTGCATACTCCAGTAGAAAGTTGTATCAAAACTTCAAAACATTCGGTGAAGAACTTTCGGAGATTTGCGGCTTCTCTCAGTACCTCGCAAATGACGCACGGAAGTGGTACGGAAGTCGCGCGGCCTCATTTCGTAGATATAAGATTTTGAACATAACACTGAACATGGCTGTATGTTAGACGGAGTTGTAAGAGGCGATAGAGGTGTGTGAAGAGGGGGAGAAGCAGCAGGTATTGAGCTGTCGGCTCTTTTTTGCTCTCGTGTTTTTGTTTGCCGTGGGACACTTAACGCTGAAAAGGGACATTTTGAATTCCTGGTTGGGACTTTTGAGCTTTAGAGGCTGGCAACACTGGGGAGAGGGATCCAGAGACAAGAGAAGAGACTGAATTTAAAGCAGAGCTTTTAATTATGAATGATGGTTGCAGTTTCCTGTTAAGCGACGATAAATCAGGAGACAGGATAATAGTTTTTCGTGGAAGAGAAGGGAGAGAGGCTCTAAGTTTGACGTGTCGATAATATGTAGTTAATATTTTTATTCCATTACTCTTGTCTTTGGGCAGATGGGGAAGTTCACTATCGTTTTCATACACTACCATTATTTATATTTGATACCACTTCTGTTTCTATTGGGGCATTTCGTCTAAGGAAAAAGTCCTTCAATGGGCCGTATGAATAAAATGGAGTATCTACTTTATACTCTGAATTCCAGAGAACATACTCAGGTTCGCATGAATAAAGGGAGTCGGAGAATATACTTAAGCCGAATATGTTCTCGGCGTGAGTAATGGGGTGGGAGAAATTGCCCACAGCAGAGAACATTCTCCAATTTCATATGAATAAAACTACAGAAGTTTCTCACGACGGGAGAACATTCTCAGATTTCTGGAGTAAGCTCTATGGCATACTCCATGCTGAGTAACTTCTATTAAGGTTACGTTTTACTGAGGTTTATAATAAAAATGACAACAATTTTGTTACTTTAGAAGGCAAAAACAAGTTCCTTTATATGTAGTCTTTAAGAAATACGAGGGGATCTATAAAGTTAAAACAAATAAAAACATTTTGTTGACGAGTATTTTCCTTCGGAAAAATCGTGTGACACTTCCAGCATTTTATACAGTGACTAGAGTGATGTAAAAGGTGTTTTCATTACCGACAGAAAAATGAAATACAAATGGATTCAGCTGCGTGTTTTGCTCATTTGTTTGCAGTGGCGTAGCTATCATAGGGCTAGGCGGGGCAGTGCCCCGGGGCCCCGAGGTCTAGGGGCCCCTCGGCCTCCCTGAGCAAAGTTCGGAAAAAGTTACAATAGAGAGTGGTTTTTTTATTTTTGTTTATTTATTTCTTACCTTCCCACCCTACCGTCCATCAATTTCCCCTCCTGTCAAACTAAGCTGCCCACAGTAGCCGCACTGGGCCACAGGGTAACGGAACATTGCTTCTAGCGGGGCCTGTTAACAGGCCAAGCCGACAGTCACTGAGTACAACAATCGGCACACTCCAGTCGGTAGAAGTACAGTAGCGGCAGCATCAAAGCTGTTCACAGCAACAGCTGCGCCTTGCAAGTGTTGCGGCGTGCACCTCGGCGCAATGTGAAGGATCCAAATACTGTATAAATACATTTACTGTACAGCACTTCTTATTGGCAAGTAGAAGTGTACAGTTCGATTATACGAATAATCGGTTTTCCGAACATCCATGTCCCCCAATTACACTTCGGATAATCGACGTTCTACTGTATATAATATTTTTGCTGAATGAAGGATTTTCGACTTTTAACTTTTTGAACACCGCCAACAAACTTCAAACGCACGAAGTAAAATCAAAAAATTATTCCCATCTCAGAATATAAACATAAAAAGGTATTGCTTGTCCGCTAAGACGTGCACCCTGCCACCTGCTGAATTACTAACAGTGTGTGACGATACTGTTCATGGTTTGATTCGCGGCAGGGGGCCATAGTTTCGTGGTTGAGTAAAACTTCAGTGTTTATTTTTATTAGCTTCTGCCTGCGACTTCATTCACCGAGTATGGAGCAACTTCGAAAACTATTCCATGTAGTTTTATCTGTATGTCCTACCCAGGAGCAACTCTATCCCTCTCCAAAATTTCATTAAAATCCATTCAGTAGCTTCTGCTTGAAAGCATAATTAACTTTCACAGTTATAACTATATGAGAGTGTACGATTAAATATTATCTGCTGCGTGACACACAGTAATTTACTCAAGAGTAGGTTTGCCTTATTATGTCTTCCAGTAAGCGGTAACGACCTGACGAAGTAGTATTGCATCTGTATAGTTCATAGGCGCCAATTACGGGTATGCTCGGTCGCTCAAGCATACCCCAAAATTTGAGTGTGTATGCTCGCCATACCCCACTGAAAATTTTGGTATTAATTTTTCTTTACGTTATATTTCTTGATTGTACTTTAATTCGACTCTCTCATTCCATTGATGGGCGGCTGGCTTTTGTAATACACCGCTGTAAAAAGATTGTCTAGCGTTTATGTATTCTCTTAGAAGTCAATTGTCTTAAAGGAATCGTATTAGTGTTAAGTCGTGACATTTTTCATCCTGTTTACTGAATTGATGTGTGATGTAACAATGGGTTGTGAACCTATTGGTATCGACAGACATGGTATGACAGCAGAAGTGGTTATAGACTATTTTCGTAATACTGTATAGAAAATAAATCTGCAGAAGAAAGAAGGCAGGAAGACCATTCAATGTTTTTGCGATAATGAACACAGTATTTACAATACAGGCACATCACTATCTGATATGCATGTCTAAGAAGACGAAAACTCTGAAAATGACTTCAGTAGTTACTACTGAGGTATAGTTTTAGTTTGGAGAGGGCCCCAACGTCATTTTTGCCCCGGGGCCCTTGGTGTAGTAGCTACGCCACTGTTTGTTTGGCGTGTATATTTACAGTTGTAAACAGCCACATAGCAAAATAATATCGTTTTGAAATAGGGTCTATTAGTAAGACCTAATGCTGTTAGTTACAAATAAAGTGTATCCCAGGACTTCACAGTTTCTATCACAAAATAAATATTGCTGCAATACCAAGTAGGCCTACTGAAGTACTGTTTCTATCCAAACCGATTGGCCTATTTATGATGCGTTTTCTGACATCGTAATCGTAGCTTCTGTCATGTTAGAAGTAAATAAACACGACAGGAAAATTAATAACTGATTAATTACATACCTAGCAGCCTGTTTCTTGTTCAAAATCGCATGGCCTAACGCTTATGAGCAAACCATTGGGTGTCATATTTAACAAGGCCTATCGTATGTTAGAACACTCCGACAGCATTCCACGTTGTAACAGATGAATATGTGATGCATTCTTAAAATATCGTTCGCAAATTGTGCTAACCCTACTTCACTAACAAACGAGTTTCTCGCGTGACGAAAATTTTGTATCGCCAGGAGAATAAATTTTCGTAAAAAATGTACATTTAGTCTTAATAATATGCTCCTTCACAACAAACTAATATCTAAACATAGTACAGTTCTTTCTGAACACGTAGATGCCTACTCCGTATTTGTACAGTTAATAATTTGCCGGATTGGCCTAGTTTAAAGAAATACACGATTGGACAGCTGATCTGTGGCGGACATGACACGCGGAGAACTTACTCAAGTAGGAGGGGAGGTAGCGAGAATGAACTACCTGCTCAGAGCATATGCTTCGAAGTTTTTATTCATACAAAATTGAGAACTTACTCAGAGAACGTTCTTTTGCTCTGAGAAACTTCTGTGGAGCATGTGCTCTTTTTTATTCATACGACCCAATTAGAGCAGTTCCTCATTGAATTTTTCTACGGTTCTTTCCGGTATCTTCTGTCCAGTGGACAAGCTGGCGACGGTAAGGGGGCGGCTGGCGGGCTTTCCCACACATAGCCTCAACAGCTGGCACATTGGAGTCTGTAAATTAGCGTGTTTGGAAATTTGCCTTCGTAGAACTTCACTGTTGCGAGATTGCCGACTCGGCTGTGGAAGGGAGGGCGTCCTGTCATGGCCTGGTATCTGTGAGGTCCCGTTCGGTGGGCAGTGAATGGAGAGAGCGGTTGAAGAGGGCTGACCGCGGCTACCTGCGAGGTATTGTTTGAAATTACAGGCAGAGAAGGAGAATGCTCTGCAGACGCACTGCAGGTTGGCCGCCAAAAGGTCGCCGCTGCCACACAATCAGACGTCCCTCCTGAGAGCGAAGTTCGCAGAAATCTGAATAGCGCCCTCGCCAGAGCGGCGTGTCTTTTTCTCGGTTATGAATGCCTAGGCGGTTTATTTGAATTTGCCGAGGTGGGTGGTTGTGGAAACGTTCTTCAGCGTGACGAATGTTAAGAGGTTTGTTGGGCGCATAGTCGGTCGTGTGGGCCAACGGGGGCTTGGCGCCTATGGTCATAAAATTAATGTATTTATGAGGTCTGGGAACGAAAGAGAGCGTCCGAAAATTCCGAAGAGGTCGTGGACCTGTGTACGGTATCGTCTCTGTGGGAACTTTGCTCGTGTGGGAGAAGCTTGTAGGGGCGTCTGCAGAATGCTCTGTGATTCGCAAAAGCTTAGGACTATGACAGTTTTGTAATTTGTCAGCAGCTTCTCGCGATATAATTGGGTAGGCTATTAGCTGTATGTGGTAATTGGAGCGTTCTGGCCGCATAGGCGGGGTCGCGGGTCGTGACCAGGAACGCTGGCGCGAAGAGAGAGATTTTTGAGGATTCGCTTGTAGGTCTCTGCAGCGTCCGGATCGACGTAGGTCTCGCGGTTTACTTGTGCTATTGTCTGAACTTTGATTTTTGTCCTGTAGGTTCGCTCCCGGCGACCACAGTTGAGTTAGATATTTTGGAAGTATCACTTCGAGCATTCGCACTTTGCGGATCGCACATATATTAATATTTTGTGTCGCAAGTTTGACTTGGCGATTTATACTTGTGAACACTGTTTCACAAGTACACTACGATCGACAAGTCTGCTCGCGATATAAAATTATGCAGCCATTGTCTGCCTAGCAGTGCCGACTCTAGAGAGACTGTCGGTTTAAATATATTTTCTGTTTCACAGATCGAAGTGAGAAAACGGTCGCGTTTTATTTCAGCTCTGGTCTTCTGTCATCACCTGCCTCTGCCAACTCATGTTCATGCCCATCTTCTGCTGATAATATTTGGTAATTTGTCGCCTGCACCATTTATAGGGCCAGTATATTGCTGTTTTTAAAGGATCTTCTCTTTAATTTTATAACTGGGGTTATTTGTCAAATTGGGAAACTTCATCTGCCCTTTGAGTTTGTGTATCTGCGGTAGTAGTTTGAATAACTATTCTTTGTGAGTAGGTTTCCTTCTTCCTTGACCCAGCCAGTAATTTGTTGATTGTATATATATATATATATAGCGAACGTAACTTCATGTTGTTAATTGTCAGTTTTGTTTAACTGTTGCATATAGGATCTCATTTTATTTTAAAGTTTATGTAATGTTCCATTAGCTTTGTCGTGTGACAGGGTGAATGGTTTATGGTAAATAAATTGCACCTGTAGTATATATATTCTTTCAATTGAAAACTTCCCTATCATTCATACTTTCGGAGGGGCAAACAGATATTAGTTAACATGGGAGTGTACCTTGTAAATTAGGTCAGGGCCGGATCTAGTACATTTGCCAAGGGGGGCAAGCTAAAATTTGTCCCCCCTTCATTCACCCCCCCCCCCTGTAAGAACCGACTTTTTGACCCTAAATGGGTTACATATTTGTCAATAAATGTCACAATCTCACAACATGAACTTACTTATTTTACTGGCTGAATTAAGATCAAAAGAAAACAGAACAATTTTAATACATACAAAAATATTACACGATTACTCATCGTACAAAAATCAATTCAAAATTTCGCTTTTCAAGCTTTTTTTTCTGCAAAATGTTTTTGATATCATCATAGTTTGGAGAAGCAGCTCGTTTGTGCTCTACGGATATTATACTCATATTTGTTAAGCAGTCGTGCTCCTCAAGTGTATTTAATTAGTTTCAGCTTGCTGAAACTTCTTTCTCCAGACGAAACCGAAACTAGAATGGTAAGATATATATTTTTAACGCAGTAGTAAGGCTGGGATACCCCTCTACCAATTTATTTTTATAAATTAAACTTAATGTTGATGATGCAGTAGAATCTTGCAAGACTCTGTCTACTGCCAGCGCATGTTGTCTGAAACTTTCAACTTCAAGTTGTACCTCGCTAAGATGTTCTGCCAGTTCCGCTGCTTTGGCCTTCAAGTCCTCCACTTCCATTTCTCGAATTTACACACCACACAGAAAACTATTTTTTGCACCAATTTTCTCAAGTGTGGCAACTTGGTACTAAGCTCTGTCAATTACTCCTATTTTTTTTTCTGTGAATGTTGGATACTTCATACTCACAAAGCTCATCGGCCATTTTCTTCTTTCTTCGAATCCTTTTTTCGGAGAATACCGTTGATACCTCATTATCTTCTGCTAGCACTTTGGCCTCAGAAATAGCTTCAGAGGTACAAAAATCCGGGAAGTTTTGAGAAGGCCCAAAAGTCCTTGAATGTTTCGAACAGCTTTATCAATTGTAAAGTATTAACTTCGCAGAACCCGATTAACATGAGCAATTTATTTTAATATTCCATACCAGAAACAGGTTAAAGCAGTGAATTTGAGTTTTCTCATATTTTTTAAAATAGATCGTGTCTCTGATTTTGTTTCTGGTGTTGACAATTTATGTTTCACTTTCTTCCAGGGCCTTCAAAACTTTATGAAAAAGGTTGTAAATAGCTTCAACCGCGTCTACTCTTGCAAATCACCTAGTCTTGCTGAATGTCTGCTGAATTTGCTCCTACTAAATTTACTTTCTTCTGAAGTATTCTTGACTGGACCCCTTTGTACTTTCCAGCCATGTTTGCCCCATTGTCATAAGACTGTCCCTTACAGTATTTAACGATCAACCCATCTTGTTCCAATTTTTGCAGTATCTCTTGACTAAGGCCTTCTCCTGTTTTGTCTGTAACCGTAAAAAAGTCAGTAAAACTTTCCACAACATCTGAGTCATTCGACTTGACATATCGAATTACTTGTGTCATCTGCGCATTGTGGCTGACATCTGGAGTGCAGTCAAACATCAGTGAAAAGTATTTAGCAGCTAAAATATCCTTAATTATATCTTGTTCTATTTTGTCAGCAATCAAGTCACGGAACTCATCTTGTATATTTTTGTAAAAATAGCTAATCTGGCCTTTCTTGTGGCATTCAATACGCAGACGAAGGGGGACACTATAGTATGATATGAGATCAATTGTATTTAGAAATTTGCCGCTGCTGGATCACCAAAATCACCATCTTCTTTTGTTCTTTTAAAAGGACTTCCATGCTTAGCTAGAAAAAGGACAGCATCAATAATACAGAGAGATTCTTTCTGTTTTATCTGGTCTTGCTGCCCAGTGTGCGATACTTATCAGGTGGGTTTGTCGGCGGACATCGAAAGAGTCTAAAGAAGGGCAGCTTGTTTTGTATTGTCGTGATACAGGGGAGACAGCGTCACGGAAATGATAAAGGATGTGGGATGGAAATCATTAGAACAAAGGCGTTTATCGCTGCCACGTGGGCTACTTACGAGACTACACTCGTCAACATTCTCCTCCGAATGCGAAAATATATTGTTGCTTCCCACTTACATAAGTAGAAAATATCATATGAATAAATAGGTGAAATCAGAGCTCGAACATAGAGGTTCAGATGGTCTTTCTTCCCGCGCGCTATTCGAGAATGGAATGGGAGATAAATAGTATAAAAGGGGTCCGATGAACCCTCTGTCAGGCAGTTAAATGTGATTTACAGAGTATCCTGTGTAGATGTCTATCAATTCCATCGCTACCGAGAGAGGACTCTAGATCCTTAATGCTTTGACTTTCGATAAGAAGTGTGCGCACCTGAAACACTTTTATATATATAAGGACTGGAATGTTATTCAAATTCACCTGTTCTACAAATATTACCATGATATGAAATATCAATATTCATTTATCTGAAAAAGGAAATCTATGCAAATTGATAGCCGGCCGCGGTGGCCGAGGTGACTGAGGCGCTCCAGTCACGGTCAGCACGGCCACTACGGTCGGGGGTTCGAATCCCCCCTCGGGCATGGATATTTGTGCTGTCCTAGTTCGTAAGTAGTTCATAAGTAGTTTGTAAGTTTAGGGACTGATGACCCCGTAGTTAAGTCCCATAAGCTTAACAAACATTTGAACATTTGCAAATTGATAAACATTGTGCATTTACTTATGCAATAACGCAAACATCTCCCTCATTCTGGCTAATATCTAGTAGATTTTTCAAGTTTGATTAGCTGAAATACCTGTGACAGGCAGGGCCGGCGCAAGGCACGTGGGAAACGTGCGACCGCACGGGGCGGCACTTTCCGAGGGGCGGCAAATCTGCCGCCCGCTTTTTTCCGCTTACAACGATTCCCGCCTGGTCGATGTTTGGAAAAAACAAATAAATAAATGAAAGATAAATATTGAGAAAAATGTATCTGAAATGATTATTCAACCTATGCTTTTAATTGAAATATTTAATTATTGCTGTTTAGTTGGGGCGGCAGGAAGTGTTATAATACGGCATCTTCGCAGTACAACAATATACGTAATTGTAAAGCCCAACTTGCATTTGTGACCTTAATATGCATGAAGATGCCGTAAAGATTTTGAAAAAGGAAATTTAACTGCAGGTTCGTTTGTAAAAAAAGAATAAATCGACTAATATTGATGCATTTATGAATAAAGTTTTACCATATTTATGACTGATCAATAATGACATCATTCTGCAATCCATAGAAACTACTACAAAAAACTACGGAGGGTTAGATAAGGAAATAAGTTAAATTATTGTTGAAGAATGAATCTTCTTTTATTTTGCAGTAAGTAATTAAAAAAATAATTATTCACACTCATATTGCATGAAGAGTACCCGGAAAGGAGAGCCTAATGGTCCGAGAGAACAATATCAATCGTAAGACAATCATCTTCCTTTTTACAATTGAAAAATATGACAATCAATCAGTGATATATAAAGGAGAAGGCCGCCAAGCTAATTAACTATGGGATAGGACCAGAGACAGCTTGTAATGCTTCACCCTTTAGGACAAACTCAACATTCATCCCCAAGAGGGCATTCGAAACCAAACTTCGGAAACTGTGGCATAGCGCCTCGATTTCCTGCCGGCCGCCCCTGTTGAACAAGGGGTGGAAGGAGGACTAATTTCTTCCTCGCCACTGTGACAGCACCGTCGTGTTTATGCCGGAGGAACAGAGAAGGGGAAGCAGTCTGGCGTACACGCCGACGCCAGTATTCTTATGAGTGAAGTGCTGCCAGCCTGTTACACGCCGTGCGTATACTCATAGTTAATTTTGCAGAACACGAAATCTAATCTGGAAATTCGAATGCAGTGTTCGATACTGCGGTTATATATTAAGCCTGAAGCAATTTTGCTAAGTCCTTCAGTGGCAGTTTTCAAGTGTTTTACTCTTCCAGCATTATGAAAAAAATGGTTGAACATTACCACAGTCAAACATGTCCAACACCTACAATGGCTAGAATTATACCGAATGGGTAAATACGCTGCTAGTAATTTCAATGGATAAAGACATTGCTAATAAGCCTGGCATAAGTTGGGTTTCGACGTATTTTTGAAATTTTTTGCTATCCGTTTGTGAGTGGTAATCGGACTTTTGGTTTTTGAGCCGTGAAACAGCTGTCTCCGCCTGTATGAACAACAAGTAAACTCTGGCCGGCACTTTCGTTTGACAATACTACTCGCACACTATCACTTTGCCAACATTTATTTACTGCATAAACGTGTGAATCCATGTTTCATCTAAGTAAACTACTGGTCGCTTTGAATCTAATGAAAATCTGAGAAAGTATGGTCTTTTAGCAACAATACCCTCTTGTCCACACAAAACAAAACGTTATTTTTGACACCTTCTAAAACGAAAATCCGTAGAAACAACATTGCTTCTAAGGGTTTCCTTGCTAGCTTTGTAGCTCGTTTCTGTTTGACAAACGAGCGAAGATGACCTCGCTGTTGAGTGCCCTAAAACGCCAATCATCATCATCTGTTTGACAAAAGTTGTGCAGTTTTCGCAGTTCGTATTTCTATTGTTCGTAATGCCATAGAAATTGCTGCCTGATAATACATTTATCCATATCATCGGTCACCTACTTATTGTGAGCTTCTTGCGTCTTCTTCTTGGGCGCTACTTTAACCGTAGCCGCGCCGTACCTCGTCACGTGACCTAGTACCTGGCACTACCGCGTCACTACTTCGCCTTTGCAAGCAATAGGTATTGTTGCGTTCTCTACAACGAAAACTGCAGAATTAGTTTCGGTAGTTGGTCGAGAGAGTCAAGATTGGTCAGAAGCACTTCCATTGCGTCGTAAGAAGAATTGGTGCGTCCGAATTTCTTGCAACTTTGTATGTAATAGGTAAGGGCTTTTCATATAACGTACAATTAGTATTGCGCATGCACGTTACTCATAAGTTACATTTTTCTTCTTCAAGATATCAGAATAGGAAAATTTATTTTTCCTATGATCTATTACTTCAAAAATTGGCAAGTCGGCAAATAAGCACGCGTCGTCCTATTAGCTAGAATGAAAATAAAAGGCAAAAAAGTAAAGTGATACGGCGATGACTAATTTCAAATGTTCAAATGTTTGTTAAGCTTATGGGGCTTAACTACGGGGTCATCAGTCCCTAAACTTACAAACTACTTATGAACTACTTACGAACTAGGACGGCACAAATATCCATGCCCGAGGGGGGATTCGAACCCCCTGACCGTGACTGGAGCGCCTCAGTCACCTCAGCCACCGCGGCGATGACTAATTTGTTACCCCTTACTCCATAATCAGACACGAAAGATCTGACACATGGAATTTACGACAGATGTCGAGTGTCAGTTCTTTGAAATGAACAACCCCAGTGCAGTGAGTTAATATACGAGGCGCGTCCAGAAAGTAAGTTCCGTTTGGTAATAAAATGAAATCGTACACAGATACAGAAGAAAGTTTTATTGCACAAAATTCTACAACTCTTAAACTACTTTTCCACATAACTGCCGAAATTTTTCAGGCATTTGTCATAGCGTGGCACCAGGTTTTGTACACCTTCTTCGTAGAAATCTGCTGCCTGTGTCTTCAACCAGTTGGAAACAGTTTCTTTCAGCTCGTCGTAATTGGTGATGTGATGAGCACTAATTGTAAACCTACGGTTTTCCTGGATCTTGTCATCAATCCCGTGAACCAGTTCTTCTGTAACCAAAGGTGGACGCCACTTCGTTCTTCATCGTGCACATCACTACGCCCGCCATTGAACTGTCGGACCCATCTTCTCACCATCGAATCACTCATCGCATTTTGTACGTAAACATGGCAAATTTACCGATAAATTTCACTTGGTTTCACTTTCCTCGTATTCAGAAACCGGATCACCGACCTGTTTTCACAGGTGGCGGGATTTTCAATCAACGCCGACATTTCAAACAAGCACAAGAAAGGGTTCGTAACTGACAGCGATCTCCAAATGGCGCACGTTGTTCTCCTTGATACACATCGTCTACAGCGCATGTGCGGAACTGCAATCGCTGTGCTGCAGCGGAGATAAATTGAAACTGAACTTACTTTCTGGACGCGCCTCGTATTTCGACTAGCATTAGTACCCGTCGATGCCCGCGTGTGCATTTATTGCATTATTATGTTACTCCATCTCCTTCTACTTCCTCGCTCCATTGTCTTCCGCCCTACTCTTTCACCTTTTCAACTGCGTCTGTAATGAAATTCAGCCTGAAATTTAATTTCACGTGGCTGTATTCTTATGACTTCATCTCCTGAACAGAGTATCCTACAGTAATATAAGATTTCACACACATTTGAACATTTTTGTAAATTCACAAGGCTTATTAAAATTAGCTAGATTTTTTCAATCAGGTTTGACTCCATTTTTGAGCTGGTGCCCAGCGACTGTTTTACTGTTTTCAAATGTTTGTTAAGCTTAAGGGACTTAACTGCGCGGTCATCAGTCCCTAAACTTACAAATTACTTATCAACTACCTTATACTAAGGACGATACAAACATCCATGCCGATGGGGGTTCGAACCCCCGACCGTAGCGGCCGTGCAGACTGTAACTGGCGCGCCGTAGACGGCTCGGCCACCGCGGCCGGCGTTACTGTTTTTTACAAATCTGTAGAGAATGACACCAATCAGTCGCAATGTTTCTTTTTTTATTGTTTTTATTTTCCAGATCTACATAGATTTCGGGCTCAGTGTGGCTATTCTCAATGCTTTGAGTTATGTTTACATCTATACCGTCATGCTGAACGTAACTGTCAACATGACGGTTTAGATGTAAGCACATATTAAAAGCTACGAGACTGGCCACTCAGTGGCCGAAACATAGATATGTCTGAAAACTAAAAACAAAAATTGCGATTAATTGCTGACATTTACTAAAAATTCCATAAACTTTTCTTAAAACAAAAAAAACAAAAAAAACGGTGGGGGGCGGCAACTTAGCAGCTCGCACGGGGCGGCACTTGGGCTTGCGCCGGCCCTGGTGACAGGACAACACTGAAGTCAGCAACCAGGAATTTTAGTTTTATTAAATGATTTCGGAATTTCTTGCAGTCATTTTACTTTTAATAATTCTGTGTCAGTTAATTTTATTAAATTATACCAGAAAGATACATTCCGAAAAAGAGAGAGAGAGAGAGAGAGAGTCGGTCAAAATTTGCTGCCCTTTAAATTCTGCCCCCCAGGGCAACTGCCCCCTTTGCCCCCCTCTAGATCCGGCCCTGATTAGGTTTAAATAGGTGGTACCTCTCATTGTGATATTGGTTATGAATTGGTAAAATAAATATGTTTGACCATATCATACACCACCGAGCAAGTGAAGTCAATAAAAATATAATTTCCCATGTTTTTTATAAACATGATTGCGCCCCAAATTTAACTACAAAAATATTATGATATCACTTTAATATCTACAAAATAAAGAATTAATTAAAAATATTTTATCAAGTGGGAATTTGCATCCTGAGTACTGAGGCAGTTGACAAAACACGCACACATAGTAAAGACTTTTCCACACACTGATGTATCAGTTTACATAAGAAGTAAACGAGACATTTATATGGGTGGTACGTACAAGTGCTGAAGCAAACAGTTTTAATAGATATATTTTGGAAGTAATAAAAATGAGACTAATATATACGCAGTTGCATTTGTATTATTACCAAATAAAAGGAAAGAGACATAAATCGGACTTTTCAGAAATGTGCTGGAAAATATTTCAGCAAGTGTGATTGTACATTTTGAGTCAGCAGGGATATCTGCAATTATACATACGTTTCCAACTTCCTAAGTCCATGGATGCTGTTTTCACATGAGAAAGTCTCTCTGCAAGAAAGAACAGGAACTTTGACTCTCTCGCGAATATAAAGAAAATGAATAAGTGAAACAACAAATTCACATGTGTGCTGGCATTTCTACGGCCTGAAGATGTATGTGATGGCTGGCTGGAGACACATTTCCTAGGCACCAGATGTTTTTAGGCTTTCTGACTTTTTCGACTATTTTCTAAAGAGCTCCACCAAACAACTAACTCCGTAGAGGGCTGGCTGGCATAACAAAATCAGTAATACGCTTTCCAAACCAAATCCGAAAATTAGTGATGTAATTACTTGCATACAACAGAAGCCGAAAATTCAGCTTGCGGGTTAATGAGAACAGAGCTGAGTATGGAAGGTAAAAGAAAGAAAACAGTGTACATGAAACGGGATGAAAGGCTGGAGAAAATATTGAAAAAGTACGAGGAGGATGGTGAAATAAGGGCTTGCTTGAAGGCTATCATCTCCTACCTTCAAACACTAGACTAAATTGTTGTTGTTATGGTCTTCAGTCCGGAGACTGGTTTGATGCAGCTCTCCACCCTACTCTATCCTGAGCAAGCCTTTTCATCTCCTCATAAGAACGGCAACCCACATCCACTTGAATCTGCTTACTATACGCGTCTCTTTGTCTCCCTCTGCGATTTTTTCCCCACACACTTCCCTCCAATGCTAAATTTACGATTCCTCGATGTCTAAGAATGTGTCCTACCAAGCAATCCCTTCTTTTGGTCAGGGTATGTAAAAAATTCCTTTTCTCACCAATTCTGTTCAGTACCTCTTCATTAGTTATGCGATCTACCCACCTAATCTTCAGCATTCTTCTGTAGCACCACATTTCAAAAGCCTCTATTCTGTTCCTGTCCGCACTGCTTATCGTCCATGTTACACTCCCGTACAAGGCAACACTCCACAAAAATGCCTTCAGAAAAGACTTCCTTACCCTTAAATTAATATTCGATGTTAGCAAATTTCTCTTTTTCAAAAATGCTTTTCTTCCCATTGCCATTCTGCATTTTATATCCTCTGTACTGCGACCATTGCATGTTATTTTGCTACCCAAGTAACAAAACTCATCTACCACCTTCATTGTTTCGTTACCTAATCTAATTCCTTCAGCGTCGCCTGATTTTCTAAGACCGCATTCCATTATTATTGTTTTGCTCTTGTTAATGTTCATTTTATACGCGCTCTTCAACACACTGTCAATTCCATTCAACTGCTCTTCCAGGTCCTTTGCTGTCTCTGACAGAATTACAATGTCATCAGCAAAACGCAATGTTTTTATTTCTTCCCCCTGAACTTTAATCCTTATTCCAAATTTTTCGTTGCTTTCCTTCACCGCCTGCTCGATGTACAAATTGTATAACATCGGAGAAAGGCTACAACCCTGTCTTACTCCCTTCCCAACTGATGCTTCCCTTTCATGCCCTTCGAGTCTAATAACTGCGGTCTGGCTTTTGTACAAGTTGTAAATAACTCTCCTTTCCCTGTATTTTATCCCTGATGACTTCATAATTTGAATGAGTGTGTTCCAGTCAACACTGTCAAATGCTTTCTCCAAATCTACAAAAGCTAAAAATGTAGTTTTACCTATCCTTAATCTACCTTCTAAGATAAGACGTAAAGTGAGTATTGCCTCCCAGGTTCCTATGTTCCTCCTGAATCCAAACTGATCTTCCTCGAGGTCAGATTCTACCAGCTTTTCCATTCTCCTGTAGATAATTCGTGTTAAAATTTTGTAACTATGACTTATCAAACTGATGGTTCTGTAATTTTCACACCTGTCTGCGCCTGATTTCTTTGGAATGGGGATTATTACATTTTTCTTGAAGTCTGAAGGTATTTCGCCTGTCTCATACAGCCTACACACCAGTCTTGTCATGGCTGGCTCTCCCAGAGACTTTAGTAGCTCTGAGGGTATGTCATCTACTCCTGGGGCCTTGTTGCACCCTAGGACTTTCAAGGCTCTGTCAAATTCATCTCTCAGTATAGTATCTCCTATTTCATCTTTATCTACTTCCTCTTCCCTTCCTACACCATTGTCTCTAAGTTCATTTCCTTTGTAGAGCTGCTCTATGTACAATTTCCACCTTTCAGCTTTCCCTTCTTTGCTGAGAACTGGTTTCCTATCTGAGTTCTTGATATTCGTAGAGTTGCTTTTCTTGTCCCCAAATGTCTCTTTTATTTTCCTGTAGGCAGTATCTACTTTTCCCCTTATTATACATTCTTCTACAGATTTGCATTTGGCTTCTAGCCACTCCCGCTTAGCCATTTTGCACTTCCTGTCAATCTCATTTTTTAGTCGTCTGTACTCCATTTTGCCTGTTTCATTTACTGCATTTTTATATTTTCTCCTTTCATCAATTAAATTTAATATTTCCTGTGATATCCAAGGATTTTTTGTAGGTCTTGCCTTTCTACCTATTTTGTCCTCTGCTGCCTTCATTATTTCATCTCTCAATGCTACCCATTCCTCTTCTACTGTTTTATTTCCCCCTGTTTCTGTCAATTGTTGCCTAAATCTCCCTCTGAAATTCTCCAGAACTTCACTTTACTTCAATTTATCTAAGTCCCATCTCCTCATTTTCCTACCCTTCTGCAGTTTTTTCAGATTCAGCCTACAGTTCATGACTAACAAGTTATGGTCAGAGTCTATATCTGCCCCTGGGTATGTCTTGCAGTTTATGACCTAGTTCCGGAATCTATGTCTTACCATTATAAAATCTATCTGATACCTTCCGGTGTCTCCTGGTCTTTTCCATGTGTACAACCTTCTTTTGTGTTCTTAAACCACGTGTTTGTTACAATTAAATCATGTTCCATGCAAAATTCTACCAGCCAACTTCCTCTTTCATTCCTCCTACCCAGTCCATAATCACCTATTATTTTTCCTTCTCTTCCTTTTCCTACTACTGAATTCCAGTCTCCAATCACAATTAAGTTTTCCTCTCCCTTAACTGTCTGAATAATTTCCTTTAGCTCCTCATATATTTCTTCGATCTCCTCATCATCGGCAGAGCTAGTTGGCATATAAACCTGTACTATTGTTGTCGGTGTTGGCTTCGTATCTATCTTGACAATGATAATGCGATCACTGTGCTGCTCATAGTAGTTTACCCGCATTCCTATTTTCTTAGTCATTATCAATCCTACTCCTGTGATACCCCCAACTGATTTTGTACTTATAATCCTGTACTCACCTGACCAGAAATCCTGTTCATCCTGCCACCGAACTTCACTACTCCCCACTATATCTAACTTCAACCTATCCATTTCCCTTTTTAAATTTTCTAATTTTCCTACCCGATTAAGGGATCTAACATTCCATGCTCCGATCCGTTGAATGCCAGTATTGTCTTTCCTGATGACAACATCCTCCTGAGTAGCCCCCGCCCGGAGATCCGAATGGGGGACTATTTTATCTCTGGAATATTTTACCCGAGAGGATGCCATCATCATATTTCCATACAGTAGAGCTGCATGTCCTCGGGAAATGTAACAACTGTAGTTTCCCCTTGCTTTCAGGCGTTCGCAACCACATTAGCTGATGTTACAAGGCCAGCTCAGTCAATCATCCAGACTGTTGCCCCTATAACTACCGAAAAGGCTGCTGCACCTCTTCAGGAACCACAGGTTTGTCTGGCCTCTCCACAGATACCCCTCCACTGTGGTTGCACCTATGGTACGGCTATCTGCATCGTTGAGGCACGCAAGCCATCTCACCTCGGCAATGTCTGTGGTTCATGGGGGTGGTCATATTTCATATCAACGTAATATTTGTAGAACAGGTGAATTTGAATAACGTTAAAGTACTTAAAAAAAAACAAAAAAAAAAAAAAAAAAAAAAAAACAGGAAACTCTGTAAATCACATTTAGCTACCTGACAGAGGGTTCATCAGACCACTTTTATACTATTTATCTCCCATTCCATTCTCGAATAGCGCGCGGAAAGAAAGAACATCTGAATCTTTCTGTTAGAGCTCTGATTTCATGTATTTATTCAGATGATCTTTTCTACTTATGTAAGTGGGAGGCAACAATATATTTTTGCATTCGGAAGAGAATGTTAATGATTGTAGTTTTGTAAATAGCCCACGTAGCAGCGATAAACCTCTTTGTTCTAATGATTCCCATCCCAGATCCTGTATCATTCCCATGACGCTGTCTCCCCTGTATCACGACAATACAAAACAAGCTGCCCTTCTTTAGACTCTTTCGATGTCCGCCGACAAACCCACCTGATAAGTATCGCACACTGGGCAGCAAGACTAGATAAAACAGAAAGAATCTCTCTGTATTATTGATTCTGTCCTTTTTCTAGCTAAGCATGGAAGTCCTTTTAAAAGAACAAAAGAAGATGGTGATTTTGGTGATCCAGCAGCGGCAAATTTCTAAATACAATTGATCTCATATCATACTATAGTGTCCCCCTTCGTCTGCGTATTGAATGCCACAAGAAAGGCCAGATTAGCTATTTTTACAAAAATATACAAGATGAGTTCCGTGACTTGATTGCTGACAAAATAAAACAAGATATAATTAAGGATATTTTAGCTGCTAAATACTTTTCACTGATGTTTGACTGCACTCCAGATGTCAGCCACAATGCGCAGATGACACAAGTAATTCGATATGTCAAGTCGAATGACTCAGAGGTTGTGGAAAGTTTTACTGACTTTTTTACGGTTACAGACAAAACAGGAGAAGGCCTTAGTCAAGAGATACTGCAAAAATTGGAACAAGATGGGTTGATCGTTAAATACTGTAAGGGACAGTCTTATGACAATGGGGCAAACATGGCTGGAAAGTACAAAGGGGTCCAGTCAAGAATACTTCAGAAGATAGTAAATTTAGTAGGAGCAAATTCAGCAGACATTCAGCAAGACTAGGTGATTTGCAAGAGTAGACGCGGTTGAAGCTATTTACAACCTTTTTCATAAAGTTTTGAAGGCCCTGGAAGAAAGTGAAACTTATAAATTGTCAATACCAGAAACAAAATCAGAGACACGATCTATTTTAAAAAATATGAGAAAACTCGAATTCACTGCTTTAACCTGTTTCTGGTATGAAATATTAAAATAAATTGCTCATGTTAATCGGGTTCTGCGAAGTTAATACTTTACAATTGATAAAGCTGTTCGAAACATTCAAGGACTTTTGGGCCTTCTCAAAACTTCCCGGATTTTTGTACCTCTGAAGCTATTTCTGAGGCCAAAGTGCTAGCAGAAGATAATGAGGTATCAACGGTATTCTCAAAAAAAAGGATTCGAAGAAAGAAGAAAATGGCCGATGAGCTTTGTGAGTATGAAGTATCCAACATTCACAGAAAAAAATAGGAGTAATTGACAGAGCCTAGTACCAAGTTACCACACTTGAGAAAATTGGTGCAAAAAATAGTTTTCTGTGTGGTGTGTAAATTCGAGAAATGGAAGTGGAGGACTTGAAGGCCAAAGCAGCGGAACTGGCAGAACATCTTAGTGAGGTACAACTTGAAGTTGAAAGTTTCAGACAACATGCGCTGGCAGTAGACAGAGTCTTGCAAGATTCTACTGCATCATCAACATTAAGTTTAATTTATAAAAATAAATTGGTAGAGGGGTATCCCAGCCTTACTACTACGTTAAAAATATATATCTTACCATTCTAGTTTCGGTTTCGTCTGGAGAAAGAAGTTTCAGCAAGCTGAAACTAATTAAATACACTTGAGGAGCACGACTGCTTAACAAATATGAGTATAATATCCATAGAGCACAAACGAGCTGCTTCTCTAAACTATGATGATATCAAAAACATTTTGCAGCAAAAAAAGCTTGAAAAGCGAAATTTTGAATTGATTTTTGTACGATGAGTAATCTTGTAATATTTTTGTATGAATTAAAATTGTTCTGTTTTCTTTTGATCTTAATTCAGCCAGTAAAATAAGTAAGTTCATGTTGTGAGATTGTGACATTTATTGACAAATATGTAACCCATTTAGCGTCAAAAAGTCGGTTCTTACAGGGGGGGGGGGGGGTGAATGAAGGGGGGACAAATTTTAGCTTGCCCCCCTTGGCAAATGTCCTAGATCCAGCCGTGATGTATATATTATTATTTTAAACTGATGAGTCTCCTGTACACTAAATCAATGATTTAACTTGTATGTTATGAGACAATAACATTCTGATTCTTATATTGAGGAACTCCAACCTGGACATTCCATTATTAGTTACTGAACCATAAGACTAACACGTTATAGTGATAAAATAATTGTTGTTGTGGTCTTAATCCAGAGACTGGTTTGATGCAGCTCTCCACCCTACTCTATCGTGAGCAAGCCTTTTCATCACATCATAGGAATGACAACCCACATCCATTTTAACCTGCGAATTGCATTAGTATTTTGGTCTCCCTCTGTGATTTTTACACCACACACTTTCCTCCAATGCTAAATTTACAATTCCTTGATGTCTAAGAATATGTCCTACCAACTGGTCCTTTCTTTTAGAAGCGGTATGCAAACATTCCTTTTCTCCCTAATTCTCTTCAATACCTCCTCATTAGTTACATGTTCTACCCACCTAATCTTCAGCATTCTTCTGTAGCACCACATTTTGAAAGCCTCTATCTTCTTCCTGTCTGAATTATTTACTGTCCAAGTTTCACTCCCATGCAAGGCAACACTCCACTCATTTGACTTCAAAAAAGATTTCCTTACTCTTAAATTAATTTTTGATGTTAGAAAATTTCTCTCTTTTTATTAAAATAAATAAATAAATAATAATAATAAACACTTTTCTTCCCATTGCCATTCTGCATTTTATATTCTCTGTGCTGCGACCACCGTATGTTACTTAATCGTCACCTAATCTAATTCTTTCAGGATCGCATAAGTTTCTTAGACTGCATTCCATCACTGTTGTTTTTCTCTTGTTAATATTAATCTGATACTTCCATTCAACACACTGTTCATTCTGTTCAATTGCTCAGGTCCTTTGCTCAGGTCCTTTGCTGTCACTGACAGAATTACAATGTCATCGGCAAAATAAATATTTTTATTTCTTCGCCCTGAACTTTAATTCCTTCTACAAATTTCTCCTTGCTTTCTTCCAAAGCTTGCTCAATGTACAAATTGAAAAACATTGGAGGAAGGCTACAACCCTGTATTACTCCCTTCCCAAACACTATGTCCCTTTCATGCCCTTCAACTCTTATAACTGCTGGTTGTTTTTTGTATATGTTGTAAATAATTTTCCCTTCACTGTGTTTTACCCCTTGAGAATATGAAAGAGTGTATCCCACTCAACTTTGTCAAAAGAAAAGAAAAGAAAAGAAAAGAAAGAAACTGTTAAAACCCTAGTCCGGACAAGATCAGTTTATTTTGGAGAAATGTGAGAACGTGGAAGGCAATACTGACTCTATGACTTATCTTGGAAGATAAGCTGAATTAACGTAAAGCTAAATTAATAGTATTTCTAGACTTAAAGAAAGGTCTTGACACTGTTGATCTTAATACATCACTACAACTGATGTACCTGTGTCAACTTGGAACTTAATTTGAAAACAGAGTACTGAGTCTAAAGTGTTGAATTATGGATCCATTACTGTTGCGGTTTACTAATACATAATTTATACCCATTTCTGTGCTTTTTGATAGTGACTTGGTCTTGGCCTATTGCTACAGCTAAGTGGCCTTGTTTATCACATGTTGAACTCCATGTCTCATATCATAATGGTAAGAACAAGCTGAACACGGCTGCAACAAAAAGAAAATATAACCTTGATGGGCCCAACTGTGACAACATTGATTTTTAATGATATTTTTCTCAGGTTTCCACAATATATCAGTGATCAACTGACTGCTGCCTTCAGGTGTGTGGGCTGCTACACGAACTCAAGAGGACTTTTTATTTCATTGTATTTGTTTATTTTTTGTCATTCCACTTCATTGCTGATAGGAATGGCGGGCCCTATGTTGACCATTAGATGTGTTTGTTTTCAGCTAGGGAAGGTAAATGTATGCTGTGGTGACACCTTTTTTTATTTACTAAAAGGATTTGGACTATTTGTCCTATTTACAACATTTCTTACATTTACTATGATTATTTATGAGAGGTTAAACTGCTTCTCTATTTATCTGAGGGTAAAAACCTCCCTGGAACAAAATACCTCAGAGCAGGGGCGACTACACTTTTATTAAATTATAAAATAGATAAGAATATCATTAACATAATAAAAGACTAATACTCATCAAATCCATCATTGTCCATTTTCCAAGTGTTAGAAACAGTCGTAGATCAACAGGACTTATTCCAAATCACATACCTCAAGTCATTCTTCTCCATCACCTGTACTATTGCCCTAGCCGGTTAGGAATATTTATATCTTGGATGGTTCAGTCTCATTGGCACCCGTTTAAAAAGTTTGGTAGTTTCAGTTGCCACTGTTAGTCTTGAAGCTCCATAGTTTGCCACTAAATAAATAGGTGTATATATGTGACACTATACATTTCATCCCTGCAGTCTATCCTTGAGCGGTAGCCGCCATATATGCTATGAAAGACCAATAATGTTAGCAAGAGAAATCATCAGTTTTGGCCACTACTGTATTTGTAATGTAATGGCATGAGCAGGGCATTAGTGTAGTACAGGGTACCATGCTTTAGTGAAGACCAGGTTATGGTACCATAGTAATTGTTTAAATAGTATATTAGGACACTATTTTGTGCCAAGTGTTAGTCTTCATTCTGTTCTGTTGAAGTGCTGTTGTAACTGAGTTCTGTTGAAGTTTTGTCATGTGTCCATTATGATCTCAAATAAACATCACGGTGATATAAAATCAATTTATTTCAATTCCAACCTACAAAATTCATTTTAAGTTGAACTTAGTTGCAAAGAAATTCTAATTAACTCAGTTATAAGGGTAGAAGAACCCTTATAATGTGAACCTGGTGGAAGCCGGCATTACAGAGTACTGTTATCATCTTTGCTGGCCAAGTGAAATACAATTGTGTTTTTGAAGTGTAATTGCATTCATGATAATACAGAATTCCACATTTTACTTATGGGAAAACCCTTGTCTGTATTTAAAAAAATCTCAAAAATCAAATTACAATTGATACTTTTAAAACACATTCATAATTGTTGAAATATTGTGAAGATGATGTGATCAGCTGGCTGGGAAATTGAGAAGATTATCATCAATCATGAGCCACTCTCATGAACCACATTCATGGCCAAGGTGGGGTGGCTTGTGTGCCTCAATGATACAGATAGCCGTACTGTAGGTGCAACCACATTAGAGGAGTATCTGTGGAGAGGCCAGACAAACATGTGGTGCCTGAAGAGAGGCAGCAGCCTTTTCAGTAGTTACAGGGGCAACAGTCTGGATGATTGACTGAGCTGGCCTTGTAACATCAGCTAACGTGGCTTTTGACATGAAGTTACTGTAAATGGCTGAAAGCAAGGGGGAAACTACAGTCATTAATTTTCTCATGGACATGCAACTCTACTGTATGAATATATGATGATGGCATCTTCTTGGGTAAAATATTCCGGAAGTAAAATAGTCTCCCATTCGGATCTCTGGGCGGGGACTACTCGGGAGGATGTCATCATCAAGAAAACCAAAATGGGCATTCTACAGATTGGAGCATGGAATGTTCTAACCCTTAATCGGGTAGGTAAGTTAGAAAATTTGAAAAGAGAAATGGATAGGTTAAAGTTAGATATGGTGGGGATTAGTGAAGTTCAATGGCAGGAGGAACACGATTTTTGGTCAGGTGAGTACAGGGTTATAAATACAAAATAAGTTGGTGGTAACGCAAGAGTACGTCTGATAATGAATAAGAAAATAGGAATGCGTGGAAGTTACTATGAACAGCATAGTGAATGCATTATTGTATCAAAGATATACATGAAGCCACACCGACCACAGTAGTACAAGTTTATATGCCAACAAGATCTGCTGATGATGAGGAGATCGAAGGAATGTATAAGAGGAAATAAGAATTATTCAGACCGATAAAGGAGAAGAAAACTTAATTGTGATCAGGGACTGGAACTTGGTAGCAGGAAAGGGAAGAGAAGGAAATGTATGTGAATATGGACTGGGAAAAAGGAATGAAAGAGGAGACTGTCTGGTAGAATTATGTGCAGAGCACAACTTAATCATCACAAACACTTGGTTTAATCATCATGAAAGAAGGCTGTATACATGGAAGAGAGCAGGAGACACTGGGAGGCACCGGAATGACTATAATGGTAAGTCAAAGGTATAGAAACTAGGTTTTAAACTGTAAGACATATCCAGGGGCATATAGAGACTCTGACCATAACTTATTGGTTATGAACTGTAAATTAAAACTTACGAGTCTGCAAAAAGGTAGAAAATTAAGGAGATGGAATCTGGAAAAATTGGAGGAACCAGTGGTGGTTGGGAGTTTTAGAGGGAGCATTAAGCAAGGATTGTCTGAAACAGTGGGAAAGTAATACAGTAGAAGAAGAATGGGTAGCTCTGAGAAATAGAGTAGTGAAGGCCACAGAAGATCATATAGGCAGAAGGACATGGCCTAATAGAAATACTTGGATGACACAGGAGATACTGAACTTAAATGATGAAAGGAGAAAATATAAAAATGTATCAAGTGACACAGGCAAAAGGGAGTACAGATGTCTTAAAAATGAGGTTGACAGGAAATGCAGACTGGCTAAGCAGGAGTGGCTTGAGGAGAAATACAAGACAGTATAAGAATCTATAACTAGGGGGAAGATAGATACCGCCTACAGGAAAATAAAAGAGACATTTGGAGACAAGAAAAGCGGCAGTATGAATATCTAGAACTCAGATGGAAACCCAGTACTAAGCAAAGGAGGGAAAGCTGAAAGATGGAAGGAATATATAGAAGGCCTGAACATAGGAAGTAAACTTGAAGGCATTATTCTAGAAGTGGAAGTGAATTAGAGGAAGACAAGATAGGAGATACTATACTGCGAGAAGAATTGGACAGAGCACTAAAAGATTTGAGTAGAAAGAAGGCTGCTGGAGTAAATGATGTCCCATTTGAACAGCTATTATCATTAGGTGAGCTAGGCATAAACAAATTGTTCCATCTTGTATGCAAGATGTGTGATACAGGGGAAGTACCCTCAGACTTCAAGAAGAATATAGCGATTCCAATTCCTAAGAAAGCAAGTGCAGATAAATGTGAAAATTACAGAACTATCAGTTTAATAAATCATAGTTGCAAAATACTAACACAAATTATTTACAGGTGAATGGAAAAACTGGTGGAATCTGACCTTGGGGAAGATAAATTTGGATTTAGGACAAATGTAGGAACAAGGGAGGCAATGCTCACATCATTACTTATCTTAGAAGATAGATTAAGGAGATGGAAACCTACATTTTTAGCATTTGTGGATTTGGAAAAAGCTTTTGACAATATTGACTGAAATACACTTTTTTCAGATTCTGAAGGTAGCAGGGGTAAAATATAGGGAGCAAAGAGTTATATTTAACTTGTACAAAAACCAGACAGCAATTATTAGAGTTGAAGGTCATGAAAGGGTTGCAGTGGTTGGGAAGGGAGTAAGACAGGGTTGTAGACTTTCCCCAATGTTGTTCAATCTGTACATTGAGCAAGCTGTGAAGGAATGCAAGGAGAAATTTGGAGAGGGAATTAAAGTCCAGTGAGAGGCAATGAAAACCTTGCAGTTTCCTGACGACATAGTAATTCTATCAGAGACAGCAAAAGACGTGGAAGAGCAATTAAACAGGATGGATAGTGTCTCGAAAAGAAAGGTATAAGATGAACAGTAACAAGAGTAAAATGTTGGTAATTGAATGTAGTGTCAGAAAATCAGGCGCTGAGACAATAAAAGTAGTAAATGAGTTTTGTTATTTGGGTAACATGATAACTTCTGATGGTCGAAGTAAAGAACATATAAAATGCAGAATGTCTATTGGAAGAAAAGCATTTCTGCAGAAGTGAAATTTGTTGACATCCAATATTAGTTTAAAAGTTAGGAAGTCCCTTGTGAAAACATATGTCTGGAGTGTAGCATTGTATGGGAGTGAAACATGGATGATAAGGAGTTCAGACAAAAAGATGATAGAAGCTATTGAAATGTGGCGCTACAGAAAAATGATGAAGATTAGATGGGTAGATCACGTGGAGGTGCTCAACAGAATTGGAGAGAATAGAGTTTCTGGGATATCTTGACTAAGAAAAGGGATAGGTTGGTGGAACACATTCTGACACATCAAGGAATCATCAACTTAGCGTTAGAAGGAAGTGTGTGGGGTAGGAATGTAGAAGGAGATTGAGGGATGAATACAGCAAGCAGATTCAAAATGATGTAGGTTGCTTTATGTATTCTCAGATGAAGAGGCTTGAACAGGATACGCTAGTGTGGAGAGCTGCATCAAACCAGTGTGTGGACTGTAGACCACAACAACAACAACAACAACAACAACAAGTGGGGGAGATCTATATAGTCACGACATTGGTTCTTTTTGTTAAGATTTTTAGTGGTGTACTATATTGATTTGTGTAACCTTCAGAATTGGATTTTCTCATACTTAACACACAGCATAGAAATGGATTTTGGTAAAACTATTACAGTTCTCAGTTTACTTATGGTGAGATGACATTATCAAAAACTCACTAGAGAATGTAACTGGATGTTTTACCATGCTATCATAAGAGACACTGTTAAATAAGAACAGGTTATCAGTATTTGTCAGATACTTGATGTCATCCACAGTTGTATGCCCATAAATGCCATCAGGAAAATCAGCTCAGGTCAAAAATAGACTTATCTATCTGACAAAGTCATTGTCATTGGTTATAGTGGGCAGTTTTGCAATTTCACTGGAACTTGATAGCAATGGAAATTAGCATTGAAAATTAATCACCAATAAGCATTGGTTTGTTACTACTGAAGGAGCAGAGGAGAAGTACATTAACTTTGATCTGAAAATGGTTCATCTGCTCTAAAGGGGCACTGTTGCTATGAGCTGCACATTTCATTCCTGAAAAACCTTAATTTCTCAGAGATAAAACTGTGAAAACATTAAATAAAATAATAAATTGATTAAAGGATTTAAAGAGAAAACTATTACAAATATGACCTATGATGATGATGAAAGCTGTAACTAAAGCATTAATGTAGTTTAATCATTTATTCAGATCACAGGTTGTTACATCTAAGATACCAGGAAAAGAATATTCAATTTGCATTGCAAGCAGAGCAGTTGTAGACACTAATGAATATAAACTAAATGCTTGGAGCCATACATCAAACCACTTAAACTGTAACAAAATCTGTAAGTTCATCTGGTGCTTACAACTCTTTGCACAGTAACAAATTCCACCACATTTGATATTTCATTCTCTGTTAAGTATGACTGGGTCTATCCCCAATAGTGTTTGGTTTGGTAGTATTTCTAAATCCCAAACTGGAGCACACTGAAATATTTTGAAATCCCAACTACCACTTAACCTCAAGAGGCTTGTAATATAACAGAATATTAAATTGTTTCATTGAGGAGAAATTTTTAAATAAATTAGAGCTCAGATACTGTGTGCAGAATCCTGTTCTACAGGTTTTTTCCCTTGAAGGACTGAATGGAAGATGACAGCTGAAAAGTAACAGCTACTTGTCATAGGCGGTTGGCCCATGGAATACCATCTGATCTGCACAGAAGGAGTACATAGCTACTAATTACCTAAACTCTCTGAGCTTCATTAACATGAAGTATCACATACTTTGTTCTAATATGAAACATTAGTACTACAGATCCAGATGTCTATCTGTATGTACCTGTAGTAGAGAACAAAGGGCAGAAATAAATCACAATATGTGGAAGTTTACGTGCTGTGTAAGGCTACATCATTTAGTAGACAAATAGAAACTTTCAGCTACTACAAGAAAACATTGGAGAAGAATAAAGACAGCAACATGAAAACAATGAAGTCCAACTGTGAAATTCTAGGCTCATTTGGATTCACTGGGAACCAATTAGCCATGCCAAGACTTTGGACGATAAATCAATTCCTGGAATTGATAATATAGAGATTTTTATAATCTGATTATTTTATGTGGTGGTAGATCCAAAACACACTGCCTCACTTTCCAAAACTAACTCACTGCCTACGAGACAAAGATAAAAATTCTTGCTTATTTAAAATTTTGTCATACCATCCACTGCTTACCTCAATACAACAATTATGAGATTATACATATTATTTATATATACATTTTACACAATGAAAAGTCCAGGGTGTAAAATCTACACAAAAGGTTTTTTTATAAATAATAATCATAAGTGTTTTCAATCTGTACTTCTGCTAGAGTCAAATACATGGTTGTTTTATCATAAATTTCAAGTTTGCTTGTAGTAGATTGAAATGGGGTTCATTCTTCTCTACTTTCTCAAGACTGCAACAACTGGAGAAGTAGTTGTTGCCCTAAAACACACAAGGTGACATGCTTTCAAAAATTTAAGAAGGGAGAGAGAAGTAACATAGTTTACTTGATATGTTGGTGATTTGGCATTCAATTGGGCACTATTCTGCATGTAGTATCACAACGGTACAGCATATGATACAACTAAGAGAAGACCTCAGTGTTGTTGTGTCATGTCACACAAAGAAGCTGACTGGCTGGCTGCTGGGGCCCACTGTTTCACAGTAGCCAACCAATTCTCTAAGTGTTTGTGGCCTTCTCTGTGTGATGTGGCTTGACAGCTCTCAGTCCTTTGCTTCAGGCATGCCGATACAATGGTTTACAGTAACACAACATTTGCTGAGCATCGCCTTATCATTTTTCATGCAGTTCACACAACAGTGATCAGTTGGTAGAAGTATGTAAAGATGATTGATTAGAGAGCATGTCATGCAGTTATGAGTAGTTTATTTATTTATTTTGCTGCTGATTTACTTGCAAGATTTCAGAATAAACTCATCAGTGGTCAGTGGTTTGGAGCATACACATAAGACAGAACACTAATTTAACCCTTTATTCGGCATTGTTTCTCTCAGGAAACATCAGAATTCTGCATGGTTTTCTACAATGTTTCAAGTTTTGCCCTTGGATGGGCAATATTGCTTGAAACCAACATTTAAGCTCCAAATTATTGCAAAGATTTATTGTCTTTTGCGAAAAGTTTAGCAATAGTCTGAATCATTACCAGACACTGTAAGCTAGTAAGGTAGTAGTTACTTTCGATTTTGTTTCTAATATGTGAAAAACTGGTTGTAAAGGGAAAGAGGAAGTCTTGAAAGTGACTTATTATGCACAATTTTTGGCGAATTCTTATATGGGGCACTGCAAATAGATTGGTGTTTGTTGGGAAGAGGTGGCTTACCAGGTCACTATAGGATGGACAACCATTCCATTGTAAGAATCAAACTGCATATCCTGTGCCAGTGAATGATGTACGACGCGACAGATTTGGTCACATGCCAGATAATGGGCAAAAAAGAATATGTAGGCTTTGTCTTCATGGGTACTTGACTGTAAAATTTGGACTTGTTTTCAGACATTGCACATGAAATAGTTGCAAATAAAATACTTTGTACAGCCATAGGAACAATGCTGTAGTATTTGTATTGTTGCAACCAAGCACATTTTTCAGATATGTTATAGGCAAGAAACTATATTTTAAAAATTATTTACGTGGTTCTGAACATCTAATTGAAGTAACTTAAAATATTTACCTTGCGTGATTTCTCTGTGTGCCAAATAAAGGGTTGTTAATAATATTATTTATAAATTGAATGAAAGAAATACTTCAATACCAATTTTAAAAAACAAACAAAGGAATTAAAGAAAACTATTAAAATAGATTTGGGCAAATTTGGGGAGCAATTAAAAGTAGTCAACAGTACCTTGGAAAAATTACCCTAGGGGATGCAGCCTGGTATTTTTAAACAATGTTATTTAGTTCATGCTAAATTTGGAGGGCATTTAGGAGTGGTAAATAAAAAAATTACAGAACCTCATATCTCATAGATGCATAAATATATTTAAGTATTAGAAAAAACTCAGATAGTTAAGGAAACTTTGTGCACCCAATGTATTAATTGGATGAACATGATAAGCAATTAGTAGACAAAAAATTGAAAACAAAAAGTTGAAAACATCAGAATGGTCTCTAATTTTATGGGACAGCCAAGTAATTATCAAAATGAGTTTTGTAAGTCATGGGATGCATTAGAAAGTACGAACCAATTCATGTAAAAATATTAGAATAAATAGTGATGGATTAGCCATTAACCTAATGGAGGATGAGAATATGAACTGTGTGAAAAAACTTACAAAATTGAAACCCGCAGGAGATAGTCACACTACTCTTAATACTCTTATAAATGAGTACTCTCTTCATCTTTATCATAAAATTGGAAAACTGAATTTGAACCTGTCTCTCTGAAGGACCTATGGAGATAAGTAAACAGATGTGGATCTGGCACTTGATGATTCAGATAACCACTGGATGTACAAACATTGAGCAGCATGAGCATTTCCATCCAGCACCCCATAAGCACAGTGCATGTCTGCCCTTTCTGTCCAAGAATAGCACTGCATTTCCTGTTCACTATGTGTAGTAACAAACACAAGTGTTCCTTTTTTATGAGAAACTGAAGCAGGGTGGACCAGACTAAAGTGTGCACAGGTGCTGCTGTCTATGCAAAACCTATCAAGCAATATAGTAATAAGACAGTTCATAACTCACCACAAAGACGTGCCAATGAGCTATGACAGGCACAAAAAAAAAAAAAAAAAAAAAAAAAAAAAAAAAAAAAAATAGAAACACTCATGCAATCACAAGGGCACAGAACACAGTCACACAACTGTCATCTCCAGCTGCCGCACTTCGAATCATGCTCTGCAATGTGGAAAGAGGTTGCGTCACAGTGGTGGGGATGGATACAGCACAGCCTTCCAAAGTATGTACGTATTAGATGGTAGGAATGAGATGCAGCTTAGGGATGGAGTAGGGAGGCAGGTGAGTGGAGGACAATAGAATAAAGTAACAAAAAAAAAAAAAAAAAAAAAAAAAAAAAAAAACACCACTCACTCACACAGCACTCAAAATAATAAAGATTTAAGAAAGGCAGGTGGGAACTATTGGGTGCAGAAAAAAGGGAAGTTATTGTAGGTTGAGGCCTGAATAATTTCGCAATTGGTGAATGTCCTGTTGGGATAACTTCCATCTGTGCAGTTCAGAAATGCTGGTGGTGCATGGGAGGATCTGGAAGGCCTGGGTTGTGAAGCAGCCATTGAAATCAAGCATATGCTCTGCTGCATGCTGTGCCGCAGGGTGGTCCACTTTGTTTTTAGCCACCGTTTAGTGGTGGCCATTTATTCTAATGGACAGCTGGTTAGTCGTTATGCCAATACAGGAAGCTGCACACTGATTGAAGCACAGCTGGTAAATTACAAAGCTGCTCTCACAGGTGTCCTGGCCTCTAATAGGACTGGAATAGGAGGATTGGACAGGTCTTGCAGCAGGGTCTTCCACAGGGATACGATCGCTGTGCCAGTGTGCTGGGTTCCAGGGTGGCATAGGGATGGACTAGGGTGTTATGGAGGTTGGGAGGGTGACAGGACATCACTTTAGGAGTGGTGGGAAGGATCTTGGGCAGGATATCTTTCATTTATGGGCATGAGGATGCAGTTTAGTTGTTCAAGTCCAGGGTACTATTGGGTGACAAGGGGAGCGTTCTTTTGTGGATGGTTATTAGTGGTAGAGGGAGGATTTGGGATATGTAGGGATATGGCACGGGAGATCTGTTTGCGGACTAGATCTGTGGAGTAGTTTCTGTCTGCAAAGGCCTTTGTGAGATACTCAGAAAGGGAGTTCTTGTTACAGCAGATACACTGTCCACAGATGGCCAGGCTGTAAGGGGGGGAGGGGTTGATTGATTGATTGATTTTTCCAGGGAAGCCAAAAACAGTCTTGGTCCAACCCGCCACTGCCCGCACCGAAACTAAGTTTATTGTGCGGTATCGCTCCCTGTATATCTAGTAAAGCCAACCAATGCCCTTGAACAGGGCAAGGAGTCAATTTACCAGTTCTTTATTAGACACAATTTATACGGGTCTGGTTTTCCCAAATATTCTGTGCCTTTTATTCTCCAATGCAATGCATTCGAAGATTAGATGTGATGCAGTTTCATCACCGTCATCACAGATCCTACATTTAGGGTCCTCTTCTGTTATTCCCATTGTACGTAGGTGTTTTTTGAAATTCCCATGGCCTGTCAGCAATCCAACCATGAGTCTAATCTCTCTCCTGTTCAGACCCAGGATGGCAGAGCTTCTTTTAAAACATGGCTTTGGCAACATTACCTTGCCATGTTTTTGTTGATGGACTTTGGTCCAATATTCTACGTGCTGTCTTCTGAGCCAGTTACGTAGCTCCAATTTGATCACTGCCTTGGTGATTGTCAGGACAGGTTGCGGTCCAATAAATGGAGTCTCTGCCCCCATCCTGGTTAATCTGTCGGCATGTTCGTTGCCACTGATCCCCGAGTGGCCAGGGACCCACAATAGGTTTACTCTATTGCTTTCCCCTAGCTCCACCCTGTGACATTCTGCAACAATTTTAGACCTTGTTGCAGGAGCTGCCAGTGATCTCAGGGCTGCCTGGCTGTCTGAATAGATATAGATGCTACGACCTTTGTAGCACCTACCCAAATTCTCCTCCACACCCGCCCTGATCGTAGTGATTTCGGCCTGGAATACTGAGGCCAGTTTTCCTAGAGAGATGACGCCCTCCAGTCTTGGCTGCATCCCATATACCCCAACACCTTGGTCTGATTTTGACCCGTCAGTAAACCAGACAATATCCCCCGTACGGTGTCGAACTATTTTCTCCCATTGCTCCCTACTTCCAATTGTTATATTGAAAGGCTTGTTGAAGCAGTATGGGGTTATAATATAGTCGGCTGGCATTTCCCCAACCTTTCCTATATTTACCTCACTCACTATTTTAGTGTGTGATTCTGGATATCCCAAAGAGTTCCAGTTGTTGCCAGATTTGAGTCTGTATGCACCAGTCGCTGCCTCCATCTTGACCCAAAGGTGTAATGGGGGCATATCCAACATGGTTTCCATCCCAGCAGTTGGTGTGCTGCTAATTCCGCCTGTTATGGCTAAGCAGGCTAATCTCTGCAAGGGGGGGGGGGGTTAATGTAGAAGGAATGACAACTGTCAAAGTTGTCAGTGGTTGGTAGGTTTAATATGGACAGAAGTGTGACTGGAGCCATCAGTGAGGTGGAGGTTGACCTATAGGAAAGTGACATGGTGGGTTGAGGAAGACCAGGGCAAGTGGATGGCGGAGAAGGAATTTAGGTTTTAAATGAAGGTGGATAGGGTATACCGGCCCTGAATCCACATCATGAAAATATCTTCAGTAAACCTGAACCAGGTCAGAGGTTTGGGATGCTAGTAGGGAGTTATCCCTACAGTACATTCTCCAAACCCGAAATTATGCAGGCCTCAACATTTGATAACTTTCCTTTTTTTCCCCACAAACAACAGTTCCCACCTCCCTATCCTAAACCTCTCCTATATTGAGTTCTACATGTTTGGGGGGCACATGTGTGTGTGTGTATGTGTGTGTGTGTGTGTGTGTGTGTGTGTGTTCGTTTTGTTTTATTATATTTTCCTCCATTCACCTGCATCACCACTCCATTCCTTAGCTGCATCTCGTTCCTCCCATCTAATATGTACATACTCTGGAAGGCTGTGCTGTATCCATCCCCACCACCATGACGCAACCTTCCTATCCCCCCGTCCCCTATTTCCATACCGCAAAGCATGATTTGAAGTGCAGCAGCCAGAGATGACAGTTGTGTGACTGTGTGAATGTTCCAGTTTCTGAAGAAGGCCATTGCCAACAGCTGAAAGTGTTATATGTGTGTGTTTTTTTTTTATGTGCCTATCGCAGCTCGTTGTCACGTCTTTTCAGTGAATTGTAAACTGTCCTATTACTATATCGTTAATTCCAACCTGGACTTTCCATTATTAAACCTATCAAACAGGCATGTGTACAGCCAAAAGTCACACATTTATGTCTTAGTAAATGTCAGAAAACCACTCTGTTATCAGGCCAGGAATATATGCAATTATGCAGACTACAGAATTTGCAAATAAAGATTCTAAGCCTTCAACCCGACATTGCTTTTACCTTGGTGTTCCAAATACAGTGAAAACAATGCCCTACAGTCCTGCTAATGTGATGACTCGGATGGCATGTTGTGTGCCTACCTTCTTGATGGCATACGACACTAGTCAACAATACCTAGCTCTGTATGCTAAGGGTTGTGGACATAGATTGCTATGTGAAATATGCTTTACATATAATGGGAAATGCAGTGAATGTACTGGTTCCCTTTAGATCACTGAAGTTAAGCACTATCAGGCTTAGCTAGCACTTGGATTGGTAACTGTACGGGTCTGCCGAGTGCTGTTGGCAGGCAGGGTGCACTCAGCTTTTGTGAGGCCAATTGAGGAGCTACTTGATAGAGAAGTAGCAGATCCTGTTGTGAAAATGGACACAATGGCTGGGAGTGTGGGGTGCTGACCATGTTCACCTTCATACAACATATAGTGATGCCTTCGGATGGAGGATGACACATGGCTGTCAGTACCTGATGCGTCATTCGAGCCCTGTAGTGTGTGTGTGTATACATATGTATAACATAATTATAAAAATTTAGACAACCCAAATAACAAAACTCAGTGAAGATTTTCGTACAGCAGTTACAAAATGGCATGGTATATGTTGTGACAGCAACTTACAGCTCCGGCAGTGTCTACCAGTGCTGCGACCACACCAACACCAGAGCTAACCAGTTTACGGTTGCTTAAGTCAAGGTGCCACTCCCATGACCACAGACATTGCCGAGGTGGGGTGGCTTGCGTGCCTTAACGATACAGATAGCTGTACCGTAGGTGCAACCACAGCGGAGGGGTATCTGTGGAGAGGCCAGACAAACGTGTGGTTCCTGAAGAGGGGCAGCAGCCTTTTCAGTAGTTACAGGGGCAACAGTCTGGATGATTGACTGAGCTGGCCTTGTAACATCAGCTAATGTGGCTTTGCCACACAGCTACTGCGAACGGCTGAAATCAAGGGGAAACTACAGCTGTTATTTTTCCCGAGGACATGCAGCTCTACTGTATGAACATATGATGATGGCATCCTCTCGGGTAAAATATTCCGGAGGTAAAATAGTCCCCCATTCGGATCTCCGGGCGGGGACTACTCAGGAGGATGTGATCATCAGGAAAGACAATACTGGCATTCTACGGGTCGGAGCGTGGAATGTTAGATCCCTTAATCGAGTAGGAAAATTAGAAAATTTAAAAAGTGAAATGGATAGGTTGAAGTTAGATATAGTGGGGATTAGTGAAGTTCGGTGGCAGGATGAACAGGATTTCTGGTCAGGTGAGTACAGAATTATAAATACAAAATCAGTTGGGTGTATCACAGGAGTAGGATTGATAATGAATAAGAAAATAGGAATGCGGGTAAACTACTATGACCAGCACAGCGATCGCATTATCACTGTCAAGATAAGATACGAAGCCAACACCGACAACAGTAGTACAGGTTTATATGCCAACTAGCTCTGCCGATGATGAGGAGATCGAAGAAATATATGAGGAGCTAAAGGAAATTATTCAGACAATTAAGGGAGAGGAAAACTTAATTATTATGGGAGACTGGAATTCGGTAGTAGGACAAGGAAGGGAAGGGAAGATAGTGGGTGAATATGGTCTGGGCAAAAGGAATGAAAGAGGAAGCCGCCTGGTAGAATTTTGCATGGAACATAATTTAGTTATAACAAACACCTGGTTTAAGAATCACAAAAGAAGGTTGTATATGTGGAAGAGACCAGGAGACACCAGGAGATACCAGATAGATTTTATAATGGTAAGACATAAATTTCGGAACCAGGTTTTGAAGTGTAGGACATACCCAGGGGCAGACATAGACTCTGACCATAACTTGTTGGTTATGAACTGTAGGCTGAAACTGAAGAAACTACAGAAAGGTAGGAAAATAAGGAGATGGGACCTGGATAAATTGAAGGAACCTGAAGTTCTTAAGAATTTCAGAGGGAGCTTCAGGCAACAATTGACAGAAACAGGGGAAAATAAAACAGTTGAGGAGGAATGGGTAAAATTGAGAGATGAAATAGTGAAGGCAGCAGAGGAGAAAATAGGTAGGAAGGAAAGACCTACAAAGAATCCTTGGATATCACAGGAGATACTAAATTTAATCGATGAAAGGAGAAAGTATAAAAATGCAGTAAATGAAACAGGCAAAATGGAGTACAGACGACTAAGAAATGAGATTGACGGGAAGTGCAAAATGGCTAAGCAGGAATGGATAGAAGGCAAATGCAAGGATGTAGAAGAATGTATAAATAGGGGAAAAATAGATAAAGCTTACCGAAAAATAAAAGAAACATTTGGCGATAAGAAAAATAGCTCTATGAATATCAAGGACACTGATGGAAAACCAGTTCTCAGCAAAGAAGGGAAAGCTGAAAGGTGGAAAGAGTATATAGAGGGGCTCTACAAAGGAAATGAACTTCGAGACACTGTTGTAGGAAGGGAAGAGGATGTAGATGAAGATGAAATAGGAGATACTATACTGAGAGATGAATTTGACAGAGCACTGAAAGATGTAAGTCGAAACAAGGCCCCTGGACTAGATGATATCCCGTCAGAGCTACTGAAGTCTCTGGGAGAACCAGCCATGACAAATTTGTTTCACATTGTGTGTAAGATGTATGAGACAGGTGAAGTACCCTCAGACTTTAAGAAAAATGTTATAATCCCCATTCTAAAGAAAGCGGGGGCAGACAGGTGTGAAAACTACAGAACCATCAGTTTAATAAGTCATGGTTGCCAAATATTAACACGAATTATATACAGAAGGATGGAAAAGCTGGTAGAAGCCGACCTCGGGGAAGATCAGTTTGGGTTCAGGAGAAATGTAGGAACGCGGGAGGCAATACTCACTTTACGGCTTATCCTAGAAGATAGATTAAGAAAAGGCAAACCAACATTTCTAGCTTTTGTAGATTTGTAGAAGGCTTTTGACAACATGGATTGGAATAAACTCTTTAAAGTTCTGAAGCAAGCAGGAGTAAAATATAGGGAGCGTAAGGTTATTTACAACTTGTACAAAAACCAGACAGCGGTTGTCAGAGTTGAAGGGCATGAAAGGGATGCAGTGGTTGGAAAGGGAGTAAGACAGGGTTGTAGCCTTTCCCCAATGTTGTTCAATTTGTACATTGAGCAAGCTATAAAGGAAAGCAAGGAGAAATTTGGAGAAGGAATTAAAGTTCAGGGTGAAGAATTAAAAACATTGCGTTTTGCCGACGACATAGTAATTCTGTCAGATACAGCAAAGGACCTGGAAGAGCAATTGAACGGAATGGACAGTGTGCTGAAAGGTGCAATTAACAAGAGTAAAACTAGGGTAATGGAGTGCAGTGTAAGAAAATCAGGTGATGCTGAAGGAATTAGATTAGGTAACGAAACAATAAAGGAGGTAGATGAGTTTTGTTACTTGGGCAGTAAAATAACAAATGATGGTCGCAGTACAGAGGATATAAAATGCAGAATGGCAATGGGTAGAAAAGCGTTTTTGAAAAAGAGAAATTTGTTAACATCGAATATTGATTTAAGCCTAAGGAAGTCCTTTCTGAAGGCATTTGTATGGAGTGTTGCCTTGTATGGGAGTGAAACATGGACGATAAGCAGTGTGGACAGAAAAAGGATAGAGGCTTTTGAAATGTGGTGCTACAGAAGAATGCTTAAGATTAGGTGGGTGGATCGCGTAACTAATGAGGAGGTACTGAACCGAATTGGGGAGAAAAGAAATTTCTGGCATACCTTGACCAAAAGAAGGGATAGATTGGTAGGACACATTCTTAGACATCAAGGAATTGTGAATTTAGTGTTGGAGGGAAGTGTGTATGGTAAAAATCGCAGAGGGAGACCAAGAGACGCGTATAGTAAGCAGATTCAAGTGGATGTGGGTTGTCGTTCTTATGAGGAGATGAAAAGGCTTGCTCAGGATAGAGTAGGGTGGAGAGCTGCATCAAACCAGTCTCTGGACTGAAGACCACAACAACAACAACAAGTCAAGGTGCAACTTCCAAAGATGGTATGTAATCCTATTGATATCTACACCGAACTACTTCTTGTAGGGGGCACCGTAGCTTCGAATATCCTTACACTGCTTCATGATTGGCTGTTGTGGTGCAAGCACACAGCCACAACACAAAAGATAAGCCAGCACAGCAACCATCACTGCCAAGTTTTTCACCACCTTGGACGAGTTCGGACAAACGGATAGTGTTACCTACGGATCTTCGTCGGGAATCCACGCCACGGACTTGCAATTTGGACTCTACTGTGAATTCTATATTGGACTGTGAATTGTGCACTTAGACTTGTGTAGTGTGAAGCTCCATCACTGTGACACTCTGTAAAATAAACTAGTGTTACTGGTAAACATACGTGGTCAGGTACTACACAGTGGCAAAGAGGGTAGGATGAACTTTACGTGTACACAAAAAACAAAAAGATGCCCACTCCGCACATGGGACTGCAGGTCGACCTGTCTCAGTTACTCTCCAGTATTCTACAGCAACAAGAGGAACATCTACAGCACTTCCTTTGGACAGTGTAGGAACAGCAAGCCGCACAGCAGGAATGGCTCCTCCAGAAGCTTTTGGGAGCCAAAGCATCCCCACCACCACCATTCCCAGCCTTTAACGAGGACAGAGAGAACTGATTGACCAACAAGTGCCGTCTTCTACAATATTTTGAGGTACATGAGTTAATGACAGAAGCAGCTAAATGCTCCTCATTCTTAGCTTGGAATCAATCTCACATCTATGATCTACTAACGAAACTCCAACCCGCGGCTCCAGAAACTTTAACATTTTCCGACATCAGCAGTCTGCTGTTTGCCTACTTCCATTTTTGACACCATGTGTTAACAACCCAAGTGGAATTTTTTCAAAACTGAAAGAAACCAGGTCAGACATACCGTATATAGTTGAGTAATCTGTGCCCTTGAGTAATCCACACACACCAAAATTTTGATGACGGGAAAAGAAAAAATTCAAAACAACACATAAATATCACCGCTCAAGAGAGCCGTGCAGGGTTGTCATATCCAGAGTGTGTGAATCTTGTATCAACTCCATAAAATTCTCTTACCTACTAAACATTCTCATACAAACTGAAAAATATTTCATTCGTAATGTATTACAGTGAAAACGTACTCACAGTAACACACACTGAAATGAACACTTACAGAATCTGAACAGTTAATAAATAAATAAATGGAGATGAGACTGGTATTACACAGTCATATGTCTTTGTCAAAGTTGATATGTTATGTACTTACATTAAAGATATTTGATAGTGTAATAGAGAACTTTGACATACAGGTATATTTCATCAAAGAAATATCGTCAAATGTAGCGCCTCACTGTATATTTGATTATAAAAGTTGCTTGTCTTCTGATCACTGCAATGCAAAATGTAAATGCTCTGAGCGCTAGCATCGCTGTTGCTAATCAATGTGTGCGTGCGTTTGAACATAACTTCAATGCCTTGCCGTAATTAATGCTTAACTCCAGTGGCAAGAAATTGCTGTAACCCTGTCTTCTCCAGATAGAGTGTTTGTCACGTGCCAATACTGTTGTGGGTGATATGGTGGTACTGAACCGAATAATACCTAACTTAAGTATATAACATACTTTATTACTCAGAAAGATGGTATCAAAAGCAAATGCAACTAGTCATTCTTACATCAACAATGCAACTGTTCTTATGTGCCAGCTGCGCTGCCAAAGAAACTGGCAGAAAGAGACGCTGCTCCACCACATCGATTTGTGATGTGAGGAGACCCTTTAATACTGATATGTTGTGTGACTGTCATTGTCAAGTAAATTATATGCAGTTTTGATAGTGGCTAAGGTAGCACTCAATAAAAAGTTGTTATTATCCACTAACTTGAAATATGGTGACTACAATACCCCTTTTTAACACCATGATGAAGATGTATGTCTAAGAAATACTATGAATATTTGACATTTCTTTGTCAAAGATTTGATCCAAAATATTATCATGTAATACCGACCTAAAGGGATCTGTTCTTTAAAGGGGAGTAATTCCCGCCTAGTGTGTTTCGATGTTGCAAATGGAGTAAAACAACCTTAATTCGAGTAATCCGTGCATACCAGTTTTTCATTCATGAATTCATAAAAAAATATGTGCGGATTGTCACCAGTGCCAGTTCATAAACAAGAGTTCCAAGGAATCATATGCGGATGAGATGCTTCAAGACCACCTAATTCAGGCTGCATACAGTGTGCCTCCAATTTCAAAATTTCCACTGCAGCAGATCGAAGATTGGAGCCCTGGGCCGAGGTCACCGCCGTTGGATTCCCAGCTGCCTTGTCATTGCAGTTGTCCAGCAGCATTGCCGCAGCTCATCGATGGCCCACCCCAGCCAGCCGCAGCCCAGTACACACCCGCATCCATCACCCCGGATCAACTGGGTTCGCAGCGGAACTCTAGGAACAATGCTCCATAGCGCTGGTCACCGTCCTGCCCACAGTGCTACATGGCCTATCATCGTGAGTGATGTCTTGACCACAGTTCTTCCTGCGATGCCTCTGGGAAGATGGGGCACCTCAGCATGATCTGCCAGACACAAAACAACCAGCCATTACAGACATTTAGCAAGTCATATCAGGTGCCCATGGATATCAACCAAATTGAAACACTGCAGACAGAGGTCAGTAAGCTTCTTATTTCAGTCACTATCAATAATGAACCAGTGCAGATACAAATTGACATGGGAGCAGCTGTGTCTCTTCTTAACATATATGTATGGGTGGGCAATCCCTCACCCCTACCTCACAGATTGGTAGCGTACAACAAGCAGTCCATTGCCGTTCTTGGCCAGATCACGGCTCCTGTCAAATATAAGTCAGTGCAATGCAGCATTACTTTTTATGTTACCAACGGTTGCTCCACTGCAAATTTATTTGGTCTGGATGCATTTTTGGCTTTTAGCTTTACCATAGACATTAACATTAATGTGGAATCTGATCAGGTACCATTCACAGCAAATTGATCAATTGTGCTCGGAATTCAATGACATTTTTTCATCAGTGCTAGTGCTTTTCAGGCATCACTCGAACTTAAACCATCATTCTGGCCTCACTACCATCGTGCACGTCTGGTACCGGTCGCTATCAGAGATCAGCTCAAGGCCGAACTGGATCACCTCACCATCGATGGCATCATCGAGCCTACACATCACAGCAGTTGGCCACCCCACTGGCGGTAATCACAAAGCCCTCCAGATGCCTCCACATATGTGGGAACTATAAGGATACGGTAAACCCCAATATCTATGTTAACGATTATCCCCTCCCTCATCCAGATGATCTCCTCCAGAAGTTAGTGACTGGTCACTACTTTTTAAAAATGGACCTGAATGAAGCCTATTTTAAAATCCCAGTCGACTCAGCCTCAGCTGAAATACTGACACTTAATATTCCCTTTGGCCTCTACAAAGTCAATAGGCTCATGTTTGGGGTAGCCAGTGTTCCTGCTATCTTCCAGCGGTTCCTTGAACAGGTCCTCCAACATGGTCCTCAGTGCATAAACTATCTTGATGTTGTTGTTGTTGTTGATTTGAGGGGACTAAACAGCTAGGACCTCAGTCCCCTGTTCCTAGCTAAGAGTACACTGTCAAGAGCGTAAAAAGTAAAACAAAGCTCTGAAAATAGGAACTCACAAAAGGGACAGGCTGACAATGGAGAAGTCACTGACATTACAAAATGAAGACACACAATTGGTAAAACAAAGTCAGGAACTCAACTAAAACTGGATAGCAGAGTACCATGGCTGGCTGATCACAAAGATAAAACAGGATGAGCCAGCCATACTGCACACACTAAGAACCCCTAGGTATTTCACATAAGGGTCTGAAAAGTCTTTAAAAGTGCTGGATTGGTGGTGGCCTAAGATATCAGGCTAAAGCACCTACCACTAGATAGAGTCATAAAAACCAGCTGTGTGAATAAAACTTAAAACTGCGTTAGCCATAGAGGTGTCATCGCCTAAAACTAAGGGATGTGCGTCTGGGAGATAAAAAGATTGCCGGAAATTGACTAAAAGTGGACAGTCCATCAAAAGATGGGCCACTGTCAACACTAACCACATCGACACACTAGGGGGGCCTCAAGGCGAAGGAGGTAGCCGTGGGTTAACCACGTGTGCCCAATACAGAGGCGGCAGAGGACAACTACCTCTCATTGTAAAATGTAAACTTTAATGGCTAGAATGGTCAAAATTACTAAAAATTTCCGGGCTATTATGCCGTGGTCTAGCTCTGGATTGACCACTATATAATTCAATTTAGTTATAAAATGAAAAGGAAAACATTCTCCCCCTGAGACCAATTGTTAGTGCAGTTGCTTCGCCCACCTATTTGATTGCCAAATTTTTGACAACACTATTATGACCGCATGTGGGGCGCTTAGATTCCTTTATTAAGAATTCGAGACATTTTATAACTAAATTGAATGATATATTGGTCAATCCAGAGGACATATTAGTTAGTTTTGACGTGGTATCCCTGTTTACTATGGTACCAGTCACTGAGGTGCTGCAACAGCTGAATCTCCTCTTTCCACCCGACATTGCAGATCTGTTCAAATATTGCCTCTCGACTACTTATTTCAAATGGAACGATGATTTCTATGAACAGACAGATGGTGTAGCTATGGGGCCCTTTAAGCCCGTTTATAGCAAATTTCTACTTGGAAAAATTCGAGGAACAGGCATTGAAAACAGCAAACAAAAAACCTGCTATTTGGTTTCGCTATGTAGACGATACGTTTGATGTGTGGAGGCATGGTAAAGAGGAACTAGATCATTTTCTTCAACACCTCAATGGAACTAATTCTAAAATCCAGTTTACCATGGAGGAGGAGGCAGACAAAAAACTGAATTTTCTTGACGTGTCAGTTTTCAAAAAGGGGAATGGCAGATTGGGCCATGCAGTTTATCGGAAGCCCACACACAGACCGTTATCTGCACCAGGATTCAAACCACCACCCACAGCAAAAGTGGGACATTATAAAGACGTTGGCGGACAGAGCAAGGAACATCTGCGAACCGGAATTACTCGACGCGGAATTGAAACACCTGAGTAATGCTTTACTTAAGAATGGCTATTTGTCTACAGAGATAAGGAGAGCTTTGAGACCGACACGTAGAGTTGAAAATGATGAAAGGGCTCCTGTGAAATCTAAAGTCTTCCTATCTTTTATTAAGGATGTCACCGACCGCATAGGTAAAATTTTGATGAAATGGAATGTTGCCGTTATTTACAAACCTACTCAGAAGATACAGGATCACCTGAAATCGGCAAAGGATGCACCGCTGGAAAAAGCAGGAATTTATAGGATTCCGTGTAGCTGTGGAGACATATATGTGGGTACCACAAAAAGAACAGTCAAAAAACGAACGACTAGATAAGCACAAGGGGAACTGCAGAAGGGGAGAGATTGACAGATAAGCTGTTGCTGAACATGTTTTTCAACCAGGGCACCACCTTATTCAATTTGAAAAGACTGTAACGTTTCTGCTATGTTGCAAACTCCTAAAAATCAGTTGCCAACACAGAAACACGAAATATCTGATACCTAAAGTAAAACTTCATTACCGGACATGTGATATTTACATTTTCGCCTTCTGTTTGAAATTCTTTTAACACTATTAGTAAAACGCTTTTAAGAAATAGTACGTTCATTTAAATATAACTTTGGCTGACCTTTTACGTAATTTTCATTTTTTAATACTTTCGTAAATAATAGCTGCAAACACTAAAAATGCATTACACTTAGTTTCGGAAATTGCTTAACCTATATAGATACAAATTTGTATAAAAACTATAATGCTACATGTTATAAACTATTGCACAACATGATTTCATATATACCTTTTGTTTAAATAAATTAGGGCAGACCATGTTTTATATATCACTAGATCCTAAATTAAAAACTGATAATTTTTCATGCACTAAAATTAATAATTCGTTTGGTACTAAGAAACTATCTTCGAAATTAACAAAACTACGACAACCATATACAAATCCGTATTAATAAATAATTTGACCGCAAACTGAAACACATTAAAATTCCATGTCACAATAATATTACGCCTACACAATATTGGCAAAACAAATATGTGTGCACTTTGAAAACACACATAATGTAAATAATTTGAGCACTGTAAACACTAGTCAAAAGGATGACTTTGAATTTGTGTACCACATTTAAATACAAATTTCATGAAACAAGTACATACATTGACATAAATAGTCAAAGCTTAAATGTAATGTTTCAATTTCCGTATTTTGGCAAATTTAATGTAAAAGAATATTGTTTAATTGTGAATTACAAAACTTTGTCATCAATCTTATTACGTGGTTACGCAGAAAGATGTTTGGGAGAAACCCTCGCCTTCTGTTTAGTCTTGGATGAAGTTTTGGAGTAGCCAGAAACCTGTAAGCAACTCTGTTGGCTTGCTGCTGCATTTCTTGATTGTGCAATGTTTAAGTGGAAATAAAATCGTTTCCATATCAACTGAGATGGTTTTAATTTATGAAAAGATCCTGTAAAATCAAATGTTTTAGGGAATGCCGAAGAAAGCTCACAACGCAATGGACTTCAGCCAGCATATAAGATAAGTTCAACTTCACCTACAGTGGAATGACTTATTTATAGACTGTGAACTAATAAAAAATTTCCGTGATTCAGGAAAATGTTAGGGCTCAGTTTAAGTCATTCCGAAAAGAGGTGATGGACGTTAGAAGTGGTGCCTTGTGACCAGGACTTTAAAGAGTATTCACGAATGTAAAACGTTAGAAGTGGTGATGTGACCAAAGGATTTTAAACAGTATTCACTAATGTAAAATGTGTTTCAGGATAAGAAGGAAAATGTATATGATGGATGTGCAGTAAAACCATCATAAAAGTGCAGAATTCGACTACAATACTGTCCACACCTACGATGTCAAAAATTTAATGGAGGAAGATGGCAGTAAGTTGAACTACTAGATTCCTGTATCGCCGCATCCTTGTGACCAGCTAAGTACTTTTGTAGTAACTTTTGTAGTGACTATTTGTGTGATAGGGGTTTTATGTGGAGTGTAAAGTTATTTTAAAATGGATACAGTAAGAAAGAAGGGAGATGATACTCAAGTTTCGGACTTTGACAGTGGGGTAGAAGGTTCTGGTATTGCGAGTTCTACACCGATTGCAAGAAAGCAGCAGGTCCCATTTTCTAGTGATTTACAAGAGACTGGACAACAGATTAGTAATATGGCAGCAAACGCGGAAATAGAAAGAAAATCAATCTTGGAACTTTTATTACAAATGAAAACCATGAACTCCAAACTTTCATTACAAATGGAAACTATGAAAACCGAACTTTCATTAGATATAAAAACCATGAAAACCGAACTATCTGACATAAAATCTCAAACAAATGACGCAATATCAAACCTAGAACATAGAATTTGCCAAACAGTGACTGATTTAAAACAATACATTGGAAGTCTAGAGACAAAGTTTAGTACTAGATTCAGTAGTGTAGAAAAAACTGTTTTGGTAGCTGCTACTTCAGAAGATTCACAGACGAGTGACAGTATTGAAAAAATAGATGACAGTTCGAGTTATGTAAATTCTCAGAGCCAGGATACTAAGTCAGAGTTAACTGGAGAGATTCGCGATTTTGAACAATGTAATAGCAAACTTAATTATTCTGATTTGAAAGTAGAAACTGAAAGTAACTGTGTTATAGATAACCCTGAGCAAGAACTCGAAAGTAAATGTACAGTCACAGAATTACCACAGTGTGTAGACGAAATTCAAGAAGTCTTACATACAGAAACTTTGAGTATTCCTAGATGTAATAGTGTAAGTTGTTTACCTGGTAGGCCTAAAAAGAAATTTCGTCCTATTTATTTTATGCCACAGGACAATGATTGTTTTTCATCTGATTTGAATGACACTTCAGTAATTATGTTGCTTAAGGAAAGTCTAAGGTGTAAAGTACGTTCTTGGGCAAACCAGACCCAACTGTTTGCATTTAATTTTGGACCTAGTAATAATGTACCATTACCTATTCTACCTGATGATAGACAAAATGAGATGCATCAGGCTATGTACTGATATAATACCTTAGGGGCATAATTACTCTTTATTTATGAAACTGCTGACACCAGTTCAGGTCCCCAGTCGTGTGCTGTGTACTTCTATTAATCATTTTCACAGTACAGAATAAATTCTATGCTTTAAGTTTTCCTTCAGTGTAAATATTTATTGATTATTTGACAAAACGTTTTAATTGCCACTGATAAATGAGAACAGCTGAGACATACCTTTTGATATATGCATTTTTGCTATATGCTTATTGAAACATAAAATATGTGAAGCCTAAACTTTATTACCAGTTGTAATTTTTGAGAAAATATGAACAAAAAATGTGTAGACGGATGTTAACCATCAGTTCAAAAGAACTTTATACCAAATAATAATACTGTACCTAATCTGATACTAGTTGGAGGTTTTCAACAAGAATATTTTTTACTTATGCCAGTGTATAGGCCAATGGACTTAAGTGCTAAGAAGTAAATATACTGAATTACAGTTTGAACCGAATAGTGAATTCATGTTTACAGTTAATACAGTTACAATGAATAACAAATGTTGAGAAGGATTTATGAATCAAAATACTATGTTAATTAAATACAATGTGAAATACAGGTAGATGATGGGGGTTTATTAAATGTGTCTGACAGGAATTTTGGAGACTTATGTTTATGAACCACTAGCTAATGTGGAAGTCTTTGTGTAGTCATCAAAAGATATGACAAGTTAGAAAAAATGTTAAGTGCTGTTCATGAGAAATTTATGTTAGGTTAAGAATTTTCAGTGAAAGTACTGAACAAATAGTTATTAAGTTACTGAAATGGAAGTGAAAAATGCTTCGTATATTGAAAAGAAAGAATTAATATGGCATAAAGAAAATGAATATGAAAATAATGAATACTTAAATGAAAAATGTTGATGTAGGATTAAGATTAGTGTATTCTCTGAACAGATGCTTTACTTGAAGTCTAAGATGTTAAAATTGCTTGAGACTGCTGAGGAATCTCAAAATGATAGTGTTAAGTGTACTGAAAATGTTAGCTCCAAACCCTGATATAAGTATTAAGTCATCTACTGAAATGTTAAAGAATTAAGTGAAAGTAAATATGAAACTATACCTTCTGTCAATGTCAACTTAAGTTGTGATTCTAGTAACATGAACATGAATTTTGAGGAAGTTTAAAAAATCTAGTAACTGAACCTGAAAACGAAGTAATGTTTTACTGTGTGTGTAGTCCATTTGTTAAGATCAGAGTAGAAGTTTATCTACATACATACATTGAGCCTCTTGAAGTTAATTGGAACCCTTAGCTGTATTCTTATAGTTTTGTTTATCCACGATCTATAAAGTTGATCGGTCTCAGATAGATTAATGCATTTAAATCCTACCTACAGAAAAGTTAATTAATGTCTTGTGAATGGTTTATCTTGCTCTTACTCTGAAACCTATAAGAAAGATATTTGCTCATAATTTTGATACCATTTATGAACATGGCACACAATAATTAATTTATTAACCTCATAGGCATAGTCAAAGGTATGTTGAAGTGGTTATTATTTGTTTATGGCTTGAAATGTTATTGTATATATGCAGAAGTTTACCACAGTTATGTGCTGTGATCTTTCTATTAATCACGTCCACAGTGCATTCCAATTCAAATTCTTTAATTCTTTTCACTCTTGTTAGTCATTCATTAGTATTTTTGTGTTGTTGGTTGAATTTTGTTGTACTTTGATGTGTCTAGAGGGACTTGCTAACAATTAGTACAAAAGTGACTATAAGCATGGGACGACACATAGACCACACAAGGGTTAACCAATGTAAAACTCAATTTTTATCCTTGAGCTTACAGCTTAATAGGAAAATATTTAATACTGGTTTAAGATGACCATATTATAGTGTATTGTACATATGACACAGTTTTGGCTGATGCAAGGTTTAATTTTCATTTTTATTCTTAAAGTTTACATGATGAAACTATTGATGTTTTACAAGTTACATACTTGGTATGTTTATCAAGTGTACTTGCACATACTCATGATATAAGGTCATACTTTTGTACAGAAATATGAAGGTTAATGAACCATTACAGACTACCTATTACTCTTTATTATTATTATCTCCAAACTTGTATAATTTTGTATTTTTCATGAGGAACACCTGTGTTTAGTTCATGACACACTTGTTGACTTGCTCATGCATGCAAGCTTTGTGTATCAATTTGTAGTTGATTACAGGGTGTTTAGCTTTGATATGGTACTGTATCTGAAAAATGATCAGATAGACTACCTATTACTCTTTATTATTATTATCTCCAAACTTGTATAATTTTGTATTTTTCATGAGGAACACCTGTGTTTAGTTCATGACACACTTGTTGACTTGCTCATGCATGCAAGCTTTGTGTATCAATTTGTAGTTGATTACAGGGTGTTTAGCTTTGATATGGTACTGTATCTGAAAAATGATCAGATAGACCATATGTCAATTTTGACTTTTGTGTAGTATGTAATTATGAGATTTTACACTGTTAACGTAGACATGTACAGACTTTCAGAACACTTAAGTTAGTTACTCATTTACATCCACTTCTACTGTATGATTGTCACTCATTTTCAAACACTACTGGACAACATTGAATGTTGATTTTGAGTTATTGGGGGGTAGTAACTGTTCACCATTCAACAAACATAGGGTACTCTGGACTGTGTTGTGTTTGATTGGGGCAGTTCGTTCAAAGAAGAACAAAAACTATGTATTGTTTTTTACTTCTGCGGAAATAGTCAAGTTGCCAGTTGCATCTTGTAACTCTTGGTAAGGTAGTTACCATTAATACAAACATTCCGTTTAGAAGATAGTCTATGAAAACTAAATGGTGTATCGTAATATCTTACGAACACTAAATTGTTAAACAAAATATAGGTAAATGCAACCAGAGTCTTTTTCTGCTTATGTAGCCGTTTGCGAGTCAGTTACCTGTCCTGGCTGTGGACGTAATTTAATGGCAGTGTATTTTTCCGCCCTCTCTTGATTACTGCCTTGAGAGTGGGTGTAGTTTGGCAGTTAAAAAAACTTTTTCATTTTACTTTAAATTTTTCCACAATGGGAAAAATTTGACACTTTGGTGGATCAGTTGAGAACTGACACTTATTACTTTAATTTCCATGCTTGATTTGAGCTATGAGATTAACCATTGCCACTGCTAACAACTCACAGGGGGGTTAGTTTTTGAATTTTTATTAATGCATATTTTTTTTAATAAGTAAAATATTATTTAATACTAAGATCTAATTTTTTTATACTCTTTACTACTACTCATTCTAATCTCTAACTGTATAAGAAATATTCAATACCTACAGTACTTGAAAAAGTTTCAAAACCACGAATACATTTTCTGTCTATATAACCATTTGAACTATACCATAATTTTGAATGATAATTGTCTGATGTGTTCACTGAGAGCTTGTTTCTATCCATTGTTTTACTATTTAATTATGTCATTCATTCCACTTAGTAAACTGACTATAAATTGTGAAGTTATTACAATGTACAACACCCTTTCTAGAGGAATTAGGAGCTTAGTTCTCACATAATGGCATTTACATACATGTACACATAGAAAAAAAGTTATTCAAACTAGTAAAATACTTTTTTATATGAATTAATACCAAACATAACTGTTTACAATATGAATATCAATGCTCTTTGGAAAGAAAAAAAGTTGTAAAAGCTTGCTATTTCATTATTCAAGCTAAAGTAAATTAGAGAGATTTCTCGTTAATTTTCAGTAACATTTAAGGGTTAATTTGAACCCATAATTTGATTTTTGTTTAAAATACCGTATAGAGAAAATTGATTACTCTTTTCAATAGCCTGATAACAGTATGCTTATTTATGTATGTAGTTAGGGAAAAATAGTATGTGGTTCTGAGAGAGATACAACCATGTTGTAGGAACCGTCTTGAATGCCTGTAACTACAGTCAGCTGAAGCTGCGAGCCACTACATCACCAACAGCAGTTTGCAGATACACCACTGTCGGCGCATCATGCAACATCAACAACCACCGGCATTCGCAAGACTACAATCAACATACAATTTTTTTATTTTAGCCTAAACTAATACAGACTCACTATGAACACTTAAATCAGAACATATTGAAACGATAGTACATAGTGAACCCTACATTACATTTCAGGTACACTATGTAGGGGGGTGTGTAACGTTTCTGCTATGTTGCAAACTCCTAAAAATCAGTTGCCAACATAGAAACACGAAATATCTGATACCTAAAGTAAAACTTCATTACCGGACATGTGATATTTACATTTTCGCCTTCTGTTTGAAATTCTTTTAACACTATTAGTAAAACGCTTTTAAGAAATAGTACGTTCATTTAAATATAACTTTGGCTGACCTTTTACGTAATTTTCATTTTTTAATACTTTCGTAAATAATAGCTGCAAACACTAAATATGCATTACACTTAGTTTCGGAAATTGCTGAACCTATATAGATACAAATTTGTATAAAAACAATAATGCTACATGTTATAAACTATTGCACAACATGATTTCATATATACCTTTTGTTTAAATAAATTAGGGCAGACCATGTTTTATATATCACTAGATCCTAAATTAAAAACTGATAATTTTTCATGCACTAAAATTAATAATTCGTTTGGTACTAAGAAACTATCTTCGAAATTAACAAAACTACGACAACCATATACAAATCCGTATTAATAAATAATTTGACCGCAAACTGAAACACATTAAAATTCCATGTCACAATAATATTACGCCTACACAATATTGGCAAAACAAATATGTGTGCACTTTGAAAACACACATAATGTAAATAATTTGAGCACTGTAAACACTAGTCAAAAGGATGACTTTGAATTTGTGTACCACATTTAAATACAAATTTCATGAAACAAGTACATACATTGACATAAATAGTCAAAGCTTAAATGTAATGTTGCAATTTCCGTATTTTGGCAAATTTAATGCAAAAGAATATTGTTTAATTGTGAATTACAAAACTTTGTCATCAATCTTATTACGTGGTTACGCAGAAAGATGTTTGGGAGAAACCATTGTTTGTTTAGTCTTGGATGAAGTTTTGGAGTGGCCAGAAACCTGTAAGCAGCTCTGTTGGCTTGCTGCTGCATTTCATGATTGTGCAATGTTTAAGTGGAAATAAAATCGTTTCCATATCAACTGAGATGGTTTTAATTTATGAAAAGATCCTGTAAAATCAAATGTTTTAGTGAATGCCGAAGAAAGCTCACAACGCAATGGACTTCAGCCAGCATATAAGATAAATTCAACTTCACCTACAGTGGAATGACTTATTTATAGACTGTGAACTAATAAAAAATTTCCGTGATTCAGGAAGATGTTAGGGCTCAGTTTAAGTCATTCCGAAAAGAGGTGATGGACGTTAGAAGACTCAGGTTTTAGCAGCCACAAATGGATACCATGCAAGACTCTACAGAGAGGCAATAGAAATTGTAAAACACCCCAATAATTTCAATAGGATGGAGGAGGGCGTGAAATTAAATGAAATCTGGATTCCGGTTTTGAAGAAGATATGTAACAGTCTTCCACCATGGGACGATATCAATGGACAACGGAAATCGGCAACGACGAATTGCGCGTGCATGTCAAACATCTGACATCACACCTCTGCGCGCGAACCCTCGTAAACGGAGTTTGGCTTCAGTCAGTAGTGAGCTAGGTTGTGTATCGGACATTGGAAGTGCTACGATCCCCCTTGAGAATGTCCTCCGCAGTCGGGGACGAAACGTTGGGTTCGACAATAAATGCACTAGACCACGGCATAATAGCCCGGAAATTTTTAGTAATTTTGACCATTCCGGCTGTGAAAGTTTACATTTTACAATGAGAGGTAGTTGTCCTCTGCCGCCTCTGTATTGGGCACACGTGGTTAACCCACGGCTACTTCCTTCGCCTTGAGGCCCCACCAACGTGTCGATGTGGTGTAGTGTTGACAGTGGCCCATCGTTTGATGGACTGTCCACTAATTTTAACTACCTCTCAGCAGATCGGCCACAGTGAAGATTTCCACAGAGTTGTGGACAGCTTCACTGCCCAAAGCTTAATGTTCATTCCCTGGTATGCTGATGTGGTCAGTGGTCCACAGGAACACCACAGAACAGCCCGATCGGCATAGAGAGTAGACAGTATCCTGGATCAACAGCACTAATGGCTGGCAAGAGAAACACTGGTCAATTGCTTGTAAGGCACTCAGGGAGTCAGTATAGATGACAAATGACCCCCTGGGCCACACTTTGAGGTGTTGCAGAGCCCTGAGAATGGTGACCAGCTCAGCGGAGAAAATGCTATTCTCACATGGCAGAGAATGCTGTTCCACATGGTCGTCATGAAGAAACGCATACCCAGCACGGCCATCTACTATGGTACCATCTGTGTAGATGGCTTCTGCAGCATGGAACGAGTTGAGGAGTTGCAGAAACTGGTGATGGAGATGTCTATGGGAAACTGAGTCCTTCGATGCACGGGACAGATCCAGACGGAGCTGCAAATGAGAAATAGACCAAACGTACACCACAGTGTACAATTGGGTCCAATGTCTGCAGTGCTGAAGGTGCAGCCAAATCATAAACTATGCAGCCATAATCTAGGCGCAACTGAATGAAGGCCTTATAAAGTTGCAGGAGCGTTGGGTGTGAGGCTCCCCAAACAGTGTGGCTGAGACAGCGCAGGATGTTGAGGTGTCGCCAGCACTTATGTTTCAGCTGGCGAAGGTGCAGCAACCAAGTGAGATGGTCATCAAACAACATGCCTAGGAATCTGTGTGTCTCTTCGACTTGTAGCAGGTCTCCAGCAAAATAAAGTTCAGGTACCGGTTGTACTGCTCGACGTCGACAGAAATGCATCAATTATATATATATTTGATGACGTTACAGAGTTGATTTAATGAAATAAAACGCAATTTGCAATAGTGTACTAGGTTTAGATGGAATACCAAAGTGCGGCGAATGAAAATTTGTGCCCGGCCAGGATTCGAACCCGGGATCTCCTACTATAGCCAGAAGCCCTTCGACCAGCAGGTTTCGGATCCCCTGTTGCACCTTCGGAATCCCCAGAAGGGGGCGTCCCGAAGGATCCCTTATAAGGGAGAGGTGCAGGAGGAAGCTGTTGCTTCTCTGGCTGGGGTTGGGGACTGGTGTCCCCGATGGTTGTGGGGAAGTTGCCCCCACAACAGGTGCTGCAGCGGTAAATGGAGGGTTGCCCCCACCTAATGAGGGGGCAGTGGCCTCTAGGGCCCACAGGAGGAGGCGACACCTTGTTCTAAGTTGTACCCGTGGTGCACGGGGACGATGTTACAACAGCAAAAGAGGTATGCATGTTTACCGGATGGAGCCACTCATATTTCTTTCTTGCCTTATTGTACGGTAGCTGGTCCAAGGTCTTGATTCCAATTATTTTCCATTCTTTGTGTAGAACTGTACAGTCCGGAGAGCACGGTGGATGTAGCTAGTTGCGTCTGGATGAGATGGACATCCACATTCCCTACACGTGGGGCTGGAAGTGCACCGGGAGGACATATGCCTGAACTTCCAGCACCTGAAGCATCCCATAGGGGGCAGGATGTACAGTTTGACGTCTCACCGGTAGATCATTACCTTGACATTCTCAGGCTGTGTATCACCTTCAAAGGCCAGGATGAATGCACCGGTGGCAACACGGTAATCTTTTGGTCCCCTATAAACACATCTGACAAAGTGAACACCCCTGCATTCCAGGTTGGTATGTAACTTCATTGGACTGTGACAATAAGACCTTGGACCATATTGACCATCCTTGTGAGGTGACACTGATGGGAATATCACCCAGCTTGTAACAGGCCAATAATGCCCTGGACTGGGCAGGGGACACCATCTGTATCAGAACAGCCCCACTTCTCATTTTTGAGAAAGACACCACCTCACCATACTTGTCTTTGAGATGGTCAACGAAGAACTGTGACTTGGTGGACAAGAAAGAGTCTCCATCAGTCTGGGAAAAACAAGGTATCACAGTGAGTATGGATCGGAATAGTTTAAAGCATTGCATTCTCCCCATGGCGTGGCATCAAAATCAGACTTTCCACGCTTAGAATTCATTCTTGTCCCATGAGCAGCTAGGGAACTAAGGGTCCACCTAGGCAGAGCCCCACTTGCCTGGGTAAGCCTTATTACAACTGAGGTGCAGCAGGTTCCTCAGAGTTTGCTCGCTAGTGACTGTTCAACCTCAACAGCCATGCATCTCCTCGGCATGTAGCACACCTTGAAATTGAGTGTTTTCTTATAGAGGTATGTACCATCCTCGTGACCTGGGCGATTAAGCCAAGATCCCCGGGCTCTGAAACATACAACGTTCCACCGTCACGCCTAACGATGGTCGTTGAAGCACACACAGAGCTTACTGTTGGCGCGACACAGCCCATGGCTCAGGACCCCGGGTTCGCCAAGCCTATACTCAGCAAATTAATGCTGAACCCCTGAGGGGAACTATCTTGATGACATTGTCCTTACTGGTGCCACCCCGAGGAACACATCTCCATCCTCTGCCTCTTGTTCCAGTGTTTATGGGTGGCAGGTTTAAAAGATTTGAATTTTTACAAGAATCCATTATTTATATTGGCCATGCCTTTTCTAAGGATGGGCTCCATCCTTTGGCTTCTCACACCTCTTCAATCCGACTATTGCCCCAGCCTGCAGATGTCACCCAACTACAGCCGTTTCTGGAAAAAAAAATGTATACTATCGCAAATTCATTCTGAATGCTGCCTCCATTGTCAAACTCCTTTTCACTTTGTGCCTTAAAGGGGCCCAATTCCTCTGGACTTCGCAAAGTAATTCTGCTTTCCAGGCTCTCAAACGCAGCCTTCAGGACCCAACATGTCTCATGGCTTATACACTAACCCTCCCGCTAATATTGGCCACCAATGCATTGAAATACGGGATTGGGGAGGTCCTGTCCCACCATCTGCCTTCTGGAGATAAACAGCCCATAGCTTTTCTTTCCAAGACTCTGTCTCTGGCCCAGATGAAATACTCCCAAGTTTAAAAAGAGGCAAAGTTCCAACCTTATCTCTATGGTATCTCTTTCATGCTCATCGCGGATCATAAACCGCTTCAAAGCCTATATTCCCCATCCATGCCTTGCCAACAATAGTCACGCATTGGCTTCAGTGATGGGCCCTCTTTCTGACTAGATTTCGATTCCAATCTTTTTCCGGACTACACACAAACATGCCAATGCAGATGCAGTCTCCCGCTTTCTGGTCAGCCCAGACCACACCTTTGATACTTCTGACTCCTTCATTTTCCAAATTGATGAAGATATTGAGTTGGCCTTACAATCTCTTCCTGTCACTGCCAGCCACGTTGCCGACGCTACCACCGTCGACCCTATTCTCTATCAGGTACGACAATACGTCTTGAGAGGATGGTCTATGACTGCCCCACCCAGAGGACTACCGGAGCTCCAATATTTCTTCTCTGTTCGCAGAAAACATATCCTGCATCTTCTTCACCAGGGCCATTGTGGGATCTTTCAGCTTGGAATGGGGCCAGACATAGAATGTCTGGTCAGGGGCTACCGACAATGTGCCACAAACCAAGCTAAACTTTCCAGCTATAGCTTACGGTGACCCTACCCTGGGAATGGGTCCATGTAGATTTTGCAGGACAATGGGTCATCGTAATCAATGCCTTCTTTCATTTTCCCTACATCGCACCACAGAATCCACCATCTCTGCACTAACTAAGATCTTTGCCATTGAAGGTCTCCCTGTAATGTTGGTGTCTGACAATGAATTTCAAATCAGGAGTAATGAATTTTTGGCATTGTGTCAACACAATGGCATCCATCACATGCTCACCACACCATTAAACCCTTAGTCCAACGAAGAGGCCGAGATATTGGTGTGTAGCTTCAAGCAACAAATGACTAAGTATGCTGAAGTCTTTACCGCCGATGAAGCTTTGACCTTATTCCTCTCAACGTACTGTGCCACACCCACTGGCAATAAAAGCCCGACTGAGCTGCTGCATGGCTCCCAACAATGCTGCATCTTGAATCTCCTGCTCCCTGTACCCCGCCCCATTTTCCGTCCAGACCTACCAAATTCCAGCCAGGTGACCCTGTCTGAGTGTGTGCTTTAGGTCTGGAATAACAATGGGTAATGGGGATCATACTGCATCACCAAGGGCAGATGCTGTACATTGACTGGCGGGCTGCACAACAGGCAGCAGCCTACAGCACCTGCCAGTGCCTCAACCACACCAACAACAGAGATAAACAGTATATGGTTGCCTAAGCCAAGGCACAACTTCCAAAGACGGCGTGTAAACCAGAGGTACAGCTCCTATCGATATCTACACCAAACTACTTCGTGCAGGGGGCGCCCTACCTCCAAATATCCTTACGTCACGTCATGATTGGCCGTTGTGGCACAAGCACACAGCCGCAACATGAAAGATAAGCCGGTGCAGCGACCACCATCGCCACCGCCAAATTGTTTGCCACTTTGGACGGAGTTCAGACCAACGGATACTAGAGTGTTACCTTTGATCCTCTGTCAGAAATCCAATGGACATGTAATTTGGACTCTGTTGTAAATTCTATATTGGACTGTGAATTGTGCACTTAGACTTGTGTAGTGTGGAGCCTCGGCCCCATCACTGTGATGCTCTGTAAAATAGTGTTACTGGTGAACATAAATGGTCAGTCACTACAGTACAGAAGAGAATGGAAACTTAAAAAGATATAGGAAATAGATAGAATAAACAGAGAAATAAGAAGGAAAGAGGAAAGTGGGTGTAACTTTTTTTTTGGGAGGGTTGAGAGGGAAGGACAGGTAATAATAAAAAAAAAAAAACAAAGAAAACAAAAGGGTTGGGCAAAATTATCCATTAGCAATTACAGAAAAAAGGACATGTCATGGAGTCAGCGATACTATCTAGGATGTAACAATGAAATATTACACCCATATATGGTGAAAAATATTTCTTTTATCAATACCTGCTAAGGTATGGTTGATAGAGGAAGAAAACGAGCCTGATTTACCAAGAAAATCTATGGTGTTAGGAATCATCCATGTGAAACCTGTAGATGTCTTTTTGATTCACATAATGACTTCTCTAAAATATCACAAGAGTAACGGTTGTCTGTCCTCTCTGGGGCACACCACCTTGACGAAGCACTGTCCGTGCGGGTGGAGAGGCTTGAACATCCGTGGGAAGCTGAGGGCTATTCTGAAGGTAGAGAACCTACTGCCGGAAAGACCTAAGCTGATGGATGAGACTAAGAGTGTCCCACAACGTCCCGTCTTCCTTATCCTCTCCCAGTCCTGTCCCATTTCCCTTCCCAACCCAAGGTATGATGCGATCCGTGCTGAGGGGTGCGTGGCACATGGGTGGATGTGTCTCGAATGGAGCCTCAGGGATACCGGGTGACCTTGAGTCAGTAGACTTGCACCGCATGGGGTTATCGTGGTGTGGACGATATAAATCCCCAAATCTTGTGGGACTAAGATGAACACGGAGAAAAAATTTATTTTAAACAAATCTGAGGGGCAATCTGAGACCTCAGATACTCAGACATCGGGATCAGGACCGATGGAGTGCACTCCTACATCTCAGTAAGGGTCTAGACCTGAGCAAGAAGTGGGAACTGTAACAGAGAAGTTGGACCAGATTAGGATTAAGGCCTTGTCTGGGGCTCAGAGGAGGAAAATTCCCAAGGAACAGAAGCAAAAGGAAGGAAAATAATGGCTTCCTAAACATAAGTGGAGGGAATCAAAAGGGCTTGAGCCAAAGACCCCCAAAAAGAAACTGCCTCAGGTTGAAGGGGATAACAGACCCCCTCGACATCAAAGACAGGTGGCAAGAGGGTTAGGGAGGAATCTAAGACTCCCTCCTCTGTGGACAAGCGTGATCCTTAAAGGCTGAGGCAGGAAATAGGGAAACAGATCTATAGTACTGCAGTCTCGGTCTATAGAGTGGCGATTGTCCAAGAAGGATACACACTGGTGAGTATCACCTCGCAGCAGGAGGAGCTCGTGCAGATGGCCCTCTTTGAAGAGATTGGGGGGACGCTGGTCCAGGACCCAAATTCAGGAGGGTCTATCTAGATCGCGGTGCCCTCATTTTTGTCTGTGAGGGGGAGCACTCAGCAGAATGGCTAAGTACAAGGTGCCCATGATATCCCCGTGGGAGGATGCGAAGCTCCTGGTCAAGACTGCAGCCGAACTCCTGAAGACCACAAAGGTATCAATATGGGTACCGAAGATCCTTAAGGATGTCCCTCCAAAGACTCTGTTCAAGAAAATAAGGGTCCAGAACCCAAAAGTCTCGACAGAGGATTGGAGGGTAATTAACCAAAAGGTCGTTCTGGAAGGACAAACCCTGGTGGTGGAGGTCGGAGAGAAGTCCCTGAAGGCATTGCAAGAGCAAGGCCTGAAACTCTTTTTAGGGTTCTCGCAGGTCACCGTCAGGGTAATCAAAGACCTTAAAGGCAATAATGGCAGCAAGATGGGGAGTGGAAGTGCTGCAGATGAACCTGCAGCACAGTAAAGGGGCCACTGCTGCCCTGAGCCGTCACCTGGGGAGACAGGAGGTGGACGTGGCCCTGATACAAGAACCCTATTTATACAAAGGGGTGTATGGGGCCTCGGTGGTACCGGAGGTAAGCTGATTTATGCCAGAAATCTAAAAAACTCCAGAACATGCATTTATGTTAGAAATGGAATACCTTACATACCAATGATGGATTTTTGTTCCAGGGACCTGGTGACCATCAAGATGCAGCAACGTGAGGAAATTGTTTTGGCCTCAGCATACCTTCCTTATGAAGATAGCTCTCCTCCTTTGGAAGTGAGGAAACTGACGGAAGCCTGTCATCAGCAAGGTGATGAACTGGTGGTGGGATGTGATGCCAATGCCCACAATGTATCATGGGGCAGTAAGGACACCAACAGTAGAGGTGAGCACCTTCTGAATTTCTCCTATCTAACAACTTGGAGATCCTGAATAGGGGTGATGAACCTACATTCAGGAATAGTAGAAGGGAAGAAGTAATTCACATAACTTTTGGTTCCATGATGATGGGAAGTTATGTCAAACAGTGGCATGTGGTCCTGGAGCCATCCTCATCAGATCACATGTATATTAAATTCAAGGTTGAAATGGGAACCAGACAGATCATGGCCTAGAGGAACTCCAGGAAAACGGACTGGGAGACATATAGGAAAGACCTTGACTTCAGCCTATCGGAAATTAAAACTTCGATAAGGAATCCAGCAGAGTTTGAGGAAGTAGCAGAGGCTATAACCTCTGCTATAGTGACCTCATACCAGGTCAGCTGCTCAATCACCAAGAAGTGCACAAATAGGAGTGTGCCTTGGTGCAATAATAACCTGGAAATGCAAAGGTACGAAGACTGTTTAACCTTGTGAGGCGCAAAGGACAATGGGCAAAGTATCGTGAGGACCTTGTCAATTACAACCTTGCCATCAGACGGGCAAAGGAGGCATCCTGGAAGGTATTCTGTGAGAAAGTGGAGGGCACAGCTGCTCAAGCGAGACTTCATAAAATCCTCACTAGGGTACTAACTAATCCAGGAGGAACATTGAGGAAGGAGGATGGGGAGTATACAAAGACAACACATGAAATGCTGGAACTGCTCCTCAAGACTCACTTTCCTCAATATACTCTGGGGGATAACTCAGACCAGAATGCGATTCCTGAGAGACAACGGTTCTCAGGTATTCGCAAAGAGGACTGGGATTTGGCCAAGGAGTGTGTCGATCTCAGTAAGGTCCGATGGGCAGTGGAAACATTTCAACCGTTCAAGTCACCTGGCCCCGATGGAATCTTTCCAGCTCTCCTGCAACAAGCGGGAGAAAATCTTATTAGATTCCTATGCAGGTTATTCAGGGTTAGCCTAGCAGCAGGAATCATTCCCAATGCCTTGAGGGCAGTGAAGGTTGTCTTCATTCCTAAACCAGGGAGAATTGATCATACGAAGGCCAAGGATATGAGACCAATCAGCCTGCCCTCCTTCATTCTTATGACATTGGAAAAGCTGGTTAATGTGCATGTTGGAGAAAGGAGGTTAAGTAGGGCTCCTCTACATTCAAACCAACATGCATATCGGCCAGGTAAATCATGTGAGACAGCTCTCCACCAACTCGTTGGGAAGGTGGAGAAAGCACTACACTTTCAGGAAATAGCCCTCTGTATCTTCCTGGACATCGAGGGGGCTTTTAGCAACACGACCTTCAATTCCATGGTTAGGGCAGCAGAGGTGCATGACCTAGGGACCACTATACTGTATGTAGGTGGACTAGGGCCATGCTCAGTGGAAGAAAGGTAGAAGCTACCATGATGAATGAAAAAATGGTAATCAACACCACTAGGGGTTGCCCGCAAGGAGTTCTTTCCCCTTTATTGTGGAATCTAGTGGTGAATGATCTCATTGGAGAATTAAAGTCTAGGCAGTACTTTTGCCAAGGATACGCAGATGATCTTGTCATAGTAATACTTGGCAAATTAACTGACACAGTAAAGAATATGGCACAAGGTGCGTTGGACATTGTGCAAGACTGGTGCAGAAAACAAGATCTGGGGGTTAGTCCTAAGAAGACTGTTGTTGTACCATTCACAAAAAAGCACATCCAAACATTCAAGGGAATCTAAAGCTTTTCAATGAAGCACTACCTGTGAAGGGGACAGTGAAATATCTAGGGGTTACTCTAGATGAGAAACTGACACAGACCCCTCACATCAGGAATATTTGCTCCAAGGCAAAAGGTACTCTTGTGAGTACCAGGAGAGCTTGTAGCAAAAATTGGGGCCTGAGCCCCAAGGGTATGCACTGGATATACACCACAGTGATTAGACCCAGGATCACCTATGGGGCGGTTGTGAGGTGGAAGAAGGTAGAACAGCAGGTTGCTGCTAAGGAGCTTGGTAAGGTGCAGAGATTAGCCTGCTTAGCCATAACAGGCGGAATTAGCAGCACACCAACTGCTGGGATGGAAACCATGCTGGATATGCCTCCATTACACCTTTGGGTCAAGATAGAGGCAGCGACTGGTGCATACAGACACAAATCTGGCAACAACTAGAACTCTTTGGGATATCCAGAATCACACACTAAAATAGTGAGTGAAATAAATATAGGAAAGGTTTGGGAAATGCCAGCCAATTATATTATAACCCCATGCTGCTTCAACAAGACTTTCAATATAACAATTGGAAGTAGGGAGCAATGGGAGAAAATAGTTCGACACTGTACGGGGGATATTATCTGGTTCACTGACGGGTCAAAATCGGACCAAGGCGTTGGGGCTGGTGTACACGGGGTGCAGCCAAGACTGGAGGGCGTCATCTCTGTAGGGAAACTGGCCTCAGTATTCCAGGCCGAAAACACTGCCATCAGGGCATGTGTGGAGGAGAATTTGCATAGGTGCCACAAAGATCGTAGCATCAATATCTATTCAGACAGCCAGGCAGCCCTGAGATCACTGGCAGCTCCTGCAACAAGGTCTAAAATTGTTGCAGAATGTCACAGGGTTCTGGTGGAGCTAGGGGAAAGCAATAGAGTAAACCTATTGTGGGTCCCTGGCCACTTGGGGATCAGTGGCAACGAACATGCCGACAGATTAGCCAGGATGGGGGCAGAGACACCATTTATTGGACCGGAGCCTGTCCTGATAATCACCAAGGCAATGATCAAATTGGAGCTACGTAACTGGCTCAGAAGACAGCACGTAGAATATTGGACCAAAGTCTATCAACAAAAACATGGCAAGGTAATGATGCCAAAGCTATGTTTTAAAAGAAGCTCTGCAATCATGAGCCTGAACAGGAGAGACATTTGACTCATGGTTGGATTGCTGACAGGTCATGGGAATTTCAAAAAACACCTACATACAATGGGAATAACAGAAGAGGACCCTAAATGTAGGATCTGTGATGACGGTGATGAAACTGCATCACATCTAATCTTCAAATGCATTGCATTGGAGAGTAAAAGGCACAGAACATTTGGGACAACCAGACCCGAAGAAATTGTGTCTAATAAAGAACTAGTAAAGGGACTCCTTGCACTGTTGAAGGGCATTGGTTGGCTTTACTAGATATACAGGGAGCGATATCGCACAGTAAACGTAGTTTCGGTGCGGGCAGTGGTGGGTTGGACCAAGACTGTTTTGCGTAGAGTTTCCCGGCGTATAAATTGTTGATATTCATGTCGGGTTTCCAGCCGGATCATCGAGTCATCTTGACACAATATTTCAACGGACCACCTGGCCGCCATCTTCAGGTGCTGAGTCTCGTAGGAAACTGAAGTCTTGCCGTGCCCGGCGGCCTTATATACGCCGTGAAGTACTAACGGCGCGTGCGCCAGAGAGTCGTGACTGCATCCTCTGCCACAAGCAGCCGGTGCAGCGCCTCAGTGGAGAAAACTGACAGGAACGATGTATCGCTTACATGCGCTAGTTGTCACAGGTGGAGAAAAGAGCACGCTGTTTTTTAAAATTAGACAAAACTGGATTCCACATGTTGCTAAGAGGGAACCCCTTGTCTCTATTTATTAAATTGTCTGCCAACCTAATCTCAATAGATTCCTTTAAAACACATTCCCATTCCTTCGGTTAAACAATGCTCCGCTACTGCAGACCTGTCAGGTTGTAACAAACGTGTATGTCTGTGGTTCTCGGTGCATCGATCACTGACGGTGCGAATCGTTTGTCCTATATATACTTTCCCACAGTGGCAAGGAATCTTATAAACACCAGGTTTTCTCAGCCCCAAACCAACGCACAGGCGTCCTGAAAACTTTAGTTCGAAGAGCTTATGCCATATCGGATGCAGATACCTTAACACAGGAACTAGAACATCTGAAGTTGGTGTTTAAGGAGACGGGTACACAGAGAGACAGATCCGTCATGCCATGCAGATTGGGCCGTCGCCAGAACCAGAAGAGGATCAATGCACATCAGTTGCCTTCCTTCCGTACGCTGGAAATGTGTCACCAAAAATTGGAAGGATTTTAAAAAAGTTTAATATAAAAAGTGTGTTTCGACCACCTGCCAAGACTAGGGCTCTTCTTGGCTCAGTTAAAGACGATTTGGGGCTGAGAAAACCTGGTGTTTATAAGATTCCTTGCCACTGTGGGAAAGTATATATAGGACAAACGATTCGCACCGTCAGTGATCGATGCACCGAGCACCACAGACATACACGTTTGTTACAACCTGACAGGTCTGCAGTAGCGGAGCATTGTTTAACCGAAGGACACAGAATTAAGTATGACGAAACACATGTACTTCCTTCTGCGTCTCGTTACTGGCAATGCGTTTTAAAGGAATCTATTGAGATTAGGTTGGCAGACAATTTAATAAATAGAGACAAGGGGTTCCCTCTTAGCAACATGTGGAATCCAGTTTTGTCTAATTTTAAAAAACAGCTTGCTCTTTTCTCCACCTGTGACAACTAGCGCATGTAAGCGATACATCGTTCCTGTCAGTTTTCTCCACTGAGGCGCTGCACCGGCTGCTTGCGGCAGAGGATGCAGTCACGACTCTCTGGCGCACGCGCCGTTAGTACTTCGCGGCGTATATAAGGCCGCCGGGCATGGCAAGACTTCAGTTTCCTACGAGACTCAACACCTGAAGATGGCGGCCAGGTGGTCCGTTGAAATATTGTGTCAAGATAACTCGATGATCCGGCTGGAAACCCGACATGAATATCAAGACTGTTTTGGCTTCCCTGGAAAAAACCAATCAAATCAATGGTTTTCTGTAAAACCAGGAATGTTCCTATTGCTCCCTGTCACTGGAGTTTACGCGGTATGTGTCACCAGTACAAAAGGCAAACATGAAATAAGAACATTTTAAAGTTTGGGGCACATGTACCGAGTGATCAAAAAATCAGTATAAATTTGAAAACTTAATAAATCATGGAATAATGTAGATAGAGACGTAAAAATTGACACACATGCTTGGAATGACATAGGGTTTTATTAGAACCAAAAACAAAAACAAAACAAAAATATTCGACAGATGGCACTTCATCTGATCAGAAAAGCAATTATTAGCATAACAAGTTAAGACAAAGCAAAGATGATGTTCTTTACAGGAAATGCTAAATATGTTCACCATCATTCCTCAACAATAGCTGTAGTCGAGGAATAATGTTGTGAGCAGTACTGTAAAGCATGTCTGGAGTTATGGTGAGGCATTGGCGTCAGATGTTGTCTTTCAGCACCCCTAGATATGTCGGTCGATCACGATACACTTGCGACCTCAGATAACTCCAAAGCCAATAATCGCATGGACTGAGGTTTGGGGACCTGGGAGGCCAAGCATGATGAAAGTGGCAGCTGAGCACACGATCATCACCAAATGACGTGTGCAAGAGATCTTTCATGCGTCTTGCAGTATGGGGTGGAGCACCATCCTGCATAAAAATCGTACGTTCCAGCAGGTGTTTATCAGCCAGGCTGGGGATGATGTGATTCTGTAACATATCGGCGTACCTCTCATCTGTCACGGTAGCAGTTACAAAACCAGAATCACACAGTTCTTCAAAGAAAAAAGGCCCAATAACGGTAGATGTGGTAAATCCAACCCATGCTGTAACTTTCTCGTCGTGCAATGGAGTTTCCACGATAGTTTTAGGGTTTTCGGTAGTCCAAATTCTGCAGTTGTGGGCGTTGACAGACCCTCGGAGTGTGAAATGAGCTTTGTCAGTCCACAACACGTTACTCAACCAATCATCTTCCGCTATCTTTTGAAACGCCCACACCGCAAATGCTCTCCGCTTCACTAAATCGCCAGGTAACAGTTTATGATGCCAATGGATTTTGTAAGGATAGCATTGGAGGGTACACCTAAGTGCCAACCAAACAGTAGTGTATGGAATGCCGGTGTGGCATGCGACTGCATGAGCGCCGACTTCCCCGTGCATAGACAAACCCTCTACAGTCTCCATTTCTTCCTGAACTGTCTCAGCAGCATTATGCCTTGTGCTTGGTTGGCCTCTACGGGGTCTATCGTCTAAACAACCTGTGGCTTCGAACTTTGAAATCATTCTCGCCACAGCTGCATTTATCAACGGACCTTTATCGGTTCGAATCCCCTTCCTATGGCGATAGGATCTTAACGCTGAACTAGCACATTCCCCATTCTGTTAATACAGCTACACTAAAGGCACCTTTTCAAGTAATGTAAACATGCTGCGACTGCTGGTGCATCTGATTCTCTCCCTCTCTCTCTCTCTCATTACAGCTCCTTTTATACATGATTTTCATGCGCAGTCACCGATGTTTTGCTGTCCAGCACCATATGTCCGTCATTTTTTGAACCTTTTATTTTTGTTCTAATAAAAACCCCGTGTCATTCCAAGCATGTGTGTAAACTTTTAACACTCTACTCTCTTTTTGATCACCCAGTAATTTGTGCCAAATTTTATAATCATACTAGCTTGAACCCGTGGCTCCGCTCATGTGTTGGTTGATTATGATAAATAAGCTATCTTTCAGTAGTGTGCTATGAGACTGGTTTTGAAGAATGAAATGAAATACAATACCTTCTTTAGAAAAAAAAAAAAAACATTTTTAATCAACATTCAAATAAAAAAATAAAATTATGTGAAGTGCTTAAAGATTTACAATAAATGCATACATTATTCCTTATAGCCTGTGTTGCAATATCTCAACACGTATGATGAGAGTAATATCCAAATTCATTTTAGGGCATTCTGGTAAACTACGTTATTTGTAGTATTGTCCTTGATGTAATGCGCAAAACGTCAAATCGATTTTTTTTAAAGAGATGTATTAAAATAATTTTTTTTACTGCTTTATTTATTTATTCTTATATTACCTTATTTGTATGCTTATCTTAACTGAGAAAGAGCTGAAGACATTGTAGCACGCATAGACCAAAGATATGGTCTGTGGCATCACGTTTCGCTGTATGTAACCTCCTTGCTATAGAGTTGCAAACATCATTGCTGGTCTTCAGTCTGAATTTTTTTATAATTTGACGACTTTCAACCACCATATCTTCCACGCCCTTATAGTTATCAGCATGGAACTGCTACAGTGTACAACGGGAGACTTCGGACAGCAATTACACACAGACCATTCATTTGCATTCTGTAGTTTTAGCTGCAGAGCGAAACATTAACACACACACACACAGAATTTTATATACAGCGATAAATTTCCATCCCAATACACTCCACCCTTTAATCATTATCAACCCTCAAGCAACAATGCAACCAATAAAACTATTTTCAAAGAATAAATGTAATTTTCAAATAGTAATTATTGTTCCGCATTTTGCATTATATTATTCAAATTACTAAATATCTATCAGATTGCTAAAAAGCTCTGCCTAAAACCTTCCTCAGGTATAATTATTAACTGTCCAAATATTTAAGTCTCTGCGTCTTGTCGTTCGGACGTGATAAGTGGTCTCCGAACAGACATTCACCATAAAACCATGCCCAAAGCCTTCCTCAGGTAGACTTTAGTAACTATACAAATTTTTAGTTCTTTATGTCTTGTGTTTCAGACGTGATAACCGTACACCGAACAGACATTCACATTTATAGATATAGAGTATTGTACAATTACAACTTTTACATATAACAGATTGGTTGCTTAAATACACAGTAGTGCTGAATTGTGAAGCTAAAATATTGCCATCCAAAGTAGAAGACAAAGTGAATTTGGATTCATTTTCTAAAAGTTTTTTCAAAAATACATTGCTCAAACAATTAGGAAATAAGGTGAGATATCATCACATACCTGCCAACCTCCAAAATGTAAAAATCAGGAGATGCAGTTTAGAAAATCGGGAGATTCCTCAAAAAATCAGGAGATACGTTCTATCAAAAACTGCAGTGCACTTTACTATAAGCCTTAAGATAACTGATTTTAGTCTTTTCCTATGATCTCATAACGCTACATAATGGCTACAAAAAAAAACTTGCGTTAACCCAGTTGTTGATTAAATCCTTATATTTTGTAGCCAGTCAACGTTAAGTGATTGATTTTTTAGATCAAAACAAAAGAAGTTCACATCTGTATATTTGTGCTATACTGCTACCTGGGAACATGTTATGGAACAAATGACCCATAGTCGTATTTAATTGGTAAGCCGTACTCTATAATAAACAATGTAAATAAGCTCTCTGCTTGTATCGCATGATCACTTTCACTTTTTTCAGCAATTTCAGTCTTTTATTGTTACTCTGCACTATTTCGGTAAATTGCTTTTTCCACCACGTGATGTGGAAATATCACATCGACAAAGAGTACAAAATAGAAAAAATGTTCCGAAAACTGCTAAAAAATTTATTATGTTTCTTGCCATACTGGTACACCTGCCACCGAATTGAAATCCCATAATCACGTAAAATATCTGTTTACACGAAAGTTGCCGGTTTTCTGCAATTCGCGTATGAAACTGATGCCCCTAACTATCCAATCAAAAGGTTACCAGCGATTAAAAAAACCACTGAAGTGATTTCACTTACGTATACTGACGAAACATCACATTCAAAAACAGCACAACAGAGAAACAATACATGTGTATTTGCAAATACGTGCAAAGAGCATTATATAAGTCAAGTGCAACTCCTAATTTCTATGAATTTCGATACGTATTTATTTCTAACTGATAAACGAACAAAGAACTTTTGACCATTGGCAGAAAATCGAATCTTGGGTTTCAGGACGAAAGCTAAAAAATCGGGAGAAATAATGGCAAAATCAGGAGGCGGGAGAAAAAGCGAAAAAGCAGGAGACTCCCGCCTAAATCGGGAGAGTTGGCAGGTATGTCATTACAATAAACATATGGTTACATATTTTATTCAGATATTGGTTACATTGTAATTTGATTATGAGACAGTACAATATTTAGCTTACAGTGAGGCACCACAAGGCTACCATAATAATGAAAAAGTCATTATCTTTGCCCTCTAATGTGGTGTGAGATTACCTCCGACAGCCAGTACAGTTGCACTTCTGTGTGACATGGGCAGTATGAGGTTATCAATCAGCTCTTGAGGGATGTTTGGCCATTCTTACTTGAGCACAATATCCAGTTCTGAAATCATTGCAGGAGTTGCTGGTCTGGATACAATGCATCTGCCAAGTGCATCTCAGACATGCTCAATCAGGTATAATACCTGTGGGCACCCTGCTCCCTCTCCAGGAGTTGTGTTTTGTTAAACTGCAGTACTTTTGTGTGTGTACTGCCTGGACGCTTAACTGTGTTGGAGTCATTTTAAGTAAAGAATGTTTTCATTTATTTGTTTTTAATGGTTTTTGATGTTTAATTTCATGGGAAAAACAAACAAAAAATCATGTATATAGTAAATGTGGAGTTTGGAGGCGGTCAGGTGGTGTGCCGTGGCCTGCAGCGGCTGCCCTGGCCACTTCATTCATTCAATTCCCTCAGGGTCAAGCATACTGTCCACCAGTGCAGCTCTGTGGACATGACTTATCATCCACCAGAAGGAACCCATCTCCTATGGCACCAGCGTAAGGCACAACAAAAGGTCACAGTATCTTATCTCTATACTTCTGACCACTCAAAGCCCCACTCTGAACGACATACAGGTCCTTACATTGCCAATACTGACTGCTATCCACACCATTCATCCCCCACCATGATACGGTGATGTTTCCAGCAGGCTTGTTTAGAGTTCAACGTTCTCTCCAGACGACAGAATGACAATTGTCAGACGGAACACAAAATCTTGTCTCGTTCGTAAACAGAACCCAGCACCATTTGTTATGACTACAAACCTGATGTTCCTCCGCTCAGATTCTGCAGCTAAACGGTGTCATGGTTTTAATGGGGCACACCATAGGCCTCGGTGCACAGGAGGACACATTCCTAAAGGTGATTTTGGACTGTTTGTGGGAGGCTGCATTGCAGTCAGCCTCCTGTCTCGACGGGCTGTTAACCGGCGATAATGGTCCTTTTGCTGAGGTTACCCATTAACGATCTCAATCTTGTCTTCTTTTAACTGTTCCCGTTCCCTGAAATTGCATCCAGACCTGGAAATTACACTCTGAGACATTCCAATAGCTGCAGCCAACTCTCTCTGTGTCTGTCCTGCTTCCAACCTTCCTGTTGCTCTCGATGCAATACTTTCAGGTTAGTCACATTGTTACACTACCTGCTTACTACACTATCCGAATTCAACTGCTTGTGTGATTTGGTTGAGTAAACACAAATGAACACTAACCCTCTCTGCAGCAACGTTCTGTTATTACCACTATCTTGGTTGGTGTAATGTTGTTGTCTCCACACCGTAAAAACTGTCAGAAAGATGTAAAACCATTTTAGTTCATTCTGCCAATGACAGTACTTCAGAACCTGGATATATAAACTGATCCCCTAATTGTTTTGATCAGTGTAGTTGAAACATTAGATTTTCTTGTAATTAGAAGTAGTTTAATCAATTGAAACAGTATACTGAGATTCATGACTTGGATACCATACTCCTCAGGTAAGAAAGATATATTCAGGTGAAATTTTTAGTAAAGTGGTTTGTGTGATGTCACACAAGTCTGAATTGCGCACAACATACTTTCACCACATGCCACCATGCAAGCATGGTGTGGCGTTCTTAAGATGTCAGCCATGGGCACCCTCTGCTGCAACCCCGTTCGTGGTCATGACTGAACTGTATCACCCTCTTGGCAATAGGACAGACACTAGATCAGACTCGTCTGTAGGCAGGCTTCTAACTAATGTATCAGCATTCCACTAGTCTGCAGCTATCAAAGTATTGTAATATTTTTACAAAATATATATACAGTAGAACCTCGTTTTTAAACTTTTCAAGGGACTTCAGTAAAATGGTGTAAAATGCAGGAAATAATGTTTTAAATGGTAAAATATGCTTACTGGATCAGCCTTGCATTTTCAAAGTTTGTGATATATGTGAACATAATAGGCATCTAAATACTCGCCAGGAAGTTTATTATACAATAAAGGTTACCCAAATTTTTACTATTTTAAGTGCCAGGCAGAACTGGTAATTTTATGGGAAGTAGAAAATTTTGTCGTAATTTCATTCATTATCATCTAGGACACTGTTGCTGAGCTATATAACACATCTTCAAAATTACCTGAACCGCTTCGATAGATATCGTTTGGACGCCGCTGCCAGGCTTCGTAACACATCTTCAAAATTACGGCCTTTTACTGGCATTAATTATTTACGTAATAAAACTCCTAAAGTTCCATTCTTTTTGTATTTTTCGATGTTTCACACGACAACATTAGAGAATTTATTCGCGTTCTCAGGTGCAAATATAGCATAAGTATTTTTGTGACGTTTGCGTAGGATCGTCATCTCTCACTATTATCGCTTTTTCAAGGTTGTGGGTATTATGATACCCAACTTTGACAGACAATGTTCTTTATTAATCAGAAATATGTATCACAAAAACAATGCAACTCTTTATTCTCACATCAACAAAGCAACTGGTTCTGATTGTTTTAGTACACGCCAGCTGCTCTGGCAAAGAAGCTAGCAGAAAGAGGAACTACACCGCCACAAATTGGCATTATTTTAACGTCAACAAACCATTCTGTTTGTCTGAGTACACACCAGGCGCTCTGACAAAGAAGCTAGTGGAATGAGGAACTACATCGCCACAAATCGGTGTGTTGTAAGTCAACTTGCCACGTACTGCCAACAACAAAATGCAAAATATACGTTTGAATAAATGCAAAGTGTCCAGAAACAGAACTGGGAATACTTTTTAAGCGCTATACTTTAAGGGAAAGCCATGTTAACGTCAATTTATATAGATTACGTCATTTTTTCTTCACAAACGTGCTTTCAAAAAGCGTAAAACGTGGGAAAAGTGTAAATATGTTAACGCAAAAATGAGGGCGAATTAACATTGTGAACATAGGAAATTAGACAGGACCGACAAAAAATAGTGTAAATGGCGGGAAAACGTAAGAACCGGGAACGTAAAAATGAGGTTTTATTGTATCTTGTACTAAGCTAGCTTAGTGTTTCCAGTTTCTGTTGTCCCACTGGCTGGTCCCTTCAGACTCCGTACCTGCACATCCTACTTCCCTGCATTGGTCTCTCTCCATTCAGCCACCGACATCCAGGATAACCAGCTGTGACAAGACACAAAAGTGGTGAGAAGCAATAGAAGAACTGTGGACCGGCCTGCTTGCAGCAGCCAGACAGCAGCAGTCGGAACACACAGAAATTGTTCCCGCCCACCCACCCTTATTATTTTGGTGGAACATATTCCGTATGTGTTTCATGGACTTTTTTTGTTGCAGAGAGTCCTTCACATTGCATGTGTTTTGTTCTAATTTTCTTGTATCCGTGGTGCCTAATCAGTCGGCATGGCCACTACCCTGAACCCAAACTTAATGGACATTATTCAGTTACAGACGGCGCAAATCATGCAACTATACCAAGCGGTGTCCCAGTTGATGGTGCAGGCAGCTCAGAAACAAGAGCCGACGCATCAGCCACTCACACCTGACGCTGCACCACTCTCTATGTTTCACCAGTACAACGAACAGGACAAAAGATTAGAGCAATTACTTGGCACAATTTCAAGAACTCATTGCAGCTAATCAACTTTCAGGTCAGTCAGTTAAGCACTTATTCTTAGCTGTGGTGGGCACCAAGACCTTCATATTGCTCCAGAAATTTTTCCCACAAGCATATCCTTGTGACATCGACTTTAATCAACTCGTAGATGCACTGAGTGCTCATTAGGAGCAAAAAGGTCTCGTAGCCACTGCATGGTACTGATTTTTCAGACTGAAAAAAATCACCGGATCAGACACAACAGCAATGGATCAAGGAGTTGAAAGGCTTAACCCGCAAATGTAAATTTACTTGTTCATGTGGACTTTCTTACAATGATGTTATGTAACAAGATGCTGTAACACACAATATTCAGAACCCCAGAATTAGGGCAGCGATTCTGAAACAGTCTGACCCCTCATTACATAGTGTACTGCAGCTTATTGAAGCTTTCACTTGGCAGATGTAGAAATGCAAAGCCACAGTGTCCATTCAGTGCGCTGCAACGAACGCTTTCCTGGTCGCAGTTCTCAGTCTAGCCCTAGTGATTCTTACAATTCTACCGGCCGTGCTGAACAAACAGTAGACAGAGTAAAAGTGTGACACAAAGGTCACCCCGTCGTGTTAGACAACGTAATGTGAATAATGAGTGCTAACACTCTTTTCAGAAAAATGTTCGTAAATCGTACTTACAGTCAGATTGTAAAGGAGGCGTTAGCAATCATTACCTAAATTTTATTTATTGACAGACCATAAGCCTCTCATGTCATTGTTCTCACACACAAAGTCAATTCTGCCAAGAATGGCACACAAGCTTTGAATGCGACAGCTGGAGATGACAATGTGTTAGTGAGCTGTGCCTGTATAATAGTAGGTGTGTGTGTTAAAACATATACAGAAAACCTTAAGAGTTTTAGTATTAATTGCTGTACTGTGATACAGTCACAGACAAACAATATAGGTACAGATAATGGGAAGATCAGGAAGAATTACAATAATATTTTTGATGGGTTATATTGTTACTCACCATACAGGCATCACCATTAGTCACTGAAAGGAATGTGTAAAAAGCTACTCATTTTCTCAGCTTTCTGCCTACACTGCCTATGTTAGACAAGCATGTACCTTTACACTGAAGAAAGTATGGCAGCCATTTTTTCCAACTCTACAGCACCATCATAAAGTAATATGTAAAACACAACTGTAATGTCATTTTTTATTAACAGCAACCAGTTTCTGTGGGCCGTGCCACCATCTTCAGGTCCTTTAACACAGCTAATCTGCACTTTGTTGTAAATTTTGGTTGTAACAAAAACAACTGGTAGGTGTGTTGTGATGACAAGGAAGACCAAATAACATTACAGCTGATGGTGTTTTCCTATTACTTACAATATACATAGTTGAAGCCCCGTCATCCATATACAATGTGGCTGCAATAAAAAGCATGAAGAGTAGCTCAGAATAAGAGATGTTAAGAAAGTGTCAATATCACCACCATGGTGATGGTAATATAGGTAGGGCGATTTTTTTTTTCCACCATGTGAAAACTCTATGGATTGACTGAGGAGAGGATATGGATCAAAAAAAGGTCTAATGAATTTATGTCTGGAAATATACTGTTTGCATTTTAGAGATCTTTCACTCAAGCATACTTTGTTACAGTGAGTGTGGAAAATGGTTTCCATGTACCTCAAACACATGAATGTATATTGGTCAGGCAGCATGAACACAATGCTTCAATATCTCCACATTTGAAATGGGGTCTACATACACGATACTTTTGAGATGGTCCCATAACCAAAAATCACATGTTAAGATCCAGAGAATGAACAGGCCATGTAACTGCACCAAGTCAGCAAAACCATCCACCAGATGCATTCAGATATTACCAGCAAAGTGGTCTGGAGCACAATCATGTAGCAACCACATAACACTTTTGAATCATGAATCACATTTCTTCCGACAGGAGCAAAGTCACACACAAGAAGCAAATAGTTTTGTATTGAAGGTGCCTTTAGTTTTCATATAATGAATAAATGACGTTAATACATGATTGTAATAACAAAGTTGTTCCTTTTTAAGCAATTATTTTACCAGATTGGTTTCAAGCAGATGATCATTGTCAGCGGTCTTAAATTTCATTTTCATACTATCATCAAAATTGTAAGACCACCGATGATGAGCATGTGTTTGAAACCATCAAGGTAAAATAAATATACAGGGTGTCTCGGGACTTTCCCCCATTTGCTGGAACAAAAAATTGAAATACAATATCTGGATCAGATCCACAATTAAGGAGCAACAACAAAGTTTATAAACATGCCACAGTGTATGGAACACTACAGTTATGTTCACAGGACACACGATCAGTATTAGCTACACAAGTGAACTGAGTGATACACTTGCACAACAACCACGTTTTTGATACTGCAGTCACTGTTTACTGTTATTGACTTGTGTATAGTACACTTTGCAATGCCTTACAAATTTTGAATGCAGGTGTATGGAAAGATGGTGTATATTTTAGGCATCTGTGATGGTAATGCGAAAGCTGCCGTTACTGAATATCACTGTTGGTATCCTAATTGTAAGTTGCCTAGCTACCGAACTGAACATTACACAGTCTAAGATATGGATTCTTCAAGATAATGGGCTGTATCCTTTTCATGTGCAGAAAGTACACCATTTAGAACAACATGATTTTGTCAACCATTTGCATTTTTGTAACAGGTTTAATGGAAAATGACAGCTTTATTGCTTCAAAATGTTCAGTGATGAGGCAAACTTTACAAGAGATGGCATCAAGAACATGTATGTATGGGAAGATGAAAATTCCCATGCCAAAGTAGTATCTCAATTTCAACGCAGATTCAGAGTCAGTGTTTGGTGTGGTGTTGTGTATGATCAGTTACAGGGACTGTTTATTCTATTGGGAAATTTAGATGGTCAGATGTACGGTAACTTATTACGAGAAGCCTTACACAACAGCTTCTTGAAGATGTTCCTCTGGAAACAATGTATGTCCAACATGACAGGAGATCTGTGCACTTCCACCATGTGGTTAACAGCTTATTTTAAACAACAATTCCCACACTAATGCATAGGTCCCATAGGCCCTATCAACTGGCCTGCCAAATCCCCAGATTTAACAACCTTAGTTTACTGCATCCTGGGCTGCATGAAAGACATTTTATACAAAGTTACGATTGAAAAATGATAAGAACTGATACAATGCATTTTCGATTCCACAAAATCAATAAGGAAACGTGCATGTGAAATTACAAAATGCTACGCGAGAAGTTCACTCCTGTGCAAAGCCTTCAAATGCAGGTAAGAAATTTTGAACACTTGCTTTAAATCGACTCTGAATGCAAGGGAGTGTTACTAAATTGTTTAAATTAATTATTATGGGCATTTTTCCATAATGAAATCCTACAAAAAAAGTTTTTCCTGACATTTTCCTGAGATCCCATTACTTTATTTACATTTTTTTGTTCCAAATAACCTAAGGAATACCATACGGAAACTGTGGAAAACCCTCATGACTCACTATGCATAAAAAGGAAGCAGTTTGTCATTACAATCGTGCAATAACCCCATTCATTTATTAAATGATGACAATTCCGGCCTCTTATGCGCCATGGAAGGAAGACTGGTCCCAAAATACAGTCACCAATTATTGCGAACTACACGTTCTGGCTGCACCAATGTTGATTCGCTGTCACCATACCACTGGAATTCTGTATACTATCACAGAGATGACTATTATGAAATCTGAATCTCTGTGAATAGGGTGGGTCACATATCCCGCAATAGGGACTGCATGGAGAATAAATCAGTGACAAAACTGCTCCAGATGTTCACAGTCTGTCACTAATAAGCTCCGCACATGCTGTAACTGATAAAGATAATAGTAGTCGTCATCATAGGGAATGTTCCGCATGGTTGCCTTACCCTGTTTTGGCAAGGCCTACTGCTGGAACTGACACGGCAGTCACCTTCCAGTGTTAATCATCACATTTTCCTCCAAGAAACACTGTTGCAAACATTGAATTCTGCAGTTGTTGTCAATGGGTAAAAGTCTTCTGATACAAAATTGCTAACTGCTGCCCATTGTCATTTGCCTTTCCATAAGTAAACATCATGTCGACAAGCTTGATTCGAATACTGAGCCATTATGTATACCACTGTATGACATTTACTAAAAGATGAGTCGGCAAAAGAAATAAGCTGGACACAACATTACCAAGTACTATGACAGGAGAGGGCATTGGAGATGGTGTATGAGGACCACGATCACCCTCTTAGATAGGGTGACCAGACATCACGAATTTTATGGCATCGCCCATTATTTAGCTTTAGTGTCCTGTTGTGCTGACAAAATAAATATGGAACATACAAATATTGTCCCATTTTTTAATCAACCGTCCAACATATTTTGAATAGCATGTTTGTAAATAATGTAAAATATAACCAAATGGAGACCAAAAATATATCGCAAGAAGATGGCTTGCTGAAAGAGTCTGATTTCTTGAACACTTCAAGTTTATTTTATGATGGGTTAATTGATTATACTGAGACATGGACTGCCATTTCAAATGTTTGTAATACTATGGGACCAAACTACGTTGCTCATCAATCTCTAGTCTTACAAACTACTAAACTAATAAAGACAACACACACATGCCCGAGGGAGGATTCAAACCTCCGATGCGGAAGGTTGTGCGATCTGTAACGTGGCGCTCCAGACCGCTCAGCTACTCCCGCGCAGTGATTGCCATTTCATATGCTGAAACCATTTACTTGGGTTCATCCCAGATATCCTGTTTTTCTGGAAGACTGTTGAGCAAAGTCTTAAGAAGTGTTCTCCATGACAAATAGTTTCTGGACTGATGGAAAGAACAACTTTAGCGTGCAAACTATGAATTAAATTATTTAAAAATTTCATTTCCAGAAAATATGAGTTGATTTTTATGAAATTATATGTGTGAAATACCAAACCCTTGAATGATATACTTTCCTCTGCAAAATGAGGGAGAAATAAGTAAGCACCGTAAATAATAATAATAACTAAATAACTGTCCTCCCTTTACCATGTGACAACTATTACATTTGTTTAATTAGTAATGCAATTTGTCATTTAGTTGAGCGAGTATATTAGCATTGGACTTAGTATATTTTTGTTATTTGGTTTGACATATATTTAGCTTATCCTCTTCCCAAAATACCTAATTCCTGCACTTGTCATATTGGTTTCATGTTATTTATGCGATTAAATACTTTTCATGTTGTGGTAAAGGTATTATACTAAAGGATACACTTTATATCTACAACAAACTATACTAAAAAAGGAATGTTTTAGAGAAGCAAATGTTAACATGAGAACTACTATAGTTGAGTTGCTGTAAGTTGATCCCTGACAGTTGCAGAATTTCAGTCACTACAGCTTCAGGTGTCTACTTCATCAGTTGTGTTATGCGATTTTGTAAAAATCTCTTTGACAACTCCACAGAATAGTTTCATCAGAAACTGTTGAGACTTGCAACTGCAGTAATCAACTTATACCAACCCAACTAAAAATACGACACATTAGAATTGTATGTGTGTGTGCATGCACGCATGCCGGGAGGGGGGGGGGGGAGAGAAACACTAGAATATAGTCCAGGGGACAAATAATTGGTATTGACAGCTGACGCGGCCAGGCCAATGTGTTGCAAGATGTTCCGTAAGGCATGGCGCTGCTCTCACTCGTCCTCTTATATGGCAAAACAAAACGGGACACTATGTAGGTCTTACTTACGCACGTCATGTAATTTACAAGTACAGATCTAACATGCCCGCTCACCTCATGATTGAGGTTACTTTGAAATGCACATTTATACTACCTTTGCAATCCAGCTGGTTTGAGTAAACCACAATGTGCTTCAGGCTCACCAAACTATTGTTCAAGCAAAAGAGCTAGGGTTACTTATTTACACGAGAAGATTTAAAGAAAATGAAATCAATAGATGAAGTAAACAAAATAAGTTTGTTTCATATAGACACCACACCATTATGTAAATATGTGAAACAAAAACTGAAATAATGATTTTTAATATTAATTACACAAGGGGTCCAATGAAACATCTATAATTCGAAAGGGGGTTATGTCATAGATGTGTACAAAACAAAAAATCGCGTTTTACGACCCACTTTAGATTTGTAGTTTTATAAGTATTTGCAAACATTTTGGACCAAAATAATTAATAAGAGTGTCTAAAACCCTTTTAGGGGGAAAAAAATTGGTAGTGGTGGGTTGCAAACCACTGACCTTTAGCTTCATAGTCCAACACCTTGCCCACTATGCTACGGCTATCAATCAAAAGATTAGTCCTTTAATCTCATACTATTGATGGACGTTGTCAACTGATGCTAATATTGCATTTGTAGACACTAGATTATCATTTATCGTACGAAGAACGATGTGTTCTTGTTAATTCTTCAGTGCGCCGTTGCTTTGAAATGACAATGTGTAAGTTACAATAAGAAAATCATCAAATACACAATGCAAGATGGCGTATGCCAGAGAGTTCTGGGCGAGGAATGTCACGTGACATCTCATTAATTCAATGGACGGGGGCAAATCTCAGCTATTTTTGCAAATATGTCTCAAACGATACGAGATGTGAAAAAAAACATAAGGGAGCTAAGTTGTAGAGAATTTTCTCCTCTACAAATCTGGTTATTCAATTTTCATGTCAGATGAATAGTTAAGCCGTTATTTTCATTTAAATTTCGAGCTGTCAAAAGATGATCGCAAAGGCCCACTTTTAGTGTTACTACCATAACCGAAATTGGGCCAAAATCATGTGGGTACAGAGCTGTTAAGAGAGGTTAAAGGTTTTCATAGTTTAAGGGGATATTAGACACTGATATTCTGTGAAACATACAGGTGTAACACAACATCCATCTAGCGGTAGAATGAGTGGAACTAGGTCTACCATGTTCTCAGAAGTGGAACTCAAACTTGCCTGGAAATGTAATAATGTTATTTCTTGGCATTGCTATTCAGTATATTATCTTGAAAGAATAATTACTTCATTTTAAATAGCTACAATTTCCCACTTTCCTATTATATGGAAATACAGGATTCAGGTAGGAACTAAAAATCTGAATACCAATAAATTCCAATTATATTTAATAAATTTTGAGTTTTGTTGCTTTAAACATAATTGGTCAAATTTCGAACATAGGAAATACTAGTAAGCATAAATTAACATTATTAGAAAAATTAGATTTTTGAAAATCTTGTCACTGCATTTTGTAGTTTAATTTAAAAAAAGTGTGTATAATCATTAGCAATAAATTTAAAACGTCAGGGCTGCTCTACAATGTCTCTGTGAAACACATATGGTACTTCAGAATATGACACAGCAACACTAAGGAATTTCGGGTAAAAATGGGGGAGTAGGGAAGTTATGACTTATTTTACCAATCCTATAAAGTTACTTTAATAAAGAGCATCCTAAATACCACAAATAGTCACCTTTGAATGTACAAAGCACAGTGCTCTGTTTGACAATATTACACTGGCACTGGGGAGTGAATTCAATTTAGTGCACAGAAATTAAATATAGCCAATAGCTTCTTCATTCTTAATCAGTGATGTATTATTCCTGTATCTATCATAATTCCTTCACAAATATTGTCACTTATAGGAAATGAACAGGAAACTGTACTTTGAACAGTGTCCTCACAGTTAAGAATTTAAGCTCTATACTGGTCTGTTACTTAGTCTCTGCTTTATATTCCAACACTGTGAATTGCTAGGAAAAAAAACCACAAGAAGAAAAACACAACTTTTTCGCTTAATTATACAGTGGCACAGACATTCATTCTCCACTGGACATGAAAATCAACCATAAATAAATAATTAAATTCTTAACAATACTGTATATAATCATTTGACATTATTTACAGACACTGCTTTTCAGTTTGCTCCCTGTTCTCTACACAAACTCTCAACATTCTTTATTCTCTTTACATGCAACATTTCATTAATATATATATTTAACTTCTGCTAAAACTATAATGGAAGAAAGAAGCAGGAAGAAATTAAATGCACCCAATTTAATGGAAAATTGAAAGAGCAACCAAATGAAAGAAACTGCAAACTTTCAATACCCTTTGTCAGTAAATATTGCTCTCCAAATTAGAACTGCATGATAAGTAGACATATCTGGTACTTTAGTTGCAGTTATTGCATTGTGTCATGAGTGATTTGCCCATAATTTCTAATAGTTTAACAGTTAGAAACACTGTGTATGTTACACCAGACACATTTTTCCAGTCACTGGCGCAGAGAGAGTGTGTGTGTGTGTGTGTGAGAGAGAGAGAGAGAGAGAGAGAGAGAGAGAGAGAGAGAGAGAGAGAGAGAGAGAGAGAGAGAGAGATTGGGGGGGGGGTGGCAAGAGGACAAGGGAGGGTGGCAAGAGAAGTAGCAAGCCTCTTGTTTATCAAGTATGTTGTCAAGTGAAATTTAGAAAGGAAATCAAGGCTTTACAGGGAAAGATACATCATTAATTCCACACAATTGGTAACCGTTATGAAAGAGAGGTTTGAACTGTAATAGTGAATGGTAATTAGCAATTTGATGTGGTGATTGTTGTCAATTACTATTGACAGTCCTCTCTTCAATACTGCAGTTTCTAATTAGTCCAATCATCTCTACCATTTATTTTTTGCACTCTTTTCCCTGCAATACAAAATAAACAAAGAAGTCATTTTACACAGGTATTGAGACTGAAAATTCCCATGTACAACAAAAGTATCAAAGTCACTAGTAATAATTCATATTTAGAAACTAGGAATCACATAACATTTTATTTTTACCTGTATCTCTCCTTGATTGGTAAATAGTAGCTGTCAATTGAATATCATTCTCAGAGTTTTTAGGAAAAGATTGGCGGGAACATCAGATGTCAAAATAAGCGCAAATAAAGTTTAGTGACGACATTAACCAGAAACCCTGTTTCCACAGTATGATTTCCCTACATAATATTTCAATGATGAAAAACAATAAACATGCAGTAATACCTAATTCAAGTGGTTGGTTCCTAGATTTGTAGAAAACAGAAATTTAAATACAAAGTCTTAAATTTTAAGTGGGACGAGGGGATGACAGTTCACCCAGATTCTAGAATAAACTAATAATGCAAAGTCCAGTTGTAATATCAGTAACATAGCTCGGATAGGTTACAACTCATGGTAAAGGCAATCCCTAAGCTGCATACTCACAATTTGAGAACACACTACTCCTCCCCCTCCTCCACATATACACAACCAAAACTTTCAACCACAAACACACAGGGCCACTTTTTCTGGTGGCCACACCCCCACATGTTGGTTTTGTGTGTGTTTGTAGGAGGGGGAGAGGGACTCAACAGTTTTAGTTGTGTGGGTATGACTGTCTTTTTAATGAGCCTGTATGTAAACCAGAGACAGCCTTTATCATCAGTTGCAATCTTAATTGTGAGGTGTTTCTATTGGCAAGTGTGAGGTGTTTCTTTTGTGTTGCCTGGAAGCAAGTACTGGTCAGCCTTTGCATTTCCTTGCATGAAGTTGAGAACAAAAAGAACATGGTTTTTTCATCACATAATTCTACTTCAATATTCTATAATATATTGTTTGTTTTTGTGAATTAGTATTTCCTCAAGAAACTGTGTGTAATTTACGAATTATTATCACAATGCCACAAGTTGTCATTTTCAATTTTTTTTCTCAAGTTTCAAGTGTATCATTAAAATTTCCGTTTCAGAAGGATTTTGGATTTTGCAGGATAACATATGCATTAGAATTTTAACCATTATTTACAATAATTCAATTTAAAAACTAAATATAAAATAGAAAGCCAATCATTTTTGGTTGAAAAAATATCAGCCTGATCCAAGTATGACATTTACATACATCTTTAGTTGACATGGTGACTACTTTTTTGTATTCACCAAAATACATTTTGCCTTTGTTCAGGGAGCCAACCGTATCTAGAAAAACAACAATACAGCTTATTTACAAATATAAAAGTAATTGAAACTGGTAGAAACTTTAATTATTGTACAATCTATACATCACATGTGACCTTCTTATTAAAGTCCCCCAGTTACTAATACACCAGGCAAGTTCTGTTAGAAACAAATAAGGTATTGAAAATTACCTGGTTAATAGACTGGAATGTTTACAATATTGTGAAAGTCTGCAGCTGTTGTACTTAATTAATAAAAGAAAGAGGAACTGATCAATTTCAGCCAGCACCCACTAGTGAATATACTGTATCACTGAAACAATACTTTTCACAAAAATTTAATGAGAGTTCATTTGGTACACAGTGCTCACAAAGGAGCTATTAATACTTGCTGATGGAACTTGATCCCATTATAATATTTACTATTATCTCAGGTACACTCTTGTAATGAATATTGAATTGAGACATACAGAGTTAAAAGAGAACTGCACTGAATTACAGAAAAATCTTACACAATTATTTACATCTATACAAAAAAATAATATATGAAAAGCCAAACACTGCACTTGTTCCAACAATACGAATCATATAAATTAAAAAATAAATTATTCTTACAAGCATTAAAATGAATTCAACTTTAAACACTACAGCTTTTTACTGTTATTCTCATTGCCAGATGCTTTGGATGCTGTAACGGTTGCAGCAGATACTCCACTTGAGCATTTCGTCTCAGTATCTGGACAAGAATCAGCTGCCTGTGTTGCTGTGCGACGTGTGGCACCTTTCTCTAATACTTTTCCCATTTGTTCCTCCAGTTCAATTAATTCTTCCTTCTTTATTAATTCAACAATTTCATCAATTTGTTTTTTGTTGAGCTTGACATTTTCTGCAGCAACTAACTCAATCACCTGAAAAAGATAACAATCTCTACATTATTAAGCATCCACAACCAACACCAACACAGATTACAATTTTTAAAGCAAATTATACAAACCTTAAGCACATCATCTACACGGAGTGAACCATCACGATCAGCGTCAATTTTTGCTAAAACTTCTGATATCTGTTCAATAAATGAATCATCAGGAACTTTCTGTATCTGTTTGATTGCACTAATTAATTCCTCTATGCTGACTAGCTGCTCCCTGGAGAACAAGAAATGTTTAAGTAAATATCATAAAATTACTTATATGGTTAAAGTTGAAAAGAAATCAAACACAAGCCTTTATAATGTAAAATTGTGACTTTAAAAACTAAATTAATTAATTAATCAAAACATCTTTCTGTGCCTGTATTTTTGAATTGTTTTCTGTTCATTCCACATGTGGGCTATTTGAGCTCCCAGTTCTTGATTAGGAGTTATCATTTTTAAACAGTACAGTTATGCCATGTGAAGCACTTTTAGATTACCAACAGGAAACCACTGAGCCTCCTCGAACAAGTTGATCCATTTAACGTTCTGTATTGCTGTGCACTATGACAATTGCAGTAAGTGTCCTACAATGAGTATAGTGTGAAACAGTGAATTAAATTTTGCGCCAAATGTGGGATTCGAACTCAATTCTCTAGCTCATTAAGCAATCGCGTCAACCACTGAGCAATCCACTGTGAATCCTGGCCTTGGCACAAATTTTAATTCAATGCCTCACCCTACACTCAATATCGAAGATAATACTGACAATAAATAAGTATCAGGTTCCTCTTATTTGATTTCCGTTCACTTACAGAAAATTATCTAAGATAAAGAGAGTTGTGATGATCAAATGTTGAATGCAGTCAAATGTTTCATCAAACATTATGGTTCATACTTTTATATCGCGGTATTTCAATCTCCCAGTAATTTCAGTCCATTCTCACAGTCTCTTTTATAAGCGGTAACATGAAATATGAAGAGTAATGTGGTTTACATTTATTTGCTAACTTTTGGTGACAAAGACAAAAGAAAAACCGTGAATTGTAACTAACGTTTTTTGTTTTGATTCCTTCTCCTCCAATTCTTCTTTAGCTTCAAGGTCTTTTTTGAGTTGCTGTTCTTCGTGTTCAAGTTCTTGTAGCACACAGTCCATTTTGTTAATCATGTTATTTACTTTATTGAAAAGGCGTTTTGCAGCTTTAGTTTCTTTAAGTTCCGCTTTTGACACATGGCCTGACTTTACAACTTGTCGTAGTTCATCAACATCCTGAAAAATTTAAAGACACAATTTAAGTGAAACTCAAGACAGCAACAACAACTTATTGTCTATCATTGGAACTTGACATTTAAGGTAAAAACAACACACTAATCAACAGTAGTTATGGAAGTAATTGTTGAAGATGTAATGCATGAGCCCTATAAAATACAGTACAGCAGTGTAATTGGTTTAGGACAACTAACTCCTATTTTTTGTGGTATTTTGTGCTACATTGTTCTAGGCTTTTATACACTGCAGCATGTAGAGCAAGGCAGATGGCCTGTAGCATGCCTCAAACCATTCAACACCATATAGTTGAGTAGTGTGATGGATGGATGGATGGTTTGAGTTTGAAAGTGACTAAACTGCAACAGTCATCAGTCCCTTTTTCCAATCACAGAGATTACATTAAAAGCTGATTAAAACGGTGTGTTAAACTGCATCAAGCTTAGGATGTTACAAATCAAAAATAAAAAAGTAAATAAAATGAAAGAAAGAAGAAGAAATTTAAAGAGACACGAGAGTGCCTAGGCTGGGTAATCACAGAAATAAAATTTGAATATCCAACCACTCAACATGTTAGATTCTTCTGCCTAAAAGTATTAAGCAAGTGGAAAACAGACAGATAATGAACACTCTCTAAAGTTCGGATGGAATGATACAATCCACTCTCATGAATACAATTTAAAACAGAATCAGCCATAGAGGCACTGACAGCTAAAACAAGGGTTAAGACGTCAGAGATTAAAAGTCTGCCTCTGTGCAGCTAAATTAGAGCATTCCAGTAATATGTGGGTGACTGTGCGCATCATGTCGACACTGAGTAGGGTCCTCACAACGGATAAGGTGACCGTGTGTCAGCCAAGTATGGCCAATCTGGAGTTGGCAGAGGATGGCAGAGACGCTGTGAGGGGTCAACATATTTGAGCTCCACACATTATTAAGTTTATGGGTAGCGTCTTTTGCTTTAGTTTGTTTCCATCTAACCTGACTTGCCCTCTAGTCCAGAGAAATACTACAGGCTGTCCACATTGATTGAGAGTGTATATGAGCTCTTGGATGGCCATTATCAAAGGATGGCAAGGGAAGCACTGATCGAGGGCTTGTAGACTGCTCAGGGAGTCACTACAAATGAAAGACTCCCTGGGGCAGGGACAGATATAATTGAATGCACAAAAGATGCAGGTCTACAGTGAATACACTGCAGCCATCTGGCAAAGAGATCAATTTGTTATGTCGTGCATGTCTATAAGCGAAGCAGACATGACCATCTACCATCGAGCCATCTGTATAAAATCATTTGTAGAGTCTTAGGACCCATTAAGAATTGACAAAAATTGGCAGTGAAGGGTCTCAGGTTGAACCGAGTTTATGAAGCACCGCAAAATTCTGGTAGACATAAAAACCATGGTGGTGGACATGATTGGAATTGGAAGGCTTATCATACATGGACACAAACTGTCAGACCCGATCTTGGCAGCCATTATGGAATATGAAGTGTCATATTTTGGGGAAAGAAGACAATGTTTTGGATTATTAGGCAAGCCATGGACATTAGCAGCTTAGTCCACCAGCAGTTATTGGTGCCTGATTCACAATGGAGGAATCCCAGCCTCCATGATGAGACTATCCACAGGGCTTGTTCTGAAAGCTCCTGTTGCGAGACTAACTCCACAGTGGTGGATGGGGTCCAACATCCACAATGCTGAGGGCGATGCTGAAGAATATGCTATGATCCCATCGTCATGTTGTGACAGAACAAGTGCTTTGTAGCAATGCAGCAGTGTACTACGGTTTGCACCCCAAATGATATTGCTAAGGCAGTGGAGGGCATTAAGGTGCGGCTTTGGATGTGGGTGAAATGTTCAATGCCAACAGAAGTGCATAACACAAGTCTTTGCGGCAATGATCTGAAATCCATGACTATGCATTGCATATGGCTCCCTGCAGTTGTCATTTGGCAACACATACTAAATAAACTAAAATATATGCTGAAGTCATCAGCATATAATGCGGGAGATACTGACATCCAAATGTTGCTGCTGGGCCATTAATAGCCACTAAAACATGGGGACACCAAATACAGAACCCTGGAGGACCCCATTCTCCTAGATATGCAAAGAGCTATGGAAAGTGCTGATTTGTACATGGAAGGCACAGACAGCTAAAAAGTTTTGGATAAAAATAGGGAGTGAGGCCCGGAGACTCCACCCATGTAATATAGGTAAAGATGTGGTATCACAAGGTCGTGTCATTAGCCTTTGACAAGTCAAAAAAAGACGGCTACCAGGTGGTGATGTCAACAAAGGCTGTCCGAATGGCAGATAAGTAAAGGGACCAGAATTAGCAATAAGTAATTTTGATAGAAATTAGCAGTAGAGAGCTGGACAGCGAGCATACAGCAAGAACTCACTGTGGCGACGTTATGTCACATGGAAAGTAAACAGCCTTATGAGCCGACAGAGTTAGCAACTAGAGTAGTGTCGAAAGAGCATGTGGAAAGTCGCCAAAGAAAAGCACACGCATTCCAAAATTTGCTTCATCACAATCAGTTAAGTCAAACGCTTGAGCATTTACTTTCTTAATTATGTCTGAAAAAACCTCGACTGTTTCATTTTTCCTTAAAATAATAAGCTCCTCGAATGGAAAGCTTCCCATTTCGTGTGGATGAATTGCAGGTGACCTCAGTGGAGGCCTGCAAAGGTTAGACCTGATGTCAGATCTTCGCTGGTGTCATCTGGACCAGGTGTGGATCGCACCATGTAGTCGTGCTGATAGCGGTAACCCACTGTTACCAAGTGGCGGTGTTGATTGTCTTGGCGTCGAAACTGCACCTACCCTTCCCTGGTCGCACTCTGACAAGAGCAGACTACCACAGTACAGTTATTTCCTTTTGCATCCACTATTTATACTGACTCCTGTCCAGCTTATGATGTGTTACGATTAATGTCAACTGCACCACGGTTGATTTTGCCCACATGCTCAGCGGTTTGTTTGAAAGTGTCACAAGCCTCCTTGCTCCAGTCTGAAGCAAATATTGCAAAACATGTGCTTTTGCTTGGCGACTTTCCACATGCTCTTTCAACACTGCTCTAGTTGCTAACTCTGTCGGCTCATAAGGCTGTTTACTTTCCGTGTGACATAATGTTGCCACAGTGAGTTCTTGCTGTACAATCACTTTCCAGCTCTCTACTGCTAATTTCTATCAAAATTACTTATTGCTAATCCTAGTCCCTTTACACTCCTTACAGAAACCACACTTGCATGGCGCCAGCAAGCCCCTAAAACCACCGACTCACCATGCATTCTAGAAGTTTATTTAGAACATTGGTGATGTTGATGGACTCATAACTATCGTCATCAAGTGGGTCTTTACCGGGCTTAAGCACCGAAAGGATAGTACTCTCTCGCCACTGTGACAGGAAGACACCACTGTTGCAGATGTGATTCAACTAGGTTAAAACATGTTGCTTGGACTCTTCTGACATATTTCATCATCTGATTGAGGAGGCTGTCTGACCCACAGGCAGTGTCAGGTGCAAGGACAAAGAAACTCTCTCACTAAATGGAGTATTATATACATCAAGATGGTGTGTGGTGAAAGAGATGAGTTGGCATGCATGTATTGTTTCAATATACAGAAGGCAGGTCAGTAATTTTGCGATGCAGAGGCACGAGCATTGTGCTTAACAAAAGCCTCAGCTTTGGTTTCTCAATCTGTACATACAGCTCCAGTTGTAGAAATCCCAGGTATTCTGGTAGCCATACAGGTGTCTGCTCTTCGTCCAGACTTGCAAAGGAGAGGTACGCGACCCAAAAGTTGAGACATACCTCTCCCATCACTCCTGTTTACATCTTTGTGCAAGCTTGCAAACATATGCATGGAGCCACTTATGAGGTGTTCAAGAGATGGGTGTCGCTTATGTCATTGTAGAGCCCAAATACAGTTTTTAATGGCTTCAGTTATTTCCGGCAACCACCAAGGCACTGTCTCTCATCTGGGGTCACTGGGAACAAGGAATGTTACTCTCTGCAGCAGAAACTATGAACCTAGTGACATTCTCAATCCCTAGGTTCAACAGCAGCAACAGGGGTGAATTCTTCCCAGTTTGCATTGTTTAGAGCCTATTGGGGAAGATGTCCTGATGCTTGGTAGGTGACAAAGACACAAGTTGACGTATCTCCTCCAGTGTACAGATGGCAGGAGGCCAGGGCTGTGAACTGTCAATGGCTGAATAGGTGCCATGTGCCACACTGAGAAGCATAGTGGGCACCAATGGTAAAAAGGCAGAGGTCGAGGTGGGATAATAAGTTCTCGACATCTTTGCCATGGTAATTGATCATAGTGCCATCCCAAAAGGGCTTATGGTGGGGAGAGTTGTGATATCAATGCAGCCAATACAGTTGGCAGTAAATCACCAGCTGGAGGGAGATAAGACACTGCAATAGACACTGCAAAGAGTTTTTTCTTGTGGCATCCTTACTTAAAACCACAGCTTCTAAAGACATTTGAAGGGGCACAGGTACACTATTAATAGAATTAAGGATGTAACATGAACTCCACCTGACACACTACAATAAATGCTGCAACTTTTGTAATACCCCTGTAGACACAAAGGACAGGAGTTTGCATTCCTGTGAATCAGGTCTTCTGAAAAGCAATGCAGACAGCAGGTCTTGTTCTTAGAAGTTGTTGTAATTCAGCCAGTGATGAAACAGACTGCCGCAATTCCACTGGGAAGACATAAAGGCATAGAGGAGATTTTATACCTCAGGATCATTTGCTGCCACTGCTTAACAGGCTGTCGTACCTACATCCATTGTTCCTCAGAATCCGTTGAGATCTAGGTTTTCGGAGGACGCTAGAATCTCTACCTCATCCTCATATGCAGATGTATGGAGTAGTGATGTTCTTCGTTGTTGTCTCTTGCTGTTCTTCAGTTTCTCTTGTTGGGAGAGCTTCATCAACTCAGTCTCAGGGACTGAGGATGCCCTCTAAGCTGTACGACCAGCAGTTGGTGGCTCTTTCAGCCACTCGCTGGAATCAGCTATTCAAATGGCAGAAACCACTGAAGGAAGGGACCCAAGTGATTCCTCCCTTACAAGAGGAGCCAGAGTAGGCTGTTGCATCTCTGGCTTGGTGATGGGCACCAATGTCTCCATTGGTTGAGGAGTTACTGTTCCCAAGGAAGATGGTTTGGCAGCAACAGAAGAGGAGCTATCCACAACCATCAAGGGGGTGGGCATAGATGATGGGGCCTGGGGGCCCTCTGGCACAGACTTTTCACCGGGGATGGTGATGCCGAAGCAGCTGTGGAATAGACTGAAATCATGCTGCAAGCTTCTAGCACTTACACTTTGCCTCTGAGTAAGTCTTTGTGCAGAACTGTGCAATCTGGTGAGCAGTGAGAGTGGTGCTGGATATATTAACACAGGCAAGGGTACAAGGGACGTTTGGATGTGACACTCGTCTGCACTCTCGACAAGAGGGGTTGACATCACACCAGAGGGACATGTGTCCTGATCTCCAGCACTTAAAGCAATGCATAAGTGGGGGTATGTTGGGTTTGACATCACACTAGTAGATCATCATCTTGACACCTTCTCAGGCAATGAATCACCCTCAAAAGCCAAGATGAAGACACTGGTAGCAACCCTCTTGTCCTTCAGACCCCTACTGATGCCCCATATGAAATGCACACCTTGCTACTCTAGGTTTTTCTACAGATACTTGTCATTTTGCAAAAGGAGATCTCTATGGAAGACTATATTGTACACCATATTTAAGCTGTTATGAGGTGTAACTGAAAGAGGAACATCACCCAACTTGTCAAAGGTGAGCAATGTTTGTGACTGGGCAGGGAATGACATCATTATTTGAAATGTCCCATATCTCATTTTGGACATTCCGTTCACCTCTCCTAGCTCTCCAAGTTTTCAATGAAAAACAAAAGTTTGATTGGCATAAATGATTCCTCGTCTGTTCTAGTACATGTTGGTTGGTTGGTTGGTTGGGACAGGGGGTACCAAACTGCCGAGCACATCAGTCCCCTGGTGGGGAAGGGGAATAGGAAATGAGGGGAAGGAAAGGAAATAAAATTTAGTGCAGGGGGAAAGGAAGGAAGAAGGACTGCATTAGCTCGGGGCCCTGTGCTCACCATGCACATACTTATGAAAGTACCTTGAGCCCCCCTGAGGGGTTCTACTATAGACCAATTATTGAGGAGCATATGCCTCACTTTGATTATGAGCCTTACTCCCATGGTGTGGACAAGTGAGGGAACGATTAGGGGTCATATGTCACTGCATTAAATTAACCCTTGTCAAGCTTACAGAGGCCAGTGGCCATTCGGCAACCAGCATTTTGCTTCGCTCGTTTCATTTAGGGGAAAACGGTCCATCCAGACAGAACCCTGCATGCCTGGATAAGCCTAATAAAACTGAAGTATGGCTGATTCTCAAGAGGTTGTCCACTAGTAACTTTTCCACCTCAACTACAATCTATCTCCTCAACGGACAACAAACCTTAATATTTTTTATTTTTACTAGTGGTTTTGACCATCCTCTTGACCCGGGCATTTAAGCAAAGATCCCCAGGCTCAGTATCATACAGCGTTCCACCATCACACTGTCCAGTGGTTGCTGAGGGGCGCACACAGAGCCTATGGTATGAAGGACTGTTGGAGCGATGCAGTTTCCAGCTGAAGGTCCCTGGTTTTGCCAAGCTCATACCCAGCAAACTATTGCTGAGCCCCATGAGGGAGAGTAATGTGAGAACATGGAATGTTCAAGAGCACTGCTATGCTGAAACGAGAAGGTCACCATTCAGACAGCGAACAAAGCTGTACACCAATCACAATTTTCTCTTTCACATTATTATAAACTTTCAACTTCCACCTATACTGATGGTCTTGCTTGTACTGAGAAGGATAATTTAACATTTTCAGTGACTTTAATAATTATAAATGGAGTTTAAAATTTTAAAATCAACATTTCTTTGATGTTGATTGACTTTATAATGGTAAGGCATAGGTTTAGAAATCAGGTTTTAAACTGTAAGACATATCCAGGGGCAGATATAGACTCTGACCATAACTTATTGGTTGTGAACTATTAATTTAAACTTAAAAAGAGACTCCAAAAAGGCAGAAAAATGAGGAGATGAATTCAGGACAAATTGAAGGAACCAGAGGTAGTTCAGAGTTTTAAAGGGAGCATTAGGCAAGGATTGTCTGAAACAGGGGGAAAGTAATACAGTAGAAGGAGAATGGGTAGCTCAGAGACAAGCGTAGTGAAGGCCACAGAGGATTATATAGGCAGAAGAACAAGGCCTAAACAAATCCTTTGATAACACACGAAATACTGAACTTGATTGATGTAAGGAGAAAATATAAAAATGTATCAAGTGAAGCAGGCAAAAGAGAGTACAGACATCTCAAAAATGAGGTTGACAGGAAGTGCAGACTAGCTAAGCAGGAGTGGCGTGAGGAGAAATACAAGATCGTATAAGAATGTATAACTAGGGGAAAGATAGATACCGCCTACAGGAAAATAAGAGAGACATTTGCAGACAAGAAAAGCAGCCCTATGAGTATCAAAAACTTAGATGGAAACCAGTACTAGGCACAGAAAGGAAAGCTGAAAGGTGGAAAGAATACATAAAATAAACTTGAAGGCAGTATTCCAGAAGTGGAAGTTGAAGGAGAGGAAGATGATGTACGAGAAACTATACTGTGAGAAGAATTTGACTGAGCACTAAAAGATCTGAGTAGAAACGAGACCCACTGGAGTTGATGATGTGCTTCTGAAATGATGTTATTGTTAGGAGAGCCAGTGATGATGAAACTGTTCCACTTGTATGCAAGGTGTATGAGACAGGAGAAACACCCTCAGACTTCAAGAAGAATATAGCGATGAAAACATGGAACTCAGTAGGTGGGAAATTCGAAAGTTATCACTCCTCTGGCCCGGGCACAGATTCTACCAAATTTGCACGTTTTTACTTTCAAGAAACTTTTTAATAAAATATTATGAAGCTTGTGCTTATTTTATCCATTCCCACCCAATGCAAGCACATAATGAATTTATGGTACTGTATCTCTCATGTCCCCAGTTGGATGTGCAAGTGCTTTTTTAATTTCCTACCAATCATATATCTTTTAGTTTGGAATTTGTGATGGGTTTCTCTTTGCTCATAGAAGCCTATATGTTATACCTATATGCTTCTAGCAGCTACATTACATTCTCTTCAAAACATCCCGTCGTTGATGTTAACTTAAACAACAAAAGTATATAGCTGTACTGTATTCAAAGGAAATTCATGATGATCTATGATTTACACTATCTGAATCAGTGAGGTTACAAGCATGAAAGGAGGAACACCTATGGTATAAAAAATGTTTTCAATAAAATACTTTGAGATTCACAACACATTCATGATAAGACAACTACAAAATTTCTGTACCAAGTGACTTGGCTATCGTATTATATCAAACAAAGATACAAATTAATGAAGTCTTTAATGTTCATTAGATAATCACTGCTAAAGTTAGAAGAAACACGCATCACCAATCACAAATTGTTTTTCAATCTTTGACACTAGAAAAAAAAAAGGTAAATAAATAGGAAACAATTACATACCATACGACCACTGGGTGAGAGCGTCGAGTGAGTAGCTTGACGGCTACAGATATGAAGAGGCAGAACGAGGTGTCTTCACCTATAAATTATCTATCTATGAGAAGTAATGATGCAAATTTCTGACGTGGCTTCAAAGAGAGCTCAGGAAAACAAGAAGAGTAAGTCTCAATGCCAGCCGGCCGCAGCTACAAATAGCCACAGAAAATAAGAGGCTGCCGCTAGAAATAGCCATGGAAAAGAACAGACTGTGCCACTGCAGCTCCAGCTGTAGTGAACGCAAACAAAGGGAGATTTTCGGGGAAAATAGTGGTGATGCCATGACTTCGGAGAAGAGGAACACTGCACCTATGACATCATTGAGGACAATGGAGCAACACTTGTGATAATAGCTGAGAAAAGAGATGACAAGGGTTCTAGGCACATTCCAGCCCCTGTAGGAAGGTGCTAACGATCTCTTTTCAAACAGAAGACGACTAGTTAGGGGCCAAGCAAATGCTAGCTGTCTTCATCTCAGTAGAGAATCCTTTGTCCAAACCCAAATGGAGAGGAACAGTCAAAGCCATCATCCATGGTCTCCCATGGATGGTGGACAAGGAAACATGATGCAGCGTTCAATGGCTTTTATGGCAACTTCACACTGGACAAAAAATCAAGAGTGCCAGTGTGGTCGTTTGTTGGGCTGCACTGCAACAAGAACACCGCCAGCTTCTGACACTTCGCCGCAGTGCTACAACTGCCATGAAACACAGGAATGCGCACTGGGAAACATGAAGCCACCACAACGTTTCAACTGCGGTGTCAAACACAAGGCTAGCTGGAGACAATATGCTCACTATGTGGAGGTGCACATCCTCAATCAACAAAGAGGAGGAAGAGGACCAACAAAAGAAGGCCTTCCCCCAGAGAAGAGCCCAGCCACCAAGATACAGCTGGGAAAGAGAATGCTGGCTCTCAGTGCAAGCTGATGTCGGCTGGCAGCGTTGGTGGGGGCTGCCTCTAGTGGCAGATGGCAGGGTGCGCAGCCCACCACGAGCAGTCAGTTGGACTGCAGCAGCCACAGGGGGAGGAGTGGGGATCGTGCTCGCTGTCGGGAAGCAGCAGCAGCCACCCCACACAATGAGGAAGCTGAAGAAGAATAGGGGGAAGATGCAGACCTGAGCCCCAGCAAAGAGCTAGAGAGGGATCTGCCAAGACATTCTGCATGCATTGGCTGACAAATTAGGCTAGCTTGTGAATGCAGTCAACAAAATTAGGCCACCAAAAGTAGAACAATCCAAGGTCAAAAAGACCATAAAAAGTGGTAACATCAGCAGCTCTAGCCCAGGTTTTCGTGGTTTCCTAAGGGCCATAAGGCGAATTACAGAGCTGTCCCCACGCTCACGGGATGTTCCCAATTGGGAGAAATGAAGTTCTCCCCTTTAACCCCAATCAACTAAATAAATGGAGCGACAACAGTATTTAAAAATAAATAAATAAATAAAATGTTATCATCTTGGTTGATATTTTTATCCGATCAAGGGAACCAACTCACTGCACTTTGACCCACAAACTCCAGTTTTATTTTTCTTGATGAAAAAATCATCTTGAGTAATCCTGACTGCAGATTCAAATGGGGGACTTTTTAACATCAGAATATTTTATCTTACACAGGGGACATTCTCATTCATCCAAACAGTAGAACTGCATGCTGTGTTCACTGTCACATTGGCTGATGTTACAAATCCAGAATCAATCAACCAGACTGGTGCCCCTGGAATGAACAGTTGTTACCCTATCTTCAGGAATCTAGTGTGTCTGGCTGTGACACAGATAACCCTCTGCTGTGGTTGCATATATGATACATCATTGAGGCAGGCACGCCACCCCACCCTGGATATGTTTGTGGCTGATGGGAGTGCGAACTTATTTACTAGAAGACTGTAAAAGAGTTAATTCATCTATAAAGGATGCCTAAATATACAACACTACAATTCAATCCACTAACTTTGACAGGCTGCAGGAGTCTAGGTACTGATGGGAACTAGAGTGTAGCAAGAAATGTGGTTCACACCTCAATAATTTAATTAGACGTATATAGTGTGAATTATGACTCTTGCTTCCTTATTTGTCACATACGATCACTATTGAGAACTGCAACAGGCTTCAAACTTGATAGAATTCAGAATGTAAATGGCTAAAATTATGTTTAATGTTAACAATGCCTATGACATTCACAGCACACCGCTCAGAACATTATTGAACACTCACTAGCTACTCAACAATTTCCGTCATACGTGTGCAGAATGAGTGTAAACTCTGCCTCAGTTATTCCTGAGTACAATTATGATGTGTCCTGTTCAAGAGTACTGTCCAAATGTTTTGGATCTCCACAAGGTAGGAATTAAAGGAAAATGTCTAAGCAATTCATAAGCATGTTGATACATTTGATACTGGTAGATTCAATCAACAGGCTAGCGTTACGGTCATGCTTCATGAACTCAACTGGGAATCACCAGAGGAAAGGTTACATTGTTTTCACAAAACACTACTGAGAAAATTTAGAGAAAATGGCATTTGCCATTGACTGTAGAATGATTCTGCTGCCATCAACATGTAACATACATAAGGAATGAGAAAATGAAGTAAGATATATTGGGGCTTGTAAGGAGGCATAGCCGGCCGCAGTGGCCGAGGGACTAAGGCGCTCCAGTCACGGTCTTCACGGCCACTACGGTCGGGGGTTTGAATCCCCCCTCGGGCATGGATATTTGTGCCGTCCTAGTTCGTAAGTAGTTTGTAAGTTTAGGGACTGATGACCCCGTAGTTAAGTCACATAGACTATACAAACATTAGAACATTTGAAGGAGGCATATATGCAATTGTTTTCCCCTTGCTCCGTTTGTGAGCAGAACAGGAAAACGAATCATTAGCCGTAATCCAGGTCAATTCTTTTATAATTTAGTAATTTTCTATTTCACACTGAAAGATGTAACAGGGTAATGTTTAAACTCCAATTAACACTGCTGTAATCAGAAATGATTGACTAAATCAATTGAACTAGACTGTTGCTTACTGCTGATGGCTTACTTAAGTGAACTATCAGAGCATTCAATTATGTGGTTAAAGAAAGTGCATATTATAATGAGGAGATGCATATTTGGATCTGAATATTTTCAATTGTGAGTCTAGTAACTGGGCCACCACTCCTGTGTGTATCACACTAAATACATCCATTTTTTTATTTACTTATTCATACCACATTACAGAGTGTATACTAGATATTAATCAGTTAAATAACAGGAATTCCTGGATGCGATGTCAAGTAAAATAAAAAGTGCAACCACTCACTTTTAACACAAAATGGAAAATAGTATTCACACTAGGTTTCGAGCTCTTGTTCCTCCTCTGGCCCAAGTACACACATTAGCACCCGTGAATACACAGACGCCCAAATTTACATACATGCAGACTATTGTTAGTGTTTCTCACTGTCATATTATGGTAACAAAGATAACAGTTATGCACCCCTTTAACATGTCATTAACTTCAGGAAACTTCAGATTATCTAAATGACAAATGTACTTTTGCAGACTTATCAATGCATTTTTAGAAAACTATAACAAAACTCTTTGTTTATTGATATGGTGTCTGTATGAACAAACGCCATTAGTTGACATTAACAGCCGTAATTTTATTAATTCGAAATATTTCAACCATTTCAGTGCACTGAAATAAATCTAACAGCAAAGTTGAAAATTTGTGCTGGGCCAGAATTCGAACCCAGATTCCACACTTCAGGCCAACAGATGCTTTAATTAATTAGGCGACACTCAATCGCTTACGGGAATGCAGTATAGGCTGCGAGCAAGTAGAAGTAATGGGCAGGGTGCTCTGGCATTGTAATGTGCTATCAGTTGAGAATTTATATTGGAAGGGAAGCATGCCTGGGTAGCCTAATTGGCTAAGGCAACTGCTGACCCGAAGCAAGAAATTCAGGTTCAAATCCCGATCCAGCACAAATTTTCAACTTTGCCGTTGGATTTATTTTACTGCCTCAAAACTGTCAAAATGTTTAAATATTTCAAATTTGTGAAGCTGTATATACAGTAAACACTCGATTATCCGCAATTGGATTAATCACTTTGCAGATTATCCACAGCCTCCTCATCTAATTTTTTTTTTTTTAATTTACTTTTGCCTGTGAACGGGATTCTCTATGTCAGAGATAATTTTGGCTGCAATAAAAGTGTAGTGATTTAAGGGATTCTCGAACATTGAGTGGTGCACTACAGTAATTGTTGCAAAAGATAGAGTAAATATAGTGTGTCGATGACCTGATGAGAAAATTTAATGTTGAAGGGTCTACCTGCAAGGGCTGTGTTGCTACTGAACAGTGCACCATCACATCCCAATGAATGTGTTCTGAGATCAGATGACAGTATGATATCTGTTAAATATTTACCACCGAATGTAGCTGCCAATGGATCAGGATGTCACTGATGCCACGGAGAAAATTTATAGAGGAAGTCTGCTACAAAAGTTTATTGACAAGGGCAGCAATCTCCAAACATTTTGGAAACATTTAACTGTGCTAGACACAATTTATGAAGTGTCAAAGGCATGGCTTAAGGTAAAACAATCAACCATAGTCAACTTGTGGAAAAACATAAATCCAAAGATAGAAAATATCAATGAGTCCAATGATGAAGAAGATTGCTCATTAGCAAAGCTAGCAGCTGTTTTGAAAAAAAACCTCGAGGGTGTGAAGCAGTGGACAGAGATAATATTTCTCAATGGTTTGACGTAGATAACCCAGAGGCAGGCCATGTAATGCTGAGTGAGAGTGCAATTGTTGACTGAGTGCAAGGCAAGTCCAAGGAGGCGAATGACAGTGACAACGATGACAACACTCCTCTAATTCCAGAAACAGTCATCAGTCATGTATCAACACTTCTGGGCTGATGGGTTACCGCATTACCTTGAACAGCAAGAAGATGCTCCTCTTTGTGACAAGCTGGTGTTGCACATAATTCGCAGTGCAACATATAAAAGAGAAACTACCACAATGACACAGAAGTCAATTCACAACTATTTTGTTTTAAAGTAGGGCACTGCAATGTAAAACTAGATTTGTAAGTACAACATTTTCATACATAATAGATGAATAAAGTAAAATTTATTGTAATTATTAGATGATTATTTATAATATAATAATATTATAATTTATAAGCATAATTAACTTTTGTCTTTATACTACCCTAACACATTACTGTGTATGTAGGTTGCGGATTATCCTTGAAATTCGATTATCCGCTGTTTTCGAATCCCCAGTTACCGCGGATAATTGACAGTTTACTATATACATTTTTTAAAAATATATAATCTCAATGACTATTTCCATTTAGAACACACTATTAGCCAGTATTCATGTTTTAATATGAGGTATGAGGCTTACTGCACCAATAATAATAATAATAATAATAATAATAATAATAATAGTAAGTAAAAAAGGTAACACAGTCAACAATCCGAAGATTGGTTTGACCACCACAGTGCTTTACAAGGCATGGTTCTTTTTTTGGAGGTGGTATGCCGTTGCCTTCCTCCGACCTTCGAATTGACTTACCCAGCCAGTATAGGGGGACCTACAGTTTAACGTGGGTTCCGAACCACGGTGCTACTCGGTATTTTTCACATGAGCAATACTGCCAGAGGTGAAAGAAGTGGAAAGTGACAGATAAAAATCCTAGGACCTGGCGGGGATAGAACCTGCGACCCTTGGATTTGTAGTCTGGCACTCTACCACTGTGCAACCGAGGCGCAGCATAATAAGAGTATGCAGGACAAAATATTTTTGACTATCCCCTTGTACTGAATGTCCATTAAGTGAAAACTGGAAGGAGGCAAATGTTCTTTCTGGCAAGTAATTTATAAGCAATGCTGCTACCTTTCAAATGTGACATGTTTGGTGAATATAATATATAGCATCTTATCACTGAATGTGCATTATTTTGAGTTATCTATGTCATTTGGTTATCTGTGCACTTTTGTGTCACATCAAATGAAATAATTGGAAGCTTACTGTAGTTCAAGTATTTTCCAGAGTTTCTAATTTAATTTTGACACAGCTTATAGTATATGTCATTAAAATTAGATACACAGGAACATTTTACTAGACTATGCACCAAATGATTGACTTACCTCTTGATACTCAGCCAGTTCTTCCTTGAGGTCATCAAGTTCCTCTTTTTCTACGAGTAACTTCTTCCTTTCTTTGCCAATACTGTCTAAAGCATCTTCGAGTTTCTCAAAATGAATGGAACTCAATTCCTAAGGAAAAGACACAGATTGTAAGCTACATACACGATTTAAATTTGATTTAAAAGGGAAAAAGATATTACACGTCCTCATTTGCTTTGCATAATGTGACAGATGACAAACTGAGTAAATTGGAAAGATAAAACTTTCTAAGGCCTGCAACTTAGTTAACTTTACTGTTAACCTTTACCATCTGAAGATGATATACTGTATTCTGCCAAGTCATACCTCAAAACAACCAAATAGACAGTCTAATATACTGTTATCAAATAATTTACAGTCAACAAAACAAAACTATTAACATGCCTTGATAAGCTACAGTATCTTTGGCTGTGTTCAAGATCACACCAATGGGAAAGAAATACACTGGCAATGGAGGAAATACCACATATTCAACAGTACATTAGTTCCCTTCTGAATGTAACAATTTCACTTACAGACCTTACCTCTTTTCTTTGATTGCTTATAACTGCAGCAAATTCTTTTATATACACACACTGTAACACAGTTTTATCTTTCTAACCTGAAGATGTTTCTACGTAAATACACAATTACTAGAAGAGTTACATATTCACTTGGTAGTCCAACAGTTTATTTTCAGGATCTGGGTTTAGAGTGAAATAATTTTGGTTCGTATCCCACTGATACAAAAAAATTACTGTAACTGTAAGAGGCTTTCCATCTTTTGTAACTGCAATTAAGACAATTATTTTTAGGCCAGATACATTTCACTTTTATTTATAGAGCATTTTCTGTGGTTCTGTAAATATTACATAGGTTTGTAAAATTCAATTCACATATATAGATTTTTTTTAACTTTTCATGCACATTGTGTGTTTTTACACTGATGTACAATCTACTCATGGTGTTACCGTCTCCTCCTTACATTGCAAGTGCAACACATACATTGTTGGAAGTTATGCCAACATGGTATGGTGCCGGCAAAATCTAATAAGATTGGCCTGTCTGAGAACCAGATTTTAATCACTTTCAAAATTGGTTGCTGAAACAAAGCATGATATGAACTTAACACTGGGCCCCTGTGTCTGTTGTTGGAAAGAACTAAGAGTCTCAGAGATGATGGAGCAGACGCACTTCCAGAGGCTGAGGCAATTGATGTCAATGGTGAGTGGGCCTCATACTGGCCTCATTCCCTGATGTAAAACTTTCATCATATCACATTACTGACTATTAGGCTACAACATTTGATACAACCTTTGTTTGTTGAATGGAAATTTACATCACATCTGTTGATTTTTTATGGCGTTTTTACATCACATCAGTAAACACTAGTTTTTTGAATGCAAGCAACTTAACACTTAAACATGTAATATGGAGAATAAAAATGGAAGTCAAAATATAAGAATAGATAAAGCCTAAAATGATAACTTTGTCTTACCACCCTCCAACATTTTCTGCATTAATTCAGCAGTGCAGTCAGGGAATTCAAAATCTCTTTTCAAGTTAATATTCTTCGGGAGCTCAAGGCTGCCAATCCATGCACTTTGTTCATTTCTCTATGGTGGTATTTAGAGAAATGACACAGCAGAAAATGGATTCAGTGCCTTCATCTTCAGACTGCACATCTAAAGCACTCTTACCAATTGAACTGGGTTCAGACTATAAATGTTCAGAAAATAATTTCCAATGATTTTGCCTTTCTTGCTTTCTCAAGATAAAGACTAACATTTCTGCCTCCTTTGATTATGCTACACCATTCACATCTATGAATGGTTTCAATACATGAAGACAATGGTATAAAAGCTACTTAACAGTTTCAAAAGTGTTCTAATTTTAGTACATCAGATGGCTCTTAATGTGGTTAGTTCATTCTGGGAATTGACTGGATATAAAACTTGCATTTATTCCATTGTTTGCATCTTTTATGTCAAACTCTTGATGTATTACAAAGTCAATGCCACTAGATATGTGTCTTTTAACGTGAGGAGAGTTCCGTTTTCTAGAATCGAGCTACAGCATTTTCTACTGTAACTGTTCTGAAGTAAGCCAAATCAGATAAACACATATTAAATTGATGTTACTTATCCTGAAATACTTGTCCTCCAAGTTTCTAGTTTGTGAGGAAAATGTACTGTAAAATTCCCTTGGATTCTACACAAAGACTACACTTATATGCATAATTCAATGATATACAGGTTCTCTGGGCAAGGTTTCTCCTACTTTGTCTATCACACAGATGTGATGAGATACAAAACAGAATACTCTCAAATGACTGCACAAAATTGTCAAACTAATCAGAAAAAAGTTAATAATCTGAGGCCCACTACTAAAGTAACAAGATGGAGGTTACCCAATGAGAGGTAACTGGTTCTAATATGCAAGATAGTTACATCTAAGAAGACCCACAGTATCACAGATTCATAACAGAGCATCTTTTTCTGAAAACCTAGCCTCATGTTCAAATTGCTCAGTTTGGACTGTTCATTATATGTTCATTATACGGTATGAAAGAATGTTCTGTGAAGAATATAATAATGATGACGATGATTCAACATTTTTAATATCAAGGATCCTATGTAATTGTCTTAATTTCACTACTCTACGACTCAGGCAGAGTGAGGACCACTTTCTAATACTTTCCAACAAAGTTGAGCACTTGCTTATTCTAGCTTTCTCATGTTTGTGACCTCTCTTGTAAAAGAAAAATGTTCTCTGTATTTAAACTTACTTTCAGTAATAGTCATTTTCTCGAATTAAATCATGAGCTACCCCTCCCTACTCAATTTCATCTTAGATCTATTTATTCTCGTCTGCTAATTTTGGGAATAGTTTTATATATAGAGAAATAACTTTCTCTTAGGTAGCCTAAATTGGACTGGATTATTTTCAAAATTAAGAGTGATAGTGAGTGTTTTCCTGAATAAAAAATGCAAAAGGAATTACTGTTGAGCGTAGTGCTTACATGTTGTTGTTGTGGTCTTCAGTCTGCAGACTGGTTTGATGCAGCTCTCCACACAACCCTGTCCTGTGCAAGTCTCTTCATCTGAGAATACATTCAGCAACCTACATCCTTTTGAATCTGCTTACTATATTCGTTCCTCGGTCTCCCTCTACAATTTTTACCCCACACGCTTCCTTCTAATGCCAAGTTGACAATTCCTTGATGTCTCAGAATGTGTCCTACCAATCTATCCCTTCTCTTAGTCAGGATATGCCAGAAACTCCTTTTCTCCTCGATTCAGTTAAGCACCTCATTAGTTACGTGATCTACCCATCTGATTTTCATCATTCGTCTGTAGCACCACATTTCAAAACCTTCTATCATATTTTTATCTGAACTCCTTATCGTCCATGTTTCACTCCCATACAATGCTACACTCCAGACAAATGCTTTCAGAAAGGACTTCCTAACATTTAAATTAATATCGTATGTTAACAAGTTTCGCATCTTTAGAAACGCTTTTCTTCCTGTGGCCATTCTGCAATTTATATCTTCTTTACTTCGGCCATCAGAACTTATCTTGCTACCCAAATAACAAAATTCATCTACTACTTTTATTGTCTCATTACCTAATCTAATTCCTTCAGCATCGCCTGATTTTCTGACGTTGCATTCCATTACCTTCGTTTTACTCTTGTTAATGTTCATCTTATATCTTCCTTTCAAGACACTGTCCATCCCATTCAATTGCTCTTCCATATCCTTTGCAGTCTCTGATAAAATAACTATGTCATCAGCAAACCGCAATGTTTTTATTTCTTCTCCCTGCATTTTAACGCTCTCTCCAAATTTCTCCTTCCATTCCTTCACTGCCTGCTCAATGTACAGATTGAGCAACATTGGGGAAAGGCTACAACCCTGTCTTACTCCCTTCCCAACCTCTGCGTCCCTTTCTTGCCCTTTGACTCTAATAACTGCTGTCTGATTTTGAAGGTTGAATATAACTCTTCGCTCCCTATATTTTACCCCTGCTACCTTCAGAATTTTGAAGAGTGTATTCCAGTCGACATTGTCAAAAGCTTTCTCCAAATCGACAAACGCTAAAAATGTAGGTTTGCCTTTCTTTAGCCTATCTTTTAAGATAAGTTGTAATGTGAGTATTGCCTCCCGTGTTCCTACATTTCTCCTAAATCCAAACTGATCTTCCCCGAGGTCGGATTCCACAAGTTTTTCCATTCGTTTGTAAGTAATTCGTGTTAGTATTTTGCACCCATGACTTATTAAACTGATAGTTCTGTAATTTTCACACTTGTCTGCACTTGCTTTCTTTGGAATTGGAATTACAATAATCTTCTTGATGTCGAAGGGTATTTCCCATATCTCATACATCTTGCTTACCAGGTGATACAATTTTTTCATGACTGGCTCTCCTAACGACATCAGCAGTTCAGATGGAATATCATCTACTCCAGGGGCCTTGTTTCAACTCTAGTCCTTCAGCACTCTGTCAAATTCTTCCTCGCAGTATCATATCTCCTATCTCATCTTCCTCCACTTCGTCTTCCATTTCTATAATACTGCCTTCAAGTTTATTTCCTTTGTATAGGCCCTATATATATATATTCCTTCCACAGTTCAGCTTTCCCCTCTTTGCTTAGTACTGGTTTTCCGTCTGAGTTCTTGATATTCATACAGCTGCTTTTCTTGTCTCCAAATATATCTTTTATTTTCCTGCAGGCGGTATCTATCTTTCCCCTAGTTATGCATTCTTCTACGGTTCTGCATTTGTCCTCTAGCCTCTCCTGCTTAGCCAGTCTGCACTTCCTGTCAATCTCATTTTTCAGATGTTTGTTCTCCCTTTTTCCTGTTTCACTTGCTGAATTTTTATATTTTCTCCTCTCATCAATTAAGTTCAGTATATCCTGGGTTATCGAGGGATTTATATTAGGCCTTGTATTTCTGCCTATATGAAACTCTGCAGCCTTCACTACCCTATCTCTCAGAGCCACCCATTCTTCTTCTACTGTATTACTTTCCCCCGCTTTAGCCAATCCTTGCCTAATGCTCCCTCTGAAACTCACTGTGGTGTCGCACAAGTCCAAAGTGCGCGCCACCTACTTTCGCCGCGCGCCGCCATGCACGCACGGCGCGGCGTTCTTACAACGTCAGCCACGAGCGCCCTCTGCTAGAACTCCGCTCGTGGCCACCACTGAACGACATCGTTGAATTGGGACTGAGATAGGAACCAGCGAACACTTCGTAATCAGATAGGCACCAGTGAAGACTTGGCTATCAGTTAGGCACTAGGCAGACCTCTAATTCAACTATGTATCAGCATTCTGCAGTACTGATCTATGTAAAAGTTAAGTATTGTATAAATTTTGTGCAATATATATCTCGTTCTAATTTACTCTAGTGTTTCTAGTTTCTGGCTGCTCCCCTCCGTACCTGCACCAGCGTGCTATCTATATTCCTGTGGCGGTCTCATTCCACTCGGCCACCGACACCTACGACGGAAACGAGACACAAAAGCGGCGACGAGGCTGGGACACAGAACTCTCAACAACCTCTGGTTCCTTCAATTTGTCCAGGTTCCATCTCCTAACCTTTCTACCATTCTGCAGTCTCTTAAGTTGTAATCTGCAGTTCATAACCAATCAGTTATGGTCAGAGTCATCTGCCCCTGGATATGTCTTACAGTTTAGAACCTGGTTTCTAATCTATTCCTTACCATTATAAAGTCAATCTGGTTCCTTCCAGTGTCTCATGGTCTCTTACACGTATACAGCCTTCTTTCATGATGATTAAACCAAGTGTTTGTGATCATTAAATTGTGCTCTGTACAAAATTCTACCAAGCGATCTCCTCTTTCATTCCTTTTTCCCAGTCCATATTCACCTACTACATTTCCTTCTCTTCCCTTTCCTACTACCGAGTTCCAGTCCCCCATCACAATCAAGTTTTCGTCTCCCTTAACTTTCTGAATGATTTCATTTATCTCCTCATACATTTTTTCGAAATCCTCATCAGCCATGCTGGTTGGCATATAAACTTACACTACTGTGGTCGGGGTTGGCTTCGTGTCTATCTTTGCTACGATAATGCGTTCACTATGTTGTTCATAGTAACTTACCCGCATTCCTATTTTCTTATTCATTATCAGACCTACTCCTGCATTGCCACCAACTGATTTTGTAGTAATAACCCTGTACTCACCTGACCAGAAATCCTGTTCATCCTGCCACCAAACTTCACTAACCCCTACCATATCTTACTTTAACCTAACCATTTCTCTTTTCAAATTTTCTAGCTTACTTACGCAATTAAGGGTTAGAATATTCCACGCTCCGACCCGTAGAATACCTGTTTTGTTTTTCTTGATGACATCTTCCTGAGTAGTCCCCGCTTGGAGATCTGAATGGGGGACTATTTTACCTCTGGAATAATTTACCCAAGAAGACGCCATCATCACATTAGATCTGCACGTCCTCAGGAGAAGTAACGACTGTAATTTCCCCTTGCTTTCAGCCATTCACAGTAACTGCATGGCAAAGCCATGTTAGCTGATGTTACAAGGCCAGCTCAGTCAATCATCCAGACTGGTGCCCCTGTAACTATTGAAAAGGCTGCTGCCCCTCTTCAGAAACCACATATTTGTCTGGCCTCTCCACAGATACCCCTCCAATGTGGTTGCACCTATGGTACGGCTATCTGCATCGTTGAAGCACGCAAGCCACCCCACCTCGGCAATGTCTGTGGTTCATGGGGTTGAAGTGCTTACATGTAATTGTGAAATTTAATAAGAATTATATCATTAGCTATTTAAGCCCAAGAATTGAATAATTATTCAATTCATTACTCCCTTACATTAGCGATATGAGCTAAAATTCTGCTGGAAATCTGAAATCTATTTTAAAATGCTGTCTGTATTTTTAAAGAATTTCTTGTAGGTCATACTAAAATAGTTCTGTTAAAAGCTGCAAATAATTTGCACCTGTGTTTTACTCATTAAGACAAGAAAGGTCATTTTGCAACCATAATGACAGTGACAAAAAAAATGTTAGCCACATAGTGGCATTGAAATCTAGTACAACAAATGACAGCCAGGCACTCTGACCATGGGCTACTTGCACAACAGATCTGAAGTCTCTGCTTTCTACAGTATGTCTGCCTAGGTGTGTTTGCGTCTGTGTAAATGTGTGGGTGTGTGTATATTTGTATACCTTCCTTTTCTTCCCCCAAGATAAGTCTTTCCCGGGATTGGAATGGCTCCTTACCCCCCTCCCTTAAAACCCTCATCATTTCCTTTTCCCTCTCCTTCCCTTCTGCCTGAAGAAGCAACTGGGTTGCAAAAGCTTGCATTTGTGTGTGTGTTTTATTTATTTGTGCTACTATCACACCTGAGCTCCTTCGCCTGGTGAGTAATCTTCATCTATTTTTTATATATAAAACTCTAAATAATTTGATAATCTTATAAAAACCCAAATGCATTGAGAAAAATATACAGGGTGTCCCAGCTATCTTGCTCACCCAAAATATCTCTGAAACAATAGCTATTGTAAAACGACTTTCACTGGTATCAATGTAAGGCTGGAGCTAATGAATGTCCATATTTTGAAACATTCTAAAACAAAAACATATGTGTGTTTTTTTTTAACACGAACTCATGTTTTTTAAATGGACGCCCTATATTATTTCTTCAGCAATCTATAGCATGACAAATCATATAAACAATTGTGTTGATCGCATCCTAATATGCCAACTACATCCCTAGATATTGCAAAGCGAAATTTACGTTTGGAATACGTGAAAACGCATGGCTAGAGCATGTCCCGAGCAGCATGGGGTTCTTACTCGAGTCTCTGGACGTATGCTAGCCTCATGTTTCACGTATTCCACGCATCAACTTCGATTCGTAACTTTCTCGGGATGTAATTGACATATTGCGATGCAATTAATGCCATTGTTTGTGATTTGTCATGTTACAGATTGCTGAAAAAAATAATATAGAGTGACCATTAAATAAAATAAAATAAAATAAAAATAAAACATAAGTTTGTATTACACATATACTCTCATTTTAGAATGTTTCAAAATATATACAGTTATGACCCCAGCCTTACCTTGATATAGGTGAAAGTCATTTTACAACAGCTATTGTTGTTCCAGAGATATTTTGGGTGATCAAGATAGCTGGGACACCCTGTATATAATCTTTCTGAAAACAAAAAAGCAGAACACATTGAAACATTGAAGATGGGAAGTTGCTTACAGAGGGAGTGGCATTTGCAGAAGATGTATAGTGCCTATTCCAGACCTTACAATGTGGGGTGCTATTGAGCACAATCACAGTTGGTCCATTTCCAGCATACTGTGACTGGTCTGACCTATGTGAATACCTTCACACGACACACGCCCATATCTTTTCTGCAGAACACCCCACATACTATATTTCAGCAAGAAAATGCACGGCCAAGTTTCTGCACAAACAGTGCCTTTTGCACTGGCCTACCAGATTAGCAGACTTGTTGCCTATCGAAAATACAAGAGATATGGTAACACAATGAGAAACCTTGTGATCCAATGCCAAATACTACAGATGAACTTTGGAATATTGCATAACATACATGGATACACCATTGGATGCCATTCACACCTTACATACATCAATGTCAACTCACATGAAACAAGTTATTAGGACCCATGGTGTACCATGGACAAACAAGGCAACAGGACACACGATGTACTGAGGTGACAGAAATACTAATCACTTATTCAGAACTTACTAATGAAGATGTCTTACAAATATGAACATCCTATCTCTAGTCTTAAAGGTGTTCAATTTTCTCTGAACACAAACTTGCTTCAATAAATTGAAATAAAACATTTTACACTCACTTCTGCCTTCACTTCTTCTTTGGGGCAGATATCACCAGCAGGGAACTCTGTGACACCAGTGTCAGATGTCATAACAGGAGCTTTGTCTTTAATAACTTCACTTTCTTTCTGTAAAGAGAAAAAATAACACTCTCAGCACATTTACTATGACAAATGATGTAACACACACACACACACACACACACACACACACACACAGAGAGAGAGAGAGAGAGAGAGAGAGAGAGAGAGAGAGAGAGAGAGAGAGAGAGGAGGGGGGCTATGGAAATGAAGCTCACGAATGGGCCTATCAATTTAGTTTCAAAGTAAAGCCAAGTCTCAACTTTTTCCTATTACTAACAATATGTAGCCAAAAATTGTTAATGTCAGTCCTAAACATCCATCATACAGTTGAATGACTAAGTTCTAGAACATCTACAGAAGTGGCGACATGATTATGAACCTGGAAATAAAGATTTTACTGATGTGACCTTCTCTTTGTATCTGACCGTGCACTTCCTGTAACCATTACAAATCTGTTCACAATTGCCTCTTTTTAAAATTTATACAGAGCATGTTTAAAATACTTAAACTCATTAATTTTACAAACACATAATTATCAGTTATAGCCAAATAGGAAGTTAGAAAAAATAGATAATCTGTGATGGAGAGCAATATGAATTGGGAGAGACTGCTACTTCCCACACAGGAGAGGTGCTGCCCAGCAGAAAGGCACTTTTAATACTAGAGTAAGCTATTAATACCTGGGAATGCCAGTGGCCACAGGTTGTAGAGCTGAAAAGGCATGAACACCCCATTGTTGCTTCTGATCACTTTCAATATTTATGAAATTCTTTTGAACTAGACCCTAATGGTTCTACCTTGTATACCAGAGCAATCATGCTGCACGCTGAAGTGGGTCTAATCTGTACCAAATAGTCTGAACCTGCTTATTTAAAAATATCAGGAAATTGCTTTTTACTGGATCACTTCCTTAACATTTAGTTAACTATTTTTAAAAACTTTCTTATTGTTTATCATTTAGAAATGGTGGCCATTTTTGTTTCAGGCTGCAAGTATTTTTTTCCCAAAGCATCGGTAATTTAATTACTCAGTAACAGGTTGCAACTGTTGTTGATGCCTTCATAATCTTCTTCGGTGCATAGACTGGCTTAACGCAGCATTCCACAGTTCTTTGTCCTGTGGAAGCCTACTTCTCTGAACAAAAATGACAAACCACATCCCTTTGAACCTGCTTACTGTACTCATCTGTGTCTTACTCTGCGATCTTTTACCCCACTCACTTCCCTCAAATACTAAATTGACAATTCCTTGGTGTCTCAATGTGCTTAACCAATTCATTACTTATTTTAATCAAAATATGCCAGAGCTTACTTTACTCCCCAATTCTGTTCAATACCTCCTCATTAGGAGGAAAATAAATGTTTGGAAACAAGAAAATCATCTGTATGAATGTCAAGAGCTCACATGGAAAATAAGTTCTGAGCAAAGACATGAGAGCTGAAAAGGCACAGAGAATATATACAGGGTTTCTATGAAGGAAATTAACTTTGAAACAATACTGTAGAAAAGAAGAGGATGAAGATGAGATAGGAGAGACAATATTGCAAGATGAATTTGACAGACAACTGAAAGATAGGAGTCGAAACAAGGCCCCTGGCGTAGATTATATTCTATCAGAACTGCTGATATCATTGGGAGAGCCAGCCAACAAAAATGTTTCACCTGGTGTGTAAGATGTACGAGTCAAGCGAAATATCCTCAAATTTCAAAAAATATGTAGTAATCCCTATTCCGAAGAAAGCAAGTGGTGACAAGTGTGAAAATTACAGAACAATCAGTTTAATAAATCATGGCTGCAAAATTTTAACACGAATTATTGACAGAAGTATGGAAAAGCTGGTAGAAGCTGACCTAGATCAGTTTAGTTTCGGGACAAATGTAGGAATACTGGAAACAATACTGACATTACTACCTATCTTAGATAAATTAAGGAAAGGCAAACCTACATTACTAGCTTTTGTTGATTTGGAAAATAGTTTTTGACAATGTTGATTGGAATACACTCTTTCAAATTCTGAAGCAAGCAGGAGTAAAATATAGGGAATTGAAGGTTATTTACAACTTGTACAAAAACCAGACAGGAGTTATCTGAGTTGAAAGGCATGAAAGGGATGCAGTTGTTGGGAAGGGAGTAAGACAGGGTTGTAGCCTTTCTCCATTTTATTCCATTTGTACACTGAGCAAGTTGTGAAGGAAAGCAAGGAGAAATTTGAAGAAGGAATCAATGTTTATGGTGACGAAATAAAAACATTGTTTTGGTGATAACATTGCAATTCTATCAGAAACAGCAAAGGACCTGGAAGAGCAATTGAAAGAAATAGACAGTGTGTTCAAAGGAGTGTATAACAAGCACAAAATGACGGAGCTTGAACGTGATGCTGAAGGAATTAGATTAATTAATGAAACATTAATGGTGGTTGATGAGTGTTGTTACTTGGGCAGTAAAATAACATATGATGGTTGCAGAAGAAGTTTTTGAGAAGAAGAAATTTGTGATCAATTATTAATTTAAGTGTAAGGAAGTCTTTTCTGAAGGCATTTGTATGGAGTGTTGCCTTGTACGGGATTGAAACATGGATGATAAATAGTTCAGACAGGAAGAGGGTAGAGGCTTTTGAAATTTGGTGCTACAGAAGAAGAAGAAGAAGAAGATTAGGTAGGTAGATAGCGTAACTAATGAGGAGGTACTGAACAGAATTTAAGAGAAAAGGAATTTCTGGCATGCTTTAACTAAATGTAGGGCTCTTAGCATTGGAGATAAGTGTGTGGGGATAAAAATCGCAAAGGGAGAACAAGAGATGAATACAGTAAGCACATTATTATGAGGATATGAAAAGGCTTGTTCAGGACAGAGTAGGGTGGAGACCTGCATCAAACTAGTCTCCAGATTGAAGACCACTACACCTTCTCATTAGTTATGCGATTTACTAGTCATGCACATTATGTTGACACTTGGAGCTTACGGGAGCATTCGTAAGTGGGGAAATGCCTTTATGGTTAGTCCCAGCACCCGTCACAATCATCTGGAGCACCAAATTTCAGAAGTCTCTACCCTCTTCTTGTCTGAAATGTTTATCATCCTTGTTTCAATCCTGTACAACGCTACATTCTACCTTTAGATAGGACCTCCTATACATTCAGCGTCAACAAATTTCTCTTCTTCAAAACACTTTTCTTCCAATTGCCATTTGCACATTTTATGTTCTCTACTATGGGCATCAGAAGTTATTTTACTGTCCAAATAATAAAACTCCTCCACTAGCTTTATTGTTTCATTGCCAATCTAATTATTTCAGCATCCCCTGATTTAATTCAATTAGATTCCATTACCCAATGGAAGGTCCAGTAAGATTCCATTACCGCCATTTTGTTCTTGTTAATGATCAACTTATAACATCATTTTATGACACTGTCCATTCCATTCAATTCAATTCGATTCAATTGCTCTTCCAGGTCGTCTGCCATCTCCGGCAATTACAATGTTATTTGCCCTAGATGCCTTTCATCAAATGGTTGGCTGATGGGAAGGAAGGGACTAAACAGCTATGCGGTCCAGATGAAAGACATTGTACTAGTAAAATGGTAGGAACTAAAATTTAATTAAAATAATCTTACCAGCACAACTAAAACCAAAATAAAATGGGCAAGTCTGGTATGCACAACCTCACGGCACTATAAGCTCTATGATGAACATGAAAGAGTCACAAACACAGCCATGTGGCTTTTGTTTCTTCTATTTTTTTTTTTTTTTTCTTTTTCTCTCTCCTCACTTCTATGGCTGGGAAGGAGGAGCAGGATGTAGAGGGAGTGGCAAGGTAGTTGCAGGAAAGGGAGACGGAAGACGTTTGGGGAGTGGGCTGAGGAGGTGGGGAAGGGGTACAGGATGTAATGGAGACAAAGGTAGAGATGCTCATATTTTCGGTAGCTCTCAGGATCAAGAGACTTGTACTCTTGTATCTTTTTCTACTTCTTGTACACTGGGCAGTTTGGTGAGGGCGAGGAATGACGTTGATCACAACTGATGCATTCACTGCATAGAAGTACTACTGTACATGGAGAAGACGTAGGCCTAAACTGCATACATTTGAAGCATCTCATGAGAGGCGGGATATACGGCTTAACATCACATCTGTAAATCATTACCTTGACCTTCTATGGGTGCACCCCCACAAAGGGGCCAGTATGAGTGTGATTATCCTTTGAGCCACTCTGAATGCAACTAACAAAGTGGACTCCTTGCCGCTCCAGTTGGACCTGAGTTCCTTGCCAGTTTGAAGGAGGAGGTCCCAACGAAAAATATCTCCCTAAGCCATTTTCAAAGACTAGTGAGTTGTTAAGACACTGGGATGCCACCATGATGGTCACAGGTGCACAGAGCAGCAGACTGTGTGGCAGATACAGTTTTTATGAGTAGGGAGCCAGAGCACATCTTCCTCATGGAGATAACTTTGCCAAACTTATCCTCTATCTATTCCACAAGAAACAGCAGCTTGGTGGCAGTGAACATACCTCTGTCTATCCTAGTGCAGACCAGGTAGCACGGAAAGGGTTTCACCCCAGGCTGTCACACCTGACCTTCCTCCTGAGGGGTAGCCAGGGAGGGAAAGGTCCTCTTATCAGAAGTAGCTGCATTGAAAGATCCATTTCTGTCTCCAGAAATGGCTGTTGCATGATCATTTTGCACTTTCCCATGTTCCATGGTGTGAAACATCCGCCCTTGTACCACCCAATCCCCTCGGGCTCCCCCTCACAGGTGCCACCCAACAACAGCAAAGGGCACCTGGCATGATGGCCATTGCTGGGAGTCCTGATACCCAGGAGGATGGGTTTCGACTAACTGTCCTGCATTGTTAGTGGGCTTAGCCAGGAGGGAACATAACAGGGGGACCAAACTGGACAAAACAGGTGTAAACAGCAAAGAGATCAAAATCGCTAAAACCATCATCGGAACCATAGGAGTAGCCAGGACATTATAATGGGAAACACCTAGATACGGGAGATTAGTGGGGAGGAATTAGGACAGGGAGGAGGAGAACCGGGAGAGGTAATGCAGCCTGGGAAAATAAGAAAGGTTGCAATGACTCCACGACCCTTGTGTGCCATACACATACCCACAAGAGAGCTGTGGACCCACTGGGTGTAGGTCTTTCAAATAGAAAATATTTTTACCTACCTGCATGCTTACTAGTCACAAATTAAAAACCCTGAAGTTTTGAACAGTAGTTTTCGAAAGGAAAGGATTTCTGTGTTAGTATTTTTGTAGTATTACACTACATACTATAGTTCAACAATGGGAGGTCCAGCAAAGAGTGCTGCAGTGAACTGTGTGAATGTTTTTTCCACCTTCATCTTAGGTAATTTTAATCAACTGAAAAATACTTTCTACACTAATTTTGCATTAAAATGATCATTTATGTCAGAAACTTTATGTTACCTTGACAGAATCCGTTTTCTTTAATTCTTCCATCATCTCTTGCCTTTCCTCCCTTATTTTGCGTTCTTCTTCTCTAATTATTTGTAACTTCATTTTGTTGTCTATTTTGCCTTCACGTTCACCAATGGCTGCTTCAGTTTGTGTTACCTGAAGAGAAATTGTTTGTAAAAAATAGAAAGATTCATACGAATCTGTGACAATTTCAGCTGGAGAAAATAGCTTACCAAAGTTTCTGGCAAAGATGATATTGTTGCCTTTAGCTGATCACTTGTAGGTATTGTGTCAGGTAACAGTAGAGCACGGGAAAGTAACAGTAGTGATGGTGATACTTTCTTATTCAGGCTCAAATCTAACCACTGAGCTAACTGTAATTTCATTCGCTCTTCTGACATACCATATGCTCTCATTCCACGAGCCCGACAAACTTGTTGTAGTTCTGCAAGACTTAATGAGTCTATTCCTTCTTTCTGAATAACCTAAAAAATGATAAAGATGTTAGCAAATAATTTAAATTCAGTTTCATTTAGTAATTTACAATGCAGTGACATTTACCTTGTCATCAGCTGCCAAACTCCGGAGTCTCATTCTAAGCTGAAACCTTAGAAAATTAGTGGTTCCTATTGGTTGTATCTCAAGAACTCTGCAGAGAGCAGTCAGTTGTGCCCTTGATAACGAGTCTAATGTTATTTCATCCTCAAAGAGTTTTGAAAATTTCATTATTTCCTCATTTGTAGCCTGTTCCCCAGATGTGCGGACCTTTAATTGTAATAAATAAATAAATAAATAAATAAATACACACACACACTATATATGTAACTGATGATTTTTGTTCAATAAATATTTATCAATCGAAATACCATGTAGCACAGTCTACTTACAAAGAATTAAAATGTTTATAATAAACTTACAACAGCTTATTAAGCACACTCAGACTTAAAGTTAATCAAAATTGAAGTAAGAACACCACATAATCTATACTACTAATAAATCTGTAAATGTAGGCCTGTCGCTGTTCTCTTAAATCTTCAAAACTACTGGACGAATCTTCATGTGGTTTTCACAGGAAACACGAGAAAAGTTTTGGTCAACATATAGGCATAATTTTATCAAAATCAGATCACGAAACAAAAAGATATCGTAATTTTAAGTGTTTTCAGTAACCGTTGTGTCTGTTTCTTCAAGTATTAAGAACCTCTTATCTCCGAAACTACTTCACTAATTTGCATGCGATTTTCACAGGTAACTTGAGCGTAGCTCTGGACAACATATAGACTTCGGTCCATAAAAATCGGATTACGGAAAAAAAAGAATACCTTAATTTGAAATTTTTTATCTATGACTGTCTGTCTGTCTCTTCGAACACGTTTATCTCCAAAACTACTTGACAAATTTTCATGGGATTTTCACTCTTAACTTGAACATATCGTGCGGTTACATAAAGGCTTCAATAATTGAAATCGAAAATAAAGATATTGTAATTTAATCATTTATTTAAAAGCCATTGTGTATGTCTGTCTGTTGAGGGTAACCTCCAAAAGTACTACACGAACTTTCATGGGTTTCCACATGTAAATTGAGAATAGTTTGGAGAGTAACATAGGCTTAGTTTCATCAAAATCGGATCACAGGAAGGAAAGATATCGTAATTTTAAGTTTTTGTATACACTATGTTGACAAATATGCTGTAGTACAGCAAATCTCCAAGAGTACTGTAGGAACTCTCATGGGGTTTCATAGGTCAACTGATAGTACCTTGGGGCGACATATAAGCTTCATTTCATCAAAATTGGATCAGGAGAAGAAAAGATATAGTAATTTGTAGTTTCTGGTGTATGCTATAATTGAATTACAGTGTAGTATAGCAAATATCCGACATAGGCGCTGTTACTTAGTTAGTATACCAAATAACCAAGGAGGTATTCTAACCTCCTAGCAAATAACTAATAGATGGCAGTGCTGCGTTTTTTATTCACATAAATAGTGTAACACAATGAAACAAGGGCTATGATTTTCCTTACGGCAGCGGTGTAGTGTAATGATGTTGGCGACGAGCGTTGAATCCTTTTCGAAAAATCAGTCACATACAATGAGGGAATAATTCTTTGTGTTGATAATGAAATAATGAATGTTATTCCTATCAGTAAATTAATGATCCCCCTAAAGCGAATATTTCATTGCCAACATTAAAACACTAAATCGCTGCCACTGCAAGCAAAATTTAACCCAGGTACGACAATTCCTTGCAATGCCATGGAATGGAAAAAGTGATTCTTTCCATGGGTATCATTTGGATTTTAAAAAAATCACGATGTTCCTTCGCGTCTATCGATGTTTTTATTTACTGAGAATTCTTTGCAGGGAAAACCGAATTTATGTTGTTTCATTTCTGATTTCGGTGCGTACTTATTACATCTTGAGTCCATTCTGTTTACGAATGTCTCGAAAACACCATAATACAGGAAAGTACAAAGTGAGGCAACGTTAGTTACATAGTACACCAAATAAATAATTAGGGTTTTGCTGAGTTTCTTTCATTCCCATAACTACGGAGTGTTACACTACAAGAAGAGGTAAATTTTACTTACGGCAGTGGCGTTGTGTGCTGATGTTGGCAACAGCCGTTGAATGCTTTTTCAAAAATCGGTCACATAGAATAAGGGGAATCATTCTTTATGTTCACAATGAAATAAATAATTTATGCTATTCTTTCCAGTAAATTAATCATCACCCTAAAGAGAATAGTTCATTGCCAACTATAGCAAACTAAACTGCTGCCACTGCAAGTAAAATTTAACCTAGGTAGGACACAATATTTTGTTTTCCTAGCTGTATCCCTCATGCTTTGCAATGTCATGGAAAGAAAAGAAGTGCATCTTTCTATGGGTACAACCCAAGGAGGTTAGAATAGTATAACCACTAAATTGTGCTTGGATTAGAAATATATCTGCATCTTCTCAACATTAAGCTCTAATTACCATGTGATATTGAGACAAATCCACTCTTTCCACACATTTATTTGCTCTTACGATTGGTTTGTACCGAATTGGCCGCAAAGAAGCCCCACCTTTTCGCAGAGCAACCACATAACATGAAATAATATCTAAATAAATGTGTTGCAGAAGCAACAAGAAATTTGAGGAAGCGTCGCTGAAAGGATCATTTACACATAGTTATCCATCTTAACCGAACAAAGAGAAAGTCAGCGATTAGTAGATTTTCCCCAATATCGCGTGACATTTCCACCTTACGTTGAGGACACAAAATCTGTTCTGTGCATCTGAATGTTCACTCCAGAGATATGACTGTTCTCTGCCTGGCACTAGAGATAATATACACACTTGAGTGACAAACTCATAACATAAGTCTCAGCTTTCATAATTGTTAAGTACAATATCATGATTAAAATTTGTAATTACTTTCTATTGGTGCGGACTACATTAAGATAGAGAAAAAGTCTTCTCTTGCAGAGACAATTGTACTTAGAGTTCTGAATGTGTAGTTCTATTACAGAAGATTGATTTCAACTTCGTGCTTTACGAAGTAATCACTGCAGGATGTGGGAACATGTATTAGTTGAAAGAGTGGCCGATGCTGCTAACACTGGACAATTCACTGGAAATACTATATTTAATGGAAACTTTTATACAGACGATCAGCTGCCACCATTCCTTCAACGATTACCCAGACGTACTTTATCGCACATTGACACCACCATGACGTCTTATTTAGACAGACATGAACTCCTCTGTTAATTGAATTACCAGACTTTCAGCATTCGTCGAGTTTTCGATAATAGGGATCACTGCATACATAATAACTACATTGTCCCCAGTGCAACACTGCAACATACTAATACTTCAGAATACACCTACTGTCAGAGAGAAACAGTTTAGTACTACACCATAGAACCAAACGTAGCGCTGTTATTGTTATTATTATTATTATTTCTATTTCTCATCCCTACGATAGAAGTGTTGTAAGAAGTTTACGCCAAACAATTACACACCGCAGTCTTAACTTTATGAACACAACCTATCATTGAATTTATATCGTACCAGAGTACGGACATAAATTAATTTCACTTTTTGTATGAAAAACTTTATGAACATTCATTGTTTTCGACAATGACTTCTACTTAAATTTGACATCTTGCCTAGGAGAACTGAGTTTACTGACAGAGCGATTAAACAAGAGTTCTCTTTTTCCTGACCTAGGTCTGGAACCGTAAAAAACCATGATATACACAGGTCCCTTTTTAACAACCGTTGCGAAGCACGGGCATATACGCTAGTATTACTATACAACCACAAATAGCAATTTTGATATACTCTTTATACTTTGATATATCCTGAGCAAGCCTCTTCATCTCTTAAGACCTGCAACCTACATCCATTTGAATCTGCTTACTGTATTTATCTCTTGGTCTCTCTCTGCGATTTTTACCCCATACACTTCCCCCAATGCTAACTTTACGATTCCTTGATGTCCAAGAATGTGTCCTACCAATCGATCCCTTCTTTTAGTCGAAGTATGCCAGAAATTTCTTTTCTCCCCAATTCTGGTCAGCACCTCTTCATTACTTATGCGATCCACCCACCTAATCTTCAGCATTCTTCTGTAACACCACATTTCAAAACCCTCTATCCTCTCCAGTCCACACTGTTTATCGTCCATGTTTCACTCCCATACACGGCAACACTCCACACAACTGCCTACAGAAAGGACTTCCTTACACTTAAATTAATATTTGATGTTAACAAAATTCTCTTTTTCAAAATGCTCATTGCCGTTCTGCATTTTATATACACTGTACTGTGAACATCGCAACTTATTTTACTGCCCAAGTAACAAAACTCATCTACCACCTTTATTGTTTCGTTACCTAATTAATTCCTTCAGCATCGGCAGATTTTCTTAGACTGCTCTCCATTATTCTCGTTTTTCTCTTGTTAATGTCATTTTATACCTTTCCCAACACACTGTCCATTCCGTTCAACTTCTCTTCCAGGTCTTTTGCTGTCCCTGGCAGAATTACAATGTCATCGGCAAAATTCAAGGTATTTATTTCTTCACCCTGACCTTTAATTCCTTCTCCAAGTTTCTCCTTGCTTTCCTTTATAGCTTACTCAATGTACAAATTGAATAGCATTGGAGAAAGGCTACAACCCTGTCTTAATCACTTCCCAATCTCTACATCCCTTTCATGCCCTTCTACTCTGATATCTGCTGTCTGGTTTTTGTACAAGCTGTAAATAACCTTCCCTTACATATATCTTACTCCTGCTGCTTTCAGAATTTGAAAGAGCGTATTCCAATCAACATTGTCTAAAGCCTTCTCCAGATCTACAAAAGCTAGAAATGTAGGTTTGCCCTTCCTTACTCTATCTTGAGGATTGCCTCCAGTGTTCCTACATTTCTCCTGAATCCAAACTGGTCTTCCCCAAGGTCGGCTTCTACCAGCTCTTCCATCCTTCTGTGTAATGTGTTAAAATTGTGCAACCATGAATGATCAAACTGGTGGTTCTGTAATTTTCACACTTGCCTGCACCTGCTTTCTTTGGAATGGGGATTAATACATTTTTCTTAGTCTGAGGATATTTCCCCTGCCTCGTACATCTTATGCATCAAGTGAAATAGTTCTGTCATGGCTGGCTCTCCCAGAGACTTCAGTAGTTCTGAGGGAATATCGTCCACTCCAGGGGCCTTGTTTCGACTTAGGTCTTCCAGTGCTCTGTCAAATTCATCTCTCAGTGTAGTATCTCCTATTTCATCTACATCTACATCCTCCTCTCTTCCCACAAGACTGCCACTAAGTTCATTTCCCTTGTAGAGCTGCTCTATCTACTCTTTTCCACCTTTCAGCTTTCCCTTGTTTGCTGAGAACTGGTTTCCCATCTGAGTTCTTTACATTCATACAGCTGGTTTTCTTGTCTCCAAATGTCTCTTATTTTCCTGTGGGCATTATCTGTCTTTCCATTATTTATACCTTCTTCTACAGACTTGCATTTGCCTTCTAGCCACTCCTGCTTAGCTATTTTAAACATTATGTCAATCTTACTTCTTAGTCGTCTGTACCCCATTTTGCCTGTTTGATTTACTCCATTTTTATATTTTCTTCTTTCGTCAAATAAATTTATTATTTCCTGTGATATCCAAGGATTTTTTGTAGGTCTTGCCTTTTTACCTATTTTGTCCTCTTCTGCCTTCACTATTTTATTTCTCAATGGTACCCATTCTTCTTCTTCTTCTGTTTTATTCCCCACCCCCCATTTCTGTCAATTGTTGCCTGAAGCTCCCTCTGAAATTCTCAAGAACTTCAGTTTCTCTCAATTTATCTAGGCCCATCTCTCTATTTTCCTACCTTTTTGCAGTTTTTTCAGTTTCAACCTACAGTTTATGACCAACAAGTTATGGTCAGAGTCTCAGAGTGGTTATATATAACATTAAAACAAAAATACTAGATAAAATATTTTAAAATAATAATTGAGGCTACCTCCCTGCCCATTAAGGCACAGTCTGATCTGAAGCACTAACAAAATAGCCAAGTTACCTATACAGGGGACATTAAATTTTTTGTAAGTTAACAAACCATACGTGAAAATGAGTGTTACAGAATATCAAGTAAAAACAATGAAGATTTATAGAAAATAGAATTTTATAGTATAAACACTTGTAATAATAACTAAATAACTAACTAATAATAACTGAAACAAACCAAATAAAAGTACAACATGCAATCCAGACTGTGTGTATTAAGATCTTCATATTCAGTCACTTCACAGATTAACATATTAAAGAAAATCCTTATTTACACTAAATATTTTGAAAAACTGCCTGGAAAAATGCTCTATACGAGTTATCCTGTCTGCTACCGAAATCATACTCAAATTAGTTTACCAAATTCACTAAACAGTCCACAATTTAAAGATTATCTGAAGAAAATGTTCGAAAATTTAATCATACAATTAAAAATCTGCAGTTAAACTATATGGTACTAAATATGATGGTGTAGTTTCAAAATTATGTAAGGTATTTGTGTTAGCAGCTTTGGTTACAATGCAATATTCACAAATCCTCCACTTCAACTTTACGTTCATCCTCCTCTTCACAAAATAAACTTCCAATAGTTAAAAATGACCTAAATGATGGCGCACCTGTTGAAGATGTATTCAAATACAAGCAGGTTGCTCTTTTTGCTGCAGCTAGCTGCTGAGAAGAAAATTTATTTACGTAACATTTTCCAGTACTCGTTCGCTTCATTTTTTCAACCAATAAAGCACTTAGTCTTTCAAGACCTAGATTATGCCTAAATTCAGTTTGATTTTTACGGATCCCACTGAAGATTCTTTCTACCTTTGCATTACTGTGGGGGGCGAGGACAGCTGGCATTAACATTGACAAAGCTGGATACTTCATTGCTCCACTGGCATCCATAATTTTGCTCCAATAATTTAGTTATTTTGGTTCTTCCCTTTCAAAAAGCCAATTTCTAAAACGGAGGCGTAAGAAGCTGGTACATCTGCATGTTTAACAAATCTTACAATTATATATGTAAACAGAGAATTTAACTTTCGGTTTACATGGTGTATTTCAAGACTTTCTTGTTGGAAAAAAAAAACATTCAAATTTGTGAAAAGTGGTAATAGGGAACTTAAAAACAGAAGATAAAGCTTTGTGACAGAGTTGTTAAATTGTGACCTTAGTTTCAACATTTTCATAATCTTTTCGTCTGTGCTTTTTTTCCCACAGAAGAATGTCTTCAAGACATCCCACTGTTCAATGCACATATCTATACACTGGAGGAGAGAAAGCCCTCCAGTGGAGGCGAGTTTCAATATTTTATAGGGCTTTCCCCAAATACTTGTTGGCATAATTTAAATGTGTTCTGCCTCTTTGAACTTTTTCGCAAGAAGAACAAATCTACTAAAAATTGGTCAACAAGAATTCCTTTTAAACAAGCTGACCCTTTCTGTGCAGCTAAATGAAGCAGATGACAAATACAGCCTTGAATATTGAGAGGTGGCTGAACTTACTTTATGAAAGTAAAGAAGTGCCCTACCATTGTACTTGCATTACAACAACCGAAAGACAGATAATTTTTCCATGGAATTTCCCTTTTCTTCAACTCAGTATTATTATTCGAAAAATTCCTTCTTCCCTGTTATCCCTACATTCTAGAAGACATAGAAGAACAGTGCTAACTTTTTCCAGTGCAATGTCAAAATGCAAGACTACAATAGGATACTGCTTTACATCATTAAAATCAGTGCTGCCATCCGTAGCTAATGAAAAGGGAGAAGCTTTCATTCTACCAGCTAATTCATTTTGTGTTGAGCACAATAAACTTTATCACAGCACCTGTTTTAGTTTGTGAACAGTCACATTTTTTAGCGATGTCTGAATCTGCAAACAGTTTTTTGAATAATGCCCCGGCATGTGAGCTATAAACAATAGGCAAATTATGCTCTATAATAAACGTTGTGAACAACATTTCTGCATTAATCACATCTGAATCTTCATCGTGCTTTTTAAAAAACGTTGTCACTGCAGTGTTTGATAACCTAACCTTACTATAGTTGCCGTGCATTTTTGATATAACGTGATGCCTCCAGTCATCCCTTCCCCCATGACGTACCGAAAAATCTCTAGAACAAACAGTACAAAACACATGATTCTTTCCACTGATGTTTTCAACAACTGATTCCTGTTTAAAAAAATATACCTAAACTTGATTCACTATAATAAACTGCAATTCCACTCAGTATGCAAAGGAAAACTACAATGAACCTTAGTTTCATTATTGAACTTAGGCAGTGTTGCCAACAGATCGTCATATCATCCCGCTATACCTGCTCCGGTGCAACATTACACCTGACAGTTCCTGTTACGTTGTGTTAAGGTGGCTACACTGCCATAGAAATGTTGCAACAGCAGCATCTGTAAACACATCTACATGACTGTCCGTTGCAACTTGTAAATGACACCATTTGAGTACAGATAATATCACTATGTACAACATTCGTTTTTAATTGCCACCACAGTAAGAACAAATAAACTCCTGTCTGACAATGAAATTATGAGCACAGAAACGAACACGATTACGAGCAGAGGAATTAAACACACAAAGGGAGCACCTAAAAATGCCTGGTATTTTGATGTTCATATTTCAATAAGTAAATAATCAAGAACCTTCTCACTCTATCTTTTACAAAAATAAACGATAAAGGTACTAGCTTTTCACTCAGCGACAATTGTGCAATTCCTTCTCGAATGTATTATTTCTGAGAATTTTTGAAGCATCTCAATTTATAAACTTCGAAGATCACAACAAAACAAAACACACCGCTCAATTCAAATACTTGCTCAGCCAATGCCTTCTAGATGGTGTTGGCGCGACTTGAGTTATTCCCAACAAACAAAGCTGGCAACACTGAAGCCCTAACGTATAAACGCTTCACGAGTGGTAAGGATTACTGCTCTGTGATTGGCACATGTCACACGACCTGTGCCTAGCCCTGCCTGAGCTTCACATGCAACGCAGCTGTGAAGTATGGCTCACATATAATTTCACTTACAGAATATTCTGTTGTGGTGCATTACAAATGATAAAGAAATATGATCAAGAAATAAGGCAGCATTGTTTTGCCATTTGCTTCCTCTAACCGTACTTTGACAAAGAGCATCCGTACCTCCGTATTTCATAAGGTGTATCCGCAATCTGTATAAAATACAGATATTCTGGAGAAGTTGGCATCTCTGCATACTGACATCCCATTTACCTTGATACCTTGCCTCCATGACTTTCCTATCTTGGTGGAATCGCTCACCCTGTTCATCACTAAGAGCACCAAGATTTTCGTGAAAGTTAGCAAGATGTAAGAAATACAGTTTGATACCCATGTTACAGCCAAGCTCTCTAAGAGTTGAACAATTTTGACGTAATTCTAGGCTTGTGTATTTCCTGGACAGTCCTTGACAATACTTTTGAATGCCAACCAAGCATTCTTTTCAAGTTTGGTCATTGTTTCTATGAAATGTTCATCTTTAATAAGTTGAAGAATCTGTGGCCCATCAGACACCAGCCTTTATCTTCTCATAAGACAAGCTAGGAAATGTCGAAATGATATACTTAAAACAGTCCCTTCAGCTGACAAAGCTCTAACAAACTGCTTCATGAAATCTAGTTCCATATGCAAAGGCAGAAATATAATGTTTTTCTGTCAACAAATGGATGATTTACTATGTTTGGATCACCAGGTTTCAGGTCAGACCTTGGCGGCCACTTTGACTGAACCAAATGCTTCTCACGAGCTCTCCTGTCCCACATACACAGAAGACACGGATACTTGGTATATGCGTATTGCTGGCCAAGAAGGAAAGAAAGCATTTTAAGGTCAACACAGATGATCCATTGGTGCAAGTTAAATTGCAACACGTCAGCGACCTCCTTTATTGTCTTCATATTTTTCATGCAAGAAAACTGAATGGCCTCTTGGGACTGAACCATATAAATTTCCATTGTGGAGGAGAGCACACGTCAAGCTATGTTTTGAGCTATCTATAAACAATCGCCATCTGGTTGCATTATAGTCTGAAATTCCCAATTCTTTCATTAAACCAGGTATGTTGTGGCAATACGCAAATCCATCAGCACGCCGAAAGATCTGCAAAAAATGAACTTTTTCTCATTCAAAAGTAGGTGATTTTAGTTATTTTTTCCAACAAGGGTTTTTCTTTCTTTCTTTTTTTCTTTTCTTTTCTTTTCTTTTGTGTAGTCTTGTTGCTTTTTTGGATAGTCCCAAATCTTGTACCAAGTCATTTAACTCATGCAGATTAAATCCTTTACGAACACTTCGATCTTCACCCTACGCATCTTCTTGTATTTCCAAAAAGGGTAATTATTGATACACTGGCAATGGAATTTCAGCTGAATGCGGCACAGGGCAATTTTTATTTTTTGATTTTAGCTAAGTCTAAACTGAATTGGAAAGAAAAGGGAATTCAAGTTCTCAGAAAAAGACTGAACACTTGAGGTTCGCAGATGATATTGTCCTATTTGAAAATTACATACAAGAACTTCAAATATTAGGTAACGAACTTAATTAGTATGCACTGAAGTTGGGCTAAAAATAAACATTGATAAGACCAAGTTCATGAGCAATGACTGGACACCTGAAGGAAGTATACTGGTTGGAAGTACACATCTGCAATGAATCACAGAATATGTCTATCTGGAACAACTGATAAACAGGAAAGGTGATCTAAAACCAGAAATATAACGACGAATTAAATTGGGCTGGCAGGCTTATGGGAGACACTCTTCAATTTTGAAATATAAGATGTCAGTTGAGCTGAAGAAAACAATTTTTAATCAGTGTATATTGCCAGTAATAACTTATGGTTGTGAAACATGGACTTTTAAATGAGATCATTGTTAGGAAAACTAACAGTAGCCCAAAGAGAAATAGAAAGATCAATTCTGGGTTACACACACACACACACACACACACACACACACACACACACACACACACACACACACAAATAAATAAATAAAATAAAATAAAAAAAAGACAGAAAGAGAGCAGTTGAGATAAGACGAACAACAAAGGTCACCGACATTATGCAAAGGGTGACTACACTGAAATGGCAGTGCACGTGCACGACATAAATGCAGCCTGACCCACCAACTTCACATACTTATCCACAAACATTTATGCCGACTGCATTCCTAGACTGAGGCTCAGGCACAACACCTTCCGCATCCTACTTCAACCAAGCTACTTGAGCCCTGAAAGTGGTATCCTGAACAGACACGATTGCTACCTTGGTCAAATGAGACTGACAGACAGTCCACCTTCACAGGGTGAAAGCTACACACATTGAAAATTTGCCAACACCATCCATGGAGTACGAACCAACAAATGAGGACATCATACACTCTGAGGGCACCTAACCCTCCACAGCTTCATCCCTCCCGTGTGCTTCTACATTGAGCCAGACAAAGACCTACCTCAGCTGTTTGAGGGTTTACCTCCATAGCGCACCAATCCCCTACAATCCTGTAGGAGTGTTTAGTTCCTCATGACCAAGAGTCAGATGTCTTGCTTTTATGTCATAAGAACATTATCTACGTGATACTCAGCAAGCAATGTGTGTACGACCGACTGCCTTGCTTCATTCACCATTGTGAAACATGGACTTTTAAATGAGATCATTGTTAGGAAAACTAACAGTAGCCCAAAGAGAAATAGAAAGATCAATTCTGGGTTACACACACACACACACACACAAATAAATAAATAAATAAAATAAAATAAAAAAAGACAGAAAGAGAGCAGTTGAGATAAGACGAACAACAAAGGTCAACATTTTCTTTAACCTCGTGTGATAATCCGGTTGATCTTCACATAGAAATTACACATGAAAGCATAATAATAGTAACTAATTCTTCATTGTTACTGTCTTTCCCACCCCCTCCAATGCCACTGCACATCTACTCGCGCCTGGGCTGGTAACTCACCCAACCACGATGACTGGAGGATTTCCAAGTCAGCATTTGACACCTAGCCTCTACCACTCATTGAGACAGCAACAAAACCACATTTATCTTTGTACCAAGTTTTTTGAGCACCTTGTGCGCGTTTTTGGTGGTAACATTTTATGTTCATTCTTGCATGTTCCATTCTGCCACGGACACAATTTTTTGCAATACATTCTTTGTTAAGAGATAAATGGTGTTAATCATTCAGTACCGCACCCAAATTCTATAGAACTTTACTTCTGAAATGTTGAACATATGACACATGGCCCTCCTTACGCAAACTATGTTTTAATTTGGAAACAGTTCTCTTTGTGCTTTCATCGCAATTTTCAATTGTTAAACCATAGTGGATGTTTTCCATTTCTCACAATTTTACTTGGTACATTCTTGTCTAAAGAATATGGTATAATGCTCCTGAACTTTGGGCATTAATGCTCAACGCTGTCAATACTGGAGATGAAACAATTATGTTGAATTGTAAAATTCTCCGATTGTCAGTCTCTTGCAACTCTTGTCAGACAGTTCTTTCAACTATTCTCGGTATTCCTATTTACAACTGATGTTGTAATAGCCTTATGGTCACAGGACCTTATCAACACATTCCCTTTTTCTGCGAAAATTAAGTTCAAAAGTTCGAGTCTGTTTGCCATAAATGGGTCAAAGACGTTATCTCCAAGACTCAGTTCTCTGTTTAACTGCACTAAACAAATTTTGGATAATGCACTTAGAACAATTCCTCCATTTCCTGTCTGTATGACCCATCTTACCATCTTAAACGTTCGAGTCTCTCAGTCTATATCCAGCTACTTAAAATCTTCGCCCAACACTATTACATGATTAGGAAATTTGTACAAATTATCATTCAAGTTTTTTCTCAGATGTACAACCACTACTACTGCTGAGGTAAAGGCCTATAGAAACATTGAACGACATGTTCTATCAATTTTTAACCTAGCTCAACAATGTTAATCAAAAAGTCTACTTTGCCAACTGCCAATACAAAAATAATCATTGTTAAATGTTGGAGTTTTTTTACTTTTTTCCCCATGGTATTTATCAGAATTTAAGTGAATCGTTAACTAATAATAGGAAACTTTATGTTAGATGTATAGTGAAAAGACACATCAGTCGTGCGTGTGTGTGTGTGTGTGTGTGTGTGTGTGTGTGTGTGTGTGTGTGTGTGTGTGTGTGGTTTTGGTGGGGGGGGGGGGGGGGGGGAGGAGATGAAAGTTTAACTTGATCTTTGACCTGGGTGCAACTTTATGGATTTTTTTTTATCTGTTGTAACCAGTGATGTCTGGGGTTTCGCTTCTTTGAGTGCGGGACCTTAATAGTGGCACCCCCAACCCCCGCCCATTATCCAAAGAGACAATTTGGCGCACATCTGCGAGTGGCGCCGGGGGTAAGCACTCCGGTTTGCCCCCACCCCCCCCAACCCCCATAGATGTACTTTTGTTAAAAGATCTGCAGATTGTCTTACCTAGGCTTGTTTGCGCTTGCTTCAATTAGAGCTGGGATGTCGGCTTACCAAGCTTCTTTCTTTCACACTTTTGTTCCAAGCTTAAAGCTGAGTAATTTGTTTCTAAAAGATACTGAACATTGTTCATTTTTCTTTGATAATAAACACCAAGAATATCTGAATATGCACATGAATGCTAAAACAGAGCAAGTAACTGATAACACTGTTACGTGACTGACAAAATGAATCTATTACAATGAAGAGACAAGCTACCTTCGGGTCACGTGACACTCTAAGCAGCACCCCCTCCCTAACCTTATGCATGCACAAAGGTTGCTCTCCCCCACATTTTCAAATAGATAAATATTTGTTACAATGAAGAGTATAAATGTTATTTACTGTCAAAACCATGACACATTTGCTAAAGCATCCAAAAGATATGTGGCAAGTAACAATACAAAAGTCATTGATGTTCCCGTATCTGTTAAAAAGAAGATTGGGTTTAAAACAAATTACTTGCAGTCGGTCTCAAACCCATTACCTTTGAAGACGCTATGCGATGTCGCTAACCACACGGCTATTCTTGCTAGGCGGAGAGTAGTGACTTCAATATTATTTATCATCGGATCTTCTGAAGGCTTTTACAGATGATGCGTCTTTAATTTATAGTTATAAGATATTTGATCAAATACGACATGTTTTTCATTAATCTTCAAGCACCAAAAACAAATATAAAGGGTGGATGTTGAGTTGATGGAGGATTTGCCAATGTGCAAGGCTAGGTGCACAGTAGTTCCACTGTCTTCCTTTGGGACCATTCGTGCGTAACTGCCAGAGCTTAAGTAGCCAGGAGCTGGTGTCTCTACCAGCTCCAAAACCAATGTGAACAGCAGCGTTTCCCCTGCCACGTGAGTGCCCATATGCTGCCTCCAGGGGCAACCGCACATGCACATTGCAACGCTGAGGCCACCGCCGCCTACATATACATGATGTCTCCGTGAAGAAAAACATTAATCATGCAATAAAAATACTTTGGATGTGCATATAAAATGATGTGATAGAAGAATGAAACAAAGAATGATAGTTTAAAAACACTTTTTTATTTAATTTATTTAATTCCTTTCTTTTTCACGACGAGCTTTTTTCTGGGGGTTCACAGAACAAGTGAACACATAGACGCGCCACCACTGGTTGTAACTGTTTCTATATAGTGCATGTTAGATTTTTCAAAAACTACGAAAGAAAGTTGCCAATTGTTCTACTTAAGCCAGTCTTTACTAAACCTTTCACCATATCTAAATCAACACTCATGTTTTGAGCAATTTAATGAGATTAATTTTCTTGTAGATCATTGTAACCTGTAGTTTGTGAATGTAAATGTTGACCTATCTCATACAGCCCCAATCATCTTCCAAATTTTAGTGTCAATACAGAAATAATTTCTTTTAAGACATCTATTTCTCCATGATTACATGAGACATTAGATGCTATATTACTAGAATCAGTATTAACAATGGAAATTCCAAGTTAGAATTCAAAATTAAAATGCTTGTGGTTTACAACTAACCACAAAAATTTAAGTTGAGCTGTGACACACACATAAGACACTCATGTACACAGAACTTAAGCTTTCAGCCATTAACCTTCGGCAGAAAAATGAAGACAAACACCATTCACACAGGCACACTTCACAGACACACAACTGTCATCTCTAGCCGAACGTGGATTTGAGTTTGGCCACTGTGAATGATAGTTGTGTGTCTGAAGTGTGCCTGTCTGATAGCTCTTCCCCCCCCCCCCCCCCTCTCTCATGAAGGATAATGTTTGGAAGCTTAAGTTCTATATATATTCAAAAACTACATATATTCAGAAGTTGCATTATAAACATATTACTTATTGCTGGAATAGGATGTGCTGGACAGGTGGATTGGACAGGTCTTGCAGTGGGATCTTCTGTGGGGATAAGCTGGGCTTAGGGGTGGCATAGGGATGGACTAGGATGTTATGGAGGGTGGGAGGGAGATGGAACACCCTTTAGGAGGGGTGGGAAGGAGATGTTCTCATTTCTGGTTATGAGGAAAGAAGATCAAAACCTTGGTGAAGGATGCAGTTTAGTTGTTGTGAGTCCAGGGTAGTACTGGGTGACAAGAAAAGCACTATTTTTTATGGTTGCTGGTGATAGAGAGATGATTTGGGGTATGTGGAGATATTACATGGGAGACCTGTCTGTCTGTGAGACGTTCAGCATATTAAGAAAGGTAGTCCTTGTCACTGCAGATGCTCTGTCCATGGGTAGCTAAGCTGTAAGGGAGGGAAGGGAGGTGGAGATTAACATCCAAGAAAGTGGCATGGTGGGTTGAGGAAGACCAGTTGAAGTGGGAGGGGGAGGAGTTCAGGTTTTGAAGGAAGGATCATAAGGTGTCCTGGCCCTGAGTCCACATCATGAAAATATCGCAAATAAACCTGAATCAATCCAAAGGATTGGGGTTTTGGGATGCAAGGAAGGATTCCTCCCGATGGCCCATAATCATGTTGGCATAGGAGGGTGCCATGCAGGTGCCCATGGCTGTGCCATGGATTTGATGGTAAATTTTCCCCTCAAAGGAAAAGTAGTAGTTTGGTAGGATAAAGTTGGTGAGGGTTATGAGGAATGAGGTATCAAGCTAGAATTAAAGAGGATGTTGGAAGAAGTACTGTTTGAGAGCGGCAAGGACATGGGCATGTGAGATGTTGATGTATAGGGTGGTGGCAGTCCTTGTGACAAATAAGGATCCAGGAAGTAAAGGGTGGGGATGTCAGAGAGTCGGTGAAGGAAGTGGTTGATATCCATGATATGGGATTATATATTTTGGACACTTTTTTGAAGGCGCTGGTCAATATGGGCTGAAATTCTTTCAGTAAGAGCACAGTAACCAGCCACAATTGGGTGCCCCAGATTATTTGGTTCATGGATTTTGGGGAGAATGTAGTGGGTGGATGTATGGGGTGCTGATGGAATGAGGAGAGAGATAGATCCAGGAGGAAGTTTCTTGGAGGGGCAGTATGATTTCAACAGGGATTAGAGATCTTGTTGAACATTGGGAATGAGGCCATTACAGTACAACTTGAAGGTGGATGAGTCAGAGCCCTTGTGCCAGATAGTCACTGCAATCCACACTTACAGTGGTGAAACTTTTGTCTGCAGGGAGGATGATTATGTCATGATTTGTTTTGAGGTTGTGGGTGGCTCTCCTTTCTGCCAAAAGCTTTGAGTTCTTAGGAAGGGACTTGGGGAAAGATGGTGAGGGCAAAGTGGAGATGAGAAGTTCTTACGAGGGTAACCAGGAAGTGGTTAGGTGAGAGTGCAGTGTGATCTTAGTTGAATGGTATGAAGTGGGAAAGGCAGGGTTCAAGGTTGGGATTAGGTTGGTTTTGGTCAGAGGGACTGGTGGCAAAGTAGTGTTTCCATCATAGGGATCAGGAAAAGGAGATTAGGTCTTTGAAGAGTCCAACATGATTGAATTGGGGCATAGGACCGAAGGCAAGACCTTTGGATAAAATGGAAACTTCAGTGGGGTTGAGGTTTTTTGTGAATAGGTTAACCACAGTGTTCTGTGATTGTTTTGGCATTGGATGTTGTGGAGTGTTGGTAGGGAGTTTGGAGGGATGAGCTAGGTTAAAGAGGACAGCTAAGCAAGGTCTGGGTGCTATGAGGGGTTCACGAGGAGGAACACTTGTAGGATAAGGATTGGATAATGGTGCTCAAAGGTGGCAATATGTCAGTAGGCTGGACAATTAGTGGAGGTGGTGTTTGGAGTGCTCCTCGAATTGCTGGAGAACAAATGATTTGATGAACGATGGGATTAATGTAGTTTGGGTTACACAATAACATTATCTTGTGCAGTGGGAAGAGGTAGTGAAGGGATTTATGAGCCATGGAGATATGATTTTGTAGAACTAGGTTAGTGAGGGACAAGGATTGGTGGAATTAGTACCCCCATATCCTCAATGACAACAGAACTGCATGTATGCAGTTCGTTGCAGACCATCCACATAAACATTAACAACTGATCTTAACATATCAAAGATATTGAAAATAAGACCAGGAATTTAATTAGTGCCACAGTTGGGATTTGAACCTGGGATCTCCTGCTTACTAGGCAGTCACTTTCTGAACTCAGGCACCGTGGCCTTATGGACACAATACGACATTTGAAGCTGGGGTGTTATTGCGCCAATTGGAGAGCTCCAGCAATATTGATATGATTCATATAAGGGAAACAATGAAATAGAATTGAAGTTTATGTTGTGAAGGGAGACATGTTTAGGTTATTCCATGCATTCACATTACCCAAAATGCCATGGTGGCTGAGCGGACAAAGCGACTACTTAGTAAGCAGGAGATCCTAGATTCAAATTCATTCTGTGGAACAAATTTTAAATCAATGCCTAATTCTTATATTCAAAACACAGAGCAAGTTTAATCTTTTCTTCGACTTTTTTATTCTTTGGTCAAAAGTAAAAAAAAATAAAATGTTTGAACATTAATTTTAGTGTTGCAAGCAGGCTTGGCACAATCAGGTATTTTGAAGCTTTTGAGGGATATCCTATGAGGTGGTTCTCAGAAAGAGAGAGAGAGAGAGAGAGAGAGAGAGAGAGAGAGAGAGAGAGAGAGAGAGAGAGAGAGAGATATTTGGGGGGGGGGGGGCACAGAACTCCTGTGTATCATTCAGCACAATTACTGTGATGGAGAAGCTCATGAACAAGCTGGCTAACTTGACAGTTTCAATGTACTTTTCTGAAATAAACGTGACTTTAAATTCTTTTTAATTTTTCAAAAATCACAACTTAAAAAAAAACTTAGAGAAATACATTAATTGTATGTTCACTAAGTGACCCATCTTGTGTAGCATTAGGGCTAAGGGAGAGGAGAGGAGGGGAGGGGAGTGGCTAAATTGAGATCATATCTAACAATACCTTTACAAAGAAGTCATGGAATTCTTTGGCTCGTTCAGATGTATGGCCCTTTCCTTGAACAGCCATGTCATCCAGTGTTTTCTGAAGAAATTTTGCCATTTCAAGCTTAACTTTTAAGGCTTGTTTCATTTTATCCTCCTGAAAAGCAAAATGATTCATGTTAAAGGACAGACTATACCAACAAAATTAAATTAAAAAGATTAACTGAACAGGAAGTTTTTAAAGATATAAGGTACACAAGATTTGCACTCCATATTCAAGAGATCTGTGAAAAAAAGTATCACCTTTATAAACGTCAACTAAATTAGCACTGAAATAAATTCAGAGAAATGTCTATGAGAAAAACAATTAAGTGCAATCAATTGTTTTTTCTGTATTCTACATATTCCTATATTTGTGGTTGGATTGTTCCAGAATGCTAAACAACCTGCCTATATTCAGCATCTTGCTATCTTCTTTACACAGATGTCTACATAGCATAGCTGAAAATAATGCTTCTTCATTTCTTCCTTTCACTTACAGTTATAGGTGTTTAATGTAGAGCACTTGGGTCAGGCTCGCAGCTTTCATACGACATTTTCTGGTTGTTGTACCTGCATCTTCTGCTTGAAGGCTGTACACGTTTGACTTGAGCTGTGCGCAAACAGGGATGTAATTTGCTAACTTTTATTTACAGCCGGTGTTAAAAATGATGATGCTCCATGATGAGCAGCCTGACACTATATCAATGCATTACGAAACACTCAACGAACTTCAGCTGCCAAAATTTGGAAAATGACGAGCCCCCTATCATCTAACCATTGAAGTTACATAACTTACCTTTTAACATACCCGAAAGATAAAATTCACACAAATTTAGATCTGGACGACAAGGTGTAGAGTTTTCATGCAATCCAAACTTCCAAAAATGTTGAATTGAGGAAAACATTAAAACCGCTAATATATGTGGAAAAACATCTTGTGGTCTTCAGACCACAGACTGTTTTGATGCAGCTCTCCACACTACCCTGTCCTGTGCAAGTCTCTTCATCTGAGAATACATTCGGCAACCTACATCCTTTTGAATCTGCTTACTATATTCATCCCTCGATCTTCCTCTACGATTTTTACTCCACACGCTTCCTTTTAATGGTAAGTTGACAATTCCTTGATGTTTCAGAACGTGTCCAACCAATCTATCCCTTCTCTTAGTCAGTATATGCCAGAAAGTTTTTTTCTCCCCGATTCGGTTAAGCACCTCCTCATTAGTTACATGATCTACCCATCTAATTTTCATCATTCGTCTGTAGCACCACATTTCAAAACTTTCTATCATCTTTTTATCTGAACTCCTTATCGTCCACGTTTCACTCCCATACAATGCTACACTCCAGACAAATGCTTTCAGAAAGGACTTCCTAACATTTAAATTAATATTGGATGTTAACAAGTTTCGCTTCTTTAGAAACTCTTTTCTTCCCATAACCATTCTGTATTTTATATCTTCTTTACTTCGGCCATCAGAACTTATCTTGCTACCCAAATAACAAAATTCATCTACTACTTTTACTGTCTCATTACCTAATCTAATTCCTTCAGCATCGCCTGATTTGATGTTGATTGGAATACACTCATTCAAATTCTGAAGTCAGCAGGGGTAAAATACAGGGAAAAAGAGAGTTATTTACAACTTGTACAAAAGCCAAACTGCAATTATTAAACTCGAAGGGCATGAAAGGGAAGCAAAAGTTGGGAAGGGAGTAAGACAGGGCTGTAGCCTTTCTCCGATGTGGCACTGAAGGAAAGAAAGGAAAAATGTGGAATAGGGAATAAAGTTCAGAGTGATAACATTGCATCAGAAACAGCAAAGGACCTGGAAGATCAATTGAAAGAAATGGACAATGTGTTCAAAGGAGTGCATAACAAGCACAAAACAACGGAGATTCAAATGCGGTCTAAGAAAATCAGGTGATTCTGAAGGAATTAGATTAGGTAACGAAACAATGAAGGAGGTAGATGAGTTTTGTTACTTGGGTAGTAAAATAACATATGACAGTCGCAGTACAGAAGATATAAAATGCAGCATTTTTCCTTTCAGTAATCTCTTAGCTGCATTCAAGTTCATGAGGAGCATTACACTACGGTAGCACCTTCTTTCAAAGCCGACAAATGGAGGGGTAGACCACTCACCTCTAGGCTGTTCAAATATTATGTGCAAAACTGCAAAAGTTTACTTTCTTCTTCCTATCAAGATCTTAAACTTCCTGAAAGTAGCTGGATAGAATGGCCTGGCTGGCTGACTTAAATTGTAATTTTTTTATATGTAAGATTATACTTTAAGCCATTGTTGCTGCATTTTACATGCTCCCAAAAATCCATAAACCTAACAATCCTGGATGTCCAATTGTGACTGGTTACTGTGCTCCCACAGAAAGAAATTCAGCCATTGTTGACCAGCACCTCCAACAAATTGTTCGAAACCTAGCCTCCCACATCCAAGATACCAACCACTTCCTTCACAGGTTCTCCACCAACCCCATCCATTTACCTCTTGGATCCTTACCTGTCACTGCCGTTGATGGTAATTCACTGTACACCAATATCCCACTTGCCCATGGTCTTGCTGCTCTCCAAAACTACCTTTCTCAACATCCTTCTGACTCCAATCCCAATACTTCATTCCTTGTAACCGTTACCAATTACATCCGAACGAAAAATTACTTTTCCTCTGAAGGAAAAGTATACAATCAAATCAGCAGCATAGCCATGGGCACCCTCCTATGCCAATCTCTTTATGGGCCGTCTAGAGGAAACTTTTCTAGCTTCCCAAAACCCCAAACCCCTGGTCTGGTTTAGGTTCATTGATGATATTTTCATGATTTGGACTCAGGGTCGAGACACCCTATCCTCGTTCCTTCACAACCTCAATTACTTCTCCCCCATCAGTTTCACTTTGTCCTTCTCAAGCCAGCAAGTCACCTTCCTGGATATTAACCTCCACCTCACTGACAGCTCCATCCACACCTCCGTCCACATTAAACCTACTAATTACCAACAATACCTGCACTTTGACAGCTGCCATCCACTCCACATAAAAAATCCCTTCCATACAGCCTTGCCACCCACGGACAGCAAATTTGCAGTGATGAGAAGTCCCTTACCCATTATGCCAAAGGCCTCTCAAAGGCCTTCACAGACAGACCATCCTGACCTAGTTCGCACACAGATTTCCCACGCCATATTCCCACACACCACCAATCCTCCCCCAACCCAAGTAACCAGTTACAACATAGTGTCTTCCTTGTCACCCAATACCACACCGAACTGGAACAACTTAATCACATCCTTCGTCAGGGCTTTGATTATCTATCATGCCCTGAAATGAGAGACATCCTACCCAAGATCTTTCCGACCCCTCCTAAAGTGGTGTTTCATTGCCCACCCAACATCCTTGTCTATCCATATGCCACTCCCAACCCCTTGTCACAGGGATCATATCCCTGTGGAAGACCCCGATGTAAAACCTGCCCAATCCACCTACCCAGCACTTCCTATTCCAGCCCCATCACAGGCTTATCCTACCCCATCAAAGGTCGGGCCACCTGTAAAAGCAGCCATTGCACAGCTTTTTATATTGATATGACGACAAACCAGCTGTCCATCAGGATGAATGGCCATCGCCAAACCGCAGCAAAAAGCAAGATAAACCACCCTGTGGCACAGCATGCAGCTTAGCACAGCACTCTGGATTTCTATGGCTACTTCACTACCAAAGCCATATGGATCCTCCCCTCAACCACCAGCTCTTCTGAACTGTGCAGATGGGAGTTGTCCCTTCAACACATTCTACAGTTCCAAAACCATCCTGGCCTCAACCTAAAATAACTCCCCACTTCCCATCCCTGCACCCTATGTCTAAAATCTTTTCCCCACACATTATCCTATATCTCATGTTGTCCTTACAACTGTGTATCACCACTTACAATATTCACTTAATTAAATACTTTTTATTTTTGCTCTTTTTTTTAATCTTTTTTCCTTTTTTCCTAACTTTATTTTTTCCTTTTTTCCTTATTTTTATTTTTCCTTATTATTCTTATCACTTCAAATACCCACACTCCTCTAAACCTCGCTTTAATCCCTTGCCACCCCTTCCCTTCACTGTATTCATTGTCACAATTCAAATTCTCACCTTTAACACTAGAACGGCAGAAGGGGTCAAAATGACCCCTGGCATACTTTTTTCCTTCATTGTCATTTCAGTTTATTTACTTTCCTAATGAAATCATATGACTTTTCCTAATTCTTTCTCCTCTTTATGATGATGTATTAGAATTTAAAAAGTATTCATATTTTCTTTGACATTTCTATCGACATACCTAGAACGGCGGATGGGGTCAATTTGACCCCAATGTAATTTCCTTCTGAAGTAATCCAAAAATGTAGTGGCAACAGTCAGCAGTATTGCAGAGTAATTGGCTGTCATTGTTGGAACTTGGCACATGTTCGTTCGAGACTGCCACAGTTTATATCATGTCATTCTGGTGATAGTTTTTGTCCTCGAAACACGCTTTTGAACATGTATCGTCAGCGTGAACTTTCTGATGAAGAAGTGTTACATCTCTTAGAGAATTCCGAAGTTGAATCGGAAACGGACTTCGCTGATGATTACGATTATGTACCTGAGACAAGTGAAGATGAAGACATAGTGAATGAGGAGCGATTAGTGAAAGAGGATTCACGTGCTGATCTACATCAGTCATCACAGCAGGCACAGTTGGCAGCATCTACAAAGATGATTGCTAGGGATGGAACCGTGTGGGAGACGACCAATTTTTCATCTTCTGGGAGGAGGTCGGCTGTGAACGTTCTGAAGAAGAAAGGAGGACACCACTGCTTATGCTTGTCAACGAATAGGCGACTATGTCACCAGTGCCTTCCGTCTTATTTTTGACCAAGTCATGCCACGTCTCATGAAGAAACATACAGAGTCTAATGCACAAAAAGTACTGAAAAACAATAACTGGACTGTTTCGCTTGAGGAACTGGAGAAACTGATAGCCATCATGTATGCTCGGGGTGTTATTTGTTGAAAAGGTATGTCTGTGGATGATATCTGGTCACACTCTTGGGGGCCTACTTTTATCAAGGACATTATGCCGAGGGACAGATTTCAGGAGCTTCTCAGATTCCTCCGTTTCGATGAACAATCAACCCGAGTTGAACGCCTGGCAGCCAACAAATTCGCTCTTGTATCTGAAATTTGGGGAAAGTTCATTGAAAACAGTATTCATGCTCCCCATCCTGGAGAAAATATAACCATAGATGAGCAACTATTACGAAGCAAGACAAGATGCAGGTTCACTGAGTTCATGCCCAACAAACCAGACAAATATGGCCTCAAATTCTGGTTGGCCATCAATGTGACGTCAAAGTATATATGTAATGCTTTTCCATATCTCGGCAAAGAGGGCATGCAGAGAGAGAAGCAACCACTTGGAGAGCACGTCATTCTGCATCTCATGGAGCCATTTGTAAATCAAGGAAGAAATGTGACGACAGACAGCTTCTTTACATCTCCTCAACTTGCTAAGAAACTCAAAGAGAAGGAAACTTCATTAGTTGGTACAATGAACAAGATCCGTCGTGAAATCTCTGACGCAGTAAGGAAGTCCAATGCTGAAACACACTCCACCAGCATCCTGCACCATAGTGGCAACCCAGAATGCACCATGACTGAATACAAAGGTAAGAAGAATAAAAACGTCATTCTTCTGAGTACACTACATTCTGAAGTAGCAATAAGCAAGGCAGGAAAGAAGAAACCTGAAACCGTAACATTCTACAATGCAACAAAGTATGGGGTGGACGTGGTAGATCAAATGACCTGTAAATATACTACAAAGTTTGCATGTAGGAGATGGCCATCAATGCATGTATTTTACAACATCTTGGACATGACGGCAATAAATGCATGGGTCATTTACAACATAGTAACAAACAAGAAAATGGAAAGGAAGAAGTTCATACTTCAGCTGGCTGATGAACTCAAGGGATTGAAAGAGCAAGAACATTAGGTAAAGGAAGAGGATTCTGGATTGAAATCAACTAGAAAGCGGAGGAAGTGCTAAATCAGCCTCTACAAAGGCAACAAGACCAGCGAAAACTGTGTAAAGTGCCACAAAGTCGTGTGCAGAAAATGTGCGCGTAAAACGGAAATCATATGTGCTAAGTGCAGATTCCAGTAACTTGAGAGAAAAGTGATACAAAGGTGTGTGTAGACCACGTACGAGAGTAATATGGACCAAGTATGATAAATGTGTCTACAAGTTTATGCAAATAGGAAACTTGTTAGCAGTAGCAGAAATAAATATGTAAGATATTTTGCTGTTGAAATATATAATTAATGATTATTATTAGTTATGGTTTTAATAATTATTGCCCCTGCTACAGAAAAGGTGAGAATAAAAAAAAAACACACCTATTTAAGTCTAATATGAAGATATTTTATGTGGGGGTCAAAATGACCCCTTTCCGGCCGTTTTAGGAATGTCAAAAACTCCGCCGTTCTAGTGTTAAAATCCATCATGCAATGCGGAACTTTCCATCCTCACCTTTACCCAGCATCCTTTCCCCTCCACTCCTCACCTCACTTGTAGTTTAGAAGCTTGTGTCACTGGAGTGGCCAGACATGATAGTTGTGAGTGTATAGTTGTCTGAGTGATCGTGTGAATGTATGTATTTCTTTTTCTGATGAAGGCCATGGCCAAAAATTTAAAGTTGAATGAATGTGATTATCTATTTTCGTGTCTGTCAGCAGCTCAGCGAGCCTCTTTACAGTAGGTTGTTACCTATCCTCCATTATTTATATTCCTATCACATGTTCCATTGTTAAAATAACTACACAGTCTATACATATTATAGGCTGTATACGGATATGTTTGTACGTTCCACATCTCCTCCCAAACCACTGGACCGATTTCAAGCAAACTTGGTACACAGTTTCCTTACTATCAGGCAACAACATCTGTCAGTGTAAGAACCACCTAGGACACATATGTAAGGAAATACGACATCATAAACAATGACAATCATGAAAACAGCCGCATCATACAATAGTATTATACATCTGCTCCTAAACTAATGGACAAATTTCAATCAAATTTGGTACATTCTTTAAGGTCAGAAATCATTTGCTATAGTTGCAAATACTACCTACAATATATAGTTCACATAATATCACATCATAAACAATGAAAACTTATCTAGTACAGAAGCAAATTGCCAGAGCCACTTCCTCATCCCCCCCAAATTCAGACTGTTCCACAGAAGAACCCCAGAAGTGCCCTCTTGTCACCGGATACTTTCCGGGACTGGAGCGGACTCTGAATTTGGCTCTCCAGCAAGGATAAGACTTCCTTAAATCCCGCCCCGAAATGAGATAAATCCTTCATGACATCCTTCCCACTCCACCAAGAATGTCTTTCCGCCGCCCACCTAACCTCTGTAACCTCCTAATCCATCCCTATAAAATCCCCAAAACACCTTCCCTCCCTTCTGGCTCCTACCCTTCTAATCGCCCCCGTTGTAAAACCTGCCCTGTGCACTCTTCCACCACCACTTACTCCAGTCCCGTAACCCGGAAGGTGTACACGATCAAGGGCAGAGCCACCTGCGATAGTACCCACATGATTTACCAACTGACATGCCTGCACAGTGAAGCGTTCTATGTGGGAATGACAAGCAACAAACTGCCCATTTGCATGAATGGTCACAGGCAGACAGTGTTTGTTGGTAATGAGGATCACCCTGTGGCTAAACACGCCTTGGTGCACGGCCAGCACTCTTTGCACAGTGTTACACTGTCCGGGTTATCTGGATAATTCCCACCGACACCGGTCTTTCAGAACTCCGGAGATGGGAACTTTCCCTTCAGCATATACTCTCTTCCCGTTGCCTACCTGGTCTCAACCTCCGCTAAATTCAAATTCCCGTCCCCCATCTTTAACATCTTTGCCTCGATTCTCTGGACAGAGCCTCTGCCTCAAGTGGTATCTCTGTCCAACTTCTTTGCTTTCTACAGTATGTCTGCCTAGGTGTGTTTGCGTTTGTGTATGTGTGTGGGTGTTTGTTTACCTTTCCTTTGTGGCCTAAGGCAAGTCCTTCCACTCCCGGGATTGGAATGACTCCTCATCCACTCCCTTAAAACTCAAAATCTTCCCTTTCCCCCTCCTTCCTTCCTTCCTATTTTTCCTGATGAAGCAGCCAACGGTTGTGTGTGTATTTTTTACCCTCTTTTCTTCCCCCAAGGTAAGTCTTTCCTCTCCCAGGATTGGAATGGCTCCTTACCCCCTCCCTTAAAACCCTCATCATTTCCTTTTCCCCTCTCCTTCCCTTCTGCCTGAAGAAGCAACTGGGTTGCAAAAGATTGTGTGTGTGTGTGTGTGTGTGTGTGTGTGTGTGTGTGTTTTATTTGTTACTATCACTATCACTACCTGTGCTCCTTTGACTGGTAAGTAAACTTCATCTATTTTTTACATATATTTTTCCTGTTAGGAATTTTTCCTCTATATAAAGGCATTTTGCATGTCGTTAAAAGTTATTACTTCTACACTGTAAATTGTATTCGTGAGACAATTCACAGACAGTACACATATATACCACTGAAAGTTCCTTCTATACTATACCACAGACCGACATATAGCTCATGAGATATTAAGTCATAAACAATTTGGTTCATGAAAAACCACATCAGCATGCATGAGGTTTCGATTTATGCACTAAAATAAGAAAGGAATAAATACATGTAGTTCATGAGATCTGATGACACAAACAATTAGGTTCATGCAAAACCACCACATCACACATAAGGTTTCGATTTATTACGTCTCTACTACTAACTCTATTCGAGACATATTTTGCAGACAGTATGTAGATATACTTCTGAAATCACCTCATTTTTATGTCATTTCAGTCAGCTAAAGGATATTTCTGAAAGCTGACTGCTGTTCCCCGATATCATGGTAAATGTCAATGAGGCCGTCAATTTCTAAACAGAGTTCCTTAACTCACTTGACCCAGCTGGTTTGCCTCCACATAGACTTTTACTGAAAGTTAGATCACAAGTTACCTTACTACGAAAGCTCGATCTGCCAAAACTTTGCAATGGTAAAAGGCCATGTATTAGGAAGATAGTGGATAATGTGATTGAGGCAATCATCTTACAAGGAAAGGGAGAGAATGAAACAGTGTACATCCCATGAAAACACCTTATTCTGACAGATCTACCTTTTAACTTCAAGAGACTGCAATTTCCACACACACTTGCATTTTCTATTACAATTAACAAATCACAGGGACAATCTATTAAACATTGTGGAGTGGATTTGACATCTCCATGTTTCCCAAATGGACAGCTCTATGTCACCTGCTGAGGGTAGGCTCAATCATACTAGCTCCTGGACAAGTAACAAGAAATATTGTTTAGTTTTGAATTCATGTTATTCATCATTTGTATTTTATTACTCTTTTTCTCTCTTTGGATACTGCATTTATAATTTTGTACATTATGCATATTTCTTTGTTTTACTGCTTCATAATTTATAAGCTGCCTTCATGATTACTTGAAGCTTGGTATGTCTAGTGTTTGCTACCCTTTAACTATATCGAACATAAATGTGTCATTAAAATGTTTAAAAATGGCATAAATTTCTGGTCTTCTAAGCCCAAAACTTTTCTTAGTAGCTGGTCTCTAGATTGCTAAGTTTTGAATGGGAGTCAGTTTGTGATTAAAAAAATTCATAGCACATTCTCGCTATCAATGCAGTCCATCTTGTGGGAAAAATCATTTGCTTTGAAAGTAACTCTTTCCCAATAACTATTCCCAAATTTTCTCCGACCTGTTAGAAATGTAAACAGATGAGACATTACATTCATGGAAAGCAGTTTGTTGTTCTGAAAACATGGCATTCATCCTAAAGCCTTTGATAGATTCTTCTATTAGTAGGCACTTATATGAGCACTGTGTCACAATGTTGCATATCATGCACTTTCTTTTGAACTAAATACGTATTTTGATGTTTTGTCTCTTTTTTAGGTTTTATTGCTGCAGAATCAGTGAAAATAACAAAAAATCAAATGATAACAAAACAATGAAAATTCCAGAAATTCTTAACAAAATTATTGTCATTTCTCTCAGGAGAAAAAATTCCTGGGTTGTTACCGGATCTCCTGGGTTGCATACACTTCGAACTTTTTATCTTTATTGCATTATAGTCATTGTCTCTTAATCAGAACAATTTAAATATGAATTTCCACAATAGACTTATTTCTAAGCTATCAAACAATGGAAATTTCTTATTTACAACTGCACAAGTATTGATTACTTACTTTTTAAAGGTATTCCTGGAGAAAAAAAAAATATTTGCATATACTGTACTAAACTTCAGTTTTGAAAATAAATTCACTTACCTTTTCTCGTGCAGTTTGGAATGTTGATGGTAGCATTCCAGGAAATAATTTTATTACCACTGGTAATAACAACTCCATGAAAGGTACAATAATGAATACTGAGAATGGGACCAGTCGAAATAAATCTGACACAGTTCGCACCAACTGCAATGAGAATATTATTTAAGAATCTGGCATGATTACTTGGTGAAAGAAATTTTAATATATTTTAAATCATACAGAAAATATAACACAAATATCAGCGTTAACAATTTTAAAATAGCTAACTCAGTTACATGTGGCTGCAAAATGTACAATTACAAAGCAAAATTTTAGTAAGATTAGGGATAATGACAGGAGTATCATATCTTGCAGTTGCTACTACTAAAAAGTAACCATCCTACTACTTCCTGAAAGATAAATGTTAATATAGACTGCTAAATTACAAGGTAGACAAATGAGTTGGGGTGTGTCATATACACAGGGTTTGGATCCTACATATTCAGTCACAACAGAACATAGTTATACTTTAAGGGCCAAGAATGGTCCGTGCCTCAATATGCAAAAAGTTGGGAAAAAATAGACATGCCAAGCCATTTCCACCACAGTTCTTGCAGCTGCCACAGCATCTGATCGTGCAAGCCACGTCTATTATGTGGCATGATACTGTGTCTGTCTCACTCCACAAATGAGTTCTCAGGCTGCTATGCAACTCTTGATGGTCAGTTCCATTGCAGCCTCTGATTTCCAGCCATACTTTAGTCAGTGCTATTCTAACACTTACACCTATCACACTCCAACTAAAGGGAAATTTCTGGTTTGTGCCAAGATTCGGTCACTGCGACACTGACAACCACGCAGAAGGCTCACGTCTTCACTCCTGCTTAAAGACTCCATGGACTGAGAACTCTACGATTATGGTCATAAGTAACGCAACTGTGAGAAGAATATTTTTAGATGATGTTTGTATCTTAACAAGAGCACATTCCATTTATTCATATAATGAAAAGTTGCTCTTTCAATGAAAGCCTATCAGTCTCTTCAACTTTACATCACTTGGCAAGTTAAAAGGTGGCGGTGTTCTCACATCTGCAATTTACTTTGGCTCATGAGTTTCTCAGTGCCTTTCTGTCATCCGCAGAATATTTTAGTGTGTAACGACAAAGTGTGTTTATGTGTGCACTGCTTACATGACTCTGAAATTTGGTGTGTTAATTTTGGAAAATGACCGACCACCTTACTGTGCACTTTTCGAGGACAGTGTTCATTTACATGCAGAAGCCAAGAAACATGTTTGTCTTCTTCTAATTTCCAATTGCCTGGAGCACAATACAACTGTGGTTCATACCTATCAAAAGAAGCTTATTTCTTACCTAACAAATAAATTTCAAAAGCTTCAAAAAACATATACTATTATTCTGATGGTTCTGCTGCTCAGTACAAAAATAAGAAACTTCCTGAACCTCTGCCTTCATGGGGAAGACGTCAACATAAAAGCTGAGTGGCACTTTTCAGCCACAGCATATGAAGAAGGACCTTGTGATGGAGTAAAGTGTTCAGTTGAGAGACTGGCAGCTCGTGCAAGTTTGCAAAGGCCATACCAAAATTGGATCCAAACCCCATGAGATCCGTTTGAGTGGGCAGTAGATAATATCACAAACGTTTATTTTGCATATTCCACTCAAGAAGACTACACTGCTTCAGAAATTTTATTAAAGAGCCGGCTTGAAGAGGCATTGATAAATAAAGAAACAGAGCAATTTTGTGCTTTAATTCCCAATAGTCTTGTGTAGTTCGCGAACGAACTAGTTCAGAAGAGCGCTCCCACAAACAAACTATGCGATCTAGTTCGCAGATCCCTCGCCTCTTAGTTCGTTCACTAATTTTCCGAAGACTGACAGGGAACAGCAAGAGGACGCGAGAGCACGCAGATCGCGTGATTACCTCCAGCCAGTTACTGTCATTTCTAGCTGAGATGCAGCACAGCCGTAGTTTCATAGGTCACTGCCACAAATTCTCTTTTCTAAGGTATTCAGCAGTGTCTAAATATAAACTTGGGTGGGCAGAAGCCGAAAAGATGCTGGACTTGCAACTATACTTGAGAAGGGGAGGTGTGACTGCCAATGGTGAGAAGGCGAGGTGTGACTGTCAAAGGTGGCAACATACTGCTCCCAACAGTGACTTACATGGAGTTATGGAGACAGGTACATCACCCAGCTTGTCACAGGCTAGTAAGGCTCGTGACTTGGCAGGGGACGCTGTTTTGATAAGGACTGAGCCACTCCACTTCTTTGATAGTGCTGCCACTTCTCTATACTTATCTCTCAAATTGTTCATGAAGAACAAGGGCTTAGTGGAAGCAAAAGATTTCCCATCAGTCATTGTGCAAACAAGATACTGGGGTGAACAGGGTTCTGCACACTCTGTTGCCTGTTGTTTTGTCCATGGTGTGGCAAGGGAAAGAAGCAACTTAGGGTCATACTGCATTGCATTGTAATGAAGCTCTCCCCCACTTAGAGATGGTGGTTGTACGTCCGCCAATGTTGTTCTTTGCTCATTTCCTCTTGGTCCCTTGAGCAGCTAGGGAAGTGTAAGTCCACCCAGGCAGAGCTCCACTTGCCTGGGTAAGCCTGATTCATCTGAGGTGCGGCAGGTTTGCCAGAGGTTGCCTGCCATTGACTGTTCCACCTCAACAGCCATGCATCTCCTCAGCATGCAGCACACATTGACACCGAGATTTTTTTTTAAAATAGAGGTTCATACCATCTTCGTGACCCGTGCAATTAAGCCAAGATCCCAAGTTCTGTAGCACAAAATGTTACACTGACACCCTATACAGCGGTAGCTGAGGAATGCACCGAGCTTACAACGTGGAGAATCGTTGGCATGACATAGTCCCCAGGTTTGCTAAGCCTGAAAGAGGGGGAGGAGGGGGGGGAGTTGTCGTCTTTCAGGGGCCTGTATTCTTTCAGATTCACTTCTTTGACCTCTGTTATATCTAGACCGAGTCTTTGCACTTACTTTTCCTAGATGTGCTAGCACCCCTACCACTCTCAAACTATTGACACATTTGATGACCCCAACTCATGGAATGTTACACTTTAATTGGTTAGTTAATATTTTTCTCATGGTAACCTAACCCCCCCCCCCCCCGAAAGCCCTCTCCCACAGATAACTTTAAACACAAACTACATTATTCTTTCTTTGCTCTTTACATTCTCAAACCAAACAATCTTCTTTAGATAGAAGAATAGAGACAAGGAAGGATTAGATTTAACAATTATCTATTATTATACAAAAATTTCAAGATTGTTGGCTAGGACATTTCAACTACTGATAACATTTTATCAAAAATGTTCAGACATAACCACTGATGTTATCAGTTCCTAGGCTTACAAACTACTTAAACTAACCTAAGAACAACACACATACCAATGCTCGAGGGAGGACTCTAACCTCCTATGGGGAGCAACCGCGTGCCTCGCAGCAAGGCGCCTAAGGACGCTTGGCCATTGCACTGCAGCGATATTTTGTGATACCATAGGCAAAATATACAGGAACTGGGAGGGTTTAAAAAAAGTTTCCATAATATGGGAGATTCGCAGATTTAGTGGAGAGAGAGAGAGGGAGTCACCCAACTTGTCAACTATGTACACATGACTGTCTGTGAACGACGAGGTGATAGCATATAAGAGGGATTGAACACTAATAAAACAGTCATCTATCCAAAGATAATAAAAACACTGCATTAATTTAATAGGTTTGAGCCTGTTGTACTTACAGTTTAACATGAGGTTCGTTCAAAGAGCTGCAGGACTGCAGCTTCCTGCAGCAGCAAAGCAGATACTACCGCGCATGCGCGGTACCGATGACGTCAGTCAGGCTGCAGGAGGAAATTTTCCCTGCAGCTCATGCAGCCAGAAAGCTGCAGGACGCTGCAGCCGGGAGCTTCCTTGAACAGCCGGTAGGCTGCAGGAAGCTGCAGGATTTCTCTTTGAACACGAATTTCCGTACTGCACATGCGCGGTTGCAGCCCTGCAGCTCTTTGAACGAACCCATGGACTCCAAACCATGATGCTGGGGATTTTTTTTTTGTACTGGCAAACATCGCCAGAGGTGAAACAAGTGATCAGTGATACACAATAATCCTAGAAGTGGATGAACATCAAATCTAGTAATCTTTGGATCCACAGTCTTGCACTTAATAACTTATATCATTGTACACTGAATGATTTGATAACCATTTCATACCTCTTTGGTTGCTAAATCTGCTTATTAATTTTCCATTAATCAATGCGTTCTAGTAACCTGCAGAATAAAATTACCTTCCACAGACTTTTTAGGTGGAGAATGCCATTCTGGTTATTTTGAACAAGTTTACATGCAGGTACAAGCTTTTTAGATATTGAGGAGCACCCAGGAGGATGAGAAATTTTGTAGCTAGAGTAAATTTCACTTGTTCGAGTTCCCACATCCTACAAAGTAAATTCCTTACACACAAGGATTTTGATGACAACACAGAGAAAACTCATATCAGCCTAGAGAACAACAAAGGGAAAACTCGTATCAGCCTAGAGAGTACCCTTGGTTACACTCAGTGGATTAAAGTTTTCTGGTTTGTTGGTGGGCAGGGATGGGGTATGGATTAAGGGGTAAATAGCAAGGTCATCAGTCCCTCAATCCTAGAATGGTGTATCCAGAAATAATGAACGCAAATAATGATGTGTTCCTATTTAATCAGGCAATGCAATTAGTAAAAGGGAGCTAAAGACATAATTAACATAATAGGTTAGGCATCCAAACACACGGGAAGCAGCTACACAGCTAGTGGGAGCAGTCTCTCATGGTCTGGGCAGTTATTAGGTTAGAGGGCCTTGGGAACATGATGCAAAAAGAGGTACAGTCTCAAAGGGTGCAGGTCATACATAGAGCAAATGCAGATCTAACAACCATTGGTTTAACATTTGCTAAGTGTCGTAGATGTGTGCGGAAAGTACCAGAACTCGAAATATAATGTATTGAGTACATATCATTATAGGCAGAGAAAACTACCTGGAGATAAGTTCAGCAAAAATTTTTTACAAATGGACTGATGGTGTTCAGAGAGGAAAGCCTGAATAAAATAGGTGGTGCCATTTTTAATGCTGTCACAAGCTGTTTATCCTGTAGCAAACTTGAAAAAGATAGTCTCTGTGATTTGGTATGGGTAGAAGTTATATACCTGACAACCAGAACAAATCAATAATCTTTCTTTTCTTTCTTTCTTTTTTCTTTTTACTGACTGACCCTTGACACAATTATTCAATGAAAGCTTGAATCAAATTTCAAAAACATACCCAGAGTATGTAATTGCCGGAGACTAACTTACCCTCTATATGTTGCCAAAACTACACGTTCAAAATTGACAACAAGCATAAAACATCATACGAAATTGTATTGAATGCATTTCCTGAAAACTATCTTGAGCAGTTGGTTGTGAAAACACACTTGATCTCTTAGAAGCAAATAATCCAGATATAACGAAGAACATCCAAATATATACAAGGATTAGTGAACACAAAGTTTTTGTAGTGAGACTGAATAGCTAAATTCCCAAATACATCAAAATGAAACAGCAAATATATCTATTCAAAAAAGCGGATAAATATTCAGAATTATATTTTCACTCCATAATGTAGTGTGCACTGATATGATACTTCCTGGCAGATTAAAACTGTGGGCTGGAATCGGAATTTAAACCTGGGACCTTTGCCTTTCACAGGCAAGCGCTCTAACAGCTGAGCTATCTCGACATCCTTCATGGCACACAGTTTCAATTTGCCAGGAAGTTTCATATAAGCACACACTCCACTGCTGAGTGAAATTATTATCCTGGAAGCACCCCGTATGCTGTGGCTAAGACATGTCTCCACCATATTCTTTCTTCCAGGATTGCCAGTCCTGCAAGGATTGAGAACTTCAGTGAGGTTTGGAAAGTAAGAGGTAAGGTACAGGCAAAAGTAAAGCTGTGGGATAGCTCATTCATGCCTGTGAAAGACGAAGGTCCCAGTTTCAAATCCTAATACCGCCATAGTTTTAATCTATTGCAGGAAATTTCAGATAAATATTCGCTTAACACTTTCTCAAGTCTTTCGAAACTAACAATATAAATGTAGATCAGATGTGGCTTACATTTAAAGAAATAATATTGTCTGCAATTGATTTATACCACATAAATTAACAAAAGAAGGGGGGCGATCCCCCTTGGTACACAAAACAGGTCTGATGACTGTTGCAGAAACAAAGAATAAAGCATGCCAAATTTAAATGGACACAAAATCTCCCAGACTGGCAATCTTTTACAGAAACTCAAATTTTTGAACGAACTTCATTGTGAGCTTATAGGGCCTAATAGTTTTCACAATGTAAATCTGTCTCCTATTTGGTAGAAAATCCAAATAAATACTCATTGCATACTAGTGGCACTAACACAATCAATACATTCACTACACAGTAGCAACTGTGATGCATCTGATGACTGCTGCTAAGGCAGAATTGCTAAACAGTTTTCTGAAATTCCTTTACTAAAGACAACAAAGCAAATACCCCAGAATTCAAATCAAGAACAGCTGCCAGCATGCATAATTTAAATGTACATACCCTAAGAGTAGTAAAGTAACTTAAATCACTTAACAAACACAAGTCTTCTGGTCCAGACTGTATACCAATAAGGTTCCTAGCAGATTGTGATGATTTCATAGTGGGATACCAAACTATTCCTTTGCCAGGATACAGGTTAGCTGCCTTCTTCTCTAGGAGTTCCTTGCAGTGTGGGGCAAGTTGTCATGTATGTTAAAAACAATATTAAATTTGAATTCATTGATGTTTCAAAACATTGCACAGAAAAGATATTTCAATGTTGTGAAGGAGTTTTTAATGGAACTAAACTGCTAATTATTATAAATAAGTTCACTGAGCCAGATTGTAAAGTGTCTCTGCCCAAGCTATAGAGGGTTTTGGGTTCATTTTACAGCAAGTACAAAAATTTTGTTGTGTGTAGCGATTTAAACATAATTTGTGTAAGTGATAGTACAAGAAAAAGGCTGCTGTTAGATTTCCTTAATTCCTATCATCTGATACAAACAGTATTCTTAACAATGAGAGTGCAAAGCAGTTCTAACAATGACAATATTTTGTTCCATCTTCATTATTAGAAGGGTACTCTGTTAGCAGAATAATAAATGGTCTTTCAGAACAAAATACACAAATTTTAACTCTAAAAGTTCTTTGAGCTCAAAATAAATGTCAAATATAATAATAAACTACTTAGAAAAGCTAATCCAGTTTCAAGTGGGACCTTTTTAAACCAAATTAAGGAATAACATTTATAGTGCTGATGATATAGATGATAAACATAATGCTTTATCAACACATTTCTCATGCTGTTTGAAAGTTGCTTTCCGTTTTAATGTGCAAAATGGGGTAGTTTCCATAACAGACAGACTGGGTGGCTGACAAAGGGGATAAGAATATCATATAGAACAAAGTGGGAATTGCCTCAAAATGTTAGAAAGCAGCAGAATCAAGCTGCAGTAGCTCATTACAAACAGTATTGTAAGGTTCTGAAAACATCATTAAGAAGACAAAAAGTATGTGATATGCAAAAAGAATAGCAAACTCTCAGGATAAAATTAAAACCATATGGTCAGTCGTAAACGATGTGTGTGGTCAGCAGCACTGGGTTAAGGATATGAAGTCAGTGCGTAGTAGAAATATTTATGTTACTGGTAAGTCAGGTATATGTAAAGTATTTGATAATCACTTTTGGAATATAACAGGTAACTAAACAGAACCCTAGTTTCTATAGATAACCATATATCATTGTTAGAAAATAGCTTTTTGAGGCTATTGCCTCAAATAGTCCTCAACGATACTTACAAAGGGGAGATTGACTCGGTAATTAAATTTCTAAAGACTAAGGAATCTTGTGGATGTGATGGTGTGTCTGGCAGAATACAAAACACTGTTCTCCATGTTTTAGTCCAGTACTTAGCCATATTTGTATTTTCTTCTTTCAGAATGGTCAGTTTACTGACAGATATAAGTACTCAGTAGTGAAACCACTTTAGAAAGGGATAATGTAGACAACTATAGACGTATTTCTATGTGACTGGTCTTTTCCAAAGTTATTGAAAAGACTTTATATTCAAGATTTATTGATAATTTCAATTCACATAATTTGTTGCTAAATGTACAGTTTGGTTTCCGAAGTGGTTTAACAACAGAAAATGCTATATTCCAGTTTCTTTGTGAGGTACTTGATGGAATAAAGAAAAGGCTATGAACAATAGATGTCTTATTTAATTTAACACAGGCATTTTATTGTGCTGATCCCAAAATATCACTGCAGGAAATTGGAACATGGAATAAGAGTGGTAGCTCACAACTGGTTCACCGCTTACTGTAATAAGAGAGAGAGAGAGAGAGAGAGAGAGAGAGAGAGAGAGAGAGAGAGAGAGAGAGAGAGAGAGAGGTGGTGTGTGTGGTTTTTGTTTTTTGTGGGGGGGGGGGGGGGGTGGAACGGGGCTAACTATAATGATTAAAAAAAAGATATTTTTCACTCATAAACGGTAGGTTCTAGCAATATGTGGTGTAAGTTCATGAACATTGTGTCAACTCCTTTTCAGTAGTCCAGGAATTTTGAAATTTGCGTCACAATATGTATTTTCTTTAATGTCATTTGTTGTTAACAATATCAGCTTACTTAAACAAGTTAGCGGCTTTCACCTCGTGAATACTACACAGAAATTTAATATACATTTGGATCACACCTCCTTGACTCTTATGCAGAAATGCATGTAATATACTGAAGCATTCACTTTCAGTAAGCTGCCACAAGAACTCAGGAATCTTAGTACTAGCTCATGGCCTTTCAGGTCTAAATTGAAGAGTTAGCTCATGGCTCAATCCTTTTATTCTGTCAACGAACTCTTGGAAAAATTTAAAAATTAATCTAATTCCTTTGTTTTGTTATTGATTCTTTTTACTTAGGCTTAAGATTATTATTTGTGTAGGACTACTTTAAGTTTTTCTATTACCACACGTGTTAAAATTTTTAAAATTTCATGTACTAACTTGTTCATGACCATGGAATCTTGCTTCCCGATTAGGTCCTACAGAACAGAAAACCATATTATTATTACTACCACAGAAATATCCGTACCCAAAGACTGGTAAGTTGCACAGGTCACTCCAATATTCAAAAAAGGCAACAGGAATGAACAGCAAAATTTCAGGCCCATATGATTGATGCCTGTTTGCAGTAGGATTTTCAACAAATACTTATTTACAATGTTATGAACTACCTAGACGACAACGAGCTATTAACGCATAGGCAATATGGATTCAGAAAGTAATGTATTATTTTTACCAACCTGAATGGAACATTCTGTTCTTTCAGGTCTTCATTTGTTGAGAATGATGTCAGATCGTTCTGGAGGTCCTTGGTTCATCGGTGAGGAACAAATATTAGCAGAGTGGGAGAGAGAAGAGCCACTTGGAAATGAAGATACTGAAGAAACACAGTGAAGTGGACAACAAAATTTTGCCAAACAACAATACAGTGTGTGACGAGTTCTTTGTTACTGCTGAAGAAAATGGGGTTCCCTTACAACAGCCAGATTTAAATGACCGTGAAGATAGAGACTTCATTTTGGGGATGGATGGAGAAACAATTTGGACAACGTTGCCACTGAGAACTCCCAGAACCAGAACCCCTCAAAGAAATATTATTACTCAACTTCCTGGTGCAAAAGGAGCTGCCCGAACAAGTAAAACAGCTCTTTTCTTTTTTGAGTTGTTTATGTGCGACAATATTATTTTACTCAACTTCCTGGTGCAAAAGGAGCTGCCCGAACAAGTAAAACAGCTCTTTTCTTTTTTGAGTTGTTTATGTGCGACAATATTATTCAGAAAATTGTATGTCACACTAATGAGAAAACCAGTACAGAACAGCCTCCAAGTTAGAGAGATTCTCTGGACCCACTGATAATGTATAGGTGAAAGCACTTATTGGATTCATCTTTCTTTATGGGGCTACCAAGAACTGTGATTTTAGTGTCGATGGTCTGTATTCCCGAAAATTTGGTCGTCCATTTTTTAGGTGTGTGATGTCCAAAAACTGATTCAAATTCCTTCTTTAACATTTGAGATTTGATTCTAAACAAACATGCAATGAGAGAAGGAGAAATGATAAATTAGCGACTAATCGTGAAGTATGGGACATTTTAATGCCACCTGTGTGAAATATTACACACCTTTCAAATATGTGACTGTCAATGAGACTTTTCTTAGTTTCAGAAGGAGGTGTCCCTTCAAAATATATATCCCCAAAAAGCCCGATAAATGTGGACTGAAGATTGTGTCACTTTGCGACACTCGCACATTTTATTTTTTGGGTGGGATACCCTATGTTGGTAAAAATACAATTCAGAAGGAAGGCTTCCTTCTTTTGCCAACATGCTACGCCATTACATGTGTGGAAACATACAAAATACCAATTGCAATGTAACAGCTGACAACTGGTTTGCATCATACGAATTGGCTGCAGAGCTTACTAAACGTAACTTCACTTTTGTTGGCACCTTGCGAAAAAGCAAAAGAGAAATACCTCCAAGACTGCTCACTGTCAAAGGATTAGATTCCAAGACATCGATATTTGTTTACCAGCCTGACAAAATGCTCATCTCCTTCTCTGGAAACAGAACAAAAACATAATACTTTTATCCACAAAGCATGACGCAGGAACAGTAAATCCTGATACATGGAGACCTGAAGTCATTGAATTCTATAATAAGACAAATGGAGGAATTGACTGTTGACAGAATGTGTCACTTTTACACAACAAAGAGATACTCTCATCGTTGGCCTATGCGATATTTTTATGGCATATTCGATATGATGGGAGTAAACAGCTGGGTTTTATTCACCTTAGCTGGAAGTAAAATGTCTCGACAAGATTTTTTGAAAATTCTTGCCTACAGCTTGGCCGAACCTCACATGAACCGAAGACAAGGTAATGAGAGGATCAGCAAAACCCTAAGTCTCGAAATGGGAACTGTTCTTGGAACTAAGGAAGATCGTCCAGTCTCTGCTAGGCCATCTCTAAAAAAATTGAGATGCCTCATGTGTGACAGAAGAAAGGATAAGAAAACCAACAACACTTGTGCCAAATGTAGCCATCCAGTTTGCAAGGAACATGTAAAACTAAGTCGATCATGTATGATGCTGCAGATTTAGAAAGTGAAACCAGAGAAGACTGATTCTGTGATGGAAGTCTGTAAAATTATTTTGTTCCTATTTTCAAAGATTATGTTATTCAGGTTAATACATTTGTCTGAGGCTATTTTCATATTCATTGTCACTCCAAGTTTATATCTCTTTCTTGTGTCAATAAAACATAGCAGTTTTGTTTTAGCTTCCATTTTATAATTCAACAATGTACCCATTTCCATAGTATTTTTTGCATTATTTTTGAAATTTCAAGGGTATACTCATATGCATCCCTTAATGTGTTGTATGATGTTTTGATGCCAATCCCATGCGTTTACATGACTACAGCTCCCCAAAAATGTGAGTGGGATCCAGGCAGACCCCACATGTTCAACGGTGTTCCACACTCCCACGAGTTCGATGGCAGGTAAATAATGAAAAAGTGAGAAGTGCTCCATATGAGCAGTAAAAGAAATTCATTAAACTTTATTCATATGATAAATCAGTGAAATCTACAGGCTGTAAATTCAACTACAGAGCTAGTAATTACAATTATGAACACCTTTAAAAAGAACACACACAAAATATTGTAGGAAAGGCGAACTAAATGCTACCTTTCATTGGAAGAACACAAAAAAAAAAAAAAAAAAAAAAAAATGGTTGGTTGATGGGTGTAAGGGATCAAAAATCTAGGTCATAAGTTTCTTTAACACAGAAGTGACAATGCAATTAAAAACATAGTCCAGTGAAGAATATTCTGCTAGTAAAAGGTGGGGGAGACTATAAAGCAATTAAAATCAATAATACTGCAAGTGTAAAGGCAACAATAAATAGGAAATCCTACAATGCACATCCTCACATCTCTGCAGTGATGAACGTCCAACACCAAATCACTAGTGACGGAGCATGTACTGGTCAACGAATCATGTCCTACAGCAAAAGTCTAAACCCGAAAGAAATGGAAACAGTATCGGAACAAAGTAAAAAGTGTAAATGGTGGCTGGAAGCTGTTCCAAACCCTGAAAAGCAGTTGGAAAAGCCACAATCCCATCAAGGCACCAGTAAGAAAATCTTATAGCCAAGAATAAAAACTACTTTCACAGAGAAACCCAAGGAATCATCTGCCAAAAGGCAATGAGTGCGGAATATTTCGTATTTGGCATGGAGGGTCAAGAGGAGCAGACATTCCACAAAGATACAAGCCACAGACTGTAGGGCTCCACAACCAATCGTGATAGGGGTGGGGGGGGGTGGTTCATTGCATAAAATAACTATGGGTCAGCCTGGAATGTCAGATGGAGACAGTGAATACCTGCCGAGAAGGCTATAAGGAAGAACTCCAAGCTACAGTGGTCTCCTTGACTGTGCGAAGTTGCAGTTCCACCTTTGTATAAGCAGAGATCCTACCGCACCCGCAAATTCGCAACCAGGATTGTCAAGAGAAATGGGTAGCAAGTAACTGCTGTTCTAGCCAACTGGTCAGCCCATTAATTCCTTAGGTTACCCACATAACTGGAGACCCAGATAAAGGCAAAGGTGCAGGCAACATAAGGAAGGTCAGCAAGGACATCGTGGATAGAAGTGACCAAAGGCTGGGAAGAGTAGCATTAGGCCCGGCGCACACTTGGCGCAGCAGAGGCAGAGCAGAGGCAGAGGCGAGGCGCAGGGCCTCTGCTGGTCAGCGCACACTTGACGCAGCGCAGGCAGAGGAGGGCAACAGCACGTGCTGCATGTCCACTACAAACCTCTCGATCCAATGAGATTTAATTCATGGATCTCCTTCAAAACTCAGTTAATTTAATTTGTGTGTGTGTGTGTGTGTGTGTGTGTGTGTGTGTGTTCTGATAGAGTGTAAGAGCACTGCAAGGTCTGTTGAGCAACAGGCAAAAGAGACGAATACATGCTGAACTTCTCTGGTCCATGGAAGCTCATTTTAAGCTCTTGAGCTATTTCGACTAAACAGACGACAGTTCAAAGAGGGTCACATGCTGAGTAAGAAGGACTTAAAAGAGAAGAAAAATAGTGTGTGGCACGTCATACCCGCTAAAGAAAAGTTAGGGATATGTTTTAGGAATTTAATTAAAGTCAGATTTTTTTTCTTTCATTTCTTGTATAATTCAGTGAAACAAGTGTCAAAGCAAATAATTGAAAGAACCTTTATACAACTGACATATTTAATCATGATTGTGGCGCAGTATATACGATCAGAAACAATTTTCTTCTCGGTGACACCTGGTATGCTTTTCATATGTCTTAAATTGAAAGATATGTCGATATGAAAAATTTTGCAAATCATAGTTTCCTTGTTTAACTGCATTTGCACGCAAAGTGATTCCTTACTTAGGTCTTTATTCGTAGCTCTTCCATGCTCCTGAGTACTAAGATACTGACGTTTGCTTTTTTCTTCTTCTATGACGGCAGCTGTGCATGTACATGCAACATTTTATTACATTGCATTCGTATTTTGTCTCTGTCAACATTTCTTATGATAATTACCTTCAGCAGCCATTATATTTGTTAGTAATTAGTGAAGCTAATGCTAATACATTTGCAAATGTTGAATTTCTTGAGAAATACTGACAAGAGACGTTCCTAGCATCATCTATGGTTTAGCAGTGAGCTGAAGCTCCACGAAGGGGTGGACATTGTGTTTCAAGAAATTGAAGAAGGTCCCTGATAGTAAAAAAAAATAATCGTTGCACGACCCTTCTGGTTTCGCCGAACTTATTAAGTAGTAACGGGAATTTTAGCTTATATAGTGCTTTCATGCTTGCCACAAAGTTTACTGAAACCAGGGACTATAGACCATAAAAATACTCAATCAGCATCTTCGGTTTATGAATCTCGGTGCCTTTCTATTTCAGTAAGTTGTTCGTTTCCAGCTTGGGTGTGTATCGGCAGCATACGAAGAAGGGAGACGCGAGGCAGCTCCACACTCGGCACAGCAGGCGGCAACAGCCACGCGTGTGCCGCGTAGCTGCCGACCGCGTCGCGTCAAACGTGTATCTCACGTATTTTCTCGAGAATCGAAAGAGATATAGCTCTCATTCCACCGTTAAAAACAATTTCGATATGTTAGCTACATTTCGATCGCAGTAATGTATGGTGTAAAACGCAACAAACGCAAACTAGCCAGCGACTACTTTTTTCACTGCAAACTCTTCAAAATATGCGTGGCGTTGTACTTTATTTTTTATTATAACAATAACTATGTACAATAACGAAAAGAAAACCTCCCCAACGTCATGCGGTGGCTTTTGCCTATATGATACAGAAAAATAATTTTTTTCTAGTGAGTAGTTTCTGCAAAATCGATTGTGGAAGCTGCATTAGCGCAAAATACGCACAAATCGGAAAATAGTATTTTTAATTTTTTACGCAGAAAGTAAAAGTGTTACAAAGAAACAAAATACAGAGAAGGATGAAGCTTATATTCGTCTACATAAAACAATTTTTTTCGAAGAATATCGGATGACTTGAGATTTCACTTTGCGACAGAGGTGGAACAGAGGCGCAGGAAAACTGTGCGCCTCGGACAACCGGACAGAGCCGTGACCGAGGAAACGCCTGCCCTCCGCCTCGGCTGCGTTAAGTGTGCGCTGCCCCATTAGAAAGCATGCGTTACAGACGGACGGAGGCCTCGCCTCTGTCTCTCCTCTGCCTCTGCTGCGTCAAGTGTGCGCCGGGCCTTAGTCATTGGCCCGCAGGCTGCTCATTGAGTCGGTACAGACTAAAACACAGTGAAAGCCAACCTGTTTGATAAAATGAAGGGCACAACCGATGGCCATCAATTCCGCAGTAAACACACTACATAATTGTGGCAATGAATGGCATTCCATACTGATGGGAGAATAAAACTATATTCTGTGTGACTGGTATCTGTCGAACCTTCAGTGTAGATCATGTCATCCTAAAAGTCTTCAAATACTGAATGCAATAAATGCAGAAACATCATGTGGGAGACTGAAGCTTTTGGATCTTAGAAGACATACTTCCAAATTCGAGGCTGGGGCATTATCCAAGGGGAAGGGAGGAGGGTGCAGTATAGGACGGCATGTACAGACCAGGGAAGGAAGATGGTAGTCCCGGAAAAGGGAAGTGAATGAGCCACAATCTGACAGGATATCCCACTAAAGGGCAAGTATCATGAGGTTGAAACCCATTGCCTGCAAAAACAACACAATATGTGGGGTGAGCATGGAATTTTCGAATATCAATGGTATAGGACACCAAAAGCTAATGTCATTTAATCTGAAGAGGAAGGATTTCCACTCTGGCAACGTCTGACTGGTCTGTTAGGCACCCATAGCCAAACAAACACTACAATGGTAGACTGGATCTAACAGCTTCACAGCAAAAGCAGCTGCCGAGCCTTAAACCTGGCACCCTTAATCTAATCGGACAAAATCAGTGTTTGATAAATATGAAAGAGAGTTGCACTGGCGTCCAGCTGAGGCTACTGAGTGGGAGTTTAACCACATGCAAAAATTGTCAAGATAAAGAACAGGAGCGACCAATGGCATAAAAGAGCTCACAAACCCATTTATAGTAATTAAGAAGAGTATACAGGTGGTGGTGAATAGGAGGTTTTGGGTGCAGGAAGAGTATAACAACATAGAACCTTGTGGAACACCATTCTACTTGATCCATGGGAAGCTGAATGAAGAGTTTACCCTAACCCAGAACAGGTGGTGGGATAAAAACTGACAAAAATTGGTAGGACGCCTCGTAGGCCCTAGTTATGGAGGAAACTTAAAATATGATGATGCCAAGCGGTGCTGTATGCCTTATTTAGACTGAAGCAAACTGCAACAAGATGTTGACATTTAGAGAAGTCATGTCCGATTGCTGTTTCCAGTCTAAGTAGATCATCCCTCATGCAACCCACACTGATAAGGTGACAGAAGTCCCTATGTTTCAGGTACCCAGCACACACTGCGGGCAACCATCCTTTCAAGCAATTTACAGGGCATATTTATCAGGTTAAATGGCCAGTAACTATCCAGAGATGATGGATCATTTGCCAGGTTTACGGACAGGAACAATACTGCTCCTCCACTTAGAGGGGAAAAACCCTAGGAAGCACATATGGATAGTACCAGGAAGAGATATTGCTGTTGTGGAGGACTGAGGTATAGGAGCCATTCATTATTGATGGCATCAGGGCCAGTAGTAGTTCCCATTCAGTAAAGGGTTTGTTGTAAGGTTCATTCCTGGTGAGAGATTAAACATAGGATCGAAGGCATTGGCCTGTTGTTTCTTGAGAAGTAAAGGCACTGGATAGGAAGCCGTCATCAATGCCTTCACAAAGTGAGTCACAAGGTGCTCTGTGAGAAGAGACAAGTGTGCACAGGCACTACCTTGGATGGAGTGAAACACAGCCCACACTCGTGACAAGGGAACAGAAGAGCCCAACAAAGAGGCAAAATGCTCCGGAAACACCTGCTTGGTCCTTTTGATTATGTAATGAGCTTTAGCACAAAGGCATTTAAAGTTGATAAGACCAGTGTGAGATGAGTGGCACTTAAGACATTGCAAGGCTTGATGCCGCTCACAAATTGCTGCAGCCATAGTTGCATTCCACCAGGGAACTGGACGGTGGCTAGAAGGGCCTGTCAACTGGGGGACAGTGATGCCAGTAGCTCGAGTAATAGCATCAGAGATAGCACAGATGATTTCATCAGTAAAGCTGGATGGGGAGGGTGTGAAAACAACCTGGGATGTATAAAGAGGCCAATTAGCAACCACGGAAAACCCTATGAGGTTGCCTGCCCTCCTTAGGTGGGAGGAGAATGAAAAAATCAACAGGAAGTAGACACTATTGCAAAGGTCATTCTGTAATGACCAGTGAAATGAAGAGAAGATAGAAGGAAAAGTGAGTGAAACACCTATGACGGAGAAGTGCGGTGAGCAGTACTAAAAGGGCTGGGGGAACCATAATTGAGAAGGCACAGGTCATGGTCAGCAAGGAACTGCTCTATGAGGTGGCCCCGGCTAGATGTATGAGCCCTGCCCCACAAAGAATGATGGTCATTAAATTCCTCAAGAGTGAGGGAGGGAGGGAGGGAGGGGGGAATTTGCTAAAGGAGGGCAGTTAGGGCAGCAGATGTAGGTAGCCTGTCGGGGGGGGGGGGGGGAGGTAGATATTAATGGAGTGCCTTAGTGAACCTGGACAGCAACTGCTTCCAATGTAGTACCGAGAGGAATCCCTGTACTAACAATATCCATCAGAATAATGTGCAAAATCCACCCATGCCTATAGGTGCCCAACCCGGTTCCGACAAAGCACAAAACCCACAGAGGGTCAGTGAATGCGAATCAATAAAATGTGATTCCCACAGAATAACACAAGCTGCAGAGTAGGAGGAGATAAGTTGTTTTAACTCCGGGAGGTTACAGTAGTAGCCATTAAAATTCCAATAGATGAGTATCACACAAGATCAAGATGGGAGGCAAATGGGTTGAAGCCCATCACAACAGTGGGTCAGTGTCCATCACTGATAAGAAAGGAACACATCTATAAATAGTGGATCAGACACAAGCTCAGAAAGTTGTGTTAGTTGTCAGGACAAGGTTGGCACCTCAGGTGGCACTGGAGGGTCCTTGTCCAGCAACCTTCTCACTGATCGAGTCCAGCAGCCGATTGGAAGCAGAAGACCTGTGATCTGGAGAATGCTGGAAGAAGGGAGAGAGGGCACCTTCACTGCCAAGTGCCAGAGAATGGGGGCACTTCTCCAGCTGGAAAGGAGAGGGAAATGCACAGGGAGTGGTAGGGGACTTACAGGAGGGGTAGAGGGAAGAGTGGGGGTAGAAGTGGGCCGAGGTGGTGGAGGAAGGGGTAAGGGAAAATTGATAACATAGCCACAAGATTCAGATGTTCAAATTTTCGATGGGCTGCAAGGTAGGTTAAACGATCTTACATTCCTGTATTCTCTTCTCCCTCTTGTATTCAGGGCAGCCCGGTGGGCACAAAGAATGGCATTGCTGACAATTAACACACACAAGGCGTGTAATACAGGGGCTCCCCCTGATGGAGTCGGCATCCACATTTACCACATAGAGGAACTGCTGCACAGCAAGAAGACATGCCCAAATGGCATACACCGTAAACATCTCATGGGAGGCAGGAAGTATGGTTTCACACTGTATTGCAAAATCATGACCTTTACCTTCTGTGGGAGAGTATCCCCCTTAAAGAGCAAGATAAAGGCACCATTACTGATACAATAATAGTGGGGCCTACCTGAATGCTGCGGACGAAATGGACACCTCACCGTTCCAGATTCGCCTGTAGTTCATCAGTTTGAGGTCACAATGAAAAATAACACCCTGAACCAGCAGAAACCGCTTGAATGAGCAGGGACCCAGAGCGCATCTTGCTCATTGAGTCGACTTCTCCAAACTTATCTTCTATGTTTTCAATAAAGAAAAACGATTTGGTGGCGGTCACTGCACCTCCATCTGTCCTAGTGCAGGCTAGGTAGTGAGGAAAGGGTTTTACTGCAAGCTGATGAGCCTGGCCTTCCTCCCAAGGGGTAGACAGGGAAGGGAATGTCACCTTGTCATACATAGCAGCATTGAAAGTATTATTTCTGCCTTCACATTTCATGTGAAATATGTCTGCCCTGGTACCAACCACTCCAATCAGGGGCTCTTCCCACAGGTGCCACCCAGCCACAGCAAAGATCACCTGGCATGATGGTTTTGCCGGAAGTCCCAATTTACCACAGGAGGACAGGCATTGAATCCTTGGCCAGCATGAGGAGGTAACAGCTCAGGTACCATCACTGTGTTCCCTGCATTGCCAAGGGGGGGGGGGGGGGGCTAAGCGAGAAGGGTATATAACAATACCCCCTATCTATACGGACTGGCTACACATGCTGGGAACCTAGAAAGCAGGGGGGGGGGGGCTATGGCGAGGAAGGAAGTGAGGGATAGGGATCCACTCCATAGGGGCTATGTAGGCAGTTCTTTCCCAAATGACTCACACTAACAAGAATTTTGTTATGAATGTCAAAAGCCTGAGGGGAACCAAACTGGGGCATAGGAATAACTGGGCTATCTTCTTAAAGGGAAACACCTACAGAGGGGGAAATTAGTGGGGAGGGGAGGGGGATTGGATGGGAAGGAGAGGAATTGGGAGAGGTGAAAATAGGAAGAAAGGCTGAAATGGCTTGGAAAAAATGTGTGCACCACCACACATGTACACCCCCCCCCACCCCCAATGGAGGAAGGGGTAGCAAAGTGTGCTGCTCCCTGATGGATGAATTTTATTTCTCTTCTATCAACCCTATAGAGTATGGATCCCACACTGATGACAATAAAGTATTGCCCAAACAATTTTTAAGCCACTTCCTTTGTTGATGGACTACTCTCCCAGAGGATTCTTCCAATAAATCTCAGTATGGCATCTGTGTTACCCGCAATTAATTTTCTATGGTCATTTCATTTCAAATCATTCCTTATGCCTTCTCCCAGATAGTTATGGAAGTAACTGTTTCCAATATTTGTACTCCTACTGCATAATTATGTAATAAATAGTCACTGTTTCTATATATTCACAGCTTTTTACACTTTTTCCCCCTCCTACCAGGAATAAGGTGCTTCAGGGGAGGGGGCAACAGCTAGGAATGTGTGTGGCATAATTCAGGTAGAGTGGTTGGCACTTGATCCCTAGCATCCAAAAGCAGGCTAATCTCAGGGCTAGTTCAGCAAGTTGGAGCCCACGGTGGCGAGTGGATCCTGAACTTGCAATGCTGAGACAGATGTAAAACCATGTGCTAAACTCACATATTCAAGATGTGATAGGTTCAGGGCTTTGTAGAATCATAAAATAGTTAACGTATGTTACTAAGGCAGTGAAGTGTATAATAAGACGAAACCAACAAAGGCAATGACTTGCTCCTTTGTTGGGTGCTGCTCATAGCATGAAGAGCCCACTTAGGATACCCAATAAGCTCGGTGATCTCTGATGCCCATACAGTTACAGATAACGGATGAGGCGATCCCGAGGATTAGGTGATTGCAAGGTCTGCTGCCTTGATCTCCCCTTGTGATGGGGAGCTGATGATGATGAAAAACGAGGTGAATGCATCCCAATCAGCTGTGTTGAAGGACCATTTGGATGGGCATCTGGGTAAATGACACTGAGGGAGGGACAGGAAAAATCTGAAAGTGGTTACAACCTCACAGGTCAACGTGGTTACTCCAATTAATAGGTGGCAGGAGACTACAACTTTGCAAATGGATGAACAATGACCAAGTAAGATCCGTTAAGTCACTCTGAAAGAAAAGCAATTTAATGGGATGGACATTGCCTTGAAAATAGAGCCTATTGAGTGAGTCATGTAAGACATAATATGCCTTTTATTTCCAGAATGGTTACACTGATCTAAATGAGGTTTCCAACACATGCTAGAGCATCAAGGGACACACATATTTTTGTTTGTTAAAGGGTTACAGCACCATTAACTGAGATATCGAAACAAGTACTTAAAAAAAAAAAAAAGTAACTGTTTACTTTATATAAATACATTTGAAAGCTCTTGAGGAAAAAAAGAATTACAGTTATGTAACATTTAAAACAGTCATAATAATATTCAAGAAATGTCCTAAAATTTGAAGGTACACTGGAATCAGCTTTGGCAGGGCATACACCACCAAGTGAAGCTCTCGTGCTACATAGCGTCAGAATGTCAGCACATTTGACTGTCAACTTGACTGCAATGCAGGCCACTTATTTCCACTTCAACATCCATTGCATGCAGACGTGTACACAAATGAGGAGAAGTTGGCTATACTACTGGTATATGGTCAATTTAAAGAAATGCCAATGCAAACAATACAGCGATATGGAACTATCTATCCAGATTGCCAATGACAGACAGCCAGCTAATTGCAAGAATCATGTAAACATGGATAGGCTGTTTGAACGTCTAAATGAGAACAACAAAAGACTGCAACCGACAGAGATCACGAAAAAGCTGTCCTAGCTAGGTACTAATGAATTCGCGTAGTGCTACAAGACATACTGCCAAAGAATGCGGTATCAGCCAGACAAGTATCGTTTGCACCTTGCATGGGCACAAATACCACCCCATCATCTGTCACTAGATCAGGCACTCTAGCATCGTGATTTTTAACTTTGTACAGAATTTTGTCCATTTGCCCTTCAGTAGCTGAGAGATGACACTACATTTTTCTGACATGTGCTCTTTACCAATGAAGAAATGTTTACTAACAACAGTAATGTAAATTTGCATAACATGCATTACTGCACAGTCAAAACCCCATATTGACTTTTGTCATGTGCAACATCAACAACCTTTTCAAACATGTGGTGACCATCATAGCCAATTGGATTGTAGAACTTTACTTCATCTTAGCATAGCTGCCAACCTTGAGGAGAGACTGTCAGTAATAATTCGACAGACCAATGAGGAGGAGGAGGAGAGTTTGGGAGTCATACACGCATCCTTCCAAGAAAATTTTAAAATTATTAGCCCTATTTAGACCATTAAATGCTATATTTTATGACACTTTCCGTTCATAAATATATTCCTCGAAAAGAAAGAATTCTAAATGAACAGGACCAGGTTTGGAGGAATAACCCAAAAAATTATTTTTCCTGCAATTTTCACACACTTGTCTTCAAGGAAAGTTAACAGTTGCAGAAGAAAGAAATAACCATGCAATTACTTGCATTTACGAAATAACAATATAAAATCCTTAGCAGGTAACACTATATACCAAATGGTTTGTTTTTAAAATAACGAATAAACCTACCTATCTCAATTAATGTCACATTTTGCTGAAATATCATAACACAAAACTGCTATAAAAATGAAACCAGGCGAAAAAAGAAACAAAGACAGACAACAGTGGAAACTTTTCTTTTCGGAAACAAATTGGCTAACTTCTGATGCCTGATAAAACACATGGACTGTTAAGCTGAGACGGAAGACCAAGTACTAGTTGTGAATGAAGGAATTTACGTGGCTCTTGCCGGGTGGTCGTTCATTTGGTAGCTATGGAGGAGAAGAACAGGCGGGACTTTTTGCAGTGAAAATGCTATCGTTAATGTTTCCCACAGCTTTGCTATGAACTCAGCAAGAAAATCATTGCGACCAATCAAACTTTCCCTAGCATTATAATTAGCTAAATATAATGCAGTACCTATTCAGATTTTCTTAAAACATCATATTTAAAATGTCTTAATTCCGTAATTTTATACGAACTTCCCGTAACTCCGTAAATAAGAAGATAGATCCGTAACAATTACGGACAATCCGTAATGGTTGGCAGCTATGTCCGAGGCATACTGGATGGACATTCATAGGCACAATTCTTTATGAACATAGTCAGTTCTAGAGAAGATACCACTGGACATTCAAAAGTATATGTGACTGCAACTCGTCCCATGTTGCAATGCAAAGACTGGCGGAAAAATTTTCTGGCCGTTGGTCATTGTAAAATGACCTGCGAGGTCCCCCAAACTGACCCCCTCGATTTCTTTCTTTGAGTGGCCCCAACTACGCCACACAATAAGCGTCAGCAAATCATCGGTGCATGCTCTATCTTATCAACTGTTAGGCTACATCTGTTCATCATTTTTTTTTATGTTGAAGGCAATTGTGCCATTCAGTCTATGGTCAACATTTTGAACACATATTGAAATAAAAGTTAAAAGTTGTATTTCTATAAGATAAATCTAATGTGCTTTGGGTGGTTACCAAAGCACTGTTAGAAAATTGTTTATTAGTCATGTGTACAACACTGCATCGCAATGTCAAATAAGTTGACAGTGTGTATTGCTTGCAGCTAGTACCAATGTCATTATGCATTTACATTCAGCCCGAAACGACATTTCTTTAAGAAGAATAATTATTATTAATAAAATGTTTAGTTCATAATTTAGAGTAGTGTAGGTCAAGACATTTGTCTGACAGCATGTAGGCCTACTGTACCTCAGAGTACACAGCTACATAAAAGAAACAAAATGTCAATCATTCCTTCTATAATTTAGATATTTCATACAGTAGTTACTTTTTGCAGCATATGGGCATTTTTGAAGAATGAACAGGTGATTTTTGTGTTTCAGATGATGCACATCCAGGAAGATATAAGTAGTAGTTTTCCTAAGCCCTTTGTACTGCGGTATATTTTACTCATGTCCATATACAACATTTGTACGTGAACCTGCATTCCTTGTAGGTCTCGAGTTGGTTAAGGGAAAAAACTGTGTTACTATAGTCGTGCAGGCCTAATTTGCGGCATTTGCACTGCTAACACCAATTCTGGCCCCTGTGCATGTAAATTCTAGGACATTTCTTGATTTTTTTTTTTTTTTAACAGGTGTCAATGCCAACATTAACACTGTATCACTGCAACATTCTTCTCAAGAGCTATCAAATGCAGTTATCTATGAAAAGTAAGTGCTTCCATTAAAAATAATAATAAAAAAAACAGAACCTTCATTATCTCAGTTGATACCAATGTTAAAAATGTTCCTAAATAAAAATATATGTGCCCCTCAATGCTTTAGCATGTACCAAAAACTGTATTTCAATAAAATAAAAGGGGTGTTACATCTTATATGATTCACACCGTTTGGTGAACATTAACACAACTGACCACAGAATGCAGTCAAATCAAGTGATGCTGAGGCAATTTGATTAGGCAACAAGACAATGTAGGCGGTCGATGAGTTGTGTTATGTGGGCATCAAAGTAACTTTTGATGGTTGGAGTACAGAAAATATAAAATGCAGAATGGCTGCGGGAAGAATGGTAAGTATTTCTGTAGAAGTGAACATTGAAGATGAAATGAAGTGTGTGTAGCCTTATATGTGACACTAGTCCCACAGCAGTGCAAGTACTGAAGACAAAAAAAGTTCAGAATTAAATACACGGTTTGCAACAATTCAAGATGAATATGTTGCATAATAATGTCTCTTCTCTAAAACACTGTGGCATTTGCAATAAATTCTTTTCAGTACTTACACATTGTAGAGTACACTGTAAGAGTTATGCACTGGAGTAACAATGCACTTGGGGGGAGGGGGTTCCAAATAGATTTTTGACAATTACAAAATTTTCAAAAGGCAAATCTGAAGCTTACATGTAGTGTCATGGTGTAGCCTGGCAATGTTGGCGATGGTCACTGCATGTAACATTAGCCAATCAGGTGATAGTGTGCAGTAGCCATACGAAAACTGCCGATCACAATTACTTTACCGAGTTGACAATGGTATGTACAAGAAACTGTCAACCATAGAGCAGGAACAACATTAATTGTTTACTTCATGTTGTTGTGGCCTTCAAATGCTTGTAAACCTACTGGCCCAAACTACAATAGTCATCAGTCCCTACACTTACAAGCAATTTTAACTAACTTACACTATGTCTGAGGGAGGAGTTTGGCCTCCGAAGGAGAGCAATTGGATGCTCCGCACCAAGGAACCTTCGAGCACCCTAGATGATGTTGTGGCCTTCTGTCCAGAGATTGGTTTGAAGCAGCTCTCCAGGCTACCCTGTTATCTGCAAGGCTCTTTACCTCTTAACCCAGATAGCGCTGATGTCCTTCCAGAAGCAAGACAATGGTGGCTCAGGTTTTCTTACTTGTAGTTATGAATTCGCGCACAGTGCCGAATTTAATTTCTTTAAGAGATATTGAAGATTTTCTCGCAGTTAGACTAGTACTTCCTGATTAGGCCTACTCTTTAATTATTGCGACATTTTGTGTGTATATATTTCATCTTAAACAGTGTTTTAATAATAATGATGCATCAGATGAAAATTCTAAAACATTCATTTTGTCACCCTCCCAGAAAGATGGGTAATATTCCAAAACTACTGGTGTGTTTGTGAAAAAAATCACTTGTAACTTTTTGTGCAGGTAAAGGTAATTTATACCTTTAGAAAAAAAAAAGAAAAAAATCCGCACTATCTGGGTAAAACACCAACCCACATCCATTTGAACCTGCTTACTGCATTCATGTGGTGGTCTCTCTCTGCAATTTTTACCCCATGTACTTCTCTCCAATGCTAAATTCACAAGAATGTGTCCTACTAATCGATCCCACCTTTTAGTCAATGTACGCCAAAAATTTTTTTTTCTCACAAATTATGTTCAGCATCTCAGTTACGCTAAGTGATCTACCCATCTTATTTTCAGCATATGTCTGCAGCACCCCATTTCAAAAGCTCTTATAACCGTTCTATCCAACTCATTGTCCACATTTCACTCCAGACAAATGCATCCAGAAAGGACGTCCTAACAATTATTGCTATACAAATAACATGACTCTTCTGCTACATTTCTGGACATCAGAAGTAAGTTGTAGTAAGTGCAAAAGTGTCAATTTTGCGGTTTTTATTCATGTGGCTTGTTTAAGGCATATCTTCTTAGCTGTAAAATACCCTGTGTATATTTAAAGTATTAATGAAAACATGGCTTCACAAATATATTGATGACATAGGTAAAATATTGTAAATTTAATCTCCCCTAAATATTCATAAAAACTTTTATACAGATAAAAGTACATGCAGATGCTAGTTGGAGGGGATAAAAAAGTAAGACTATTCATAATTCTGTATGTTTCTGAATTTAGAGATAAAAGCCAAACTGCAGCAGCTTCTCTGGTCTACTGTACAGTAACCAAAAGTCACAATATTTTACCTGAGACATCCTGATCAATTGTCCCTTTACCTAATCAATTCCTCCAGCAATGTCCGATTTGCCTTCATTATCAGTGAAAATGCCCCTGCCATGTGTGTTTTCATACTAACAAAAACATAAAATTGGCCTAGGCTATTATCTTTTCACATCCCATGAGAAACAAACCTGATTTGGTCACCGAGTGGAAAAAAATGTTGCATAGATCTGTCAGCGTCCCACGAGGTTTTTTTTCCACTTATGTATAAAAATATTTATTGTAAAGCCAAAACATATCTCAAGGTGCTAATATCTGATTTGCCATCTTGATAAGCACTACAATTGGTTGGCTCCGACGGCTAAACTGCAGAGTCTGTTGCCCACGCTCTGCAAATGTTGGCAACACCACAGCAGCCAACTATAGAGCAAGTATATGTTTTATTTATTTTGTTATCTGTACGAAACAGTGACCATAAACAGTAAACAGTAAAAGTTAGGTTAAGTATAGGTTAAACAAGGAGTGTTCTTTGAGGGTCCGTCTCCGGCCCAGAGACTATCTATTTACATTTGCCATATGTGCCATGCTAAAAACACGGGCAACAGACCCCCCCCCCCCCCCCCCCACACACACACACACACACAAAATTTCAGTAAAATATTTCTGGGAGGGCGTAAAAATGAATGTTTTAGAATTTTCATCTGATGAATCAGTAAGTTGTCTGGGTGTTACTTCCAAGAAGTCAACCACTGCAAGACATTATTACTTTCTTCTATAATGGAGAGGCGTTACTTATATGTATTACTACAGGCTCGACATAGGTGGCACACATGTTGGTATAATTTCCAAAGAAGAAAAAATGGTAATCTTATGGAGGCCTAATATGGCCTCTCAGGGGTTACATCTTTCAGTACCCGAAACAATAATGTACTTTAGTCAGTTAACATCTGTAACAAATCTCATTCATATTTTAATCCAATCTAATGACTTTGCCTATAATGGTATGATCCAGAGGCCATGAAAATGTTGTGGAATATATATATATATATATATATATATATATATATATATATATATATATATATATATATATATATATATATATACACAAATTGATGAAACGAAAATTATAGAGGGAAACTTTCCCGGTGGGATAAACAAAAATAAAAATAGAAAACAGATGACTTACCAAAAGGACCGGCTCGTCGATAGAAACAAATAAAATAAATAAAATCACACACAAACACACATACAAGCTTTCGCCACCACTGGCAGCTTCTTCAGGAAAAAGAGGAAAAAAGGGGAGGAAAAGGGAAGGATATGGGTTTTAAGGAAGTGGAAAAGGAGTCATTCCAATCCCAGGAGTGGAAGGACTTACCTTAGGGGAAAAAAAGGAAGGTAAACAAAAACACACACACCCACACATTTACACAGACGCAAGTACACTTAGGCAGACACACTGTAGAACTGTGAACTGTAGAACTGTGGCTTTCTACAGTTCTACAGTGTGTCTGCCTAAGTGTACTTGCGTCTGTGTAAATGTGTGGGTGTGTGTGTTTTTGTTTACCTTCCTTTTTTTTCCCCTAAGGTAAGTCCTTCCACTCCTGGGATTGGAATGACTCCTTTTCCACTTCCTTAAAACCCATATCCTTCCCTTTTCCTCCCCTTTTTTCCTCTTTTTCCTGAAGAAGCTGCCAGTGGTGGCGAAAGCTTGTATGTGTGTGATTTTATTTATTTTATTTGTTTCTATCGACGAGCCGGTCCTTTTGGTAAGTCATCTGTTTTCTATTTTTATTTTTATATATATATATATATATATATATATATATATATATATATATATATATAAAGCTGTTTAAGATATTCATAACTTCACCGGTTTCAGTACTACACTGTAATAAAAGGTGGGAATTATGAGACTGAATGGTCCAGAAACATAAGTGGGTAAGATTAGGGCAAAACAAAGCAAGAGGAATGCAAAAACTGTAAGCAAGCCTAATCCTTCAAACACGAAGCAGAGTTTACTATGATAGAAGAGCAAGTATGAAAATAAGAAGAATTGTGGGACTAAAATTTTGGTGCATGAAGGAGTCAGAATAAAAATGGAATAGAGCAGTGTGTGATATGGCCATCAGCTTTTGACACATGATGTACATATGCTAAATTAATTATTCTCTTAAAGCAAAAAGATTGATATAAATATTTTTGACAAGGCCGATTACAAATGTCCTTATCGCTTGTTTCATTCACACCATTTCAAGTTGCAGGCCTACTGTTAGGATCCTGCCTAAGTACATGCTTTAAAATAACATAAGCATCGTGGTTCAAGGCCAATGGCGTGTACTGAATACTCTTTTTAGACTTGTTAATTTTTACATTACTTTGCGATTTTAAAAATAATACTGAATCCCTGTGTGTCAGTACTAACTTGTTTTTATAACAAATGACCCATTATCTTAGAAAGTACTGAATTTAGAAGCATGAAATTTTCACAGCAGGCTAATAAGATTCAAAGGATGTGAAACTATAAAAATACAACTATCTTCTGTTGTTTAGTTTTTATGTTCATTTATTTACAAATTTGAGGCCTTTTACACCTCTTAACAATTTTTGTAATATTATAAATTTGGTATATACAACAGTATGTTCATTATTTATATAAAACTGTATATTGGTGTCTTGCATACTTCCAAAGATAATGGGTCACAAAATTGTGTATTTTAACAGTAGCAGGATAGGACATACAATCTCCCAATCACACAACTATTAATAACCGATTGTTCATACTTCACATGCAGCAATATAATTTATATGTGAATTAGACTTACAAGCCTATGTTCTCGTCTCGTTAAACTCTTGCCCTTCAATATTTTCCATGATAATGTCAGGGATATTTTAACGTCAATAAATAGCAATCTGAAACCATGGTAATAATGAACAATTTCATCCACTATCTTCTGCTTTAATGATTTCTTAACTTTCACTGGCACTGGAGCATCTGATGGCTTCTCTGTTTCTTTCAGTTTACTCTTAATTGCTTGAACTGTTTCTTCTACCCTTGACGATGGTTTCAGGGGCGCTTCTTTCCGAAGAATTAGACCGGCATTAAATCTTCTCACAAAAACTGCACTGTGAGGTCTATTTGACCCAGCAAAATAGCTGGAACTGAATGTACAATGAATATTCGTTTGTACGCAAGCGAGAGAGCTAGTTCGTATTATTTCCGGCAGTAAACACCGTACTTTCGTTGTGTAACAGTATGTTGGTGTGAACCGTGCTGGAGCTAATCGTATCGCTATCACATTTCGTTCATGACAACCACAGCACCCTGTAAAACACAAAGAGACGTGTCAGTGCGAAACAAAAACTAACAGTGTAATACCTAATTATAATGAAAAACAATGACAACTATCAAAGAAACGTGACATCATCACAATTATGATTTTTAAACTGTCACTTATAGATATAAGCATGTAGATATCTGCATACATACCTATAGCAATATTTTTCCACTGACGAACTAATGTTTTTTGGGGAATAGCCAAACTATACATGTTTCACCTAGCGGCAAACACCCACACGCACAAGTGCACTGCCATCACTGATCATAGATTCCATAACACTTTCCTCGAGGTACTACAACCTCGAACGAACTAAATACCATATCGATATAAACAAAACTGAAAAGTGTTCCTTTTTGTTCGTTTCGGATCATACGATAAAAGTAATCGTATTCAAGTTATGTCCTCTGCGAAAGCCAATCTTAATTTCATAATATTTTATAACGTTATTTTAACAAAACATAACAAAATTTACAAGAATAAATATAATTTATAAGTCAGGTTCTAAGTTAGACCGTCAATTTGTCAGTCACAACTACACGAAAATATCTCAGATTATGTTGTCATGACCTATTTCAACGTAAACTATGGTGTAAAAAATTAAAAACTTATCTTTTTCATAAACAGAATTCATAATTAACAATGTAATTTCCGTCCACAGTCGAACTAAGTACGGTATAGATGTTCCTCTTAAAAGTAAATAATACAAATTACCACTACTTCATGGGAACATCCTAAAACACCAAAATATATGAACTAAATTCTTCTCAGAGCTTTCTATGACACGCTCAATATAAACTTTGGTTTTTAAGATTGTAATAGTATTCTTTATCATTCTCAAATTCCACATAAAAGTTAATGAAAAGTAATCTAAAGCTCATAAAATTAGTCAATATGTGTAACGACATTTCCTTTCATATCAAGAGGTACGTTATGTAAAATATGATTATTGTAGTTGACCCAACAGCTGATGTATAAACAATTGAACGTATCTTTTGCAAAATTGTATCATGTTTTTATAATAATAATGTATTGTCTACATATCATATTTTACAATGATAATAAACATTTAACATACCGTATCATAAAACATGTCAGTGTTTTCAGTTTTACATAAAGTAAAGCAGTCAACAATCCGGAGATTGGACTGGTTTGAACCACCTCCTTGGGTTTGAACACCACAGTGCTTTACTAGGCATGGTTCTGTTTGGAGGTGGTATGTTGTTGCCTTCCTCTGACCTTCGAACTGACTTACCTAGCAGTTATTATAAGGGGACCTACAGTTTAACATGGGTTCCGAATCACGGTGCTACTCTTTATTTTTAACATCAGCAACACTGCCAGAGGTGAAAGAAGTGAAAAGTGACAGATAAAAATCCTAGGACTTGGCGGACAGTTTTAAATATAGCAAGTGAATTCTTAAACGTTTCAATATTACAGGGTAAATACTGTACACTCAACGAAATTACAGTATATTTTTAATATCTGTTAGAATAAGTTATATGGCCTAAATATTTATTTCGTAGAACCTGATTAGGAGCACACAGTTTCAGTAATTATTACGGTATATTTAATTGTCTCATTTACAGTAAGAAAAATTAAGAAATATGGATTCCTGAAGGTAGAGTAATAAAGTGTATCAAAATAGCATTTGCAATGAAAACAAGATAGACTGACAAAAAATTCGTTTAAGAAAGACACAAAATAACTTCCTAACTTGCCCCTGGAGTTATGTATAGTAGCCTGCTACAATCATTCAGTCATTAGCGATGAAAAACGTATTGAAGAATTCTGTTATGGTAACTGAACAGTGTTCTTATGACCTAGCCTACACCTCAGTGTGATGACCGCAGCAGAAACTCTTTAACATCCCTATATTCTAAAATTGTCTTTAGAGTTCTGCCATTGTTGACAACTGTATTCAGGTTTTGAACTTTAATACAAATTTAATATAATAGTTTAAACTTCAATAGTTACAATATTTATTGTATTGTGATAGTTTTCCAGTGAAATTTCCACAGTTGTTATATTCATGGTTGGCGAATGACATAAAATTGCGATATCTGGAATTTTTTTCGAAGAGCTACACAATAGTCTGAGAAGCTTTAATGAGTACCGTATTTCAAGATCTACTTTTATGTGTAAATGCTATGAAGACAGCAAGTTAGAAGAAAGTCCGTATTTATAAATTCTCCCCTCAGGTGCTCTCTGTGAACAGTTCATTTACAACAAGTGAAGAAAATGTTTCAGTAAATAGGTCTACTGCCATGTTCAAAGTAATAAGAATTTGGTAGTGGCTTCGTTAATCATTGTCATTGTTTTGAAAGACATATGTGTAAAGATGAAAGAGATGTATGTTAAGATGGCGCCAAGTGCAAGCTGTGTTGTTTGGTGTTCTACAGAAATAACTAGTAAGAAAGAAGACACGTGTTCATCATGTGAAAAAATGGACATTTACAATCAAGGAAAGTGCATCTCGTATGATATTTCATGACCAAGATATAAATTTACATTTTTTATCAAGCCGAATACTATGTTCATAGATGGAACTTGCAACATACCAAAACAAAACATCTAGCTTAGGAAAAACTGACTATGTAGTGGTCTTAGCTAGTACAAATGACATTAATGGCACAATAATGGCTTTATAACTTCACTAAATGAAACCATCACAAAAACTATGCACACACAATTCTGTACAAAATACCATACAGGTATGACATATGTTCATATGTTTGTAAAGTTTATGGGACTTAACTGCAGGGTCATCAGTACCTAAACTTACAAACTGCTTATGAACTACCTTATACTAGAGACGACACAAACATCCATGCAGAGGGTCGATTCGAGCCCCTGTCGGGGAACAGACTCACTCTTTGTAGCATAGCACCTCAATGCGCTTGGCCACTCCGCGACAGCAAGGTTTGACAAGCCAAGTGAAAATTGCAAAATATTCGAAATAAATAGCTACTTGATGCAGAAACCATCTTACAGTAATCATACCAGAGTGTTGGATATAAACAGCTTTCTACAACAGTTAGAAACTCTGTGATAATTTATTGAATGCCATCAAAAGTCCCTGACAACAAGAAGTGGCATAAAATATATTACCACAGCTCATCAAACATATTCAAAACACAAAAAAGTTACGTTTGAGGATACATCCAGCAGAACAATGAATATTGCAGCTGACCAATGCCAAGAACTGAAGAACTATCAGTTGCAGCAGCAGAAGTTATTATGCAATCAGTCTTGTCTAGGAAAATATCAGCAGCACCAACAGAAAAAGAGGACACCGTAATGAGCCCTGAAACTTCAGCTCTATCCTATGCCAAAATCTTATCAAGTGCTTCTAATCAACCTGCCCATATGAATCATGTAGCCGACAAGGACCAAACAAATAAGAAGAAAGTTACCTTGTTAAGTGCTAAGTGATCTCTTGCAACAGGTAGTGAAGTGTTATCAAATACATAAACCGGCCATCACACACTAAAGTGTGCCGCACAAATTATGCAAGGAGTGAAATAAAAGTGTCTACCACCAGAGTCTCGAATTGGGTCAAAAAATGCCTCAGAGAAATGACGATTTCGAAGCTGCTAAATACATGAGTTTTGAAATCTTCCTTTCGGATGCTTGGTCATAATGTCACACACGTCTTTGGCATCTGCTGTCTGATTAAGTTCACTGTTACATTTGGAGGAGCAATACACTCATCATCAGAAACTCGAAACTATTGAATGATCTCTTGTATTTCAGATACAGCACACTTAAAATGATGTAATGCATTGGATACGGTAACGGAATTTTCACTCTGCATCTGAACTATGTTACAGTAAATATCAACGTGTTTCATGATATCATAGAAAAAAATTTAGGAGGAACAAAAAAGTGTTGATTGTGAAGAAAATTTCTTAAGGCAAATGCTTCTGTTATTGTAACATCATCCTAGGAATCTTCTACCTTAATCTTTTTGAAACATTCCAATAAGTGCAATTTGTATTCTTTAACAGTATTTACAATGCAGGGCTGAAAGTTCCATCTAGTTGAAGAGACTGAAGGAATATTCTTGTGCAGACTGACTGTAACAAATCATTTCGCTTGGGAGGTAAAGAAAAAAACTGTTTTGAAAACAGCAATATTTGCGAAGAACAACCTTATCGACTTTATACTTTTACTGCAAGCATTATGAAAAACGAAATTCATTTGGTCCACATAGCAGTGAACGTACTTGGCATGTGGGAAAGTGCTCTGCATCATTGTCTGCACACCACTGTGACTGCCGCTCATTACTGAGGCGCCATCATATGCCTGAATAATGAGTTTTTCTTGAACATTGAAAGGTTCCAGACTTATTTTTAAAACCTTACTAAGTCCATATGCTGTCCTATCAATGACATTTCAAAGCAAAGAAATCTTTCAACAGGTTTCTTCCCCTTAATATACCACAGTATAATGACAAATTGACTTCTGCAAGTAATATCTGTTGTTTTGTCAGCCTGCACAGAAACGAAAGTGGCATTGTTAATCTCTTTAACCAGTTCTTCAAGGTAAGCTTGATACCTACAGTCCAGCAGCTCATTTTGTATTATGTGTGATGTATATTTACACACGGAAATACTAGAGCTGCTTCAGTAATCATCTAATACACGGTCAAGATTTCCCAAAATAGATAACAAGTCCAAGAAATTGCAACGGTTTCCCGACTCTTGTTTTTCATTGTGAGCTCTTAGCGCTAACTCATGAGTTCCACAAAACATTAAGCACTCTACTACATTATTGGTATGTAAAATTGCTACACCAAGAGGAAATTCAGATGGACAATTATATTATACTTGAACTGACATGTGATTACATTTTCACGCAATTTGGGTGCATAGATCCTGAGAAATCGGTACACTGAACAACCACCTCTGGCCATAATAACGGCCTTGATACGCCTGGGCGTTGAGTCAAACAGAGCTTGGATGACGTGTACAGTTACAGATGCCGATGCAGCTTCAACAGGATACCACAGTTCATCAAGAGCAGTGACTGGCATATTTTGACGAGCCAGTTTATTGGCCACCATTGACCAGACGTTTTCAATTGGTGAGAGATTTGGAGAATGTGCTGGCCAGGGCAGCAGTTAAACATTTTCCATATCCAAAAAGACCTGTACAGGACCTGCAACATGTGGTCGTGCATTATCCTGCTACCTGCTGAAATGTAGGGTTTCGCAGGGATTGAATGAAGGGCAGAGGCAAGGGTCGTAACACATCTGAAGTGTAACGGCCACTGTTCAAAGTGCCGGCAATGCAAACAAGAGGTGACCAAGACATGTAATTAAAGGCACGTGTAATCAATACACACTTCCAATGTGCGTTCATCGCGATGTCGCCAAACACGGATGCGACCATCATGATGCTGTAAAGAGAACCTGGAGCTGATAATCCATGCTGCTGCAAACGTCGTCGATGTTATATCTGCTTGTTATGTTGGTAGTAATACCATAGTTTTAAGTGGTAACAAACATTATACTATGATCTTTAGTGTGTTGCTATCTGAGGTAAGTTCTTTGTTCGTGTGCAAGCATGTAGCGGCAAAAATAAATGTGTGTGCTTTTATATCTGTGTTTCACTGTGCCATCCGGTATGAAACCTAACAACTTGCGACGAGAAAAGTAAAAAAAAGGACTCCACGTGCGCCGCTGAGTGTGTAAATTTTCGCCAAATAAGTGTGTGAAGAAACTTTAACAATTATTCGAAGTAACAGTTGACTGCACCATGACCGTTTCCGATGGTGAACATGAGGAAAGGGAAGTGAAAAAGAAGACACATGTCTGTGGATAATCCTGGTGCCATTGCAATGCTCGAGTTCGCAAAACAAGTACAATGGAGTGTTTATATCAACATAATGAAAAATAAGTTTATTGTGCACAAAATTCCAGAAAGCCTGCAACCAAACTATCTGTTAACTCTCGTTGGATTTGAATATGCTGCTCTCATAACAGACCTTGCATACTCTCAGAAGCCAGAGGATATGACTTTTGATGATTTGGTGAAACTGGTGAAAGACCATATAGAGCCTGCACCTTCAGTAATTCGGGAGTGCTACAAGTTTCACGCAAGATATCAGCTGCCACAAGAATCTATTCCACAGTACATTTTGCAGTTGAAATCATAAGCACAGCACTGTGAATTTAAAGATAATCTGCAGGAAGCATTACGAGACAGATTAGTATGTGGTTTACGCAGTGAAACAATTCGGAAAAAAAACTGTTTGGTCAACGCAACCTAACCTTCAATAAATGTCAAGAAACTGCAATGTCTATAGAAACTGCTGCAATGGACACTGCAATGATTGGCCATGGAGATAATGGGGCTTCTTCAAGCAGTGTTTTTCAAGTGAATTTTCAGTCTGAAAACTCGCACTGTTAGTGATGTGGCAAACAAGGGCAAATGTAATTGCAGTGCTCACTAAAAGGTTCCACTTGTCAAATTTGTGGAATCCAAGGACATATTCCAAAATTGTGTCGCAGAAAAGGGAAACAGCAACCAGTCAACAAGTCAGGGTCAAAAGGAAATCAGTGGGAGAAGAAGAAAGACAACAGACCAGAGAGGAAGAAGACATCCAGGAAAGTGTAAAAACTGGTGTTAGAGGACTCTGACACTGATCCAGAGGAATCAAAGCCAAACAGCTGGGAGGAAGTAGAGCAAGTGGTATTAAAAAACATCATGCTTAGAAAACTGTGCGTTGATTCAAGTGTATACCATAAAAGTGAAGTAGACCTAAATGAAAAAAAATCTCTGAGTTAGCAAGGAAACTTGCAGTTGTGCTGTGTGTGCTGAATCAAATGTGTATAAAAAAAGTGATCCAAATGAAGAAATTGCCTGTTTGTATAAGGAAGCTTGCATTGTTAGTGTGTGCTCATCTATGGAAAAGCAAGTTCAAGTGTATAAAATTGGTGTCATTAAACAATTGGATAATGATGCCTGGGTTGTAGACCAAGTTGTGGAGGGTACAGAAAAAAATCATTTTGAACTGGATACAGGTGCACATGCCTCTTGTATGACATATAAGGAATGGTGCAAACACTCCCACAAAGATAAGTTGTGTAAAGTTACTACAAAAATCGCTCAGTATGATAACACACATGTGAAGGGTTCTGTATATTTGATTAATGTTGCTATTGAAGTTGATGAAGTAAGTTACTCATTGCCTCTATATGCTCTTCACTCATTATCCAGTTCAACGATACTGGGGAGAAATTGGCTTAGATCTATTCCACTCAACTGGGACACTATTGTAAAAGTACATTAGGTAAAGCAATTAGCGGTTTTCCACCCAGAAATTGATTCAGTAGACAAACTTGTCAAGGCCTATCCAGAGGTTTTCACAAAAAATCGTGGGACATTAAAAAGAGCCAAAGCCACCTTGGTGCTAAAAGAAGGGGCATAACCCATTGCTCTTTGTGCCAGTGTCTATTCCTCTATCTCACCAACCTATTGTAGAAAATGAAATACAGAATATGGTTGAGGAAAACACCCTTGTGAAATTGTCAGACGAGGAATTAGCCAAGGCCAGGCTAAAAGTCAAATTCCCAAGGTACGAATTTGTGATGATTTTAAGGTAACAGTTCACCCCCACCTGGTTGTTCCCCAATATCTCTTACCAAAGATAGATGAGATTTCTGCTAAGCTGGGAGGGTGAGAGAAATTCACTAAACTTGACTTAAATAGTGCTTATTTACAACTAGAAATGGATGAGCCATCCCAGGAGCTACAAACTGTTGTGACCCCTTGGGGCTTGTACAAGTTAACTAAACTTGCCTTTGGAATTGCTTCTGCCCCAGCGATATGGCAAGCAAAACTGGATAATATTCATGTTGGTCTCAAGAAAACCTATTCCTCTCTTGATGATACTATCATTACAGGATCCTCCCCAGCAGAGCATTGGTTCCAGTTAGTTGTGTTAACTGAAAGGTATAAAAATGCAGGACTAACTGTGAATATTGAGCAAAGTAAGTTTTTTCAAAATGAGGTGGAATATTATGGCCATATAATTGACAAAACAGGACTGAGCACTAGTAGTATAAAGGTATAAACTTGCATTTGGAATTGCTTCTGCCCCAACGATATGACAAGTAAAAATGGATAATATCCATGTTGGTCTCAAGATAACCTATTGCTGGTATGGGGCAGCAAGCCCCAAAGCCAACAACCTACACTGAGATCCTGTCCTTTTGTGGCATGATGAATTATTATGGAAAATGTTTACCTAACTTGTCTAGAATTTTAAGTTCCCTGTATTCATGTGCAAACAAACCCAAGTTTGAGTGGAATGCAAGATGTGAAAAAGCTGTCAAAGAAGCAAAATGTATGTTGTCACCAAAAGTTTTGTGTCATTATGATCCATCATTGCCACTAGTTTTAGCTTGTGATGCTGCTGAGTCAGGTATGGGTGCATGCCCTCATGTGTTCCCTGATGGAACTGAAAGAACCCTAATGATTGCTAGTTTCACCTCGAGTAAGGCAGAGAAAAATTATTGCATCTTAGACAAGGAGGCTAGTGCTGTTACATTGAGTGTAAAAAAGTATGATCTGTACCTAAGAGGGTGCCACTTCACAGTGATAACAGATCATAAGCCACTAATCTACAACTTAAGTCCCAAGGCTTCACTGTCTTATATTTGTGATAGGAGACGGCAGAGGTGGACTGAATTTTTATCCCAACGTCATTGTGAGATTAAATACAGGAAAACAGATGAAAATTGTAATGCTGACTGTCTGTCAAGATTGCCTTTGCCTGCACAGGTTGAACTGGATGATAGTGCTATACCTGTCAATTTCCTCATGCTTGATAGTGCCTCTTTGACAGCTAAAGAAATATCCAAAGAATGAAAGATAGTGTTTTATCTGTTGTGTTGAAATGTGTGAAACATAATCAGTGGTGGCCAAATAAGGTACCCGACATTCTGAAACAATATTCCAGACATTCCATTGACTACTCCATTGATAATAACTATATTGGTAGAGGGGGGAGGCTTGTATTCCCAAGAAGTCTAAGACCACAAAAGTGTTGAAAGAATTATTCTTTGGCCATTTGGGAACCACCAAGATGAAATCTCTAACTCCAAGCTTTGTATGGTGACCTGGGTTGAATAAAGAACTAGAGCAAATCACAGCTGTTTATAATGGATGTTCTAGAGTCAGTAGAGCTGCATCCAAGGCCCCTTACCACGCTTGGAAGTGGCCTAGAGAGCCATGGGAGAGGCTTCATATTTTGCTGGGTTTTTAAAAGTCAATTATTTAATTGAAGTAGACGCTCACAGCAAATGGCCAGAAGTGATCAGGATGCATTGTACCAACATTTCTGCACTAGTGGTTGCATTAATCCCTTTGTTTGCACAGTTTGGTCTCCCTAAAGTCATTGTGACAGATAATTGGCCCAATTAATTAGTAAAGACTTTGCATTATTTTGTGTGAAAAATGGAATTAAACATCTATCCATTGCACGTTACCATCCCAATTCAAATGACCAAGCAGATCGTGATGTCCAGAGTTTCAAGCATGCGCTGAAAGCCAGTGTGTTCGATCATACATCCAACCTGGATAAATTACATACATGGCTACTTGCATATTGTAAAACTGATCATGCATTCACAGGCCAAAGCCCATCCATGCTCATGTTTGCGAGGATGCTAAGGACCACACTAAGTTTAACTAAATCATTGAACATTCAGCCAAAGATCAGACTTGATAAATGTCATACATTCAGAGTTGCAAACTTTGTATGTTTGAGGAATGGCATCAATACTGATGCATGGGAAAGGGGTGTAATTTTGAAAAGAGAAGGTAATGTTATGTACACAGTAAAAGATCTCAATGGTACAATTCATAGGAAACACATAGACCCACTTTTTGTTGTCCATTTCTTGTGATAAGAATACTACATCCGAAACTAATGCAGCACACACAATTAATACTGTAACCGATTACAACCCTGACTCTGAAACTGATATGCATGAAACCAAACAATCAGCCATCTCTGTTTCAAGTGAGCCGCCTGTAAGCACCCAGAACAATGAAACTATGTCAGCACCAAACGCCAAGCTGGCAGTTCGGGACATCCCGATACTGCGTCGTAGTTCCAGGGTCATTAAAAAAACCCTGATAGGCTTAACCTTCAGTTGTCCCTGTCTTAGCTGGAGGAACTGTTATATCTGCTTGGTATGTTGGTAGTAATACTGTAGTTTTAAGTGGTAACAAATATTACACTATGTATCTGGTGTGTTGCTATCTGTGGTCAGTTCTTTGTGTGCAAGCAAGTAGCGGCAAAAATAAATGTGTGTGATTTTATATGTGTCTCACTGTGCCATCCGGTATAAAACCTAACAGTCGAACTGTTCGTGCAGATGGTTGTTGTCTTGCAAAAGTCCCCATCTGTTGATTCAAGGATCGAGACGTGGCTGCACGATCCGTTACAGCCATGCGGATAAGATGCCTGTCGTCTCTACTGCTAGTGATACGAGGCCATTGGAATCCAGCACGGCGTTCCGTATTGCCCTCCTGAAACCACCGATTCCATATTCTGCTAACAGTCATTGGATCGCGAGCAGAAATGTCGCGAAACGATATACCGCAATCGCGATAGGCTACAATCCGACCTTTATCAAAGTCGTAAACGTGTTGATACGCATTTCTTCTCCTTACATGAGGCATCACAACAACGTCTATAAAAAGATCTATGCGCGAAGCATACAATAATTACCACAGTCACACCTTAGCAAAAGATCTTTCCGAGAAACCGAAAAAAAATTCTGGTCCTATGTAAAATCGATAAGCGGGTCAAAGCCCACTATCCAGTCACTCGTTGATCATTGCGAGGCAGTAATAGAAGAAAGTAAATGGAAAGCTGAAGCTCTAAATTTAACCTTTAAGAAATCTTTCACGCAGGAGGACCGCACAAATGCACCATCATGTGATCGACGTACAAATTCCGAAACGGAGGACATAGTAATAGGTATTTCCGGTGTAGAGAAGCAGCTGAGAGAGCTAAATACGAAAAAGTCTTCTGGTCCGGATGGAATACCATTTCGGTTTTACAAAGAGTATTTTGCGGCATTGGCCCGTTACTCAGCTTGTATTTATCGCGTATCTTTAATTCAGCGCAAAGTTCCTAGTAATTGGACAAAAGCGCAGGTAACTCCCGTTTATAAGAAAGGGAAGGGAACTGACCCACATAATTACAGGTCAATATCGTTGACATCAGTTCCCTGTAGAATTTCTCAGTTCAAATATAGTAAATTTCATTGAGACGAAAAAGTTTCGTTCTATGAATCAACACGGGTTTAGGAAATATCGTTCATGTGAAACTCAGCTTGCCCTTTTCTCACATGACATCTTGCGAGCCATGGATGAAGAGCAACAGGCGGATTCTGTTTTTCTCGACTTGAAAAAGGCGTTCGACGCGGTGCCACACTGCAGACTGCTAACGAAGATACGAGCTTATGGAATAGGTTCACAGATTTGTGACTGGCTGGAAGACTTCCTAAGTAATAGAACGCAGTACGTTGTTCTCGACGGCGAGTGTTCATCAGAGATGAGTGTATCGACAGGCGTGCCTCAGGAGAGTGTGATAGGACCACTATTATTTTCTGTCTATATAAATGATCTGATGGACAAAGTAAGTTGTAATTTGCGGCTGTTTGTTCATGATGCTGTGGTGATGGGAGGGTGTTGTCTTTAACTGACTGTAACAGCAAACAGGATGACTTAGACAAAATTTCTAGTTAATGGGAAGAATGGCAGCTAGCTCTCAATGTAGAAAAATGTAAGGTGATGAGCATGAGTAGGAAAAACAGTCCCATCATGTTCGAATACAGCATTAGTAGTGAGCTTCTTGATGCTGTTGCGTCGTTCAAATTTCTAGGCATAACATTGCAGAGCGATATGAAATGGAACGAACATGTAAGGACAGTTGGGAGTAAGGCGAACATCCGACTTCGGTTTATTGGGAGGATTTTGGGACGATGTACTTCATCTGTAAAGCATACCGCGTATAAAATGTTTGTACGACCACGTCTTAAGTATTGCGCAACTGTTTGGGATCCGCGGCAGATCAGTTTAAAGGAAGACATAGAAGCAGTTCAGAGGCGAGTAGCTAGGTTGGTTACTGGTAGGTTCGACCAATGCGCGAGTGTCACGGAAATGCTCCGGCAACTCAATTGGGGATCGCTGGAGGAAAGACGACGTTCTTTTCGTGAATTTCTGTTGAAGAAATTTAGAGGGCCGGAATTTGAAGCTGAGTGTATAACGATCTTGCTGCCACCTACTTACATTTCACATAGTGATCACAAAGACAAGACAAGAGAAATTAGGGCTCGTACGTAGACATATCGGCAGTCTTTTTTTCCTCGTTTTATTTGAGAGTGGTACAGTGTACCCTCCGCCATGCACTTTACGGTGGATTGCGGAGTATGTATGTAGATGAATAACGTTTCACCAGGCAACGTTAGTCAATTGCTGTTTGTGTATGAGAAATCGGTTGAAAACTTTCCTCATGTCAGCATGCTGTAGGTGTCGCCACCGGAACCAACCTTGTGTGAATGCTCTGAAAAGTTAATCATTTGCATATCACAGTATCTTCTTTCTGTCGGTTAAATTTCGCGTCTGTAGCACGTCATCTTCATGGTGTAGCAATCTGAATAGCCAGTTTAATATGTATCTATTCTTCGTAACTAATTGATTATGTTACGGAATTGACATTTTATATGCCAAATCAATATGAACAACAATGTTAATTGTGTCAAATATTGTCACGTCGACATGGAAGCAGGCTTGACTTCGAAGTCAGGGTTGTCAACTGATCACAGCACTTATACTGAAAGCAAGTTTATTGCGAACTGAAACATACACGCAGCACCGACAGCCTCTCGGGCAGAGTGCTCTGCTATTTATACACAGACAGACTGTACCCGAAATTAGAAGAATAGTTAACATCAGAAACATGTAGAACATTCTGGAAATGGTAATTATAAAGAAATATATTTTTGCCGGTGGACAGGATTGAACTGGCGACTTTCAACACTGCAGTCGGTGACGCTATCCATTAAGCCACGCCGGCAATAGGTTGGCTTGGGGTCTTGCGGCATTGCTCCCTTTTCTGAAACAAAAAACAGCGACCCACTGTTAGTTTCCCTTTGGAGCCAGCTGCAATGTCCTGGATCTTGAGCTTGTCATGAGTCCTCTGTATGGCAGTTCTGGAGAATACAACCCTTCTGCACGATTAACGATGACAGACGTTCCTGTCGTGGCTTCATCAGTATCATGACCGTCCTTAGAGTCCTTGAACAAGAAGCCATTTTAGCCTATCTGCTCTTCAGGATCGTAGTAAGGCTTCATGCGGAGGATGTGCACAATATCTCTTTGTTTTCTTCGTTTCGACGACTGTCATAATCTTCAACTTCCTATGTGACCTCTGACAGGCGGCGTATGACACGATACGAACCAAAGTATCGCTTCAATAACTTTTTTGAAAGTCCAGCATTCCGTACAGGGGTAAAAATCCATACCAGATCTCCTGGGCTGTGATTGTCGTTATACCGCTGGCGGTCCTTCTCTTGGGTGTCTAGTGTCCGTATGCGAGCTAGCTGTCTTGCTTCTTCGACCCTGGTGATGAGCTGTTTCACATAGTTATCCTGAGTGTCGTCCAGTTGGAACGAGAACAGCGCATCCAGGGGCGTCTTAAGCCATGCAGGGGCCTCTGGGCACTCAACATTTTGGGGCCCTTAACCCTCGGCGGCAGCGGCACTTGTAACTTTAGCAGCAGCGCGGTACAGATTTGCTACCATTGTGTATTCCGTGTTACAAACCTGGTGTATAGCTACTAAGTAATCGTAATGACAAAAATAGTTGATTGTAAAAGTAGAAATATCACATTTATTAATATCTAAATTAGTACATCAATTACCTTAGGTGTATAAACATAAATGTAACATTACTCCGAAAGTAGACAATATTCTTCAAATATTAGATATTTAAGTAAATTTGAAATCAAAATATGAATACAATGTAATTAAGTGACACAATATTTGCTAATAATAAAACAATATTATTATAATTATTCGTCACGCCTTTATTTGAGTAAAATTATACAGTCCATGAAGAGATCAGATTGCGTTATTATCATGTTACGTATTTTATCACACACCTACAGTGATTTTATTCATAATCGAAATTATCGGTGCTAACTGCACAATTTTGACATTCATTCGTGATGTGCGAGTGATCTGCAGACAGAGACAATGACAAGAACAACAAGCTACAGGGGTAAATTTGTTCTTAGCTCTGCCACAACTCGCACATCGTCCTCTCTTCCTTGCTGATCGAGTCCCTTGTAGTTCTTCGTCTTGTGGCTTGTACCTCCCAAAAACACTTCATATCGAATGGCAGTGACATAATATTGGCTCAAGTCATTAGGTACGGTTTCATCATTGACGAGTCAAATTCTTCAAAAATGTTCTTATACTGATTGGTTCATTTTGAGGATTTGATTTGTAAATTATGAAGAGTTCCCTTGATAAAGTTCGAGCTACTACCGGGGTTTCGCTTCGGACTATAAAGAAAGTGGGAAAAAAAGTACGTGCCGGTAGCTGATTTTTTCCTTACTCCATGAAAAAAGCGGAATAAAAGGAAGAGTTCTTACATTTGTGGAGATACTGACACGCAACTTCCTCATGACAAGCAGCGTCCCACAAGAAAGTCAATTCTCTCGGAAAAAGAGAAAATACGTCTTTTAAGTGAAGTACCTTCTCCACAAGTTAGAATTCAGTATTTCAGATCATTTTTTTAATGCCCATCTATTGTTTACACGTTGAAATCTTAGTATAAATAACACTTCAGTTACTTATCAGATGTGCTCAAAGCAACAAAAAACGGTACTGTGCTTGCGAAACGTTTACATGTATGTAGTAAATGCAGTGACTAAGTAAAATAAAAATATAATGTGAAAAGGGTAATTATGTCGCATACGTCAATGACATATATTTTGGATGTTCACATACTACATCCTGTGAGTGTAGTACAACTTCTAATCAGAGCAGGTAACAAAACCTAATTTACTTGCAACGGCCACAAACAGTTTATAACTGCGTTAATAAAAATTGATGGAAATGTTCCTGTACTAAATTACTGTGTTTCATTAAATGTATTAAATGTAGTGGTTCTTGTGCTAAACAATTTTTAATTTTAAAATTCGGAGATAAAAGGGAAGATTACCTTGAAGAGACGAATGCTGCGAATTTTGCAAGTCAATTGCTTTATCTTTTACTACATGATTGAGGTACACTCACATAAATGTAACACATCGACGTAACACACACACACACACACACACACACACACACACACACACACACACACATTTGTATCAAGTGCCCAGAACGTAAACTGACTCAAAACTTGCCGTGAGACTCCGTTGTTGTCGTTGACGTTCGGTGTGAAAAACCAGCAATAATACATAGGGGTAAAGATGAAATGCCATATTGGCTAAATGCTCATAATTGTCAATGTGACCAGGAAATTACAATGATATTCAGTGAAATCTCGTTTATCCGTTTTTGTAGCGGGGTGCTAAAATAAACGTACAAGTGAGATTAATGCTAAAATGAAACTTTCAGTACTGCGGTCGAAATAGTTTTGTTAGCTGCATGCTGTTGTCGAAAGAAAGTCTGTAGGCATTATTCCACATCTGAAATCCATCCTTTCTCACCGTTTGACCCGGTTTTTATAAGGATTGGATCTTATGTGTGTTTCTTTGCCAAGGATAGTAGTTACGGTAGAGATTATGACACCCTTTGCGTTGCTCACTACGATTTCTTTTGCACTTCCTCAATAACGTTGCATGGAAAGACATCACTTCATTTTTTATGAACCTTTCTTTTCCGAGTGTTTAAATATTGGAAACAACTGTACTCTAAAATATTGAGTTCAGCCTTTACAAAAAGACTCCTAGTTCCAATAACTTGCTCTAACATCAAATGCCACTACTCTGTACACTGCTGAAATGGGTCGTTCGCAAACGAACGAGTTCAAAGGAACGATTCACAAGAGTGAACGAAAGGACCGAGGAACTGGTTAAAAGGAACATCTACTTCGGCGGTCCCGGTCGCGTGGACGTTCCCGTTCCAGCTCCAGCTGGCTGTCGATTTTTATTTATTTATTTATTGACCACGGTGAACAGCGTGCTTATTGTTATGGAAGGAACAGCGATTTATACCGGTGCTCCATTGACTGTGGGAATTAACATCAGTAAAACGTGTAAAATAGAGTTGGTTAGTACAGAGCCAATGCTACTTGTTTGCAATTCCGACTGTTATGAAAACCATAGACATTGACAACTGGATAAAAAAGAAACGGTGAACGAGTGGAAAGGAACGATTCCAAGAAAGACACGATCATCAGTGAACTAGGTTCCAAAAATGAAGGGGTTTGGCCGTCTCTAGTATACAGCATTGTGTCATTGCTGGACTTCCACCTGCTTAGGACCGCAGCTGCTGCATTGCTTTGGGCAACTTTGATGCCGCCGCTACTGGGGCTGTCTGCGGTGACGTCTCGTGGCGTAAGCGCCTACCCGCTGCTTGGCCGGTCAACAGCAGCCCCGTGTGGCGTCCTGTGAAGGCCGCTGTTGGATACAATGTTCCGCCAAGTTATATCTGAAATAGACTGCCACAAGGTCTACTACAACAGTGTCGCCGTGTGTTCTGTAGCTAAGGCCCGCAATAATAACTACGATTTTTCATGCAGACACCAAACCAAGTCACTTGCCGTACAATATATGACACTTTTGAAACAATTTCTGGGTCTTTATAATGAATAAGTGCGACAAGAAACTCACTTTAAAAAAGTCATTGCCTAGGAGAAAGGAACGAGTTCCTCGGGGGCCCCATCAGGCTGGGGGCCCTGGGCCTGTGCTCCTTGTGCCCCTATGGTAGAGACGGTAGTGAGCGTATCCATTGTCGTCTCAGCTTCACGGCCATGGAGCAGGAAAAACGGCGTGAAGCCTGTCGTGTCTTGTCTTGCAGTATTATAAGCAAATGTCACGACTAGGAGTATTGTATCCCAATCCTTCTGCACAACATCGACGTACGTCGACAGCATATCGGTCAACGTCTTGTTACAACGTTCTTTAAAACCATTTGTCTGAGGATGGTATGCAGTTGTCATTCTGTGGACAATGTTGCAACATGACATTACCTCTGATACTAGTTTTGACAGGAATACTTTTCTACAATCAAATATCATCACACATGGTGATTCATGCTTCAATACAATGTCTTCTACAAGGAATTTTGCGATCTCTGGAGCTTCTGCAGTCGGCACAGGTTCGGTGACAGAATAGCGTGTGAGGTAGTCAGTGTAGACTATTATCCATCAGTTACTGATTGTCGACTTCGGGTACCTCCCTAAAAGATTGATACCAACTCTGTGGAATGGAGCTGCTGCAGGTGGAATCGGTATGCGATGCCCTGGAGGTAACTGCAGCACAAGCTTCCATCACTGGTACTCTTTACAGGGACTCACACAGTGCTTGGCAGATCGGTAGAGACCTTTCCAGTAATACCTGCGTCTGATTCTGTGTAGGGTATTCACGAATCCCAGATGACCGGATATTGGAGCATCATGGAAATACTTGAGAATAGCTGGCTGGAGATGAGCTGTAACAACCAGTAGCCATTTGGGGACCAGTGGATCGTAGTTGCTCTTGTACAATGTCCCATTTATTAGTTGGAACTCTGCATTGGTTTCTCCTTTCTCGAAGGCCTCTATGGTTTTTAATAGTGCTGGATCTTCCCTCTGTTGAGCTACAACGTCAGCTAATTCAGTGAGGGCTGAAATTTCATTCGTGCTGTTGTGTTCCACTAATGGATTCCTCGAAAGGCAGTCGGCAACCTTGTGTTTGCGCCCGTCCTTGAATACCCAGTGACGTCGTACTCTTAGTGCCCATCTTGCTAGTTGACCTGATGGATCCTTCAAGCCGGTCTGCCAACACAAAGAATGGTGGTTTGTCACGATGGTGAATGGTTTATCGAATAAATACGGCCGGAACTTGTTGATAGCCCAGATAACTGCGAGACATTCTTTCTCAGTTGTAGTTTATCCCGGACTTTGAGAGTACTCTTGATGCATAGGCTATCACTTTTTCAGCACCTTCCTGAACTTTTACAATCACTGCACCAATCCCATAACTACTGGCGTCTGTGTGAAGTTCCTCTTCCGCATTCTCTTCGTACAAGGCTAGCACTGGTGCGGAATTTAAAGCCTCCTTAAGTGCCCGGAAAGCTCTTTCTTTTGTCTCATCCCAGTAAAACTTGGCGTCTCCCTGCAGAAGTTCTTGTAATGGACGTGCCTTGTTACAAAATCCTTCTATGAAACGTCGGTAGTATGAGCACAGTCTGAGAAAACTTCTCACATCACGAAACTGCTGAGGAGTTGGAATTCTGTGACTGTCCTTACTTTACCTGGATCAGGACGTACACCATCTCCGTTGACTAAGTGCCCCAGGATTTTTATCTCTTTGGCGACGAAGAGGCACTGATTTGGACTGAGGCGGAGTCCTGCTCTCTGATCACACTTCAGCACAGTTGTCAGGCGACTCGGATGTTCTTCAAATGTTTTCGAGAAAACGACAATGTCATCTAAACAGCAAAGACACGTCGTCCACTTAAGGTGTTGAAGCAAGTTGTCCATCATGCGTTCGAATGTGGCCGGAGCATTACGCAATCCAAAATAATGGCATTACTTTGTATTCATAGAGGCCGTCATGTGTAATAAAAGCCGTCTTTTCCCTGTCAGCTTCGTCAACCTAGATATGCCAGTAACCTGTCTGCATGTCCATAGTTGAGTAGTATGTAGCTTCTTTCAAGCAGTCTAAGGAGTCGTCAATGCACGACAATGGGTAGACATCTTTCTTTGTGATTTTGTTCAGTCACCGATAGTCGACACAGAATCGCCATGTGCCAGTCTTCTTCTTTACGAGGATCACTGGAGACGACCAAGGACTCTCTGAAGGTTGAATAATGTCATCGTGCAACATCTTCTCCACTTCCTCCAGAATTATCCGTCTTTCAGCTGGCGATACTCTACGAACGCCTGCTAATTGGTGGCTGATTCCCAGTATTGATACAGTGGCGTATCGTGGGAGATTTCGTGTGACTTTTCTCCTGCTGGGATGTGAATGCACCCGAAAATTGGCGTAGTACAGCTAACACCCTCTGCGTTGTTCCTTGGTCAGTCCGGGCCGTATTGTCAGTTCCACGGTTGTTTCCTCCAGCGTGTTGTCTGTACTAACAGCAGAGCATGGGTCTTCGTTGATGACGTTGAACTCATCGTCCTGGATTGGTTCAGCTGTCCTTAAAGACATTCCTTTGGGGATAAGTTGTGACTGCTCATGACCATTCGTGATCCAAATCTCTTTTCGACCACCGGTAATACTTATTATACTTGCTGCTGCTATGTAAATTTCTTTTGTGAGGCTAATAAACTTTTTACTATCGATAAGCAGTTCACAGTTTAAGCAGTCATCTGTGTTTGTGACTGGAACTCTTCTCATCGTCAACGGCGGGATCGTCACATTGTCAACGGCAAATAACTTCTGTATTGCGTGTGTCCGCCGAAACGACTTCCTCAATTTGCAGCTCAGATCTTTCACAGTCCATGATAGCTCCGATGCCTGAACGAAGTCCCATCCGAGGATGGCACTATGACTACATTCTGTTAAAACGAAAAATTCAAACGGCTGGGTCCAGTTGTTGATGGTTATTCCTGTGACACAGATTCCTCCTGGTTGGACGTACTTTCCATTTGCGACCTTCAGCACAGTTGCTCCCATTTCAGAGAACATCGTTTTCTTTAGTGTGCGGCGGTAATTATCCGACAATGCAGAGGAAGAAGCTCCTGAATCAACCAGTGCCCGGACAAGTTGGCCGTCGATTATGAGATTTCCAGACATCTTAGCGACTGTCGTCCATGGAGGATTTACATCTGCTGCGGCCTCACCTCCGTAAATGGTCGCCTCGCTGTTTTACTGGGCGCAGCGGCTAGGGGAGCGGTTGTGTACCTCTGTACGGCGACGGTGAACGGCAGCGGAGCATCGGGGAGCGATCTCGTCCAGGAACGGTGATGGGCCTCTTCCCATGGGTCGACTGAACTCAACAGCAGGTGACTACCTGGGATAGAACTGCTCTGACACTACGGTCGGGGGTTCGAATCCCCCCTCGGGCATGGATCTTTGTGCCGTCCTAGTTCGTAAGTAGTTCATAAGTAGTTTTTAAGTTTAGGGACTGATGACCCCGTAGTTAAGTCCCATAAAAAAAACTGTTCTGATGGCTGACGTCTTGCAACAAAATAATCGTCGAATACTCGCTTTCTCTCTCTGCAGTAGTGTACGACATGTCCAGGCCGCCCACGGTGGAAACACACTAGTGTGTTGTCTTCTGTCCTCCAGACGTTTGTTCCTCTGCAGGAGTTGGTTGTGGCCGCGTCGGCCGGTTCATAGGCTGCCGTTTGGCGGCTGCAGTGTCAGCCATAGCAGGGCGATGCCATTCTTAACGTCGGGTGCGATTGGCGGGGCAGACAGGAGCTAATGTCTGAAATACCTCTTCCTCAGCGGCGTTGGCTCCGTCGTGACTTACAGGGCTTACATCCATGGCCATAATCTGATGATCGCTCGTGCAATTCTTCTCTGCGTCCTATGAGAGAAGCAAAGTCATGCCGGTCTTCCACAACAGCCATAGGGACTACATTCGGGGGGCCGGCCGCGGTGGCCGAGGGGACTGAGGCGCTCCAGTCAAGGTCTGCACGGGCACTACGGTCGGGGGTTCGAATCCCACCTCGGGCATGGATATTTGTGTTGTCCTTAATCTTAGCTAGTTCATAAGTAGTTTGTAAGCTTAGGGACTGATGACCCCGTAGTTAAGTCCCATAAGTTCTACAAACATTTGAACATTTTTGAACATTCGGGGGTCTGCATTACTTCTTTCGTCCAATCCTCCTTTTTAGCATCTCTTCAGTCCGCTGGCACCACTTGATGAACTCTTTCGTCGTAGCAACGTCTTTTATCAGAAGAGATTGGTACATGTCTTCTGGAATACCCTTCATCAGGTGCGTGATTTTGTCGGCGTCAGTCACATCCGGGTTAATTATGTTGCACAGGGCCAAAACATTTTGTATGTACGACTGTGTCGGCTCACCACGTTGTTGGACCGGTTCTTCAGTTGTTTTCCCCCCGAGCGAATTTATCGCTGGCGGTATCCAAACGTCTTCTTAAGTTCCGTTCGGAAAGTTTCCCAGTCATTCAGCTTCTCTTCGTTGGCTGCAAATCATTGTTAGGCTGTTCCGTCCAGGTCGTAATAAACGTTGGCAAAGCTCATTGTATGATCCCACCCGTTATACTTGGCGACTCGGTCAAACCCTATTAGCCGTTTGTTGGGGTCCTGTCCAGCGTCTCCAGAGAACACTGACTGGTGTCTGCTTTGCAGCTGGCTTACCGCTGGTTTCGTGTCCATGCGTCTTCTGATCGTACGGACTTTCGGAAGGATGTACTCAGTATAGCCCTTGTATTCAGCTTCTAGTCCGTGTAAGCGACGGCTTTTACGTTGCCTAATCGGAGCTACGGTGATGCAGCTATTGTACAGGATACCCGTTGCCTCCACCAAACAGTGTCACGTTGAAATGGAAGCAGGCTTGACTTCGAAGGCAGGATTGTCAACTGAAAACAGCACTTATACTGAAAGCAAGTTTAGTGAGAAATGAAACATACACACAGCACCTACTGCCTCTCGGGCATAGTGCTCTGCTATTTATACACAGACAGAATGTACCAGAAATTAAAAGAATAGTTAACATAAGAAACATATAGAAATTACAAGTGAACATAAGAAACATGTAGAACATTCTGGAAATGGTAATTACAAAGAAATAAATTTTTGCCAGTGGGCGGGATTGGACCGGTGCCCTTCAGTACCGCAACCAGTGATGCTATCCATTGCGCCACGCCGGCAGTCGGTTAACTTGGGGTCTTGCGGCAATTTTTATATTTACTGTAAGCTGTAAGCCTACTGTGTGTGGAAACTTCTTTACTATGTGTGCGAGTTTTGTCCACTGCGACAGTACTCAGTATGCATATTCCAATTTGATAAAATATTTTGAATTAATTCTATAATTTGTTGATATAAAAGCGATATCGTAATATTTTTATAATTAATTTTGAGCCGCCACCAAGTTTATTAAAAAAACATGGAAATTTTTAATTTTTGACCTCACATGATGGGTGGCGTATGATATGGTCAAACGCATTTATTTTATAAATTTCTAACCAACATTACAATGAGAGGTACCATCAATGAAAACCTAATTTACTCGGTACACTTCCACGTTGACTAACATCTGTTTGCCCCTTCCAAAAGTATGAGTGATAGGGAAGTTTTCAATTGAAGGAATATACATACTTCAAGTGCAGTTTATTTACCATAAACAATTCATCCTGTCACATGACAAGGCTAACAGAACTTCTACACTTGCCGTACGTGTGTTGTCTGACGATCGCGAAGCCATAACGTCTCCGACCCCACGTGTTTTCTCGACATCACGTACAAGCTCCTTTAGTTGAATGGTAATACAAGCGTGTGTCTCTTTAATTTCTAATAATTCCATTTGTTTGTTTGTCATCTCAGCTATTGCTTTGGTGATCTTAGTAAACTTCTCCTGCATTTCTTTCCTTATTCTCTTTCCTTGACAACATGACCAAAGCTGTCCACCTTGCAGGACAGAGCCGGACAGAACCAGTATTAAATGCTGATTCTCAGAGGTGCGAGAATCAGTCCCTTCGCTCTCTTCAGTTTGACGCACTTAAGAGGTCCAGCCTCTGTGCGGGGCGAACGGCCGCATGCCGTCCGCTCCCGCCTAGCGGCCACCAACTGTCTGAACCATTACTGTAACCTTTTCCATTTTATAATTCGCTAACTTAGACTAGCACTCACTCATTGCATCCTACCCCAGGGCGAGTCCCGCCATGTATTCCGTATGTCAAGAATATACCCAATATTAACTTGAAGTCTTTCTCTTATTTGCCATCAGCCACCCTTTCCTAGGGCGCCCACAGCCTTCACCGCTCCGCCTTCCATCCTGACAACGCCTCCAACCCATTTTATTTATGCAACACTGCGATGGGTTGTATTATTTTCCTATCATCCGTGGAATAAAGATCAAGTGCTGTACAGTGGCTACTTTCTTGGCCGAGTTGGCCACCTTTCGGACACCGGCTGCATCTTATCTGGCAACTCTAGCGACCTTCTTGGCCGTGGATATACCAGCAGGCCGCAGCGGTCAGAAAATGCCAATCACCTATACCAGGCCGGCCGCGGTGGCCGAGGGGACTGAGGTACTTCAGTCACGGTCTGCACGGCCACTACGGTCGGGGTTTCGAATCCCCCCTCGGGCATGGATATTTGTGCCGTCCTTAGGATTAGCTAGTTCATAAGCAGTTTGTAAGTTTAGGGACTGATGACCCTGTAGTTAAGTCCCATAAGCTATACAAGCATACAAACAAAACCTATACCAGATGCGCGCGAAGGTCGAAGGGTCCGTTCTCAACCCCTATGCAACTGCGCGCGAAGTGGTCACACTGTGTACAGTCTTTACCACAAATACACTGCTGGTTGATGTACAATGTACGTTGCGGCAGCATTTACTTAAAATTTAACTGCAAGTAAGAACTGAAATCGGGTAAAAAACACTCTCAAGATAAACAGTATACCGTAGGAAGTGTTGTTTAAAGCAGGTAAGGGCGACAGTCGAAATGCTATCGATATATCACTTCTTCAAATATATCGTTGGGCTTATTACCTACAGATCTTTCGATCCAGAATTTAAAGTCGCAATGTTAAATTACATGTAGAATTAATAAGCTCACCGTTAAAACAAAAAAATCCACCAATGGTGTTTAATGCTCCATGTGGGTATACGGAGTTTGAACTTGTTTCCTTATTCCTTAAAAATACTATTAGTCGCTTAAAGATTGTAAAAATAAGTACTTATTTCCATAACGACTAATAAGTTTGTTATGCCGTAGGTTTTACAGCATTTAGCCGAGGAATGTACGGAAATTGGAACAACATTTCTTCCACCAAAAGTGGTGGCTAGTTTCGAGGAAGCTATACACGGCGCAGTTAACAGCAGTGTGGCTAATGAAAACTCTTGTCGAGTGCCGTTTCCACCTCACACAGTCGTGGTATCGCACCATTCAGCATCATGGGTTGGTGAAATATTATAAGGACACGTTGTCGGGTGTAGGAACATGGTTGAGGTGGACGTTTGGACTCAGTCTTTCGGATCCAGGTCAAGTGGAAAACGCTTTCGTAAACCTCATATCTGGACTTCCAGAGGAAGCCACATCTTACGCCGACTACCTCGTTACCAATTATATAGAAGCTTCTAGCCGTTTCCCTCCTACTTTATGGGCATCAACAGACCTGGCCTCAGAACGAACAACCGACGGGCGTGAAGCATTCTATTCGACGTTGGGTGGCATGTTTTGTTCGACGCATCCAAACATTTTTGTATTCATCAACGCATTAAAAGCTACGCCACAACGAATACAAAAACGGGACGACAATTCAGTATCCAAAGTTCGTTAAGCGGCAGAAATATCTCAACGATATTCAGTCTGAGTTTTTCAAAAAATCACATTGCTGCAGTATATTAAAAAAAATTCTTATGTTTACTACAAAGAATAAATGGCCTATCTTGCATCAGAACCGTGTAAATATTGTTAATAAAATAATCCAAACCAAATTTGCTTGTGCGTTTTTAATATAATATTAGAATATTGATAAAATGTGTTTTAATTTCTTTTTGTTATTATTCAACTTTTATGAGTTCATATTCAGTGCTTGTAATGAAAATATTCGACATTGGTAGTTCTGGTATAACTTCTTTAATAATTTGTGAATAAGCAGAACGGACTGCGGCGCACCAGTCACGTTCTGCACGACCACTACGGTCTGGGGTTCGAATCCCCTCTCGGGCATAGATATTTGTGCCGTCCTTAGTATTAGCTAGTACATAAGTAGTTTGTAAGTTTTAGGGACTGATGACCCCGTAGTTAAGTCCCATAAACTCTACAAAACACAACTACATACAAATCCACCATAAGCTTTACACTCAATCCCTCCTTAATTTGCTCAACACAAGCTTCAATAACTTCCATCTATTTTGTGATATCACGTCTTCTCTCCGGAGCCGTTCTTTCCCTCGTCTTTTCTCCTGAGCCTCACATTCTTTCTGTTCCATATTACGTTCCCTTTCAGCCTGCAAAAATGGCATTAAATCATCTAACTGTATTCCGTCAGTCTTACCACTTGGAGTGGATGACCTTGACATTCCCACCTTTCTTCCATTAGCAAGAGTGTATGACGCGCCGTCGTCACTATTAGCGCAGTTTTTCCTGTTACTACGCTCGTGGGGAATATCTACCTCACTCTCACTAGAATAGTTACCTGAACCTTTTCTACTATTCATTTCCCTGGAAGCCCTAAGGGATTCGTTGCTCTTGTCAGGTTTCTTATGAGAATCGCGACGCATTAAGCTATCGGATTCCTCCAAGTGGTGGTCAGCGTCACTCACTGTGGTGTTGTCGACAGAAACACTGGTACTACCTAATAAATTTGCCTTACTCCTAGTGATCATGAAGTTTATTACACAAATTAACTAAATACCCAAAAAACAGAAAAAAGAAATTGAAAATAAAAATAAAAAAATCCTTAAAATATTGATTGTCATGTTTTGCACATCTGAATGGTCTCTCCAGAGATATTTCAGATCTGTGCCTGCCACTAGAGATAATATACACACGCCAGCGACAAACTCATCAGAAAAATCTCCTCTTTCATAATTGTTCGGTACAATATTGTGATGAATAATTGCAATTCCTTACTTTTGGTGTGGACTACATTAAGGTAGAGAAAGACATCTTTTTTTGCAGAGACAATTGTACTTAGAGTTACAATCTGACTTTTGAATATATAGTTCTATTACTCACCGCCATGAATCACAGACATTGCCAAGGCAGGGTGGCTTGCGTGCCTCAACGATGCAGATAGACGTGCTGTAGGTGCAACCACAGCGGAGGGGTACCTGTGGAGAGGCCAGACAAACGTGAGGTTCCTGAAGAGGGGCAGCAGCCTTTTCAGTAGTTACAGAGGCAGCATTATGGATGATTGACTGAGCTGGTCTTGTAACATCAGCTAACATGGTTTTGTCATGCAGTTCGTGCGAACGGCTGGAAGCAAGGGGAAACTACTGTCGTTACTTTTCCCAAGGACATACAGCTCCACTGTATGAATATATGATGATGGCGTCTTCTTGGGTAAAATATTCCAGAGGTAAAATACTCCCCCATTCGGATGTCCAGGCGGGGACTACTCAGGAGATGTCATCAAGAAAAACGAAACAGGCATTCTACGAATCGGAGCGTGGAATGGTCTAACCCTTAATCGCGCAGATAAATTTGAAAAGAGAAATGGATAGGTTAAAGTTAGATATGGTAGGGATTAGCGAAGTTCGGTGGCAGGATGAACAGGATTTCCTGCGGTCGGGGATTCCAATCCCCCCTCCCCCCTGTGAGATTACCGCCCAATAGAAATATTGGTAATTAATAGCATTTGATAATTAAACAGTATGAAGTTCACTACAAACATTGAACATGCCAATGCACTAAATGTTACACAATTTTAATCTTATTAATTATGGTAGCAATGTATGTACGCAGTTGGGTGACAACATTTATAGTTAGGCCATAGGTAGAAATTCTCCACGTTGAGATTTGCTGTGTGCTTGTAGCTGACGGGAGGCCAGCGAACAGGCCGACGTTGGTGGCTTGTTCCAGCTTAGGATTTTCCAGGTTCGTTCCCGGTGAGGGGAGGGAGGGACAATGCCGAGTGCCAGGTGCAGTGCAGTGCACAGCGTGAAATAAAATATTCTAATACTACTTGCATTTGAAGTAATACGATGCAGTTAGGAACCTTTAAGGCCCTCATTACAAAATAGCCTGTTGATACATAAACAATACATTAGCTGATATAGTCACATCTGGCGGAATATGTTTAATTGACAATGAAAAGTAATAAATTACCAATGAATACAAGACAGTTACACAACTAGCATGGCAATATATTAACTATTTCTCATTTTATTTTCAATTAATCTTGTATATTTTATCTTGAAATATTCAGTTAAATCACTTATCTGTGATATAAGAAATTGCACGATTGTAATAAATAGTGCAAAGGATGTTTATACCAATATAAAACCTAATAAGAAGACATTTGTTTAATGTGTAGTGTAATTATTTTGATTTTAAGTAAAGTTTTAGAAATGTATTGGCTGAGCGCTGTACGTTGGCAAGTAGGTTAGAACAGCTCACATGGGGAAGTAGATGACGTAGGGAAAAAACCGGCAGTTGAGCTTTTGGCGCGCGCGCGGCCCCAGGAAGTGTCGAGTCGGTAGCGAGTTGGGTAGCTGGCCGAGCGGCGTCGCTCTGCACAGTCGGCATGTAGATCTTCAGGTGGAGACTAGATTTTTGTGTGGCAATTGTCATGTGTGGTTGCTCTTCGTAGACTGCACCAAGTTGAATCGAGTGCTACTGTGTGTTGTGAATATTTAGCCGGTGGAACAAGGTGTGCATCGCACTGAATTAAAGTGACTGTGTTCTGTTAATGTAACACGTGTCGTCGCTTAGGCATGAATATAAACGGTGTTTGAGGCAGGCACATGGTGTGAAAACAATTTGCGACAAATATTAAATTTGCCTGGGGGCTCACGAGCTATAACTTTATTTGATAAATGTGTCGACGTATAGACGTATCAGCCACAGGGTTTTAATATGGTGTAATAAACAACATAAAGTGAACTTCCACGTGTTTTCAAAAATAGTAGTTAGTAAACCCATTTTCTCACATGAACTTACTTTATTATGAATTTTTTTGTTAATCATACGCAGGGAAGGAAAGCTGCGAACGTGTGATATCATCCCCTAGAAAACGAGTCAAACAGTAGCAATCACAGTTCCAGTGTTTTTGCATGTTTAGGAATTTGGTTCGCAGTTGGTGGTTGTGAGTTTTAAAAATTAAATTTTCCCTATTTTAAACTCTCACCCTGACCTTCACCCTCGCACCCCTCCTCGGGCATGGATGTTTGTGTCGTCTTTAGTATAAGGTAGTTCATAAGTAGTTTGTAAGTTTAGGGACTGATGACCCCGCAGTTAAGTCACTTATGCTTAACAGGATTTCTAGTAAGGTAAGTACAGGATTATACATACAAAATCATTTGCTGGTAACACTGGAGTAGGTCTGATAATAAGAATGCGGGGAAGTTACTATGAACAGTATAGTGAACGCATTATCGTAGCAAAGATAGACACAAAATCAACACCGACCACATTAGTGCAATTTTATATGCCAACTAGCTCGGCCGATGATGAGGATATCGAAGAAATGAATGAGGAGGTAAAAGAAATCATTCAGAAAGATATGGGAGACGAAAACTAGATTATAATGGGGGCCTGGAACTTGGTAGTAGGAAAGGGAAGAGAAGGAAATGTAGTACGTTAATATGGACTGGGAAAAAGAAATGAAAGAGGAGATAGCTTGATAGAAATTTTGGCAGAGTACAATTTAATGATCACCAACACTTGGTTTAAACATTATGAAAGAAGGCTGTATACGTGGAAGAGACCAGGAGACACTGGACGGTACCAGATTGACTTTATAATGGTAAAGAATAAATTTAGAAACCAGGTTTTAAACTGTAAGACATATCCAGTGCCAGATATATATACACTCTGACCATAAGTTATTGGCAATGAACTGGAGATTAGTTAGGAGATGGAATCTGGACCAACTGAAAGATCGAGAGGTGGTTGAGAGTTTCAGAGGGAGCATTAGGCTGAAACGGGGGAAAGTAATATAGTAGAAGAAGACTGGGTAGCCCTGAGAGATAGGATAGTGAACGTCGCAGCGGATCATATAGGCAGAAGGACAAGGCCTAATAGAAATCCCTGGATAACACAGCATATACTGAACTTAAATTATGAGAGGAGAAAATATAAAAATTCAGCATTTGAAGCCGGCAAAGAGGAGTACAAACGTCTGAAAAAAGAGTTTGACAGGAAGTGCAGACTGGCTAACAGGAGTGGCTAGAGGACAAATGCAGAAGCGTAGAAGAATGCATAACTAGGGGAAAGATAGATACCACCTACAGGAAAATAAAAGAGATATTTGGGGACAAGAAAAACAGCTGTATGAATATCAAGAACGCAGACGGAAAACCAGTACTAAGCAAAGAGGGGAAAGCTGAATTATGGAAGGAATATATAGAGGGCCAATACAAAGGAAATTAACGAACTGGAAGACGAAGTGGAGGAAGATGAGATAGGAGATATGATACTGCGAGAATAATTTGACAGAGCACTGAAATATTTGAGTCAAAACAAGACCCCTGGAATAGATGATATTCCGTCTCAACTGCTGATATCGTTAGGAGAGCTAGTCATGAAGAAATTGTTCCTCCTGGTACGCAAGATGTATGCGGCAGGGCAAATACCCTCCGATTTCAAGAAGAATATTGTAATTCCAAAGAAAGCAACTGCAGGAAAATGTGAAAATTACAGAACTATCAGTTTAACAAGTCATGGTTGCAAAATAGTAACACTAATTGTTTACAGACGAATGGAAAAACTTGTGGAATCCGACCTCGGGGAAGATCAGTTTGGATTTAGGAGAAATGTAGGTATACGGAAAGGGGGGGGGGGGCAATACTCACTACAACTTATCTTCGAAGATAGGCTAAGGAAAGGCAAACCTACGTTTTTAGCATTTGTAGATTTGGAGAAAGCTTTCGACAATGTCTACTGGAATACACTCTTTAAAATTCTGAAGGTAGCAGGGGTAAAATACAGAAAGCGAAGAGTTTTATTCAACCTATACAGAAACCAAACCGCAGTTATGAGAGTCGAAGAAAGGGCAAGAAAGGCAAGCAGAGGTTGGGAAGGGAGTAAGACATGTTTGTAGCCTTTTCCCAATGTTGTTCAATCTGTACCTTGAGCAAGCATTAAAGGAATGCAAGGAGCAATTTGGAGAGGGAATTAAAGTTCGGGGAGAAAAAATAAAAACTTCGCAGTTAGCCGATGATATAGTAATTTTGCCAGAGACTGCAGTGGATCTGGAAGAGCAACTGAATGGAATGGACAGTGTCTTGAAAGGGAGATATAAGATGAACATTAACAAGAGTAAACCGAGGGCAATGGAATGGAATGTCAGAAAATCAGGTGATGCTGAAGGAATTAGATTACGTAATGAGACAATAAAAATAGTAGTTGAGTTTTGTTATTTGGGTAGCAAAATAGCTTCTGATGGCCGAAGTAGAAAATGTATAAAATGCAGAATGGCTATGGGACGGAAAGCATTTCTAAATAAGCGAAACTTGTTAACACCCTATATTAATTTAAATGTTCGGAAATCCTCCCTCAAGCATTTGTCTGAAGTGTAGTATTGTATGGGAATGAAATGTGGAGGATAAGGAGTTCAGACAAGAAGATGATAGAAGCGTTTGAAATGAGGTGCTGTAGAAGAATGATGAAAATTAGATGGGTAGATCACGTGAGTAATGAGGAGGTGGTTAACCGAATTGGGGAGAAAAGGAGTTTCTGTCGTATCCTGACCAAGAGAAGGGATAGATTGGTTGAACACATTCTGAGACATCAAGGAAACGTCAACTTAGCATAAGAAGGAAGTGTGTGGGTTAAAAATCGTAGAGGGAGACCGAGGAATAAATACAGTAAGGAGATTCAAAAGGATGCAGGCTGCCGAACGTATTTTCAGATGAAGAGGCTTGCACAGGACAGGGTCGCGTGGAGAGCTGTATCAAACCAGTCTGCGGACTGAAGACAACAACAACAACGGGTAAAATCACAAAGGGAGACCAAGAGTCGAATACAGTAAGCAGATTTAAATGGATTTTTCCCCTACGTCGAGTTTTAGATAATAGGGAGCACTGCATATAGATTAACTACATTGTCCGCAGAGCAACACTGCAGCATACTAATACTTCAGCGCTGTTATTATTATTACTATTTCTCATCTCATAGATAGAATGGTTTTCATAATTTTACGCAAAACAGACAATTACACACCGCAGTCTTAACTTTTTGCACACAAACTAACATTGAATTTACATATTTCTGGAGTAGGGACTTAAATTAATTTTACTTTTTGTATGAAAAACTTTATAAACATTCATCGTTTTCGACAATGACTTCTACTTAAATTTGACATCTTGGCTAGGAGAACTGAGTTTATTGACAGAACGATCTAGCAAGGATTCTGTTTTTGCTGACTTAGTTTCGGAACCCTAAAAAACCCATGATATACACAGGTCCCTCTTTAACAACCGTTGCGAAGCACAGTCATATAATCTAGTAATACATACAACTGATAATTTAAAACAAATAGGACTTTAGTAATATGTAACATTATGTTACAGTTGAAATACTCATTTACGTTATAGCCCTTTCAGACTCAAGGTTGTAGGTGATGTGACATTAATATAGAGAGGTACGTTTAAGAAACAAAATACATACAATAAATCGTAACAAAAAGGAAACAAATTTAATTAAAAAAATTGTACCCCCACAATTGTCTGTTTTGGGTCATCACTACATATCTTTATGATCTGCATCATCTTACAGTAAAAGGCTTTTGAAAAAAATATAACATCAGGATCATATAAAATCAACTGGCTGTCAGATATGATAAATTCACATGTCAAAACAAGGATATCAACACTTTGTCAACAAGTCTTTCTTGCTGCCGTTGTAAGTGTGCTGGAAGTTTGCCGATTGCTGGTGGCACTCAGTGTAGAAACCTGGAACTAAACCACGTTGCGCATGTTGCCACAGTCCATCCACGATTATGTGATGCAAGTTCGAACTTCCTAGCGTGAACCACAAAGAAAAAGAGCGAGCGAAACCAGAAACGCTCCATTGTGCGTGCAGGCCTGAAAGTGATAGAATATGTAGGCAGTCACGTGTACAGTGTTTCTTTGAGTGCTTGTTCAGGTAATTCTCATACAGCCTGTGGCAGCTTATACAGTTATTTTTGCCCTATGAGTTAACTAGTTTATAAGAGATTTTGATAGTCTGCTGTATATAGTATAAATGCATCTGTTCCTACTAGTGTTGTAAACATGAACATTTTCTCTACGTTTTGCTTCCAGTAACTTATTTAAGTGTAAAGTATAACACAGTATATGTATAGGTTAATTTCGGTCTTGATTTTTAGTTCACGAAACAGTGGTCTACAGTATGCCTTGTATGAGGAACCAGGAATTACCGTAATAGCTTTCTTCTACAGTATCAGGATGTCATGCACAGATCTTGAGTTTCATCTTAAAATAATGCCATATGCTAACATGCTTTGGAAGAATTAAAAATCAGATGTTGCAACATACATTTCAGGTATACTATTTATAAATCATTTTAACAATTAAATCACTCTAGACAACTTATCATTTATACATAGTGTATGTTGTCCCCAAGAAGATTCATTATGAAAATATAACCCCAAAAACCTAATATAACTAGTAAATGGATTCTTCCGTCGCTTCTTGGTAGAACGCTTCCATATTCAAGGTTGAAATCAAAACAAACTGTTTTTGTTCTACTAAATTTTGTTTATTTACTAACTAGTTTTTGGCTTATTAGGCCATCGTCAGGTAAACTGTTGACATGCGTCGACAAAGACGCTATTGCTTGGTTCTCAAAGATGGTAAGACAAAGATACAATACACAGATTACTTAGTCTTTGGATATGACATTTGTTGGAATTACAAACAGTATCTGTTGCCATGCAGAATTATGTTCACATAATCAGTGGCCTCCTTACCATTTTTACATTTTAATTTGCGCGTGAACAGGTGAAACACAGTACATTTCAAATATTATTGAATTAAAAACTATATTAACATTATTGATACTGTAGCATATATTGTGATAATCACTTAAGGTGTACATTAAATTCGTTTTCTACACTGATTTTACTTTTTACTTACATGACAGCATTTGGCAAGATTCACATATTTAAATTACCGTACATTACATATTACTGTGCAGTTATTATATATTGTTGTATTTTAAAGTCTAAAAGTAAACATGGTAGGAAAGGGTACTCTACTTGTGACATTAAGTTGGACTGTGGTAGGTAGCTGTTTTGTTTACATCATGTGAAGCTTAACAGTGGGGATGTGTTCAACTGTACCTGGTCATTAAGCACTAGCTGGGGATTTTTGGCTAAATGTTTGTTTATTTCCAGTGCTTCTAATAGGTTTAGTTTTCTGCCTTTGTTGGCTACGTGAAGCACTTCTGTGTGGACCTGGTAGTTGTGTCCTTCTTTCAGAACGTAATCAGCAAAGGTGGAGTCTGTTTTCTGTAATCTCCAGCTACGTTCATGTTCACTCAGTCTAATTTGAATTGCCCTGCCTGTCTGACCTATATACAGTTTGCTGCAGTCATTGCATGTTATTTTATAAACCCCACTGTTACTTAATGGATCCCTTGTGCCTTTGCTGTTAAATAGGATGTTAGCTGCGGTGCCTCTTACATAAAATGATGTTCTGTATTTACATGATTTGAGAATTCTGGCAATTTTGGTAGATAATTTTCCTAAATATGGTATAGTACACCAGTTATTCTTAGTAATTACTGTTTCTGAAGTGGGGGAATAGAGGAGGGGTAGGACTTTCTTTCTTTGTTTTCTTTCTAAAATGTTATCTATTAGTTGAGGTCTATAACCATTGTTGCATGCAATATATTTTATGGTATTTAATTCTGCTTGGAAATCTTGTTTTGATAGTGGTATGGATGTCAGGCGATGTACCATGGAGTGGAAGGCAGCATGTTTGTGTGCTATTGGATGTTGTGAACAAGATAGTATTACAGTGTCAGTTGTTGTGGGTTTTCTGTAGATTTTGAAAATGTGTGTGTTTGTGGTAATATCTATGTTTAGGTCCAAGAAATTGATGGATTTTCCCCCAAGCTCCATAGTGAAATGTATCTTATGGTGATTAGAGTTGAGATGTTCAAGGAAAGTGTTGAGTTGTCTATTGGTGCCAGTCCACAAGCACAGTACATCGTCCACATATCTGTACCAATATTTAACTTTATCACAGAGGGGTTCATTATGTAGAAAATGTTTTTCAAAATGGTCCATAAAGATTTCAGCTAATAGGGGACTGAGGGGGGATCCCATTGCTAATCCATCAATCAGTTTGTATACAGTATAAATAAATTCAGTAGACCTTGTTAACAAAATTAAAGATATGCCTATCCCACACAGTGCAAAACTTGTATCCTTTGATGTTAGCAGCCTTTACACAAACATACCAATCAAAGAATGTCTTGATGTTATGAGAGACCTACTTTACAGGTCAGGTGTCAACCCTGTACAAGTAGATGGCATAAGACTTGCTACTCAAACATGCCTACAACAAAACTACTTCCAGTTCCAAGATACTGTATACAAACAGATTGATGGATTAGCAATGGGATCCCCCCTCAGTCCCCTATTAGCTGAAATCTTTATGGACCATTTTGAAAAACATTTTCTACATAATGAACCCCTCAGTGATAAAGTTAAATATTGGTACAGATATGTGGACGATGTACTGTGCTTGTGGACTGGCACCAATAGACAACTCAACACTTTCCTTGAACATCTCAACTCTAATCACCATAAGATACATTTCACTATGGAGCTTGGGGAAAAATCCATCAATTTCTTGGACCTAAACATAGATATTACCACAAACACACACATTTTCAAAATCTACAGAAAACCCACAACAACTGACACTGTAATACCATCTTGTTCACAACATCCAATAGCACACAAACATGCTGCCTTCCACTCCATGGTACATCGCCTGACATCCATACCACTATCAAAACAAGATTTCCAAGCAGAATTAAATACCATAAAATATATTGCATGCAACAATGGTTATAGATCTCAACTAATAGATAACATTTTAGAAAGAAAACAAAGAAAGAAAGTCCTACCCCTCCTCTATTCCCCCACTTCAGAAACAGTAATTACTAAGAATAACTGGTGTACTATACCATATTTAGGAAAATTATCTACCAAAATTGCCAGAATTCTCAAATCATGTAAATACAGAACATCATTTTATGTAAGAGGCACTGCAGCTAACATCCTATTTAACAGCAAAGGCACAAGGGATCCATTAAGTAACAGTGGGGTTTATAAAATAACATGCAATGACTGCAGCAAATTGTATATAGGTCAGACAGGCAGGGCAATTCAAATTAGACTGAGTGAACATGAACGTAGCTGGAGATTACAGAAAACAGACTCCACCTTTGCTGATTACGTTCTGAAAGAAGGACACAACTACCAGGTCCACACAGAAGTGCTTCACGTAGCCAACAAAGGCAGAAAACTAAACCTATTAGAAGCACTGGAAATAAACAAACATTTAGCCAAAAATCCCCAGCTAGTGCTTAATGACCAGGTACAGTTGAACACATCCCCACTGTTAAGCTTCACATGATGTAAACAAAACAGCTACCTACCACAGTCCAACTTAATGTCACAAGTAGAGTACCCTTTCCTACCATGTTTACTTTTAGACTTTAAAATACAACAATATATAATAACTGCACAGTAATATGTAATGTACGGTAATTTAAATATGTGAATCTTGCCAAATGCTGTCATGTAAGTAAAAAGTAAAATCAGTGTAGAAAACGAATTTAATGTACACCTTAAGTGATTATCACAACATATGCTACAGTATCAATAATGTTAATATAGTTTTTAATTCAATAATATTTGAAATGTACTGTGTTTCACCCTGTTCACTCGCAAATTAAAATGTAAAAATGTTAAGGAGGCCACTCATTATGTGAACATAATTCTGCATGGCAACAGATACTGTTTGTAATTCCAACAAATGTCATATCCAAAGACCAAGTAATCTGTGTATTGTATCTTTGTCTTACCATCTTTGAGAACCTAGCAATAGCGTCTTTGTCGACGCATGTCAACAGTTTACCTGACGATGACCTAATAAGCCGAAAACTAGTTAGTAAATAAACAAAATTTAGTAGGACAAAAACAGTTTGTTTTGATTTCAACCTAATATAACTAGGGTCATCTGATGGAAGCTTGCTTTTAAACTAAAACAATTTTTTTGTGTTGATCCATTGTCTCCGTAAAACAAGCTTCGAGGCTACTGAAATCGTTGCTACAGCTAAGGAAAGTTGCATCAGCCGTTTATAAAACAGTAGTGGACTTGATTAATGATGGGAGATCATTAAACATTATTAGGAACAGAAAAGGGGCCTAATACAGATCCCTGGGGAACACCTATCTCTATTTGTTTTACGTTTCACATGTCTATGCTACCACAAACAACTTGACTTTGAGCCTGCAGGTATGATTTAAGTAATTTAAGGCTGTTACCTCTAATGTTGTAGAATTCCATTTTTCTATTAATGCTTTATGCTCTACACCAGAGATTCTCAAACTGTGTGTCGCGGAACACTTGGTGCTCCGCGAAAGAACTGCGGTTGCTCCGCGGACAGGTAAGGATATTTTAATTTTTTTATTAATAAATGGAACAAAGATTTCGATCTAGCAATTTTTTGCGCCCTTGAGCGGCGTGTAGAAAAGTTTATAAAGGTGAATAGATGGGGCATAACAGTTTTCAGATAATTGTAGAACGACATGTTGACCATAGCTGTTTATTAATTCTCAATGCTATCGGTTTCGGTTATGTACCTTTATATTCCGACATGTTAAGCTATTAGCTAATCTCTGCTAATGCTTGACAATGGTACATAACCGAAACCGGTAGCATTGAGAATTAATAAACAGCTATGGTCAACATGTCGTTCTACAATTGTGTAGAAAAGTATCGAGTAAAGCAGATAATAACATTTAGCACCTTTCATGAGTCCGCTTCCATGGCTGAATGTTTCAGTGTTTCGGCGGACGCGCTGGAGGAGGGGAGTGCCGTGCTGAGTGCCGCGCCATACTTACCCGCGTGGTAAGCCTCAGCATTAGCTGCAGCGTTTACGTTTTTTTTTTTTTTTTTTTTTTTAATTGCACTTGTTTAGAAATGAATACGATTCAGTGATGTCGCAATCGACGAGAAAAGATTCTCTGAAATTTACGTTCGACCATAACTTTGTCCGTCCTAAGTCATTTGAGGTTGAACAATGGTGAAGTAGAAGAACAAGATAAGATTTGAAGGTATTATATGGATCCACCTACCGATTATCAGCAGTGTCATCATCATCATAATCATCATTAGAGACTGATTATGCCTTTCAGCGTTCAGTCTGGAGCAAAGTACCTCTAATAAAATTCTTCCAAGATCCCCTATTCAATGCTAACATTGATGCCTCGTCTGATATTATGCCTTTCACTTCAAAATCATTCTGCACCGAATGTAAGTACTTTCTTTTTGATCTACCTCGACTCCTCTTACCCTCCGCAGCCGAGCTCATGAGTCTATTAGGTAACCTTGCTTCTCCCATGCGTGTAACATGACCCCATCATCTCAGTGTATTCGCTCTAACTGCTTCATCTATGGTGTTCATTCCAAATTTTTCTTTGATTTCCTCATGATGGACACCCTCCTGCCATTGTTCCCATCTATTAGTACCTGCAATTATTCTTGCTACTTTCATATCTGTAATCTCTACCTTATGAATAAGGTAACCTGTATCCACCCAACTTTCACTCCCATACAACAAAGTTGGTCGAAAGATAAAGCGGTGCACTGCTAACGTAGTCTAGGTACTTACTTCTTGCAGAAGAGAGTAGATCTTAGCTGAGCACGCACTGCATTAGCTTTGATGCACCTCGATTCCAGTTCTTTCACTATGTTGCCATCCGTGACAAAATACATCCCAGGTACTTGAAACTGACTACCTGTTCTAACTTTGTTCCTCCTATTTGGCACTCAATCTGTTTAAATCTCTTTCCCACAGACATTACTTTCGTTTTGGAGATGCTGATTTTCATATCATAATCGTTGCACCTCTGATCGAGCTTTGAAATATTAGTTTGCAACCTTTCAATTGAATTTTGCCATTACAACTAAGTCATCCGCATATGCGTGACTGCTTATTTTGTTTTCACCTATTTTAATCCCGCCCTGCCAGTCTACTGTTTTCAACATCAGCAGAGTTAATTTTGTAAAACTTTCGAGACGGAATTGTGTAAAAAATAGTTCAATTTAGTGGTGGAACAATCAAGTTCAAGCACTGTGTTGTAAGTGTTGGAGATGTGTGCATTCTCATGTTGATCTTTGCATGTGAACTGTCCAAATTTTTGAACACCTATTAAAAGGAACGATTGATCAGTTTAATGCTGTTCTATCTCCATGTGTAAAACCTGAGCAACTCTGCAGAAAGATGGTCCAGTGCGCATAAATTTCCTGCATTATATGGGGTGCGCCAATTCAAAGTTGAATTGCAGAAGCACATTCCGCCATCTATTACCGTTTACGGGTACCACGCATAAGTAACGTGTAAGGACGAGCCAAGAGGGTGTGCAGCTTGTGATACGTCACGTCCGAGCCGAATGTATACTATAAGGGCGTAGGGCAGCTGCATGCCGGAGAGTCCGCTAGGGCCGCGGTGAAGTCAAAAAGTGCCTGCGACGTGCAGTAGGGCACCGCGGCGTTTGTATAGTACCCTTGGTTCGGAATTAGTCATAGTGCGTTATTATACTCGCTTGCCGTGTTGTTTGTCCTGCTGACACATGCCTTGCCATCTCTTCTCTCTCTCTCTCTCTCTCTCTCTCTCTCTCTCCATTTCTGCTTCTTTTGTTGTACCCTCACAAAAGTATTTATATGGAAATAAGGCAGAACTACATGTGCTGCTGAAGGTTGTCCATTGCTAAAATTGGTTTTTGCACAAAAGCATTGCAAGGAACAAGGTCAGATCCGCAGTATTTATCAGGCATCTGTAAGGAAATTATTTTGTTAAGGACCTTACTCTTTTTATATCTTATAGTCTCAAATCGTGTTACCATAATTATATATTAGAAAGTTTTGAAATTAAGACACCTACATCTCTGAATTCTGAGTGCTTCTAACAAAAATGATGTCGTCTGATAGATCTACTTTACGTTCAGGGGACAGTCAAGTGTTGCGGTAGACAAAATGCAGGCATTATCTCACTGCGAAGTGCTCCTGTAACTCCCAGAAAACATTATCGACTGGCTACAACAAAAGAGAAAAATACCCGTGTCCAAAACCTGTTATCACGGTGTCTTCGCGACGCCATACCTGCAGAGTACAGAAGCAGCGGCCCCCACCACTATGCCACTCCAACTAACAACACAGATGTGCGCCAACAATCTGTGAGCAGATGGCATGTTTCCTTTATTATCGATCGCATGTGCATGTAGCATGTTGGCTAATAGTACACATGGAATAAATAACAAAGTAACTATAACTTGCGAAGCACAAGTTACAGTGACAGTGATGCCGCCCAGTGTTGCCAACTATCAGTCAGAGAAAATGGCAAACATAGTCCAACAAAAATGGCCAGAAATGGTTAAATTATAATTTATATGTTTTATGCAAAAAAGTAAAATGTGATAACACTCACCTAGCTAAAATAAATATCATCGTCTTCATCCTCATTTTCTTTGCTACTGCTGCTGCAGATTTCACTGGTTTCCCTCGTGTATGTAGCATTCCTACCAACAATCTTCAGTATTTCTTCTGGGATTTCATATGAAAAACAACACTTACGTTCGCGTCTCAATCCATACCTTACACTCAGAATAGTAGAGAGTGTATTCGTTTATGTCTGTTTCTGAGTTTGTTTTTCACCAAGTTCACTTGGCTAAAAATTCTCTCGACTTCCGCATGAAAATGCGAGTGAGACTAACTCCGCAAAAGGATTTTCTCCTCTTGCATCACTGTACTGATGTACCAGAATGTAGAAGTAGATGTTTGATTCGTCCATTTTACTAATTAACGTTTCGCCACTGGTTTTCAATTTTGTCGGCATTTTGCTCAAAACCCATTGCTAATACCAAACCAGTAATAACCTGTTTCGCTGTTTTCAATGTTTCTTTCACACTTAGTAACGATATTTGTTGGAGTACTTCAAAGTTATCTGGAAGCCTATTCTGAAGCTCATGAACCAGCTTTTTTGTGCAACTGACACATATGTCACGTAAAGTTTTCTTTGCATCATAGAACATATTGGAGAGTTTTAGTTCATTTTTGACTACGTGGCCGAGATATGGGGATCGGTCAATATAACTATCAATGCTGCTCTTGAGAGGATCAATTATAGCAGTGGGATTTATTATTCTGACGCTTATGGACCGAACTAAATTGGCCAAACTGCCTAACAACTTGGTAGGATCCGCATTCTCCGATTCAAAAAGTTTATTGGTTTTTTTGTAGTTCATTCAAGATATTCTGAATGTAGTATAAGTATACCTTATTGGCTGGATCCTTATACATGTTGTATAAAAATTCTGCAGTAAAGCAGTGCGCTTTGTGGCGGGCTGAAACTGGCTGTATCCATTCCTTGAAGTCGGACATATTTTCCCATTCCTTTCTGTAAGTTTGTGTATATTGCGGTTTCGGCATGGCTAGATAATTAACAATCACAGTCACAAAACACTGGTACAGCACACGGTATTCTCCCAACACTCAATGTTAACACACGTTATAAAACAGAGACTTCACACCACACTGTTGTAACTTGTACAGCGTTTCCAAGCAAGTGCAACCACATAGTGTTGGCCGTTGTTTGTATGTTTCAAAACAATGAATCGATATGCGGAACTGTTGCATTGTCTCGAAACTTCCAGGTATCACTGTTTCGATACAGTGGTGTTTCATTTGTTGTACTTTGCAGGAACGTTAAAAATAATAAATCAATAAATTCATTTCTATTCATAATAAAAACTTCAGAGTTTTGCATTTGTGTTGTGAAAATTATCGAATAATAGAAATGGCTAGAAATGGCTATATAATATCACCAAAATGGCTAGGAATTCCAGCAGTAGCTTTTTTTTTTCACAAACAGTGGCTAGACGGCACTTCAAAATGGCCGATCTAGCCATAAAATGGCTACGTTGGCATCTCTGATGCCGCCACTGAGAACGTGTGCTGCTGTTACGGTGAGCCAAGGTTATTCTGTGAGCAGTTTTGATGGCGCCGCGACCGAGTTTGTGACACTTGCGGGGAGTGACACTTGCGGGGAAAGGGAATGTGTAGACACTTGCGGGGAGACCAGGACGCTGCAGGTAGTGAACAGGGTGTTCCAGAAGTTGGGATACACCACCCCTACTCCACGCCCTCCAGCCGCTACCTGTGCCCGGACCAAAATTAGCATGGGCCTATATTTCGCATTGAAAAATGCGAATTTTCCCGGTACCTACTGTTTACTTTGTACATATTTAAGAGCAGAAAATAAAGTTAACTCGCAATATTTCTGATAAAATAGTGTTTCACACTAAAATACCATTTATGACAATTTCGGATTTACTGCATTTTGAGTCAGAATTCGCATCTATATTCGCATTTATCGCAAATGCGAATTTTTCCTGTCCCTAGTAATGCCTCTAAAAATAAACAGCTGATCAAGGCTCTAAAAGCAAGGGCAGATCTTAAGGTGTATTACTACAAAGAACTAAAATACAATTTGATCGTGGAATTATATACAATCTCATTATAAAGGTTTTTTGTAGGTTGTTTTGAGCAGCTTTTAAATATGTTAGGAATTGCATTATGAAATATAGACAGCTACACCTTATGTTTATTATGAGATATCGATTTCGGCTAATTTCAGGTCATCTTCAAGTCTCAAACAACAGTGGTTACTTACGCATTTTTCCAGTGGCACTCATAACCTTTAACTGTTTACACACGAGGTCTAAAGTTATTAATCGCGTTAGCAATGAAAACAGAACCCAGAATCTTTGCGTCTAAATGATACATATATTGGTGTGATGTCTTATTTCGAAAGAACAGACATCACACCAATACATATATAGCTCTCGGCAAAATGGAACGGTACGATGTCGTTACGTAGCACAGCACGGCCGACTGGAAACGCAGGAGAAGTGCAAACAACGTTCTCTCCTCAGAGGAGACAGAAATTTATAAATAATTTGCAGAAGTGAAAAACAAATATGTTTGCGGGCATTGTGACATCGACTGTCGTAGGGTAAATTTCTCATCGAAGGAAATAAAATACGAGGCGCGTCCAGAAAGTAAGTTCCGTTTGCTTATATAAAACGAACAGATACAGAAAAAATATTGATTGTAGAAAAATCTACAACTGTTAAACTGCTTTTCTACATAGCTTCCGAAATTTTGTAGGCAATTGTCATAGCATGGCACAAGGTTTTGTGAGCCTTTTTCATAGAATGTGCCGCCTGTGTATTCAACCATGTGGTAACATGTTCTTTCAGCTCGTCATCGTCGTTGAAGTGTTGTCCACCAAGGACAGATTTTTTAGGTGTAAGAAGAGGATTACCGCAAAAGATTTTTTTCCACGATAATGGCTGACCTCACACACCGAATGTGGCTGGCCGCGGTGGCCGAGGGGACTAAGGCGCTCCAGTCACGGTCTGCACGGCCACTACGGTCGGGGGTTCGAATCCCCCCTCGGGCATGGATATTTGTGCCGTCCTAGTTCGTAAGTAGTTTGTAAGTTTAGGGACTGATAACCCCGTAGTTAAGTCCCATAGACTATACAAACATTTGAACATTTGAACACCGAATGTGACCAAACAATTGTTACGGAAATTTCAATGGGACCTGTTTGATCATCCTCCATACAGCTCGGACCTCTCTCCTAGCGACTTTCATCTCTTCTTACACCTAAAATCTGTCCTTGGTGGTCAACACTTCAACGACGATAAAGAGCTGTTACCACATGGTTGAATACACAGGCGGCAACCTTCTGTGAAGGATGCCTGCAAAAACTTGTGGCACGCTATGACAAGTGCCTACAAAATTTTGGCAGTTATGTGGAAAAGTAGTTTAAGAGTTGTAGAATTTTGTGCAATAAAAATTTCTTCTATATCTGTGTACAATTTCATTTTATTACCAAACGGAACTTACTTTCTGGACGCGCCTCATAATTCAGCAATTCCGTCAGTACTGTCATAGAAGCTGCTGGGGACCACAGCCGTAGGAGGCGTGCTGTGTGGCAGTCAGGCGGAGGTGGACGTAGCCAGTGCTAGCGGTGCTCGCCAGTGCGTGCTCTGATTCATGTGATAACATCTCCATCAGGAAGGGACGTAAATATAACGCAGTAAACAGGTAGCAGACAGTCAACACTGGCTTTGGAGTCGTTTGCAGGTGTGAATTCATATTTTCTGGTAGAAATATGCGGCGTAATTACAGCGCCAGTGGCGGCGCGTCCTATGTGTTCACTGGTTCAGTGAACCCCGGAAAAAAGCTCGACGTGAAGAAAAAAAATAAAAAAAATGTGTTTTTCAACTATCACTCTTCGTTTCATTCCTCTAACAGATCATTTTATACGCACATTCAAAGAGTTTTTATCGCACAGAACGTTTTACGTCGCGGAGACAGCAAGTATACGAGTCGTAGCACGTTAAGCAGCGGGTTGCCGCACATAAACAATCTGCTCGTAACTTCAGCATAACAGCAAAAATAGCGGCGCATCAAAGCAGGTCGCGGCGGGGTTGAACACTTGCGGGGAGTGACACTTGCGGGGAACCCGGGGCCCTTGGGACGGCTAATGGCTTTTCCTGGGTACAGGCACACCAAGAAGTCTAGCACTGCTGTTGTCAAGTTTCCACACTGTCAACATAACACGAAACTCAGGGAAATTGCACAAACTTTTGCAAGCTGAAGAGCAGTATAGTAACTTGTTCTAACTACATATTAATTCGTTGAGTGTTCCTCCTGAAAACAAAAAGGTATTTTAATAGTGATAATATTTGGAGAGTTATTAAGACATTCTCTGCTACTACAAGACGATGACTTTCCACAGTCATACCTTCTAAAAGCATATTATTCAGAACAGTAAGCATATCAAGACACCTGCGCAAGCAATAAATATATTAGGCATCCTGCACACTTTGATGTAGTTGACCGCTATGTAGTTGACCCCAATACCACGCAACTTCCATCACTTTAAAAATAGCTACTATGCTTTTTAATAGGAGACGCAACCTTAAACCTTCATTTAAAAAACGTTAGTAATAAATCAATGAGTATTTTACATACTTGAAACGTTTATTCGTAGATCCCAAAACGATTTGGCTGTATTCGAATTACAAATACATCTAAGAAATGTATGAAATACGGAATGTGCAAGGGAATGTCACACACCGAAAAATGCTAAAGATAAATTCTATTTTCTATCACCGTCATATAGAACCAATTTTACTCCGAACTTGGCATAAACCAACAGGGAGAAACAAGTTGCAAGACTTCCAGGAAAAATGAAGCGAAATTGGCAGCCAATAGTTGGTTATAAATTACATTGCCTGTTCCTGTTAAGTGTATAAATATAAATTACGGAATACGCGGAACTCCTATTCAGTACAGTCAAAAATGTCTAAGGTAATAGTCAGTGGTTTACAATCAGATATCCGTATCACTCTCCTCCTCAAGAAGTCTGTGTGAAGATTTATATTCAGAACATTAAAAAATAAATAAATAAATAAATAAATAAATAAAAAGGGCTACTGTGGTGTTGGAACTACAAGGAGCAGCTCATTTACTCAGGAAGGGAAAACGTTATGGTGCCCATAAATTTGAATGGCTATATCTCTTGTAGTAACATTCATTTTTTGATAAAATGTTAAAATACAATATACCGGAATTTTGTTTTTCTGAACTCAGTGCCAACTTTTTAGTCGAAATTTTTGCAGGAAGTAGTCTTGACGTGATTTCATACTGCTATGCATTAATATTATCCAACATGTAATTTGTGTCACAAATTGCGCGGCCGGTTCGGTCGGAGGTTTGAGTCCTTCCTCGGACATGGGTATGTTTGTTTGTACTTTGCCTAAGTTATTTTAAGTAAGATTAAGTAGTGTGTAAGCCTAACGAACGATGACCTAAGTAGTTTGGCCGCATAAGACTACACATATACACGTAATTTATTTATTTCATCACCACATTTAAGTACTAATAATTAAAGAAACTTAAATGTAGAAATTTGAAATAAACACTGAAAACAAATGATTGATATGTCTCATAAGATGAATGCACAGAACCGTTGAATTATGTCTTGTGAATTTACCTACAAAATCTGCCATATGAAAATTGTAGTGTGAGTTCCAGAATTGTTTTTTCTATAATAACTTTAAAAACATATTAAAAAATCAGAACTCGAAAACCAGTGAAGTTATGGACTTGACGCGCTTTGTGTTGCTAAATTGTTATATAGTAGACACGATTTTAAAATTTGGTTGGTATCGCCAAAGTAGACGAAAAGTTAAATTTTTTGGTGTAATCTTCGCCGTGTAATCTGTATGTTGTAGAAGTCTACGCCGAACCTAATTATAATCATACCTCTGAGGAGAGAACGTTGTTTGCACTTCTCCTGCGTTTCCAGTCGGCCGTGCTGTGCTACGTAACGACATCGTACCGTTCCATTTTGCCGAGAGCTATATATGTATTGGTGTGATGTCTGTTCTTTCGAAATAAGACATCACACCAATATATGTATCATTTAGACGCAAAGATTCTGGGTTCTGTTTTCATTGCTAACGCGATTAATAACGTTAGACCTCGTGTGTAAACAGTTAAAGGTTATGAGTGCCACTGGAAAAATGCGTAAGTAACCCTTTATTTCCCATGTTCGCGAGCAAGAAAAAAAGCGTATTTACCAAGAAATTAAATAAATCAGCGCCACTTTTTCTATTGCAGCCTACTTTAAAACGTAGAAGCTTTTGGTTCTGAATACTGCTATTTACCCTCTGTATATATTAGAGAATGTTAACATACTGTCATTACCGTCCCCTATCACTATCATTTTTAACTGCCCTTACTGTAGTTCCTGTTCGTATGCAAGTTTCTCCCCCTTAGTCTTTTATTTGCATCAAACACACTGCATACCCTCCGTTTTGAACACCTCTACCTTCCTACACATATTGTACATGCGAAAGTTTGTGTTTGTTACCACATTACGCTAAATCTGCAGCACGGATTTAGATGAGATTTCACGACGTGGAGATACCTTACGTCCTCCATGAACACAAAGGCTTTTCAGGACCTTAATAACAATCAGCTAAATCCATTCGACGCAGCTCTCAAAAATTCTCGAGATACTCGACTTTGAAGTTTTGCAAACCACACGTAAGTACCAATAATTAACACAGTCACAACACCTGTCGTGTAGCTCAGCGCGCCCGGTCAGGGGGCTAACGCCCCCCGTAATAAAAAAAAAAAGCTGAACCAACCGTTCAACGAACAACCACGAACGACCGCGAACCAGGGATCTACCTGATGAAAGAAAAACAGAAAAAGTGTCGTAGCGTTCTGACCTCATAGCAATAGAAATTCAAAATGTTCAAATGTTTGTTAAGCTTATGGGACTTAACTACGGGGTCATCAGTCCCTAAACTTACAAACTACTTATGAACTACCTAAGACTAAAGACGGCACAAATATCCATGCCCGAGGGGGGGATTCGAACCCCCGACCGTAGTGGCCGTGCTGACCGTGACTGGAGCGCCTCAGTCACCTCGGCCACCGCGGCCGGCCATAGCAATAGAGTCCCGGGTTCGAATCCCACTGTGATATAATGTTTTTAATTTTTGAATTCGGTTGTACAAAACGTTTTTGGGTCTCTAATGAGAAGTGTTGTGTCAGTTTTTTTTATGTGTGTGTAGACGAGCTGAAAACCTTGTCACGTAAAACGATGGTTGGGTAGGTTAGCTGCTTGGAAAGCCATTAGTAGCTACGGAGATGACTTTCCAAAACCAGTGTCGTAGCTCTTCACAAACTGAACAAAGTCTACCGTCGTCAACTAATAGTGAAGCTAATACTGTAAAAAATGTAACATGTTTTTTATTGAAACCATAATTATTTACAATCTTCTATTAAATATAGATTATTGCGAATAAACGAAAATATGTGCACTTTTCGTAAAAATTGTCATTCGATATTGAAGTTACGTAAGTATTCGGACACAATGAAAAAAAATTAAAAAAATCTAGCACAACAGGATTCGAACCACTGACCCTACTTTTGTAAGGCGAGAACGCTACGCCCTGACTTACGCCGACAGATACTGCAATTAATTTAATGATGGGTACTTACCCCTACTTGCAAACTTCCAGTCGATTTTCTCGAGAATTTTTGAGAGTTGTGTCGAATGGCTTTGGGTGATTGTAGTTTGAGTTCTGAACGTCACGTACCATAAATATAAGAAAATTCTAAAATCCGATTCCCATGTGGTCTCCTTGTTAGTGTGATTGGGAAAAAAAGGGTGTGTTAAAAAAAGTGTGGTTAGCGTCGTAAAATTACTGTGGACGGTGTCAGATGTTAGTTCATCTCCTGCTGTACTTTTTTTGCTATTATTTTTAGTCTAGTGTTTGCAAAAGATTCTGGGGTACTGACAAAATGGTTTACAATGACATTTAATTATAATAAATCTGTAAATTGGCTTTTAAGCACAACCCATTTTCATTTATTGTAACAAATAGAGGGAGTATTTACATAAGCTGAAGACCTGAAAAAAATGCACTGAGTGCCATAACAAAAAATATTGAAGTTTTCTGTGAAATGGGATCTACATACATTACACGTAAAAACTGCAAACTGCCATTTGTAAAGAGCGCATACAGCAACCAATGTAAATACTGTACCAAATGCATTCAACATATGACAGTCGGTGTAACAGCTGCTGCAGATGACACATGAAACGTTCTGTTTTCAGAACCAGTTTGTTCATTGTTACCCTCATGTAGTTCCATTTTTTTCTCGAATTCATGATTTTCGTAAGTACATCCTTTTTTATTTCAAGTCGTCAATTTATGAATGCAGACATATTGTTATTGTTATGGTCTTCAGTCCGGAGACTGGTTTGATGCAGCTTTCCACCTACTATGTTCTGAGCAAGCCTCTTCATAATAACGGAAACCCACATTCATTTGAAACCTCCTGTATTCTCATGTTCCCCAAACCCAACAAACTCCCATCCCAGGCCTCGTCCTATCGCCCCATCAGTCTTACCTCCTTGTTCATCAAGGTCTTCGAAACCATCCTCTCTCGCCATATGAATTACAATCTTCGCCAACACCAGTTCCTTCCCCCTTCCCCTCTCCCAATGTGGCTTTTGACCTTCCTCCTCTGCCGATGATCAACTTCTTCGCCTTAGTCCCCTCCTCTCCGTCCACTTAAACTCCCGTAGCTCTGCTATCTTCGTCTCCCTCGATACTGAGAAAGCGACTGTCATGGCATTCCAGTCTCCTTTTCAAGCTCCAGTTCTATGTCCTTCCTGTTAATTATGTCCGCTTCATTGCTTCCTTACTCAGCCACTGCCCATACTATGTCACTGTCTGCAACTCCGTTTGTTCTAACCCTCTGCTGATGTACCTCAAGGCTCCCTCCTCTCTCCCGTCAATTTACCTCATCTACACCACTGATATGCCCCAACCCGAGCCTCCCGTCTACCTCCTGCAATACGCTGACGACACCGCCCTCCTGGCTCTCGCCTCCTCCCACGCCCACTCCTAGTATTTGTTCCAGTCTCAGCTCACCGAGTTCAACCAGTGACTCCTGTCCGTCAATCCTTATAAATCGCAGGCAATCATTATAGGTCGTACCATCGTTTCCTTCCACCTCCACGACTTCTACTTTACCCTACATGATCGTCCTAACCGTCATACTTCCACCCTCAAATACCTTGACCTCACCCTTGATATATATCTCTCCTGAACCTCTCATCCTCCTCAAACTCCGCGCCGGCCGAACGTGGGGTCTAAACGGGTCCACTCTCCTATATACCTATAAATCCATCGTGCATTCTGTCCTTATGCAGCTTCCATCCCGCCTGGATCTCCACTCCCCCACCTACTATAGAACCCTTCAAATCCTTGAACGTCACGCCCTCCGCCTCGCCTACTGCATCTGCCTCCCCTCCCCCACGCAGATTATATACGACCTCACCCCATTCCCCCACCTTCTCCAGTTTCTCAAACATATCTGGCTCCTTTACATTACCCACAAATAGTCCAGTAACCCCTTGGTCTACCCCATCCTTACCCATCCCGGGCTTCTGCCGCGCCTTCACCACTGTATCCCTCCATCCCTTTATCTCCACACTCTCCACATGTCTCCCAGGGTAACTTCCGACACCTCCCCCTCCCGGATGACGCCCTCCATCCCGAAATCTATCCCTCCTACCAGCCCTGATCCTCTACCCGTGGATTCAACGCTCCCTCTGCTCCTCCTCTCCCTGTCCTTCCCACCGCTTCAGTATCCTCCTCCTTATCCTCTCCCTTGGGGTCCTTTCACACCAACACCACCTAGAGAGGCCACGGCGCTCTCATGTGACGTCACGCAGTGGAGGCATCGTTCGCATAGCTGACTGACTGCACGCTACGGCATAGTGAGACGTGCCGCAGCAGCCACCCAGTCAGCTACGTGAACGATGCCTACACTACGTGACGTCACATGAGAGCGCCATGGCCTTCTCTCTAGGTGGTGTTGTACACTCCCTCCCTCCCTCCTCCATCCTACTCGACCCGCGCTTCCGCCCACCCCTACCTCACTTTCCCTGTGGGGTCCTCCCATATGACAGAGTTTTTCACTGCTTCGTCCAGTGTTGTGAATATCGTCATCAGTGTGTTTTAATAGTGCAACCACCGTTACAAACAACCATTGCATTCACCAGTTTTTAAATGTCTTAACCGTGTACAGTGCTCAGCCTCAACGTGTTTTTAGCGTTGCCATGGCATAGACTTTTATTTATCAAACTACATTTGTTTTAACTGTTTTTGCAATATTTTTTATGCTCAAATATGTCTAAATTTTAATGTTCTCCCATTTAAACTTCTGTTTTACTGTTTTACATGTCTTCATACCCATTGTGTAAAACCACACAACTGAAGAGCAACGTAGGAGGCTGCTGCCAGCCTACCTGTACAATTTATTCATGTGTGTTGAAATAAAAATAAAGAAGAAAAATCCATTTGAATGGCCGGCGTGAGGACTCATCCCCTCCACCATCTCACACACACCTACCGTTCCATCATGCGCCCTGTCCTATGCAGTTTCCATCCCGTGTGGATTTCCGCCCCTCGCACCTACCACAAATCTCTTCAAATCCTTGAACGCCACGCCCTCCGCCCGCCACGCCCCTCCCCTCGCGGATTCTCTTTGACCTAATTCCTTTCTCTCACATTCTGCAATTAGTTGAACATATCCGCATCCTGTACATCACCCGTAAAACAGAGTCCCAGAACCATCTGGTCTACCCCATCCTAACCAGTCCTGGGCCTCTGCCACGCCTACACCACTGTATCCCTCCCTACACCTCCACACTTTCCAAATCCTCTCCCCCAGTCACTTTCGCCATCTCCCCCTTCTAGATGATGCCCTCCGTCCGATATCTACCCCTCCTACCAACCCTAATCTTTCTCACTCCCCTACCCATAGAACAAACACGCACTCTCCCCCAACCTCTCCCTTTGCCATCCCCTGCGCTTCCTCCCCCTTACCTCCCCCCTCCTGCGAAGACCGCAGTGCAACGATTTTAACGTGTGCATCTTCAACAATATTAGGCAGTACGTCTATACAGTGTTTTTTCTCTCGTTGTCCCCACCGCAATAAGTACAAGTGTCGCCAGTGTGTCTTATCCAGTGTCTGCGTTTCATTCTCCGTTACGTGTTTGTGTCCATCAATGTGATTTTATGCCATCGTGGCCAACATTTTAAAGACTGAATGTATTTTATCATCTATGCCAATGTTTTAACTCCACAATCTTACCATGTCTATTTCAAAATCGCCTTTTTAATCTTCATTGTATTTTAACATAGCATCTTAACCATCACAAAAATTCTGTAGGCTGAAAAACGGCGTAGGGAAAAAAATTACATGTGAATCTGCTTACTGTATTCGTCTCTTGGTCTCCCTTTGCGATTGTTACCCGTTGTTGTCGTCTTCAGTCCGCAGACTGGTTTGATGCAGCTCTCCACGCTACCGTGTCCTGTGCAAGCCTCTTCAGCTGAGAATACGTTCGGCAACCTACATCCTTTTGAATCTGCTTACTGTATTCGTCCCTCGGTCTCCCTCTACGATTTTTACCTCACACACTTCCTTCTAAGTTGACGATTTCTTGATGTCTCAGACTGTGTCCCACCAAGCTATCCCTTCTCTTGGCCAGGATATGCCAGGAACTCCTTTTCTCCCCAATTCGGTTACGCAGCTCCTCATTAGTTACGTGAGCTAACCATCTAATTTTCATCATTCTTCTGTAGAATCACATTTCAAAAGCTTCTTTCACCTTTTTGTCTGAACGCCTTATCGTCCACGTTTCACTCCCATTCAATTCTACACTCCAGGCAAATGATTTCAGATTTGACTTCCGAGCATTTAAATTAATATTGGATGTTAACAAGTTTCGCTCTTTTTCTAAAAAGCTTTCTTCCCATAGCCATTCTGCATTTTATATCTTCTCTACTTCGGCCATCAGAAGTTATTTTGCTACTCAAATAACAAAACTCATCTACTACTTTTATTGTCCCATCACCTAATCTAATTCCTTCAGCATCACCTGATTTTCTGGCATTACATTCCATTATCTGCCTTTCAAGACACTGTTCATTCCATTCAGTTGCTCTCTGACAAAATTACTATGTCATCGGCAAACCGCCAAGTTTTTATTCCTTCTCCATGAACTTTAATTCCCTCTCCAAATTTCTCCTAGCATTCCTGCTTGCTCAGTGTACAGATTGGACAAAATTGGGCTACAATCCTGTCTTCCTCTCTTCCCAACCTCTGTTTCCCTTTCTTGCCCTTCGACTCTAATAACTGCTGTGTGGTTTTTTTATAGGTCGAATATAACTCTTCACTCCGTATATTTTACCCCCGCTTCCTTCAGGTCGACATTGTCAAAAGCTTTCTCCAAATCCGCAAATGCTAAAAACGTAGCTTTGCCTTTCCTTAGGCTCTCTTCTAACATAATTCCTACATTTCTCCTAAATCCAAACTGATCTTCCCCGAGGTCGGATTCCACAGGTTTTTCCATTCGTCTGTAAATAATTCGTGTTAGTATTTCGTGTTAGTATTTTGTAACCATGACTTACTAAACTGATAGTTCTGTAATTTTCACATTTGTCTGCACTTGCTTTCAAATGTTCAAATGTTTGTAAATCTATCGGACCAAACTGTGTGGTCATTTGAACTCGTGTGTAGGATTTATGAGACAGGCGAAATACCCTCAGACTTTAAGAAAAATGTAATAATCCCCATTCCAAAGAAATCAGGCGCAGACAGGTGTGAAAATTACAGAACCATCAGTTTGATAAGTCACGGGTGCAAAATTTTAACACGAATTATCTACAGGAGAATGGAAAAGCTGGTAGAAGCTGACCTAGGGGAAGATCAGTTTGGATTCAGGAGGAACGTAGGAACCCGGGAGGCAATATCACTTTACGTCTTATTTTAGAAGATAGATTAAGGAAAGGTAAACCTACGTTTTTAGCTTTTGTAGATTTGGAGAAAGCGTTTGACAAAGTTGACTGGAATACACTCTTTCAAATTCTGATGTCAGCAGGGGTAAAATACAGGGAAAGGAGAGTTATCTACAACTTGTACAAAAGCCAGACCGCAGTTATTAGACTCAAAGGGCATGAAAGGGAAGCGTCAGTTGGGAAGGGAGTAAGACAGGGTTGTAGCCTTTCTCCGATGTTATTCAATTTGTACATCGAGCAGGCGGTGAAGGAAAGCAAGGAAAATTTTTGGAATAGGGATTAAAGTACAGGGGGAAGAAATAAAAACATTGCGTTTTGCTGATGACATTGTAATTCTGTCAGAGACAGCAAAGGACCTGGAAGAGCAGTTGAATGGAATGGACAGTGTGTTGAAGAGAGCGTATAAAATGAACATTAACAAGAGCAAAACAAAAATAATGGAATGCGGTCTTAGAAAATCAGGTGATGCTGAAGGAATTAGATTAGGTAACGAAACAATGAAGGTGGTAGATGAGTTTTGTTACTTGGGTAGTAAAATAACATGTGATGGTCGCAGTACAGAGGATATAAAATGCAGAATGGCAATGGGAAGAAAAGCATTTTTGAAAAAGAGAAATTTGCTAACATCGAATATTAATTTAAGTGTAAGGAAGTCTTTTCTGAAGGCATTTGTGTGGAGTGTTGCCTTGTACGGGAATGAAACATGGACGATAAGTAGTACGGACAGGAAGAGAATAGAGGCTTTTGAAATGTGGTGCTACAGAAGAATGCTGAAGATTAGGTGGGTAGATCGCATAACCAATGAAGAAGTACTGAACAGAATTGGTGAGAAAAGGAATTTTTGGCATACCCTGGCTAAAAGAAGGGATCGCTTGGTAGGACACATTCTTAGACATAGGGGAATCGTAAATTTAGCATTGGAGGGAAGTGTGTGGGATAAAAATCGCAGAGGGAGACCAAGAGACGCGTACAATAAGCAGATTCAAGTGGATGTGGGTTGCCGTTCTTATGAGGAGATGAAAAGGCTTGCACAGGATAGAGTAGGGTGGAGAGCTGCATCAAACCAGTCTCCGGACTGAAGACCAGAACAACAACAACATTTCGTGAGGAGACTCTGACTTTGTTCGGTGTCCAATAACAAACTATATACGTATGATGATGCTAGTGTTAGGATCGATATGCACTTAAAACTCACAAAATATACGCAAAAATTCCTTGAAATATGCAGTTAAAATATGCACTTAAGGCCAGAATACGCCTTTTAAATATGCAGCTAAAAATCTTTAATTATGCATTTCTCTGAGATAAATTCTTTAAAATATACATCTTAATTGGGAAAATTAATGAATAACTATCAAATATTTTCAGTAATGGCTATAATTCAATGAATAAAATAAAGTATAACATAGGTACTTACACGGTAAGATTTCTAAACACTAAAAATTACATTTTGTTTAAACTACCAACATTTTTGCCACATTCTCTACATGAACATTTTTCCTGTGTGTCAGATAATAACATTTTCAATGTTGAAATTGATAGTTGAACACATGACACCACAGGTAAAAATTTAAGAGCAGCGATATCAGACGACGTGAAATCATCTAGATTCTCGGAGCGTTTCTCTCCTTCCAGCATCTGAGCGATCTTAGGAATCGTAGGATCACCAGGATTTTCATGAAGAACTGAATCAATGTTCTTCCACGTCTCCCACCGATTGAACCTGGCCAACTCTTGCTCTGTGCCCTAAGTCCTTCGACGAGAGCCACTGCATTCATAACTTCCATGTTACGAGTCTCAGATTTCTTAGTTAGATCTGGAAGGCCACGCAAGCGCGCTCGGATGAAAGATAGGCTGAGTAACACGCTGGAATTCTTCAAGGCGTCCTTGGGTATTGATATAGTTAAATTTTCGCTATCTTCAAAGCCCTTTAGGACCTGGAACAAGAAAATAGTAATCTGTGATTTTTCAGGCGTTCCCAGCGGATATGTTTCTGATACTCTTCCCGGGTTTGGCGCCGGATAATATTGTGCATATCCCACAATATTTCGTCGAAACAACTGTCCGACATCTTCAGGTGATGGTACTTCCTGCTGGTCACTTAGGCAAGACGCGACTGACGGTAATTGTATGGCGTCGTCCGAATTTATAAGGTGGAACGGAGGAAACACGTATGCGCGAGTATCCGCTCTGAGTTTGTTAGCAGCGGTAGTGTAGCCAACTCTTACTTTCAAAAAATGGCTAGATGGCATCTTAAAAAAGACATTTTTGTAGCAAAAAAGGCTAGAATTAATAGACATGTCTAAAATTACTAATATTTTGTTTGCAGAGGTTAAAAGCCCACTAAAGACTTTATAGCCATCACAAGATAACCATTCTGTACTATTGTAAAATGATAAGTTACGTCCGACAGTCAAGATTCGTGTTGTGGTGTAGATCTACACTTTTTTAAGTTGCATAATTTATTAACCCTAGATCTTCTCTTACGCTATTAGAGATGCTATAAGGAACCATTGTTACACTACCATAAAATAACGGAATAAAAACTTAATGAAAACACTCAATAAAAATTATGCGTGGGGGTGGGTGGGTGTTCGACATCTCCTACTGGACTGAATTAAACCAAACTTTGTACATAAGTTCTCTACTGTCAGGCAACAGCCACTGGCAAGAACCACCTATGACACATAGTTCCGGGGCTATAACATTATATACAATGAGATACGTGAAAAGGCAAACCTACATTTCTAGCTTTTGTAGATTTGGAGAAAGCTTTTGACAATGTTGTTGGGATTCACTCTCTCAAATTCTGAAATCAGTAGGAGTAAAATATAGGGAACGGAAGGTTATTTACAACTTGTACAAAAACCAGACAGCAGTTATCAGATAAAACTTCCGGGCTGATAGGCCGTGGTCCAGATATAAAACTTCCTCCCGACGTTTCGTCTCCAACTGCGGGAGACATTGTTTGATAAGCAGTTATCAGAGTTGAAGGGGATGGGGAGGTTGGGAAGGGTGTACGCCAGGGTTGCAGCCTTTCTCCAATGTTGTTCAATTTGTACATTGAGCAAGCTACGAAGGAAAGCAAGGAGAAAATTGGAGAAGGAATTAAAGTTCAGGGTGAAGAAATAAAAAACCTTGCGTTATCCTGATGATACTGTAATCCTGCGAAAGACAACAAAGGACTTGGAGGAGCAATTGAACGAAATGGACATTGTGTTGAAAGGAGCATATAAGGTGACCTTAACAAGAGCAAAACAAGGGTAATGGAATGCATTCTTAGAAAATCAGTCGATGCTGAAGGAATTGGATTAGGGATTCAATGACAGTGGTAGATGAGTTTTGTTACTTGGGTAGTAAAAACATATGATGGTCGCAGTGCAGAGGATATAAAATTCAGAATGGCAATAGGAAGAAAAGCGTTTTTGAAAAAGAGAAATTTGTTAACATCGAATATTAATTTAGGCGTAAGGAAGTTCGTTTTGAAGGTATTTGTGTAGTGTTGCCTTGTATGGGAGTGAAACATGGATGATAAACGGCGCGGACAGGAAGAGGATAGAGGCTTTTGAAACGTGGTGCTACAGAAAAATGCTGAAGGTTGTCTGGGTAGATCACATAACTAATGAGGAGGTACTGAATATAATTGGGGAGAAAAGTAATTTCTGGCATATTTTGACCAAATGATAGTTTCTATTGATAGGACACATTCTTAGACATCAAGGAATTGTGAATTTAGTGTTGAAGGGAAGTGTGTGGGGTAAAAATCGCAGAGGGAGACCAAGAGTTGAGTACATTAAGCAGACAAATGGATTTAAGGTGCCGTTCTTATGAGACGAAGAGGCTTGCTCAGGAGAGAGTAGGGTGGAGAGCTGCATCAAACCAGTCTCCGGACTGAAGAGACAAAAACAATATTAGTGTTGCGAAAAAAAAATGGCAGGAGCGCGTACTGTGTGTTTATTTTGTGAGTACTATCGTTTCTTGTAGTGGTAATCGAACAGGGAGTGTTTAGCTATCTGTTCCTTTTTAGGATTCCGTACCACAAGTCGTAAAAATGGAACTCATAGAGAATCACTTTTTTTTTTTTTTTTTTTTTTTTTTTTTTTTTTTTTTTTTTAGCTTTTTAGTGAATCACTCCTTTTTTTTTTTAATTTTTTTTGTTTAGCTTTTAAGTGAATGCAGACAAAAGGTACAGCATTCATCTCACATACTTCAATACTGCCAAACTCATTCATTTAAACCTATAGGGTACTTACCGTGGACCTGGTATCGTGATATCTGACAAAAAGCTGTTTTCAAAGTACCAGTAAACGAAAAAAATCGGAAAACTGTTTACTTGTATTTAGACTATATGAGCCGCGGTGGAGTAGCCGAGCGCTCTAAAGCGTCTCGCTGCGGAGCGCGCGGTTGCTCGCCGTGGAGGTTCGAGTCCTCCCGGGAGGATGGGTGTGTGTGTTTGTATTTAGGTTAGTTTACCTAGGTTTAAATAGTTTGTAAGCTACGGACTGATGACCACGAAGTTTGGTCCGATAGATTTAGAAACATTTGAACATTTTTTAGGCTATATGGCATTTTTGTCATTAAAATTTACCTTGCATTGGTTATCGACCAAAAGACTCAGAAAATGCCGTCGCAAATTTCAACTGTTTTTAATAGGTAGAGAGATGAACGAGTGATATTTGTGTAATCGAATATTCGGCTCCTAGTTTCGGCCGAACCCAAAACTCACGTAGTTAAGATAAATTTTTTGGTAAATTTATTGTTCACCAGTGGCACGTAGGAGTCGCGAGTTTTCAAAATATTTTTGGTACTTTCACTGGCATTTAATTTCCTTTTGAAGTATAAGTCAAATTTCCGTACTAAGATAACGTTCACCAAGGCCACAAGCATCTTCCGTGCGCCAACGTGAGGTCGCTGCCCTGTCCCTAATTCCTGCCGCCAGCAGTACGTTTCAACACCGCGCGCCCGGTGCCATCGACCCTAGTTTGGCAATCCTCTGTACCAGCACTTGCAGCAACTACCGGCCTCAAAACTGCTGAACAACACGCTAGTACCGAGTCCCCACCAAAGAGCGCCAGCCAAACAGAGCACAGGACGTGAAACTACCAAAAGATTTCCGCCAATCAGGGACTAGAGTGTGTAACGTCCTAGATTCGATGTCCGCTAGCTGCAAGACGGGCACTGAGTGCATGATTCATTCCGCGTTCAACTGTCGACCGAGTAGCACGATCCCTCCGCTCTGCAGCCCGCTGGGCTAGCACCCGCAGTCTCCTAGCACAATGCTAAACTCCTATCTAGCACTGGTGTCACTATTTAAACCTTAAGAACCAGCTCACGTACCCCTTAATCGGAAATATACCTTCTCCTGGAGACGAAACCTGCTGCGTGTATTCATGATTTCTCCAATCACTCCCCAATCACTCAGTATATAAATTATACCCCGCCTCCACCTCTCGAACCCATCCTGCACATTATGTTATGCCGCAAATCACTAGGTTTTTTTTTTTTTTTTTTTTTTTTTTTTTTTTTTTTTTTTTTGCAAGTTCCTCTCCCTGTACTAAGCCTTCTAGAGTGAGTGTAGGTCTAACCAGGAGTCCGTAGGAGATGGCATAGGTGACGTACAGTTTTACTGTTCTAGACTTTCCATCCGGCAGTTGCTACTTATCATGTGTAAATCCTATTTAATTCTACATTATTGGTGATAACTTATTGTGATATGTCACATAAATCCATCTACTTTCGGATGGATATGCGCAAGTCCTTGTAATAGCAATCAGTTCTTTTTAAAGCAATTACATTTACAGTAAGCACCTTTCGTACCGGTGATCGGCAATGCAAAATGTGCCGAGACCCTGTTATCGGCACTCAATCGTACTATTTATCGGCAATAACACGAATTTTTATTTATAGACTAGTTGAAAACACGGCGTTGCCCGGTATTTATTTATTTATTAAAAAATGATAAATGTTTGTTAAGCTTATGGGACTTAACTACGGGATTATCAGTCCCTAAACGTACAAACTACTTATCAACTAGCTTATCCTAAGGACGGCACAAATATCCATGCCCGAGGGGGGATTCGAACCCCCGACCGTAGTGGCCGTGCAGACCGTGACTGGAGCGCCTCAGTCCCCTCGGCCACCGCGGCCGGCGTATTTATTTATTCCTGCCACATATCAGGTATATATTCATTTGTATAAGGGCTGTATGTTTGTAAAATCTCTTGGTAATACAATTCGTAGTAAAGAAGTAATAAATTAAAACTTGGTGCGTGATGGGGCGGTTTTTCATGAACGTTACTGTTTATGTGCTCATGTCCTATGAACTATGTGTCGTACTGTGTTACAATTTAGAAGGTACATTCAACTATATGTGTGTATACTGTCTGTAAAATTTCCTGCGGCTACAATTTGTAGTGTACAAATAATAAATTGTAGCGTCGTACCGAATGCCGTAGTTTTAGTCCATGAATAGCGGAACGTTACTGTTTATGTGCTCATATTTCTTGAACGTCATACCAAATGCAGTAGTTTCACACCATAAACAGCGGAAAAGTAGTAAGCGAGAAACTTTTATCCTTTCATCCGTTTGCGATGGTTGTTAAAGAGAAAAAGTTCAATAGAGGTTTGAAATTATGTTTAAAGTTTTTTGCAAGTCGCTAAGTACTCTAATTCTCATACAGCGTGTTTATAAAGTCTCGTTGCGATTCCTATTGTTTATGATGTCATATCTTCTGAACCATGTGTCTTATTGTGATTCTTAACCCTGTCTCAATTGTTAGCAAACGGCAAGGAATTTGTGTACCAAATTTGGTTGAAATCGGTTCAGTGGTTTAGGATTAAATGAGCAGCATCGTCGCTAAATGCAGCAGTTTTTCGCGCATCTCATTGTTTATGACGTCATATCCCGTGAACTGTGTATCGTACGTGATTCTTACACTTACGGCGACCGTACTCATGGACTGAAGCTTACGTGTACAAAATTTCATAAAGATTTGAACAAAACTGTAGATTTGTAACCAACAGGTATACACAAACATACGGATAAGCTGCTTTATATATTAGAGATGACGCATCTGTTTAGTGATAAAATGCGTATTTTAAGTGTACAATTAAACTGCCGTTTACTTCGACAGTGTCGATTACTGGTACACCTACCCTAGGTCTTATTAGTGAAGCTATGCCCTTTCCCTCACAGTTCTCGTAGCGTTTTGCACTTAGAAGGAAAGTGTAAAGCAGAGTACTTGAAAATATATTGAGTTGCTGTGAGTAGATACTCTACTCAAAATAAACCCCGGAACCCAAATTACGATACGTTTATTGCTGTCGCTGTTTTAATACAGAAATAACACACTACACCCTAACATTGATATGTAAGCTAAATTCTGGGGCAGTGGCGGACTAAGGCTGCCGTGGCCTGGTCCACTTGGAAATACATGTATTACCATGAAAAAGTAGCTTTTGCGTTTTTGAGGCCCTCCAAGGACGAGAGGTGCGGACCAGTCTACAGAAAATAGCTTTCGAGATTCGGAGGCCACAGAACGAGAGGCATAGGTAGCTAAAAAAAAAAGTATATTAAGTTAAGAACTTAAATATCATTCAGCCAAAGCTATTCGACGCATCTCTCAAAAATTCTCGAGAAAATCGAATTTGGAATTTTGTAAAAACAGCGAAATACCAGCAATTGAAGCAGTTGTAGAGTTGCACGTCATCAAGTGCGGGGAGTAACTTCATGAAGGGTGTAAACAAATTTGCCTCGCCGGCCGCGGTGGCCGAGGAGACTGAGGCGCTCCAGTCACGGTCTGCACGGCCACTACGGTCGGGGGTTCGAATCCCCCCTCGGGCATGGATATTTGTGCCGTCCGTAGTATTAGCTAGTTCATAAGTAGTTTGTAAGTTTAGGGACTGATGACCCCGTAGTTAAGTCCCATATGCTTAACGAACATTTGAAATTTGCCTCTTTCAAATACAGTTATACAAAACATTTTGGGATCTCTAATCCCACTTGTTATGTCAGTTTTTATTTATGTATATGTAGACGAACTGAACACATAATCTTCACCTCAAACGATGGTTGAGTAGGTTACCTCGCTGCAGAGCGCGCGGTTGCTCGCCATCGGAGGTTCGTGCCCTCCTTGGAGCATGGGTGTGTGTGTTTGTCCTTAGGTTAGTTTACCTTAGTTTAAGTAGTTTGTAAACTACGGACTGATGACCACGCAGTTTGGTCCGATAGATTTCCAAACATTTGAACATTTGAATTTTGAGTAGATTAGCTGCTTGGAAAGCCTTTAGTATCTATGGAGATGACTTTCCAAAAAGAGCGTCATAGCTCTCCACAAAGTGAACAATCAAAGACAAACGTCGAAAAATAACAGTGAAGCCAATACTGTAAAAAAATATAACTTACGTTTTTTTATTTGTACCACAACCTTTTATAAAATATAGAACATCACTAATAAACAAAAATTCGTGCATTTTTCGTAAAAATTAATATTAGATATTAAAATTGTGTAAGTATCCGAACACAACGAATAAAGTTAAAAAGAGAGAAAAAAAAAAACCTTTCGCGGCGGGATTTCAACCACGGATCCCAGGGTTGAAAGGCAACGACGCTACCGCATAAGCTACACGGACAGATAATACAATTGTTTTAATTACTTGTACTTCAATGTAGTTACAAAATTCCAAAATCGATTTTCTCTATAATTTTTCAAAATTGCGTCGAATGGCTTTGGCTAATTGTTATTTAAGTTCTGAACTTCATGTACCATAAATATAAAAAAATTCTAAAATCTGACACCCATGTGGTCTCCTTGTCAGATTATGTCCTATCGCCGACAGCCAAGACCTCGAATATATTTCGTAAAATTTCGTTGGGTTTTCTGATCTCTTCGTTAATATTATTATTCTTCATTTGTATCTGTGGAGAGGCCAGACAAACGTGTGGTTCCTGAAGAGGGGCAGCAGCCTTTTCAGTAGTTACAGGGGCAACAGTCTAGATGATTGACTGAGCTGGGCTTGTAACATCAGCTAATGTGGCCTTGCCATGCAGTTACTGCGAACGGCTGAAAGCAAGGGGAAACTACAGCCGTTACTTTTCCCGAGGACATGCAGCTCTACTGTATGAAAATATGATGACGGCATCCTCTCGGGTAAAATATTCCGGAGGTAAAATAGTCCCCCATTCGGATCTCCGGGCGGGGACTACTCAGGAGGATGTTGTCATCAGGAAAGACAATACTGCCATTCTACGGATCGGAGCGTGGAATGTTAGATCCCTTAATCGGATAGGAAAATTAGAAAATTTCAAAAGGGAAATGGATAGGTTGAAGTTAGATATAGTGGGGATTATGGAAGTTCTGTGGCAGGATGAACAGGATTTCTGGTCAGGTGAGTACAGGATAATAAATACAAAATCAGTTGGGGGTATCACAGGAGTAGGACTGATAATGAATAAAAAATAGGATTGCGGGTAAACTACTATGAGCAGCACAGTGATCGCATTATCAGTGTCAAGATAGATACGAAGCCAACACCGACAACAGTAGTACAGGTTTATATGCCAACTAGCTCTGCCGATGATGAGGAGATCGAAGAAATACATGAGGAGCTAAAGGAAATTATTCAGAAAGTTAAGGGAGAGGAAAACTTAATTGTAATGGGAGACTGGAATTCGGTAGTAGGAAAAGGAAGAGAAGGAAAAATAGTAGGTGAATATGGACTGGACAGGAGGAATGAAAGAGGAAGCCGCCTGGTAGAATTTTGCACGGAACATGATTTAATCATAACAAACACGTGGTTTAAGAATCACAAAAGAAGGTTGTATACGTGGAAGAGACCAGGAGACACCGGAAGGTATCAGATAGATTTTATAATGGTAAGACATAGGTACCGGAACCAGGTTATAAACTGTAAAACATACCCAGGGGCAGATATAGACTCTGACCATAACTTGTTAGTCATGAACTGTAGGCTGAAACTGAAAAAACTGCAGAAAGGTAGGAAAATAAGGAGATGGGACTTAGATAAATTGAAGAAACGTGTAGTTCTGGAGAAATTCAGAGAGGGATTTAGGCATCAATTGACAGAAACAGGGGGAAATAAAACAGTAGAAGAGGAATGGGTAGCATTGAGAGATGAAATAGTGAAGGCAGCAGAGGACAAAATAGGTAGAAAGGAAAGACCTACAAAAAATCCTTGGATATCACAGGAAATACTAAATTTAATTGATGAAAGGAGAAAATATAAAAATGCAGTAAATGAAACAGGCAAAATGGAGTACAGACGACTAAAAAATGCGATTGACAGGAAGTGCAAAATGGCTAAGCAGGAGTGGCTAGAAGACAAATGCAAATCTGTATAAGAATGAATAAGAAGGCGAAAAGTAGATACCGCCTACAGGAAAATAAAAGAGACATTTGGGGACAAGAAAAGCAACTCTACGAATATCAAGAACTCAGATTGGAAACCAGTTCTCAGCAAAGAAGGGAAAGCTGAAAGGTGGAAAGAGTACATAGAGCAGCTCTACAAAGGAAATGAACTTAGAGACGATGATGTAGGAAGGGAAGAGGAAGTAGATCAAGATGAAATAGGAGATACTATACTGAGAGATGAATTTGACAGAGCCTTGAAAGACCTAGGTCGGAACAAGGCCCCAGGAGTAGATGACATACCCTCAGCGCTACTAAAGTCTCTGGGAGAGCCAGCCATGACAAAACTATTTGAACTGGTGTGTAGCATGTATGAGACAGGCGAAATACCCTCAGACTGTAAGAAAAATGTAATAATCCCCATTCCAAAGAAATCAGGCGCAGACAGGTGTGAAAATTACAGAACCATCAGTTTGATAAGTCATGGCTGCAAAATTGTAACACTAATTATCTACAGGAGAATGGAAAAGCTGGTAGAAGCTGACCTCGGGGAAGATCAGTTTGGATTCAGGAGGAACGTAGGAACGCGGGAGGCAATACTCACTTTACGTGTTATCTTAGAAGATAGATTAAGGAAAGGCAAACCTACATTTTTAGCTTTTGTAGATTTAGAAAAAGCTTTTGGCAATGTTGACTGGAATACACTCTTTCAAATTCTGAAATCAGCAGGAGTAAAATACAGGGAAAGGAGAGTTATTTACAACTAGTACAAAGGCCAGACCGCAGTTATTAGACTCGAAGGGCATGAAAGGGAAGCATCAGTTGGGAAGGGAGTAAGACAGGGTTGTAGCCTTTCTCCGATGCTATTCAATTTATACATCGAGCAGGCGGTGAAGGAAAGCAAAGAAAAATTTGGAATAGGGATTAAAGTTCAGGGGGAAGAAATAAAAACATTGCGTTTTGCTGATGACATTGTAATTCTGTCCGAGACAGCAAAGGACTTGGAAGAGCAGTTGAGTCGACTGGACAGTGTGTTGAAGAGAGCGTATAAAATGAACATTAACAAGACCAAAACAAAAATAATGGAATGCGGTCTTAGAAAATCAGGTGATGCTGAAGGAATTAGATTAGGTAACGAAACAATGAAGGTGATAGATGAGTTTTGTTACATGGGTAGTAAAATAACATGCGATGGTCGCAGTACAGAGGATATAAAATGCAGAATGGCAATGGGAAGAAAAGCATTTTTGAAAAAGAGAAATTTGCTAACATCGAATATTAATTTAAGTGTAAGGAAGTCTTTTCTGAAGACATTTGTGTGGAGTGTTGCCTTGTACGGGAGCGAAACATGGACGATAAGAAGCGCGGACAGGAAGAGGAGAGAGGCTTTTGAAATGTGGTGCTACAGAAGAATGCTGAAGATTAGGTGGGTAGATCGCATAACTAATGAAGAGGTACTTAACAGAATTGGCGAGAAAAGGATTTTTTGGCACACCCTGACTAAAAGAAGGGATCGGTCGGTAGGACACATTCTTAGACATCGAGGAATCGTAAATTTAGCATTGGAGGGAAGTGTGTGGGGTAAAAATCGCAGAGGGAGGCCAAGAGACGCGTATAGTAAGCAGATTCAAGTGGATGTGGGTTGTCGTTCTTATGAGGAGATGAAAAGGCTTGCTCAGGATAGAGTAGGGTGGAGAACTACATCAAACCAGTATCCGGACTGAAGACCATAACAACAACATTTGTTTATTGCATAATTAGATTTAAGCGAAGTAAAGTTTTAGCTGTACAGTGCTGATGACTAATAGACTTTGGCCGGCCTCAGTGGCCGAGCGGTCTGCGGCGCACCAGTCACTGTCTGCAAGGCCGCTGCGGTGGGGGGTTCGAATCCCCCTGGGGCATGGATATTTGTGACGTCTTTAGTATAAGCTAGTTCATAAGTAGTTTATAAGTTTAGGGACTGATGACCCCGTAGTTGTCCCATAAGCTCTACAAACATTTGAACACTTTTTTAAATAGACTTCGTTCTTGTCAGTAAATCAACTTCAGTCAGTATAAAGTATTTCGATAAATAACGTCACAGTTCCGACTAGAAGTATAATTGTTGTCGGTGTAAATTTCGCAAACTCAACGGAAATGCTGTGAAACACATGATCAATGTTTCCTAAACCCTTATTGGTTGATTTTTGCCGAAGCCGAATATTCGGTCGGTCCTTACTATTCTGTAATACTCCACTACAATCGAAGTAATCAAGTATGTAGTGAAATGAGAAAATGGTCGTAATGCCATCTATATTACTGTTGCTTTAAAGGAACTAATACACCAATCGAATGAATTAGTGTGAAAAAAAAGGCAAGAAAGAACACGACCACTATAACTCTTTCGTGGAATAGAAGACAGGACGCATAGTAATAAATAATTTTTTGGAGAGTAGCGAGGAAGACAGTTATCAAGAGCCTAGGATCGCAACAGCGGTAAACCTGGATTATATTTCGGCCATGAGCTACACGGTAAGAGAGAAAATTAACTAAGTGTGGTACATTCAAGTGAACAAACAACCCACGTTGATTGAATATTTTTATGGAATTTCCCGATTAAATATTGAGGGAATTCTTGCAAAAATTCAAATGTTTATAAATCTATTGGAACAAACTGCATGGTCATCAGTCCGTAGCTTACAAACAACTTAAACTAAGGTAAACTATCTTAAGGACCAGTGGCGTAACTAGGACTTGGCTTTGGGGGGGGGGGGATAGATCTGCTTGCCGAGCAAAATTTTAGTCAGTTTTCAGACAGACTACCATCTACCACCCGCGTTGAAGAAACTAATTCACTCCCATCCAATGAAAGCTTATGGTAAAACACTCCAAGTTTCCAATCCTTATCTTTACCAGATTGCTGTTATACGATTTCTTTCTTTCTACTTTTTTTTTTTTTTTTGGGGGGGGGGTTATCCCCCCATCCCCATAGTTACGCCACTGCTAAGGACAACACACACACACACCCATGCCCCAGGGAGGAATTCTTGCAACTTAATAGGTGCTAGTTCTGAGAGATTCTCTCATTTAGAGGATGAAGAAAACCACTTAACATACGGGAGCCCATATCTAATAAAGGTAGCAATATGTTCTACGTACTGCTGTAATGGAGTTCCCAGGCGTCGCCGAACTATCATCTGAGGGACAGGTGCGGACGCGGCGAGGCGTGGGAAAACATTACGGCCCGTCGGTGGCAGTGACTAGCACCAGCCTGACCTGTCCGGTCCCCAGATGACAGCTGCCACACTCTGCTACAGTAGGTCTTGCCGTGCCTCACTGGGCTGCAGAGAGTGTTGTAGTGTAATTGCTTGCCTGACTATTTAGGTTTGAAATATTGGCCGTACAGAAGTTGTTGAACTATTTTAAAATAATAATCAGTGACTAAGCCTTCAAATTGGACGAACTATTAATTTAAAAAATGAAATGAAGTGAAATGGCCAGACAGTTAATAGTTTAAAACATCTTGCAGAGCAAGCAACCTAAGAATTCGACGAATAGTTACCTTAAACAGCGGTGTAGTTACTCTCGTTGATAAGCTGTAGTGAGATTGGTTGTAATCCGCGTAACTATCTGCCGACATTGGATGGAGGTTCGGAATATTAATATTCAATCCACGTGTAGAATAATTTTGAATGAAGGTAATTGAATGAATGAAAATTAATAATTGACACAGATTAATGGCTAATCAGACTTCGAACTGTTCACTACATAAAAGTGATTGCAGGTTCTAAGCCAATAAATATTGCAAAATGTTTAATTACAGTCAAAGATACTATGGCAAGCTACACGAGATACGTAAGTTTAACATGATTAATTACCGATCCATCCAAAGTCTTAATAGTTAGTTATACCTGAAAACAACATGATCACTAAATGGAGCGACTGGAAAAATAAATAACTGAACAACTGATTGAAGTTAACTTTAAATAAGGGGACTTATTAATTTGAACAGAAAGCATGTAATTCGTACCTGAGTATCCACTTTATATCTGAAGATTTTGTACAATCAGTTAAGAACAATAATCAATAGTTAATAATATTCGTTTCAGCATATTGTAGTGGCAGATCTTATCAGTACAATTCAGACAACAGAACAATCAGAACAGAGCAGACAATAGAACAGAGAGCGAATACGATGGGATTATTACTTTTATAGTAAAAGTCAGAGATTTTAATTAGTTACACTGATATTATAATTAGAGATTCTTTGTATATCTTTTACGTAGCCTATCGATTCCAAGGACGAAAAAATGAATTGAATATTTATCATAATATCATTTTATCTGATTTAATAATTCAGATGACTTTAAAATATGTTATTTATGGGGCTCTTGCTATATGATAATATTAAAGTCTCGTACGTAATTTATTTTCAATAACAGCCTGACTTTTATATTCTGTTATCTTCCATCTGAGAATCCCGGAGGCACCAAAACGAGACTTGCAGGCACCCAAGGATTCCCCTCCCCCTTATCAGGGCTGCCAGTGTCAGCACATGACTATTGCTCATGCTTAAATTAAAGGTATGCGTTTCATTATTTCTTGTTTCTCAGTGCCTGTCCGTGGCCTTTCTACTCATCGTTGTGACTAATAATCAAGCATTACATTCATCCGTTAGCTGATGTTTCCGACAAGACAAGCTGTTCCAGCTTTAGCTGAGCTGTGCGCCCCTCCCTGCTCCGCTTGCTGTGTTCAGATGTTTGTAAAGCTTATGGTACTTAAATGCGGGATCATCAGTCCCTAAACTTATAAACTATCTTATACTAAAGACGGCACAACCATCCATGCCCGAGGGGGATACGAACCTGTCAGGGCTTCAGAAAAGAAATGTAACTTAAGAACTCATTTAAATTTTAGCAATAAGGAAAAGTTTTGTAGTTAAGTCAGAATCTAGCTGAATGGAGGCTCCTGTCGGCAGATAAGCCTTGCAGTGGCCGTAAGATAAGAAGTAGAATGTGGTGACCGGACGTACGTGTAATGTGTACTCAGATAACAAGAGGGGACTATGCCGCTTAACGAGGGTTGAGAGCAGTTACGAAGCAGCCACCCTTGGACAGTATAAAAAGAATAGAGTATGGTCATGTTATCATGTAGACATCACGTGCTCGCTACGCTCGGATATTCGAATCCCTGCTCGGGCATGGATGTTTGTGTCGCCTTCAGTGTAAGGTAGTTCGTAAGTAGTTTGTAAGTTTAGGGATTGATGATCCCGCAGTTAAGTCCATTAAGCTTAACAAACATTTGAACATTTTGAACATCACGTGCTGCCGCGTGACCAGCCAACACATACGCTACGATCGAAGATTCTGGAACCTTCTAGAACAAGCGGTGCCGAGGGCGAAACCTTCTAGAACAAGCGGTGCCGAGGGCAAAACCTTCTAGAACAAGTGGTGCCGAGGGCAATACCATGTATAAAAAGGCTAGCGACGGCACTGAAGTCAGTCATGTCATAGGAAGAGTCAGAGAAAGAAGTGATAATGTTGAGGCTAGTTCGTACGTATTCGTGAGTAAGCTGACATCTCATCGGCCGGTGTTAGAATCTGCCACTGAGGGAGCTGATGGTTCGGGTGGACACAACTTAGTGTTCTAGAGAAGAAAGTTGGCCTGATGTAGTTTTTGGAGTTGATAGTTAACCATCTAGTTTCAGTATTAGATAGATGAAGATTAACCACTTCTATATTAGACGAACAAGGCACTGTAAGCACTGGTCTCCGGAAGTCATTTATATCAAGTGATGGTAGCCTGCACTGAAGGTTAAGAGAAAGAATAGAATTAAGGGGATAGATCCTGACATCTCACATATAGTGTTTGTTGTCAGTAATAAATGCTATGAAATTTATTTACCACTATTCAACCATTGTCTTCTCCTTTACATCACATCGAGTTCAGGAAGGCATGAACAGATTTCCTTCTTTAGCCCAGGAGACTCTTCTCCCTCTCATCTCCGGCACAAAGGTCAAGGTAGGAACTAGAAGATCCCAGTGTCACTAACGTCTCACTGCATTACGCAGACCCACCCAACTCTATATTGGTGACCGGGATCTGTGCAGGGACGCGAAACCTGACGGGGAACGGCCTTGCGCATCGCAGCATAGCGCCTCAATACGCTCGGCCCCTCCGCCGCGGCGCTTGCTGTGAACTATAGTTGAGTCGCTGTAAATTGATCCGTGACAGTTGTGGTATTTCGGTCATGATGGCTTCATGCGTCTGCCATCACCAATTGTATTATTCAATTTTGTAAATAGCCCTGTGGTAACTCCACACAATAGGTTTCTTCCGAAGCTCATTGCATTTCGTTGTTGAAAACTTTCAACAGCAAAACAAACTGTCAGGGATCGACTTACGCCGTCCAACTATAGGTATGTTACGGAGGTTCGATTCCGAAAGTTCGGAACTTCCAATTTATTTTTATTTTTCGATTCCGATAAATTTTAATCGGACGTTATATCGGAGTTGATTTACAGTGGTAGCGGCGGCGGCGGCCGCGGTCAGCATGTACAACCATTTTCGTGTCCAAGACAGTCTAAATTAAATTTTCAGACTATTGTTTGATCAGTAATGACACCTAGGACCAACGCTGCAATTCCATTATTTGTCAGAAAGCACTGGTTTATGCAAGATTTAAAATTATAACGAGATGTACCATCGACCACTGAATTCAAGTTTTGGAGACCTTCAATTTAACAAATTATTTGCAATTGCTACATATCTGCATCCTCGTTATCTGCATCCTGAATTGGTGAGTTTACTTGTTAACAGTAATAAATCTGCAAATGAGTTTGAAAATATTGACGCACCTGCAGAGAACCGGGAGTCTCCCAGTAATTATAGCAATGTCCAAGCGATTTTATAGAATATGTTATTGAGTAGCGATGATGATGATCATGATAAATGTTCAAATGTTTGTAAATCTATCGGACCAAACTGCGTGGTCATCAGTCCGTAGCTTACAAACTACTTAAACTTAGGTAAACTAACCCAAGGACAACACACACACCCTTGCCCCAGGGAGGACTCGAACCTCCACGGCGAGCAACCGCGCGCTCCGCAGCGAGACGCTTTAGACCACTCGGCTACTCCACCGCGACAATCATGTTAATACTACATCCGACAAACACGCTGTTTTGGACAGTTTTTTTCCTATTGAGAATCATATTCCGATCAGTGACGATCCTTTGTTATGGTGGAAAGTGAATACAAAATTTCAACCTGTGTATTCCATCTGTACTCCATTGTCCGCCAATATTTGTCGTCTCCACCAAGCTCCGCTTCCGAATTCGGTTCCGGTATAACGACTTCCGTTACATCCCTGCTATGAACAACTGATTTGATTTGATTTTTCCAGGGAAGCCAAAACAGTCTCGATCGAACCCGCCACTGCCCGCACCGAAACTAATTTTATTGTGCTGTATCGCTCCCAGTATATCTAGTAAAGCCAACCACTGCCCTTGAACAGTGCAAGGAGTCCCTTTACCAGTTCTTTATTAGACACAATTTCTTCGGGTCTGGTTGTCCCAAATGTTCTGTGCCTTTTACTCTCCAATGCAATGCATTCGAAGATTAGATGCGATGCAGTTTCATCACCGTCATCACAGATCCTACATTTAGGGTCCTCTTCTGTTATTCCCATTGTATGTAGGTGTTTTTTGAAATTCCCATGGCCTGTCAGCAATCCAACCATGAGTCTAATCTCTCTCCAGTTCAGGCCCAGGATTGCAGAGCTTCTTTTAAAACATGGCTTTGGCATCATTACCTTGCCATGTTTTTGTTGATGGACTTTGGTCCAATATTCTACGTGCTGTCTTATGAGCCAGTTACGTAGCTCCAATTTGATCATTGCCTTGGTGATTGTTAGGACAGATTCCGGTCCAATAAATGGAGACTCTGCCCCCATCCTGGCTAATCTGCGGCATGTTCATTGCCACTGATCCCCGAGTGGCCAGGGACCCACAATAGGTTTACTCTATTGCTTTCCCCTAGCTCCACCAGAACCCTGTGACATGCTGCAACAATTTTAGACCTTGTTGCAGGAGCTGCCAGTGATCTCATGGCTGCCTGGCTGTCTGAATAGATGTAGATGCTACGATCTTTGTAGCACCTGCGCATATTCTCCTCCACACATGCCCTAATGGCAGTGATTTCGGCCTGGAATACTGAGGCCAGTTTTCCTAGAGAGATGACGCCCTCCAGTCTTGGCTGCACCCCGTATACCTCGGCCCCAACGCCTTGGTCTGATTTCGACCCGTCAGTGAACCAGACAATATCCCCCGTACGGTGTCGAACTATTGTCTCCCACTGCTCCCTACTTCCAATTGTTATACTGAAAGGCTTGTTGAAGCAGTATGGGGTTATAATATAACCGGCTGGCATTTTCCCAACCTTTCCTATATTTACCTCACTCACTATGAACAATAAACTGGTATAAAAAAAGACACTTGGCACAAGATCGTCAGGCAGCTGCAATAGCGAGATGTCTGCTGTAACTTTACGTGAGCGCCAAACTCCTACTCGTAAAACTGCCGTGACTTAGCGATATGCTACTTCAGGGAAATAGGAAATGAAATGATCGTATGGCTTTTATTGGCCAGGATATTCCCCTCGGGGTCGGCCGTTTACTGCAATTCTTTTGATTGACGCCACTTCGGTCATTTCCTTGTCGATGATGATTAAAGTGGTGATGAGGACAAACTCACAACACCCAGTCCCCTGCCGGAAATATAATCGGAGCCTCTAGCATTGGTGGTGTGCGACGCTGCCGCGGAGCTATGGAGATAGAGAGAGGGAAACTTAATTGGATACTTGTATTGGCCCTCTGGCCTGTATTGTCTTGCGCTGTTGTCAGCTCAAAATTGAGTATTGAAGCTACTAACGGTGAATTCACTCGCCAGAAAGCAAGGGAGAGATGTTTTGCGTCAAGTGTGAAAAGCAGAAGTCCCTAAGTGTTTATAACCTACTACCAGTTTAATTTATTATAAATACAGAGCATGACAGGTGCTGAAAACGTGTTTACTGAATAACACTTGTCATCCTTTCTCGATTTTGAATTTATTCGAAGGATTCCGCTAGCTAATTCATTTTTTATTATTAACGTTGCCACACTTATTAAGGTTCCTATCATACTGTTAGGTTTGCTTTAGTAAGTCTTTTGATATATTGGTAGTACGTCAATAATGAAACTTGTTTTGAACGGTGTATAACCTTTGTTAGTGGGGGGGGGGGGGTGCGACAAGGGGAGGATGCGGGAGAGCCGTGCGCGGAAGGTTTGCACAGGGCCCCGTGCAAGCTATGGTCGGCTCTGACTGTGATTGAAGAAATTACCAGTATTTATTACTTTGAACCAAAGTTTTACAATGAAAAAATTACTTTTTCTAAGACGATCGCTTGTATTGTGACTGACATTGTGGGAATATATGGATGCTCTTTTTCTGATGAAGGATGTGGACAAAATTTAAATTGTGCAAATGTGATTTCCTTATCAACGTGCCTGTCTGCAGTTCAGCAATCTCCTTTGTAGTGAGTTGCTACCTATCCCCATATGATTTTTGGTTAAAACTGATCTTCTCTTTGTTACTTTTTAAAGATTATACATAATTATTACATAGTTTAAGTTATAAATATAAAACTTCAAATAGATGCGAATTCGAAATATTGTAACATTTTGAGCGCTTCGGGGTGTTGAAATAAATTCAACAGCGAAGTTGAAAATTTGTGCTGGACTGGGATTCGAACCAGGAGTTTCCACTACAGAAAAGCGGTCGCCTTAACCAATTGCGCTACACCTCCAACCAAAATTCTGTTTCTAGCCCACTAATTTTTCTCGCTCGCAGCCTATACTGCATTCCCGCAAGGGATCGAGCTTTTGAATGCGTCCGCATTGAAATTATCAATAGACTGTTGGTGGCATATTTTACAATTATTGATACGGTGTCAATTTCGATGCGGGCGCATTTAAACGCTTTATCCCTTACGGAAATCCAGTATAGGCTGCGAGCAAGAGGAATCAATGGGCAGTGGGCTAGAAGTTGAGAGTTCGGTTGGAAAGGAAGCGTGCCTGGATAGCTTTATTGGTTAAGGCGACCGCTGGCGCGGAAAACGGAGGAGAGGAATGAGTACAGCATTACAACCACTCTACTAACAAGCTACCGACCACACTCTGAAACTACGCCAATCTACGTCGGACTCCTCCCCCCCCCCAGACTGCTACATGTAAAGCAGCTCACGATAGACAAGAGCTACGTGATAAACGGAGAACCCGATGCAAAACAAAGAACGACACGGAGAATATACGGAGTGCTGCTTGGAAACACGGTGAAATACAAAACTGAGAGGAAGTATCCGAGGCATGACTTGCCACGTGTCTGGAAAAAATCTCAGATAAAGCCATGCCAGATCTCACGAGAGACTCTTGTTACAAAGTTATACACAGGACTGTACCCACCAACGAGAGATTGACACAGATAAACCTCCCCAACACCGAAAGATGTGAAGAGTGTGATGAAAGTGATTCTCTAGAGCAGTGATTTTCAGCCTGGGGGTCGCGAAGTCGTGCTGGGGGGGGGGGGGGGGGTCGCAGTTACAGGAGGAAGTACTTGTCTTTTAAAGTAACTATGGGTTCAGTAATACAAAAACGTATGCCTAACTGAAATTTATTTAATGTGAAAATTATGGAGATCTTTGTGCAATATTCATTATATGAATTGATCGTAAATTGTTTTTTAATACAATGTGTTAATGATGAATAAGCACAAGATCTGACAACTGTTTTCAGAAAAAGAATTCGATGTAATAAGTAATTCTGAAAAATTCGAAAGCTTGGAAGCGGGTAGCATATTCGAAAAGGTTGAAAAACACTGCTCTATGCAGAGAGTATGGCGAGATCTGGGAGACATGTAAAAGTATGCTGGCGTTAATAAACAGAACAGACGCCCGACCTATCAGTCACGGCACTCGCCGTCCCTGACAAGAGAATCTTTCCGTAGCCGAGACAGACAGCCACCATGTGGCTGTTAGCGCGTCAGCACAAAAAAGCTGAAGGACAAAATGATCTTCCTCACGGACCCGTGGCAGGAAAACGTGAGAGCAACACGGCGCAGAAAGTACCGGGACACGTTCCAGAACTACCTAGTCATCGCCCTGGAGGCAGGCTTCGCGGAGCCTTGCACAACCAGCGGACGTCACAGCCACACTTCCCACAACACGCACGCCGCGATGACGCCGCCAACGCCTTCCCCCTTCCCCCTCGGTCCAGGAAAGTGAAGTGCGACGAATGAAGTATCAGTGTTCTGTACAGTCTCTAAGTGTCTAAATTTCTCGTGAAGGTGGGCGAATGAAATGTAATGTGAAACAGTGTCTGAGCCGTGTCGGCTCGTTTTCCTTTCGTGCAGACGTCAGTGATGGCTTTTAATTCTTTTCTTTCCCTTCCGAGCGTGGAACCCAGATGATCGACGTACTATCTGTGACTTGCTTCGGCGGCCACTCGCCTGCCGAGCGTGTTATTGGCCTGGCGGTGACGCAGAAGAGACCTCGCCGTGAGGAACGCCTTCAGCCAACACCACTGGCCGTGCCTACGTCACACTTACAGGCCGCGGTCGCCAGCTCACTGGCTGCCCGTTGGGGCACGCCCACCGTCGCGTAGCGGCACCGGCCAGTTAGATGGCGGCCGCGGCCTGTAAGTGTGACGTAGGCACATACAGTTGTGAGGCATTGTCTTCTAGGTGGTGTTGCGTCAGCCCGGCCCCTGCTGATACTATCAAGCGACAGTGGCTCTACTAAGGCTGGGAGGTGGTCTAGCCAGAGTCGAACACAAAAGAGTCGCCAAACTCCCAGCGATTTTCTGCAACTTCGCGATTGCAGCGCTGCCAAGCGGTCGGGTCGTAAAATTACACCGCGAAGCGATTGAGTAATGAATGTATATTTGGACTGAAGCAGCATTTTCAAAATAACTTCGTATTTACGAGCTTTTGTGGCGCTATAAATTGTAGGAAATGTCAAAAATATAAGTTGGAAATCTCTCATTTGCAAAGGATGCTCAGAAGTAACAGAATAATGTTATGAACAACAGGTGTTCATTTACTGTGGTTAGTTGTACTTTTAGGCATAGAAGTAAATCTTTAACAATTCATTCATGTCCAAACTTCTGCTGTTAATGGCAATCGCAAATACTTGACCACTATTTCATAGTATTACTGCTGAATAAAAGTAATGTCTGAATGACTGCATTCGGTTCGTGCTCAGCTTCACAAAAATGATAGCCCCGTATACTAACATATTTTGTCAGTTACCTACTTGTTTGATAAAGTAAATACGTAGTTACAAATAATTATGTCCGTATATAAGCTGTTAATGTTAGCACGTTACATTCTTGAAGATATTTAGTTTGATACCTGCCAAGTAGCTAAAAATTAAGATAGGTACACGAAAGACACAGAAGCAAGGACAAGGTGAAAAGATGGTTTAAACGACGATGTAGAATCTAGTCCCCTACAATGTGAAAATCGTGTGCACTTTTGAAAACATTACAATGTCCGAAATTCGCTAAAACAAAACTCGTGCATCATGTCAGTACGCATCGAGAATGCGAACAAAATCATAATCAGTTCCTTTTATATACTTCAGCGTATCTGACTGCAATTCATTTTGACGATATTCAGACGATATTAATTTAAGTGTAAGGAAGTCTTTTCTGAAGGCATTTGTGTGGAGTGTTGCCTTGTATGGGAGTGAAACATGGACGATAAGCAGTGCGGACAGGAAGAGAATAGAGGCTTTTGAAATGTGGTGCTACAGAAGAATGCTGAAGATTAGGTGGGTAGATCACATAACTAATGAAGAGGTACTGAACAGAATTGGCGAGAAAAGGAATTTTTGGCATACCCTAACTAAAAGAAGGGATCGCTTGGTAGGACACATTCTTAGACATCGAGGAATCGTAAATTTAGCATTGGAGGGAAGCGTGTGGGGTAAAAATCGCAGAGGGAGGCCAAGAGACGCGTATAGTAAGCAGATTCAAGTGGATGTGGGTTGTCGTTCTTATGAGGAGATGAAAAGGCTTGCTCAGGATAGAGTAGGGTGGAGAGCTGCATCAAACCAGTCTCCGGACTGAAGACCATAACAAACAAACATTAATATGACTTGGGTATTGTGAAGTGTAATAATTACACTACACTGACAGTTTGTTAAATTACAGACTGCCATTAACAGAAGCAGTGATATTACCATAATGATGTTTTCGTATTTGTATTAGAAAGTTCACAGGAACGTTCTGGCGAACTGGCCAGCAAGTTAGGTTCTCGTTTAACGTCAATTGGAGCTGTGGTGGGACATTCCCCGTGAAATTGTGCTCAGTGTGAATCGGCGTTAAAAAAGGAAAGTAAGCATCGATAGTGCCTTCCCTACTTGCCTTTGATTACGTGAATGGGTAATCACTGTGAATCTGCTTGCTATGACATGGTGTGACACTCTTCCTGAGTGGTAGTTTGTGCGCGTCTTTGGAGTTTTGCTCGTCGTCGTGAAAGAATTCTCGTTGCCAGCTAAACTTTGGCTCAGTAGAAAGACTCTAGTACCGATCACCCCTTTTTATCCCATGTCCAATCAAACAAAAGTCTCACAGTTTTGACGGCTCAGTGCAGCGATAGCACGCCAGCTTCATATTAAGAGAGAGAGAGAGAGAGAGAGAGAGAGAGAGAGAGAGAGAGAGAGAGAGAGAGCTGCTGGGAGGGAGGGAAAGAGAACGACCCTTCGTCGCCCCCACCCCTCTCCTGGATCCGTATATGTGCGAACTACAAGGAAGTGTGTTATTTCTTTCGTAAATGGGACAACATAAGTTTATTTGTTAGCCTTACAGCGTGTTTACCATGAAAATGGTTTCGTCACTTGGGTTATACATATACATTCTATGTTTTTAGATATTTACAAATTGATAATATGACTTAATTATCAATAAGTACAAACATATTCTTACTGTTTATCTTACATTATCCTTAAAGTTATCTGTATTATAGGCCGTAATAACTAATAACAGTAGTGTTTAATCTTTGTGTGTGTCTCCAAGTTACTTTCGAAGTATTCATCCACTGAATAATATGTCTTTTTGAACCATATCTCTACAATTTTAAATTTACTTAAAGTAAGAGGTTTTACTTTTTGTGGTAGCTTATTATGCAATTTACGTCCTATGTGTTTACAGCTGTTATGATCAATGAGTCTTCAGTGTGGTATATCTAAAATCTGTTGTTTCTGGTACTATGCATGCGTATGTTCGCGCTGAGTAAATTACTGTATATTTTCTTGGATATGATTATACAGCAGTACATCTAGAGACTTGGGAGTGTCATTATATTAAGTTCACTAAAATGGTTCCTACAGGATTCTGTAGGTCACAGCCCTTGTATACATCTGACATTACTGAGGGAGTCATTTTGAGCCTTATTGTCGTTAAATCGCGTTATAACTAGCAACTTGCTAACTCACAAAATGAAGACAGTAGCTGCTGTGGTACTTCCCTTCAACCAGAGTTTGGAACTCACTGAGAATAGTCCTACTCGTCAGAATAGGGCACCCGCGGTGGAGTGGCTGAGCGTTCCAAGGCGCCTAGCTGCGGAGCCCGACGCTGCCCGCCGCCGGAGGTTCGAGTCCTCCCTTGGGCATGGGTGTATTTGTTGCCCTTAGCATAAGTAGTTTGTAAGCCTAGGGACTGTTAACAGGAGTAGATAACTCCCTTAGATTCACAAGCATTTCAACACTTCAAGAACGGATCAAACCCGAATAGTCCGTTTGAACATGCACCGAACACCTTGAGTGTCACATCATTTCATTCTGTCCGACTTCGTAGCTCAGTGGCAGCGTTTCTGACCGTCGAAGCAAGAAGCCGGGTTCGATTCCTGGCGGGATTGGGTGTTATCATCATTATCATCATCATCTCATAATTGGCACGTAAGTCGCCCATGCGGAAACTAAAAAGACATACACTTCGGCTGTCGAACAATCCCGTAACTGCAGCGTTGCCAACCCTTCAACGTTACTGAATCGCATAATGGCTTCGAAATTATCGTACATTTCGTCAGAGGATTGTACATTCGTGGGTGCATAGTAGCCGCGGTGGAGTAGCCGAGCGCACTTGGCAAGGATTTTTCCGATGCCAAGAGCGATTGCGGACAGAATCCAAGCAGCCTTTGGACATTACGTGAACCAAGGACATCTGTTTAAAGTTAGCTACTCCACGCTCTCACTCCCGGTGTTGGGCGGTGGACTAGGACTCACCAACGTGTACGTCAAGGCTATGGCTTTGTTTGTGAGGCTGACTCTGTGGCAATGGAAACGGGACCCCAGCAGTCTGATCGCTTTTCTTCTCACGGAAATTGCACCACCCAATCTGGACCCACCGATAGATCTCCATCATATCCCCGCGGCAATGTCCCACTGCAGTACATTTTTACTGGAATACAGTTACCTCAGACGTATACTACGCATATATCTACCTGCGGTCCGTAAGGTGTACGGAACCCTCATGATAGGGCAACGACAGAACGTTGTGGAAGGCAAACACCTAACGGTCGACTGGAATGCAGTCTGGTGTAACGTACACTCTCCTAACTTGCCGACAGCGGCACGGACTACATGGTACTACTACGTGAACGGAAAATACCCCACGCAGTCACGTCTGCACAGCATTCACCTCGCGGCGACGCCGCTGTGCCAGACGTGCAACGTGCATGATACGGACACACACCGACGAGTGTGGACATTTGGCATCTTCTCTGCCGCCTTTTGGCCTTCGTTCAACGCACTGCGCTTCATGCTATTCAGATGACGACCTTACTCTATCCTGATGAGATTCCATACCCGAATACGAAGAGAAATGCAGCAAACTGGCTGAAAGGAATGACAGTGCACTATATATTAGGCACAGCGGAACACGACGTCGGTGATTATCTGTGGCGGCGCTAGGCGTCGGCGACTGCCGACGGCCTCGCGCCTGTGGGGGCCTCGCAAAACATTATTAAAATTTTAGCAGTGTTTTTTTTTCTTTTTTTATATTTGATGTCTAACGGCGCTTTTCAACTGCTAAGTTATGTAGCGACGACCTGCATCTAACTTACACTAGCTTAACCGAGGGTGGAATTCTACCCCTGACGAGAGCGATCTCGCTCACCGTGGTATGACGCCTTAGAGCGCTCGGCCATTCCCGGCCGGCAGCTGTTTAGTTGTCCGTATTTATTTCCGAATGAGTACAGCACTGAAGTAATTTTTAGTTAAATACTTGCAAAATAACTTCTTCTGTGCATTTTAGAAAACAATTTGGAAGAAGTATATCCAAATGTTTATATAACAATCAGAATCAAGCTCACAGTTCCAGTCAGTACAGGTTCGGCGGGGAGGAGCTTCACAAAGTTAAAATTGATTAAGACTTACTTGAGAAGCACAGTGAGCCAATAAACACATACTGCGTTGTCAGTAGCATCAACTGAAGCCGAAATAGCGGCTAGTTCAAACGTTTGTTAAGCTTAAAGGACTTAACTACGGGGTCATCAGTCCCTAAACTTACAAACTACTTACGAACTAGGACGGCACAAATATCCATGCCCGAGGGGGGATTCGAACCCCCGACCGTAGTGGCCGTGCAGACCGTGACTGGAGCGCCTCAGTCCCTCGGCCACCGCGGCCGGCTAGCGGCTAGTATTAATTAAGATGTGCTATTAAAAAATTCAGTGAAACGAAAAGTCGAAAAGTTTTTCTATTTTAATTTGTGTATGATTATTGTAATTTTTGTCATTGTAATAATACTTGCATATTATACAAATAGAATTTTAGTATAATCATTATTGATGTATGATTCAGCTCATTTTATTTAACATTTTCTTCCTTACTGGAAAATGAAAGGGGCCTCGCAAAGACGAGTTCGCAGACGCCCAGTTTTCGTCTAGCGTCGCCCCTGAGTGATTATAGAACTTTTATAGAGAGCCAACATTCGAAAATTGTTCAAAAAATGTTCAAATGTTTGTATAGTCTATGGGACTTAACTACGGGGTCATCAGTCCCTAAACTTACAAACTACTTATGAACTACTTACAACTAAGGACGGCACAAATATCCATGCCCGAGGGGGGATTCGAACCCCCGACCGTAGTGGCCGTGCAGACCGTGACTGGAGCGCCTTAGTCCCCTCGGCCACCGCGGCCGGCCATTCGAAAATTAAGAGGAATGCAAACTACCGGAAAAATTACGCAAACTTTCTCCTGAAGCTGTGCAACATTGGTAAATGGCGGTACTTGTAGTTTGAGTCAGTACTACATAATTGACTATTTAACTCGGGTCATGTGATTATAGACTATTTGAATTATTATTATCATTTTGTAAATGTAAAACTGTCAATGTAAATTTTATTGTAATATGTAATGCTAAAATTGTAATTTTGAGTTTGGCTATATAGTGCACATCGCACTAAATGCCACTTATAATAAATAAATAAATAAAAATTAAGTATGATTCATAAAATTACATGCTTTCAGATGGCAAGAACCATGACTTCAGAAATGGAAAACCGGATAATAACATCTTTCTAATGAAAACAAATATTTGCGTGAATTAAAAACAAATATTGTCAAAAAATTCAAATCTTTCAAAATTATTTCTGTGTGCTTACTTCTATGTTAAAATGAATTTGTCTAACTTACAATCCAATTATTATACATGTATTAACTAGAAAATAAATTATGTATATTGAAAAAATAATCATTTACAACTATTTATTTCCCAAAAAAATTGGGATTAAAAATGACCCGAACAGGGTTTGAGAATTACCTACATTCGCCAGGGCAGTTAAGTGTAACTAGCACTGAAACATATATTTAATTTATCGCATATTTGTTTGTGTTTTCACGTTAGTCCAAATCGTAATTTTCAATAAAGGACTCTTCTTTAGCCTCAGTCACGCACACTACAAATGTGAAAAGGAATCTGCTGCTGACGATCCCCTTCTCACGTCCGCGTTTAGTACACACTGCTGCCTCCTACGTACTTTAATTTGTGCTTCATAAAAAGCAATCTAAAAACAAAATGTTATCGTTCTTTCATAAGGCGCCAACTAACGTAATTGATGACTCATTTTTCAATTTTCTTGCAGAAAAAGGGTTCGGATGCTTTTTAAAGTTTCTTACCTTTTCTATGAACAAGTAAATATGACAAGCGCAAATTCAGGTTTCATTGGCAATTTTTGCAGCTTGCAGCACTAGGTTTCCCGGGCCATTCTAACAACCAATCCTTTGTTGGTAATTTAAGCACTCTTTTCTAAAACGACGTACATACCACTTAACAACCTTTCCTGGCATGTTAAGTCGTTGAAACAGAGAAACACACAACAAAGAAGTACAATACTGAAACACCACACCAATGTACTGAGCTCACTATCCAAAATTCAACGAACTAGCTCGTAAAGCAAAGCACATCATTGTTTGCGTGCTGCTGCTGGTACAGGTCACGCACTTTTTCGTGGACCCTCTGTGATCGGCGGAAGTCAGCTGAGTTCGTGTGTCTACGGAATGTTTATGCTCTGTACCAACCTTACCTCACAACAGCATTGTACACCTTAGACATCCACCCCGTTGACATGGGCTCCCAAAACCGGATTTCGTAAACCGATATCCCAATTCCGCTTTTGGTTGGTCATGTAAACACTCCAAAATCGATTCTGGAAATCCGCTTCTCTCGTCTGTGTATTGTTGATTCGTGCTTGGTATTAGTTATTGTCTGCCACTCTGTTATTTGCTAAAGTAAGTCCACATACACCGACGACTTCCTTTAGAAAAAGCCCTTAGTTTTCGATTCATCAGGTATGTTTGTTACTGTGTTTTAGTGCAACGATTCGTTAATATATGATGCCACTGTCTTGCAGGCATGGAGGTAATACCTCCATGCTTGCAGGCACAGAAAGATTTGCATCCGTAATAGATTTTCAAAGAAAATGTTATTTTTTTCCCAAGATTGTATTACTCCAGCAATATCCGCAAAAAAAAAAAAAAAAAAAAAAAAGGGTCCATTTCTAACAATATCGGTCATAAAATCCACCATCCGCTAAAGCTCAATTTTATCCGTCATACAACCTGAAATTTCGTCAAGTTTGACGGGAAAGCCGTCAAGTTGGCAATGTCGCTACTAACAGTGTGTGAGTGGCTACATTGTTAACCACCAACCGAAATTTACAGACTGTATCGGTTGATACTATCTATCTATTGAAAGCAAGTATTTGAATTTGTGTAGTCAAATGCTAATTTTGTGCGTGTTTGTGTAAAATTATTGTTTCGTGGAAATTAACATTACACTGGAAACGTAAGTCTGTTATAATTATAAAGGTAAAGTGTTAACATATCAGTGAGGTGTAGAAATGAGAAATGCATTGTTTTATTATATTGCAATAGAACAGCTCGTGATAATGACTGCTTTTTATTACAATCTGTGTGAGATATTTTATTGTGCTATGTTAGCTTGTTATTGGTACAGTGGCGAATATAGCATATATTTTTGGGTATGGGGGGGGCAAGACTAATGTAAAGATAAATAATAATTTTAAGTAGACACGTCATAATATTTTGTATCGGTTTTCCTACCCGAATTTCCGCTGAAACCCCTTTTACTTTACAGTACTGCGAACAAGCTTTTTTTTTATTGTTGACATTGTAAAAAATATAGCTAGCCTTATTTAAAAAAAAAAAAAAAAAAAAAAAAAAAAAAAAAAAAAAAAAAAAAAAAAAAAGACTCCCACTCTCATTACCAATACATTGAGGTATGATGAGTGTATACATTTACATCCCCTGACATATCTCTGCTTTCGTCAAAAAAATAGGTTCGTTTAAGCAGCTACCAGAAAACTACTTTCAAGCGGTAGCAAGTAGGTGTTACTGCGCATGTGCAGCTACGATGACGTATTTGGAGCTTGCACTGCTTGAACGTGTTTCTTCCCAATTCTGGTAGGATTCTCATACGAAGCGGTGGAACAGCTGAACTGCGACCTCATTATTTTGGTATTCCTATATAATGCCGAGCATTTACGCAGAACAAAATGGTTGATTTTTCAGTTTTATTAGTGTGACTTAATGAAACCATGATAAGGGTATTAAAACTTTTCACATAATAGGCCTATATGATACGTACAAAGTAACGAAAATGTGTATTGTGATAAAACACTGAACGGTATGATAAGTGTGTTCCAGTAATTTACTAAGAAATGTCAGTCTGTAAATTTAAAACGTAAAAAATACAAGACATAAATTGAAGCTTAGAGAATGTACCACAGATGTATGAAATATTGTTTTGTGGATAGTAGGTGTCTAAAAGAAAACATTTTTGCTTATTAAGCTGTCAATGTTGCCGCGAGAGACCACGTACACCGACTGCCGGCGTGGCGCAGGGGATAGCGTCACGGACTGCGGTGCTGAAGGTCGCCGGTTCAATCCCGCCCACCAGGGGGGGGAGACTATTATCTCGTTTCACTCGCAGCAAATTTAATACTTTACCTGCTCCATGGTCGACAGGTTCTTGTATGTACCCTTGTCCGTGCAGAAAAAAATATTTTTCGTTTTTCTTAGTTATCGAAAAAACATTTATTGGTCATCTGAATTGCCATCATTACCATTGATGCCAACATAACCACTGCAGCCCGGCGAGAACTGTCGTACAATTTAACCCTCGAGTAAGTATGCTAAAGCCTCATTTTCAGAACTCATTTGGATTAGCTATTCGAATTGTCGGACACACACACATTTATAATAAGTCGTAGCATTGGGCGTAGGGAACCCCTTTTCTTACTTATATGAATAACGAGGACAGTGTTATCTCTCTCCAATGTGTGTTTTTATCAGGTTCTCAGAGGTACGTTGTGTGGCCGTTAACGTCTGCATCTCCTCCTAGCTATCTGGAAAACATAGTTGATGACTGGTTTGATTCTGTGGTTAGTATAGTGGTCTGAATGTCTGATCTGTTGATGCAATTTCCTCTTAAACATAGTCACAGTTAATCGCATGAGTCGCACAACCTCGCGATGTGTTTAGGTTTGAATAGTTCTCCACCTACAATATTACACAATAGCATAATTCGTCAAACATTATGCTGTCTTAATAAAAGAGCAATCGAAGGTTGTGATGTGTATTTCTTTGATCTGTGGGTCTATTATCTTGAAAAGGGATAGAAGTGGCTCTGATGTGTTCAAATGTTTGTATAGTCTATGGGACTTAACTATGGGGCCATCAGTCCCTAAACTTACAAACTACTTATGAACTACTTACGAACTAGGACGGCACAAATATCCATGCTCGAGGGGGGATTCAAACCCCCAACCGTAGTGGCCGCGCAGACCGTGACTGAAGCGTCTCAGTCCCCGCGGCCGGCTACTCTGTTGTGTTTTCCTTTAAGTTATCTTAGCTCTATACATCTTTCGCGATGCGGTAGGTGACCTATAAACCTATACGTGCGTATAAATTATACATAAGAATGTTGTTGTTTGCTGGAGAACATAAGATGAGTGGCACTTCCACTGGCAAATCACTCACTAAACAATAGTAATTCAGCGAAAGGACAGTACTCACGAAACGCAAAGCCCCGAACAGACAGCTCTGGGTGCGTGGGAAGTGTTTCTTTGTGACGTCATGCACAGTATGACTGAAATCCGCTTGCTTCTGCTCAGGAGTTACTGCGCCCCCCTACACTGAAGTACTGGCGAAGACGTACGGAGCTCAGCTATTTAAAACTTAATGGTACATACGCTGTGTATTCAAGCCTCATTGCACATATTTGAGCGCATGCAGCTGGTGGAGTAGCCGAGCGGTCTAAAGCACATCGCTGCGGAGCACGCGGTTGCTCGCCATGGAGGTTCGAGCCCTCCCTGGGACATGGGCGTGTGTGTTTGTCTGTAGGTTAGTTTACCTAGGTTTAAGTAATTTGTAAGCTACGGACTGATGACCACGCAGTTTGGTACGATAGCTTTACAAACATTTGAACATTTGAGCGCATGCACTTTCACTGCAACTCTGTGCGGTACACCGCTCGCCCTCCATGGGGGAGACTAGTCGCTTTGATATCAGATTGATTGTCATCCTCAAGCTGTACAAGAGTAGGCTAATACGCTGACTACAAAGTTTTTCTACAACAGGATTCCAAGTAGAAATTAGCTGAAAGCCACCATCTCGATTAGTAGGAGTATCACTGTCATATTTCCACAGATGCATTGATGATCGAGCTCCAAAAGTTTCATATATGGGCCACAATTTTCGTATCATTGTAATCCATTTCATTGAGTGACCTGTAGAGATGGTGTTTGGTGAATGCAGACATCGTGCACTATATGAGCCGAGTAGTAATGCCAATGGAGTTCTACAGTGCAGTCTTGCACAGTGCATATTTTGCCCTATATAGGATTTTACGCACTCATATGGAATTCTATAAACACCCACTTTGCGTTGATCCAAGTCATCTTTGACAGATCCCAACACCAACTAATTTCTGGAAGGAGGGTGAAACATTAACTTTTACTTTATATTTTCTTAATATTCTGCCTTTTTGCAATGAAATATTCCTAATTTATGGGAGATAAGCAATCAATCTGAAGGCCTCTTCTTCCCTTTGTAGATCTGCATCACCCTGTTCACCAACTTAGAGAAATACCCATTCTTCAGGAATACAGTTTGCAGGTGTTCCAGTTACATTTGAAGACTGTCAGATGCTACGGGTTTGGTCTTTAGGATGCCTATCATTTGAGTTGGATGGTGGCAATTAGTAGCTTGCAGCTACAAGTCTGTATGAGTGGGCTTCCTGTATAGTGAATGGCCAAGTATGCCATCGCTCTTACTTTGCACCAAGATGTCTAAAATGGCAAGCATCCATCTTTCTCAACCTCCATTGAAAACTTAAATGTTCTCGTATATGGAGTTCATATATATAAAAACTTCTGGATGCAGTGGAGACCACGAGGCCACACTATTTAAAAGTATTGTCAACATATCTCCAAACACTGTTGCTTTAAAAGTCACTAACTCAAGTGCTCTCTCCTCAAAATCTTATATAAAAAGGTTGGTCACCAGGGGGGACGAAGGATTCCCCATGGTGACATTGTCAGATTGTTCATGAAATTTGTTGTTGAATAAAAGATATGTGGAGGAGAGAGTGTGCTCAAACAATGGTGTAATGTCTGAACCAAACATATTGCCAATGAGATGCAGTGAGCCCACAAGAGGAACCTCTGTAAAAAGTAAAACCAGATAACAAATGACTAACACATCTTGGTAAAATTTTACGATGTTTCTCGCCAGTCTCCAGTGCTTATGTTGGCAACAGATGAACAATGAAATGTAGAATTGCGTTAATATTTTTCACGAGCTACAGAGTAAAGGTTATTGCTACTCTTTTCACTTGCAGCAAAATTAATACTGTACCTGCTCTATGGTTGACAGGTTCTTGTATGTACCCATGTCTGTTCAGAAAAAAATAATTTTCGTTTTAATTGAAGTTGTCATGAAAAAGTATTTATTGGTCATCTGAGTTTCCGTCATTACCATTGGTGCCGACATAACCACTGGAGTCCGGTGAGAAGTGTTGAACAATTTAACCACAAATCTTTACTTTGCAACTGAAGTGACTGAAATCACTAGAATTCCTATTGTGTGTGGACGCTTTCCTACCACTGGTTTTAGCAAAGATGCCAAGTTCTCTGCTAGGTCATAAGTGGCTGCTCAAATATTACTCACAATTGGACACAACAGCACATTTTCCTTGTTGATCTTCAGTAGTCCATACACCCTAGGTGGTACTGAACTGTTTGGTTTCAGTTTCTTAGTGACCTCCTTCAGTAGAGAACTGTTTGTTAAAAGTTTTTCGCACCTCTTGATTTGTAGGATCTTTGTCAATTTTGCAATACTTTGCGTCACATAATAAATCATTGATCTTATTAATGTAGACCTTTCATAGCATGAGAACAGTAGCATTACATTTGTCAGATCTGAGTATTACTTATCCACATCTGCTCATAAGTTACGAAGGGCTGCACTCTTCATACGCAAGATGTTGCTTTTTGGCAGTACATTTCTGATCAATACATAGCATAACTTTTGACGAACTTCCTTTGCTTCAATTACTGCATGCACAATGATGCCTGAATACACAGCACATGTGCCATTATATGGTTTCAATTGCTGAGCTCAGTATGTCTTTGCCAGTACTTCAGCAGTGCTCACTTGAAGATGCCAGAAGACTGCACTGAAATTTCGAGGCAGAAAGTTACAGACAACCGGAACTTCTGCCATAATTCAATGGAACAAAAGGATGATACTCATATGGCCATTTTGTTTCCCCAAACTGGAAAATTACCGGGTAAGTTTAGTAACCAAATAATGATTTGCAATGAGAAGACTACAGGGTCCCTATTTCCGGATTCTAAAAAGTGGCTATCAGTGTTTGACATCGAGACACAAGTGTGTGTGTGTGTGTGTGTGTGTGTGTGTGTGTGTGTGCGTGCGTGTGTGTTTATTTTTAAATTTTACTTACTGCTGCTTTGGAAAAGTGTGCTAATGTTGGTAACAGAATGTTCACATTACGAAAATACTTCATTTGGTGACCAGACAAGGATACATACAAGATTCTGTCAACTACTGAGTAGGAACAGCCAGGCCCGGACACATTGTGGGAGGGAGGGGGGCACAGGGGGTCGGCCTCCTCCCCTCCGAAATGCTTGGACTTACACTAAATACAATGGGAAGTTCAGGTTGGAATTAACAATATACTGTAGTAATAGGACAGTTTACAACTCACCGCAAAGACTTGATGACGAGCTGCAACAGTCATATAAAACACACACACATACAACACTTTCAGCAAACGGTCATGGCCTTCTTCAGAAATTGGATCATTCATGCAATCTCACAGGCACACAACACAACAGTCAGCTCCGGCTGCCACACTTTGGTTAGATTAATTTCTTCTTGAGGAACCGACTGACACATTATGCACAGACAAACCACTTGAGGGGGGGTTGGCCTGTGAGTGTGATTTTAAGTGTGACAGCTGGAGATGACTTTTGTGTATCTGTGTTGTGTGCCTGTGTGATTCGGTGATTCTTCCTATTTCTGAACAAGGCTATGGCTGATAGCTAAAATTCCTGTGTGTGTGTGTGTGTGTGTGTGTGTGTGTGTGTGTGTGTGTCATATTTATGTGCCTGCCGCAGCTTGTTGTCACATCTTTGTGGTGAATTGTAATTACTAGATACAATTGAATTTTTGAATTTTCTGCTACTAATATGATTTCTTAATAATATTCATTCTTGATTATGACTAAATGTGAACTGAAGGTGTTAAAAAACAGAGGAAGTTCCACATAACTATCATAAACCTTTAACTTCGGTAAAGCAGAGTCAATGGTGAATAGTTTAATAATATTCTTAAATCTGTATTTCTATAAAAATTTCTATGTAGTTGAAAATGGATCACCCAAGGACAGATTTAAATGTAAGAGCAATACTTTAGGTGCGATATGGCTGTGTCTGGGCTATTTTACAGCAGAAAAAATAGTCTCTGGGTTAGAACCTTTGTTGAAAAATTGTGAAAGTAAGTAGAGCCCTTTCATGTAGAAAAAATACATCGGATGATTTTTACAGGGTGGGTCACAAGGATTGGAGTAGACCCAGTGCCAGTCTAAGGGTTTCACAAGATCCAATGCTGCTGGAAGCATCAAGATTGAGGGGGGGGGGGGGGAGTAGGGGTGAAATTTATGGGGGCTTCAAATTTGAGTGGGGCCTGGAATATATGGAGACCTGAGATCAAGGGGGTCTCTGAAATTGAGGGGTGGGGCAAAAATGGAGTTGGCCTGAGATTGATCGCTGCCAATATTTGGCTTTACGTAAAGAACAGTTTGGTTTCATGCTAAAAGAAATCATCTTCTAGATTTAATAGGCAGTCCTGCTAGTGAGAGAATCAAAATTATTGTATTGATTGTGCTTTTTGTTAAATTCCCCACCTTCAATGAATACTGCAGCAACCATTCAGAGTTCCATTTCTTTCCTCCAACACTATATTAAGTGTTGCATATGGTCAGAGGTAGGCATGCAACATTCAGAACAGCCTTCTGTTGTTGCAGTATTTGTTGTAATCTGTTTTCTCTCAGTTTTATTTTTTAATTTTCTTATACTCTTTATGCTTGTTAGCTATTAAATTCGCATCTTTACGAAAAACATTTTATTAGATGTTATGGGTAGCGACATACTTTTAGAGGATCATTTTGCAAATGATATTGCAACTATGTAGTTATACTTCATAACATAATGTGGATGATAGGTGGGTTTGTGAAATGTGGAAACTATTTCGACAGATGTAAGGAAGTCCTTTCTGAAGGAATTTGAAAGAAAATATTTAGTAATTTTCTGTAAGAGGTATAAATAAAATCACAAATGGAAACACTATGTGTAATTGATGAGTGAAGTTTGAATTACAATTGTTGAACAATATTGGCGACCTGTAATTACAATATAAACTAGCGGCCCACATTGGTCTCACACAAGTGCAATTTATTAATGATTAAAATAAGAGGTGTGCTTAGCGAAAAACATGTTAAGTTTATCATTTCATAACATGTCTACATCTACAGCAGTTTAGGCTGTGCATTTTGTGTCACTCAGTTCCTCAAGCAGAGATTAATACAACCAGATTTTTCCTGCAATTTGTTGTGAGTTGAAACAACAAAAATTCCATTACGACCATGAATTTATTGAAACAAAGTAGGCTAAATCAGACTTCAAATTGGTGAGTGCTCTCAGTTGCAACGAAGATTGCTTATTCATAAGAATTATTTATCATCAAATGAAATTGGAATTCATTGTTTTGAAACTCATTTTTTGGGATTTTTAATTCATTTGTTGCAACATTTGGTGATGTTGAAATTTTTTGTCTTTTCATTCAGGTATTCACTTGTTTTAGTCTGTTGTTAGTCAGTCTACACTTGACTCCTCTCACTGTCCACCTTCTCCTTCTCTTCTGCTGATATGAATAATGGAATGAATAATGTAGATTAATATTTCATAAAATATGTATTTATTCCACATTTTCTTCAGTCCATCTTTTTATTAACTCTCTGTCGACCTACTACTCCATACCTATCCGTCTGTTTCCTCTTGCCCGTCTCTGTCCCCCACTTTACATTTCTTCCTTTCACCTGACAGCCATCTATTCTCTATCAATACCCTACTCCACTGTTTGTCAATCTCAAGCCCCCCCCCCCCCTTCCCCCATCTTGACCTGTCATATCCACATCTCCTCCTCTTCCTTCTCCGTTCCCTGTACATCTCATCTTTCACTTATGAGAAATACAAATAACTTCCAACTTTCATGGTGATGGGTTACAATGGGTTACAGTGTTGAAACTTATTGCAAAGTAGCCTCTGCCATGCACCATATAGTGTCTTAAACTTCTCCATCAAAAAAATACATAGGGGCCTATATGTGCCAAATATCTACATCTACATCCATATTCCGCGAGCCACCCGACAGTGTGTGGCCTAAGGGTACCTTGAGTACCACTATCGGTTCTACCTTCTACTCCAGTCACGTATTGTTTGTGGAAAGAAAGATTGTTGATATGTATGTGTGTGGGCTCTAATCTTTCTGATTTTATCCTCATGATCTTTTCGTGAGATATGCATAGGAGGGAGCAATATACTGCTAGACTCCTCGGTAAAGGTATGTTCTCAAAACTTTGACAAAAGCCCGTACCGAGCGACAGAGCATCTCTCCTGCAGAGTCTTCCACTCAAGTTTATCGATCATCTCCGTAATGCTTTCATGATTACTAAATGATCCTGTAACGAAGTGTGCTGCTCTCCATTGGATTTTCTGTACTTCCTCTATCAATCCCACCTGGTCTGGATCCCACACCAGTAAGCAGTACACAAGCAGTGGGCGAACAAGTGTACTGTAACCTACTTCCTTTGTTTTCGGACTGTATTTCCTTAGGATTCTTCCAATGACTGCCTGGCATCTGCTTTACCAATGATTGATTTTATATTGTTGTTCCATTTTAAATCACTCCTAATCCACAAAAAGCCTCAGTGAACTTCTGAAGTTAACCACAAGATCATTTATATATACTGTGAATAGCAACAGACCCATGACACTCCCCTGTGACACACCTGACATCACTCTTACTTCAGAAGGCTTCTCTCCATTGAGAATGACATGCTACGCTCTGTTATCTAGGAAGTACTCAAGCCAATCACACAATTGGTCTGATAGGCCATATGCTCTTATTTTGTTCATTAAACAACTGTGGGGAACTGAATTAAATGCCTTGCAGAAGTTAAGAAACAAGGCATCTACCTGGAACCTGTGTCTATGGCTCTCTGAGTCTTGTGTATGAATAGTGCGAGCTGGGTTTCACATGATCGCCTTTTTAGAAACCCTTGCTGATTCCTACAGAGCAGATTTCTAGTCTCCTGAAAAGTCATTATAATCGAACATAATACATGTTCCAAAATTCTGCCACTGACCGACATTAGAGATATAGACCTATAGTTCTGCATATCTGTTCGACGTCTCTTCTTGAAAACAGGGATGACGTGCACCATTTTCCAACCTTTTGGAACACTACGTTCTTGTAGTGCTCTGCCAAATACGTCATTCCTTCCATCAATCAGTGTATTCAGAGTGTGCTCAAAAATTGTTTTCTGCAGTTTGTCCTTAATTTCTGATTTCCATCTGTAAAATAATCATGCATCTCCATCATTGTAATTGTGAATTATAGCTTGAGTTTATACAAAAATCCTTTTCAGAATTTTCCAATTTTTCTTCTATACAAACCTTCTCCTGCAATTATGAACATAACAAAATAAATTCAGCCAATTCCATCAAACGGTTCTCAAGTAAAGATATTTAACATGTGCAGGAATTGATTTTTATTTATACAAATATTAAATGACCTGTGCAAATACTTCACACCATTAGTGGTCAGTGATGTAAGTGGAAATAAGTAAATGTAAACATTTACATATGAAAATGATAGTGGTGATACTTTCACAATGCAGTTCCTTTCAAACCAATATTTTCTCTGTGTTGAGCTTTAGCCTCATTTTAGCAACATTTATGACAGCCAATTAAATTGCAACTTCTCAATGTAGGAAAAATGTTGAAAGAAATGAAAGTAAAGTTGAATATGCATTTCAAAATGTCTTCAGAATCAACTAATTTGAGTGTTAAAAAGCTGAAATGAAAGATCTTGATCTGCTGAGTGTTCTTAGATCAAATAGAACTGTGTATCTTACTTCAAGAACCATAGATATAGTTGCTGGAATGACAAAGGTGTGATCATAACTTTCTTCTGAATCAATTGATGTAAGTGTTTAAACATTCCAGTGATTAACAGCAAGGACAAAATGGTACTGATTTTGTGTATAAATAAAGGAAGGCAAAAGTTGAGTGAATTCTGATACTTGAATAATGACAAATTTGTGGATAAATACCATTTATTTAAAACACAAATGGAAGGGTATAATGGCTTGACCAACTGACTTTAGTTTTCATAAATTTATTCAATATATAAAATAATGCAGATATGATGCAACTCACTGTAAATAAGGGGCAAGGGCACAGAAGAGAGAATCATACTCGCACAACTTAACTTTTGGCCACAGCCATCATCAGTCAAGAGTCTCAAGTCAGAACACGGCAGCTGGAGGTGGTAGTCATGCGTGTGAGTTGTGCCTGTTTCAGTGTATGTGTTCTACTTCTGATGAATGATGTGGCTGGATGCTAAGTTGTGTGTCATTTCTATGAGCTTGTCTGTGACAGTAATTGCAACCTATCCTCACTATGTTTATATAAATAAAAATCCCTAAATACCATTACTTATGAATAAATGGCTTGACAAAATTGATTGGGGATTATTTTGTTATGTTTGTAATTTATATATATTACATAGTAAGAGATAAGTTTATCCTAAATTATTAAGTCACACTAGGTAAATTAGCTTTCCCACAAAATAATCCTGTGTGCAGGCCCGGAAACTGCATTTATTATAAAATTTTCTCTCTTTTTTCTTTTAGATAACATTATGTGTAACAGTGATCTTACAGGTAATTATTAATTCAAGTAACAAGGCAGTCTAGAGCACAATTTCTTTTATTTCACTGGTAACCGGTTTTGGTCACCTACATGACCATCATCAGACCACAACTGTAATGATACATAATATATTATTAGAGGAATAAATTATTTCTAATTTGAGTATTTATTAAAAAGGATTTTATTATAGATGTAATACAATCATATGTGGCAGCATAACTGGTGTTTATTTTAGTTCTGACTAAATGACAATAATATTTTAATTTATAATCTGATAGTGGTAAAATAGTACCTTCTGTGCTTTCATAATGTACTTTTAAATCCTTTTACATTTTTCTGCCTGATTAACCATTGTATATAATTTGGTTTGTTGCATATTAAAATTCATAGTTGTATAACTTCCATTACAACTTATACCTGATTATAAATTAGAGGGTGGAGCTTACAGTATTTAAAGGATGACTGTGTCCACTTCTACAGCAGTCAACATTAAACCTCTAGGCAGCTCCAGCTGAACACATCCTGTGGCCAACATTAGAGATATATTTTATTCTTACTTTAAATACTCAATTTAAAAATAATTTATCCCTTTAATAATATATTATGTATTCATTACAACCAAATCTGGTTACCAGTGAAATTAAAGGGATTGCGATCTAGACTGCCCTTGTTAATTGAATTAATACATTTATTATTTATTTTATGGTGAATACAACAGATTCTACTCCTCATTCTATATTATGATATCAAAGAACATTAAATGGTTGTTGGCAACATCAGCACACTACTATGCCATTGCTGTAAGTAAAATTTCATCAACATTAGCAGAACAATAAAGAGTTACTCTAACCCTCTCTCTTGAGTTGATGAAACAAGCTGTGGTAAACACAAGTGCCAATAATTTTTGAAAGAAAATCCTGGCCACAAACAACAAAAAAGGGCCTACTCTCAACTGGTGGACTACAGCTGCAAGTGTAACTTCTAAAACCTCACCATTGTACAGTAGGTAAGGTAATGGGCTGGAATTCTAAGGGTAGTTGGTATGAATCCTGCTGAAAGCAATTTTTTAAAATACTGTCATCATTTTCAATCAGTTATTTGTAGTGGCATGCTGTGACACAAAACTATGTATGCTATTTGAAAATGTTGCTCCCAGCCTAACATTCTAGTTATTTGCAACTGTACATTCTGAATATATGCAGTTCTACTTTCTGCCTTTTTTTTTTTTTTTTTTTTTTTTTTTTTTGTCTGCTGAAAAAAATGCTGTTGTAGGAGCATGAAAAATAAACATGTCCCTTTTTAAAACACTCTGACTGAAAAGTGGGGCACCAGCTGCTTCAGTACTCATTTCTACTAGCATACTCTACTGTCTGTCTCTTCCATTGTTACTGGCTTTATCCCTGTCTCGTGGATCTTCCTTAAACTACCACGGTCATACCCATTTTCACTGTCTCTCTCCAACTGTTTATCTCCCATTTTGTCTCTCTCACACTGTCACTCACACAGTCTTCTGTCTCTCTTGAACGGTCATTGTCTCCTTTCTATAGATGTCCTTGCAGATGAATTGGTCATGCATGTAAACCTTAGACTGAGAACTTTATCATGTGGTTCTATGGATGGAGGAAAGTGTATAAAGCTTTAATGGAAGCATTTCTGCAGGCTGCCATATTGTTTTAATTTAATTTTAGATTTCTGTTGTAGCCTATAGTTGGGCCGAAATATGATGATCCCTGGCTCCGCCTACTGGGCTGGGAAACTGGCCCAGCTGCAGGAACTGAATGCAACCATGTTGCCAAGTAGTTAGCTGGTGGACGTTATAGCTACCAGTCATTGTTTACAGAACTGGCAAAAGTGCACAGCGCAGCCAAACACACGCATGCACAGAGCAAAGCTCGCATTTGACTTACTCCAATGGTCTGATGCCACAGCCAGCACTCAAAGCCGATTGGTGCAAGCACCAGGAATCATACTATTTCAGTTCGACTATAAAACACACACTTATAAGGGAAATGATGTTGTGGTCTCCTGGAGGCTGGTTTATTGCAGCTCTCCACCCTACCCTATCCTGACCAGGTCTCATCCTCTCCCCACAAGAATGGCAACCCACTTCCATTTGAATCTGTTTGCTGTATTTGTCTCTTGGTCTCCCTCTGTGATTTTTATCCCACACACATCCCCCCAATGCTAAATTCACAATTATAAGAATGTGTCCTACCAAGAAATGTTCCATTCTATGCGATTCAACTCTAATAACTGCTGTCTGGTTTTGTACAAGTGGTGAACAACCTTCTGTTCCCTATATTTTACTCTTGCTGACTTAAATTTGAAACGTTACATTCAAAGAGATAGTTTGGCTGGCCAGTACTTACTTTAGTTTGGTATTGCCAATAGTAGCACACAAAAGAGACATAAATGGCAATAAATTTCAATCTTTCCACTAGATTTCAGTAATAAGTATGTGGAGGCAATAGCCAACAGATTATCGACCACCTCCTTTGGAGTGTAATATCTATTACCAAGATCTTTGGGTGTGCCACATCTCAGCCATCATGCCAATTTGTAATCAGTTTATTTTCTCCAGTGGAGTAGTAATTAAGTGTGTGTCTCTTGTATCTGGTGGTTTATCTGGGATTACAACCCCTCCAAATCCAATACTGGTGACCCCAATTGCTTTATTCTGTCCCAAATGTATGTTTGAGTGTGTTTGTGCTGCCCGCACCAGTTTTTTGTTTTGTTTTATTCGGCAAGTTGTAAACAAATGGCTTCCTGCCACAATGACCTCGCTAGTGCGGCCCACTCCAAGCTATATTGTGCCCCTGCAAATGTTCATGGCCTCACCTGAACTACAGGACACGTTGAATTCTTACTATTCAACACCTCATTAACTGGCCTGGTATATTTCTCAAGAACTTTTCACTTCAGATCTGCGCAACAGTGGGCATGGCATCACAATGGACTTGGGCTTTGTTACTCCAAACGTTGCACACAGTGCCCAGGATTTGAACAGTTTCTGTCCTCAATAGAACTATTTCTTGTTTGCTCGACATCTGCCTGTATCAAATGTTAATAGTGTAATTCAAATTTGAATTATCAGCCTGCCACTGCACTGTCATAAGCTTCAGTGTATCACTCTGTGGCCCACGTGCCTGGCCAACGGTCGCACAACACTTTGTTCCAGCAAGATCTTGTTCATTCTGTCCCACCTTGTGTTACTGTGAGTGAACATTTATTAGACTCTTCATTTCCATATCTCTCTTCTCCAGTTTCAACCTCCAGATCGCTTGCCTCGCTGGTCTCTCTTTAGGGCTGACTGGCCTGCTTATACCTCGGCTACTTGGGTGATTCCTCCAATTCCAGACAAAGTTGATCAGGCTGCTCATCATATCACTAGGGCTATGAAGCAACTGTACCGACCACCACTGGCTAAGTTCGGCACAAACCGGTACTGTGGTGGTCCCCAGAGATAGCTGAGGCCATCAGGGAATGTTGTTAGGCACTCCAGTGCCACCAACGCCATCCTTGTATAGAGCACCTGATCAGTTTTAAGCGGCTCCAGGCACAAGCTCGGAGTTGATACGCCAGAGTAAGCAGGATTGTTGGGAGAGATATGTCGCTACCATCGGTTCTCACACCGCCCCATTCGGGTGTGGTCACAGGATTCCACAGGCAGGAATCCCCAGCTTGAAAGTTCAGGGTACTATATGCCTGGACCCAGCTGTTATCGCTGAACAAATGGCGGACCATTATGCCAGTAACTCTTCGACTCCAGCTTACAGTGCGGGCTTCCACACCCACAAAGAACAGGTCGAGCGGAGGCAGTTATCTTTTCATATATGTCGGCGGGAACTATATAATGCCCCATTTACTGAGTGGGAGTTCCAGAGTGCCTCACTGCCTGCCCTGATACCACTCCAGGGCCAGACCGAATCCACAACCAGTTCTTGCGCCACCTGTCAAAGGGCTTTCAACACCGTCTTGTGCTATTCAATCGCCTCTGGGTTGAAGGTATTTTCCCATCTCAATGGCGGGACAGCATCGACATTCTGGTGGTAAAACCTGGTGCTGACCCACAGGTGGCTGACAGTTACTGCCCGATTAGCCTCACAAACTTTCCTTGCAAGCTCCTTGAACATATAGTGAGTCGGCGGCTCATGTGGGTTCTTGAAGACTGTGGACTTCTCGCCCCACAACAGGGGGGTTTCCGCCAAGGCCGTTCTGCATTAGACAATCTAGTACCGCTGGAGTCAGCTATCCGCACTGCCTTTGCCAGGTGTGAGGACCTGGTGCAGTCTTTTTCAATCTCCGAAACGCTTATGACACTACCTGGTGCTATCATATTCTGGCTACGCTGCATGGCTGGGTCTTGAGAGGACTGCTTCCACTGTTCATTCAAAACTTCCTCTCGCTTTGAATTTTTTGGGTTAGGGTAGGTACCCATCTCAGCTTTCCACACACTCAGGAGAATGGAGTCCCACAGGGCTCCGTTCTTAGTGTTCCGCTATTTCTCATTGCAATCAACGGACTTGCTGCGGCAGTAGAGTCATCAGTTTCCTCCTCACTGTATGCTGATGACTTTTGTATGTATTACAGTTTTGCTGGTATTGTGGTATTGGTGTCGCTGAAGGGCAACTGCAGGGAGCCATTCAAAAGGTGCATTCCTGGGCCTTAGCCCATGGATTCCGGTTCTCTGCCTCCAAAACTCGGGTTCTGCACTTTTGTTGCCGTTAGGCTGTGCTCACAGTCCCAGAATTGTATTTGGGTGCCGACCTACTTCATGTTGAAGATAACGCATCGCTTCTTGGGCATGCTGTTCGATGCCTGGCTCACATGGGTCCCCCACTTACAACAACTTTGACAAAAGTGCTGGCAGTACTTAAACATATTGTGCTGCCTCAGCCGCACTGCTTGGGGAGCCGCCCGTCCAACTCTCTTACAGCTTTATAAGGCTCTCATCCAGTCCTGCCTGGATTATGGGAGCCAGGTGTACAACTCAGCAGCCTCTTTGGCGCTTCGGGTCTTAGACCCCATCCTACATGCTGGTGTTAGCTTGGAAACGGGAGCTTTTTGTACAAGCCTGGTGATGAGCCTCCTCGTTGAGGCTAGGATTCCCCTCACTGCGGTTCCGTCAGCAACAGTTGTTGGCCTCGTATGTTGCCTGTGTCCACACCTCAGACCATCATCTGAATTGCAGGCTCCTCTTTCCGACTGCCCCACTCCCATCCCCTCAGAGTCGGCCTCGGTCGGATCTCTCGATCAGTCCATGTCCATTCCCTTCTCTCCTCCCCTTCCCTCCCACTTTCCACTATTCTTCCCATACACCTCCTTGGTGTATTCCTCATCTGCAGCTAAGGTTGGACTTGTCTTGGGATTCGAAAGCCTCCATTTCACCATCGGTTCTTCGTCACCAGTTCCAGGAACTCCTTGACTCGTTCCGTGGCGCAGAAGTCGTCTACACTGATGGTTCTCTGGTAGATGGCCACACTGGGTATTCCTATCTCCATGGTGATCTTTCTGAACAGTGGTCCTTGCCAAGTGGGAGTAGTGTTTTCACTGCGGAGCTGGTTGTTCTCTATAGCTCTGGAACATCTCCGAGCCTGCGCCGGGGAATCGTTTGTCATCTTTAGCGACTTCCTGAGTGGCTTGCATGCACTTGACCAGTGTTTTCCTAAACACCCATTGGTACAGGCTATCCAAGACTCTTTATCCATTCTGGTCAAGTCAGACTGGTCTGTGGCCTTCGTTTGGACTCCTGGCCGTATTGGCATAAGAGGGAATGAACGTTTTAATAAGTTGGCCAAGCGGGCCACCACATCTCGGCCTCTGCAGATCAGCCTCTAGGACAGGGATCTCCGATGGGGGTAGAACAGCAAGGTCCTAGGGCTTTGGAACGCTGAATGGACTGACTTGAGTGTATCAAATAAGCTCTGTGCAGGTAAACCCTCCACAGGTGCATGGAAGTCCTCCCTTAGGGCCTCTCATCAGGGATCTGTTACTCTGTGTTGACTACTTATTGGGCATACATGGTTAACACATGGCCACCTCCTTCGCCGAGAGGATCCACGAAAGTGCTGTTGTGGTACTTTGCTGACAGTGGTCCAAATTTTAATGGACTGTCCGCTTTTAGCTACTTTGAGGCACTCCTTTACTCTGCCAACTGCACTTCCATCAATTTTAGCTGACAATGCCTTGATGGCAGACCGTGTTTTAGGTTTTATTCACACAGCTGGCTTTTACTATTCTATTTAGTGATGGGTTACTTTGCCTGATTACTCGGGCACCCCTACCTCTGAAGAACTTTTAATCTGTTGTCTTTTATTTAGTGTATGTTTGGTACTTAACTGGAGGTTTTAGTGTGTGCAGAGTGGCTGGCTCATACAGTATTATCCTCATGATCAGCCAGTCACACTCTTCTGCTCTAATATTTTAGTTTTGTTGCCTATTTTGTCAACAATCAATGTGTCTCCCACTTTAAATTGTCATTTTACCATCGACTGACACTCTGTTCACAGTGTGTACTAAAAGTAGAGTGCTACATTATAAATGGCTCAGTTTTATGGGTGTGAACTCTTCACTGGGTGCAGGGGACTGATAACCCAGCAGTTTATTTCCCTTTAAACATCCAACAACAACAACAACAACAAGACTCTTCATTGAGTTTGGTTTATGGATTGGGCTCTTGCTCACAAGTTTCTGCCACACCTTTTTCTTCGTGCAGTGTCTGTGATGAGTGGTGCTGTAACATCAACCTTTGTGCACCAACCAGTGCAGTTTCTCACTTGTGACAGTGCTTTGAACACTCAAAATCTCAAGGGTGCCTTTCTGGGCATGAACTTTTTCTGCAGTGACAATATCCAGAATTTGCAGAGATACCCAGCATCCTGGCCATCCCTTGACCACAAATGCCGTCCTCATCCACATGTTGACTCACACTTCTCAAAACTGTATCATGTTCGCTCGCAACCAACCATCCATTTCTCTGGCACATTTCAGTGCCACTGCCATATTGGACTACTGTGTCACCCTGAAACACCATGTCGCCTTGCATTTGTTCACTAACCGGGAACTTCTGCTGTACCATGTAATGCCATGGCATTCACTTCAACTACAGCAGTCAGATGCAGCTGCCACAGGGACCGACACTCTGGTGCTTTGTTTAACTCCTTTCCCACAGCCTGGTCGTCTACCGAAGTTGCCTCTCTTCTCATTCGAAGCTCCAGTGATGTTGTTCACCTTACTGGAACAAATCTTCGGCAACTACTCATTCAATGACTTGGATCATTATCTCTGTTTAATAACGCATCTACAAGAACACATCATCCACATCTGCGACTTGGTCACTTCGCCGCCCACCTCTAACCACTTCCACTCGGCTAAGCAGACAATTCTCGAGCAGATAACCCACACACCTGATGAAACCATGTGCCACATCCTGCACGAGGAACACTTTGGCAACAAGAAACACTTGCAGCTGTGGTGGCACCTCTGCCTACTGTCAGCAAACATGATATGCCTGACTGGACACTCGTGGTCTGGACCAGCAAGCTGCCACTACGTGTCCAGACAGCACTCACCTACAACAAACTCGAGTCACGTAGCGAACTCATACGCATCACGGACTGTGTGCATCATGCATACCTTTGGGAGGCATGCCACAAGCTGCAATCAAAGGCTCAACAATTATAACCTCAAACTTGCCCACTTAGTAATGGCAACACTTTGGCCTTCTCCGTGGACACCGACAACAGCCCGCCTCTGCTCATCCACTATCCGCAGGGACAGGTTCCACAGTGCTACTATCACAGCCATTTTGGAGATGCCGCGCAGAAGTGCTGCCCACCCTGCAGTCAGCCAAACTCAAAGTGCAGGATGACTTAGGCACTGCATCCTGTTCTGCCGACAACAGTTGCTTGTATATGCTGCATTCCGTACAAGGATCTCCACCTTCAGGTGGTCGCTTATACCTACACAACTGCATTTCCAACTCTCGCTTCCTGATCGACAATGGGTGCGACATCTTTGACAAACATTAACAAGTTCGACGAACTTGTGTCAAAGTGGTCTAGTGAACATGATGAAGTGATTAAACTGTACCGTGAAAGAGAAAACATTGTCCGCAAGTGCTCTGACACTATGTCAGATTTGCTTATGTCAAAGTGGGCAATGGGACATGAAAAAGTGTTGTACCTTTAGCGTGAACAAGAAGACATTTTTTGCCACCTCACTGATGGTGAATCCCAACTGTCATCTGCCAAGCCCGTCTCTAATGACCAAGCAATCGACGGGACGTTAAACCCTAAGCTTCCTTCCTTCCATCTGCCAAGCAGCACCTTGCGTCTCTCTGGGTGACTTCAAAGGATACTAATTTCAAGGTTAATAATTGTTTTTGCAGTGTAAACAGTGATGTCATGCCCACGGGCAAGGTTAACAGTGATTCTGACAGTTCAGTACCCCCTCCCTGCTTCTACTCGGAGGTGTGTAATCAAAACTCGGTTGCTATGATGACTCCGTGTGCTGTCAACACGTCATGCACATCCTGCCCTCTCACACCTGCTCCATAGTGTTTCAAATGTGCAATCTCCGGTACACCACTTTACTCACTTTACGGCTTATCCCAGAAGATAGATTAAGAAAAGACAAACCTACATATCTAGCTTTTGTAGATTTGGAGAAGGCTTTTGACAATGTTGATTGGAATAAACTCTTTCAAGTTCTGAAGCAAGTAGGAGTAATATATAGGGAGCATAAGGTTATTTACAACTTGTACAAAAACCAGACAGCAGTTGTCAGAGTTGAAGGGCATGAAAGGGAAGGGAGTAAGACAGGGTTGTAGCCTTTCTCCAATGTTATTCAATTTGTACATTGAGCAAGCTATAAAGGAAAGAAAGGAGAAATTTTGAGAAGGAATTAAAGTTCAGGGTGAAGAATTAAAAACATTGTGTTTTGCCAACGACACAGTAATTCTGTCAGAGACAGCAAAGGATCTGGAAGAGCAGTTGAACAGAATGGAAAGTGTGCTAAAAAGTGCATATAAAATGAACATTAATAAGAACAAAACTAGGGCAATGGAGTGCAGTCTAAGAAAATCAGGCCATGCTGAAGGAATTGGATTAGGTAACGAAATAATAAAAGAGGTAGATGAGTTTTGTTACTTGGGCACTAAAATAACAAATGACGATCACACTACAGAGGATATAAAATGCAGAATGGCAATGGGTAGAAGGGCGTTCTTGAAAAAGAGAAATTTGTTAACATCGAATATTGATTTAAGCCTAAGGAAGTTCTTTCTGAAGGCATTTGTGTGGAGTGTTGCCTTCTATGGGCATTAAACATGGACAATAAACAGTGCGGACAGGAAGAGGATAGATGCTTTTGAAATGTGGTGCTATAGAAGAATGCTGAAGATTAGGTGGGTGGATCGCGTAACTAATGAGGAGGTACTGAACAGAATTGAGGAGAAAAGGAATTTCTGGCATTCCTTGACTAAAAGAAGGGATAGATTGGTAGGACACATTCTTAGACATCAGGGAATTGAAAATTTAATGTTGGAGGGAAGTGTGTGGGATAAAAACCGCAGAGGAAGACCAAGAGATGGATACAGTAAGCAGATTCAGACAGATGTAGTTTGCCGTTCTTATGTGGCGTTGAAGAGGCTTGCTCAGGATAGGGTATTGTGGAGAGCTGCGTCAAACTAGTCTCCGGACTGAAGACCACAACAACAACGTTTTAAAATCTATATACTAGCCTGAGATTCTATTTTTTGCAGTTGACATTTCACGCATAGAACAATTTACTGTTATTGTAAGGTTCTTTTAACTTGTCAACAATTCTTGCTGAGGTAAGAAGACATTTCTTAGCTGTTTTACCTGGACAAGGGTTAACATTTTATTCCTTAGATTTCTTAAAATCATGCAATATTTACTTTAAGAAAAAAGTAAAATGAAAAAAGAATACTAGCTAAGAATCCTTGATCTTTTTACATTCCATCTGTAATTCATATCTCAATTTGGTAGTAAATTCTGCTCACTGGAAATCACCAACTTTTTCCTATTGTTCAGGAAAAATATGTATTTTTCACCATCATATTCACTTTGGAATGCTGTTATGAACCAGATACCTACTTTGACACTAAAAACTGATTCAAATATGTGATGGGAAAGAAGAGTTATGTTTGCTTTAACATGGATAAAATTGACAATGCATTATTTTTGTCATTGAGTAGTTAAGTATGACAGTGACACCAAAAACATGGTGAGTTCATTAATGTCAAAACTAAAGACTTAAAGGTTCATATGTTCAGTTGTAATATGGCACAACATTTTATCAAAAATTAGTCTGTAGGTGTAACAAATATAAGGTAGTTCTGTACATTATGCTGTAAGCAAAACTTAACCAAGTTCATTCTTTCAGAGACTTTCACAATGACTGATATGCTCAAAATAGATTTAGGCATATTCTCCACAGACAGCGCAATAGCACAATTGCTAGTTGATTTAAAATTAATTGCTGAAATTGTAGAATGTGAACTTCAATTCACCAAAACTGTTTGTCCACATTCTCAAAAATTATATTTAATGACAAAGTTAAATGTGAATCCATATTTGACACAAAAACGAAATTTAAAGCTTTTTTCTTTCTTTCTTTTTTCTCTGTTGTGTGTATGACACAGCTATCTTACAGTTAAATCAGAGATGCCATTTTTTAACAAAATGCAACACGTTTTCAGTTTTGCAGAACATTGAAAGCTAGAGGTAACTGGAGAGACACCAAAGAAAAACACAATGTCTCAACCTGGAACAAAAGTCAACACATGAAAATATATTAGGTATTGATGGTGAAGTGCTATTCAATAAGTTGGAATTGCTCCTTTTATTTTTTTTGTAGAGAAAAACACAACTCCAATGATGTGTTATTTTATTCCAATAACTTAATGTCCATGTATCCAAATGTTTCAAAAAAAAAAAAAAAAAAAAAAAAAAAAAAAACTGAAAATGATAAGAATTTATTTACAATCAATTCACAAGACAGAATGACAAATTTGACCATCATAAGTATCAACTCAAAACAGACATAAAAATGTTTGCCAACTTAAAATCCAGAAAAATTGATCTCACTGTTTGTAAATGTATCTAATGTTATTTTAGAGTAAGTACTAAATAAAAGAAAATGTAATAAAAATTAATTTTATTGGTTTTTCCTTTGTTGGAAAAGTAGGGAATCCCTGCGGCTGGTTTTTCACACACTGGCATCCATTAATTATTCTATGATCATTGAGCATTTTCTTCCTACAGTTGAATAGAATTTTATAAAGATTTTATCTCCATGTGTCTCTTAGTTTGATTATCAAAGTATCAACTCCTACGTGCACAGGTGGAAATGCACCTTATGGAAGTGTAGTGCGTAAAATGTTAGACAGCAGAGTTCTGAAGGGGTAATGGGGAATGGAGGAAGGATGACCCATCTCACACCAAGGCAGCCGCAGGGAGAGGCGAGTGGGGGAAGACAAGCCACACCTATGTCTTGCAGTGCTGGCACCACAAACTATGCTGCACTCTTCCATAAAAGTACACGTTATGCACATTGTTTTAAATGTTTATCTTAAATCAAACAAAGCAGTTTACACTTATGCATAGTTGATAAAGATCCTAACTGCAGGAATCACTCATTTTAATTACGTAATCCACAATACGGACTCAGAACACTGGTATGCAAACAATAACAAAGCAGACGTCAATGGCTGCCTCACACAACACGTTCAGTCAATAATATTGGTTGCAGCCTCAAAACAAAGACTGCTGGTCAAAGCCTCCCAACTTGTCCCGATTCAGGACTAGGGAGAGTTCTGACATCTAAAAGTTAACACATTGTATATGTAAGGGTAGGCTTCCAGATGTAGTGTTTAATAAATTAAGAAAATATCTGTATAACATCTGTATCCCAGTAACTCTTGTAGTTAAGAAATCCTTTATTATTATTATTTTAAGAACACTTCTGTGTTTCATTTTGAGTTTTATTCTTATGTCCGAGGTGCTCCTGGAGCGTCGTGAGGTAACAAAAGACTCAGATTCAACATATTTATGTTGCAGATAGTACTTTTTTGGTGTCAACAATGCCATGCACTACATTATAGAGTCATCTACATGGTGAAATTCCATGGATTGGGCTACACAGTTATTCAGGGTGACCCAAAAATGTTAGAGAGGAGGTAGTATTTGTTGAAATAAGAAAAATAAGTCCTAGGAACATGGATCCAGAAACACATACTTTGCGATACTTGATTGTGGATATTAACACTGCTGTTGCAATGGTGCTCCTTCAAATGTGTCATCAGAATATTATGATGTTTTACTCATAGTACTCTACATACCATTAGGTAGTCTGCATGCAATTATATATTTTGAGCCCTATTGTAGACTCTGTCAGTTTTTGTCATGTTTGTGTACTTTATTGTACAGTAATTTTACCCCTGGATATGTATTGTGGTACATCTTTTACCTTCTTACAAAGGTTAAATGGGTCCTTGTCAATGGGCTGCTTACCTTGCTGGAGGATGTGCCACATCAGAAATGATTATATATGAGGTTCATATATGATGGTGCACAAACACCTTTTTGTCACAATGTGCCCAAACATCTGGCATGGACATTTCAGTATTGTTGGATTGGTCAGGTAGATCCCACATTGTGACCCGCTTATTCCCCAGATCTAAGGTTTCTATAATTTTGGTTACAGAGACACTTGAAGGAAGTGGTTTACACAACCTGCAACTACCCCCTTCTAGGTTAATGTCCACTAATTTATACAATATTATTTATAGACAATATTCCATGTAACACATATATTAATGTTTTGAAGGTGGAGTCAGCTTCAACTTAAGTTGAATCCTGGGAGTCAATGGTCTCGTTGTCATAGGTGGTATGACAATATTGTTCCAAGCTTTTTTTTAATGTGATGGTCACTTTAAGATGATCTTCTAACTCAGATTGTCATAAACGCATTTATTGCCTATAGTCAAACATAAAGTCATGGCATCTATCATGCCTTTCATTTTAACAGATCTCCAAAGAACTTGAATATCACAGATATAACAAAGCTGATATAATAGAAACACATGAACTAAATGTTATCTAGATCAGCTGAAACTCGCAACTGCTGGCATTTAGCAGCTTACATATACTTTTATAGAAAACACAAAATTACTAGTACAATCTCTAATGTTACATCTAAATAACTACGTCGAAAACATTATTTTTATGAATAGACATTGATATCAGAAAAGCAAAGTATGTAGTGGACATTATGAATATCAATGTGCATAATGAAAATAAATTATTAATCTGGTAAAATGGGCAGTTTGTACAGGTTGTGATTCTGAATTTAATAGTGTTGGTTTACAAATTACATTTATTGGTTGTGAATCAGTGTCTTGAAATTGACCTCATGAATAATAAGGTTTAATTTGCTATAATCAAATATAGATTTTGGTGAAATGTAAATATTGACATATTTTACATTTTGAAATATTAGGTTTTTAAAACTAATATCAGTACTGACAATATGAGAAATATGTGGTTATGTGATAAACATCATAAACACTTACGTTCCATAAGTTTGTGAACTTAAAAAACTATGCTGATTTGAAATAAGATTTTGATACTGGTTTTGATAAATGGTGTAATAATATTCACTTGCATTAGTTTGTGTGTGTGTGTGTGTGTGTGTGTGTGTGTGTGTGTGTGTGTCTGTCTGTCACAGCTCATCGTATGTCTTTGCAGTGAGTTGTAAACTGTCCTTATTATACTGTTTATTCATTGACAGATTTTTAGATGTATGACAGCCTTTAAACACAGAATTGTAAACTTCTGTAATTGTTTCCCTTGCTATATGTTCTTATAAATTCTAATAATTGATGTGCAGACACTACAGGACAACATGGTCAATGCATAACAGGCGTACTTCAACAACAACTGGGTATACTTCAAATGAGTGTTATTCCTTACACCTAGGGGCAGCGATACGCATTGCCGTGAATGGTCGCCATGTGGAATAGATCCTAAAAATGTCTGCCTTGGTGTGTGCGTGTGTGTGTGTGTGTGTGTGTGTGTGTGTGTGTGTGTGTGTGTGTGTGTGTGTGTTACCTTTCCTTTTTTCTGTGGTGGTAAGTCCTTCCACTCCCTGGATTGTAATGACTCCTCATCCACTCCCTTAACCTGCATCCTTCCCTTTTTCCCCCTCCTTCCTTTCTCTTTTTCTGATGAAGCGGCCAATGGATGTGAAAGCTTGAATCTTTGTGTTTGTGTATGTTTTTGTATCTGTCAGTGAGCCTGTGCTTTGGGTAAGTAAAACAATCTCTATTTTTATACAGATCCTATAAACATGTCTTTATTTCACAAACAATGTGTTTCTGGGCCATGTTTATTTGAATTTTTGTTTTGTTTTGTTTTGTTTGTGTTTCGATGCGTAGGCCTACTACCACCTCTCAGACTTCAATACTTTTTTAAAATCCCCCTCTATAAATGTTGGGAACAAAGGAAGAGGTTGTTGTAGTTGTTAGAAATCTGTCAGATTGTAAAGATTGATGTAAAACACTCTGGTGGTGTTCTTAAGATTTTTATTTTATTTTTTATTAATTTTATTTTTATTTGTATAATAAAATCAATGTTTGTTCAAGTATAGAAATTCGTTCTTTTCTAAATTAAAGTTGTATTGCATGAAGAATATCTGGACATATTGACTGATGTAAATAGGAAAATTTGTGTCAAGACTCGCTGAACACTCACAAGCATAGACTACACACTTCATAAATACTTTATTCTTTTGTCAGCCATTTCATCTATAGAATTTGTATTTTAAAAATGCGCATTACAAATACCTCCATTTCTAAGTAGACTGGAATCTCATTTTATTTTGTCACCTCAGGCTTAGTCCAGTACTGGTTAACATTCCAAACAAACAGCAGTAACAGGCTATTTGATAGTCTTGGTTGAGAACTTTGTTGTTTTACTGTTACTACTGTTGCATTGTTGTTTCTCAGCAAATTGGAGTAGCTCAGCTCTATTCGGATTACATAATGTGCTATCCAAGGCATGATAATGTTTACAGTAGTTGTCAGTTGCATGAATAATTTTTACTTTTGTGTATTTTCATTACCCTATGAGATTTACAGGATTTTATTTCCTAAATAAATATTGCATTCAAATAAAGACTGAGTTAAGTTCATGGTACAAAGTATAATAACAGACTGAATAAATTACAACATGGTGGTGGCTGTGGAGGAGACACCTCCAAAGAAGGTGAGTTCAAGATGAAAAAGTGTTTGGGAAGATCGATCTTTAGTTATGCTACCACAAAGCCACCGATGAGGTAGTCCTGTAGGCAGCATGGACGAGGCACAGGGCGCTCAGTTCGTGGGGTGTGGTCATGTGCGGGTGGGGATAGGGTGATGTAGATCAGAACTTCTTTGGTAGATAGCACAAACACATGCACACCTGTTAGATCAATCTGATTGGGTAGGTCAGTGCATCATAGAAACTGTCACTGAACAGAAGCAGAAGGTGGCGAAACACGACTCAAAATAGGACGAAAAAGTACCGATCACACAGAACAGTTGAAATGCCTGTGGTGAGAGAAGGGGGATGAGAATGGTGTATTCCAGAGCTGGGGAAGATGGGAGGGGGAAATGGGTGAAAGCTCTGATGGTGAGGCTGGAGTGGGGGGTGTTATTCTCGATAAAGCAGAGGAGAGGTTGGAAAGAACACTCAACGATGAGCTGCTGGTGCTCTGAGGAGGAGCAGGGTGTCTATCGCTTGATGTTAGCAGGCTTAACCGATTGATGGAGACAGTGAAAGTTGAGTCTTTGACAAGGATGTTGAAGATATTTTGTGAGCATCAGAGCACATTATGGGGGCCAGAGTACGGTGGCTATGGAAAAGGCTGGACTGTGCCATCGCAGAGCTTGACAAACTCACATGAATCCAATATGATGGACCCTATGGAGGGGGGGGGGGGCGACTTGATGGAGGGAGCGATCCAGGAGAGTGGGAAGCTCCACATCAAGTGGGCCTGCGTGGGGTTACTTAAGTCCCCAGGTAATAGATGGAACTATAACTTCTACCTTTGCAAACTGTGTTCATGCTATGGAGCTTCTAAATGTAAACTCACACTTTTGCTTGAAATTCAACCTTTTTTTAAAGAGAAACTGATTAATCTGTTCTTGGGGCACTGTAATTACATTTACCATGTCTTTAGCGGCAGGGTTCTCTTAGGAATTGGATTGTGGCTTATTGGCTGGATAAAATGACTAATAAACTAATGAAAGAATGACTAACAAGGAAAGTACTTGGGCTCGAACAAACATATCTGTATGAACGTTTGGTTACAGTATCTCTATGTACACCTCAATGTGCTGGTGGGTGTCATTTTTATGCAAAACTTTGCAATCATGCTCTAGATAGCTCTGTAGATGTAATTGTAGACGCCATATGTAATGCAGATATCTGAACTATAACTTACGTAATAATCGTACATGTTCTCTAGCGTATTGTCATCAAAAGCCGTGGTGATAGTTGCAACTTTAACCTTCTTCTCGGAAGACTGTTGGTGTTCACTGCCACTGCTTCCATCGCCTCTTCCCACACTTACCGTAGCACTACCGCTAACAATGAGTTTATCGTCACTTTCATCAATATTATCGTCATTATGTGTTAGTGTTACAACAGTATCTAAATTATGCTCATATTTCTGTACCGTAACAGATACGAGAAAGCATGTGAATGATTCATCTTCTACACTAATACCATCTTCACGAAGAATGGTTCTTCGTAACTTCATCTGAACCAATCGCAATACTTTAGCAGGATTGATTATCAATCGCCACTCCATCTGACACTTCACCACACAAATGTCACAAAACACAACTTCGGAGGCACACTGCACCATCCCTCCTGGCGAACCGACAGGTCAAAGTGCCATGTGGCAAGGCACATGCAGAAGCCTCTAATGGATGACTGCAGAGTTTTGCAGATGCGGGAGTGTCACTAGTGCAATAAGGGATCTTTACATTATCTCTAGTACGATTTTGATGTATATGTGTTTGTTCGAGCCCAAGTACTTTCCTTGTAAGTAAAATACATAATATGATTGCTAAAGATATGCCTGAATGAGTGACAATCACTTTAGGCAAGACACATTGAAATGCTGACAGCAGTTGTATTATTGATGTCAGTGGTGACATGGGGTCGGAAGATGGCCTCATCAGCAGAGGTTCTGGGGGCAGTGAACAGCATGGTGGTGGCAGAGAGTTGCGGTAGGGACAGTGTGTAGAGGCAGTGTCACTTGGTTCATCAGGCAGCTGCATTGCAGCTGCAGTTCATGGCAGTGGTGAACGGCTTCAGCGTGGTAGGGAACTGCAGTGTGGAAGCAGCATCAGGAAATGCAGTGACAGTGTGGAAGGGCGGTATGTGACCACATGTTGCAGTGGCCAGCTCGAGCATGGTGTCATTGCAGCGTGCTGGCTTGTCTCATAGTGTTGCGCATCGGGTCAGTATGCACGCAGTGCATCAAGGACATTATCCCACACTTGGAAGAATACTACATTGCTACTTCACAATGGATTATTAGGCCTCCGGCCTCCATTAATGGTAATTCATGCCTAACTCAGCCCAACCATAAGGTGCAACGAATCTTAGTTCTAATTCCCATTTGTACCAGGATGTCAGGGGCAAGGAGTGGGCAAGGAGCTTAAATGAGAAAGGTTGAAGTTATACAGAAAATCAAATGATTTTTATTACAGAAAACTGTTACATGATTGCTAAATGGAACCTGGTGTGGAGGTTGATGCCTGTCCGTAGAAGTACATCTTCGAATCAGAGGTAAAATTATGGTATCACCGGTACTCGAGAGAGAGCAGGTCTAGTTGGGTTTTAGGCTGGGGCTCACGAGAGCATCCGTGCCTTCATCATTATTCAGGTTTTGCTACAGTGTGCCCCATGTTACCATCAGTCTGACTCATGGTTGGTGGCTGGGTTCTGCTGATTCTCCAGGTTGGCAGAACCAAGCCACAAAGGAAAACAGATCCACCTCGGACATGTTGGAAACATGGGTGCAGAAAGTTCAGAGTACAGGCATGTGGCATGGCCAGCACCTGTCTAATACATACATGCTCCATAAGGCTGTTCTGTATCCATCCCCACTGCCATGACACAACACAACCTTCCTATCCTGCCCTCCCCTCCCCCATTTTCCACACTACAGGCATATGTGTTGGCAGCCAGGCAAGCCAAGTGGAGCAAAATACTTACAGAGGGGGGGGGGGGGGATTTGTTCCTCATTCCCATACATCCAAGGGCCAAGCATTGCCTTCATGCAGTGTGACTCGGTTGAGGTGCTCCTAGCTAACAGAAAAAAAGCATGTCATTCTTTATGGAGAGAAACCTTTAGACATTAAAGTGATTTCAGACATGCCTCAAAGGAATGTTGTTGTGCTATTGTTTTTTACAATATAAATAAACAATCTTGTAGATAACATTAAAAGTTCCATGAGACTTCACAAAACTGGAAAAGGGCGGCGAAATGCAGGATGATCTCCAGCATATCAGCACATAGTGCAGGGAGCTACAATTTCAGCTTCAACCAAATTATGTGTAAATTGGACCTTTATTATATAACTACACAATAGCAGGACAAAAATGGAAGCTGTTATTTCCATAAAATATCTGGGAGTTGACATTATGTGCGATTTGAAATTGAATGACCATATAAAATCATTTGCGGGTAAGGCAGACACCAGATTGAGGTGCATTGGAAGAATCCTCAGGAAGTGTGATCCATCAATGTTGGAAGTAGGTTATGGAACAGAGCATGTACTTATTAGATGGGTGGAACAAATTACAGCTTAGGAATGGAGTGGGGAGGCAGTTGAGGGGAGGAAAACAAAACAAAACACACACACACACACACACGGAATGGAGAGGTGTAGGATAGAGGGGATATAAACTGTTGGATGTGGAAGAAAGGGAGTTATATTAGGATGAAGCTGAGATAATTTTGGGATTGGAGAGTGTACTGTAAGGATAGCCTGGGTGGGAGGATCCAGATGGGTCGGGCTGTGAAGCAGCCCTTGAAATAAAGCGTATGTTCTGCTGCATGTTGTGCCACAGGGTGGTTTACCTTGTTTTCGGCCACAGTTTGGCTGTTGCCATTCATCCTAATGGACAGCGGTTTAGTGGTAATGCCAATATAGAGAGATGGAGTGATTGCAACACAGCTGGTAAATTACATGGTTATTTCCACAGTGGCCCAGCCTCTGATCATTAGGACTGGGACTGGAATAAGAAGTGCTGGGCTGGTGGATTGGACAGGCTTTTTCCAGTAGGGTCTTCCACAGAGATATGATCCCTTTGGCAGTGGGCTGGGTTTCCTGGTGGTTTTGGAATGGACTACAATGTTATGGAGGTTGAGAGCACAATAGAACAACACTTTACAAGGGTCTCTTTCATTTCTGGCTTGAGAACAGAAAATCAAAACCTTGGCAAAGGACGCAAATTTGTTGTTCAGATTACAGTGAGAAGGGAGCACTCTTTTGTGGATACTACTGATAGATGGAGGATTTTGGGGTGGGGAGGGAGGATTTTGGGGTGGGTTGGAGCGGGGGGGGGGGGGTGGATACGGACCAGGAGATCTGTTTGCGAACTAGGTCTGTGTGGTAGTTTCTGTCCAATCCACCAGCCCAGCACTTCTTATTCCAGTCCCACCACGGGCTTATCCTAATGATCAGAGGCTGGGCCACTGTGGAAATAACCATGTAATTTACCAGCTGTGTTGCAATCACCCCATCTCTCTTTGTGAGACCTTCATCTGGGAGTTATTGTCACTGCAGATATGTCATCCATGGGTGACTAGGCTATAATGGAGGGATTTTTTGATGTGGAAGGGATGAAAACTTTCAAAGTGTAGGCACTGTTGGTGGTTAGTAGGTTTAACATGGACAGAAGTGTGAATGTAGCCATCAGTGAGGGGGAGGTTAATATCCAGGAATGTGGCATGGTGGGTTGACCAGGTGAAGCAGATAGGAAAGGAATTGAGTTTTTGAATGAAAGAGGATACAGCATCCTGGTTGTGAGTCCATATCATGAAAATATCATCAGTAAAACTGAACCAGACCAGAGGTTTGGGGTTTTGGGATGAAACTGATTGGCATAGGAGGGTGCCTTGTGGGTGCCCATGGCTGTGCTACAGATTTAATGGTAAGCTTTCCCCTCAAAGAAAAAGTAGTTATATGTTTGGATACAGTTGGTGAGAGTTAGGAGAAATGAGGAATCCGGCTTGAATTAAGAAGGAATTTAGGAGAGGTAATGTTTGTTAGAGGCAAGGCCATGGCCATGTGGGATGTTGGTGTATAGGGAGGTGGCATTTTCCGTGACAAGTAAGGATCCAGGAGGTAAAGAGGTGGGGATCGTAGAGAGTCAGTGAAGGAAGTGGTTGGTATCCTTCATATGGGAGTACAGACTTTGGGCAATTGGTTGATATGTTGGACAATGAGGGCTGAAGTACTTTTGGTAAGAGCACAGTAACCAGCCATAATTGGGTGTCTAGGATTATTTGGTTTGTGGATTTAGGGAGCATGTAGAAGGTGGGTGTGCAGCGTTCTGCTGGGATGAGGAGGGAGATGGATTCAGGATAGAGCTTCTGGGAGGCGCTCTATCACTTTAACAGGGATTGGAGATCTTGTTGGACTTTTGGTATGGGCTCATTCAGGCACAACTTACAGGTGAAAGAGTCAGAGATCTGATGAAGTCCTTCTGCCAGGTAGTCACTGTGATTCATAACTACAGTCATGGAACCTTTGTCTGCAACAAGGATGATTATGTTGAGATTTGTTTTGAGGTTGTGGATGGCTCTCTTTTCTTTTGCCAAAAGGTTTGAGTTCATAGGAAGGGACTTGAGGAAAGATGCTTAGGTCTAGTTGGAGGTGAGAAATTCTTGGAGGGTAATCAGGAAATGGTCAAGTGAAAATGCAGGGGGATCTTGGTTTGATGGCGGTATTAACTGGGTAAGGCAGGATTCAATGTTGGGATTTGGTTGGCTATGGGCGTGTGAATTGATGGCAAAGTAGTGTTTCTATCATATGGATTGGGAAAAGGAGAGTGGTCGACTGCAGGTAAGACCTTTCGATAGAATGCAAACTTCTTTGGGGTTGAGGTTTCTGGAGTGTAGGTTAACCACAATGTTCTGGAGTTGTTTTGGCATTGGATGTTGTGGATTTTTGGTAGGGTGTTTGGAGGGATGAGGTAAGTTCAAAAGTTCAGCTGAGCACGATCTAAGTGCTATGAGGGGTTCATGAGGAAGAACACTGTGGGTAGGATAAGGGTTGGATATTGGTATGAGATGTATGTATTTTGGATTGCAAACAGTATCTAGCAGAGGGAGAGGAGATAGTTAAGGTATTTATGAGCCATGGAGATATAAGTTTGTAGAACTAGGTTCATGAGGGACAAGGATTGGTGGCACCTGAAAACGTGCAAGTCGCTGTGAAAGGAGGGGCGAGATCCAGAGAATGGAATTTTTATAATTAGACCATTAGAAGGGATTCCATGAGTAAGGCAACACTTTAGGAACAGGATGTCGGATTGGGTTTTCGCCAGGAAAAGGGATACTTTTGATGAACTGTTGCAGATAGATGGAGCATGGGTCCATTGTAAAAGGGATGGCGTAAGGAAAATGGAAAATGATGGGGAAGGGGGGGGTGATGGTGTTTGGAGATGATGAGGAGTGTAAGGGCTTAGAGGAGGTGATTCAATCTGCAGAATATGCACCAGGCACCCAAAAGTATATAGAAGTATGCAAAATCACACACAGAAACATGCAAAAACACGCCCAAGCATGCAAAATCACTCCCAAGCACGCAAAATTATGCCAAAGCACACAACATTACAGCCAAGAACACAGAGCCACAGACAAGAATGCAAAATCATGCACACAAGCATGCAACATAGGGCAAAAATCCTTCGATCTATGCACCAGTATGCAAAATTGCACATACAAATGCAAAATATGCTCTGTAATGCCATTCTGTATCCATGCCCACCACCAAGACACAAACTTCCTATCTCCTCTCCCCTATTCCCTCAACACAGAGCATGATTCAAAGTGCTGCAGTCAAAGATGATGATTGTGTGACTATGAAGTGTGCCTCTGTGAATGTTCCTTATTATGAAGGCCATGGCTGATAACTTAAGTGTTGTATTTGTGTGTCTTTTTATGTGTTTGTCAAAGCTCACCAACATCTTTGTGGTGAGGTGTGAACTGTCCTTATTATATTGTTAATTATGGGCTTATTTAGTAATTGTGAAAGCATCACGGAAACCATTAGGAAACTCCAGTTGCAAACGCTAGAAGAGAGACATTCTGTATCACGCTATGGACATCTCTCAAAGTTCTGAGATCATAAGTTTCATGAAGACTCAACCAGATATTTCTTCCTCATACATATATCTTTCATAGCTACCACAAACATAAAACTAGAGAGATTAAGGCCGATTTGGAGGCATACTGGCAATCATTTTTCCACAAACCATACAACTGGAATAGGAGGAATTGAAAAGGTACCCAAAGTATCATCTGGCACACACCTTGTGACTACTTTTACAATATGTATGTAGATGCAGAATATTGTTGATATTCCAACCTCGAGTTTCCATTGCTAGACCACACATGTCACATATAAATATTCTAAGAATAGTTGTTTAGTAAATCATATCAAAAATCTTGCTTGGCTTTGCCCACATATTTTCAAGTAGGTTAGTGTTAGAATAGGCTTTCAAATGACAGGTAACATAGTGTGGAAAATAGGTTATACCAAGAAGATGAAAATAAATATTACAAATACAGTAACTCAGGAGTGTAGAAAATAAATTACAACAAATGTGTCTAATTTTATAGAGGACAAATAGGGAAGAAATTGATGACATAGTCTAAGGAGCACTTCTAAAAATAGATAGGCTGCACAATGACATTGCACTTAAAAATTGAGAAGCAAAAGTTAGAGCAGATAAATGAAAACATGCAAGTGTTGCATAAAATCCAAAAGGGACATACCTTAAACATATTGGGGAATTTACTAATTTTGGCACAGGTTAACAGCCCCCCTTCCTGCCCAAACAATGAAACAACCTTAAATGAACAAAACAACATAATAAGGCAGTTTACAGCTTACCACAAAGAAGCAACAAGAGCTGCGACATGCCTATAAAAAGGCACACACATACAATACTTAACCTATTGGTCATGGCCTTCTTCAGAATGTAGAACAGTCACACAATCACACAGGCACTCAAGACATTCACACAACTGTTATCTCCAGCTGCCGCACTCCGAATCATGGAATGTAGTGCATCTTGTTTCACCCATCTAATATGTGCATTCTTCATAAGGCCTTGCTGTATCCATCCTTACCACAATGACACAACTTTCCTATTCCATCCTCCCCTCCTCAATTTTCCACACCACGGAGCATGATTCGGACTGTGGCAGCTAGAGATGATGGTTGTGTGCCTGTGTAACTATGTGAATGTTCTATATTTTGGAGAAAGCCATGGCTGATAGCTTAATTGTTGAATGTATGTGTCTTTTTTTATGTGACTGTTGTTGCATCTTGGTGTGAGTTGTAAACTGTCCTTATTGTATTGTTGATTTCCAACCTGTAGTTTACATTATTAAATGAACAAAATGAATTTATAAGTTCATAGGCTTCCACAATTGGTGTCATTTTTAAAACACTTGGATGCAGCTGATTGTTTGCCTCCATATACAGTCAATTTTTCATTATCTGATACTGATGTCATACATCTAAGATGTTTGTTGGCTGGCAATAATGAGTCAGTTGTCTATTAAATTTGGTACCCTGGTAAATGATTGGTAGGTAAAATCTTGTATCTGATTGGAAGGAACAGTGATGTTGCACTCCCACTCGAGGTTAACAGTGATTCTGACAGTTCGGTACCCCCTCCCCACTCCTACATGGAGGTATGTAAACAAATCTCAGTTGCCATGATGACACTGTGTGCACATCCTGCCCTCTCGCGCCTGCTCCATTCTCCTCGCATCCTGAAGCCAACTTGAGAACTGGAACTTTAACTTCCCCAGCCTTAAGTCAGCCTTCCCGTCATGTTACCGTAGTCAACTATGCTAAGAAAATTATTGCATCTCATGGTAAACATGCTCCTCCTCTGGCTTTCAAATCTTCCTCTAGTGTTTTGATCGTTTCATGTAGTGTTTTGAGTGAGCAATCTCCAGCTGTTGCACCTGCCGCCCACTGCCATCTTCTGCTTGTGTGAAAATGGCTCCCCCACTCTTGACAGTGATCACTTGTCATCTACCGTCTTGTCTGCTGCTGCCTGGCTGCCATCTTGCCACCACACATGGGTGGCACTGCCAACTGCATCAGTGGCCGCACTTGCTACCACCCAGTCAACTGACCTGTCAGCTGCCACGACTCGGTAGCCATCTTGCTCACGTGAACCAGTGGGCACCCCCAACATCTCTGTGGCAGCCAACACAAACTCACCACGACTTGACTCCCTGCCAGCAGCCACAACAACTGTTGGGGTTGCTGACCGCACTGTGGCTCAACTTTCACTGTCACATGCAGTGCCTCCTGTCACAACAGTGTGTGCAAACATTCTTTCCGCCACATCCCTTGCAGACTCATGTGAATCCACTTCAGACTCTGATGCTTCCTGGTACAATCACACAACAATGCATTTCAGTTGTCACCAAGAGAATGATACACTGAATATGACTAACGGATGACATTTCCATTGTTAGCAAACCATGCCTTCTGTGTGCAGAGAAGTTTGCAGTGGTAGACACACAGATTTCCTAGCTGCTCGATTCTGGCATTATTGAACCTTCTTCGAGCAATTGGCCGTCTCCCATCCACCTAGCTAAAAATGGTTAAGGGTTCTTGGCATATGTGTGGGGACTATTGCAAGCACAACGCCAAGACTATCATGGACAGATACCCAATCCCGAATGTCGCACACTTTACACATGCACTTGCCGGCGTGAAGGTTTTTTCTGTTGTGTACTGTAAATGAGCATATTATCAAATCCTGATAGTTCCAGAGGATGTTGAAAAAACTGCTATCACGTTTCCAATTGGTTTATATCATTACCACTTCATGCCCTTTAGACTTAAGAACGCCACACAGACTTGGCAACACTTCATAACTGAGGTTCTCTTTCCACTTAAATTCTGTTTTGTTTACCTGGACAACATCCTAAATTTTAGTGAGTCTATCAAAGAAAACAAACAACACCTTCGGATTCTATGCAACACTCTAGCTAGGGTGAGCATTGAGATCAACCACAACAAGGACCAACTCCACCAAACCTCTGTCCGCTTTTGAGGCTGCACTGTCTCTCCAGATGGCATCTCCCCTCCAGTTGAGAAAGTGAACTCTGTTAAGGACCTACCTCGCCTTTCAAACTTCAAGGAACTTAGACGTTTCCCAGGCACAATAAACTATTACCGACATCATTTGCCGGGTGGTGCTGACATTCAAGCTCCACTTATGACAAACACACCTCTGGCACTCACCCCATACCTTGAAACACATCCACTGAATGTGTGGTTGTGTTCCATTTTGTGTTATTCATTACTCTAAAGTGTTTCTCCACCATTAATATTGGGTATTTGTATGTCAATTATTTTATTCCTTTATTAATGATCAATGGTCCTTGTTAATATATGTGTTTCCACCTGGGTGATAGAACTTGTGTGTTCTTATGAATGTGGAAGGTTGTTTTTAATATTGACTGACTGCCACGCAATGGCTTACAGTCGCTGACTCGCGCTTTAGGCCTTGTTTACTTTAGTTGAGAATGCATCTCTTCACATGTCGTCTGCACCGCTGTCTCCTGGGCGAGCAGAGAAAAGCTTACTTGGCAAGATGGCGAGTTGGCCTGTTCTTATCCTTTTCAGGTAGTGAGGGTTGGTAGACAATAGGCTCTGAATGCTCTCTGGAGCACGCCCTACATCCGGGTTGTGGCAGGGAAGGCTTTTGGCGTGGCCTGAGGCTGACTCTTGCTGTGGACGCCGAAGTGAGTATATCGTCGAATCATGCATAGGGGATGGCATGCTGTTAGAACTTTGCTTTCTTTGTGATCAGGCAGTCTTGGTTTATCAGTGATAGTTTTCTTGAGTAATTCTTTTGCTGTGCAAGGTGAAGTGTTTCTTAATTTACAGATCTCGAGTAATTCAGTGTAAATTTAGTATTTGCATTTTCATTCCGGTGATGATTTTGTGTGTCCATTTTTTCTCAAGATAGAATACACGTATGTGGCCTTCAGCCTTTGAGTAAACTTAGGATGTTGGAATTCCCTTGCTGTTTTTTTAACTAACGTTTACGTGTCGTGTCTGTATCCATGTGAATGCTAAATTTTTTTCAGATTTTCTGGATTGATTCTATATTTCCTGCTTTGGTATGATCGACTGCACAACGTGCTTTCGTAACGGTCATTACTGTGGCCTTCAGCCATGCTCTTACTGATACTAGCTTTCTTCTGTATGAATTCTCGTGTGTGCTTTACTTACTTATTCTAAATTAATTTCATTTTGTAAATTCTATGTAATTCACCATGGTCGCACACCACATGGTACCTAAGGAGAGTATGCTGCTGCCTCCCCACACATGAGTTCATTTGGTGCATAGTTTAATTTGTGCTTGAAGATACCCACCATCTCGTCAAAATGCTGTCGATGCTCCATTTTGCCGCTGCTATCAAGTGTTGCCACATGAGTAATGTGTCGCAAGCATTATGCATGTGTCTGTGAGTGAATGAATGTGCTTTCCTTTATCCACTGTGTGTTTACAAATTTCCTCCTACTTTACTTCCATATTCATAAAGGGCAGAAACAATTTCACTATGGGCAGTAACCTTATGATTTAATTCACTTTTATACAAGGTGTGTGCTTTATTGTGCTTAGTATGGTCTCCCCACATTTATTTACTTGTTCATTTGATTGAATAGATAATAATTTAAAGTGTCAAACCTCTGCTTTATAATTTCATGCTACCCGTCCGATGTTTATCTATTCCTTTTTTAACATTAATTTTGTGGTTGTTAAAACGTTGGCTGCTTCCTTAAGGAGTGAGCAGTTAGATAAATTTCCATTGCACAAGTACTGTGGCCACTCGAAAAGTAATTTAGAGCAGCAGTGAGTGTTTTAAGTTGGATTCACAGATCTCTACTGCCCAAGATATAGAACACTCAACAAGCTACTTGCAACCTTGGACACTGGAAATGACTGACACTTTTAAAGAACTTTCGGTCCGTGTTGTTACAATTGCTCACGACCACCCAGATGCACACATTTTTATCTCAACTAACACTTTGATCGGTGTGGTTCTCAGCCAATCCCTCGCCGGTGTTTCTTCACCCCTACAATTTTTCTCTAAAAAACTAAACAATGCTCAGAGAATGTATTTGGCCTTTGACTATGAATTTTGGCCATTTACAAGGCATTCAAACACTTCTGTTTCAATGTCGAGGGCTGTTAATGTTATGTACTCACGGACCACAAGCCTGTTGTAGCAGCAATTCAGAATCCCCCTGCTGACCCCTCCTCGCCAGTTTCGCTACCTTAACTTCATCTCACAATTTACAGCCTGCACCAGGTACATCAAGTGTGCGGACAATATTGTGGCTGACTTTCTGTCTCAGATTGATGCCGTTTCCTCACTGATTGCCGCCTTGCAAGCCGCTGATGATGACCTCATGCAACTGGTTCTGATCCCACATCCTCTCTCCACCTCTTTCCTGGGTGTCGTGGGTGAAATTTGGTGTGATGATTCAACAGGCAGACTTTATCCACTAATACCTCAGCCGCTGCAACACAAGATCTTCCAAAAACTTCATGACCTAGCACACTGTGGCATTCGTGCCTCCACCAGACTAATGTCTGAACATTTTGTCTGGTGGTATATGAAATGTGACTAACAAGCTTGGGTGCGTCACTGCCTGTGCTGTCAATGAAATTAAATCTAAACTCACACTTCCCCTCCTTTTGGTCCATTTTCTGTCCCTACAGGCAGATTTCAACAAGTTCACATTGACCTAGTCGGCCCACTCCATTCTGCTGACGGGCTTCCATTACATTCAGTCTGCCAGTGTCCACACCAATTGATGGTTGAAGGTCAAACCCCTTGCTAACAGTACCACAGAAATAGTATGAAGGCTTTCTTACAGTCATAGATTGCCTGCTTCAGCTGCCCCTTGTTCTTAACCTCAAACCAAGGCAGGCAGCTTGAATCAGCATTCTTCTCACACTTCTGTCTTCTCTGTGGCATCAAATGCATCCACACCGCTGCCTACAATCCGCAAAGCAACAGATTGGTAGAGTGGTGGCACAGGGCACTTAAAACTGCCCTCCAACACCAGGACTCTCTCTAGGCAGAGGCTCTCCCCCTCGTCCTACTTGGACTTTGCACCTGCTACAAGGAGGACCTCTGCGGCTCAGTCACCGAGTTCGACTATGGACAATCTCGTCTTACTGGAGGATCTCATTAACCCCTCCCCTCTCCAAATCTGAATGATCTGCCCACCCTCATCGACAGAGTCCATCTCTAATGTGCCAAAATACATCCTCCCCCCCCCCCCCCCCAAGACACTCTCCCCTTCTATCCCCAGCCTGCAGGAGCTGGATGACTGTGACTTCATCAAGCCATGTGATAAAACAGTGCACGTTCCTCTCAGCCCCCTGTATTCTGGTCCATATTGGATCCTCAAGAAATAGCTGAATACCTTCAACATCTTAATCAATGGCAAACCTTCCAAAGTTTCAATTAATTGCATCAAACTGCCACCCCCGCTGCTCACTTTGCATGAGACCTCCACTTCTTGCTGGAAGGCTCGCTATACATAGTTTACATGGCCACAAGCTGTTACCGCCCTCTGCCTCATGGGAGTGTCCAAGTTGTCTGGAGCGTCACGTTGCGAATCATGTGGCCTCCCGTGTCGGAGGTATGAATCCTCCCTCGGGCATGGATGTTTGTGTCATCTTTAGTATAAGTTAGTTCATAAGTAGTTTGTAAGTTTAGGGACTGATGACCCCACAGTTAAGTCCCATAAGCTTTACAAACACTTGAACATTTGTGATCGGAGGCTTTCCCAGTGTATGTGTTGTTTCCAGGGCTCTCGGGTGTCTAGCCGGATGCGATCGTTGAAGTCCCATGATATTTTGGCTAATAACCTTTCCACCAGCCTCAGGTGGTTCTGATGGCATGGTCTGTCTGTTCTCGGTCGGTGTTATTTATGTCCGTCAGTCGGGCTTCGATTCCCTGTGCCGACAGCCCGATTGTGGGTGCCGCGCTTCTGTTTGCGAGCACCGACGTTTCGTTTTTGGCCGCCGACAACTGATTGCGAGCGCCGATGCCTTGATTCCGGCTGCCGACGTCTGATTGCGGGCGCCGACGCCGGTCTGAGCCCACGGTTGCTCAGCCTTAGGAATCCACTTGCGGAAAGTGGTGGGCCGGACTTCACGGAGGGGTCAATCTGGTGTTACGGCAGCCAGAGGCTTCCGAGCGTTTGTTTTTCTCAAAACTTGTGCGGAGTTGTGAGAAGATTGCATGACTCTTGGAGTTGAGAGGAGCTGTTGGGCAAATTGTCGTTGAGTTTGGTGAGCTGCAGGGTGGCGCCGGCTGGTGCCTGTCCTGTCTTCCTGTTGCCGCGGGCCACTTCGCTGGCTACATTGAGCACATCAGCTGCAGCGAGGAATATCCTTGGCCCCCCTCCCCCCGAGGCGTAGGGAAAAACTCACGTGAGGGCCTGGTCACTGGCCAGATACCCACGTGTGGTAGGCGGTTAGGGTCGGCAGCGCTACTGGATATGCATAACGGTGACAACCAAGGTAGCGCCCGACACTCACTTGCAGCATTGCCGAACCTTTCGATCCAGACATGAAGATCATTGGGGGGAAAACTAGATTCATCCCGCAAGCGGGAGGGTCTATCATAGCCATCGTGGGGGGCGAGAACGAGAGTAGTAGTGTTAGAGATCCGACATCCCCAAGAATACCAATGACCCCAAGGGCACTGCCTCCCCCAGCTCAATTGCCGCTGGAGAGGTCACGAGGTCCCACACAAATGGTGCAGTTCCTACTTCCCACGTCTCCCCGTGCAAACACCACAGGAGTATCTTCTCACATAGTTAAAGCAATAAGTGAAGATGTAGAAAGCTCACCACGCATGTCAGAGGATCCCGCCAACACGAAGGGAGCGCCCCTGACCCCCGCACTATAGACTTTCCAAACCCGCTCAAACCAGCAGGGAATGACGAAAGATGCACAGTACAGATGGCGGGAAACTCCGGTAACGCAATCGGACCGCCTCCAAACTCTGTAACGCAGGTCGCGAACAAAGAGAGCTCTCGCGCGCCAGAGAACAAAGGCAGAGCCTGCGCAAAATCGACTGCGGACAATTTAAACCCATATATATCTACAAAGAATGTTGAGAGGAAACCACTGGTGGTGGCAGAAACCTCCAGCAAAGATAGCCCTTGCGCGAAATGAACCCCAGACATCACAAACACACATAAATCAACAGGAAATGATGAGAGGAAGGCAATGATGATGGTTGCAATCCCCGACAGCGCAAACGGAGCACCCCCATCCAGCTCCCTCCAGGTCGCAGACAAAAGAAGTTCACATGGGTCCGAAAACAAAGGAAGCACGTGTGTAAAATTTATCACAGACGACTCAAACCAGTCCAGTCCAACAGGGAATGATGAGGGGGAATCCATTGCAGATAACACCAAACACTGGTAACACAAACGGAGCGGGCTTAGATCACACCTCGTGTGCTACGAACATAGAAGTCCGGGTCTGCTCGCGCAAGGTTTCTGCCCGAGACAGTGGGAAACCAAGCGTCCTGACAGATCGATGAAGAAAGGTCAGTACAGGTGGCACCATCAACCAACAACTCAAACGGAGCGCACTCACTCCCAACACCGATCGCGAAATTAGACATGCCGCTGGTCGACGATACGGTTTCGGAAAACACCATCTATATGCCGGGAGACGAAGCGGATGACGAACAATCGGAGGCCAACGACTCCGAATTTGTCATACCCCAATGTAGACACACAGCCAGGGCAGCAGCAATGCAGATCCCAAAGCCCCTACAAACCTCCAATAGGTTTCAAACCATAGAAAACTTCAACACCACTGACACAGAAGTTGATCCCTCCACACCTGAAAATAGGCAACCCAAACCCCCACCCATAGTAGCAGAATGGAAGGGCAGCTATAAAGAGTTTCAGCAAAAAATAGAAGAGGTACCCTCCCTCCACCATCAATGTAGACGGACGCGACCTCTATATTGTAAAAATGGAGACGTCTGACGACCATAGAAAACTCATGGACCTTATAAACAAAGAGGGCATACACTGCTACACACACTCGGTGGAACGGCTGAAAATGCTGAAGGTGGTTTTCTGCAATCTCCCAATAAAGATGGAGCCTGAAGACCTGAAGGAAGAACTCCAGAAACAGGGCTACATGATTCAATTTGCATCAATCATGAAATCCCCAAAAACTCGTCGGGAAATCCCCCTATTCATGGTTGTCCTAGTTGACAACATCGACAATAGGAAAATATATCAAACCAAAACCGTTGCCTGTATCCCAGTCATAGTCGAGCCCCTCCGAGCAAAAGGCAGGAGAATCCAATGCTTCTCCTGCCAAAGATTCGACCATGTGGCGAAATACTGCAGCATGCCAGCAAGGTGCGTTAAATGTGCTGGCCCCCATCAAAGCAGGGAGTGCCCCAAAACCAGGGAGGAAATGCCGAAATGCTGCAATTGCAGCGAAACACACATGGCAAGTCACAGAGCCTGCAGCGCATTCAAGACCAGAAACGCCAAGCTGAAAGAAGGAACAGGCTCCAGAAGGGTTCTTGCAGGCACATCTTACGCCAAGGCCACTCAAAACACTCACCACACACCCGTACATCCTGAGGGTGAGAAATCCCTGTGGGAAAAACACAAAACACTCCCTCCAGAAACAACAGAGACAATATCCGCCACAAAAAGAGCTGTCCCTCACAGTCCTCGGTCCCCAACAACCACCATAAAGACCTCTGCTCTGACTACCAACCCAGCTACGACTCATAGACGACTCCAAATAACTCCGACATCCAAATGCTCCTCACGTCACTCAATTCACTACTGCAGCAACTCCCTGTCCTAGTGACGGCAGTCACAAAGGCCCTCCAGGCCACCACCGTCTCACCCAAGGCCTAAGTATGAACAGGCACATACATGGTCTCACAGTGTGCAAGTTCAATGCAGGCCGATGAGATGTTGCTGGTGGTTGGCTTCACCTTGGAGAGAATACGACACGTTTCCCTTCTGACTTCTTCCGCCTTGTCCTCGGTTAAGCCCTGGACCGTCTGTTCCACTGCGGAGATGATCTCAGTGGGGAGAAGTTGGGTCGGCGTCGGTGCAAAGTTGAGTCCATCTCCGAGTATGGAGGTGGCTGCGTCGTCCAGTGGTTTCCCTGTGAAATTGATCACAGTCCGCTTCATCAGCTCGGTTTCTTCTTTTTGTTTGCCTGGTAGTCGTGCAAACTTGTCAATCTGCCTGTCAGTTGATTTCAAGTGTATCCATTCAGCCTGGCCCCACGTGATGCCATCCACCCATTCCCAGGTATAGTCTTGAAGCTGACACACATGGACCTATATTTACATGTCTCAAGTTGCCCCCATATTGCACAATTCAATGGAATGCTCAAAACCCTAGTTCACAGGGCATACTCAATATCAGACCAACAAAATCTGCACAAGGAACTCAAACACCTGGAAAATTTGTTTCACAAGAACGGGTACAGCAATAACCAGATCCAGACAGCCTTCAGACGACGTGAACACAACCGAAACGCAGATGAAGAAGGGGACAAAGATGAGAAACAAGGCCTTGCCTTTCTGCCGTATGCAGGCAATGTGACCTCGAAAATAGGAAGACTGCTAAAACAACACAAGATCGACATGGTCTTCTGACAACCGTCCAAGACACAGTCCTTACTAAGGACAATGAAAGACTTTTTGGCCTCTAGAAAGTGGGTGTGTATAAAATTCCATGTGGTTGCAGCAAATCCTACATCGGTCAAACAATTCGAACAGTCGAAGACCGCTGCAAAAAACATCAGCGCCACACACGTCTACGCCAGCCCAACAAATCGGCACTAGCAGAACATTGCTTAGAAACTGGACACAGCACAAAATACGAAGAGACCAAAATTGTGGCTCCCACCGGCCTCTACTGGGACAGTATCTTCAAGGAAGCCATAAAAATTCGCGTGACGGACAATCTCATAAACCAGGACACAGATTTTCAACTCAGTAAGGCATGGAAACCACTACTGAGCTCCATCAAGAAGTCACACCTCAAACCGACACAAGATCCAAGAGCCACCAAGGACACTCCACGGGAGGCTGCACCTCCACACCAAACAGCTCGACACTGTGGGCGCGGACCAGCGTCGGCGCCCACAATCGGATGTCGGCGGCCGGAATCAAGGCGTTGGCGCTTGCAATCAGTTGTCGGTGGCCAAAAACGAAACATCGGCGCTTGCGACCGGAAGCGCGGCGCCCACAATTGGGCCGGCGGGGCAGGGAATCGAAGCCCGACTGACGGACATAAATAACACCGACTGAGAGCAGACAGACCATTCCATCAGAACCACCTGAGGATGGCGGAAAGGTTATTCGCCGAAATATTATGGGACTTAAAACGATCACATCTGGCTGGACACCCGAGAGCCCTGGAAACATTTGAACATTGTTACTCCCACTCTGCAACCAACGAAGTGCAAACGACTCAAATGTTTTACCCTCCCCCCCTCCCTCAGTGGATGTGGCATGCATTTCTCCTCCTTTCATGTGTGATGTATGTCCGGTCTTCTTAAGACCCACCCCCACCCACATGTATACTGGACCGTCGAAGCTGCCCCTGAAACACTTAGTGAACTACTCAGTCCTTGGCCCCACTGCTCGCTGCCTACACACTCCATTGAGCCTACCCAATGACACGGTGGAGCTCTCCATTGTCCAGACACTGAGACCTGCAACGTTGATTGCCATTGCCTGGCCCCACTTCCTGTCTCAGGAGGAGTACTCCATACTGTGGAGAGCGGGGAGGGGGGGGGGATAGCTAACGATCTATCGACCACCTCATTTTGGAAGTGTAATATCTCCAACATTGTCTTTGGGTGTGCCGCTTCTTGGCTGCCATGGTATCTTGTGTTCAGTCTCTGTATGTGCTCTAATGGAGTATCAATAAAGTGTGTCCATACTGTATTTTGTGGTTTTACTGTGGCTACACCCCCCTCTATATTCCATAAGGCAATTAATATCAATAACCATGCAAATGAAGCAGTGGGCAGATTGCAAAAGTGGTGATAATGGCATATGCATTCCATTTAATGGATTCAATAATGCTGAGATAGTAGAAAACAATTTGGGAACAATCTGAAGTTGCAAAGGGTTTGGGGAAATCAATCAAAGACTGAACTGAAAGCTGAGCTTGGGGAGGAAATAAAGAGTACGACAGCAGAAATTTCAAGAGCAAACACAGCAAATGAGGAAGTAAGACAGGACCTAAATCCCTTAAAAAATATGTGTAGATATTAGAGGTGTAAAATTAGAGGAAGTTAGAACTATATTTGCCAACACTTTAAATGGAATAAATGGAAATTTTAAGGGAGTAGAAGAAAACAACAATCTTAGGACAGAGATAACTGATCTTGAAAAGAAAACTGATTATGTTATAAAAATTTTAACAATGGAAAATCTGATTGGAAATCAATAATGGAGAATAGATAACTATTCACTGTAAAGATGCTCACTGAACTGCTGAAAGGCATGAGAAATAGACAATCACATTGACAAAACTTAAATTTTGGGCCATGGTCTTTATCAGAAAAAGAAACACATACACTCACCCAACTATACACACACAAACACCATGTCCAGCCACTCCAGTGCCATAAAAATGTAAATGATAAAATTAGTTGTTTTGAAAACATTGTACCATCAATGCAAACGTATGGTATAGTAATGTGGAGAAACTGAACTAAAATATAGCTGAATTTGAGGAGAATCTAGTGACAAAGTTTCAGTAGTTGCTGTAATGGACTGCGGAGTAATGTATCAGGAAAGAACTTTTCAGGCAGGGTACATTACATCCCGTAGATCTTGTAAAATACTGTAATGAAAATTTTGTTAGTGGCATGAGTGATACACTTAAAATGAAATTTGTAGAAAGGCTGTTGGATGGGCAAGCATCACAAGGAACATCATATTAGTTTAGGGATGAAGTATTCTGATTTTGAGAAAAGTTTCTTGAATAAGTTTGAGTCAGGAGCAGAGCGAGCTAAAATAATCGAATTATTTTTTTAAATGGACATTGTTAGAAGTCAGAGGATTGAAGTGTGAGACAATTTTGTGAGACTCATTTAAAAAGATTGTACATTTAGTTCTTTTAATGAAATAAAACAAATCAATGCATTAAAAAGAAGGAAGGGAGAATACAGAGGGAATTAGTTCACAGAACTTGATGATTCAGTAGAACAATTTTTGAGATATGTTGATAAATTAAACAGGTTTTTTGAAAGAGATAACAGAGGAAATTGTGATAGATAACAATTATCAAAATGGGAGGTGGACCATAATCAAGATCAGGGAATAATCATGGGGAAAGAGACAACAGTAATGAATAAGCAAGTAGAGATGAGTTACACCAGAAAATGATAGGTATAGAGATGTAAACCAAGATAATGAAAACATGAACTTGCAATGGCATGAAAAGTATGCTCAACATAATGATAAAAAGTTTGAAAATAGTGGGCATGGTCACAATAGTAGTGGGACTAGGAAGGTAAATTAGATAGTGTTTCACTGGAAGCCTGTCATTTTGGAGCAAGACGATATTTAGACCTCAGAGTAATACTATAAAAAAAAAAAAAAAAAATTTATTTGGGTGAGTATGGTTCTAAATCAAGTATGCATCTAACTTATAGGGACAAGTTGAATTTTGAATGGAAATTCTAGAGAGCTGTGAATATGGATCTATGTGTGAGTCAAGAACAAATAGTAGAGCCCAATAAGGTAGCATTGAATCAGTTGTTTAGCTGTGCAAACAAAGAGCCTGAGAGAAGTAATAGATGTGCAGATAAAGAATTTGATTACTTTGGGTTGCATAGATTAATGATTGATAGTGGTAACCAAGTTCACAGTTGACAATAATGATGATATTATAGATTAAGTTATAAGTGATGAGTATAATTTATGTAGAAGTTAAGTCAAATTAGTTTGTAGAGAGAAAATTAGGGCAAGAGAATGTTAGGGTGGAACATGAGTGTGAAATCTTACAAATCAGCATAACTAGTGCACTTGGAACCAGTAAAAAAGAAATGGAATGTGGAAAAAAGATAGGTAATGGTGGAGGTATTATAGTCAATGTGAGCTTCTGGCATCAATGGGGCATCCAGATTAAGTCAGTGTGATGTGGACATTGATATAGTGGTGTTTGTGGCACACACTAAGGGCATGGAGGCAAAGGGTGCAGCTTGCAACAAAACTGGTGCAGTTGGATGGATGGCTGAAGGTGAAGACATGTAGTTCATCATGCAGCATGGAGGGCTGCAGTGGCTGTCCAGTTTGTGAAGGGGGATGGGTATGGAAAGGAGCAGGTAAATGAACAAGGGATGGATATAGGTGAAATACCAGGTTCTGAAAGAAATGCCTTAATGTTTGCTACAGAGGATGTGGGAGGGGTGGGGGGTAGGGGGAATATATTAAATATGATGTCAAATGGAGACCCTGTAGGACAAACAAGGACAAAAATGTTCCCCTCATGAAGGTGTACAGCAAGATCATCAGATGGTAAGGTGGACACGTCAGCCTCAAACAATGGGATGGACACAGGCATGGTGGTGTTGTTGGTGGACAGTGCAGCTGCCATTGTGTTTGGGAGCAGAAGTCATCACTCGAACAACTGGGTGGGTCAGTGGGCGGCGGCAAGGGGTCTACACCGTGAGGGGTGGGGGGACAAAATGTCACACACATTACTGTTGCCAATATCATACACATGCAGGGATTTGTCACATAATGTGTGCCTGTCCTGAATGCCTCCAAATTCTAACTACTCACACTCGAGTTTTACATGGCAAATAGACACTGTTGTTGCCTGGCTATTTACTAAAATGTCGACTATTTGTAGACCACACTTAATGACGCAGTAAGGACTGTAGTAAGGGGGAGATTGAGGAGTGGTGAAGCGGACAGTATTGTCAAATAGGGTGTGGAAACAGGGGGTGTAAATGGCTCTTTGCTGGCAAAGGTATTCGATGAGCTTTGGCAATGAGCTCTCGACAGGAGGGGGAGAAACCTCAACAGTGAGAGATAGACCAAAGGCACATAAAGATGCTTTCAGTGTTCTGTGGAAGCACTCAATGAGCCCATTAATTTGTTTGGTGATATGAAATTTGGTTGTACTATAAAGATTACAAAGACTACTGAAGAGGAAGGATTCAAACTGGTGGCCCTGGTCTGTTGTTAGGGAGGAAGGACAGCTAAAGTGAGCTATTCAGCTCAACATAAATGTGCAAGAAACTGTGTTTGCACAAATACCTGAGAGAGGTATGGTCTTGACCCAGTGAGTCATGGCGGCAGTGGACCGATGAAGTACAAATGAACATTATGGACATAGCTAGATGGATGTCAGAAGTGCTGAGGGGAGATTGGGCATGGTGGCTGACTTTGCTGCGTTGACAGTAGTAGCAAGAAGCAAGTGTGGGCCCACTCACAGCAGCTATGTTTAATGTTTGGTCATGCAAAACATTCACATAATAGCTTAGATGTACAGTGAATGCTGGGATTTGTTAAACTGTGGAGTGAAGAGAATATTTCATGGCACATGGGTGCTGGAACAAGTCAGCATGGCACACCTTGGCCAAGACATCACACATGATGGGGATTGAACTTCCAGCAAGAGGTGTGGCTTGATTTGCATGGAAGAGTCAGTAATTTGCAGTTGAGTGAGACATTTGAGGTTGATAGGTTGTTCAAGGAAATTAATGAGTGATATAAAAGGTGAATCACCTAACACTTGTACCACAAATATTGCGGAAATGGAAAGTGTGATTGATGTGCGGTTTTTACAGAATGGATTGGTAGTCAAGGACTCGTATTTTTAGCCAATAAACAGATTGTAAAAATACCTAGAAAGTGTATTTTTTATGCAAACATACAATTTTTTAAATGGAACAACGGTTGTTTCTATCATGCACTGGAATTTTTGTCACCACCTGTGTACAAAGAATTTTGAATGACATTTTTATCACGTTTAGTTTGGCAGCTACAACCATTCAAAGTTTTGGGGGCGGAGGCTATGACAGTATAGCTGATTGGCTGGCGCTCATGAAACAGTGGGCCATGCCCCAGGAGCTAGCCACTTGGCCAGTCAGCTATGCTATTGCAGCCTACACCCTGAAACTTTGAACGGTTGTAACTGCCAAACTAAACCTGATAAAAATGTCATTCAAAATTCTTTGTATACAGCTGGTGTCAAAAATTCCAGTGCATGATAGGAACAACCATTGTTCCATTTGAAAAACTGTATGTTTGCATAAAAAGTACACTTTTTAAGTAATATTACAATCTGTTTGTTGGCTAAAAAATTTCTGAAATTATGTGAAAACCGCACATTAATCGCACTTTCCATTTCTGCAATATTTGTGGTGCAAGTGTTAGGTGATTCACCCCATATAGTTCACAATCACATTCTGCATGCCTTTAATACAGTGAATGTCAATGGTGAATAGGCAGATTAGGTCCTTGTGGCAGAATTGGTGAGCAGGAGGATCAACTCATGGGTTCTAAACCTTTTAGGTGCTGCCGCCAAGCATCCAGACTGTTGGGTCGCACACGCCCATGTGGCTGCCTGATCCTTCTACCTGCGCTAAAGCATGTCCTCGCAGACATTATAGGAGTGGGAGGTTGTTTTATTTGTCCTGTAGATCATACATGTGTACAGTAGAGCACACAATGATATAGGACAAGTCACTAAGAATAAAATACTTTTGTACTTTATACAATGAGGCAAATGGTGAAATTAAAGAGTAAGGACATGGAGTTACAGACTCCACATGGCAGAAAAATATATGCAAAATAATTATAAGCTGAAAAAGTAAGGAACTTGTTTAAATTGCTGAAAATATCTATAAGGGGAGAACATTAGTTCTTTAAATTATCTTGGATAATTTAGTTTGCAAATTCTTTTAGCTACAACGTATTACATTAGTACAAGGACATGAGGTACTGAATTCATATGGTAGAAAAATATATGGTATGCAAAATAATTATAAGCAGAAAAAGTACGGTAGTTGTTCAAATTAATCAAAATATTTACAAGGAGTAAATATTAGTTCATTAAATTATCATGGGTAATTTAGTATGAAAATTCTTTTAGCTATAACATATTACATTAGTAAAAGTGTAATCCACATGATTTGCAAAGTTACCATAATAGATTAATGTTTCAATTTAGCACAGGAAAGTTTTGTTGTGGAGTAGAGTACATACAAATAAGACATTATGTGTAAATCTTATAGCTATAACATATCAGTTCACAAATATAACTTAGAATTTTGTCTCCAGAAATTCCTGAATAGAATAGAAGCAGTGATTTAGTAATAGTTCCTTTAATTTAATTCTCATTATTTTTGGATTTTTGATTGTTTTTAAGTCTGGAGGGAGGTGGTTATTAATTTTGATGCCCATGTACTTAGCTCCATTAGTATATAGTTTTGTGTTGTGAGGTATAATCTGCAGGTGGGTTTTATTTTTTTTGTCTTGTGTGGTGGTCAGAATTTCTGTTGAGGGATTCCAGATATTGAACTGTGTAAGATTGCTGCCCAATAGAAATACTGGTAATTAATAGCATTTGATAATTAAACAGTATGAAGTTCACTGCAAACATTGACCATGCCAATGCACTAAATGTTACACAATTTTTATCTTATTAATTATGGTAGCAATGTATGTACACAGTTGGGTGACAACATTTATAGTTAGGACAAAGGTAGAATTTCTCCACGTTGAGATTTGCTGTGTGCTTGTAGCTGACGGTAGGCCAGCGAGCAGGCCAACTTTGGTGGCTTGTTCCAGCTTAGGATTTTCCAGTTCGTTTCCGGTGAGGGGAGAGAGGGACAATGGCGACTGCCAGGTACAGTGCAGTGCACATCGTGAAATAAAATATTCTAATACTACTGGCATTTGAAGTAATACGATGCAGTTAGGAACCTTTAAGGCCCTCATTACAAAATAGCCTGTTGATAAATAAACAATACATTAGCTGATATGGTCACATCTGGTGTAATACGTTTAATTGACAATGAAAAGTAATAAATTACCAACGAAGACAAGACAGTTACACAACTAGCATGGCAATGTTTGTTTATAAAAATAATATATTAACTATTTCTCATTTTATTTTCAATTAATCTTGTGTATTTTTACCTTGAAGTATTCAGTTAAATCACTTATCTGTGACATAAGAAATTGCACGATTATGATAAATAGTACAAAGTATGTTTATACCAATATAAAAACCTAAGAAGACAATTTATTTAATGTGTAGTGTAATTATTTATATTCTAAGTAAAGTTTTAGAAATGTATTGGCTGAGCGGTTAGAACAGCTCACATGGGGAAGTTGATGACGTAGGGGAAAAAACCCCGGCAGTTGAGCTTCTGGCGCGCGCGCGAGGGCAGGAAATGACAACTCCGGAGCACGTGGGGAGCTGGCCGGGCGGCGTCGCTCTGCATTTCAGTCGGCATGTGGACCTCGAGGTGGAGGTTATGTGTGTGGCATTCGCCCCGTGTGGTTGCTCGTCGTAGACTGCACCAAGTTGAATCAAGTGCTACTGTTGGTTTGTGAATATTTAGCCGGTGGAACAAGGTGTGCATCGCATTGAATTAAAGTGACTTTGATTTGTTAATGTAACACGTGTCGTCGCATAGGCATGAACATAAACGGTGTTTGAGACAGCCACATGGTGTGAAAACAATTTGCGACAAATATTCATTTTGTCTGGGGGCTCACGAGCTATAACTTTATTTGATAAATGTGTTTACGTACAGACGTATCAGCCACAGGGATCTAATATTGTGAAATAAACAACATAAAGTGAACTTGCACATGTTTCAAAAATAGTAGTTAGTACACCCCTTTCTCTCATGAACTTGATTTTATTATGAATTTGTTTTGTTAATCATATGCAGGGAAGGAAAGCTGCGAACGTGTGATATCATCCCCTAGAAAACGAGTCAAACAGTCGCAATCACAGTTCCAGTGTTTTTGCATGTTTAGGAATTTGGTTCGCAGCTGGTGGTTGTGAGTATTAAAAATTAAACTTTCTCTATTTTAAACTCTCACCCCGACTTTTACTCTCGCATTTGGAGGCTCATTACGGGATAAGTTCACATTGGACTTGCTCGGAGGGAGAGATTAGGGTGTGTATAGGACAGTGAACAGTTACGAACAGTTGCAAACAAGTGCGCGGACGCGACGGACAATTTCAAGTGTGTGTGGTGTCTGGCAGCAGAGAGCGGGATAAACTCACACTGGTCATGCTCGGACAGAGAGGTAGGGTGTGCTTAGGACAGTGATAGTGGACAAAACAGTTAGCATAATCGGACAATACGTAAACGTGGCACGTGGTTAACGACGGTTGGTGACTGGCAGAGTTCGGGCGCGGGCATCCATAACAGGCGATCGACGGCGCTTCGGCCCGGCAGCAGTGAGTGGCGGCGCACGGGATCCACACACTCAAATTTCATCTTCTGCAACAGACGGCAGTGATCGTGGGGACTTCGCAAGTCGTCAACGGAGCGTCGGGGCCCAGCAGCTTTGATTCTACAAAGGATAAGGGATGCAGTGAGGGCATATTCCAGCCACAGCTTCTACAACAGACGGAAGCGAGCGTTGGGGACATCGCAGCTTGTTGCAGCAACTTCTGGATTCAAAGATGAGTAAAGCACCTGGCGCTATAAATTCTTGTGTGTTGATCAAGCTTTCTTGTGGCACCGATAATGGAGCACGTTTTTAAAAAGTCACCAAGTGATGTAAATTCAGAGAGTAGCATACCAGAGAATCCAGAGAAGGTAAATACTGGGGGAATATTGTTGACACCGGAGATGATCGCAGCCCTGTTATCGAGTTTTAGCTCAAATTTAGAATCAAAAATAGAAAATTCAAACTCACATTTAGAATCAAAAATAGAAAATTCAAACTCACATTTAGAATCAAAAATAAGATCAGAAATAGGAACTGTAAAATCAGTAATGGAAACTGTAAAATCAGAAATAGAAACTTTTGTAGTATACAACAATGAAAATTGTAAGGAAATGGATTGTGATGGGGTAGGAGCAGGGTGGATTGATAAAGAAGTAAGTGAATATGGTCCAGATGATTGGGTCCAACTCCTTAGACATTTAAAATCAGTGGAGCCAGTGACATGGGTAGAAGAGAAATACGGATATGCAAGGAAACTTGGGGAGTTGGGTGCAATAAACTCAGAATTTGGGAAAGCATTCAGTGAAATATTTGGAAACGGTGAGGACATACAACTATATTGTTATGTAGGGGAAGTAAATACTATGGTTAAGAACTCTATGCAAGAAATTGAGGAGGATTTGTTGGCAGAAGATGAACTTAAGGAATATGTCATTGAAAATGTACAGCCCATTATAAATGTTAAGGTAGAAGGGGTCTGTGAAACTGCATTGATTGATATTGGAAGTACAATTAGTGGTATTTCAGAGGATTTCTACAATCAAATCAAGAGTACAGGGACAGTAGAGTTTCCAGTTACTGGGGTACAGATAAAGAATGCTACTGGCAGTTATAGCAAACCAGTGAATAAGGAATTAGTGTTAGACTTGATGATTGAGGATTAATTGTTTAGTCAAGGTTTACTTGTCATAAAGGGACTTTGCTTAAATTTATTGTTAGGAAGTGATTTTCTGTGCAAATATGAAGCTCAGTTAGAATATAAGGATAAAGTGGAAGAATTAAGTCTGGAGGGATGCATGAAGAGGGTGAAATTCAAAAATTTTGTAAATGATAAAGATTTAATGACATGTTTACACAAGTAACTGCCATAAACCAGTGTAAATCATGAAGTATGAGATTCAATGCATTGTAAATAGTAGGTTAAAAATTTGTGTATATTTATTCTGTGGTCTGTGTTAGTATCTACTTGTGTGTTTAGATTTAAGCATTGGGGTCAAGTTTACAAGTGTTCTTTGTAAATGTTTTTCTTTTGTTGTTTGTGTTAAAACATGTGCTTGTATCAGATTTGCAGTTCAACAGTGGTACATGAGGTAAATATGTATGTATGTATGTATGTATGTATGTATGTATGTATGCCAACACTAAAGGATAGAGGAAGTGAGAGTGTACTGTTTATGTGTGTGTATATGTGAGCAGGGCTGGATATGTGGTGTGAGTTGTGGGGTGACTCGGAGAATGAGAAAGTGGTGGACATTGATGCAGGCAGTGGGGTCTGTGGCTTAGATAAATTGTGATTAAAATGTCAGCTGACAGTGTTGCATATGTGGGTGTGACTGACCATATGGGTCAGAAGTGAGGACTGTATGTTGTGGCTGTTTTGGTTAAAGGTGGGTTGGATTGTGAAATGTTTCAATGAGAGAAAGTGTTTGCTCTTTAATGTCTGTCTCTTTGAGTGTTTTGTAGGTAATGTGTCTAATAGGGAATGCTCTGCACTGTTATATCAAACTGATTCTGATAACACATTTTGGTTTCTTTAATGGTGCTCAACTGTTGACTGAACAATTTCTGCAACAACAGTTGACGAGAACTATTTTTCTGTCTAGCCTGAGTATCAATAGGGTTTGGTGATATTTTATTTAAAAAAATGTAGATGTTTTGTGATAAACTAATTTTGAAATTAGACTTTAACCTTAGATATTTTATTGTGGGGAGTACTTGTGGAAAGCACATGAGGTTGATGACAAGGATCCAAATTTAATCTCACACCAGCAAAAATAATTTTTTTGGTGCGAGGGGGTAGGATTTGTATTTATGCTTGCAGGTGTCATTTTGGTAGAAGGGAAAATTCTCTATGATAACATTCATTTGGTAGTATTATTTGATCTTTAAGATATATTTTTGACACAGGCAGGTTTTTTTTAAAATTTTTATTTTTTTTTATTTGATGGAGTAATACTCCAAGTAGGCCACATATTCTCTTGTCTGTTTCATCTGAAGCTATGGCTGATGAGAGTGCGGGCATGGTGGTTTGGGTTGATCTGATAATGACTAACACCAGCCACTTTGAGTTCTTAATTCTGTTGATTTGCATGTTACTGTACATGTCTCAATGCTTAGTTTCAATTGCACCAAGTCTGGATGGCAGAGGGGTGGGATACTAATCCAACCGAATCCTAGTGTCCAGACAAACTTTTGTCTATGTTGACTCATGAGTGCCTTCTGCTCTTCCTGTTCCATGTAGGGTGCATATGACATGTGTGAACAAGAACGCTTAATCCAGTGCCATGAATCTAAGCTGCAACAGCATGTTGGTTGAAATGACGGAGACATAGGACCATACATCATGGACCAGAGTTGCTGCAACGATGACTCTGGGGTTCTCAGTGTCAAAGTGGTGAGAGATTTCCTTTAAACAAGTGGAGTGAACACCGTCAAAAGTTTTTATAGTGATAATTCTAGTTTTTCCATGTAGGACAAGGTCCTCTAAAGACTAAAGGTTAATACTATTATAAATTTGGTGCCAATTCTGTATATAAACAACAGGCACACTTAAATTTCATGGATTTAATAAGTTATAAGGATTCTTTTCTTAAAAATATGCACACACTATAAGTGGTCTTAATGGTACAAATATTGGGAAATTTTCTCACTGCCCTGTTTATTTTTATTTATTTATTTATTTTATTGTACTTTTGCATTAGTTGAGGTCATAATTGGTATAGTGTTTGAGTCAATCCGATTCAATACCTTTGTAACTTTAAATTTTGCTAATTTGAATGTATTAATTTTGGTGCTACTTGCGCCATCCTGCACATGGTTTTGATGCCGCAAGTGGGGTATTGTAAGATTACCGCCCAATAGAAATACTAGTAATTAATAGCATTTGAAAATTAAACAGTATGAAGTTCACTGCAAACATTGACCATGCCAATCACTAAATGTTACACAATTTTTATCTTATTAATTATGATAGCAATGTATGTACACAGTTGGGTGAAAACATTTATAGTTAGGCCAAATATAGAATTTCTCCACGTTGAGATTTGCTGTGTGCTTGTAGCTGACGGGAGGCCAGCGAGCAGGCTGACTCTGGTGGCTTGTTCCAGCTTAGGATTTTCCAGTTCGTTTCCGGTGAGGGGAGAGAGGGACAATGGCGACTGCCAGGCACAGTGCAGTGCACATCGTGAAATAAAATATTCTAATACTACTGGCATTTGAAGTAATACGATGCAATTAGGAACCTTTAAGGCCCTCATTACAAAATAGCCTGTTGATAAATAAACAATACATTAGCTGATATAGTCACATCTGGTGTAATATGTTTAATTGACAATGAAAAGTAATAAATTACCAACGAAGACAAGACAGTTACACAACTAGCATGGCAATGTTTGTTTATAAAAATAATATATTAACTATTTCTCATTTTATTTTCAATTAATCTTGTGTATTTTTACCTTGAAGTATTCAGTTAAATCACTTATCTGTGACATAAGAAATTGCACGATTATGATAAATAGTACAAAGTATGTTTATACCAATATAAAAACCTAAGAAGACAATTTATTTAATGTGTAGTGTAATTATTTAGATTTTAAGTAAAGTTTTAGAAATGTATTGGCTGAGCGGTTAGAACAGCTCACATGGGGAAGTTGATGACGTAGGGGAAAAAACCCCGGCAGTTGAGCTTCTGGCGCGCGCGCGAGGGCAGGAAATGACAACTCCGGAGCACGTGGGGAGCTGGCCGGGCGGCGTCGCTCTGCATTTCAGTCGGCATGTGGACCTCGAGGTGGAGGTTATGTGTGTGACATTCGCCCCGTGTGGTTGCTCGTCGTAGACTGCACCAAGTTGAATCGAGTGCTACTGTTGGTTTGTGAATATTTAGCCGGTGGAACAAGGTGTGCATCGCATTGAATTAAAGTGACTTTGATTTGTTAATGTAACACGTGTCGTCGCATAGGCATGAACATAAACGGTGTTTGAGACAGCCACATGGTGTGAAAACAATTTGCGACAAATATTCATTTTGTCTGGGGGCTCACGAGCTATAACTTTATTTGATAAATGTGTTTACATCCAGACGTATCAGCCACAGGGATCTAATATTGTGAAATAAACAACATAAAGTGAACTTGCACATGTTTCAAAAATAGTAGTTAGTACACCCCTTTCTCTCATGAACTTGATTTTATTATGAATTTGTTTTGTTAATCATATGCAGGGAAGGAAAGCTGCGAACGTGTGATATCATCCCCTAGAAAACGAGTCAAACAGTCGCAATCACAGTTCCAGTGTTTTTGCATGTTTAGGAATTTGGTTCACAGCTGGTGGTTGTGAGTATTAAAAATTAAACTTTCTCTATTTTAAACTCTCACTCCGACCTTTACTCTCACAACTGTACAACAAGCCACTTCCAGTATATAGAGATATGGGAGTGGGAGTCTCTCTGTGTTGAATGTTCTGGAAGCCAAGGGTGGTCACAGCTGTCCCGCCTTCTGAGGGTGATTCCAGACACATAAGGTATCTGGACACTTTTTCCGTGGCTTTGAATCAGCAGATGTGTTACTACACAGACATTATGCTCATTGAGACTGCTTATTGGCCATTCCATGTCAAATGGCATGATTTCGAAACTTTTGCATCCCGATCATCACAGATTTCAAAGAAATTTTTTATATGAATATTTACACATTTCGTCTATGAATATCAGTAAAGTTTGGCAATCGTTGAACTAATACTGGATCAAATGTAGTCATTTGTTTGACTTCATGCACAAAGTTGCGCCTTGTGTGTGTGAATTTCTGGCAACTTTTAATTGTTCTCTCAGGCAATATTCTGTTAAAATTTATGCAATTTGGCTAGTGTTTACAACTACACACGTCCTCTTAAGAATAACACAGAAAATTATTTTGTGAGCCATATTCAGCCATAAAATGTTAGGCAAAGTCTCCAGAAAAATTGTAGCTCAACAAAATCTCCTAAGTTTGACATCTTATGAGGGGATGTTGAAAAGTAATGCCTCCATTTTTTTCCTCTGTTTTCAGCATGGTTGAGGTTTCACATGTCCTGCATATTACTTTGTCCTTGCTGCATAGCTGACGCAAAGTACAACCCTCTGCCGCTAGAGGGCTTCAAGTAATACCAAGTGACATGGTGGTCTGTAAAGCGACTATGCTGGTCCATGAGAAACAGAATGCTTTAATCGAGTTTCTAACTGCAAAAAACACACCTCCAATTGAAAACCACAGAAGAATGAAAACTGTGATGACGAGTGCATCGACATCAGTAATGTGTGCCGGTGGGCTGCCTGTGCTCATAAACGCGGTCCTAACCTCAACGTCTGTAACAAAGCACGGAGTGGATGATCGCGTACGGTAACAGATAAGACTCATTGGAACCGGGTTGATCAACTGATCAGAGAGAATCGTTGGATAACACAGGCACAACTCTCACTGCAGTGTGGCATATCACGGGAGTGTATACAGACCCTGATTGCAGGACTGCGGTACAGAAAAGTGTGTGAATGTTGGGTGCCCCTTATGCTCACCCCTGACATGAAACAAAGGATGTGATTCTTCAGTTTCCCCTGGTGTATTTGATAATCAAAATATCCACGGGTGTACTGCCGGTCTATAGTGTCCAACGGGCACTGCGCTGGGGTGACCTGGTACCTGTCACCTAATTTTTCCTGCAAAATCTGGCCCACACCTCTTCCATGGCTGCTACCAGTACCTAGCAACAGAACTTCCTTCCTACTTTCTACTTTTTTTGAAACTGATGGTTTCCTGATGAAGTTCTGTTGCTTCTTAACTACTTCTACTTCTACTGGAGTCTCTTCCACTCAGCTGTGATAGCACGGCAAATCTGTTGGTTGTGCCAATTGCAAAACTGTCTGACACTGTTCTCTTTCTCTGGCCCCTGTTCCCAGTGATCATGTGTAACCTCTGTTTACCCTCCTCCCCCCTTAACCTCATCAGTTCCTCTCTTGCTATATCCAAATCAGCCTGAATCATCTAATCTTCCCCTCCTGTTCTGCTATTTTCCTATCTCTTAAGCAAACCCTGCAAAATAATGGAAGAGTGTCGTTTGTTTCCCCAACTTCCACGGCACTACATCCTCAATGAAACCACCTGTCGCAACAGCTGCATTAAACCCCTAAACTAACTTTCCTATGGCAGCTCACACACTTGGAGTTCATGGTTGTTTACAAATTAATTACAAGATTTACTTAATTGATAATGATTTTATATATATAAACCACAAATATAATTATTGATTAGACACTGATATGTATGGAAACTATTAGAAAATGCACTTAAAACTGAGGTGTCATGCTAAATATGCACCCTCGGAAATTAGGCATAAAAGCAGTAAGTAAACAAAACCGACTTTTCGCTTTACTAAAACAATAGGCAAATAAAAGAAAAACTTTTCTTGGTGGGCTTTAAGAGCACGCCAATGAATGTATTTAATCAGTTAAAAATGTTAAATTACAATTTATTACTAGCTAAATTCCCTATCTTCTATGAGCGCTCTTCAACAGCACGTCCGACCTTGCGCAGGACTGCCAGTGTCGACGAATCTCTACCAGGTTTGTGCCACAGTTTTAAGTCTGAACAGCATGGTGTGGTATTCTAATAGGCCAAACAGAGTGATTATGGCAGTCTTGTGAATATCTTGTTCATTCATCAGGATTTGATGATAAACTTTATGACAGTCTATCACTGTGAACACACATGCACTGTGTAAGTGCTGCACAAAATCTTGAGAATTCAGGATTGGATAATTGTCCATTATTGTACCTGCATTCAATCTAAGGTAATTGCCACAAAGTCTGAATGAACCATATTTTTTCTTTGCCAGGTGGATTAGTGAGGACCAGTCAATGAAGATGGATGCACTATACTTGTTTGTAAAAGGTTGTGAATAATGATTTTAGCTGCTGTCAGTTTCTGACCTGTCAGTTGGCACACTTTATGCTGGATGGTAGGACCTGGAATGCTATTAAAGATCCAGATTCAGATTCTTTATTCATCATTCAGCAATATGACATGCAATAGACTTGGTCAGTTCACTTAAGCTAAAAGTTTTACATAATATATTTACATAATATTTTTACATATTTAAGTTGATATCGGGCATTTCAAGAAATTCTTCTAATGTGTAGAATGGACTTTTTAACAAGAAGCTATGTAGCTTTTTCATAAATAATTTGGTTGGCATACTTGAGGCATGTTTGAACAATTTGTTATATATTTTAATTGACATGTACTTATGACTATTGTTAGTTTTGCCAATCTATTTTGTGGCAGGATTAAAGACTTATAGATTCTTGTATTGTGGTCATGCCTCTGATTCATTATCCTTAAATTAGGTAGGTTTTGTGTCCCAGCCTCGTCGCCGCTTTTGTGTCTCGTTTCCGTTGTAGGTGTCAGTGGCCGAGTAGGAAGACCGACACAGGAATAAAGGTAGCACGCTTGTGCAGGTACGGAGGTGAGCAGCCAGTGGGACAGCAGAAACTAGAAACACTAGAGTAAATTAGAACGAGATATATATTGCACAGAATGTATACAATACTTAACTTTTACATAGGTCAGTACTGCAGAATGCTGATACATAGTTGAGCTAGAGGTCTGCCTAGTGCCTATCTGATAGCCAAGTCTTCACTGGTGCCTATCTGATTCCGAAGGTCTTAACTGGTTCCTATCTCAGTCCCAAGTGAACGATGTCGTTCAGTGGTGGCCACGAGCAGAGTTGTAACAGAGGGCGCTCGTGGCTGACGTCGTAAGAACGCCGCGCCGTGCATGCATGGCGGCGCGCGGCGAAAGTAGGTGGCACGCACTTTGGACTTGTGCGACACCACAGTAGGTATGCAAGTATGAAGTTTACACTCTCAAGAATATATAGATTAATAACTGTTAATATAATAATGGAAAGTCCAGGTTGGAATAAATAATATAGTGAGGACAGTTTACAACTCACCGTAAAGACGTGGCGATGAGCTGCGACAGGCACATACAAAAGACACACACATACAACACATTCAGCTATCGGCCATGGCCTTCTTCAGAAAATAGAGCACTCACGCAATCACACAGGCACACAACACAGTCATACAACCATCACCTCCGACTGCCACACTTCGAATCTGAACAGTGGTTTGCAGTGTGTTCTGTTGTCTGCCTTTGCTGTTATTCTAATTGCTTTCTTCTGGATCACCAGAATTTCACTTATTTTTTTGCTGTTTCCCCAGAGTACTAACCCATATCTTAAAACAGATTGAAAAAAAAAAAAAAAAAAAAAAAAAAAGAAGCAAAGTATGCAGTCCTTACATATTCAAATGTCACACAGCCCATCAGCCTCTTCAGCAGATATGTAACTCTTGACAGCCTGGCCACTATGTGTTCAACATGAGAGTTCCATGTTAGTTGGTTGTCCAGGATGATACCTAAAAATTTAATGTTTTGTTTTTCTATTTTGTTAGTTTTTGACAGACTGAACCACATATTTTGGGTTTTTGTCTCATTTAATAATAGGCCATTTGCATTAAACCATGATGTTGCATTTTCTTTTGCCAAATTCATACTGCTGACAAGGTTGTCAAATACATTGTTTACAGACAGAAAACTGGTATCATCTGCGTACATATATGTTTTTAATAATATAGTAAGGACAGTTTACAACTCACTGCAAAGACATGGCAACAAGCTGCGACAAGCACATACATACAACACTTTGAGCTATTGATCATGGCCTTCTTCAGAAAATAGAACACTCACACAATGACGCAGGCACACAACACAGTCATAGAATCATCACCTCTGGCTGCCGCACTTCGAAGTGCTTCTGCTTCCTGAGGCTGTTTTCTGTTGCATGAGGGACGAGCTGGTGATTTTGTTGCTTGTGATGATGTCTCCACTGTTTGATCAGGTACTGGTACTGTTGATAATGCTGCTTCCATTGATGATGCTACTTTTGTTGATGCTGCTGATGGTGGTCCCTTGCATGGTATTATGTTATTCATTTTCTCTCTTCTGGCTATAATTTCATGCGCCATTTTACACAGAAAGCTCTTACCTTCGTAATTTAGATGCATTCCATGTCTGGTATACTGGCACCTGTCCAGGTTTCCTATATCAAGGACGCTACATTTTGCGAATAAGGAGCAGATTTGTTTTATTTTAATGTTAGTTTTCCTTATTTCCTTGTTCACGCATGATTGATACATTAGGTCATGTCTGTGAGGTACTGTTGCAACAACTGTATTTCGTTGTTTATTTTTATCTAGGAACTGATTCAGTTCTGTTAAGAAGTTTTATGCTTCATTTTTTTCAACATCGTTTGCACCCACTATGCACACCATATAGTCATTTTTGCGTAACATTTTGTCTTGTAAATTAAAAGGTAACGTTAGTCACTGTTGCAATCAGTGATGGGGTAGAATACAGCTCAAAAGACAACTCAGCACCGGAACCTTATGAGTGAGCGTGGTATGCACATGTGAAGTGTCTGGTATGGCATCTGTGAGGTGGGCAAATGTAGCACTGCCAGGAGTGTGCGTGGCCAGTGGCTAACGGGGTGGCCATGTTGAGACTCTTGTTTACAGCTGTCAGCTTGCGCTCTGTGATCTCGATGCTGGTGTGTAATGTAGCTTTGTCATCGCATAGTCTCACAATGTCAGCATGAATCTTGTTCAGCTTCTAGTGTAACGATGGATGCTGAGAGGAACTCTACAACAAATGAGCAGCTGTCTTTGATGTGGGTTTTCACTGTCTCTTAATTAACCAATTTATTTATTTTAGAGTCTCATGTATTGACCTGCAAATCAAGACATCAATTTTAAGAAGTTTTGTCACCTATACCTACAATGCATAGAAGCTAAATGATGCCACATTTTGCTATATTGCAGAAACAAATCAAACAAATATCATTGTTACTAATTCTTTCCAGCTTACTGTGGCACTTGCCCTTTCTCACTCATTCATTTGTCAACACAGTTCGAGATTATTTACCTGCTGTCAATTTAAGATGTCATATTGGTAACTCTTCCCCTCTTTAACAATGTACAGCATACAGTGCATGTTAATAGAATGTAGCAGAACTTGGTAATAGTTTTATCTACTTGGAATACAAGCAGTTTTTACTAACACTCTTCTTTATGTATGAATAAGAAGCCAGATGCACATAGCATATATTTATGTTACCATATCAAGTAATAACTCTTGATGAGCACCATATTACCAGAATAAATTTCACTCTCAAATTTATCCTGTCTGAAATTCTTGGACAGTAACAATAAACTATAGATGACACAATTTACCAAAATCAGCAGAATATTTTAACACACAAAATATGATTAACTACAGCTACTGTGGCTCACTATTTACCATCACAAATAAATTTATTCTCTTATTTTCACTTCTTTAAATACTTATGAGCAACAATACCGAGGTACGAGACACCTTCACCAAGATCCAACAGCGACTGTTATTTAGCTCACTGTAATGTCCTGGCACATGAATTTAAGCCATTTGTTGAATCTCTGTGTCCAATAAGAATGACTTTTGTATTCAATTAAAGTTTTACCTAATGTAGCTTATTAAATAATTGTAAAATTGTTTATGACTTCTCCAACCAAGACTATGATTTATAGTAATGTTGGAGTTATTAAATAGATCCATAAATTGTTTAACTTTGCATATATACTGTAATGGTTCCTGCCATACAGAAAGACAATGAAATACCACCCTGCATGCACTGCACAAAGAGCAACAGCTTTTTTCCACGGTATAACCAACGATCTGTCACCACCACAATGGTCCAGGCTGTGCCTGCATACACCACTCTCACCATATCATGCTTTGGGCTGCCAACAGCTGATAGTATGAAAAAATCAATTTAGAAAACTGTAATAAATGTAGGAAAAAATATAGGGAAACACCCCCAACTCGTATTCCATGCAGAGGATATGTATATCTTTCAAGTGCTTACACAGTGAGCCATCAAGGTTTGATTTCCCACTGAATATCTCACCAGTGGTGTGGTTGAGAGGCAGGAAGCTGGTACACCGAGTGACAGTCTTTAGAGAAGGAGGAAGTCGATCCCTAAAACAGGTGGACCTGTTGTCTACCAAGTGCATACCTCATCTGGGCGAGCTTCCTCAAAGTTGAACTGTGCTGTAGACATTAATTGACATGTTGTTAGCCGCTTGAATAAAGCCGGGTGAAGGTTGTAATGGGAAGGTAGCCATGGTGTGAGTGATGATACTAGAATTGGCACCTGTATTCATTAGAAAGTAGGTTTTGGTACGTCTGTCCAGAAGATAGATTCCATCTGACTGAAGGGCAGGAGGAACTGATCTATTGACTGGTTGGTGGCACGTGTTGTCATTGGTGTGTAAGGTGGTACCTACGCCTGCCTGCACCTTATATTTGATGCCATCCAGGGAGGACAGCAGCTACGTGTCACATCACCATGCTTGACATGGTATGTGCCACCAGTACAGTGGGTACACTGGATGGGGAGCTGAGTTAACTATGCTGGTTCCAGGAGTGCAGGCAGATTTCTGATAGGTGGCACCTCTGATTACAGCTGTAGATGCAACCTCTTGAGTTCCTGTCCAGTACGTGGCCTAAATGGGGTCACTGCAGAAATTGGCGAGATGGGTGGCGAAGCTTTCATGACTTGTTGCAATGCTGTTAACAACCAGGAGGGCCGTACCACTTTGAATATGTGCTCAGTGTATAGAAGTCATGAGTCCACAGGTGTGTTTGAGATGGCAAGGTATTGCATGTGGATATCAGCTGGTAACTTAAAGACCCAGTTAGCCCACAATGCATTGTCTGGCAAGGTATCATATCATACAGAAGAATGCATCTTGCATCAACTGTGAAGGTTCATTGTCCTTGAGAGTCATGTCATTAATCATGAAGTGGATGGCTTCTTCAGGAGTATGCGACAAGTGTTCAAGAATAAAACATTTCACCGAATGATACTTGGGTGGGCAGGGGGGGGGGCATGGGGTCACTAATGAGGTCAAGCTATTTGTATAAATTTGCAATGTGGCAGATAAACTTTGATGCATTACTGATGATTCCATTAAACTTCCAGGGAGACTTGATCAGAGTAAAACACATTGTAGAGCTGTCCTTGTTAGTTGCAAGCAGTTTGGGGTGTGTGTGTGTGTGGTGAAGTCTAATATAACTTGAGTCAATTGCCTGGCTGGAGATGTGTAGGTGATGGAAGCATTTGCCCATGTGGTAGGTGTGATATGTGCAGGTGATGCCACAGCATCAACCGTGTACATATAGCGAGGCTTGTGATGAAGTCATAGCAATTACTGCAGGAATCATGAAAGCTGAGTCAGTTTGAAATGTGAGGAATGGCATTGTGCACATCATGGTTTCTGTGGATGGCTGAAAGATTTCATTATGGGGTTCATTGTTGGCGCCTTTGACATGAGCATCGCGGTCCATGTGGGGGGCATCATGAGTATCACAAGAAGTGTGACATGATTGCAAAAGATGACAGACACATATCAGTGAGGCATCATGATGGCTGTGTTGAAAGATGGAGAGTCCATGAACAGTACAAATAGAAGCACCAGTTTCACAATAAGTATTCCCAATGGGTGTTGGTGTGTGGATGCCGGAGTCCTATGGCAGGCATAAGAATGCACAGATTGTGCAAGATGGCGACCATCATGGGCAGTGTTCAGGATACGACATTTGTTGTGTTTCAGTTAATACATTATTCAGTTTAGTTGAGACAGGACAAGGGCCAGCGGAGTGGATGGCATCTTGTTAAGAATACAGCTGCTTCTGGTTGTTATCTACATCTACATAAATACTCCATTAATCACATTGAAGTGCATGGCAGATGATTCATCAAACTGCTTTTATGATATTTCTCTACCATTTCATTCTATAATAGAGCACAGGAAAATGTAATACCTGAATTTTTCTGTTTTTGATCTGATTTCTCTTATTAAGATGATCATTGTCTCTCTATGTAGGTGAATTTTTCAACAAATAATGCCTTTCTTTTAATGTTTTCCACCTCAACTCGTGCATCATTTCTGTGACACTCTCTCCCCTATATCACAATAATAGAAAATGAGCTGTCCATCTCTGAACTTTCTCTATATCATCCAAAAGTCTTACTTGGTGGGGATCCAACAATGTGCAGAAATACTCTAAAATAGGATGCACAAGTGTAGTTGAGGCAGCTTCTTCAGTAGATCTGTTACATCTTATAAGGGTTCACTTCCCTACAGTATTTTCTGCGTGTTCTTTCCAAGTTGTTATTTGTTATTGTAATTCCTAGGTATTTAGTTGAATTTATGCCCTTTAGATTTGACTGATTTATCATGTAAATGAAGTTTAATGGATTTCTTTTAGTGCTCCTATGGATAACTTCACACTTTTCATTGTTTAGGGTCAATTCCTAATTTTTGCACCATGCAGATATCTTATCTAAAGCATTTTGCAGATGCTTTTTATCTTTTCTAACCAATAAAAGACAGTGTCATCTGTAAACAGTCTAAGAGAGCTGCTAGACTGCTAAATTGTTTATAAAGATAAGGAAAAGTAGGGGCCCTATAACACTTCCCTGGGAAGCACCAGATATTACTTCAGTTTACTTGATGACTTTCAGTGAATTACGACATACTTTGATCTTTCTGACAGGAAACCATGAATCCAATCTCACGTCTGTGTCAATATTCCATAAGCACACAATTTGATTAGAAGACGCTTGAGAAGTACAGTGTCAAAAGCCTTCCAGAAATCGAGAAATATGAAATCCATTTGAGATCCCATATCGATAGCACTCATCACTTTGTGTGAGTAAAGAGGTAGCTCTGTTTCATAAGAATGATACTTTCTAAATTTTTGTTGACATTGGGTCAATAAGTCATTCTCTTTGAGGTAGTTCATAATGTTTGAGGAAAGAATATGTTCTGAAAAGCCTGCTGCAATTTGATGTCACTGATATAGGCCTGTAATTTTACAGATTACTCTTATTGCCTTTCTAGAATATTGTACTGACCTGTACAACTTTCCAGTCTTTGAGTGTGGATCCTTTGCTGATGGAGTGGTTGTATATGACAGCCAGGTTTGGAGATACTGCATCAGCATGCTATTAAAGGAACCTAATTGGTATTCATTTTGGACCTGGAGCATTACTTTTGTTACGTGATTTAAGTGGCTTTACTACTCCAGGGATATTTACTTCTAAATTACAGATGCTGGCACCTGTTACTGTTTATCACTCATTGTTTCAATGTATACTGTTTGTTCTAGAGAGAAACACACAATGATGAAACATACAGAGGAAAACACACTGATCCATGGCATAATGGGGGAGAATGAAAGTGTTGGCGACATCAGTGTGGATGAGTAGATTAATAGGACAAAACAAACCACTATATTGGTTGGAAACACACATTATCTGCAGAATGAGGTACAATGTCCAATGCAGATCGAAATATACTGACTCAAAACATAGTGCGAGGTAGCAGTAGTATGTAGTAAAGTATTATTATTATTTTTTTTTAATTTTTGTCTTTGGGCAGATGGAAAAATTTGGTGTCATTTTGATACACTCTTTTATTAGATTTGTTACCACTTCTGTTTATATGGGGGCATTTCATCTAAGGAAAGGTCCTTCAATTACAGCAGTTGCTTTTTTAATTTTTCTATGATTCTTTCTTATATCTGCTGTCCAGTGTACAGGTTGGTGATGGTAAGGGGACTGCTGGTGTGCTTTTTGACACCTAGCCTTGGTAGCCAGTATTCTGGGGACCATAAATTAGCATGTTTGGGCTTTTCCCTTCATAGAATTTCTCTATTGTGAAAGTTTGCTGACTCGGCTGTGTAAGGGGGACCTCTGTTATGTTCGGGTGCTTATGAGGTACCGTTTGGTGGACAGTGGATAGAGAGAGTGGTCACTCAGGGCCGGCTGCAGCTATCTGTGAAGTTTCCGTTTGGTATCACTGGGAGCATAGGACAATGCTCTGTGGGCGCTCTAAAGGATGTCTACTAGACAGTCACCACAGCAAGACAATCAGCCGTTCTGCCTCAGGGTGAAATTTGAAGAGATCTAAAAGTCTCTGTCACCAGGGTGGCATGTCATTTTTAACAAATGCCTGGATACATGATGAATGTTGAGCAGTTTGCTGGGAGCATAGTCGGTTGTCTGTGTAAGCAGGGGCCTGGTGGTAATGGCCATAAAATTTATGCTCTTTGAGGCCTGGGACTGAAAGAGAGCATCTGAAAATTCCGCAGAGGTCGTGGACCTGTGTAAGGTAACATCTCTGTGGGAACTATACTCGTGTGGGAGGAGCTTGTAGGGGCATCTGCAGAATATTCTATGATTCTTGAAAGCTTAGGATTGTGACAGTTTTGTAATTTGTCAACATATTCTCATGATATCATTAGGCAGAAGAAGTACTCTGCCTTCGATTGCAAACTATTAGCAGTATACTAGGTCATCAAACATTTTCTCGTAGAGGTTGATGGCCAAGGATTCTATGTACTCAGTACTCACCAACCACAAACTGTTGTCTGCTGCCGTCAGAATCATCAGAATGATACCTCCCCCCCCCTTCCCCGAACAGATGTGATGATGTTGAAACTTTGTGATATGAATCTATGTGAAATGAATCTACTGATGCTGTTGAGAATAAGAAACACAGCAAAGCACTCTGAAGCAAATGAATTACACTGTTCTAATATCTTTCAGCATCTTTCTTTCCTACACAATGGACCACCATATTTTCTTTCACAAAAAGGACACTGTTGTGATGATTATCTTTCTGGCACTATTTTATAAATAACATCACACTTCAAAAATCATTACTCCTGTAGCATAAGTTTTACAACTAACTACGAGGATGTAGATATTAACTACTGAAAAGAGAAGCGTAGACTTCTAACAAAAAGTTTCATTCAAGAAAGATCAAACAATGAAACTACAAGTCAAGGTTGTGTAATCAACTTTGCATAAACTACATACATATAAATATAGTATCAATACTTGTGATGACTTCTGTTCACAATGAAATAATGTGAGAGATGCCTGACTCATCACATAATATATCTCTTTATAATCAGTATCTGCCGCCACTGTGGACAGATTTACAAAATGGATCTACATCCTTACACTTCTCAGACAAGCAAGAAGAAGGGTTCCAGCTCGCCACTAGAGCCGAGCGTGGGAACAATATATTATATGACAAGGTACGAGTATATCTTTGGCATTCACTGCCAACCTAAGGAGACATACCAACATAACAGTCAGTATGTGGCATCTAGGACTAGTGACACCCTTTTATAGCACACGGTGCACTACAGGATCTAGTGCCAGCATCTAACACCATCCTTATTTTTAGTACCTCGGTACAAACCTATTTCATCGTCACCTTTTGACCTGTCAAATCTTGCTCCTTCACAAGAGACAGATTATGAACTTTTGAACTGATTTCAGACCAGAATTCATAGCTCAAACTGGTATGCATTATGTAGGTGAGATGAATCCATTGGTACCCTATGACCATTCATCCCTCGCAGCATACAGTGCAAAGTTTTCTTCAAACTCTATGACGTATTGCACCTTGGCATCCACGCATCCACAAGCCTTGTCACTGAGCTTTTTGTTTGGCATGACATGAAGCTTATCTGCTAAGGGTGGGTCCACAGCTGTACACTGTTTCAACAGAAGAAAATATCACGCCACACGACGCCTCCACTGGGTAGTTTCCCTACACCCACAGGACGGTTTCAACATGTCCACATAGACTTAGTTGGCCCCTCCTCCCCTCCGGGGGCTACAGGTACATTCTTTCCATAAGTAACAGGTCAACACGTGGGTGGAAGCAATACCACTACCGAACATTACCACAGAGGCAGTGGCATGCGAATTCTTCTCCATGTGGATTGGTCACTGTAGCTACCCTCTCACTGTTATCATTGACCAAAACCACCAATTTGAATACCTGTAGTTCATCTTACTCTGTGCTCTCTGCTTCATTTCCCATACACACACCACAGCTTACCACCTCCAATCCAATGGATTAGTTTAGCAATGGTGTAGGACACTAAAGACTGTAATTCATTGCCACAGCAAGCTATGGAAGAGACACTACTGTTTATGCTTCTTGGCATCTGCGACACCTATAAGGAGGACCTGAAGGGCACCACTGCTGAGTTTGTTTACAGTTAAAAACTCGTCCTACCTGGAGAACTGGGCAACCTCTCACCAGAACCCACTCTCTCCGAGTTATCTATGTTACTCGAGTGCACCAAACTGCATTGCTCTAAACTCTATCTCCTCTCCCCACCAGTCACCCCTTCCCCCCATGCACATACATCCTGCACACATGTAATGCTCCGCAACAACATGGTGTGGACCCCATTACAGCCACCCTACACTGATCTGCATAAATTCTTAAACAGGTGGACCAAACATTAGACCCTTACATCAGTGGCTACCCTGTCACTGTGTCATTTCACCAAGTCAAATGAGCTTACTAGGAGCCACCCCTCCCCCTCCCGTACTGTGGGTGTAGGGGACTATGTGGAGACAATCACAGAGGTAATGAGCTACTATCAACTATCACCAAGTGATGTACCATCTTGGCAGCGTTTTAGCTAAGTTCCCTGGTATCAGTTGTCCACTACGGTACAATAAATGAGGTTCTAGTAATCAATGTATTGTTGGATATACTAGTAACCACCCTTTTACCCCATACACACTTTTCAACCACTGCTTCTCTTTTGTGCAAGTGATTCTTATAACTGCCATCTGGTCCTGTGCAAGTTGTATAAAACCCTTCATTCCTTGCATTTCACTACTACTACCTTTAGTCCAGTTAGCATTGCCAAAAGCTATCTCCAGATTTACAAAGGCCTCTAAATGTAGGTTTCCTTCTCCGTAACCTGGTTTTAAAGATAAGCCATAGAGTTAGTATTGGCCCATTTATTTCTACATTTCCCCTAAATCCATTCTACATTTCCCCTAAATCCAAACTAATCTCGTCTCAAGCTCAGAGTCTACCACTTTTTCCCTTCTTGTATAATTAATTTGTGTTAATGTTTTCCAATCATGAATGATTTAACTGATAATTCTGAAATATTCATACCTGCCTGCTTTCTTTAGAATTAGAATTATTATATTCATCTTTATGGGTACTTTTCCAGTTTCATATGTCTTGTACACCAGTGGGAATAGTTTTGCCATGGGTGAATCTCTGAAGGATATTAGTAACTCTGAGTAGATGTCAACTATACAGACCTAATTTTGGCTTAGATCATTCAGCATTCTTTCAAATTCTTCTGGCAATATAAAATCTTTGTTAGTTCAATTTCCTTGTATAGACCATCTATACATGTCTTCTGCCTTTCATGTTTTCCTTCCATGCTTAATATTCATTTCCAGCTGAGCTCTTGATATTCATACACCTGCTTTTATCTCCAAATGACTCTTTAATTTTCTTGTTGATTGTATGTATTTTCCCCTAGTTATATGTGCTTCTGTATCATTCCATTCCTGCTAATGTCACGAGTATGACAACCAAGCAAAGGCTGATAGTTTTAACAATGAATAATGTTTGTAATATCTTTGTGTTTTCATCAAATCAACAAGGACACTAGCTTCTGGAAATGTTTTCCTTCATTAGGTAGGAGAGGAGGGAAGAAAAAGGGAACAGAAGGAAAGGTTACTCACAAACTTGGCCATGACTTGAGAAAGTCATCCCTGAAATGGATGATCACTCCAAAGTATCCTCGCCACACCAACTTTTGATGTCCTCCCATCCTCTGCAACATCCTCATCAAAGCTTACAACATCCAAAACCCATCCTCCTTACCTAGTGGTTCCTACCCCTGTACCAACCCTATTGAAAAACCTATCCCATCCATCCTGACAACCACACACTCCAGCCACACCACAGGAAAAGCCACAGCTACACTATTCAAAGCTGGGCTTTATGTAAAACAACACATCATCTACCAAATGACGTGCATTCACTGCACAACATTTTATGTTGGTATGACCACCAACAAAGTAGCTGAAAATTGTCCCCCAATGAGTATACTAAGAACAGAAGTCATTGCATATTCCTGCCTTCAAAGAGAGAAATGAAGATGTGGCTATCTTCCATTGGAAATGCTTTCTCCGATTCTGTCATTGTTGAATCAATGCAGCTCCATGTCGCATGTGGAAAAATCGAAAAACAAATATACTTCACCCTAGGCAATAGTCTGTGCATAAAGCCAAGTAAAGAAAATCACAAAGAAACCAGTGTTCATTCACCATTCACAACTTGAAAGAAGAAATAAAACGATGCACTATAGCCATAAGACACATGGAGCAGAGAGTAAAAGGAAGATAAAATGGAAAACACTGCGTACACTGCACAGATAATTAAAAGAAAAAGAACAAGTAAAACCCAAACCTAAAGGTTTACATCCCTTGTTTGGCGAAAGCATATTCCAACGGTACCTTTAAGAAGTTACCAAACATTTCTTTGTATTTTGTCTTCTTCATCTTGTTTACTTATTCTGTCCAAAGATACGACAGGAACTCGACTGGATCCGTCGTAGCCAGTGTGAAAATAGAGTGTATTTTATGTCCCATCCAGATCATCACATGTTTTATCATAGGAGGTCCAATCTGGGGTAATGGCGTCAGTTATATCATTAATAGAGACTCTGTTGATCAGATGCAGCATGTCTCTCGCGATAGTCCAAACAGCAAGGTTTTTAATGTACATAAATCGATGTTCAAGAGTGTCTGCTGTTCGACAAGAAACACAATCAGCAGTGGTATGATGATCTATGGCATGGCATTTGATGTTTGTAGAGATGATGCCGTTAACCACCCGGTACCATATCGCTCGGATGGGGGTCGGCAAGATCATCGAGGAGATGTTTTGCCAAACATGCTTCCAGTCCATGTGCGGCAACCTTAACTCTTACTTGTTGGGGGCCGGGGTCCCTCGTAGGTCTTGAGAGAGCACCTTCTGACGAAGGGACGCTGTCGATGATATAGTTGGAGTAGAAGTAGTACTTGTGAACGTGGTTCAGTGGAGGCGGAATGTGCACGATTTGCACAGCCGCTGCACTGCACTGACAATGAGCGGCAGCAGAGAAAGAGTGTGGCCGTTGGGCTGTCTGCTCCTTTAGCGATCACCACTGCCGTTCTCCTAATCAAAAGCGCCGCACACTTGGTGTGAAAGTCTCTAAGACCCAACCCACCAGCCTCATGTGGCAGGGTGCATGTAGCCATGGATGGTTTCCCCTGTCCCCCACTCGTTATATTTCAGTTCACTTTCTAACATTTCCATATGTGCACTAGGAAACCCTTTCCTTAATAATTCAATTCAACTTCTTTATGTTTCAGTCCCAGAAAGCTATAACATCTGTACAAAGTACCACAACACTAATATACATAACTAAACCATGCAGGAACACTTCTGACAAAGCTTAGGTAGCTATACTGAAAAAAAAAGTGTGACCCTTTTCCTACTTTACCTCAACTTTGATTTTTAACATAGCTATAACAACCCAATATCTAAACTATAACTTGACATTTCATGTACATGCTACACAAACATGACTTATAGTACCTAGTTTGATTAAAATATTGAAGTTATATTACACAATACATGGTCACATATGATGCAATCATGAAAATCGCATATAAAAATACAGCAGCCAACTTTAATACTTCATTAGAACTGTTATGAAGTACTGATAATGAATCAAACACATATACAAACAATACACAATAAAACTTGTAATTAGATATTTACAAGTAATTAACCTCAAATCAACATCAAATGCAATCACAAATAAATAAAGTAGTTACATCAAAATACACTTGTGAAAATACCATGCCTTCTGATAATACACATCAACTTAATGTACCTCATGCTTGCATTAGCAAAATAAAATCATAAGACTGAATCATCTGGAATTTATCATTGACTAAAGTAAAAATAGTAAAAATAAACATTGCAACATCTTAGAATTCATTTAAAAGCACATAATGCACACAAGTTATAATAGGAAACCAAAGTATTTAATTTATAAAAATAATTTTTGAGATGTGTATTTAAATTTCGACTGCCTAATGAATTTCCACACAACATTAGATTTATTTTGAAATGAGCAGTTGGCACAAGTGAGGAGTGATGCCCAGTCATGTTTGGAACTTGGCAACATGATTTACAAGAGTGTGGTTGACTTTGTAGTATATGGTAGAAAAGACAAGCTGATGTTTTCTTGATTGGTGTTTGTGTTTGTGTGTGTGTGTGTGTGTGTGTGTGTGAGAGAGAGAGAGAGAGAGAGAGAGAGAGAGAGAGAGAGAGAGTGAAGTTTTTATAAGCAATGAAGATTGATGAATAAACAAATTTATAAAGCAAAAACAAGCACATTTAAAAAACTTTATTTATTAAAAATAGTAAAGAGCAAAGACATAATCAAGACTTCCCTAGCCAGACAACAAACAATAGGTGTTATTAATTTCTATATCAATGTAAAATACAATTGGAATGTCAAGGATAGATAACAATTCACAGTAAAGACTTTGTGAGCTGCTGAAAGGCAGGTAAAATAATCACATTCACACAACTTAAATTTTCTGCCATGGCCTTCATCAGAAAAAGAAACACATCTATTAATACAATAACTCAGACAACTATATACACACAACTACCATTTCCAGCTCCTCCAGTACTACACTGAGAAGGAGAGTGGAAGGGGAAGGATGCTGGGTAAGGGTGGGGATGGAATATTCAGAATTGCATATGGATTGTTAAGGCTCTGATAGATTGCAATGTGAGATGCGTAATTGAATGCAGTGAAAAGGGGGGGGGGCAGAGAAGATTAAAAAGGGAGGTGTAGAGGTGGGAGGGGATTTGAAATGATAAAATAAAGTAATTAAGGGGATATTGGAAAGAGAGACACACTGTTAGAAGGAAGACATGAATTGGAGGAATACAGAATAATGAGTTGGGAATTTGAGAGGGGGAGGTGGCCGTTAGGTATAGGGTGTAGGGGAGGAAAGTTGTCTCAGGTTGAAGCCAGGGTGGTTGTGTGATCATAGTGTTCAAGGGACAACTCCCATCTGCATATTTCAGAACATCTAATGGTGGAGGACAGGATCCAGATGGCTTGGGTAGTTAAGCAGCCATTCAGATCAAGAGTGTTGTGTTCAGTGTGGTCCATCTTGCTATTTGCCACTGTTTGATGGTGGCCATTCATACTGATGGACAGCTGGTTTGTTGTAATACCAATGTATATATGAGTTCTGGGACTTGGATAGTCTTTGATATGGCACATCAACATACGTTTATTTCTGTTGTAGCTGTTAACATCCCTTCTCAATGATATATTTGAAATATTGTTTCTAACATACAACAGAATCTAAAGTATAGAAGGAAACGTTTCTGGTGGGATAAACAAATATAAAAAATGGAAAACGAATGACTTACCCAAGGAGAGGCTCACAAATAAAATTACACACAAAAACACATACTAGCTTTTGCAACCGTTGGTCGCTTCTTCAGGAAAAAGAGGAAGAAAGGAGAGGAGAAAGGGAAGGATATGGGTTTTAAGGAAGTGGAAAAGGAGTCATTCCAATCCCAGGAGTGGAAGGACTTACCTTAGGGGAAAGAAAGGAAGGTAAACATATACACACACACTCACACATATCCAAATGCAAACACACCGTGTATCTCTCTTGGATGGGTTGATGTATTCACTATAGTATTCACTGAACTGTTCATACTAGTTTATCCACATTTATACCTACGATTTCACTAGTTTTGTTTGCTGTTCAGTAAAGAAAACATCAAATATTATTTTTGCCACTTGTAAAATAATAGTCTATCCTACAATGTGAGCTGCTCCCTTTCTGCCTATCAATAAATATAGTTGATGTTACACTGTTATAGTTTGCTTTTATTATTATTATTACTAGAAATCAATTTTGTCATCACTGATTTCGACTTTAAAAATTCTCATTTTGTTTGTTTGTTCTGGGATTAATTGATTGGCTTCTCTACATATCAAGAATGTATTATTGATAAAAGACTTCTCGGTTCTTTCAGTTTCATACTTTCATTAGCAAATACGTAAAAACACAAGTTTCCCAGACTGAGCAACATAATGAAAATAACAGCTGACATCAATGAGCACTCTAATCTCACCACAGAATTGAACAGGGTAATCAGTGACATCACTTGTGAGTAGGATGCCATTCATATGTAAAACAACGTACTCTGTTGTATGCTGCATGATGCAATGCACATCGTATTTGCAGCATATAGGCTGCAAACATCACCGGCCATTCCGTCTGGAGAATAACAAGGTTAGTGCTACAGCTGTGTTTAGTAAACAAACCCTGTCCCATGTGGCAAGGCCACTAATGTTACTTGCCAACACTGCAACAGTGCTGAGGCCCTCCAATGGACAGCAAAGCAACTTGCTTCACAACTCATAAATTAATTGCTGCAAAAGCTGAAATCCAAGAAATTTTGGATGTTGGTATTGTACACCTGTCGTCCACTAACTGGTCTTTGCCAATTCACTTAATGAAAAAGAAAGACAGCTCTTATAGACTATGTGGCGACTATTGCAAGCTCAACATACAAACAATATTAGACAATTACTCAATCCCCCACATTCAGAATTTTTCGCAGAACTGTTTGTAACATGAGTTTTCATTGTTATTGACTGTCACAAAGCCTACCATCAGATCCCAATTCCGCCAGTGGATGTACATCAAACTGCCATTATTATGCCAGTCAGCCTGTTTGAGTACTGCTTTATGCCTTGTGGGTTAAAAGAACATGACTCAAATGTAGCAATGCTTCATTGACAGTTTGCTCTTTCAGTTACCTTTTTATTATGCATTACTTGGATGGTATTCTAATTTTGTTGCATACAGAATCTGAAAACAATCTCTCTAGTATTGCAGGCGGTAAGTGACAATTGTGCGATGATTAATAAAAAGTCCCTAGTTTGATGTGCTTCTGTCATCTGATTGGGCCTTGAGGTAGATGGTATTTGCCCTACTTCAGATGGCGTTACAGTAATTATGGACCTAACACTAGTAGAGACCAACTGCGAACTGTGCAGATTTTTAGGAATGATTAATTTCTTCTGATGCTACATTACTCATGCTGCAGACTTACAAGCACCTCTGACTGACACTGGTGGGTAACAATACATCTGGTCCATGGAAAGTCCCATGGATGGAAGTCATGTGACAGCATTTTTAGACCTTAAGTTAGCACTTGAAAAGGTTGTTAAACTCGACCGTATTTTCATCACTAAAGTTGTTTGTGATACTTTCATTGTTGCTGTTTTGCAACAGCAGGTGCGGTGCTGCTGCTCATTTGCAACTCCTGGTCACGGCGTGCACACCCCATCTGTCTCCACTCATGTAGTGCAGTGTTGCCAGGTGTTGTAAAAACAAATCTGGAGGTCGTAATGGAAAAATCCGGAGATTAGTCCACAATTTCCGGAGACACTTTCGAATCTCTCTATATATAAAATAGGCTATATGTGTGTATGTTTGTATGTATGTTCCTCATCTCCTCCTAAACTACTGGACCGAATTCAACCAAATTTGGTACACATGTTCCCTACTATCAGGCAACAATCGCTGTCGGGGTAAGAACCACCTACGACACATGCTTCAGGAGATATGACGTCATAAACAATGACATTTGTGAAAAACGGCCGCATCATGCGATAATATTGTACATCTGCTCCTAAACTAATGGAACGATTTCAACCAAATTTGGTAAAAATATTCTTGAATGACAGGAATCATTTGCTATGGTGGCAAAAATCAGCCACGATACATAGTTAATACGATATCACGTCATAAACAATGAAAACTGCCCGGCGCGTGATTTTATTCAACTATTTCAGAACGAGTGCACTTAGCGACTTGCAATAAACTTTAAACATAATTTCAAATAATCACGAGACTTTTTCTCGTTGTCAGCCCCAACAAAATGATGAAAAGAAAAAAGTTTATCACTTATTACTTTTCCGATGTTCATGATGTATATCAGTGGCATTTGGCATGACGTTAGAAGTTATTTTTTCCCACACTCAAGACATGATAGTTTGTACCCTCAAAAACAATGTAAAAGTACTTTTACAAAAATACAACTAATAGCAGTATGAGACAGTTCTATTGGTCCTTCGGGGTCCTACCAGTGACATTTAAACAAAATCAAAACCCAGACACATTGTCTCCAAACTATGTAGCCAGACCGGAAAAATAATGGAGTCAGTGTAAAATTTTACTTACAGCAGCGGCGGCGTTGTGTAGTAATGTTCGTAACGATCGCTAAATTCTCTTTGCAAACTCAATCATGTAGAGTGAGATCAACCTTTTGTGTTACCCATGAAATAATTAAAGCTGTTGCTGCTCTATGGTTGACAGGTTCAGGCCTGTACACTTGACGGTCAGTAAATTAATTATCGTCGTAAAGCAAACGTTTCATTGTCAACATTAGCAAAATACACTGCTACCGTAAATAAAATTTAACCATTCAGTATCTTCCAGGGCTCGTCCGTGGGAAGAATACAGTGAACATATCGGTACCGAAACGTTTCTCCAGACCAGATGTGTTCGTTTTTATGTGTTACATTTTATATTTAGGGAAGTATTAGTAGTGAAATAAACTGTATAATTTTCACCCAGAGAAAATGGTTTTTCTAAAATAAAATAAAAAATCCTACATTAAAAAATCCGGAGATTTCAACATTTTTTCCTATTTTTCCTGGAAGATAAAAAAAAAACACTGATTTATTGTACTGCATGGCTATGGTTGCCAGGGGTAAACGAAACTGGCTGTGTTGCGTTCTAAATAGTACTGCATCAGTGTTGCCAACTCGTAAATGCGAAAACATCGTACTACAAAGTCAAAATTATAGATTTTGACTCAGAATTATCGTACATCAACAAAAAATGTTTAAAAAAACAAAAAAATTAATAAATAGGAAAATAATGGTAATTTCCAAGGAACGGTGTACATCGAAGTAGCGGCATCAGTGCCAGCGATTTATATTGCACGTTTGACTAACGTGTCTTTACTTTATACAATAAAATCTGGTCCATTTACATTGACGCATCCACATATCATCCTGTGAGATTTTTCTTAAACAAACTGAAAGTATTACGCTACTCTGATGCCCCTTCTTCGATGTACAACGTTCCTTGCAAATTACCAAAATATTAGGAAAACTGACACTTTAGTTTATTAAATAATCGCGCCAAGACATACGTGTAGTAGTGGTGGTAGTAGTATTAGTAGTAGTAGTCGTGACATGTAGTAGTCTTCATTATAGTAACGTAAGTCGTATGATGAGTTTAATGTAATTTCACTTACCTTAGTTCTATCGACAATTCGTATTGCCTTAAGTGTACCTGATATGCACGGTTTAAATGGTATCTCCAGCCGGAAAGAAATTATCGTGCATTTGGCCAATATCGTACAAGGTACTATCGTACAACCACTGAAATTATCGTATGTCCGCATAATTATCGAACGAGTTGGCAAAGCTATTTTTTGAGACTGTCCTGTGCCTCTCGTCTTGGAAGGGGCCTCCAATTCTTTTTTTATAGTAATACATGTATTTCCAAGTGGACGGGGGGAGGGGCCCCTTTCGTTTCGCCACCGCCCCGGGTCTCCAACAGCCTTAATCCGCGACTGCACATGTATAAGTAATAACAGAAGCCGTTGTTGCTCGCTGCATCACATGTGTGCGCAGCAATTCCACACTCCTGCACAGTGTGCAGTGTTTAATCGACCCTGTGTTAAACACTCTGGGCATTCTATAAGCATGGTATGCATTGTGTTTAATCGTATTACGTAACACACAGAAACCAAGAATGTACATAAGCATATTAATTTTTGTAGATATAGTTTCTACCTATGCGAAGCCGAGGCGGCTCACTAGTATTTACGTATTCGTCATTTCAGCGTTATAGACGAAAATATAACACTGTAAATGTTTACTGTCGTGCATTTGTTGTTTTAATTATGAACAGGAACTGTAATGTGTATTTTACGGTGGTGACATATGGTATCGGATATTACTCCAAGCTTGCTTTGCCAGGTAACATCGTGTTGACTTCCTTCTGTGCTGTCAATTCGTTACAGAGCTCTGTACATTCCGTGAAAAGAGTTTCGTAGACGATATTGTAGTAGATAACTGAAGACAAATATGAACGCTGAGAGCTCGTTCAGGGGTGAATGGGACGCCATGAAAAGCTGCCGGTCTTAATTCAACGCGAAAAGGATTATAACTTGGCGGATGGCGAGCGCTCCCGCTGCGGCTGGAGTTCTGTGAGAATGGTACAATGTGGCCGGAATAAAAGAGCTTATGCGATCAACACTTGGCCGCAAGTTTGCCAAGTTAGGCCGGTGTTAAGCCCTCTGCACCTCGCCGCCTAGTGTACAGGGGGGCGCGGGCGCGCAAGTTTGTCACCGACCACGCTCCAGGAATCGCAAAGCAGCCACACTCATTTTCGATAAAAATGGAAGGCCGCCGCAGAAGCCGTACCAGAATTCTGGAGCAAGAAAGCAGGTCTATTACAAATGATAATCGACGCGTGCATTCATTGACTGCCGGCAGGAATAAAAGTTTGGCAGCTTGCAACGGAAATGCAGTTCTGTACCAGTTAAATTAGGCGACATTTCTGGCGCACAGATTGCACAGACGATTTCGGTAATTCTGTAACGTAAATTCATGATACGTGACAAACTATTAGATATCTGCGTTAGGATATAGCCAAAAATATTACGAAAATAGTTCAGATCTGTTACATTTTGCAATGTAGAAGCAACCACTATACACAAAACTCAGGATCTATACCGATAAAACATAAGACTTTGTTAAGGCGGGAAGATGGACAGTAATAAGAAACTATTTCGGTGATTATTTCTCGAATAATAGTTGTACTTTAATTTTTCTTGCTTTACCATGTGACGGCGGAACTAAATCGACTCCAATACGTGACAAACTGTTCTTATATCTCCTTTTCAGCTTCTCTGGAGACTTCCTCTCCAAAGTTGCCGACATTACTCAAGCTTTTAGACTATGTTTTGTAGTCTTGTGATGTACAATAAAGTTCAGTCTTAACACATATGTGGAGTTTATTTAGGGCATACAAACCTAGCAATTCGAATAGTGATGACTCTTCATTAGTGTCGAGCTTCGTGTTTTTCGTTTTTACACTTTTTATAATTTAACCAATTATACTCCGAAAACAATTACACAAGAAATAAAATGAGTTGGCTCGCATTAATTTGAAAGTGGAAGAGGAGCAAAGTGGTGGAAATGGAGTGTTATAATCAGCTCGTAAAATAATTACGCGGCTTCTCTGTTACTAACCAAAGAGAAAATTATTTTCAGTTTAATTAACATGAGACTATGTTTAAAAACTGAACTAAAATAACACTATTGTTGTTCATAAGATTCCACTCGGTGGCGCCGCCAGATTCTAACTTCCTTGGTCGCCGCATATGAACAATCGACTCGTAACTTCAGAATAGCAGTAACAATAGCGGAAGCATCAAAGCTGGTCGCGGCGGCATTAAACCCTCTCACAGTAACAGCAGCACACGTTCTCAGTGGCGGCATCACGTTGGCGACCCACTGTACGTTCACTTGTGCTTGGCAAATTATAGTTAACGTTGTGTTACATGTGTACTATTTCGATTTCAGGTGTCGGCCTGTTAAAAATGAAAAAAGAAATCTTTGGGAGGTTCTGGGGGGGGGGCACTTCAGCCCCTTTAGCCCCCCACCCACCCACCCACCTACCCACTGTGGATGCGCCACTGGTCTGAACGACATACGACATGCAACCATTTGACGGTTACAATGATCTCGCTGGTCCAACCACCACTGTGTTTTCACTTCAGACCTCATTGAGTGGCAAGCGTGCCTAGCCTGCTGGAATCAAGAAGTGCATCATCCGCCGCTTCCAGTTTCTCAGTTATCTCAAGATATGTTTTCATCACCGCACTCCACCAATGAGGTTAGGTTCTCGCACAATGATTCATGTTTCGTTACACCCAGTGTACTCTTGATTGTAACAGACATCATAACAGTTTCCCATGTGCACAACATTTCCCTGCTGCCGATTTGAACACTTCAAGTGTTATTAATTTGAACAATAGACCTTCGACCGCCCCGCCATGCAGTTCCCATCAGTTTTCTAGTGCCTCGAATGCAACTATTTCCGCGCGCGCAGTAACCCTTCTAGACAATGCTCTTGCAGCACATTCCGTGCAACCTCCTCTCGCGAGTGCAAACAGTGGCAGTGTCATTGCTTCGAGCTACCGCCCTAGTGACCAGATTTTTTCGAATTCTGCGTCCTGTGACAATGTTTTTAATGTGCAGCTGTGTGCCGCGTCACGTGACGCGTCTGCCGTGCCTTGGCCACAGCAGCCGATTTCATATACATCAACGGCCGACACATTTAGACACTCACGTCCGGTCTCGGTCAGTCAACCATTCGTTTCTTCGGCATAGTCCGGTGCCTCTGCTACGCTGGAGTACCGCGCCGTTTCATCACACTGTGCTTCCTTACCACCGCTCGTCTTTGCCGACCCACTGGGGTCATATTCGGCTAGCCACGGTTTTCATGCCTTACCACAATAAGTGTCCAGTGATTTGGCTGTCACCAATATGTGAGTCCAGGCACCCAACCCCACCGCCTGGTCAGCTACCTAAACCGCCACCGTTTTCTTTCGATTCGCCAATCACGTGGTTTCCATTAGTGGAAAAAATCTTTACGCACTACTCCTTGGATGATGCGGATGGTACTTCATCACCTCCATGAATAGACCTACATTCACCTGATCTGTGACAGCTCGCCACCGACTGCTGACATCACTGCCAAGTGCACCATACTCGAGCGTGTTTCTCGTACTCCACGTGAAACCATCAGATACATCCTTCACGAGGGACACCTTGGTGATAAGAAACTATACAGCTGTGGCGCCATCTTCGACTACTCGTGAACGAGCACAAGATGCCTGATTCTACTTTTATGGCAGTTTGGTCCAGCAAACTACTTCTTGCCGTGCCCAGTGAACACATCAAGATCGCTGACAAGATCTACGAGGCCCTCTTTCATGAAGGCCACCTCAGACGAGCTCGCACTGTATGTCACACTTCACCTCCCAGATACTGTTCAGGTTCGGACCACAAGACACACACAAGACACCTAACTCTGTACAAAGCCCACATACTATCCAGGCTTCAGCCTCGTTGCCTCCTTCTGTATTGGTGCTGCCAGCCAACACTTCAAGTGATCCAAATTATGCCCCCCCCCCAAACGCTGTTTTTTTTTCCACAGGCCAGATCCCACACCACCCATTCTGCTACTTCCATATTCGGTTTGGTGACACCGTCAGAAAATGCGGCTCTCTGTGCCACGACCCAAACGCCGATTGCAGGATGGTCTAAGTGCCGCCTCCTGCATTGACACAGTTTCGTGCCCTCACACTCTTCACTCGGTTCGTGACTCCTCAGCTTATATTTCTCAGGTGCATGTTTTCTTGTGGACACTGGTGCTGATGTGTCACTCCTCCCGTCATCCATGTCCACAGGCCAGCTCTGCCCACATTGCACACTGCTACGAGCTGCCAACGCCACTCGGGTTCGACGACCTTCACTATTCAACTGCCGCCGAACAGCAAGCTCTAGTGGAATTTCCTAGTGGCAAACATCCCTGAGCCCATCATGGGCACTGATTTCTTCATGTACCCCAAATTGTCATTTTATGAAGTGTGCCACTCAGTGTATCATCACTCTACAGACTTGCATTTCTCATGTGCTTTGTCGAGCCTAGACAACACTGACTCGCCAATGTATGTGCAACATTTTCGTGAGTGCATCGATACGGCAGACCAGAGTCATCATTTCATGTGTAAGTGGTTCACAGAACATGAGCAAGTGCTTCACGTACAGCATTAAAGGGATGAGATTGTCCATCTGGACAGCACAAAATCACAACTTGCCTTCATGTTACAAGTGAGCAAGACACTTTGCGGGGATTCCTTGGATTATCGCACTTGGGTTTGCAGTTTTGCTACTACCGCTAGTGTTATCAGTGAGGTCACTCCCGCACGCGTTGACAGTGTATTTGATAATTCTGTGTTCCTGCACCGCTATGTGGTCGCTTGTAAACAAAACTTGGTTGCCATGTCAACACCATGTTTGGACATGTCATAAGCACCCCCATGCTCCCTCATGGCTGCCACTCACACCGTTAATGCTCTTACCCCGCCAGCACAGCTATCTTCTTGTGTTTCGCACCTGACACAGCCAGCGTCTCGTCCTGTGTCTGGAACTTTAACTTCTCCACCATTCACAACACTGCTCTGTCGCATCACTTTGGCGAACTATGACAAGATTATTTGGGCCTATGGTCGACAGGCTCACGCTTGAGGGCACGTCATGCACCCAGCCAAGTCAGCGGAGGTTCATAACACTTCGGCTGCTCCACAGTCGCTTGTTTCACATGTCTCCCTGACACCTCGGCGGCCATATTTCACACGCGCGACAGTGTCTCCATCAACCGACTCGACGGCCACTAGCACTACTACTTCACCTCCTTGGCAACCTTCGGCTGCTCCGAACTCCGTTGAGTCTTCCGATTGCACCACACATCAGCTATCACTTTCACCTCTGGTGCTGACTGTTACAACAAACCACCCAACCCAATGATAAACACACAAAAGCTCCCGTACATTCGTGCATCTCAGTCATTACTAATGGCACCGTCCACAACTTCACCTAACAGACGGCACTCCCATCTCCAGCAAACCGAGATGGCTTTGGCCAGAGTAACTCACTGTAGTAAAGGGACAAATTGCAGAACTTCTCGAGACCGGTGTTAATGCACCTTACTCAAGCAATAGGATCTCTCCCATACACTTAGCCAAGAAAAAAGACTGTACCTGGCATATGAGTGGTGATTATCTACACTCAACGCCAGGGCTGTTCCTAACATAGCAGATTTCATGCATGCCTTGGACTGCAGACGTGGTTATCACAAAATTCCGATGGCCCCAGAGGACGTTGAGAAAACTGCTATCACGACTCCCATTGGGTTATTCCAGTACCGTTATATGCTCTTCGGACTTAAAATGCGACTCAGATATTGTAAAGCTTCATGAATGAAGTTCTCTTTCACTTAAAGTTTTGCTTTGTGTACCTGGACGACATACTCGTGTTTAATGCCTCAGTCGAGGAGAACAAGGAACATGTCAAAATCTGTTAGACATCCTTGCCGCTGCCGGCATCGAGTTGAATGTCAAGAAAAGACACATCAACCAGTCGTGATTTTCCTCAGATTCACTGTACCTGGGCATTGCCCCGCGACATGAGAAACTTGATTCCTTCAATTATCGAGGAACTTAGGCGTTTTCGTAGGCATTATTTACTATTATTAGCGCCACTTGCCAGGTGCAGCAGCACTCCAGGCCCCTTCACGGACGCTCTTGTGGCAAACAAACGTCGGCACAAGCCCTGTTCTGTGGACTTCCGATATGACAGGTGCTTCCTCTTCTCTTAAGGACCTTTTGACTAAGACTGTCACCATCGCCCATCTTCACCCGAATGCCGAACTCTTCATCACAACTGAAGTGAGTGACACAGCTTTTGGTGCTGTCCTCAGTCAGACTGTAAACGGTGACATGTTTGCGCTACAATTTTTCTAAAAAAAAGTGAACAAGGCACTAAAGAAATACTCAACATTTGATCATGAGCTACTCGCAGTGTATGAAGCTATTAAGCACTTTCACTCCGCGATCGACAGACGACCTTTCTATCTGCTCGCTGATTACAAGCCTCTAGAGGCGCCTGTTCCACTATTTCTCCGTTCACCACCGACATGAGATACATCAAGGGCGCAGACAATGCCATGGTCGAATTTTTGTCATGTGGTGATTCATCTTATTACTAATTGACGTCTCCTACCTTGCTGTGCTGTAATCTGCTGGTGATCAAACCATGCAACTCATATCTGACCACAGTTTCTTTCTCATGCCCATTTGCACCACCTTTACCAGAACCATAGGTGTAATCTGGTGTGATGAATCCAAGGGTAGGCTTTGCCCGTTTATCCCCCACATTCTCCAGTGGGAGGTCTTCAACAAACTCCTAAACGTGATACATCTCGGGGTCAAAGCCTCCACCATGTTCTTTGCAGAACGTTTGGTCTGGCGTGACATGAAACGTTACTGCCAAGCTCGGGCACGCTTGTGCATCCATTGCCATAAAAGCAAAATAACCTCCCCCCTCCCACTTTTTTCCAGTATAGGTTGACCCTTTCCAGCATGTCCACGTTTTCTTGGTGAGACCCCTCCCCCCCTGTCACCGGTTTCTGCTCATCCATTGATCTCACAACTCAGTGAGTCGAGGTTACCACTTCGATGAATATTACTGCCGAAGCTGTTGTTCGTGCTTTTGTACTTTCGTGTGGATATCGCGATTCGGTTGGCCCATTGCCATCACCACTGACCACGGCCGACAATTTGAAACATATCATTTTAATGGCATCTGCGAATTGTGCAGAATTTGACGCATTCATACCACCGCCTACCACCAGTTAGGTGAAATACTTATTGTAAGGTTGCAATATAATTAAAGGAAGGGGGCGGGGCGAAAGAGACAACACGGAAGGAATAAGACCCTACGAATGCGTAAGACCGTGCGCTGGGCGGCTGCAAAACACGGAATGCCGCAAGACAAGAAAGAAAACACAAGTTACTCTCCAGGAAACTCTTCTTAAAGTTAAGCGCAGGGAACTGCACTGAAGGGCGTAATATAAATTCCAGAAGATATTCAAACATGCGGCTCCAGAAGCACTCATTGATTTGAATTAACATGAGGTTCGGTCGTCTTGCCTCTTCATTCGCACAGCGGAGCAACGGTAGGTTCCATCCTCCAGCTTTCTCTGCACTAACTCTGCACACTCCCAAGCACCGCTGTTGCCTGCCCCAGCGTCCTAGCGGGGACCACCACACACCGCCCAAGCCTATGGGAAGTCTTCCTATTACGAGACCGGTGCGCCGTCGTCCCAGCTTTCAGACCAACTGTTCACACCTCACTCGTCATACCCGTGGAGAAGCAAAGATAGAATAGGGCAATCGTGGTAACTAACACAGCACCATCAAAGGACGTAAGAGACAACGGGTCGATAAGGGGCAAGGCAGATCTTACGCGCCAGCAAGCAAGGAGGTGACCACCCGAAATCTGAGACCGACACGGCTCAACCTCCCCACCCCAAACAAAGACACTCCCCCGGAAGTTCCCGGCGAACGGCGGTGCCTAATCGCGTTTTGCTCCCACCTCACTGGGGAACTTCATTTGGTCGAGGTGAACCCTATAAAGCTTGTAGGATGCCTTTTCCCTAAACAATAAATTCAGCGGTCCCAGCAAACGAACAGTGGCACAAGGACCGATGTAACGAGGTGTAAACTTACTGAGCAGCCCCCCTCCCCTCCACGCGGTTCTCTACCTGTGTAATTCCGAATATAGTCTTCGTCGCCAACCATGCCCTTAAAGTTTCGCCGGTTTCAGTTATACCTGGCAGCTTGCTTGCGGTGGGCCAATAGGATGTTGGCCTTAGCCCTTTTCCAGTTTTCCTTCAAGATGAGACGTAACAGACCACTTAGGGAAACACCTAGAAGGGAGGAAGGAAGGAAGCTTGGAGTTTAACATCCCGTCGACAGCGTGGTCATTAGAGACGGAAACACCTAGAGACTGTACATTTGCATGTAGACAACACTCTAATACAGTATATAACTCTTATAAGAAAATCCCTCTGTATTAGCCCTATGTTGAACTACAGATATCACATAACTTTGGTTTAAGAATAAATGTTCATATGTTTGTAAATCTATCGGACCAAACTGCGTGGTCATCAGTCCGTAGCTTACAAACTACTTAAACCTAGGTAAACTAACCTCAGGACAACACACACACCCATGCCCCAGGGAGGTCTCGAACCTCCACGGTGAGCAACCGCGCGCTCCGCAGCGAGACGCTTTAGACCACTCGGCTACTCCACCGCGGCGGTTTAAGAACATTACCAGAATGTAAACTCACCATAAAAACTAATAGCTACTCGGTTAATGTTAATTTATTGGTAGGAAGCAAAGTTATTGCATATTAAAGCTGTATTCCGAAATATAAAGTAAGCACATGTAGCAATAGTAGGTTGTAATAGAAAGCATATTAAATGATATTAGATTTACATCAAACTCAGTACATGGACTTAAAGTGCCATCTGATGAATTAATGTAATACTGGTAATAATTTATTATATAAATTCACAAGACTTAATCTGTAACTGACATGACCACATGTTCAACATTTAAGCATTCCTTGAAAACTATAATATCTAAAGAACTGGAAAGACTGTTAAAAGTAAAGCTTGCTAAAACATAGCTCTGTACATGTTAGGAATGGTATTCATAATTCTCACGTTATTAACTTCTTTATGAATTCTATTGTTCGTATACATATAATAGCATATACTGCTTAATAGTAGCAATTATTCTAAAAAATGATCGTATTTAAAAGAACAAACATTTTATGCTTTACTTACCAATATAAAAAAATCTTTTAACAAATCTGTTGTTCATAATAAATGTACAACTTCCTGTTTCTAACAATAGTTTGTATTGTTGTCTACACATCAAAATAGTATATAAGGAACCGAGCAGAGAGACTCAGGGCGTCATTATAAGTCTGACTTTGGGCAGTTACTATGTCAGTATGTGGTTTAATACCAACAAAGTAATGTTTTGATGAATACAGTTTTATGAAAAGTGCGACTTGTGTTTTGAGTTCACATCAAGTGATGTAGGTCTGTAAGATATCACCCAGCACTCAACCTTAACCAGAATTTCAAGCATATGAAGAACTTTACAAGCGAAGCAGACTCTACAAGATACATCCAAACTATGACACTCTGGTACTGTGTTGAACTTAATAATTTTGTAATTGTAACCTTGCTACATGAAAGTGACATTTATCTTCAGCTTATGGAAGTTATCAGTTAGTAACAGATATGTTACAAAGACCGAAGGTGTAATTGAAACTGTCAAAAGGTCCTGAATTTCCCACAAATTGGAATTGGATAAGCAAACATTAGCGAAGCCGGGGTGTTCTTAAGAGCTTCATGAATGGCAGTGTTAAAGGCGAAATTCAACCAGTGCACGCTAACATCCCAACCCTTAGGGTACCCTTGATGATATACAATTAGAGTTGACTTCAAGTTGCGGTTGACTCTCGGCGAAAGAACCCTGAGGGAAATAGGGTGTAGTGGTTATGTGTTTGATGGCATTACGAAAACAAAAGGTCTTAAAAGGCCGGCCGCGGTGGCCGAGGGGACTGCGGCGCACCAGTCACGGTCTGGACGGCCACTACGGTCAGGGGTTCGAATCCCCCCCCTCGGGCATGGATATTTGTGCCATCCTTAGTGTTAGCTAGTTCATAAGTAGTTTGTAAGTTTAGGGACTAATGACCCCGTAGTTAGTCCCATAAGCTATATAAACATTTGGAATTTGGTCTTGAAAAGGGTAGAATGAAAGGCAGGAGCGTTATCACTGACAAGCTTTTGGCGGTTTTTACACTACATTAGAACCACATTTTGTATGTGATTCTAAAATAGAATTAATACATCACCTCGGTCGTTAAGTGGTAGATCCCGTAGTTTTAACAGCTCGCCTGCGTTATTATTATCAAATCATCAGGACTACGGGTTTTTCAACGTCATAAAATCGCAAATATGACACATTTCATTTTATATATTTTTATTTATATTCTTGATGAAGCACACAAACAGAAGTTGACATGTTATTGACTGCATTTGGCACATCTTTAAGACTCCATAACTAATGACTTAATACTGACTGTTGACTGACTAAAGTAATACTACGTTCGTGCATAATAATACAATCAGATTTTCTAGAACATTCGAGGACGCGGAAATAGTTAAATACAGTTTTAATAATTTGTTTGTGGAACATAAATGAGTCTTGCCTCAAGTAAAGGTACACAAATAGGATTTTCGTAGCAAATCAAGATGTTAAGTAATTTACAATTAGATCAGTAGACAGGTTTATTTATATTTTTAAAAAGCTAATTTTAAAGTAATTGTGCAGATTTGAGGTCAACGAAGTATAACAATCAGGTCAATACATTATGGAAGACATCAGATAATGTTAGTGACGAAATGTGTGTTAAAATTAAAATGTTTGTAATACCGCTATTAGGTTTGGAACATATATAGTCTTAACAAAATAACTCAAAAGAATTTTGTCTCTGTTGTAATAAAATAGTTTTAAAACATTATCACATTTTATAAACAATCACATCAATGTATGTAGATAAAGACTTCGTTAGAGAAGGTAGCGTTTACTTCATTATTGTAAACAAACGAGATATTCTAGTGCAAATACATTACAAGCTGCTTTGGGGGACCAAATATATACTAAAGACGTTAATAAGGTGAGCAATAGTAGTGCTAGCGGTGACATTTCAGCTAGGTACTAGCCAAGTAAGCCTAGAAAAGGCATCTATAACAACCAAAATGTATTGATTACCTCGCTTAGTACGAGGTAAGGGGCCTACATAATCAATATAGACCTTATCAATGTTCAAATGTTTGTATAGCTTATGGGGCTTAACTACGGGGTCATAAGTCCCTAAGCTTACAAACTACTTATGAAATAATTACGAACTAGGACGGGATTCGAACCCTTGAACTAGGACGGGATTCGAACCCCCGACCGTAGTGGCCGTGCAGACCGTGACTGGAGTGCCTCAGTCCTCTCGGCCACCGCGGCCGGCATAGACCTTATCCATAGGGCTAGTTCCCCGGTCAGAACTTAAGAACCACTGGTGAGAACCAGCGCTAGGCTTTGCCCATTGACACAATTAGCAGGAGCAATTAATTTCTAGACATATCAATTCTTAGAAGGCCAGAATACATACTGCTTGATCTTATGTGAGGTATTTTGCAATCCCCAGTGGCCACCTAGCATAGAATCATGATAATAACAAAACACTGGATTTACAAGTTCCCCTGGGAGGCAGATCTTAAGTTCGCTAAGGCGGCCCATCTTCTTACACAGAATGCCCTTATTGAGCAGATAACGAGGCACATTATCATTAAGCAAACGCTGTCTAAGGGGGACCCACAAGGGATCTAAGTATTGTTCCAAACAAAGGTCACCGAATGATTGAGGAATTTCACTCAAGACGAAACAGCTAAGGTGCATCAGTTCACGTTTTCACCAAATTGATTGTCATCAGATTGACCAAACATGCGGCTCAATACATCAGCAACTAAATTGTCGATGCCTGTAATATGCTGCACCCTAAAGTGAAAGGCCAAGATCCAGACCGCCCACCTGGCAATACGACCCGTCCTATGGGGTCTGGCAAGGACCCCGCTGAGGGCCTGATTATCTGTCTCGAGATCTAATTCTCGATACTCGAGATAGAAACAAAGGGCTGTCTACATCCGTCGGATTCCTGAAGAACGACAGCAGAAATACCGGCATTAGATGCGTCGGTTTGGACCACAAATCACTTACTGAAATGTGGGACACCCAAAAACGGAAGATTCGCAATAGCAAACTTGATGGCCTCAAAGGCAGCTTGCTGAGTCTCCCCCCAAAGAAGATGGTCCCTTTTCGGCGTAGGTCATTCAAGGGAGCAGCTAGTTGCGCAAAATTAGGGACAAATCGTATAAAATAATTTACCATCCCGATAAATTTCGCAACCCCTCTCTTATCAGTAGGCAGGAGAAAGGGCCCTAAGATCCTTTGTTCGCTCCTGATCAATGTGAATACCTTCCCTGGAGACCAGATGTCCTAAAAAGGAAACTTGTCTACGCGCTCTTATTTTAGATGGCTTAATAGTAAGCCCTGCAGCATGTAATCTCTCAGAAAGTTGTTTAATGTGCCCAAGATGTTCCTCAAAGGTGCGAATGTAAACTACCGAATCATCTAAATAATTAAAAATACACGACAACTTGAGGTCACCCAGAACATAATCCAACATGCGAGCAAGAAGAGCGGCACCAGTGGCCAAAACGAAATGGATTCTATTAAACTAGAACAAGTTCCAATCGGTCCAGAAGGCTGAACACGATTGCAATCTTCAGTTCAGGGAATTTGGTAGTAAGCTTGGTTCAAATCCAAAACAGTGAACTAATTCGCCCCAGCGAACCAAGTAAACGAATTATGCAAGTCCGGTAAAGGAACAGATTCCATCACCACCTTATTATTTAAACGACGGTAGTCAAGCACTGGCCTATAATCCCGCCCTTGATCATTCGGTACTAAAAACATTGGGGAGGCGTAAGCGGAGTAAAAGGACGAATAACTTGTTGTTCAAGCATTCTACCAACATTGGCCCAAAGGAGCTTCATCGTTGGCGGAGACAAACGATAAGGAGACCGTCTAACCGGAATAAAAATGTTCAAATGTTTGTAAAACTTATGGGACTTAACTACGGGGTCATGAGTCCCTAAGCTTACAAACTACTTATGAACTACGTAAGACTAAGGACGGCACAAATATCCATGCCTGAGGGGGGATTCGAACCCCCGACCGTAGTGGCCGTGGAGACCGTGACTGGAGCGCCTCAGTCCCCTCGGCCACCGCGGCCGGCAAACCGGCAAACCGAATACGGTACTGGAGCACATTAGTCACGCCCAACTTATCGTCTAGAAGACGTGGAAAACCCTCAAGCAAGGTGGTTAGCTTGGCGGCTTGATTAGGCTGAAGATGGGCTACCACGAAGTTAGCCATATTACAAGTGATGAAGCTACTAGAAGAAGGCCGTGAACACTAACAAAAGCCAAACTTCTCGGACTGGGCGAACTTAAAAAAGAAGGAACAACCAGAAAAAGCCAGTACATGCCTAGTCTTGGCGATGATCACAGCCCAAGATCAAGATTCGGGGGGGGGGGGGGGGGTGAATTCTCCACGAGTCCCAAACAAAATGGTCACGAAAATTTGTCGACAGATGTATATCTGGTCACGTACTCTTTCAGAGGCAACTACTCTCTGTTAGCTAAACGACAGCTCTGCACGAGGCGTGAAACCAAAACCAGTTTAGCTAAATTGCCAAACTCACGAAACCAGGCATAATCTAATAAGAAAACTGAGCTGCCGGAATCCAGTAATCCACAAAGTGGTTCTTTCCCCACCTTGGCACAAATATAAGGCAAGGGAGAGCGGGAGCCACCCCGCACCTTCACGGCAAAGCGCCTATTACGAGGGTGGGCTAGGCGCCTCCCCCCAATATGGCGTCATTTCTCAGGACGCGGACCCCACGACTCAGGGCACTGTCGGACCAGATGCCCGGCGGAATTACATCGAAAACAACGGCAGCCCTCCCCCTTATCCGGAAATAACTGAGAATGTCGTTTCGGTAAACCATTTAACGAGGCCGGCACCATATTGTTCCCCTTTCCGCGTTGACTATCAGCAAACGCAAGAGCTTGAATCGATTCAACTACACGTAACAACTCCGTCCAATCCGAAGGCCGACTGAGAAAGGCTAATCGCGAGCCGTCATCAGAGTGCATTCCTTCAATGACTGACACGCCTTTGACCTTCCAGAAATAAACACTCGTTCCGCATCTTTAAAGATAACGTATTAGAGACTGTACTTCCCCTTAACTGCTGGATAGAAAAACGCTCGGCCAGAGCTTGCGAAATCAATAAGCTCAAATCACCAACAGCAAGGAGAGACCTTCAGGTTGAGGGCTCTGGAGAGCGGTCGCGTGTTGTTCAAACTGAACCAAGAGTCACAACAATTGCCGGATGTTAACTATTCCATCTATTGATAACGCCTTAATATCTTTTAATAAAGGAACAGTGGGGTTTGGAAGTTTAGCAAAATTATTAGTTTGCGACTTGACACATTGGTTGTTGGTACCACCTACTAAAGCTTTCCCGCCTTGCTCATACCCATCTAAGTTAAGGGCTGAGCGCTCCCTGGAGCAGACTTACACACTGAGATAATCTATCCACGGCATCCCTAAGAGAGGGTTCTAATCCTAAGGTTTTCAAATCAGAAAGACGGTTTATCAAATCTAGCAAGTGGGCATCAATTCTATCCCTCTGCTTAATGATGGGTTGACTACCTTCCAAAAAAGAAACAGTTCTCTCCAAATCTGCAATAGCTGTAGCCACAACTTTGAGTGCTGTAGCGACCTCACCCACAACCTGCTGAGACACTACAACAGGCTGCTCCAGGGAGGCACACAGTCGGCTCTTGAGCTGGGGTACCCCTCCTTCAATCGATGCTGCCTGTACTCTGGTGTCGCACAAGTATGAAGTGCGCGCCCTGTACTTTCGCCGCGATGCACGCATGGCGCGGCGTTCTTACGACGTCAGCCACGACCGCCCTCTGCTCCAACACCGCTCGTGGCCACCACTGACCTGCATCGTTCACTTGGGACTGAGATAGGAACCAGTTAACACTTGCGAATCAGTTAGGCACCAGTTAAGACTTGGCTATCGGATAGGCACTAGGAATCATTAGTAGGCAGGCCTCTATCTAAACTACATTCTGCAGTCAAGAACTATGTAAAAGTTAAGTATTACTAAGTCTCTATGAAATATATATCTCGTTCTAATTTACTTTAGTGTTTCTAGTTTCTGCTGTCCCACTGGCTGGTCACCTCCGTACCTGCACACGCGTGCATCCTTTATTCCTGTGTCGGTCTCTTTCTACTCAGCCACCGACACCTACAACCGGTGCACGAGACACAAAAGCGGCGACGAGGCTGGGATACAAAATGTACAGCGAGTTTGTACTGCAAGAACTCGTTATTTAAGTGCTCAATGCATTGGCATCGTCGTGCGGTCACGCCAGGAAGTGAACTCTGTAACATAACAGGTATCGAACAGTACCACAGTATCCCACAACAATAAAGACAGTTTTAATAATCAAATGTTCAAATGTTTGTACAGCTTATGGGACTTAACTACGGGGTCATCAGTCCCTAAACTTACAAACTACTTATGAACTACTTACGAACTAGGACGGCACAAATATCCATGCCCGAGGGGGATTCGAACCCCCGACTGTAGTGGCCGTGCAGACCGTGACTGGAGCGCCTCAGTCTCCTCGGTCACCGCGCCCGGTTTTAATAATCAACCAAACACTAAACAATAGAAGTGGCAAATGGTTACCCAAGGTCTAAGGTGCCAGAACACAATAACACTCTGCTACCAGTTGACATGCTTGTTATAAGGTTGCAATACAAATAAAGGAGAGGAAGTGACGAATAGAGAGAAGGGGAGGGGTAATTTAAAATACCATGTACCACTTCAATATGTTAAATATAATTATGATATGAACTTGCAAGAAATCTTGGGCACTCTTTAAATATTTGAAAAATTTAACAATAGCTGGTATCATTTACCAAAGACACTGCAACATACGCTAAGTTTAAATAATCTAAAATTTAACGAGGCCTGGGAGAATTTATCAAAACACTGTCAAATATGCTAGCCTGTGTGCCCATCAATTTCGACCATTTCAAAACACTAAACTTGAAAACATTTAACACCAAACTTAGTTCACCTCCATGGATGCACAGGACGCAACCTTTTAGGAGGTATCAAGGAACTGCGTGCGCCCCTTTGAACAGCCGGTATGATCAACCACCGTTAAGGAAAGGAGTAAAACACACAATCTAAGCCCTAGCCCATATAAAAACAGTGACCCCTTGAAAAGTAAGGCCGTGCACAAGGGGGAAGGTGGAGGGAAGAGACAAAACGAAAGGAATAAGGCCCCACGAAAGCACGAGACCGTGCCCTTGGCGGCTACAGAACACGGAATGCCACAAGACAAAAAAGAAAACACAAGTTACTCTCCAGAGAACTGCAAACTTGCGGCTCGAGAAGCACTCGTTGATTTGAATTAACAGGAGGTTCGGTCGTCTTGCCTCTTCATTCGCACAGCGGGTTCCATCCTCCAGCTTTCTCTGCGCTAACTTAGCACCGCTGTTGCCTGCCCCAGCGTCCTAGCGGCAACTACCACACACCGCCCGAGCCTATGGGAAGTCTTCCTTGTTTGACACCGGTCCGCCACCGTCCCTGCTCTCAGACCAACTGTTCACACCTCACATATCAAACCCCATGGGGAAGCAAAGATAGGGCAATCGCGGTAACTAACACAGCGCCATCAACGGATTTGAGAGACAACAGGTCGATAAGGGGCAAGGTAGAACTTACGCGCTAGCAAGCAAGGAGGTGACCACCCGAAATCGGAGCCCGACACGGCTCAATAGGGTTTATAGAAGACATAAAGAAGATCCAACGGGGAGCAGTACGCTTCATTTCAGGCTCATCTGTAACCGCGAAAGCGTCACGAAATGATCGGGAAACTCTAGTGGCAGACGCTGTAAGAGAGACGTTTAGTAGCGCGGTATGGCCTTTTGTCAAAGTCCCGAGAGCATACATTTCTTGAAGAGTCAATCAATATATTGCTACCTCATGCGTACATCTCGCGTGAAGACCCCATGGATAAAATTAGATATATAGGGCACACACAAAGGCATATTTGCAAATTGTTTTTCCAAAATGGCCGAATGTTTGTAAATCTTTGGGACTTGCTTGTTTGGTCATTTGTCCCCAGGCTTACAAACTACTTAAACTAACCTAAGTTTGTGAAACGCGTAAAGTCTGTCCTTAAAACTTTAACAAATCAAAAAAATGTTCAAATGTTTGTTAAGCTTATGGGACTTAACTACGGGATCATCAGTCCCTAAACTTACAAACTACTTATGAACTACTTACGAACTAGGACGACCCAAATATCCATGCCCGAGGGGGGATTCGAACCCCCGACCGTAGTGGCCGTGCTGACCGTGACTGGAGCGCCACAGTCACCTCGGCCACCGCGGCCGGCTTTAACGAATCATTTCAAACTTTGCAATATTGTAGATAAGTGTATAAAGTAAAATCTTTTTTTTTAAATCTAATAATCATTATCCGTTTTAAATTCAAGCTAAGTTTAGTACGCTCATGCCGAATGACGGACAGGAGATCGCGAACTGTCAAATTGAGCAAATAAGGTTAATTATATCGCAACAGACGACATTTGTGTTGAAATTAATCCTCAGCTAATGACACCTGCCTTATATGGATCGTTAAGATTTCATATATTACCTTGGGGAAGATTATTTTGGATTTATGAGAAATGTAGGAACACGCGAGGCAATACATTACGATTTACCCTAGAAGATAGGATAAGGAAAGCGAACTCTACGTTTTTAGCATTTGTGGATGTGGAGAAAGCTTTTGACAATTTTGAAGGTAGTAGGGGTAAAATATAGGGAGCGAAGAGTTATATTCAACTTGTACAAAAACGAGACAGCAATTATTAGAGTCGACGGTCATGAAAGGATCGCAGTGGGACACATTCTGAGACATCAAGGACTCATCAACTTAGCATTATAAGGAAGTGTCTGGGGTAAAAATCGTAGAGGGAGACCGAAGGTCGAATACAGTAAGAAGATTCAAAAGGATGTACGTTGTTCTTATTCTCAGATGAAGAGGCTTGTACAGGACAGGGTAGCATGGAGAACTGCAACAAACCAGTCTGCGGACTGAAGACCACAACACCGGAAAAATACATAAATAAAATAAAAACACTTTGTGTGACGATTTTGAAGCGTGTCACTTCTACAATTTAAACTTTTACTAAATAATTAAAATTTTGCACGAAGTAGATAAATGTATAAAGTGAAAACCAATAAATCAAATAATCATTAATAGTTGTCGAGGTATCATGCATTAAAGACCAGCTAAATTGCATGTCGAAGCAATGAAAATGATGAATGAGAGTCTAACATGTTAGACTCACACGACGGTTATCACACTCTATACGTGTCACGGATTCAAATTTAGCAGGCCACAGAAATACACTGAGCCTTTCCTCTGCACCGTCCACAGACTCACTGAAATGGATTGACATGCTGCTGCTAAGTAATTTGCTTCATTTTGACGTCGCGTCACTACTTGCGCAAGTTCACAACTATGAAAATTATGTACCATAAACTTCGAGTGTTTTCCTTTCACTTGCTCAGTGTTCCATAACACTGTCAACGTTCTCGGCACCGGTCAATTCTTTCTAATTAGGCATTTCATCCTCTTCATATAAAGTTGTCTTAGATAATAGCCAAGACGGGTGAGGAACAAGAAATTTTTACCAAGAGCCTTTCCTCAATTTCCCCTCTAGCGAAAATTTTTGTCCTCCCCAAAGGTCCCCCCCAAAAATATTGTTCCTCAAAAATGGCGTTCGCATTTGTCAAATCTTTATCTCTGTAAATTACTAACGTCTCAAAATACTGAATTAAACATTGTTTTTTGTACTTTGGCATGGAAATCTGCCCGAGATTTACATTCGGCCAAAGGGGGAAAAAATATGCTACTTTTTAACAACTTCACAAGTGCGCTGCAAAAGAAACCTCCGTTTTTGTAGCGGAATGTCACTACAGTTGGCAAAACTACTTGTTGAGAGAATTTGTGTTGAAATAACTATACATTTTATGAGCTAAATTATTGATGTTACTATTCGAATTTTAAACAAAGGAAGTGCATTCATAATTTGGAACTGTAACATTTGTGATGAATTTGGTCAAGTGACTTATTATCTTGCTCTTATAAGGCAGCCTTCAATTGAACGAAAGAAAAAAAAGAAAGGATACTCCGTTTCTCATAGAGAAAATAAACCAGGATTACTTAGATTGTTGTTGATGTGTGCCTATAAACAGTAACGAAACATTTTCCAGTTAAAGAGGCAAGGTGGCGATACAGACAGTCCAGCACTTGAAAGTAAGATATAATGTAACACGTAGTTATTGCAAAATAACTATACTTACATTTTGAAAAATTCATAATTTTTAGTTCTCAACACGTTTTTTCCTCATTGAAATGTTTCCAAAGTTTGTTCCATCTGTTTTAAAACATTGGTAAAACTGTGAACACCAGGGGAAAATAACGAATATGGATTTACGCACAGTGCGTTCAAGAAAGAATCTTATAATTATTAAAGCAATAAGAGACATAACAATTAAGTCTTATGGGGGTGTTAACGAGATTCTAAATGACTACGAATTAAGATCATACATTAACACAGATACAAATGTAAAATATGAACAAATAAAATAAAGAAGAAACATGGGAGGCCTAGCCTTAACTTAAAAATCGACTTTGCTAATCAATATTCTTAAATTAATTTTAAATAAACACTTAGTATTATACAAAATATATGCACACTAACAGATCCTCTGTTAAAATTACTACGATTTACGGTAAGTGTAAATATTGGAATACTGCAAAAATGTATGAAGTCCAAAGCTTTAGGTTAATGTCATTCCTATACACAAACAGTATGAATTTTCCTTTGGGTAAATGATTATACTGGTAAAAAAATATATAATTATTCCAACAAAATAACAAATAAGTACCAGAAATAGAGATTATTTCGTAGAATCTAATTAATAATCCCATAAGTACGATGTAATTGACGGTGAGCCATCAAGTAGAACAGAAGTGATATCTGGTGTTATAGGGCCCCTCCTGTTCCTTATTTTTGTAAACGATTTAAGAGATAATCTGAGTAGCTCTTTCAGACTCTTCGCGGATTTACTGTCATTTATCGGTTAGTGAAGTCACCAGACACTCAAAAGCAACTGTAAAATGATTTAGATAAGATATCTGCATGGTGCAAAATTTGGCAATTGACCATTAATAATGATAAGTATGAAGTCATCCATATGACCACTAAAAGAAATCCGTTAAACTCCATTTACATGATAAATCAGTCGAACAAGCAGGCCGTCAGTTCTGTTAAATACCTAAGAGTAACAATTACAAACAACTTAAATTGGAAAGAACACTTGGAAAATATTGTTGGGATGGCGAACCAAATGCTACGTTTCATTGGCAGAACACTTAGAAGACGCAACAGTTCTACTAAACAAACTGCGCACGGCAAACTTGTGCGTCCTATTTTGGAGTATTGCTGTGTATTGTGAGCTCCACGCCAGGTGGGACTAGCGGACGATTTAGATAAAATTCAGAGGAGGGCAGCTCGTTTTGTACAGGTGATCAATCCTCAGCGCAACCGCCTTTGTGGCGTGCGACTTGCCGGCGATGGCAAGCGATATATCACCGATGCATCGATGACAGAAGTCCAAAACTATCGACATCGTTCAACAATTGATTCTCAACTCCATTATTACTTTATTAGTTGCTCAGCCAGCGTCAGCTCAAGTGCGTTGCTCCTGCTGTCGTCGCTGTTTTCATACTTTTGAAATAGTAGGCAAGTGAAATATGAAACAATCTGATGTTTGTCCAGCACGAGCTGCTGGCATTGCTGAAATTTCATCCTCCAACATCAGTGAAATTGAATCTTTGACATCGTTACCCAATCAGACTGATATTGTACTGTCAAAAGTCAGTTAAAACATCAAACAGAAGTCGACGAAAAATCCGAGAGAAAAGGCAACAAGCTAAGTATAACATAGATTTTCATTTCAGCAAGGTACATGATTCGATAAACGTCATTGATGAATATTCTTTTTAAAAATACATTATTAAGTAATAACTGAAAGATGCATAATGTTTAATTTTCTCCACGTCGACAGCTAAGAAAATGCAATACGTCAACAAACACAAGTTATTTCGCATGTAATGAAGAAATCTATGTAAATTCCAAGTAAAATCAGCGCAATAGGTAGCTAAACCTTATTCTCAACTTCTTTTTCATACTAATCCGCCATTTCGCTGTGTATTCGTAACCTAGTGAAAAAACATAAATAAGGCAGATACTTTCTGGCAACAAAGCTTCATTTCAGTGTGTTTTTCCTAATATTTCTTAAACGTATGGAAACATCGGAGAAACATAGATGTATCGTTTCTCAGAGCGATGTTTTTTAACATCGATATTTTTCCGCAGGAACATAGATGTCTGAACATCGATGCTTTTATCAACGATGTTGCATCCCTAGCGGTGCCCGCTTAGCGGGCCGCCCGACACCCGCACAAAATTTAATACGGGTTGGCGCGCAAGTTATTTCTGACATACATAACGCATACACTTAGAACAGTTTATTACTCACCCGTATTACGCAAGGAGGTGCTGGAACTGCCTCCCTTCGTTTTTCAAGCATTTCTGACACCTCCTGAGGAAGTTGCTCGTTACACTCTGAAATTCTTTCTCAGAAACTGCAGTGATTTCATGACGAATGTTTGTTTTTAGTTCATCCTAAAGTGTGTGGATTTGATTTGTACACTTTCTCTTTTAATACTCCCACAGATAAAAATCGCACAGGGTTAAATTGGGAGGACGAGGAGGCCAAATGTTCTTAGTGATAATTCTTTCACCGAACACATTACCAGTTTCCCGTAAGAAATACTTTGCTGTATGTGCCGTCGCAGAGTCTTGCTGAAATGTCGCGAAAGCACGCTGTCTCTAAATTAATTGGGCAAAAAAGTCCGCAATATGTTATTAACATACCTGTCACTATTAATTGTTTCCTGAAAGAAATGTTAGGGCCTATTATTCTCTCGCCGGTAACAGCGCACCACACTCCAATTTTTTGATCGTGCAAGGGCTGCTCGTGAATTAAGTTAGGCTTTTCCGAACTCCAGTAACGATTATTTTGCGAATTAACATACCCACTTACGTGGAACCATGATTCGTCTGGAAAGAAAGTTAAGTTCGGATTATTTACGAAAAGTTCAGAGAAGGGAAGTTCGTTTTGTATTATCGCGATGTAGGGGAGAGAGTTTCACGGAAATGACGCACGAGTTAAAAGAAAGGCGTTATTTGTATATGACTGTGCTCATGGATTGCAGCTTACCTGTACAAAATTTCATAGAGATGGAACGAAACTATAGATATGTATGCAATACGTACACACAAGCAAACAGACGGACATTCTGCTTCTTTATATATAAAGCAGTGTGTCCGTATGTTGTGTGTTTGTTTGTGTGTTCGTATTGTATACAAATCTACAGTTTTCTTCCAACGTTTGTGAAATTTTGCACACGTAAGCTTCAATCCATGAAGGTGGTCGCCCTTAAGTGTCAGGATCACGTACAGCACATTGTTCACGAGATATGACGTCATACACTATGAGATGCGCGTTAAACTGTTGCATCAAACAACAGTGCTGCACATTTCCTCCTAAACCACTGGACCGATTTCAACCAAATTTGGTGCACATATTCCTTACAGTACGCTAACAATGCTGTCGGGGTATGAACCACATACGACACATGGTTCGGCAGATACAACGTCATGAACAATGTAGTTGGAAGAAACTGCAACATAATGCGACGAGACTTTATTCACACACTGTATGAGAATGACAGTACTTAGCGACTTGAAACAAACTTTAAACATAATTACAAACCTTTATTAAACAACCAAAGCAAGAAGATGAAAGGAAAAATGGTTCTCGCTTAGTACTTTTCCACTGTTCATGGAGTAAAAACTATGGCATTTGGTGTGATGTTACAATTTATAATTTGTACACTAAAAATTGTATCCGCAGGAAATTTTACAGACAGTATACACACGTATAGCTGAATGTGCCTTGGAGATCGAATCACAGTACAAAACCTTGTTCATGAGATATGAGGACATAAACAGTAACGTTCGTGGATAAGCGCCCCATCACGCACCAGGTTTTAATCTTTTACTTCACTACTAACTGTATTTATAACAGATTCAAAATGTTCAAATGTTTGTAATGCTTATGGGACTTAACTAAGGGGTCATCAGTCGCTAAACTTACGAACTACTTATGAACTAACTAACACTAAGGACGGCACAAATATCCATGCCCGAGGGGGGATTCGAACCCCCGACCGTAGTGGCCGTGCAGACCGTGACTGGAGCGCCTCAGTCCCCTCGGCCATCGCGGCCGGCTTTATAACAGATTTTACCGACATACAGCACTTATGCAAATGAATACATACCTACAAAATTATACAATTTTACAACATATAACTCAATAAATATGAGGTCGTATGTACTGCGGTGGGTAAAAATCTTTCACATCTATACAACTGCCGCGGCGGAGTGGCCGAGCGCATTGAGGTGCTATGCTGCGATGCGCGAGGCCGTTCCCCAAAATCAAATGTTCAAATATTTGTGAAGCTTATGGGACTTAACTACGAGGTCATCAGTCCCTAAACTTAGAAACTACTTATGAACTACTTACGAACTAGGACGGCACAAATATCCATGCCCGAGGGGGGATTCGAACCCCCGACCGTAGTGGCCGTGCTGACCGTGACTGGAGCGCCTCAGTCACCTCGGCCACCGCGGCCGGCGGCCGTTCCCCGTCGGGGGGTTCGAATCCCCTCTCGGGCATGGACGTTTGTGCTGTTTTTAGTATAAGTTAGTTTATAAGTAGTTAGTAAGTTAAGTTCCATAAGCTTAACAAACATTTGAACTTTTTTTTTCTATACAGCTACAGGGAAAGGAAGAGAATGAAAGTGTACATCCAACGAATACCCGTTATTTCCGAGAGATGTAGCTTCTAAGTTCAAGATACTGTAGTTTCCAGTGAGACTTGCATATTATATTACGATTCATAAATCACAGGGCAACGTATTAAATACTGCAGATTGGTTTTGACATGTTCATGTTTCTCACACGGACAACTACATGTCGCTCGTTCACGCTTGGGCTCCCCGAAGAATTTATTCATATTAGATTTCGGACAAGTAACCAGAAATATTATTTATTATCAAGTTTTGAATTAAATGAATGTATTAAGGTTACATATCATTTGCCGGGAGGCAATACCCACTTTACGACTTATCTTAGAAAACAGATTAAGAAAAGGCAAACCTACATTTTTAGCTTTTGTAGACTTGGAGAAAACTTTTGACAATGTTGACTGAAATACATTCTTTCAAATTCTGAAGTCAGCAGGGGTAAAATACAGGGAAAGGAGAATTATTTACAACTTGTACAAAAGCCAGACCGCAGTTATTAGACTCGAAGGACATGAAAGGGAGTCGCGGTGGAGCAGCCGAGCAGTCTAAGGCGCCTTGCTGCTGAGCGCGCGGTTGCTCGCCGTCGGAGGTTCGAGTCCTACCTGGGGCATGTGTGTGTGTGTGTGTGTGTGTGTGTGTGTGTGTGTGTGTGTGTGTGTGTGTGTGTTGTCCTTAGGGTTAGTTTACCTTAGTTTAAGTAGTTTGTAAGCTACGGACTGATGACCACGCAGTTTGCTCCGATAGATTTACAATCATTTGAACATTTTTTTGAACATGAAAGGGAAGCATTAGTTGGGAAAGGAGTAAGACAGGGTTGTAGCCTTTCTTCGATGTTATTCAATTTGTACATCGAGCAGGCGGTGAAGGAAAGCAAAGAAAAATTTGCAATAGGGATTAAAGTTCAGGGTGAAGAAATAAAAACGTTGCGTTTTGCTGATTACATTGTAATTCTGTCAGAGACAGCAAAGGACATGGAAGAGCAGATGAATGGAATGGACTGTGTGTTGAAGAGAGAGCGTATAAAATGAACATTAACAAGATCAAAACAAAAATAATGGAATGCGGTCTTAGAAAATCAGGCGATGCTGAAGGAATTAGTTTAGGTAACGAACAATGAAGGTGGTATATGAGTTTTGTTACTTGGTTAGTAAAATAACATATGAGGGTCGCAGTACAGAGAATATAAAATGCAGAATCGCAACGGGAAGAAAAGCATTTTTGAAAAAGAGAAATTTGCTGACATTGAATATTAATTTAAGTGTAAGGAAGTCTTTTGCTGAAGGTATTTGGGTGGAGTGTTGTCTTGTAGGGGAGTGAAACATGGACGATAAACAGTGCGGCCAGGGAGAGAATAGAGGCTTTTGAAATGTGGTGCTACAGAAGAATGCTGAAGATTAGGTGGGTAGATCGCATAACCAATGAAGAAGTACTGAACAGAATTGGTGAGAAAAGGAATTTTTGGCATACCCTGGCTAAAAGAAGGGATCGCTTGGTAGGACACATTCTTAGACATAGGGGAATCGTAAATTTAGCATTGGAGGGAAGTGTGTGGGGTAAAAATCGCAGAGGGAGACCAAGAGACTCATATAGTAAGCAGATTCAAATGGATGTGTGTTGCCGTTCTTATGAGGAGATGAAAAGGCTACCTCAGGATAGAGTAGGGTGGAGAGCTGCATTAAACCAGTCTCCGGACTGAAGACCATAACAACAACAACATCATTTGCATCTTGATGACTATCTTCTTTTGTTTGGATACTGCAGTTATTATTTTGTACATTGTACAAACAGGCTTATTTCTTGAAACTCTCCCATGAATATGACATAAAATAAAGGAGATGGACAGAGAGAGGACGGGTATGAGAAGTACTAAGTCAGAGCTTGAATGAATAAATAAATACCACAGCAACGCCGGGTTTTTAGCTAGTACAAAGATATAACGGCTGCTCGGTCTTGGAATCAGTTCGCGCCAGGCATCAACACGCTTAGCCGAGCCGAAGCCTGGCTGGAGCAGGTCGCGGGTGGCGGCCCTAATAGAGAGTGAAGTTAAACAGGCACGAGACGGCCGGGCGGGCTCCCACCGCGCGTGGCGAGGGCGCGCGCCCTGGGACGGCCGGTAACCAGGTTACGCCACCTGCCATTGTCCGCCCACAACTCGGCCGGCAAGACAAACGCCGGCTGAAGGGCCACTCCGGGAGCGCCGCCAACTCTGACGCTTGCTTTCGCTTCCAGCGCGCCTCTTTGCTAAATAACACAATGGAGCGCACCAACTTTTTTATTGTGCTTTAAAAAATCAGTGTTCTGCCAAGGCTGTAAAATACTTTTGTTATGTTCGAACAGTTTGGCAGTTGCTGTCACCATCAGGAAATCAACAAAATATTTTAAAATCAAAGACAATAAGATAACATTTTTACTGAGTACACCAACGTCCAATTTAGAATAAAATATTGCCATCATTTCTAAAAAATGTTCAAATGTTTGTGAAGCTTATGAGACTGTAAAATACTCTTATTTGCTATGTTCGACCAGTTTCATCAATTGCAGCCATCAATAGGAAATCAACAAAATATTATACATTTTACTGGGTACAGCAACGTCCAATTTACAGTAAAATATTGCTATGTTTCTAAAAGCCTTTCCATTTTACATCATGTAGAAGTATTCCTTTAATTAATCTTTAACTATTGTGATAGTTAAAGATTAATTAAAGGAATACCTACTACATGATGTAAAATGGACAGGCTTTAAGTAACGTCTTTTAAAGATTAATTAAAGGAATAACTACTACATGATGTAAAATGACAGGCTTTTAGAAACGCCGCGCGGGAGTATCCGAGCGATCTGGAGCGCCACGTTACGAATTGTGCGGCCTCCCGAATCGAAGGTTCGAATCCTCCTTCGGGTATGGACGTTTGTGTTGTCTCTAGTATAAGTTAGTTCATGTGTTGTTTGTAAGTATAGGGTCTGATGACCCCGCAGTTAAGTCCCATAAGCTTCACAAACATTTGAACAGTTTTTAGAAACGATCGCAATATTTTATTCTAAATTGGACATTGCTGTAGTCAGTAAAAATGTTATCTTATTGTCTTTGATTTAAAATATTTTGTTGATTTCCTGATGATGGCAGCAACTGCCGAAATTGGTCGAACATAACAAATAAAGAGTATTTTACAGCCTTAGCAAAAGAATGATTTTTTTTAAAGTACATCGCGACTGTAGATTGAAACCTAAAAGCAGCATTTTTTTAATATTGTGGCCGCAGAAAAATCGATTACTACAGCGTTCACCGACAGCCAGCGATGTAAATTTTGTCCCGTCTACATCTACGTGGGTATTCGGCAAATCAGACTTAAGTGTCTGGCACAGGGGATGATCCCTTCGAACACATTTTATCTACTATTCCATTCACGTATAGCGCGAGGTGTAAAACAAACCTTTCTGTTATAGCTCTGATTTATTTTATTTTGATAATCACTTCTTCCTAAGTAGGTGGGAGTCAAGATGATACTCTTCTCGGGTTTCCCACCGGATTATGAAGTCATCTAGAGACAATATTTCGGCAATCCATCAGGCCATCACCCTGAGGTGAATGTACTGCTACAGCAACCAGGCGGGTCGGATCGCCGAAATATTCGTGTACATAACTTCATAATCCAGCGGGATGGTCTACGTATTCACAGTCGGGAGTCCTCTATGTACACATTTCCAGATCAACGCGTGAAATGCTACTGAGGTACCAGGTGCCGATCTATACTGAAACTCCCATATTAGTAGTCTCCACCTCCGGCAATGCGCCTGGCATTCATTAGATCATATAGATGGCATGTACTGTTTTCGGATACATTATTCCACCCCTGTTGGATGTGTTCAAGTTGTATTGCTAAAGTTGTCGGTTCCAAGTCGCACTGTCAGTGGTCTTCCCATCATACCCAACTCGTGCTCAATTGGAGACAAGTCCGGAGATTATGATGGCCAGGGAAATTACCCAGCGTCTTGCAGAGCACATCGAGTTTCACACGCAGTACGTGAGAGTTATCTTTTTGGGACAACGCATCAGCCTTCCTATGGCAAAAGAACGAGTCTTACGATATTTCGACCGGTAACAAGCGTTGGTAAGCGTTTACCTCACGAACGCCAAAGGTGAACAAGACTTGTAACTTATCGCGTCCCGGAGAATAAGGCACGTGGTGGGGCCATTGTGTCTTGGACGAATGCTCTCAGTACTGATCGCCACATCTGCGTTGTACGCGCAAGCGATCATCGCTTGGATACATGCAGAACCTGCTTTCATCGCTGAAGATATCTACATATATACTCCGCAATCCACCGTAAGGTGCGTGGCGGAGGGTACGCTGTACCACTTGTTGCGTGTGAAAATAAAATTTTGATACCTACTGGGTCGTTGTAGCCGCAAACCAAACAAAAAATGGGATAGTTTAATTATTTATTTTTGTATTTATTGGAACCTAATCTGAATCTGGAATCACTTATCCGTCTATTTGTAGATAAAGAGAACGAGAAGGTAAAAGTGAGAAATAAATTATTTTTTATGCTGAAAGTCGTAAGCGAATCTGCCTTACCGGGAACCGAAGAAGGTGTTGCGCAATCGACCACATGTGCAACGGGCTAGTGATGATAACACTTGAGTCGGCACCCACGTCAGTGGCCTTTCCGCCATACGTTGGCAGCACTTCCAATACGATTGGTCGCATTTTGCGTAAAAACAATGTAAACTGTGTGTTTCGTCCACCTTCTAAAATTAAGGCACTGTTGGTATCCGTTAAGGATGATCTCGGTTTGCGCAAGGCGGTTGTCTACCGTATTCCATGTAGCTATGGCATGTCATATGTTGGTCAAACTATTAGGACTGTTGAGGATCGGTGTATTGAGCATAAACGTCACACACGTTTACAACAGCAAAACAAATCTGTTGTAGCCGAACACTGTCTTGACACCGGTCACCCTGTGGAATACAACAAAATGGAAATTCTGGCATGCACTTCCAACTACTGGGACTGTGTTATCAAGGAAGCGATAGAAATAAAACTAGGTCAAAACCTTATGAATAGGGATGAAGGCTTGTGCTTAAATTCCGCTTGGTATCCTGCTCTCTCACTTGTCAAAAAACAGAGGGACAAAACTAATCCGACCTCATCTGTCGAGAACTGATGTTTATTATCGATATTCTGACCGGTTTCATCTTTGGTCGTGTCGGCGCTGTGTGCTTGCTTGCTCGGCGTGTGTTGTCTTTCTTGTTTACTCATTGAAAACCTAGGTTTTAGAGATGGTTGCACATTGCTTCCTCACTGCAGTTTCGCCTTGAAAATGGCAGGGTGGTCTTCTGCCGAAATATCTGCCGTCGTCGATTTTGGTACTCATACATGCCCGAGGGCGGAATCGAACATCCGACGCGATCGGCTGCGCAGTTCGTAACGTGACATCCCAGATCACACTGCCATTCCCCCGCCGTAATGATCGAAGTAAAGAAGATATAGAATGCAGATTGTCTATGACAACAAAAACATTTCTGAGGACGCGAAATGGTCGAAATGTTTTCCTACAGACACTGAAGATCAGATGGGTATGACAAATCCTGGCAAGATTAAAATTTTGTCCCGATACCAGGAAATCGAACCTGGGACCTTTGCCTTTTGTGAGCAAGCGCTTTGTCGACTGGTCTATCCTGGCACGCTTCACGGTCCGTCCTTACAACTTTACTTCTGCCAATACCTCGCTTCCTACTTTCCAAACTTAACAGAAGTTCTCCTGCGAACCTTACAGAACTAACACTCCTGGAAGAAAGGATATAGTGAAAGTTACTTTCTGGAAACATCCCTTAGGCTGTGGCTAATCCATGTCTCCACCATATACTTTCTTCCAGGAGTGCTACTCTAAGGTACGCAGTAGAACTTTTGTGAAGTTGAAACACGTTCACTGAATGTGTGGTCGTGTTCCATTTTGAGTTATTCATTAACCTAAAGTGTTTCTGCACCATTAATATTATCTATTAATATGTTAATTATTTTTTATTCTGTTTATTAATAATCAATGCCCCATGCTTATATATGTTTTGCACCCGTGTGATTAAACTTGTGTGTTTATGTGAATGTGGAAGGTTGTTTTTAATAATTGACTGACTGCCGCACAATGGCTTGCAGTCGCCGCCTCGCGCTTTAGGTCCTTGTTTACTTTAATTAAGAACACATGGCTTCGTTTCTCGTCTGCGCTGGCGTCTGCAGGGAGGGCAGAGACAAGCTTACTTGGCAAGATGGTGAGGTGGGCATGTTTATAGTGTGGTGTCAACCTAATCTTGGAGAAAAGAGGTGACAAGAGACCTTTCTGGGAGCCGTTGAAGAGTTTATTATCTTCCTCAGGTAGAGGGGGTTGGTAGACACTATGCTCTGAACGCGCTCTGTATGGCTTTTTAGCGCGCTCTACATCCGGTGTGTGGTGGGGAAGGTTTTGGCGTGGCAGTTGAGCTACACTCTTGCAGCGACCGTGGAAGTAAGTACTTCGTCGTATCATGCTGAGGGGATGGCATGCTGTTAGAACATGCTTTCTTTGTGATCAGGCAGTCTTGGTTTATCAGTGATAGTTTTCTTGAGTAATTCTTTCGCTATGCAAGTCGAAGTGTTTTTTTAATTTATGGAACTCGAGTAATTCGGTGTAAATTTGGTACTTGCATTTTCATTCTGGTGATGATTTTGTGTCCGGTTTTTTTTTCAAGTTAGGATACTCGTATGTTGCCTTCAGCCTTTGTGTAAACTTGGTATGTTTAAATTTTATTGTTGTTTTCTAACTAAAATTTTCGCGTCGCACCTGTATCCACGAATATGCTAAATATCTCTCAGATTTTTTAGTTTGATTCTGTCTTTCCTGTCTTATATGACCGATTACACCATGTGCTTTCATAATGGTCATTACTTCGGCCTTATTAATACTATCTTTCTTCTATTTGAATTCTCGTGTGTGCTTTACTAGCAATTTCTAAATTAATTTCTTTTGTAAATTCTTTTCGGCGTGGTGGCACACCATGTGGTAATTAAGAATAGGATGCCACTGCCTACCTGAACATGAGTTCGTTTGGTGCATAGTGATTATAAAATTTGTGCTTCAAGACACCCACCATCTCGTCAAAACGCTGCCGACACTTTGTTTGTCACTGCTATGAACCATTCCTGCATGGGTAAAGTACCGCGAGTATTATGCGTGTGTATGGCTTTGAATAAATGAATGTGTTTTCATCTATCCATTGTGTGTTTGCAATTTTCCTCCCACGTTACCTTCATATTCTTAAAGGGCAGAAACAATTTTATTACGGGCAGTAACTTTATGATTTAATTCACTTTTGTACAAGGTGTGTGCTTTATTGTGCTTACTTTGGTCTTCCCACATTTATTTGCTTGTTATTTTATTGAATTGATGATGATTTAAATTATCAAACCTCTGCTTTATAATTTCATCCTACCCGTCCCATGTTTATCTATTCCTTTTTTAACATTAATTTTCTGATAGTTAGAACACTGGCTGCTCCCTTAAGGAGTGAGCAGTTAGATAAATTTCCGTTGCTCAAGTACTGTGGGCTCTCGTAAAGTAATTTATAGCAGCAGTGAGCATTTTAACTTGCATTTGCAGATCTCAATTGCCCAAGGTTTTGCTTAAATAATTTAACAGGTTACTTTCAAAGTTTGGAAAGTAGGAGGCGAGATACTTGCAGAAGTGAAATTGTTAGGACGGGCCGTGAAGTGTGCCAGCATAGCTCAGACAGTAGAGGTACCAGGTATGAATCAGAGTTTCAGCACACAATTTTAATCTGCCAGGAAGTTTCATATCAGCAGCACTACGCTGCATAGTGAAAGTTTCATTATTAGATGGATAGTTTGCGTAACTAATGAGAAGGTGCTGGACAGAATTGGAGAGAAATTTCTGGCTTGTCTAGACTAAGAGAGGGGGATTGATTGTGGAACACATTCTGAGACATCAAGGAATCGTCAATTTAGGATTAGCGGGAAGTGTGTGGGGTAAAAATCGTAGCAGAAGACGAATACAGTAAATGGTTCAAGATGATGTAGGTTGCCGTTCTTATTCAGGGTTCTGGCACAAAATTTTAATCTTCCAGGAAGTTTCATATCAGCGCACACTCCGCTGGAGAATGAAAGTTTCATTATTATATGGGTAATTCGCGTAACTGATGAAAAAGTGCTGAAGAGAATTGGCGAAAAAGAAATTTCTGGTATGTCTTGACAGAGATAAGGGATGGATTTTGGGACACATTCTGAGACATCAAGAAATCGTCAATTTAGTATTGGTGGGAAGTGTGTGGGGTAAAAAACGTAGAAGAAGACCTAGAGACGAATACAGTAAACAGTACAAAAGGATGTAGGCTGTCGTTCTTATTCAGGTTTCTGGCACACATTTTTAATCTGCCAGGAATTTTCATATCAGCGCACACTCCGCTGCAGAGTGAAAGGCTCATTATTTGATGAGTAGTTCGCGTAACTAATAAGATGGTGCTGAACGTAATTGGAGAGAAAAGAAATTTCTGGCATGTCTTGACTAAGAGAAGGGATCGATTGTGGGAAACATCGGAGACATGAAGGAATCATCAATTTAGCATTGGCGGGAAATGTGTGAGGAAAAATCGTAGAAGAAGACCTAGGGACGAATAAAATAAATGGTTCAAAAAGATGTTGATTGCCGTTCTTATTCTGATATGAAGAGGCTTGCACAGGAGAAGGTGGCGTGAAGCGCTGCTCCAAACCAGTCTTTGGACTGCAGACCACAGGAACAACCTCAAATTCTCTCGTAGACGTCGTAATATATCTGCAATCTCATTGACATCCAGTCTTCAAGGGCCGCGGACAATTTCGTTGACGTTCCTGAGCGCCGTTGATAATCGTCGAAGGGCTTCCTGAACGATTGCCATCTTTAACTTCCGTCTGGCCTTTTTTTAAACCACCCAGCACCGTAGGCTCTTTGCATCATTTTGTGTGTCTCTGTAAGAGTTTTCTTGAATTTCACACAAAATTAAATGCCGCCACATTGCTCTTCAAACTCTGCTATTTCGAAATTTGCAAATTATGCGACATAACATTCTATCAATACACAATAATGAAACTTCCGGCAGCTACTAATTCAACACAGCTAACGCATTTCGCTCCGACACCACGTTTCTGCTAAATCGCGTATTTTGGGGTAGACCTCGTATTTACAATCTTTGTACAACGTGTCGCCTCTCAAATAAATTTAGCTGAGATTTTTCCGCTCTTTGTGGGCGTTGCGTTTTGGATGTCAAGGAGTGTAGAGTAAGGTGGTACAAATTCGATATAGGTACAGTTCTGATCATCATAAGGTTTCGCGCCATTTTAGTCTCGTTGTGTTGGTAGCACTTGCCTTTATATGGCGTTGTAGTGCAGCAGGTTCTAGAGCACCTCCTGTCTTTTTCAAGAATACACCACTTTGTTCTACGGAGATTTTTTTCCTGTTTAGAGGTACGTGAAGCTACTTAGTCCATCGCGCTGTTTTAGATTGTCTATTTTCCACGCGCTTGCAAATTCCATATTATGCAGTGTTTGGTACGCGTTGGTGCTCGAGGGAAAAAGTGCTTTTCATGTGGACAAAGACAGTGACCAAAATTGTACCAGGAAGTGATCACAATTGTACATTTTCGGTCGATTTTTCTCAATTCTGTAACCCTTTTTAGTTTTTATACCAACATTTGTAACTGCCAAATATTTGTGCCACATATTCATTAAACATTCAAGAACAAGTGCCATAGTTAAAATAATTTCTTTTCTCAATATATTTTCAGTTACAATAACATTTGTCCGAAACGATCGCAATTGTATCACCTTACCTAATATAAAATGAGGTTATTGCGGGAAAAATGCGCATAAATTGCAGAAAGACTTTTATTCAAGCCACTAAGGGGTCTCATTACCATCTTCAGGTGACAAATAACTGCAAACATACAGAAGGGCGGGAGGGCTAGAAGATAAACAAATAATATGAATAATAAAATACATCTTTAACCATCAGCTGTTTATTAAATCTTAAATCGACTAGTTTCGGTCGTGGACCATCATAAATGAAAAGGTATAGAAACAGATTAGTCAAATATATTAAACAAATAAAAATAAATAAATAAATTTGGCTGAAAACAGCAAGATTCAATTTCACTAAAAATACAATGCTCATACTAGATTATCCCATCAGTTAAACAAATTTCCAGATTTGTTTTATTTAATGCATTCGACTAATGTGTTTTAATGCCTTTTTATCTATGATGATGGGCGTTTTTTAACGATTTAATAAACAGCTGATGGTTAAAGATGCATTTTATCAAATATATGACTGCTGTTAACTCTAACTTCACCAGAACATTCAATAATATGATTTTTCAGTAATATGAAAACTAGATGAATTTCTTAACGTACGTGCGTTACTTTAAAACAAAATACTAAATATAGTGACTATGTCACCGGATCAAATTGATAAAATCTATAATGTCACGTACAAAAAGGAAAAATAGATACAATTGGTGACCAGAATGTAGAAAAAAATGTAATGATAATAAAGTGATAGCGTAAAATATTTTTACATAGATCGTACACACTTGTAGAAGTTAAGAGAATACAATACTACAAGACATAGAAGCACAAATAATCCTTCAAAACAACCTAAGTATGGAGTATGGCATTATACAGCAGTTTGAAGTACAGCTACCTGTTACGTTCTGACACCGGCAGTGGCTTGAATAACAATTTTTATGCAACTCTAACGGATTTCTTTCACAAATAAGCCTGGTTCTCAGTTGTGGATGTCCAGATAAGTAAATGATATTTACACTGAAGACCCATAGAAACTGGTATATGCAAACTCAGAGATATGTAAACACACAGAGGACAGTGCTGCTTCGGCAACGCCTATATAAGACAACAGGTGTCATTTCAGCTGCGGACTGTTCAAGCTGGTGTAGGCTCTATAATGGTGTGGGGCCTGTGATACGTCTGGATACGACTCTGAAAGGTGACACATACGTACGCTTCCTGGCTCATCATCTGCATCTGTTCCGTCAATTTTGCATGTGACAGACTTGGACAATTCCAGCAGGACAATAAGACACCCCACACATCTAGAACTGCTACAGAGTGGCTCCAGGAACACTTTCCCGAGTTTTAAACACCTCCACTGGCTACCAAACTCCCCAATATATGACCGTTATTCGGCATATAGGTGTGTAACAAAGACCATTACGATTTATTCAAAATTTTAATTAATGAATCATTTTACACTTCTTTACATTTTTGCTTTATACATGTGGTGCCTCTTCCGAAAGAACACATGTCATTTCTGATCCTGCAGTTGTTATACCTTCATAGTCACAGAATATATGACATCAAATGCAAATGGGCAAAAGCTGAAAATGTGTACCCAGCCGGGATTCGAACCCGGGTCTCCCACTTTCTAGGCAGTTGCGCTGACCACTACAACATATATATATATATATATATATATATATATATATATATATATATATATATATATATATATATATATATATATTGTTCTTCAGGTCGATCTATGTTCTGAGGTCGTGAGTTGAGGTCGTGAGTTCAATTCGTTCTTCGTTGATCATTTGGCTGAGCTTTTTTTATTATAGAGGGCGTATAGCCCCCTGCCCGGGCGCGCTGAGCCACGGCGCCTAGCTGGGGACACAGTGTTCACCGTACCTGCAAGGACTACCTCCCTCTAGGCACAAATTCCCAGCTGTTCCCTGCCTACAGTACTCAAACTCGTAGTTTCACAAACTAATTGCCGTAAGAGTAAGGACCACAAACTTCTCCACCCCTCCCCACTAACGAAAGGATCATTGACCGTCATAATATGTCGGTGACGGGCAATGAGCCTTTTGTTAGTGGGAGAGGGAAGGGGAAGTTTGGGGTCCTTACTCTTACGGTGACGGTGACGGGCAATGATCCTTTCGTTAATGGGGGAGGGGTGGCAAGCTTAGGGCTCTTACTGTTACGGGAATTAGTTTGTGAAACTACGAGTTTGAGTACTGTGGGCAGGGTACAGCTGGGAATTTGTGTCTGGCGGGAGGCGTGCTTAGGTAGTACTTGCAGGGGGGGGGGGGGGGGGGACGACGACACAGTGTCCCCAGCGGTGTAGTGGTCAGCGCAATTGCCTAGAAAGCGGGAGACCGAGGTTCGAATCCCGGATGGGTTCACATTTTCAGCTTTTCCCCATTTGCAGTTGTCATATTCTCTGAATATGATTTTTGTTTTCTCTGTTTGTATTATGGATTAGTTTCCTTTACAACTAGATTCGGATACCTCGTCTTCCTATGAAATTTGAGGCGTTTTCAGTAGTAGAGCGTACGTTATTTAGTTACCATACAAACGAACCGATAAAAAATATTAAAGACCTCCATTTGAAATTTAAAGAAGATTAGAGAACTAAAAATGTCATTGACGGTATTGATTTGTGCAGTAAAATGCAACGCCTCGAAACTTTCTGATAGTGTCTTGCGCTTTACCTAACTATTTAGAAATAAAATCAACTTATCCGACCGCAGCCAGAAAGTCAATTTATACTCGCATGTGTTGAGAGCTCTTAATCATAATAAAAAATTGCAAGTAAAATATTAACATCATTGATACACCTGCAGAGACTTACGAGCTCGACTGTTATATCCAAAGAGCACTGTGATCTTAGGCTGGATACTAGGTAAATACATTGATGTACCAAAGACATTGGTATGGCGTGCGTAAGCAAACACGGGAATATGTAAACACTGCTGCCACTAATACGTAGGAGAAAATAGGTGTGTGGCGCCGGCGTTAGATCGGTCACTGTTGTTACTATGACATCACGATTTAAGTGAGTTGGAATTGGTGTTATAATCGCTGCACGAGAGATGGTACACAGCATCTCCGAGTTAGCGATGAGGTGGGGATTTTCCCAAACGTCCTTTACACGAGTGCACGCGGTGAAACATCGAATCTCCGACATCTTCGCGGACGGAAAAAGATACAATAGAGGGACAAACGACGACTGAAGAGAATCGTTCAACATGGCAGAAGAGCAAACTTTCGCAAATTGCTGCAGATTTCAGTGCTGAGTCATCAACAAATGTCAGACTCCGAAACATTCAACGAAATGTCATCGATAATGTTTTTCGGAGACGAAGGCCTACTCATGTACCCTTTCTGAATGCACGTCATAAAGCCTTACTCCTCGACTGGTACGGCAGGGGGAAGAAAAAATGTGGCTTAGTTTTGTAGATCGAATTGGTTTGATAGATTGCCTCTCTCACATATTATATCTTCATTCCGTTGAAAATGTTCAAATGTTTGTAAAGCTTATAGGACTTAATTAACTGCGAGTTCATCAGTCCCTAAACTTAAAAACTACTTATCAACTAACTTATACTAAGGCTGTTAGGTTAATTAGCGAGAAATCAGTCTTATAAAGCAATTGTTCGCAGGATGCCACTTTGTTTATTTACGGACAAACGAAGAAGCTGCACATACAACAAAATGAATCAGATTAACATGACGTTTAATGTTGCTTTTACAAGCCTGAAGTTCACGGTTATATGATCTGTTACTACTGTATGACCGACCGCCGCATCAGACAGCGTGTCTGTCCGTGATGACTGTCGAAAGTAGAGTGACTAGCAGCGTGATCCACCTCGGTGTGCTGGTGTGTTTACTCACGCCGAATCATGTAGAAGCTTTTCCTCTACCCCCTTTTACTTTTGTTTACTGATCTGTTCGATTTTAAATGATTAAAATGTCCAAATGTTTGTTAATCTTATGGGACTTAACTGCGGGGTCATAGGTCCCTAAACTAACTTATACTAAAGACATGTTATTCAATTTGTACATCGAACAGGCGGTGAAGAAAAGCAAGGAAAACTTTGGAATAGGGATTAAAATTCAAGGTGAAGAAATAAAAAAATTGCGTTTTGCTGATGACATTGTAATTCTGTCAGACACAGCAAAGGACCTGTAAGAGCAGTTGAATTGAATTGACGATGTGTTGAAGAGATCGTATAAAATGAACATTAACAAAAGGAAAACAAGATAATGGAATGCATTCTTAGAAAATCAGGCGATGCTGAAGGAATTAGATTAGGTAACGAAACAATGAAGGTGGTAGATGAGTTTTGTTACTTGGGTAGTAAAAAACATATGACGGTCGCAGTACAGAGGATATAAAATGCAGTATGGCAATGGGAAGAAAAGCATTTTTGAAAAAGAGAAATTTGCTAACATCGAATATTAACTTAAGTGTAAGGAAGACTTTTTCTGAAGGGATTTGTGTGGAGTGTTGCCTTGTACGGGAGTGAAACATGGACGATAAACAGTGCGGACAGGAAGAGAATAGAGGCTTTTGAAATGTGGTACTACAGAAGAATGCTGAAGATTAGGTGGGTAGATCGCATAACTAATGAAGAGGTACTGAACAGAATTAGTGAAAAAAGGAATTTTTGCATACCTTGACCAAAAGAAGGGATCGATTGGTAGAACACATTCTTAGACATTGAGGAATCGTAAATTTAGCATTGGAGGGAAGTGTGTGGGGTAAAACTCGCAGAGGGAGACCAAGAGACGCATATAGTAAGCAGATTCAAATGTATGTGGGTTGCCGTTCTTATGAGGAGATGAAAAGGCTTTTTCAGAATGGAGTAGGGTGGAGGGCTGCATCAAACCAGTCTCCGGACTGAAGACCATAAAAACAACGTATACTAAAGACAGCACAAACATTCATGCCCGATGGACGGGGAACGGCTTTGCGCATCGGAGCCTAACGCATCATTGCGCTCGGCCACTCCGCCGCGGCTTTTAAATGATCGTAAACAACAGAATGATAGCTTGCTATTGAGAGATGATGTGTTTAAGGAAATCAAGTAAATATGAATGGAAATATATATTTAATTTTAAGCAAAGAAGAAATTAGTTTTGACGCCTAGCTTCCATATGCACTGACCAATCACAGCAGAGCACTAAAGTTTTAGGCGGTCTTTCCCATGGGAGTTGTACCTACTACGAGCTGTTATCGGTATCTCCCATCACTCTGCGTCAACTGGATACAGCTCTGTCCTTACTTGCTCTAAAGCAGTGTTTTTCAATCTTTTCGATTAGGCGATCCCCTTCCAAGTAAAAATATTCTGGCGACCCCCTCGTCCTCAAGAACCACAACAAAACCATTTTTTTAACGGAAAACAAATGTAATCTTGAAAAGAATGTAAATCTTCTTTCTTTTGCTTCAGTTTTCTTTTAAAGTGTTAGACGAAGTTTTGTGTTTGGAATGGAACACATTATCCTGTTTTTTACATGACTTGCGACAGAAAAGTATATTTTCCTTACCGATTGTTTAACTTTTGAGCAAGACTCAGGAGTGAATTATGCTCATTAAGAAAGGTCCCCACTGTATAGACAGTTTATAAGAAGTAGATCATTTTTTTTTATTTTTCAGAATTTCTTGTTCTACCAAGTTCTATTGCCTATTGTGTGGTGTCGCACAAGTATAAAGTGTGCGCCACCTACTTTCGCCGCGCGCCACCATGCACACACGGCGCGGCGTTCTTACGACGTCAGCCACGAGTGCCCTCTGCTGCAACTCCGCTCGTGGCCACCACTGAACGACATCATTCACTTGGGAATCAGATAGGCACCAGTGAAGACTTGGCTATCGGATAGGCACTAGGCAGGCCGCTAGCTCAACTATGTATCAGCATTCTGCAGTACTGAGCTATGTAAAAGTTAAGTATTACTAAGTCTCTAAGAAATATATATCTTGTTCTAATTTACTCTAATGTTTCTAGTTTCTCTGTCCCACTGGCTGGTCACCTCCTACCTGCACAAGCGTGCTTCCTTTATTCCTGTGTCGGTCTTTCTACTCGGCCACCGACACCTACGACGGAAACGAGACACAAAAGTGGCGACTAGGCTGGGACACAAAAGTGGCGACGAGGAGTGATAGAAGAACCTTGGACCAGCCTGCTTGCAGCAGCCAGACAGCAGCAGTCGGAGCACGCAGAAATTGCTTCCGCCCACCCACCCTTATTATAAGATTTTTGGGGGAACATATTCTTTTGTGTGTTTTGTGGACTTTTTTTGTTGTTGCAGAGAGCGTCCTCTTTCTTATTGCATTTGTGTTTTGTTATAAGTTACTTGTATGCGCGGCGCCTAATCGGTCAGAATGGCCACTACCCCAAACCCAAACTTCATGGAAATTATTCAGTTACAGAAGGCGCAAATCAGGCAACTACTTCAATCAGTGGCGCAGTTGATGACAACTCAACAACAGTCGTCGCATCAGCAGCCTACACCTGCAGCCCCACCGCTTCCTACGTTTCGCCAGTACAACGAAGGTGAGGAAGAATGGAGCGACCATTTGGCGCAATTTCAAGAACTCGTCGCGGCTCATCAAATTACAGGTCAGAGAGTGAAGCATCTGTTGTTATCCGTTGTGGGCACCAACACCTTCGTGTTACTGCAGAAACTTTTCCCCCATGCATCTCCTCGCGATCTAGAATTTGATGCAGTAGTAGATGCACTGAATGCTCATTATGAGAGAAAAGCTGCTGCACGGTACCGATTTTTCAGACTAAAAAAATTACCTGAGCAGCCACACCAGCAGTGGATTACGGAATTGAAGGGCTTAACCCGCAAATGTAAATTCACTTGCTCTTGTGGACTTTCATATAGTGACGTGATGTTGAGAGACACTATCACGCAGAACATTCAGGACCCCAGAATTAGGGCGGCAATTCTAAAACAGTCTGACCCCTCATTAGACAGTGTACTGCAGCTTACAGACGTGCATGATACTTTTGACTTAGCAGACGTAGAAATGCAAGCCACAGTATAAATTCAGTGCGCCGTAACGGACGCTTTCCTAGCCGTAGTTCTCAGTCTAGCCTTAGTGATTCTTATTTTTCTACCCGCCATGCTGAACAGACAGTGAACAGTAGTAAGTATAAAAGTGCGACACAAAGGTCGCCCCATCGTGTTAGAAACAGTAATTTGAATAATGGTCGCCAACGCTCATTTCAGAAAAATGTTCGTAAATCTTGCTCCCAGTGTATATCTCGCCACAAGCGTGTGCACTGCCCTAGTCGCAACGCGATCTGTTATCATTGTCGCAAATCGGGGCATGTACAGTCAGTGTGTATGCAGAATGTAAATTCACAGAACGGTGCCGTTAGGAACAGTGCTTCGCAGAGTGCGAGAACAATTCATTCCGTAAATGTCATACACTCTGTGAACTTGAACTGTGCTTCTGTTGGTTTTCAAATGCAAGAACAATTTTCTCCGCCTACGGCGAAACTATATAGTGAGCCACGTCGCAAGCGCCGACGAGCGCGTAAAATAGTGCAACGGACACGGGTTCGGGACAAGCAAATTGACTATGTGACAATGGACCTCAGTTTGTTAGTGCGGAATTTCAACAGTTTTGTCGTGTGAATGGCATTCAGCATATCACCACCGCACCTTTTCACCCTCAGCCCAATGGTGAAGCAGAACGTTTCGTTCGAACATTCAAGTCACACATGGAAAAGATGAAAGGTCAGCACTCCAGGCAGCAAGCTCTTCAAATTTTCCTGTCTACGTATCGGTGCATGCCACGTGACGGCCCTTCGCCTGCCTAACTGCTACACGGCCGCCGTCACCGCACTCTCCTTCACCTGCTGCAGCGTCCCACGCGCCGAGTCGGTTCGTATGGCGCTATGCGTTTTCAGGTTTCTACGCCGGTGCTGCACAAGGTGTTTGCTGGGAAGAACCGTTGGTTGCCGGGCACCATTCAGCGCGTGCTCGGTCGCAATATGTATGTTGTACGTTCTTCCACAGGGTCGGAGCTGCGGCGCCACGCAAACCAATTGCGCCTGCACAGTCCGCGCGATCCTGTCTCTGGTTTCTTGATTCCAAACCCAGTTCACCGCCAGGTAGCACAGCCACATCGCTCGCCGCCGGGTCCAGCTTCCCTGGATTACGAGATCATCCCGATGGATGTCGACGCGCCTCCTACGCAGTTGGCCCCTCCGCCTCCGTCGCCACCTCAGCTGCCAGCGTCAACGAGAGGGACTCCGGGACCGTGCGTGCCCCCGCCGCCTGGGCCACGCACCTCAGAAGAAGACTTGCTCCGTCTGGGCGGAGGCGTGCGCCCTTCCCCTGGTTTTGGTGGGTTTCCCGGTGGATCGCAAGGTGTATACCGGGGCGCGGACGGCGTCTCATCCCAGCCTCTGCTACGAAGCCCGTCCCACCAGTAACGCCCCCGCCCAGGCCCTCCTCCCAGTGCCGTCGCTGTGGCCCTCAGCCCTACGTCACGACGACGCGGCGGTTTGGGGGGTGGAGCGGTGTGGTGTCGCACGACGCGGCGTTCTTACGATGTCAGCCACGAGCGCCCTCTGCTGCAACTCCGCTCGTGGCCACCACTGAACGACATCGTTCACTTGGGAATCAGATAGGCACCAGTGAAGACTTGGCTATCGGATAGGCACTAGGCAGGCCTCTAGCTCAACTATGTATCAGCATTCTGCAGTACTGAACTATGTAAAAGTTAAGTATTACTAAGTCTCTAAGAAATATATATCTCGTTCTAATTTACTTTAGTGTTCCTAGTTTCTCTGTCCCACTGGCTGGTCACCTCCTACCTGCACAAGCGTGCTTCCTTTATTCCTGTGTCGGTCTTTCTACTCGGCCACCGACACCTACGACGGAAACGAGACACAAAAGCGGCGACGAGGCTGGGACACAAAATATTGAATGGTTCTTGAAAACAGTTTTCAAACTTTTGCACTTATTAATCATGAACACTTTACATTGTTAAACAATCGACGTTATTTTTTTTAAAGAGCTGACCGCCATTTGACTGAAAGCTTTGTTTATTGTCACTACCTGATTTTGGCCTTAGGCCATTTTCAAGTGTTGTGATAAAAGTTGTCAAATAGGTTTCCTTAGGTCATGGTCATAATAACAAAAACAATAAAATATTCGGAATTGAGTCCCCTCGAGTTACGATACGGGGACAAATGTGTCACCCATTTTATAATTCCGACACAGACGCAGTTCCGAATATTTTATTGTTTTTGTTATTATGACCATGACCTAAGGAAACCTATCCGACAACTTTTATTACAGCACTTGAAAATGGCCTAAGGCCGAAACCAGGTAGTGACAATAAACAAAACTTTCAGATAAATGCCGGTCAGCTCTTAAATATATATATATATATATATATATATATATATATATATATATATATATATATATATATATATATATGAGAGAGGCTCCTGAACCCTAGAAAATCATAAATCTATGATAAGTTTATAATGAATGTTCATTTAGGCACACGTTTTCGTATTACTGAACTCCTGGTTACTATATGGTGCGCCGGCCGCGGTGGCCGAGGAGACTGAGGTGCTCCAGTCACGGTCTGCACGGCCACTACGGTCGGGGGTTCGAATCCCGCCTCGGGCATGGATATTTGTGCCGTCTTAGTTCGTAAGTAGTTCATAAGTAGTTTGTACGTTTAGGGGCGGATGACCCCGTAGTTAAATCCCATAGACTATACAAACATTTGAACATTTTTTAGTATATGGTGCAAGTACTTTGTCCTGTAACTGCTACCCCTCGAGCAAGATTTGGCGACGCCCTCGGGGTCACGACCTACAGGTTGATGAACACTGCTCTGAAGAAGTGATTATGATGGCTGCAAGCGAAAAACATTACAGGCGGCCCGTCAACATCAACATTGGATTGTTGATGAGTGGAAAGATGGTAATCCATATGACCACTAAAACAAGCCCGTTAAACTTCATTTACACGATAAATCATTCAAAACTACAGGCCGTAAATTAAACTAAATACCCAGGAGTAACAATTATAAACAAATTGGAGAGAACACATAGAAAATATTGTAGGGAAAGCGAACCAAAGACTACGTTTCGTTGGCAGAACACTTAGAAGATGCAACAGTTCTACTAAAGAAATTGCCTACATTACACTTGTACGTCCTAATTTGGAGTATTGCTGCGCACTTCGGAGAAGGACAGCTCGTTTTGTACTACCGCGATATAGGGGAGACAGTGTCACAGAAATGATGCAGGATTGGGGTGAAAGAAAGGCGTTATTTGTCGCGACTAGATCTATTTGCGAAAATCCTTTTACCAACTTTCTCTTCAGAATGCGAACATATTTTGTTAGCACCCACCTACATAGGGAGACATGATAATCATACTAAAATAAGAGAAATCAGACCGAAAACGGAAAGATTTAGGCGTTCCTTTTTCCTGCGAGCCATTAGGAAATGGAACCGTAGAGAAACATCATAAAAGCGGTTCGGTGAACCCTCTACCATGCAGAGTATTTTTGTAGATGTAGATGTTGTCTGGTCTGACGAGTCTCTTTTCCAATTGTATCGAGTGGATGGACGTGTACAGTTATAAGAGATAACTCCATGAATTCATGGACCCTACACGTCAGCAGGAGACTGTTCAAGCAGGTTGAGGCTCTGTAATCGCGCGGAATCCTGATACGTCCAGATACGACAGCTGACTCGTACGTACGCATCCTGACTGATCACCTGTATCTGTTCATGTCTATTGTGCGTTCGTTTGTATAGTGGACAATTCCAGGAGGAAAATGCGATACCTCACACAATTGCCTCAGACTGGCTCCAGGGCCGGCCGCGGTGGCCGAGGGGACTGAGGCGCTTCAGTCACGGTCTGCACGGGCACTACGGTCGGGGGTTCGAATCCCCCCTCGGGCATGGATATTTGTGCCGTCCTTAGTTGTAGCTAGTTGATAAGTAGTTTGTAAGTTTAGGGACTGCTGACCCCGTAGTTAAGTCTCTTAAGCTTAACAAACATTTGAACATTTGAACTGGCTCCAGGAACGCTCTTCTTAATTTAAGCACCTGCGCTACCCAACAGATTTTGGTCCTTTGCTGTTCTTAATATATATTAATGACTTGCCATTCTACATTCACGAAGATGCTAAGCTAGTACTTTTTGCCGATGATACAAGTATAGCTATCACACCTGATAAACAGGAATTAACTGATGAAATTGTAAATGATATCTTCAAGAAAGTCATTAAGTGCTTCTCTACAAATGGACTCTCATTAAACTTTGATAAAACCCAGTATATACACTTTCATAGAGTAAATGGCATGACACCATTAATAAATTTAGACTTTGAACATAAATATGTAGCTAAGGTAGAATATTCAAAATTTTTAGATGTTTGCATTGACGAGGGACTGAATTGGAAGAAACATACTGAAGATCTCCTGAAACGTTTGAGTTCAGCTACTTATGCTATCAGAGTCACTGTAAACTTTGGTGATATACATCTCAGTAAATTAGTTTACTGAAAAAAAAAAAGTTCAAATGTTTGTAGAACTTATGGGACTTAACTGCGGGGTCATCAGTCCCTAAGCTTATAAACTACTTTTGAACTAGCTAAGACTAAGGACGGCACAAATATCCATGCCCGAGGGGGGATTCGAACCCCCGACCGAAGTGGGCGTTCAGACCGTGACTGAAGCGCCTCAGTCCTCTCGGCCACCGCGGCCGGCAAATTAGCTTACTACGCCTATTTTCATTCACTGCTTTCATATGGGATCATATTCTGGGGCAATTCAACATTGGGTAAAAAAGTATTCATTGCACAAAAGCGTGTAATCAGAATAATTGCTGGAGCCCACCCAAGAGCATCCTGCAGACGTTTAGGGATCCTCACTGTAGCTTCACAATATATATATTCACTCATGAAATTTGTTATTAACAATCCGACCCAATTCAAAAGTAATAGCAATGTGCTTAGCTACAACACTAGGAGAATGGTGATATTCACTATTCAAGGTTAAATCTAACTTTGGCTCAGAAAGGGGTGAATAATGCTGCCACAAAAGTCTTTGGTAACTTACCAAGTAGCATCAAAAGTCTGACAGATAGCCAAATAGTATTTAAAAAGAAATTAAAGGAATATCTGAATGGCAACTCCTCCTACAATGTAAATGAATTTTTGATAAAACTTAATAAAAATAGAAATAAAAAATAAAAACATAAATAAATAAATACTTAAAATATTGATTCAAGGTTAAATCTAACTTTGGCTCAGAAACGGGTGAATTATGCTGCCACAAAAGTCTTTGGTCACTTACCAAGTAGCATCAAAAGTCTGATAGACAGCCAAATAGTATTTAAAAAGAAATTAAAGGAATTTCTGAATGGCAACTCCTTCTACAATGTAGATGACTTTTTAGATAAAACATCAAAAAAATAAATAAATAAAATAAGATAAAAAATAAATAAAAAAAATCCTTAAAATATTGATTGTCAAGTATAGACAACATTTACTAAACTGACAGGTTGCACATTATTACGAAATGTCGTATATATGATCTATGGAACAAGTATTAATCTAATCTAACCTCCTCTGAGATGAACATTATTGGGATGCCTTGCAATGGGCTCTTCAGAAGAGGTCTCCACCCGACTCCTAAGGATTTATGGACAGCCATGCAGAATGTACGGTAATGAATTCCCTCAAGACATTAGTCTATGCCACGTTGTGTTCCAGCACTGCGTGCTCTCGGGGGAGGAGGAGGGGGGGGGGTCCTACACAATATTAGATGTACCGCATTCGTTTATTCTTCAGTGTGTGTGTGGTGTGTGTTTCGACTGACCTTGCGCTGTGTTATCCAGATGCACGATCGCGAGGCAGTCGAGAGCGGGCAGCCCGGCGCGGGACGGCCAGGTGGAAACGGCCCCGCCCCGCCGGATCCGCCCCCGCCGCCGCCCACGCCTCCGGTGAGCCACCCCTGGGCGGACAGCTCCCCGGCGGAGATAAATTGGCGTGACGCGGGCTGCGAAATGCAGTTTCCTGCCGTCAGATTAGCACCGGCAACGGCAGCGGCTGCGGCCAGGCGCCCCCCAGACCGCTCGGCCTCAAAATTGATTACAATTACCCGGCGCCGCCCCACGGCCCGCCCGGGTCAGGCGCCCGGGTCGCGTCTGCGGTCGCGGCATCACTTCCTTTGTGCTTCCTAATTAGGTAACTGCAGTGTTTCTGTAGCGAGCGCCGCGTTCAAATAGTAGGCTCCAATTAGGTGGGCCCTATGTCGAATGCCGTTTATATAGTGTACCATTAGGCAGGTGCACCGTCGTGTACCATTAATCCTGTGATTGTATTTGGTTAGTACTACGTTTATTAATTACTAGCTAAATATCCATGGGAAACGGATATACATCCTAGACTTCTTCCCTTAATCTATCCACCACTTTTCTCATCTCTGTCCCTATCCCTAACTTTCGTTTTACCTTCTTAGGCTTCACTTTGTATTAGATACTTGAAAACCCTGTATTACTATGATATTATTTATTCAAATATTCCGTTAATCAATGTTCTTCTCTCTCCTCTCTCTGTCAATCTCCTCTTCCTCTGTCTCTTCCTCTTCCTCTGTCTGTTCCTCTGTCTTTTCCTCTTTCTCTTCTCTTCCTCGTTCTATGTCTCTATCTCTGCCTCTTCCTCTGTCTCTGTCTTTTCCTCTTTCTCTGTCACTTCCTCTTCCTCTGTCTTTGTCTCTTCCTCTCTCTCTATCTCTTCCTTTTCCTCTGTCTCTGCCTCTTCCTCTGTCATTTCCTCTGTCTCTTACTTTTCTCTGTCTCTGTCGCTTTCTCTGTCTCAGTCTCTCCTCTTCCTCTGAGTCTCCCGCTACCCCTCCCTTTTTCCTCAGTTTTCTCGTCCTTAGTATCTTCTTCCTGTCTCTCTTCATCAGCCTCTCTCTTCCTCTTCCTAAGTCTCTTCCTCCTCTTCATCAGCCTCTTCTTTTCTATATCGAAGAAGAATACAAAAGCAAAAGGAACGCAAAAAATTTCTCCAAAGGATACAAATATAAACGCAGATTAGTAAAAATGGTTGAAAATGCCTGGGGTAGATGAAGATAATGCATTGCAATACAAGTAACAGTATATACATTGGACAAATGACAGCAGTGATACAACAGTAAAACGAAAATGTCAGAAGGGTGTAAAAACGTGGACAGCATTACTGGGCGTGATCGGCAAATTATATATTGCTCGAACGTACTAGTAACAAACGTAGCCTCCCGCCTCTGAATTGGTTTTACGATTTCCTTTAAACCGATCTCGTGGGATCGCAAACACTTGAGCAATACTTTAGGCGAGGTAGCACGAGCGTTTTATATACGGTATCCTTTACAGACGAATTACATCTACCTAAAATTTTCCCAATAATCTGAACTCGACCATCCACCTTCCTGTCGACTGCACTTATAAGCTCGTTCCATATCATATCCACAGATACCCCTCTGCCACAGTCTAAAACACACTCGAGAAACTCAATATGGAAAAATTGCAGCTGAAGCGATACTAGCGCTCCAAGCGGCCAGTAGGCAGTAACAGAGAATGGTACGATACAAACTGAGAAGTTGCTTTGTTTAATGAATTGCCTAGTCATTGAACGTAGTTGTGAACTTTCTAATACAAATATCAAAACATCACTAAAGTAATATCACTGCTTTTGTTAATGACAGTCTATAACAACAAATTGTCAGTGCATTGTAATTCAAATAGTTCACAGTAGCTGAGTCGTAATCATATCGTCCAAGGACATTTTGAAAGGAGAAATGAATTGCAACCTGATGTGCTCAAGTATAAAACGACTGATTATTATTATGTTGAAGTGCTCAGTACGTAGTGTCAGATTGCACGAGTTCTGTTTTTGCGGGTTTAGGATACTGTAATATTTTCCAAACTACATACGATTTTTTCATGATAGGTGACTAGATTCTTCTTCGAATTGTAAACTCTCTTTTCACCTTGTCCTTGCTTCTGTGCATTTCGTGTACCTATTATAATTTTTTTAGCTACTTGGCAAGTATCAAACTGATTATCTTCAAGAATGTGACGTACTAATATTAACGGTTTATATATGGACATTACAAGCTTCCTAGGGTTTTATTTGCGGACGGAGAAATTAACACTGCTTCCTCCCACAAGTCCCCTAAAACCTCCACATCCTTGCGGATGCTGTTGCGTAGGCAGTGTGCGTTTGTACCGCCCTACAGTACGCACGAGGTGTCGTAGTTGCTTTCCGAGACTTTACGGAAAGCATAGAGTTCTGACTAACCTGTTGTCTTCTATAGTTGTGTCCCCAGCGCAGAAGACAGCACACAGGTCGTTGGTTCTTCTACAGCATACAAGTGAGGCTAAAGTTCTTTGTGATGGAAGCATAATAAGCGACTCGCGAGATTTTTAATTGTCAGGGATGCCATTTATTAAATAATTAATAAAAAATGAGCAACTATTGTTAATATGATACGGCCTATGCTGCCCATAGTTCATATTGAGACCTCGACTGTTATCACATTTACGCAAAAATCTTTACTCATGACCGGCGCGGTCCGGCGTGTATAGTGGTCAGCTCGAGACTGAAACTGCGGCGCGTTGCGAGAGGGCACCTGACGCTCTATTTCGCGCCAAAACAGGGCCGTTGCGCGCCTTCTGCAAAATCGGTCTTCTCTTGTTACAATAAGAGAAGGCAACTTAAACTTTTTAAACTGTCCAAATCTAGCCTGTCCTTGAGAGATATTTATAATAAATTCTCAGCTCTGAATAATTAATATTTAGTTTATAATAAACAAAAGTAATTTCAAAATAAATCACGTGACGTGAAATGCAGCAGCCAATGCGAGGAGAGCACCAGTGACATAGGCGGGCTTTCCCACGGGAACCAGCACCTACTGCGCCATATGCTACTGCTCCTCACCCCACATTTCAACATATGCTGCACATCTGTCTTTCTTCCGCATTTAAGGCACGTACAATGTTAGTAAAGAAACGGCCAGTGGCCAGAAATATGAAGTGGCCACAGGCCAGGAATATCACAACATATTTATTTGTAGCTACATATTCACTTTATCAAACTAGTAGGTAACCACCAAAATAGCAGTATACAGTATTTGAGATTCCGATTAAGAGCAGAAGTTTGGACGTGAATGAATTGTTAAAGATTTACTTCTATGTCTAAAAGTATAACTAACCACCGTAAATGAACACTTGTTATTCGTAACATTATTCTCTTACTTCTGAGCATCCTTTACAAATGAGAGAATTCCGAATTATTAGTTGCTACAATTTATACCACACAAAAGCTCCCAAACACGAAGCTATTTTGAATGTGCTGCTTCACTCACAACACACATTCATTACTCAGTCGTTTGGCGGTATGTTTATACGACCCAGCCGCTTGGCGGCGCTGCAGTTGCGAAGTTGCAGAAATTCAATGGGAGTTTCTTGACTTCTGCTTTGGTAGCACCTACGGTACGACTATCTTTATAGCTTAGGCACGCAAGCCACCCCACCTCAGCAATGTCTGTGGTTCATGGGCACAGATGTTACAAATAAGATATTTATTCCAATAGCGTAATATGTTGACTGGCGCATGATTGACAGGAATAGTACTTTAATAACGTTTATTTTCTAAGACGTGGAGTATCATAATAACTTATTCTAGTGGTTACTATACTACACTTTGATGTTCTGTACATAAAATTCTGGGTGTCAGTGGAAGTTGTGACGAGGCACTACTTACTCCTTCAGTATGCCTGGAGAACATACTTACTCAGTGGAGAAACTGAAGACAAAATACTATACTCCCCGAGTCTGCGCCATAAAAATATTCATGCTACTATGTTGATGCAATTGCGATTTGTCTAGTCAGTATAGTGCCAGCTGCCGACGGTGTATCACCTGCAGGGCAGTAGCTGCGTAATTTATTTTTTCTGCATTTCATTACTGGACATTTTCTAAAATTTCGTTAGTCATTCTGTTTTTGAGAGCTCTAGTCAAAGGTATTTGGCAAATACTGTTGTGTAGAGTTTTCGTCCGTGATTTGCTTCTGTTGCTTTGCCGCCGCTAGTGTGAGACCTCGAGTGCACTAAATTACGTATTTAAACTTTTCTGCATAGTTTCTTAGTAGTCAATTCTTGAATTTATGTTCTGTTTTCGTCTTAAAAAGGATTATCCTCGCATAATGTTACATACTGTTCCGTAGTTATTAGTCTGTTGGTTTGAACAGTGGAGAACCGTTTATCACAGGTCAGTCGGTTATCAACCGCCATTAGTGAAGCACTAGAAAAGAAGCAAACTGTATTTAGCGACATTATTTGATTTCACACTTTAGGTATTTCAGTAGGAGTGGCAGGATGGACAGGGTGTGTGCGTGTTGTGTGCGGACGCAGGAGACGGCCACTGTACGCGAACAGCTGAACGTGTTTTTGACTACCGTCAGCCGTCTCGAGGCTGCTGCTTCAGGTTGTGGCGATGGCGGAAAGCTGGCGTGTCACTTTGGGCACCTCCGGCGTCACGCACCCTGCTACTGCTGCACATCATGTGTACCACACGCAGTTGATTCGCCCTCGTCGCAGGGGCGGGTATCGCGTTCGCGTTGCTTGAGCCGGAGCGCCGATGTGGAGGCTGGCCATCAGGCATCGCCGGGTAGAGAATCTCAACCAAAGGCCTCGTCGACTCTTTCACGGACATGGCTGCAGATTTCTCGACCTGCGTTATCGGGTGGAGAATTGTAGGGATCCCCTTGATAGATCAAGGGTCGACTACAAAAGGAAGCAGTTGTTACTCGAGTAGCAGACTACTGTGGATAGCACTTTTATTATTATTATTTTTTTAAGTTAGCCAATAGTCTTATGGATACTCGTCATTCGAGTTGCAGACAGTGAAATCAGGCCGCATTCAGAAGGAATCTTCCACTGTCGCCGCGCGGATTAGCCGTGCGCACCGAGGCGCCGTGCTGCGGTGCGCGCTGCCGTTCGCCGTCTGGGGTTCAAGTCCTCTCTCAGCCATGGGTGTATGTGTTGTCATTAGGTAAGTTTACCTTAGTTTAAGTAGTTTGTAAGCTAGGGACTAATAACCAAGCAGCTGAGTCCCATAGATTTACAAACATTCGAACATTTCTTCCACTGTCAAAATATTAGCAGTTATCCAACCGCTTAACGTAAAATTTATTGTACAACCACAAAACACTGATGGACCTTGCAAAATTGCTTGCCCACCAACTGAATTGGCTGCAACAATTTCCAAACCATAGATAGCTTTATAAACAGTCTGCAGTTCAGACTAGACAAGAATTTCAGAACACTATCGTTTGTCAACATTCCAATCACCTTTGTCACACTCAGACTTACAGTAGAACCCCTGTAATCCGACCTTGGATGATGAGTCACTCCGGTTAGTCCGACCATGCTCAGGCTCGCGAGCCTGTGCCGACTTGTCACTGACTGAACGCCTGTCGGCCCATTGTTTCGGTGTCTATCGCTGTGCATACTGTTATACGGTACGTTACTGTGCAGTTTTATCCTTTTTTGGGATTAAAAAACGTCGTTGTTTGCTTTATTCCGTGTTCCCTACAGTACTTATTACTTTCATTGTGTGTACAGTTGTCTTTTTTCAACATGTCTGGATTCAAACGTAAGCACGTAACTCTTTCACTAAATGAAAAATTAGCAGTTCTAAAAAGACTGGACAAAGGAGAATCGCTCTGAAAAAATTGCAAAGGAACTTACTGTAGGTGTTACGACAATTAACGATTGGAGGAAGAATCGGTAACATTGAATCCTATACAGTTACGATTGATGGTGGAAGCATTCTGAAGAATCGCAAAACATTAAAAAAGCCTAGACTTGAACTGCTTGATAACGCACTGTAGATATGGTTTTGTCAAGAAAGAAGGAAAAGAACTCCAATATCCGGGCCAATTCTCAAAGAAAAAGCGATAGTTGTGCATAAGAAACTGGAAGCCGAAATTAAATTTCTTGCCAGTGAAGGCTGGATTGATCGTTGGAAAACTCGTCATGGTGTCCGATTTGTTTCTGCAGTAAGTACAGTTACTGTAATTTGTTTGTCGTCAACAGTATTCATCCTTTTTGCGTTATTTAAAGTTTGCGGTGCAGGGTCAGTATAATCGGTCTAAGAAATTTCAGGACTTAATTTCTTATACTTGCAAATGTAATATCAAGCATAATGTATTAATACCTGTTTTAACAAATTAATTATAACAATGATAATGACGAAGCTTAAATGGCCTATTGTGTCCAACAATTACTGTGCATAATCCAAACTTAATGTTAAATTTATTTTTATGGGGAAATAAATGTGTTCTTGAAAACAGACTTTAGGCCTTACAAAGGAGGAGGATATTACCGAATTCATCGTATCCTCTTCAGTGAAGATTCTAGAACACTTCATTTTGACAGATGATTTTAATGAAGGGGATGCGTCATTCCAAATTTTAAAAACAGAAAAGAACCTGAAAGTGAAAAACAATCAGACGCTCTTTCATGTGAAATTCAATGTACAGTTGTGACAGTTTCCGATCCGGATAATGACATTGCATGAGATCATCTTCAAGAGTTTTGCTTCATAGATGGTAAATATCGTAAAGGCTCCAAATGAACTCTTTGGGAAAAATAAATTCAAGAGGAGCGGCGAAACAGGATGTTTTCTAGAGTCCGATAGAAACATGATTTGTGACCGACACCGTAACCGAATATTCGGCTTCCGTTCTATTTTCGGCCAAAACCGAAACCACAACCGAAACTTGCGTATAGATTATGATATGGAAGGCAAACAGCTTTAGACAAATCGTGGGAACTTTACAGTACTTCCTAACTGGATTCCTTTCTCCTCGTCGTGACCTACAAATGAAAATTGAAGGAAGATTAGACAAACTGGTATTTCGCGTCTTGTTACTCGTTCTTTTCATTCTCCACTCCGAGGAATGGAGCGGGCTGTTTGAGATCTGGCCCATAAAGAGTCGCGGTTCTATTCAGCCAATTATCAGACCAGCTGATAGTGGGGCAAAGGGGGAATCCCAATTGGGAATAAGTGGGAGACGCTTACTAGTTCCGGCATACGCCTTATAACCAAGGAAAACCTCCCGAAACCTTGGTCGGAACCGGGCGATTGGGACTAATTTAATTTATCTCTGGGACTTTGCCCCAGACTAAACATGGATTATTGGGAGAGCACGAGTGCATTCAAGAAAATCAAGGATCTGACGCCTGAGTGACTCTCGTAAACTCGTAGAGATCAGCTGGACGAACAATGGACAAGCTTTACCCGTAGTAATTGCACACGTGAGCACGATATCCTCTGCGTCGTCATGGTACTCCGAGTTTTCCCATAAATAGGAGCGTCATAAAAAAAACAACTGCGGGTACATTCTATCTTCGCAGAAAAAGACACTCCATCATTATAACGCGAAGTAAATAGTGAAAAGACCTTAAAAACTTTAGGCTGCCATTGTAAATGACTACTTAAAAACTTTTTATTTTTATTTTTATTTTTTTTATTTATTTTTTTTTTTTTTTAAAGGCCATAATTTTTTACATGTGTATTCTTCCTTTTCACGAGTAAATTTCGATAGTTCGATGTGATCCCGTTCACGTCGAATTAACGAGAGTTCTGTATAGCTACTACAAATTCCACAGGCCTGCATACCTTCTTGTAGGAAGATAGTCCTTACGTATACAAAACACGTGCCAAATAGACACTACAAAATGTCCGAGCTTCAACATGACTACCACAATACAAAATATGCAGCAACAATCATTTGGTTGCTGCTATAAGTAGCCTTGACGATTTTATTCTCGAGAGCGCTAGCTTTATATTGCCATCTTCACTTCCGTTTTTCGTAATCGACAAAGAACTTTATATATCTCCTTTTGGCATTCCTGAATACATAGCAGCTTCAGTCAATGCTGCAGAAAGTATTTCGAAATATATAATCACAGTTCCGACTAACAGTATGATTGTTGTTTGTATGAATTTACGCAAACTGAACAGGAAAAGGTGTGTACCATATGATCATTATTTTCTAAACCCACATTAAATAATAAAAAAACGCTCCTCGTTTCCAAGGGAACTCAATAATAAAACTTTACAGCATAGCAATATGATAACTCTTTCCATTATGTACAATACTGTTTAAAATAAATTGTTACTAACATAGTATATGACTTAAGATACGATTGCTTTATATTCGCTTAACAACAAAATACGGACAACTCTTACGGGCGAGAAGGGAGTCCTAGCAGTTAAACGGCGCACAGTCAACTGAGGTAAAGCGTTATTGTTGACTGAATCCAACCAGAAAGCGTCCGGAATTCATCAGTAAGTTCATGAACGCTAATTTCGGCCAAACCGAAGATTCGGTCGAAACCAATATTTTGGCCGAAATTCGCCGTAACCGAAACCAAATATCGGTCGGTCCTTAATTTCTTCATTGCCCCCTGTATTGAATATTGTAGGGTAGTTACCAGGGAACAAAAACGAGACACGTAAAGAGCCCATTAAAAGCTCGGCAGCTGAGTTTTGCGAAGGCAAATTTAGATTTGATCACTGAGTACACTTACAAAGATGTTCGAGGTGAGAGGTCAAAATAGAACAAAAACATGGATGATAAAATTATAGTGATGTAACACATGAAGACAATGAGCTTTCACACACTGATTATATTGAAAGTCAAGCTCTTCTAGGATTGATTTACAATGCTTGAGAAATGGAGATGTCTTTACAAAGGATCATTTTGTCCCAAACAGTGAAACAGCAATACTTCGGACAGCCTTACCTGAAGCATGTTTCAGGTTCCTAGTAAATTGTCTCAAATTTTATGGAAAACACTCGACCTCAGACGCGATTGACTTAAAAAAATTTAACTTCTTTTCGGAAAGTATATGAGCGCTCCATAAACAAAATTTAAGAACTGTATGCACCTTCCGAATAAATCCCAAAAGACGAACAATTTCTTGGGTTTAGAAACCAGTGTCGATTTAAAAAGTATAGTTCTTAGAAACAGCATAGGTACGGGTATCTATCGTCGAAGAAAATGAAGCAGTAAGTACTTCTAGGAAAAGCTGTAAACTCTGTGACTTAAACCAAAGCTGGGCACTGCAGCCTTGAGCCTCACCTTGTGCACTATGGTGGTTTGCTTATTCATGAATGTACGCTTACGGTTCGTCGCTATTTCTTGTAGTCACTTAACGGCAGTAATCGTAGTAATGCTTACTGCCGAAACATACTGCCTAGCGCATTTCATACTGCCACGGCTTGGATACGTCACAGATATAAATTCGTGATTATGTTTTACTATATAAGAGAGATAAACTCAAAGTGCTATAAAAATTAGTAACGAAGAATACAAAACATTTTCTTGGCTTTTTAGGAACGTGATACAATTAGAACGAGTGTTACGTTCCTGGTATTGGCAGAGATGTCGTAAAGAGGACACCTGTGGTGAAACGCACGAGCAGTTTCCATACCAAGAGCTGATAATTATTTACACCACTGTCTAACATATACAGAATCGAAGTGCCTGAAAGGAACGCAGTGGATGGAAAGGGAATAAGACATGGTAGGAGCGTATTCCTAATGTTATTCAGTCTGTACATGCAAGAAGTTGCGAAGGAAAGGTGGCAGAAATTTAGGAACGGAATTCAGGTAGAGACATAAATTGTTTGCGGTTTGCCGATGACATTGTCATTTTGTCAGAGACAAGAAGGGACCTGGAAGGGCAAATGAAGGAATGGTTGTCTTGAAAGCAGAGTATAATGTAGCTACGGTGCGACGTAACGCCTTGGAGGTCCGCAACACGCCTGACGGCCGAGGAGCGCAGGTTGTCAGTTTCCATAGCAACGAAACCCTGAATTTCGGCGCCTTCGGCAGACGGCAGTACCAGTGCCGCTAGAGGTGGCGGAAAGCGGGGAACTACTTTTTTCCGCAACACTCGGGGCTGCAGACAGACCCATCAAGTATCCTGCCGCCGTACATATTTTCCGCGTTTTTCTCTTTTGAAGCGTCATTAAGCCTGACGGAGACGCAGCAGTAGGGACGTTTCTGCCCCATTACAGAGTTAATTTCTATGCAAATTCTACAGACTTATTAATATGTGGTATTTGATCTTTGTAATTATTTACAGAAATAAAATGTGCAGAGTGAACTGTATATCGCGCCGCTTTCTAAACACATGTAGAAATTATTGTGTTGGTTTTTCAGAATAGTTTGCATCTCTTGATGCGCTTTGAATTGTTACGTTAAATTTATATAAATTCAAGAAAATAACTTTTTTAAAGTATTGATTGCGGTTCGCTTTGTTTGGATTGTACGATCTCCTGGATTTGTAATTACGCTGTCTGTGGCTATCCGTTCTGATTTATGCTGTTGACATCTTGAAACAATAAAATTACAGTGTCAATATACGTGAATAAAATCTCACGATAGTTATTTATGTACTTTACATTTAATTTTGAGAATTTTTGCTTCTGTAAGAGACTCATATTATAACAGAAGTGAACATTTGAGAAGCAATTCGAAACAGAATCTTTTTCTGAACCCTTTATCGTAATCATCATACGTTCAGCCTCAGAATTATTAATGTTTTGAAGTATCCCTGTCCTTCTATGATCTGTTGTGATCTCTTTCATTATGGTATCAAAAATTCCTCCTTTCATTGGAGAGACGGTTACACGCGGGTTTCATTTAGATCCCTAAAATGTCTTGCCCAGACCTGTCCTATCTTTCGTCTTGTTATCTTTCTTTAATATAAGACGCATCTTCTGTGCTTGCTACGGAGGTCGATACACAATAATTAATTCGTGATTTTTTTAAGATGCTTAGTGTTTGATTTTCTCTATGTCGGTATTTCTCTGTGCGTCTTTTTTGACCCACTTTAGGTACGGTAGTTACACTACTGGCCCACTTTAGATTACGGTAGTAACACTAAAAGTGGGCCTTCGCGATCGTCCTTTGACAGCTCGAAATTTAAATGGAAATAACGGCTTAACCATTCATCTGACACGGAAATTGAATAACCTAATTTATAGAGGAGAAAATTCTCTACAACTTTGTTCTGTTTTGTTTTTTCATATCACGTATCGTTTCAGAGATATTTGCACAAATAACGACGATTTTGGGATGTCTGTCTGTCTGTCCGTAACGTGTTCCCACGTTTTAAGACGAACCGTTCAACCAATCGGCACCAAATTTTACAGACTAATTGTTGGCTACCAGAGACCAGAACTTCGCTTTTTCAAATATTTCGGACAAGAAATATGTTAGTAATACCAAAAAAAGCCGTTTGTAATGTAATTTTAATTGCAAATAAACCGTTCATCTGACGCTTAAATTGAATAACCGAATTTGTAGAGGAGAAAATTCTCTACAACTTTGTTCCCTTATGTTTTTTGTTCCATATCTCGTATCGTTTGAGAGATATTTGCAAAAATAACGGAGATTTTACACCCTCCATTGAATTAACAAAAACCAGCCGTTCGATCTCACGTGACATTCCTCGCCCCGAACTCTCTCTGCCATACACCATCCTGCGTTGTGTATTTGATGATTTTCTTATTGTAACTTACACGTTGTCATTTCAAAGCAATGGCGCACTGAATAATTAACAAAAACACGTCGTTCTTCGTACGATAAATGATAATCTAGTGTCTAAAATGCCATATTAGAGTCAGTTAACAACGGCCATCAACAGTACGAGATTATAAAACGGAACTTCTAATCGTTAGCCGTAGAGACTGCCGGCGTGGCGCAATGGATAGCGTCACCGATTGCAGTGCTGAAGGTCGCCGGCTCAATCCCGTCCACTAGCAAAAATTTATGCCTGGCGCCGTGGGTCAGCGCGCCCGGTCAGGGGGCTAAACGCCCTATGTAATAAAAAAGCTGAGACAACCCTTCCACGAACAACCTGAACGAACGACCGCGAGCCATAGATCTACCAGATAAAAATAAATAAATAATAGCGTAGTGGACAATGCGTTGGTCTGTGATGCGGAAGTTCTGTGGTTCCACTACCTAAATTTTGTTTTCCTAAAAGGGTTTCAGACACTTATTAATTAAATAGAGCTATGTTCTTCAATGTTTAGAATTGTGCATATGTAAGAATGATCCCTCTAAATGCGTGTTTGTTCCTTAATCAAACAGAAGGGAAGTGTATACATTGCAACAAGTTGTTTATTTTTTCCCCTAAGCGTTTATTCACTAGTTGAAAGTCATTAATTAGAATCAATGCGTCTACTAAAATGTTTGTCTTTGACATAGTTGCTATGGACGTTTTTAACGTAGACGGTATTACCTTTTCTGTAGTTCAGATATGACATCGTTCATGTTACACTGTTATGCGCTAAAATAAAGAGCAAATATTCGATTTCAAACCGTGATTATGTTTTCTTTTACAGCGAAAATCACAAACGGAATAAGTGTGGTAATACTGAATTCCACATAACTCTAGTACTCAATATAGACACAAAGTTAGTACTATCAATACGTCATTTACAATAGTCATTGTAACAGTAGCTCCCCAGTTTATGTACATGTGTTAAAGAAGTCTATGTTTACAATTCGTTGTTATGTATTTCATGGCATGTTCTCGAAACAGAAGAAATGCGCTTTTCAGATAAAGTGCTGTTGCCTTTGAACAACTCAGAATCTTGCGAATACAGTTGCGTTAAGTTTTTTCTTCAGTGAAATCGATGCCTTGCGGTCGTTTGTTCGTATTTGTTCTGGGTGGCTGATGGGGCACAGCCCACAGCCTCACAGCGGCCAGCCAGTGAGCTACGCGATCGCGAGCTACTCTGTGTCATGTGACGTGGCACGGCAGTGCACAGGTCTTCTCTTCAGATGGTGTTAGTTGAACAGTCTTTCCTTTTCTCTCTTTTGATTGGTTCGTCGGTTGAACGGGTACTTTGTGGACTTTGTTTTGTTTTGTCCTATTTTGACAAATTTCGGATAACTCAGTTCTCCATGCACCGGATGTAGGGCGCGCTAAAAGCGATACTGAGCGCGTTCAGAGCTTACTGTCTACCAACCTTTCGGTACCTGAAGAAGATAATACCCTTTACTAGAACTCCAGAGAGGTCTCTTTTGTCACCTCTTTCGACCATGATTATGTTGGTACTACACTAAGAATAGGGCACCTCGCCATCTTGCCAAGAAAGGTTGTCTCTGGCCATCCAGCAGACGGCAATGCAGACGACATCCGAAGCCGTGCGTTCTTAACTAAAGCAAACGAGACCTAAAGCGTGAGGCAGCGACTGTAAGCCATTGCGCGACAGTCAGTCAATATTAAAAGCAACCTTCCACATCCATACAAATACACAAGTTCAATCACACGGGTGGAAACCATATATAAACATAGGGCATTGATAATAATTAAAGGAATAAAATAATTGACATAAAATAGACAATATTAATGGCAGAGAAACACTTTCGAGTAATGAATAACTCAAAATGGAACACGACCACACATTCAGTGGACGTGTTTCACTGTAAAATGTATTTCAGTAAATTATATTGTATTGAATTTAGTCTTATTTTATTCTTTCATCTATGTCTAGTCTACAACATTTGATCTTGTTAGAATGACAGCTATTCTTCGAAATATCAGATAATAAACCTGTTTTTGTGATCTGTTCGGTATGAGAGCTAAGTTTGCTTATCATTGTCTAGAATAAACAAATCAAGCCACTGTACCCAGTCTGCGCGCTTGTCACTGATTGGCTGATACTATGAAGCAGAATGAACTCACAGTCCGTAGAATCTGTTATATTTACACCATGCGTGTAGACAGACTCAACGTATAACTGAGCAGCTGTTTCTGTCACAAAAAATTCGGGCAGAGATTGTAACTGTGAACCGAAAACATCGCCATTTCACCGTTTTAGTCTGATGGAGTTGCATTCTTGTGGCAGAAATATATGTTCAAAATGTAGAGAAGGTCCGGTCCACCGAGCGTAAAATATGTTCTGAAATTTCTTTCCAGTGTTGAAAAAACTGAAACTTCGATTTATTCTTTTGCATTGTAACGGTGGAAAGAAATAAATAGCAGTGCAATATGCCTACGCGTTTAGTGACGGTGGAGTGCACAAAGGGAAGAAGAAAATTAATCATATAATTTGGCCAAAAGGGATTTTTTATATATTCTTGCACCTCACGCGTCACTCTGTGACTTATGTGTCTTAGTGCATCTGCAGTATATTCTAGTTTGTCTGTGTTACTGTGAGCTTAACCCCATCAGAGGAGTTTTAAAGAAATAGAACTTACCTCCAGTGCAATATACTTCTATATTTATCCATAAAGGGATAAATATTGTCCGCGTCGAATAACAAGAGCCTGGCAAATGGCGTATATTGTGTAGAAATGAAGTTTAAGGCTTTGATGATGCACGAAAATAAGGTAATTTTTGCGGCAGACTTTAGGTTTCTGACAAATGAATCCTAATATACTTATTCTCCGGATTCATGCCGTACAAAAGATACGTCCCAGTAAAGCTAGACGATAAATTGTTTCATTAGCTCTACTTCATTAAGAGGCACGTGAAGTTGATAAGCAGAAGTCAAAATATTTTTTCCCTTTCCAGTTCATATTATGAGTCTTGAAGACACGAATTACTCAATTGTTCTTACTTTCAAATAATCCTATTAATAACTTATTAGTTCCAATAATTAAAAAAAACAGGTATTATATGTGGTGTTGAGATGGGTCGATACAAAGCCAGCAGGAAATTAGAGATGTGGGAAAACCATAATCAATCAACAAGAAACTTTATTTAACAACAATACAAGAGATCTTTACAAAATTATCTCCTTATTGCAGTTTTACCTTGTTTCGACAGATCATTCCACTGCCACTGCAATTCTAGTTTATTTCTTTTTTTCTGATCCACACCATTCCTTTGAGCTGCAAAGATTTACATCAGCGAGAAAATTGTTGAAAATGTTTCAGGCATACGGATAATAACTGACAAATGGCTCAGAAATATATTCAGTCATAACACAAAGTTTCTGTTACGAACTATCATCTGGTAGGGAATTCGAACAAATAAATCTTACATATTACGAATCATTACCCATGATTTTTATGGTTTATTTGTGCGAATTCTGTATAACCGAAAATGGTAGTAGAATAAAATAGGTTTATACAGGTTTGAGTTATGAATCTTGTGAAACATATTCGCACTGATGACGACTGCCTGAATAAGGAGTTCGATATGTTATGTTGTTCCTTTTTTCGTGATCACTACGAAATCCTTAGTTATATCTTGCACATTTCCTGTGATGTTGTTAGTTTCACAGTCTACACAATCTGGAATCCCTAAAAAAGCTCTTCTCCAGATCCATCAACATACAGCAAAATTCTCTCTCTAAATGCGACAATAATGATAACTGAATGGATTGCAACTAATTACTTTACAAATATGACAACTCTCATTACAGCTTCAGTAGGGTAAAACTATCTCCAGTGTCCTTAATGTATTCATTAAGGATGTTGTAAAATCCTTGATTGTTTATTATAGAAATAATAGAAAATCTGTAACTTGTCACTTTTTGAAATACTTAAGTATTATTCGATTAACCAGTTTTCGACTGTTTTGTAATTCATCGTCAGATGGTGTATAGGATGTTACACCAGTCTTTCTTTATTTTCTTAGTGTGATGCTGGAAGCTGGCTTGGGCAGTATGGGCTGTTTAGTTGCAAACATCCAACATCTTCTATTTATATTGACTGCGTTCACATGTTATACATTTTTCACTCTCTATTAGTAAATATTATAAACAAATACTGACTTTGGGAAGCTATGCGATCATTCAGCGTGGGCTGTACAATACTTGTATTGTTTATTTATTTTACTAATACACAGTGCAAAGTGATCAGCCACCAACCAAAATGAGAGATGTTACATGAATACTAGCAACTAATCCACACATACTGTCCCAGGACAACGACCTACCGTTATTCTAAGAAAATAAAGGAAATACTGATGTAATATCGTGTATGCCATCTGACGATGACTATGAACATGTTCGAAAAACCGATTGATGAAATAGAAGAAAACTACTTCAGAAAGTGACTGGTTTCAGTTACTTTTAATAAGTCTGAAAGAGTAAACTATCCATAAAAATTCTAGACTCTTAATATATCCATACCATTATCATACATTAAAAAAATACGAACCTATATGTAACTTTCATAGTCTTATCCCAGACAGATATAATTAAGTCCAGTTACTCTCAGAGATCAAGCGTGGACTATTGCAAGAAAATTTGGTGGACATACTAACGCGTTAACGCGGGACTTACTTGCGCTGAAAATAAGTTAAACTTTTAGTGTTTTGGTACCAGAAAGGCATAGATTTGCTATATGCTTTGGGTTAGGAACGGGATGTGGGCAGCGAAGGTGAATCAGGTAATAACGACATAAAGCTTATTGTATTATTAACCGTTGCTTACGCAGTTCGTTCCATAAGAGTACCAGAGTCGCAGGTGAGAACACTATACAGATATGGAACAATCTTTTATTACCAATATTTTCTCGCAATAGTGAATTTCTTTTAGCGCCACTATATAAGGTATAGATGTTCTACCAAATGGTGACATATGAAAATTTGTGCCAGGCCGGGACTCGAACCCGGGTTTCCCGCTTTTCACGAGTGGTCCCCTTAACCACTAGGCTACCCGAACACGACTCCAGGACCACCCCGCTAAAAGAAATTCGCTATTGTGAGAAAATATTGATAATATTATCATCACTGTAATTCGTCACCACACAGTAATTTAATCTTTTTTTACTTTCTGTCAGCACTTAAACATGATTTACAGAGTAATTATATACCGCATAACGACAAACGGCAATTAATGCCCCACAATTGACCTCTGTGAGTAGCTGCACTTAAAACGATCCGGTATTTCTGGACAGTGGATCAGTCTGAACATCTACAACACGGTTTCAAATTTTTGTCCTTGAGAATACAGCGTTCACGGCTTCTAGTCCATGCTGCCGTCTACCGAAACAGCAACTCGAATATCATGTAATTACTAAAAAAAAAAAAAAAAAAGCATTGGGTCTATAAGGACAGGAAAGGTATTGCCATGTTTGGGAACTCACTGGGATGTAAAATAGTGTTTGTGGGACATCCACATCTGTTGCTGCAATATTCCATGTTCAATAAATGCACTCAAATTGCAATTACAGAGATCCTTTATTTGTACACAATCGTGCACGACCGGTCCCGGAATGTATAACCCATTTTAAAATGTTGAATGAATATCGAAGGAACCTTTTAAAATAACCATAGAATATCATGTTGAGAATATCATGAAGCATGCAGGTTCGAATTCGCCAGTGAGCCGCATCGCTGGTCGACTGTGAGCGATCGGCTGATTATCTTTGCTTGCAGACCGTGTATTGGCATCTTTGTACGCTGGAGTGGGCACGTGATATTGATGGGAGTTGCGCGATGGATGCCGATGGAAAGCGGGCTAGGCAGTACGAAGGACGGCCTGCAGTAGAAGTCATGCAAGCGCTGTTTACAAATGACGGCTTCCCTCGGAAGGCTGATGGCCGCGTGGATGTGCAAGCGCTGTTAACGCTAAGTCGTGCCGGCCTGGTGGAACTTCTGCCCAGAGAGCGGGCAGCTGTTGGAATGCAACTGCTGTACTGCTTGAAATCTGCGCGGTGCCCAGAGGAGTGTGTGTGCTACCGTGAGTGTGGCCGTTTACTCGGAGCTAACATCCCTGTTTCCTTTTGTGGCCTTTGTGTGGATGCGCGGCGAGTTGTCGCTTATTTATTCTTCGGAGCAGAGGGGAACCTGTAACTGAGAGTAATAGTAGGTGAGCCCAGTCTGATTAGAGATCGGCTTGACCCCTAGTATTTGTTACTGACAATTATGTGTCAAGTCCTTCACGCTCATTTCACTGTGATTTCGTCCGTTCTAAATGAACGGATTCTGTCTGTGGTCATAGCCCTGCTGGCTCAGCCTCCGCCAATAAACATGTTTAGTTATAAAAAATAACATTATTCCTTTAGGGAGAGACCTATTCTCAGAAGTAAAAATTAATATTTCAGCTAAGTTAAAGGTTTTAACTTAAACGTAACTTCTTGTCGTAAATTGTAAACCAGTTCTCATTTCTGTAGATGAATGCTTCATGTTCTAGTACGAAGCGTTAGTTGTAGGTTGCATCACTGTATAATGTAGAGAATTAATGTGGTTTGTGTCTTTAGCTTTATTCACTCAGCCACTCGTTCAGTTACTTAGGTTACATAAAACTTTATCAACCTTATGTTGATTTAACACCCAGATTGTTTTAATTAACCTTTTAATTTAATCTGCTATAATTCGGTGTTTGAGGAAAGACTCCTTGTTGATTCTTGTTGTTAGTATAGAGATAGCAAGGGCTGAGGCCCTTATTTCCAGTCTATAGCTTATTCACCAATAGGTTTGAAGCTTCTTATTGCGCCGGTAGTATTTTATAATTGCAGAGATCTCCAGAGGAATCTGTTATTGTTTTTCATCTGTAAACATGGTTTTTAGAATTTATTACAAATCATTAAATTCTGTTTCCTTTATTTTACTTAGGATAATTACGGGTTCCAGGCGCTGAGCCTATATAAATATGCGCTTCACGCAAAATTGTTTCAGTAAATTGTAATTAAGTGTTGGTCTGTCTATTAACGTAATATTTGTCACTTTATTCTAAAGGAAATGTTTATTCTGCTGATACTGATACGCTTTGAATGAAAGGGTTCTTGATGACAGTGAATCATGTGCAATCAGAGTATATTTCCCAGTCCTTCCTTAGAATCTAGTAGCTGCGACTTATCTGCGGCTCAGCCAGTAAACAGGGCCATATGATTGGTGGGATCCTAGGTGCTTGAAGATGGGATCTATATCGCGAAACTGGTCGAGCAAGACAGTGTAAAAATGAAATATCTCTATAATTACAACTTGGAGTGGATTTATTCAACACAGAAAACTGCAACAGTTGTGAATGTTCCAACTAGGAATAAATCGCTAGGATGTCATTTGATTGCACACAGCACAATGTCGGGAGAGTATGCACGATTGGTCTCTTGCGGAATACCAGATCGCGTCCGGAGTGCACATGCGTGTTGCTCGGCATCCTATGTTCCTCGAAGTGGGCCACAGGCAACCGCTCTCATGTAGCGCAGAGTAGGCCGTGACTGGCCGACCGCTAAGGTCGTGTCTATAGCCCGCGGTTGTTCCGCGGCGGAGGAATCGCAGCGGTTTGGCAGTGCGCTGTATCTCATAAGGCAGCGTGGGCCCTGTTTATAGGCGCGGGTGCGGCGGCGGCCCCTCCGTTCTTACGCTGCGGCTGCACTTCCAAACCGCCGTAGTACGCCCTTTGTCTGGCCGCCAGGTGGGAACAAGGTGCCAAAGGTCACTGTGGCGTGACGAGCGAAGCCTCCGCAGAATCACAGCGGTTGCTCCGCCGCGGAGGAACTGCGGGCTATAAACACAGCCTATGTCATTGTGGGTTGTGCCACGCTGTTAGCCAGTCAGATACGTGATAGCGGCCTACTCTGGGTGACGTCACACGAGAGCGGCAAAGGCTACCCACTGTTGCGGTGTTGCCACAGCAGGGTGCAGTGCAGCCACTAGCTGGTGGCGGGTGTGACCTCCGGGTCTGCGGCCGCTGGCGCCTCTGGGGTGTTGGCGCCGGACCCCTCCTGTTCGCCGCCGCCACCCTCCTCGATGTCTTCACCTCCCCCTTCCACTTCACCAGAGTTGGACTCCTGTTCCGGTTCTTCTTCGTCCGCCGGCGGAAGGCAGACTCCTTTGTGCAGAGCAGTCAGGCCTGCCAACAGAGGGCACGTTACGTCACTACGAACGAACGAACAACATTACAGGATGTAATATTTGAATAAGAAAGGCGGTCATGTTAGCAGTTGCGGTGACGAAAGCCATCAGAGGCTGTGATTTTAGATGTCGCTCTTGAGAAATCAGAAAAATGAAGAATAAGTGTTTCAGTCTGCTAGTGAAAGAGTAGAGTAGAAGTTGAACATGCTTGACATTATTCAATATGGTTGTTAAGAAACATATATGCCAAGTTCGCTTGTTCAGTATTTTATTTCAGTTAAGAAGTTTTAACAAACTCTGTCTATATATATTTCTCAACAAATAAAGTAAAACAATTTAGACATATTGCTGGGCCTGATCTGTTTTTATGTAAACTTATGTTATTGCCAAGATCCCTTATTCAAACTTTTACTTGGTTTGACCGGTTCCGGCGGATTTTACCGCCATCATATATAGAATGGCTGTAGTGCTAGATTAACTGACGAAAGAGTAGTAAGCAGAACAATTGGTAATTTGAATTCCAAGTCCAGATCAGGTTGCCCTCAAAAATTGAGAGCGTGAGCAGATAGTGCTATTAGAAGACAGTCGGGTGCGGATCCTCAGAAATAATCACCACAAATCAGAGACCATTTAGAGACAAATCATGGAATAAAGTTGTATACTTCAACCACCAAACGACCGTTAGTAGCTAATGAGTTATATGGCAAACGACAGTTTGGAAAACCACTGATTAAAAATAGGAACTTTAGATTACTGTTCGCTGAAAAGTATAGAACGTTGAATAAAGCTGATCGAAAGTCGTCTGGAGTGACGAAAGTAAGTTCATTCTTATCGGTCGAATAAAGTAATGTACGTTGACGTAAATAGTAAAGATATGATGTGAGGTAACATGTTTCCATAGCAAAACATGGTGTTGGGAATGTTATACTGTGGAATTGTTTTTGAAGAAGGGGTGATGGTTCTCTTGCCAAACTGAACGGAAAATGGACCGCTTTATCTATCGCAATATACTGTATATACACGGAAAATACATGCGAAGAGAAATGTGCCTCGCAATCAGTGTTTCAACACGACAATAACTCCTAAACATTCCTTACAACATGTTAAAGAACTTTTCGTTCAGAAGAAAATCCTGATCGTTTTGAACATCTGTGGGATGACCTCGAGCGACGTATGCGATTGAAGAAATGCTGCAATGGAAAATCATTTTTGAGAGGATTGGAGTAAAATTCAATAGAAGTTTATTACAAAGTTAGTGGACTCTATGCCGAATAGATCAGTGCTATTATCAAAACAAAAGATTATGCCACTAGGTATGAAAGATTGGTTTTGAAAAATGTGGGATATTTTATTTGACAAAACTACTGTATTACCTACAAAAGACTTTAAACTTTTCTGGAAATCATCTTAAATCATAATTTATGTTTTGTTCATAACATTCCATTTTCCCCTTATATATTTCAGAAAAATTAAAATAATTAAATAGAAACAAAAAGTAAAATGAAATTCAGATAACTTGAAAGCACGCTAAAACGATCAGTTTGTGTCATGTGATGCCCGTGAGGTCGGTTCATACGACGCTGCTCCTGATTTCTGAAATTCATTAACAGTGATGTGTTGTTTGTGTAATCATGTTTTGGAAAATAGACTACAAATATTACGTACTACCGCACTGCAGAAGTACATCTACAAAAACTACAGACAATGTTTCGTTTTAATGTTTCAAAAAACGAGAAATGCGTAAAATGTGGTTGAAACTTCCTCGTAGAGATCAAAATGAGACAATGGGCACTTCGTTCGTTTATTTCTGTTAACAATAATTTTCATGAAGGTAAACATTCCATGTGAAAATTACTGCTGCATTAGTTTACTATAAGAAAAAAAGTGTAAAATGTTATTATTTACAGATCAGTGACCTGATGTTTACATTTTCGAAACCTCTCCTCACTAAATGACACACCAAATAGTTCTAATTAAAGTCACCGAGCGGTCTAAGGCGCCTCGCTACGGAGCGCGCAGTTCCTCGCCGTCGGAGGTTCGACGTAGTAGTTTAAGTAGTTTGTAAGCTACTGACTGATGACCATGCAGTTTGGTTCGATAGTTAAAAAAAAGTAAAAAATGATTAAAGTCATTTTCTATATTAGTTAGTGAAAGTACAACGAACAAGTTGGTCGTCAGTTTTAATATTCACATAAGTGATGCCGTACGTCAGTGTAAGATACATAAGTGATTTCTGTCTGAAAAACGTGTTTTGAGTGCATCTGGCGAAAGAAACTATTTATAATAAAATCCGAAATGATTACTAAATTTGTTAATAATTTTTATTTTAAATCAAACTGTTACAATTTTCAGAACAGAAGAGAAAAAGATAATATCGGGTTGGATTTGAACACGAAAAGACAAATTTATGAACTTCGACGCTACACGTAACGCTACGAAGCAACTGTCGTGTATATTGCTCGAGCAGATGAATCCACTTCAGAACTTCGACCGTCATTCTTCTTTTTGGAAAAGAGTTATGTTGGCACCTAAGTCAAAATAGTTGTACTTTCGTTTTCACATTTCTTTGGCCACCCAAGTTCCGATTTGTATCCATCCAAAACGAAAATTAAAGATAATGGTGCGGAAAGTAACTGGTGCCCAAGATTAATTTACGTATAGACAAAACTAATCTACCTACTTTCACCTTTCTTAATTCCGGCACGCGAAAATCTGGGCTATTTTTAAAAAGTAAGATACCATGAACGCATCAACTTCCGGAAGTTTTCTACTATCTGCCTTCAAATATTTTCCATACTTGCTTAAAAGTTGTATGTGTGATTTCCAACACAAGAAACTGAATTAAAAGCAAAAAAGAAAGGAACTATATAATAAATTTCCATAACACTACTGTAGCACAAATACAGATTCCTCTTTCTCATGTTGTGTGAAATCACCGGAGCAACCCATTAATGCCCATGGTATGTTATATTATACATCATACAAGTGTTTTTTGTATTGTTACCATTAGATAGAATGGTGTAGGAATTTTACAGTTATTTCTTTGTAGTCAGTGAGTTCCACTCCACAACAATAGCAGTTTTCAGTGACGTAACAATACCATTATTGTGCAGTTATCCGTTTCCTCTTAGTGTAACTTTGAACCGGCAAGATCATGTGTGACAGGTAAGAATTGTATTTTATACTGAAGCTGATTTTACTGATATAAATGCTGAGCATATGGGTTTAGTATTAGCTCAGAATAACAATTGAGCATCACATTGTTTCTACCTGTAAAATCATTATCTAGGCTTATATAATAGACTGACTGTCGTATGATATATCATACAATGGGAAACTAGCACTAGTTTTAAATGTGCTTCAGGAAACATTTATTTTCTACTAATCAAGTAAAATAACAAATGCAGTTGTCCCTTGAGGTAATTTTGCTAGATTCTTATTTAGTATAGTTTATCGTCAGGTCACATAAATACACGTCAATACCCGTCAGAAGAAATTCTAAAACTACATGAGAATCTCAGTGATGATGATAGTATCTGCAGTGAAACAGATCGAGCTGGTGAGCTGGTTTAGTCTTTCTTCCACCAAGTGATGGAAATGATTCCGTTTTCAATGAAGAATTTCTGGTGTACATTTGTAAAGAAACAGTGAAATATGCTGTTCAAAAACGATATTTAGAATTTCAGTTGATGAACTATACAAATATTTTGGAATGATTCTATTTGGTTACAATCCAGTCTCTTTTAGAAGAAAGTATTGGGAGACAAGAGCAGATACAGTTACCTTGGAAGTAATTCATTCAGCAGAAATAGGTTTGAACAAATCAATCGCTTTCTGCATTTCAATGATAATACAGCTATATATCCAAGTAATAAAACTTACAAAAGTGATCCACTTTTGTAACAGCCCAATATCATGTTTCTGCAATTTTTCCTGCCAGTAGGACGTTCGTTCTCTTTAGATGAAGCTATGGAACCCTACTATGGACATAGCAGGATGAAACAATTCTTAAGGGGAACACCTATTCGTTATGGTTGCAAGTTATGGTGCCTTGTAACATCTGTGGGCTAATTTCTGAAGTTTAGACCACATACTGGTGTCGGTGACAAAGAAGAAATACATCAGGAACTTCAATTACAGAAAAATTCTGTGTTGGTTTTCTTCCTCCTAATTCTGTTGTCGTTGTTGAAAACTATTTCAACTCTCTGTCACTCTTGGAAATACTACGCAAACAAGAATTACACTGCATTGGCACTATCGAAGGAGACAGAATTGAGAAAGCTCTACTGAAGCTTCAAGACGAATACTTTACTCTGCTAAAGTGACATGACAGCAGCAGGTGACATGAACAACAAATCTACAAATGAATGGTTGCCTTACCAAGAGAACGTGCAAGAGATGGAGGAAAGCACACGGAAGCATGTAAATGTGCCTCAAGCAACATTAGTACAACACTACAACAAATGGATGGGAGGTGTTGATCTTTTCGACAAACTGCGAGGTCTGTATGGAACTAGAGTCCGCTCCAAGAAATGGTACTGGCCTCTTGTTAGATTCTGCCTTGATGGAAATCTCACCAATATGTGGATGCTACACAGAAAGGTGAGTGACATGAGTTTGTTGGAGCTCCAGCGAAGAGTTGTACCACCTCTACTAAGGTCGCCTAGAATGGATAAACCTTGAGGACCCATGCTAAGATCCAGGAAAAGTGTACCAAATGATATCCGCAGAGACAATGTTGGACACTTCGTGTACAAAATTCTGATAGGAGATGTAAAATTGTGGAAAATGCACCAAATTTAGTTGCATAAAATGTAATGTTGGTCTTCAAAATGATTCTTCTTTTTGCTATATCACAGATAAAAATTGTTGAAAATCTCGCTCATACAATGCTGTCTTGGACTTAATCCAGTTTGTTTCTATTTTCCCAACACCATTAACGACTTGTTTGTGTATTTGAAAAGTAGTAATGTATCAGTTTTCATTAACAAAATTAGATCCAACATCGTTTCCTTGATACATAAAAAATGTTATTGCACTAGTGAATTGTAAATGTTAATGCCCGTCGTATGTTTAATTAAATGCGAAATAAAACAATGTAAAACTTAAAAAATCAATGTTTTAGTCATTGACTCATGTTACTTCCCTTAAAAGACCCAAATTTACTTAATTTCATCAAAATGAAAAACAAAAAATAGTTTTGGGCATTAATGAGTTAAGGCAATAGCAGCGTTTACGACAATATGACCTAATTTGAAATACGATTTTTAAGCTTTAATTTAAGAAAAATCGTTTATTTTTAAAGATAATGTCACAAAATGCTACTTGAACGATATAATAACCTAATATATAAAAGTTAATGTTAGTTTGCCTTTTTTTCGTATTTTATGTACGACCATACCGTGCATCCGATTGCGATAAAAATTTTGTCAACTCATTCCTTGCACTCGTGCGAAGGTTTTAAGCATTCTAAAATTAACTTCGTAAGGTGAATGGCGGTTAGTGCTTTACAATTAGTTAATTCGTTTCTTACGCCTTCACGCTGATATGGCTGAATGAAATTTGGAACAGGGTAGCTTACACTCTAATTAATACATGGGCTGCCTTTCGTAAAGCACCGTACGGTGCGTGGTGGAGGTGACCTTACAATGGGTTAATATGTTTGCCACGTCTTCATTCTGAAAGTGTTGGATAGATTTGAATGAATTATGGGATGGAGACAGCTTATACCCTGTATTAATACATGGGCTGCATTTCGTAAGCCTCCGTAGGTACATGACGGAGGGTACGTTACCACAAATATCCAAACTCTTTCCTGGTCACCATATAGGTCAGCATAAATATGATGTTTTCATGAAGGAGATTTTTATAATCTGCAAGCCAGTGAATTAGCATGGCAGGGTATCTTGCGACTTTGACATCCTTTGACAGTCACCATGAAACTTGGCGGATATATCAATACAAGATTTTTATAAAATTAAATTTTGGGAAAATCGACGCTAAAATAGGAAAAATTGAGAAAAACTGAAAGTGCATTTTTCAACGTCTTCGTGTGTTTCTATTCCATACAAATCTAACGTTATGTTGAAAATTCGATGAAATCTTGCACATCTGACTTACAAAGAGCAGGAAGGTTCTATCTATACAAAATTTCATTCGGTGGATGGCGGAGGGAAAATTACGGACTTCAACAAAATTTATAGTTCTTCTCTGATCTTCATGAATTTGCTCCACTAGAGGAGATTTACAAATAACATTCATCTCCCCACCCTCATCACTAATTCTCTTTTTCTCTCTCTCTGTCACACCCATACACACACTTATCCTTTGTTAACTTGCACCACCACCACCACCACAGAAACTTTAAAATACCTAAAGATCAACAAACATTTGAAACCTTCGCTCACACACACACACAAGACACATACGCACATACAAATATACTTATTTTCTAAATATTAACATCAAACACCCGTCCGCAATATTGCATCACTCCTACACTCTCTGTCAACATATAAATACAACAGGATAGTAACAGTAAACACTTGAATATCGCGCACAACCCAGCCAAACAAAACAACCATAAAACAAATGAATAGCGATCAGCCGTATCCATACTCCAAATGTAAAATTTATTGTAATCTACACCACCAATATTAAGTGGAAAACAAGCTATTAATAAACGATAAAGGAAACTCCACAAGACAAGAGGCCAAGATAAAGAGATAGAACCGTAAATAACAACACGACATGACACGATTTTTCGAAATTGAAAAACGACAAATATAAACGGTTTGTTTTGCCTTGCAAATGACAACTTGTACAAAATTGTTACAAGAAGTAATAAGTACTTCACTATATGATGTTAACATAGCCTAATATATGATATGTATATACAAAAAACTGTGACAGTCGTATTTCTAGAACTAATTTTCGGAAAAACTTAAACAGATAATTCTGTCTGCAAACTCAACCTACAACAATGTTAAAGACCTTGTAAAAAATCAAACAATAAAAAATCCCACTTAAGATATCACAAAATGTTCTGAAATATGTTTGGAAAATGTAACAAAAATTGTATCTTGTATACAGCAGAATGTCATCACCATAACTTTTGCACACTTGACATTTAAACCAAGAGAAAGTTCACTGCATACAAAATTTGTTGTGTTGTGCATGGCAAAGGGTAACTTGCAGAAAACCTTCAGTTGAGTTTCACTGATTACCACCAAACATTATATCAATTTTCCAAGATTGCGTCAGGGGGGGGGAGGGGGGAGAGGATATGAATCAAGGAGGCAGGAGTGCAGAGGGGAAGTGGCCGAAATGGTGTGGGAGAATGTGGAGATGAACAGAGGTAGAAGAGCAAGATATGAATGGAGAGAGATGAGGGGATGGAAGATGGACTTCGAGAGTATAGAATAAATAGATACTTGGGAAACCACGGGTATTTCAGCTAGGTCAGAATGAAAACGACATGAAGACGCAGTGGAGTGGCCGAGCACTCTAAGGCGCCTTGCTGCGGAGTGCGCAGTTGCTCCCAGTTGGAAACTGAGTTCTCCGTCAATATGGGTGTGTGTCCTTAGGTTAGCTTAAGTTATGGAATTTCTTAGACTTTCCTGGCGATTTGTTGACATATTGAAGTCGGGTCTTCTGACGGATATCAGCGTCTTCCAAACACGATATTTCGATGATCGTTACTCAGCGTCTTCTTCATGTGTTACCTGAGACTGCTTGCCTGGTAGACTGGGTCAGATATTTATTCCTGGCCGGTGCCTTGTGTTCTTTTTCGGTCTGCGCCCATGGGTGGCATGTGCCTGCCATTCCAGGCCTTCTCTATTCCGTCCATGCCCATTCTGGCTGCTGTCAGCGGCGGTCGTGGCCTCCTGGTGTTCCCTTCTCGGTCCACTCCCGATCAGACGTTCCCTGCTCAGTCCGCGCCCGCGTGTCACGCTCCCCCTGTCGCTCTTTATGTTCATTATTCCGTCTGCGCCCGCTCTGGCCGAACCCAGCAGCGGTCTTCGCGTCCTGGTATTCCTTATTTGGTCTATGAGTCACCTACCCCTGGCGCTCTTGGAGTTCACTCTTCTGTCCGCGCCCGCTCTGGCCGCCTTCAGCGGTGTTTGTAACTTCTTCGTGTTCCCTTGGTTTGTTGTTGAAGTTAGTAACTTTAGTCCAGTTTTGTCTTATCAGTTCCAATGCCGTATTCCATGCAGTGCTTAGTTGGTATCCTGCTTCTCTAGGTTGATTTCTATTCAGTCAGTGATGATGCTATTCCAGAATCTGCGCATCTGGGCAAAGATCTTGGTCTTCTCATTGAATGTTTCAACTCCAGGCAGCGTTCGGTTATTGATGATTTTTGTGGACTGTCCTAGCCTTGTATCTAATGTCCACTGTTCTAGTGGTTTGTCTGATGTAGGACATAGCACATTCACAATGCACATTGTACATCTACATACATACTCCGCAATCCACCGTAAGGTGCGTGGCGGAGGGTACAATGTACCACTACTAGGCATTTCCTTTCCTATTCCACTCCCAAATAGAACGAGGAAAAAAGGAATACCTGTATGCCTCCGTACGAGCCCTAATTTCTCTTATCTTGTCTTTGTGATCACAATGCGAAATTAAGTAGGCGGCAGCAAGATCGTATTATACTCAGCTTCAAATTCCGGCCCACTAAATTTCCTCAACAGAAATTCACGAAAAGAAAAGAGCGATCCCCAATTGAGTTGCCGGAGCATTTCCGTGACACTCGCGCATTGGTCGAACCTACCAGTAACAGACCGAGCTGCTCGCCTCTGAACTGCTTCTATGCCTTCCTTTAAACGAATCTGCTGCGGGTCCCAAACACTTGAGCAATACTCAAGATGTGGTCGTACAAGCGTTTTATACGCGGTCTCCTTTACAGGTGAAGTACGTCTTCCCAATATTCTCCCAATAAACCGAAGTCGGCTGTCCGCCTTACTCACAACTGTACTTATATGTTCGTTCCATTTCATATCGCTCTGCAATGTTACGCCTAGATATTTGAACAATGTGATAGCATCAAGAAGCTCACTACTAATGCTGTATTCGAACATTATGGGATTGTTTTTCCTACTCATGCGCATCACCTTACATTTTTCTATATTGAGAGCTAGCTGCCATTCTTCGCACCAACTAGAAATTTTGTCTAAGTCATCCCGTGTGCTATTACAGGCAGTTAAAGACGACACCCTCCCATACACCACAGCATCATCAGCAAAGAGCCGCAAATTACAACTTACTGTGCCGATTAGATCATTTACATAGATAGAAAATAATAGCGGTCCTATCACACTCCCTTGGGGCACGACTGACGATACACTCGTCTCTGATGAACACTAGCCGTCGAGAACAACGTACTGCGTTCTATTACTTAGGAAGTCTTCCAGCCAGTCACAAATCTGTGAACCTATTCCATAAGCTCGTTTCCTCGTTAGCAGTCTGCTGTGTGGCACCGCATCGAATGCCTTTTTGAAGTCGAGAAAAACACAATCCGCCTGTTGCCCTTCATCTATGGCTTGAAGATGGCATGTGAGAAAAGGGAAAGCTGATTTTCACATGAACGATGTTTCCTAAACCTGTGCTGATTAATAGAAAGAAGCTTTTCGTTTCAGGGAAATTTACTATATTCGAATTGAGAATGTGCTCCAAAATTCTACATGAAGCTGATGTCAACGATATTGGCCTGTAATTGTAAATGTCAGGTGTCCTTAATTCGAGGTCATCTTTAACTGTCTCAAGTAGAGCCCTGATTTTGCGAGGTGATGTAATGTTTCTTTAGCATTCTGCTTATCTTGGTAGAGATAAGCCCTGCATATAGTAAAAAAACAAGCTTCTTACATTCGTCTTCTTGTTCCTGTTCCGATGCATCCATATGCTTGGTTGGATGCATTTCTCTACAGATATCCCTGGCTGAATATCCGTTGTCAGTGAACACTTGTTGGAGATGTTCGAGTTCCCTTGCCAGGCTGTCTGAGTCGGACAGTGTCTTGGCCCCATGTATGAGTGTTCTGAGCACCCCGGTCTTCTATGGTGGGTGGTGGCAGCTGTTGGCCTGCAGATATAAGTCTGTGTGTTGGTTTTCTGTACACGTTATGGCCAAAGGTGCCATCTGCCTCCTTTTTTTTTTTACCAGGACATCCAGAAAGGAAGCTGACCATTCTTCTCCAACTCCATGGTGAATTTAACACTTGGATGTCTTGAGCTCAGGTGGTCCATGTAATCCTCCAGTCTTTTGCGACCTTGGGGCCAGATAGCAAATGTATCATCAATGTATCTGAAGAAACATTTTGTATGGTGAGTGGCAGTTGTAAAAGCCTCATCCTTGAACTTCTCCATAAACAGGTTGGCCACTACCGGTGACAAGGGGCTACTACGCCACCCCTACAGTCTGTTAATAGAATTGACCCTCACATAGAAATTTGAAATAGATCCAGCACAGCTCCATCAAACTTTTCACTGATTAAATCAAGCATCTCCTTTAGTGGCACTCTGGTAAACAGGGATAATAATTCAAAACTGATCATTAAATCCGCTTCCTCGAAATGGAGGTTCTTAAGACGTTCCACAAAGTCTGATTAGTTGCGGATGTGGTGAGCCCACATATGGCGCTAACATTTTCTGTAAGCCATAGAGTCTGGGTGGAACTGGTGCCTTTGGTCTCAGTTGTTTGATAACTTTCTCAAGCCATCCAGTTTCTTCAGCAGAGTCTTGGTTGTTCTGTCAATCCTGTCAGTTGGATCCTGTTCTAGTGGTTTGTAAACTGCATTCTACGGAAGTCGACAGATCTTCAGGTCATAGTCAGCTTTCTGCAGTATGACTGTAGTTCCCTTTGTCTACCACTAATTTCCTGAGGGCCATCCTCTCATCTCTTGAGATGTTAGTCTCAGGTGGCCTGGCACTGGTTAGTGCTCTGCATGTCTCTCTTCGAATCTCTTCTGCTCTATTTGAAGGTAATGTGTTGACGAGTTGTTCCACAGAGCTGATGAAGCTGGCCACCGGTAGATCTCTAGGAGTGACAGCAAAAATGAGGCCTTTGCCAAATACCTTCATGGTAGCATCGTCCACTCAAATTCACAACCTTGCAGGTGTCATAATTTTGTTGTACCCTGCTGCTCAAGCGCTCAAATTTAGCTAGTTTTCTGGTTGTGGCATGATGCTTAATGCATACCACTAGTGACCAAGATACACCATCTATTCTGTCCCAATCTTCTGGTGATAGGCTGGCTACCAGACCAGCTACAGATGTAGGTGTAACAACTCCCTAGGGGTGATATCAAGTTTATGTCACATGTCACGGTCTCTTTCTCTCACCAGAGCGATGCTAGCTCGATAATTGATTCTTTTAGCCGACCTAGATGTAATTTGATGTTTTATTTTGGCAAAACAGGTACCATGTCTCCATCTCATGTTCTCACATGATATCTTGCGAGCTATGGATGAAGGGCAATAGACAGATTGTGTTTATCTCGATTTCAAAGAGGGATTTGATGCGGTGCCATTCTGCAGACTGCCGCGGTGGAGTAGCCGCGCGGTTTAAGGCGCCTCGCTGCAGAGCACGCGGTTGCTCAGAGTCCTCCCTGGGGCATGGGTGTGTGTGTTGTCGTTAGGTTAGTTTACCTTAGTTTAAGTAGTTTGTAAGCTTCGGACTGATGACCACGCAGTTTGGTCCGATAGATTTACAAACATTTGAACATTTTTGAACACTGCAGACTGCTAACGAAGACACGAGCATGTGGAATAGGTTCACAGATTTTTGACTGGCTGGGAGACTTTCGAAGTAATAGAACGCAGTACGTTATTCTCGATGGCGAGTGTTCATCAGAGACGAGTGTATCGTCAGGTGTGGCCAAGGGGAATGTAAAAGAACCGATATTATTTTTTATCTATATAAATGATCTGATGGACAGAGTAACTTGTAATTTGCGGCTGTTTGCTAATGATGCTGTGGTGTATGGGAGGGTGTCGTCTTTAACTGACTGTAATAGCATACAGAATGACTTAGACAAAATTTCTAGTTGGTGTGAAGAATTGCAGCAAGCTCTAATTGTAAAAAATGCACCTGACTACTAGGAAAAACAATCCCATAATGTTCGAATATAGTATTAATAATGAGCTCGTTCAAATATCTAGCGATATGAAATGGAACGAACATGTAAGGACAGTTATAAGATGGACAGCCGGATTTGGTTCATTGGGAGAATTCTGGGAAGATGTACTTCATCTGTAAAGGAGACTGCGTATAGAATGCTTGTACGACACCATCTCGAGCATTGCTCAAGTGTTTGGGACCCGCAGCAGATTAAATGGAGTTCAGAGGCGATCAGCTAGGTTCGTTACAGGTAGGTTCGATCAATGCGCGAGGGTCACAGAAATGCGCTGGAAGTCAAATGGGACTCGCTGGATGAAAGACAACGTTCTTTTCGAGAAATTCTGTCGACGAAATTTAGAGGACCGGAATTTGAAGCTGACTGTGGAATGATCTTGCTGACACCTACTTATATTTCGCGCAAAGATCACAAAGACAATATAAGAGAAATTAGGGCTCGTACGGAGGCATATAGGCATTCTTTTTTCCTCATTGTATTTGAGAGTGGAATAGGAGAGGAAATGCCTAGTAGTGGTACAGTGTACCCTCCGCCACGCACCTTATGGTGGATTGTTCAAATGTTTGTAAATATATCGGTCTCAACTGCGTGCTTATTATTCCTTAGCTTACAAACTACTTCAACTAAGGTAAACTAACCCAAGGACAACACCAACACACATTCCCGAGACGGGACTCAATCCCCGACGGCGAAATAGCCCACGCACCGCAGCATGGCGCCCCAGTGCACACGACTAATTCGCCACGGCGGTGGATTGCGGTGTATATGTGCAATTTGTTTCAATGTGTTGTGTATTGAAATGTATACCCTTTCAGTTTGTTTGCATTTAATTTAATTAGTCGCGACGGAGTGCATTGAGGTGCTATGCTACGATGCGCCAGGCCGTACCCCGTCGGGGGTTCGAATCCCCCCTCGGTCATGGATGTTTCTGCCGTCTTTAGTATAAGATAGTTACTAAGTAGTTTGTAAGTTTAGGGACTGATGACCCCTCAGTTAAGTCCCATAAGCGTTACAAACATTTGGACACTTTAATCATACCACGCAAGGGATTGCGCGGTATAAATATGTTCGTAAACGGCGCGTGCTAATTTGCGATTCTTTAGGGGCCCATACCTCAGGTTCTATTCATCTCACAGTGAACGGGTAAAGTGTTCTGGATAGATCTTGGCCTAGTGATCATTTGTGTACATATTGAAGAATGGGTATTCTATAGCTATCATACATCGTCAAAATTTTCAAAGTTACATACTTCCTAGAGCCCATCCAAATTGAGCAAATCAGTTGGCTTTTGTACATGACCTGTAGTCTATGGTTGGCTTTAAACGGCTTACACAAGCACCATTCATTCATGGTCGGTTCCTGAGAAAATCTCACAAAACCATGATTTTTGGGTACCAAAAAAACGAATTGTGGGGATGGTCACTTCGATACTTTCTATTCATTGCAATTCTTCGAAATTTTTACCATATGTTCTTGTGATGATATTCTCGAGGCCATTTTTAAATTTTTTCGATATTATTATCCTTTACCGAGATCCAGATGTTGAAACTTATCATAGTTTTGCAGAAAATCAGAAAACCCGATTTTTAGCCGTTTTAGCACCGTGAATCGCAAATATCTAAATAACTAACCATAGAAGATTGTTCATATGTTTACAATAGATCCTGTAGATATTTATCTATAAACGACATTTTTCAGTTTTCGTAAATATTAGTCCGTTAGCAAGATACGGCCGAAAAACCGTGATATTTTGCTAGAAAAAGTGCGTATTGTGCTGAAAGCTCTGAAACTTACCATTCAATTTGAAAAAGGGTACTCGGCAAAAAAATTGTTTTTTGTACATCTTTGAAATCTTCGGTCGATGACGGGGTGATTTTTGTTTTCGTTTACTTTACAGTTAATATGCAGCATCCAGTTTAGTGAACTACTGCAACATATTTTAAAGAGTTTGCAGAGGTAAGAACACATTGCGTAGACTTCTCATATGGGTGATTTTAGGTTACACGTAGCTGCCTATGAAATGTAGGTAACATATCGAAATAAAATAAAATAAAATTAAATAAAAAGTTTAGAGTAGAATATTTTTTGTGGTTCTTGAGATATCGGTCTGTGAATGATAGCACGCTACAGTAATAGGTTCGAAAACGCTATATCTGATTGTGAGGTGACGTATCTTGAGGAACAGGAAATGAATAAAATGTTATGTGTATGTTGTTTAGGTGTTGGTCTGGATTATCCGTTTCCCGTTTTTTGGAAATGTGTATTTGTTATCGCGATACGGTAAAAAAATAATTTTTGGTATCAAAAGATCCAACTGCGTGCATTGTCAAATTACACTTCTATTCATGGCAAATCGTCGAAATTTTTACGACGCGTTCTAATATTATGATTCCAAAAAGCTTTGAAAGTTTCCGATAATACTATCCATTACCGAGATCTGTAGAGTCCAAGTTACCGCACATATTCATGACAAATATGCAGTGTTATTAATCCCTTGATTTTTGATCAACATTCACGTATTTCAGGCCACTGGACGTGCAAAATTCGTCATCGTAATGGTTGGATCAACGTGAACGACTTTAATTAACGTGAAATAGCAACATCATATAAAACTAAATTCTTAGCTGGACTCGAAAATATTTACATGCTTTTATGGACGATATTGATAATGTTTAACAATGTTCTTTGAAATAGTTAAGCGTCTTTAGCAATCTTCTGAATGTGAAGCTCTTTTTAGAAAGTAAACTACTACACAGTCAATTTGGTCTGACGTTTGTACAAATGTATCAAGGTATATAAGATACTATAAAAATTTTCCTCATAATTGATTTCACGTTATATAAGCAGTACACTCTGATGTAACAGGAAAAAGACGGGAACCAGCTGCAAAATGCTCCTGCCGGAGCAAAGAAAAGGCGAATATGTTCTCTGACACAAAAGTGTGGAACCAGCTGCCTCAATCCTCATTCCGACTTCCTCACCAAAACTTTGGGTATGCGAAAATATTCGTGCTTTTTTCGGCTGAATGTAAGACAGACAGTGCAACAGGCAGAGAGCCATATATGATGGAACAGAGGAAGTGTCAGTTCAGGAGAAAGGCATATGCATGAAAACAGCAGTGGGAAGTGAAACGAGATGTTGGAAGACAGGAACAGTGACAACAACAAACTAAGGCATATGCAGATAGCAGCAATAGGGTATTTTCCTGTGTTAAAAATATGGTTCGAATAATTGTTATTCTGAGTGATTATAACGTTCAGACAGCGTTTTCGCACATAATTCTTACAAAACATCTGTTATTTTTACGTAATTAAAGCTTAAAAATCATCAAATTTCATGATTAGGTCGCGTGATCGAAAACATTCCGTTATTGGCTGAAGTACTGGTGACGTCATAGAACACCGACAGCGCGGCAACTAGAAGTCGGAGCTGTATTATTCTACGCGTTTCCTCCATTTCGCAACTTTAGGTTCAGTTATTTCGTTATCTAAGCGCCTTTACTGTTTTATACCACAATGGAAGATGGTTATGTGAAGGCTGACAGCGGAAACCTCCCTAAAGTTGATGCAATTATGGTGTCTTCATTCTCTAGAAACAATCCAAATTTTTACGTCCCAGACATAAGAAACATGAAAATTGCATTGTAAGTAACGCATACATACATTTTAAAGCTAATTATTTCCAGAGATATTTTATGCCATTGGAAAAAAGTACCCTGTTTGTTGATGTCAGCAGACTTAATCTGAAGTCACCATATTATGCAATAAAGGGTGAAATTTTATCTTCTATCCAAGCGGCCTTTGAGTGATTATGTTGGCAACATCAACAACACGATAGAAAATCTTTGTCCAGATGTTCAGACCACATAGAATGTCTAGATTAGTGTATTGTACAGACCATGAAGTAAATAAATAATGCTGCTCCTGCTCTATGATTCTTGTATGTACCCTTGTCCGGTCAGTAAAAGTAACTGCCCTCGTAAATCAAAGGTTTCACGACAAAATATTTGCGCTGTCACGTGATTGGCTAATGGCGACGTCTCATGATTCTCGCTATTCAGCATCTGTTGCCAACATAGTCATAGGAAGCCGCCGGGATAGTTAGTAAAATTTAACCCAGTAAAGCTTCAATAAACACATATATGGGAAACTAACACTTTTAATCGTATTTACTCTTGCATAATACGAAAGTTTGAAAGCTAAATAAATCGGCACATTGAAGACATCTCCCATATACGTATATTACGATACGGTAAGTTGTTTAAAGTAACCAGAAGGGCGTTGTCGATGTATAAAACGGTTGTTTGACTAAGAGCTATTGGTGATAAAATTGCACTTACTGGAGATAAATAATCAGTACTAGACTTTTATAGTGAGTTGCAAATATTCATGTTGTTCTTACCAAATATATTAGGAAACGGCTTTAATTAAACATAAATCGTAGGCGTGTAACATTATGAAGTTTTACTTCGCAAATGTAAACATCAGGTCATTAACCTACACATAATACTACTTTACACCTTTGCAGTAGAAGAGAATGATACTAAACAGTTTAATTTACCAATGGAATAATATTGTTTACTTAGATCAAAATGATCCTCACAGAAATACACACATGAAGTAGCCGCTATTTCATTTGGATCTCTTCGCGCCACTGTGTACCACTTTTTGCGTATCTTCTCATTTTTTGGTACTTGCAAGAACAATTTTTCTGGAGTCTTGACAAATGTATTGGTACAGTGCGGAACTAAGCAATATTTGTAGGTTATTATGCAAACGTTAACGCTAAAACACGGGGCCTCGGCCCAAACAATATACAGGTATTTGTTTATCTTACGAGAGCAGCAGCAGCAGCAGCAGCGTGTTGTATGACGTCACAGGCATCACGTGACACAAATGTAGCGTTTTAGCGGGCTTTCAAATTATTTGAATTTCATTTTTTTTTTAGTACTGAAATCCACGAGGTAAAAAGGCATGTTCGAACCATAATATGACATAATTGACAACTTAAAACGATTTCCAGAAAACAGTCAAATACCCTATTGGAGCAAAAGAGAAAACAGTGGGAAACTGAGACGAATGGAGACCATACATAAAGCATGAGCGTGCGACTCACCAATAGGGGACAGTTGCCGAAGATGGACCGTTGCCTAAGTTGGATCACCAATGTATTTCACTGTGCGTTGGTAACCTAAAGTTCGAAGTTCGCTCAACTTGTCGAGGTCACGTGGCTCATTCGGCAGTCGACAATAGTCATTGGAGTGAGAACAGTTTCCGTTATTGCGTTTTCTTCGATGTCACTGTAAGTTTTCTGCTACATATCATAAGCTTTCCTCTGCTCTAAAATTAAGTAAAAATATCATCAGCACTATAGTTTAAAGTGCCATTCATTAGCTAATAATTTAATATCGTAAAGTTAGAGTTTAGCGTTTTTTGTTCCTTCAACGATATCTTTACTTATATGGCGTCGAGTTGCCGAAGTTGGACCAAAGGCTGTTTCCTAAACAAATAATTCCTAAACAAATAATACGTAATGTCATTTAACAATAGGTAATAGGTAGATGTTACGTTTTTAGGTTTATTTTTCTACGCTGCAAACCAATTTAAAAAATAAGGAGTAAGTATGGTAACCTTTTAGATTTGGAAGATTCAATAAGGAGAATGTATGGGAAACGGACAGAAGATGAACTGAAGGTAGCTGTGGAAGCATACAGAAACGGTAACCATGAACTTGACGAGTGTGCTCGTATATACCGAGTACCAAAAGCTACAATTAAAGAGATATGCTGATGATAAAAGCATGTTCTCAAATGATGTTCAGTTATTCGAAAGACAATCAACCTTTACAACTGAGATGGAAAAAAATTGTCGCAGATCACCTTCTTTTATTTGAAGAGAGATTTATTTATTTATTTATTTGTATTCACAATCAAAGATGTTCGTAAACTTGCATTCGACATAGCACAGAAATATGAATTGCCTCATTCTTTCAACATATAAAAGAAAATGGCTGGTAAAAGGTGGTTTTCTTCATTTAAGAGACGAGACGAAATACACGGCTTTCCCTCCGTCAGCCAGAAGAAATATCAATGGCGAGCTGTTGAAATGAAGCTTTTCTTAATATTGCGGGTCTTATTTCTTTTTTAGTTATTGTTTTACCATGCGGTTCACTTTAAGCAACTGAAGGTCCAAATTAGGCAACCGGTTTCCTAACTTGGACCGTTTATATATTTTTAAATTTTAAGTAATATCCATTTATGCTTTGTTTTTATTCACAGTATAAAACTAGCAGATTAAAGTGTACAACATACAGCTTCTTTTAAAGTATATTTTGTTTCGATTAGATAGATATGTAGACTTTGGATCCTAAAATAAAAAAGTGGTCCAATATCGACAACCTTCCACTACTACAGCACGAAACAATTTGTCCAATTTTTCCCATCCCCAGTACCTGCGTGTTAAAGTTTTCCGTTCTACAGGTAAAACCCCAAGAAAACCATCCCCATGGACATGTGTGTAAAGGAGACAATCCTGAAGACAGTGAAAGCCGACTCTTAAATGAGAAAGAAAGGATATTGGCAACAGGACAGGAAGTGAATGGGACAACGTCAGTGGGACAGAGAGACGACGGAAGTGTCAGGGACAGATAGCGGTGATGAATCGCGAGGGAAGGGTATGAAGACACTGAAATAAAGACATAAAGCGGCAGCAAACAAACGGACAGAGATATATATATATATATATAGACACTGACAGTGAGACGACATTGCTGACTATGACTTAGCTGGGCAAAAGTATTTACAAAGTTATGCGCTAAAATTGCGCGAATATGTTCGCATGCCAAAATTTTTGGTGAGGAAGTCGGAATAAGGATGGAGGCAGCTGGTTCCACACTTTTGTGTCAGAGAACATATTCGCCTTTTATGTGCTCCGGCAGGGTAACCTATTCCTTTTTCTTTCCCTTTGTTTTTCTTTTCTTCTCTTTGATACTTTGATGTTCTTATAACCTTTACCTATTTTTCTCTTAAGATAGGCAGTGAGGTGCCCTCGTTCTCTTTGGTGTGCTCCATGGGTTTTCTGCGAGTTCTGATATACCTTTCTTTATTGTCGCTTATTCAGCAGCATTGTATGTTTCTTTCCTTTCCCGTTTGTTGTGAGGCATTGTTAAGGCGTAGACTGGCCTTTGCCATGACCTTTTCTTTTCTTGGGTGACGATTGTTTTCCCTAGGGTGGCAGGTGCAACCACTGGGACACATCATTTTGAGTACGTCACTTCATCACGTGGATGGAGAATTGAGGGATTAATGCCCGCATTTTAATTTTCACTTTTATCCATCATGGAGGCGCTTCGGTTATGAGGACGCGTATTTTACCTTACCTATCTGTGCTTTTATTTTCACTTCCTGCTCCAGCAGGAGTTCAAAAATGTTCAAATGTCTGTAAATCTATGGGACCAAACTGCGTGGTCATCAGTCCGTAGCTTACAAACTACTTAAACATAGGTAAACTAACCTACGGAAAACACACACACCCATGTCCCATGGAGGACTCGAACCTCCACGGCGAGCAACCGCGCGCTCCGCAGCGAGACGCTTTAGACCGCTCGGCAACTCCACCGCGGCGCCAGCAGGTGACGTTGTAGCGTCTACTGTCAGTATGGCGTGGAGTACGCCCATATTTCTAACAATAATGAAATACTTATGACAGTCAGGTGACGATCCTTTTGTTTTATTGCCATCGGGGGTGCCCTTTTGAATATTAGGGAAAAAAATGAGGCCCTCAAAAAATGTTGATTGGAATAACCTCTTTCAAGTTCTGAAGCAAGCCGGAGTAAAATATAGGGGAGCGTAAGGTTATTTACAACTTGTACAAAAACCAGACAGCGGTTGTTAGAGTTGAAAGGCATGAAAGGGATGCAGTGGTTGGGAAGGGAGTAAGACAGGTTTGTAGCCTTTCTCCAATATTATTCAATTTGTACACTGAGCAAGCTGGAAAGGAAAGCAAGGAGAAATTTGGAGAAGAAATTAAAGTTCAGGGTGAAGAATTAAAAAAACATTGCGTGTTACCGACGGTATAGTAATTCTGTCAGAGACAGCAAGGACCTGGAAGAGCAGTTGAACGGAATAGACAGTGTGCTGAAAGGTGCATATAAGATGAACATTAACAAGAGCAAAACTAGGGTAATGGAGTGCAGTCTAAGAAAATCACGTCATACTGAAGGAATTAGATTATGTAACGAAGCAATAAAGGAGGTAGATGAGTTTTGTTACTTGGGCAGTAAAATAACAAAAAAATGTTCAAATATTTGTAAATCTATCGGACCAAACTGCGTGGTCATCAGTCCGTAGCTTACAAACAACTTAAACCTAAGTAAACTGACCTAAGGACAACACACACACCCATGCCCCAGGGAGGACTCGAACCTCCACGGCGAGCAACCGCGAGCTCCGCAGCGAGACGCTTTAGACCACTTGCCTACTCCACCGCGGCGCCAGCAGGTGACGTTGTAGCGTCTGCTGTCTGTATGGCGTGGAGTACGCCCATATTTCTAACAATAATTAAATACTTATGACAGTCAGGCGTCGATCCTTTTGTTTCATTGCCATTGGGGGGTCCCCTTTTTAATATTACGGAAAAAAATGAGGCCCTAAAAAAAAGATTAAAAAAACAAACAAACAAACCCTTCCATTGCACTTTGGTTGGGTTGACCCCTTCGAGTACCTCTAGGCAACTTTTCAGCCGGTGTGTATTTAATCCTACAAAAGAGATTCGAGTGCTTGTGCGTGAGCTAGTGCCAGCTTCCCGCCCGTGTGGTGGGGTGTCGTCGTGTGAGAGCGCGGCACGCACCGTCGCCTGCGCTGTTCATGGCGCACATGAGCGCCAGCGGGTTGCCGTAGGTGAGGCCGTCGCTGGCGCAGACGGGCGCCGCCTGCAGCGCCTCCGGCACCAGCCGCAGCCGCTCGCACGGGTGGTCCGCCGAGTCGCACGGGATGCCCACCTTGGTGATGCTGTCTGCAACAGCCGCCACACGCACACACACTGTGCAGCATCCCATTTTCACACACCACAATTGACACTAAATAAAGAAAACAGAAACAAATATTCCGGACCAGATTGTATACCAACTAGATTCCTCTCAGAGTACGCTGATACAATAGCTCCGTACTTAGCTGTAATTTACAACCGATCACTCAACGAAAGATGCGTACCCAAAGACTGGAAAGTTGCCCAAGTTACTCCAATATTCAAGAAAGGCAATAGGAGTGATCCCCAAAATTACAAGCCAATCTCATTGACGTCGATCTGCAGTAGGATTTTGGAACATATACTTTGTTCGAATATTATGAACTACATCAAAGAGAACGACCTATTAACTAGTAGTCAACACGGATTCAGAAAGTATCGCTCTTGCGAAACACAGCTTGCCCTTTATTCACATGAAGTGTTAAGTGCCATCGACAAGGGATCTCAAATCGATTCCATATTTCTGGATTTCCGAAAGGCTTTTGACACTGTACCCCACAAGCGGCTTCTAATGAAATTGCGTGCTTATGGAATATCTCCCCAATTGTGCGATTGGATTCAAGATTTCCTATAAGAAAGACACAGTTCGTTGTAATTGACGGTAAGTCATCGAGTAAAACAGAAGTGATATCTGGCGTTCCGCAGGGAAGCGTTATAGGTCCCCTACTCTTCCTCGTGTTTATAAACGGTTTAGGAGACAATCTGAATAGCTCCCTTAGACTGTTCGCTGTCGTTTATCGGTTAGTGAAGTCAACAGAGGATCAAAAGCAACTGCAAAGCGATTTTGACAAAATTTCTACATGGTGCGAAATTTGGCAGTTGACACTAAATAAAGAAAAGTGTGAAGTAATACACATGACCACTAAAAGAAACCCGCTGAACTTCAATTACGCGATAAATCAGTCAAACCTTAAGGTCGTAGATTCTACCAAATACCTAGGAGTTACAATTACGAACAACTTTGACTGGAGAGAACGCATAGAAAATATTGTGGGGAAGGCGAACCAAAGGTTACGTTTCATCGGCAGAACGCTTCGAAGATGCACCAGCTCCACCAAAGAGATTGGATACATCACACTTGTGCGTTCTCTCCTGGAGTACTGTTGCCCCTTGTGGGACCCTCACCAAGTGGGACTGACGGAAGACATTGAGAAGGTTCAGAGAAGGGCAGTCGTTTTGTTCTATCACGTTATGGGGGCGAAAGCGTCACGGAAATGTTGCACGAATTGGGGTGGAAATCATTAAAAGAAAGACATTATTCATTGCGGCGTGATATGTTTGCGAAGTTTCAGTCACCGACTTTTAGTTCTGAATGTGAAAATATTTTGTTAGCACCCACCTACTTAGAGAGACATGACCATCCCAATAAAATAAGAGAAATCAGATCGAAAACGGAACGATTTAGGTCTTCTTTCTTCCCGCGCGCTATTAGAGAATGGAACGATAGAGAAAAGTTATGAAAGTGGTTAATAAACCGTCTGCCAGGCATTTGAATGTGATTTGCAGAGTATCTATGTAGATGTAGATAACCACTAGAGAAGTTCTTGTAAAGAGAAAGAAAGTAAGTAATAGGGAGGAACAAAAGGAAGCACAAAACATCACCGTATTACATTACGTACGAGGCATTACCGAGCGTGTGGGCAAAATTCTTCGTCGGGCAAGCATCAAGTAGGAGTGCGCGAACTTCTACATCTACATCTACATGCGATACTCTGCAAATCACATTTAAGTGCCTGGCAGAGGGTTCATCGAACCACCGTTATACTATTTTATCTCCCATTCCATTTTCGAATAGCGCGCGGGAAGAAAGAACACCTGAACCTCTCCGTTGGAGCTCTGATTTCCCGTATAGTCACTTCTACCTATGGTCACTTCTACCTATGTAAGTGGGAGTCAACCATATATTTTCGCATTCGAAGGAGAACTGAATTTTGGCTATTGGAGTTTTGTAAGTAGCCCACGCCGCAGCGATAAGCGCCGTTGTTGTAATGATTCCCATCGCAGATCCTGTATCATTTCCGTAACGCTGTATCCCCTGTATTGAGACGATATGAAATGAGCTGCCCTTCTTTGACTCTTTCTGTGGTGTCGCACAAGTACAAAGTGCGCGCCACCTACTTTCGCCGCGCGCCGCCATGCACGCACGGCGCGGCGTTCTCACGACGACAGCCACGAGCGCCCTCTGCGACAACTCCGCTCGTGGCCACCACTGAAGGACATCGGTCACTTCGGACTGAGATAGCAACGAGTTAGGACCTTCGTAATCAGCTAGGCACCAGTGAAGACTTTGCTATTGTACAGGCACTAGGCAGGCCTCTAACAACTATGTATCAACATTCTGCAGTACTATGTAAAAGTTAAGTATTGTTACATTCTGTGCAATATATATCTCTTTCTAATTTACTCGAGTGTTTATAGTTTCTGGCTGCTCCCCTCCGTACCTGCACCAGCGTGTCGGTCTCATTTCACTCGGCCACCGACACCTACGACGAGGCTGGGACACAAAAGCGGCGACGAAGTTGGGACACAAAAGTGGCGACGAGGAGTGATAGAACCTTGGACCAGCCCGCTTGCAGCAGCCAGACAGCAGCAGTCGGAGCACGCAAAAATTGCTCCCGCCCACCCACCCTTATTATAAGATTTTTGGGGGCACATATTCTGTTACGTATTTTGTGGACTTTTTTGTTGCAGAGCGAGTCCTCTTTCATATTGCAGTTGTGTTTTGTTATAAGTTACTTGTATACGCGGCGCCTAATCGGTCAGCATGGCCACTACCCCGAACCCAAACTTAATGGAAATTATTCAGTTACAGACGGCGCAAATAACACAACTTCTCCAGGCCGTGTCGCAGTTGACGACACAGGCAGCTCACCAACAACAACAGTCGTCACATCAGCAGCCCACACCTGCCGCCGCACCGCTTCCGACGTTCCGCCAGTACAACGAACGTGAGGAAGAATGGAGCGACTATTTCGCACAGTTTCAAGAACTCGTCGCGGCTCATCAAATTACAGGTCAGAGTGAAGAACCTTTTCTTATCGATTGTGGGCCCCCAGACTTTTGTACTATTGCAAAAACTTTTCCCTCTCGCATCTCCTCGTGATGTAGACTTTGAACAAATTGTAGATGCACTGAATGCTCATTATGAGAGAAAAGTTCTTGTAGCCGCTGCACGCTACCGATTTTTCAGACTTAAAAAATTACCGCAGCAGTCACACCAAGAGTGGATTACGGAATTGAAGGGCTTAACCCGCCAATGTAAATTTACTTGCTCTTGTGGACTTTCGTATAGTGACGTGATGTTGAGGGATGCGATTACGCAGAATATTCAGGACCCCAGAATTAGAGCAGCAATTCTGAAACAGTCTGATCCCTCATTAGACAGTGTACTGCAGCTTATAGAAGCGCATGATACTTTTGACTTAGCTGATGTAGAAATGCAAAGCCATAGTGTAAATTCAGTGCGCCGCAACGGACGCTTTCCTAGCCGTAGTTCTCAGTATAGCACTAGTGATTCTTATTTTTCTACCGGCCGTGCTGAACAGACAGTGAACAGTAGCCAGTGTAAAAGTGCGACGCAAAGGTCGCCCCGTAGTGTTAGAAACAGTAATTTGAATAACGGGCGCCAACGCTCATTTCAGAAAAATGTACGTAAATCTTGCCCCCAGTGTGTGTCTCGCCACAAGCGTGCTCATTGCCCTAGTCGCAACGCAACCTGTTATCAATGTGGCAAATTGGGACATGTGCAGTCTGTGTGTATGCAAATTAAAAACTCAAAGAACAGTAACGTTAGAAACAGTGCTTCGCAGAGTGCGAGAACAGTTCATTCTGTAAATGTTATATGGGCTGTGGAATTGAACACTGCTTTCCTTGGATCTCAATTGCAAGAAAGTAGTTCTGCGCCTATGGCAAATCTATATAGTGCACCACGTAGCAAGCGCCGACGAGCGCGTAAAACAGTGCAACGGAAAAGGGTTCGGGACAAGCAAAATGACTATGAACAGTGCATTCCTGTATTGAAAATAGTGCCTTCTGCAACTGCTCCTTGTAATAGTGCCCAGTACTGTGTAGCTAGTGACAGTAGACATCAAGTAGCTACTCAAAAGTGTAGTGCAGTAGTTAGTGACTCTGTAGTAGCCTCGCATTGCGCGGACGCCGATCCGGCGGTAGTGTCATCTAGTGATAGTGTTGTTAATCCGCTGCGTGCCGAGTCTGCGCCGCTTACTTCACTACGCGGCCCGCGCAAGTGCAGCAAACAAACCGTAGCAGACGTTGCCCACATTCGCGCACCTGTCGTGCGCCAGACGCACAAACTTTTTGTAAATCTCTCCATAGAAAATAAGACTGTGCAATTTCAGCTTGATACTGGTTCCGCTGTTACATTAATTAATAAAGATACTTATGAACTTCTGGGTTCGCCAAAATTATCGCTGTGTCAACAAGTGTTAACAGCTTATACAGGTCAAAATATTCCCATGCTAGGAACGTGTAGCCTGCCTGCCTCTTTTCAAGGTGTTACGATAACAGTTGCTTTTGTTGTTCTTCAGGCCAAATCTACGCAGAACATTTTTGGACTAGATGCTTTTGACTTGTTTGGTTTATCGATTCAAAGAGATGTGCTTCAAATTTCGTCAATAGTGCCTCAGGATAAAATCAATGCATTGTGTGACAAATATAGTGACTTGTTTTCGCCGGAACTAGGTTGTGCAAAAGACTTCGTGGCACATGTAACTTTAAAAGAATCTGCAGTTCCAAAATTTCGTAAAGCTAGACCAGTGCCTATCGCCTTGCGTGATTTCTCCTGTTGCTGCGAGTCAGTGGGCCTCGCCTATAGTAATTATACCCAAGCCGTCAGGAAAACTTCGTCTCTGTGCGGACTTTAAATCAACAGTGAACAGTCAAACAATTGTAGACACTTACCCTCTGCCCAGACCTGAGGAACTTATGGACAAATTAGGACAGTCTCGCTTCTTTTCCAAGATTGATTTAGCAGAGGCATACTTACAGATTCCGCTTGATGACGAATCAAAAAAATTTTTCGTCATTAATACTCACATGGGCCTTTTTCAATTTCAACGCCTACCCTTTGGCAGTTCTTCCGCTCCCGCTATTTTTCAGCGTTTTTTGGAACAGCTGACAGTTTCTGTACCGTGTTGTTCGAACTATTTAGATGATATTGTGGTATCCGGACGTACAGTTGAAGAAGATTTAGCAAACCTGGAGTGCCTTTTCAAAGTTTTGACTGCAGCAGGTCTACGTTGCAATAAAGCAAAGTGTTCGTTTTTTCAAACTGAAATAGAGTACCTAGGCCATGTGATTAATGCCCAAGGAATTCATCCCTTACAGTCACATCTTCGAGCAATCAAAGACTTGCCTCCTCCTAAGAATGTGCACGAATTGCAAGCAGTAATGGGGAAGCTTAACTATTATTTCAGATTTATTCCCAATGCCTCTCAGATTGCAGCTCCACTGCATCACTTACGTAGGAAGAATGTTCCTTTTGTTTGGTCCAAAGATTGCCAGGTTGCCTTTGACAACTTAAAGTCTGCACTACTCAGTGATGCATGTTTGATTCCCTTTGACCCCCAGAAGCCTGTAGTGTTAGCAGTTGACGCCTCATCGTACGGTCTGGGCGCAGTAATCTCACATCGTATTGGTTCTCACGATCGTCCTATTGCCTTTGCATCCAAGCTACTGACGCCGACGCAACAGAATTACAGTCAGATAGAAAAGGAGGCCTTAGCAATCACTTACGGCGTCACAAAGTTTCATCATTATCTCTATGGCAGAAAATTCTATTTGTTGACTGACCACAAGCCTCTCACGTCGTTGTTCTCACCCACAAAGCCAATTCCGCCACGAACGGCACAAAAGCTTCAGAGATGGTCCTTGATATTGTCAAATTATCAGTATGAGATTTTGTACCGACCTACCACTAAACATGCCAACGCGGACACACTTTCCCGACTTCCGGTTGGCCAGGATGTATCATTTGATTCTTCAGAAATGGCATGTTGTCCGATAGACTCCAGAGATGCTTCCGCTGTCGCAGACTTCCCTTTGAACTCTCGTCGGGTTGCACAGGAAACAGCTGCGGATGCAGACTTAAGTGTGGTAGCACGTTTTGTTCGCTTTGGTTGGCCTGCCAGAGCCAAAGACATTGATCGGCCTCTGGTTCGACGTTATTTTGCACAACGTCATGCATTGTCTTGAAGTCAGGGTATACTGTTGTTGCATACCGACAACGACCAAGCAAGAGTGATTGTTCCTCGTTCCCTGCAACGAGAAGTGTTACGCCTCCTGCATCAAGGACATTGGGGCATTGTTAGGACAAAGCAACTGGCCAGACGTCATTGTACCTGGGTTGGTATGGACGCTCAGATAGAGAACATGACGTCACAGTGTACTGTTTGTGCGGAGCATCAGGCGGCTCCTCCGCAACGTTTCTCAGATTGGCCACGCCCCAAGGGACCATGGCAACGTTTACATATTGACTTTGCCGGACCTTTCTGGAATACGCGCTGGTTAATTGTTGTAGACGCTTTCAGCAAGTTTCCTTTTGTGATTGCCATGAACTCAACGACAGCTTCTAGTACAATCAGTGCCTCAACATCAGTGTTTTGCATCGAAGGCTTGCCTGAAACTATCGTCAGTGACAATGGACCTCAGTTTGTTAGTGCGGAATTTCAACAGTTTTGTCGTGTGAATGGCATTCAGCATATTACCACTGCACCTTTTCACCCTCAGTCCAATGGTGAAGCAGAACGTTTCGTTCGAACATTCAAGTCTCACATGGAGAAGATGAAAGGTCAGCACTCCAGGCAGCAAGCTCTTCAAATTTTCCTGTCTACGTATCGGTGCATGCCACGTGACGGCCCGTCTCCTGCCGAGCTGCTACACGGCCGCCGTCACCGCACTCTCCTTCACCTGCTGCAGCCTCCCACGCACCGAGTCGGTTCGTATGGCGCTACGCGTTTTCAGGTTTCTACGCCGGTGCTGTACAGGGTGTTCGCTGGAAACAAGAAGACATGGTTGCCGGGCACCATTCAGCGCGTGCTCGGTAGCAATATGTATGTTGTACGTTCTTCCACAGGGTCGGAGCTGCGGCGCCACGCAAACCAATTGCGTCTGCATAGGCCGCGCGATCCTGTCTCCGGTTTCTTGATTCCAGATCCAGCTCACCGCCAGGGAGCACAGCCACATCGTTCGTCCCCGGACTACGAGATCGCTATGGACGTCGACGTACCTCCGACGCAGTCGTCGCCGCCGCTGTCGCCGCCGCAGATGACAGCGTCACCGAGAGGGACTCCGGGACCGTGCGGGCCCCCCCAGCTTGGGCCACGCACCTCAGAAGAAGATGACCTGCTCCCTCTGGGCGGGGGCGGACGCCCTTCCCCAGGTTTCGGCGGGTTCCCTGGAGGATCTCAAGGCAGATGCCGGGGCGCGGACGGCGTCTCGATCCCGGCCTCAGCTACGACGCCCGTCCCACCAGTAACGCCCCCGCCCAGGCCCTCCTCCCAGTGCCGTCGCCGTGGCCCTCAGCCCTACGCCACGACGGCGCGGCGGTTTGGGGGGGAGGGATGTGGTGTCGCACAAGTACAAAGTGCGCGCCACATACTTTCGCCGCGCGCCGCCAGGCACGCACGGCGCGGCGTTCTCACGACGACAGCCACGATCGCCCTCTGCGACAACGCCGCTCGTGGCCACCACGGAAAGACACCGGTCACTTCGGACTGAGATAGCAACGAGTTAGGACCTTCGTAATCCGATAGGCACGAGTGAAGACTTTGCTATTGTACAGGCACTAGGCAGGCCTCTAACAACTATGTATCAACATTCTGCAGTACTATGTAAAAGTTAAGTATTGTTACATTCTGTGCAATATATATCTCTTTCTAATTTACTCGAGTGTTTATAGTTTCTGGCTGCTCCCCTCCGTACCTGCACCAGCGTGTCGGTCTCATTTCACTCGGCCACCGACACCTACGACGAGGCTGGGACACAAAAGCGGCGACGAAGTTGGGACACAAAACTTTCGATGTCCTCCGTCAAAACCATCTGATAAGGTACAACACAGGGCAGCAATACTCAAAAAATGGACGGGCAAGCGTAGTGTATGCAGTTTCTTTTGTAGTTCTTGCATCTTTTAAGGGTTTTGCCAATAAAAAGCACTCTGTGGTTCACCTTTCCCACGACATTATCTACGTGTTCTTTCCAGTTTAAGTCTGAAGTGACAGTAATTCCTAGATATTTTGTGGAGTTTACGGCCTTCACTTTTGATTGATTTCTCTTGCAAAAAATGTTTAAAGGATTTCTTTTCGTAGTCATGTGGACGACTTCACACTTCTCATTATTTAGAGTCAATTGCCAATTTCTACACCATACTGATATGTTATTCAGATCGTTCTGCAGTTGGTTTTGATCTTCATATGATTTCATTAGACGGTAAATGACGGCGTCATCTGCAAACAACCTAAGGGAGCTACTTAGATTTTCCCCTAAATCGTTTATGTAAATAAAGAACAGCAGAGGACCAGTAATACTACCCTGTGGAACGCCCGATATCACCTCTGTTTTAGTCGATGCTTTACCATCGATTTCTTCAAACTGTGTCCTCTCTGACAGGAAATCCCCTATCCAGTCGCAATTTTGGCGCGATATACCATAACCACGCAATTTGATTAAAAGCCGTTTGTGAGGTATAGTGTCAAAGCCTTCTGGAAATCAAGGAATACGGAATCAATTTGCGAACCCTTGTCGATAGCACACATCACTTTGTGTGAGTAAAGAGCTAGTTGTGTTTCGCATGAACGATATTTTCTAAATCCATGTTGACCTTGGGCCAATATATAATTCTGTTCAAGATAATTCATATTGCTCCCTTAAAATTTAATTGATTTTGGTAAATAATTAGAATAATAACAATAATAATAATAATGTTGATAATAATAATATTATTACTTAAAATGATAAAAGGTAGCGCCTGAGAAAATAATGTTCCGCGAAAATAAAGTTTAGAACCAAAGCAAATGAAGTTTGAAATTGATTTTAAATATCGATAAGAAACCTGGGGCGCTAAAATTACGGCGGGAGAAATATTTCAAGATAGTGGCCGGGTTGCAAATCACTGTTAAAAAAATTGTGCCTGTAAAATTTTCTGCAACTTAATGAATATGGTAAATGGCACAGAAATATTTAATTTTAGCAATCCGCCTAAAGTCCTGTCTGATTAAATAGAAGAGTGGCTCACCACGTATACACTGCACAGAAATTAACTGTTTGTACGCACTCATAAAACACCAATTTATCTCAAGTCCACGGCTAGCTAAAAATTAAAATAGTTAAATTTTGATAAATTGGCGTATATCTCAGGGACGTTTTGTGCGGAATAAAAGATTCTAAGATTATCATGAAGTATTGTGCATCGTTCCAACACTTAATTTCGCACACTGCAAGAAAATGGCGGCCGATGGTAATCTGTAAGAAAAGTTCACACACTATTAATATTTTGTACCATAAGGAATAATGAGGTGGCTCTTAAATTAAAAAAAATATTGAGAAATGCAAATTTTCTTTAAATGAAATTAGTGGTTTATATTGTCAAGATGCTGAACATACACTTACAATTATTTCTTACATGCATTTTGTGCACGAAAAGAATTTATGATTCTGATAAATTAAACAAAGAGCAATGCGCTATTGCGTCCGAAACTTACCAATGCTAGACCAAGAAGAGGAAGAATGCTGCTCCTTCTTATATAGTAAAACATATGATAAGCGTAAATGTACAGATAACAATGTGCTTGTTAACATTATACTTTCTTTGCATAAGATAGCTCTATTATCGATTCAATATAATTTGCATGACTTAAACACAGAATAATCGTAACACATACAAGAGATTAATTATGCAGAATAAATAAATAATTATTGAAATAAAGTCCAGGTGGTCCATGAAACGTTATAAACTCATGGTGGTAACAATAAAGGGAGATAGCACTACGTATCCCAACCGTACTATGCTTTGAAGCTATAGCCGCCATGACACTCTGACCAAACTACTGTGTCTGTATTTACAGTCGCTAATTGCGTCGTATACGCATGTAACGTCCTCAAACTTGTTTTTGTTTAAGATAAAATCTCGAAAAACGAAAAAAATCGCTTTTATTCTGTTTAAAAATAGTTGTTACTACAATATTACGAATCACAAACGTCAATTCTTTCTTTAGCTAATCTGACGATAGTCAGATAAAATAATTCGATTGAGTGAACCAATGCCAGATTTACGAGCACAGTAACGCAAAAGAGAAGATTCGAGAGTTCCGGTTGGAGTTTCTTGACATCAATCCGTACAGTACAGGTCTTGCATGAAACGACTATTTCCTCTTCATGTATTTGAAACGGTGGCTTTTAAGGACAACGATTTAAACCGACTATGAAGTCAAGATGATTGTTACCAACTGTTTCAGTTCTCAGGAGGTAGACATCTGTGCCGATGGGTCAAAGAAGCTGGTGCAGCATTACAGAAAGTGTATGGATGTCAACGCCGATTATGTGCAAGCTGAATTCCATATTTAGTCAGTTGTTACTGTCAATGAAAAACTTGTCATGAGCGATATTTTTGTTATGACTTAGAGGATGCTACTTTTGGAATACGCCTCAAATCATTCAGATACACACTTATCAAAATATACTACTCAAAGCAATTAGGGGATAAGGTGAGTTACCATACACAATATATTTAATTCAGAAATTGGTTACAATTCTAATTTGTGTGTGATGGCTCCGTAGCACAGTGATAGAGTGGCAGACTACAAATCCAGAGGTCGCGGGTTCGATCCCCGCAACGGCCTAGGAATTTTTATCTGTCACTTTCCACTTGTTTCACCTCTGGCATTGCTGGTAAGGTGAAAAATACCGAGTAGCACCGTGGTTCGGAACCCACGTTAAACTGTAGGTCCCCCTATAACTGGCTGGGTAAGTCAGTTCGAAGGTCGGAGGAAGGCAACGGCATACCACCTCCAAACAGGACCATGCCTAGTAAAGCACTGTGGTGTTCAAACCAATCTTCGGATTGTTGATTGCTTTACCTTTTTACAGTACGATATTTCGCTATCTCAGCTCTTTACTTGAGGTTTAAATGGTGCTTACTTGGAGAGAGGCACTATGAGGTTACCACAACAATGATAAAAAGAATTATCGTTGCCATATAATACAGCGTGTGATCACTTTGGACGGCCGGTACGGTTGCACACCTGCGTGGCATGGATAGTACGAGGTTATAAATCAGTTCTTGAGGGATATTTGGCCATTATTTGGTGACTGCAATATCCAGCTCTGTAACCGTTGTGGAAGGTGCTGGTTGGCTACAGTATGTCTGCCCAAGTGCATCCCAGACAAGCTCAACCGGGTCTAAGTCCTGTGAACAAGCTGGGACCTTCATTTGTTCAATTTACTCAGCTTCAAGCATGTTGACCACCAGTGCAGTTCTGAGGGGACGAGCGTTGTCGTCATCTCATGTGGTACCAGCAGAGGGCACAACAAAAGGTCGAAGGATCTCGTCTCTATACCTCTGCGCAGTTAAAGCGCCACTCCGAACGACACAGAGGTTCTTAGGTCCGCCAATAATTACTCCTACCACAACATTCGTCTACCAATATGATACCGTAATGTTTTCTGCACATAATCAGCATTCTCTGCAGATGAGGAAATGACGATTGTCCGGTTGATTACAAAATGTTGACTCATCTGTGAAAAGAACTCGACGCTATTCGTTACTACTCCAATCCTGATGTACCTCCACCATTTTCTGTGGGTTAAACGGTGTTGTGGTTTTAATGGGACACACACCACCTCCACCTCCGTGCGTAGAGGCCACATTCCCGATTTATGACTGTTTGTTTTGATATTGCGTATCCTACTGCTGCCAGGAGGCTGCGCTGCAGCTGACTTGCATTCGGCCTTCTGTCTCAACAGGCAGTTAACCAAAGGTAACAGTCATATCTTGATGATGTTACGTGTGGACGAAGTTGCCCTTACATTCTTTTAACGGTTCCTGTTTTCTGAAATTGTATTCAGGCCCTGAAAATTACACTTTAGGACACTCCAATACTTGCAGTCACCTCCCTCTTTGTTTGTCCCGCTTCCAACCTTCATATGGCTCTCCAAGCCATAGTATCGGGTAAGTCACGTTGTTGATGCAATACACTACCTGCTCACTACATTATCTGAATCTAACTGCTGGTGTAATTCGTTTCGTAAAGACAAATCAGCACCAACCCCCCTCTGCAGGAAGTTTCTGTTATTATCACTACCTCGGCTGCCGTAATATTGTTGTCTCTACTACTAAGAACCGGCAGAAAGACGTCGAACCAGTTTTGTCCATTCTGCCGATGACAGTACTTTAGAACCTAGATGTCTCAACTGATCCCCCAATTGTTTTTACCCCTGTATACTTTCGTTTTAGTTTAGTTTCGTTTAGTGCTGTTTATGTCTATATTGCGTATCCTGTGGCAACACTAAAAGGCACAAAGGAAAACTAAATAACGATCTACCACAGGGATCTGTTCTAGCACCAGTGCGCTTCAATTTATTGATACATGATATACCACCACAATATCAACTAAGTTCATGTTTGCTGGCGACATCGCACTGCTAGTACAGTGTGACAACTTCGAAGACGGCGAACAAATTCTTACAGATGATCTCAAGAAGATGTCAGCTTTCTTTAAGACCTGGAGCTTGATCCCCAGCACTATGAAAACTGAAGTCTCTTGGTTCCATCTAGCGAATCGTTGTGCAAACTACAAACCAAGAGTACTATTCAGTGGACGAAAGCTGAAGTAGAATCCTTTTCCAAAATACCCTGCAGTCACTTTAAATGGAGCCCTAAGCTACAAAGAGCACAATACGAAGCTTTCTCACAAAGTCTCCGAAAGAAACAATATATTGCATAAGCTCAATGATACATCCTGGGAACTCCCCAGGGGACTCGCGGTTCTTTCGTGAGTACGTGCGTGGCGAGCATGGGTCCCTGAGCTAATGCAGTCTTCCTTCCTTCTTTACTTCCAAGACTGCATTTCTTTTCCCCTCTCCTCCTTTCCTGTCTTCACTCCTTTCCGTCCCCACCGGAGACATAACCTTAGCAGTTTAGTCCCCCTATCCCAACCAAACAACCCAACCCAACGTCCTGGGGAGCCTCTGCTGACTGTTTACGCTTATCTGCCATCAGTCTTGTCTACTCGGCTGCTGAGTACTGTGCACCTGTCTGGCTGCAAAGTGCACATGTGAAGACGGTAGAAACGAAATTGTATGATGCAGTGCGTTGCATTAGTGATACTATCAAATTAACTCCATGTCACTGGTTATGTATGCTGAGTAACATCCCTCCACCTGTCTTACGGAGGAAGCAAGCTCTACTAAGGGAAGCTAAGAAAATCTTTGCGTCAACCTCTCTGCCATTGCACCAAGAATTCTGCCATTCATCGTTTCAGCGACTGCAATCAAGAAGGCCAGTAAGTGTCACTGCGGGGCAAGTCATTGCTGATGGATTCGACCTAAATGAAATCTGAAGTCATGAGTGGTCAACAAAAACATTGGGAACAAGTGCCCACCATCTTGATCGACAAATAAACCAAACGGTTTTGACCTACCGAGGAAATTCTAGTGTCACATCAACAGGTTGAGGACTGGACATGGTTGCTGTACTTAACCTGAGGCACCGGTGGGGCTGGATCAGTTTTCCGATGTTTGAGTGTAACCTGGAAGAACAGACGATCGATCATCTGGTCCAACGCTGTCCTCTTCATTCATACCCTGGTATTCCTGATGATTTGTTCGCTCTAAAACCCGGTTTAAATAAATGGTTGATAAGAACGGATTTAAAGTCTGATTTTACTTTGTTATGTATAATTGTATAATTGAAATAGTGAAGGCAGCAGAGGAGACAATAGGTAGGAAGGCAAGACCTACAAAAAATTCTTGGATATCACAGGAGATACTAAATTGAACGATGAAAGGAGAAAATATAAAAATGCAGTAATGCAGGCAAATTGGAGTACAGACGACTAAGACATGAGATTGACAGGAAGTGCAAAATGGCTAAGCAGGAGTGGCTAGAAGGCAAATGCAAGTCTGTAGAAGAATGTATAAATAGAGGAAAATAGATACAGCCTAAAGGGAAATAAAAGATATATTTGGAGATAAGAAAAACAACTCTATGAATATCAAGGAGACAGATGGAAAACCAGTTATCAGCAAAGAAGGGAAGGCTGAAAGGTGGGAAGAGTATATAAAGAGGCTCTACGAAAGAAATGAACTTAGAGGCAATATTGTAGGAAGGGGGAAGAAGTAGAAGAGGATGAAATAGGAGATACTATACTGAGAGATGAATTTGACAGAGCACTGAAAGACCTAAGTCGAAACAAGGCCCCTGGAATAGATGACATTCCCTCAGAGCTACTGAAGTCTCTGGGAGAACCAGCCATGACAAAATTGTTTCACATTGTGTGTAAGATGTATGAGACAGGCGAAGTATCCTCTGACTTTAAGAAAAATGTTATAATCCCCATTCCAAAGAAAGCAGGCATAGTCAGGTGTGAAAACTACAGAACCATAAGTTTAATAAGTCATGGTTGCAAAATGTTAACACATATTATTTATAGAAGGATGAAAAAGCTGGTAGAAGCCGACTTCGGGGATGATCAGTTTGGGTTCAGGAGAAATGTAGGAACACGGGAGGCAATACTCACTTTACGGCTTATTCTAGAAGATAGATTAAGAAAAGGCAAACCTATATAACTAGCTTTTGTAGATTTGAAGAAGTCTTTTGACAATGTTCATTGGAATAAACTCTCTCAAATTCTGAATCAAGCAGGAGTAAAATATAGGGAGCGTGTGGTTATTTACAACTTGTACAAAAACCAGATAGCGGTTGTCAGAGTTGAAGGGCATGAAAGGGGTGCAGTGGTTGGAAAGGGAGTAAGACAGGGTTGTAGTCTTTCTCCATTGTTGTTCAATTTGTACATTGAGCAAGCTATAAAGGAAAGGAAGGAGAAATTTGGAGAAGAAATTAAAGTTCAGGGTGAAGATTTTAAAAACATTGCGTTTTGCCGACGGCATAGTAATTCTGTCAGAGACAGCAAGGGACCTGGACGAGCAGTTTGAACGGAATGGCCAGTGTGCTGAAAAGTGCATATAAGATGAACATTAACAAGAGAAAAACTAGTGCAGTCTAAGAAAATCAGGTGATGCTGAAGGAATTAGATTGGGAAACGAAGCAATAAATGAGGTAGATGAGTTTTGTTACTTGAGAACTAAAATAACAAATGATGGTCACAGTACAGCGCATATAAAATGCAGAATGGCCATGGGTAGAAAAGCGTTCTAGAAAAAGAGAAATTCGTAACATCGAATACTGATTTAAGTCTAAAGAAGTCCTTTCTGAAGGCATTTGTGTGGAGTATTGCCTTGTATGGGAGTGAAACATGGACGATAAACAGTGCGGACAGGAAGAGGATAAAGGATTTTGAAATGTGGTGCTACAGAAGAATACTGAAAATTAGGTGGGTGGATCGCGTAACTGATGAGGAGGTACTAAAATGTTTAAATGTTTGTAGAACTTATGGGACTTAACTACAGGGTCATCAGTCCCTTAGCTTACAAACTACTTATGAACTAGCTAAGACTACGGACGGCACAAATATCCATGCCCGAGGGGGATTCGAACCCCCGACCGTAGTGGCCGTGCAGACCGTGACTGGAGCGCCTCAGTCCCCTCGGCCACCGCGGCCGGCGATGAGGAGGTACTGAACAGAATTGGGGAGAAAAGGAATTTCTGGCATACCTTGACTAAAAGAAGGGATCGATTGGTAGGACACATTCTTAGACATCAAGGAATTGTGGATTTAGCGTCGGTCGGAAGCGTGAGGGGTAAAAACCGCAGAGACCGCAGAGGAAGACCAAGAGATGGATACAGTAAGCAGATTCAGACAGATGTAGGCTGCTGTTTTTATGTGGAGCTGGCTCAGGATAGGGTATTTTGGAGAGCTGCATCAAATCAGTCTCCGGACGGAAGACCACAACAACACATATATAATTGTATATAGTTACCGAAGACTATATAAATAACTTTTGTTTTACGTATATGAAGAAAGGAAAAAGTGTTATAAACAAATAAAAAGTAAATGTGTTCAGTTAGCTAACATTACATTACACATTGCTAAGATCTGGAAGAAGGCGTTGGAGAAGTAAACATCACTATTACGCCAAATATTGTCAAAGATGTAACAAGTGGTGGCAGGTGTCGGCAGTACTCACAGGGGAACCAGATGCCGTGCGTGTGCACGGCGCAGGCGTAGGCCTTGGCGTTGTAGTAGGTGCGGCCGTCGGAGGCGCAGAAGAGCGGCCGGTCGATGACCGCGGGCTGCCGGGCCGCCGCCTCGCAAGGCTCCTCCCGCCGCTCCGCCGGCCGGTCGCACGCGCCCTCGTGCAGCACCTCCACCACTGCCGACACAGCGCCGAACATCACTCAGCGGGCAAGTTCTCGACAAATACATGGTGTTTGTAAACGAATATCAGGCAGTGGCAGCGCGTCCTACGTGTTGTAATGTATTTAGCCAGGAGGGTACGTGTGTTTGAATAACTGAAGTATTCGATACCATAGTGGGTCGTAGTATTGTAACCTAATATTCCATGTGATTCTTGAATTTTTCCCTGCGGACACAGTATTCCATCATCTTTCGGGAGTGCACCCGGGACAGCGACAATTCTTCTTCCGATATTTCGGCAGCAAACATTACAGCAATCTTCAAGGCGAGTCCAAGGCTGAGTTCTCAGCGTCTGTGCGTGCCTATTTATACGGTAAATCACGTGATCCAAGCTACTGAGGATTAGTAGCATGCGAGTCTAATCCTCAGTAGCTTGGATCACGTGATTTACCTATAAATAGGCACGCACAGACGCTGAGAACTCAGTCTTGGACTCGCCTTGAAGATGGCTGTAAGGTTTGCAGCCGAAATATCGGAAGAAGAATTGTCGCTGTCCTGGGTACATTCCTGAAAGAGGATGGAATACTAATATTCAATGTTTATATTACATAAGCATTTTATAGCGCTTTTGTCAAGTCACATTGATTATCATTTCCATTACTAGGGTCTTCTAGCAAACTTAATTAAATCGTTTAAGCTTAATGTCGAAGTATTCGACATTCGAAGTATTCGAAGTGTAAGGAAGTCTTTTCTGAAGGCATTTGTGTGGAGTGTTGCCTTGTACGGGAGTGAAACATGGACGATAAGCAGTGCGGACAGGAATAGAATAGAGGCTTTTGAAATGTGGTGCTACAGAAGAATGCTGAAGATTAGGTGGGTTGATCGCATAACTAATGAAAAGTTACTGAACAGAATTGGTGAGAAAAGGAATTTTTGGCATACCCTGACTAAAAGAAGGGATCGCTTGGTAGGACACATTCTTAGACATCGGGAAATCGTAAATTTAGCATTGGAGGGAAGTGTGTGGAGTAAAAATCGCAGAGGGAGACCAAGAGACGCGTATAGTAAGCAGATTCAAATGGATGTGGGTTGCTGTTCTTATGAGGAGATGAAAAGGCTTGCTCAGGATAGAGTAGGGTGGAGAGCTGCATCAAACCAGTCTCCGGACTGAAGACCATAACAACAACAACCTCCTCGTTAGTTACGCGATCCACCCGACCAATCTTCAGCATTCTTCTGTAGCATCGCATTTCAAAAGCCTCTATCTTCTTCCTGTCCGCATCGTTTATCGTCCACGTTTCACTCCCATACAAGGCAACAATTCACACAAATGCCTTCAGAAAGGACTTCCTTATGCTTAAATTAATATTCGATGTTAACACATTTCTCTTTTTCAAAAACGCTTTTTTTCCATTGCCATTCTGCATTTTATATCCTCCGTGCTGCGACCATCATATTATGATATTTTACTGGCCAAGTAACAAAACTCACCATCTTTACCTAATTTAATTCCTTCAGCATTGCGTGATTTTCCATTACCCTTGTCTTGCTCTGGTTAATGTTCATCTTATATGATCCTTTCAACACACTGTCCATTCCGTTCAATTGCTCCTCCAGGTCCTTTGCTGTCTCTGACAGGATTACTATGTCGTCGGCAAAACGCAATGTTTTTAATTCTTCAACCTGAACTTTAATTCCTTTTCCATATTTCTGCTTGCTTTCCTTTATAGCTTGCTCAATGTACAAATTAAATAACATTGGGGAAAGGCTACAACCCTGTCTTACGCCATTCCCAACCTCTGCATCCCTTTCATGCCCTTCAACTCTGATAACTGCTGTCTGGTTGTTGTACAAGTTGTAAATAACCTTCCGTTCCCTATATTTTACTACTGCTGATTTTAGAATTTGAAAGAGTGTATTCCGATCAACATTGTCAAAAGCTTTCTCCAATCTACAAAAGCTAGACATGTAGGTTTGCCTCTCCTTAATTTATCTTGTAGAATAAGCCGTAAAGTGAGTATTGCCTCCTGAATCCAAACTGGTCTTCCCCAAGGTCGGCTTCTACCAGCTTTTCCATCCTTCTGTAAATAATTCGTGTTAAAATTGTGCAACCATGACTGATGGTTCCTTAATTTTCACACCTGTGTGCACCTGCTTTCTTTGGAATGGGGACTATTACATTTTTCTTAAAGTCTGGGGGTATTTCCCCTGTCTCATACATCTTACGCACCAGGTGAAGTAGTTTTATCATTTTTATCATGGGTGGCTCTCCCAGAGACTTCAGTAGTTCTGAGGGGATGTCATCCACTCCAGGGGCCTTGTTTCGACTTAGGTCTTTCAGTGCTCTGTCAAATTCTTCTCTCAGTATAGTATCTCCTATATCATCTTCGTCTACATTCCCTTCCATTCCTACAATATTGTCTCCTAGTTCATTACCTTTATAGAGCCCATATATATACTCTTTCCACCTTTCAGCTTTCTCTTCTTTGCAGAGAACTGGTTTTCCATCTGACTTCTTTAAATGTATACAGCTGCTTTTCTTATCTCCAAAGGTTTCTTTTATTTTCCTGTAGGCGGTTTCTATTTTTCCCTTATTTATACTTCTTCTACAGACTTGCATTTGCCTTCTAGTCACTCCTGCTTAGTTATTTTACACTTCCCGTCAATCTCATGTCTTAGTCGTCTGTACTCCATTTTGCCTGTTTCATTTATTGCATTTTTATATTTTCTCCTGTCATCAATTAAATTTAGTATATCCAGTGATATCCAAGGATTTTTTGGAGGTCTTGCCTTTCTACCTATTTTCTCTTCTGCTGCCTTCACTATTTCATCTCTCAATGCTACCCAGTCTCCTTCTACTGTTTTATATCCCCCCATTTCTGTTAATTGTTTCCTAAAGCTCTCTCTGAAATTCTTAAGGACTTCGGGTTCTTTCAATTTATCCAGGTCTCATCTCCCTATTTGCCTACCTTTCTGCAGTTTTTTCAGTTTCAGCCTACAGTTCATGACCAACAAGTTATGGTGAGAGTCTATATCTGGCCCTGGGTATGTCTTACAGTTTAAAAACTGGTTTCGAAATCTATGTATTACCATTATAAAATCTATCTGGTACCGTCTAGTGTCTTCTGGTCTCTTCCACGTATACAACCTTCTTTCTAGATTCTTAAACTAGGTGTTAGTTATGATTAAATTATGAACCGTGCAAAATTCTACCAGGCGATCTCCTCTTCCATTCCTTTTGTCCAGTCCATATTCATCTATTATTTTTCGTTCCCTTCCTTTTCCTACTACCGAATTCCAGTTTCCGATCACAATTAAGTTTTCCTCTTCCTTAATTATCTGAATAATTCCCTTTAGCACCTCATACATTTCTTCGATCTCCTCATCATCAGCAGAGCTAGTGGGCATATAAACTTGTACTACTGTGGTAGATGTTGGCTTCGTATCTATCTTGACTGTGATAATGCGATCACTGCGCTGTTCATAGTAGTTTACCCGCGTTCCTATTTTCTTTTTCATTATCAGAGCTACTCCTGTAATACCCCCAACTGATTTGTATTTATAATCCTGTACTCGCCTGACCAGAAATCCTGTTCCTATTTCCACCGAACTTCACTAATCCCCACTATATCTAACTGCAGCCCATCAATTTCCCTTTTTAAATTTTCTAATTTCCCTACCCGATTAAGCGATCTGACATTGCACGCTCCGATCCGTAGAATGCCATTGTTGTCTCTCCTGATGATCACATCCTCCTGAGTAGACCCCGCCCGGAGATCCGAATGGGGACTATTTTACCTCCGTAATATTTTACTCGAGAGGATGTCATCAACATATATTCATACAGTACAGATGCATGTCCTCGGGAAAAGTAACGTCTGTAGTTTCCCCTTGCTTTCAGTCGTTCGCAGTGGCAGTGTGGCAAAGCCACATTAGGTGATGTTGCAAGACCAGGTCAGTTGCCAGACTGTTGCCCTGTAACTATTGTAAAGGCTGCTGTCCCTCTTCAGGAACCACACGTTTGTCTGGCCTTTCCACAGATACCCCTACGTTCTGGTTGTACCTACGGTATGGCTATTTGTATCGTTGAGGCACGCAAGCCACCCCACCTTGGCAATGTCAGTTAAAATATAGGTGTTAAAAATGAAGTTGTCTTAGTGAAAGGCCGTAGGTCCACTCGAGCTATTTTTATTAGGGTCGTGGAGACCCGCACCACCACTTTCACAACTTTATAGTGACATCTTCAGGTGCAATTGCTGAACAAAAATGATATTGTTTTAATAAAATGAATATTTACATTCAAATGTTACGTATTAAAAAAGCAAAAATCCAAACTATTTATGTATCAGTAAGTTAAATGCAATTTTTTTAAGCCAGTAGACTAGTTAATGTAATAATTATCTTTTATATTGCTTATAGTGATTTGCATATAATTGCTATTATGGACTAATGGTCAGGTCCGACCAAAATTTGCGAGATTGCCACTGCGGAAAGACTGTGCGGACACACTGTACCATCAGTGTCAAGATATCGTCTGCCTTTGTAAAAGGAAGAGCAGGGGACCAAGAGTTAATGAAGAGACTGCTGAGCGAGTGAGAGAGTCGTTCACCCATAGCCCAAAGAAATCAGTCCGGAAGGCTAGTCGTGAATTACCAGTTCATGTGTCAACTGTTTGGAAAGCTTTGAGAAAGCGAGTACAACTACGTCCTCAGCAAATACAGTTATAACAGGCTCTAAAGCCGACAGTTTGAGCAGTTCCATCCTAAGGCTATGGTTACTGCTTTGCAGCAGTCACGTCATCGACACCCTCCTTGGGGATGGCAAAATCACCATTAGCAACTTCAAATGTGGGTCCTGAGGGCTGCCAGAGGATAACCGCCCACTTGATGGTTGGGGGTCCTCCTTCTTCTGTTTCCCCTCCCCACCTACCAACAGTTCCTTTGGGAGAAACTTTCTCCCAAATCATTGGGAGGGGGGGGGGCATCAGTTCCCAGTCTTCAGATGGATGCACAACAACATCATCTGTACTCTCTCGCTAGAAAGGGGTCCATCAGGTCACTACCTTCTAATATTTCTACCTTTGTGTGACTTTACGGGAGTAATGTCTGTAGAGTCATGTAATTAGTATCAGTAGTGTTGTTGTTTGGAAAGATAAAGTACCGACAGTGGACTGCGGCAAGCGGTTGGGACAGCTGCCAGACAGGCCAGGTATCGAGTTAAAGTGAGCAGCCGGTCGGGGTTTTTGCAACTCGGCGGAAATCTGGGGAAACGTCCATTCTTTATCTCAGAACTATGGAGGGGTGTTAGCCAAGCGTTTCTTAAGGGCGTGTCTGAAGGAAATCTGAGTTCTACACTCCAGTAATTCAGAGTAAAATAAAATAATCTTTAAAATTATTTACCAGAAACATTTAAGACATCAACGATGTCGGAATAGTTACGCACATCTCACGATTCCAAAAATAACTTCAATATCTCAAAAATTGCAAATTTTTGTGACTGCTAAATCAAAATATAAAAACATCAAGCTTCAAATAAACAACTTTTGAATGCGCTATGCGGTTTCAACAAACTCTGGTTTAGATGAAAGCTTATTATCTCTGGTCATCATCTTGAAAAAATTGAAGATTGGTCTACAGATGAATCTAACCAAACCAGAATATCTGGTGATGAGTAAAGACGCTAAATTTGAAGTACACCTCAAATAAATTATAAAGACAGGTAAAAAAAATTAAATATATCGATACACATACTGATAAAAATGGATTTAGCCACACAGAAATCAAATACAGAATACAAGAAGGGAGAAAAGTATTAGGCTGTATGGATTCTTTTTGGTGGGACAAAAATATCTCTTGCAGCAATAAGAAAAGAGTGGTAAGATAATGGTGGAATCTGTGCTGTGCTATAGATCTTAAACGCAGATCACAAAGAAGCCTACTTAGCTGTTAAAGTGGATTACTTAGGTACGGGTGCCACAATATGAAGGCAAAACAGTGATATATATAGAACTGTAAGAAGATCATTACAATGGTGTGGGCATTTGCTGAGATTGCCAGAGCATCAGTGGCCAAAATAAATTTATGAATAGAAACCACCAGGCAGACGTAAGCGCGGTAGACCACGACGTTCTTGGACGGACCGCATAAATGAAATAACAGAATGTCGCGGCATACGCAAGGAAGCCGCGCTGGATAAAAAGGCTTGGCGGAAGAATACAGGAAGACACCAACTTGTTGTTATTAATTAATCCTTGTATTAATTAATCCCGCCAAGTCGAGCGCACGGCCGTACCATCCTGTTCGCGAAGCAGTTCGCAGTACTTTCGAACCCCCTGTATCTCCTTTGTCAATAAATCGAGAAGCCTGAAATTTTCGGTTACCAAGAGTATCTACTATAACTAGCTATATTTTCAAATTATACTTTTCTACACCTTATATTTTACGAAATATTAGCAGTCGAAAATAGCGAATTCTGTCACTCACTTCTCACCGATCATAAAAATTCTAAGGTACTTCTAGCACACACACAAACTTAAAATTTTGTATTTAGATAGTGTTTAGTCTGTAATGTAAGGAAAAATTTAAACATGTGTAAATATTAATTTCGTTCTCGAACACATTTTCGCTTGGCGGAAGAGTATCTGCTGTATTGACGTTAGAAGGAATGCTTTGTAATGGTGTTGTGGTACAGCGATGGGTTCGCGTTCGAAAAGTCGCGGGTTCGATTCCTGAGAATGTAATTTTTTTTTTTTTTGCTTTCATTTTAACGTAGCCGTCACCTTTCTACTAAGTGAAGAGTCGTCAGAAATGACATGTGGCACCTGATTACAGAATGAAGAATAATTGGTAAGATATAGTTTAAATTGCTGCAAATGGAAACAGTACCAATGAACCTACATTCTAGTTTCATTTCAGCTATAAATGAGAGAACAGTTGCTCGTAATGTCGAAAATTACGACACATGGTACGGTTCAAAAACGTTAGGCCGGGAGCAAAAACGTCAAATGGTGGCTTCAGACCACAATAAGGCATATACAGGGAGACGCAACGAGCTTGAATTTCATAGAGAGGTGATAGGTCCGCCGTGTTTGAGGCAAATTGAACTAGTGTCCGCCATGTTTTTTGGTGTCTCAGCTGACAGCTGGTATGCAACACCCACTCGAGACTTTTACCTACTTACAGTTCCACGTTGTAAATAAAAGTTGACTGTTAAATACGGTTGTGCATCAAGTTCCGTCAGACTTATGGAAGCTGCAAATTGACGCGCCTGGTAGTATATTCCCTAAAAATGCGATAATGAAATATCACGAACCTGTCAGTACAGTAATACAATTCCAGTTCGAAGTATAACGGTTAGCTGAGGTTTGTAATAATTACGAAAGTGCCGCTGTGAAAATATTTGTATTAATTTTAATGCAAGTATGTGGTCCAAACGAGCTGCAAAACATACAGTGAACATTAATTGTTATGGCCAACATTCATGACCATAGATTTGCCTCTGTTGTTAATGTGTTTTAAAAAATACTTTCGTAAATTCTACTATACCTTTATCTTGTACTTACTAAACGTATTAACTATAAAAACTTGTAACATTGCTGTCAAAGGGTTTGATTGTGAACTTTGGTGGGCGAAATTTGAGTACAAAGACGAAAGTGACCACAAAGTAATGCAGTTAAAAATACACCTAGGTCATATGCCACAAAAGCATTCCACGTCGAAATAAGATATCGTTAATAATTTTCATTGTTGCCATGCTGAAACAAGTGACATTTGGTACGTGAAATTTCAGTACAAAGACGAAAATGATAACAGAATACTGCAATAAAAATGTGCCTGAGTCAGCTGCCACAAAACCATTCCACACCGTAATAACGTGTTATTAATAACTTTTGTTGGTGCCACGCTGGAATAAGTGCATATTTGTTGCAAAGAACATAGATATATACAAGTGAAAAAATTCTAAACTTTGCACCGGTTGCATATCAACCTAGTTCGATTAACTACTGTCAACAACAAATGAAAACATAATGAAACTTTCACTCTGCAGCGGAGTGTGCGCTGATATGAAACTTCCTGGCAGATTAAAATTGTGTGCCGGAACCGGGATTCGAACCTGGGACCTTTGCCTTTCGCGGGCAAGCGCACTACCGACTGTGCTATCCCGACACGATTCACGATGCCGCCTCACAACTTTAGGACAGCTTCTGTGAAGTTTGGAAAGTAGGAGGCGAGGTACTGGCGGAAGTAAAGTTGTGAGGCGGCATCGTGAATCGTGTCGGGATAGCACAGTCGGTAGTGCGCTTGCCCGCGAAAGGCAAAGGTCCCAGGTTCGAGTCCCGGTTCCGGCACACAACTTTAATCTGCCAGGAAGTTTCATATCAGCGCACACTCCGCTGCAGAGTGAAAGTTTCATTCTGGAAACATCCCTTAGGCTATGGCTAAGCCATGTCTTCCAGGAGTGCTAGTCTTGCATGGTTCGCAGGAGAGCTTCTGTGAAGTTTGGAAAGTAGGAGGCGAGGTACTGGCGGAAGTAAAGTTGTGAGGTGGCATCGTGAGTCGTGTCGGGATATCACAGTCGGTAGTGCGCTTGCCCGCGAAAGGCAAAGGTCCCAGGTTCGAGTCCCTGTTCCGGCACACAATTTTAATCTGCCAGGAAGTTTCAAATGAAAACATGTTTAAAGAAAGTGTAGATACTCAAAGTTATGGTTTCATCAACCACAGGAGCCACAGAAGAAGAAATATCTCAAAAACACACCAACACTAGGTAGAAAACTGAGCATTTATTTATAGCGAAAACTTCAAGGGAATGGCAGTATAGGTCATCTGAAGCTCCACTCTTAGGGCAGCTAAGTGCCGTTAGTCGGGAATTTTGTTTTCTGATTATAGACAGACTGAGATCAAACAAGGCAAAACATTTGATGTTTCTGCACGAAGTACTTGTCATTTAATTACTTTGATTCGTGTATTTAAATGGTGAACACACTTTAGGCGTATTTCAGCAGCAAAAAGGTCACAGATAATATAGAGTAAATACAACTATAACAGAATGAAACTTTCACTCTGCAGCGGAGTGTGCGCTGATATGAAACTTCCTGGCAGATTAAAACTGTGTGTCGGAACCGGGACTCGAACCTGGGACCTTTGCCTTTCGCGGGCAAGCGCTCTACCGACTGAGCTACCCCGACACGACTCACGATGCCGCCTCACAACTTTACTTCCGCCAGTACCTCGCCTCCTACTTTCCAAACTTCACAGAAGCTCTCTTGCAAACACGCAAGACTAGCACTCCTGGAAGAAAGGATATGGTGGAGACATGGCTTAGCCACAGCCTAAGGGATGTTTCCAGAATGAAACTTTCACTCTGCAGCGGAGTGTGCGCTGATATGAAACTTCCTGGCAGATTAAAACTGTGTGTCGGAACCGGGACTCCAACCTGGGACCTTTGCCTTTCGCGAGCAAGCGCTCTACCGACTGAGCTACCCCGACACGACTCACGATGCCGCCTCACAACTTTATTTCCGCCAGTACCTCGCCTCCTACTTTCCAAACTTCACAGAAGCTCTCTTGCAAACACGCATGACTAGCACTCCTGGAAGAAAGGATATGGTGGAGACATGGCTTAGTCACAGCCTAAGGGATGTTTCCAGAATGAAACTTTCACTCTGCAGCGGAGCGTGCGCTGATATGAAACTTCCAGGCAGATTAAAACCGTGTGTCGGAACCGGGACTCGAACCTGGGACCTTTGCCTTTCGCGGGCAAGCGCTCTACCGACTGAGCTACCCCGACACGACTCACGATGCCGCCTCACAACTTTACTTCCGCCAGTACCTCGCCTCCTACTTTCCAAACTTCACAGAAGCTCTCTTGCAAACACGCAAGACTAGCACTCCTGGAAGAAGTTTGGAAAGTAGGAGGCGAGGTACTGGCGGAAGTAAAGTTGTGAGGCGGCATCGTGAGTCGTGTCGGGGTAGCTCAGTCGGTAGAGCGCTTGCCCGCGAAAGGCAATGGTCCCAGGTTCGAGTCCCGGTTCCGACACACAGTTTTAATCTGCCAGGAAGTTTCATATCAGCGCACACTCCGCTGCAGAGTGAAAGTTTCATTCTGGAAACATCCCTTAGGCTGTGGCTAAGCCATGTCTCCACCATATCCTTTCTTCCAGGAGTGCTAGTCTTGCGTGTTTGCAAGAGAGCTTCTGTGAAGTTTGGAAAGTAGGAGGCGAGGTACTGGCGGAAGTAAAGTTGTGAGGCGGCATCGTGAGTCGTGTCGGGGTAGCTCAGTCGGTAGAGCGCTTGCCTGCGAAAGGCAAAGGTCCCAGGTTCGAGTCCCGGTTCCGACACACAGTTTCAATCTGCCAGGAAGTTTCACAACTATAACACTTCAAGCTCAACGAGAACGTACAATAGACAAACTCCTCTCTATTGTACTGACCACAAAAAATATGGCGGCCGAGTTTACACAGTTTGCCGCAAAGAGCGCTGTTAATCGTGTGTTAGCCACTCTACGAAGTTCAAGCTCGTTGGGGAGACGTCATTGATCTGGGAGCCGCGCAGTCTATGTTATCTGTGGTGTGTGCCATAAAGTATAAACTCTTTGGAGTGCGTACTTCGTTCTATCTTCTCCAGGAGGTGATGGTTCTGCCACAATCTACTTGAAATCAAGGCCGTAGCACAGCCGTGATGACGTCGGGCATTGAGGCGGGATTGAGGCACCTGATAAGTAGACCGACGTTTGGATAATTTCAAAATTAGTTCCATATGCCTATCTACCAATCAGGAACCGCAATTCCGCCTCAATGCATGACGTCATCATTGCTATGCTACGGCCTTGATTTCACGAAGGCAGTGGTTCTGCTCATGTTATCAACTTTAAACTGTGATTGTCACCTGATATAATTATATAAACGCGATCTTGAAAATTGAAGTACCGATTATCTACGATAATTTTATGGTTTGCTTTAGATGTGCACAATACAATAATCATGAGTGTACATAGCCGTTAAGAGTGTTACAACAGATGTTTTCAAATCCATAGCTCGGATTCCGATTTAAATTCTCCAGCTGTAATAAAAAGTGATCGTCGAAAATTGCAGAGCTACCAACTATTGCCCTAGGGATGATCGATATTAGAAAAACATTCAAGGTAACATAAATGTTAACATTAATTCGAAGAAATCATTGTACGATGAACATCGAAAGGAAAACGTCGACCTCCGAGATTATCAATGTTTTGACACATTACTAGACTGCCACTACCGAATACAGTATTATTGATCTCCCTGTCACTTGAAACAACGTATCAACAATTATTTGTGTATGGAGAGTCGTAAGAAATGGAGAAAAACTGCTATAATTTTGCCACATTTAGAGTATCGACGTAAAGGATAAATTTTACTTACGACGGTGGTGTAGTGTGCAAATATTGGCAACGAAATGTTTGATTTTTGAGGGGTACATACCGGAACCTGTCAAGTACAGAGCAGTAACAGAATTGATTATTTACTTCATGGTCAACACGAAAGACTATACCCTCTCATTTTACGTGACTGGTTTTCCGAAGTGTCTCATTCGTCGGTTGCTGCCAACTTCAGCACACTACGCCACCACAGCCGTAAGTAAAATTCTTTCGTGTAGTACACAAAGATAAAGTATACAAAACAGAACATCAATTTATGATCACCTATCTCGTTTGTGGCTTGGCATCTTAGGCTATACTTCCTGTAAAAAGAAATGATTTTCCATCAAAAACATAAAATGTACAAAAATGAAAGTCTCATGAGGAATTCCTTCCACCATAAAAAAGTGAGATCTCATGAGAAACAAAGTCTGTTATTGTAGTTAGCGTTCACGGAACCTCCTGTTCAACACCGCGTCATAGTTTTCTCTCTAATTAGTTATCTACCAACATCTGTAGTGACTATATCAAAATTATACATCTTTACTTCTATAATAAATATAATGACTTTGCAATCGCACCGTAAGATATTGACATCAGAATACATATAAAGATCGGGAAATTACATGTCGTCACATAAAAATAATTTATATTTCACTATGTAAGCAGATGTAATCACGTAGGAATGAAATACGTCACATTTTCATTAAGTATTTTAAATATTAGTTTACATTGCTATGCGATTGCCAAGACATTATATTTATCATAGAAATAAAGATGAATAATTTTGATATAGTCACTACAGATGTTTGTAGGTAACTAATAAGATAAAAACAAATGAGAATGTGTTGAATAGGAGGTTCTGTGAAAACTAACTAAAATAACCGACTTGGTTTTCCCTGAGATCTCACGACTTTTTATGGTGGAAGTAATTCGTCGGGAGACTTGCATTTTTGTACATTTTATGTTTTATGTTTATATTACATTTCAATTCACGCAACCTGAGGAACATTCATTATAACCTTAGACGAATGAAGAAGATAGGGGTAAAACTTTTTAAGTACAGTGTGTGAGTTAGCAATGTACCCTGCGACTTTACGTTTTTTTCTTTTCACCGCAATTATCGCAGCGAATATTATATAAATTATGACTATACTCTGTAAGAACCTGCGTATTGGGCTATGTACGGTTCTGATTCAGAAGTTTGGCTCGATGTTATCTTAGTGTCAAACGGTACACGTTTGCTTTCATGCCCCAGCAACTATCTTAGTTGCAGATATTATATGTTCCTTGTGATCCTGTAATTAAAAACACTGTATGCATAGGCTGTAGTTTGCAAAACAAATAAGAAATATCTATATATAAAAGCAAAGTCCCGACTGACTGATTGATTCACTGACTGACTGAGTGATTGACTGACTCATCTTCGCCCAGTCCAAACCACTGAAGATAGAAACTTGAAATTTGTAGAGGGTGTTGATCTTATTCTGTAGGCGTCATTTAAGAAGCGATATTTCGATATTCCGTCCGTAAGGGGGTGAAATAGGGGATAAAACGTTTTTTGAAAAATGTTGCTATTTAGGCAATTTTGAAGCTAGAACTACAAAATTTCGGATTTTAATTCAGGGTTCGAATTTAAAGGACACGTGTTTCGGCATTTTTTGAAATTGAACCAATACGGGGGTAAAATAGGGGACGCAAAAATTGATTTTCAAAAATATGTTGCTGTTAACTCAAATTTTAAGCTACAACTACGTAACTTCGGAAATGGAATCTTGGTCAGGATAAAAAAAAAAAAAAACACGAGTTTCAGCATTTTTGGAAATTCAACAAGTAAGAGCGCGAAATCGGGGATGAAAAATTCTTTTTGAAAACACGTTGCTATTAAGACAATTTTGAAGCTAGAGATGCAAAAATTGAAATTTGTGTTGTTGGTTAGAATTTTAAAAAAATACGTGTTTCGTTATTTTTGGAAATTCGGCCATACAGGGGGTTAAATTGGAGAGGGGATGTTTTTCGAAAATCTGTTTCTATTTGGGCAATTTTGAAGCTACAACCGCATAAATTGGTATATGGTTTCATGGGCAGAATTAAAAACACACGTGTTTCGGTATTTTCAGAAAATTATCATTTAGGGGGTGAAATAGGGGATGAAACATTTTTGGAAAATACGTTGTTATTAAGCCAAATTTGAACACAGAATTTAAAAAAAGGATATTTGCGTACTTGCTTGGAATTTAAAGACACATGTTGGGGTATTTTTAGAAATTCAACTATTAAGGGGTGCCATGGGGGGTTAAAAGTGGTAAAATCAAATGTTCAAATGTTTGTAAATCTTAAGAGACGTAACTACGGGGTCCTCAGTCCCTAAGACTTACAAACTAATTAAACTAACTTAGAATAACTTATGCTAAGGACAACACAAACACAGATCACCTATCCCCGAGTGGCGAATCGAACCCCCGACGGCGAACAGCAGCGCGCACCGTAGCATGGCGCTTCAATATGCACGGCCATTCTGCCGCGGCTACAAGTACTATCACAACATTTCATTATGATGAAAATTTATATTAAGAGGTAGAAACAACTGGAGCAGACCAACCAGCCTACGCATGCGAAGCAGCGGGCGTTAAGCTAGTATTACGTAAAATAGCTGGTTCATTAACAAAAAGAGTTTCATTCTAACGTTTGCTAATGGTTTACGCAAAGTCAGAGATTTAGTTGAATAAGGTTTATTCAACCAAATTGGCTCCTTATTGGAAGTTGTCAGATGAATTATTAATCATAAATTGAATAAAATGTTAAACAGTTGCATTATCTGCGATAAGAAATTTGCAGCAGCTTCCCCAAGCTAAGTAAACTTTAAAAAACACAGAAACTCTGTATATTTAGTAAGCACCAACATGAAATTGTCAACAGTTCAAAATAGATGAAGTTTCCCGAACAATATTTCTTCACTCCGAATTTCTTGTGTAAAAAACACATCAGCTGCACTGCTGTACACTTGTTCTCGCCAATTTAGAGTCCCGAGAAGCGACCGTTCCTGCGCAAATCTTAACACTCTGCCCGATCGAATGGCTCTTATCATCCAGGAGGGTCCTTCTTCTGCCAAGACTAGACAGGAAGTCACTTCTGCGCACACTCTTCGCTCCTCTCCTCCCTCTCAAGTATACACTCCTCACAATTTCTGTCTGTGTCTTGACCGCTTCATCATTAGCCGAACTCCATCCCTTCCAAAACCGAGATATTTCTTTGAGTAAAAATAGACCATCTGAAACCACTTCCTTACTAATACATTATTTAAATGCAAAGAAGGACTGTTAATTAGAATTACATAATGGCTGAAATAAATAAATAGACTAACTCTCATGAACTTTGCCGCTCATGCTACATAATATTTAAGTAAATTTCTGACAAATTGTACAGTAAATCGACACACTAAATTCAATATGCAAGAGGTAAATCGTGCTGCTTGCATTTTGTGTTACTGTGGAGAATAAGATGATCTATTTATATTTACAAATTTAAAATTTGTATCAGTTGGAATCAGTCATTAAATAAGTATATACAAGTATGCTATCATCTAAACCAGAGTTTGATGAAACTGCATGGCGCATTCAAAACTTGGTTATTTTAATCTTGTTTTTTCTATATTTTGATTTAGTAGTCATAAATATTTGTAATTTTTGAGATATTGTAATTATTTGTAGACTCATGAGATGTAACTATTCCGACTTCGTATATGTCTTGAATGTTGACGGTTTTATAGTTTATTTTATTCTGAATTACTGGAGTGGGGAAATCTCAGAAGTTCTCTAGAAACCGTTATGAAACGCTCAGCTAACAGCCCTCATAGTACGGGCCTTTACCCGATCTCCCTCCAACGGCTGCTCAGTTAAACCGATACCTGGCCTGCAATTGTGCGACTCTATGGACTTCTGTATTACTTCTGTAAAATAACAAACCACGTAATTCATTGTACGACAAATTCCGGACTAGTGCCTATGATTCGTTCATTTACAAAACAGTTAACAAATATAAACTGATACACGCTGATAAAAAAGAATAACATTAATTTGAAAATCTAGAACTCTGCGAAGAAGAAAAGGATAGCTAAGCATTTGCTGTTGTTGATTTCACGAAGCTCTAAAGTTTCATTTCGTTGCTTTTTTGGCCAATTTCTGTTCTCAATGCTAAGATAGCTACTACTCAGCAAAACTCTTTTCGTGGTATCGAGTACCGTACGGAATAAGTGAATCAACGACTGTTGCGTATGGTGTTCAACTTACTGATAGTTAGCGTATCAAATGTTGGTGTAAACAACTCACACATAAAGGGTGTGTTTGTAAAGCGAAAATTCACAGACGGCATCGCACAGGTGAAGAACGTGTCGACCACATTCTGGAAACATGTGATTCCAGTCTAAAAAAATCGACCCGCCGAGTTAGGAGACCATTTGGAGAGTGTTAAAGACAATGTTAGTGATGAAACCATATCGTATGAAATTGATTGAAGCCCTTTCTGAAGCTGCTAAGATAAAATTCGAATTCTGCGAATTTCTCATTGAACAAATGAAGAAAAACTAGGATTTAGAAATGAAACTACATTTCACAGAAACGGAACATCTAGCGGGAAACAATTCAGAACGAACGTGTTTCATTCGAGGTGAACGTTTCCTGTGCAGTTACAGTTAATAAGGTTTTTGGCCTATTTTCTTCGAAGGTTCAACTGTAACTTGGCAAACCTGTCTCTAAATGTTGCAAAATTTGCTGTTACCACAACTCGAAGAAGAAGCACGTCTAATTATATTCCAGCAGTATGAGGTCGAACCCATTGGCACTTACGTGTCCGTGGTCAAAGCAATGGATCGGTGTAGTGGGACGAACATCAACGATCTCCACTTCCCTATATCAACCCTGTTTTGTAGGATATAAAGGAAAGTCTGTTTACACTGAAATTTATGTTCAAATGTTTGTAAATCTATCGGACCAAACTGGTCATCACTCCGTAGCTTACAAACTATTTAAGCCTAGGTAAACTAACCTAAGGACAACACACACATCCATGCCCCAGGGAGAACTCGAACCTCCACGGCGAGCAACCCCGCGCTCCGCAGCGAGACGCTTTAGACCGCTCGGCTACTCCACCGCGGCTTAAATTTATGAAATTGTTTATATTTATTTTGTGTATAAATATTGTAATGTGATTCTTAAAATGTTTTTGTTTGTTTTCTGTGTGTTTCATGTACGATCGAGGTGTCTCAATGAACAAGGGCATCGTCGTCGCCGCCGCGTCCAACATTACTATATCTGGTCACTATCGACACTTAACCGACGGCTACGGGGCTACGAATCCAGCTGCGCCTTCTCTATTGGCGCGCGTCGATCGTTTTCAAAGAAAGAAGATTACGTTGATTACATTGTTATAGTCGTTCATGATCTGTCGTACTGAATAGAAGTTTCTTACAAGCAGAACTAATTTGGACATGTACTATTTCAGACGACAATAAATTTATATTGCATTGAAAAGTATTTCAAGTGTGTTACGAAGATTTATTTAATAGCCGCGGTGGAGTAGCCGAGCGGTCTAAAGCGTCTTGCTGCGGAGCGCGCGGTTGCTCGCCGTGGAGGTTCGAGTCCTCCCTGGGACATGGATGTGTGTGTTGTCCTTAGGTCAGTTTACCTAGGTTTAAGTAGTTTGTAAGCTACGGACTGATGACCACGCAGATTGGTCCGATAGATTTACAAACATTTTGAACATTTTTGATTTATTTAATATGTGCTTTATATATACAGCAAGACAGAAAGGTGTTAATTCAATCAAGAAGATTATTTATTGAATCAGTGAAACTTAACATTGCCTTACATTTATCTTTGACGAAATAACTTGTACTAATTATGAATACGGAACATCGAGTTTAGCGGCCAGTGTATTCGACGTGTGACTCTGAAATATCGATAGCAAATCACATTGTTTGTGTTAGACATTGAGTAAATATGCAGCAACAATTATTCCTGTCCCGGTCGTACAAGAACCTGACATTTAATCTTGGGAACTAATTAAAATATTTATCTCTTCTTTTCTGATTCGTGCTGGTGGTGCGGGAACTTCCGATCGAAGTGTATAATATAACGGCCAAATTTGACAGTTGGTGTTGCTAAGGAACAGTAAACTTTAAAATCAACAAGTACCGAGCAACTAACTGAAACTTAGCCAAAGTAAATTATTTTCAAAAATAATATTCATATGCGGACTGTACCATTCCAGTATGGAATCGAATTACAGATTTACCATCACCCGTACCACAGCATCGGCCGACAGGCAGGTCAGAACCGATAGATCACTTCATTATTGGCCACCAAGAAGCCCTGACTTCAGCACTTGTAATTTTTTTCTTTTGGGGTACATCAAAGGTTCGGTGTCTCGACAATCTGTACCAGCTAACGTTGAGAAACGACAATAAGGAATTTCTGCAGCAATCCAAACTGTTACACAGAGTATGGAACGAGTTGGAGTATCGGGTTGATGTCATTGGAGGGTGTTATACTGGACGTCTATGAACTTGTTTTCTACTGGAAAAAATGGTTAGTATTTTTTTCCACATTGATGATTGGCTCATTATCCAAGGTTCCAACATGTTCTTTAGTTTAGATATTTTCAAAGCTGTGATATTTTTGTTTTGTTTTGAATCAGCCATTATGACTTAAGCATGAATAAAACAATAAATTCAACAAGTTGTGTTTTGCACCGTATAAAATTAATGTTATCTGCTCTCTCGGTACCGTTCCTAGCGTTAGTCAATTTCGTCCACACGTTACTAGCAACATGTTATCGGTAGTCATAGCAGCAGTATTGATTCCTTCTCTTAGCTCTTTCAGTGTTCTTAGAAATTTGGGTATGGAAACCCACTACTTAACATAACCGCAAAGGAAATAGTCAGCAGATGACGAAATGTTCATCCTTAAGCGTTTCCTTATTGTGCTGCACAATTAAAGGCGTCTAGAATAATCTTTCGGTTTCATTTTGCATAAGCGGAAGACGGTATGGTTCGAAATGTTGCATACTGAATTGGTATTCCGAGTTCGTGGCTTGGAAGTACTTCTTTTTTAGATTGTCACGCACTTTCGTCGTCCTTTCCATGGCTCCATTGGTTGCAATATATATGATCAGTGCTCTGGTTAAATGATGGTTGTTTTCTCTAATTCCGAAATTAATGATTAGATTGGATTAGATAAATACTTGTTCCATAGATCATAAATGCGACATTTCGTACTGAAATGGAACGTGAAAGTTTAATAAATGGTGTCTAAACATGGCACTGAGTATTTTACGGATTTTTTAATTTTATTTTATATTTTTGTGTTTTTTTTTAGCGAAATTTTTAAGTTTGATCTAAAAATTTATATAGGGTGTAGGAGTTGCCATTCAGAAATTCTTTAAATTTCTTTTTAAATACAAGTTGGCTATCTGTCAGACTTTTGTTGCTACTTGGTAAGTGCCCGAAGACTTTTATGGTAGCATAATTCACCCCGTTCTGTGTCAAAGTTTGATTTAACCTTGAATAGTGAATATCACCCTTTCTCTTATTATTGTAACTGTGCACACTGCTATTACTTTTGAACTGGGTCGGATTGTTAATAACAAATTTCTTAAATGAATATATACCGGCTGAATCACCTAACTTTACCACTGGGAATATCTCGTAAACCACAACAAATATTTAAAAATTAATTCCGCAGACCGAAAGTGAGGAGAGGGGCTGGTGTAATTGGTTAATAACAACCATTAAAATGCACTGAAGTGTGTTTTTTAATACAAACATGTTATTTTAGATGGAAACCTATTATTATTTTTAGCAAAACTGAAAATAGGAAAACATAAATAATGCCGTTTGTTTCATCGTGAAATGTTAATTACAACCAGCGTTAATGTAACCTAAAGTTTACGCTTGATTAACTTCTCAGCAGTTCATTCGTGTGGTGCAACAAACAAGATCCATGATCAGCGATCAGTATCTGTAGGGGTATGTTTACGAAGACTACATTGTTTACTAGTTTGGCTGTATTACAGTGTTTTGGTTTCTCCCAGTTGCCTCAGTGTCTGCATGTAGCGCTTTCTGTTACAGTTATTATGACTTAGTCGTTGTACTTAGAATAAGTGTTGTACGTTGTGGTACCAGACATCTGTGATTGTACTGTACAGTACAAGTAAGAACAGAAGTATGCACAGTAGCAAAGTGGGAAGCTAAATTATTTTAAACACGTTGGAAGTGCAACAGTGTGTTCAGTGTTGTAAGAACTATGAAAATGATCTATTCTAACTCATAAAAGGCGAGTGTAAAAAATGCAGTTGAGGCCTGCAGATTGTAAGCAGAACGGTACCCAGACAGAAACCATCCGACGTACCGCAAATGGCCGAGGGGACTGAGGCGCTTCAGTCACGGTCTGCACGGCCACTACGGTCGGGGGTTTGAATCCCCCCTCGGGCATGGATATTTGTGCCGTCCTAGTTCGTAAGTAGCTCATAAGTAGTTTGTAAGTTTAGGGACTGATGACCCCGTAGTTAAGTCCCATAGACTATACAAACATTTGAACATTTCGTACCGCAAATTTGAAAACATCTACAATCAATTGTGTACAACAGTTACAGTCGGAGCACGTAAACGGGTGCGTAACAGACCATCACAGGAGAAGCAGGTGCAGTTGGTGTGTTAGCTGCTGTTGCCGTGAACTCACACACGAGTTCACGTGACATTTCTACAGGCAGTGCAATGAGTCAAAGTAGTGTAATGAGCATACTTCATCGTCATAAATTTCACCCGTATCATGTGTCGCTGCGTCAGTTATTACAGGGAGAAGACATTATTAATCGATTGAATTTCTATCAATGGGCATTAAGAGAGAATGCGTTGCCTGTTTACCGATGAAGCAGGTTTTACAAACTACGGGGCAGTGAATTTACGAAACTTATATTACTGGTTCGTGAACAATCCTCGCTGGCTTCAACCGGTAGAGCAACAGCGACTGTGGACAGTAAATGTATGGTGCGGAATACTTGCCGACCACCTAATTGATCCTCATTCCATTAAAGGCACCCAAACAGCTGCAAAATACGTAGTTTCTACAAAATGAGCTGCTAACTTTGCTAGAAAATTTCCCGCTGGAATCGCGTAGGCGTATGTGGTATCAACATGATGGTGCTCCTGCACATTCTGCAATGAGCACTAGGCTGACCCTTGACAATGTTCGACGGGGCTGCGCGGGAGTAGCCGAGCGAGCTGGAGCGCCACTTTGCGGATCGCGCGGCCTCATGCGTCGGAGTTAGGGACTGATGATCCCGCAGTTAAGTCCCATAAGCTTTACAAATATTTGAACATTTGTTCGACGGGCGTTTCATAGGAAGTGGCGGACGTGTAAATTAGCCAGCCCGTTCCTAAGACTTCTTTCTGTGGGGTAAGATAAAGGAGAACGTGTACAATGAGGTGCCTACAACCCCAGAAGGTATGATACATCATATTTAGGCAGCCTGTGGCAACGTTACAGCAGATGAACTGCGTCGTGTGAGACATACATTATGCGGTACATTGCAAACATGTGCAGGAAATGACGTGCATGACTTACATTTATTGAACTGAAATTTCAGAGCACACTCTATCACATTCTGTAACTGAAAAAAACCTTATTTGTAAGTTTAACTAAATTTCTCATGTTAATGTACATTTTCTTATAAAAAGTCAGTGCAGTACAGCATACGAACGTAATATGCTGTTCAAGTGTCTTCCGTACATACGTTCTTTTTGTATCTCTAATTAATTCGGTTCTGTCCAGTACACACGACTGAAATGCTGAGGAGTTACTCAAGCGTAAATTTTAGGTTACAATAACTCTGGATGTAATTAACATTTCACAATGAAACAAACGGCATTGTTTAAGTATGTTTTCCTATTTTCAGTTGTGCTAAAAGTAATAATAGGTTCCATCTTAAAAAACATATGTTTGTGTTAAAAACATATCTCCGTGCATTTTTAATGGTTTGTATTAACTAATTACATCAGCCCCTCTCCCCTAATGTGAAGCTATAGTGAATATCCCTTGATCCTTAAATAAATGTCTCCAGGGTGATCTTGAGTGGATTCCAGCAATTATTCTGATTACACACTTTTGTGCAATGAATACATTTTTATTCAGTGTTGAATTTTCCCAAAATATGATCTCATATGAAGGCAATGAATAAAAATAGGCATAGTAAGCTAATTTGCTGAGGTATATATGTAACCAAATTATGCAATTACCCTGATAGCATAAGTAGCTGAACTCAGACGTTGCAGGAGTTCTTCAATGAGTGTCTTCCATTCAATCCTTCATCAATGCAAACATCTAAAAACTTTGAATTTCTTTTCAAAGCCTATAAAAACAAAATGTGTCATGCAATTTACGTTATGAAACTGTATATGTCCGGATTTATAAACGTTTAATGAGAGTCTATTATTTTCCATTATTGTAACGCAAAATGACGAGACTGTGGTTTTATTTGTGCATCAGTCATATATGTGTTCACGTAACAGTCTGTAAAATGTGGAACTGCGAAAATGAATGAATCGATTAAAGCAGTGATGTAGTTCAGAAGAATGACGTCAAAAATACAAAAATCTGTGAATCACTATAGTCTGCTTAAAACAGATCACAAATTACTGAAATCATATTCATCCCTTGGTTCATAAGGAGAGCAATTACTCTCTAACAGCATACTCTAAACATACTATGAAACCTTTCCTAAATTTTCTCTTGCTTGTTTGCATAACTTCAAATAATTTTACAACTAACTCATGTGTCAGAAGTTTGAAGCTGTTTCGAGTATAGTATTCGATTCCCTATGAAATCTGGGCTCACCGGTATTAACTAACAGGCAAAACTCAGGCACGTGCAGTCTTTCATGTGATTCACGACCATGACTCGATTTCACCTAATTAATAAACAATAGCTCTCCACAGCACAATGGAATATTTGCTACAGGCATACAGTTTACTGATGTTAGCAGAAATTTCCAGTGATTGCTTCTATTTCAAAGGACATTCAGCTTCTTTAAAGAGGAAATAATGTGTAATGAGTAATTAAATCTATTGTCCTTGTTACAGTAATACATCCGTTTGTTTGCGAGTGACTGTTTAGGGCATTCTGTAACGTTCTGAAGCCGTGTGTGCTTTGACGGCGCTCTTTGCGTCGTACACTGTTTGCCGTAAGGCGGTTCACTGATCATTAACGATTTGATGTTTGCCCTCTGGTTTACCTTCGGAGCGTAAATATTAATTACGACTTTGAGAGTTAATTTCAGTTGGATTACATCTGCGGAATATTTCAGAAATCTTTGAACCGCTGTAGCGACAACTCCACGAAATGAGCTTTCCAAATTAACTACTATCATTATTTCTCTTTCGGGGATCCGCGTCTGTTAAATGCACAAAAATTCTATATTTTTGAAAATAGTGGTGTCATGTGTTGAGATGAAATTGTGTGCCATGGCACGTCTAAATCATGGCTCTAATGTAAGTCTCCGCTTCCACTCAAATGTTTCGAAATTGAAAATCAGAAGCGGATAAGAGCTACTGCAATATAGCTGCAAAAAGGAATAACATTTGGTAAAAGTTGTTGAATAATTACAAAATGAAAGGTTCAAGTAAACGATGTAGACTATAATGTTAAACTTTATAATTAAATTCGTAAAGTCAGTCACTTTAAGACACTTAGAACAAACTTACCAAGGTTCAATCATTTCCAGATAAACCCTTGAGTTATGTTACACAGAAGTGTGACCGTACACCATTCAGTCATTTACTGTAATTTTGCTTTAATGGGTATACCAGATTTCACTGTTTTATGGTAACCAAATGTAACAACAATTGCAATATCACATCGGAAAAAGCCGCAAAATAGTTTGCTCATATGCGCCTCACGTGCGCCTCGGTTGCACAGTGGTAGAGTGCCAGACTACAAATCCAAAGGTCGCGGGTTCGATCCCCGCCAGGCCCTAGGATTTTTATCTGTCACTTTCCACTACTTTCACCTCTGGCAGCATTGCTCATGTGAAAAATATCGAGTAGCACCGTGGTTCTGAACCCTCGTTAAACTGTAGGTCCCCCGATAACTAGCTGGGTAAGTCAGTTCGAAGGTCGGAGGAAGGCAACGGTATACCACCTCCAAACAGGACCATGCCTAGTAAAGCACTGTGGTGTTCAAACCAATCTTCGGATTATTGACTGCTTTACCTAGTTTGCTCACATGACAGACATCACAGACATGCGCTGAAATGGTTTGGGAGCAAAACCTCCTGTCAATATATTTGCCTTGTTGTGTTAGGAAGATGGCCTACAGCAATGCCAGAAAAAAATTATCTTCAATAGATCTCTTTCTTTATGGTATTACATACAGCGCAACTGATGGATACCTAAGCTACGTCAAAGAAGACGAAGGTCGTCCTGCTGCATTCGATTCTCCCTCATCTTATATTAATGTTTACAAAAATTGAAAAATTGAGGTGTTTGTGCCTATCTTTCAGTCTGCTGGCAAAAGTACACACTGAAAACGAATAGTGTTTGTATGTGGTAGTAGGTATCAGTCTCCCATTGTCCACTATGGTGGTAGAGGGTTGATAACGATGAGGGGATGAAAGGTGTGGGAATTGAAAGTTACCGACTTACAAGTATATAAAATTCTACGTGTGGGCGTCAATATTTTGTTCTTCAGTAAAAACTACACAATGAAGACGAACGATCTCTCCGTGTTGTTGTAGTACAAAGTCTTCCGTTCTACAGCATAGCAGTTCCTTGTCTATAGCTATAAGAGGGTGGAAGATATAGTGGTTTAAAGTCGTCAGCTTTTAGAAAATGTGGACTGAACACCAGCGATGACTTTTGACATTATAATAGCACAGAGGTTATATACAGCGAAACGTGACGCACATTCTTCAGTTGTTTTTTTGCAACAAGCGTACGATTAAAGAAACATAAGTGCATATTGCAGTTTGAAAATTAAAACTACCACGAAATATACCAAAGCGTAAGAAAGAAACTTCGCGTTCTCGATCCATTTCTAAAAGATAGAAAACGGCGCTGAAAAGAGAATCTACAGACGATAGAAACTTGAAATTTGTAGACTTTTTTTTATCTTATACTGTAGGCATCAGCGATTTTTCGATATTCCAATTCCTAAGGGGGTGAAATAGGAGATGAACGGTTTTTTGAAAATACGTTGCTATTAAGGCCATTTTGAACAAGAAATACAAAACGTAGGATTTAGATTATTGATTGTAATTTAAAACACGTGTTTTGATCTTTTTCGAAATTCAACCATTAAGCGGGTGAAATAAGGGAAAATCTAGTAAGGCTACTAATACTGATGCTCGAAATGCGAAAATTTGGATTTGGAACCATGGTTAAAATTTAAAAAAATCTTTATACAAATGATACCTGTTAAAGAATCAATATTAATTATTATTTGTATACAAATTCCATTCTTCCTTCTCGTCTGGTAAACTTAGTGAATTCATCATGATAGAAGCTATGGCTGCTTCTTAGAATATGAAGAGCTTCAGTTTCTATGTACAGAAGTGCCAAACTCGAAAGATGCTGTTGATTCAGTGAATGCAGCGAAAGATTTTCCTACTGATGCGATTGTGCTTGGCAATAAGTAAGCCCAGCAGGAGAATATCTCGTTGTATGTTCTTCAGTGAAGTCACAAGTTGATATGGGTGTTCATTAACGAAGTCTTCATATGCATACAGCACACGTAGTTCGTTTTTCGAGCGAATGAAATCGAACGCATCCCTGTGTCTTTGTTTTAATTTTTTCAAATGCAGATGTAGGAAAATTTGTTCTGTGAGTTTCATACATTTTTGGATCCGGAAAACATATGAATTCAAAATGGTGTAATGATTAAAACGTTTCTTCAATTTGGCAACTATATTGTCAATAACATCACAGTAGAAGGATATTGAAAAGCACATATTCCAAAAAAAAAAAAAAAAAAAAAAAAAAAAAAAAAAAAAAAAAAAAAAAAAAAAAAATAAAATAAAAAAAAAATAAAAAAAAAAAATAAAAAAAATAAAAAAAAAATCTGCTGAATGTCAGTAACAAAAACGTTATATCATAGCTAGTCAGAAATTAAAAAAATCTTTTACCAGCAATTACCGCTTCATTGTCCCAAGCTTTCATCCAGTACATGTTAAAAGAATTCATTCTTTTTACTGTAAATTCATTTAGTGCCAGGTTATTTATTTATTTTTATTATTATTATTTATCGGAGCGCTTTTGGTCTCTTGCCTCTCATTCTGGGACCTCAAAATCCCGAAACTATTTTTTGCTTACACTGTCACGTGCCTGTCGTTCTGGGGGGGGGGGGGGGGCTGAGAAGAATTCATTACATCTGAAGTTTTGCCTAATAACAAAGGAACGAATGTTGATTGTGTAATTTCTTGTTTAATCTTTTTAGAAGTACCTCACTGACAGCAAGTATTGTAATTTTGACTTCTGTTTTCTGACAGATACATTATGACGTGGAATATCAGTGCGTAATTGTGCATCAAACTGAATGTCTATAAGTGTAGTGCCGAATATTTTCAGCTGCAACAAGGAAAGAATGTTCGTCTGAGATTTCTCATGTTTCTGTATGGCATTACGTAAATTATTTAGGTTATTATATCCAGTGTCTGACCATACAACTTTTTCTTTTGCGTACAACAAACATTACTTACAAAAAACGTTTGGTACTACCTGCGAACCTTTCTATCCTGAGTTGCATGGAAATGTCGAATGTATTCGTAACTTTTGTCTTTATGAGCTGCCTTGAGATGATCAGTAAGGCGATAGCCAATAGGATTGCTTACTGGTAGTATCTTTCCCTCGATGTGGCGTTTTGAACCGATTCCGGTGCTTTCTTATTAACGTAATACAATTGCATTCTAAAATATTCGATGTGTTTTGCTATGCGCTATTGGTTGCTCTTGTTTCGCTACCCGAGGTTTCCCTAACGGTAAATTTTCCCGCGACGCTGAATATCGCGCCTGCTGTGCATGCGCACACGCAACTGGGCAGTGGGCGGCTCACAGCTTTCCTGGTTGCAGAATAGCTGGCCTACTGCGCATGCGCGTACACTGGTGCTCCACCAACGCTCCACCACGCGCATCGTACAAGCCGCTCTTGGCTCAGCGGTAAGAGCTGCAGCTTTTGCATTGCAGAAACGTGAATTGTGAGAGGAACTTCTGCGTTTACATAAAACAGGCGAATGATTAATAATAAAATCTATGATCTTATTCACGTTTCATTCTCGAAATTCGAATGGGTACGTGGCGCTTACCTATGGTATTATCTGAGTTAAAATGTTACTTGAGAAACAATGCAACGTTTTACTTGGAAATGACGCACATCTCTGTCCTGTTTATTATTGCCTGTTATTCTAAGCATGGTTTCGTGCGGTTCTGATCGTGAGAAAACAAAGGTGTCCATTCTTAAGTACAACACTACGAAAATATTCAAAGTGCAAACTGCAAAAGAAGTCCCACTTGACGCGATGTATTTCAAACGCCTATTTAAATGCAACAGTCCTGTCACATATCTCCTTCCAATTTCTTACTATATTATCTCAAACGAATTCTGCACCATGTATGTCTCCCTGATTCATTATCCGAACTTATAAAAACTCGCGTACTCACACCAGGAAACTCTCTCCCTTCACCAGATCTTAGCTCCTCTGACTTAAAAATCAGATTTACTACATAGTGTTACTGATTTAGTAATCTCACATAGCACGCAGTAGAAAAAGACAGATCTCGAAAATTTTAATAAAAGCAACAATAGCCCTTTCCTGAATAAATGAGCCACTTCTTGTAATATTGTCGTTTCATCATCATATGTAACCTACCTGGATAGCGTAAACAGGACATTAAAAAGTAAGTCATACAGGGCTTTAGTAGTAGTGTAGTGATTATTTGAAATTTTGACGCAGTTTAGACCAAGGAGGTTAAAATAAAGGGAAGTGGTGTTGTCTATGCCGAGCACATACATCAATTGAAGCCTGTCCGCCGTCTTGGTGAGTTGTGGATTGCTATTTCTCCGTTAAAACTATGCGCCAAGTCGACCGTCTTCCTGCTAATGTATTGAAGTCAGTGCAAAGTATGTGCTTTCAAATAATATATCTTCTTGAATAAATACTAACAAATACTTATCATAAGATATTTGAAAAATTAATTTTAACGCTAATTTCCACTCTTTTAACACGTTGTACATCACGACAAAACCGCCGGACGTATTATTCCTGTTTTTAAGTGACAAAAAACAAAAATGTTCAAATGTTTGTAAAGCTTATCTGACTTAATTACGGGGTCATCAGTCCCTAAACTTACAAAATACTTATGAACTAAGGACGGCACAAATATCCATGCCTGAGGGGGATTCGAACCCCCGACCGTAGTGGCCGTGCAGACCGTGACTGGAGCGCCTCTGTTCCCTCGGCCACCGCGGCCGGCAAGTAGTAACCGTTTAGTGTGCACGTTACCACAAGTTCAACCGAGAAAACCCTATCCAAATTCGAATTGTAGTTTGGAGATTTGCATGTTCAGTCGGGTACAATGACTAACAGAAAAATCCTGGTGTCTATAGTTTTTCTCCTGCTTTCATACGAAAATAGAGAGCCTCAAAATCGTTCGACAAATTCGGATCACGGAAAAAAAGATATCGCAATTTAAAAAGAAAAAAAAAGAAAAAAAAAAACATAGATGACATTCTTATATAGGGAAACATTTAGTTTTGCCTTTTTTATATCTAAAAGTAATGTTATCCCTTGCAGCTGCACTGGTGTACAAAGGTACACAGTCTTACTTTAGCAAATTAGACAAGTCAATTATGTTATCATTTTCAATCTCACAATCTGTTCAGGTATTGTCTATAGGTACTTAATGCATGATAATGTTGAAGCGGTCTTACGAATGAGAAACGGGCAAAGCTAAATTACTGTTGTTGTGGTCTTCAGTCTGGTTTGATGTAGCTCTCCATTCAACACCATCCTCTACAAGCCTCTTTATCTGTGAATAAGAGCGGCAACCTACATCCTTTTGAACCTGCTCACTGTCGTCTCTCTGTCTATCTCTCTTCGATTTTTACCACACACACTTCCCTACAATGCGCCGCTGCTCGCCGGCGGATGTTCGAGTCCTCTCTCGGGCATGGGCGTATTTGTTTTCCGTAGCATAAGCTAGTTTCGGACAAGGGCGTATTAGTTGTCCGTAGAGTAAGTTAAAGTAGTTTGTAAGTCAAGGAAGTGATCCCTTGTTCTAGTCAAGATATTGAAAAAGCTTATTTTCTTCCATTTCATAAGTTGTGCCATCTAGCCCTTTAATTTTCAGTATTTGTCTGTAGCACCCCATTTCAAAAGCTTCTATCATCTTTTTGTCTGAACTCCTCATCGTCCACATTTCACCACCATGTTACACTCCAGGCACATGCTTGAAGAAAAGGCTCACTAATATTTACATTAATGTTGGGTGTCAACAGGTTTGTCTACTTCAGAAATAATTTTCTTCCCATAGCCAGTCTGCATTTTATATCTTCTTTATTCGGCCACATAAATTATATTGCTATAACAATAAACGGATTGTCATAACATAAAATTATAAATGGGTCATTCCATGGAAACTCACGGGGGGTGATAAGGTGACCATTTCAGAATATTATCATGTTTAGTACATGGGTATCTAAATGTCTTAACGGAAAAATTTCCAAATATCACTGTCCTATCTCTAGCCATTATTGAGAAAATTATGTTTGAAGGCTGAAAGGTGTGAATGAGATCAACAGTCGGGCACCAAACTCCCCATCTTCAGAGGGCTGCTGCTTAGTGATGAGTTGACCTACAGACATAAATTTTTTTATGCATCACATATGTAGAGCACTAAATTGATATACGATATAAAAGTGATAAAAATCATTTAGATTGTTTATAAAAATGTTGAAAAATACACTTTTTTCACACTGCAGTTTTGAAGCACGATTTAAAAAAATTCATAACTTTGCCTATGAAAACAATACAACCTTCAATTTTGGTACTGTAGGTCTTCAGTCCTAGAATTAATTATAAAAAAAAAATTATGGAAAGCATATTGCATTGTATTTAATAGTTCTTACTTTCAGTTAAAGTTGATTCCACCAGGAAAAATTTTGGATTTTGATGAACTTGAAAGTCCTGGATGGATACGTAGACCGTTGAATGTGAACTTGATTTTTTGCTGATATGTTTACACATTTGGTCACAATATTGGGTGCAAAGAAGAATATCCTAACTCACTTCATAGATAAACAACAACATGAAAATGCCATATACATGTATCATTAATTTTCAGCACTGCTGGTTATTAGAAAATAAAATGAAATAACAATAATAAAAATAAAATTCCTTGAAACAGTGTTCTCAAACTGTATATGGTTGACCTGAAGGGCAGAACTGTATAATAGTGATAGCTGAAAACAGTTATTAAGCATTTAGTTAATAAATATGTTATATTTTACTTTTATCAGCTTGGGTGCACAAATGCAACAATATAAGGGTATCCATAAACGGTAACTGTGTATTAAAATGACAAAACTATGAAATAAAATTGACAATTAAAGCAATAATGAAATTCATGAAGAAATATACATATATGTAACCTATACCAACATACAGCCAATACACAAATACTTTTTCAAAGCATTTTCTTGGAACAGCGATCTTAAAATTTTTAATAATTAATTTAAGGCAGTCTAGACAATTTGTTGCGTTTATGGCTGGCAACTGGTTTCGGTTCTATAGATGCATCTTCAGGCCTGACGCCTAACGCCTGACGCCTGCTCCGACCACCGCCAACGTCCACCAACAAGGTGACAAAGGCCTGAAGATGGTTCTATAGAACCGAAACCGGTTGCCACCATTAAACCCAACAAATTGCAATCTAGACTGTCTTATTTTAATTATTACAAATACTTTGCAAAGAACACTCACAAGCAAATTTGAGCAACCTATATAAAAATAAACGCATCTGTGCTATAACCTTGTGTTTCTAATATACTGGTCTCAAAGCACAAAAAGGTTACCTAAAGGTGAGAGAAAAGATATTTTCATAACAATTATCATCTAGCTTATATAACCGGGTACTGTGGCTTTGTAATGATGGGACATTGACGTTGCATATAACACTGGAAAAGACGAATCAAATTATGTCTTTCATATTGGTCCATTTTAATAATTGTGACTCAGCAGGAGACATACAGATCATTTTAACACCTCTAAATTCATGGGATACCTGGGGAAATTGTGACCTATGTAACACCTTTCATCATATCTGAAAGTCACACACTGCCCCACTTAGAAGTGTTAAAATGAAAAATTTTCAGGGGTTCCCATAGCAACAGTGGTCCCATTTGCATCTGTTTAAAGCCTCTTCATTAGAATGGTGTTAGTAGCAATGGCTAGAAATGCATGATACGATCGTGTCCCTGGAACAGTCTTCATTGCACTGTATGTCTTCGTATGACTTGATCTCCTATGAAGACACAAAGAACATATTAATGCCCTGGATTTTGTTGAATTACCAGGTATAAAAGTTTTATGGTGTCGAGATGTAATTGGATGGATATGTAGCCTGAAAGCTGGCTCTTCTAGCTAGGCGTTATACAGTCCCTCCAATACCATCACAGGGGTTCTTCCCATGACAGCAAAAAAGTGCCATTCCGCTTCAATACCAAAATCTTTGGTTTGTGAGGTTCTTGCAATTATATACTGCGAAGCAGCATCATCACTGAAGTATATTCTCTAGTATTAAATGCAAAGTCAATGTCCCATCATTACAAAGCCACAGTACCCGGTTATATAAGCTAGATGATAATTGTTATGATAATATCTTGTCTCTCACCTTTAGGTAACCTTTTTGTGTTTTGAGAGCAATATATTAGAATTACAACGTTATAGCAAAGATGCAAGTGTTTCTTTTTGTTTCTTCAAATTTGTTTGTGTGTTCTTTGCAAAGTATTTGCGTATTAGGCTATATGAAAGGGATGCAGATGTAGGGAAGGTTGTAAGACAGTGTTGTAGCCTTTCCCCAATATTATTCAATCTGTACATTGAGCAACCTATATAGGAAAGCAAGGAGAAATTTTGAGAAGGAATTAAAGTTCAGGGTGAAGAAATAAAAACATTGCGTTTTGCTGTTGACATTGTAATTCTGTCAGAGACAGCAAAGAACCTGGAGGAGAAGATGAACGGAATGGACAGTGCGCTGAAAAGTGCATATAAGATGAACATTAACAAGAGCAAAACTAGGGTAATGGAATGCAGTCTTAGAAAATCAGGCGATACTGAAGGAAATAAATTAGACGAATCAATAAAGGTGGTAAATTAGTTTTCATACTTGGGCAGTAAAATAACATACAATGGTTGCAGTACAGAGGATATAATACGCAGAATGGCAGGGGGAAGAAAAGTGGTTTTAAAAAAGAGAAATTTGTTAACACCGAATATCAAGTTAAGCATAAGAAATTCGTTTCTGAAGGGAGTGAAACATGGACGATAAACAGTGCGCACCGTAAGAGGATAGAGGCTTTTGAAATGTGGTGTTACAAAAGAAAGCTGAAGATTAATTGGCTGGATCGCGTGACTAATGAGGAGGTATTGAACAGAATTAGGGAGAAAAGGAATTTCTGGCGTACCTTGACTAAGAGAAGGGATCGATTAGTAGGACACATTCTTAGACATCAAGGAATTGTGAATTTAACGTTGAAGGGAAGTGTGTGGGGTAAAAATCGCAGAGGGAGACCAAGAGATGAGTGTAGTAAGCAAATTCAAATGGATGTAGGTTGACATTCTTACGAGGAGATGAAGAGGCTTGCCCAGCATAGAGAAGGGTGGAGAGCTGCATCAAACCAGCCTCGAGACTGAAGACCACAAGAACAAAAGGCTATATGTTGCTATAGGTTACATATAATGTATATTTCTTCATGAATTTCATTACTGCTTTAACTATCAATTTTGTTTCATAGTTTTGTGATTTTAATATACAGTTATCGAGTTGTTGCATTTGTGCACCCAAGCTGATAAAATTAAAATATAACATATTTATTAAGTAAATACTTAATAACTGTTTTCAGCTATCACTATGATACAGTTCTGTCCTTCAGGTCAACCATATACAGTTTGAGAACACTGTTTCAAGGAATAACCTTGGTTTTATTTTAATTTTTTATTCTTATTTTATTTATATATTTTTTTCTAATAACCAGCAGTGCTGAAAATTAATGATACACGTATATGGCATTTTCATGTTGTTGTTTATCTATGAAGTAAGTGAGTTAGGATAATCTTCTTTGCACCCAAGATTGCTACCAAATATGTAAACATTTCAGCAAAATATTAAGTTCAGTTTCAACTGTCTACGTACCAATCCAGGACTTTGAAGTTCATCAAAATCGAACATCTTTCCTGATGGAGTCAACTCTAACTTAAAGTAAGAACTATTAAATGCAAAGCAATATGCTTTCCATTATTTTTTATAATTAATTCTGAGACTGAATAGCTGCAGTAGCAAAATTGAGGGCAATATTGTTTTCATAGGCAGAGTTATGATTTTTTTAAAATCATGAATTTAAACCGCAGTGTGAAAAAAGTGTATTTTTCAACATTTTCATAAATAATCTAAATGATGTTTCTCACTTCTTATATCAACTTAGTGCTCTACATATGTGATGCATAAAAAAATTTAGGTCTATAGGCAACTCATCACTAAGCAGTAGCCCTTTGAAGACGGGGAGTTTGGTGCCAGACTGTTGACTGCATACACGACTTTCAGCCTTCAAACTTAATTTTCTCAATAATGGCTGGAGATAGGACAGTGATATTTGGTAGTTTTCCTATTGAGTCATTTAGGTACCCATGCACCGAATTTGAACAAATTCTGAAATGGTCACCTTATCATTTACTAAAATATCTGTGATTTCCCATGCAGTGAACCAAATGACGATATCTTCTTTTACGATAATTCGAATTTGATGAATGATTTCTATATGTTACCCTAATCTAGGCTCTAGTTTCGTACGAAAGCAGAAAAAGAAGTATAGAGACCACGGTTTTTCTGTTTTATTATTAATTTGGAATAGATGTTGAGGCTGGCGGTGGCCCGCTCGTCTAGCCGTGTCGTCTAACGCACCGCTTTCCCAGACGGAAGTCCCGGCTCGAATCCGACCGACGGATTAACGAAGCGGGTCGGAGAGCCGGTCAGCCTGGATGTGGTTCAGAGGCGGTTTTCTACACCCCCCTAGATGAATACCGGGCTGGTGCCCAAGTGCCGCCTCAGTTACACGATTCGCAAGCATTTCGTTTGTAAAATGAAACTTTCACCCTGCTGCGGAATGTGCGCTAATATGAAACTTCCTGGCAGATTAAAACTGAGTGCCGGAACCGGGACTCGAACCTGGGACCAATTTTAGTCGGCTAGGAACTTTCATATCAGCGCACAGTCCGCTGCAGACTGAAAGTTTCATTCTGGAAACATGCCATAGGCTGTGGCTAAGCCATGTCTCCACCATATCCTTTCTTCCAGGAGTGCTAGTGTTGCAAGGTTCGCAGGAGAGTTTCTGTCAAGTTTGGAAAGTAGCAGGCAATGTACTGGCGGAAGTAAAGTTGTGAGGCGGCACAGTGAGTCGTGTCGGGATAGCTCTGACGGTAGAGCGCTTCCCCGCGAAAGGCAAAGATCCCAGGTTCGAGTCCCGGTTCCGGCACACTATTTTAATCTGCCAGGAAGTCTCATTTCGTTCGTAACACTTTACACTTTCCACACACTATAAGCAGACATCTGGGATACATATTTTCTCCCGGGGACAGCATGGGGTGGCGACTGGAAGGGCATCCGGCCACAGTGTAAATATTAACACGCCAAAACCGAATTAGGATAGCCTACCTTGCATGTACGGGAACATGGCGAAAGAGAAAGAAAGAAAGACGTTGAGATTGGCGGTATGAAAGGTGGCAGGTACTTACGCCAGGGGATGATCTCGCGCTCCTTGGCGCACTGCAGCACGAAGGGGTTGGGGTAGGTGACGCCGTCTGTGCCGCAGACGGGCAGGTAGATGGCCTGGTTGTCGGCGAAGTAGCAGACGGTGCGGGCGTTGTTGGGCATGCGGATGGGCAGCCGGCAGGGCCCGTCGTGTGCGATGCGCAGCTCTGCAACACAATGAGTGCCCGAAGCGCTCCAACATGGCACTGAAGCAAAATGTTCAAATGTTTGTAAATCTAATGGGACTTAACTACGAGGTCATCAGTCCCTAAACTTACAAACTACTTATGAACTACTTACGAACTAGGGCGGCACAAATATCCATGCCCGAGGGGGGATTCGAACCCCCGACCGTAGTGGCCGTGCAGACCGTGACTGGAGCGCCTCAGTCCCCTCGGCCATCGCGGCCGGCGGCACTGAAGCCGCATAAAGTAGTGCCTGTCGACCAAAATGGTGTCAAAAATGAGTATGCAAGTGTGCACCTTACAGTCGTTTCCTTCAACATTAATTTACTGCAGTTTAGATCCTTGAAATGATAGAAGATAATCAATTATCCGTCAGGATGAAATAATTACCTACGAGGTACGTTCAAAAATAGGTTTCTCTATTAAAAAAAATCTTAATTTATACAGGGTGTCCCAGCTATCTTGTCCATCCAAAATATCTCTGGAACAATAACAGATATTGGAAAACGACTTTCACCGGTATCAATGTACGGCTGGGGCGAGAACCCCATGCTGCTCAGGACGAGCGCTAGCCGCGCGTTTCGCGTATTTCAAGCGTCAACTTCGCGTCGCAATATCTCGGGATGTAATTGGAGTATTGCGATGCAATCAACGCCATTGTTTATGTAATTTGTCATGCTATGGATTGCTGAAGAAAAAATAAAGGGTGTCCATTTAAAAAAAAAACAACATAAGTTTGTGTTAAAAAACACATTTGCTTTCGTTTTAGAATGTTTCCAAATATGTACATTCATGGGCCCCAGCCGTACATTGATACCGGTGAAAGTCGTTACTGTAATAGCTGTTATTGTTCCAGAGATATTTTGGGTGGACAAGATAGCTGGGACACCCTGTACAAGGTGTTTCAAATATTCAAACGTTTGTAAAGCTTATGAGACATAACTGCGATGTCATCAGTACCTAAAATTAAAAACTACTTATGAACTAACTTATACTAAAGACAGCACAAACATCCATGCCCGTGGGAGGATTCGAAGCTCCAACGCTGAAGGCCGCGTGATCCGCAACGTGGCGCTCCAGACCGCTCGGCTACTCCCACGTGGCTACATTTCACTCTGCAACCAAAACCACACATTGCTAACGAATAGTGTTTGTATGTGGTAGTAGGTATCATTCTCCCATTATGCACTATTGTGGTAGAGGGTTGATGAAGATAACGGAGTGGAAGATATGAGAGTTGAAAGTTACTGATTTACACACTGTACAATTGTACGTGTGGTTGACAATATTTTGCTCTTCAGCAAAAACTACACAATGGAGACGTACGATCTCTCTGTATTGTTGTAGTACAAAGTCTCCGTTGTACAGAATAGCAGTTCCGTGTCGATAGCTATAAGACGGTGGAAGATATAGTGGTTTACATAAAATTCGGACTGAAGACCAGCGATGATTTTTGACACTATAGTAGCAAAGAGGTTATATTCAGCAAAACGTGATGCACATTCTTCAGTTAGTTTCTGCAACAAGCGTACGAATAAATAAAAATAAGTGTATATTGCAGTTTGAAAATAAAACTACCAAGAAAGATGTCAAAGCGTAAGAAAGAAACTTCGCGTTCTCGATCCGTTTCCAAAAGACAAAAGTCGGTGCTGAAAAGTGAATCTACAGACGATAGCAACTTGAAATTAGTAGACGTTGTTTATCTTACGCTGTAGGCACGAGCGATTTTTTGATATTCCCATCCTTACGAGGGTAAAATGGGGGATGAACGGTTTTTTGAAAATACGTTGCTATTAAGCCAATTTTGAAGCAAGAAATACAAAACTTCGGATTTAAATTTTTGATTGGAATTTTAAAAACACATGATTCGATATTTTTGGAAATCAACCATAAATAAGGGAAAATCTTTTAAAGGTAATAAAACCATTTTGATGCTAGATATGCGAAACTTTGGTATGGAATCATGGTTAGAATTAAAAAAAATGTGTTTCGGGATGTTTTGAATTCAGCCATCAATGTTGCAATATGGGGTGGCAAGTTGTATCAAAGTACTTGATTAGGAAAGCATTTTTACAGCTAAACCTATGAAAATTTATGTTTAGAAGTAGAAACAACCAATGCAGACCATCCTGTCTCCTTGTGCGAAGCAGCAGAAATTAAGCTAGTAAATACATAAAAAAAACAAGAAAAACCGCCAATTACACAAAGCAATCAAAGAACAAATATAACTACGAAAAAAATGTAATGTCAACAGGTTCAGTAATATAATTACGTAGGCTTCCGCGGCCAAAGTCAGATGACATAAAAGTTTTCTGGGTAAGGTACCGCGTCATGATGTAAGGCTATTACTTAAATAACCAACGTTTCGGCCAACGTCACAGTGGCCTTCATCTGGGTAACTGATGTGAGCTGGTTGTTACTACACTTTATATTACTTTCATTTAGACATTACGTCATAATTTTAAAAAAATAAGCGATGTTGATGGTGAAATTTTTGCGGAAGAATGGAACTTTATTTTGATAGGATGCTGAGGTGGAAGGGGTGGGGGTTAGCCGTTGCTTCTTGCTTAGCGAGACATGATTGGTGTTCATCGGCGAATGGGGTGAGGGCTTCCGTTTCTCTCCTGCTGGCCGTGGGCCGCGCGGCGGCAGTTGCTTACTGGTGACGCTCGCGTGTTTTGATGTCAGTGCGGCCTATTTCGCTGTGAGGACTGGTAGCCAAGAGGGGGCAAGCCTGAGTCCATCTCCTCTATTCATGTTATTAGGGTGTTTAACAATTTCGATGGCTTCCCTTATCTTGCGTTTGACCATCCCTGGTTGCTTGGCGAGTATTCTGACATCGTTAAATTTTATCTTTTTACTGCAATCTTGCTGGTGTTCGGCTACTGCAGATTTATTGTGTTGGCCTAATCGAATGTAGCGTTCATGTTCGCGTATGCGTGTTGCCACTGCCCTCCATGTCTCACCTATGTACACTTCCCCACAATCCCATTCCACCTTGTATACTCCTGATGCGTGTAGTGCGTCTATGTTGTCCTTTGTGGAACCAAGTGCATCCTTGATCTTGTGACTGCTGTAGAAGAAAGGCTGGATTCCTACCCGGCGAAGATGTTTAGCAATCCGATCTGTGACGTTTTTCATATAAGGTAAGCGTGCTGCTGGCTGCTTTTTATTGACCTCCTGCCTACTGCTGTTTCTTTTATTTGTGTCCATGGCGGTGTGGATCACTCTGTGGTTGTAGCCATTTGCCAGAAATGTTGTTTCTAGTTTGTTGAGCTCAGCTGTTTTGTTGTCTTCATCACTTAGTCGCTGCGCGCGAATCGTGAGCGGATAACAGAGTTCTTCTGTGCTGGATGGTGGTTTGATTGAGCGTGCAAATACCTGTCGGTATGTGTAAGCTTCCGATATACCCTGTGCCCAAGTGTGCCTTGCCTAGTTCTATAAATTTCCACATCTAGGAATGGAATAGCGCCATCCTTTTCGATCTCTAATGTGAATTGGATCTTCTTGTGCAATTTGTTCAGATGTTCATGAAACTTGTGTAGTTCCATCTCACCGTGGGGCCATATTGCGAACGTATCGTCACGTATCTGAACCAGCATCTTGGGCGTAAAGGGGCGGAACAAAGTGCTGTTGCTTCGAAGGCCTCCATGAATATGTCGGCTGCCAACGGGGATAAGGGAGACCCCATAGCTACGCCGTCTGTTTTCTCGTAGAATCTTTCTTGCCACTTAAAGTAGGTCGAACATAAACACAACTGAACCAGGTCGCATATATCTGGCGGAATATGTTCTTGTAGGATGCGAACAGTTTCGTCTACTGGCACATTGGTGAATAATGACTTTATGTCGAAGCTGACCATGATGTCCGTGGGTAAAATTGTTTTTTCCTTAATGCGTTCTATAAAGTGTGTCGAGTTCTTCACGTACGAGTCAGTTTTCCCAACTAGAGGTCTTAGTTTGGAGGCTAGGAACTTTGCCAAATTGTTCGTCGGCGAGTTAATTCCATCCACGATCGGTCGTAAAGCTGGCCACTCTTGTGTAGCTTTGGCACTCCATAAATTCTAGGGGTAACTGGAACGCTAGGAATTAGTCCCTTGGCTGTGTCGACGTCAATTCTTGAGTCCTTAATTGCACTCTGCGTCTTTCGAATTATCTCAGCCGTGGGGAAGTGTACATAGGTGAGACATAGAGGGCAGTGGCAACACGCATACGCGAACATGAACGCTACATTCGATTAGGCCAACACAATAAGTCTGCAGTAGCCGAACACCAGCAAGATTGCAGTAAAAAGATAAAATTTAACGATGCCAGAATACTCGCCAAGGAACCAGGGATGGTCAAACGCAAGATAAGGGAAGCCATCGAAATTGTTAAACACCCTAATAACATGAATAGAGAAGATGGACTCAGGCTTGCCCCCTCTTGGCTACCAGCCCTCACAGCGAAATAGGCCGCACTGACATCACAACACGCGAGCGTCACTAGTAAGCAACTGCTGCCGCGCGGCCCACGGCCAGCAGGAGAGAAACAGAAGCCCTCACCCCATTCGCCGATGAACACCAATCATGTCTCGCTAAGCAAGAAGCAACGGCTAACCCCCACCCCTTCCACCTCAGTATCCTATCAAAATAAAGTTCCATTCTTCCGCAAAAATTTCACCAACAACATCGCTTATTTTTTAAAAATTATGACGTAATGTTCAAATGTTTGTTAAGCTTATGGGACTTAACTACGGGGTCATCAGTCCCTAAACTTACAAACTACTTATGAACTACTTACTTACTAGGACGGCACAAATATCCATGCCCGAGGGGGGATTCGAACCCCCGACCGTAGTGGCCGTGCCGACCGTGACTGGAGCGCCTCAGTCACCTCGGCCACCGCGGTCGGCAATTATGACGTAATGTCTAAATGAAAGTAATATAAAGTGTAGTAACAACCAGCTCACATCAGTTACCCAGATGAAGGCCACTGTAACGTTGGCCGAAACGTTGGTTATTTAAGTAATAGCCTTACATCATGACGCGGTACCATACCCAGAAAACTTTTATGTCAGGTACAGTAATGTTTGAGCTATGTTCGACAAAGTCATACGTGTGTGCATCGTAGAAGTCTGTCTCAAGTGAGTGGAGGCAGCGTGTGATAGCCTAGCTCTTGGCCGGTCAAAACTCTGGCTGGAGGACAGGAATTTCTCTCTGACCATCTCCTCCTTTCACTCTGTCCATTTCATCCTCCTCCTCCCTCTTCCCTTTATCCATACCCCTATCTCTGTACAACTTTTCCTCCCCTCTTTCTGCTAACAAGCATCCAGGGGTCTTATAAATAGTGGAAAAAAGGTTTTATTTTATTTTATTAAATTCTGTAGTCTTTCCTATTTATATTGATGTATATATTATAGGGTTTCAATTGAAAAAATGACCGATGTATACCAAATTTTAAAGTCACGGTCATGTGTACCACCACGCCCACTTTACCAAAAAGCAAAAGAAAATGGTCAAATATGCCATCATAACCATTCTATTCCTGAGTCTGTTATGAATGAAATAAAACCAATTTCCAGAAACCTGAGGGACCCTGTTTTAGTTAGAAAATGTCTTCATGGGGGCACTCAGAATACAAATGAAAGTTTCAACCATTGCATATGGAAAAGAATAACCCAGACTGTTTTTGTAAGACTAAATTCATTGAAATTTGTTTTACTAGATGCAGCGATATGTTTCAATGATGGAATGACAGGAAGGATGGAAATCCTGAGAAATTTAAGCATAAAATGTGGCTCCAATATGGAAGATCAATTGCTTGCCTGTGACATACAATGGGTGCATGAAGCTGAAAGATTCGCTCTTCAAGTTACCAAAGAAGCAAGAAGTGCTAAAAGGAATGCCAAGAGGAACCTTGAAGATGGTGAAATGCTACAGAATGAAGACTATGCTTCAGAAAAGTTATGAGGCGCAGATTAATTGGACTCATACTTTCATTCGCAGTTTCCCACAAGTTGTATTTTTTAGCATTCAGGTTCAAATATTTCTTAAATTTTATCTAGAATATTTCTACTTTTTTCTGTAACTTGAAATAGACCTTACTTATGTAATATACCTAAGCTTCATTGCATAATCGACTAAATTGTAGAAAAAATAACATTTTATTATGGGAAAAAATATAAAAATTAAACTGTAATATTTGATACTTTTTACCATTGCAATATAAAAAATAGATGGAATTAAATAGGTATAGTAGATGAGCCATCATGTCATACATATCTGGTAAAAAATTTGTCTTCTTCAAATGTATAACATGGGATTAAATGGTACCTCAATTTGAGGAAGAATTAAAAATGCATCAATTTCTTTGTAATTTTTAAATGGCCCTAAGCATGTTCAAAAATATTCAAAATACTTCTAAATTGTTTAAAAAGTGTGCTGCATCACCTGATATCAACAAAAAATCATATACATTATAAACAGTCCCTGAAAGAAACAGATGCTGATTTTTACATAATATTGAGCCCAAAAAGTACCCTGTATCCTGAACATTGATAGATCTATTGCTGTTGATGGGAGTTAGAGGGGCCTAAACAGCTCGGTCATCAGTCCCCTGTTCCGAGCGAAGCGTTAACAATCAAAAGTACACCTAGAGTGAAACTGCCATACAGTGTGTAGAGTTACATTGAACATGTTGTCGACACGCAAGGGAAGGACACACAGAAAAGGAAACAGAGTCGCAGACTGAACTAAAACTTGAAGGCAGGATAACATGACTGGCTGATCACAAATATAATATAGCATGATTCAGCTATCGTGCACACACTAAAATCGCTAAACAATCTACATGAAAGTCGGAAAAGTGGTGGAGAGGTGGAGACCTGTGACTTCATGTGAGGGTATCCACCACTAAGTAGAATGGTCAAACCCAACCGCACGAATTATATCTAAAACACTGTCATCCATAGAGGCATCATCTTTAAGAAGTAAAGGTAGTGGAGCAGGCAGGGCGGATACAAGTGGACAATCCAACAAAAGGTGGACCACTGTCATAAGGGCGCCACAGCGGCACTCTGGCGGGTCCTCTCCACGGAGAAGGTAGCCATGCGTTAGCCAGATATGGCCAATACGCAGTATTATCAATATATTTTCATGGTTACGGAATAATAATTTCCTCACAATGATTGCGATACAGATTGTTACTCAATTATCATGTGTTCAAATGTCTGTAAATCTATTGGACCAAACTGCGTGGTCATCAGTTCGAAGCTTATAAACTACATAAACCTAGGTAAACTAACCTACGGACAAACACGCACACCCATGCCCCAGGGAAGGACTCGAACCTCCACGGCGAGCAACCGCGCGCTCTGCAGCGAGGTGCTTAAGACCGCACGGCTACTCCACCGCGGCTCTTGTTAATCTTCATCTTATACGCACCTTTCAACACACTGTCCATTCCGTTTAACTGCTCTTCCAGATCCTTTGCTGTCTCTGACAGAATTACTATGTCGTCGGCAAAACGCATTGTTTTTAATTCTTCACCCTGAACTTTAATTCCTCCTCCAAATTTTAAAGACTATTAATTATTAGTTGCAATGCTATGTAATTGACTTGAATAGTCAATAATGTACATAATTGGTTTATTTACTGTTATTACTTTTGTTTACCAAAAGCATTCTTTTCTCAGGCTTATATCAAAATAATTCCTATGTTGAAGACAAACTTCATGCAACGCATTCCTTGTTGCGTTCCTCTCTTTAAAAATGTCCAAAATTTTGTCCCAAAGCACAGGCGTTTCTTGTGCAAAATGAATTAGTAGGTAATTTTCAATGAAAACCAATTCGGCCACGTTAAAAGTACACCACTACCCCACCCTCAACGCGAACGCAACAGCGGTCGACGGCGGACTGTACGACGAGTGTGTAACCGCGCATTCAGTAATGTGGGCCCCCACTTCGCCGAAGACGGTAAAAATCCGACGATTGTAGTGGTAGTAGTCAGCTCCGTTCTTGCCGTTGTCGTTAAATAATCCGATCGTCCATTTTTCCGCACGTCAGAATACCATTCAATGCGCCACTACTGGTACGGCGGCAACGGTAAAAATGCCGGTCGGAGAGAAACGCCAAGTGTGTTTCCGGCCTTACGCTGCGATGCATGTGGTCGGTAGTTTGAAACCCGCCGATACCATTTTTTTCCCCGTGGCTCCTAAAAGGGTTTCCGGCACTCTAATTAGTTAAATAGAGCTATATTCTGCAATGTTTAGAGTTGTGCAGATGTAAGAGTGCTCCCTCTAAAATGTGCGTGTTTTCTTCTATTATGTTTCGTGAAATATGTGACAACGAATTGAACACTGGTATTCTGAAGCGGTTGAACAACGGGGAGGATACTGTGATAATTAATATTCTAAACAACGTGCAGATATTGGTAGTTTCATAGATACAGGGAGTCCTAGATTTCTGTGGCAACTGTCGTTCCTTAATGAAACGGAAGGGACGTGTATACACTGCAACAAATTACTTATCTTTTCTAAGCATTTATTTTATATTAACGGAATATGTTGAAAGACAGTTATTATAATCAATGCGTCTACTAAAATGTTTGTCCTTGGCAAAGTTGGTGTGGACGCTTTTAACGTAGATTGTATTACTTTTTCTGTAGTTCAGATATGACTTTGTTCATGTTACTTTATTCTGAGCTAAAATAAACAGGCCGGCCGCGGTGGCCGAGGAGACTGAGGCGCTCCAGTCACGGTCTGCACGGCCACTACGGTCGGGGGTTCGAATCCCCCCCCCCCCCCGGGCATGGATATTTGTGCCGTCTTTAGTATAAGGTAGTTGATAAGTAGTTTGTAAGTTTAGGGACTGATGACCCCGTAGTTAAGTCCCATAAGCTTAACAAACATTTGAACATTTGATTTGAAAATAAACAGCAAATATTATGTTTCTAACCGTGACTACGTTTTCTTTTACAACTAAATAACAAGCGGTATATGTGTGGTAACACCGAATTCCACAAAGCTCTAGTACTTAATCTACATACAAAGTTACTATTTTCATTACATCATTTACAAAAGTCATTGTAAAAGTATCTCCCCAGTTCTGTACATGTGATAAAGAAGTCTATGTTTGCAATTCATTGGTATGTATTTCATGATATGTTCACAAAATAGAACAAAAGTTTATAAAGTGATGGCAGTTCATGTACAATCCTATGGAAGTGAAAGCTGGTTTACTACAAAGAGACAAGAAAATAAAATACAGAGTGCAGATATGAGGTTCCAGAGAAATACAAAGGGCTGTACTAGAAGGGACACGATCAGGAATGACGATATCAGAAAAGAATGATATATTTTCAGCACCAACGAAAAAATCCAACAACATCGAGAAAACTTCTTAGAATGCCAGGGCATAGATAATGTCTGGGAAAGGCGAAACAGAGACAGCGTTTTATTGGCAGAACCCTTAAAAGATGCAACAGAACTACAAAAGAAACTCTCATATTTTTGGAAATATTTTCGTTTCACTACGTTTGGGTCAACAGCACTCTTATTTAAATTTATGAATAAAGAACAGTCTAAAATGCAATAACTTATTTCATTCAACTATTTTCAGTCTTATTTAGACCTTCTTCAGGAATTTTGACTCCATCGATGTCGTGGAGCTGGCAGGTAGCTGGGAGCCTTACAGTGCGTGTGCACTGCATGTGCACATTGCATGTGGGTTTCCGGTTTAACTGCTTAAGACAGTTTTCAGAGAATGCGTCCAAAAGTAGCCCACAAGACTGCTTCTCTGTACCGCCTGAAATTAATCTAGTGAGGTCTCAATCTATTAAGGTTGAAGTCTCCCCCGACTAATATGCATGGCTCGGATACATATGCATTACCTTGGGGGCCGGTAAAAACACCCAACTATTAACTTTACTTCTCTTAGACCTGTAATACGTGTCCAGATAACTTCAAAGTTACTTTCAACCTCAACCTCAGTAGAAACATTATCTTCGTCCACGGCGATGAACACTCCCCATCCAATTGTGCCCGATCTATCTTTCCGATATACATTCCACGCCTCGCTAAATATTTATGAACTTGCCACGTCATGATTTAGCCAGCTTTCGCTGCGTAGAACTATCTGAGCACAATAATTTCGATGCAGTGCGGCAAATTCGGGAACTTTTTTTTAATGCTTTGAAAGTTTACGGCTAATATTTTGTTAGTCGAATTCTTGTATTGAATGCGGCCTGAATTCTCTGTCTGAATGTTGACAGGCGAGCGCTCATCAGAGCTAGCGCCTAGCCTAAAAAATCCTCATGTGCACTCCACAAGTACTCTCCTATCCGAGTAGCTGCTTCCTTAGTGTAGTGCACCCATGATCTATTTAGTGGCGTCGTACAATTCCCCACCCGATAAAGCAGATCCAGAAATCTGTAGCCAGACTGAGTCGGCGAAGTGTATGGTTCAGACCTTCCACTCTGGGAACAGTGCTACAAATCTACAGCACTAATTCCGCCAGCCGCCCGTAGCAACTGAGGGTGTCCTCAGAACCTAAGCGACAAGCGTCGTCGGTGCCGACGTGAGCCACGACTTGCAGTCGACCGCACGCGGCACGCTCGACAGCCGCCGGCAAGGCCGCCTCCACATCTCGGATGAAGTTTCCCGGCAGACACACCGAGTGCACGTTGGAATTCTTTTCGGATCTCGACGCTATCTGCCTAAGGGGCTCCATCACGTACCTAACATTGGAGCTCCTAATAACTAATAATCCCCTCCCCACGTGCACCTGCTAGGACCTTGCTGAAGGAGTGGCCACACGTTCACTCGCAGGACGAACGGGCGCGGCCTTCCTCCTCGAGCGACGTGAACGCCGTTCAACCCGCCACTCTCCTTGCGGAGAGGGCGGCTGACCACGTCCGATACACCTGAAGGTGCCTCGACAGCAGGGACAGAGGGCGAAGCATGAGACACCTGAGGTGTCCCACTCGACACACCAGACTCCCCACCATCGCTGCATCCCGAGACAGCAGCCTGACGACGGCTGATCGTAGCCAACAGCACGCTCAGCTATCCGCGAACTACGACACACTCCTGCGTCCACATACCACAGACACACATCCCATCGGTGCAATTAACTGTAGAGAGTCTAAAACTAAATAGTCATCTTTTAAATAGTCTAGTACTTTAATAAAGGCGGCTGGTAGCTGACTTAACTGTGGTCAATGGTAACTATACTGTCAAAACAACGAAATTGTGTCTGGCTGTTTTCAAAATAAACAAGAAAATCAATGGAATACACTATTATCAAATACGCGGGAATAAAATCACCCTGAAAGCGAAACACGAAATAAAGATACTTAAATTACGTAGCTTGCAGCAGAAATGAAATCTGCCAAGTACATGAGAATAAACCTCTTAAAAACAGAAGCACTAACGAAAATTAAGAAAGTGATTGGCAACGCAAATTAATTTATGATACTTAGCGCTCTGAACGATATGACAGCGGCAGCAACTGGCACTGAAACTCAATCATTGTATCCTGCATTTGTGATAAACGATTTGGATAATCACACGCGCTATAGCTTCATTTTAAAGCGCGATGCAACCACAGTCTAACATGTACAATCACGACATTTCCGCTTAGTTCTATTATACACTGTTTACAGCAGTCAAGAGGCCGGTAAATTATATTTCTGAATACGGTAAAGTGCGAATAGTATCGTTTAAATTGATTTGCTACAGTTTTTATGATAGGCAGCCTAAATAATGTCATAATTTTCGGCAATAACTCCAGAAGCAACCAAATATGTGTCTTTCTTCAGTTGTGTAAGAATCTGGAACATAGGGTCATACGTACAGGTTACGCACTTATTCTTGGCCCCTCTGTCATAGGCGGAAGTCGGCTGAGTTCGTGTGTCTACGGAATGTTTATGCTCTCCACCAATCTTACCTCGTAACTTCATAGGACACTGTAGACATCGTCAATGTATTGTTGATTTGTGATTGGTATTGTCTTCCACTTTGTTATTTGCTAAAATAAGTCCACGTATCCCGACGACATATTTTAGGAAAAGGAAGACTTTCCTTGAAAGCGGATGAAGAATTTTAATTCCGATTGTTATTCAGTTACGACAATAAAAAGAGGCAGAAAGCTTTGCTACACCCGCTTAATAAGTCCCTTTCAAATATTAATATATCGTAGACATACGTTCCAGTTTTCTATTAATCAAACACTAAAGTGATACTCAATTTCTTGTTCCATCTGTGATGCTTTAACTCCTTACAAATTGTTTCTTTTAAAACCTGTAAGATATATACCGCAAGCTGGCGGCATTGGGACAAAAGAAGCGGGGCTTGTTCTAAAAACCAATGCACTACGAGCTAAATGCAAGCTTCACGACAGTTGACTTAAATTCTCTTGTAACCTACAGGTATTTACTTAATAACGTCGGTTCTTCTAAAAACACCAAGAAGACCTGACCTAGGGAAAGACGTAGTTTCCTACACAGGAACGTTAAGTGTATGGCACAATAATTCCACTCAAATCAATGAATAAGAAGGGAAGGTACCGATTTCGGAATGCAATAAACGATCCACTACAACTGTAGCTGAAAGAAAAATCACATAAAAGTCATGAGTAATAAAACTGTTCCTCAACGCAGAAGAAACCAATGGCACATTTGTTGCTATGTAGAAGCCACAAAACAGTATATTTCTGCTTTCGAAGCTAGTAATTATACAACTAAAGATTTGTTGTTGTGATCTTCAGTCCGGAGACTGATTTGATGCAGCTCTCCACAATACCCTATCCTGAGCAAGCCTCTTCATCTCCACATAAGCGCGACAACCTACATCTGTCTGAATCTGCTTACTGTATCCATCTCTTGGTCTTCCCCTGCGATTTTTTTCCCCATACACTTCCCTCCATCGCTAAATTCACAATTCCTTGATGTCTAAGAATGTGTCCTACCAATCTATCCCTTCTTTTAGTCAAGGTATGCCAGAAATTCCTTTTCTCCCCAATTCTGTTCAGTACCTCCTCATTAGTTACGCGATCCACCCACCTAATCTTTAGCATTCTTCTATAGCACCATATTTCAAAAGCCTCAATCCTCCTCCTGTCCGCACTGTTTATCGTCCATGTCTCACTCCCATACAAGGCAACACTCCATACAAATGCCTTCAGAAAGGACTTCCTTAGGTTTAAATCAATATTCGATGTTAACAAATTTCTCTTTTTCAAGAACGCTTTTCTACCCATTGCCATTCTGCATTTTATATCCTCTGTACTGCGACCATCATTTGTTATTTTACTGCCCAAGTAACAAAACTCATCTACCTCCTTTATTGCTACGTTTCCCAATCTAATTCCTTCAGCAACACCTGATTTTCTAAGACCGCATTCCATTACCCTAGTTTTGCTCTTGTTAATGTTCATCTTATATGCACCTTTCAGCACACTGTCCATTCCGTTCAATTGCTCTTCCAGGTCCTTTGCTGTATCTGACAGAATTACTATGTCGTCGGCAAAACGCAATGTTTTTAATTCTTCACCCTGAACTTTAATTCCTTATCCAAATTTCTCCTTGCTTTCCTTTATAACTTGCTCAATGTACAAATTGAACAACATTGGGGAAAGGCTACAACCCTGTCTTACTCCCTTTCCAACCACTGCATCCCTTTCATGCCCTTCAACTCTGACAACCGCTGTCTGGTTTTTGTACAAGTTGTAAATAAACTTACGTTCCCTATATTTTACTCCTGCTTGCTTCAGAACTTGAAAGAGTTTATTCCAATCAACATTGTCAAAAGCCTTCTCCAAATCTACAAAAGCTAGAAATGTAGGTTTGCCTTTTCTTAATCTATCTTCTAGGATAAGTCGTAAAGTGAGTATTGCCTCCCGTGTTCCTACATTTCTCCTGAACCCAAACTGATCTTCCCCGAGATCGGCTTCTACCAGCTTTTCCATCCTTCTGTATATAATTCGCGTTAATATTTTGCAACCATGACTTATTAAACTGATGGTTCTGTAGTTTTCACACCTGTCTGCATCTGCTTTCTTAGGGATGGGGATTATAACATTTTTCTTAAAATCTGAGGGTATTTCACCTGTCTCATATATCTTACACACCAGGTGAAACAATTTTTTCATGGCTGCTTCTCCCAGAGACTTCAGTAGCTCTGAGGGAATATCATCTACTCCAGGGGCCTTATTTCGACTCAGGTCTTTCAGGGCTCTGTCAAATTCTTCTCTCAGTACAGTACCTCCTATTTCATCTTCATCTACATCCTCTTCCCTTCCTACAATATTGTCTCGAAGTTCATTTCCTTTGTAGAGCCCCTCTATATACTCTTTCCACCTTTCAGCTTTCCCTTCTTTGCTGAGAACTGGTTTTCCATCAGTGTCTTTGATATTCATAGAGCTGTTTTTCTTATCTCCAAATGTTTCTTTTATTTTCCTGTAGGCTGTATCTATTTTTCCCTTATTTATACATTCTTCTACATCCTTACATTTGCCTTCTAGCCACTCCTGCTTAGCCATTTTGCACTTCCTGTCAATCTCATTTCTTAGTCGTCTGTACTCCATTTTGCCTGTTTCATTTACTGCATTTTTATATTTTTCTCCTTTCATCGATTAAATTTAGTATCTCCTGTGATATCCAAGGATTTTTTGTAGGTCTTTCCTTCCTACCTATTTTGTCCTCTGCTACCTTCACTATTTCATCTCTCAATTTTACCCATTCCTCCTCTACTGTTTTAATTTCCCCTGTTTCTGTCAATTGCCTAAAGCTCCCTCTGAAATTCTTAAGAACCTCAGGTTCCTTCAATTTCTCCAGGTCCCATCTCCTTATTTTCCTACGTTTTTGTAGTTTCTTTAGTTTCAGCCTACAGTTCATAACCAACAAGTTATGGTCAGAGTCTATATCTGCCCCTGGGTATGTCTTACATTGTAGAACCTGGTTCCGACATCTATGTCTTACCATTATAAATCTATCTGGTATCTTCCAGTGTCTCCTGGTCTCTTCCACGTATACAACCTTCTTTTGTGATTCTTGAACCAGGTGTTTGTTATAACTAAAATGTATAATGTAAATGTAAATGTATAATGTGCAAAATTCTATCAAGCGGCTTTCTCTTTCATTCCTTTTGCCCAGACCATATTCACCTACTATCCTCCCTTCCCTTCCTTGTCCTATTACCGAATTCCAGTCTCCCATAACAATTAAGTTTTCCTCTCCCTTAATTGTCTGAATAATTTCCTTTAGCTCCTCATATATTTCATAGATTTAGTATATAAGAAAGCCGAGTGAAATGTAAAAATGTATGTGTGTGTGTGTGTGTTTTTTGTTATTGATTTGTTCTTCGGGTAATCCTTTACGGGCGTGGGATCGATTTTATTATGTGTGGTTCATTGAATTCTTGAGTCAACTTTATTATTACAAACAGAAGCTAGCCGATGTATATATCAGTGAATTTGACAGTATGTCAGTGTAAAACAATTTATACCCATGTCTGCATACAATGAAGCAGTGCAACAGAAACAATTTGTTTGATGTGTAGGCTACACCGATTTCCGCGAATGCTTGCGGTGTCGGATTGTAGCGCCTTTGTTATGTGTAAACATCGCTGAAGCGCGCCAGGCATTCCGTTAAAGACTAAGACCCGCATATCAATGTGTGAGCGGTCCATTTGAATGCGTAACCACATTCATGTAATTTCCGGAATTTAATTAAGTTGAAAGCTTGTGGTGAAAGCGAGAGTTCCACTGCACGAGAATGACAACGTAAACTTCGAGTTTTGTTTCAAGTGCCTATAAAATATCAAAGGCCAGTAAAAAAACAAAAAGGAAGAAACAAAAAACAAATGGATGGACTGAAATGGTAGCATTGTGATTCTATTTTGACTGCGACGTGCCATTTGCAAAATGTTAGGCAAACAAATTCACTGTTTATAAAACATTTGACCGAAATAGCGCAAAAGTTCTCGTCAAAGCTTGCGTTAGTGTATGGTGCGTTGTTATTACTGCAGTCGTATTCAGTGAAAATTCTGTGTCACCGTTCACTCTCTGACGTGAGGTGAAGATGGGACGTCAATAGATCAAACATCGCCGCTCTCTCAATGAAAGCGAATTATGATCCAATATTTTTATTTGCTTTTTACCAACATTCTCTCTCTCTCTCTCTCTCTCTCTCTCTCTCTCTCTCTCTCACACACACACACACGCATACGCATACACACATAAATAATACACGGACACACGCACATACACTCGTGCGCGCGTACAAGGCGTTATAAATTTAATTAGATTGTTTGATTTTCACAACCATGACGCTAAATTTGCTCATCGTTGCTTATTAACAGAATTATTCATTTGGCATCTACGGGTTTCGCAGGTGATTATTAGCCTCCTTTATGTTGCCGGTAATGATGCTCGAGTCACAAAATTTCCGTTATTCTTAAATGAAGCACTGTTTATCATATGATAAAACTCATACGGGTACTGTTGTAGCATTACATTTAATATTTTCTGTTAAAATTATATCTGCGACCCTTGTCGCTAGCACCCGTTGTCTCTGCCAATATATATTTTGTTTCAAAAGAGACTTTCAATCGTTTTGAACGGGCTGGAGTGAAAACGGAGTCGCTCGTTAATTGCAATAAATACCTCAGTTCATTTGAAATGATTATTTAATTTGAAAATATTTTTCCCCACTTTCACTAATTTTGTAATCTTTGTTTACAGCATAATTCGTAAAATGATGCTTGGCCATTGTTGCAAATCGATTCGCGATTTTTTTAAGAGCATTCCAGACGCGATCTTCACTCACTCACAATTTGTATTGATTATTATTTCAAAGCCTACAGTAATTTTTCTTTTGTTAAACGAAATCCGATGTTTTTGCAATTTTAGCAACTAATTGTAATTGGAATTAAACATGGTCATGAATGTTTAGCATGCGAAGCTTACGTAACCAAGCATCAGTTTCCAGTGAAAAAAATTAATTATTCCATACAGTGATATGGATGCAATACAGCCTGATTTCTTCCGGCACTTTCTTTTGTAACGATGCCGTCTGGTGTTGTCTTTATACCAACCACTAATACCGTTAAATCCTGATGTCGGATCTTTCATATTTCTCTCAGCGTAGCTCTCTTTATAATTGTTATTCATTGAAATATTTCGCAGCTTCATGACAACGAAAGAGAATCATTACAGAAGAATTGGCGTGTCTGTGACAGAGCTCGAAAAATTTGGTTTCTAATTTGATTTATTTAAAAACCTCTAATTTCATTATGTCAATATGATATTTTGTAAAACTTCACCACTAATGTCAATATTTTGTCCTTTTAGACGCTCATCTGCTAACTTTACGCGATATAAAATTCTTGCCGGACACTGAACTAAAATTTGGAGCTACACGAGCAGCAGAAATTCAACTGCAGCCAGACTTATTACGCTTATTTGGTGCTTCAAACTTTCTCTTAGGCTATCGCGAGAACGCAGTTTCAGATTCGGTGCCTTTTCTCTTTGCAAAAATCTACCTTTCAAAATTTTCTGTCGTAGTTAGATATTTATTTCAAATAATAATCTGAGGAAACGGCCAACATGGCTGCCGAATCGTATTGTAGCAAAGCGATCCTCGCTTGTATCTCGAAGCTTTTCTCATGCGTGTGACGATTATTAATAGTGACTAAATTGTATCAGTGTTAAATAGTGTTGACCAAAATTTTGCGTGTGAAGTGTAAGGTGGCCCTCTTTTCCAAATTTTGACAAATTATTATTATCATGATTAAAACCCGTAGAGAGATTACTGACATGGAGTCTGATCAAAATACTAACGTTTCACAGCAGTCCGCACAAAACGTAGATTACATGGCTACCATATCAATTGAACTGATTCCACATAGTGGAGGAAAATCTTGCAGCAAAGTCACGCGACAGATTTTTCCCACACAGACTGACCACCATTCCGCAAATACGCTAGAAGATTGGCTTACGTGATTTGAGGTGCTATTTGCCAACATGTCGCAACAAATTAGCAATTTACAGACAACTACAAAAGAAGAACTAAACAATTTGCGTACATCCATCAAAAAAGAATTTGATAAACAATTAAAACAACAATAAACCGCTAAAACGTTACAAATAATCAGATTTTAGGCCTGACCAAACAAATGAACAATTTACAGGCCAACACAAAACATGATTTAGGGTAGTTGCAAAATTCCACCAAGCAACAGTTGGACAGGGTAGAGCAACAGCAGAATCAAATCGCGACACAAATGATAACGCGTCATGAATTTGAGTCGAATTTTAAAACTTAGAATCAGTTCAACAAAATTTGTCGACAGTCATTTAAGACGAGGTAAACAAACAGATACACAAATACACAAAGTCGAACAATTTATAAACATTAAATTTTCTAACGTACAACAGAAAGTAGTAGATGATATCATGGACACAGTAGATGCAAAAATCTAAAAAATGTTCAAATGTTTGTTAAGCTTATGGGATTTAACTACGGGGTCATCAGTCCCTAAACTTACAAACTACTTATGAACTACCTTATACTAAAGACGGCACAAACATCCATGCCCGAGGGGGGATACGAACCCCCGACCGTAGTGGCCGAGCAGACCGTGACTGGAGCGTCTCAGTCTCCTCGGCCACCGCGGCCGGCGCAATAATCTCTTCTGTAGTTTCCGCGGCGGAGCGGCCGAGCGCATTGAGGCGATATGCTACGATGCGCGAGGCCGTTCCCCGTCGGGGGTTCGAATACTCTCACGGGCATGGATGTTTGTGCCGTCTTTAGTGTAAGCTAGTTCATAAGTAGTTTGTAAGTTTAGGGACTGATGACCCCGCAGTTAAGTCCCATAAGCTTTACAAACATCTCAACATTTTTCTTCTGTAGTTGACGACGTAACTAATTACAAAGAAACAGTTAAAGCATTGCCAACCTTACACAGGATCTCACACAACTTAAAATCAAACAAGAAAAGTTGGAAGCAACTGTTACGAGAATCACTAGTAACGTAGAGAATATAATCAAAGGAAATCAGGATAGAGTTCAAATGTTCAAATGTTTGTAGAGCTTATGGGACTTAACTACGGGGTCATCAGTGCCTAAACTTACAAACTGCTTATGAACTAGCTAATATTAAGGACGACACAAATATCCATGCCCGAGGGGGGATTCGAACCCCCGACCGTAGTGGCCGTGCAGACCTTGACTGGCGCGCCGCAGACCGCTTGGCCACCGCGGCCGGCCAGGATAGAGTACAACAATGCTTGTTTGCTATAGAAGCAAAGATAAATGAAAAGATTGATGCAGAATTAACTACCGTAATTCAAGATGTAGCTGCAAAAGTATATGAAAAAGTCGGAACCACCGTTAAATCTTTACAAAACGATCTGACAGCAGTAAAATCAATTTTAAATACACAGATGACACAATATAGGCAAGATACACCTATGACAAACGAGCGACATGATTGGAACCAGGCAAGAATTGCAACAGTACCCCACACTCTATATACAATGAGGGCACACCTAGCAATTTGACGTCCGACAGGACGCAGACTGACTTTTGCTTGACGACCTCTAATTATCTTGACCGAATTGGTAGAGAAATGAAATATAATATGTCACCCTCTCATTCATATCAAAATCATACCACTGCAGAAGTGCTTGACGAAAGTGTGATAAAACACCACCAGTTTCAAATCTTTATTACTGAAAATCGTACCGTGCACCCATTTATCTTTCTCCAATCCTTCAAAGGATTATTACCTGAGACATGGTCTGAAAAGAGAAAGATAAGATTTGTTGTCGAGTATAACCAAGGTGAAGGGGGCAATCTGGGCTGCAGAAGCTTTACAATATTTTAATACCTTCAGTTAATTTGAACGGGCACTTTTGTCTACTTTTTGGTCACCCGTTGTGCAAGAGAAGTTTCGTAACGAAGTTTATAATCCGCAGCCATTCAATGAAAGAAACGGGGGTCTGCGGAGATACTTCAAAAAATATATAAACAAAGCCAAGTTCTTTGATGACCCTCTCTCGCACAGGGAAGTGCTCCGTGTGTTAATCAACAAATTGTCTACACGGTTGCGACTGCAATTTGCTAATGTCCCAACTCATAACTGAAGCTTTTTTTTTTTTAATGGTTGATGCAACTGATTTACGTTTTGAAGATGACCGTGCACGGAATAACAAAACGGGTACGGTAACGGGAATAGTTATTTAAACCATACTGGTAGTGAGCTGATTCACGTCAGCTGATTCACGTCAGGCAGCAGCAGCCCAATAATCAAAACATGCCATGCTCTCCGCAGATGTTACCGCAGGAGTCATTTAATAGGAATACCGGACAGCAGCGTCCGCAACAAGTGACAATGTGAACAGCGATAACTCGGTGCGCGATGCACCTAACGGCGGTCACCATTAGCGACGCCGCCGTGACAACCGATTCAATTCTGACTATTTTAACAACATCAATTTTAATTTCAATAACACACACACACACACACACACACACACACACACACACGCACGCACGCACACGCATGCACGCACACACTCAAATAACCTACAGACAACGTTACTACTCGAGATGTGATAGCTCAACGCAGTTCATCATCATCATCATCATCATCATCATCATAATCAGTTTCCCGGGTGTGGCTAACAAGCGTCCTCCATCTCATCCGATCTTGATATAATATTTGGTCTTGGACATCATCCCAGTTAAAATTCTTCTCTATGTCTGATTTAACTGCCTCTATCCATCGTCTCCTTGGCCTTCCTCTTGGTCTTCTTCCTCCCACTTCCATTCTGAAGTATTTTCGGCTGTTCTTGTCCTATCCATTCTCATTACATGGCCATACCACTGCAGTGTTCGTTTCCCCAAGATGTTCGCAATAGGGACCCTGATACCAGCTGTTTCCCTGTGTACCTCATTTCTGATCTTGTCTCTCCTGGTACTTTGATTCATAGTCCTGATAGACCTCATTTCTGTTGTTTGGATTCTGCTGTAATCCTTTTTTAACAGTGTACATGTTTCCATACCATATATAAGGATTGGAGTGAAGAGGTGTTATACAACGTTAACTTTGCTGCCTGGGGTACTTTTTTGTCCCATAGTAGATTTCGAACTTGCAAGAAGAAATTTGATGCTTTTTGTGTTCTGTTGAGGATTTCTTGTCGGATGGTCTTGTCCTTGGAAAAAATACTTGAAAGGTACTGAAAGTGGGAAATTGATTTAATTTTTGTTCCCTCCAAGTTCTAAACACTGCGTGCCACGTGTGGTCCTTCGTTGTTCTGTGGAAATGTGGTCATCGGAAAGCTCTTAAGCTATGGCAAATTATAATAATAAAATGTTATGAAAAGAGAAAGGACGAGGAATATATTTTGAAAGAATGCACAAATTATGTGAGTTTTATAAGGCACTAGGAACAATGTAATTAATTTTTGAACAGCTGACAGGCAAAATAAGTGTTAAAAATTTAGTAAATGACCAAAAAGAAAAGTGTGTTCCTCAAAGACATTTAAGTTTGTTGAACAATTCTAGTTGCGTAATGTGGTACAGAATTTTTTAAAAGTTACCATAGCACTTTATGTTGCTGCCCATGAACACAACCAAATTTTAAGATATTAGTATCTTTACGATGTTGCGCCACACTGTGATTTATTTACCAGAACACTTGCAATTAACCTGAAATACTTGAACAGCACTACAAGCTGATGTGACAGAATCATCCACCAATTTGAGAATCGGTCTTTAGTCTAAGCAATATTTAATATAAGTAGTAGCTTCAGATTTCTTTTTCAGCTGACGACGTGTACGAGAATTGTGTTGCTGCCGTCGACAAGAAGAACTACACAATGACGGAGGAGTCAAAATATATTTACATTACATTAAAAAAAGGATACCTAGACAAGCATTTAAAACACGACGATTAGAAACATTAGATAGCTAACGCAATGTTACTAGACTTGGAGACGAATATTTTAAAGACACATTTCATTTCTAAAAAGAAGTCAGACCGCATGCAAAACACGAGGCGACGTGAGGGCGAAGCATGGAGTGCTTTGCTATGAGAGATATTAGTTTATTTTAATTTGACATAATACTCTATAGCAGTAGATGTAATTTTTGCAAATGATAACTTGATGTGCTGAATTTGTATTGTGCGCTATTTTAGCGAGATTCCTCTAACTATACTAATTTCCTTTTCTCTCTCCCTCTCATACTCATAAACTTTATCCTAAACACTATTTATTCCGAGTCTTTGGCACCAAATCAGCTGACGGGTCTGATCTTGCCTGTGCCTGCAAATATTTTTATTTGTATCATGTCTCTGTCCGGGTATAACTGCCATAAAAATGGATTATTCAGACTATTATTTGCCAGTGTTATACAGAAGATGTCATATGTCATATTAACTCTGAAGAAACGCGAAGTAAAATCGAGAAAATCATTTTATTATTGTACTTAAAACTGACCTATATGATTCGCAACTGAATGTCAAGAATAGTAAGTTAGTGGAGAATGATATTGCTGAGAACAAGGAGACTGAGGCGCTTCAGTCACGGTCTGCACGGTCACTACGGTCGGGGGTTCGAATCCCCCCTCGGGCATCATGGATATTTGTGCCGTCCTTAGTCTAAGGTAGTTGATAAGTAGTTTGTAAGTTTAGGGACTGATGACCCCGTAGTTAAGTCCCATAAGCTTAACAAACATTTAACATTTAATTTGTGAATCTAAATAATTTTGTAAATACTTAATGTATAGTTAGGTTAAGACGAACTGTATGAAGTTGAAAAATTGCGTGTATATCGTGATAACAGAACTGAAAGAACAGTGAATACTACAGTGATAAATCTATGAAAGAAAATTTTCAGTAAAGACGCACCCACAAACAAAGGGAGCAACAAAAGTCGATGTGTTCGTAAATGTCAAAACATAAACATATATTAAGTGTCCTATACGTTCAGCAGATAAAGTGGCTAGTGAAGTCAGTTTGTCACTGCCAATAGTGAGTTCGTACTACAAAATGCAGCGCTATAATAATAAAGTCAAGCAATAAATTAACGGTTGAACTCCAAAGTATTCGACTTATATAAATATTTCAATGCTGGTCACTTTGAATAGTGCAACGCGTAATAAACCACAAGGCCTTGCTAAGTACTACAAACGAATATAGACTGTTATGTTCAAAAATCGCGCAGTGAAGTGACTTCGTAAGTATATATACGAATTGAATGCGAGTCGTATATAAACCAAATCGGAGGTCTTGTCTCAGCAAACGGGCTACCTTTATAGCAGCTGAGATAGCAAGCCATGTATGATGAAGAACATGTTGCATACAAGTGGACCTATAATAACTACCATGATATGAATACATGAGTACTCACCGTGCTGAGACGATCTTCACAATAAACTGCTATTGAAGAATCTTCTACTCCGGAAGAAGAGGGGTGGAAAAAACTCGCTAACATACAAATCGACGAGTAGCGTGTTATAAGGCAAGCCCGCGAAGTTACCGCCTCCAAGTTTGAACAAGCACTGGTAAAGCTGGCCCGCGGTAGCGCCTTATTCATGCCGTCGAGTGAAAATTCAAACCACTACTGCAAATGGTTTCAAAAAACTGTACGATCTGGGAAATGGTGAGGCCAAGGCAACAATACAGTCCTCAGTCCTATGGCCAATGAAGAAGTCCTAAACACTGCGTGCCACGTATGGTCCTGTGTTGTCCTGTGGCAATGTGGTCATCGGAAAGCTCTTAAGGTATGGCAGTGCAACATGCTCCAATACTTGAGAGGTAACGATGACTGGTCAGTATACAGCCAATGCGTACTTGCGCAGTGCTTGGGGAAGGGGGGGAGGGGGGATGGATGGCGCAATCCCCAAGCCACTACAAAAATTTCAAGCAGTCACTTACCACAGTGTCTTCAGATTTTAACCGGACCTTTTTGGTGGAATGCATAAAAGAAGGAAACTTTTAAACAGTCGTTTACCACAGAGTTTTCAGATTCTAGTCGGACCATTTTGGAGTTGCAGGCAGAAAGGGGATTGGAACGACATTGTTTTTAGTGATGCATGAAGCGCCACGGTAGTCGAGTTGGATAGAGTCGGGAGACAGCATAGTGAGTGCCTGTTATAATGGTCATAAAAATGCCGTGTGTCTCATTGGCCTGGTGGAAATCTTTCAGTTGGACGTCACTTCGGCGACTTGCGTGTCTCTAGCCTACCCCAGTTATCCAACCGGGCAAAGGGTACCTACAGCTTAACGTGGAATCTGAACCACGTGTATTTTTTGGTGACTGCTCACATCGTTGAGAGGTGAAGCCTGGGTTAAAACGGAGATTTAAAAAAATGCGAGTTTCGATGTCGCGACCCGTGAGTTTCCAGTCGAGCGTTTTTCCCCGAGACCACCAGGACTGTTCAGCTATTTAGTTTCTGCATTGACTTACTAGTTCCGCTACCGGTATCAGTATATGTGGAAGCAGCATGGACTGCTAACCCCTGCATCACATCCGTAGCCTTTCAATGACGATAAGTTTGGCAGCGGTTATAGCCAGCAATGGACGCAACTAACACTGATTTCATGATCTTTCTCGCTTCATATAAAAATGGAATATCCGACTGGAATGTCAATAACGGAGGACAGATAACAACTCTCCGTAAAGAGGCTCGCTGAGCTGCTGACAGGCACGAAGAGAGATAATCAAATTCACTCATCTTAAATTTTCGGCCAAGGCCTTTGTCTGAAAAAGAAATTAATACATTCACGCAATCACTCAGACAACTATACACACAAGACCACCATGTCCGGATACTCCAGCGCCACAAACATCTAGACTGTGAGTAAGGTGGGTAGAGGAGTTGGAAGGATGCCAGGTAAAGGTGCGGATGGAAAGTTCTGCGTTGCATGATGAATTGTAAATTCTCTGATAGGTGGGAATTTGAATGGCGGCAAAGAATGACATTCTATGGTCCCGCAAACAACCTGGTCTCAACCTAACAAACTTCCCATCCCTATGCCTAATATCCTTCTCCCCCTTTTCCTTCCCCTTTCATTATCCAGTATCTCATGTCTTCTTTGCTAGTGGGTGTTGCCACTTACAATATGCCCTTAATTAATTACTATTATTTATATAAAGTGGTATTTCATCGCCCACCCAACCTCCACAACATCCTAGTCCATCCCTATGGCACTCCCAAACCCAACCCCTTACCACATGGATCATATCCTTGTGGAAGGCCCTGATGCAAAACCTGCCCAATCCACCCACCCAGGACTTCTAGTTCTTTCACAGGCTTATCCTACTCCATCAGAGGTTGGCTCATCTGTTAAAGCAGTCATATGATATACCAACTCTGTGCAATCATTACACAGCATTTTATATTAGTATGATGACGAAGCAGCTGTCCGTCAGGATGAATGGCCAACGCCAAACTGTGGCAAAAAACAAGCTGAACCGCCGGCCGCGGTGGCCGAGGGGACTGAGGCGCTCTAGTCATGGTCTGCACAGCCACTACGGTCGGGGGTTCGAATCCCCCCTCGGGCATGGATATTTGTGTCGTCCTTAGTTTTAGCTAGTTCATAAGTAGTTTGTAAGTTTAGGGACTGATGACCCCGTAATTAAGTCCCATGGACTCTACAAACATTTGAACATTTTAGCAAGCTGAACCATCATGTGAAACAACAAGCAGAATTCTGGATTTCGGTGGCTGCTTCACTACCCTAGCCGTCTGGATCCTCCCCTCCACCACCAGCTCTTCTAAACTGCGAAGATGGGAGTTGTCCCTTCCACACATTCTTCGGTACCGCAACCATCCTGGACTCAATCTAAGGTAAATTCCCATCCTTACACCCTTTGTCTAACATCTCCCCCCCATTCTTCCTTCCCCACTCATTATCCTGTATCTCATGTCTTCCTTGCAACTGTATGTCGCCACTTACAATATCCCCTTAATTAATTACTTTTTTTCTACCTTTTCCTCTTTTTCCTATTTTTCCTATGTTTGTATTTTCACTGTCTTATCGTTTCAAATCCCCAGCTTCCTCCCCATAGTCTTCTACACTTCCATTTTATCTTTCCCCAACCCTTACCTTTACTGTATTCATTGCCGCAATTCAAATTCCCGTCTATCAGAGCCTTTACAATCTATCACGAAACGCGGAACTTTCCATCCCCACCGTTACCCGGCATCCTTCCCGCTCTACCCTCCACCTCACTCACAGTCTAGACTCTAGATGCTTATAGCGCTGGAGCGGCCAGACGTAGTAGTTGTGTGTGTACAGTTGTCCGAGTTATTGCGTGAATGAATGTGTTTCTTTTTCTGGTGAAGGCCGTGGCCGAAAATTTAATTTGTGTAAATGTGATTTACTATTTTCGTGCCTGTCAACAGCTCAGCGAGCCTCTTTACAGTGAGTTATTATCTATCATCCATTATTGCCATTTCATCATATAAGGTTTCTTTCCAACCATTTCGGCTTTGTACAGTGTGTTATCTTCCTTATAACTTTTATTGTGGTATCTGTGTCCTTCTTGGTGATGCATTGGAGGGGCAAGAGGCTACTTCAGGTTTTAACGTCGCTATACATACATGCTGACAACATTATTTTTGCATTTACTGATATGGTATCTGTTCTTAAATGACATGTCCAAAATAAGACACATTGGTCGACATCAATGTTGCACTCTCGATTCAAAAAAGAACACGCAAATGATGACAGGCAAAAGCTAGTAGAGATTCGTGCGTCTATAAAAAGATCGATGCGCGAAGCATAGAATAATTATCACAGCCATACCTTACCAAAAGATCTTTCCGAGAACCCGAAAAAATTCTGGTCCTATGTAAAATCGATAAGCGGGTCAAAGCCCACTGTCCAGGGCAGTAATAGAAGAAAGCAAACGGTAAGCTGAAGTTCCAAATTTAACCTTTAAGAAATCTTTCACGCAGGAGGACCGCACAAAAGTACCATCATTTGATCAACATACAAATTCCGAAATGGGGGACATATCAATAGGTATTTCCGGTGTAGAGATGCAGCTGAGAGAGCTAAATACGGAAAAGTCTGCTGGTCCAGATGGAATACCAGTTCGGTTTTACAAAGACTATTCTGTGGCGTTGGCCCCCTACTTAATTGCATTTATCGCGAATCTTTAATTCAGCGCAAAGTTCCTAGTGATTGGAAAAAAGCGCAGGTGACTCCCGTTTATAAGAAAGGAAAGAGAACTGACCCACACAATTACAGGCCAATATCGTTGACATCAGTTTTATGTAGAATTTTGGAGCCTATTCTCAGTTCGAATATAGTAAATTTCCTTGAAACGGAAAAGCTTCTGTCCATGAATCAGCACGGGTTTAGGAAACATCGTTCATGTGAAACTCAGCTTGCCCTTTTCTCACATGACATCTTGCGAGCCATGGACGAAGGGCAACAGACGGATTGTGTTTTTCTCGACTTCAAAAAGGCGTTCGACGCGGTGCCACACTACAGACTGCTAACGAAGATACGAGCTTATGGAATAGGTTCACAGATTGGTGACTGGCTGGAAGACTTCCTAAGTAATAGAATGCAGTACGTTGTTCTCGACGGCGAGTGTTCATCAGAAACGAGTGTATCGTCTGGCGTGCCCCAGGGGAGTGTGATAGGACCGCTATTATTTTCTATCTATATAAATGATCTGATGGACAAATTGTAATATGCGGCTGTTTGCTGATGATGCTGTGGTGTATGGGAGGGTGTCGTCTGTAACTGAATGTAATAGCATACAGGATGACTTAGACAAAATTTCTAGTTGGTGCGAATATTGGCAGCTAGCTCTCAATGTGGCAAAATGTAAGGTGATGCGCATGAGTAGAAAAAACAATCCCATAATGTTCGAATACAGCATTAGTAGTGAGCTTCTTGATGCTGTCGCGTCGTTCAAATATCTAGGCGTAACATTGCAGAGCGATATGAAATGGAACGAGCATGTAAGGACAGTTGTGAGTAGGACGGACAGCCGACTTCGGTTTATTGGGAGAATTTTGGGAAGATGTACTTCACCTGTAAAGGAGACCGCGTATAAAACGCTTGTACGACCACGTCTTGAGTATTGCTCAAGTGTTTGGGACCCGCAGCAGATCAGTTTAAAGGAAGACATAGAGGCGGTTCAGAGACGAGCAGCTAGATTTGTTACCGATAGGTTCGACCAATGCGCGAGTGTCAAGGAAATGCTCCGGCAACTCAATTGGGGATCGCTGGAAGAAAGACGACGTTCTTTTCGTGAATTGCTGTTGAGTAAATTTAGAGGGCCGGAATTTGAAGCTGAGTGTAGTACGATCTTGCTGCCACCTACTTATATTTCGGGTAAAGATCACAAAGACAAGATAAGAGAAATTAGGGCTCGTACGGAGGCATATAAGTATTCTTTTTTTCCTCGTTCAATTTGGGAGTGGAATAGGAAAGGAAATGCCTAGTAGTGGTACAGTGTACCCTCCGCCACGCACCTTACGGTGAATTGCGGAGTATGTATGTAGATGTATATCAACGGCCGCAATTTTACGAATTCGAAATACTGAAACATTTCGACCGTTTCAGGGCACTGAAATAAGTTCAATAACGAAGTTGAAAATTTGTACCGGACCAGGACTCGAACTCGGATTTCTCGCTCTGCGGCAGCTGTCGCCTTAAGCATTTAGGCTATCCAGGCACGCTCCTCTTCCAACCCAAATTATCAAATTATAGCACATTACGATGGCAGTGTCCCCCGACCATTAGTTCCTCTTGTTCGCAGCTTGCCTGGATTGCCTAGTTGGTTAAGGCGACCACTGGCCCGAAACGAAAAATCCGGGTTGGAATCCCGGTCCAGCACAAATTTTTGTACTTCGCAGTTGAATTTATTTCAGTGACCTGATAGAGTCGAAATGTTTCAATATTTCGAATTCGGATTTTTGCCGTGTTCGCATGGAGAGTGAAATGTAATAGCTTAATGTCTCTCCACGGCTTAAATAAAAACACTGAGTGAATAAATCCAACAAGTTCAAGCAAAATTTCATCGATAATAGAATGAACAATATGAATCCTTGCCTGAGGCTGAGCTAACAATTTTTAAAAGATTAAAAGCTACATAATTGTCTCTTTAAACATACGTCGTAATGAGTCAGTTTATGTTAGTTGTTTTCAATAGGATTATTTCATTTACCTGTGCTTTTTCATTTTGTTACTATTGTTTCACGGTATAAAGCCCCGTGACTTTCAGCACCTGACACAAAGTCTGCGAATCATATATCTATATGACAGTTGTTGGTAACAGAATATTAGCCGGCTGCGGTGGCCGAGGGGACTGAGGCGCTCCAGTCACGGTCTGCACGGCCACTACGGTCGGGGGTTAGAATCCCCCCTCGGGCTTGGATATTTGTGTCGTCTTTAGTATAAGGTAGTTCGTAAGTAGTTTGTAAGTTTAGGGACCGATGACCCCGTAGTTAAGTCCCATAAGCTATACAAACATTTGAACATTTGAACAGAATGTTATCAACATGGGCTTTCCGTAATGAGAAGACAAGAAGTAAAGCAGTGAAACAGAAATTTGACAAGCATCCAAGAATGCCTCGCTTAGCTACACAGAGTTAGTTTCTTCCGTGATTTCTCTTTACCACTGAAAGTGAATGTCGAGTGTTTCCTTTCGAATATATTGCACGATTTCATGTCCCGCCATTACCAAAACTACTATTCTAATCTTCTTTGAATGATTTCGTCATCGATGGGCACTAACGTTCCTCCTACTTTCGTAAGAAGCACCTAATTGGATGTAGAGCACTACAGTCAGATCTGACTGCAGGGGTTTTGATGCCTCGTACATTACAGCTATTTATGTGGAGATTGCGAACAATCTTAGCATTAGTGAGTTCAACGTCATATGATACTCACCAGTTATTTCTGGGCTAACCTAAGCCACTACGTATATTGCAAAATGAATGAATTTATGGTTTATTTCTGTATACCAAAGGTGTTTGTCGTACACGATCGTTTTATATTAGTTACAGAACTGTTTTTATGGCTTAAAATTGAACATTATACACAGCAACTTCGCATTCAAAATACTGTGGCGCACTGATCGATATTGTTCATATTTATCACTCTAGGCGAAACTGCAGTTGTTAATGCATAATATATGGACTACTTTTCTTTCTTTTACATAACAATGCAAACAAACAAATCATGGGCAATTGGAATTCTCTTGTTTGTAAGACAATGTATTTTTAAGAGACAGCTACAGCCATTTTCTTATTCATATTAATCTTTCAGGAATAATGCCTCACTGTCGTGCCATTAATTATAGTTCGAAGTCATATCGTGCATAGAAACTCTTCAACATCCCAAAAGGGAAAATCAGTATGGAATGTCCTAGGATGTGGTTGCATCATTAGTTTATGAATCAGATAAACTGTGTCATATAAGAAACCACACCAAATGGTTTGTGCGCATAAAAAAATATTTGTAAATCTATCGGACTCAACTGAATGGATATTAGTCCGTACCTTACAAACAACTTAAACTAAGGACAACACAAAACCACTGCCCGAGGGGGACTCGAATCCCCGATGGCGAACGGCCACGCGCACCGCAGCACGGTGCCCCAGTACGCACGGCTAATCCGCTGCGGCTTGTGCACATCAAGAAATGATAACACTTTTCTCAATGAAGCTAATAGATCATATGAAATACGTGCTTTCATGCAAAGCTAGATAGACTGAGAATATACATTTGAAAGGCGTCGAGAACTACCCACCACATTATTTCAATTTTTAGTGGGTTTCAGTAGTTTTCGTACGGGTGAATTCCGCGGGGACACCACCCAGTGAATCTGGCCTGTTTCTAAAGTGTTACTGGGTGGCATCATAGAGAGAGAGAGAGAGAGAGAGAGAGAGAGAGAGAGAGGTGCCGAGTCTCTGTGAGACGGAAGATGGGCCTTCTTGGAAGGAACCCACGAGGTCTGTGGACTGCTCTCGCGCTCTCGAGAGGGTGACGATCAGCGAGGATGCCATTGCGCGATACCTGCGTAGGGGTCGTCTGCCCGGAGTGAGGAGTGCGGCACGCCATGGCGGACCAGATGCAAGCTATTGTACTGCTGATTCGCAACGCACAGCAAAGTGCAGGAAAGCGCCCGTAACTTATCAGTCGGACCTCCCAATATTTTGTAAGAGGAGTATCCTGCTGGGAATCGTCGGCGCCGGCGTGATGCTCACCAGAGGTACGTCGAAGTTTTCGTCGTTAGCGCCCCGGGAACGGCAGAGCCAAGCCAGAGACGTACAGTTAGGTTCGGGTCAATGACAGACCCGCGAAGGAGTATCGCACGGGAACTGGACAGTTTTTTGTATCTATCTCTGTGCCGTGTCCTTGTATTGGAGGGAAATTGGCGCCTGGAGAGAGATTGCCTCTTGCTTTATAGTGAGGGTGTGGCCTCGCGTTATGCGAGTAGAGTGCGGAGCTGCACTTCAGAAGGAGGACTCCTTTTAAGGAAGCCGACGAGTACAGTCGGGTCGACTTAGGTGTTTGATTGGGTGTATTTTAGACGTAGGCTATTTTTCCACCTATCTCGCCTTGTCGAAGTTCGGATTCACTTTTCAGACACTGTCTGAAACTTGTATCTGTCGACCTGAGTCTCATCGAGGTGTGAATAGGCTCATCCATTCTGAATCAGCTGCACCGACGCGCTGATAACGTTAACTCTAGCTATGGTCTCAATTACGCACGCGACAATATTGTGTCTAGTACACACTGTCTGAGTTTGAGAGACATAGACGAGCCTGTGGTTTCGTTCCATACAGTGTGCCTACCGTTTGGAGAAGTTTTCTTGCGATCGGGCCGTGATTTGCAGCACTACAACGCACTACCGCTACCGTTCCGTTGCAGTGACACCGGCACCATCTGTACGTGGTCGAGTATCGCTTGCAATTGCTTATCTGGGCGAGAGCTAGGATTCTTCCCTTTTTACAATTTTTAAACATCTTTTTGTGTGGAAAGTGCTCGTAATTTATAGCATGCCACTTGGTCTCCTTCGTGCCTTTGATTTATTTGCAATTGTGCGAAAGTACATGCATATTAGAGACCTGTCAGTCATTTATTCTTGTGATATTTGCTTTTATTCATATACAATACTCTGAGGAATTGCTTGACATTTTAAAAGTTCTAAGAGATCGCACTGGTTTGTCAGTTAAAGGATGTTATCATGCAGCTGATTTTTGTGCGATAAATTAAGTATATTTTTGTGTCACCCATGTATCCAATTCAGTAGTTAGATCTCCTTTGTCATCATTTTTTGTGGGTTTTCGTTTTCTAAGAAAAAATGTTCAAATGTTTGTAAATCTATGGGTCTTAACTGCTTGGTTATTAGTCAAAAAAATGTTCAAATGTTTGTAGAGTTGTTGTTGTTGTTGTTAAGGTCTCCAGTCCGGAGACTGGTTTGATTCAGCTTTCCACCCTACTCTATCCTGAGCAAGCCTTTTCATCTCCTCATAAGAACGACAACGCACATCCACTTGAATCTGCTTACTATTCGGGTCTCTTGGTCTCCCTCTGCGATTTTTACCCCACACACTTCCCTCCAATGCTAAATTTACGATCCCCCGATGTCTAAGAACGTGTCCTATCAAGCTATCCCTTCTTTTAATCAGGGTATGCCAAAAATTCCTTTTCTCGCCAATTCTGTTCAGTACCTCTTCATTAGTTATGCGATCTACCCACCTAATCTTCAGCATTCTTCTGTAGCACCACATTTCAAAAGCCTCTATTCTCTTCCTGTCCGCACTGCTAATCTTCCATGTTTCACTCCCGTACAAGGCAACACTCCACACAAATGCCTTCAGAAAAGACTTCCTTACCCTTAAATTAATATTCGATGTTAGGAAATTTCTCTTTTTCAAAAATGCTTTACTTCCCATTGCCATTCTGCATTTTATATCCTCTGTATTGCGACCATCGCATGTTATTTTACTGCCCAGGTAACAAAACTCATCTACCACCTTCATTGTTTCGTTACCTAATCTAATTCCTTCAGCATCGCCTGATTTTCTAAGACCACATTCCATTATTTTTGTTTTGCTCTTGTTAATGTTCATTTTATACGCTCTCTTCAACACACTGTCCATTCCATTCAACTGTTCTTCCAAGTCATCGCTGTCTCTGACAGAATTAAAATGTCATCAGCAAAACGCAATGTATTTATTTCTTCCCCCTGAACTTTAATCCCTATTCCAAATTTTTCCTTGCTTTCCTTTACCGCCTGCTCGATGTACAAATTGAATAACATCGGAGAAAGGCTACAACCCTGCCTTACTCCCTTCCCAACTGATGCCTTCCTTTCATGCCCTTCGAGTCTAATAACTGAGGTCTGGCTTTTGTACAAGTTGTAAATAACTCTCCTTTCCCTGTATTTTACCCCTGCTGACTTCAGTATTTGAAAGAGTGTATTCCAGTCAACATTGTCAAATGCTTTCTCCAAATCTACAAAAGCTAAAAATGTAGGTTTGCCTTTCCTTAATCTATCTTCTAAGATAAGACGTAAAGTGAGTATTGCCTCCCGGGTTCCTATGTTCCTCCTGAATCCAAACTGATCTTCCCCGAGGTCAGCTTTTCCATTCTCCTGTAGATAATTCGTGTTAAAAATTTTGCAACCATGACTTATCAAACTGATGGTTCTGTAATTTTCGCACCTGTCTGCGCCTGATTCATTTGGAATGGGTATTATTACATTTTTCTTAAAGTATGAGGGTATTTCGCCTGTCTCATACATCCTACACACCAGTTCAAATAGTTTTGTCATGGCTGGCTCTCCCAGAGACTTTAGTAGCTCTGAGGGGATGTCATCTACTCCTGGCGCCTTGTTCCGACCTAGATCTATCAAGGCTCTGTCAAATTCATCTCTCAGTATAGTATCTCCTATTTCATCTTGATTTACTTCTTCTTCCCTTCCTACAACATCGTCTCTAAGTTCATTTCCTTTGTAGAGCTGCTCTATGTACTCTTTCCACCTTTCAGCTTTCCCTTCTTTGCTGAGAACTGGTTTCCCATCTGAGTTCTTGATATTCGTAGAGTTGCTTTTCTTGTCCTCAAATGTCTCTTTTATTTTCCTGTAGGCGGTGTCTACTTTTCCCCTTGTTATACATTCTTCTAAAGATTTGCATTTGGCTTCTGGCCACTCCTGCTTAGCCATTTTGCACTTCCTGTCAATCTCATTTTTTAGTCGTCTGTACTTCATTTTGCCTGTTTCATTTACTGAATTTTTATATTTTCTCCTTTCGTCAATTAAATTTAGTATTTCCTGTGATATCTAAGGATTTTTTGTAGGTCTTGCCTTTCTACCTATTTTGTCCTCTGCTGCCTTCACTATTTCATCTCTCAATGCTACCCATTCCACTTCTACATTTTTATTCCCCCTGTTTCTGTCAATTGTTGCCTAAATCTCCCTCTGAAATTCTCCAGAACTTCACTTTCCTTCAATTTATCTAAGTCCCATTTCCTTATTTTCCTACCTTTCTGCAGTTTTTTCAGCTTCACTCTACAGTTCATGACTAACAAGTTATGGTCAGAGTCTATATCTGCCCCTGGGTATGTCTTGCACTTTATAACCTGGTTCCGGAATCTATGTCTTACCATTATAAAATCTATCTGATACCTTCCGGTGTCTCCTGGTCTCTTCCACGTATACAACCTTCTTTTGTGATTCTTAAACCACGTGTTTGTTACGATTAAATCATGTTCAGTGCAAAATTCAACCAGGCGACTTCCTCTTTCATTCCTCCTGCCCAGTCCATATTCACCTACTATTTTTCTTCTCTTCCTTTTCCTACTACCTAATTCCAGTCTCCCATTACAATTAAGTCTTCCTCTCCCTTAACTGTCTGAATAATTTCCCTTAGCTCCTCATATATTTCTTCGATCTCCTCATCATCGGCAGAGCTAGTTGGCATATAAACCTGTACTACTGTTGTCGATGTTGGCTTCGTATCTATCTTGACAATGATAATGCGATCACTGTGCTGCTCATAGTAGTTTACCCGCATTCCTATTTTCTTATTCATTATCAGCCCTACTCCTGTGATACCCCCAACTGATTTTGTATTTATAATCCTGTACTCACCTGACCAGAAATCCTGTTCATGCTGCCACCGAACTTCACTAATCCCCACTGTATCTAACTTCAACTTATTCATTTCCCTTTTTCCTACCCGATTAAGCGATCTAACATTCCACGCTCCGATCCGTAGAATGTCAGTATTGTCTTTCCTGATGACAACATCCTCCTGAGTAGTCCCCGCCCGGAGATCCGAATGGGGGACTATTTTACCTCCGGAATATTTTACCCGAGAGGATGCCATCATCATATTTCCATACAGTAGAGCTGCATGTCCTCGGGAAAAGTAACGGCTGTAGTTTCCCCTTGCTTTCAGCCGTTCGCAGTTAGCTGTGTGGCAAAGCCACATTAGCTGATGTTACAAGGCCAGTTCAGTCAATCATCCAGACTGTTGCCCCTGTAGCTACTGAAAAGGCTGCTGCCCCTCTTCAGGAACCACACGTTTGTCTGGCCTCTCCACAGATACCCCTCCGCTGTGGTTGCACCTACGGTACGGCTATCTGCATCGTTGAGGCACGCAGGCCACCCCACCTCGGCAATGTCTGTGGTTCATGGGGATGGTTGTAGAGTTATGGGACTTAAATACGGGGTCATCCGTCCCTAAACTTACAAACTACTAATGAACTACTTACAACTAAGGACGGCACATATATCTATGCCCGAAGGGGGATTCGAACCCCCGACCGTAGTTACCGTGCAGACCGTGACTGAAGCTCCTCAGTCCCCTCGGCCACCGCGGCCGGCCGGTTATTAGTCCCTAGGTTACAAACTAAGTTATAGTAACCTAAGGAGAAGACACATACCAATGCCCGAGGGAGGAATCGAACCTCCACGGCGAACGGCCGCGCGTACCGCAGCACGGTGCCTAAATGCGCACGGCTATTCCGCCACGGCGTTACCAAGAGGCCAGATTTTAGGGCACATGTCACGAGGGTTCTGCCAATTCAAGTAAGGTGCGTGCCATAAGACAGTTGTCACAAGCATGGCTTACTACACAAATGGAACGATCAGGCCTAGGTGAACCACGTAGTAGAATATTATGTGTGCGCCTGTCACTAATCAACTATTTATATCTACTGTCTCGTCGAGGGCTTTGTCATTTCTGTATCACTCTGTTCTTAATTCTCGGCGTTGCAGTCGACGTATAATTTTTTTCATACGTGTTCAATTAGAAAAAAAGACGTTAAAAGCGAAGACTGGCTCACGTTATTTTCAATTTAATTTTTTGTTGATTTTTCTGTGTTAGTCGCGATTTAGCAATTGAACAACAGCATACTCGGAGTCGTACCATAACCGGAGTTGACAGGACGATTTTTTGTATACGTATAGTTTGTTGTTTATTGTGTAAGAATGGGATGCCTGTAATGACGCAGTATAGTTTTACTGTTTGTTCCATCTTTTTTGGCGCGAAGTATGTCGTGTGCCATAAGACAGTTGTCACAAGCACGGTTTGATACAGAAATGGAATGGTCAGGTGTAGGTGAACCACGCAGTTCAATAGTAAACGATGTTGAGCTCGACACTCAGACATGCAACGTGAAACGATGCCTGAAATTCACAGCTCACGTTCGGGGTGTCGTAATGAAACCTCTAACGACAATGATCGAGATGCACGGCATGACAGTCGATATAGCGGCGGACGTGACGAAGGTTCTGCAAAACGCAAACGCAGATTTTCATGTCACTGTACCCGAAGAGATGAGAGGCAAGGCAGATGGTCCGATAGACGGAAGTTAGACGAACAGTCTCTTGCGTCTACGCCTTGTGGGCAAGATGCAGCGTAGGATCCTTTCGCAATCCTCATGACGCTCATGAGAGAGACAGCGAGACAAACCAAAAATAGCATAGATAATGTACGAGGCTGCCTAGGAAAAAGATATGCAAAAATAGATAATGTCAAGGTAAAGCAGCAAACAATCCGAATATTGGTTTGAACACCACAGTGCTTTACTAGGCATGGTCCTGTTTGGAGGTGGTATGCCGTTGTCTTTCTCCGACCTTCGAACTGACTTACCCAGCCATTTATAGGGGGGACTTACAGCTTAACGTGGGTTCCGAACCATGGTGCTACTCGGTATTTTTCACATGAGCAATACTGCCAGAGGTGAAAGAAGTGGAAAGTGACAGATAAAAATCCTAGGACCAGGCGGGGATAGATAATGTACAGGGGAAAATATAGGCCGGCCGCGGTGGCCGAGGGGACTGAGGCGCTCCAGTCACGGTCTGCACGGCCACTATGGTCGGGGGTTCGAATCCCCCCTCGGGCATGGATATTTGTACCGTTATTATAGCTAGTTCATAAGTAGTTTGTAAATTTAGGGACTGATGACCCCGTAGTTGAGTCCCATAAGCTATACAAACATTTGAACATTTTGAGAAAATATAGTACAGCAGAAAATAAATAATGCACAGGAGAGAATAGATAGAGTACAGGAGGCTATCGTACATAAGGAAGTTGATGCCACAGAAAAACGCACGAGTGTCAATATTGAACAGAGTAAGACGACCTTAGTGAGACTAGTAGAGGTGGCCAAGCAGGCAAAACAAGAAATAGCCGGTCGGGGGTTCGAATCCCCCCTCGGGCATGAATATTTGTGCCGTCCTTAGTATAAGGTAGTTGATAAGTAGTTTGTAAGTTTAGGGACTGATGACCCCGTAGTTAAGTCCCATAAGCTTAACAAACATTTGAGCATTTTTAAGAAATAGCCGATCAGGCAACGCAGGAGGCGAAAAGCGCCTGCGCCGAGGCCATAAATGCTCGGAAAATTGCCGTCACTGCACTGACCAATGCACGTGTGGCGAAAGTAGACGTCACCAATGCAAAGAAAGTAATGGGTATGTATGTACATGCAGCAAGGTCAAAGTGCGTTAGCACAGACCACAAAGGTACTCACCAAAACAGTAGAGTAGGTCAAGCGCAGAGTTGAAGAACTGGCAAAAGGACTGCCAACTTCGACTCAAAGGTTTAATGAGTGAGCAACAAGCCCATGCGATATGGAGGAAGTCTCCCTGTCGGTTACCATTCCTTTACATAGGTGCGATGCGAGTTGTGCCAGTAGGTCACTAGACAGCACCATTCCCACACAGGATGCTCAGACTTCCTGTAAGGAAGCAGAGCGAAACACCCGGTGTCAGGCTGCGACCAACTGACGCCTCATCAGGCGCTCTCTGACTCGTCATGGACGGAAGGCGACAACTATGGTGCGCGCTCCCGTGCTGAAGGAGGGAACAGCAGGCCCCGAGAAGAAAATTTGGAAGCGTTCAACTACAAACACTTCCTATCGGTGCAGTGTTACTCCTCTTACAAGCTTTTGGGAGCTCCGACTGATAAATTACGGGTGCTTGCGAAAACACCAGTACAATAGCTTGCATCCAGTCTGCCATGGCGGCGCCGCACTCCCCACACACGGCCCCTACCACAGAGTAACATATATTGTCTGTGCCCTTCGCAGGTATCGTTCAACGGGAACCCCACTGACCGCCACCCTCTCGAGGGTGGGGTGAGGCGGCGAATGTATGGGTGTGTGTGTGTTTGTTATTTGTTCATCACACAAAGATACCTTCAACACACTTGTAATGATATAATTGAATTACAAATAAGCTGAGAAAGTTGACAACACCTACAAAACAAGCTACAGTGGACACGGTATAACGTTGCCCTTACTTCGTATGATGCCATAATTGTTAAAAGTAGATTCCGCGATTATATTTTTTGGACAAAGAGTTGATGGTACCGAATGTTTGAATTTTGAAATAAGTTAGTTAAAGTACAGCACAAAATGAACATTAAAGCAAATAAACCGCGGATTGCATATTAAAGTTGGGCACCATACAAGCAACAGCACGTTATAAAACTTACGGAAAGCATCTAGCTGGATCCTGCACTTCGTATTCTGGAAGCTGTAAATGATAACTTTTATGTCTTATTTAATAAATGAATGTTCGAGATACTTTCCGTAGGTGATCAATGTTCAGACTGTTCTATTCGTTTTTCATTGTTGTGTGACCGTGGGTGGAACATGAAGTTACTAGTAACGATAAAAAAATTAAAAAAAAAAAAAATAAAAAAAAAATGATCGGACTTCGTGAAATTACAAAAGAAATGACTGCAGGTTCTAAAATCAAGCAAAGTATAGTATAAGGATGATTGATTGAAATTTTGGAGACAATGCGAAGCGATTGTAATGGCGTCTGAACATTAAACTATTACGGATGTAGAGGAGCTGAAAACCTTAAGAGACTAAATATTTGGCGTGGAGGGATTCATTTAAATAAAAGCCAGCCGGCCGCGGTGGCCGAGGGGACTAAGGCGCTCCAGTCACGGTCTGCTCGGCCACTACGGTCGGGGGTTCGAACCCCCCCTCGGGCATGGATATTTGTGCCGTCCTAGTTCGTAAGTAGTTCATAAGTAGTTTGTAAGTTTAGGGACTGATGACCACGTAGTTAAGTCCCATAGACTATACAAACATTTTTGAAATAAAAGCCAAAGAGAGGGGATGATTTTAAATTTAAGTAATATATTTTTACAACTTGCATGACAATACCTGAATAGATACATGAATGGAAGACGTCCGTACGGAACGAATATAGACAAGAGAGTGAGTAAAACTACTATCTCGGTTCCGTCTTCTCGCTTGTTTTTAAGTAAAAAATGACGAACGAAATTAAATTAGTTGTATTACGAGTCAGAGGGAACCGGAGGCGATAAGCATCGCTGATCAAAGATAAACGAAAAATAAATAAAAATCTCAGTGTATCGTTACAACGGTTATGGCAGCAGATTGCAGTGGAATTATGAAAATGCGAAGTCTTTCGGAAAACAGTAGAACTTTTCGACCTGGTTGCCGGAAGGAGGCAGATATGGAGTAGCAAGTGCTTTAAGTACACCATTTTATAGCAAACAACGGACTGTTTTGAATCAGAAACGAAATGTTTTGTACATATGTAAAATTCTAACAAATATATGTAAACAGAATCATGTAAATATTTCAGGACACCCACTGATGATGCCTTATGAAAAAGGCGAGACGCGTATGGGTGAATTATAAAAATAAAAACCCTTTTTTTGCAGTAGCAAAAGTCGTTTTCTTTTTAAAAAAATACTAGAGTCAAAATACATTGAATTCAGCTGCTGCTCAAATGGCCACTACAGTCAACGTATTTATAGCAAATACTCGATCGCAAAGAAGAGCCTGTTATGTCCCTAATTGAGTGTGCCAATAATGACCGACTACGATGCACGCCGCCTCACTAAAGTAAGATTCAGCCAATTAGTCTCCTGTTAGTTGGTACGGCTAGCCAGCGCATTTGAACTGTTCTTCTCAATAGCGAACCGGAATTAGAATGAAAATTTCAGTTATATAAAAACTGTCAATAACTTATAACGCTGAACGAATCAGTGAACTGTTAGTTGTGCAACATTGAACTGCCTGTTATTGACCGTAAAATTACTTTGATTCAGACTTATTCACTTATCACTGTGTGATCAACGGCAGGATAATTAATCAGTGTGTAGAAACAAAATAACTGAGAGTTTGGTTAAAACATTACAGTTACGAAATTTGTCCAGTTGGTAACAGCAAGTATGATATTTTTGAGTGTAATACGTTTACTCAGATAACAGTGTTCATTAATCAATCAAGTCACTAGTTTATTTAATCTGCAAGAATGTTCATAATTACACAATTACTAATGTTACAGTAACTTGGAGAAAAACGAGAGTGTAATTTTGATTAAATAATTAACAGGCTATGACAGTTATGCTTACGTAATGACTACGATTTGCTTTCTGTGTTTTATAATGTGTAAAAGGCAATAGACATTAAGGTAAGTCGTATGTTTAATAGTAACGGCAAAATAGCTTTACTGCTGATTGCTGGTTATTAACAGACAATAGTTGTAAGATTACTGCATTGTTTTACAGATGATATAATTTTGAGGACATGTTTGTATGATGTCGTTAAGTTTTGGTGCTTGGCCAAGCTTAGCATAGTGTGACTTCCTTATCAGACCGCCTACTTAATTAACCCCTCATTGGTTAACTTTCATAATTAAACCATTTTCCAATTTTTGTTCGCTCATTCAGTGTGCTTGGAGACCGTAAACTATTTTCTTTTAATAAATTCAGTCAGTTTTACCCGTTTGTTCAACATTTTGGTAACTTTAACAACTTATGAAATATTTTTCCAGTTTTCCCCACTAAATTTCTGATCGTTGCCGTGCACAGAGACGCTGCAGCAGCGATCAAGTTACAACCTCCACTACGTTTATAGCGATTACGTTTTGCACGATTGCCGTTCCACTAATTATCGATTAATAACTAATTGACAGGTAAGTTTAGGAGTGGGAGGTTATACACTCTCGAACAGTAGTAAGCTTTAAAATTGTACCGTAAAACGTGGTGAATAAGATCACTTTTCATGTTCACATACGTTTGTCTCCCCAACCAATGTATTGTAAAGTGAAGAAACAAAAACCGTTTTATGTGTCTTCATCTTCAGTTTTAAATCCTATATATGTCTTTCTCTTTGTTGTTTATGACGAATTTTTAATATTTTTAAATGCTTTCATCCTATTGTTACGAAGGTTGGAGTGAATAGGATCAGTCACAGGATGTTCCCAAATTATTCCATTAAGACGCTTGTTTTGTGATTAGTTTCACTAGCTTATTTTTTTTAAAGTAAAAAATAATTGCCAAATAGAAAAAAAGAAGATACATACAATTATAATTATTTTATTAAAAATTATGCAGAAAACTTAAAATAATGCTATAAATTATTGTAAAAATATGGGTTCCACAAGAAAGGTGAGTTGACCCCCTTTGAATTTTAGTGACTTTTATCTTCCTCTCCACTTGTATTGGGGTCACCTCACATACGTGTATATCATTCACGTCTGGGGAAACAAAAACAGTATCCTTTTTCCTAACCCTTTTTCGAAGGCATTTAACAGTCATTGCTGACTCAGTTAATATGACAATTGTGGATATGAGCCTCCTGTGTCCCTTTTTTGTGTCAAACCTAACAATGTCAACGTCATCTGGATAGGGCTAATTCATCCTTGCCTCTCTTTGTATAGGATTTACCACGAGAATCAGAAATATAATTTCTGCTCATTTTAATCAGTCTGTAAATTAAATAGAACAAAACACTCAAATCACAAGCAGGTATATCCGATAACCAAATGTAAGCCCGATAATAATGTTATTTTCTACTGATCCTATTCACCCCAGTTTTTAAAAAGTGTAGTCGTTCGAGTAAAATAAAATGGATTCGAGAAATATATTAAATACTGTTAAATTTTAGGTTTTCCCGAGGTATGGAAATCTTGAAAATGTCTCCGGAGTTCAGCCGGGTGACGTCGTCGAATCTTCGCGATATTTCGGCAAGATGTCTACTTGCCATCTTCAGCAGTACTTGGAGACTCCAGGTACGCCTGAAGATGACAAGTAGTCATCTTGCCGAAATATCGCGAACATTGGACGACGTCATCTGCCTGAACTGCCGGAAAATTTTCAAGATATTAAATACTCAAACATAAACAAAGGGAGGGAGACCTGAATTCGGAGCAAAATTCTCGGTAGAAGCTCTGATTTTGAAGATATACAACGCCCGACCGCACACCACTGTATATTAAGTTTTCGGAACATACGTAAACTTCGGAATCTCCGGCGACATGTGTGCAGTGCTTTAAACCCGTTTTAGACGATCAACGAACTTGTAATAGATTGATAACAAGTTGCGTTAATGGCAGCCGTCTGTCGTTTGAACGGCTCGACTAGTATCATCGCGCTAGTATCGACTCAGTACAATCGTAGCGATAACGAAATAGGGGACAGTTCTAAATTCGGTACTAGTGAGTTCACTGCGCATGCGCGAGGTAGTAGCTGTCAGCTGCAGTCATCGCTCCAGTTAGTCCGCCATTTTCCTTCGTATTTACGTATATTTTGCGTAATGTCAAAGTTTATGATCAGAATGTATTCCAAAATGTAGTTCTAATGACGGCATTCACAGTGTCCGTCACCAGACCGTCACCTAACGTCAACGTCACGTTAAGCTATCTCGAGAAGATTGTTTTGATTGAACGGTCGTCTGCTGACATCGGAAGTTAACCTATTTTCATCACGCGATTTTCATATTGCAGTCGACAATTACACGGTTTGCAAGCAAATTTGTGTTATTAATCTTTATTATTATACTTTGGTTTAGCGGTAAATTGCAAATGTTTCATGACGACTTCAATATTTATCTCAATTATTGTCCACCGAAAAGCGAGGTCGTACATCTGAAACCGAAAAATGGTTTATGTTTTGCAATATTGTAACGGAAAAGACTGAAGCCAATTGTTTATTTGAAGAAGATTGTAATTTGATGATGCAATTAACATTAAATAGCATTTTAAATGAAAAAGTTAGTCCAAATGAAGGACAAAAATTCAGTTGTGGATGACATTATTAACAATGTCAGTGGACAAATCGTAGTAGGTAAAGTAAAGAAGGTCTATTTATGCTCTTATAAATATTGTTAGATGTGTTCATTAGTTTATTTTTTTCGCTTGAAAATAGATGTGAATGTTTTGAAATGCTTTTTCACTTCCCAGAACTTTACCACACCAAGTTGACCAAAAACATAGATTGCATGGTTTTCTTTGGCCGTCAATAACATTTAGCATTGTTTCTTCAATTCCAGCATTGAACCATGATTTCCTACATAACGGATCGCCTGTCATAAGCTCACTTGCAACATCGGGTATTACTGTTCAATTACGTTTATCGTCTAAACACGTTGCCACAAGATCTTGCATGAGATTGTAATTCAGGACTAGTACGCTAGGAGCGCTTCAGTCGACTATTATGTATCTTGTTCACTTTCGTTCATCGTTTAAAAAGGGCTTTAGAAGCCAGGGTAGCAACTACTGAAACACAAAATATTCGCGACTGTGGTCCTCAAGGGCAATACTGCCGACTGGCACATTGGTTTCCATATTTTATTTCAGTCGTGTTTAGTTGCTATTGTTTTACTGTTTTCCGTCAGAATTGATCGTATACGCCCCATTTTACAGTACCGGCCTGTGCGGTGGCTCACAGTGCAATGTGGCATGACACACGGAGAGGCCTCTAACGGACTATTACAGAGTTTTGCAGATGCGGGAGTATCACTAGTGTAATAAGGGACCTTTACATTATCCCTCATACGATTTTGGTGTATATGTTTTTGTTCGAGCCCAAGTACCGCGGCCTCACTCACCGGGGTTGTGCCGGCGCAGACACAGCAGCGCGCCGAGGCTGGGGTAGGTGACGCCGTTGCTGGCGCACACCGGCTGCTGCGCATGCGCCCTGCCGGGGCCCCCGCCGCGGCACTCCGCCGCCGCCACCGAGCCCGCCTCGTCTGCGCATGCGCCCTTCCCAGCCATCGTGATATCTGCAAGCAGCACACCACGGTCAAAGCCACGACATATATTCGGGGAGGCTTTTTTGGAGTATTGCTGTCCAGTGTGGGATCCTTATCAGGTGGGTTTCCTGGGATGTCCATTGTTTGATTTTACCTAACGGATATTCTCCTATCCCACAACCCAGTTCTGTTTTCCTATTTTACTATTCGCTAAAGCATTTCTTTACTCAATGCCTCTTCTTTTCTGTATTTTTAATCTCCTTCTGAAACGCACATGCTCTGACATCTGAACTTTTTGCGTCAACTATCCGTCCACACAAAAAACATACCTACATGACTGCTCCGCTTGTAAGTACTACATCCCATTTTCAAATTTCCTCCGACACGTGTATTCCGCTTTGACACTGACGATTGTTAGTTCCGTTACCAGCCCAACTCCCTGGATATTATCCGTTAAATGCTGATTTTCCTGGAATGAATTTTTACGCAATTTTCCCAGATTCTTGAATGTATTTACGGATTCTTGACTGTTTTTACAATTAGCAAAAGTTTTTCACACATTCCTGGTATTTTTACAGATTACTACGAGCAGTGCCGCAGCCGCGGGCGTGGAGGGAAGGGGCTAACGGGATGGTAGCCTCCCCCCTCCCGGTACCTCCAAAAGATTTTTTAATTTTATTATTTTTTATTTTTTTATTGTTTTCATTTTTTATTTTTTAAACCGATCGGTACCAGAAATTTGTAATTGTACACATGTAATAAATCACAACGTAGTTGTAGTTTGCCAAACACAAGTGACGCCGCCACTGAGAACGTGTGCTGCTGTTACTGTGAGAGGTTTTAATGCCGCCGCGATCAGCTTTGATGCTGCCGCTATTATTACAGCTATGCTGAAGTTACGAGCCGATTGTTCATATGCGGCGACCCGCTGCTTAGCAGGTCATCGGCGCCACAGAGTGGAATCTTATGAACAACAATATTGTTATTTTAGTTCAATTTTTACATATAAAGTCTCATGTTATTTATACTGTGGAGACCTTTCTCTTCGGCTAGTAACACAGAAGCTGCTTAATTATTTTACGAGCTAATTACATAAAGTCCATTTCCACCACGTTGCTCCTCTTCCTCTTTCAAATTAATGGGAGTCTACTCATTTTATTTCTTGTGCAATTGTTTTTGTAGTATAATCGGTTAAATTATAAAAAGTGTAAAAATAAATTAGAGCTTAATAAATTCGATAGGCTTTATTTAAAAAAAAATGAGTTTCCTATACACTGTCAGGAGTTTTTCACGCTTTCCCACAAGTTTTGCACGCTTTTCCACGGGGTTCTCACGATTTTCTACGTGCTTCCCAAGCGTTCCTTACAAACTTTACGCAGTTTTTTGCGTATTATTTCTGTATCTCTACACTTACATAGGCACTTATGCACAAGCTTACTTTTTGTGCGTGATTTGCAAACGTCCCCATCTGTTGACTCAGGGATCGAGACATGGCTGCACGATCCGTTACAGCCATGTGGATAAAATGCCTGACATCTCGACTGCTAGTGATACGAGGCCGTTGGGATCCAGCACGGCGTTCCGTATTGCCCTCCTGAACCCACCGATTCCATATTCTGCTAACAGACATTGGATCGCAATCAATGCGAGCAGCAATGTCGCGATATGATAAACCAAAATTGCGATAGGCTACAATCACCACCACCTAGAGAGAATGCCGCGGCGCTCTCGTGTGACTTCAGGTAGAGTAGGTTGCGCGCGCATAGCTAAGTGGCTCGCTGCTTCGGCATAGTGGGCCGTGCCCCAGCAGCTACCCAGTCAGTTATACGCGCGCTACCTACTCTGCCTGAAGTCACACGAGAGCGCCGCGGCATTCTCTCTAGGTGGTGCTGCTACAATCCGACCAAGTCGGAAACGTGATGGTACACATTTCCTTACATGAGGCATAACAACAACGTTTTATCAGGTATGCCGGCCAACTGCTGTTTGTGTATGAGAAATCAGTTGGAAACTTTCCTCATGTCAGCACGTTGTAGGTGTCGCCACCGGCGCCAACCTTGTGAGAATGCTCTAAAAAGCTAATCATTTGAATATCAGTGTCAGTTTAATTTCGCGTCTGTAGCACGTCATCTTTGTGGTGTAGCAATTTTAATGGCCCGGAGTGTGTTCTTTTCAGCTGTTCATGGACTAAAACTATGGCATTCGGAATGACGCTACAGTTTATTATTTGTAGACTAAAAATTGTAGCCGAAGGAAATTTTACAGACAGTATACACAAATACATCTGATTGTGCCTTCGAAACTTCTCACAGTACGGTATGTAGTTCATGAGATATGAGCACATAAACAGTAACTTTTATGGAAAATTGCACCATCACACACCAAAGTTTTAATCTGTTACTTTTTTATTACTAATTGTATTCGCGACAGATTTTACGACATACAGCACTGACACAAATTAATATATACCTGAAAAATTGTACAATTGCACAACACATAACTCAATAAATATAAGATCATATGCATTTGATATGTCATTTGTATTTTGATTACTGTCTTTCTTTCTTTAGATATGATTTTGTACATTATGCGAGACAGCCATCTTTATTAAGATTCTCCGATAAATATAGAATGTTTCTTTGTTAGAAAAAAGGTGAGGGACAGAGAGAAGGGATAGGAGAAGTACTAGGCAGAAATAAATACTCAGGCAAAGCCAGGTTTTCAAGTAGTGTACTATAACCACACAATTTGATTAAAAACCATTTGTGAGTACCAAGACTAAGTTAGCAGTACACCGCTCTGTCTTTCGACCAACTTGTATAGGACTGAAAGTTGGGTGGATACAGGTTACCTTATTGGTAAGGTAGAAGTTACAGATATGAAAGTAGCAAGAATGATCGCAGGTATCAATAGATGGGAACAATGGCAGGAGGGTGTCCATAATGAGGAAATCAAAGAAAAACTGGGAATGAATACCATAGATGAAGCAGTTAGAGCGAACAGACTGAGATGGTTGCGTCATGTTACACGCATGGGAGAAGCAAAATTACTTAAAAGACTCGTGAGATCGGCAGCAGAGGGTAAGAGGAGTCGAGGTAGACCAAGAAGAAAGTACTTAGATTCGCTGCAGAATGATTTTGAAGTAAAAGGCATAACATCAGACGAGGCATCAATGTTAGCATTGAATAGGGGATCATGGAGGAATTTTATTAGAGGTACTATGCTCCAGACTGAACGCTGAAAAGCATAATCAGTCTCTAATGATGATGATGATGATGATGATGTAAGGTACGGTGTCAAAAGTCTTCTGGAAATCAAGAAATGTGGAATCGATTTGAGAATCCTTGTCGATAGCAAGTCATTATGTCACGTGAGTAAAGAGCTAGTTGTATTTCACATGAATGACATTTTCTAAATCCCTGTTGATTTTGGGTCATAGATAATTCGTAATATTTGAATACAGTATACGTTCCAAAACCCTGCTGCAAATTGACTTCCCATGAAATAGCCCTTAAGCACTGTGACAGATGGTGCAGTAGTGCAGTGTTAAGGTGCTTACTGCCATCCATGAGGGCGGCGCACTTGAGGGCCTCGACGTTGGGGTAGGTGGCTCCGTCGGATCCACACACTGGCTCATAGTGGAGACCCACGGCGCAGCGCACGCGGCACGGGCCCTCGTACTGCACAGTGTTGGCTGCAACAAGAGGCATTGGCAAACGACACAGTAAACAAATGTTCAAATGTTTGTAGAGCTTATGGGACTTAACTACGGGGTTATCAGTCCCTAAACTTACAAACTACTTATGAACTAGCTAAGACTATGGACGGCACAAATATCCATGCCCGAGGGGGGATTCGAACCCCAGACCGTAGCGGCCGTGCAGACCGTGGCTGACGCGCCTCAGTCTCCTCGGCCACCGCGGCCGGCCACAGTAAACAGACGTCGAAGTACGGCACGAAGGCTAATTACACACTAGTCGTTTTTCTCCGCTGAAGGTTAACTATTTTTGTCGCTGTGAAATGGAACTCACTGTAGAAAATGGAGGGTGCCACACCGGGCTGTAATTGTCGCTCCATCAAGTTTCCACGCACGACTGTCGCTGTTGAATGGGCCTGGGCCTATAACAATTAGCTATTATTTTACTATTTTCACTGTACTGGGTTCATACCTACAGTGTCTGACAATGTAATGAGGTTATCTCGAATTTGTTGGAGCTTGGCCTCCATTGGAAACCAACCTCCTGGCAAATTCTTGTCAGGGGAGGTTGAGATGATGTAAGGTTCCTGTTTTTATGTATTATAAGAAATTCTATATAATATGTCCTTTGTAAACATTGTTCTTCATTTGACATTTCACTGAGAAAGTCCATATTTATTACACATGGATGTAACAAGTGCGCAGTAACATCTGTGAGCAGCTATGCTGCGTGTAATGGTATCTCTGGCGCTGTGACGCCAGTGGTAATACCGGCAGTAGTGGTAGGAGAGAGTTGTTGAGCTGCCGCCACAGGGAAAGGATCTCCTGGAGGTAATGTTACTGCTTGCGCAAATTCTTATGTGTAATTTTTTTTGTAACGTGGATGGTAGGAAAGATGTTAGGAAGTCATGCATAGTACAGTTTTATAGTTGTTTTGTGAAATAGGAAGGACGTTTGTAAAGAAATTTTGTAGCCGATTTCTGTAAGTTATGTCCAACAATGAATCAATACAAAAATTTAAACCTTATGCCATTTGTTCTGCCTTTATTTTATTGAAATTTATTCCCTTAGTTAGAAGTTTCCTCCATGAATCTCAGGGACAATACTAGTTATTGTAGGAATTTTGCGTTGTCAGAGTAAATGAAGTTCAATCAGAATATTCACAAGTATGAAATCTCATCTTTTTCTTTTCCCATAATGAATATTAATTTTAAGCATGCGCGGCGCTGCGACGGCTAATTGAATCACTTTCGAGAAAGGCGTTATCCGCGAGGTAAGTGCTAAAGGTTACAGGGCCAATGCAGCAATTATTCGTCAACAATCAATGTTTCTCTGTGACACCAAAGTTAGTTTGCTGCAAACTGGTAAAAGGCACGATTCATTTTGGTATTAGGAAAGTGCTTTATTCAAAAAGTCACAGAGTAAAGCTATAACTGCAATTTTATTTATTTATTTTGTTGTTGTTGCGTGTAAGCCTTACCTCTATACGGTGTAAGTGAAGTCAGGTGTTACAACCGTGACCATTCTAATTTACATGATGGAAAAGTATGAAGGCAATGAGTAACCATGGGATTTGCTAATTCACATATATAGTTTAGTTGTGTCTTACAGACGGAAACCTTTCAGTATTGACATTAAAAATTACAATTTGATATGAAAATTACGAGATCATGGGGCAAGTGCAATAAGATAATCAAGGCTGACGCATACTAGTGAACAAACACACCCTTGTTTTCCTAAAGTGATGCGAGGTGCCTGTATGGTGCTGACCGTGACAATAGCAGGTGGGTGGAAAGCTCCTCACCCCAAACTCCCTCACCACAGGAGGTCTTCGAGCAGTGTCTTCTCTGGGGAAAATGCGGTCACCTGAAATCCTTTTAAAAGCCAGACAATATCAAGCTCAATAAAGCATGTTTACGTGAAACTTTTAGGAACGCGAATTACAACTGGCACCACAGAGACTGGGAGGATATTCCTAAATGAGATGTTAGCTGACTCACTAATGGCGGGTGAGCCATACAGCATCTTAAAACACACTATCCAACTGCTAGGCGAGCCACTGGAGGGGAAGCGGCAGTGTGCTTGAAAGATACACACAAGGGAATTAAAAAAAAAAAAAAAAAAAAAAATTAAGACAGACTCGCTCTCTCGTCTGTGCTGGATGTGTGCGTGTGTGTAGTTGCACGCAAGTTTGTGGTGTGACGCTCTCACAGCTATTTTTTTTTATTGAGAGGCGATTGCACTGTAAGGAGCACCTATGTCATGGAGCGGATCTTAATGAATCTCCAGTGGAGAGTACTGCAAATGCTTTATGCGAACTCCACCCATCCCCAAACAGCAATAACAAATACATTTCTTTACCATTGCATAATATTTATAACATTGCAACAACCTTGAACGTAAACTGACGAGACTGAATTAATTTTAAAGTCAAGTAGGCACAGTGCTTCAGCCATTCTATCAACTTTCTTTTATTTTGAAATTGTTTATACTTTTCATCTACCCTGTAAACCTATCCAGAACTCGGAAATTAAAAATTTAATTTGTTTGTTTATTAATTTGAGTTTTTGTAAAAGTAATAAAGCCAAAATTTTCAATCAGTTTTTCATTTCAGTAAATAGCGACATCACTTTAGTAACCAAACTGATTCTCACTAGTAGTTACACTTTGTTAATTTTAAGATTTCTTACAGGAGATGTCATCTATGTCTATTTTTCCATAAGTGGCAATGTTTCACCGATTGTAGGTAGGCAATGAGCATCTTTCTGACTTCTACGTGAGAAGCTGTTGACATCTTCCTTGCAGGAGCCTCAGATACAATTACAATAGGTCAGATCAGGTCATTGTACACTATAAAAGTTGGAAGAGTAGAATAAAAATCTCAACAGCATTGTCAAAGCAAGACTTATTAGTCTCCAGGGAGTTATTGCGATCGTTATATGAATAAAACTCTTGAATATCCGTCTCCAGATCGCTTATATTTTCTAAAATATGACCGGTTTCGGGCCAGCTGGCCATCTTCAGATCAAAATTTTGAGTGTTCACCGTCGTTACTAACTCGTTCATTACAGGACAGGTTACTCTGTAACTTCAAAATTTTGATATGAAGATGGGCAGCTGGCCCGAAACCGGTCATATTTTAGAAAATATAAGCGACCTGGAGACGGATATTCAAGAGTTTTATTCAACAGCATTGGTTTCATATTAGACTAGGCTGTTTTTGTCAGCAGTCACGCCGGCCGCGGTGGCCGAGGAGACTGAGGCGCTCCAGTCACGGTCTGCACGGCCACTACGGTTGGGGGTTCGAATCCCCCCTCGGGCATGGATATTTGTGCCGTCCTTAGTATCAGCTAGTTCATAAGTAGTTTGTAAGTTTAGGGACTGATGACCCCGTAGTTAAGTCCCATACACTATACAAACACTTGAACATTTGAACATCAGCAGTCACACGGCAGCCACGAGGTACTATACTCACAACGAAACCACATGGATATCGGAGTTTAGAATTTCTTTATATGTATGGTATGTGAAGTTCAGAACTTAAATAACAATCAGCCAAAGCCATACGACTCAACTCTCAAAAATTGCCGAGAAAATCGTCTTTGACGTTTTGCAAGTACCAAAATTAAATTGCAGTGTTTGTCGGTATAGCTCAGGTGGTAGCGTCGTGGCTTCACAACCATAGAGTCGGTGCTTCAAATCCCGCTATAACAATTTTTTCGTTGTTTTCCAATTCAGATGTATCAAACATTTTGGGCTCTAATTTCACGTGTTGTGTCACTTTTTATTTATGTGTATGTACACGAGCTGAACACCTTGTAATTGCTTAAACGATGGTTGAGAAGGTTAGCTGCTTAGAATGCATTTAATAGATATGGAAATGACTTTCCAAAACCAGCGCCGTAGCTCCTCACAACTAAACAATCAAAGACTACCGTCGTCAAGTAATATTGAACCCAATACTGTAAAAAATGAAACTTACCTGTTTTGATTGAAACCATAGTTATTAACAACTATTATAAAATACAGACAATTACGAATACAGAAAAATAAGGTCATTTTCCGTAAAAATTACCATTAGATATTGAAATCTGATAAATATTCGAACACAACGAAAAGAGAAAAAAATCTGTTACTGCATGATTCGAACCTACGATTGTTCGGCTTGAGCTACACCGGCAGATGATGCAACTGTTTTAATTACTGGCACTTACGTATATTTGCAAAATTTCAAAGTTGATTTTCTCGAGAATTTTTTAGAGTTGCGTTGAATGTTTTTGGTTGAATACGATACCTATGCGGTCTCCTTGTCAGTTCTGTTTCGTCTGTGTGTGACAATGTCCAAAAACTCTGCAAATGTTGTTTCATGGATAATTTGGTTATTGAGCTGATAATAATAGAGTTGGAGAAATATCCCTGTCTCTACAACACAAAATCGCAAGATTATAAATATGGCCTGCAATGACGAACTACATATAATGATGCTACGGCAGATAAAAATTTAAGTTTTGAATGACAGCTCATCATGCGTGGTGTCCCACGTGGGAGTTTGCAAGACAGCTGCAGAAGCCACCGATTTTTGTCCCTTGTGCGGCACCCAGGCAAGTACGGCACTACTTCATCCCCCGCGATTATAATCGTTTGAAGTATGTCAGTTAAAGGCGATTATTTCAACTGCGATTATTATCGAGAGGAGAAAATCTCCAAGTGTGGCATTAGCCTAAGATAACTGATGTTCAACGACACCAGCGGTTACGAAGTAAAAGCGCTAAAGTTCGTCAAAGGTAAAAAATGGTTATTAGCTTATAGTAAGTATGTAATGGTGACATTAATTAAAATTTTTCAGGAGAGACATGTGGAAGTTAAACAAATTCCATAAATCACATGATAAACATAACTTTCCATTACACACACTTTTTGGAACCATAAATAACTGCAGAGTTGAGATTAAAAACCACTACCAGGCACATTAAAGATCGTATTACTTATGACATGACCGGTTTCGGGCTTGTGTCCATCTTCAGGTGCTTAAAACATTCAGAATATTACATATGTACCATTGTAAATGTTCAAATGTTTGTAGAACTTATGGGACTTAACTACGGGGTCATCAGTCCCTAAACTTACAAACTATTTATGAACTACCTAAGACTAAGGACGGCACAAATATTCGAGGGGGGGATTCGAACCCCCGACCGTAGTGGCCGTGCAGACCGTGACTGGAGCGCCTCAGTCCCCTCGGCCACCGCGGCCGGCTGTACCATTGTAGTCCCTGAAGATGGGCACAAGCTCGAAACCGGTCGTGTAATAAATATAATATGATCTTTGATGTGACTGGTCGGTTTTTATTCTCAACTCTGCATTAGGAACAGTCATGGAGTTCAAACACATCCATCATAGATAAAACATACCTAAAAAACTTTTTTTCGCATCAGAATTTACTCAATGTCAGGAAAAGTGTCAAAAATTTACACAATCTAAATTGTGGCCGCGGCGGAATAGCCGTGCGCGCTAAAGCGCCTTGTTGCGGTGCGCGTGTCCGTTCGCCGTCGGGGATTCGAGTTCTCCCTCGGCCGTGGCTGTGTGTGCGTTGTTCTTAGGATAAGTTAGTTTAAGTAGTTTGTAAGTTTAGAGACCGAAGGCCACTGCAATTAGGACCCATAACTATACAAACCTTTGAACGTTTTCTAAATTGTGGAAAAAATCAAAGTTTTACACTTTGAATTTGCGCAAAACTGCGTGAAACTTATGAAATTTATACTTACATACCACTCTGTACTTATACAAACGGTGTAAAATGGACATTAATAAATGTTTCCTCCTGCAGCTATCAACAATGACCATGCTAGTCTGAGAATACTATAAGGAGCAGAACACATTGTCTCGTTACGAGGACTCTAGCAAATTGTAGTTTCAGAATAGATTAGATTAGATTAATACTTGTTCCATAGATCATATATACGACATTTTGTAATGATGTGGAACGTGTCAGTTTAGTAAATGTTGTCTATACTTGACAATCAATATTTTAAGGATTTTTTTCTTTTTTTTAAGTTTTATCTAAAAATTCATCTACATTGTAGAAGGAGTTGCCATTCAGAAATTCCTTTAATTTCTTTTTAAATACTAGGTGGCTATCTGTCAGACTTTTGATGCTACTTGGTAAGTGACCAAAGACTTTTGTGGCAGCATAATTCACCCCTTTCTGAGCCAAAGTTAGATTTAACCTTGAATAGTGAATATCATCCTTTCTCCTAGTGTTGTAGCTATGCACACTGCTATTACTTTTAAATTGGGTCGGATTGTTAATAACAAATTTCATGAGTGAATATATATATATATATATATATATATATATATATATATATATATATATTGTAAAGCTACAGTGAGTATCCCTAGATCCGTAAATAAATGTCTGCAGGATGCTCTTGGGTGGGCTCCAGCAATTATTCTAATTACACGCTTTTGTGCAATGAATACTTTTTTACTCAATATTGAATTGCCCCAGAATATGATCCCATATGAAAGCAGTGAATGAAAATAGGCGTAGTAAGCTAATTTACTGAGATGTATATCACCAAATTTTGCAATGCCTCTGATAGCATAAGTAGCTGAACTCAGACGTTTCAGGAGATCTTCAATATGTTTCTTCCAATTCAGTCCCTCGTCAATGCATACACCTAAACATTTTGAATATTCAACCTTAGCTACAGATTTATGTTCAAAGTCTAAATTTATTAATAGTGTCATGCCATTTACTGTATGAAATTGTATATACTGGGTTTTATCAAAGTTTAATGAGAGTCCATTTGTAGAGAACCACTTAATAACTTTCTGAAAGATATTATTTACAATTTCATCAGTTAATTCCTGTTTGTCGGGTGTGATAGCTATACTTGCATCATCAGCAAAAAGTACTAGCTTAGCATCTTCGTAAATGTAGAATGGCAAGTCATTAATATATATTAAGAACAGCAAAGGACCCAAGACCGAACCTTGTGGAATCCCATTTTTGATAACTCCCCAGTTAGAAGAATTAATTGTTTCATCTACATCATGTGAACTGCTTATTTCAACATTCTGCACTCTTCCAGTTAAGTATGATTTTAAACCATTTGTGCAGTGTCCCACTCATACCACAATATTAAGCTTATCTAGAAGAATCCCATGATTTACAAAATCAAAAGTCTTTGAGAGATCACAAAAAATCCCAACTGGTGATGTCCGGTTATTCAAAGCATTTAATATTTCATCAGTGAAGGTATATATAGCATTTTCAGTTGAAAACCGTTTTTGAAAACCAAACTGACATTTTGTTAGAACTTTATTTTTACTAATATGTGAAGCAACTCGAGAATATATAACTTTTTCAAAACTTTTTGATAAAGCTGTCAGAAGTGAGATGGGCCGGTAGTTGTTGACATCATATGTATCCCTTTTTTTATGCAAAGGTTTAACGATAGCATATTTCAGTCTATCCGGGAAAATCCTCTGCTTTAATGAGCTAGTACAAATATGACTGAGAATCCTACTTATCTCCCGGGAACAAGTTTTTAATACCCTGCTGGAAATGCCATCAATTCCATATGACCGTTTACTCTTGAGAGAGTTTATTATTTTACTAATTTCTGAAGGTGAGGTGGGTGGAATTTCAATGGTATCAAATTGTGTGGGTATGGCCTCTTCCATTAATTGCCTTGCTCCTTCTAATGAACATTTAGATCCTATTTCCTCTACAACATTTAAAAAGTAATCATTAAAAATGTTTTCAACTTCTGACTTTTTGTTAATAAAGTTTTCACTTGTTTTGATGGTAATACCCTCTCCCTCTGCTCATGGTTGCCCTGTCTCCCTTTTAATAATATTCCAAATTGTTTTAATTTTATTATCAGAGGAGCTAATCTCCGACATGATGCACATGCTTTTTGATTTTTTAATAACTTTTCTTAATGTAGCATAGTAGCTTTTACAATATTTTATTGTTTCTGGGTTATTACTCTTTCTTGCGGACAGATATAGTTCCCTTTTTCGGTTACACGATATTTTTATTTCTTTAGTAAGCATGGTTTCTTAGAATTAAATTTTACTAATTTCTTGGGGAAACAGTTATCAAATACCCTTACAAATGTATCGTGAAATAAATTATATTTTAAATTCACATGATGTTCCTTGTAAACTTCATCCCAGTCTAACCGCTGTAGACTTTCTTTGAAATTTCTAGTTGTTAAGTCATTAATCGAGCGCACAATTCTGGTGGACTGTTTCGAATTACTGAACGGAGCTATGTCATATACTGTTACTAGCTGTGCACCATGATCCGAAAGACCATTCTCAACGGGACAAGCATTTATGTTGTTCAACTTATCTTGGTCTATAAAGAAGTTATCTATCAATGTACTGCTATGCGTTACTACCCGAGAAGGAAAATCAATAACGGATGTCAGATTGAATGAGCCAAGTAAGACTTCTTTCAGTGAATCTACATTGAAATCACCACAAATAATAATTTGCTTACCCCTATCTGACTGATAGCACAACAAGGCATCCAAGTTTTCCAGAAATAACTGAAAGTTCCCTGACGGGGACCTATATACCGTTACAATTATAAGATAATCATCATTGAGTTTAAACTGGCAGGCACATGCTTCAATATGCTACTCTACACAAAACTTTTTTGTTTCTAAATTTTTTACACTGTGATAGCTTTTGGCAAATATGGCACCTTTTTCTCTTATCTTATTATCTCTACTTACATTTGAGACTAATTTATATCCACAGACATTAACATTTTCCATACCGGTGACAATGTGATGCTCAGACAGGCATAGTATATCTATTACGTTATCAGTTTCTATATCATCTAAACAAACTAAAAGCTCATTATTTTATTCTTTAGTCCCCCAATCAGGTCAATTAACTTTATAACACAGCATTTCTCATCTGAACGGCTCGTTACACTGTAAAACTGAAGGTCAATGATGAAAAAAGATTTAACGCATTGTAGGTTTAAGAGGTATTTCAATATACTGAATGGTACTTGATACAGTAAGGCAGTGTTTTTCAACCTGTGCGTCGCGATCCCCGTGGTAGGCGGGGGCGGGGGCGGGGGGGGGGGGGTCCCAGTGACTTAGTTAGGGGCCGGGAGGGGAACGAGGGGGGGGTGTCGTCGTCACAGGAGGAAGTGTTGCAGCATAAAGCAACTGAAGGATCAGTAATACAAAAACGCATGCCTAAGTGAAATTTACTTACTGTTAAAATTACGGAGTTCGTTGTGTAACATTCATTATAATCTGTTTAAGCAAATATAAGTAGTTTTCTGTTGGAAATCATATAAATAAGGGATAATATTTTCCATTACTAAAAATAAGTCTAAAAAATTGTCCAGTAACTTTAAAGAAAGCTGTAGTAATCGGAAGAAGATTAAATTTGTTTTCTTTGACATGTCGTAGTTTTCTTGCGGTTCGTGAAGAGCTGGGGGGGGGGGGATTTCCAGAATATTATTATTTGGAAGGCGGTCGCGAGAAATTTTTTTATTTGGAAGGGGGGTTGCATATTCGAAAAAGTTGAAACAGAACCTTCTTAAGCAATGTACACAAGGGAAAGCAGTTTAATTTTAATGAATACATACAGGGTGACAAAAATTTGTGAGGTCATAGTTCTGATCGAAGTAATGTAAACAAGCTCAAAACACATGCGCTCGGAAATACATACTTTTTGAGATAATAAACGTTTATCGAAAGGGCTTGACCCTCGGTTGTCAGTATTAGCACAACCGTAAAATGAGTCGACCGGCAATTATAATGTCTTACAGTAATATACTTACCATTAGGTAGTCCTCAGAAGGTAAGTCCACAAGAACGGCATGGCAGACGGCGGTTCTGTCAGTGGCTGTTGCACAAGTGTGTAATCTACTGTTTTCATGCAAGATTTTATTTATCGATGAGCCAGGGTTCACAAGAGATAGTATTTTCAGTTTCCACATCCATGGACAGATGTAATTCTATAAGTATGGGCAGGCGTAGTTGTCGATAGATTAATAGCTCCATAGGTGCTACCACAATGATTGAATGGAGCGCATTATTTGGACTTTCTCATTAATGTACTAGCTACTTTGCTGGACGATATGCTATGTCAGTAGTAATTAAAGATGAGGTTCGCGTTCGATGGCGCAACTGCAAATTTTCGTCTCAAGGTGGGCGGAAATATGACGCAGTCATATCAGGACTGCTGGATCGGTCGGAGAGAACCCACACCCAGACCTCAATCTCCAACGCTTTTGGTTACGAGGACTCTTGAAAGTCGTGGTCTAGGGAACTCCATTCAACAACATCAACAACAACTGTGCATACTTCATTAGCTGCGTCGTTCCTTACGACAAAGGATAGAGGGGTGCATGACCATGAATGGACACCTCGTAGAACACCTCCTAAAAACACAATTTCCGGACCCATGTTTATTGGATTCATTTTTGTTTCGTGAGTGCTACTACCTTTCAAAAGATTCGAAAATGTTTTTTTCAAACACCTTGCGTAAGTTTGTGCCTTATAATTGTATAGCACCAAATCTAGACTGTAAACATCAGTCTTCACTCTTCACAATTCGTGTTGCTCTCAGCACAGTCCAGCACTGAAACGTGCAGAATGGAATGTCAATAATATTATGAGGACATATTGTAACTAAGGTCCCTTTCACACGGGAGGCCGTGCATTTGGATGCAGTGAGCCGCTCCTTGCCGCTGGTCTTCTGCTCACTGAAACCTGTCTTCGGTTTCCACCCCCGCCCCCCGTCCCTCAGCTGTCACATGGTACCTAACTGCTGCTTCTTGGCGTGCACTTTATAGAACCAGATGCAATATTGCATCTTCTGTCTCATCTACCTCCACTTTGTCTTTCATTTCTAGAATATTGCCTTCAAGTTTATTTCCTTTGTAGAGGCCTTCTATATATTCCCTCTATCTTTCAGCTATCCCTTCTTTGTTGAGTACCGGTGTTCCATCTGATTTCTTGATATTCATACAGCTGATTTTCTTGTCTCCAAATGTCCCTTTTATTTTCCTGTAGGCAGTATCTATCTTTCCCCTAATTATACATTCTTCTACGGTCTTGCATTTCTCTTCAAACCACTCTTGCTTAGCCAGTCTGGAGTTCCTGTCAACCTCATTTTTCAGACGTCTGTACTCCCTTTTGCCTGCTTCATTTGATGCACTTTTATATTTCCTCCTTTCATCACCTCCTGTGTTATCCAAGGATTTCTATTACGCCTTGTCCTCCTTCCTCTATGATCCTCTATGGAGTTCACTACCCTATCTCTCAGAGCTACCCATTCTTCTTCTACTGTACCATTTTCCTCCGTTTCGGCCAATCCTTGCCTAATGCTCCCTCTGAAACTCTCAACCACCTCCTGGATAACACAGGAAATACTGGAGTTGAAATACGTCCACTGAAAGTGTGGTTGTGTACCATTTTGATTTATTCATTAACCTACAGTGTTTCTGCAACATTAATGTTATCTATCTGTGTGTTAATGATCAATGCCCCATGTTTGTATACGTTTGCCCCACATGTTTCCACCCATGTGATTGAACTTGTGTGTTCATGTGAATGCGAATGTGTGCTCTTAATATTACGCAATGGCTTACAGTCGTCGCCTCCCGCTCTAGGCCTCGTTTTGCTGTAGTTATGAACGCATGGCTTCATTTGTTGTATGTGCTAGCGTCTGCTGGGTGGCCAGAGACAAGCTTACATGGTAAGATAGCGTGGTGACCGTGTTCTTAGTGTCGTACCAACCTAATCTTGGAGGAAAGAAGTGGCAGGAGACCTCTCTGGGAGCGGTTGTAGAGGGAATTGTCTTGGCCAGGTAGCAAGGGTTGGTAACGCACTCTGCATCGCTTTTAGCACGCTCTACATCCAGTGTACGACCTTAGAGCTTTAGTGTTCACTCTTCATTTCTGGTTCCAACGACTTAGGAAGTAAGCACTCCACCGAATCATGCTGAGGGTAAGGCATGCTGTTAGGACTTTAATTTATTTGTGATCAGGCAGTCTTGGTTTTTCAGTGATAGTTCTTTTGAGTAATTCTTTCACTATGAGAGACAAAGTGTTTCTTAATTTACAGAACTTGAGCAAATTCAGTGTGAATTTATTATTTGCATTTTCATTCTAGTGATGATTGTGTGTCTGGTTTTGCTCAAGTTAGAATACATGTGTGTGGCCTTCAGCCTTTGTGTAAATTTAGTGTCTTTGAATGTCCTTTGTGTTCTCAACTAACGTTTTTGCGTCGTTTCTGTACCTGCGAGTATGATAAATATTTCTCAGATTTTCTGATTTGATTACATCTTTCCTGTCTTGTATGACCTATTGAAACACATGCTTTGGCCTTCAGCCATGTTTTCTTCTATACGAAATCTCATGTGTGCTTTACTCGCTTATTATAAATTAATTTCTGTTTGTAAATGCTATGTAATTCACTGTGGTCACACAGCACATGGTACTTAAGAATAGTGAGCCGCTGCCTCCCCACACATGAGCTCGTTCAGTGAAGTATATTTATAAATTTGTGATCAAGACACCCGCCATCTCATCAAGACGCCGCCGACGCTTCATTTTGCCGCTGCTTTCATGTGTTCCAGCATTGTAACATACCGCCTAGCTTTATGCGCGTGGCTTCTAATGAATGAATCTGCTTTCAGCTACCCATTGTGTATTTGAGAATTTCCTCCCACTTTTATACATATTTCAGCACTCTACTGAGTTTGAACTCTGGTTTTTGGGAACTCCGTAAACTTTATTTAGCCGTTTTTATTCTAGATATACGTAAAATAAACAATAATCAGGAGAAATCAGCAGTATTTGCATGTCAGTGCTGGTCCTTATCGTCCCCCTCCCCCATCCACTTCCTGACCCACTGTGCATCTTTCATTTCTGTCGCGCTGCCCCTTTCCCCGCCATCACCAAGCGGTGAGTTTCTGCTATTGTCCTTCAGTTTACAGGACCTCTTCACTTTGTGCTTGTCACGTGTTGTTACTAGTGTTTTAAAGAAATGACTGTTTTCTTTTTAAAAAAATCAAATGTTGTATAGTCTATGGGATTAACTACAGGCCGGCCGCGGTGGCCGAGGAGACTGAGGCGCTCCAGTCACGGTCTGCACGGCCACTACGGTCGGGGGTTCGAATCCCCCCTCGGGCATGGATATTTGTGCCGTCCTTAGTCTTAGTTGGTTCATAAGTAGTTTGTAAGTTTAGGGACTGATGACCCCGTAGTTAAGTCCCATAGACTATACAAGCATTTGAACTTATCTACAGGATCATCAGTCCCTAAACTTACAAACTACTTATGAACTACTTACGAACTAGGACATCACAAATATCCATGCCCGAGGGGGGATTCGAACCCCCGACCGTAATGGCCGTGCAGACCGTGACTGGAGCGCCTTAGTCCCATCGGTCACCGCGGCCGGCCTGTTTTCTTTTGTTGAGATGTTTTTTATGATACCCGGTGCTTTGCTACCGCAGAAGAAATAATTATGACGTACCCTTGCAAAAGGTAGCTCATGTATTAATTCGGGGTATAAGCTACCTTCATTCCACATTTCATTCAATTCCGTCCAGCCGTTTGGATGTGAAGAGTAACAAACGTGTTAACCCTCCGCCATGCACCGTACGGTGGTTTCCTAAATGTAGCTCATGTGTTAATTCAGGGTATAAGCTATCTGCATTCCAAATTTCATTCAAATCTGTCCAGCTGTTTCAGCGTGAAGAGAAGCAAACATATTAACCCGTTGTAAGTTACCCTTCGGCACGCTTACGAAAGGTAGCCCATGTATTAATGCAGGGTATAAGCTATTTCCATTCTAAATTTCATTCAAATCTGCCCATCCCTTTCAACATGAAGGAGTAGCAAACATATTGACCCATTGTAAATTACCCCCGCCACGCACCATACGGTGGCTTAAGAAAGATAGCTCATGTATTAACCATGATATAAACTACCTCTGTTCCAAATTTCATTCATATCCGTCCAGAAATTTCAGCTTGAAGGCGTACAAAAGGAATTAAAAGGTCATGCCTGATGCGACAGTTTTACTGCATCTACAGCGAAACTATTGTGAACGGTAAGCTTCTTTTCGTTTCATCATTTTGTGGGGGTAGGGGGGGGGGGCAATTACAAAACTCTTCATAAACGTCCGAATTTACATGCAATCTTCGTTGCAGGTCCATAACTACTCCAATTGTTCCAATAATTGACGCATAAATCTGCGTTTTCTCACGCGGTAGCCTCTCATTATTTATGACGGCATATCTCCTGAGCTATGTGTCGTGCTCGTTTGTTTTGTGGGTCAGGAACCTTTGTGGGCGTACGGTGAACAGTTCGCGAAAGTTTCATTGTAATCGAATGAATGGTTTATGAACACATAGAGAACATACAGACAAACATTAATAATGGCTACCAGGAGATGTATAAACTCGCCAGATTGCTGTGGTAACTATACCCTTTCTTTCTTTGTGAATAGGACAGTAGAGACAGAAAGCAACACTACACCACTTCACATAGGATTGGAGCTGATTGAACAATTTGTTAAGGCACTGCCAAAAGAAGCGGACTGTTTCAGATATCTTTGTGGACAGTTTCCTTGTTTATCTGAGGCAAAGCTAAAGGAAAGAACATTTTTCGGACCAGACATTAAGAAAACTAATGACAGGTCCCAACTTTGTGGACAAAATGGAAACAAAAGAAAAGGCAGCATGGACATCTTTTAAATTAGTTTTTATCGGTTTGCTAGGAAAAAAAGCGATCGAAACTACAAGACAATCGTCGCAAAGATGCTCGACAACTTTAAGAAGCTGGGCTGTAACATCAGCATTACTTCCCTGCAAACCTTGGCGATGTAAGTGAACAGCAGGGAGAAAGATTCCACCAAGACATCAAAGAACTGGAAGGAAGATAGGACGTTAACATGATAGCTGTTAGAGAAAAAGAGAGAAATGATGCTCGACGAGTCCACAGCGGGAATAGCAATAAAAGAAGCTTCGGCAGAAAGCGAAAGCATTATTATAAGGACTTAACTAGAAATGAAAGTGTACTGTAAATGTAGTTCAGAACACAATTTATGAATAAAATAAAATTTTACAACGTTGGAAAAAATGTGAAAAATTGCTTACATTTTGTTATTATACCTAAACATACTCCCTTTTTTATGAGAAAACCTGACGTGATAGGAAAAAAATGGATTGCATTTTTGAAATTAGCACTGAAAAGTACATAAAAGTCATTTATCAAATTTCAAACAACATTCAAAAAATATTTTTTTGCAGACCTGTGTTTATTAGAGTCGAAGAGCATGAAAGGGACGCAGAAGTTGGGAAGGGAGTAAGACAAGGTTGTAGCCTTTCTCCAATGTTGTTCAATCTGTACATTCAGCAAGCAGTTAAGGAATGCAAGGAGAAACCTGGAGAGGGAATTAAAGTACAGGAAGAAGAAATAAAAACTTTGCGGTTTGACGGTGACATACTAATTTTGTCAGAGACCACAAGTGATCTGGAAAAGCAATTGAGTGGAATGGACAGTGTCCTGAAAAGAGGGTATAAGATGAACATCAACAAGAGTCAAACGAGGAGAATGGAATGTAGCGTCAGAACGTCAGGTGATGCTGAAGGAAATAGATTAGGTAATGAGACAATAAAAATAGTAGATGTATTTTGTTAATGGGTAGCAATATATCTTCTGATGGTCGAAGTAATGAAGATATAGAATGCAGAATGGCCACGGGAAGAAAAGCGTTTCTGAAGAAGCGAGATTTGTTGACATCCAATATTAATTTAAATATTAGGGAGACCTTTCTGAAATCATTTGTCTGAAGTGTAGCATTGTATGGGAGCGAAACGTGGACGATAAGGAGTTCAGATAAAAAGATGATAGAAGTTTTGAAATGTGCTACTACGGAAGAATGATGACAAAATGTTCAAACTGCGTGGTCATCAGTCCGTAGCTTACAAACTACTTAAACCTAGGTAAACTAAGCTACGGACAAACACACACACACCCATGCCCCACAGAGGACTCGAACCTCCAAGGGGAGCAACCGCACGCACCGCAGCCAGGTGCTTTAGACCGCTCGGCTACTCCACCGCGGCGAATGATGACAATTAGGTGGGTAGATCACGTAACCAATGAGGTGGTGCTCAGTCGAATCGGGGAGAAAAGGAGTTTCTAGCATATCCTAAGAGAAGGGATAGATTGATGGGACACATTCTGAGACATCAAGGAATCGTCAACTCAGCTTTAGAAGGAAGTGTGTGGGGTAAAAATCGTAGAGGGAGACGGAGGGATGAATACAGTAAGCAGATGCAAAAGGATGTAGGTTGTCGAACATCTTCTCAGACGAAGAGACTTGCACAGGGCAGGGTAGCGTGGAGAGCTGCATCAAACCAGTCTGCGGACTGAAGACCAAAACAACAACAACAATTTGCATATTAGTTTAATTGTAACACCCTATGTTTTTAACAGTAACAAGGGCAACTGTCTCCACTTGCGTGAGTACAGGTAACACCACCTAGAGAGAAGGCGGCCGCGGCGCTCTCGTGTGACGTCAGGCAGAGAAGGTTGCGCGCGCAGCTGACTGGGTAGCCGCTGAGGCACTGCCGACTAATGTCGAGGCAGCGAGCCAGTCAGCTACGCCAACACCGTCTAGATAAAAGGCCTCACAACAAGTCTGTGTCACCTCACACCGATAGGCAGCCATAGCAAACTCACTGGATGGCGCTACGAGGCAGTGGGCTGTGCCCCAGCGGCTAACCACTCAGCTAGTGACGGCAGCCTATCGGTGTGACGTAACACGAACTTTTTGTGAGGCCTTATACCTAGACGGTGTTGGCTATGCGCGCGCAATCTACTCTGCCTGACGTCACACGAGAGCGCCGCGGCCTTCTCTCTAGGAGGTGGTGGTACAGTCCCCGCCCCTGCCCCCACCGACATCCCTGAAGATTACCGCAACCGCGCGACTCGGTGCGGGACTCGAACACGCGCCCCCTAGATTTTTTTTTTTTTACAAAAGTTATTACTTATAGACGTACACTAGCATAGGAAGACAAAGACGCTCTTAAGGACAAAGGACAAGTAACAACATCGCCGCCCCCTGCAATTGCTCACTTGGGCCACTACTGCTCCCGCCTCCGATTATTTGCATATCAAATTAATCGCCCGCCGCCGCCGCCGCCTCCGCAGCCACCTCACTTGCCCGACCGCCGATGTACCTTTACTCTGTTGATGACGTCATCCAAGCGCCGTTATCCCCTTACCCTTCTGTCCCTACCAGACGCCCACTGCCCGACCTCTGCCCCAAATTAATTTAATTAAATTTGCATATCAATTTCATTGTAACAACCTATGCTTTTAACAGTAACATGGGCAACTGTAAGCACTTGTATGAGCAGAGCCCCCGCTCCCGCTACCGCCCCCACCTCCACCCCACTGACAGCCCTAAACATTGCCGCCCCCGCGCTACCCGGTCCGGGACACGAACCAACGCACCTAGAAATTTCTTTTTTACAAAAGTTATAAATTATCGACGTACACCAACGTTCCAACGTTGGGATAAAAAGGAGTCAGTTATTCCGTCAGTACAATTACCTGGAATAACACGAGAGTTTCGTAAACATTAGAACATTTGGAATCAGTACATGCCGTTTAATACATTACACCTTAAGTACAACTCGCAGTTTTGCAGTTACATAAAGAAATTCGGTGTAATGTTACGGGTAGGTGCTGTACAAACTTTTAGGACTAATGTTCCGTCTGTTCGCGCCATAACGTGCCTGGACAAAATAAATGCATAGACGATACGTGTAACAGCTAACGAACGTATTTTAAAATATGGTTCACGTGAGAATGTAACGGTAACGATAGCTACAAACTTGTGTGTCAAACACTCTAGACGTATAACGCATCTACCTTACCAATTTCTCTCAATAGACACCACGGAAACAGTACGAATGAACTTGGTGTTAAAAAATAAAAACGCCCAACAGTAGCGTAGTTCGATCTCGAGTGCGATCACAAACACACAGCCTTCTTTTGAATTCCTGCAGACAGAAGGAGAAAGCGCGTGAATCACCGCATAGCCGCTCACAGACGACCGAAATAGATCCGACACGCTCTTATAGACAGCGCCAGCCTCTGGCCAGCCAACCGTTACCGACCGCACCCCTTGTTTTATGTGGAAAGTAGTCAAAACTCGGTAGCCGAAAGGTACTGTATCCACTTTTCTTTCCTATATGACGTCGTTAAGATACCTTACACTGTTTCTACAATGTTGTCGATGTGCGCTGATGCATCTGTAGTCGACGTAATGATTACCTAAAATACGATACAGTATGTATTCTACAAGATTAAGCTAATTTAGTCTGGATGATTATTTGCTCTAAACGCAGATATCCAGCTCTTATTACATATATCGTATACACCACTCCCACCATCCAGAAATTATCCACAGTAGCAAACAGCCCCAGGCCGCGAGTTTAAAAGACGCGTGTCTGTCTAAATGTTCAAATGTTTGTAAATCTATCGGACCAAACTGCGTGGTCATCAGTCCGTAGCTTACAAACTACTTAAACCTAGGTAAACTAACCTAAGGACAACATGAACACCCATGCCCCAGGGAGAACTCGAACCACCACGGCGAGCAACCGCGCGCTCCGCAGCGAGATGCTTTAGACCGCTCGGCTACTCCACCGCGGCGTGTCTATCTAATTGAACTTGGCGTGACATAACATCGAGTATTTAACATATGCAATGGCAGTATCGGTTTATTAAAAAGACCAAGTACTAAATTTTTAGTACGATAGAAACTTATTATGTATTGCTAAATTCTGCACTCCTTCTTTCGAAGTGTCGATTAAAGTGACGAGCTGTTGTTACAAGGCTCTAGCCCTTTCAGACCCGAGGTGATGTGACATTAATACAGAGAGGTAGGTTTATGATACAAAATACATACAGTTATACATTAAAAAATTATTTTGAAAAAATTTGTACCCACGCAATTGTCTGTTTTGGCTTTCATTACCAATTTTTATGATCTGCACCATATTAAAATAATATGTCTTTGAGAGAAATGATATAATAATATCACAGGCTCATATAAAATCAACTGGCTGTCAGGCAACACCACCTAGATACAAGGCCTGTGCGTTGCCTGCCAAGAGTAGTCATAAAATAGGCAAACTATTTATCACATGTAGCGTTGTCGTGAATTTGGGAATACGTACACATTGCACACTGTGTTTCGGAATGTTCTTAATGCTATGGAGATGCTTAATGCTGTGGAGATATTTGCTGGTATGAGAAAAAAAGCCTAATATGGACTGTCCGATTCCAATATCAGTAAGATATCTTACTAATAGTACATAAATATATTATACCAACACAAATTTATCTGTTAATCGCACAATAACTTTAAGAACATTCTGAAACACACTGTGCAACGTGAACGTATTTCAAAACTCACTACAACACTACGTAAGACAAATAGTTTGCTCGTGTTATGACTACTCTTGGCAGTCAGCTCACAGGCCTTGTGTCAAGTGGCGTTGTGTCAGGCCGGCCGCAGTGGCTGAGTGGTCTGCGGTGTGCCAGACACGGTCTTCACGGCCGCTGCGGTCGAGGGTTCGAATCCCCCCCCCCCTTGGGCATGGATGTTTGTGCCGTCTTTAGTAGAAGCTAGTTCAAATGTAGTTATAAGTTTAGGGACTGATGACCCCGTAGTTAAGTCCCATAAGCTCTACAAACATTTGAACTGTCTGTCAGATATGATAGGTTTACATGTCAAAATAAGGATGTCAACAACTTGTCAACAAGTGTTTCTTGCCGCCATGTAAGTGTATTGGAAGTTTGCTGACTGCTGGTGTCACCCAGTGTAGAAAAACGGAAAAAAACCACGTTGCGCACGTCACCGCTGTCCATCCACGATTGTGTGACGCAGGCCCGAACTTCCTAGCGTGAATCACAAAGAAATAAAGCGAGCAAAACCTGAATCGCCCAATTGTGCGTACAGGACCTAAAAGTGCTAGATATAAAGGGCGAGATATAAAGGAAATCTGGGTTGTCAGTTTCGTGTCCCATCGACGTCGCCACTTTTGTGTCTCGTTTCCGACGGTGGTCCTGGTTTCGGTGGCCGAGTAGAAAGAGACCGACACAGGAATAAAGGATGCACGCTTGTGCAGGTACAGAGGTGACCAGCCAGTGGGACAGCAGAAACTAGAAACACTAGAGTAAATTAGAACGAGATAGATATTTCATGGAGTCTTGGTAATACTTAACTTTTACATAGTTCTTGACTGCAGAAGGCTGATACATAGTTTAGATAGAGGCCTGCCTAATGATGATTCCTAGTGCCTATCCGATAGCCAAGTCTTCACTGGTGCCTATCTGATTCCGAAGTATAAACTGGTTCCTATCTCATTCCCAAATGAACGATGCAGTCCAGTGGTGGCCACGAGCGGAGTTCTATCAGAGGGCGCTCGTGGCTCACGTCGTAAGAACGCCGCGCCGTGCGTGCATGGCGGCGCGTGGCGAAAGTACGTGGCGCGCACTTCATACTTGTGTGACACCATAGTCAATATACAAGGTACACTGTTCAGGAAGTGTAACAACTGCTATTTTCATAGATGGGGCAGCCTCTTGTGATGTAGAAACGCATATGCGCCCCCTCCCCCTCTACACACACATACACAGAACAGCACACGAAATAGGAGAGGCGTAGCAATGGGGGGACAGGAGGACTGTCCAGAGACTTTTGATCATCTAGCTGATGAAACAAGTTCATTAACTATGCCTTTTTCAGTATCACAGCTTTTACCCCTAAGCAAGGCAGAGAAGCAACGTAGTTAATCTGTCGTGTTCATTGAGCGAGTAAGGGGGAGTCCCACAACTGGGCAGCGCGCGGCGCTTCCCTCGGCGGCCTCGGCGATAGATTATCCGGGCGGGATCGCGGCGGTGCGTTAATTACTAGACGGTCTCGTTAATATTCAGCCGAGTGCAGGCCAAGGGGCGGCGCCCAAAATTGCGGGGCGCGCGTCCACTCGTCCCCCCCAGCCAATGATATATCGGCGCACGGCCGGCCGGACCCTAAATCTGGCCAGATAAGCGCCGCCGGCAACAAGTAGCCAAACAACTTGCTTATCGCTCGCGCGACGATTATCGCGCGCGGTCTGCATTATGCATCAGGGCGGCGTGCGGCGGCCTGCACTTGGGCAATCACTTAGCCGGCCGCGGAACTTAGCCGCTTCGCGTGCCGGCCGAGGTAGCGCGGATGCGGGCTCATCAAGTCGACCCCCCGGAACTTGGAGCGCAGCGCTGTGAGAGGCATCCGTTCCACTACCTGCAGCGTGTTCCGGACAGTCCATTTCACCAGCCCCCCCCCCCACTCCCCCCGCATTTCGGTACCGACGCACAATGGGAGGGAATCCTCAATACGTGGCCGGAACCCCAAGAAGACGTTTTAATTCACTCAAAGCTCGTCACACGGGGGTTTGTGAGGTCACCGATTACGAATTTGATGGTAAAAATTGTCTAAAGAAAATGGCGGAGCTAATATAGCATCGTGACCCATGAAAATCCACAATAATTTAATAGTAATTAGCTGAAAACCCGGCGTCGCTCGGGTGTTTATTTATTCACGTTTTAAGTTAGTGCACCTGTTCTATTTTCTCTATCTCTCTCTCCACCTTCCCTTTCATTCTCTCTCTGTCCACCTCCACATCTCATTCCCACCTCTCTCCCACATACCCTCTTTGTTCATCTCATCTCCCCTCTCTCTGTTCTTCTCCTTCTATCCTTTATCTCTGCCTATCTCCACCTTCCCCTTTCTTTGACAATCATCTCCACGTGTCTCAATCGAACTGTCGGCCGCGGTGGCCGAGGGGACTGAGGCGCTCCAGTCACGGTCTGCACGGCCACTATGGTCGGGGGTGTAGCGTGTGTAGCATTTTTTAACAGTCATAAATAGTTTGAAATGTACTTAATATGTCTAAATAAGTATTTATAGTTGTGATTATAAGAAAACACACATATTTGACTATTTAAAATTGGTAAAATGATGATTGTTTTAAAATTACTGTGAGCAAAATGCTCACAGCGCGAGTGCACGCGGGTTAAGGTACGCTCCGCCATGCATCGTATGGTGGCTTCCTGAAGGTAGCTCATGCGTTAATTCTGGGCATAAGCTATCTGAATGATAAATTTCATTCAAATCTGTCCGGATATTTCAGTCTGAAGAGAAACGTATTAACCCATTGTAAGGTACCCTAAGCTACGCACCCTACAGTGACTTTTCATGTGTCCCATGTATTAATGTAGGATATAAGCTACCTCTGTTCCAAATTACTTTCATATCCCTCCAGCCATTTCAGCGGGGAGGTATAAGAAACGAATTAATTAATTGTAAAGCAACCTCCGTCATGAAGTTAATTTTTAGTATGCCTATAACCTTCGCGCGAATGCAAGCAATGAGTTGACAAAGTTTCATCACAATAGGTTGAACGGTACGGCCGCGCATAAAATAAGAACACACAAACATTCATTTTTATATATTGGATAGCGTATATATATATTAGACACTAATAATTAATACACTACCAACATAATTTGTTTATTATAAATATAAAAGACAATTTGTCGAAAATATATCGGAGAAAATTTCTTCATCCCGCACACATTGTAATTCAATAATATAATGAAACAAAGTCGGTGATAGAACACAAATAATAAATGTAATAGTATAATCAACGATAGGAGTAATAAGTGTAGCTAATAGAGACAATCGTTCTTAACATTCAAAACTTAGTATGATTGAAGATGTTGCTCTGATGTATACAAAATGGTATGATTGATTTTATATCTCGCAATCAGAGTCAGTATTGCTCTCGAAGTTTGCAGAGTCGGAATCCGTATCGGAATTTTCCCTTGGGCAATCGTGGCGTAATTGGAATTGCAGGGAAAAGTAACAGCTTTATTGCCTCCTTTGACAAACTTTTCACATGTGTTTGTGGCAATTTTCTAATACTGGATATTTATGGATCCGAAGTTACTAGAAGCCTCTTTAAAAGTCTTATATTGTTTTTACTTGTGAACATTTTCTGGAAAAGTCATCCCAATATCTTTTAGTGTCTTTGTTTCTCGCTTCCTGCCCTTCTTCGGGTAATTGACATATCGGCAACAGTACGTGGGCACTTGTAAATATTAACTATACAAGAGAAATGAGAGGTTTCGGCAGTTGATTCTTGTCAATTCCATCAGATAATTAATGAGTCTATAGTTTTAAATCGTCGAACTCCTGAATGCGAGTCCAACGTGTTACCACTGCGTTGGCAGCAGACGAACGACTCAAGGTCCATTGCTGACAGCAGAACATCGCCTTATGCATCTTTTTTGGGGGTTGTAACCATATAATTTGCACCCAGAATGACTGTGAAACCGTGGCTTAGTAAGATGAATCACGATTTCTGTTGGTAAGTTGTGATGTTAGACTACGGCACAAAGCCCACGAAACCACGGATCCATGTTTTCAACAAGGGACTGTGCATGTTGGCGGTGGATACATAATGTGTTTAAAATGTTCAAATGTTTGTTAAGCTTAAGGGACTTAGCTGTGGGGACATCAGTCCCTAAATTTACACTTATGAACTACCTTATACCAAAGACGACACAAATATCCAGGCCTGAGGCGGGATTCGAACCCCCGACGGGGAACGGCCTCACGTATCGGAGCATTGCGCTTGGCGACTCCGCCACGGAGCTACATAATGGTATGGGATGTTTTTCCATGTAATTTATTAGGTCCTGTTGTTTAGCTCCACCGGTTATTGGTTGGAAATGATAATATTCCACAACTTGGAAACCATTTACGGTCATTTATGGACTTCATGTTCCAAAAAAAAGTGTAATTTTCATGGATAAACTTGTGCGTTTCAGTTGGACATAATTGTGAGCGACTGGAGAACATTCTAGAAAGTTATAGCGAATGATTTGGCCATCCAGAACTCCCGACACGAATACCATTCAAAATTTACGGGACGTAATCGAGAGATCACGTCTTGTACAAAATCCTGTACCGACAACACTTTGCAAATTATGAACGGTTATAGGAATATCATGGATCAATATTCCTACAGGGGGCTTACGACTTGCTACTCGTCCTACGTGAAGTTGCTGCACTTTACTTGGCAAGAAGAGGCCCGATACTATATTAGAAAGTATCTTACGACTTTTGTAATCTCCATGTATATTGTCCATGTTGATTTCTTTAGATTCACACGATCGCCATGAAAACCAACAGAGTCACATAGGTCTGTCTTTGCCTTGAACGCGTTCTACTTTTTATACAGTTGCAAGCGATTGTTTGCTTTCCGTATATTCTCTTGTAATTATTTAAACCAGCTAAACCCAGCCACGCATCGGATCACAGCCCGATGCGTGGCTGGGTTTACCGGTTCTGTAGTAAGCGAAGTATATTATCCTTCAAAAAAGCAATCATTTTTACATTTTATCCATATACTCCATATCCCCTCTCTTTGTCCATCCCCCCCCCCCCCGTTTACCTCTTCCTTCTTCACCTACTCCACCTATCCGTCCCCCGTTCTCCCTGTCCCTCCATTCCATTTGTCTTCCATAATGACATCAAGAATCAACGTTACTTGATTTCTACTACATTCAACCTCACCGACCTATAAGTTGTGATATTGTAGCAACATGTTACTGCAAATAAAGCATTAAAAGAAAGGTCTTCTGTATGGGATTTCAGGAAACGTGTTACTTTAGTGAGTCACTTCGACCATAGCACATTATTGTTATGTAGGGCACAAGTTTGCAGCACTTCAATTTTCTATAAACATACAGAGATTTTAAAGCGCGACAGACAAGTTAACATCAGTGTTTAAAAACGGCTACTTCTCCCTACCACTACGCACACCCACGTATTCTTTTTGTGCACAGCTAAGGAACCTCTCCAATTATGTAAGTTTCATGGAGCACCTTGGATAATTAAAATTAAAAATTTGTATTTCAATTTTCGTGTTCACATTTTAATATTACGATGTATTTGACAAACTGCGTTATATAGGTGCTATTTATGTGATTCTAGGTAACTGTCCTCCCAATACCAGGCTGGGACTGCATGATCCTGTGCGCCACTGCTTCACCTCTAACGCTAACGCATTCGCAGAGTAAAGATTCTGCGCTAATGTCAGCCAGTACTGTACCGCTGCAACCGACATAAAAAAATGTTCAAATGTTTGTAAAGCTTATGGGACTTAACTACGGGGTCATCAGTCCCTAAACTTACAAACTACTTATGAACTAGGACGGCACAAATATCCATGCCCGAGGGGGGATTCGAATCCCCGACCGTGCAGACTGTGACTGATGCGCCTCAGTCCCCTCGGCCACCGCGGCCGGCGCAACCGATATCATGAAGACGTTTACACAAAAAGACCCTAACTAAAAGCGAACGCTCACCTGCACTTTTGTACTCTTGACGCCACATGGTACTAGGCGGTTAATTGTTTCCTTAACTGTTCAGTGTGTCATTGTGTTAATAACACTTTCTATCTACTATAACCTGAGATGGGTGGAGTATCCACTACTTTACCCGTAGTCCCACTATCCCCATCAGCAGTTGACGTTCGTGCATCCATGATACCTGCACCAATCACAGCCGTTGCCTGACATCATGGGTATGTTGTTCTTGCGGTATTCAGTACGAAGGCTGGATTGCTACGGCCCTTTACCCTATCCTGTGCATGTCTCTTCATTTCTGAGCAAGTGCTACTACCTACACTGATTAGCCAGAACATTATGAGCACCCGAGTTGTATCGATATAAACTCGACCAATCGATAGCAGCAACAGACAGACACGGGCACGGTGTATAGGTGCATCACTCCATACACAATGTGATCAGAAGTATCTCGATACTCCCAAAAACATATGAGGCGCTTAGTAGCAAAGGGATGTAAGTGCCAAAATTGAAAATATGCAGTTAGGCATGCAAATGGAAGAAGAAATCCCATTTTATTTAGTGGCATAGGAATATAAGCAGATTTATTGACAGGTGCTGCTATCTGACGAGTTTTCTAAAACCTATATAATCACTTCAGTCATCTGTTTGGAGGAAAACGGATATAAGTCACCTGCAAGTTGTTTGCCGACATTCGCAAGTCTGTTATATTGCAGAAGTTTGTAGAGCCTGTTTATCAGTGATTTTTGTGAGGTTACTGGAGTTCTGAGAAACAATTTTATACAATCAATGAACAGGAGATCAGTGACCGTTTACTCGACGCAGACGCAGGTAATTATTTACTGCATTAAAAATAAAACTTCCAGCATGCACATAACCTACACTCTTTCGGTAATTTTGTGCCTTCTTTGTTTATATTTGTGATAACAATAATTGGACTTTTCTAGGCAAGATTTCCTGATAGATTCATAAAACCGTTTAGTTCAAATCTTCAAATGTTTGTATAGTTTATGGGACTTAACTACGGGGTCATCAGTCTCTAAACTTACAAACTACTTATGAACTACCTTATACTAAGGACGGCACAAATATCCATGCCCGAGGGGGGATTCGAACCCCCGACCGTAGTGGCCGCGCAGACCGTGACTAGAGCGCCTCAGTCCCCTCGGCCACGTTTTGTTCAGAATATTTATTTCAGACCCTGTTAATGATACGAACAAGGGTCAAAATTACGTTCCACAACAAGACGCTGACAACAACGACTCTGAGTACGAGATTCAAGGAAGCAATGAAAGTACAAAGACAATACGGCGTTTAAGGCGTGAATACACTTGGAAGAGGAAGAAAGCAAAACTAATGCGTGATTCTGGTAAAGCGTATTCTACTGCTAAGGGGAAGCTAGTCCCTGAAAAACCAATGCAGTCCTACGATCATAAGTGCCGATATCAGTGAACTGAGATTTCAGAAAGTGAGAGAAAGAAAGTGTTTGAGGAGTTCTGGAGTCTAGAATCGTGGAAGTTGCAAACTGCATTTATAAATGGATGTACGAAATTACGTGCACCAAAAAACCGTCAAAACTTGCCATAAAGAACAAGCACACGAGTGTGAATGTTATGCTAGCAGGAAAAAGAGTATGCAAGTTAGCCTATTTAAAAACAGTTGACATATCTCAGAAGAGGTACGACAATGTCCTGAAGCGGAAGAAGCATACAGGAACGGGTGTTTCCCCTCGTGACGAAAGAGGTAAGCACAGTCCAAAAAATAAAATGCCAGATGAAGTAGTACAACATGTGAAGAAGCACATAGAATCATTCCCCAAGGCTACGAGCCACTATTCCAGAGCAAAAAATCCACAGACGAAGTACTTGTAAATCATGATAAATATAAGGAAAATGTACAACTTACACGTTGACTGTTGTAAGAATGACGGGATAAATCAAGTGAAAGAGTCGTTTTACACGCGTGTCTTTGTTACCCATTACAATCCAAGCTTCAAAGCACCACGAACAGATACATGCAATAAATGTGATAGTTTAGAGATGAAAATAATTATATTTGGAGAGAATGAAGAAAATACTGAAAGGAGCAAGGCTGAAAAGGAGCGTCACTAGATTGCAGCTGAAAATTAAAGAACAGCTGTATGTTCGGATCTTCAGAAAACGCTGCCTTCTGCAATGTTAACCTGTAACAAAGTTTACTATTCAAGGTAACTATGGACATACAACTTGGCAATACATGACCTTGCAAAAAACAACGCCACTATGATGTGGAATGAAACTGACGCAGGTAGGGTATCACAAGAAGTTGGATTCTTTACTTAAGTACGTTTTACAGCTATCTCAAACAGTTAAGCACATAATCGCCTTTAGTGACAACTGTGGAGGACAAAATAAAAATCAGTTTATTGCCAGATTTTGGATGTACATTGCAAGTAACACACATATTGAGACTGTAGAGCATAAGTATTTAGTTGCAGGTCATTCCTTTATGGAATGCGATGAAGATTTTGGAATAATCAGAAATATAAGAAAACAATCCAATACGTGCTTGTGCCTTATGATTGGCTAAAAGCTGTAGCGTCTGCTCACCGTAAATTCCGGGCTATACGAATGAATAAAGAAGATTTTCTGTCTGTGGAAGGAATGAATGACACTCTTCAAGACTCTGTAGCAGGGACCTGGAAATTTTAATGGCTCAGATTTCAGAAGAGCAATTTAAGTACTGTGCTGTACAAGTATTCTGTAGATGACAACGAAGAATTCAAATCCTATGATACGAGAAAGCCCAAGATTGGACGTCCATCCAACTTATTTACTTTAGAGACTCTGTACCACTCACCAGTAAAAATTGATACGAAGAAATATGAAGATCTTCAGTAACTTGTAGAATTTGTGCCAGCGATTCATCACAGTTTCTGTAAGAACTTTGAATATGGGAGAAAAGATAAGACGAAGAAGAATCCGTCCAAACCGCTAACCTCTGCTACAGCAGAGGATGAAGACAGTGTCCAAATGTCAGACTTGGATCATGACTTTGTATGGGAATCTGAATAAAAAGAGTTTTCATTGGCACTTAATGGCTCTATTTTCATTACGTGATGAAAACCTGTTACTTGCACCGTTTCCATTAAATATAACTTTTTTAATATGTAGTATCTATGTATTTTCTTCCTCGAAATTACCAAAATATGGAATAAATCTTTGGACGCAAAAAGGTGTAAGTGATAGATTTGGAAACAAAGGGGAGTAAGTACACGCACGGTCTAACAAAGACAATTAGTGTGGCTTAACAACATATTATTACTCCATGATATTTGTTCTAGAAGTACATGTAGAATGTGCCGTTATAGATCAAATTAAAATAACATTTAACTGGAATTTTCAAATGTAGCTTAACTTTGGAGCTCAGTTACTCAAAATCGGTATTTAGGCACTGACTCCCCTTTGCTTCTAGGCACCTCATATGTTTTCAAGTTAGGTGCATGTGCTGCAACCAACTACCAAGTACGCCATATCAGCGACCTCAGTAGTCATTAAACATCGTGAAACAGCAGAGTGGGGCGCTCCGCGGGAGGACTTCAATTGTTGTCAGGTAGTTGGATGTCAGTTGTGTCAGAAGTCTCTACGTGAGATTTCCACCCCTTGGTCCACTGTTCCTGATATGATAGTGAAGTGAAATCGTGAAGGGACACATACAATACGAAATCGTACAGATAAGCTCGTCTGTTGACTGACCGACACCGCCGACAGTGTGCCTTGCAACATTGTAATAGGCAGGCATCTATCCAGATCATAACACAGGAATTCCAAACCACATCAGGATCAACTCCGATTACTATGATAGATAGGCGGGAGGTGAGAAAACTTGGAATTCGTGGTCGATTGGCTGCCCATAAGCCACACATCATACAGGTCGATCCAAACGACGCCTCGCTTGGTGTAAGGAGCGTAATCATTAGATGATTGAACAGTGGAGTAAACAGTGGAAAAACATTGTTGAATCACGGTACACAACGAAGTGATCCGATAGAAGAGTGTGATTATAGTGAATGCCCGGTGAACATCAGCTGCCAATGTGTGTACAACCAACAGTAAAATTCGGAAGCGGTGGTACTACGGTGTGGTCGTGTTTCTCATGGAGGGGTCTTGCACCCCTAGCTGTTTTGCGTGGCACTATCATCGGACATGCCTAATTGATGTTATAAGCACCTTTTTCCTTCCAACTGTTGAAGAGCAGTTTGGGGATGGCGATTGCATCTTTCAACACGATCGAGCATTTGTTTATAATGCACGGCCTGTGGCGGAGTGGTTACACGACAATAACATCCGTGCAATGGATTGCCTTGCACAGAGTCCTGACTTGAATAATATATAACACCTTTGTAATGTTTTGGAACGCCAACGTCGATCCAGGCTTCACCGACCTACATGGACACCAGTCATCAGTGGAACACTCCGTGAAGAATGAACTGCCATTCCCCAAGAAACCTTCCAGCACCTGAACGAACGTATCCCTGTGAGCGTGGAAGCTGTCACCAAGGCTAAGGGTGGGCCAACACCATACTGAATTCCAGCATTATCGATGGAGGGGACCGCGAACTTGGAAATCATTTTCAGCCCGGTGTCAGGATACTTTTGATCACAGTGTACGTGCAAGATTCGCCATATAATGCCGCATATGATGCGTTTTGAAAGTATTGTCACGTCCTGTCGTAACAAATCACATCAGGCACATATGTTGCACTGGAAGTCACATTTAGCCACATGACAAGTTGCGTGTTTAGATATGTCCTATCGAGGGAAGTAACGCGTCATCTGCAATGTAACAAATCATATCATATGAGACGTGCCATGTGAATGTGCAACATAAACGGGTAGAAACCAGATATCGAGACAGTCGATAGCCATGATGCTGTTGACACAGAGGATAACACACAGAAGGTCGAAATATCAAACGTCTTTTTCCAAAGCTATTACACATAGGAAGATTACGTGTTAGGTCCTCCTCTAAACTATCGCACAAACAAAAATGGCAAATTCTGAAATAATTGTCCGAGAGATAGGAAAGAAAATAAGTGTGAACACTCGTCTAAGTGAAAACAAGAGAAACTGCCGCCTGGGACATAACAAAAATCGGCTGTAGCGGAGCATGTTTACCAAGACGGCGACTATCAAATTAAATTTAGCGAGCATAGTGTTTTATCAAAAACTTCTCACTATTATGCTTGCACATACAGAGAAGCCATTGAAATTTACAAACATTGTAATAATTTCAACAGAAAGAAGGAAGGTGTTAAATTAGACAAGATTTGGAATTCAACGTTGCACAAGCACGTTGACAATCAATCTTCTTCTAGTAATAAGGTTGGCATTACCAGAGATAGTTGCTCAGCCGACGTCACGTGATATACTGTGGCGCCCCCTATATATGCGGAACTCCCTCGCGGCCCCATCGCAGTTGCCACTTAGCCTCCGAAGACGTTTTCCGCAGCTGAAGACTAAACGTTAGGGGAAAGTTTTATCCATCGACTACGGCCTTTCAGCCGGGAAATTTTAAGTGAAACCTTACGGGATTGTTCGGCCGCCGTAGTGCAAGTCTGTTTAGTTGACGCTGCGTGGGCGACTTACGTGCCAATGATGATGAGGAGGACAACACAGAACACCAAGTCTCCTGCCGGAAATCGAGCCCGTGCCCCTAGCATCGACGGTCAGAGAAGCTGCTACTGGGCTACGGATGCGGACATCAGGAAGTATGACACATTGTGGGACAGCACAAAACCTTTTTGATGTATTCATTATAACTTTATATTGTGTGGTAAGTAAACATTTACCAGTATCCAAGTTTTACATCTTTCGTTTAACAGCTCATTTGAAACTACCTACGTAATGGGTGCCGGTCACTCTCACATACAGCTTCAGAATCTACGTTGGACCCTCAGGGGGCTCACGGTTCGTTCGTACGTGCGTCGCGAGCACGGGGCCCCGAGCTAATGCAGTTTTCCTTCCTTCTTTACTTCCCGGACTGCATTTCCTTTCCCCCTCCCCTCCTTTCCTATCCTTACTCCTTCCCCTCCCCTCCGGGGGATTGATAGCCTCAGTAGTTTAGTCCCCCTATCCCAAACAAACAACCCAACCCCAACTCTACATTGTGTAAACGTATCCAATTGTTCAATTGTTTGTATAGCTTATGGGACTTAACTACGGGATCATCAGTCCCTAAACCTACAAACTACATACGAACTAGCTAACACTAAGGACGGCACAAATATCCATGCCCGAGGGGAGATTCGAACCCCCGACTGTATTGGCCGTGCAGACCGTGACTGGAGCGCCTCAGTCCCCTCGGCCACCGCGGCCGGCTAAACGTATCCTTCATGGGCATAGCCAGAGGGGGGGGGGCGTCAAGTGTTCAAACCCCTCTCGAAATTTTGACAAAGCTAATCAAATAGAGACGTAATCTTTATGCCATATTACCGTATTTTCAAACTATGTGGAATGGCTAATGTGCGCAATGTGATTATCCGATATTATTATTATTATTATTGTAATATAATCGTCACGGGACAGAGTGTCTTTCGTTTTTCATTTGTGACTGAGTATTCGATTAATAGATCTTACGGCATGATGTTCATTCTTCATTACATCACGAAATGGAACTACCTTTTTATGTTTCAAGCAAGTTTGAGGGAAACAGCAAACAAAGCAGTTGAGTTGTGGTAAGAAGGTTGGCAGTAGCTGCAAGAAGTAGAAAACATCCAAATTCTTTAGACGAGCTGTGAACAATTAGGTGCCACAAAGGAAAAGACAAATCTAAACAACTATAACAGCGGCAGTCTGTTTCGGCGATAACCAACAATAACAGTCGATTTATGTTGTGGATATGCACTTGATTTCGACAATAGTATCGCATTAATGTTGGCTTATATCGAGAAGTGTATTTTGTCCCAAATAGTACTTTATGACTGAAGTGGAGTATGTTCTGTACATCGACCAGGGCGATACAAGGCGGACAGTGAAGCTAAAACGACACAGACAGGATAAACATTTTATAAACTTTTTATATCTCGGGTCCACAGTGTTAAAAAGTCGTATATTGACATAATGCGAAAGGGTAGTCCAAAACACTGTAATTAATTATTTTGTCCTCTGTTAAGGAAAAGTTAACACAACCGCATGTGAACAGATATATCTCCACTACTCCTAATGGCCTCATAGTTGATTGGGCATTAATATCTTCCGTCGTTGTATTTCCATACCTACTGGCTGGCTCTTTGTTGCTATAACTGGCTACAATTCGTAAATCAAGTGTAAAACATAACCTAATAAATAGTCAGTTGAAGCACTTACAACCTCTAAATACCGTACGTACTGCACACTTTCTAAGTGAAATTAGTAAAATTCTACTTGCGTAAATTTATTTATGTAGCACTTGGATACACACTGTTTTGCAGAAACACCTGGCGATCGCATTTAATGCCGAAACATATCGTGTGTGATATATAAATAAATCATTAATTACAGTGTTTTGGACTACCCTTTCGCATTATTTTGTAAACTCTTCATAATTTAGAAATTAGCGCTCCAAATGTTAAAATTTATCCCACTGTGAGACAAGACGGTTAGTGACTTCATGGAAGTTTTCGATTGTTTACAGAACCATGAATGAGCCAGGAGTAAACCTGTTCGTCCGAAGAAAATCGAGAACCATGGGCTGAATGTTGAAACCCCATCCAGAAATCAAATCCTGGCTACGTCTGTGGTATCCTGTTTTATATTTTGCAATGAATCTGCTGACGACAAGTTACTATGCACAACGAATCAACTTGTTTAGTTGGATTCAAAAAGCAAGAAAGAGTCAGCCAGTAGGTATTGAGATACAACGACGAAAGATAAGATATTAATGCCCAATCAATTATGAGGTCGTTAGGAGGAGTGGAGATATATCTGTTCACATGCGGTTCTGTCAACTTTTCCATAACAGAGGACAAAATATTATTTAAAACGGAACTTCCTGCACGTAGTCGAGCGTCTTTTTTATGCTCGACTTTGACGATAAGTACTGCCATCAACGCATGTTACTAAAACTCCTCCTTTAAAGAGCACTGAACTGCGTAAGTGGCCCTTCCTTTTATCGTCTGCCACAAGTTGTAAAACTATCTGACACCCATATTTCTCGCATAATTTGCCTTTGAAAAGCCGACCAGCACAAACGCGTTGCACCCCAGGAGAGCCAACAAATGAGAGTGGCCAGTGAAATATCGGTAGCTCTGCGGTAATCCAGACGAGCCCCAGTTTCCAGTGCGTTTGATCCTGTTTGTAGCTTTGTCACTAGAAACACAGCGTTAGGTCAGTACGGCACGGTCGGGATGTCACTTGCAATACATGTACCAGATTTCACGTTGCCGGTTAACACCTACATGGTAGAGGCGTGCTACTCCGTTTGCGCTGGCTCATTTCCACTAATTTCATCATAATTTCAATGGCTATAGAGCAAGTAGAGTTTGCGATGTACAAAAACTGCAAGCACTGCTTGAAATGCTGAGCTTTGAACTTCGAGTGAAGCAACAGTCATGTATGTGGAGGATGTAAAATTTTTAGGAACTGACGAAGATTACACACTGATGTACAGATTTTTTTATTATTTTATTTTATTTTTTATTTTATTTTATTTTATTTTTTATTTTATTTTTTATTTTATTTTATTTTTTATTTTATTTTATTTTATTTTATTTTATTTTATTTTTTTTTTTTTTTTTTTGCTGAAAATTGATTTTTTTGTATTTACTTATTTTAAAGAAGAAATATACATTAGAAATTGATAATATAACACCTAAAAGACATTAATCATATTTTCACATCATATATACATGTGTAATATTCGTCCTAATGAACCACAGTGTGGCAAGGTTTAGAACCTACAATACATTAAATTCTGTAATATCTTTTCTCACAGCCATCTCAGTAACGTTCCTCTGTCAATGTGTATTGATTTAAACAAAGGTTAGGCTGACCGAGACTTTCGTTATTTTTCAGCATTTCAAAATTACTGTCAGTAACTAAATCTGTAAATCATCGGTATTTTCAATAAAAACTTCAATAATTAGCATCTTTCTATTGCGCAATTTCAATTCAAAAGAGGAAAACAAGCTAATAACACTAGTGCCAAAACAGCAGTAAGCTAACACCAAACCAGCTTAAAACATGGTCTAGCTCCAAAATGACGAACTAATACATTAAGAACCCATGAGTGTAGTGGGGACCGTAAGCTTATGTTTGGAACTCAAATCAGCGCGACTTACTATTACTGCTGATGTTAAGGCAGTTTCACGACGTTATTGTACATTTCTGTATAATAAAGGTAGCCATCCTCCTGAACTGGTGAGATGATCCACAGAGATAATCTGGTGGGAGGAATTTACTGGCGAAAGGACAAGCACAGCGGAGTGCGCGGTTGCTCGCCGTGGAGGTTCGAGTCTTCCCTGGTGCATGGGTGTGTGTGTCGTCCTTAGGTTAGTTTACCTAGGTTTAAGTAGTTTGTAAGCTACGGACTGATGACCACGCAGTTTGATCCGATAGATTTACAGACATTTGAATTTTGAAACCACATGATCCCTTAGTTAAGTAAGCTTCTACTGTGTCAGAATTACTCTTTCTTCTTTTCTATTGGTCTCTCTAGGTCATCCTTTTTCTCCCGACCCCAACAGTATAAGATTGCGAGGCCTGAGGCTGGCTATCTTTCATTTCAATGCTAGTTCCTTAGATTTTTTTAAAACGTGACTATCGATAAAAGCCCGGCTGTAACACGCTCCTGAACCATCATGAAGGTAAGAATTGTAATAGAAGGAGCTCAAAAATCAAACTGTGTCCTCCAGTAGGATGTTTTATGTAGTGCTGCGGTCTTTCCAATGTACAAAAAATTTCGCTCAATCGCTTCACAGTAAACAGCCAGACGGATGTCATGGCAGTCGGCCTGGTCATGATAAAAAGGACTAGATGTGTATCTGGAATAAAATATGTTTTAAAACTGCATACAAGAAATATGAAAGGGTATAAATGCGAAAGAGAAAGAGCTACAACAAGAGCTAAAGAAGAAACGACTGTAACGACAAAGAAATTGGAAGGAACGAAAGAGTTGAAGCAATGATATATAGTGCAGTAGAGCAAAAAGTAAGATCACGGTGTTGTGTAGCAATATTAACTAATCAAAAGTGGAAGAAACATTAGAAAGTTTCTCCTATATAAATGAAAGAATGAGGACATATGACGATGACAGCGGGATTCGCTCATAGAGAAGGGAAAGAAATGAAACAAAACTGTTTTATAATGTATTACCTTTCGCTAAAAAATAGATGAATCAATTGTGTCCAACTGATTATCATCGAAGATCTGAATACTTGAGTAGGTGAAATAGCTATTGCAAACGTTGTAAGAGCTCTTGGATAAGTAACAATACATGAAAATGGAGAGGAACTTAGGCAATATGGACCTTTCGTCCAGTTGACATTAACAATATCTGCTTTCGCGGAGGGGCATTATAAATTTACAGGGAGTAGTACAGGATATTATCATTTGTCCATTATGTAATAGTCAATAATAATTTCCAATGTACAGAATGTTACACAGATACAGTGATAAATATTCTAGGTCCACTACCTCGTAATTTAAAAAAATAATAACAATAAAATTAACGAAAAAAGCTTAGAGAATGAAGAATTGTGCAAGTTGTATCTCTTGTAAGAAAGGAGTGAAAGAACTCTTAGTGAAAATAGGATTAAAAAAGTATCTAATGGAAACACATACTAACGAAGATGTAAATTAAGAATCGGGAAATATAATACAGGCTATCTGTAAAACCGCTGATGAGGTTTTAGGAAAAAAAGATAAATACGAAATGAAACGAAGGAAATGAAAAAAAAGGGGAAGATATTCAAGATGTATTATAGATATATACCATGAAGCACATAAAGAGAGAGAGTAACTGCCACGAAAGTAACCAGAAAGGCTCACTAGGAAGCACAGATTAAGTTCATAAGTGAGGTAGAGGATGGTGTACATTGTAGACAGCTAACTGGATGTAAACTTAGCAAACAAATAAAGAAAATAAAGATACTGGAAGACTGAACCTAAAAAAATTAACAACAATTGATTAACTGTTATAAACCGATATGGTATAATGAGGATATGAATGAAACAGAAATAAATAGCTTAAAAGTTTCACAAGTGGATCCCATAACGTAAGACGAATTAAATCCATTATTAAGAACTGTAAGAAAATAGTAAGACACCTGGATTAGATTGGGTGAATGTGGAAATTATTAAATGTACTATTAAAAAATACAAATTAAGAAACTGATAGAATCCGATAAATGTGGAAAAAATTCCAAATATCACTGTATTGGCCAATAACTCTATTTAAAAAACAGTTCAAAAGAGGATACATCAGAAATTTCGGAAGACATATAGAAATTAGGGTACATAATCTACACTAAAGTAATAAATAACAGATTAAAAGCTATTGAAGTTTGATGTTAGGAGGCGAACAAATTGAATTTAGAAAATGAAGACTGCCATTAAACAAGTAACGGAACAAAGAAGAGGAAGGATTTGAAAATACATATCGGTTTCATCGACTTGTGAAAGGTGTTTTCCAGGGTAGATCGAATAAAACTCTGGTAAGTACTTAGTAATGAAGAGTCTATATTAAAACTTTAGTTTTATCAGTGGCAATGTAAACACAAGACTAAAACAATAGTGTAGCTTATCACCCACTCTTTTAATACTGATTCTAACGTTGGTTTTTTTTTTTTTTTTTTTTTTTTTTTTTTTTTTTTTTAAGAAATGTAAACTGCTATCAGATCCACCGCTTGGAAAGAATGAAAAACATCATACATTCCGTATCAGCAGTGTTTTACAACCGGGAATCAGAAGAGATAGAGGGACACAGTACGTTGTAATTGACAGAAAGTCATCGAGTAGAACTTCCCGAGGGAAGTGTTATAGGGTCCCTACTGTTACTTATTTTTATAAACGACTAACTGTAAACCCGGCGTTGCCCGGGTGTTAAGTTATCCTACACTCTCGTAGTCCGTATCCCCTCACCCCCCCCCTCTCTGAATTCACCTCTTTCTCACCCATCTCTCTGTTCGTTTCCACCTTTCCCTCTCTCGGCAATTTTTTGTGCAAGGTACCCTCTGTCATGTACCATAGAAACGTTTATGTTCCCAATAATCTTTCTCTTGATTTAAAGGTCATGTGTGCAAAAATCCATACAGAGAGGAGCAAAACTATGCATTTTGTAAAATTCCATAAGTACCCTGCACCATACACCGAACGAAATTTTGTACAGACAGTGACAATCTTCTTGCTTTTAAGGTAGATTGTGCAACATTTCATCAATATCGGAACAAAATTATAGATTTATATGCAATAGAAACGCAGGGCCACATGAACAAACGCACTTAATTGTTCTCAAATATTCCACTTTTATTTCATACAACCCTTGTTCTGAGGGAGAAAAAAAAGAAGTGAAATCGGTCGAGCCGTTCTCAAGTTATTTAGGGATCCATTTTTATGTTGTAAAGTACCCTCCCCCATGCACCGTATGAAACTTACGGTAGACGGTGACCTTCCTCTTGTTTTGAAGGTCAAGCGCGCGAAATTTCGTGAAGATCGGAATGAAACTGTAGATTTCGTGAGTCTATAGGAATAGTATGGTCCGACATGCACCTATCACAATATACTTTCTTAGCTAAACTTTTCTACCTATCAATTAAATTCCTGCCACATTTCAGCTTCATAGGTGAAGTAGTTTTCGAGAGATATAGATAGAGATTAAGAAAACAGATTGCTTAATTTTGAATGCAAAAGAATTAAGGGACACTTGCAGACAAAAATACATAGTAACATGCAAAATCTGTAATGCTAACTATATTTGATACAAGGTTATGCCTGATACGACAGTTTTGCGGCATCTACAGCGAAAATGTTGTCAGCGGTAGACTTCCTTTCGTTTCATCATTTTGTGGTGGGGGAGAAAACGCATGAGAAACGTCAGAAATTACATGCAAACTTTGTTGCAGGTCTCTAATTACTCCCATTTTCCAATAATTTACGCATAAATCTGGGTATTCTCACACGGTGGCCTCTCATTATTTATGACGTCATACCTCCTGAGCTATGTGTCGTGCTCTTTTGCTTTTGGGGTCAGGAACCTTCGTGGGCGTACGGTGAACAATTCACCAAAGTTTTATTGCAATCCAATGAATGGTTTATGGCCACATAGGGGACATACAAACATTCATTTTTATGTATATAGATTTAGAAGACAATCTGAGTAGCTCTCTTAGTTTGTTCCCGGATAATGCTGTCACTTATCAGTTAGTAAAGTCACCAGAAGATCACAAGCAACCTCAAAATGATTTATATAAGACTAGCTAAACCCCTGCTGCTTCGCATGCGTAGGCTGGTTGGTCTGCACCAGTTGTTTCTTTTTAATCCTGAAAAAGAATCCATATCTTAAGTTTCGTAGTTATAGCTTGAAATTTGAGTTAACAGCAACATATTATTGAAAATCAATTTTTGCGTCCCGTATTTCACCCCCTTATTAGTCTAATTTCTAAAAATACCGAAACACGTGTCTTTTAAATTCTAACCCCGAAGCCAAATCCGAAAATTTGTAATTTAAACTTCAAAATTTCCTAAATAGCAACAGATTTTCGAGAAACACCACCTCTCCAATTTCCAAAAATACCGAAACACGTATTTTTTAAATCATAACGAACAATACAAATACCAAGTTTTGCAGTTATAGCTTCAAAATTATCTTGAAAACAAATTTTTTTTCGAAAAGAATTTTTGATCTCCTCTTTTACCCCCTTAGTTTTTGAATTTCCAAAAATACTGAAACTCGTGTCTTTTTAATCCTGATCAAGGGCCATATCCTAAGTTTCGTAGTTATAGTTTGAAAACTGAGTTAACAGCAACATATTTCTGAAAATCAATTTTTTGTGTCCTCTATTTTACACCCCCCCCCTTAATTGGTTGAATTTCAGAAAAATGCCGAAACACGTGTCTTTTAAATTCGAACCTCGAATCCAAATTCGAAAATTTGTAGTTCTAACTTCAAAATTGCCTAAATAGCAACATATTTTCGAAAAACACCCCGTCTCCAATTTAACCCCGTTGATGCCGCGGTGGAGTAACCGAGCGGTCTAAAGCGACTCGTTGCGGAGCGCGCGGTTGCTGGCCGTGGAGGTTCGAGTCCTCCCTGGGGCATGGGTGTGCGTGTTGTCCGTAGCTTAGTTTACCTAAGTTTAAGTATTTTGTAAGATATGGACTGATGACCACGCAGTTTGGTCCGATAGATTTACAAACATTTGAATTTTTGATGCTTGAATATCCAAAAATAACGAAACACGTCTAACCAACTATACAAATATCAATTTTTGCAGCTCTAGCTTCAAAATTGCATCAATAGCAACGTGTTTTCAAAAAGAATTTTTGATCCTCCATTTAACTCTCTTACTTGTTGAATTTCAAAAATACCTAAAATCATGGATTTTTAATCCTGACCAAGATTCCATATCCGAAGTTTCGTAGTTGTAGCTTAAAATTTGAGTTAACAGCAACATATTTTTGAAAATCAATTTTTTGCGTCACCTGTTTTACCCCCTTATATGTCGAATTTCAAAAAATGCCGAAACACGTGTCTTTTAAATTCGAACCCTGAATTAAAATCCAAAATTTTGTAGTTCTAGCTTCAAAATTGCCTAAATAGCTACGTATTTTCAAAAAACGTTTCATCCCCTTATTTCACCCCCTTACGGACGGAATATCGAAAAATCGCTTCTTAAATGACGCATAAAGAGTAAGATCAACACCCTCCACAAATTTCAAGATTCTATGTTCAGTGGTTTGGGCTGGGCGATGATGAGTCAGTCAGTCAGTCAGTCAATCGGGACACTTCCTTTTGTATATAGAGATATCTGCATGATGAAAAATTGGCAACTGACTCTTAATGATGAGAAGTGTGATGTCATCCATATGACTACTAAAAGACACCCTTTAAACTTCATTTACACGATAAATCAGTCAAAACAACAGGCCATAAATTCAACTATCAAAACAATTACAAATAACTTAAATAGGAAAGAATGCATAGAAAACATTGTAGGGAAACTGAACCAAAGTATGTTTCGTTGGCAGAATACTTAGAAGACGCTACATTTCTACTAAAGAAACTACACCACAATTATGTGTCCTAGTTTGGAGTATTGTTGCGCATTGTGGAATCCCCAACCAAGTGGGACTGACAGACGATTTAGAGAAAGTACAGAGAAGGGCAGCCTGTTTTTTATTATTGCGATATAGGGGAGAGAGTATCTCGGAAATGATGCATGAGTTGGGGTGGAAATCATTAAAACAAATGCATTTTTCGTTGCGACGAGATCTATTTCACTAACTTTTCTTCCGAGTGCGAACATATTTTGTTTAGCACCCACCTAATTAGGAAGACATAATCACCAAAATCAAATAAGAGACTTCAGATCGAAAACGGAGAGATTTACGTGTTCCTTTATTCCGCGAGCTATTAGAGGATGGAACTGTAGAGAAACGACATAAAAACGGTTTGATGACTCCTCTGCCGTTAACTTCAATGTGACCTGCAGAATATTTATGTAGATGTGTAGCGTGACCCAGGGGACGCTGGATACATCTCTGAAGCCTGGTCGGTCAAAAATACCCAATCTAGGAGGTGAGAAGAAGAAGAAGAAGAAGAAGAAGAAGAAGAAATTTATGCAGGCTGGAAAATATTGATTTTCCCTTTGAAAGATCCATTTTTTCCACTTCCTTCTTACTTCAAGTACTCTTTCGACTATGACTTTCTCAAATTTTAATCTTCCGCCGTCGCTGGTTCCTCTGGAGTAATTTTAATTTTCTCCATCCATCATTCTAGTCAGCAGTACCTGTTAAGACAAACTGTCAGTAAAATATCGTGAAATGGCACCGGACGTCGGTGAAAGCTGTGTGTTACTACTTGTTGATCCTAATCTGTCCTTTGCCCTAGTACTTCAGCAGTTACATGTGTTGTTGTCATTGTGTCAGTCATAGTTGTGACCTTCACAACGTACAAATTCCCTGGCGATTCATTAGTGGTGACAGAAACTGAAATTGAACTGCACAAACTATATGTAGCAGACGCAAGAGTGAAAATTACCTGATGATGCCGTATTTCTCCGTATATGTGATCGTTTTCAAGACATGTATTGGAAACGAAGGTGTCCTGTGTGGTATTTACGTAGATGAAGATTCAGAATTACTGATACAGGCTTATAGTTTCAACGAGAAACCCATGTCCAGAAATGTACCCTTTGGATATAAAATAAGTTCGAAGTTCGTTTCACTTTCAAATTGCAAGTTTTACAGTATGCACACAGCACAGACATAGAACTCTGACCTTTGTGCGGACGCCCCGGGCCAAGTCTGGAGTACTCGACTTCGGTTTCCTTTCTACATGATGAAGGCACGTCCTCTTCAAAGTCGAGAGTGCGACGCGTCCGTGGAGCATCACGTCAAAGCTGTTGCGAACATAACAGTTTGTAGTGGGTGTTGTAGTCGAAAAGAACGGTATGTGACGTGATAATTACAATTGGAACTCCTAAAAACACAGGCTGGTGCATCCACCATTTTCATTCCTGCGAATGCTAAACACAGCACGCATCTTATACGAACAGTGTTGGTTTATTTAAGTTTAGTGAAATATTTCACAAGTGCCCGGCATAGAGCCTTTTATCGTGCTACTTTGAACTTGCATTTCGCTCTTGTTTACATCGATATGTCGATTAGACACAAAAATCTTGAGTTTTCTTTACTTGTTGCTGCTTCTGTACAAATACAGAAAAAAGAGCAAGAAACATATATTTCTGTGATAAAAATCGCGTACTACGTTTACTGCTGCCAAAACTGGTTATTTAGATAAAATTTTTAAGCGATCGTGGCTTCTATTTGAATAATATGCGAGGTTTGTTTGCCGTCTTGTAGTAAGTGTTTGTTTTCTGCCGTGACAAATTCACCACATCGGATTTTTGTACTCAAATTGTTGAAAGTACTTCTATTATGTTACTGAGAAAGTTGCAGAATGTATTACAAACACTAAAACAAAAAAAAAAAAAAACAATATTAGTGTACAGGATCTAAAATTTATGGTCGTAGAGGCACACGGTGCCGATGTTGGCAACAACATTTGAATGCTATTTAAAAAAAAAAAAAAAAAAAAAAAAAAAAAAAAATAAAATAAAATAAAATAAATAAATAAATAAATAAATAAAAAAATATGTTCAAATGTTTGTTAAGCTTATGGGACTTAACTACGGGGTCATCAGTCCCTAAACTTACAAACTACTTATCAACTACCTTATACTAAGGACGGCACAAATATCCATGCCCGAGGGAGGATTCGAACCCCCGACCGTAGCGGCCGTGCAGACCGTGACTGGAGCGCCTCAGTCCCCTCGGCCACCGCAGCCGGCGAATGCTATTTGAAAAACTAATGTTATAGAATGTGTGCGACCATGAAATAAATAAATAATTCTTTTCCTCCTCTAAGGTTGACAGGTTTTCTTATGTAACAGTACTCTTGTCTTGTCAGTAATTTAATAATACTTATAAAGCAAAGCGTGAAACGCAAAAATGTTAATTAACCCTTACTTCAAACTTATTTTATACCAAATTCTGTATTTCTGGTCATGTGTTCCTTATTGAAACTTCACCTATTTGTATCCTTTACAACCTCTGTGAAGACAACTACCAGTCTTTCTGCGTTGGAAGGCCATAGGAATTATAGGATCAGAAAACCGATGTGGCCTGATGTCTTAAAGTAAACCGTAATGATTTTCCTCGAATTAGTAACAGTTCACAGAGACCGAAACAGTATCCCGAAGACTAGGTTAGGTCCGACCACGTGTGAAATCAGAAAGAGAGGACCGTTATTTGGGGGTCAAAGAGCGTCGGTACCGCTGTAATACTGGGCGACAACTTGCATCTGAGCTCGTGCTATCCATCGGAATAGTTGTCTCAGGGCTAACAGTGTTCATGGGGCTGCTTCGACAGAATAAATTCAAATGTTCAAATGTTTGTAGAACTTATGGGACTTAACTACAGGGTCATCAGTCCCTAAGCTTACAAACTACTTATGAACTAGCTAAGACTAAGGACGCACAAATATCCATGCCCGAGGGGGGATTCGAACCCCCGACCGTAGTGGCCGTGCAGACCGTGACTGGAGAGCCTCAGTCCCCTCGGCCACCGCGGCTGGCTCGACAGAATAGCCTTTATTGTCGGAGACTCGCTTTGTGTTCCTCTGACGCGTCTTCTCCGAAGGAAACGTCGTCGTCACGCCACCTGGACAGTCAAACATTAGGCCAGTATTCTTTTCTCAAGGTTAGTCCCTATTTGGTTTTGAGAGCGATTCTCGACAGAGTCAAATCTGGAGGGAGTATGGAACACATTTTCGGACCCAAAAGTTGTGAACGTTGTGCAAAGAGACCGATAGCGATCACTAATGGTATGGGCAGCATTGATCTTGATCCTTAGAACTCCACTGCACGAAACTGTACCGGTGACATGGCAAAGTTTAAACCACTGTCGGGTATTGTGGCTAGATCTTGAGAACCTCGTGGGCAGTTGATGTGAGGTGCTATGGGCCCAGACTTCGTACTAACGTACAATAATGTTCGACCTCATACAGCACGACTGGTTGATGTTTCCTGGAAACGGAAGATGTTGCATGCCTTCTCGCTCCCCGACCTAAATCCCATAGAGCATGTCTGGGATGCACTCGGGAGATAGATATCATCACGTCATCTTCGACCAACCATTCTCCAAGACTTGCGAGCAACTCTGCAGAACTAATGGGCATTATTGCTTCAACCCTCACCAGATTGATGGCATAATTCACAGCTTTCCCAGTCTTTGTCAGGCCTGTTTTGCTGCCAGACGTGGTCACACCTCTTAATGAGCACATTAACCAGTTGTAGTGTGTGTGAATGACACGATGAAAAAATTGTGGTCTGCCGTTGTGCATTATGATTACGTTTCCCCTTTGTATTATGTACATTGTTTATCGCCTATTGTATGGTTTCGTGATAAAATAAACGCAGCCGCGCAAAATTTCTGTTTGTAGTTTTAATTTGGGATCTGTGAAAATCATATCACCAATCCCTAAAGTTGGTTTTTGCCTGTTGATGAATCCAGATGATGAATGAATCGTGTTGGAGACATTCCTCCATCAGAAAAATCCAAGAACGTATTAAGAATCCACGTTAATTTACATTGAAGGCAGTTGCGCTAAAGGTGGAGATGTTCAAGTGACTGTAAAGAGGTACGTGACGGACGCAGATTGAGTTCTTAGTCGCACATTTCATTTAAAATGATACGCGGTGAAGAGATCCTCCTGGATGTAGGACGTGTCAAAACAAGGAATACACAAGAAATACTTACAAAATACGAACAGATAGGCAAATCTACCATTGACAGATCTCAAATGAAATTGTTCTTGTGAATGTGAATCTGTCAAAGAAAATCTAAAGTACGTTTCATTTAAGAGGAGGCTATAAGTTTTAATTCTTCGGGCTTTCCCGGCGGTATGCTGACATGATGAATAATTGAGACTTCCGCCAGATGTTCGCGAGATTCTGGCACGACATTTCGACCACAAAACTCGCTGTGCTCTTAGGTACTTCCCGGAGAATGTTGTTCGGATATATGGAGTCCTGGCCATAGGACATATAATGCATATATTCTGAATGAACGCCATAAGATATGCCGTCAGATCACCTCTACTCTTTTTTTTTCGGCTGAGTTTTATGGGACAGCGATACGTCACAAACATTCTGCTCCGTAGGTCGTACCCCTGATGGCACAGCACCCATAACAGTGTAGATAATGAAACTTCCTGGCAGATTAAAATTGTGTGCCGGAACCGAGACTCGAACCTGGGACCTTTGCCTTTCACGGGCAAGAGCTCTACCGACTGAGCTATCCCGACACGACTTACGATGCCGCCTCACAACTTTACTTCCGCCAGTACCTCGCCTCCTACTTTCCAAACTTCACAGAAGCTCTCCTGCGAAACATGCAAGACTAGCAGTCCTGGAAGAAAGAATATGATGGAGGCATGGCTTAGCCACAGCCCAAGGGATATTTACAGAATGAAACTTTCACTATGCAGCGGAGTGTTCGCTGATATGAAACTTCCTGGCAGATTAAAATTGTGTGCCGAAACCGGGACTCGAACCTGGGACCTTTGCCTTTCGCGGGCAAGAGCTCTACCGACTGAGCTACCCCGACACGACTTACGAAGCCGCCTCACAACTTTACTTCCGCCAGTACCTCGCCTCTTACTTTCCAAACTTCACAGAAGCTCTCCTGCGAAACATGCAAGACTAGCAGTCCTGGAAGAAAGAATATGATGGAGGCATGGCTTAGCCACAGCCCAAAGGATATTTCCAGAATGAAACTTTCACTATGCAGCGGAGTGTGCGCTGATATGAAACTTCCTGGCAGATTAAAATTGTGTGCCTAAACCGGGACTCGAACCTGGGACCTTTGCCTTTCGCGGGCAAGCGCTCTACCGAATGAGCTATCCCGACACGACTTACGATGCCGCCTCACAACTTGACTTCCGCAAGTACCTCGCCTCCTACTTTCCAAAATTCACAGAAGCTCTCCTGCGAAACATGCAAGACTAGCACTCCTGGAAGAAAGAATATGATTGAGGTATGGCTTAGCCACAGCCCAAGGGATATTTCCAGAATGAAACATTCACTCTGCAGCTGAGTGTGCGCTGATATGAAACTTGCTGGCAGATTAACATCTGAAACAGAAAGCCTTACTTAAAAAACTCTGTACTCGGACGACCATTCGCGGATGTTGAGGGGGGAGGGAATCGTGGAAGGAAGGGTTGGGGAGTGGATGGAGGGCACGTAACCTCAAGGACTCCAGGATGAAGGGACGGGGGGGGGGGGTTGGGATGGAATTAGGGCTGGTAGGAAGGATAGACTTCGGGACGGAGAACGTTATCCTGGAGGTTATCCTGAGAAAGGATGTGGAGCATATGTAGGTGAAGAGTGGTGAGTCTCGGAGTCAGTCAGTGGGTTGTGAGAGTCTATCTTGCGGGTCATGCAGAGGAGATGGATGTGCTTAACGAACTTCAGAAAGTGAGGGTCCGCATGGGGGAGCGGCGACGGATACGATAGGCGAGGCGGATCATGTGTCGCTCCAGGGATTGATTTATACTATTTAGGGGAGGTGGAAATCCAGGCGGGGTGGAAGCCACATATGATTGGACATATGAGGGATCAATAGGCATATAGAAATGTGGAAGTTTGAAGGCACTATGTCCGGCCGGAGAGGAGCTCCAGGAAGTGGGTGTGGGGTTTCAAATGTTTGTAAATCTAAGGGACGTAACTACTTACAAAATACTTAAAACTAACCTAAAGATAAAACACTACCGCACACACACACACACACACACACACAGAGAGAGACCCAAGGGATGACTTCGCAGCAAGGTAGCTTAGAGCGCTCGGCCACTCTACCGCGGCAGTGTGGACTTTCTTCTAGACTGTTTTAAGGTGAGTATTCCAGGAAAGAGTGCGATCGAGAGTGAGGCCAAGGTATTTGAGAATGTGGGTGAGACGGGAGGGTTACAGAAGGTAAGGTAAGATTCATGGAGGCGGGTAATTCGATCTATGATAATAACCTTGGATGTATCAGGATTGACAGATCGGAGCCACTGGTTGCTCCAAATGGAAACGTGGGCGAGGGGGACTGGAGAAGGTTGCTGTTATCAGGCGAGGGAGGGGGCGAGGTCAAGGAAGGCAGTGTCGTCATAGGAGGAGGTAGACGGGAGGCTGGGAGTATATATAAGAGGGGCGAGAGGGCGGAGCCCTGGGGCACGCCGATGTAGGGGTAAAACAAACAGTTTTAGACAGTGACATAGAAGGGGCGGTGGGATAGAAAGGAAGCGATGAAGCGAATTAATAGGAAGGTGTGGCACTTGAAGAAGAGACCGGAATGCTATAGTTGTAATTTTTTTCAATATCGAGGGAAAGTGGTGGAGCGACGAGAGCGGGTGAGGAGGTGAGTGAGGCGAAGCAGCTGCTCATCGCCGTAGAAGGAGGGTCGAAAGCCACACTGGGAGAGGAGAAGGTGTTGAGGGGGATGTTGATGAATACAGGGAGGATGGTTTGCAGGATGTTACTAAACGCGGAGGTGATAAGAAGTATCGGATGGGGAACATCAGTAGGCGGGAAGTTTTACACAGATCGGGGAAGAAAGCGGTATAAAGGACGATATTATACAGGGAGTCGACGGTTCTCTACCCCTCAACGTAGCCAATAACAGGTGTAAGACTATATAGTAGGTCAGTGTCACTGTAGCAGTGATCCAAGTGTCCTCGCTGCTGTTTACGTTCGGGCAGTGGTACTCACGTATGCCGGTGGTCTGCGCGTGGCAGAGCAGCTCCCAGACGCTGGAGTAGGTGCGGTTGTCCTTGCCGCAGACGCGCCGCCACACGGCGAACGCCAGTGCACAGTGCTCCGGCTCCGGGTTGGCTGCGCATGCGCCGCGCCGCACGCTCAGCCCGCGAACTGCACACACACACATAATACCAAAGTCAGTCACAACGCACGGGCTTTCTTTTTAACCCTTTATCTGGCAATGTTGCTTTCAGACAAAATCAAACCTGTGAACCGTTAACTGCAACATGTTTCAAGTTTATTCTCCGGATGGGCAATGGAGCTCGCGAGCAACATTTAACCCAGGTAGGGCTGATGTCCTTCCAGAAGCACGAGAACGGCAACTTACTTTATCAATCTTATATTTAAGAATCCATGTATTGTGTCATATTTTATTTCTTTGACTAGCCTGCTCACATTGCAGATCAATTTTAGCTTGTATTATTGATTGCCAAGTGGTTGCATAGGTCTTCAAAGTTCAGGTGAACACAGAAGATATGAAAGACTTCCTGAAAGTTGGGTTTGTATTTCGGGATGATCGTTCTTTCATTTTTGTGACGTTCATATATGTATATGTCATTTTAAATGATATTTTAGTAATAATAATTCACCAGATTAAAGTTCTATAACATTCATTTTGACGTCTTTCCACAAAGATGGGCAGTATGGCAAAACAAATGCCGTGATTCTGAAAGAAATCATTTCTAACGACCTCGTGAAAGCAGATGAATGTAATTAATAACGTCTCAGAAAGAATTTAAACCAAAAATAATTCCGCTCTATCTGGGTTAAGCTCTCATATAGAGCGCTGTTGGCCGGCCGCGGTGGCCGAGGAGACTAAGGCGCTCCACTCAAGGTCTGCACGGCCGCTACGGTCAGGGGTTCGAATCCCCCCTCGGGCATGGATATTTGTGCCGTCCTAGTTCGTAAGTAGTTCATAAGTACTTTGTAAGTTTAGGGACTGATGACCCCATAGTTAAGTCCCATAGACTTTACAAACATTTGAACATTTTAGAGCGCTGTTAGTTGTCTTTTGCTACAAACATGAATCCTTAGTTTGGACTGCGTGCATACGTAGTCAGAGTAGTACTTTTTTTTCAATTTTCTTGTTATACAAGGAAACCTTCTTACAAAGTGTAAAAGGGAAATAACAATATTAAGGGGATATGGAATCGGATTTTGTGTTTTAAAAATCGATTTTCGCTTTATTGCCTTATTATATTGCACCAAGTTTCTCTTTAAAATGACGTATCATACACAGTCTACTAGAGTTACATTTTATTTTTATAGATGTGTGAGATCGGGTATTGCGCTTTAGTTATACGCGTCTCAAATGACTGAGCATAAACTTTTTGGCAGCACATTTATACATCGAATATCCCGCTTTCCAGTGACTCTTTATACACTATTTGTTCGAAAATGTTTCTCTCTGGTTTTATCAAGTTACTCTTTGACTTTGTGAGTTGACGGCAGCGGTGACCAAGCGGTCTGCGGCGCGCCAGTCACGGTCTGCACGGCCACTACGGCCGGGGGTTCCAATCCCCCCTCGGACATGGATATTTGTGCCATCGTTAATATTAGGTAGTTCATAAGTAGTTTGTAAGTTTAGGGACTGATGACCCCATAGTTAAGTCCCATAAGCTACACAAACATTTTGAACTTAGTGAGTTGGGATTGTTTGTAAACAGTGTGCTATATGAAAGGGAAAAAAAAACTAGGTTATGAGAAAACCTTGGATGGCAAAGGAAGATTGACTGAGATCACATTCAGAATTGCTATGGCCTTGCAATCAGGCAAAATACAAGCAATCTTGAAGTTAAGAAGGAAGATAAATGGGCTATGTATTTCCATACCACATCCACAGATGAGCATTCAGAACATTGTTTGTGCCTCAAATGAGAAAAGAGGTAGTGTAAATACAATAGGGGTCTAAAACTGCAGAGAAATACATTCTCCATAACAGTCTACCAACAGCCATCATGGAAGAAATAAAGTCTGGCTGACAGAAGTCTTCCAATGAAATGTCTTCACGGAAAAATGCAGTTAACCCTAACGAGGGCATTAATATTATGATGTGGCATCGTCTCCCAAAAAAAGTGTTTGTCGGATATAAAACACTACATTCTTGTGTGTATGATGCTGTGGAAACCTTCAATCTTGGAAATATAACTAAATGCTAGGACCTTGAAAAGTTGTTGCGTGTTGGTTCGCTCACAGTACGTGCTATGTTGACTTTAAATCAGCACAAACTAAGGAATGCTGACAATATAATCAAGACATTACTGAAAAAAGCAAGGCAGATGTACAGAGTTGCAAAAGAAGACGTGAATATGATTATGAATACTGTAATAGGGATATTAAATATGTATAAGGAATGTTTTGATCTTTTTTCTCTGCTTCCCATAACTTTAGTTTTTAACGTTTAACGTTTGTAATTCTTATGGGACCAAACTAAGTCAGTAATCAGTCCCTAGACTTAAGTTAAACTAACCTAAGGACAACACACACATCCATGCCCGAGGGGGGATTCGAACCCCCGACGACGGACGGCAGCGCGCACCGCAACACGGCGCTCCAGTACGCGCGGCTAATCCGCCGCGGCGTTTACTTTTTACTTCTCCTAGGAACATTATTAGGCTTAGTCACATTGGTTTCTTTTACATACTGAAACAATGATTTTTTAATTACTTGATTTACAAAAGAGGGGTGAAAATCCAGTAAAAAATCTCTCCAAGAAAGTACTTCGACAATAAACTGTTATTCCAGTATTGTTATAACAAATCAATCCACAAACAGTCAAATTTTTATCTCTCTATCTCCAGTACTTTGTGAGAAAATGTTCCCTATAGTAGGAACATTTTAACATTGCGAGGATAGGCGATTCCGTATCCCCTTAAGGAAGTACTGCGATCTTGTACTAGATTATAAAGCAGATTTGTGGTTGAGAAGGCAATTGTTATATCAGTATTTCTAAATAGTCTGTCGATTCTTCCAGAAATCATTTTAGAGAATATTTCTTTTTAGGGGTATCGTGGATTTTTGCCTTTTTCTGTGATTTTTTGTGATTTTTAGTTTCCTTACCTCCAATAGCAAACAAGAAACAAAGAGAATTAGGTATTTTAAAATAAATTGCTGTATACAAATGACAATGATACGAAAATATTCGACAACCTTTTTTATTTTCGTGGTGTTTTTAAAGAAAACCTTTTTTATTTTCGTAGTATGTTTTAAAGAAGGTTTTCGAATATTTTCGTATCATAGTCATTTGTATATGCAATTTGTTTTAAAATACCTATTTTTTGGGTTTGCTATTGTAGGTACTGAAATTAAAAATCACAATTTTGTGTATGTTTCACAAGTTTATTTCAATTCGTGAACTGGTTTTCGGCTTATAAGTCTGAAGATGGCCTTATAAGCCGGAAACCGGTTCACGAATTATAATAAACTTATGGAACACACTGAAAATTATGATTTTTCATTTCAGTTTGATGATGTTCGAGCAAGAACCGACGGAAGAATCAGTCAAAACTATTGGAGGTAATTTAATCATTCTATTTATCATAGCTATGGAAAAGGATTTTTGTACTTTATTGAATGGCAGGAATAAGCATTCATAGTGAGCTCTGTCATCGTTGGTTTCCGAAAGACAGTAAAAACATGTTTTCCATTGTGATTAGAAATGGTTAGTTTTAAGAATTTAATGGACCCCTGATTTTCATGTTCAATTGTGTCGGTCAAGATTGGCTGGGCATTATTTTCAGCAGTAGCTAATGAGTTCAGTTTTTCTTCTGAGCCATTATATAACAGTAATGTTTCATCTACATAACGTTTGTAATAGATAATTTTATTTAAAATTGCTGGATTCTTTCTGAAGAATATTGTCTTCAAAATTTTATGATGTACAAGGTCATTTTAATGATATTGCTAATTTCTGTTATTGGATATTAGTACATAGGTTCTTAATGTCTAGTGAGGCAAATCTGGCACTTGTTAGAATGGTTACATTGTGAATAATGGTTGCTAAAAGATATAATTACTTTCGAAAAAGTTCTTGCAATTTTTCATTAAGATTCTTGTTGCGATTGTAACAAGTTAGGTTCATTATTTTCCTTTGCAATTTATCTTTAGGTGAGAATAAGAATTCATTTTCGTCTATTAGTTTTTTTGTCGCAGACTGAAATTTGGTAACTGGATCTTTGGCTATTTCTATAACATTATTCTAATTAAAAATTGTAATGATGTTGAATAGTTATCTTATTCCTTTATTACGACCAAAATTGCTACTGTATCTGTTTTCGTAATGGCTGGTGGGAGGCAACTTTGAAATCTTTTACAGGAACGCCTACATTTTATTGCAGTTCCTTTTGTAAGGGTTCTTGTTTTTTTCCTTCTGCTCACACTTTAATAGCGAAAGAACTGCAGTAGCTCCCTTATTCTTTTCATTCTCCACTCCGAGGAGTGGAGCGGGCTGTTTGAGATCCGGCCCATAAAGAGTCGCGGTTCTATTCAGGCAATTATCAGACAAGCTGATAGTGGGGCAAAGGGAGATCCCAATTGGGAATAAGTGGGAGGGGCTTACCAGTTCCGGCATACGCCTTACAACCAAGGGAAACCTCCCGAAAACCTTGGTCGGAACAGGGGGATTGGGACCAATTTAATTTATCTCTGGGACGCTGCCCCAGACTAAAAATGGATTATCGGGAGAACACGAGTGCACTCACGACAATCAAGGATCGGGCGCCCGAGTTACTCTCGTAAACTCGTAGAGATCAGCTCAACCAACGGTGGACAAGCTCCTTTCTGAAAAAATAGCACTAACAAGGAAAGTACTTGCGCTCGAACAAACACACATACTCCAAAATCGTATGAGAGATAATGTAAAGATCCCTTATTGCACTAGTGATACTCCCGCATCTGCAAAACACTGCAGTCGTCGTCCGTTAGAGGCCTCTGCGTGTGCCATGCCGCATTGCACTTTGACCTGTCGGTTCGCCAGTAGGGACGGAGCAGTGTGCCTCCGAAGTTGCGGTTTGTGACGTTATTTTTATGGTGAAGCGTCAGATGCGGCGGCGATTGCTAATCAGTCCTGCTAATGTATTGCGATAAGTTGAGATGAAGTTACGAATAACCCTTCTTCGTGAAGATGCTATTAGTGTAGAAGATGAATCATTTGCATGCTTTCTCGTATCTGTTACTGTACAGAAATATGAGCATAAGTTACATACAGTTGTTACAAACTCATAATAATGATAATAGGGGTGATAATGATGAACAACTCATTGCAAGCGGTAGTGCTACGGTAAGTGCGGGAAGAGGCGATGGAAGCAGTGGCAGAGAATACCAACAGTCTTTCGGGAAGAAGGTTAAAGTTGCAACTATCTTCACGGCTTTTGATGACAGTTCGCTAGAGAACATGTAGAATGATTATTACATAAGTTATAGTTAAGATATATGCATTACGTATGGCGTCTACAATTACATCTATAGTGCTATCTAGAGCATGGTTGCAGAGCTTTGCAGGACAACGACATCCACCAGCACATTGAGGTGTACGTAGAGATCCTGTAACCAAACGTTCATGCAGATATGTTTGTACGAGCCCATGTACTTTCCTTGTAAAAACCGTGGAAGTACTCAGCAGACTATGAAATAAATAACACCAATACGGCTGTTGTGAAACGTAACAAACACGCTCTTTGTTGCTTTAAACTGATGCGGAGTTCGCCAAGAGCGAGTCGTGTCCGTTCGGCATATTTCGCAAGCACTCGTGCTTGTGTTGCGACGACGGATTCCGCAGCCTTGGCGCGCTGTTGGCCGCACCACCCGACACCACTCCTCCCTGCTCCTCACAATAGCGAAGGCTGCGGCTGTGAGCGTCTGAAGCTCTGTTCTCCCACTGTTCATGACAGAAACTTGCTTCTGTTGCCATTTTTCTTAATATTGGTCCTTAATTTCTGGTTTGCTTTAGATGTGGGCATCGGTGATAGCTTTGATAGCCCACAATATAGGTCACTGCATTTAATTTACATTAATTAATCCTGTAGGCGGTATCTACGAGGTATGTCCACAAAGTAAGATCCATTTGGTTATATAAACCAAACGTGAACAGATACAGAAAAAATATTTATTGTATAAAACTGTTCAACTACTTTTCTACATAACTTCCGAAATTTTGTAGGCACTTGTCATAGCGTGGGACAGGTTTTTGTGTGCCTTCTTGATAGAAGGTTGCCGGCTGCGTATTCAACCATGTGGCAAACATGTTCTTTCAGCTCATCATCGTTGAAGTGTTGACCACCAAGGACAGATTTTAGGTGAAAGAAGAGATGAAAGGAGTCTTCTCCTTCCCTTCACGTTGCCGCCCGACCTCACAAAGCGAATTTCACCAAACAACTCTTACGGGGATTTCACTGGGACCTGTCTGATCATCCCCCGTACAGTCTCGCTCCTAGTGACATTCTTCTTACACCTACAACCTGTCCATGGTGGTCAACACTTCAGCGATGATGACGAGCTGAAAGAACATGTTCCCACATGGTTGAATACACAGGCGGCAACCTTCTACGAAGAAGTCATACAAAGACTTCTGCCACGCTATGACAAATGCCTACAAAATTTCGGAAGCTATATAGAAAAGTAGTTTAATAGTTGTATATTTTTGTACAATAAATATTTTTTCTGTATCTGTACACGTTTGATGTATATGGCAAAATGGAACTTACTTTGTGGACATACCTCGTATCTTTCACCAAGTTATGCATTCTTTTCTGCATTTGTCCTCTAGCCACTCCTGCTTAGCCAGTCTGCACTTCCGGCCACTACGGTCGGGGGTTCGAATCCCGCCTCGGGCATGGATATTTGTGCCGTCCTTAGTTCAAATGTTGTTTGTAAATCTATCGGACGAAACTGCGTGGTCATCAGTTCACAAACTACTTGAACCTAGCTAAAATAACGTAAGGACAAACACACACACACACATGCCCCAGGGAGGACTCGAATCTCCACGGCGAGCAACCGCGCGCTCCGCAGCGAGACGCTTTAGACCGCTCGGCTACTAAAAATGTTTGTATAGCTTATGGGACTTAACTACTGGGTCATCAGTCCCTAAACTCACAAACTACTTATGAAATAGCTAGTCCTAAGGACGGCCCAAATATCCATGCCCGAGGGGGGATTCGAACCCCCGACCGTAGTGGCCGTGCAGAGCGTGACTGGAGCGCCTCAGTCCTCTCGGCCACCGCGGCCGGCGCTCGGCGACTCCACCGCGGCCCGTCCTTAGTCTTAGTTAGTTTGTAGTTTGTAAGTTTAGGGACTGATGACCCCGTAGTTAAGTCCCATAAGCTACATAAACATTTGAACATTTTCTTAATCAAATCGAGGAAAAATGAGTTTCTGGCGTATCCTGACTAAAAGAAGGGATAGATTGGTTGGACAAATTCTGAGACATCAAGGAATTGTCAACTTAGCATTAGAAGGAAGCGTGTGGGGAAAAATCGTAGAGGGAGATCGAGGGACTAATACAGTAAGCAGATTCAAACGGATGTAGGTTGCCGAACGTATTCTCAGATGAAGAGACTTGCACAGGACAGGGTAGCGTGGAGAGCTGCATAAAACCAGTCTGCGAACTGAAGACCACAACAACAACAGTCCAGAAACGTTGTAGTACCACCGTATTAGTTTGGCGTGACCTGCGTAAGTCATGTAATGCCACCGTTGTGTCATGTCGCCATACAGCGAGCTACACGCGGGGTGTGGCTTGGTGAGGCGTGCGGTCTGCGACACGCCCATCCCGCCCGCCGGGCTTAATATTTAGGCACGGCGCCCCTCCCTCCCACTTCCCCCCTCCTCCCCCGGCCATGCACATTTCATGGAGTACACGTCCGCGCCCGCCCGGACCCGCCTAACGGCTCTTTTCACAGCACAAATTGCCTCGCAACTAATTAACCGCTTTAATAAGGCAGTGCGTGAACAGAGTGCCAAGGAGCGATCCCACGAGCAGCGGCTGCGGGGAGCTTCGCACTTTGCCTCCAGCACGGCCGCCGTTAAGTGCCCAGCCAGTGGTCCAGGCCCTACTCGTTGGGCACGCTACTGGGAAACAGGCGTAGTGTCGTACTGGAAGTTACAGGTACTGAAAGTTATGGTAAGAGACTTAAAATGATTGTGTGTTCGAATCTTATGCGCGGCCGTACAGTTCAACCGATTGTGATGAAACTATGTCTATTGCTTGCACTTTCGCGATGGTCATTGGCACCATAAAACGACTGTACGACAAATACGAGGGTGTTGTTGTTGTTGTTGTGGTCTTCAGTCCCGACTGGTTTGATGCAGCTCTCCACAATATCCTATTATGAGCAAGCCTCTTCGTCTCCATATAAGAACGGCAGCCTACATCTGTCTGAATCTGCTTACTGTATCCATCTCTTTGTCTTCCTCTGCGATTTTTACCCCATACACTTCCCTCCAACGCTAAATTCACAATTTCTTGATGTCTAAGAATGTGTCCTACCAATCTATCCCTTCTTTTAGTCAAGGTATGCCAGAAATTTCTTTTCTCCCCAATTCTGTTCAGTACCTCCTCATTAGTTACGCGATCCACCCACCTAATCTTCAGTATTCTTCTGTAGCACCATACTTCAAAAGCCTCAATCCTCTTCATATCCGCACTGTTTATCGTCCATGTCTCACTCCCATACAGGGCAACACTCCATACAAATGTCTTCAGAAAGAACTTCCTTAGGCTTAAATCAATGTTCGATGTTAACATATCTCTTTTTTTTTCAAGAACGCTTTTCTACCCATTGCCATTCTGCATTTTATATCCTCTGTACTGCGACCATCATTTGTTATTTTACTGCCCAAGTAACGAAACTCATCTATCTCCTTTATTGCTTCGTTTCCCAATCTAATTCCTTTAGCATAACCTGATTTTCTTAGACTGCACTCCATTACGAGGGTAAGTTAATTATTTTTCGCAAAGTAATTATAAAATATTATTGTAATAAAATACGAAACTTACAAGAACATCATAGTCTCCTTGCTTTTCAATGCACTTCCCCCATCTCTCTACAAGCTTCCTTATTCTCCCATAAAAGAAGGTTTTCGGTTGAGCTGCGAGCCAGGAATGCACCGCTTACTTCACTGCTTCGTCCGAGTCAAATCAACGGCCCCTTAATGCCTGTTTGAGTGAACCAAACAAGTGATAGTCAGAAGGGGCGAGATCGCGACTATATGGAGGATGATCCAGTACTTCGAATTTGAGTTTCTGGAGCGTTTCAGCGGTGTGGACAGCAGTATGCGGACGGACATTGTCGTGCAACAACACAACAACGCCGGCCGCGGTGGCCGAGGGGACTGAGGCGCTCCAGTCACACGGTCTGCACGGCCACTACGGTCGGGGGTTCGAATCCCTCCTCGGGCATGGATATTTGTGCCGTCCTTAGTATTAGCTAGTTGATAAGTAGTTTGTAAGTTTAAGGACTGATGACCCAGTAGTTAAGTGAAAAAAAAAAAAAAAAAAAAAAAAAAAAAAAAAAAAAAAAAAAACTTCTATCAGCAATCCTCGGCGTTTGCTTCTAATTGCAGGCTTTAGCCTGTCAGTAAGCATCTCACTGTAACGTACACTGTTTATTGTTGTGCCCCTTTCATCATAATGTTCCAGTACAGAACCTCGTGCATCCCAAAAAACAGTAAGCATCAGTTTTCCTGCGGACGGTTGGGTCTTGAACTTTTTCTTGCACGGCGAATTTGGATGTTTCCATTCCATACTCTGCCGTTTACTCTCCGGCTCGTAATGATGGATGCATGTTTCGTCACCAGTAATGATTCTGTCTAAGAAGTTGTCCCCTTCGTTACCAAAGCGATCAAAATTTTTTTTGCAGATGTTGAGGCGCGTTTGTTTATGCAACTGTGTGAGTTGTTTTGGGGACCATCTTGCACAAACTTTACGAAACCCAAGTCTGTTGTGAATAATTTCGTAGGCAAAACCATGAATAATTTGAAGACGATGAGAAACTTCATCAATAGTTAATCATTTCACGTAATCGCACAATGGTTTCTTCATTTGTGGCGGCAAACGGTAATCCGGCTCCTTCATCGTGCTTAACACTCGTGCGACCATTTCGGATTTTTTCAATCCACTCGTACACACTTCGTTGTAGCAAAACACTGGTCCCGTACTGTACTGAAAGTCTTCTATGAATTTTGGCCCCTGATACACCTTCCGTCCACAAAAAACGTATCACTGAACGTTGCTCTTCTTTGGTGCAAATAGCGGAGCAGCCATGATTTACAGCACGGCAGCGACAACGAAACTAACGTAGCAGCTTGAAAATTGCAAAGATATAACAACAAATAAACAAAGCATGTGACACCAACGTAAAACGACAGTGCTACCAACATAAACAAAAATATATCTAAATTGCGGATAATAATTGACTTACCCTCGTAGTTCAGGATATATGACGTAAAAAACAATGAAACCTGCGGAAAAGTGCTGCATCAGGTAATAAGTGACATAGGGGTAAGAACTGCTTACGACATATAGTTCAGGAGATATGACGTCACAAATAATTATATGGTTGAAAACCTGTGGCATCATGTGACAAGCGAAGAAAGTCATTTTCACCGTAAAATCTTCATGACATTTTGGACACTTGATCTTCAAAACAAGAGGAAGGTCACTGTCACATAAAATTTTGGATGGTGCAAGTCGGAGGATACTTTATGTAAAGACTTCGTCAGATTCTACAGTTGTATTCAGATCCTGATCAAATTTTTAAATATGATTGAACAATTCAGTTTATCAGTGCAGTATTAACATATTTAGATTACCTACAATCATTTCAGTCAATTAAAGTGACTAAACAGTTGATTTTCAGATTTCGACGAAGTTTCGAATGAAATAAAATTTCAGAAAATTCTAACAGCTCTCTCTGAAAGTTACGTTACATTTTTCATGGTGATAATCATCAAAGAAACATAAAAACACGAATATTGTTCACACCATGTGAATTTTATGTAAGCAATTTAAAGTAAGAAAATTTATGCATACCAAACATACCGAATCATTGGGATGAAAGCCACCAGCAGAAGAAATTTGTTGTTACCATCTTTTGGGTTTAATGTAAATTTGAAAATAAATACATAAATAAAAATACGTGGGAGCAAAAAATTTCGACTGTGTTTTCTCTTTTCCTACGACCCACTCAGGGCTCTATCTTCAATTGTAATTCAAGAGTAAGGTCACAGTCTACAGAAAATTTCGTATAGTACGTCGCAGAGGATACTTAACCAATGTACTTCGGAAAAATCTACATTTGTCTTCCGATGTTGATGACATTTTCCACACTTGAAATTCAAACTATGAGGAAGGTCACTGCGTGCATATAATATTTTGCATGGTGTATGGCGGAGGGTACTGTACTTACGGACTTCGACAAAATCTACGGTTTTTTCCAATCTTTATAAAATTTGGCACACTGCACTTTCGAAACGACACTTCATTGTCAACTTAAGATTCCATTTGTAGAGTAACTAGCAGTGAACTTAGACAACACTTCACTGATCACCATTAAAATTGACAGGGTTATTTAATTTTTCACTTATAAATGGAGGAGTAAATGGACTGAGAAAGTGGAGAAAGAGACACAGAGATATTTCCGGTAGATAAAGAGAGGGTGGAGTTAAGCATTCAAAGGAGACGAACAGAGGGGAGAAGAGGAGATGAACAAAGAGAGCGGAGATGGACAAAGGAAAGAGGAGGTGGAGAGAGAGAGAGAGAGAGAGAGAGAGAGAGAGAGAGAGGGAGGGATGAGGATGTGAAGATTGGAATTTTAAGTCCCGAGCAACGCCGAGTTTTCAGCTAGTTATTTATATACATATAGGATACAAAAAAATTGGTTTTGCTGTTACCGGTATTTTTCTTTTGAATAACCGGTATTTTTCGGTAATTTCGGTGTCGGTTCCTACGATTCTTCTTTATTTTTTTAATGATTATGAGATAATAAAATCAGACTAACAATTTGCCACAGCATCAGGGTTACAATTTTTGTTTTGAATAACACGTTTATAACCCTTCCGCTGCTCCACATGTGCACTTCACATTTCTGTGCTGACCCAAATCATCAGATGTCAGGCAATGAGATCGGTACCATACGTTGTATATCGACAGAGTATCAACCAAAACTCCCGTAAAATTCGTGCTATGTGCTGTCGTCGAGGAGAATGTGTATAAACTGTAATAGTAAGTGACAACTGTCCTACGGAGGAGAGGAAAAGTATAACTGTGAGTAGAGATTGCAAACCAACAAAGTGGGATTCCACAATCCAGCAGGAACTGCAAATTAGAAATTTCTACGGCATTTTCCCACACACCTGATACAAAGGATTTTCATGCTAGTAGAAATTCTTCTTCAAACACAGTCAAGTGTAATTTTCAGAATGAAATTTTCACCTTGCGTCAGTGTGAGCGCAGATATGTACGTAGTGCAGATGTTTTCTGCTGCTATCATCACTAGGTAATATCGTCTTGTCAGATTAATATACTTACATCTAATTTCCAATGCGCTACTAGTCTCGGCTCTCTATGGCATCATTATCAAGTTCCTATTATTACAAAAAATATTAAAATGATTCATCCACATTAAACAGTGAAAAGTTTAATTTACCACAAAATAAAAAAAGAGTATCGGTACACTATATTTACCAAATTGACAATCAAACCATGCGCGCCGTACGAGAATGGCCGTGTGATCTAGGCCGCGAAGTCGCGGAGTACGCGGCCATTTCCACCAGAGCTTCGAGTCCTCCCTCGGGCATGGGTGTGTGTGTGTGTGTGTGTGTGTGTGTGTGTGTGTGTGTTGTCCTTAGAATGAGGTGGTTTAAGTAGTTTGTAAGACTGGGGACCAATGAGCTTAGTAGTTTGGACCCTTCGGATTAAAAACATTTGAACATTATTTCTTTCTTCTTCTTCTTCTTCAATATCATAATCCTGTTGGCATCATTGTACAAAACTGTTATTTTTCTACCGTATTGTACAATTGTTTGATTTTTCATCTGGTCGGTCATATGCAGTATTATAGTCAAATTATCCCTAAGTTGTAAATATGTAGAGAAACCTATGTCAATTTCGCATGGCTTCCTCTGTTTAGGCATTCGCATAGACCAATCTGGGGAAGCTCAGAAACTGTTACATATTGAATTAAATTCAGAGCCTTAATGCCCCTTGTTCAGCTGTTGGCAAGTGTATCACCCTAGATGATGGTGAATGATGAAACAAGTGTGCCCAGGATCTAAATTCCCTTTTTTTTAAATTTTTTGGTTAATTTAGAGATTGAATCATTGCAATGTTTTTATGATCAGAGGCATTTGAAAATGACGCCATAGTGCGCAGAATCTGATGGTGCATTGGCAGTTAGATCGAAGTATATATTAAAAAGTTTATATATATATTAGCCACTCCCATGAACCACAGATATTGCCGAGGTGGGGTGGCTTGCGTGCCTCAACGATGCAGATAGCCGTACCGTAGGTGCAACCACAGCGGAGGGGTATCTGTGGAGAGGCCAGACAAACGTGTGGTTACTGAAGAGGGGCAGCAGCCTTTTCAGTAGTTACAGGGGCAACAGTCTGGATGATTGACTGAGCTGGCCTTGTAACATCAGCTAATGTGGCTTTGCCATACAGCTACTGCGAACGGCTGAAAGCAAGGGAAAACTACAGCCGTTACCTTTCCCGAGGACATCCAGCTCTGCTGTATGAACATATGATGATGGCATCCTCTCGGGTAAAATATTCCGGAGGTAAAATAGTCCCCCATTCGGATCTCCGGGCGGGGACTACTCAAGAGGATGTGATCATCAGGAAAGACAATACTGGCATTCTACGGATCGGAGCGTGGAATGTTAGATCCCTTAATCGAGTAGGAAAATTAGAAAATTTAAAAAGGGAAATGGATAGGTTGGAGTTAGATATAGTGGGGATTAGTGAAGTTCGGTGGCAGGAAGAACAGGATTTCTGGTCAGGTGAGTACAGGATTATAAATACAAAATCAATTGGGGGTATCACAGGAGTAGGATTGATAATGAATAAGAAAATAGGAATGCCGGTAAACTACTATGACCAGCACAGTGATCGCATTATCATTGTCAAGATAGATACGAAGCCAACACCGACAACAGTAGTACAGGTTTATATGCCAACTAGCTCTGCCGATGATGAGGAAATCTAAGAAATATATGAGGAGCTAAAGGAAATTATTCAGACAATTAAGGGAGAGGAAAACTTAATTGTTATGGGAGACTGGAATTCGGTAGTATGACAAGGAAGGGAAGGAAGGATAGTAGGTGAATATGGTCTGGGCAAAAGGAATGAAAGAGGAAGCCACCTGGTAGAATTTTGCACAGAACATAATTTAGTTATAACAAACACCTGGTTCAAGAATCACAAAAGAAGGTTGTATACGTGGAAGAGAGCAGGAGACAACGGAAGACACCAGATAGATTTTATAATGGTAAGACATAGATTTAGGAACTAGGTTCTACAATGTAAGACATACCCAGGGGCAGATATAGACTCTGACCATAACTTGTTGGTTACTTGCGAAACTCCAATCACCAACATTCTCCTCCGAATGCGAAAATATATTGTTCACTCCCACTTACAAAGGTAGAAATGATCATCAGAATAAAATACGAGAAATCAGAGCGCGAACAGAGAGATTCAGGTGTTCTTTCTTCCCGCGCGCTATTCGAGAATGGAATGGGAGATAAATAGTATAATTGTGGTTCGATGAACCCTCTGCTAGGCACTTAAATTTGATTTGCAGAGTATCCCATGATCCCATGATGTAGATGTAGATGAACTGTAGGCTGAAACTAAAGAAACTACAAAAAGGTAGGAAAATAAGGAGATGGGACCTGGATAAATTGAAGGAACCTGAGGTTCTTAAGAATTTCAGGGGGAGCTTTAGGCCACAATTGACAGAAACAGGGGAAAATAAAACAGTAGAGGAGGAATGGGTAAAATTGAGAGATGAAATAGTGAAGGTAGCAGAGGGCAAAATAGGTAGGAAGGAAAGACCTACAAAAAATCCTTGGATATCACAGGAGATACTAAATTTAATCGATGAAAGGAGAAAATTTAAAAATGCCGTACATGAAACAGGCGAAATGGAGTACAGACGACTAAGAAATGAAATTGACAGGAAGTGCAAAATGGCTAAGCAGGACTGGCTAGAAGGCAAAGGCAAGGATGTAGAAGAGTGTATAAATAGGGAAAAAAATAGATACAGCCTACAGGAAAGAAACATTTGGAGATAAGAAAAACAGCTCTATGAATATCAAGGACACTGATGGAAAACCAGTTCTCAGCAAAGAATGGAAAGCTGAAAGGTGGAAAGAGTATATAGAGGGGCTCTAGAAAGGAAATGAACTTCGAGATAATATTGTAGGAAGGGAAGAGGATGTAGATGAAGATGAAATAGGAGATACTGTGCTGAGAAAGCAGTTTGACAGTCGAAACAAGGCCCCTGGAGTAGATGATATTCCCTCAGAGCTACTGAAGTCTCTGGGAGAACCAGCCATGACAAAATTGTTCCACCTAGTGTGTAAGATGTATGAGACAGGTGAAGTACCCTCAGACTTTAAGAAAAATGTTCCCATCCCTAAGAAAGCACTTGCGGACAGGTGTGAAAACTACAGAACCATCAGTCTAATAAGCCATGGTTACAAAATATTAACACGAATTATATACAGAAGGATGGAAAAGCTGGTAGAAGCCGACCTCGGGGAAGATCAGTTTGGGTTCAGGAGAAATGTAAGAACACGGTAGGCAATACGTACTTTACGGCATATCCTAGAAGATAGATTAAGAAAAAGCAAACCTACATTTCTAGCTTTTGTAGATTTGGAGAAGGCTTTTGACAATGTTTATTGGAATAAGTTCTGAAGCAAGCAGGAGTAAAATATAGGGAGCGTAAGGTTATTTACAACTTGTACAAAAACCAGACAGCGGTTGTCAGAGTTGAAGGGCATGAAAGGGATGCAGTGGTTGGAAAGGGAGTAAGTCAGGGTTGTAGTCTTTCTCCATTGTTGTTCAATTTGTACATTGAGCAAACTATAAAGGAAAGCAAGGAGAAATTTGGAGAAGGAATTAAAGTTCAGGGTGAAGAATTAAAAACATTGCGTTTTGCCGACGACATAGTAATTCTGTCAGATACAGCAAAGGACCTGGAAGAGCAATTGAACGGAATGGACAGTGTGCTGAAAGGTGCATATAAGATGAACATTAACAAGAGTAAAACTAGGGTAATGGAGTGCAATGTAAGAAAATCAGGTGATGCTGAAGGAATTAGATTGGGAAACGAAGCAATAAAGGAGGTAAATGAGTTTTGTTACTTGGGCAGTAAAATAACAAATGATGGTCGCAGTACAGAGGATATAAAGTGCAGAATGGCAATGGGTAGAAAAGCGTTCTTGAAAAAGAGATATTTGTTAACATCGAATATTGATTTAAACCTAAGGAAGTCCTTTCTGAAGGCATTTGTATGGAGTGTTGCCTTGTATGGGAGTGAGACATGGACGATAAACAGTGCGGACAGGAAGAGGATTGAGGCTTTTGAAATATGGTGCTACAGAAGAATGCTAAAGATTAAGTGGGTGGATCGCGTAACTAATGAGGAGGTACTGAACAGAATTGGAGAGAAAAGAAATTTCTGGCATACCTTGACTAAAAGAAGGGATAGATTGGTAGGACACATTCTTAGACATCAAGGAATTGTGAATTTAGCGTTGGAGGGAAGTGTATGGGGAAAAAATCGCAGGGGAAGACCAAGAGATGGATACAGTAAGCAGATCCAGACAGATGTTGGTTGTTCTTATGTGGAGATGAAGAGGCTTGCTCAGGATAGGGTATTTTGGAGAGCTGCATCGAACCAGTCTCCCGACTCAAGACCACAACAACATATATATTAGCAATTTAGTGTAGGATCTAAGAGAATAAAATATAGTTCTCGTAGTTGTTTTTAAGGGACTGTTGACCCCGCAATTAAGTCCCATAAGCTCTACAAACATTTGAAATTTTGAATTGAAGGTCGCAGAGGTTAAGGCGCCCCCGGATATGGTTAATCTAGACACGCTTGACCATTACAAAGTGGTCGAGTTGATCTCTGCGAGATTAGAGAGTAGCTCTCGCATCCAATATTTGGTTATTGGGAATACACTCGCGCTATTCTGGTTATTGTTTAGTGCTAATCCCCTCAGTTCCGACCAAAGTTTTCGGGAGGTTTTCCTTATTTGTAAGGTGTATGCCAGAACTGGCAAGCTCAAATTGTTCAAATGTTTGTAAAGATTATGGGACTTAACTGCGGGATAATCAGTTCCTAAACTTACAAACTACTTATGAACTAACTTATGCTAAAGACAACACAAACATCCATGCCCGAGGGAGGAACTGGTAAGCGCACCCCAGTTATTCCCAACTGATATTATCCTTTGCCCTACTATCAACTTGTCTGATAATCGTTCTGGTAGAACCGTGAATCTTATGAGGCAAATAGCTCACTAAACCCCTCAAATAAGACACACCAAAAATTCAAAAATTGGCTTATTAAACATAAAAAATTAAACACAGGGGAAGATGGTTGACAACCTTCTCCTTAGACTGATAATTTTCGCACGTCAGTGAGAGAGAACCAATGTCAATTGAATAAAATTTATAATGCCTTCAACTTAACTTTCATTTAATATTTCATTCAGAAGGCTGCCATTTCGGAATAATCGAAATCAGGATTGCCGCCTTCCAAAATATTTTTCCCGGCTCCTATACCAGACTCCCTTATTATTTTTACTTTCCAAATTAGTATGACTTATTACCCGATTTGGTTGGGCCGCAGTGGCAGAGCGGTCTGCGGCGCGCCAGCCACAGTCTGCAAGGCCGCTACGGTCGGGGGTTCGAATCCCCCCCTCGGGCATGGATGTTTGTGTCGTCTTTAGTGTAACGTAGTTCATAAGTAGTATAATATAGGGAGCGTTATGTTATTTACAACTTGTACAAAAACCAGATAGCGGTTGTCAGAGTTGAAGGGCATAAAAGGGATGCAGTGGTGTGGAAGGGAGTAAGACAGGGTTGTAGCCTTTCTTCAATCTTATTCAATTTGTACATTGAGCAAGCAATAAAGGAAAGCAGGGAGAAACTCGGAGAACGAATTAAAGTTCAGGTTGACGAATTAAAAACATTGCGTTTTGCCGACGACATAGTAAATGTGTCAGCAAAGGACCTCGAAGAGCAGCTGAACGGAATGGACGGTGTGCTGAAAAGTGCATTTAAGATGAACATTAACAAGAACAAGGCATGGGTAATGGAGTGCAGTAAATCAGGCCGGCCGCGGTGGCCGAGGGCACTGAGGCGCTTCAGTTACGGTCTGCACGGCCACTACGGTCGGCGGTTCGAATGCCCCCTCGGGCATGGATATTTGTGCCGTCCTAGTTCGTAAGTAGTTCATAAGAAGTTTGTAAGTTTAGGGACTGATGACACCGTAGTTAAGTCCCATAAACTTGACAAACATTTGAACATTTTTTGAACAAGAATATCAGGTGATGCTGAAGGAATTAGATTAGATAACGAAACAATAAAGGAGGTAGATGAGTTTTGTTACTTGGGCAGTAAAATGAAGGGAATATTTTATTTATTATTTTGCTCCTACAGTAGTCGGTACTAACTCGCAAATAATGTAAAGGGTAAAACATACACATACTTGTAAGCTCAGATAAAATTTGGCACTTTTTCTACAAGCATTTCCTTCTCTACAGCGTGACGTTGAAATGAATGTTGTCATCGATTTTTAATGCCTTAAGATACTGCTTTCGAGCATTACAAAGGAAGACTAAAACATTCTAAGAAAGCCAAAAATTTATTTCACTGGGGGAGGGGGGAGGGGGGGGAGGGAGGGTTAACATGAGGAAAAAAAATTTCTTTTTTCCATGTTACATATTTCGTTGTCATTGTCAATGTTGAGAATGACAGCAAGTCAGAACAAAATTAAAAACTATCTGCATTCTGCGGAAAGGGGCTAATTAGAATATAGTTATAGTTCCCATTTGCATGCTATTTATTTTTTTCGTACTATTGATGTGAAGATGTTATCTTAGGAAAACTACAGATGCAAACAGTAAGAAAAAATACGAAAGTGTCAAAACGGTTAGCCGATAAAAAATAGCTTTAATTACTATTTCACTAATGTTTGTGTCTCGGCATAGGCGTTATGCAGCAATTTTCGGAACACCTAGAGCGACGCGTACCACACACAGAAATTTCAGCTTTTCAGTAAGAGAGAGCTAGTGCAGAAGATATCTTGGTGGCCAATTGTAAAATAATAGTAGGTTGATATATTTCTTCTGAGATTACTTGCACAGTATAAAAATCATGTATTCAAAAAGTGGGGGCTTATCACAAGTTTTTGCTTCTTATTTCGCAACTATAGGTATGAGGACACTGTTCTTCTGGAGCTATTTTCGGAGAAAGAAGAGCAGTTCAGAGAAAGCATTACAAAAGCAATTTTTCAAACATCGGGGTCTAGCGGAAAAACTGTTTTTGCTTGTTATTTGAAAACTATTTGTTCGAGGTCATTGTTGTTCTGGAGCAACGTTTAGAGCAACTAGAGCAACTCAGAGCAAGCATAAAAAATTTGATTTTTCAAAAAGTGGGGGCTGCCGGAAAATCTGTTTTCGCTTCCCATTTGGAAACTATTTGTCTGAGGACATTGTGTAGAGCTAAGAGTTTCACAGACCAGGACGAAGGTGTCATGAATCACGTGGCCAGCCTTTAGGACAAATTTCTGACGACGGCTTCCAATCTAATGGAAAATGACGATTCGTTTGAAGTATTACAAAGCTAGGTCCGATTAATATTCAAGGAGTTGATAAAATTAATGGCCAATAAAATCATATGAAACTAATTTTCCCCGACAATCTAAAATTACCGTTTGCTTGCCTGACCAGAGGACCATCGTATCGTGGGGGCGAAATAATTTTCCGTGTCCTGTATTAATTAATTAATTAAATTGGCAAGATGGCGATCACCCACAAAGGCTACCGTAGCCGTTAAGTTCAAACCCGGAGAGCCAATTTCTTAGCGGAGGGACACTTCAGTTTCCGCTGTCTGACGAGTTGCCGCCAAGGCAGAACGCTACCTTAGGAGGCGTGAAACCAGCCCTTGCGGGCCAGAACGAACTCTTATATGTGCTCTGGTCAGGATGGTATCACGTCACTAGTTTTGCCGGAGGAAGAATCAGCGGTGCGAAACTCGCGTTAACAATACTGGCGTGAGCGACGTGACCGCTCTCAGTTCGGCAGTTGCTTCAGATGCTTGCAGTTATTAGGAGGACAGGTCCGCGATCGCCTATTGTGCAGAAGCCGCCATGCTCACTCTTGGTCACTACGGTCGGGGGTTCGAATCCCCCCTCGGGCATGGATATTTGTGCCGTCCTAGTTCGTAAGTAGTTCATAAGTAGTTTGTAAGTTTATGGACTGATGAACGCGTAGTTAAGTCCTATAAGCTTAACAAACATTTGAACATCAGTCTTGGTGATATTTCGTAGACCGACAAGAACTCCACCGAGCAGGTATTCGCGATTAAAGTGAAGTCATTGCATTCTGTCGCGTGTTTAATAAATATCCAACGGTCTGCATGATTACTGCTTTTCCTTTAGTTTTTGTGACGCCCCTGTTTCGGGCTCAGTCTACTGTTCTCATGACCAACGGAAATTTTCATGAAACTCAATACGCTGTTTCTCGTTAAAGGGTGGTCGAACTATTTGAATGTGCTTTATTTTCGATGTTTGCTCTCTATTGTATGTCTTGTCCTGCAATAAGAATGAGTAACCGTTTAATGAGATGTAACAGTCTACCTCGTAATTGTGCATATAAAATGAACATTAACAAGAGCAAAACAAAAATATGGAATGCGGTCTTAGAAAATCGGGCGATGTTGAAGGAATTAGATTAGGTAACGAAACAATGAAGGTGGTAGATGAGTTTTGTTACTTGGGTAGTAAAATAACATATGATGGTCGCAGTACAGAGGATATAAAATGCAGAATGGCAATGGGAAGAAAGGCATTTTTGAAAAAGAGAAATTTGCTAACATCGAATATTAATTTAAGTGTAAGGAAGTCTTTTCTGAAGGCATTTGTGTGGAGTGTTGCCTTGTATGGGAGTGAAACATGGACGATAAGCAGTGCGGACAGGAAGAGAATAGAGGCTTTCGAAATGTGGTGTTACAGAAGAATGCTGAAGATTAGGTGGGTAGATCGCATAACCAATGAAGAAGTACTGAACAGAATTGGTGAGAAAAGGAATTTTTGGCATACCCTGGCTAAAAGAAGGGATCGCTTGGTAGGACACATTCTTAGACATCGGAAAATCGTAAATTTAGCATTGTAGGGAAGTGTGTGGGGCAAAAATCGCAGAGGGAGACCAAGAGACGCGTATAGTAAGCAGATTCAAGTAGATGTGGGTTGCCGTTCTTATGAGGAGATGAAAAGGCTTGCCCAGGATAGAGTAGGGTAGAGAGCTGCATCAAACCAGTCTCCGGACTGAAGACCATAACAACAACAACCGTTTAATGAGATGTAACAGTCTACCTCGGAATACAAAGATTATTTCAATGAACTGTCCGACTTCTTGTCTTTAGCCTTCCCCTGTCGCTGTAATTATTACAAATTTACAAAATAATAGAAGCCCCTACTAGAAGATGTTCTATGCTGGCAACGGTCACAGCAACAGAAGATTTACAGGTAAGTCAGCTGTTAATAGGGAAGCGGAAGTCAGTCAGATTGATTTATGTCACAATCTCGTTTCTTTCTTCCCGCAACCAACCATAGGAAGAGAGATGCTACAATTGTTGATATGGAGCAACGTTCAGACCAACTCGGAGCAAGCAAAATTCGATTTTTCTAAAAGTGGGGACTGGCAGAAAATCTATTTCGTTTTACATTTGAAAACTATTGGTCCGAGGACATTGTTGTTCTGGAGAAATGTTCAGAGCAACTAGGCCAAGAATAAAATATTAGATGTTTTAAAAAGTGAAGGCTGGTGGAAATTTGTGTTTTCGTTTAATTGTTGACCTCTGGAGCATAGCAGGGCAACTTTTGAACAACCCAGAGCAACAAAAGAAATTACATAAACTAGCATTGCCTGTGGTCGAAAATCGACCAATTGTGTTTACAATGGTCACTGAGGGTCAAATTTTACGTATCATGACGGCGGCCTCGCGGGATTATGTTGACAACATCAACAATACGGTAGAAAATCTTTGCCCATTTGTTCTAACCTCATAGAATGACTCGATTAGTTTAACGTACAGACCATGAAGTAAACAAATAATGCTGTTCCTGCTTTATGGTTGACAGGTTCTTGTATGTACCCTCGTCCGCTCAGTAAAAATAATTGCCCTCGTAAAGCGAAGATTCCATGAGAAAACATCAGCGTTGTCAAGCGATTTGCTAAAATGAAGACTCACAGGATTATCACTATTCAGCATCTGTTGCCAACATTATCATAGGAGGCCGCTGGGATATTTGTTAAAATTTAACCGTCAATGGGAGGTATGAAACGGTATCTTTTACGTGTTAAGGAAAATGCCTGACACAATAACAACAAATAAAAACGGAAGTATATACTTCTCAAGCCATTTTCGAATTATATAACTTTCATTTGCCTAATATTTGAAATGGAACTACAAATTCGGTTTTCGTATAATTATACAACGCCAAGAAATAATGTTATCTTGATACTGCGATATTCAGAATCCCAGAGCTGACAACATGTCGAATTCATAGTTCCACCCGTGCACCGCTACATGCCTCTCCCGGCGCATCATCATTTATATCGGCATTCTCGACTTCGTAGTTCCACCCGAGCACCGCTAGATGCCTCTCCCGGCGCATCATCCTTTATATCGGCATTCATATGAAAACATCCATTTCCTTTAATCACTCTTAATCACTGCGAAAATGAAGCATTTGAACGGCACAAGAAACCGAGTTGGGAGCACTCCATGTTTCGATGTTTACTTATTTTTAATACGTTATTTTAGTACTGCAGATGCGCTTTATTACAGCGTCTTTGGTCGAGGCGAATAGCCAGTCAGTGAGCTGATTGTTGGAGAATGTAGAACTTGATCCTAGCTGTAGATAGGAAAATTTCTACTTCCTTTTACCACTTTTAATGGCTAAATGCACACATAATATTTATATTCGTGAAATTTACGACAAACAATCTTTCGAATTACGTAACTTTAATTGGCCTTCTTATACGAATAAATTAGTAATCTGTACCACAATTTTCACGTTAGCGTATTTATACAATGATTTCAGAGTTGGGCGCTAGCTTCACGTAAACGGCACCGGCCTGGCGCTGACGGTCTGCAGTGGCAGCGGCCGGCTTCTTGCTGGTGCCGGTCCGTGGCCGGCGAGTGCGCAAGCTACAGAGCCTGCCAGTGGTTCACTGCTGAAGTGTAGACGGCCGATATTTTACCGGCCGTTAAAAATCGGTTGTGTGCACCAACCTTAAGCCGTCGGCACACGGAGCGTGTGTCTGAACGTGTGTGGTCAACGTGCCGAGTCCACCGTGCGGCTGAACGCTCGAAGATGGCGCGACTTGAGGATACGAGACGTGTGCCTCAACGAGCTACACGCGACCGTAGCGCGTCCCAGCGACAGTTGTCGGCGGTATCAGTTGCTGCAATCACACTGTTTACCAAATCAAAAGAGTGGAATTCCTGCTTTACCTCTATTGAACCGCTGATTTCCGCGCTTGTGCTTATGCTCGTTATGTTCTGTGATAGTCCGAAATAAATAACAAAAAAAAAAAAACAAAAACAAAAAAACAAAAAAAAAAAAAAAACAAAAAAAAAAAAACCTATGAACATAAGACTCTTATAAAAGTTGCATGCCGGCCGCGGTGGCCGAGGGGATTGAGGCGCTCCAGTCACGGTCTGCACGGCCACTACGGTAGGGGGTTCGAATCCCCCCTCGGACATGGATATTTGTGCCGTCCTTAGTCTTAGCTAGTACATAAGTAGTTTGTAAGTTTAGGAACTGATGACCCCGTAGTTAAGTACCATAAGCTATACGAAAAAAAAGTTGCATTTTATGTCAATAAGTGCAGCTTATAATACAAGTTTAATGACAAACTGTGCGATATAAAATTAGAATAGGCCTTCACAACACAATGATTATTGCAAGAGTCTCGCGTTTTAGTAAATCTTAAAAGATAATGCTTCCACGGTCAATGTTATATTAAGTAGAAGAATGTTAAGAACGTGTAAAATGCAATAAGTGCGTATTTTACTCTAAGTGAGGTACAAACTGACTTGTTCATAAAACGAATTCAAGAAACTCACTCCTCAGAGGGCGCGCACTTATTTTTACGTAGCATCGAATATTTTGCAGTATACTTCTAAGAAATTTATAAGAAACTCTTTTGAGTCTACCAGAAAACCGAATAACAGAAGAAAAAATAATTGCTTATTTGGGGCCTTGAACCACCACCCCAACCTCATTTAACTTCGCGGTCTACGGCATACCCCCTACGCTATTATTATTATTATTTTTTGTTCTCTGGGTAGTTCTACTCATTGTGGTCGCTGATCTTGATTGTTCGTTATTGTTCTATTTCTTATTGGCTCAGCTTTTTTATTACAGAGAGCGATCAGCCCTCTGACCGGGCGCGCTAAGCCACGGCGCCCGGCAACGCTACAGCCAGTTACGTTACCAATGTGTCCTCTCATACGCTATTAGACATGTCGTATATGCTACTGGGTGATATGTCGGTTGTTGACATGTAATTACAACAAATTATACAAAGAACTATTCGTGTTGAGAGATTTTGAGTCCGCCTTGCCTTGAAACGGCAGATTACTGTAATACGATTTTTTTTTAACCACATACAAAACGTTTCCAGTCATTTATTCAAACAAATAGTACCTTAATGGCTGGTTTCCGAGAGATTCTCAATTTACTCAGTTACTTTTACTTGCTTTGAAATGTCATACATTGATAAGACCTAAGTTATATACACTGCATATGTCACGGCCATCATGGCGTCTTCGTCTCTATACCGAAAAGACATGCCCCCCACCCCCCGGATAGCCACGTGGTGTGACGTCGGTGGCGTTCTACCACCTTATTGGTGATGGTTCAGGCGCTCGTTGAGAATATCTGGCAGGCTTGATACTGCCCCACACGTCGGGAAAGCCTCGCCAACGTGCAGTTTGCACGTTGTGACGTCAGAAACTCGCCACGTTGGCCACACTCGTTCAGATACACGCTCCGTGTGCCGACGGCTTTAGGCGGCTGCGCTACGGAATGCTTTTGACACTGTACCCCACAAGCGGCTTCTAATGAAATTGCGTGCTTATGGAATATCTCCCCAATTGTGCGGTTGGATTCACTGTTTCCTATCAGAAAGAACACAGTTCGTTGTAATTGACGGTAAGTCATCGAGTAAAATAGAAGTGATATCTGGCGTTCCACAGGGAAGCGTTATAGATCCCCTACTGTTCCTCGTGTTTATAAACGATTTAGGAGACAATCTGAATAGCTCCCTAAGACTGTTCGCGGATGATGCTGTCGTTTATCGGCTAGTGAAGTCAACAGAGGATCAAAAGCAACTGGAAAGCGATTTAGACAAAATTTCTGCATGGTGTGAAAATTGGCAATTGACACTAAACAAAGAAAAGTGTGAAGTAATACACATGACCACTAATAGAAATCCGCTGAACTTCAATTACGCGATAAATCAGTCAAACCTTAAGGTCGTAGATTCTACCAAATACCTATGAGTTACAATTGCGAACAACTTTAAATGGTGAGAACACATAGAAAAAATTGTGGGGAAGGCGAACCAAAGGTTACGTTTCATCGGCAGAACGCTTCGAAGATACACCAGCTCCACGAAAAAGACTGCCTACATCACACTTGTGCGTCCTCTCCTGGAGTACTGTTGCCCCTTGTGGGATCCTCACCAGGTGGGACTGACGGAAGACATTGAGAAGGTTCAGAGAAGGGCAGCTCGTTTTGTTTTATCACGTTACGGGGGGGAAGCGTCACGGAAATGTTGCACGAATCTGGGTGGAAATCATTAAAAGAAAAACGTTATTCATTGCGGCGTGATATGTTTGCGAAGTTTCAATCACCGACTTTTAGTTCTGAATGTGAAAATATGTTGCTAGTACCCACCTACTTAGGGAGACATGGCCATCACAATAAAATAAGAGAAATCAGATCGAAAACGGAACGATTTGGGTGTTCTTTCTCCCCGTGCGCTATTAGAGAATGGAACGGTTGAGAAAAGTTATTTAAGTGGTTAATGAACCCTCAGCCAGGCACTTGAATGTGATTTGCAGAGTATCTATGTAGATGTAGATGTAGATACGACTCGCGTACGTGCTGTCTCCGCGACGTAAAACGTTTCTCAATCGGTAAAAAATTCTCTAAATGTGCATATAAAATGATCTGATAGTAGAAAGAAACGAAGAATGATAGTTTAAAAACACTTTTTATTTAATTTATTTATTTACTCTTTTTCCTCGTCGAGGTTTCCTCCGGGGGTTCACTGAAGCAGTGAACACCTCAGGACATGCCACCACTGACGAAGCTCGTGAACAGTTGTGCTACATGGCGCCGCCTTAACGCGAAACGTTTCTTTCGTTAAAGTAGAAGTGCTCGCCACAGTTACAGAGGGGCCAGTAATGTTATTCTGGCCCGCTACGCAGCAGGCATAACACAAACACACAGAAACGAGGTGGCTCGGGGCCCATGCATTTCTGAAACGCCCGCGCGGCGACGCCATTTTCTCCCTGGCTGGCTGGCGCGCGCTCGCTCAGACGGAGTCGAGCTAAGTAATTGCCTATTGGGAAATAAATCTCGATTCAGACAACCAATACAGTACAGCACGCACAAGGTCCCGAATAAACAGCAATTTGTCGCTAGAGGCGAGGCGGTAAAATGAACATTATTGGGCCGTCCGGTTCCTTTTCGTCCTTTCTTGGATCGCTGAGCCTGAGATTCAGTGGCTGGCCGTTGTGCACGCGGGAAAGACAAACGGGCTTCCGGCGAAGCACCTGAATATGCGTGAAACTGGGTGAAACTATTTGTCAGCCCGCAATGACACTTTCGTGGAACTGGAACAGTGCGACGGTGGAGATTCACGGTACTACTGCCAATAAAAAATAACTCGCAGAAAGATTTACCCTAACATTTGACAAATGGGACACAATAAAGAACGATTTCCCATACGAAAGTTACGTTTTAAAGAAATCACTGCTGAAATAGGTGAATTCCTTTGAAGTATTGTGATAAGAACGTTTTCTCAATGTGGTTACGAGTTTTTACAGTCGCGTGTTTAGGTCACACACTATAACATCTTTTTTTTCATAACAGACTGTTAGTATGTAAAATTAAATTGCTTGTAAATGCACACTGCCTTGCAGTTTCTTTAACTGTGTGGTGTCCTCGATTTTGGACTCTTGTAGGAAACAGAGACGCCGAAATCTGCGCTTTTCAGTGGCACAGTACTGGCTACAAATGTTAATGGGAAAACAAAACTAAGCTATCAGATTCGACAGTACAATTCTCTTGGAATTTTTTCTAAAATAATTTAATCATGATCAAACAAAATTGTGCACTTTCTGATGGATCTTAATCTTTCAGAAACATCATTGGATCGTCAGTTATTGTGAAATTAGTCGCATATCTGAAACTTGTAAGACACCAATGCTATTCGCTAAATTAATTTAAAAAAAAACATTAACACATACACTGATTAATGTTTGTAAATCTATGGGACCAAACTGCATTGGTCATCGGCCCCTAGCCTTACAAATTATTTAAACAAAGTTAAACTAACCTAAGGACAACACATACATATCCATGCCCGAGGGACGATTCGAACCTCCGACGCGGGAGACTGCGTGGTGTGCTCTGAATGAAATAAAAATTACTACACTCTTTCAGCGTTTCCCGTTCACTCGAGATTCATTGTTAAAGCAAAGAATATGGAGTTCCTGAAAACGTTACATTTTATGAGAAAGGAAAAAATTCCTTATGTTCTGCAATATTATTTATTTGGTTGCAAACCGGCTTTTGGCTTCTTAGCCCATCGTCAGGTAACAACTGAATGTCGCTAACATTTCGTCAGACACGCCACGTACAAAGATGTTATTACATTACAGATGATACAAATTCATATTTCCACAGGAAAGTGTTACATTTTTATAGTACTGAATTACATTTATTAATAAATAAAAATACATAAAAAGGCTGATGTTACATGTTGTTGTTATAAGCTTAAATATGGAATTAGTATTGAAATGGTAACATTTGATGTATTTAACGAAGTGATAACAAAAACCTATTTCAGTAGAGGGGAAAAGAGAAACTGAGTTTGGTCATTTAATACTATACTGGTGTCCTCGGCCATATGTATATTGCTTTCTAGTATTTCCAATAGTGTCATCTTTCTACTTTTCTTTAGAAAATGTAAGATTTTACAGTCTACATCGTAAGTGTGGTTTTCTGTGAGCAAATGTTTAGCAAAGGTTGAATCTTTCTTTTTTAATCTCCAGCTTCTCTCATGTTCTGATAACCCAATAGCTACAGCCCTGCCAGATTAACCAATATATACGTTACCACAATGTCTGCATCTGATCTTATACACAACTCTGTGCTGAGGGATGAATTTTATTTTTGCTGTTGAATAAATATTTTGAAATGCTGTTTATGTTATAAAATGCAGGTCTTTAATTTGGAGATTTTAGCAAGGTGATTTGAAATTTTGTTTAAACATGGGATGACGCACCATTTTTTCCGGCTATTGACATGCTCTTGTTAGCCAGAATACAAAAGGTGTAATTTTCCACATTTTCGTCTTATGTAGTATATTGACAATCAGGGCAGGGCTATGGCCGTTACTGGATGCTGTATAGCTGAAGGATATCGGATAATGGAACTGATATGAGGCGATTCACCATTGAATGCAAGGCTGCTTGTTTATGACTGTGTGGGCCCTGTGAGCTAACGGGATAACAGAATCTGTTAGTATTGCTTTTCTGTAAATACTGAAAAAGTGTTTTGTTGTGCTGATATCGATAGTAAGGTCCAAGAAATTTATAAAGGATCCTCCTAGTTGCCTTGTTCAAATGTTTGTAAAGCTTATGGGACTCAACTGCGGGGTAATCAGTCCCTAAACTTACAAACTACTTATGAACTAGCTAATACTAAAGACAGCACAAACATCCATGCCCGAGGGAGGGATTCGAACCCCCGATGGGGAACGGCCTCGCACATCGTAGCATAGCGCCTCAATGCGCTCGGCCCCTCCGCCGCGGCGTTGCATTGTTAATTTAATTTTGTTTTGTTGGGAATTTAAATGATTAAAAATGTAAATAATTTAATTTGTATTATTCGCAGTTGCATTCAGGTAAATTAAAAAAAAAAGGCAAAAATTATGCGGTCGCCAGTGAAATGTACAAACTTTATTTCGCCTTAGCCAGATTTCGGCTAGCGACTAGCAGTCCACAGTGCTAAGATACATTGGTTTTATTTATTTTAAAAAAGCTGTTAACAGTGTCAATAGACAGAATATTTGGGAGATAGTCACGAATGGCGGATATCGGAAACATTTGATAAACGCTATAAAAATTTATATCAAAACACAAATATCACTCTAGACCTGAATAGAAAAACGTCTAATGAGATACCAACTAACAAAGGAGTACCATAAGGCTGCTGAATATCTCCAACTTTGTTCAAGATTTACATAAATGAAATGATACATATATGGAAAACAGAATTTCAGAAAGGTATCTACCCAGACAGGAAAACTACTTTAAATAATTTAGTAAATGATGACGATGCAGTGAACCTGGCAGGTAAGGAATATGACCTTCAGAAAGGAATCTACGCACTAAAACAAATAAGTGCAAAATTTGACATAAAAATCTCAAAATCTTCAAGGGAAAGAACCAATTAGAACCAAAATAGTGATAGAAGTTTTTAGATCAAGTAAACCATTTCAATTGTTTCGGGTGTGAAATGAAGTGTGGCTACAACAAAGATATTGAATTAAGCTTAGTTAATTCAGCCGTCCACATGCCTGTTTGATAGATTTTGCATAGACGGCAGCACCTGTACACACTGCAGAGTCTGGTTCACCTTGCGTCAGTTTGTGATCAAACGGGAACTCTCTTGAATTTTGAAGAAATCATCCGTAAATGCGATTAATTTGACAGTACACAGTATTAGGCGTAAATGTTTTACCAAATGGCACAGATTTTCATCTGTCACCATTTGGTAAAACATTTACGCCTAACACAGTGTATCTGTTAAAAATCGCAATTGCGAATAATTTCGTCAGAATTATTAGACCAGTGTAATTTGTGACCATGAATGGCCTCTTGAGTTTGTTACTGTGTGAAGCGCACCTTGGACGAAGAGGGCAGACATGCACCTGGTTACAGGGAGGCGGATGGAAATCCTCACGCTGCTCAACGTTTGCCATACCGACGCCTATTTACTGCCATCCACAGGTCCCTAAGGGCGACGATTCACTTGAGGTAAGTATTTCACTGGCACGTTCTGGTAATGACACATGAGACTTTAAGGCCTACTGCGAAACCCGACGTATTCATTCTGTGTTGAAGGCGCTAAGGCCTGTCGGTCACTGTCGTTAATGTATCGTGCGTACACCAGAGTCTGAAGAGGAAGCGTTGTCACTGCTGGAAAGCACACCCTCAACAGGCTTGTAGTGTATTGCACTAGAAATGGGTTAGGCTATTCTTAAATTTGGCGTGCATGGCACGAAGATGATTTGCACCCCTACCGCCTTCTGAAGATTCGTTCCCTTAAACCAGACGATTTTCCACGCAAATATGAATTCGGCCAGTGACTTTTGCAAAAGTGTGCCTTTCCAGCGGAATTTTCGAACTGTATACTTTTTAAGGATAGAGCATCTTTACCCGAGAGAATATGTTCAACAGCTGCAACTGCACGTTTGTGCAAGGGAAAATCCGAACGCCGCCTTTGTTCATGGTCACCAAGATCGCTTTTCTTTCAGATTAGATTAGATGTACTTTTCGTTCCAGTAGATCCGAATTGATGGAATCCCCTTAGCTGTAGAAAATGTCAGAACAAAATACATAATATATAATTACAAAAAGAGAGCATATATGTTAATGTACCTTCCATAGATCCCAAATGTAATTGCCCTTGTGAATGTGGAATTGGTCAGGAAAAACAATTATCTTAATAATATTTACATTTTAAAAGACATAAAAGTTATTACTACTTACTAATATACTAGTAACATTTTAAAATTCTTAGCATTTTTTACACGATTTACAATGATCACATTACTGCACAAAACTTGTTCTGAAGTCAAACAGAACACAGTATTCATATTTGTGAATATTGTATACAATAACTTACATCAATGACTTCTGGTATCAAATTCATCAACGGAGTAGGAGTTGGCCACCAAAAATTCTTTAGACTTTTTTCAAACTACTTTATTGTAAGTTAATTTTTTTATGTCTGCTGGCATGTTATTGAAAATGTGTACTGCTGAATACTGGACACCTTTCTGAGCCAAAGTAAGTGACTTATCTTAAATGCAAGTTATTCTTGTTTCTAGTATTGATCCCATGGACTGAGCTATTGATTTGAAAAAAAAAAAAGATATATTTTTAACGCCAAATTTCATTAGAGAATAAATGTATTGGGGCTTGCTTGTTAGGTAATAATGTGAGCCACCCCTACATGTTTCGCCGGCGACTGAACGCATATGTCTACCTATACTTTTTACGAGACACTCTGTCAGAGTTATAGGAACATGTTCCACTCAATGTGCGATAGTAAATGTGGCACCAACATGATGGTGCATCTGCGCACTTTCCATGTGTATTGCGAATGCATTTGGATGGAACCTTTGGTGAGAACCAAATAGGGCGCAGTTGGCCGGTGGCATGGCCTGCACGTGACCCCGACGTGACACCAGCGAGCACGTAATAACACAGAGAGGCCTTAGAATGACAATGAGAGCACGACACCCAACCAACATGGCGGCCGAGCGCTAGTTGGCCACTGCTGCGATCACGGGATAGTTTACTAAGTTCGCTGTCTGTTTCTTACTTTTTCATATATTTTTGACACTCTATTTTTGCCATAAATAATTACAAATTTCAGCTAGGGATAGCAAATCACACTATTATATAAAATAGAAGCACATTTCCCCTCTGTCTGTCCCTTTAACCTTTTATAACTCGAGGAGTACCGAACATATCTTCATGCGGTTTCTTTTAATTTCTTCTTTAGAATCCTGGGATAACCTTAGGCTATATTTAATGTCAATACGAATATGTGAAAAAACTAAAACAAAAATCATAACGTAGATTCTGGACTTAAATTCAAATGTTTGTATAGCTTATGGGACTTAACTACGGGGTCGTCAGTCCTTAAACTTACAAACTACTTAGGAACTAGCTAATACTAAGGGCGACACAAATATCCATGCCCAAGGGGGGATTCGAACCCCCGACCGTAGTTGCCGTGCAGAATGTGACTGGTGCGCCTCAGTCCCATCGGCCACCGCGGACGGCGAAAAAAAAAAAAAAAAAAAAAAAAAAAAAAAAAAAAAAAAAAAAAAGCCAGAGCTTGTGGCTAACTTCTTTGAGAGAACCACATTTATCATTTTTTCTCTTCTAAAGCACTGGCGCCAGACGGCTTCAGACTTCAGATACAGTGATTGTGGGGGATCTGTAAAAGTTAGACATTATGATCTTGTGGTATTTTAAAAAAATAATCGTCCTGAGTTCTATAATTCTTTACCATGTATATTGCCGCAGATCTCTTAGTTTACGCTACAAAGGTCACGAAAGTGCGGAAGTGGTAAACCGTTATATGTTGTTATTCTTATTTCAATTATTTCTCGTTTTTGTGTTGGCATTTAATATAGCCTACGCTAAACCCAGGATTATACCGAAGAAATTGAAAGAAACCGCATCGCGATACGATCTGCAGTTCTCGAGTTACATAAGTTTGAAGATTACTCGTGCAAAGTTGGGACGGCTCAGCTAGTTAATAATAAAATAAATAAAAAGTGATAAGTCATAATTATTTAATAGCATAAATTGTGTCCCAATTTAAATAATGTTTATCAAAATTGGTCACAAAGTACGAGGTGAGTGGGTAACAGAATCTGCTTGCTGGTGTGCAAGCTGGATGAAAGTAACGAGTAGAATTTGGAAAGTTTCACCGCTCTATTTTATCCAAATTTGTGAGAAAACTAGGGGAGTTATAAAAAAAAGTTGTCTACATAAAAAGAAAAGTTCATTTCATTATCTACAACTTTGTCGCAGAATAAGGTATGTCGATTATGTACACTCACGAAAATCTAATCACACTTTGAGATCCGTAGTACTCACTTGGTAATTAATACTGCAGGACTTTGATATAGTCGCGCTAAGGTTAGTTCTCATTTACTTATTTACTTTCAAATTAGCTAGGGATGTGACTTTATGGTCACGCAACTAGTGATTCAGTGGATTCAGGGATTAACTGAGTTTCCTGTGCCAATTAACATATCAAAATAGCATTTCCATCCACACGAATTACGGAAGTCCGGGACATCACACTCAAATAATAATGAAACGGAATGTTCAGTCGCCGCGGTACTCGTGTGAAAAGAACACGTGTAGGGCGTAACCTTCGCCCTAACTGTGTCAATAATATGTGTCGAGTGCTGGTTATTCAGAAAAAAGTACTTATCTGCCACAAATTTATAGAAACTAGATGCGTTTTTACTTTTCACAGAATGCGAAAGGAACGAGAAGAGCTGAGTTGTATGCAGAAAGGCTTCCGGACAGACGGTGTCCAGCAAGAACGACACTTAAGCGCACGTGCGTAAAATTGTTACGTGTACGGCACTGGGGACTACACAGAGGATAAAGAGAAATGCTGAAATGAGCGAAGCGCATGAAATAGTCGTGGCAGCTGTTGCTCACAGTCCACATTTCATCTTCCGGGGAGATGAGGGCCCATAGAATAATTCAGCTCAGTGCTGTTCACATTTTGCAAAGAGCTTCCCTCCGAGTCAAGTGTCACTAAAGCAATAGTTCACCGTATGGGATACCAGAAGACACGAGGAATACGCTAAAAATATGGTTCGAATTGTTGCTATTCTGAATGATCATAACGTTCAGTTTTCGGTAATTATTAATACAATAAATCTGTTTATTTTTTAAATTAAAGCTTAAAAACTAATAAATTTCAAAATTACAACACGTGATCAAAAACGTTCGCCGCAGCGGAGCGGCCGAGCGCATTGAGGCGCTATGCTACGATGCGTGAGATCGTCCCCGTCGGGGGTTCGAATCCCCCCTCGGACATGGATGTTTGTGCTGTCTTTCGTATAAGGTAATTCATAAGTTGTAAATTTAGGGACTGATGATCCCGCAGTTAAGTCCCATAAGCTTAACAAACATTTAAACATTTTTCAAAAACGTTCCTTTTTGTCTAAAGTTATGATAATGCCATTATTGCAATAATTGCGAATATTATTAGATTTTTCTTTACTTTTGCTACGCACAATTTAGTTTCTTTATGATGGAAAAAGCTTCTTACAACTTTTATATAATAAGGGAAGACATGCTCGGTTAGCCGCGCGGTCTAACGCACCGCTTTCCGCGACGGGGAGTCGTACCAGCCCCGGTTCGAATCCGCCCGGTGGGTTAACGAAAGGGGTCGGAGTGGTGGTCAGCTTGGATGTGGTTTTTAGTCGGTTTCCACAGACCCCTAGGCGAATACCGGGCTGGTCTCCAAGTCCCGTCTCTGTCACACGATTCGCAAACATTTCGTATGACTTTACACTTTCACACATATAACACTATATGCAGACATTGGGTACACATTTCCTCCAGGGGGCATGTGGTGGCGACAGGAAGGGCATCCGGCCACTTCGTAAATATTAACACGCTAAATTTGGATTTAACCCTTAACGTCCCTGGTGAGGTCTCACAGACCGCAAGCGCTGTTGGTCAATTGTTAATGGATAGGGGTGGGGGAGGATAATATAGCGTTGTGTAATCGTTGCTTCCTACACGTGCACTGTTTTCCATTGTCAGTAGCCACGTTAACGCGAGTCGGAGCAATATTATTGGATCTTTTTTTGTGCAAGCGGTCTCAGAGACCGCACCTGGGCCTTTGCGTTATGGATGCGGCACCGAGATATTCCTCTACTATGCGTCTTACAGACCCTCATTTTGAGGATACTGTTTTGAAATGGATTCAAGACCCTTTATGAACTTATGTGGGATCAGACGGTGACTATGAGATCCAAAGTGAATATAACTGAGTCTCAGAACAGTGTGAAAGTGAAGAAGAAATTGCACCTGTGGATTCATTTAGTGAAACAAGTAATCGAAATGATGATGACAGACGTATGGAGACATTGACCAAAAGAAGAAGAGAAAGACGTGTTATGTTTACCATTGTTGCAAGAAGTCCACCTGTCTTGAGTGTTATACCAAAATTTGCATTGATCGCAAAGAAAACAAAGAAGACAAAAAGTTACAAACAAAGCAATAGTGAAATTTTTATTTTTGTTGCTTTTTTTGGAACGTTTCTTAAGTTTTTACCATTAAATGCATAGTAAACAATAAAAATAAAACACAAAGTATAATTTAAAGGCCGTAGTATTTGTCGTTTTACAGTGTTAATAAAATAATGTAATGTTAAATCCTTATTCTGCAGTTTTACGTTTAAATATATATATTTCATAAAAACTTTTTAAAAATGTATTGCTTTTACAGAACTTATGTAGACATAAGAATTGAATTAGTTCACTTAGATAAATATCAAAACTATGATGATTATTTAAAAATTGCGGTCTGTCAGACCGCACCTGGGGCAGAGTGTGACAGAAAAGTGACCTGGGAAGCTAAGGGTTAACAAAGCCGACCCTGCATGTGCGGGAAAATGGCCAAAGAGAAAGAATAAGATATAAAAGGGGAAACATTTTGTGAAGGCTGACAGTGTAAAAGTTCCGAAGCTGCCGGAATTAAGAAATATACCAACTTTTAATTCTAACTATGTCGCTCCGGAGTGGCCGTGCGCTCTAAGGCGCCTTGCTGCGGAGTGCGCGTCTGCTCCCCCGTCGGAGGTTCGAGTTCCCCGTCGGGCACGGGTGTGTATGTTGTCTTTAGAATAAGTTTAAATTGTTGATGAGTCTAGGGACTGATGACCATTGCCGTTTGGTCCCATAGCTTTACAAACATTTGAACATTTGAAACTTCATTATTGCTTGTTTGTGTCAAAAAGTGAGTCTAGTCGAACGACACTAATTAGTATTGCATCTGGGTTTAAGTCTTCGCTCTTCTACCAAATGAATTTCACTTTCAGATGAACACTGTTGTTATCGCCAATGTCAAAATTACATAGTAAGAGCGCAACTATTTTGTTACAGTTCGGATTCAGGTAGCGAGGTCTAATGCGTCATGCTACGGACTGGGCGGCCTCCCTCGCCGGAGCTTCGCGTCCTCCCTCGGGCACTGGTGAGTGTGGTTTCCTTGGTGTAAGTAAGTAGTTTGTAACTCCAGGGACTGATCACCATAGCAGTATGGTCCAATAGCTTTGCAAACATTTCAACATTTGCATTCAGACTGATTCGTCTGTATACGTTTGCTCACTAGTCCCTTTCAACTCAGCACTATGGACTTTTTCATACTGATTAGTTACGAAGCAATTTTTCAGTTTAAAATGGAAAATTGGAAACAAAAGGAGGGTGAAACTATGAGAAAAATTATTTTGGCTTCGTTAATAACGTAAAATATTTTCCAAGAAAAATAACGGTCGAGGTGTTGAAATGGCTTTAGCTACTTGAGCAGCTTATACGATTGTTGCCTGGTAGCGAGTGGGTTGGCTTCGTAGTTCAGAAATTTATGTCCAGTGTTGAAATCCAATAGCTTTGCAAACATTTCAACATTTGCATTCAGACTGATTCGTCTGTATACGTTTGCTCACTAGTCCCTTTCAACTCAGCACTATGGACTTTTTCTTACTGATTAGTTACGAAGAAATTTTTCAGTTTAAAATGGAAAATTGGAAACAAAAGGAGGGTGAAACTATGAGAAAAATTATTTTGGCTTCGTTAATAACGTAAAATATTTTCCAAGAAAAATAACGGTCGAGGTGTAGTAATGGCTTTAGCTACTTGAGCAGCTTATACGATTGTTGCCTGGTAGCGAGTGGGTTGGCTTCGTAGTTCAGAAATTTATGTCCAGTGTTGAAATCCAACCCTATCAACCCAATGTTATTTTTTTACCTCTATTGTGCTCTCCCGAAATAATATTCTGTGAAATAAACTGGGAATATTGACGAAAATAGTAATCATTTAAAACGTTATTAAAATAGTTTCATTCACCAGATGCTTTCAAAAAGAGTTTTTAAGACACAAATCATTTATGTATCTATCATAAACCACACTGAAATACCGTTTCACTGACGTAAGTATTAAGACTGACAACCAACCTGAAATTTGTACTTTCACCATTTACATTACGAAGAAGACTATAAATTCAAGTCGTTGGCGTGTTATATCGTGAACAGCTGTTTCGCAAATGTGATCATCAGATCAATAATCTGAACACAATAAAGCTTTACACTTTTGCAGTTGCAGAGCACGAATAATAGTGAAAAAAAAAAAGATGGGTAATTACCATACTCTGCGTTTACTTACATCAAAATGATCCCCACAGAAATAAACACACGAAGTTTCTGCTGTCTCATTTGTATTTCGATGAGCGAGTTTCAACAACATTTTTACTCGTGTATCATTGTTTGGATCGTGTGAAAACAATTGTTTTAATATTGTATAGTCGTATTTGTAGATTGCGTAATTACGGAATATTTGAAATATTTGTAGTTAATTTCACGACAGGTGAATTCCGAAACAATGTATCACTCATGGTGAATTTTACAACATAAACATCATCATGTGGGTTGACCTCACAGGCATCACGTAAATCAAATAGAGCGTTTTAGCTGGCTTTTAAATTATCTTAATTTCATGTTACTAAATACTGCATTTCACGAGGAGAAGAAGCCTATTATGGGCCTAACATAACTGACTATTAAGAGGATTTCCAGAAAACAGCCAAATACCGTTCTGCAGCTAGGCCATGTTACGACGTCAGGATAATAATGTTATTTCTTGAAAGAAGTCTCTTGCGGCCGACCTGTGGTACTAATTTTACATTTTAAACTAAAAGTAATAAATACACATTACTGGGCCACCGAGAATCACCATTGGTTGGGCAGCTTGAACATTGGGGGCAGTGAATCTTTGGTACAGAGCTATTGGATACTACGTGATCGGTCCTTTCGTTTTAGAGGAATCCTTGACGGGTAAAAGATACACACTATTTCTTACTCAAGTGCCAATCGCTTACGTTGAGGACGAACGATGATATTAGCACAATATGTCCGCAGCTCACTTCTCCCTCCCCACTTATGGAGAGGTAAGAACTCTTCCAGCTCTTTCAATCTTGCTGGATAGTGTGACGATTCTGCTGACCCTCTCATTTCAGTGTTATCGTACGATACCGTCTGCGTCGGATCCGGAATCGTGTGGTGTAATAGTGATATATTTTGCGTGTGAAGTTACAAACGAAATAGCCAGTCTAGGAATCAGTGTAGGACAGTGTCTCGGTGATACTGTGATCAAAACAAGTAATAGATTTCATTAATTAAGAGATTGTATAAGACGTTTCCAGACAGTTCTATAAACAATACTTTTGTCATTGTATATTATTTTAATAAATAGACAGACGAAGGGTAGAAACTTATGTAAAACATAAAGTCATGTAAATAAATAGCACTGTATATGGGTTAGGCTCATAAACAAGTTGTATTGACCAGCTAATTGTGTTAATTAATGTAATAGTCTAAATTCAATATTGTAATTCTTTGTATATATTGACTGACGTGAGATTTTAAACCTAGTTTCAGAATTGACAATATATTTGATAGTTCAATATATGTTAGGAACATGTATGATGTACACATTAACAAATTAATTGACTTTTAACATCGCACTTTGTTCTCAACATAAAGATCGAAACTTTCGTCTTAAAAATACATGTGCCATCTAAAATTATTGTATGCATAGTTTTCATTTTATATTGTGATTATTCTTCTGTACATGAAATGTTTTATTTGTATGTTCGGTAATTATAAATCAGTATATTCAATTGTTATGAACTATGGATAATGTAATGCCATTATTGTCGATGTTATATATTTGCCTCACCGCCTTGCATGGGACAGTTCGAGATCTGGCTTTCGCAAAGTGCTTTGGAATCTATATTAGTCTGTGTTGTTGTTGTTGTACGCAAGTTTGAATTTGTAATATTTTGGTGGAGAAGCAGTTTGATTTCAAATTAAAGAAGAAGTGATAAATTGTACCTACGAGTATTTATTTCTACCACGACGCCCCAGGAGAATAATGTTGCAGCGAGCAGAACCCCCATACATCGCAATGTTGAAAAGATGAGTATCATGTGTGAAAGTGGTAGAATGAACAGTAATTACTTAAATAGCATATAACTGTTTTAATAGGAAGGTACAGCGTTGGTAGTCAGTGGCACAGAACAACATAAGCTCTGTGTCTATAGGTCCGCCTCATGTGATGCCAGTGTAGTTTTTTCTGACGGTTAGTGTCAAAGAGGACGACTATGATAAATTTTAGAAAAGCAAAGAGGATTTAAAACACCCCATCGTTGCATCATGTACAATGATGTCGAAGAATTTCCTGAGTCCTTCTAGTGTTTCTCAGTAGACAGTGGGCATTTCGATAACTTGATTATACATATGGAATTTTATGACCACATTCTTTAGTGATGCCTTTTTTCTCTAATGATGGAGAATAAAATGCAGCTGAATTCGTTTATTTAAAGCTATTGTTCCAGCATCAGAAATATGTGGCAACCGAATGAAAAAAATTAATAGACGTATCACTAAAGTTAGTGTAGTTATGTAAAGGGACTACACGCCGTTTAGTGCGGACTTGTCGAAATTAAATCTGGTGAAATCATCATTTAGATATTTCAAACGGTTCAGGAAATATCTGAGGCGAGTATTTAGCTGCGTCGCCTGGTGAATATATCTGCTCACGGACTGATTCTCACGTTTTCAAGTAACACAAAATCGCCAACATGTTGTATATCCAACATGATATCAGGTGAAATAGCAAAGAAAAGGAGCAGAGAAGGTTTACGACCCAAAAAATAGTTGAGAAACGATGGTGTAACCACACAACTTCAAGCAACAATACAACAATTTAACACCACTTACTCATCAGTGTTTTAAAGAAAATGTTATTAATTATATTATATTATATTATATTATATTATATTATATTATATTATATTATATTATATTATATTATATTATATTATATTATATTATATTATATTATATTATATTATATTATATTATATTATATTATATTATATTATATCTTTTGGCCAAAAGAGCAGAAAATCAGGTCCATGTGTAGGAGGATTAGAGTGGAGAAGCTTCAAGACAAGGAAATTAGGCACAGATACATAACAATGATCTCGGAAAGATACCAGTTAGTTCAATGTAATGATGTACAGTCACTGGAAGATGAATGGTCAAGGTACAGGAACATACTACTGGAAGCAGCTAGAGAATTTCTTGGAACAGTAGTGTGTAAAGGTAGGAAGAAGCAGACAGCCTGGTGGAATGACACAGTCAAGGCAGCCTGTAAAAAGAAAAAGAAGGCATATCAAAAATGGCTCCATACTAGAAATCAGGCAGTCAGAGAAATGTTGAAGAAAGACACAAATCAAACGGATAATTGCAGAAACCAAGCAGAAATCATGGGAAGACTTTGGAAACAAGCTAGAATCTTTGGGCCAAGCCGCGGGAAAATCATTTTGGAGCGTAATTAGCAATCTGCGAAAGGGAGGGAAGAAGGAATTAACAAGTGTTTTGGACAGGTCAGGAAAGCTGCTAGTCAATCCTGTGGACGCTTTGGGCAGATGGAGGGAATATTTTGAAGAATTGCTCAATGTAGGTGAAACCTTCAATGATGTATCAGATTTTCAGGTAGAATGGGATAGGAACGACGATGGAAACGGGATCTCATTTGAGGAAGTGGAGAAAATGATCAGTAGATTACAGTGCAATAAAGCGGCTGCGGTAGATGAAATTAAGCCGGAACTCGTCAAATACATTGATATATCAGGTCTCAAATGGTTACACAGGATAATGGAAAAGGCGTGGGAATTGGGACAGATCCGTCTGACTGGACGAAAGCGCTAATCATGCCAATTTTCAAACATGGAAACAGAAAAGATTGCAACAACTATCGAGGTATCTCTTTAATTAGCGTTGTAGGCAAAATATTCTCAGCTATTGTTGAAAGGAGAGTGCGAGTATTAATTGAGGACAAGTTAGATGAAAATTAGTGTGGGTTTAGGCCTCTTAGAGGCTGTCAGGACCAGATCTTTAGGTTACGGCAGGTAATGGAAAAGTGCTATGATTGGGAACAGGGAATTGTGTCTATGTTTTATAGATCTAGAAAAGGCTTATGACCGTGTTCCTAGGAGGAAGCTAATGTCAGTTCTACAAGATTATGGTGCAGCAAAGCTAATGCAGTGAGTGCTCAGCTAAGATCTACTCTCTTCTGCAAGAAGTAAGTACCAGGACTAAGTTAGCAGTGCACCGCTCTATCTTTCAACCAACTTTGTTGTATGGGAGTGAAAGTTGGGTGGATACAGGTTACCTTATTCATAAGGTAGAGGTTACAGATATGAAAGTAGCAAGAATGATTGCAGGTACCAATCGATGGGAACAATGGCAGGGAGGTGTCCATAATGAGGAAATCAAAGCTGGGAATGAACACCATAGATGAAGCAGTTAGAGCGAAAACACAGAGATGGTGAGGTCATGTTACACGCATGGGAGAAGCAAGGTTACCTAAGAGACTCATGAGCTCGTCAGTGGAGGGTAAGAGGAGTCGAGGTAGACCAAGAAGAAAGTACTTAGATTCGGTTCAGAATGATTTTGAAGTAAAATGCATAACATCAGACGAGGCATCAATGTTAGCATTGAATAGGGGATTATGGAGGAATTTTATTAGATGTACTACGCTCAAGACTGAACGCTGACAGGCATAATCAGTCTCTAATCATGATGGTGATGATAAATTTCTTGAAGTGGAAAATATGAGCGAAACATACACAAAAAATTACTTACCCTAGGAAAAGATTGCGACGTCATTACAGAACCATCAGTTTTATAAGCCATGATTACAAAATATTGTCACGAATTACTTACAGAATAATAGAGAAACGGATAGAAGTCGACCTAGGAGAAGGTCCCGTTGGATTTAGGAGAAATTTAGGAACACATGAGGCAATATCCTTCTTACGACTTACTTTATCCAACGTGCGTCTGAAAAGTGTTGTGAACGGTTCCATATTTTACAAAAGGCGTTGGCGAGAATGAGGTGCCCACGCATACACATTGAGGGGCAGGTCAGAAAGCGCCCCCTATCGTGCAACACTGCAGTGACGTGGCGATACACGCTGCCATCCAACTAACAGAGTTGGTGTGAGAACTCGTGTCATGGCAACATGGGAGCGAAATGGAGCAACATATTAACATCAAGTTTCATTTCAAATTAGACAAAACGGAGACTGTGACCTATGGGATGTTAGTGCAAATGTATGGTGTTGAAGCAATGAGTAAAAAGTGTGTGTGTGTGTGTGGTTTAAACGCCTTAGAGACGGAAAGGAAGGTGTCGAGGATGAGCCACTTTCTGGTCGGCCGTCCACAATCGCAGTCCTAGACAACATCGAACGAGTGCGACCGATGCTTGCGGACATTCGGTGGCTGTCTTTGAGAATGCTAGCAGGCGAGATGAAGATGAGCAGAGACAATATAAGCACTATTGTTCACAAACATTTGGGAAAAAGGAAGAGTGTAGCCGGTTTGTACTGCACATGCTGACAGACGAGCAAAAGCAAACTCCGATGTCTGATCGGAATCCGCGATTCTTGGGAACTATCATTACTGGAGATGAGATCTGCTGCTACCGATACGATCCGGAGACCAAGCGAGTCAATGGCATGGTGTTTATCGTCTTCCCCGTCTCCCGAAAAATGTCGGATGAAAAAATCGAAGATAAAGACAATGTCGATTTCCTTTTTCGATAGCAAGAATTTGTACCACAGAGTCACACTGTCAACGCGAAAGTTTACGAAGGAATTTTGAAGCGGCTACTGCAACGAATCCGGTGGTTTCGGCCATAACTGTACTGGAGTGGACAGTGGAATTGCCTGCACCACAACGCTGCGATCCGAGCGCTCAACTCTCACGCTAGACGCAAGGCCACTGTGCTTCCTCACCCTCCTTCTACATCTACATCTACATGGGATACTCTGCAAATCCCATTTCAGTGCCTGGCAGAGGGATCATCGAACCACAATTAATATCTCCCATTCCATTCTCGAATAGCGCGTGGGAAGAATGAACACCTGAATCTCTCTGTTCGATCTCAGATTTCTCGTATTTTATTCTGATGATCATCTCTACCTATGTAAGTGGGAGTCAAAAATATATTTTCGCATTCGGAGGAGAATGTTGGCGATTGGAGTTTCGCAAGTTGCCCACGCCGCAGCGATAAGCGCCGTTATTGTAATGATTCCCATCCCAGATCCTGTATCATTTCCGTAACGCTGTCTCCCCTGTATCGTGACAATACGAAACGAGCTGCCCTTCTTTGGACTCTTTCGATGTCCTCAGTCAAACCCACCTGATAAGGATCCCACACTGGGCTGCAATACTCCAAAAATGGACGGACAAGCGTACTGTATGCAGTTTCTTTTGTAGTTCTGTTGCATGTTTTAAGGGTTCTGCCAATAAAACGCAGTCTCTGGTTCGCCTTTCCCGCGATATTATCTACGTTTTCTTTCCAATTTAAGTCTGAAGTAATAGTAATTCCTAGGTATTTTGTGAAGTTTACGGGCTTCACATTTGATTGATTTATGTTGTAAACAAAGTTTAACGGATTTCTTTTCGTACTCATGTGGATGACTTCACACTTCTCATTATTTAGAGTCAATTGACAATTTTTACATCATACTGATATCTTATTCAGATCGTTCTGCAGTTGATTTTGATCTTCAGATGATTTTACTAGACGGTAAATGACGGCGTCATCTGCAAACAACCTAAGAGAGCTACTTAGATTTCCCCTAAATCGTTTATGTAAATAAGGAACACCAGTGGACCAATAACACTACCCTGTGGAACGCCCGATATAACCTCTGTTTTAGTCGATGCCTTACCATCGATTACTACGAACTGTGTCCTCTCTGACAAGAAATCCCCTATCCAATCGCAAATTTGGGGCGATATACCATAACCACGCAATTTGATTAAAAGCCGTTTGTGAGGTACAGTGTCAAAAGCTTTCTGGAAATAAAGAAATACGGAATCGATTTACGAACCCTTGTCGATAGCACCCATCACTTCGTGTGAATAAAGAGCTAGTTGTGTTTCGCATGAACGATATTTTCGAAATCCGTGTTGACCTTGGGTCAATAGATCGTTCTGTTCGAGATATTTGACGCCGACAGACATCTTTTTGTCTCCCCGCCTTAAATTAGCCCTGAAAGGCTTAGGCTACTCTTCGCAGCGGTTGCGGAGATTCTGCAACGCGTGACCTCAGTGCTTCAACGATTTCATAAGAAGTGTTTGCTGACAGTTTTCAACAACTCTGCAACCGATAGCAAGAGTGTATTGTAGCCAATGGGGATTACTTTGAAGGCCAGTAAAGGTATTTTATTTCTAACCCTTATTTCCTATATTTTCTGAGACCATTCACCGAACCTTCCAGACGCACCTTGTATGTTAGGTAACGGAAATGCAAACTTAATTACTAAAAATTTCCGGGCTATTTTGCCGTGGTCTCGCGGATTTATTATGGAAACCCAACGTTTCGTCCCCGACTGCGGAGGACATTTTCAAGGGGGATCGTGGCACTTTTGAATGTCCGATGCACACCCTGGCTCGCTACTGACTGACAGGACATTGAAAAGTGCCACGATCCCCCTTGAAAATATCCTCCGCAGTCGGGGACAAAACGTTGGGTTTCCATAATAAATCCACAAGACCACGGCATAATAGCCCGGACATTTTTAGTAATTTTGACCATTCCGGCCGTGAAAGTTTACATTTTACGGAAATTCTAACACACTATTATAGCTTTTGTAGATTTGGAGAAAGCTGTTGATGATGTTGTCTGGAATACACTCTTTCAAATTGTGAAGCTAGAAGGGTTAAAATGTGGGGAATGGAAAGTTGTATATAACTTCTAGAGAAACGAGACAGGTGCTACAATAGTCGAAGGGCTTGAAAGGGATGCAGCCTCTAAATGAAACAAGCTATGGAGGAAAGCAAGGAAAATTTTGGAAACGGAATTTAAGTCTAGTGCGAAGAAATAAATCTTTTCAGTTTGTCAGAGGTAGGAAGGGATCTGGAAGAAGGATTATACGGAATCAACAGTCTTGAAATGCGAATATATAATCATTAACAAAGATAAAACTAGGGTAGTGGAATAAAAAGCGGGCGATGCTGAAGGCATTCGATTAGAAAACGAGAAAATAAAGCTGTAGACGAGTTGAGTTATTTGGGCGGTATAATAAATGCTCGAAATAGAGAAGTTTATTGACATGCCATATTGATTCAAGTGTTCGGAAGTCTTTTTTGAAGGTATTTCCACAGTCAAATAAATAAAGTCGCGACATTCACTGCTGTGAAAGTTATTACCAACTAACAGTTGCAACGACACTAGCGCTCCTAGTGGTGGACAAGCCTCCGAGAGAGTGATGTTTGTTTATGATTGTTTGTGTACTTAACGAAATAGTTACTATAATTTGTGCATTACAAGCATTTGTAAAGTACCAAGAGACATGCATAATACGGAAATTAATGTAAAAACAACCGAACTTAACTGATTCAGTGGTATAACGAAGAACTTCGTCATGACCCAATACTTACGAATACGGGTATATTTGTAGCTTCATCCGCTAAAAGTAAGTAAAATATAAACATTAGAGAAACCTAAATTTCTATTATGGTGTGTTATTACTATGACAGGGTGTTTTTCTGACGCGTAAGAATTCAGTGTGGAGCTTAATGATTTTCACATTTTTACTCTTCACTCGTAAATGCTTTTCAGTTTTAATTAAGTTCGCTTAAAAAGTCAATGTTTTGATGATTCTTGCCATTTATGGTTCACCTGTGGCAACAATTGCGGAATTGGGTTCTTCTGTGTTGGAAAAGAGAATGATTGCTTTTGTCGTTGTATTGCCACGTTTGTGACGTTTTTTCTTTAGCTAAAGCTGTTGTGGCTGATTTGGTACGTTTAATTCTGTGGTTATTACATTCAATATACGTTTACTACGTCCACACTCGCCGATTTTACTTGAATTGTAGTGAAGTAATGTTAACATTTTGAGTAGAAAAGCGACGTCTTTCTGCCAAATGGCAGGTCTTCTTGTGTTTCTTAGGTATTTTAATAGTAAGTGAAATTATTCATTAAAAACGTGTACGTTACAAGATTAGTGTAAATAAATTGTGCCAGTGACGTATCCTGGATCGTGGTCTGGGGGGAGGGGAGGGGGGGGGGCTGAGGTCAATCACCAAGCTCACGTGTGTCAGGGATCTTAGGAAACCTAAGAAGGACAAAGGTGGAGATATTTGTAAGTTATTACCTATTTCATGACACTACATACGTTCCATAATGTACAAAGTATGTTAAAATCAATATAAACTATACTATTCGCCCTCATCTAATATCGTATTCAGAAATGTAGGATAAAAGATTTTGCAATTTCGTGCTGCAGAAGAATACTGCGTAGGTAATAAGGACGTGGAGACTTTTAAGAAATGTAAGGCTTATTTTCATTAAAGATGGGATCGATGGGTAGGGCACATTCTGAAACATCAAGGCATCATCAATTTCTTATTTGTGGGAAGTGTATATTTGGGAGGGGGTCGAAAATCGCAGAGGGAGGCCAAGATACGGAAGCAGGAAACGCAGTCAAATAGTTGCATCACCACTATAAGAACAACATCATAGCAGAATTAATATTACATAAAACAGTTTTCATCGCAAAAATTAAGAGTTTTTATTGACCGGCTCGACATAATGTACGTCATCTTCGGCCACATGGGCTACATTTTGTTCCGAAGATGACCTACATTAGTTATCTGCTGGCATCAGAACAGCCAGGACAGCCCAGCCCAGCCGAGTCCAGCATTGGCCACATGGGCTGCATTTTGTACCGAAGATGACTTATATTAGGTCGAAACCGGTCAATAAAAAATGTTAATTTTTGCGATTGTTTTTTGTAATATTAATCATACCAAATAGATCTCTGATTCTCTCGTTTGACAATGTTGTCTAAATTAATCATAGCAGAAGATATTTTTTAAAATCTATAACGCAAGACAGTTTGTGCAGCAATTAAGTTCAATTAGTTTTAAAGCTTATCGGTTGCAAGGCCGTACAAATAAATGATTAGTTAGCGGGAATGACCGATGTATACTATTAAAAATAGCATGGCACGCTTTTAAAAAATTAAAAAAGAAATTCAATGAACGCCACTGTGATAGATGAAAGTGACAACATTAAGATTTGATGATCGATTTCTGAAAGTAATCAAGCGGACGTGGCGTAACAGCTTCCATGACGCATCGCTTGCCGACAAATACAAGTTGAAAATCTCAGGAGCTTTGAAAACGGGGCAGAAAAACACTGCTAATTGCACACTTCTTGGAAAGCGCTCCCCGGCGGCTGAAACAACTGGTGGAGCGCCAGCTAATAGGATCTGGATTAAGCCGCCCCTCCAGAAGTGTTTACGTCTCGACTCGGTGGCGCAGACCACTCGACACCAATCACGGATCGACTGAAGCAACGCGTTGCAGCTCGGCTGTTTGGGATTACATCAAGATAATGCCCAAACTGCAAGCAGTTCACCTTAGAGCTGTCGAAAATCCAATATTTATCTCCTTCTAATATATAAAGCAGAGTGTTTATGTGTACGTGTTGCATACAAATCTACAGTTTCCTTCCAATCCCTACTAAATTTTCTATAGCTAAGCTTTAATCCATGCGGACGGTCACCGTAAATGTAAGAATCACGTACAATACACTGTTCACGAGATATGACGTAATAAACAATGAGATGCCCGAAAAACTGTTGCATTAAGCGACAATGCTACTCATTTTCTCTTCAACCACTAGACCGATTTCAACCAAATTTGGTACACATATTCCTTACGTGAAATAGCAATTGATTCAGGGTTAAGAATCACATACGACACATGGTTCAGAAGATATGATGTAATAAACAACAGAAGTCACAAAAACTGCCATATAATGCGGCGAGACTTTATAATTGCGCTGTATGAGAATGAGAGTACTCCTAAGATACTAGACCGATTTCAACCAAACTTGGTATACATGTTCCTTAATATCAGGCTACAATCGCTGTTGGGGTAAGAATCAACTACGGCACATACGTAAGGAGATATGACGTCATAAATGTGGTGTCGCACAAGTACAAAGTGCGCGCCACCTACTTTCGCCGCGCGCCGCCATGCACGCACGGCGCGGCGATCTTACGACGACAGCCACGAGCGCCCTCTGCGACAACGCCGCTCGTGGCCACCACTGAAGGACTTGCGACTTCGGACTGAGATAGCAACGAGTTAGGACCTTCGTAATCCGATAGGCACGAGTGAAGACTTTGCTATTGTACAGGCACTAGGCAGGCCTCTAACAACTATGTATCAACATTCTGCAGTACTATGTAAAAGTTAAGTATTGTTACATTCTGTGCAATATATCTCTTTCTAATTTACTCGAGTGTTTATAGTTTCTGGCTGCTCCCCTCCGTACCTGCACCAGCGTGTCGGTCTCATTCCACTCGGCCACCGACACCTACGACGAGGCTGGGACACAAAAGCGGCGACGAAGTTGGGACGCAAAAGTGGCGACGAGGAGTGATAGAACCTTGGACCAGCCCGCTTACAGCAGCCAGACAGCAGTAGTCGGAGCACGCAAAAATTGCTCCCGCCCACCCACCCTTATTATAAGATTTTTGGGGGAACATTTTCAGTTACGTGTTTGTGTACTTTTTTTGTTGCAGTGCGTCCTCATTTATCTTGCATTTGTGTTTTGTACTAATTTACTTGTATACGCGGCGCCTAATCGGTCAGCATGGCCACTACCCCGAACCCAAACTTAATGGAAATTATTCAGTTACAGACGGCGCAAATAACGCAACTCCTCCAGGCGGTGTCCCAACTCACAGCGCAGGCAGCTAACCAACAACAACAGCCGCCGCTTCAGCAGCCCACACCTGCCGCCGAACACTTCCTAGGTTTCGCCAATACAACGAACGTGAGGAAGAATGGAGCGACTACTTCGCACAGTTTCAAGAACTCGTCGTGGCTCATCAAATTACAGGTCAGAGAGTGAAGAACCTTTTCTTATCGATTGTGGGCCCCAAAACTTTCGTGTTACTGCAAAAACTATTCCCGCACGCATCTCCTCGTGATGTAGACTTTGAACAAATAGTAGATGCACTGAATGCTCATTATGAGAGAAAAGTTCTTGTGCCCGCTGCACGATACCGATTTTTTAGACTTAAAAAATTACCGCAGCAGTCACACCAAGAGTGGATTACGGAATTGAAGGGCTTAACCCGCCAATGTAAATTTACTTGCTCTTGTGGACTTTCTTATAGTGACGTTATGTTGCGAGATGCGATTACGCAGAACATTCAGGACCCCAGAATTAGAGCAACAATTCTGAAACAGTCTGACCCCTCATTAGACAGTGTACTGCAGCTTATAGACGCACATGATACTTTTGACTTAGCAGATGTAGAAATGCAAAGCCACAGTGTAAATTCAGTGCGCCGCAACGGACGCTTTCCTAGCCGTAGTTCTCAGTGTAGCACTAGTGATTCTTATTTTTCTACCGGCCGTGCTGAACAGACAGTGAACAGTAGCCAGAGTAAAAGTGCGACGCAAAGGTCGCCCCGTAGTGTTAGACACAGTAATTTGCATAACGGGCGCCAACGCTCATTTCAGAAAAATGTTCGTAAGTCTTGCCCCCAGTGTGTGTCTCGTCACAAGCGTGCTCATTGCCCTAGTCGCAAAGCAACCTGTTATCAATGTGGCAAATCAGGACATGTACAGTCTGTGTGTATGCAAATTAAAAACTCAAAGAACGGTACCGTTAGAAACAGTGCTTCGCAGAGTGCGAGAACAGTTCATTCTGTAAATGTTATACGGGCTGTGGAATTGAACAGTGCTTTAGTTGGTTCTCAATTACAAGAAAGTTCTTCTGCACCTATTGCAAAACTATATAGTGCACCACGTAGCAAGCGCCGACGAGCGCGTAAAACAGTGCAACGGAAAAGGGTTCGGGACAAGCAAAATGACTATGAACAGTGCATTCCTGTAGTGAAAATAGTGCCTTCTGCAACTGCTCCTTGTAATAGTGCCCAGTACTGTGTAGCTGGTGACAGTAGACATCAAGTAGCTACTCAAAAGTGTAGTGCAGTAGTTAGTAAATCAGCAGTAGCCTCGCATTGCGCGGACGCCGATCCGGCGGTAGTGTCATCTAGTGACAGTGTTGTTAATCCCCTGCGTGCTGAGTCTGAGCCGATTCCTTCACTACGCGGCCCGCGCAAGCGCAGTAAACAAACCGTAGCAGACGTTGCCCACATTCGCGCACCTGTCGAGCGCCGCAAGCAAAAACTTTTTGTGAATCTTTCCATTGACAATAAGACTGTGCAATTTCAGCTCGACACTGGTTCCGCTGTTACCTTAATTAATAAAGACACTTATGAACTTCTGGGTTCGCCAAAATTGTCGCCGTCACAGCAAGTGTTAACAGCGTACACAGGTCAAAATATTCCCGTGCTAGGAACGTGTAGCCTGCCTGCCTCTTTCCAAGGTATAACAAAAACAGTTGCTTTTGTAGTTCTTCAGGCCAAATCGCCACAGTTGACGCCTCATCGTACGGTCTGGGCGCGGTAATCTCACTTCGCATTGGATCTCACGATCGTCCTATTGCCTTTGCATCCAAGCTACTGACGCCAACGCAACAGAATTACAGTCAGATAGAAAAGGAGGCCTTAGCAATCATTTACGGCGTCACAAAGTTTCATCATTATCTGTATGGCAGAAAATTCTATTTTTTGACAGACCACAAGCCTCTCACGTCGTTGTTCTCACCCACAAAGCCAATTCCGCCACGAACGGCACAAAAGCTTCAGAGATGGTCCTTAATACTGTCAAATTATCAGTATGAGATTTTGTACCGACCTACCACTAAACATGCTAACGCGGACACACTTTCCCGACTTCCGGTTGGCCAGGATGTATCATTTGATTCTTCAGAAATGGCATGTTGTCAGATAGACTCCAGAGATGCTTCCGCTGTCGCAGACTTTCCTTTGAACTCTCGTCGGGTTGCACAGGAAACAGCTGCGGATGCAGACCTAAGTGTGGTAGCACGTTTTGTACGCTCAGGGTGGCCTGCCAGAGCCAAAGACATTGATCCGCCTCTGGTTCGACGTTATTTTGCACAACGTCATGCATTATCTTTAAGTCAGGGTGTACTGTTGTTGCATACCGACAACGACCAAGCAAGAGTGATTGTTCCTCGTTTCCTGCAACGAGAAGTGTTACGCCTCCTGCATCAAGGACATTGGGGCATTGTTAGGACAAAGCAACTGGCCAGACGTCATTGTACCTGGGTTGGTATGGACGCTCAGATAGAGAACATGAAATCACAGTGTACAGTTTGTGCGGAGCATCAGGCGGCTCCTCCGCAACGTTTCTCAGATTGGCCACGCCCCAAGGGACCATGGCAACGTTTACATATTGACTTTGCCGGACCTTTCTGGAATACGCGCTGGTTAATTGTTGTAGACGCTTTCAGCAAGTTTCCTTTTGTGATTGCCATGAACTCAACGACAGCTTCTAGTACAATCAGTGCCTTAACATCAGTGTTTTGCATCGAAGGCTTGCCTGAAACTATCGTCAGTGACAATGGACCTCAGTTTGTTAGTGCGGAATTTCAACAGTTTTGTCGTGTGAATGGCATTCAGCATATTACCACTGCACCGTTTCACCCTCAGTCCAATGGTGAAGCAGAACGTTTCGTTCGAACATTCAAGTCTCACATGGAGAAGATGAAAGCTCAGCACTCCAGGCAGCAAGCTCTTCAAATTTTTCTGTCTACGTATCGGTGCATGCCACGTGACGGCCCGTCTCCTGCCGAGCTGCTACACGGCCGCCGTCACCGCACTCTCCTTCACCTGCTGCAGCTTCCCACGCACCGAGTCGGTTCGTATGGCGCTACGCGTTTTCAGGTTTCCACGCCGGTGCTGTACAGGGTGTTTGCTGGCAACAAGAAGACATGGTTGCCGGGCACCATTCAGCGCGTGCTCGGGCGCAATATGTATGTTGTACGTACTTCCACAGGGTCGGAGCTGCGGCGCCACGCAAACCAATTGCGCTTGCACAGGCCGCGCGATCCTGTCTCCGGTTTCTTGATTCCAGACCCAGTTCACCGCCAGGGAGCACAGCCACATCGTTCGTCCCCGGACTACGAGATCCCTATGGACGTCGACGTACCGCCGACGCAGTCGTCGCCGCCGCTGTCGCCGCCGCAGATGACAGCGTCACCGAGAGGGACTCCGGGACCGTGCGTGCCGCCCCAGCTTGGGCTACGCACCTCAGTAGAAGATGACCTGCTCCCTCTGGGCGGGGGCGGGCGCCCTTCCCCAGGTTTCGGCGGGTTCCCTGGAGGATCTCAAGGCGGATGCCGGGGCGCGGACGGCGTCTCGATCCCGGCCTCAGCTACGACGCCCGTCCCACCAGTAACGCCCCCGCCCAGGCCCTCCTCCCAGTGCCGTCGCCGTGGCCCTCAGCCCTACGCCACGACGGCGCGGCGGTTTGGGGGGGAGGGGTGTGGTGTCGCACAAGTGCAAAGTGCGCGCCACTTACTTTCGCCGCGCGCCGCCATGCATGCACGGCGCGGCGATCTTACGACGACAGCCACGAGCGCCCTCTGCGACTACGCCGCTCGCGGACTGAGATAGCAACGAGTTAGGACCTTCGTAATCCGATAGGCACGAGTGAAGACTTTGCTATTGTACAGGCACTAGGCAGGCCTCTAACAACTATGTATCAACATTCTGCAGTACTATGTAAAAGTTAAGTATTGTTACATTCTGTGCAATATATCTCTTTCTAATTTACTCGAGTGTTTATAGTTTCTGGCTGCTCCCCTCCGTACCTGCACCAGCGTGTCGGTCTCATTCCACTCGGCCACCGACACCTACGACGAGGCTGGGACACAAAAGCGGCGACGAAGTTGGGACACAAAAATAAAAATGAGATACGCGAAAAACTGTTGCGTCAAACGAAAATGCTGCACATTTCCTCCTAAACCACTGGACAAATTTCAACCAGATTTGGTACACATATTCTTTACTTAAGATAACAATTGCTGTAGGAGAAAGAACCATAGTTCAGGAGATATAACGTCATGAACAATAGGAATCGCAAAAAAACTGCGACGAGATTTTATAAATAAATTGTATGAGAATGACAGTACGCCCGCCGCGGTGGCCGAGGGGACTGAGGCGCTCCAGTCACGCTCTGCACGGCCACTACGGTCGGGGGTTCGAATCCCCCCTCGGGCATGGATATTTGTGCCGTCATTAGTCTAAGTTAGTTCATAAGTAGTTTGTAAGTTTAGGGACTGATGACCCCGTAGTTAAGTCCCATAAGCTTTACAAACATTTGATTTTTGAATGACAGTACTTGGCGACTTGCAACAAACTTTAAACATAATTTCAAATTTTTATTAAACATTTTCTCGCATACAACCACATCAAAATACTGAAAGAAAAATAATTTCTCGCGTACTACTTTTCTGCTGTTCATGGAGCAAAACTATGGAATTCGATATGACGTTACAATTTATAATTTCTACACTACCAATTGTAGTCGGAGGAATTTTTTCAGACAGAATACACACTTAAAGCTGAATGTACCTTCGAAATTGTATCACAGTACGACATATAGTTCATGAGATATGAGGACGTAAAGAGTAAAAGGGCATGGAAAAACGCCCCATCAAGCATCACTTTTTAATCTATTACTTCTTTACTACTAACCATATTCGCAACAGATTTTACCGACGTACAGCACTTATACAGATCAATACATTCCCTCAAAATTTTACAATTGTACAACATGTTTATACTAATAATAAATCTGTAAATGTAGGCCTGTCGCTGTTCGCTTCAATCTTCAAAACTTCTGGACAAATTTTCGTGCGATTTTCACACGAAACATGAGCGGAGATTGGTTCAGGATCGATGCATGATTTTATCAAAACGAAGTGTTTTCATAGACCATCGTGTCTGTCTGTTCATCTATTAGAAAACACTACTTTACGAATTCGCGTGGGGTTTCCGCAGGTAACATCAGCGGATCTTGAGACAACATACAGACTTAGTTTCATAAAAATTGTATCACGAAACGAAGGACATCACAATTTAACGTTTTTCATCGACAACCGTCATGTCTATCTTTCTCTTTCATCTCCAAAACCAATAGACGAATTTTCAGGGGTTTCTCACAGGTAACGTGAGGGTATCTCGCGGTTACAGAAACGCTTCATTTCACAAAATCGTATCAGAAAAAGTAAGATATCACAATTTAAACATTTTTCTGAAAGCAATAGCAAGTGTCTTTGTAGAGAGTACTCTCCAAAAGACCTAAATGAACTTTGACAGGGGTATCACAGAGAAATAGAGAATATACTGGGGCAACATATGGGCTTCATATCATCAAAATCAGATCAGGAAAGTAAAAGATATCGTAATTTGAAATTTTAGGTGTATTTCATGCTTGGAAAGAACGACGTAATGCAGCAAAGAACTAATAGATGTTTGCTGCGGGTGTTTGTGTGAATTTCGGGGCAACGATCGGATTATTACCCTTCGAAAATACTACTTACTCTTTGACTTTCAAATTTATCATGTTTCAGACAATCGTTGCCGCGGTGGAGTAGCCGAGCGGTGTAAGGCGCCTCGCTATGGAGCACGCGGTTGCTAGCCGTCGGAGGTTCAAGTCCTCCCTAGGGCATGGGTGTGTGCGTTATCCTTAGTTTAGTTTACCTTAGTTTAAGTAGTTTGTAAGCGACGGACTGATGACCACGCAGTTTGGTCCGATAAATTTACAAACATTGAACTTTTTCGACAATCGTTTTCTTGGTTGATATGTTATACGAAATATGAATCAACGCAATGAATATAAAACTGATACAATCCTCGCCGTTTTTAATCCATATTGAGGCGGAGACCTGCAGCCCTCAACACACTTCAACACAGTTGACAGGCGACCCAGATGTTCTTCAAATGTTTTCGAGAAAACGACAATGTCATCTAAATAGCAGAGACACGTCGTCCACTTAAGGTATCGAAGCAAGTTGTCCATCATGCGTTCGAATGTGGCTGGAGCATTACATAATCCAAATGGCATTACTTTAAATTCATAGAGGCCGTCAGGTGTAATAAAAGCCGTCTTCTCCCTGTCAGCTTCGTCAACCTCGATTTGCCAGTAACCTGTCTGCATGTCCATAGTTGAGAAGTATGTAGCTCCTTTCAAGCAGTCTAAGGTGTCATCAATACGCGGCAATGGGTAGACATCTTTCTTTGTGATACTGTTCAGCCGCCGATAGTCGACACAGAATCGCCACGTGCCATCCTTCTTCTTTACGAGGACCACCGGAGACGACCAAGGACTCTCCGAAGGTTGAATAATGTCATCTCGCAACATCTTCTCCACTTCCTCCCGAATTATCCGTCTTTCAGCTGGCGACACTCTATACGAACGCTGGCTAATTGGCAGATGATCCCCAGTGTTGATACGGTGCTTTATCGTGGGCCGTTTCGTCTGACTTTTCCCCTGCTGAGGTGTGAATGCACCCGAAAATTGGCGTAGTATACCTAACACCCGCTGGCGTTGTTCCTTGGTCAGTCCAGGCCCTATTGGCAGTCCACGTTTATTTCCTCCAGCGTGCTGTCTGTACTAATAGCAGGGCATGGGTCTTCATTGATGACGTTGAGCTCACCGTCCTGGATTGGTTCAGCTGTCCCCATAAACATTCCCTTAGGGATAAGTTGTGACTGCTCGTGACAATTTGTGATCCAAATCTCTCCTTGACCACCGGTAATGCTTATGATAGCCGCTGGTATGTAAATTTCTTTTGTGAGCCTGATAAACTTTTTACTATCAACAAGAACTTCACAGTTTAACCAGTCATCTGTGTTTGTGACTGCAACTCTTCTCATTGTCAACGGCGGTATCGTCATATTTTCAACGACGAATAACTTCCCAGAAAATTCTGTATTACGTGTATCTGCGGAACAACTTCTTCAATTTACAGCTCAGATCTTCCACAGTCAATAATAGCTTGGGATGTCTGAAGGAAGTCCCATCCGAGGATGACATTGTGACTACGTTCTGTTAACACGACAAATTCAAACGGCTGCATCCTGTTGTTGATGGTTATTCTTGCGACACAAGTTCCTGCTGGATGGACGTACTTTCCATTTGCGACCTTCAGCATAGTTGCTCCCGTATCACAGAACATTGTTTTCTTTAGTGTGCGGCGGTAATTATCCGATAATACAGAAAAAGAGGCTCCTGAATCAACAAGTGCCCGGACAGGTTGGCCGTCGATTATGACGTCGATGAGATTTCCCGACATCTTGGCGACTGTCGTCCATGGAGGATTTTCATCTGCGGCGGCGTCACCTCCGTAGATGGTCGCCTCGCTTAGTTTTCTTGGGCGCGGCGGCTAGGGGAGCGGCTGGTACCTCTGTACGGCGACGGTGAACGGCTGCGGCGCGTCGGGGAGCGACCTCGTCTAGGGTACGGCGATGGGCTTCTTCCCATAGGTCGACTGAACTCGTCAGCCTTGGATAGAACTGCTCCGATGGCTGACGTCTTGCGGCAAAATAATCATCGAATACCCGCCTCCTCTCTCTGCAGTAGCGTACGACATGTCCAGGGCGTCCACAGCGGAAACACAGTGGTTTGTTGTCTTCTGTCCTCCAGACGTCTGTTCTGTGGGGCGTCATAGTTACCGGAGGAGTTGGCTGTGGTCGCGTCGGTGGGGTCATGGGCTGCCGTTTGGCGACTGCAGCGTAAGTCATAGCAGGGCGACGGCGTTCTTCACGTCGGGTGCGATTGATGGGGCAAACAGGAGCTAATGTTTGAAATACCTCGTCCTCAGCGGCGTCGGCTACCTCGTGACTTACAGGGCTCACATCCATGGCCATAATCTGATGCTCGCTCGGTCTTATAGTCCCTGCTGTCATGCACTGTTGTAATTCTTCTCTCACGATTTGTCGTATGAGAGAAGCCAAGTCCTGCTGGTCTTCCACAACGGCCATAGGGGCTACATTTGAGAGTCTGTCATACTTCTTGCGTCCAACCCTCCTTTGTTGCATCTCTTCAATACGCCGGCACCATTTGATGAACTCTTCTGTCGTAGCGACGTCTTTTATCAGAAGAGCTTGGTACATATCTTCTGCAATTCCCTTCATCAGGTGCGTGATTTTGTCCGCTTCAGTCATGTTCGGATTGACTACGTTACACAGGGCCAAAACACTCTATATGTACGATTGTGTCGGCTCACCATGTCGTTGGGCCCGGTTCTTCAGTTGTTCTTCCGCCGAGCGGATTTGTCGCTGGCGGTCTCCAAACGTCTTCTTAAGTTCCTCCTGGAACGTCTCCCAGTCATTCAACTTGTCTTCGTTGTTTTCGAACCATTGCTGGGCTGTTCCGTCCAGGTAGAAATAAACGTTGGCCAAGCACATCGTATGATCCCACCTGATGTACTTGGCGACTCGGTCGAACCCTTTTAGCCATTTGTTGGGGTCCTGTCCAGCATCTCCAGAGAACACCGACGGGTGTCTGATGTGCAGCTGGCTTATTGCTGGTTTCGTCTCCATCGTTTTTCTGATAATAGGGACTTTTGGAAGGATGTTCTCGGTGTATCCCTTGTATTCCGGTTCCAGTCCGTGTAAGCGACGGCTTTTACGTTGCCTAATCGAAGCCATGGTGATGCAGCTGTTGCACAGTGTACCCTGCGCCTCCACCAAACATTGTCACATTGCAATGGAAGTAGGCTTGACTTCGAAGGCAACTAAACACAGCACTTATACTGAAAGCACGTTTATTACGAACTCAACATACACGCAGCCTCTCAGGCAGAGTGCTCTGCTATTTATACACAGACGGAATTTACCAGAAATTAGAAGAACAGTTAACATAAGGAACAAGAAGAATTTACAAGTGAACATAAGAAAGATTTAGAACCTTCTGGAATTGTAAATTACAAAGAAATAAATTTTTTCCGGTGGGCGAGATTGAACCGGCGATCTTCTGCTCCGCAGTCTGTGACGCTAACCCCTGTGCCACGCCGACAGTTCGTGTTCCTGGTCTCTCGCGGCAACATTTTTACATACTGATATCACAGTCTAACGAATATGTACAACTGCTATGGAAGTTCAAGTCTCACGCTTGGTTCGACAATAGCGCATCTAACGGAAAGAGAGCCAACGGTAAGGATAATAATTGTTTTCAGTGATATTTCTACTACATTAAGGAAATACTTATTACTTATTATATTTCAACTTTCCATGGGTCAGCCCATTGTCCAGAGATATGAATGACCATGAAATAAATGTTTTAAATGGCGAATATAACTGATATATGATGTTACCTACATCATATTAATGAATATATGCCTATTTATAACACGTTTCGCAAACGTATTAAAAAAATAAAATAAAATACTGACACATTTTCATGAGGTTTTCACAGGAAATTTGAGCTAAGATTGGAGCAACATATAGGCATGATTTTATCAAAATCAGGTCAAGAAGAAGAGATACATCGCAATCTTAAATGTTTTCAGTAACTGTCTGTTCATCTATTAGAAATACCTAATCTCCTAAACTATTTCACTGATTTACATGGATCAACTTCGTTTCATAAAAGTTGAATCAGGGAAATTGTTTTAGTTGTAGGTTATGCTTGAAGTATGGATTGCGTAGTACAGCAAATAAGCGATAGAGGCGCTGTAGTTATCCAAAGAAACACCGCTGCTGCATAATAAGTAAGGGGTAGTACAACAAGGAGGCGAACGTCTTTGACAGAATTAAGCAATCTTAAGTCTACGAATACCAACAAACATTGAACATAGTGTTACTGATTTCGCTTTGTGTATTAAATATTTAACGACATTTCTTTGCTTATTTTGGTACGTTTCACCTTTTGTATGAAAAACTTTATGAAGATACATCGTTTCGGACAATGTCTTTTACTTACATTTAACATTTTGGCTAGGACAACTGCGTTTATTGACAGAGCGATCCAATAAGGATACTGTTTTTACTGATTGAGGTCCGGAACCCTAAAAAGTCATGATAAACACAGGCCCTCCAACAACCGTTGCGAAGCACGGGCATATAAGCTACTAAATACATAAATATCCGGGCCACATCGGGTTTTCAGCTAGTAATTAATAAAATCTTCTCATCTCGCTAACAATGTCCGCTGATAAAATACCCAACACATCAAAATTCCAATGATTTTTACACAGAGCTGACGAAAGTCACAAGATAGCGATATGGCCGCGGCGGAGCGCTTTGAGGCGCTATGTTACGATGCGCGAGGCCGTTCCACGTCGGGGTTTCGAATCCCTTCTCGGGCATGGGTGTTTGTACCGTCTTTATTATAAGCTAGTTCATACATAGTTTGTAAGTTTAGGGACTGATGATCCCGTAGTTAAGTCCCATAAGTTCTACAAACATTTGAACATTTATATACATATGTCGGTCGTATTGGCCCATTGGCGGGGCTGGGCTGTCATTGTACTCTATTCAACTGTATGAAAACGTTTTCGACGCGATTTTGGCCACACGGCGGGAATTAATAATCAACACTTTCGGTAGTTTGACCTAGATAAATGGGAAATCGGTAGGTAATTCAGTGGTCCGAGAGACACAGTGTCGTAGCGGTGGAGCAGCGGAACGTTTTAAGGCGTCTTGCTGCGGAGCGCGCTGTTGCGTTCAAATGTTCAAATGTTTGTATAGTCTATGGGACTTAACTACGGGGTCATCAGTCCCTACACTTACAAACTACTTATGAACTACTTACGAACTAGGACGGCACAAATATCCATGCCCGAGGGGGGATTCGAACCCCCGACCGTAGTGGCCGTGCAGACCGTGACTGGAGCGCCTCAGTCTCCTCGGCCACCGCGGCCGGCGCTATTGCGTGCGGCCGGAGGTGGGCATGGGTGTCTGTGTTGACCTTAGGTTAGTTTAAGTAGTTTGTAAGCCCGAGGACTAATAACAATCCCTTAGATTTACAAACATTTCAAAATTTGGCATAGTGTCCGAAGATTCTGAAGAGAATACAAATTTCAGTCATTCTACCTCCGCAGTGGAAAGGTAGTGGTCGATGAGCTGCGATTATTGAACAAGAGCAGCAGATTTTTCGTACAGATATTAGTGGTAACCGACAAGCAACATTCAATGAGATAACCACAGAAATAACCGAATTCGTCATAGTGCGGCGCAAATTAGCGTAGATGGGCTATGGAAGCAAACGAGAGACTCAAGCGCTTTATCAACAGCACGACATCGCATGCCTTCCCTCTCTTGAGTTCACGTCCATATTGGTTGGACCCTACACCAATGGAAAGCCGTGGCTTCGGTAGATGAGTCCTGATTTCAGTTGGTGTGAAATGTTGCTAATAGGTGGCACAGACCGCACAAGGTACTGAGGCGCTTTTACATGGAATGGATTAACTCCTTGGTATGTAACAGACACCGTTACCACCCGATTTTCTGAGCTAAGCATACTAAACTGAAACTGTAATAGATTACCTGACATCGTCTGGTCTGTAGGCGATCAATTCGTTTTATATTTTCCAAATGATAAGCCAAAATCGCAAATAAATTAGTAGTTTGCGATCTTGGCTTATTTGGAAACTATGAAACTGTAATGTTTTTGATACAGTAGTGAAAACATAAAAGTTCCACAAGACATATCTGAGTACACAGCGGATTATCTAAGTAAATAATCAATATGAAATAACCTGTCAGTAGGTAGAAACATAAATTACGAGGTGGTTTCAAAAGTTCAAATGGTTGTAATTATATGGGACTTAACTACTCTGATTATCAGTCCCTAGGCTTACAAACTACTTAACTAACTTAAGGATAATCACACCGAAGTTGTGAGGCGCCTTGGAGCGATCGGCCACACCACCGCGGCGGCATTGATTGACTCAGCCACAATGCTGAGCGAAATTCCTCCCACTAGAATCGGTATCTGCACGCTACCAACTAACACCACCCAGCACATAACTGTTTATTCTGAGGGCCTTCGTGCATCACACCGAAACAGTCACGCAGAAACCCTGGAGAGAGAACTGAGCCACCGAACCAAACGAGATCAAGGAATCTGGCTACAGAAAAATATGAAAAACAATCAAAGATGTCTGCATCTACATCTACATCCATACTCCGCAAACCACCCGACGATGTGTGGCGGAGAGTACCTTGAGTACCACTATCGGTTCTCCCTCCTATTCCATTCACGTATTGTTCGCGGAAAGAAAGATTGTCGGTATGCCTCTGTGTGGGCTCTAACCTCTCTGATTTTATCCTCATGATCTCGGAGAGAGTAATATACTGCTAGACTCCTCGGTAAAGGTATGTTCTCGAAACTTCGACGAAAGCCCGTACCGAGCGACAGAGCGTCTCTCTTGCAGTCTTTCGCTGGAGTTTATCGACCATCTCCGTAACCCTTTCACGATTACTAAATGATCCTGTAACGAAGCGCGCTGCTCTCCGTTGGATCTTCTCTACTTCCTCTATCAACCCCACCTCGTACAGATCCCACACCGGTGAGCAGTATTCAAGCAGTGGGCGAACAATGAGATGCGAGAAAAACTGCTGCATTATGCGACAATATTACACATTTCCTCCTAAACCACTGGACCGATTTCAACCAAATTTAGTGCACACATTCCTTACCGTTAGGTAACAATATTGTCGGGGTATGAACCACATACGACACATTGTTTAGAAGATACATCATAAACAATACAGTTGCAAGAAATTGCCACATATTGCGACAAGACTTTATTCACACACTATGAGAATGACAGTACTTAGCGAATTGCAATTAACTTAAACACAATTTCAAACCTTTATTGAACTTTTATCGCTGACAACCATAGCAAAATTATGAAAGGGAAAAAGTTTTTCGCTTACTCTTTTCCACTATTCATGGTCTAAAAGTACGGCATTCGGTATGACGTTACAATTTATAATTTCTACACTACAAATTGTAGCCGCAGGAAATTTTTCAGACAGTATAATACGACACGTAGTTCATGAGATATGAGCATATAAACAGTAACGTTCATGGAAAACCGCCCCATCATGCACCAAGTTTTATCTATAACTTCTCTATTATTAATTGTATTCGCAACAGATTTTACAGGCATACAGTAATTACACAAATGAATATATACCTGAAAAGAGGTTCAATTGTACAACATATAACTCAATAAATATGTGATCGTCCGAATTTTGTATGCCATTTATATTTTGATTGATATTTTTTTTGTATGGATATGGCACGTATAATTTTGTACATTATGCAAGACAGACTTTTTTCTTATATTTTCTCCGATAAATATAACACGTCTTTAGAAAAACGGAGATGGACAGAGAAAGGTATGAAAAAGTACTAACTCAAGGCATGAATAAATAAATAAATAAATACCCGGACAACTCCTCGATTTTAGTTAGTTAATGATAAAAGCCATTTTGACTTAATATACACATTGGGATATACCGCGTTATGATAAATACAATGAAACGCCACTACCCGGAGTGGACAAAATCGTAGTGCATATGTTGTTTGATACTAACCCCCCACCCTTTTTTTTTCTTTTGTAATGAAGGTTGTCAACAGCTCAAGCCATAGACGTTGAAACGTTAACTATCTTTCTGAAAATACTTACTGTTGGAGCAGGTAATTTCCAATATTTATCTTTAAATAGTATATGGCACGAACGATTGTCTTCTTCCCTGGGAAGTCACGCTTTGTGCCATTACATGTAATACTGTAGACTGATACTGTATTTTGCTCACATTAAGATGTTAACAAAATTACTACAAATCATCGATACATGTAAATAATACTTACAAACAGCTAATTTTATAAGGGCCTAAATCACATTTCGTCTTTTTCTTGATATATGGGTTCTTGTAGCAATGACCTCGTACATCGCAGCAGTATGGTATGTCATTATCTTTTCCCTGTGTCAAAATCTCACTTACATAGTGCTTCATATTGTTCAAGTCAAAAATCTAAACTAGTGTCTGAGTACTTATTGTATTTTCACGACAAATAGTGTGCTTAACACAGCTTACGCATAAAAAATTAAAATAATTATTCTGCAATTGTTTAAAAGCCTTTCAGTTAGAGACGATACCTTTCTCATCTTTATATGGCAGCATTGTTCTGTCCATCCACATTTGGCGGACTATATGAAAGTTCTTTTCTACTCTGAGTAAAGGGCGCTGAATACGGCTCATATAATATATCGTACTTCATTCACTTCACGCTGTTAAAATAAATTTGTAAGTTACATTTATATAACGAATTGTTTGCCTTACACAGTACACGTCAATGAGTGCCTAATCATTTAGCCTTGTATTGCGGTATGCGCGGCCGTCCGCCGTCGGGGGTTCGAATCCGCCCCTCGGGCATGGATGTTTGTGTCGCCTTCAGTATAAGGTAGTTCATAAGTAGTTTGGAAGTTTAGGGACTGATGACCCCGTAGTCAAGTCCCTTAAGCTCTACAAACATTTTAACATTTTTTTCATTTAGCCTTTTCTGAAATACTTGCTAATTGTGTGGGGGCATACTTGCAATATTTTGCAGTAGTGAACAGCCAGCAGTCACATATGCACAGTCCACATGCATTCTAACGAATGTTCAAAAATCTGTGAGACTCAGGGACTTAACAACTGCAGTTATCAGTCCCCAGTCTTAAAAGTAACTTTAACTAAAACCAATCTAAGGACACACACACACACACACACACACACACACACACACACCGAAGAGAGAGAGAGAGAGAGAGAGAGAGAGAGAGAGAGAGAGAGAGAGAGAGAGAGAGAGAGAGAGAGAGAGACACACGCGCGCGCACACACACACACACACACACACACACACACACACACACACGAATATGCCAGAGGGAGGTCTCGAACCTCCGACGGGGAGCAACCGCGTGCTTCGTAGTAAGGCACCCCTTAGAGCGCTCGGTCGTTCCACCGCAGTGTGTGTGTTGTCCTTAGCATAGTTAACTTGAATAGTATGTAAGTTTAGGGTCCAATCACCACTGTAGTTAGGTCCATTATCTTTACACACATTTGATTTGAATTATAAGGCTGTTTGACAGGTTTCATTCATAACTATATGGTAAATTCTGTGCTACCCACACCTCACCTCAACGTCAGTTCTTCCTACTGGTTAAGTCAAACAGATAGTATGGTTTCTATAAATCTTTCTCGGACTACTTGCAGGGTCAATTCTTGATAAAATCTCAAGCTTTCGAAGATATCCTCATTCTTCTTCGTCAGGAGCCGCTGACTGACAGTGCTGGTGCTATGGTGGCCTTAAATAGCCCATGGACGGCTTATGATTGGTCGGCCGCTACGTCACGCTGTCACAGATTCCGTCTACGTCTGCGCTGGTGGCGCCATCCCTCCCGTAGTATCGAAGACGTTGCGTGAAATGTCTCTGCTGCATTTCTGTATCGAGCGCTCGTTTCCAAGCACCGCTAAGATTATACCCGCTATCACGGTTGAAGTTGTTATTACACATTCTTATTTCTACAACCTCTTTGATTATAGAGTCCCAGTATCTAGGGGCCTGGGACAAAATTTTTGTTTCGTCGAACAAAATTTTATGTATGGGCGAAACGGGGCGATCGATCAAGACGCTAATATCAGAACACGAAAGATACATTCGTTTGGAACAATACAAGTGTCAGCGGTGGTACAACACCAGGAGGAGTGCGGTAAAGAAATAATGTTTCGAGAAGCATGCATACTAGGGAAACAGCATTTGTATCGAGGATGAAGATCGAGAAGCCATATAAATTGCAAAGCGACCGACCAACCTGAACAGAGAGGATAGGTAAAGGTTACCGGCGTCCTGGCTGCCAGCAGTCACAACGCTTCGGGACGACAGCGCGCGAACCAACTCACAGGCGCGGTATACCACTGCAGCCGTATGTACACAGAGCAGTAGCGCGCTCCAGCCAACGCCGGGAAGCAAGTAAACAGAGTGACATCTTAACCGCCGCCCGCCTCTCATTCGCCAGTTTCCACCAATAGGAATAAGTAATGAAAACGCCAGTGAAGTACCTCTATTCCCTCCAATTACAGACCATAACATAAACACCAATAAAAAACGCCCAATACTTCACTGCCACCAATATCCAACCGTATTTCGATAACAGGTTCTCCCACTATTATGCAGCACCAACAACCCCTGGCATTCAGCAGTCAGCCACAGACCAGTTTTTATTTGTTTATTAAAAAATACTTTATTAATAATCATCAATGTAACCCATCACCTGATACTTTAATATTCTGTTTTATGCTACTTCTTTTTTGTAAGATGTTATGCCCATGTTGTGAATGTTACACATTTTGTTAAAGTGTCTACCATATTCGACGGTTTTCTAAATTACTGCGGGCGTCTGCAGTGTCATAGGTGTGGCAGTGTTGTACAGTCCTACTTTGTGCCCCTGGCACTGGGCTGGCCATTTCTCAATGGAGGTGCAAAGTTGGTGTGCAAGAAGGTTAGTACACTACTTTTTCTAACTTGTATCTAACTTAGTCCGGATCCCCCTGGTCCATAAGGGACTGCCAACCCCCCCCCCCCCCCGGCTACACGGACTGGGGTGATGATGTCAGTCCAGGTTGGCTGCACCTTCTCTCTGGTCCCTCACAATAGACTTAGTTGTAGAATACCTCAGCAAGACTATTGAGGACACTGAAGGCGTCAGCTTGTCGAATCAAAGTGTGTATTGATCAGGTGGATCGTAGATTGATTGCTATGTCATCATATGTGGGGCACTCATATACGACATGCTCAGGTGTTCCTACTTCAGCTCCACAATAACATGCAGTTGTCGCTCTTCTCCTAAACCGACATAAGTATGCCGGATAACGGCCGTGGCCTGTGAGAAATTGTATCAGCCCACGGCTAGGCTCAAAGTGCTTCATAATTAACTTTTCCCCCACACTCGGCAGCAGTTCATAGCTTCTCCCAGTTCTCTCCTCTTCCCATTGATCCTGCCACGGTTCTTCCCCTCTCCGCCTGATGGAGGCCCGGTCCCGAAGAGGGGTCCCCAAGATTTCATTGATCTTTATCTTGGTTTCCTCTTTTGGCTCAGTACCAGGCGGCCTGCTCTCTAATCGTAATATCAAGGGGACAGAGGCCCATGAGGAAAGGGAGAGCTTTACTTGGCGTGGTTCTACAAGCCCCTACCGACTGTAAAAGGTTACTTCATTGTACTCTTCTCACAGCCATGGTAGGCACTGCCTGTGAGCCCAACTTCCGCATCTGTAATCCGTGGTGGATGTCAGTATGCTGATAAGATATAGCTTGATGAGATTGGGTGGGAGGTGCCCAATCCCAGCCAGACGATGTAACGCCACCTATGACCGCTCAACCGCCGTATCCACTTGGGCCAAAGAAGTAATAAACAATGGTAACAAAGAAGTTAAAATTGGTAAGCATTATAATTTTATATGGAGCACTGTTGGAGTTAAAATGCACATTACACGGAAGTTAAAAAACATATAGTTGGTAAATAAAAACCCATTCCACGGCGAAGTTAAAAACACGGTAAGACGAAGCACTGGACACGAAGGAACACTTAAAACTGGCGACTGCAACACTTATCTGGTGTGGCGGTGGTTGCACTATTAAAAACACACACTGGCTACGAAGAGACACAACACTAAAACGGAGCAATAAAGTTTAAAACACTGCCTGACAGTAGGACCCCGAGGGGAAGGGGGAGGGCAGTTTGGAAGCGCGGGGGAAGGGAGAGGAGGTGGATAGAGAGGGACTCCAAAGGAGAGGAGGGGGACAGCCAAGTGGTGGGAGGGACCAAGAGGGGGAGAGGGGGTGTTGAATCCACGGGGAAACGATTAGCCCTGGTATTAGGGATAGCTTTTGGGACCGAGGGCGTCAACTCGGAGGGGGAAGTGGCGCAAGTTTCCTTGGGAGAGTCTGTGGGGAATGTGAAGGGAGGGATACACTGGTGAAGGCGTGGCAGAGGCCTGGGACGAGTAAGGATGGAGTAGACCAGAGGATTGCGGGATTCTACTTTGCTGGTAATGTAGAGGCGACGGAGGTGTTCAAGAAACAGAAGGAGGCGGGGGAAAGGGATGAGGTCATAGAGGATCCATGTGGGGAAGGGGTAGGCAGATGCGGTATGCAAGGGGGAGGACGTGGTGTTCGAGGATTTGAAGGATGCTATAGAAGGTGGGGAGACGGATATCCAGGTGGGATGGAAGCTGCATAGGACGGGGCGCATGATTGATTTATAGGTGTGGAGGAGAGTGGAGGCGTTGCGGCTGGAGCGAGGAGTTTTAGGAGGTTAAGGTGGGACATGATCTTCTGGCGAACTGTGCGGAGGTGAGAGGTCCAGGAGAGGGATCTACGAAGGTTGAGGCCAAGGTACTTAAGGGTGGGAGTGTGGCGGATAAGACGACCGTGGAGGTTAAGGTAGAAGTCATGGAGGCCGAAGGAAGCGGTGGAACTATAATGATTGCCTGTGATTTATCGGGTTTGACAGAAAGGAGCCATTAGTTGCACCATGCAACGAACTCGGTGAGGGAGACTGGAGCAAATGTTTGGATTGCGCAATGGAGGGGGCGAGAGCCAGGAAGACGGTGTCATCAACATATTGAAGGAGGCGGATGGGAGGCTGGAGTTTTGGCTTATCGATGGAGTAGATGAGGCAGAAGGCACCCCGCTGGAGGGGTAGAACAAACGGGAATTGGAGTTACAGACAGTGACGTAGGAGAGGCGGCGGGTGAAAAGAAGCAATGAGGTGGGCATAATTAATAAGAAGGGCATGGAGCTGGAGCTTAAATAGGAGACCGGAATGCCATACACGGTCGTAGGCTTTCTCGATATCGAGGGAGACAAAGATAACAGAGGCGAGTGAGGTGAATGAGATGGTCGTTGGCAGAGAAAAAGTTAGGAAGCCACTTTGGGAGAGAGGTAGGAGCTCGTGTTGGCGGAGGTGGGAGTGAATACGGTGGCAGAGGATGGTTTCCAGAACCTTGCTGAACATGGAGGTGAGGCTAATGGGACGATAGGAGGAGGCCTCGGCCAGGAGCTTGTCGGGTTTGGGGAACATTAGAATGCAGGCGGTTTTCCACAGGTCGAGGTAGAGGATAACGATGTAGAGGGAGGCCAGAGCGGCGTGGAAGGAAAGGGGGGGGGGCAGGTTCGGTGGTGGCAGTAAGTCAGCCGGTCGTAGCCGGGGGCAGTGTTGCGTTTGGTGCGAAGAGTGTCAATAATGTCCCGAGCGCTGATAGGTGTGTTCAATTCTGAGGGGGTTACTGTGGAATTACGGTTCTCATTTTTAGTCAGGTTAGCACTGGATGGAATGCTAAAGAAGAGAATCGTTACGAGGTGAGTGAAACTATGAATTGACTGTTTTTCAGTGTTACCAAACAGGTTGCTGAGTGGCGAGTTCTAAAAAAGTAAGTCAGCAGACATACGTACCCTTGAAGAAACGGGTGTAGCAGCGGTAGGCGAGGAAGTTGTGGAAGGTCTGCCCGTTGGAGGCGCAGACGGGGTCGGGCGTGGCGTTGCGCGCCGCCTCCAGGCAGATGGCGTCGCTGTTGGCGAGGGCGGACCAGCGGCCGGGGCCCAGCAGGCACGACGCACCTGCGAACGGGGCGCGCCGGATCTCACTATCGCTTCATTGGCATACGCAACGACTCGCAAACATTTTAGCGTCAAAAAGACACAGTGGTTGGTTGCCCAAAAACTCCACCCTTCACATAAATACTAATTAGAGATAATTTTCTATAAATATTTTAATTCTAAAGTTATTTGACAAAACTATTTCACCTGGTGTGTAAAATGTATGAGACAGGAGAAATACCCTCAGACTTTAAGAAAAATGCAATAATCCCCGTTCCATAGAAAGTAGGCGCAGACAGGTATGGAAATTACAGAGCCATCAACTTAATAACTGATGGTTACAAAACTTTAACACGAATTATTTGGTTAAATTGTACGACGCTTCTCGCCGGGCTGCAGTGGTTATGTTAGCACCAATGGTAATGACGGCAACCCAGATGACCAATAAATATTGTTTTCGTGACAACTTCAATTAAAACGAAAAATATTTTTTTCTGAACTGACAAGGGTACATACAAGAACCTGTCAACCATAGAGCAGGTACAGCATTAATTTTGCTGCCAGTGAAACGAGCAGCAATAACATTTACTCTGTAGCACGTGAAAAATGTTAACGCAAATCTACACTTCATTGTTTATCTGTTGCCAACATAAGCACTGGAGTCCGGCGAGAAGTGTCGTAAAATTTTACCGAATTATTTACAGAAGGATGGAAAAGCTGGTAGAAGCCGACCTTGGGGAATACCTGATTGGATTCAGGAGAAATGTAGGAACAAGGGAGGCAATACTCACCGCCGCGGTGGAGTAGCTGAGCGGTCTAAAGCGTCTCGCTGCGGAGCGCGCGGTCGCTCGCCGTGGAGGTTCGAGTCCTCCCTGGTGCATGGGTGTGTGTGTCGTCCTTAGGTTAATTTAGTTTAAGTAGTTTGTAAGCTACGGACTGATGACCACGCAGTTTGGTCCGATAGAAGTACAAATAAACAATACTCACTTTACGGCTTGTCTTTACAAGATACGTTAAGGAAAGGCAAACCTACATTTATAGCTTTTGTTGATTAGGAGAAAAGCTTTTGATAATGGTGACTGGAATACATTCTTTCAGATCTTGAAATCAGCAGGAGTAAAATATAGGAAATGGAAGGTTATTTACAAAAACCAGACAGTAGTTATCAGAGCTGAAGGGCATGAAAGGGGTGCAGAGGATGGGGAAGGGAGTAAGACAGGGTTGTAGCGTTTCTCCAATACTATTCAATTTGTACACTAAGCAAGGTATACAGGAAAGCAAGAAGAAATTTGGAGAAGGAATCAAAGTTCAGGGTGAAGAAATAAAAACATTGCGTCTTGCCGATGACATTGTAATTCTGTCAGAGACAGCAAAGGACCTGGAGGAATGAATAGTGCGTTGAATGAACATTAAAAAGAGCAAAACAAGGGTAATGAAATGCAGCCTTAGAAAATCTGGCGATGCTGAAGGTATTAGCTTAGGTAACGAAACAATAAAGGTGGTAGACGAGTTTCGTTACTTAGGCAGTAAAATAACATATGATGGTCGCAGTACAGAGAATATAAAATGCAGACAGGCAATGAGTGCAAAACAGTTTTTGAAAATGGGAAATTTGCTAATATAGAATATTAATTTAAGTGAAAGGAGGTCCTTTCTGCTGAAAATGGGAAATTTGCTAATATAGAATATTAATTTAAGTGAAAGGAGGTCCTTTCTGCTGAAGGCATTTGCGTGGAGTGTTGCCATGTACGGGAGTGAAACTTGGAAGATAAACAGTGCGGAGAGGTAGAGGATAGAGGCTTTTGAAATGTAGTGCTACAGAAGAATGCTGAAGATTAGAAGGAGAAAAGGAATTTCTGGCATACCTTGACTAAAAGAAAGGATCCATTGGTAGGGGACATTCTTAGACATCAAGTAATCGTGAATTTAGCACCAAGCCAGTCTCCGGATTGAGGACCACAACAACAACAACAACAACATGTTCACTTACTAAAAGGCAAAAAAAAAAAGTAATTACATAATTCAAAAACTGCCGAGTGGGAATGGTCACGTGTTCTAAGGCACTATGCAACAGACTGCGCGGCCACAAAAATGTTCAAATGTTTGTATAGCTTATGGGACTTAACTACGGGGTCATCAGTTCCTAAACTTACAAACTACTTATGAACTAAGACTAAGGACGGCACAAATATCCATGCCCGAGGGGGTATTCGAACCCCCGACCGTAGTGGCCGTGCAGACCGTGACTGGAGCGCCTCAGTCCTCTCGGCCACCACGGCCGGCGCGCGTCCACAGCCCGTCGGGGTTCGAATCCTCCCTCAGGTAATTTTGTGCGTTGTCCTTAGCTTGGGTTAGTTTATTTAAAGACGTTTGTAAATATTTAATGTATTTCACCAAAACTTGAATCAGACGATTGGAAGGTCACCACACCGCTTCTTACCCACATTTAGCAGAATGCGTTTGCTCCTCTGAGATGGCAGGAGGATACCCGGAGCGGGCCGCGGTGGCCGAGAGGACTGAGGCGCTCCAGTCACGGTCTGCACGGCCACTACGGTCGGGGGCTCGAATTCCCCCCTTGGGCATGGATATTTGTGCCGTCCTTAGTATTAGTTAGTTCATAAGTAGATTGTACGTTTAGGGACTGACGACCCCGTAGTTAAGTCCCAGAAGCTACACAAACATTTGATTTGGATACCCGGCCCTACGGAAATATTTAATATGCAGTATATTTTCAATAATACTGTTCCATTACACGGTATTTGTTTCTCGCCCACATGGGAAAGGGAGGGGGGAAAATACGGTTCTGTAGCCCCTCCGGTAAAGCCCAGAGGTGTTAATCAGTCCAATGAGACCTCTTCACCTTCTCCTAATGTTTGCTGGAAGTGCTCACGGACGTCGTGTGTAAAGTTGACTGGCGCGCCTTCATGCTGTAACCAAAACGTCTAGTGGTAGAACCACATCGTCGAAATTCTACTGTTCAACTGTTCTACTGTTTGGTAAGCTTATGGGACTGAACTGCGGGGTCATCAGTCCCTAAACTTACAAACTTACTTATAAACTAACTCATACCAAAGACAACACAAACATCCATACCCGAGGGTGGATTCGAACCCTCGACGGGGAACGGCCTCGCGCATCGCAGCATACCGCGTCAATGCCCTCGGACACTCCGCCGCTGCTCGTCGAAATTCTGTACCAGTAGAGGCCAAATAATTGTGTCCTGTCGTATGTTGCGATAAAATATACGAGCCAATCACGCGACTATGAGTAATAACAGCCCACACGTAAATAGTGAAAATATGTTGATCAGGATTCGTGGCAGCAGGGTTTTGCTCCTTCAGAATGTGGCGTTACGGCGGTCACAGTAAAAGGATTGTAGGGCAACGTCTTCAATGTATTTGTAGCAGAAGGGTAATTAAAAAGGCTCGTGTAAGCATTATAAACCTTATTTGACAACAGTTACAAAAATACCCGAAAGTACGCTCTCTTGCTCGAATGCACTCCGTATGTCGACGCTGCAGTGATTGTCGCACTGTTTCAGACACTCCTGGCAAAGTGGATACTACGTCAGAAGCTGCCATAATTCTCGCTGTCTGTGGGTATTTCGTAGACAAGAAACCAATGGCCCTCTAGTCGGGGCGACGGGCAGACCATGCCACTGGCCCACTGCGCCTATACAGTGTTCACCAAAAGTTTCATCCAAACGCATTCGCACTGCATGTGCAAATGGCGCAGATGCATCATTGTGTTGGCACATTTACTGTCGACATTTACTGGAAAATGTTGCAATAACTTTGGCAGAGATTTCATAAAAATGTTAGGTAGATGTTTGCCTTCAGTCGCTGGAGGAACTTGTATGGGCCGACTAGATTATCACCTACCAAGCCAACCCAAATGATGACAGCGAAGCGATCCTGGTGACCACGAACAAATGCAGCGTGTGGATTTTAACTTATCCACGCGTGTTGATTGTGACTGTTGAAGATACCCCTCTCGTCTGAAGCATGCTTCATCCGTAAAACGTACACAGTTAGGACATTCGGGTTGAATGCCACACTTTTGAAAAACCCGCTGACAGAATTCAATTCGCGTGGAAAATTGTCTGGCTTCAAGGCTTTAAACTTCTGAAGGCAGTAGCGGTACATAATTTAATGGTGGTCTTTGAAAACGGGACCATTGTTACTGCTACAGCATACATTAAAACTTCGGTTAATTTTCGTCGTGCCCTTAGTGACAAACGCCACATTAATGCTCACAGTGACAAACCCCCAAGTTCGTGAGAAAATCGCCAAATTTCGGTGAGAGGTGCTCCACCATTTACCTTATAGTCCGGGTTTTGTACCGTTGTATTTTAATCAGTTTGATCCCATTAAGAGATTTCTGGACGGAAAATGATTTGCGATAAATGAGAAAGTGAAACCAGCAGTCCGAATTTGGATCGATTTTGTATACACAAGGAAGGTGGAAGGTATAGGAACTGCGATAACATGCCAAATTGTGGAAAGGCTTACACCCATTTTTCGCACGACACACTGCGAGCTTATTGCGGGTGTGCTTCCCAGCAGTGCTAAAGCTTGCCCTTCCAACCATGGTGTACGCACGTTGACTACGGCGTCTGTCAAGCCTTCAAACCTTAAACACAAAATGAATATATCGGGTTGCTAAGTAGGCTTTAAAGTCACATCTGCCAAGAACGTGTCAGTGGAAAACTTGTCTCTGTTACGTACCCGTGGATGGAAATAAATAGTCGTGGATCTGTCACTCGACGATTCGGAAACCGCTGAACGTTGTAAGGTGACAAGCCTTCCGAAGCTATGTTGGCAACGGAGTTCCGTGTCCCGAGTCCGCGCAGTCGGCTTGTGTTATGACTGTTTGCAAACACGATAGTCATGTGTCAATCTGACAGATGAGTCGACCGAGTTCAGGAGCTGTCCGAAAGATGGCGGCACCTCTGATGAGAATCGCTTAGGCGTAACGATCACGTGACTGGACATACCGGCGGTCAGAGCTGTTAATGGCGAATGCTGGAGAGGACCCGTTTTCGGGGGAAAGAATATCATACAAACTATCTAAAAATTAATAACAGCTGACTCCGATATTGTACGTAGGAGCTTGTAGGCTCATTTTTAAGCTAAAGAATAGCTGGTTGCGCTCATATAAACGCGCTTTCAGCCACATAGATATAGTAAATTGAATATTGTCATTAAATAATAATTTTGTAAAATGTGTATTTTGGAAACACTTTGAGGAAATTGTTCATACAAGGGCTCAAATGAAAGTGCTCATTCAGTAATGTTAAGTGGTGAATATACTTTCTTCTCAAACCCAACGGATTTGAATAAGGGGCCGAAATGTGTTTTTCGAGCATTAATGAAAACTTCGTATTTATTAAAAAACTAGCAAACCCGGCAACGCTTCGCAGTAGCTAATGTGTATTGGTTATATACCCCAATCTCGTCTCTTCTTCTCCCTATGTCTATCCCTTCTTCCCTTCTCTATTTTCACATCGCCTCCTCCCACTGTCTTTTTTTCCATCACCTTCACACCACTCCCTCTTATCCCACACAATATCCATAACGTCAACCTCCTCTCTGCGTCTATACCATCCCCCCTTTTTAAATACACTTCATTCCCAATCTCAATCTCCTCCTCTACCTCTCTCTGATCTTATTTATTGTTATTGGGACCCTGATTTGTAATATAAGTCAAAAAGGATGGGCAAATAAATTGGAAACGGTTTATTAGAGAAACTCCTTCGAGTTGCTCTAACTGTGAGGTACTACTTTTAATGATTTTTTGTACGAACAGGCGTGATTATACATTTAAGCATAAAAAACTTTCCTGTTTCATGTTAAAAATGACTGGAAAAAGGAAAACAAAACTGCACATTTTTACAGCACAGCTTAGCAAGTTTTTGTCGCAGCGAGCAGAATAGAAATGCTTTTTATAACTTCTTGAGAGCCTATGAGGTGAAAAAAATCATACTTTAGCGATAGAAAGCCCTTATGAAACAAAATAACTAACTAAAATATAAATACGTTTCGAAATTCTTTGTGTTGCGTTCATTGTAACCCTTGTTGATGAACGATACTTTTTGTCTTTCCGTCCAGAGAGCAAACGAACAGCGCAGATGGTTCACCAACTCTCGAACACGTCACGTAGAACTGCCCGTATGAAAAACACTGCGATTCAATGTTTAATCCACAAACTTCCAACGACTGGTCATGCGCTTTATTAATCGTCATTGCAAATGCAAGGCGAACGGTAAACTGGACACGCTTAAAATGAAACGCCAAGTCGGTTGGAATCAGTGGTATTCTTGGAATCAGAACATCCTCTCCTTTGAACTTTCCTGTGATTATCCTTGCTTCAATCACATTGTTCATCAGCTTCTTCACAGGGAGTCTTGTTCCATGGCATTGTTTCGGTTGGCTTAGATTGCGTAACATGATTATCACAGACCAAAATTTGATTTGCAAATCGTGCGGTGGCATTCCTAGCAAAATCCTATGTCAAGTAAGACGGGAACGTCTTATATATATATATATATATATATATATATATATATATATATATATATATATATATATATATAAACCAATTGATGGATGAAATTCTGTTGATATTTCCGAATTAAAAGGATTTGACTTCAGAGTATCGCTACGAGGGTATTTAAGGGGGCGGCCATTTTGTTTTTGGTGAAGTGTATTTGCGTCGCTCATAGCGCCGACGAAGTTAGTGAACTTAAAATAATTTTCGGAGTTCCTTTTGCGGAACTTAAACTTTCTACGCCCAGTATGAAACTTTGAAATATTTCATTTGTGGGACTTATGATTTTCAGCTGATTTGCAGAGCTGAAATTAGAAAATTTCGCGATGTGGAACTGTGAAATATTTCGCTCACAGGACTTGTAATTTTCAGCTAAAGTGGCATTGCTAAACTTAGAAACATTTACGGATTTTGATTTTCATGAGTTGGTGCCTTTAGATAACTTGGGCATAAACTAGACTCGAGTGAATGACTTAAACATTCGTGTTTATGAACGGTTGCCTGAATAAACGACAGATAATAAAGAGATATTAAAAAGTTGAACTTAAGCTTACTTTCAGTGAACATTGCTGTCTACTAATATTAATATTTTGTTACATATTTAGGGAACTTGCGGCGGATGTGGTTGGCGCCCCCTCAGACTTGAACGGAGTGCATTTATTACAAGTCCAACCATATCTCAAGGAGCCCTGAAGGGAATAAATGTCATTTTGTGTGGATAAAAATTGCTTGTGTAGTGCATTAGCATGTGGGGGTTCGAGCTGTGTGATTATAAACGATCACATGAACCATTGACATTTTTCTTATACCATCACCCACTGCAAATTATCCTTGTGTAAGCTCACAGCGTACAAATGTCGAGCAGCGCGAACATTTCCGTGCGCCGCCCCGTAAGAACAGTGCCTTTTCCGTCTAAGAATACCGCTCCATTTGTTGTCTGCTCCACACAACAAACACTTGTTTGTCCCACACGTTGACAAACTGACGCATGGGGAACCAGACTCTGCATTGTGCGCAGGTGCTGCCGTCTATGCAAAAACTGTCAAACAGGCATCTGAATGACCGAAAGCAAGGCGTTTACATCCCAGTACATGGTGAAAACCCGTAGTTTGTTCAAATGTTTGTAGGGATTATGGGACTTAACTACGGGGGCATCAGTCCCTAAACTTACAAACTACTTATGAACTACCTTATACTGAAGACGGCACAAACACCCATGCCCGATGGGGAATTCTTCTAGATAATCTTAAGTATTGTGGTATGAGTGGGACAGTGCACAAGTGGTTTAAACCATACTTAACTGGAAGAGTGCAGAAGGTTAAAATAAGCAGTTCACATGATATAGATGAAACAGTTAATTCCTCTAACTGAGGAGGTATCAAAAATGGGGTCCCACAAGGTTCGGTGTACGGTCCTTTGCTGTTCTTAATATATATTAATGACTTGCCATTCTACATTCACGAAGATGCTAAGCTAGTACATTTTGCTGATGATACAAGTATAGCTATCACACCTAACAAACAGGATTCAACTTATGAAATTGTAAATGATATTCTTCAGGTTCTCTACAAATGGACTCTCATTGAACTTTGATAAAACACAGTATATACAGTTTCATACAGTAAGTGGCATGACACAATTAATATAGACTTTGAACATAAATCTGTAGCTAAGGTAGAATATTCAAAATTTTTCGGTGTTTGCATTGACGAGGGACTGAATTGGAAGATCTGAAACGTTTGAGTTCTGCAACTTATGCTATCAGATTCATTGCAAAATTTGGTGATATACATTTTAGGAAATTAGCTTACTACGCCTATTTTCATTCATTGCTTTCATATGGTATCATAATCTGGAGCAATTCAACTTTGAGTAAAAATTATTCATTGCACAAAAACGTGTAATCAGAATAATTGCTGGAGCCCACCCAAGAGCATCCTGCAGACATGTATTTAGGGATCTAGGATCTTCACTGTAGCTTCTCACTCCACAATATATATATTCACTCATGAAATTTGTTATTAACAATCCGACCCAATTCAAAAGGAATAGCAGTGTGCATAGCTACAACACTAGGAGAAAGGATGATATTCACTATTCAAGGTTTAATCAAACTTTGGCTCAGAAAGGGGTGAATTATGCTGACACAAATGTCTTTGGTCACTTACCAAGTAGCATCAAAAGTCTGACAGATAGCCAACTAGTATTTAAAAAGAAATTAAAGGAATTTCTGAATGGCAACTCCTTCTACAATGTAGATGAATTTTTAGAAAAATCTTTAAAAAAATAGAAATAAAAAGAAATTAAAAGAAACAACAAAAAGTGTAATAAAAATCCTTAAAACATTGATTGTCAAGTGTAGACAACATTTACTAAACTGACACGTTCCACATCATTACGAAATGTCGTATATATGATCTATGGAACAAGTATTAATCTAATCTAATTTAAGAACCCCCGACGGCGAACTGCCGCGCGCACCACAACACGACGCTCCAGTACGCACGGCTAATCTACCGCGGCCCGTAGTTTGTCCAGCCTGGAATATCTGCAACTATGCCCACTTCAGTGTTTGCAAATAAAGGTCATAAACCTTCAACTTGACGCCTCTTGAACCTTGGTGTCACAAATACATTGAAACTTTTGCTTCCGGCCGCGGTGGCCGAGGAGACTAAGGCGCTCCAATCACGGTCTGCACGGCCACTACGGTCGGGGGTTCGAATCCCCCCTCGGGCCTGGATATTTGTGCCGTCCTAGTTCGTAAGTAGTTCATAAGTAGTTTGTAAGTTTAGGGACTGACGACCCCGTAGTTAAGTCCCATAGACTATACAAACATTTGAAAATTTATGAAACTTTTGCCTTGTAGTCTCGTTACTGCGATGACTCGGGTGGCATGTTGTATGCTTACCCTCTTCGCAGCTCGCGGCGCTGTTCAATGACGCCTAGCGCCTTATGTTACGGGTTGCCGACATGGGTTGCTATGTGAAATATGTTTGTTATGATCAACTCTACCAGCGCTCTCATTTTCTGCATTTATTTCATATTCACTTTACACATGCGTAATATCAGATGATGTCAACATAGTTTTCCGACGCCGACAATGAAGTACTAGCAAGTGTATCAGATTAACCTTGCCTAGAACCTCAGAATTCACTCCTTTCCAGACCTCTCCATCATATGAAGAATGTCAAATTCTAATTCCGGAAAGTAGTGCCTTAAAACACGTAGCTAACCGAGCGGGTATATGAAATTGCGAAATATGTATGACATATTCTTTGAGTTATTTTATCGTCGTTACCGTCGTGTCACATTTTGTGAAGAAATCGCTAATTATTAGCGGTCCAAACTATTCCGTGCTTTATAAGTTGTGAACGCAGAAAATACGAATAAATAGAGAGAGAGAGAGAGAGAGAGAGAGAGAGAGAGAGAGAGAGAGAGAGAGAGAGAGAGAATAGTTTATAGGTGAATCTGAACCATTGCAAACTCAGTTAGAATCTCGTTGTCCGCTTACTATTCGACATTTAACAAACCGACGAAGCAAAAATTCTGACAGACAATATCAGTGGATGAAACGCTCTGCTCTGATACATACTGTATCTGACAGGAGGAATCTAACACGAGAGGGATAAGCTTTGCTGCCAGCAGTCAGATTTTTCAGTTCAGCTATCGCAGGAACGCTCGAAAATGGTGGTCTCTGGAAATAATAGCGCAAAATTTACTTCTGTTGTGAACTGTCTGCAATAAGGTAGATGCGGATTAACTAATATTCAGTTAATTAACGGTCAGAAAAACGAACCGTAGGAAAGAACATGTCTGTATATCAAATTTCGCTTTATGATCAGAACACAGAATTTAGAAATATCCAGGAAAATTGGTTTGTAAAAGAGGAAAAGATGTTTCAGGTCCCTCTCATTGAGCGATTATCACTGTGCGTAACTAGTTTAAATTGAACGATTATCACTGTGCAACTAGGTAAAATTAAGTTCCAAAAGCGGGATTTGAACATAGATGCCTTCGTTTCACTAACGAGCAATTACATGGCCAAAACACACAAGTAATTATCCAGGGAGTGAGATCTCCTCTACAGGTATTCATGTCATTTGTATCTCTTTCTCAATCAATAGGCACTTCTAAATGCGATAGAATTGTCCAGTTCACCTACTTCCGACACCCGTACGTGTCAGTTAGTGAATCATCTTTGGAACATAGAAATTGGGCCACTATGCGACAGTATGAAAATCTGTTCCAGTTTTGTGCATCTCTCCATAAAAGAAAGACATGTCACTGTCAACAAAAACACCGTAAGAGGTGTACTATTTGTATTTTCTATATCTTCCACTTCGCTGGTGTGTATACAGTCTGCAGCAGTTGACTCTCATTTCACTGGCAATTTCACGTGAAAAAGACTCAAGTTCCGGTTGGAGTATATCCATATTCGGACAGCTGGACTTACAAACTACTTTCCATGCCCGAGGGGGGGATTCGAACCCCCGACCTTAGTGGCCGTGCAGACCGTGACTGGAGCGCTTCAGTCCCCTCGGCCACCGCGGCCGGCGCATTAGGGTTTAGAATGAGTATTAGCAGACGCATGAGATGAGACAGGGGCTCAGATTCAAGAATCCGAGCTTGTGGTAGATAGTCTCGTTAAAAAGTAGGACAATTTTCCTGGAACTTCTGCTCTGTTGGACGGTTGTTATATGTCCTGATGGTAATGCGGCAGAGATTAAAAATTTAGCTGTAACAAGATTTTAATTAATGTTCACTTTGTAAATGTACTCTCTTCTCCCAGATTGAGATAGTTACTGGCGAACGTCAACATCGAGCAATAATGAGACACAAAAGAATAAAGTCCCACATATAATCTTTGTGAGCTGTTGCGTAATCCACATATGGTTGTTGTCCTTCAGGAAAGATTTTTACAAAGGAGCTAAAGCGACAATATATATGTACAACCATATCGGGGTTACGCAACAGCTTGAAAGACGGCTGTCTGCCGTCTCCCCTATGTTTTTAACTTTGTAAATTTCCCAATTGCGTCTAACTGTATTTCTTTAGCTTCCTTATGATATCCTAAGCATTTCTAAGGGTTGCATGCCGTACCTATTTTTCAGAAATTGAATTTTGTATTTTGACTCGTTTTCGGAACCACATGGCTTCGAACTCCGACTTCAAGGGTTTATAGCTATTCACCTGAGTTCTCGCCACTGCTCACACACCAGTGCCTTCCTATTGTGTATTCTTGCTTCGTAATATGTGATTCCGTTGGTTTTTGTTGAAATGAATACGATCTTTCAGTACTTCGCCTTCTGTGGGGTGCGAATATGTAATGTAGCAGACACCTGCCGTGTGTCTCAATAATTCCACATGCTCACGGTTTGATTTGAATGGAAATTAATCTCGCTATTATCGCGTACCATTTCAAGTAAAGAAAGACAGACCAGAGTGACCTACGAAGTTTAATTTTTCCTTGTGTTGTGTGGTACATCCTGGTTCGCTGAATTTCGCATACGATAGCGGCGCCTGCTTCTGCTTCGTATCAGCACATTGAGTTGGGTGAGTTTCGCTTTGCTTCGTGTGTGTGAGTGGCTGAATGCTTGTTGATTGTAAATCCCTCCCCCGACGGTGTTCAGTTCAGATTACTTCAAGTTAGCCGTCAGTGGGATGCAGTTTTATTGTTTAACAAAATTGGGCCGGCCGCGGTGGCCGAGGGGACTGAGGCGCTTCAGTCACGGTCTGCACGGCCACTACGGTCGGGGATTCGAATTCCCCCTCGGGCATGGATATTTGTGCCGTCCTTAGTGATAGCTAGTTCATAAGTAGTTTGTAAGTTTAGGGACTGATGACCCCGTAGTTAAGTCCCATAAGCTGTACAAACATTTGAACATTTTGAACAAAAATGGTTCCCCCATTTGCTCATGTTTGAACTGAATAAATAGGTCATTTTCAGTGAAAGATTGTTCTACTTATGTATATTAGTTAATGAATACCCTTCCTTTTTATTTAATGTTGTTTTTCATAGTGCTGAGAACAAAGTCAGATGCATATTATCATATTTTTAATTCCGTTGCGCCATAAATGTTTTCAGAGCCACCTTCATGAAATGGTTTAGTTCGGGGTTGCTTGTATATCAATAGTTGTGTGTAATTCTCGTGGTCTACGATGTGTGTTGCCCACCGTCTCTGTCTTCCTGCTGCTAAAGTAAAGTTTGAGTCAATTCTAAAATTCTGCGCCAGGGATCAAGATTCAAATGTTTGTGTAGCTTATAGGACTTAACTACAGGGTTATCAGTCCCTAAACTTACAAACTACTTAAGAACTAGCTAATCCTAAGGACGGCACAAATATCCATGCCCGAGGGGGGATTCGAACCCCCGACCGTGTGGCCGTGCAGACCGTGACTGAAGCGCCTCAGTCCCCTCGGCCACCGGGGCCGGCGATCAAGATTCTGTTGCAGTAAGCTGTCCTTAGTTCACGCGAATTCTTTAGCTGTTTTTTTAATTTTTATTTATTTTAAATATTTTTAATTATTAATTTTTATTTTATTTTTTTATTTTTTATTTTTAATTTTTTAATTTTTTATTTTTTATTTTATTCTTATTTTTATTTTATTTATTTATTTATTTATTTTTTTTTTTTTTACGGACAGAATTATATGTTTGAAGTAAGCTTTTAACTGGCTCCTTTCAGACAGAGTTAATTTTACAATTAACGGTGGTCTTTCAAGCTTAGGAAGATTATATGTGAAACTTTATTCATTTATGTTTCATTATTGCCCTATGTTGATGTTCGCCAGGAACTATCTAAAACTTTGATGTATGGTTCTGAATTCCACAAAAGAACATTTTATTTCAACGTGAACTTAGCACAGAAGTACGAACCTTCTGTTTATTGAAAACATGCGTACAACGAACTATTATGTGATGAGTATGATCAATATATTGGTAAGTATGATTCCTTGCCTCTTTCCTTAACAGCAATGAAAACCTTGTAATAATATTACTTTCATAACGGAGATACAGTAGGGTAAGTTCGGGTAAGTCTACACATCTGGTAAGATTTCGAAGTGGCATTTTCTCCGCGCTGGAAGCACTGAGCAACAGTGCAAACAATATTCATTTAATGATTAGATACCGACGCTATCACACGCCAGATTTATTCGTTATAGCAGATACATATTACCTTTTGTTTTTTCATTTATGTCATGTTGAAGTTGTATGATGTAAGCAATAAGCACTATGTATGTATCCACTATAAAGTAAAAATAGTTGCCATAAGAATCACTAGTCTGCAGAATCCAGCAGTTATTGCTGCCACCTGTGATATTGTGTTTAAACTATGTGCTGTATTGGTTAAGAGTAACCTGTACGGGAACGGCAGTGAGAAAGTGCGTACTCTTGCCCACCACCTCGTCTTTGTCTCTAACGTGCTATGTAACTTTTTTAAATAAAAAAAAGCTTTTAAACCATCGACTAATGAACTCGCACTCCTCAAATTGAACAACCATATTTTCCCATTGTTCTTCTGAAGCTATTAGATTTTTTAGAGAAATTAACGTAACTCTTATGTCTCTAACATACCATTCCAGTCATAAGTTACAACCACTGGATAAGGGTTTTTTTGATACTAACTCTGCATATACGATGGAAGCTGATACGTTTATGGTTACTAATCTGGGAAGACCCATTAGGCAACAGATGTGAGTGTTTGTTTCAGCTACATATTCCAAAATCGCCAGAACAGCTCAGAAAGCCCTCGAGGCAACGGGAACCTTCCTGTTCAGTCGGAATATTCACTGCAGAAGAATTTGCGCCATTAGAAATCACCGAGAGAGCCGAATGTCCGGCAATTGAGGAAGACATGTTCAGCAAGGGGCCACAAGCAAACGCTGCTCCTCAGTAACAGCTGGTAGACCTATTTCTGTACGCTCATCAGAAACAAAACAAGGACGAGAAAACAACTGAAATTGAAAGTGCATCGGTCGGTTCTTCCAAGATTTATCCAGTGCCAAAATTTGATAGACAAACAACAAAGAAGAAAAAAGCCAAAGAAATGATTTTGTCTGGTCACCATCCAAAATTACCTCGTTAGAACACAAGGCAAGTGAGACAAAATCGAGGAGAGGGAAAATACTAGAAACTCTAGGCCTAATATGGACTTAGCCGCGCTATCAACTTCAGGAACAACCAGGTCAAAATCCGAGGTAGGCTCTAATATTTTGAACTGTTTATGTTGTGGTGAAATAGACAAAGAGACTATCGCAGAAGACTGTATCAAATGTGATAATTGCTCCTAAAGGTGGCATGAATAATTCATAGGTTATGAAGGATATGATAATTTATCTTGTGAATTATTTTAATACGTACTCTTGCCATACGATGTGGCTAAGAGTACCAATGAGCAGATTCTCACATTTGTGTTAAAAGTTGGTCAACTGCAACTGATATACGTCGTTCGTCAATAAACCGACGATAGTTATTTGACTTAAGAAAAGTTAATTTTTACTTTCTCCTCTCTTACATATGAACAGTTAAATACTTAGTGCGTACTCTTTCCCGCGTTTCCCCTAAAGTACATGCCTGATTAATATCCATTGCGGGTAGTTTCGCAGGCAGCATGTAACGAAGTATGTTGGGATTTATTCCCATCTGCTTGTATTACTGTACCTCCTGATACCAGTGTTGCATTATAATAGGTACGAATGTAATTAGTCTATTATCATTTTGTTTTCCAAAACGTTTGGTATTCTTTTTTCTAATATGATTTTCTGAAGTTATTTTTTATTATTTGGCGTTGCAGATATTTGTTTAATTAGCAAATATTAGTTAGTCGTTGCACAAGGCCTATTGTTATAGGTCAGCTATTAGGCTCATTAGTATTTCAGATCAGGCTAAGTAACTTATATCTGCGTAATATTAAGGTACGTATTATTATGTTTCACAATTAATGTTAAGAATATTGTACCTTCATTAGTTTTGTGTAATTACCGTTTATTATGAAATAATTTTTTACAAACATATTACACTATATTTCGTGGTGAAACACTATTAACATAACAGAGACTTATATATCAGTTTTCTCAGTATTATTTACGCTAACTTATACTGTAGCCAGTTGTATGTAATTATTTACTTTCCCATTGTAATTAGTTTAATGCACCTGGAGTAGAACATGTACTATTTTTTTTTGGGGGGGGGGGGCATGTTCTGGGCAGGGGGGCAGAGGGAGATATCCCACTACAGTTTTATCAATGCAAGAAGCAGCCACGTCAGACTCATAAATAATGGGCGGTGGAGTTACAAGTTTTAGGACGAAAGTGTCATTTTGTTACGCCTAAAAGTAAGGACTCATGTGCTGAAGAATTGATATGGCACATGATATCCGTGGTACACCATACAGCTTGAAGACCCGTCATTAGACAAAGTTTCAGACTTAGCTTCGAATTCACCTGGGCAGCAGGCAAGAAACTAAAATCATGGGTCGATATAGCAGCCGTTAATGTGAACACATCCAACCAAGCGGCGAATGGCCACGCCAGAAGAGACTTGGACATAGCTAAAGTACAGGCAGGACGCCGTGCCGTTCACCAACCATGTCCACCAGCTCGCTCTAGCCGATAATATCAGTCAGAGCACTGAAAAGATTACAATCATGTCCGGATAATTTAAAAAAAAAAAAAAAAAAAAAAAAAAAAAAAAAAAAAAAAAAAAAAAAAAAACCATCAACGCGACGACTGACTGATGGGCCTTTTGCCAAAAATGTTCTTCTGAGGGGCAATTATCTTCTGTGTGTCGCGGATAAAACGACCTGCGCAGTAGCTGGATGTTAATTTGATTGCCGTTATAGGCCATCATGAGACCTCTAATAGGCATTTAATTGAAGTAGAAACAGTCAGAAAATCGTTTAATTGCAAGTTTGAACCGGCGCTGTCGTGAGCATCCTGAATTACGACAGCTATTTGCAACTTAGGAGTTTCCCCCTTGCAATAGACAAGGAGACGTCTCCTGGTATGTAATAAAGACTCCATTCCAGTACGTGGACAAGTTGAACTGCCAACGAAATACAATAATGTCGCTCGTCACATTACCTTTCTAATCATTAGCAGTGATTACACTGAGAACTTTCTTGGACTTGACTTTTTTCGTAAATTTGGATTTTCAGTAGACGATTCTGCGAATTTGGTAGCGGAAGAAGTGCCGTATTCAGACCTCGAGAAACTTTGCCAAGAATATGCAGTCCTGTTCACACCGGAACTCGGTACCGCAGAGATTTTGAGGCGCATATCACATTGAAACGAAATGCACGGCTTGTTACTTTCGAGTTCGCGCTGTTCCCTTAGCCTTAGCACTCAGACACAAAGGAAGAGATGGATCGCCTAAATGCAGATGGAGTTCTTAAACCTATCCCTTCTAGTCAATGTGCTTCGTCGCTGGTAATCATGCAAAAGCCATCAGGGAAGACCCGTCTATGTGGCGATTTTAAAGTGACTATCAATGCCCAATCACAGATTGAGACATATGCTAGCCCAAAACGTGACTAATTACTGCCTAGACTGAATGAGGGCATCTTCTTTTCTAAAACAGACCTAGTGGACGCCTATCTCCAACTTCCCCTGGATGCAGAATCTCAGCAATTCCTTACTCTTAACACGCCACTGGGTTATATCGTTTGAAACCACTACAGTAATGTTTGGTATAGCAAGTCCCCTCGCCATTTTTCAGCGGTTTTTGGGGGTAATTAATACTCAATGTTCAAATGTTTGTAGAGCTTATGGGACTTCGGAGTCATCAGTCCCTAAACTTACAAACTACGCATGAACTAGCTTATACTAAAGACGGTCCGAGGAGGGATTCGAATCCCCGACGAGGAACGGCCTCGCGCATTGTATCAAAGCGCCTCAACGCGCTCGGCCGCTCCGCCGCGGCGGTACTCAAACTAGATGTATGCATTAACTATTTGGACGACATCATTGTAACAGGCAGAACCGCAAAGGAACACCTTTACAACCTGGGCCTGGTCGCAAATGCAGGAAAGAAAAGTGTTGGAACTTGGCCGCATGACTTTCAAATTTAATTTGTGCACTGAATAAACACCTTGAAGCCACATCAAGCTTCTCAGACCAACAACCCGTAAGCAACGTCGATCCGTTCTGGGGAAGATAATGTATTGCCGACAGTTCTTACCAGCGGCCGCAACAGACACCGCTCGCTTGTCCCAGTTATTGAAAAAAAAAAAAAAAAAAAAAAAAAAAAAAGAAGGGGGGGTGTCCTTTCAGTGAACGCAAGCTTGTGACCAGATTAAAGTTCCAGTTGTTAAAGGATCTATGCCTCTCACGTTTTCATCCCACGAAACCGTTAGTTATTGCTATGTATTGTTCTGATACAGATGTTGTAGCAGTTCTAGAGCACAAGGAGGGAGATAGTTCTGAGCATCCGGTAGCCCACGCTTCAAATACAATAACTCAGACACAACTCCGGTATTTCCAAAAGGAAAAAGAGGCGCTAGTTATCATCTGTGCCTTGCAGAAGTTTCAGTTTTTTTTTGTGTCTGGCACAAAGTTTCACCTTATCACAGATCATAAAACTCTGATCTCCTTATTTAATCCAGCTATCAAGATTCCAGACAGGACTGCTCACCGCCTTCAGCGCTGAGCTTTATTTTTGTCATGCTACCAGTACGAGATTCCACAACACGACTGCGCATGCAAATGCAGATTCTCTCCCCCCTTCCATGGCGATATGATCCAGAGTTCGACACGGAATACATTCTGCTTCTCTACACTGATGAGGAAGCACACGTCTCTGTGGATTCCTTTGCCCTCACCAGCTCGTGGGTAGCAGACATCATCAGTAATGATGAGGACCTACACAAATCCGTAGCCATGTCCTGCATGGATGGCCCAAACGACAACCTCCAAAGGCTTCTTCCGCATTCTGTCAATTCTTTCATGACCACCAGCGGCTTATGTTGGTTGATGGAGCACTTCTCAATTCCAACGAGAGGTCCCCACGAATAGTCATTCCTCATCATTTACTTCATCAAGTCATCCATCTATTATACCAGGGTCACTGGGAGATGTCCTGAACCAAACTTCTGGCCCGCAGCTCACTTAATGGAAGGGGAATGAAAACCGAAAGTGAACAGCTCACCCAAATATGTTCGTCATGCCAAAGCCAACAGGCATCCCCATGACATTCATTTGTGTTGTGGTCACGATGTGGTCGCCCTTGGGAATGTGTACACAACGATTTTGATGGACCAGTGTTAATGCCATGTTATTGACAGTGACTGATGCTTACTCCAGGTTTCTGTAGATTGTCCGATGCACTACCACATCCACCTCCACCACCATCAAAGCCTTATAAAGAAATATTTGCGATTGAAGGTCTACCAGAAGTGCTCTGTCATATCATGTACCACGTTGTAATACATATCTTATTTATTACTAAGACACGACTGTATTCCAGTTACCTTAAGAAAATTCCTGTAATCTGATAGTGATTACAACTTTCAAATGTGGAGAACACACAGCTGCTGACGAAAGCATTGGATTTTTAGATATACACAGAAAGGAAGAGAATGAAACATTTTACATTCAGCGAATATCCATTATTTCCAGCAGAACTACCCTTTATCTTCAGGACATTGCAGTTTGCAGTGAGACTTGCACTTTCTATTACGATTAATAGATCACAAGGAAATCTACTAAATACGGGCGAGTGACTGACATGCCCATGTTTTTCACGTGGACAACTTTATGTCGCTTGCTGACGGGTGGTCTCACCAAAGAATTTATTCATACTAGCACCTGGACAAATAACAAGAAATATTTTTCATAGGCAACTTTTGAATTAAAATGAATGTATGAGTGTTACATATAAAGTGTATTTTGATCACTAAGCTTATTTATTTTTGATACTGCAGTTATGATTGTGTACATTATGCATTATGTTTTCTCCCATAAATATAACATGTTTTCAGAAAAAAAGAGATAGACAGAGAGAAAAAGGGGTAGGAGAAGTACTAATTTAAACGTTGAAGACATAAACATACCATAACATCATCTTCATATAGCAGACTACACAGCCTTTCCCAGAAACCATTCAGTCCTCGGACGTCCGTTGCTTCTCTGCTGAGTGGGTTTGTAGTTGATGGCAGGTAGGTACCGATCGGACGCGAAATGGATTACTGTTTGCCCAGCTGCGCACGAGCAGCTAAACCATTACCTCAGCAAACAGGTATGTTGCAAACTGGTGGACTGCGTGCGAGAGTTTTATTTTCTGCTGGATGATGTTTCCACCGAGCCGTTGGTCGTACAGTTATTATTAGTCACGTTCTCCGAGTGAACCAGTTTTTGCTCCTCTTGAGAGATCCATAAGTAATGTTCATATGGAGCCTGACAAAGCAGCAGCTACGTAAAAAGAAAGGTCTTTAACTGAAATCGCTTGTGGCGATGTGTTTCAAGCGTCCAATATTGTTTCTGATTTAGATGTAGCTCTACATACAGAAAGCATGAGGGTTACATTCCGATTTTATATAAAATAACAAAGATATAGGAAATCACTCACACTAAATGTCTGATCGGACTTTTCAAAATTTAGCATTAAGAGGATACGGAATTGGACTTTGGGTTAAAACATCGATTTTCGTTTTATTGGCTTATTATATTCCGGCAAGTTACCTCTTTAAAATGACATATAATACATAGTTAAAGTAGAGTTATAACTATTTTGTTTTTATGTTGTTGTTGTGGTCTTCAGTCCGGAGACTGGTTTGATTCAGCTCTCCTCCCTACTCAGTCCTGAGCAAACCTCTTCATCTCCTCATACAAAATGACGGCAACATCAGTCATTTGAATTTGCTTACTATATTCATCTCTTAGTCTCCCTCTGCGATTTCTATCCCACACACTTCCCTCCAACGCTAAATTCACAATTCCTTGATGTCTAAGAATGTGTCCTACCAATCGATCCCTTCTTTTAGTCAACATATGCCAGAAATTCCCTTTCTACCCAATTCTGTTCAGTAACTCCACATTAGTTACGCGATTCACCCACCTAATCTTCAGCATTCTTCTGTAACACCACATTCCAAAAGCCTCTATCCTCTTCCTGTCAGCACTGTTTATCGTCTATGTTTCAATCCCATACAAGGCAACACTCCACGCAAATGCCTTCAGAAAGGAGTTCTTTAAGTTTAAATTAATATTCGATGAAAATAAATTTCCCTTTTTCAAAAACGCTTTTCCTCATATTGCCATTCTGCATTTTATATCCTCTGTACTACGACCATCATTTTACTGCCCAAGTAACGAAGCTCATTTATCACCTCTATTGATTCGATACCTAATTTAATTCTTTCAGCATCGCCTGATTTTCTAAGACTGCGTTCCATTACCCTTGCTCTGGTTAATGTTCATCTTATATGCTCCTTTAAACACACTGTCCATTCCGTTCAATTGCTCCTCCAGGTCCTTTGCTGTCTCTGTCAGAATTACAATGTCATCAGAAAAACGCAAGTTTTTTATTTCTTCACCCTGAACCTTAACTCCTTCTCCAAATTTCTCCTTGTTTTCCATTATAGCTTACTCCCTTTCCAACTAATGCTTGCCTTTCATGCCCTTAGAGTCTAATAACTACGGTCTAGCTTTTGTACAAGCTGTAAATAAGTCTCATTTCCCTGTATTTTACCCCTACTGACTTCAGAGTTTAGAGTTTATTCCAATCAACATTGTCAAAAGCTGTCTCCAAATCTACGAAATCTAGAAATGTAGGTTTGCCTTTCCTTAATCTGTTTTCTAAAATAAGCCGTAAAGAAAGGATTGCTTCCCGTATTGCTACATTTCTCCTTGATCGAAACTGGTCTTTGCCAAGGTCGGCTTCTACCAGTTTTTCCATCCTTCTGTAAATTTTGCAACCATGACTTATTAAACTGATGGTTCACACCTGTCAGCATCTGCTTTCCTTGGAATGGGGATTATTACATTTTCTTAAAGTATGAGGGTATTTCCCCTGTCTCATAATTCTTACACCCAGGTGAAATAGTTTTCTCTTTATTATTTATTTTTATTATTGTGACTTGGGATGGTTTGTAAACAATGTGCTGTATGGAAGGATTAAAGTAGATGATGGGGAAACCATGGAAGGCAAAGGAATATTGACTGATTCCATGATAAACCACAGAATTGATATGACCAAATTAGCAAAATAAAGGCAATGTTGAAGAAATGAGGAAAGCGATGTGGGCTTTGTATTTCCATACCACATTCTAAGATTAGCATCCAGTACATGGTTTGTGAAAAGAGCTGGTCTAAATTCAATAGGGGACTAACAACTGCAGACTTATTTACTTACTTGCCCTTGTACAAGTACATTCATCACCACAGTCTACCATTAGCCATCACGGAAGAAATAAAGCCCATTTTCAGAAATCTGACTTAGGATGTGAGTTAATATTCGAAATTCTGGATCCCAAAGCAGTATATTTAGAGAAAATATGCAAGGCTTGTGAGGCACTTCGCACGGCTTCCGGCCTTAATTATCAGGATGCTGTACACAATACTAGCTATCCCGGGAATGATTCGCAATTAGTAATATGTATGGGAATTGGGTATACACCCTGATCTGGCCCCTCCCTTAGTCCCTCTCCTCCTATCACTTCCTGCCCCTCCTTTCGTCTCTCTACCCTGCTCACTACGTCAATCTCCTCTTTCTCCACCTCTGTCCACATCTTTCACCACACTCCCTGTATGTATCTTATCCCACACACTATCCATCTCTTCCTTCTCCTCATCTCTGCTTGTATATCCTCGCCCTCTTTCGTTAATTCATTTATTTATTTCTCCTCTCCTCTCTACCCCGCCTCTCTATCTACCTCTGACTCTTTCTCCACCTCCTTCGCCGGCCGCGGTAGTCGAGGGGACTGAGGCACTCCAGTCACGGTCTGCACAGCCACTACGGTCGGGGGTTCGAATCCCCCTTCGGGCATGGATATTTGTGCCGTCCTTAGGATTAGCTAGTTCATAAGTAGTCTGTAAGTTTAGGGACTGATGACCCCGTAGTTAAGTCCCACCTTATACTAAATACGACACAAACATCCATACCCGAGGGGGGATTCGAACCCCCGACGGGGAACAGCATAGTGCCTTAAAGCGCTTGGCCACACCGTCGCGGCTCCCTTTTACATCTACCCCATTATCCCTCTGTCTATGTCATTACCTTTACCATCTTCTCTGCCGTTTCCCCCCTCTATATATGAAAAATTACATGTATCTGCCAAATTTTACGGTCATCACTCAAACAGTGCCGAAATCTGGAGTAGCATGCCTTTCATTATGCACAACATGAAATATGATGTATACAATGATGTGTTTGTTGTTTTGAAGGTCAAGTGTGAAAAATGTAATCTGCGAATGAAGGGCAGCAGGTGACAGTAGAACCGGAGAACTGCAATGTGTTTCAGAAAACAGTGTAACATTTCGTCCTGGTTGCCAGAAAGAGACTGAAGTGGAGTAACAAGTGCTGACACCCACTGATGATGCCTTGAGAGAAAGGCGAAACGCGTATGAGTGACTTAAAAACATAAAAATAAAACCCTTCATTGGCAGTAGCAAAAGGCGTTTACTTTAAAAACCTTACAGTGAAATCTAGACTGAAAGTCTGCTGTAAAGTACCGTCTGCCGTGTACCGTAGGAATTATTTTGTAGACAGTGCCATTACTCTGTTGAAGGTCAAATGAACAAACCTCTTTCGCAGTCGATTAAACAGCATTAATGGATATCAATCTGCTATGCAATTTCTATCGTCAGTTATAATCTAGATTATCATATGCATCAATCGATTGTTTTCTCACGGTCGTGGGTATGGTTATGGTGCAGAAAATAGATAATAACCATTTTTTAAGTGGAATGTGCACAATGTCAAACTTTGTGTCAAATTTTGAGCTTGATCGCTGCAGAATATGTTAATATATTTGAAAAGTGAGGTGTTTGTACCTAAATTTCGCTCGCAAACGAATAGTGTTTGTATGTGCTAGTAGGTATCAGTGTCCCATTGTGCACTATGGTGGTAGAAGGTTGATAACGATAAAGGGATGGAAGATATGGGAGTTGAAAGTTACCAACTTATATAAAATTCTACGTGTGCGTGTCAATACTTTGCTCTTCAGGAAAATCTACACAATGGAGACGAACGATCTCTCTGTGTTGTTGAGTACAAAGTCTCCCGTTGTACACCATAGCAGTTCCGTGTCGACAGCTATAACAGGGTTGAAGATATAGCGGTTGAAAGTCGTCGGCTTATATAAAATTCGGACGGAAGACCAGCGACGACATTTGACTATAACAGCAAAGAGGTTATATACAGCGAAACGTGATGAATATTATTCAGTTGTTTATCTGCAACAAGCGTACCAATAAAGATAAATTATTGCATATTGCAGTTTGAAAAGTAAAACTACCAAGAAAGATGCCAAAGCGAGAGAAAAAAATTTCGCGTTTCGATACATTTCTAAAAGGCAGAATACGGCACTGGAAAGTTGTTGATGTTGTTGATGGTTTTTAGGGGACTAAGCAGCTAGGTCATCAGTCCCCGCAGGAAAGTGAATCTACAGACGATAGAAACTTGAAATTTGCAGACGTTTTTTATCTTACACTCGAGGCATCAGCGATTTTTCGATATTTCCATCCCTAAGGGGGTGAAAATACGTTGCTATTAATGCAGTTTTGAAGCAAGAAATACAAAACTTCAGCTTTAGATATTTTATTGGAAACACGTGTTTCGATATTTTTGGAAGTTCAACCGTTAAGCGCGTGAAATAAGGGGGAAGTATTTTAAGAGTGCTACTAAGACTATTTTAATGCTAGAAATAGGAAAATTTGGATTTGGAACAACGGTTAGAATTTAAAAAATTGTTTTGGGATGTTTAGAACTCTGCCATCAATAGTGCAATAGGTGGTGGCATGTTGCATCAAAATACTTGATTAGTAAAGCATTTTTAAAGTTGTATCTATGAAAATTTATATTTAGAAGTCGAAACAACCAATGCAACCATAAAAAAGTTCAGATTTTTGTTAAGCTTACGGGACTTAACTGCGGGGGTCATCAGTCCCTAAACTTACAAACTACTTATATAGTAACTTATACTAAAGACGACACTAACATTCATGCCCGAGGGAGGATTTTAACGTCCGACGGGGAACGGTCTTGCGCATCGGAGCATAGCGCCACAATGCGCACGACCACTCCGCCGCAGCACAGACTGAAAGCTGAAAGGTGGAAAGTATGGAGAGGCTATACGAAGGAAATGAACTTAGAGGCAATATTGTAGGAAGGGGAGAAGAAGTAGATGATGAAATAGGAGATACTATACTGAGAGATGAATTTGACAGAGCACTGAAAGACCTAAGCCGAAACAAGGCCCCTGGAGTAGACACTCCCTCAGAGCTACTGAAGTCTCTGGGAGAACCAGCCATGACAAACCTGTTTCACCTCGTGTGTAAGATATATGAGACAGGCGAAGTACCCTCAGACTTTAAGAAAAATGTTATAATCCCTATTCCAAAGAAAGCAGGTGCAGACAGGTGTGATAACTACCGAACCATCAGTTTAATAAGTCATGGTTGCAAAATATTGACACGAATTATATACAGAAGGATGGAAAAGCTGGTAGAAGCCGACCTTGGGAAAGATCAATTTGGGTTCAGGAGAAATGTAGGAACACGGGAGGCAATACTCACTCTACGGCTTATCCTAGAAGATAGATTAAGAAAAGGCAAACCTACATTTCTAGCGTTTGTAGATTTGGAGAAGGCTATTGACAATGTTGATTGGAATGAACTCTTTCAAGTTCTGAAGCAATCAGGAGTAAAATATAGGGAGCGTAAGGCTATTTACAGCTTGTACAAAAACCAGACAGCGGTTGTCAGAGTTGAATGGCATGAAGGGATGCAGTGGTTGGGAAGGGAGTGAGACAGGGCTGTAGCCTTTCTCCAATGTTATTCAGTTTGTACATTGCGCAAGCTATAAAGGAAAGCAAGGAGAAATTTGGAGAATGAATTAAAGTTCAGGGTGAAGAATGAAAAACTTTGCGTTTTGCCGACGACATAGTAATTCTGTCAGAGACACCAAAGGACCTGGATGGGCAGTTGAACGGAATGTACAGTATGCTGAAAGGTGCATATAAGATGAAGATTAACAAGAGCAAAACTAGGGTAATGGAGTGCAGTCTAAGAAAATCAGGTGATGCTGAAGGAATTAGATTAGGTAACGAAACAATAAAGGAGGTAGATGAGTTTTGTTACTTGGGCTGTAAAATAACAAATGATGGTCGCAGTACAGAGGATATAAAATGCAGAATGGCAATGGGTAGAAAAGCGTTCTTGAAAAAGAGAAATTTGTTAACATCGAATATTGATTTAAGCCTAAGGAAGTCCTTTCTGAAGGCATTTGTGTGGAGTGTTGCCTTGTATGGGAGTTAAACATGGACGATAAGCAGTGCGGACAGGAAGAGGATAGAGGCCTTTGAAATGTGGTGCTACAGAAGAATGCTGAAGATTAGACGGGTGGATCGCGTTACTAATGAGGAGGTACTGAACAGAATTGGGGAGAAAAGGAATTTTTGGCATACCTTGACTAAAAGTAGGGATCGATTGATAGGACACATTCTTAGACATCAAGGAATTGTGAATTTAGTGTTGAAGAGAAGTATGGGGGGGGGGGGGGGGGGTAAAAACCGCTGAGGAAGACCAAGAGATGGATACAGTAAGCAGATTCAAACAGATGTAGATTGCCGTTCTTATGTGGAGTTAAAGAGGCTTGCTCAGGATAGGGTATTATGGAGAGCTGCATCAAACCAGTCCATATAAGACCTTACATCGACAAAGTATTTATTAGCAAGGAGCTGGTCCACTACTGTTTCTTAGAACAGCTGCAAATCTTCGAGTAAGAATTTGCAACAGTGTTATTCATTCTTGCACTAAAACATACGCCAATTACTTCAAAGATGTTATAGGTGCTGCTCTAAGACTCCCGCTAACGGTTCATTCTGTTGAGACACGGCCATTTTGCTGTCTAGGCAGATAATATTCTGATGATGTCCTACGTAAGACTGAAACTTTTGGTATTTTCATTTTGGATTATGGCAGTGTTTGTAGGCATTATGCTAGTCTAGTATGCAGTCTGCTGTCGAGTATGGTGACATTTTTATTGACAAATAGCTGAAAACCCGGCGTTACCCGGGTGTTTATTTATCCTGCACTCTCGTAGTCCACATCGCCTTCCTCCCTCTCTCTGCATCCACCTCATTCTCTCCCTTGTTCGTTTCCACCTTTCCCTCTCTCGGCAAAGTTTTCTACAAGGTACTCTGTCATGTACCATACAATAATTTATGTACGCAGTGATCTTCCTCTAGGTTTAAAGGTCAAGGGTGCAATAATTCATTAAGATCGGAGCAAAACTATGCATTTTATAAAATACCCTCCACCACGCACAGAACGAAAATTTTATATAGACAGTGACATTCCTCTTGTTTTTGAAGTAAAGTATGCAAAATTTCATCAATATCAGAACAAAACTATAGATTTCTATGCAATCAAAACGCAGGGTCACATTGAAAAACGCACTTTGTTGTTCATAAATATTCCAGTTTTGTTTCACACAACCCTTTCTCTGAGAAAAGAGAGAGCGAGAGAGAAAGAGAGAGAGAAAAAAAAAAAAAGAAGTATCTGTGAAATCGGTCGAGCCGTTCTCACGTTATGGCGCGACTAAGGTATTTTAGGGATCCACTATTATGTTGCAAAGAACCCTCCCCCATGCACCGTATGAAACTTAAGGTAGATGGCGACCTTCCTGTTGTTTTGAAGGTCAAGCGTGCGAAATTTCGCGAAGATCGGAATGAAATTGTAGATTTCGTGAGTCTGTAGGAGACGTGTGCTCCGCCATGAACCTATCACTTTCTTAGCTGACGTTTTCGACCTATAAACTACATTCCCGCCAAATTTCAGCTTCGTAGGTGAAGTAGTTTCGTGTTTAGTCAGTGAGGGAATGAGTGTCCTTTCGCTTTTATATAGCTAGAGATTAAGAAAACAGATTGCTGAATTTTGGATGCAAGGGAATTAAGGGAGACTTGCAGACAAAAATAAATAGTAACATGAAAATCTGTAATGCTAACTTTATTCGATACTAGGTCATGCCTGATGCAACAGTTTTACGGCATTTAGCGAAGCAATTGTGAGCGGTAGACTTGTTTTCGTTTCATCATTTTGTGTAGGACGTGGGGGGGGAGGGGGTCAGTTACAAAAAACTTCATAAATGTCCGAAATTACATTCAAACTTTGTTGCAGGTTCCTAACTACTCCCATTTTCCCGAAATTGACACATAAATCTGGGTATTCTCACGTGGTAGCCTCTCACTATTTTTGACGTCATATCTCCTGAGCTGTGTCGTGCTCTATTGTTTTCGGGTCAGGAACCTTCGTGGGCGTACGGTGAACTGTTCACCAAAGTTTTATTGCAATCGAATAACGGGGTTTCGAATCTCCCTCAGGCACTGATGTTTGTGTCGTCTTTAGTGTAAGGTAGTTCGTAAGTAGTTTGTAAGTTTACGGACTGATGACCCCGCAGTTACGTCCCTTAAGCCTTACAAACTTTTGAACATTTGATTATCCGACCAGTAAGGATACTGATAGAAACAGTTGAATACGAGAATGTAGATGCCTAGATCATAAAAGAACCTCTCCGATGTCTGACTGGAGGAAGCCGACATGCAGTAACGTAAGTTTCTTTTGTGGTTTTCAATACATAAACCTGGTTTGTTGTAGAAGCAATTTAAGTGACGATTCAACGCACCGTGCCCATACGTACCGTCACAAGTATCCAGATTTTATGATCGTGGCACCATTCCCTTCGCAGATTTGCGTTATTAAGGGTTTTACAACTGCAACCCTTCCATCGATGTTAAGCCCAGCTGTACTGTTCTTATCCAAACAATATACTCAAATGAGTATATTGTACGGCTGTAAGGTCACACTCGTTCTTAATGCTAGTCGGTCGTTGTCAGTCAACTTGAGAATCCGCCCACTATTCACCTTCGCCCATAACATTTTACCTTGTTGTGTGTTAGCTATTCTTACTGAATCCTGTCACTGGTGAAACGTTACACAGCGCAGCAGTTTTCCTCACAGATGCTCACACTATCTGGTTACCATTGACTTGACCTCTTTGGAAGTCTCAGAGTTCACGCGTTTCACTGATTATGTTTGTTGGCCGTCGCAGAAAAAACGACCATATACTTCAAGGTAACGTCCAAGTGTCCGTACGCCAATTGTACATTTCGGTCTCGTCTCAAAAGGAGACCACATGGGTATAGGATTTCAGAATTTTTTGATACTTTTGGTACAGAACTTAAATAAAAATAAGCCCAAATCCATTCGACCCAACTCTCATAAATTCTGGTAGCGTTCTGACCTTGCAAGCGTAGAGTCGATGTTTGGAATCTTGTAGTGATATATTTATTTTTTCGCTGTGTCCGAGTACTTAACATAATTTTGATATCTAATTAAAATTTTTAAGAAAAGTGCACGTACTTCTGTTTATTCGTAATTTTCTACATTTTATAGAAGGTGGTTATTAATGATGGTTTCAATAAAAAAGTTACATTTTTACGGTATTGGCTTAATATAGTTTACGACGATAGTGTTAGATTTTTCAGTTCAAGAAGAGCTACGGCACTGGTTTTAGGCAGTCATCTACATAGCTATTAATGACTTTCCAAGTAGCTAACCAACCCAACCATCGTTTTACGTGACGACAAGCTTTTTAGCTCGTCTACATACATATAAACAAAAACTGACACAACACCTGGAATTATAGACCCCAAAATGTTTAATATAACTGAAATCGAAAACTTAAAAAAAGTATCTGTCATGGTGGGATTCGAACCCCGACTCTATGGCTGCGAGGTCAGAACGCTACCACATAAGCTACACCGGTAAGTACCGCAACCGTTCTAATTATCAGTACTTTGCAGAACTTCAAAGTCGATTTTCTCGAAAATTTTTGAGAGTTGCGTCGACTGGCTTTGACTGAGTGTTATTTAAGTTCTGAACTTCACGTACCATAAATATCAAGAAATTCTAAAATCCGATACCCATATGGGCTCCTTGTCAGTGTTAAGACGTACCCGGTGGTGCCAACTTACAACAAGATGTAGGCTATTCGATGGTGTTCAAATATTTGTGTCCACCTTCTGTATATATGTGTTAATAGCACTGCGGACTGTAGTTTTCCACAGCGAAACCAATGGGAACTAGCGGCCCAAGGGAAGAGGTGGTTTTACTGTCTCTGTTTATTGTCCCGCTCTGAGGCCTTATGCTGTGCGTTCAGTGCGGTTTTACGGTTTTTTCCCTGGCTCCATAGGAGAAAACCACCTGATTTGAAACGCCTGACTTTTGCTGCATCGTGTGACACGTCCACGGTTACCTTAGAGAAATTTGAGGTAAAGTTTAGTGTCAGCGGGACATAAATATCTCACGTTAAACCTTCCTTTAAGTTCCAACCACTGGCTTCTTCTTTTTATTATGGAAAACAGTCAATATGGCTCACAGTCTTTATTCAGATGACGGTTTCGGCCGATTAAACTACCATCATCCGGTCGTTCACTTCATTCACCACATCACGAAGCTGCGCCGAAACCGGTCATCTGAATAAAGAGCACAAGATATCTAAGCTGTTTTCCATAATAAATGAATCGAACTGTTCGCCACCAAGTATAAATTTTTCATATATTTTTTTTCTTGTACGTGTCACCTTTCTGTTTGAAGCGTCACCCAGCCATATGTGCTTTCAGAAGGTGTCACGCTTTTGAAAAATTACAGAGGAACACCTGTGAGTCAAATTTCAAACTTACGTAATACAATGAGAGATAATTAAGGGACATCGAAAAAATTATTAATTTTGTTTTACCGTATAGTTTCAATAGTTAACTGCACACTTCTTAATTTCACTTTCAAAAATCGGAAGTCTTAAGCTATAGCAATTTTTGGTATCTCATTTTGTACATCAGTATGCATCTTTTGACTGACAAGAAATTTACCTTAACTGAAGCAATGTTATTACTTTCTTCAAGAATATGTTCTTTTTATTTCAATGAATTCTGCCGGAAACGCCATTGATTTGTGGTACCTCACATCGTTGTCATGACAATATAATTCCACTCTTGTAACACAAAACATGCTAGATCCTTTTAGCCACTCTCTTTTGTAGAGAAGCATTGTTATTATATCTACTGTCTGTTTCCCACCACCTGTGTCTGCTCCCTCTTTGTGTATCACTGTTTTTTCTCTCTCTCTTTTACGGACCCGCTCTCTGTGCTAAAAGAACTGTCTTTATATGACCAGAAGTGTGTTTCATATTGTTGTCATACCGGCATTTTTAAATGTGAGGCATATTTCGTCTTCGGTCTACGAATTATTTCACATTACTTCCAACTATCCGTTCCTCTCTGAATATAGACGAGGGAACCTACACCAGCTCGTGAGAAATAGCCCTACACCATGATACTTACTTGTTCGTGCCTCGTAGCGAGTATTTAGTACTTTCTCTTGCCATCTAACAAGCTATATTCTCCCTGAGAAAAATAATTAAACTTTATTTCGTCACTACATTGAATTTTTCACCAGTCTTTAGTGCTTCAAGATTAGCTCTCCTTCACAAAGCGTAGCCTTCCTGTGTTTCACACCTATTGTTTGCTTGGTACTGAAATCTATAGCTACTAAAGCAAAGTTTAACTGTCGAAACATAGACGTTCATCCCATTTTTTATTTGTAGGTCATCACATATGGACCGGTATGTTATTTGGAAACCAGCAATCAATTACCTTAGCATGATCCTACCTCCATTTTGGGTGCTTTTTCTGGCCCTATCAGTTCGTTCTTTCTTCTATATTGTATCCCTCTTATTTTCTGAAATGGGGCTCAAACACTCAGAAGTTGTAGTGAGATGCCACACACAATTGTATCGAAGGACTGAGTCGGGCCATGATTCAACATTTCCAAGGAAGGTTGTAAGAAATCTACTAAATATTCTGCAGTTTGAAGCGTTTGTGTAAGTAAATAAAATATTAGTATTACTAAATTAAAAATTTAAATACGTAGTACTTTTGTTCCACAATAGTATTTATTTGCTCGTTATTAGCAGCTTTCGGCGTCTTAGGCCATCGTCAGATAACTTCATACTAAACAGATAGTCCATACGTAACATTAAGGTTACATATATTAAAGATGTTTTTTTAAAGATATGTGAACTGCAAATTAATTATGTCTATGAATCGATACTACATAACAGACAGTGTCAGTTTCAACAGACACTGTACACTCAACCTGATGGTCTGACAATGGGTTCCCCCCTGAGCCTCTTACTAGCTGAGGTATTGACGAACAAATTTGAACAGACATTTTTAGAGAAAGAGTCCCTCAGTTCTAAAATTCATTACAGGTATAGGTATGTGGATGATGGACTTTATTTGTGGACAGGCACCACCAGACAGATAATTAAATTCATCCAAAATCTAAATTCACAACATAATAAAATCAAATTTACAATGAAGTTAGGAGGAGACACAATCAACTTTTTGGACCTTACCATTGATATTACCAAGCAAAAACATTCATTTAACATATTCAGGAAAGTAACTAATACACGTGCAGTAATACCAGCAAGTTCCCAACACCCCACAGCACACAAGCATGCAGCCTTCCACACCATGGTGCATCGTTTACTATCTATACCACAACAAAAAGCAGATTTCGAAAATGACCTTAAAATAATTAAAGAAATAGCATCCAGCAATGGTTATAGCCCCACCCTGATTGACAACATACTTAGCAGGAAAAAGAGGCAAAGGATAACAGCACTTCTGTATCCTCCACAGAAATCACCGAGTCATAGTAATAAAACGTAGGTCCCCATGCTATATGTAGGTAAGCCTTCAAATTGCCAAAAATCTGAGATCCAGGAAATACAAACCAGCTTTTTGCACCAGAAATACTGTTGCCCACATTTTGTTCAACAGCAAGGATGACATTCCATCTTTACAACAGAGTGGAGTGTATAAAATTACCTGTAACCTTTGTGGCAAACTATATGTAGGCCAGTCAGGTAGGACTATAGCCACTAGACTATCTGAGCACGAAAGGAGCTGGGGATTGAAAAAGAAAGATTCCACTTTTGCTGACGATGCTCTGAATTAATGTCATTACTGTGATGTTAAATATGTTCTTCATAAAGGGAAAAAATGGTAGAAAACTCACTGCTGGAAATTCTGGCCATTAACAAACACTAGTCCAAGAATCCTTACCTAGTGCTGAATGACCAGACACAATTCCATTATTCAACTTATTAGTAGGCCTATTGTTCTCAATGTGTGTAAATAATTTTGTCATATGTGTTTCATACCAATACTCCATATACCTTTTTTCTCCTTGCCATAATTTACAGTTTGCTTGTACAATCATCCATCGCTCACCTGGACAATTATAATATTTGTAACCTTAAGTGATGTAAGATGTATCCATTCGGACCTCATTTGTGTTAATTATTATTATTATTATAATTACGCACGTTCTGTGGTATTGATACTTATTCATAAAAAAACACACATTTAGTTTCTACAATCACCTGCTGACAATACTTTCTTATACAATTACACAGTTTTAATATTTTAATACCAATGTAGCCCAATTTATGTTCATTTAAAATGCATTTGTTTTGTAAGAGTACGTTTGTTATGTAATATCGATTAATAGACATAATTTATTTTGCAGTTCACATATCTTTGAAAAACCATCTTTGTATATGTAACCTCAATTTACGTGTGCACTATCTGTTTAGTATGAAGTTATCTGACGATGACCTAAGAAGCTGAAATCTGCTATAACAAACAAATAAATAATATAAAAAATACTACGTATTTAAGATTTTAATATGTCTTTGTTCCTCCAAGCACCGAGGGAATATTCCATAAGCATTATTAGAATTACATTTGCTTTGTATAATTCGGTGTGCTGTAGAATTCCCATTCCAAAACCACTGATTGCGACTAAAGGCCATGCTCGCTTTCCTTACCTTCAGCTATCAAACGCAGTGATATCAACAATCTTCTGTGTGAACTTCTGGTTTGTTTCGATTCTGCTGCGTACACGCCGACGAAACTACTATTTCAGTTACAAAACATTTTAAGCGATACTCTACGTAGAGAACTATACAAAAAGAAGGAACGTATTTAAAACATTCATATCTTCTAAAATACAAAATATAACCATAATTCCAATTTTCCTGTATAGAAAAAGTGTAAACTTTGAACAGTCCAGGTAGTCGCTGCAATCATGGCCTTATTGGAGCAGTTGCTTGTCAAGTTGATATTCTGTAGTTGGTACAATGGCGGCACAACAGGAAAACGCGTTTGCACAACCGGAATATTTTATTGGAGTTTAACATACGGGGTTTGAATCCCCCCTCGGGCATGTATATTTGTGCCGTCCTAGTTCGTAAGTAGTTCATAAGTAGTTTGTAAGTTTAGGGACTGATAACCCCGTAGCTAAGTCCCATAGACTATACAAACATTTGAACATTTGTTTAACATACCTTTCGCTGTCGGCTTTATAAATAAACGCCTCGGCCTTAGTAGACATCGAAAGTTTGTGGCAGTGGTTGGATCTACAAAAGCACGGGACGTCCACGCACGTGGAACGTATTCGTACCGTGCACTCAAGGAGCCCAAACAATGTCACGATGCGAAGAGGTAAGGAATTTGACATTTCTCGATGAGTGGCGAGTTCTACAACACCATCTCCACTTGAAGCCGCACAGACTGCAGTGATTGCAAGCATTTCATCCTGACGACCACATCAGAAGATATGAATTTTGCACAGACTGCAGTGATTGCAAGCATTTCATCCTGACGACCACAGCAGAAGATATGAATTTTGCATTAGGATTCTACACTATTCGGACGATGACAGAAGACGTCATCCTAAAAATTCATGGCTTGAAAAACAGTGTGATTATGTTCTTGAAACCTTGGTTATCGCTACAAATAGACACATAATAGACACCATTTCAAAAAAGAGTTAAAGTTTTGGGTGGAGTCTCCTTTTAAACTCTTGGTCGTATATACTGGATATAAGTATACGACGAACCTAATTATGATCAACCACCTGAGGACGGCACATTGTTTGCATTTATCCTGCGCTTCCACTCGACCGTGAGCTCTCCCAGCGCAGACGGCGAGCGAGCCCAAAGCTACCTTGGTGGACAGGCCGGTGTACCCTACTTGTGGAACACACTGTTCACTACCTGCAGTGGCCGGAACTTCGGGCAAGTGTCAACAAATTCTCTCTCTGGACAAGTGTTATTCCGTGCAACTGTCACAAACTCCACCAATACTAGCTCCTGGCCACTCCATTCGTTATATGATGATGTTTCCTGCAAATGGGCAGTATTGTCCCGAGATTTCTTCAGATGAGGGAACGCTGATTGTACGGCTGAACAAATAATCTGGATCATCTGTGGACAGAACACGGCGTCATTCGTTGCGGCTCCGAGTCTGATGTCCCTGTGCCCAGTCTCTGCGAGCTAAACGGCGTCGTGGTTTTAATGGGACACACGCACAATAGGCCTCCGTGCGCAGAGGCCACATTTCCGAAGGCAGTTTCAGACTGTTAGTGTTATACTGTGCGTGATGTTGCCGCCTGGAGGGTGCGTTGCGGCTGCGTTGCAGTCAACCTCCTGTCTCAACGGGCAGTGAACCGGACATAACGGGCATCTCTTTAAACGGTTCCTGTTGCTGAAATCACGTCCAGGTCTTGGAAATACGGGACACTCCAATAGTAGCAGCCACATCCCTCTGTGACTTTCCCGCTTCCAACCTTCCTATTCGTCTCCACGGCATAGCTTCCGTTAAGTCACATTTTTGTTTCATTACACTACCTGCTCGCTGCCCTATCTACACCTAAATGGTAATTCGTTTGGTAAACGCAAGTCAGCACCAATCCCCTCTGCAGTAACTTCCTGTTATTACCACTAACTCGGTTGCTGTAATGTCGACGTCGAATCATCGTAGTTCATTATGACGATGTCAGTACACCTTAGATATCTGAACTGATCCTCTAAATGTTTTGACCAGTGTAATTCAAATGCCCTTTTAACAACGTTGCCTTAATTTCCCTTGTAGAGGCCCTCTATATGTTTCTTCCTATTCTCTGCTCATCTTGAATACATTTAATTTCGACCTTTTCTCTTTCCAGGGACGTGGGAATTATGTTTCACGAAATCTCTTCCCTCTTTTCCTGCAACCCTGTAATTTAAAGTAGTCACTATATCTGCATAGGAAGCATTTAGTTTCTACCCGACAGAAATTTTCATTTCATATGCAGGTCGGGAATCTCTGCAGTAAAGACTTTAGGGCACTAGCCGTAGCGAAGCGTTGTTCTTTCGGATTATAAACACTGGTGCCACAGCTCTGCTGGCAACAGTAGGCAGGCGGTCAGTGAGGCGGAGCTGGCGGCTTTCAGGTGCAGCGGACTGTTACTGCGGGGAACGGTGCCAGGCGTGGCCACCACTGACCGCGCCCTTCCATTGTCTGCGGCCGGCGGAGGGCGCTGTGGCCACTCGTTCTGCGTTGGCGTGGTAGGCGCCGGGTCGGTGTCCAAACGCGGGATTCCACCCTACTGAAGGCCGGCGCGAGTGTTTTGGGGGTGATAGCTCAAACAATACTGAATGCCGAAACCATGAGAGCGAGCGCGCAAAACAGCGACGAGACAAGAGGTCAGGCGCGGGATTTACGTCTCAATCATCCTTTCAAACCCTGCAACATCGGAGACGTACATCATCTATATTCTGGATATGATTTCGGCATATATTCGCTGTACAAATGTGGGGCGGACAATTTACTGTGGGGGCCTTCCCACAAACGAGCGGCATCCTTAAGGGTGCGTTTATGCTGCCACCTCGCTGCTCGTCGACAGGGCTCGGCGATGATGAATGAAACCCACAGAGCCTTACCGGCCCATTTAGCGTGCACCATCGCACCTCACTCAGCTCGCTGCTCGCTACGATCCTCGCCAGGCGAAGATATCAAACAGGTTTGTGTTTTGCGCTACGGCCACCGCCGCCCGGCCTGAAACTTGCACTGTTCAAATGTTTGTTAAGCTTACGGGACTTAATTACGGGGTCATCAGTCCCTAAACTTACAAACTACTTATGAACTAGCTACAACTAAGGACGGCACAAATATCAATGCCCGAGGGGGGATTCGAACCCCCGACCGTAGTGGCCGTGCAGACCGTGACTGGAGCGCCTCAATCCCCTCGGCCACCGCGGCCGGCACTTGCACTGTGATTGGTTGCTTCAAGGTCACTATCTGAGTGGCGTTTAACTGTTGCACGGTGGAACTCTCTTGCTCATCGCGCTCAATATTGTTTGTTAGAAGTAGTTTCAGTGCAGGCAACAATGAATGAAGATCTGATGCAGATGATTATTATGTCCGAAAAAGCGATCTGTATAGTTTTTGGGCTTTTGGTAGTACTTATGAAATATCCATAGTGAAGAGGTTCAGCATTCAAAGGATGCACTCCATACCTCCTCTTCCTTCTCCTTTCCAATAACAACTTATTTGTAACGAAAAAATCACTGTCACTCTCGCCAGACGATGTGGAGAATATGTTTCACACTTCACGCCACTGCAGTTGTGCACTTAGCTGTAATGTAACAGCTGCAAGAGAATACACATGGCGAGCAGCGATGTACCTGCAGCGTAAACGCACCAAGGCTGTCGGCGAGCAGCGAGCTGCAGGTGCCAGCAGCGAGCAACCAGGTGCCAGCTGCGAGGTGGCAGCATAAAACGCACCCTTAGGCACTGTCCTGGACCTGCAACTACCATATACAGACCGCCTATCTGCGGTCGAGGAAGACGCGAAACAACAGTGGCAACAGATGTGGAACGCTTCCCAACAAATGAAAGGCGCTTCTTACGCAGTGCTGCAACCTAGGATTTTTACCCAACCGTTGTTTATGAGGACTCATCTGGACAGATCCGCAATTTTAACCATCATTCGACTTCGCTTCAATCGTGTCTCTTATCTACAACATCTACAGCAGATCGACGTCTATGATTCAGCGGCATGTGAGTGTGATCATGCAGCGCAAGCTGATGTCAACCACATCCTGTTCAGATGTCCCAAATGTGACGGTGAACGTTTGAACTTCCTAGAGACATTGGTGAATATAAGACATTTCCTTCCTAAATCAGCTTCTTCTCTTTTGTTTACATTCTCTTTTGTTTACATTCGTCTGTATAAAATCATAATTAAGTTCATTAAGACCACTGGACACAATCCATATTTACTTTCCTGCCAATACGTTATAAGGATTTGCTTGCGAAGATGTGAGAAAACTTCAGAAATGATTTGAATTGTAATGCAGTCCCACTTCCACTGAAGAACATCAGTGTTCGCTTTCACTTTTCACTCTCCCATTTTGTCAAAATGTACTTCAGATGTTTTTATTTAATTGTATGTGCATTGCTGTGTGTTGTAGATGGCCACATTGAGTTAAAACTCAGAGGGTCAAATAAATAAATAAAAATAACTGCTCTCAATTGAGGCCAACAACTGAATTTCCTGTCTCAAATGGCAACATTTCGTCATGTAAATTATTATTACGCTGCCACCCTGCGTAATTTAGATGTAGAAACTCCTAGAGTATTAAAGCAACTTAAATCACTTAACAAAGGTAAGTCTCTCGGTCCCGATTGTATACCAATCACGTTCCTTTCAGAGTATGCTGATGTAATAGCCCCATACCTAGCTATCACATACAACCACTCGCTCAGCGAACGTTCTGTACCCAGAGATTGGAAACTTGCACACTTCAATATTCACGAAAGGCAATAGGAGTGATCCGCAAAATTACAGACCTATATCACTGACGTTGGTTTGCAGTAGAATTTTAGAACATATACTTCCCTCAAATATTATGAAATACCTCGAAGAGAACGACCTATTGATCCATGGTCAACATGGATTCAGGAAGTTTCGTTATGGTGAAAGCTCTTTACTCACGCTGCGGTGGAGTAGCCGAGCGGTCTCAGGCGCCTTGCTGCGGAGAGCGCGGTTGCTCGCCGTCGGAGGTTCGAGTCCTCCCTGGGGCATGGGTGTGTGTTGTCCTTAGGTTAGTTTACCTTAGTTTAAATAGTTTGTAAGCTACGGACTGATGATCACGCAGTTTGGTCCGGTAGATTTACAAACATTTGAACATTTTCTTTTCTCACATGATGTGATGATTGATATCGACAAGCGATGTCAAATAAATTCGGTATTTATAGAGTTCTGGAAGGCTTTTGACACTGTATCTCACAGGCGTCTTTTAATCATATTGCATGCTTATGGGATATCGCCAAAATTGTGCGATTAGTTTCGTGGTTTCCTGTCAATAGGGACACAGTATGTTGTAACTGACGGCAAGTCATCGAATAGAACAGAAGTGATATCTGGCGTTCGCCAGGAAAGTATTATAGGGCCTAACTGTTACTTACTGGCCCACTTTAGGTTACGGTTGGAACACTAAAAGTGGGCCTTTAAGATCGCCGTGTTACAGATCGAAATTAAAAAAAAAAAAAAAAAAAAAAAAAAAAAAAAAAAAAAAAAAAAAAAAAAAAAAAATACACATCTGACGCAAAAATTTAAGAAACGAATTAGCAGATGAGAAAATTCTTTACAAATTTACCCGATAATATTTTTATTTTTATTGATTTTTTAAATTTTCATATCTCGCAACGTTACAGAGATATTTGCAAATATAACAGCGATTTGACGATGTCTGTCTTGACGTGTTCCTACTTTTTAAGTAGAACTGTTCAGACGATCTGCACGAAATTCTACAGACATAATTGTTGGCTGCCAGCGACCAGAACCACACCTTGCTTAATTATTTTGGACAAAAAATACGTTAGTAACACTAAAAGAAGGCCGATTGGGATGGAATTTTGGTAGCAGGATATTGAATTGCATATTAACCGTTCTTCTTACACGAAAATTGAATAAACGAATTTGTAGAGGAGAAAAATCTGTACAATGTTGCTTTTTCATGTTTTTTTCTATAACTCGTATCGTTACAGAGATATTTGCAAAAATAACAGCGATTTGACACCGTCACTTGAATTTACATAAAGCAGGCGTTCGGAAATGTCACGTGACTTTTCTCGTTCAGAACTCTCTCTGGCATACGCCATCTTGCTTTCTGTATTTTATGATTTTCTTATTATAACTTACGCGTTGTCATTTCAGTGAAATGGTGCACTGAAGAATTAACAAAAGACATTGTTCTTAGTACGATAAAATATGATCTAATGTCTAAAATGCCATATTAGCAGTTAATAACTGTCATCAGTAGTACTAAAATTATGAAAAACTTTCGCAGTTGTTCGTCGTAGTGTATTGCGCAGCGCGTTCAAATGTTCAAATGTTTGTTAAGCTTAAGGTACTTAACTACGGGGTCATCAGTCCCTAAACTAACAAACTACTTATGAACTACCTACAACTAAGGACGGCACAAATATCCATGCCCGAGGGGGGATTCGAAGCCCCGACCGTAGTGGCCGTGAAGACCCTGACTGACGCGCCTCAGTCCCCTCGGCCACCGCGGCCGGCGCGCAGCGCGTAGTGTATTGCGCATGGTGGGTAGTTCGAAACCCGTCTCTACTTTTGCCTTGGCTCATAAAAGGGGTTTGGACACTCTTATTAACTGAATAGAGCTGCTTTTCTTAGACTACTTTCCATCACCCTGTTTTCTCTTGTTAATGTTCATAAATGCCGAATGCCGTAGTGTTACAGTATGAAGCGCGGGAAACAGTAATTGGCAAGATTCTTTTATATAATTTTACTGGGTTTGTCAGAAATAAAGTTTCGTAAGAGTCTGAAATTACGAATCAAATGGTGGACGAATTACGCCTCGTAGATCACGTCTCGTATCTTTCGTCAGTTGTCTGGGACAGTGTAAATTACGTCATACCTCTTGAAGTAAGTGTCGTATGTGATTCTTTCCTCAACAGCAATTATTGCCTGATGAAAAGGAGCATTTTTTCCAAGTTTGATTGAAATTAGTCCATAGCTTAGCAGCAGGTATTAAACATTGTCCAACATTGGAAATAGTATTTAGTGAATTTTATTGTTCGCGTCATCATATCACGTATGTGTCGTACGTGGTTCTTGCCCCGACAGCTGTCTCGTATTAAGAAGTATGTGCACGAAGTTCGGTTGAAGTCGGTCCGATAGAACGAAATAAGAATTCACTCTCTAAGGATCCGTTACTACGTGTATAAAAAGATGCCACCTCTGCTATTTTGTGGTTGGCTTTATACATCCGGATAATGTCAAAACTGATATCGCCGTGTGCAACGTGCATAACGACATTGAGCCATATAATGCTGCATGCTGCATCCGGTCATTCTCACGCGATCTGCTATTTACGACCTTCACACAGTTTTGCTTCGAAAGGTGTTTTGAAACACAGTACAGGTCGTGTCGTTTTTCTGACTCACTTTCACTCACAATTTGGCGTAACGCTTCGAATGGATCACAATTGCAGACAAAAAATTTCATTTCTTTTTTGTTAATAATAATAATAATATTAATAACAATAATAATAATAATAATAATAATAATAAAATCTATAACTACGAGTCCAAATTGGACTGATCTGAGGTATATTTTGATATAGATTTTACGTTTTTGATATTTTTCTGTTATATTAAAGTACCATTGTGCTAATGAAACTGCTTATCTTTCTATGCCAATCGTGATGAACTTCAAAACTATATATTATGTTAAGGGTTTTTGAAACATAAGAGCTTTTCCTATTAGGTGCCTTCAAAGGAACTTTCAGCTCATGACATTTTATTGGTTAAAATTTCCTCTGTCTTCTCACTGATAGGGGTAAATCTGTACCCAAATCCGGTAAGTTGCACTGGTCACACCCATATTCAGTATAGGCAATGCGAGTGATCGATTGAATTACAGACCTATATAATTAACGTTGATTTGCAGGAAGGTATCAGAAGACTCACTGAGTCAAAACTTATGAATTACATTTAACAGAAGGAGCTATTCACCAATGCTCAACAGGAATTTAGAAAATATCTTTGTTGTTGAAACACAAATAGTTCTTTACTCTCACTAAGTGATGAATGCTATGTGAAGGGATCTCAAATTGATCCCACAGATTTCCAGAACTATTATGACACGGTACCTCACAATTTGATGCTGAACGAATTGATTGATTACGGAATATCGTCTCAGATATATCACTGAACTGGAGATTTCCAGTCAGAGTGGATACAATTCGCAGTAACTGACGGAAAGACAATGGTAAAACAAATGTGATATCTTGCGTTCTCCACGGTAGTGTTATAGGTTCTCTGCTGTTCCTTATCAATATAAGTGATTTGGGAGAAAATCTGAGCAGTCGTTTTATCATCTAGCAAAGTCATCTGAAAGTCAAAACCAACTGCAGAACGATTTAGATATGTTTTTTCGTTGAGCGCGAAACTTGGGAAGTGACCCTAAATAATGAAGGGTGTGAAGTAGTCCACATACGTTTAAACGGAATTTGCTAAATTTCATTCATAAAATCAATAAACCAAATCTGAACGGCGCAAATTCAGTTAAGTACCTAGAAATTACTATTACGACAGATGTAAATCGAAAACAATACATAGAAAAATGTTGTGGGGAAAGCGAAGCAAAGACTGCATTTTACTAGCAAAACACTTGGAAGATGTGACGGAATTACTAACGAGACTTCCTATCTTACTCTTTGCCGTTGTGTTTTGAAATACTGCTGCGTCTTGGGTGATATTTATCACGTAGGACTGACGAAGAATATCGAAAGAGTACAAAGAAGGGCAACTAGTTTTGTATTATCACGCTACAGGGTAGACAGTGACACAGAAATGATACGGGAGGTTGGAATCTTTACAACGAATGTGCTTTTTATTACTGTGAGATCTCCTTACGAAATTTAAATAGCTGATTTTCTCCTCTGAATGCGGAAATAAAATTTTCACTCCCACTTGCAAAGGGTGAAATCATCAAAACAAAATAAATCAGAGTAACGGACAGATTTGGGTGTTCTGTCTTCTGGCGTGCTAATCGAGTATGAAAAGGTAGAAAAATAGTATGAAAGTGGTTGGATGAACCCTCTGCCAGGCATTTCAGTGCAGTTTTCAGAGTAACTAGATGCGCGGGGTTAGTTGGAGCGATTGGAGTGAGAAAAAAAATGTCACTAGTATTTGCAACATAAATGTTGACATTTTTTTCTCTAGTGGTAGCTGTAAAGAGACCTCTGAGATAGAATTACTATCCGAAGCCTTCAAAGACGAAAATACATCTCAGTGAAGAAAGATGTCATTGCAACGTTCTCGTATTTAAGTCAATCTAATATAGTTTACACGCGTGTGAAAACATTGGTAGTAATTTGGGTAAAATGTTTTTCGTTTTGGAGCTAATCTGAACAGAAGCAGCTCGTCGGATCAGATTAATAATATTGTTAACTGCACGCTGCAAGAGAATGAAGTTTTAGTGGCACTGTGTTGTCTAAGGTAATATTTTTTTCTGTGAAATAAAGCTGCAACTGTTCCGCTTACTGATCCATAATTCAGAAGAAAAAGCTAAAACATTGCAACTACAAACTCTATAAATTTTCAGTGCGGTGGCATCGTAACTGCTGCAACATTTATGTACCACAACAAAGGTACACTCTAGCAGCCACAGCCAAGCCAAACGTAGAACGTAAGATATACATGAGTTGTCATCAGATAACTTCTTTGAATTCCAACGGGTTCATCGAAAGTACAAAACTGAATGATGGTGAAAATGGTGAAAGGTTAAGATGGTCTGATATCTGAGTAACGAGGAGGAATCATCCAGAATATGGAAATCAAACTGCAATCTTTATATATAAAGCAGTGTTTCCGTGTGTTTGTGTGTACGTATTGCATACAAATCTATAGTTTTATTCCAATCTTTATAAAATTTTGCACACGTAAGGTTCAATCCATGAGGAAAGTCGCCGTAAGTGTGAGGAGTACATACATTATTCACGAGATATGACGTCATAAACAAAGAGATGCGGGAAAAATTGTTGCATCAAACAATAATGTTGCACATTTCCTCCTAAATCACTGAACCGATTTCAACCAAATTTGGTACACATATTCCTTACCGTAACAATGCTGTTGTGGTAAGAACCACATACGGACACATGGTTCAGTAGATATAACGTCGTAAACTATAGTAGTTGTAAGGAACTGCCACATAATGCGACAGGACTTTATTCACACACTGTATGAGAATGACAGTATTTAGTGACTTGCAACCAACTTAAAACATAATTTCAAGCCTTCATTGAACGTTTTCTCGGTGACAACCATAGAAAAATTATGAAAAGAAAAAAGATTCTCGCTTACTACTTTTCCACTGTTCATGGACTAAAAGTACGGCATTTTGTATGACGTTACGGTTTACAATTTATACTCTACAAATTGTTGTCGCAGGAAATTTTACATATATTATACACACATACAGCTGAATATAATTTCGAAATTGTATCACCTTACGACACGTGCTTCATGAGATATTAGGACATAAACAGTAACGTTCATGGAAAAACGGCCCATCACGCATCAGGTATTAATCTATTAATTCTTTACAACTAACTCTGTTCGCAACGGATTTTATCGACGGACAGTACTTAAACAAATGAATATAAAACTGCAAAATTATACAATTTTAGAACATGTAATTCAATAATACGATATCATATATACAGCGATGGTAAAAACATGCCACATCATGCACCACGAATTAATACATTTACGAATTTACCACTAAAACAGTCCTGTATTCCAGTCAGCTTATGGAAATTCCTGAAGGCTGACTGCTCTTGACAACTTTGTACGAACTTATAACTATGAAGCGCACACGGCTACGGGTGAAAGCAGGAGACCTCTATAGAGTTAAAAGGAAAGGAATAGTGTACATCTAATGAATACCCATATTTCCGACAAATCTTGCTTTTAACTTCCAGAGACTGCAGTCTCCAGTGAGACTTGCTTTTTCTATTCTTCTTCTTTCTCTTTGGCCATGTTCTCACACAGGCAGCGGCGGCTCATTGTGAAATCGGGTTTTGTCGTGTGTTAATATATACGGGATGGCGGGATACCTTCCTATCGCCACCCCATGCTCCCTGGGAGGATAAGTGTAGCCCAAATGTCTGTGTATAGTGTTATATGTGTGAAAGTGTAAAGTGTAACGAAATGTTTGTGAATTTTATAACTGAGGCGGAACTTGGGAACTAGTCCAGTATTCACCTAGGGGAATATGGGAAACCGCCTAAAAACCACATCCAGGCTGGCCGGCACTCCAACCCCCTTCGTTATTCCGCCAGGCGGATTCGAAAGGGGGCTGGTACGCCTCCCCGTCTGGGAAAGCGGTGCGTTAGACCACACGGCTAACCTAGCGGGTACTTGCATTTTCTATTGCGATTAATAAATCGCAGGGCAATCTGTTCATTACTGTAGAGTGGATTTGACATGTCCATGTTCCTCAAAAGGACAACTTTTATTCACTTTCTCAGGGGTGGACTAACTAAAGAAATGATTCATATTAGATTCTGGAGAAGTCACAATAAATGTGGTTTATTGTTAAGTTGTGAATTAAATGAATGTATGAATGTTAGGTATCATTTATGCTTTGATTACTATCGTTCTTTGTTTGGATATCGCACTTATATCTTTGTACATAATGCAAGACAGCCTTATCTCTATATAAAAGCGAAAGGACAGTCATTCACTCACTCACTCACTCATTCATTCACTCATTGATTAAACAAGAAATCTCAAAAACTAATTAAACTATTAAGCGGAAATTTGGCAGGAATGTAGTCTATAGGTAGAAGACGTCAGCTAAGAAAGGATTTTGCGATAGGGCCGACAGTTGAGGAGATATGACATCATAAACAATGAAATCGTCCCCGTCTTGTAGCACGTGATAGTGTAACTTTATCAGTCCACTGTTTGAGAAGGAGAGCACTTAGCGATTTCCAACAAACTGTAAACATAATTTGAAACCTTCAGTAAACTTTTTCTTGCTGATAACCCCAGGAAAATAATTACAGGAAAAACGTTTGTCGCTTACTACTTTTCCGCTGTTCATAGTGCAAAACTACGACATACGGTATGACGTTGCAGTTTATAATTTCTACACTACAAATTTCAGTCGCAGTAAATTTTACAGATATCATACACACATAAAGAGAAATGTACTTTAGAAATTATATCACAGTACGACACGTAGTTCATGAGATATAAGGGCAATAGCAGTAACGGTCTTGGAAAACCGCCCCATCACGCATCAGGTTTCTATCTATTACTTCTTCACAACTAACTCTGTTCGCAACGGATTTTACCGACATACAGCACTTATAGAAATGACTACATAACTGCAAAATTAACCAATATTGTACAACACATAATTCAATATATATTGTTAAGAGTACACCTGTCGCTATATCTTACAGTTTGATTTAACGTAATGTATATATTGTCTTGAATTTGTTTATTTCATGTATTTTTCATTTCTTGTATGCTAGATAAACTTCTTATGTAACGTCATTTTCTATATTGAATCATTTAGTGTAAACATGTACTATATGTGTAAACCTGCATGAATGCACGGACATTCTTATGCTGTAAGTTAGCAATGCGCCATAGAAAATGTTGAACCTGTTGTAAAGACTGTCTTTGGTACAGAAGTAGTAGCTGTGAGTGTCGCGCTGCTGAAGCAGTCGCGGAGCAGACTTGCTATAGTTACCACATAAATGTTTTGTTGATGGTGCAGAGGCACGGTAGGCGCAGTTTGGTGCGAGTTTAATGCAATTGCAATAAGCCTGAGAGGCGTACTGTTTAATGTACTGAAGGAAGTGCGAAATAAGTCTATTTATACTCGAAAGTGATCAGAGTAATGTTTATTCACGTGTGCAAGAAAAGTAATTGTTTGGTTATCAAGTCTATTGTCACCGAGTGTGATCGTTGTTGTAATTACGGAGACTAGAAGGTGTATTGAGGTGATCTCAATGCATGGAGATTTCAGCCAGACGAGCTGAACAAAGAGTTGTCGATAAAAATATTTTGAACCAGCAGTAAGAGTATCTATTGTAATCATATCTGTCTTGTATGGACTTCACGACGAAGACGACGAAAAAAGATGAGTACTTTTGTAACATTTTATTTTGTATGCCTGAATATGTAGTGTCAATCCAATCAGAATTTTGGTTCAATTATATATGACTTATTTTGAAACCAGTCTTAATTTTGTAAGTAGTTGTAGTCACCCCATTATCACCATTATTAGCTTATGTTGATTATGCAAGCCTGTACATTGACTAACAAGTTCAATCATTTTCAAATTAATTACGATCAGTTTTAAAGAAATTGTTAGACGAGTTAAAGAATTGCTAAACGAGTTACAACACAGAGACTAGTAATTAAAGTGCAGTGCTGTTCTAAGTTATGCAACCAATTATTAAGCCAAAGATTTTAACTTGCTAGAGAGTTTGCACGTAAAGTAGAGTTGGTTTCATCTATGTAGAAAGTAACCAGGCTAACAGTAGTCAAGTTATTATAGTTGATTAACCAGTCTTGACGGAAGTATTTTTTTTAATGAAATACGTTAAATGCCTGACTCTGTTCAGCCAGTTACACGCGTACGCTACCCAGGCCCTGGAACCAATTAAAAAAAAAAAAATAAAATAAATAAATAAATAAATAAATAGTTCACGTAAAGTTTCATAAGGAACTTGAATGCTTTCAAGAATATTATCAAAATTATTGGGAACATTGACTGTAGTATTTGTGAAGCTCATTGCACCACGGAGTTTCACTATACTGAGCTATTATCATTGCAATCAGAGTCTATCTGCTATTACAATTTTGATTATAACACGAACACGCCTTCACTACTACATGAATTCTGACACATTTATTAGTGAAGTTGTGCTGTTCGTGAATCGTAAGAGGTGCTAGTTGGAGGATGTAGTCAATGCTAAGTCAGATAGGGCCAAGCTTAATTTAATTACCACAGTGACTGTTTCAAGTTAATTAATATCATTTTTTATTTATTAAAAATTTTAACTTTCACTGCGAAAGTATTGTTGCGGCCCATTAGTTGTGATTTGCTGCAACATTCAATAACGAAATTATTATTACTAGAGTATGTTATTACACAATCTAAATTTTGAGATTATTTGACGACCTCCAACTGGCAATATTCTTACAATATATCATATCATGCAACACGTATTCCAGTCAGCTTAAAGAAATTCCTGGGTAGCTGATAGTAATCTTGACAACTTTGAGCTTTGAAACGGACACGAATGAAGGCGATAGCTATAGAGTTATAAGGAAGAGAATGAAGCAGAGTACATGCAAAGAATACCCGTTATTTACGATAGATCTGGCTTTTAACTTCAAGAGACTGCAGTTTCCAGTGAGACTTTCACTTTATGTTACGAATAATAAGTCACAGGCCACAGGAGACAATCTGAATAGCTCCCTTAGACTGTTCGCGGATGATGCTGTCGTTTATCGTTTAGTGAAGTCAACACAGGATCAAAAGCAACTGCAAAGCGATTTAGACAAAATTTCTACATGGTGCGAAAATTGGCAATTGACACTAAATAAAGAAAAGTGTGAAGTAATACACATGACCACTAAAAGAAATCCGCTGAACTTCAGTTACACAATAAATCAGTCAAACCTTAAGATCGTAAATTCTACCAAATACCTAGGAGTTACAATTAAGTACAACTTTGACTGGAGAGAACACATAGAAAATATTGTGGGGTAAGCGAACCAAAGGTTACGTTTCATTGGCAGAGCGCTTCGAAGATGCACCATCTCTACCAAAGAGACTGCCTACATCACATTTGTGCGTCCTCTCCTGGAGTACTGTTGCCCCTTGTGGGACCCTCACCAGGTGGAAGACATTGAAAAGGTTCAGAGAAGGGCAACTCGTTTTGTTTTATCACGTTACGGGGGGTGGGGGGGTGGGGGGTGGAAGCGTCACGGAAATGTTGAACGAATTGGGGTGGAAATCATTAAAAGAAAGACGTTATTCATTGCGGCGTGATCTGTTTGCGAAGTTTCAATCACCGACTTTTACTTCTGAGTGTGAAAATATTTTGGTAGCAACCACCTACTTAGGGAGACATGACCATCCCAGTAAAATAAGAGAAATCAGATCGATAACGGAACGATTTAGGTGTTCTTTCTTCCCGCGCTCTATTAGAGAATGGAACAGTAGAGAAAAGTAATGAAAGTGGTTAACGAACCATCTGCCAGGCACTTAAATATGATTTGCAGAGTACCTATATAGATGTAGATATAGATTTATTCAGTACTGTGGAGTGGATCTAACATGCCCATATTTCTCACACGGACATCTTCATGTCACTTTCTCAAGGAAATTATTCATATTACGTCCTGGGCAAGTAACAAGAAATATTGTTTATAATACAGTTGCGAATTAAATGAATATTACATATCATTTGTATTTTGATTGCTATCTTTCAGTGTTTGGCTGCTGTACTTAAAATTTTGTATGTTATGCAAGACAGACTTATTTCTTTTATATTGTTATTACATATAACATGTCATTAGACAAAGGGAGATGTACAGAGAGAGAGAGTGAGAGAGAGAGAGAGAGAGAGAGAGAGAGAGAGAGAGAGAGAGAGAGAGAGAAGGCTTGAATAAATAAATAAATAGCCGGGCAACGCCGGGTTTTCGGCTAGTACAATTTATAAAATATAGAAGTTTCGTGGTCGCGGAGCAACTGTATAGCATACTGTAGAAGACTTTGCTTGTGCATATTCGTCATCACTGTATGGCACTGAGGATACATAACCCATATGTCACGTAATTATTCGAATTCTGGAATTGTATGGAAGGCAGGGTGAGGTGTGCAGCTTCCATTTCGGACGGGGAGGCGAGCCATCGCCGAGCGGGAGTAGCCGAGCGGTCTGGAGCGCCATGTTACGGATCGCGCGGTCTCCCGCGTCGGAAGTTCGCATCCTTCCTCGGATATGGATGTTTATGTTGTCTTTAGCATAAGTTAGTTCATAAGTAGTTTGTCAGTTTAGGAACTGATGACCCAGCAGCTAAGTCCCTTAAGCTTGACAAACGTTTAAACATTTGATTTGAAATGTGAAATAAGTAAAACCGTTGTAGTATCTGTCGGTGTAGCTGAGGTGGTAGTAGTTTGGCCTCACAACCATATAATCGGTCGATGTAGTTTCATATTATTCTGGAGTAGAGTCCGTGGATAGAATACCGCTGTGACAAATATTTTTTTTTCATTGTTTTAGAATTCAATTATGTAAAACATTCTGGGATCTCTAACTGGACGAATTGTTTTAGTTTTTGTTTATGTTTGTGTAGACGAGGAGCTGAACACCTTGTCGTCACCTGAAACGATGGTTGAGTAAGTTAGCTGCTTCGAAAGCCATTAGTACCTATGGAGATGACTTTTTAAAAACAGCGTTGTACCTCTTCAGAAACTGAACAATCACAGACTACCGTTGTCAACTAATAGTAAAGCCAATACTGTAGAAAAATTAACTTATGTTTTTTGGTTGAAACCATTATTGTTAACAACCTTTTGTAAAATATAGAAAATTACTAATATCAAAAATACGTACATTTTTCGTAAAAATTACCATTAGATGTTAAAATTGTGTAAGTATTCGAACACAACGAAAAATATTAAAATATATATATATATATATATATATATATATATATATATATATATATTTTAATATTTTTATATATTTATATATTTATATATTTATATATATATATATATATATATATATATAAAACTGTCACTGCAGGATTCTAACTACCGACCCCATGGCTAGAACGCTACCACCTGAGCTACCGACAGATGCTGCAACCATTTCATTATTGGTACTCACGTGTGCTTGAAGAACTTCAAAGTTGATTTTCTCGAGAATTTTTGATATTTGCATCGAATGCCTTTGGCTGATTGTTACTTGTGTTCTAAACTTCGCGTACCATAAATATAAAGAAAAATCTAAAATACGATACCCACGTGCTCACCTTGTTATAAATATATAATAAATCACACTGATATGTTCTCATCGATTCTGAAGGCATCTGCAATGTCTGAAAAATTAGGGGCATGCATCATGTAACTTCTTACCCCACGCTATCATCTAGAAAAAAAAAACTAACTAGTATATATTTATTTAAGGAATTATTACACTTGTTATATCGATTTATTATGGGAATATAGTATCCTCCATAGTTACTCATCATTTGCAAACAGCATGGTATCCACCTTTCATCCTCATTTCCTGTAACTATTTGATGAATGTTTGTCCATTTTGCTACAAACTTTACGTAAATATTGTATAGTATGAGCGGTCAAGCTCATGAAGGCTTGCTTATTTTATCATACATTATTTATACTGCTGATAAATAATATCAAAATGAGTCACTGTTTGTAACTTTTCCATTTAATACTGTCAAAACGTTAGTGTGGAGTTGGCAGAGATAAGTCAAAACATTTTATGTCTAGAACTCCGCTACTTCTGGAGGGAATGGCGATCTGCCAGTGAAAGAATGACTAGGGCAGTAAACTGCTGTGATCAAGTAAAACACGTTCATTGGTTGTGAGGAGAACCTCTTGGGCTATAGGAACACTTAATTCTTGTCTCGGAAGAAGGAGGACCGATCAGTATAGCTAAAGTGCTTCGTTTGGAACAGGTTTAGTTTTTTTTCGACAAACGGCCGCTTTGTCGGAACTTTGGTAGTAGATAGTATGTGCCAGTTTAAGAACATTAACTTTCATTTCGGAATTGTAACTGAGCAGTGTATGTTATTCGTCCCGAGAATTTAAGAGTTTTGATATGTTATTTGTCGGACAAAGATCTGAAATATTTTGAGCTGACGATTATTACGTGTTGTGTGATGTGTGATCGTGAAATAGACTATCATCAATGAGTGTCTGAGCATCATCAGTGATTACTTATTTGGGGACTTTTGATACCATTCTCATAACGCAGTTAAGGTATCTTTTCTGATCGTTTTAAAATGTTTATTTATAATTTAGTGCTTTTGTTTGACCGCGGCGGATTAGCCGCGCGTCCTGGAGCGCCGTGTTGCGGTGCGCGCGGCCGTCCGCCGTCGGGGGTTCGAATTCCCCCTCGGACATGCAGGTTTGTGTCGTCTTTAGCATAAGGTAGTTCATAAGTAGTTTGTAAGTTTAGTGACTGATGACCCCCCAGTTAAGTCCATTAAGCTCTACAAACATTCGAATATTTGAATTTGCTTTTGTTTGTGTAGCACCACTTCCAATAGGTCAATACATGTGTTTGAATAGACGTCATTAGTTATCTGACGTTAAATACATCATTTGGAAACCTTAGACCAAAATCTTAATTTTATCCATGTAGTCAGTGATTCTTCCGTTACTGTTTTATTTCCGTAAAATAAAATGAATTCACTTTCAGTCACAAAAAATGTTTTATTTTGTACACAATGCAGTTTGAGCCCCGAGGGCTCATAAACTGGTGCCTCTGTGATTCTTTACACGTATTTGCGTAGTATGGAGCAACTTCGAAAACTACCCTACGGGGTCGTTTAATCCGTATGTCCCACCCACGTCCAAAGTTATCTCTTTGCAAAATTTCATCCAAATCCACGCAGTAATTTTTGCGTGAAAGCATAACAAACGAACAAACTTTCACAGTTGTTTTAGAGAGTACGAAATTGGAAAAAATTGTAATTAGTAATTTTGTATGGCCATCAGCAGTTCGTATTAGATTCGTAATTCATGTGCTTCCATACGTTCATCCGATTGCAATAATATATTGCACACTTGATTTCAAAACAAGCTGAACAGGACTGTCCACAACCAAATTCATATAGTATATGGCTGAATGTAGTTTACTCACGAACTCCGACAAAAGCTATCATTTTAATTGATGTTTTCGTCGGTACTTGACAGAACATGATAATAATATCAAAAAGGAACAACTTCCTGATGTTCTGCAAAACTTATTTATTGGTCACAAACCGGCTTTCGGCTGCTTAGGCCATCATCAGGTGACCACTGACTGTAGTACACATGTTTTCAAAGATGTTAAGATTTACAAAGATGTTATCACAGACAATCGATCCTTCACAGGAAAGTTAATCGCAAGTACTTAACTATGAAAGTTACTAACATTTATATAAAAATATAATAAGTATGTGTAAAGAATTGAAACTAATATGATTATTTTTGTTGAAAAGGAAGGTTGAAAATAAAACTTAATTCAGTAGAGGTGTAGAGGGGAACTGGATCTGATCATTTAATACTAAACTAGCATCCTGAGTCAAATGTTTATTGATTTCCAATACTTCCAGTAGTCATCTATCTGCTTTTCTTCAGCGGATGTAGGATCTCACAGTTTACATTTACATAATAATCATGGCCTTCTCTGAGCAGATGTTTAGCAAAGGTTGAATCTGTCTTTTTTAACCTCCAGCTTCTCTCATGTTCTGATAATCTAATAGCTACAGCCCTGCCAGACTGACAAACATACAGTTTCCCACAATGTTTGCATGTGATCTTGTATACACCACTCTGTGATAGGGGTTGAATTTGTCCTTACTATTGAATAAATACTTAGAAATGTTGTTTGTATTGTAAAATGCAGGCCTGTAATTTCGAGATTTTAACTTTCTACCAATTTGATCTGAAATTTTGCCTAAATATGGGATGACACACCAGTTTTTCTGACTACTAACTAGTTCTTGTTGGCCAGCACATAAAAGTGTTTTGATTTTTCTCATTTTCTTCTTATTCAGTATACTATCAATAAGGGCAGGGCTATAGCCATTACTGGATGCTATATGTTTGATTGTTTGTAATTCTGATTGAAATGAAGAATCAGATAATGGAACAGATATGAGGCGATGGACCATAGAATGGAAAGCAGCATGTTTATGGCTGTAGCTATTAGATTATCAGAACACGAGAGAAGCTGGAGGTTAAAAAAGACAGATTCAACCTTTGCTGTACATCTGCTCAGAGAAGGCCATGATTATGATGTAAACTGTGAGATCCTACATCCGCTGAAGAAAAGCAGAAAGATGACACTACTGGAAATATTGGAAATCAATAAACATTTGGCTCAGGACGCTAGTTTAGTATTAAATGATCAGATCCAGTTCCCCTCTACACCTTTACTGAAATAAGTTTTATTTTCAACCTTTCTTTTCAACAAAAATAATCATATTACAAAACAACGTAGTTCTAAAGAGCGCTCAATAGATGTCAGTAGTGCAACACTGTTGCCCTTAGTGGTGAAACTCTGAATATTAATACGGATTAATTTTAATACGATTCATCTAATTCTTTACTCATACTTATTATATTTTTTATATAAATGTTAGTAACTTTCATAAATAAGTACTTGCGATTAACTTTCCTGTGAAGGATCGATTGTCTGTGATAACATCTTTGTAAATCTTAACATCTTTGAAAACATGTGTACTACAGTCAGTTGTCATCTGATGATGGCCTAAGAAGCCGAAAGCCGGTCTGTGATCAATAAATAAGTTTTGCAGAACATCAGGAAGTTGTTCCTTTTTGATATTAGCTATCATTTTATTCGGGACTTCGGAACTTGCACGCTTGATCTTCAAAACAAGAGAAATATCATTCACTGTCTACGTAAGATTTCGCAAGATACCTGGCTAATATATTTGTACCTAGATAATAATTCATACAGTGCACGCATAAGGAGGGTACATTCGAAACATTTCCAACGATAACACACACACACACACACACACACACACACACACACCACGATGTAGGAGCATGGAGGGCTAGATTGGCAGAGTGTCGGGAGGAGACGGACGGAGGTAAAAGAGGAAAATTACAGAGACGGAAGGGGACAAGTACTACTCGAGACTGGAATAAATAAATACCATGACGAAGCTGGAGTTTCAGCCAGTCATTAATAACAAATGAGATACAACTACTTAATGGCAAACATAAAGTTAGTACATCTTATTTTAATTACCTTCATATACTATATTTACAAAACAATGTAGTTCTAAAGAGCTCTCAATAGATGTCAGTAGTGCCACACTGTTGCCCTTAGTAGTGAAACTCTGAATATTAATACGGATTAATTTTAATACGATTCATCTAATTCGACAGAGGCTCTTTTGAGACCACGATAGGTAAAACACTTAAACTAGTAAATAAAATATACTAACTACACAAGGAGGTATATTTCGTGTTGTCTGGTAATGTATTACGAAATTTTACTATGAAAATCAGGTGAGGTAATTTATATGTCGCTGAAGCGGCTCTTCGATAATTGTGTTTGAGGAGAAAACAGTACTCTTTCGTACTAAACTTTCAATGAGATTCAACAGAAAACTCTAATTCCTTTTTAGTTGCATTTAGCAACAGCCGTTGAGAGAGCAAGCGAGTTATTTATTCAGTCATTTGCACAACGAATTAATTAAATATCAACGCAACTTTCACGGGACTGGCAATTCAATTACATTTAATGCTACATGGAAATAAAACAAAAATTTCATGGAGCACTGCGACTTTCCCTTTATTCGTTTATAATCACCGTTAACGGTCATTTATTAAATTACATACTAATGTTTTAATTTGTTATCGAAATATTCTGTCTGAACACAGCACCACCTAAACACGAGGTGTTCCGTCACAATTCCCTCAGTCAGAAAATACCCAATAGCTCAGCACAGTCACGGTGGAGTGGGCGAGTGTTCCAAGGCGCCGTGCTGCGCAGCGCGCCGTTGCTCGCCAACGGAGGTTCGAGTCCTCCTTCGGGCATGGGTGTATTTGTTGTCATTGGTATAAGTTAGTTAAAGTAGTTTGTAATCCCAGTGACTGACGACTAGGGTAGTCAAGTCCCACAGATTACAAACATTTGATTTGAGCTCAATATAGTTCCTTATACTGGTTCAGTACTTTTTAATCATCATAGAGCTCATATTTTGTCAGTGATGTTCTCAATTCTACGTAAAGTTTTCCGGAATGGAAAAACACGGAACACGGATATAGCAATAAACAACGGAAAAGGTTTAAATCTGAGCAACATCTGCATCTACATGAAAACTGCAAATCACACTGAAGTGCATGGCAAAGGGTTCATCTAACCGCTTTTATGATATTTCTCTAACGCTCCGTTCTCTAATAGCGCACGGTAAAAAGAATAGCAAAACGTTCCGTTTTTTACCTGATTTCTCTTACTTTATTATGATGATCGTGTCTTCGTATGTGGATGGGTTATGAAAAAATTATGTACCCATTTGGAAGAGAAAGTTGGTGAAAGAAATTTCTCAAATATATTTCGCCGCAACGAATACCTCTTTTTTTTTTTTTAATGATTTCCATTCCAACTCGTGCATCATTTCTTTGACACTCTGCCCACTATATCGCGGTAATACAAAACGACCTACCCTTTTCTGAACTTTCTTTAAATGTTCCTCCAGTCCCATTTGGTGAGGATCTCACAGAGCGCAGCAATACTCCAAAATAGAATGGAAAAGTGTAGTGTAGGCACTTTCTTTAGAACTGTTGCATCTTTTAACTGTTCTAGCAATGAAACGTAGCCTTTGTTCGCCTTCCCTACAAGATTTTCTATGTGTTCTTTCCAATTTAATTTGTTCGTAATTGTTATTCCTAGCTATTCTGTTGAATTTATGGCCTGTTTATTTGATTAATTTATCATGTAGGTGAAATTTAAAGGACTTAGTTTGGTGCTCATTTGGAACACTCTACGCTTATTATTTAGGGCCAACTGCCAATTTTTACACCATGCAAGTATCTAAATCATTTGCAGTTTCTTTTGATTTTCTGATGTCTTTACTAATCGATAAATGACACAATAATTGGCGAACAGTCTAAGAGAGTTGCTCACATTGTCTCCTAAATCGTTTATAAAGATAAGGAAAAATAGGGGCCCTATAACACTTCACTGGGAAACGCCAGATATCACTTTTACTCGTCAACTTTCCGTAAACTACAACGTCCCGAGTCCTTCCTGACGGGAGATTGCGAATCCATTTACACAACTATGGCTGTATTCCAGAAGCACGCGCCGGCCGCGGTGGCCGAGGTGACTGAGGCGCTCCAGTCACGGTCAGCACGGCCACTACGGTCGGGGGTTCGAATCCTCCCTCGGGCATGGATATTTGTGCTGTCCTAGTTCGTAATTAGTTCATAAGTAGTTTGTAAGGGACTGATGACCCCTATTTCAGTCCCATAAGCTTTACAAACATTTGAACCAGAAGCACACAATATTTATTTATTTTATTTATTTATTTATTTAGCCTGATCAGATTAGGGCCATCAGGCCCTCTCTTACATCGGACCAGGGTTTTACACATACAGTATTTCTTTACATGTGAGTTACCTATAACATAATAATGATTTTTACACATGAACAGTTAATAACATTATTTATACAGGTTGATTACATGTAAAAGGATGTAAATAAAAGGTAATAACTTAACTCTACATATGTAATAACTTAACTATAAATAGGATTGATACTAACAGTACCACTGAGACACCTTCTGCTGCTGCTGCTGGTGTAATAATAGAAGTAACAACATTTATATTAGCAGATACAATATTTACTTTTGAATATATCGAGACTGGTTAACGCATGGCGAATTCTGACAGAAGCTGTACCTGACGAGAGCAATGGCAGTTGAAGAATATCTGGGAGGAGGAATGGATGTGACGTACCTGGACCGTAGGGTAATAAAGACTGGCGTCATTATTGCTTTAGTAGATAATCCATTAACTGTCGTTTGAAGCTGGCAGTGTTATTCAGTTCTCTGATATACTGAGGTAGATTGTTCCAGAGCCTGGTTCCTGCTACTGAAAAGGATTTTGAGAAACCGGCTGAGTGATGGATAGGGACAGAAAGGGTTTTGCTCTGACAGGAACGAGTAGTTCTTTTATGTTGATCAGATAAGAGTGTTAAGGTCGAGGAAAGATATGAGGGACAGTGTACGTTGATAAGAGAGTAGAGGAAACAGTGTATGAAAATCTCTGCGCTTGTCAGCACGGAGCCAGGATAGTTGCTTATAAGATGGTGAAATGTGATCAAAGAGACGGATGTTACATATATATCGAACGCAGGCATTCATGATTAGTTCCAGACGTCGTGAGCTTTCCCAAGAGAGACCTTGCAAGATAACATCACCGTAATCAATAATTGGAATTACAAGCGTTTGTATAAGTTTCTTTTTAAGATCGAGAGGAAAAAACTTCTTATATATCTGTAGGGCATGAAGAGATGCTGATGCCTTCCTACACACGGCGGCTGTGTGCTCAGCCCAATTTAGTTTGTCGTCTATTATCACTCCCAGACTTTTTGCCGAGGGCGAAAAATAGATAGGTGTTTCATTTAATATTAATGCTGGTTGAGATTCGCGATATTTGTGGTTAATGAGTCTAGGATGACCTACCAGAATCGCTTGAGTTTTACTTGGATTGAGCTTTAATCCTATATTCTGTGCCCACTTTGATAGTGCACATAGGTCAGAATTAAAATTCTCGATTGCTGCCTTCAGGTTTTTTGGTTTTGCACTTAAATACAACTGGAGGTCATAGGCATACATGTGGTATTTACAAAAGGACAAGACCGATGATACGTCATTTACATACAATGAAAAGAGAAGTGGACCTAGCACCGAACCCTGTGGTACGCCTGATAGAACTTTTCTCCACTGTGACTTTTCGGTGCCGGACATGACGCACTGAAGACGCGATGTCAAGTATGAGCGAAACCATTGCACCACGCCTTGAGAGAAATTTAGACTGCTAAGTTTAGCAAGTAAAATATCAAAGTCCACAGTGTCGAAAGCTTTGCTAAAGTCTAAGAAGCACATAATAGTCGCCTCTTGTCTATCCATTGCCTGCTTAAGATCGTCTGTTACTTTTATCAAAGCAGATGTTGTGCTGCGATATTTGCGAAAACCTGATTGGTGTTCGTCAAGAAGTTTATTAGTAGTCAAGTAGCTGGTTAGCTGATCATGTACTATATATTCTAGGGCTTTGGACAGTGCCGGAAGAATGCAGATAGGTCGGTAATCAGAGGGTGCTGTGGCAATGTCCTTTTTTGGCAGTGGCTTAACTATTCCACGTTTCCATGCATCAGGAAAAACACTTGTGGCTAAGGACTGATTAAATATATCTGTTATGATGGGCAGCAGTGGATCAATAATCAGCTTTATCATTTGGATAGTGATACCATCATCCCCGGTAGATGCTGATGTAATACGCATAATGGCTTTTTGACTGTATTTCCAGAAACATGCTTAAAAGAAAACTTATCATGGTTAGCGTTGTTGATCCTCTTGATATGGCCAATAAGTGTTTGTTTCGTTTGGTGATCGATTGAAGTAGTAGGCGTTGTGAAATAATGATTTAGTTCCTCAATGGAGACAGTGGGTTCGGCTGCAGTTTTTATTTTCCCAATACCAAGACCGCGCAGGTTTTTCCAGAGGACAGCCGGTCTATTTATGTTGTCGGTTAATGAATGGGCGTGTCTGAGTTTAGCATTTCTCACAGCCTGGCTGACTCTGTTACGTTTCTGCTTGTACGAGGTGTGATTTTCAGGTGTAGGGTGCAGTTTGTATGTCCGATGTGCAGTGTCTCTGAGATTCATGAGCTGTTTTAGTTCATCAGTTAGCCATGGTGCGGGTTTCCTTCTCACTTTTTTGGTTTTGATGGGCGCATATTTATCATACAGCTGGTTAAGTTTATTTGTAATTTTGTGAAGTTTCTCGTTTACATCCGGGAGGGTGTCGGAGGTTGGCTCGAAAATTATTTCTAGTGCATCAGCTGTCAGTTCAGGTAAGTTGATGCGTCTTAAGTCACGGTATGCAGTTAGCAGTGGTTTCTTCCTAGGGCATTCTAGCGAGTACGTCATGAAAATTACATCATGGGCAGACATACCAGGCGCAGATGTTTGTGACGTTCGAATTACTCTGTCTGGAAACCTTGTTGCAAATATATCTATTAAAGTGTGACTATCAGCTGTGTGATGGGTGGGTGCAAGCTGAAGTAAGGTTAGATTCGAAGATGTAAGCATACGCTTGAACTTCATACAGGACGGTCTGTTGAACAGAAAATTTATGTTAGTGTCACCTGCTATAATTATGTGCTCATAGGTTGATTCGAGGTCTGAGAGGGCAGTTTCGAAGCAGTTCAACGCACCTACCTTCGGAGGTTTATAGAGGACGCATATTAGACACTTTTCTTTGAGAGGTTTTATCTCTATGAACATGTATTCCACTTGTTCAGTTTCATCGTTATTTGACGTGTGCAACACGGTAGGAGATAATTCAGAGCGAATGTAAGCTCCAACGCCGCCTCCGCGTTTGTGCAATCGGTCGTGTCTTAGGAAGACATAGCCGTCTAAATTTACGGAACTGGTGGTAATGCTTGGTTTGAGCCAGGTCTCCGATAGAAGAATTATATGAAGACACAAGTCTTGAAATATATGGCGGAACTCAACTAAATGAGCTTGTAGTGATTGAACATTTGCGTGTGCCACGTGGAGCTGTGTGCGCTCAGTTGTAGCGCGCGCGATGATAGCGCTAGTCGGTAGGGCAACGGCAGCGGGCTGTGGGGTGGCGGCGTCCTTTTCTGCGAACGCAGGACACATTGGAATGTGGCGTGGCTGGGTGGCTAGCGGTCCGGGGGTCGGGGGAGGAGTACAGGACACCGGAAAGAGAGAGAGAGAGAGAGCGGAAGCAGGTCAGATGGGTTCAGAGTAGTGATGGGCAGTTCGGATCATTTCAATGTTTCGAAACATACGGATCATCTGAGTCTAGTGAGTCGACTCACTGTTTCGGCACACGAAACATCTGGCGTGCCGCAGTGCCGTGCGCCACGCTAACTCTCCTGATTCACGTGAACCGCGACAGCTGCAGGGCGCCGTAGGCGTCGACTCGCTGCTTCGGCACACGAAACATCTGGCGTGCTGCAGAGTCGTGTGCCGCGCTGTCTTCCCTGATTCACGTGAGCCGAGACAGCTGCAGTAGGGCGATACAGCAAATACGACACATCTATGGAATATCAATATGGTTTTAATACGTTATTCACTAGACTTAATTGAACGGCATGGGATTTGTTTGCTATTACGATTTTACAATCGTGTTAAAGCGTAAACGTTTCCTAAGTTACTCACAGTTTCATACAAACAATAATGTAACAAAGGAAGCACAAAATAATAATGTTTAAATTCCAAAGTGATGAAACATTCCCAACCTTCAAAATTCCATAATAAGTCTAAATTATGGTTCAAATGTCTATGTGCATCCAGAAATGAATAACTTTTCTAACCAATCAATATAAGCAAACTATTAAGATTTGTTCCCAAGACATATTTAATGCAATAAACAGATAGTACTACTAGTGTTAACACAAGGAAACACATTTCACAATTTACGGGACGAAACCACAAAACTGAACTAAAATCTTTCAATGTCCACAATCATATTCTAATAATCAGATTCATCTTCAGTCAGTCAAATAAAAGAGAATCAGTTATAGTTTCTGTCAATTGAAATAAAAAAGTTGTTTTTGACGTCTTACTGAGAATGCGGTTTCGTCTCACTGAAATTATTTGCCCTTGCTTCGAAAAGACGTACACATGGCACAGATGTAGCTACAATGCATAACAACGTTTAGTTCACGCGAAACTACATAAAAACACCGAAGGACTTCACAATTTTTCTCGGTGGTATACCTGTTTTAAAACATCAGTTGAAGGGTACCGGTAGCATAATTCAAAATATCGCGTAGCGCGTTAGGGGAACAACTTCAAACCCGTCGCACGCCTGGGCGCTGTGTCGAACCCACCCAGACAGACGGACAGCAAAGCGCATGTTAACGGTATCTAGCGTCCGATACATGAATCACAAGATTCGTTGTTTCGAAACAGTGCCGATTCAAGTTTCGACTCAGTCGAACAGTTCGCTGACTCGATTCACTGTGTCGAAACATCAACTCAGTAGCCAACTCTAGTTCAGAGACAGGGGAGGGACAGGGAGGCGCTGCAGCCATGATTAGAAGACGCTTGTGAGGTACACGCTCCAAAGCATTTCGAAAATCTAGATATATGGAATCTATAAGCACTCATCGTTTAATGTACCTAAAGAGTTAACTGTGTTTCAAAAGAAGAATACATTTTGAATCCGTGCCGACTGTCAACAGGTCGTTTTCTTCGAGGTAGTTCACAATGTATGAGGAAAGTACATGTTTCAAAATCCTGTTTCAAACCCGACGTCAATGACATAGACAATGCGGATCACTCCTATTGCACTTCTTGAATACTGGAGTGACCTATGAAACTTTCCACTCCTTGGGTTCGGATCTTTCGTTGAGCGATCGGTTGCATATGGCAGATATGTAAGGAATTACTGCACAAAGTAATTGTTAGTGGAGTAGCGATTCGAGTGGGGTGATCTATTCCCATTGTTTGTCTAATGACTTCTCGTTCTCCGTTGCTTTACTAGCGTCTTTGTTTAGCGAACAGGCTGGCAGCCGAAGTCGCGTCTCAGTTACACGATTCGCAAACATTTAAGAAATGTGGAAACAGTTCAACAAATAAAAGAGGGGTGGGGTTGAGGGTAAAGCAGTTATGGTTTGAAGGAAAAAAGAAACAGGCGAAGAATAATAATAATAAGTTTGTCTTTAGGTAGGCAATAATCTCACCTAGGTACTGATCACGTTCACGTAAAGGACGGTGCCGGCGATGGACGGAGTGGTTTAAGGAAACATGATTTGCTGTTTATATTCGAGCCCACACGGAGGGATAGCGGTAATGGTTTTTCCTGCAAACCATACGTGACCTGAATAAGAGGAGGAAGGATTTGATTTCGAAGATGAAGGAACCACTTCGTAGCATTCGTTTCAGAACTATTCTATAAATTCGACAGGCAATAGACCGCTCCATTCGCACCATCAACAGAACATTCTCTTCTACGGGTTTACTACGCCTTCAACATCGCTGGCAACGGGTTCTACACAACGCTGGTGACTACTTTAAAAGACAGTAACAGGTGCAAACATGTAACGCTTTTGTACCGGTAATGAATAAATAGTTGCCACTATTTAAGTGCCAACAATCCCATATAAATGACCTTGTAAATAACATCGGAAATTCAGTGGGGCTTTTTAAGGATGATGACATATCGGAAAACATCATAAACCGTATGAATAATCGTATGTATGGCCACAACAGTGGGACGCAGTGCGGACGTACTAATACGCTAGACCTCTTGCGGAAATACCGGGTGATGAAAAAGTCTGTATGAATTTGAAAACTTAATAAATCAGGAATAATGTAGATAGACAGGTAAAAATTGACACACATGCTTGGAATGACATGCGGTTTTATTAGAAAAAAAAGTATTGCTAGACGCATGTAAGATCTCTAGCGCGCATCGTTTGGTGATGATCGTGTGCTCAGCTGCCACTTTCGTCATGCTTGGCCTCCCAGGTCCCCAGACCTCAGTCCGTGCGATTATTGGCTTTGGGGTTACCTGAAGTCGCAAGTGTATCGTGATCGACTGACATCTCTAGGGATGCTGAAAGACAACATCTGACGCCAATGCCTCACCATAACTCCAGACATGCTTTACAGTGCTGTTCACAACATTATTCCTCGACTACAGCTATTGTTGAGGAATTATGTTGAACATATTGAAAAAGCTGGTAGAAGCTGACATCGGGGAAGATCAGTTTGGATTCAGAAGGAACATAGGAACCCGGGAGGCAACACTCACTTTACGTCTTATCTTAGAAGATAGATTAAGGAAAGGCAAACCTACATTTTTAGCTTTTGTAGATTTGGAGAAAGCATTTGACAATGTTGACTGGAATACACTGTTTCAAATTCTGAAGTCAGCAGGGGTAAAATACAAGGAAAGGCGAGTTATTTACAACTTGTACAAAAGCCAGACCGCAGTTATTAGACTAGAAGGGCATGAAAGGGAAGCATCAGTTGGGAAGGGAGTGAGACAGGGTTGTAGCCTTTCTCCGAAGTTATTCAATTTGTACATCGAGCAGGCGGTGAAGGAAAGCAAGGAAAAATTTGGTGAAGGAATTAAAGTTCAGGGGGAAGAAATAAAAACATTGCGTTTTGCTGATGACATTGTAATTCTGTCAGAGACAGCAAAGGACCTGGAAGAGCAGTTGAATGGAATGGACAGTGTGTTGAAGAGAGAGTATAAAATTAACATTAACAAGAGCAAAACAAAAATAATGGAATGCGGTCTTAGAAAATCAGGCGATGCTGAAGGAATTAGATTAGGTAACGAAACAATGAAGGTGGTAGATGAGTTTTGTTACTTGGGTAGTAAAATAACATGCGATGGTCGCAGTACAGAGGATATAAAATGCAGAATGGCAATGGGAAGAAAAGCATTTTTGAAAAAGAGAAATTTCCTAACATCGAATATTAATTTAAGTGTAAGGAAGTCTTTTCTGAAGGCATTTGTGTGGAGTGTTGCCTTGTACGGGAGTGAAACATGGACGATAAGCAGTGCAGACAGGAAGAGAATAGAGGCTTTCGAAATGTGGTGCTACAGAAGAATGCTGAAGATTAGGTGGGTAGATCGCATAACTAATGAAGAGGTACTGAACAGAATTGGTGAGAAAAGGAATATTTGGCTTACCCTGACTAAAAGAAGGGATCGCTTGGTAGGACACATTCTTAGACATCAGGGAATCGTAAATTTAGCATTGGAGGGAAGTGTGTGGGGTAAAAATCGCAGAGGGAGACCAAGAGACTCGTATAGTAAGCAGATTCAAGTGGATGTGGGTTGCCGTTCCTATGAGGAGATGAAAAGGCTTGCTCAGGATAGGGTAGGGTGGAGAGCTGCATCAAACCAGTCTCCGGACTGAAGACCATAACAACAACAACATTGAACATTTCCTGTAAAGAACATCAACTTTGTTTTGCCTTAATTTGTTATTAATTCCTTTTCTGATCAAATGAAGCGCCATATGTCGGACATGTTTTGAACTTTTTTTCTTTTCGGTTATAATAAAACATCATATCATTCCAAGTATGTGTGTCAATTTTTATCTCTCTATCTACATTTTTTCGTGATTTATTAAGTTTTCAAATTTATACCGACTTTTTGATGACCAGGGCTGCGAGCAAGAGGGCAGGGGGCGCTACCATCGTAGTGTGCTACAAGTGGAGAATTTGGCTTGTAAGGGTAGCGTGCCTGGTTAACGGAATTGGTTAAGGCGAAGCGGAAAATCCGAGATAGAATTACGGTCCAGCACAAATTATCAACTTTACCGTTGGATATATTTCAATGCCCTGAAACGGTCGAAATGTTAAATATTTCGAATTCGTAAAATTACGGTCTTTAATGTCAAATAACGGTGTCTGTTCTTTCGGTCATGTAAGGAAAAAAAAACATATCAATAATGTAAGAGCGATTGTGTCTCAACATAAACAACTGTAAAAAATGTATATGTAAAGGTATGGGACCAAACTGCAGTAGTCATCAGTGCTAAGGCTTACAAAATACTTAAACTAACTTATGCTAAGGACAACATACAGCCATGCCTGAAGGAATGACTCGAACCCCCTACGGAAAGGAACGGTTACATAGAAAGATCGTACGCAATACCAGGGTACAGTTTGGAAGCAAATTCTTGCATAACATAACTGGAATCAGAAATAATCAGCGATTTTAAATGGAATGACCAAATAAAATTAATCGTACGTAAGGGATTGATAGGAACAATGCTGAGAAGGTGTAGTCCGTCAATAAAGGAAGTCTCGTTCGGCCAGCGCTTCAGTATTGCTCAACAGTGTGAGATACGTACCAGGTAGGATTGACAGAAGACATAGAGAAGATCCAACGGAGAGATGCAAATATATATATATATATATATATATATATATATATATATATATATATATATATATATATGTGAGTGTGTGTGCGTTGTCCATAGTGAACGTTAGTTAAAGTAATTTGTAAGTTTAGGGACTGATGACCATAGGAATTTGGTCCAATCGTTTTACATTGTACATTGAGCAAGCTTTGAAGGAATGCAAGGAGAAATTTGGAGAAAGTCCAGGGAGAGGGAATAAAAACCTTGCGGTTTGCTGACGATATAATAATTCTTTCAGAGACAGCAAAAACCTGGAAGAGCAATTAAACGGAATGGACAGTGTCATGAACGGAAAGTATAAGATGAACATTAAAGAGAGTAAACCGAGGATAATGGATTGTGTCAGAAAACCAGGCGATGCTGAAGGAATTAGATTCGGTAATGAGACAAAAAGAGTCGTAGATGAATTTTCTTATCTAGGTAGCAAGATAACTTTTGACGGTCTAAGTAAAGAAAGTATAAAATGCAAAATGGCAATGGAAAAAAAAAGAGTTTCTGAAGAAGCTAGATTTCTGGACATCCAATGCTAATTTAAATGTTAGGAAGTCCTTTCTGAAAGCATTTGTCTGGAGTGTAGCATTGTATGGGAGTGAAACGTGGACAATAAGGAATTCAGACAAAAAGATGATAGAATCTTTTGAAATGTAGGGCTACAGACGAATGATGAAGATTAGATGGGTAGCTCACGTAACTAATGAGGAGGTGTTCAATGGAATTGGCGAGATAAGGGGTTTCTGGCATATCCTGACTAACAGAAGGGATCGGTTGGTGGGACACATTCTGAAACATCAAGGAATCGTCAACTTAGCAAAAAATGTTCAACAGTCTGTAAATCTATCGGGCCAAAGAGTGGTCATCAGTCCATAGCTTACAAACTACTTAAACTAAGGTAAAGTAACCTAAGGACAACACACACACTCATGCCCCATGGAAGACTCGAACCTCCGATGCCGAGCACCCGCGCGATCCGCAGCGAGGCGCCTTAGACCGCTCGGCTACTCCACTGCGGCGTCAACTTAGTATTTGAAAGAAGTGTGTGACATATAGTCGTAGAGGGAGACCGAGGGACGAATATAGTAAACAGAATCAAAAGGATGTATGGTTGCCGTTCGTATCCTCAGATAAAGAGGCTTGCACACGACAGGATAGTGCGGAGCGCTGAATCAAACCCGTCTGCAGACTGAAGACCACAACAACAACAACAACAGTTTTACAAACATTTGAACTTTATGAATTATTAAGCAACTCCAGTGGCATACACGGCAAGAGAAACGTTCTATATCGTTGTAGAGGCTTCTGTCGAAGTTCCGTGAGCATACGTTTCTCGAAGAGTCAACGAATATATTGGTTCCTCTTACGCGAAACGCCAACGAATATAAAATTAGAGTTCAGAACTCACACGGAGGCATACCTTAGTCCCCGCTCACCTTCTAGTCTAGTAGAGTTGTGATGATTCGTGAATGAGACGTTCATTTGCACGAATACAAATAAAGAATCGTAAAAAATTGAACCGTTATCCGGACGGATCGTTGTTCAAAAGAATCGTCTGTCTCCTGACGTATCCAAATTACAACGATTTATGATTCGAAGGCGAGTGCCGAATCATGCCGAATCGTGCCGAATGATTACAAATGCCGGAGAGCAGTCACGAGGGTGACGAATCGTCATTCAAAAGAACCGTCTGGGTCGTGACGATTCCAAGATTCAGCGATTTATGATTCCAAGGCGACTGGCGAATCGTTCCGAATGATTACGAAAGCCAGAAAGCAGTCAAGGAGGAGGACGCGTATGAACAAAGGAAACACAGCCGTTAATTATTACTCACGAATTACAAATGACAGAAACGTAACGCAGCGAAATACACAGCTGCCGATACACACGATTAACATCCAAGTTAGATGAAATATTACGTACTCCTTATGCGTTGCAGATGCAGTGCAAGACACGCACGCCGTTTATACAGTTTATATATACAGTAACATATTTAAACGAGCAATTCTTGCACACTTATATTTCGCGTACGATTTGAATTATATTTTGTATTTAGAGTGGTTTTTGCTTTTTGAGTTCATCTACATAGTTGTGGTTTTTTTAAAAACTGAATTTTACAATAAAAAAAAAAATGTTCTTTTTATATAAAAACGCGAATTTAGATGTTTTTTAACACCATCTCGAAAATCGATTCACAATGTGGGATTGACTCACAAGAATCGACTCCTGAAATGAATCGTGTTGCCGAACTCTATAGTCTAGTTTGGTAAATGCTTAGTTAAAAGGGGCGTATCAGGAGATGAGTAGGCTGAGGTGTGACGAATGAAGGAAACCGATTTTACACAAAGAAAAATTTTATATAAAATCGCAAATTTATTGTAAGTCGAATATAATTTAGTATTTAGAGACGGAATTTGATTTTTAAAGTTTATTTACATAGATGTATTTCCTGAAACTATGTGATTTTACAAAATAAGTATTTTCTAAAGATTAAGTATGTGTTAATTACCATTCATTTAATAAAACTTACATTTAAATGGCAGAAGTATTTGAACAGAAATAAAAAAGAAAATTATATGGTTACAGCAATATTCGAACTATGTGAGCTGCATTCACTGTTTTGACAACCAACAACACTACCAAATGAACTACACTGAAAGCAGAAATAATTGTGACCATGATATGTATTTATATCCGCTTGCAAAACTTCAAAGACTATTTTCTAGAGAACTTTTGAGAGTTGAATCGAAAGGTTTCGGCTGGTTATAAAGTTTGAACGCTATGCACCGCACATATTAATAAAACCGGTACCCATATTGGTTCCTTTTTTGGCATTCCGTAAGAATCGTGCAGTCGCAGACCAGAACGAATCGTGAATGAATCGTAGGAAAAGATTCAGGGGTTTAGATTCCAGTGCCATCTATGAGCAGGATGTAGAACGTATTGGCACTCTGCAAGAATCGTGGAACTGCACAAACTCTTTAGAGAAGTGGATTTTCAGAATCGATTTTGGAGTGTTTACATGGCCAACCAACTTGAGAGTGCAAATACACGAGATGTAATTGCATATCGTACGTGGAGTGTGTATTGTGATGTTAACAAAGACTATGGGAAGAGCTATTTGTCATCTAATACGCCATTTGTTATAAGGACCAGGAATCCACGCAAGAATCAATGAGATGGAGTCAGTTGCAATTTGGTATAAAGAATTTGGGTGTTATTCAAGTGTAAAAATAATTGGTGATGTGACACACTATTATACCAATTGAATAAATGTGTTTGAAGACTTCCTAACATGAAAATGCAATGAACTAGGAAATCGGTTTACGAAATCCGGTTTTGGGAGCCCATGTAAACGGGGTGAATCTGGGATTGACTCACATGAATCGACTCCTGAAAAAGAATCGTGTTGCCTAGCTCTATAGCCTAGTTCGTAAGATGCTTGGTTAAATGGGACGTATCAGGAGATGAGTAGGCTGAGGGGTGGTGGGTGTGGCGTGAACAAAAATGTTCAAATGTTTGTTAAGCTTATGGGACTTAACTACGGGGTCATCAGTCCCTAAACTTACAAACTACTTAATCTACATCTACATACATACTCCGCTATTCACCGTAAGGTGCGTGGCGGAGGCTACACTGTACCACTACTAGGCATTTCCTTTCCTACTCCACTCCCAAATTGAACGAGGAAAAAAAGAATGCCTATATGCCTCCGTACGAGCCCTAATTTCTCTTATCTTGTGTTTGTGATCTTTACGCGAAATGTAAGTAGGTGGCAGCAAGATCGTACTACACTCAGCTTCAAATTCCGGCCCTCTAAATTTACTTAACAGAAATTCACGAAAAGAACGTCGTCTTTCTTCCAGCGATCCCCAATTGAGTTGCCGGAGCATTTCCGTGACACTCGCGCATTGGTCGAACCTACCGGTAACAAATCTAGTTGCTCGCCTCTGAACCGCTTCTATGTCTTCCTTCAAACCGACCTGCTGCGAGTCCCAAATACTTGAGCAATACTCAAGACGTGGTCGTACAAGCGTTTTATACGCGGTCTCCTTTACAGGTGAAGTACATCTTCCCAAAATTCTCCCAATAAATCGAAGTCGGCTGTCTGCCTTACTCACAACTGTCCTTACATGCTCGTTCCATTTCATATCGCTCTGCAATGTTACGCCTAGATATTTGAACGACGCGACAGGATCAAGAAGCTCACTACTAATGCTGTATTCGAACATTATAGGATTGTTTTTTTCTACTCATGCGCATCACCTTACATTTTTCTACATTGAGAGCTAGCTGCCATTCTTCGCACCAACTAGAAATTTTGTCTAAGTCATCCTGTATGCTATTACAGTCAGTTACAGACGACACCCTCCCATACACCACAGCATCATCAGCAAACAGCAGCAAATTACAACTTACTCTGTCCATGAGATCATTTATATAGATAGAAAATAATAGCGGTCCTATCACACTCCCCTGGGGCACGCCTGACGATACACTCGTCTGTGATGAACACTCGCCGTCGGGAACAACGTACTGCGTTCTATTACTTAGAAAGTCTTCCAGCCAGTCACAAATCTGTGAACCTATTCCATAAGCTCGTATCTTCGTTAGCAGTCTGCAGTGTGGCACCGCGTCGAACGCCTTTTTGAAGTCGAGAAAAACACAATCCGCCTGTTGCCCTTCGTCCATGGCTCGCAAGATGTCATGTGAGAAAAGGGCAAGCTGAGTTTCACATGAACGATGTTTCCTAAACCCGTGCTGATTCTTACTACCTTATACTAAGGACGGCACAAATATCCATGCCCGAGGGGGGTTCGAACCCCGGACCTTAGTGGCCGTGCAGACCGTGACTGGAGTGCCTCAGTCCCCTCGGCCACCGCGGCCGACGTGGCGTGAACAGGACAGGTGTGTGTGTGTTTGTGTGTGTGCGTATATCTTTGGCTGGGCGAGCCACAGACCTGCGAGCACGACGAGCAGCAGGCGTCGCGGCATGGCGCGTTGTCCGGCGCTGGCAGCGGCGCGGCGGTCGGGCAGGTTATAAGCCGGCAGGTGGCAGCGCGCGTTATGAGCGCGGCATACACGCACAGGAAGCGCGGCGCGCATCTGGGTCAGCCGCCGGCGCCAGCTTAACGCCTCGCCGCCCCTCGCTCTCCCGTCTGTTGTTGGACGTAATGAGGGCCGAGGTGCCACCGGTAAGGGGGTGGGGGCGGCTCTGCGACACCCCACAACACAGCTGGCAGTCCGGCGCACTAACCGCGCCGCTGACAGCAAAATACCTCACCCCCTCTGTCTGCACTATGCCAGACGCTGAGATGGAACCATCACTGAGGGACTGCGGCTGGTCATAAACTCAAATCACGTCCATAAGGTAAAGCAGTCAACAATCCGAAGATTGGTTTGAACACCACAGTGCTTTACTAGGCATGGTCCTAATGGAGGTGGTATGCCGTTGCCTTCCTCCGACCTTCGAACTGACTTACCCCAGCCAGTTATAGGGGGACCTACAGTTTAACGTGGGTACCGAACCACGGTGCTACTCGGTATTTTTCACATGAGCAATACTGCCAGAGGTGAAAGAAGTGGAAAGTGACAGATAAAAATCCTAGGACCTGGCGGGGATCGGACCCGCGACCTTTGGATTTGTAGTCTGGCACTCTTGTGTGTGTGTGTGTGTGTGTGTGTGTGTGTGTGTGTCTGTTTGCCTCTGTAACTTATAAAATAATAGGTGACGGGTAATTTTAAAGCGGTAGGTAAACACAAGAAATGTTACGCTTTCTGCGGAGCTATGAACATAGTTTATTGTATCATTTTTCAAAGAGTTACACCACAAAAATTTTTTTTTAATGGAGTAATAGTTTTTTCTATCGCGTATTGGATTCGTTGGAACCAGATGCGTCCAAATCAATTTAAACTACATTCCTAACACTGGTAGTTTAGGAGCTACAACCCTTCAATGTTCCGGAGGCGGAGGCTGCGATAGCGTAGGTTACTGGCCGAGTGGCTATCCCCTGGGGCAGGGCTCACTGTCTCATGACCACCAGCCAGTCAGCTACGCTGTCGTAGCCTCCGCCCCCTAAACTTTGAAGGGTTGTAGCTCCCAAATTAACAGTGATAGGAATGTAGTTTAAATTGATTTGGGCGCAGCTGGTTTCAACGAATCTAATGCACGATAGAAAAAAACTATTGCTCCATTTAAAAAATTATATTTTTGTGCTGTAACTCTTTGGAAAATGATACAAGAAACTATGTTCATAGCTCCGCAGAAAGCGTAACATTTCTTGTGTTTACGTAACGCATTAAAATTTCCCGTCACCTATTATTTTATAAGTTACAGAGGCAAACATACTTAATGAAACACCCTGTATATATATATATATATAAAATTGAAAACGGATGACTTACCTAAAGGACCGGCTCGTCGATAGACACAAATAAAATCACACACAAACACACATACAAGCTTTCGCAACCGTTGGTCGCTTCTTCAGGAAAAGAGGAAGAGAGGAGAGGATAAGGGAAGGATATGGGTTTTAAAGAAGTGGAAAAGGAGTCATTCCAATCCCAGGAGTGGAAGGACTTACCTTAGGGGATAAAAGGAAGGTAAACAAATACACACACACTCACACATACCCAAACGCAAACACACCTAGACAGACATTTGTAAAAAGCAAAGAAGTTGGTCACAGATACCACTAGAGGCAGAGGCTCTGTCCACAGAACCGAGGCAAAGATGTTAAAGATGGTGGGCGAGAATTTGAATTTAGCGGAGGTTGAGACCAGGTGGGAAACGGGAAGAGAGAATATGTTGAAGGGCAAGTTCAGAAAGAGTGGTGTTGGTGGGAAGTATCCAGATAACCCGGACGGTGTAATACTGTGCCAAGATGTGCTGGCCGTTCACCAAGGCATGTTTACCCACCGGGTGATCTTTATTACCAACAAACACTGTCTGCGTGTGACCGTTCATGCGAAATGACAGTTTGTTGCTGGTCATTCCCACATACAACGCTTCACAGTGCACGCATGTCAGTTGGTAAATCACGTGGGTGCTATCGCAAGTGGCTCTGCCCGTAAGGTGTACACCTTCCGGGTTATGGGACTGCAGTAAGTGGTGGTGGAAGGATGCATAGGGCAGGTTTTACAACGGGGGCTTTTGCATGGGTAGGAGCCAGAGGGTAGGGAAGGTGGTTTGCGGATTTCATAGGGATGGACTAGGACATTACGAAGGTTAGGTGGGCGGCGGAAAGACACTCTTGGTGGAGTGGGAAGGATGGATCTCATTTCGGGGCAGGATTTAAGGAAGTCGTATACTTGCTGGAGAGCCACATTCAGAGTCCGCTCCAGTCTGTCTAGGTGTGTTTGCGTTTGGGTATGTCTGAGTGTGTGTGTATTTGTTTACCTTCCTTTTTTCTCCTAAGGTAAGTCCTTCCACTCCTGGGATTGGAATGACTCCTTTTCCACTTCCTTAAAACCCATATCCTTCCTTTTTCCTCTCCTTTCTTCCTCTTTTCCTGAAGAAGCGACCAACGGTTGGGAAAGCTTGTATATGTGTGATTTTATTTGTGTCTATCGACGAGCCGGTCCTTTAGGTAAGTCATCCGTTTTCTATTTTATATATTTGTTTATCCCACCAGGAAAGAGAGAGAGAGAGAGAGAGAGAGAGAGAGAGAGAGAGAGAGAGAGAGAGAGAGAGAGAGGGGGGCGGTTTCATAAGTCTGGTAAAAATAGAATAAAAATTGTTTTAAAGGCTAAAATTCACTTTATATGTCAACATAATCACATTACGACTTATCTAAGAAGATAGGCTAAGGAAGGGCACATCTACGTTTTTGGCGTTTGTAGATGATTTGGAGCAAGCTTTTGACAATGTCGACTGGAATACACTCTTCCAAATTCTGAAGGTAGCAGGGGTAAAATATAGGGAGCGAAGAGTTATATTTAACCTATACAAAAACCAGACAGCAGTTATTAGAGTCGAAGGACAAGAAAGAGACGCAGAGGTTCGGAAGGGAGTAAGACTCGGTTGTAGCCTGTCCCCAATGTTGTTCAATCTGTACATTCAGCAAGCAGTGAAGAAATGGAAGGAGAAATTTGGAGAGGGAATTAAAGTTCAGGGAAAAGAAGTAAAAATTTTGCGGTTTGCCGATGACATAGTAATTCTGTCAGAGACTGCAAAAGATCTGGAAGACCAATTGAATGGACAGTGTCTTCAAAGGAAGATATAAGATGAACATTAACAAGAGTAAAACGAAGGTAGCGGAATGTAATGTCAGAAAATCAGGCGATGCTGAAGGAATTAGATTAGGTAATGAGACAATAAAAGTAGTAGATGAATTTTGTTATTTGGGTAGCAAAACAACTTCTTATGGTCGAACTAAAGAAGATATAAAATGCAGAATGGTTATGGGGAGAAAAGCGCTTCTAAAGAAGCGAAACTTATTGACATCCAATATTAATGTAAATGTTAGGAAGTCCTTTCTGAAATCATTTGTCTGGAGTGTAGCATTGTATGGCAGTGAAACGTGGACAATATGGAGTTCCGACAAATAGATTATAGAAGCTTTTGAAATGTGGTGTTACAGGTGAATGATGAAGATTAGATGGGTAGATCACGTGCCTAATGAGGAAGTGCTTAACCAAATTGGGGAGAAAAGGAGTTTCTGGCATTTCCTGACCAAGAGAAGAGATAGATTGCTAGGACACTTTCTGAGACATTCATGGAATTGTCAACTTAGCATTAGGAATGTGTGAGGTAAAAATCATAGAGGGAGACCGAGGATCGAATACAGTAACCAGATTCAAAAGAATTCAGGTTGCCGAACGTATTCTCAGATGAAAAGACTTGCACAGGACAGGGTAACGTGGGGAGCTGCATTAAAACAGTCTGCGGACTGAAGAGCACAACATCTCGACATAGTCTGTGAGACGGGGGCAGTAATTAGTTTATTTTTCATACTAAACTTGTGTTACTGTACCTTTCTCTTTACGCTAATTATTGAAATATGTAACATTTTTCTTTGTAGATCTTTATTTATTTTGATTTCTGTGCCTTTGGGGACACATCAGGGGTGATGGGCTCCTGGGATTGTAGTACATTCTATGCTTATATGAAAATTTCGGGATTTTAATGTTTATTGGCGCAGCTTGGCTGCTAAAAAGTGGTTTTACGTGTTGGGCACGGTCAGGCCGCGGCAGAGCAGAGACGCTCTTGGGGGTCTCCACTACCCACCAACTTTCACTCGCCTTCGGGGAAGGACGAGAGGGGCTGGCTTGCCCTGTTTGACGCCGACGCTACAGGCGGCGGAGTATGTGGAATGCTTTACAATGCTGGCCCGCGGTTTACGGTGGGCGATAGCGAGGACTGCCGTTTTAGTCATTCGGCCGTTTCGCGAGAGAGGAATTTGCCGAACAATAGCAGAGTTCTCTGGGCCCCAGGCGGTTTATGGAGACGTATTGCCCTTACGCGTTATCTAAAAAAAGCTTCCTAGAAAGCAGCAGAGTTTGAACACAGTTAGTGTGACAAATGGTTAGGTTGAGAGGAAAGCTTTCTGCCCGTCTGGCGCCCCAGGGGTTTGGCTCCAGCGGCTGTATATATAGCACAACGTTAACTTTTTAGGTTGTGTGACCGTAGCTAGGAGCAAGGTGAAATTCCTTGCAGAGCATTCACCCTGGGAACGGTGAAATCCGCGGGAAGCTTTGGTGGCGTGGGCGGAGCCTCTTGTTCAAATGTTCAAATGTTTGTGTAGCTTATGGGACTTAACTATGGAGTCATCAGTCCCTAAACTTACAAACTACTTAAGAACTAGCTAATACTAAGGACGGCACAAATATCCATGCCCGAGGGGGGATTCGAACCCCCGACCGTAGTGGTCGTGCAGACCGTGACTGAGCGCCTCAATCCCCTCGGCCACCGCGGCCGGCGGAGCCTCTTGGCAGCCGCAGAGAACGCGTCCTTATTTGGCAGAGTATTTTAGTATGAGAGCTAAACAATTTGTCAACGGTGCTACGCCATCCTATTGGTTTGACTATTAGCCGTTAGCAGAGACTGGTGCGTCTTTTCGCGCGTGGGTGTGGCCGCCCGGCACTTGCCGTGAGCTGCGGCAGAGCGCGAGGACGTACGAAGACTCGTGTCTGAGCGTCAGAAGTGCACGGACTTTGGGAGGACTCCGGTTTGTGCGTCCGAGGGGTAAGGACCTCGGGAAAGTCTCTCGTGTCTGAGTGTCTGAAGTGTACGGACCTCGCTAGTCTCCTGTTTGCGCGTCCGGAGTGTACGGACCTCGAGAGACATGCAAGACTCCGTTTAGATTCGCCGGGAGGACATCGTCTTAAATGGTCCTCTGGTTAGACTTGTGGTTGATTCCGAAGTTTCGGACCTTGTATAATTTGTGTTTACTTCGCGGACGTTACATTGTCCTGTGGTTACGCTGTGAGCGGCCACAGTTTAGTTTTCGTTTTGCTAGAAGTCTCTATTTGAGCATTCGCGCCTTTGCGAATCGGGCATTGTTTTTACGGATCTTATTACGCAAGAGACTGATCGATTTGTGCCAAATGGCCTTTGTGTCACCTATGCAAAATATTGATTAGTCTGTTAGTGTGATAGAATCGCACAGCAACTGCCATAGCGACGCCGACGCCAGTGACGCTGTGTTAAGTTACATGTCGACCCTGCTTAACAGGTCGCAGCAATTACGGTCGGATAAAAATTTGAGCTCATCCGCTCCCACCGCCTGCTGCCTGCGAGCCTGAGACGCTGCCGTCAATGTTCACCTGTGTGGGTAAGGAGACGCACTTGCTGGAGGGTTATATGAATCAGACTTGTTGGATTCTGTCCCTTATTTTATTCTTTTGAGATCTGCCTATTTACTCTGGGGAGCTTAGGGCTAACGATAATTTCAACCCCCTGTGTAGCCAATCTAATAGCATTCTGTTTTGCAAAACCTCCGACCTTTGACTCAGCCAGTCATTTTTGTGTCTCAATGTTTTAACATTTCTGAATGATTGTGTGAATACCATTATCTATTTTACATGATACGAAATGTCATCTGAATGTTTAATTACAATAAATTGATTTTGAGCAGATCGTCTTTCATTTAAGAACGTTCCTTTGTGACTATTTTGGAGGGGAAACAGAATAGTTAAATTCCACAGTTTACCAATAATGTTTTCAAGTACATTTTGTTTGTTTGGTACAACTGATACATTGCAACAGAGTAGGAATATTTATTATATGTTTGAAAATATGATCACATCATAGCTGATCAGTAACATTTTAATTTTCCATATTTTGGATACATATGGTGGCGACCCAAGATAATTAATTGCTGTCCTAAATATATATAAATATATTAATTTAAAACTAACGACATAGTTCACACTTGACAACTCCAGCCATACAACAATCGAGCAGTTTACAAGTCTCGTTGCAAATCTATACACTTAGTTCAGCGAGTTTCCAATTTTTCCAACCCATCCTCAAAGTAGGCTTTGCTTAACTCTGCAAGAGTCTGTCACAGCGGCGGACAGTTCCTCATTCGATGAAAATTTCTTTCCTCCACACCAAATTTTCATGTTGCGTAAACGTGATGTTTCATTTATGTATACATGGCGCGTTTCGCCTCTTCAGGGCATCATGAGACTTTGAAAGGGGGAAGATTTAGAAACTTGTTTAAAACAAAACTAAAAATATGTTAAATCTTCCCTAAGCAGGAAATATTACAATAGGGAAGGTGCAGATTGAAAAATAAAACTGCAGGTCACATGACCACATTCACGTTTTAACGTGGAGGGAATGAAAATGGAACCAATAAATACTGCTAAAGAGCATAGTTTGTCAAATAAAATTACTTATCTCTGAGGTTGCAGAGCGTCAAATTATTAAATTCAATAAAGATAGACGTTACTGTTGCTCAAGAATGGGGGGCACCTCGTTCAAACTTGCCCATCAAGGTGCGCAAATGAATCGTAGAGGGCGCGCTTGTGTAGACAACAGCTACAGATTTGCATGTGTAATGCAAACAGTTTTACCATGGGTTGCAGCCGCTATCGGAAGATGCCCATTATTATGTCGAAAACGTTTTGGCGTTTCGACATAACTTGGTAGTTTAAAAGCTTCGGGGATTTAAAAAATATGTGTTTTTGATATTTCAAATCCCTACAACAGGTTTAATTCGTGGTATTTACTACCCACGTGAAGGATTTTTTAAGTTTTCCAGACTTGGGGCTGACGGCCTGAAGATTTAAGATGACGGGAAAAGGGAGAATATTTCTTCAAATGACCTTTTTTAGTGAGTAGATGCTAGCAAAACCTGACGGCAAAGTATCTTCCTGTTTGACCGATATATTGAGCTGAAGATTTGGAGAACAAATTTTTATTGGGCTGCTCAGTATTGTAGTGGGGAGCCTTTTGAAAAAACTAGGTGAACGTTAGTGTGCTTAAAAAGTTTTGCGATGTCGGACCATGTCATCTTCAGGCTATTAAGGAGAATTATGGTGATGCACGAACGATAATGCATTAGCATCATCATCAGTTTTCTACAATATCAGCAACTCCTTTTCACCTTCGTGCTTCCCTCTTAGTTTTGCTGTAGGTACTGCCATCCTTTACATCGTCCAGCATCTAAAATCTCCTTCCCCCTCGTCTTCTATTCCCTTCCACATAACCCCCTGTTTTCACATGCCCTTCCTACTTTATTCATACACTGGTCAAAACAATTAATGAATCAGTTGAGATACGTAGGTTCTGTTGTCAACATCTTCCTGTCGGTTCTGCGGAGTGGAGACAACAATATTACGCAACCGAGATATTGTTAACTTGTGTTTACTCTATCAAACGGAGTACACAAGCAGTTTAGTTCAAATAAAACAGTGTAGTGAGCATGTAGTGAAGTGCAACGACAATATGACTTACATGAAGCTATAGCAGGAGAGCCATAGGAAGTCTAGAAGCGGAACAGACAAGTAGGAAGGTGGCTGTAGCTTATGGATTATGGAGTGTATCAAAGTGTAACTTCCAAGAACTGGTTGAGATTTCAAGTAACAAAAGCCATTACAAGAAGGCAAGGTTAAAGTCGTCTACGGGTAACAACAAATGTTCAAATGTTTGTTAAGCTAATGGGACTTAACTGTGGGGTCATCACTTCCTAAACTTACAAACTACTTTTAAACTAACTTATAGTAAATGCAGCACAAACATCCATGCCCGAGGGGGGATCCGAACCTCCGTTGGGGTATGGCCTCGCGAATCGGAGAATAGCACCTCAATACGCTCGGCCACTCCGCCGCGGCATCGCAGCCACCTACATAGTCAGACAATCATCATAATAAGAAAGCTTAGAATAAAATAGAAATCAGGTCGAAAGCGGAAAGATTTAGATGTTCCTCTTTCCCGCGCGTTGTAAGAGGTTGTGACAGTTAAGAAATATCATATAAGCTATGGACCTACAACTACATCTACATACATACTCGGTAATCCACTCAAAGTGGCGTGGCGGAAGGTACTCAGTACCACTAATAGTTACTTGTTTTCCTGTTCCGCCCCCACATAGATCGCGGGATAAATTGCTTGTATGCATCTGTACGAGCCCAATATCTCTATTCTTTATGGTGTTTACGCTAAATGTAGATTGGTGGCAGTAGAATCATTCTGCAGTTCGCCTCAAATTCCGGCCCTCTAAATTCCTACAACAGTGCTTCTGGAAAAGAACTTCACCTTCCCTCCAGCGACTCCCATTTAAGTTCCCGCCCATTGATCGAATCTACCAGTTACAAACCTAGCCTCCCGTCTCTGAACTGCCTCTATGTCCGCCTTTGAACTGATCTGGTGGGGATCCCAAACACTTTAGCAATACTCAAGACGGGGTCGTTCAAGCGTTTTATGTGCGCTCTCCTTTATAGACGAATCACACACCTCCCCAAAATTCTCCCAATAAATCGAAGTCGACCGTTCACCTTCCCCACGAATGTCCTTATACTGTATGCTCGTTCCATTTTCTATCGCTGTGCAGTGTTACGCTCAAGTATTTAAATGACGCGACTCTGTCAAGCAGCACACTACTAATGCTGTAATCGAACATTACGACATAACCTTACATTTTTCTACATTTAGCGCTAGTTGCCATTCCTCACACCACCTAGAAATTTGGTCCATGTCATCCTGCATGCTACTACAGTCATTCAATGATAATACCCTCTTGTATACCACAGAATGATCAGCAAACAGCCGCAGATAGCAATTCACTCTGTCCGTCATATCGTTTATGTAGATGGAAAATAATAACGGTCCTATCACATTTCCCTGGGGTACCCCTGACAACACCCTAGTCTCTGATGAACACTCGCCACCGTGGACAATGTACTGGGTTCTATTACTTAAGTAGTTCTCGAGCCGTATTCCATAAGCTCGTACCCTCGTTAGCAGTCTGTAGTGCGGTACCGTGTCAAACGCCTATCTAAAATCCAGAAATATGCAGCCTGCCTGTTGCCCTTCATCCATAGCATGCACGATGTTATGATAGAAAAGGACAAGCTGGGTTTCGTAGGATCCATACTTCCTAAAGCCGGGCTGATGCATGGATAGAAGCTTTACTGTCTCATGGAAATTTACTATGTTAGAACTGAGAATAAGTTCAAGAATTCTATAGCTTACTGATGTTAATGATATACGTCTGTAATTTCGTGTGTCCGTTCTTTTGCCTTTCCGGGAGTTGTGCGTTTTTTCAGTCGCTTGGTACTTTGCGCTGGTTCAAAGATTCACGACAAATGCAAGCCATGTAAGGGGTCAATGCCGCCGAGTACTCCATCTGGACCTGGCAACTTGTTTATTTTCAAGTGTCTCACCTGCTTCTAAATGTTCAAATGTTTGTTAAGCTTATGGGACTTAACTACGGGGTTATCAGTCCCTAAACTTACAAACTACTTATGAACTACTTACAAACTAGGACGGCACAAATATCCAAGCCCGAGGGGGGATTCGAACCCCCCACCGTAGTAGCCGTGCTGACCATGACTGGAGCGCCTCAGTCACCTCGGCCACCGCGGCCGGCTCACCTGCTTCTCTACACCAGCTATGCCTATTACTAAGTCTTCCATTTTGGAGTTAATGCGACTATCAAATGAAGGTATGTCTGCATGGTCCTTATCCGTGAATGAGTTCTTTAATGTTAAATTTAAAACTTCGGCTTTCATTTTGTTGTCTTCTGAATACCACCCCAAAATGACCAACGAGTGACTGGACAGAGACCTTTGATCCACTTACCGATTTTACATAGGACTAGAATTTTTTTCTGGTTCTCGGTTTCTCGACTTTTGCTAAGGTATGACGGTTGTAGTTACTGTATGCTTCGCGCATTGCTCTTTTTATAGTCGCGCGAATCTCTACTAACTTTTGTCTGATTTGATTTGCTTGACCTTTTTGGAACCGAACGTGGAACTGCCTTTGATTTCTCAGCATTTTTCAAATATTACTATTAAACCACGGTGGGTCTTTCCCATCCTTAATCAATTTTGTCGGCATGTATTTCTCCAGCGCTTTATTGATAATGTTTTTAAATTTTGCTCATAATTCATTTACGCCTACCGTACCGGAGCTAACCGATGTCAATTCACTTTTAAGAGGGACTAACAATTGCTTATCCGCTCTTTCTAGCACAAACACTCTGCTAGGCTTTTTGATCGATTTATTAAATTTGATTAGCGGAGTATTTATGTAGATGTATTATTTCAGTACTTCTGAAGTGATTTCATTATTTCGCATTGGCATATTCATCGTTTAAGTTATTAGACTTGTAACACAACATCACAGTCATCGCATTGGAATATCCATTTCAGTTGCCTACATTTTAATTTTTATTAATTTTTGTAAGAGGCAGAATTTACGTATTTTTTCAAAATTTTAAATAAATCTGTTATATCTTTGTAAAGTCATAGAGTAATCGGGTCAAAACACTGCAATCACAGTTATCATTTGTTGTAAATATAGTATAAATACTAACCGCAGTAGTATTGTTCTCTCTCTCAGTCATTGTTTTACAGTGTGTAAAGATCTCTCTGTAAGCGTCTCGCTTAATTGTCTTGCAAAATAGTCTGGAATCATGTTCGGAAATATTTCGCAACTTTTTAATTCGCGTTTAAATTATTCCTACAGAAATTAAAGACTTTGATAGTTAACAATGAATGATCGAAAGGTTACGCGATTGCATAGTTACTTTATCTATGGACTTTAATTCGGGATTAGGCTGCGGAACGTAGAAAAATTCTGCTTCCCGTCGAGATAGTTAATATTCAAGGGGACTTTAAAAGAAAAAAAACTGATAATTAATTTAATTGAGAGAGGATAGAGGGTATTAAGGAACTTTAATTTGGCTTTGGGAGAATATTCTGAACTTTGATTGTACCAGAGATAAAACGAACTATCAATATGCAGAAAAATATTTTGAGAATTGTGTCTCAAATAACGTGTGACTTTGCAAACGTAGGCTTCCGCGGCTGTTGTCACTATCAATAAAATTCTTCTGGGTATGAAACCGCGTCGTCATTTTATAAATTCCACCGACGTTTCGGTCACTATTGCAGGCGGCCTTCATCAGGGTCTGTGTCTGTGTCTGTCAGACACAGACCCTGATGAAGGCCGCCTGCAACAGTGGCCGAAACGTCGGTGGAATTTATAAAATGACGACGCGTTTTCATACCCAGATGAATTTTATTGATAACGTGTGACTTTGTTCAGTGTATGTTGTTACTGTGTGCTTTTAAAGTGAAAAATATAACAGGAACTGTGTTTTAAAAAAAGTTTCTCGAAAACCTTCTTACGTAGATAGTACCCTTTCATCACATCGATGATATTTGAAAATTACTTTTAAATAACATCCTTGACTGTGTTTGAGATAGGAATATGGAGGATAAATTTATTAAAAACATTATCCAGTAAAAGAAAAAAAATCAAGGTTCAGGTCAATTAGCAAGGACTATTTTTCACGAAAGAGTTAGTAATTAACTTCTTATGTGACGTACTTCTATAAAATGAACTACCGGAACAAATAAGATAAAAATAAATAAATAAAAAAAAATTACTTGCAATTTAACTAAAAGTCCTGAGAGAAAGAATTCTTATGCTCAACATTCTAAATGTTATCTAAAGACTTTATTAGGTTAAAAAAAGATATGGTTCAGTTTTTACTTACGTAAAAACAAAAAGCCGTAATTTAATATACTAAGAATTGACAGCCTTACCAACCTAAATTCCCGATGTACGAGACGCAACTGAAATTTTGAGAGACTAGTAAACCAATACATCGACGACCATGAAAGCCTTGCACATCATATAATCGTCGCCTACGATAAAAAGAAAAAAAAAAGTACCCACAGTGTGTCACATGAATGTCGCACTAGAACGTGGGGCTCGAGCTAAGAAAAACGAAGAATAAAACTTGAAGATTGAAGAAAACGGACTTCAAAAGTTATACGGAAGATACGACCCGAACCCTGAGAATAATAATAATAATAATAATAACAAAAGAAGTACCCACAGTACGTCACAGCCTCTAAGGTTAATGCAGTATTATATTTATGGACGTAGATACTGTCTTATTACAGGAAAACCCAGAAATCATACTTTTGCAACAATGTTTGGAGACACTATACAATAAAAATCACTCTAAAACACTGTCACGGCAGTTTGTATTTGAAATTCAAACTCCTGTTATAACGAATATCCGCATTTGCCTGCGATACTAATTAAACATAAAACTTTATAATCCGTGGTCTGTTAATTGGCGTTTTAATTCGAGAAATGTAATTCAAATTAAAGTAAAAAGAGGAAAACTGGTGGCTGGGAAATTCGAACTTCCGTACGATGTGCAGTTTAGAATGGTATCAACTGAGCTACAGTCGACTTTGCAATACACAGGCTGAAATATTTACACATAATTGTACTCAGAGATTTACGGTTTCCTTGTTTCTTTTTTTTTTTCGGAGACATGTGTAGACTGAAAGAGTTTGTCAGGACGATACGTTGAACAAGTTGAGATATTTTTCCAATGTAGAGTGCTCTGTCATGCATTCATTTACTTGACATTATCTCACTAACTTCCTTTCAATTGGACACTTCAGTATGCAGAAGTATCTGTAGAACGAATTACTAATGGTTAAATACATAGTGCAGTTTGAAAAATAATACTATCAAGAAAGATGGCAAAGCGTCAGAAAGAAATTTCGCTTCTCGATCCGTTTGTAAAAGACAGACGAAAGAAACTTGAAATTTGTAGACGTTGTTTATCTTACACTGTAGGCATAAGCGATTTTATCGATATTCCCATCCATAAGAGGGTGAAGTAGGGGATGAACGGTTTTTTAAAAATACGTTGCTATTCAGGCTATTTTGAAGCAAGAAATACAAACCGCAGGGTTTAGATTATTCATTGGAATTTTAAAAACACATATTTAGATATTTTTTGAAATTCAACCATTAAGCGGATGAAATAAGCGAACATCTTTTAAGGGTGTTACTAAGACTTTGTTTATACTAGAAATGCGAAAATTAGGATTTGGAACCATGATTAGAATGAAGAAAAAATGTTTTTCGGGATGTTTTGAATTCTGCCATCAAAGGTGCAATAGGAGGTGGCAAGTTTTATCAAAATAGTCGATTAAGAAAGCATTTTTAAAGCTAAATCTGTGAAAATTTATATTTAGAAGTAGAAACAACCAATGCAGACCATCCAGTCTACGCGTGCGAATCAGCGGTAATTAAGCTAGTCAAACGGAATAATGTTTCTGGTAGTCCGCAGTCGCTGTGCGCACATTTACAGAGGGTGCGCATGACACAGAGATGACGTTTAACAGACTCTGAGAGGTGTGGACTAAAGGAACAGTGAAGTAGGACACTCTGAAGCAGAAGTAAACCAATAGCTTAATGTGAATCTTTGTTTCTTGGATGGGTCGACGATTTGTATTGCGAAGTCCACGGATGGATGGATAACGTGTGAGATGACCGTTAATTGACTGCAAAGACACGTCACAGATGACGTAGGACTGCACGGCAACTCCCGTCCGATCTCGCAGCATCCACTAGAAGAGTTGTATCGAGCCAAACGGAGGACAGACAGCTGCACAGGGTGGACTTTACTGTCGGAGACCTGCTGTAAGAGTACGCCTGACGCGTGGTCACCGAAGGGAACGTCTCCAATAGAGTGGTCAGCACGGCGCTTGGAGGTCGCACAGTAATGTACTGTTCTGTTGGCAGAGAAGGGTGGACTATATTCACCTTTGTCATTTCCTCTCTGCTCTGTGTCAGAAAGGGAATCCTATTGCCACTTTGCGATTTAAGTTTTTTGTGGTTTGCGGCTATGTTATTGGCATGGCGTCTAGATTTACCCAGGAATTAGCAACCAAGGCAAGAGCTCTTATTCGGATTGTGGACAACCAAGTGAAATTACTGGAGTTCACAACTAGTTTACATGGCGCGTTAAGCTTCACGTTAACCACTTCAACCAGTATCATCGGTGAGGGAAGTGATTCTGCGATCGTTGGTAGTGGTGCAAACAAATCAGTCCGTCTTTTTTAGTGTCCGGCAAACTGCCAGAGTTCAGGCACATTTGACCCACCTCAAGTGAGGGTGAAGCTCGTAGGATCCGTAGGTTAGTAGACCAAGTCGCCGGCCACGGTGGCCGAGGGGACTGAGGCGCTCCAGTCACGGTCTACACGGCCACTACGGTCGGGGGGTTCGGATCCCCCTCGGGCATGGATATTTGTGCCGCCCTTAGTCTTAGGTAGTTCATAAGTAGTTTGTAAGCTTAGGGTCGATGACCGCGTAGTTAAGTCCCATAAGTTCTACAAACATATGAACATATATAGACCAAGTCAGGAATTTGTAAGCCACTTCTGTGAGCCTGGAAAATCAGGAGGCGAAAGTTGACGATGCTGTAACTCCTGAAGTCGTAACCCTATTCAGAATAACTAGAAGCACAGATTACTCAGTGTGCCAAGATACCGAACCCTATCGTGTGACTCCTCCGCAACTTCACCGAAATATCTGTTGATACGTTAGAGCGCCGGGCGGGAGTAGCCGAGTGGTCTGGAGCTCCACGCTGCGGATCGCACGGTCTCCCGCATCGGAGGTTCGAGTCCTCTCTTGGACATGGATGTTTGTGTTGTCTTTATTATAAGTTAGTTTATACGTAGAGTGTAAGTATAGAAAATGATGAAGCCGCATTTAAGCCCCATAAGCTTAACAAACATTTGAACATTTGAACACTTTAGATCGGGTGCTGCAGTTGTGACTCATGCACGGAAACCCAGGCTCATGCACCGAATAGTCCTCATGAAGTTATTTTGTCCGTGCTTTACCCCTTGGCCAAGGGAATCTCGATGAGCATATTTCTGGTGCGCTTAAGCAAGAGGGAGGCAAAGAAGGTTTGAGGAATATGATTATGGGAAGGAAACCTTCATCAAAAAATGTTCAAATGTTTGTAAATCTATCGGACGAAACTGCGTGGTCATCACTCCGTTGCTTACAAACTACTTAAACTAAGGTAAACTAACATAAGGACACACACACACACACACACACACACACACACACACAAACACAAACACACACCCATGCCCTCGGGTGGACTCGCATCTCCGACGGCGAGCAACCGTGCGCTCCGCAGCGAGGCGCCTTAGACTGCTCGGCTACTCCAGCGCGGCGAAACTTTCATCCCGCATTTGGAATGAGCCAGAGTATAGATATTAATGACACATCCAGTGTTAGTCTGAGTCATTAAGTCAATATACAGGGTGGTCATGAATTCCCGACACAATCTTCTTGGACTCGTAGAGGGTAGTGAGTACGTAACATTTTGAATAGGAACCCATGTCCGGAAACGTATCGTTTCCGCTCCACGACGGTTTCAATTCAGGTGATTATCTCATCCACTCCTATTTGAGGAATCTAATTAGGCGTAACCCACTACAATTCTTGCAATCAATTTGAAAAGAATTCCAAATTGTTCATATTACTTGCGCATTTTCATTACAATTTACACCTTACGGTTTACATTAGTCGACAACAACAAGAACCCAGCATCTACGGCAACAGCCGCAACATACTAATGCATGACAACAGCGGCTCGATGTGGCGACCAACAGAATCGCTGAACACATTGTAGCTCCGAAGCATGTTCTGGTACACTCACTCCATCCCATCTGGTGTCTCCTTAGTGTCTTGTGCAGCGGCCAGAACTCCTACCAGCAGATCATCCTCTGTTTCTACAAGTGACTCATAAAGCTGACTCTTCATACAACCCATAAGAAGTTGTCCATAGGGATTTTATCCGGCGATCGTGATGGCCACGCGGTTGGATCACCACCACGGCCTATCCATCTTTCACCAAATCGTTTGTTGAGATGTCTCCTAACAGCCAGTGAAAAGTGAGGTTATGCTCCATCATGCTGAAACCACATTTCCTGACGGACATTCAATGGCTCATCTTCCAAGAACGAATCCAATACGTGTCGTAGGAAGACTAAGTATGCGGGACACGTGAGTTTGGATGGAAGGAGATATGGATCAGTCACATGACCGAGTTACACATCTTTAAGTCCTAGAAGTTTGTAATGGGAATTTCCGACCACCCTGTATATAGTTGGGTTACATTGGCACCAATATCCAAAGCTGATATCGTATCTCATATTTTGAAAGGCATGCGCCCCGAGAATCGGTCGTGCTTGGTCTTTTCAGTCTCTATCTCGAGAGTAGGGATTTTGATCTCGAAACTGATAACCGGGTACATAGTTGGGTGATAGCCCAGCCCAGAAAAACTGAATGGGTTGGGGGATGGGCAGTCCGACTCTCTGTATTTCATTTTCATGTCAGACTCATTAAAGACGCTGACAATCAAGTCGATGACGCCGTTAGTCGCATGTTCAGCGAGGACGAGGTAACCAAGTCTGTGTAGACTATTGGGCAACCGCCGTTAGTCAACACTATCTTAACTGACATCCCTCAACTCTTTGATGATCTTAAAGGCGAACAGGATTATTTGTGGGTGCCCTTAAGACCGCAGTTCCTGTCTGGAGTTTAGGTCAAACATTATGCCATCACTAAGGGCATATTTTGGAAATGTGTTAATAAAGAAATTTGAGAATTCGTCGGCACAGGAGTTAATGACACCCGTTTTTCATTATTTTCAAGATTCCCCAGATGGAGAACATTTATGTATTTACCATATCTTTCCGAAAGTGAATGCCAATCTCACATATAAAATGGTTCGTAAACGAGTGCCAATCCTGTAAAAGGGGATAACCTAACTACCTCACTGGATTCTTCAGTCTGAACACCATGACAAGTCCTCGAGGTGGTCTTTATCGACTATGTCTGTCTTCATCCCCGCACCAAGAAGAGTAATCGATATATATTGGTCATCGTGTTTGCCTTTACGAGGTTTGTTTGATTAGTTCCTAGCCGCTGCATGACGACTGCCATTAATGTTACCCATCTAACTAAACTTTTCAGTTGGTCTGCTCCATGTAGAATAATTGTGAGTGACAACGCACCTGCTACCCACGCTAGTCAATTCAAAAGTCTGACCTCCACCGTTATGCCGTACCACTTTTATCCAATAATGTATTAACTTATTTTAGTACTTTTTTAATTTTACGAAGTGGGATTATATTCACGATACCCTGTAACGCAGTACATGTTATCTGAGTTACCTTTACCTTCTGATGAAGACACCCCTTTTCAGCTTATTGAGCCAATATCGCAAATATAATTTTATTTATTTGTCATGTCTAGTTTCGATGATGATATATATATATATATATATATATATATATATATATATATATATATATATATATATATATATATAATCTTCAGAAGGTTGCATGGATTTACAACACATTCACTTTGGAGACGTAAAATAAAAAATTGGGAAAGGGCAATGAATAATATTCAGTTGGCCCATAATCGTCGGGATTGTTATGACCGAAATAGACGTTCCCTTTCAAGGCAAAGTGGGTGATGATATTTTTGTTCAAAATTATGCCGGACACATATCAGGTGGTGTCAAATGTGGCAAATTTATTACACTTACAGCATCATGAAGCTCTTGGTGAATTTTCCAGAGAAACATTCAGCCACCGGAAAACTGCTCAATGTGCAGCTCAGTCAAGCCAAACTCGTCAAGTAAGACAAGCTACCCTAAAGGGGGCGCAGCCGTCCATTGGTTTAAGCAGTGAAGTTTGAGCCGTTACGATTCTTTTTCCCTCTGCTCTGCCCTGTCGGCGCCAGTTCCCGCCATCGATCAACTTCGATACGGTTCCCCATTGATGCGGCGTTCCTAGGGACGAGTACTGGTTAGACGATGGGTAGTGCACTGGTCTCTGAGGCCAACTACGTTTGATCCTAGCCTTCGCGACTGGGGAGTAGTCGAAAGCCGAGTTGAAGCAGCAGTAAGACGTGTTTCTTCTTCATGACCGTAACAGCTTAGAGAGGTCGTGTGCCCAAGTTACCGCAGAAACACTTAACTATCGCAGTTTACCTGCCCGGCCGGATTGCGTTAGCCGATGGGACCTGTAACGGACTCAATTCTAAGCCATTTTGGCTGCCAAGCACTTCTAGTGTATCGTTGTATTGTAGGTGGGTAATTAGAGGAACTCAAGATATCGGACTGCAAGGTTCGTAGTTCCCGTTAGTGTATATTCGTTCAAGTTTGGTTTACTATTTACATATTGACTAAATTTTTGTGTCATCAGTACCCGCCGATGTGTTTGGAAAAGTTTGCTCTGCTGTCGTAACAGTTTAGGTAGTTTTTGTTTCTTATCTTAGTAATCTCCTCTTATGTCCACCCGGCTAAATCCAGAATACATTACGTGATCCAATGTATCCGTACACCCTTCAAAATATACGTTTTTCATATTAGGTGGATTGTGCTGCCACCTACTGACAGGTAGTCCATATCAGCGACCTCAGTAGTCATTATGCATCGTGATAGAGTGGAATGGGGTGCTCTGCAGCACGGACATCCAACGTGGTCAGGTGATTGGATGTCACTTGTTTCAGAAGTCTGTACGCGAGATTTCCACTCTTAAAATCCATAGGTCCACTGTTTCTGATGTGATAGAAAAGCGAAAACGTGTAGGGGCACGTACAGCACGAAAGCGTACAGGCCGACCTCGTCTGTTGATTGACAGACCAGCGACAACAGTTTGAGGGTCGTAGAGTGTAATAGGCAGGCATCTATCCAGACACTCCGGAATTTCAAACTGTACTCCAAGTACTAGGCGGGAGGTGGGGTTAGAAAACGGATTGCATGGTCAAGATTTAAAAAATGCATATTGCCAACAATCAGCTGTATATTATATTTACAACTTTACCGGTTTCGGTTATTAACCACCATCAGAAACATAAAATAAATAGATTATGTTGGTAGTACAGTTTCTGTCACCATGTCCTTGTCAAACAATAAAAGATACATAAAATATCACATGACGTTAGGTCTTTATGATAAATAAAACAAGCGCCAGAAGCCACACATCACGCACGCCAATGCAAACGATTCCCCGCTTGGTGTAAGGAGGGTAGACATTGGACGCCTGAACAATGGAAAAACGTCTTGTGCAGTGACGAAATGCGGCACACAATGTGGCGATCCGATGGCAGGGTGTAGGCGTGCCGAATGCCCGTTGAACGTTATCTGCCAGCGTGTGCAGTGCCAACGGTAAAATTCGGAGGCGGTGGTGTTATGGTGTGGTCGTGTTTCTAATGGAGGGGGCTTGCATCTCTTTTTATGCTTCACACTATTACAGCACAGTCCTACATTGATGTTTTAAGCACCTTGTTGCTTCCCACTTTTGAATAGCAAATCGGGGATGGCGATTACATCTTTCAACGCGACCGATAATGAACGGCCTGTGGCGGAGTGGATACACAGCAATAACATCCCTGTAATAGACTGACCTGCAGAGAGTCTTGAAGCCTATAGACCACCTATGGGATGTTTTGGAACGCCGACTTCGTGCCAGGCCTCAACGATAGAAGAGAGAGAGAGAGAAACTTATTCTTTTCATTCTGCACTCCGACGAATAGAGCGTGCTGTTTGAGATCCGGCCAGACAAGCTGATACTGGGGCAAAGGGGGATCCCAGCTGGGAATATGTGGGGGGAGGGGGCTCACCAGTTCCGGGATACGCCTTACAATCAAGGAAAACCTCTCGAAAACGTTCGTCGGAACCAGGGGATTGGGACAAATTTAATTTATTTCTGGGATATTGCCCCAGACTAAAACTAGATTATCGGGGAAGGTATTTGTTCTCAAACAAATGTTAAACACAAATATCAACTATTCAGAAAAGTTAATCCAGTTGCAATGAGACCTTTTTAAGCCTAATTAAGGAACAAGAATGGCAGGATTTTTATAGTGCTGGTAATGCAGATGATAAATATACTGCTTTTCTGAACACAATTCTTATGCTGCTCGAAAGTTGCTTTCCGCTAGAACGCTCAAAACAAGGTACTTCCAGTAAAAGACAGCCAGGGTGGCTGACAAAGGGGGCCGCGGTGGAGTAGCCGAGCGGTCTAAAACGTCTCGCTGCGGAGCGCGCGGTTTCTCGCCGTGGAGGTTCGAGTCCTCCCTGGGGCATGGGTGTGTATGTTGTCCTTAGGTTTAAGTAGTTTGTAAGCTACGGACTGATGACCACTTAGTTTGGTCCGATAGATTTACAAACATTTGAACATTTTTTGACAAAGGGGATAAGAGTATCCTGTAGAACTAAGCGGGAATTGTATCAAAATGTTAGAAGCAGTGAGAATGAAGATACAGTAGCTCATTACAAACATTACTGTAAGGTTCTGAAAAATGTCATTAAGAATGCAAAAAGTATGTGGTATGCAAAAAGAATAGCAAATTCTCGGGATAAAATTAAAACTATTTGGTTAGTCGTGAAGAAAGTGTCTGCTCAGCAGCATCAGGTAGAATATATAACGTCAATGCGTAGTAGAAATGTTTCTGTATAATCACACAACGGTTTTAGAAAATGCCTTTCCAAGGCTGTTACCTGAAATGGTACTTCATGATACTTCCATAGGGAAGATTGAGTCGCCGGTCGCGGTGGCCTAGGGGATTGAGGAGCTACAGTCACGGTCTGTACGGCCACTACGGTCGGGGGTTCGAATCCCCCCTCGGGCATGGATATTTGTGGCGTCCTTAGTATCAGTTAGTTCAAAAGTAGTTGTAAGCTTAGGGACTGATGACCCTGTAGTTAAGTCCCGTAAGCTATACAAACATTTGAAACATTTTTTGAGATTGAGTCAATAATTAAATCACTAAAGACTAAGGACTCTTGTGGATATGATGGGGTATCTAGCAGAATTCTAAAGTACTGTTCTCCATATATTAGCCCAATACCAAGCCATATTTGTAATTTTTGCTTTCAGAATGGTCAGTTTCCTGACAGATTAATGTACTCAGTAGTGAAACTACTTTATAAAAAAGTAGGAAGGGATAATGTAGAGAACTATAGACCTATTTCTAAGCCATTGGTTTTTTCTAAAGTTATTGAGAAGGCTGTATAGTAAAGATTAATTGATTATTTCAGTTGACATAATTTGTTGTCAAACGTACTGTTTGGTTTTAGAAGTGGTTTAACGACTGAAAATGCTATATTTTCGTTTCTCTGTGAGGTACTTGATGGGTTAAATAGGAGGCTACGGACATTAGGCGACTTCTTTGATTTAACAAAAGCGTTTGATTGTGTTGATCACAAAATATTGTTGCAGAAGTTGGAACATTATGGAATACGGGGAGTAGCTCACAACAGGTTTACCTCTTACTTTAATAATAGACAACAGAAGGTAGTTCTCCGGAGTGTACAGTTAAGTGTGGGGTGCCACAGGCTTGTGTTTTGGGACCATTTCTGTTTCTTATTTATATAAATGATGTGCCTTCGAGTATAACAGGCGATAGTAAAAAAATATTTTCTGATGATACCAGCTTGGTAGTGAAGGATGTTACTCACAATATTGACACAGTATCAAATAATGCAGTTAAAGAGATAAGTTCATGGCTTGTAGAAAACAATTTGATGTTAAATCACAGTAAAACTCAGTTTTTATCATTTCTAGCACATAATTTGACGAAAGCTGAAATACTGATTACACATAATGGGCATATGATAAGTGAAACTGAACAGTTCAAATTTCTAGGTATTCAGATAGTAAGCTATCATGGAAATCCTATGTTCAGGATCTTGTTCCAAAACTAAATTCTGCTATATTTAACATTAGAACAATATCTGAAATAAGTGATTTTTCAACACGAAAAGTTATTACGCTTACTTTCACTCACTTATGATGTATGGCATTAATTTTTGGGGTAACTCGCCTGATGCAAAAAAGATGTTTCTGGCTCAAAAAACGGGCGGTTTGACCAATATGTGGTGTAAGTTCACGAACGTCATGTCGACCCCTTTTCAGTGGTCTGGGAATTTTGAGACTGGCGTCACAATACGTTTTTTTCTTTAATGTCGTTTGTTGTTAATAAAATAAGCTTATTCCCACGAGTTAGTAGCTTTCACTCAATGAATACTAGACAGAAGTCTAATCTACATTTGCATCACACCACCTTGACACTTGTGCAGAAAGGTGTACAGTATTTTGCGGCATCCATTTTCAATAAGCTGCCACAAGAGCTAAAGAATCTTAGCACTAACCCACACGCTTTCAAATCTAAATTGAAGAGTTACCTCATGGCTCACTCCTTTTATTCTGTCGAGGAACTGCTAGAAAAGATAAACAAGATAATTCATTCTTTTCTTTGTTGATTCTTTTCACTTTGTCTTAAGATTGTCGTGTGCATAGGACTACTTAAAAATGTTCTATTACCATTCTTGTGTAAAATTCATGTATTTACTTATCCTCTGTGTCGAATGGGCTGCCATTACCTTAGAAACTTACCAGCATCTTATTGAACGTATGCCTGCGAGAGTGGAAGCTGTCATCAAGGCTAAGGATGGGTCTACAGCATACTGAATTCGCATTACCGATGGAGGGCGCCACGAAGTTATTTTCAGCCAGGTGTTTATATATATACATCTTTCAACACGATCGTGCATTTGTTCATAATGCACGACCTGTGACTTAACTGCGAGGTCATCAGTCCCTAAACTTACAAACTACCTATAAACTAACTTACATTAAAGACAACACAAACATTTCCGAGGTAGGATTCGAACCTCCAAGGTGAAAAGTCTCGCGCATCGGAGCATAACGCCTCAATGTGCTCGGCCAATCCGGCTCGGCCAGCCAGATGTCCGGATGCTTTTGATCACGTAGTGTGTGTAGATTTATTTAGCCTATGTCTTTTTCTATACGCTGAGATGTTGCTAATACCGTGGCAAGTTCCTGGACGCTCCGTGACCATAATTTTGCATTTTAAGGCAGTGTAATCAATTCTGGTATTTAAAGCCTCTGCTACTGTCCCTGGTTAAAAATAATTTATATCGACAAGTGTTTTATTAATCGTGCTATGTCATGTGCTCCAACTATAATTTAATGAGAGCATATCGTAAAGTAGTTTACTTAATACTGCCTAATGGGAGGAAAGAAATTCTGTACGCTTGTTTAATTAGTACTCCTGTTTCATGCACTCTAAGGTGATTATAGTTTAATGAGGACACATTGTTATGGAGTTTACTTAATTCTGGCAATTTAAACTTCTGCTATTGTCTCTTACTTAATAATTTCTGACTAGACATGTTTTATTAACACTGTTATTTCATACATCCTAGTGCGCCTTATGTTTAATAAGTACACACTGTGAGTCAGTTTTTTAATTCTGATATTTCGAATCTCTGCTATTCTCTCTTGCTTTAAAATAACTTCTGTCGAGACTTGTTGATTAATACTGCTGTTATGAATAAAGCGTGTGGACTTGGAAATGAAAAGTATCGGTTTTGGACCCTAAGCTTCTGTTCTTTTATCTCAACATCCAAACTCCAAGATTTCAATTATTATTCTCATACTGGAATATAATATGTATTTTAGTCTCACAAGGAGACCAAATGGGTATCGGATTTCAGAATTTTTTGATATTTACGGTACATGAAGTTTAGAACTCAAATAATAATTAGCCAAAGCCATTCGAAGCAACTCTCAAAAATTCTCGAGAAAATCGACTTTGAAGTTTTGCAAATACACGTAAGCACCAACAATTAAAACAGTTGCATTATCTGTCGGTGTAAGTCAGGCGGTAGCGTTGTGGCCTCACAACCATAGAGTTGGTGGTTCGAATCCCATTGTGACAGGAATTTTTTTTTCCTTCCGTTATATAAAAAATATTTTGGGAACTCTTAATTCCATGTGTTGTGTCAGTTTTCGTATGTGGGTATGTAGACGAACTGAGCAATGGTTGCCGGCCGCTGTGGTCGAGGGGACTGAGGCGCTCCAGTCACGGTCTGCACGGCTACTACGGCCGGGGGTTCGAATCCCCCCTCAGGCATGGATATTTGTGCCGTCTTTAGTGTTATTTAGTTCATAAGTAGTTTGTAAGTTTAGGGACTGATGACCCTGTAGTTACGTCCCATAAGCTACAAACATTTGAACATTTTTTTGAGCAATGGTTGAGTACGTTAGCTACATGGAAAGCCGTTAGTAACTATGGAGATGACTTTCCAAAAACAGCGTCGTAGCTGTTCATAAACTGAACAATCAAAGTAGCGTCGCCAACTAATAGTGAAGCAAATACTGTAAAAAATGTAACTTCTGTTTTCGCGATTGAAATCATCATTATTAACGACCTTTTATAAAATAAAGAAAACTACTAATAAACAAAAAAAGTGCATTTCTTTGTAAAAATTATCATTAGATATTAAAATTGTGTAAGTATTCGAACAAAACGAAAAAAAAAAAGAGCTTACGGTACGATTCGAACCATCGACCCCATGGTAGCAAGGCCAGAACGCTACCACCTGAGCTACGCCGACAGATCATGCAAACTTTTTTGTAGCTGGGAGGGCACATCACAAGTGGAATGGGTGGGAAAACATAGCAGATGGTGTAGCATACTGCATTACTGTGAGAAATTGCGCCAATGAACCCAGAAACATTGTCATTGGCTGCCCCCCACCTCTGTGTATGGTCCCCTCTACGTTTCTTTAGTAATAAAAATTAGATAAACTAATGTATAGAAATTGATATGATTTATTGTAAATATTACGTTTAGAGTAAGGTTTATTATGGTGTGTTTGGTTTATTTAGAAAAGCTCTAATTATTTAAAACAAATGAATAACTATGTTGGAGAAGTGGCGCTTCCCGCCAAAAGTAAGGGTACGCGGGAACGGCACTGCAAGGTAGCAGGCAGCTCCGTGCGAGAGTTCAGAGAGAGAGAGAGTTTCGCACGACAGGTCAGCACGTATGGAAGTAGGAAGATTAACAGTTATGTTCCAATGAAATGTTTGTACAAGTGTATAACAAGGAACAGTGTGGTATATGTCGTTTGTTGTTTCGCGGCATAACAATAAATTATGAAACAACTGGCATCCCGACTGTTTGAAATACGAGGCGCGTCCAGAAAGTAAGTTCCGTTTGGTAATAAAATGAAATTGTACATAGATACAGAAGAAATTTTTATTGCACAAAATTCCTGAACTCTTAAACTGCTTTTCCACATAACTGTCGAAATTTTGTAGGCACTTGTCATAGCGTGCCACAAGTTATTGCATGCATCCTTCACAGAAGGTTGCCGCCTGTATATTCAATCATGTGGTAACAGCTCTCTATCATCGTTTAAGTGTTGATCACCAAGGACAGATTTTAGGTGTAAGAAGAGATGAAAGTCGCTAGGAGAGAGGTACGAGCGGTATGGAGGATAATCAAACAGGTCCCATTGAAATTTGGTCACATTCGGTATGTGAGGTCAGGCATTATCGAGAAAAAAAATGTTTTGACAGTAATCCTCTTCTTACACCTAAAATCTGTCCTTGGTGGACAACACTTCAACGATAATGACGAGGTGAAAGAACATGTTACCACATGGTTGAATACACAGGTGGCAACATTCTATGAAATAGGCACACAAAACCTTGTGCCATGCTCTGAAAATTGCCTACAGAATTTCGGAAGCTATGTAAAAAAGTAGTTTAACACTTGTAGATTTTTGTACAATCAATATTTTTTCTGTATCTGTACCCGTTCGTTTTATATAACCAAACGGAACTTACTTTCAGAACGCGCCTCGTATTAACTACGAGCCTAGTCTCCAGTTCCAAAGCTTCCACAGCACATTACTTCAAGAGAAGAAGATCCACGACCTGTGCGCTGCTTCTGCTTGGGGATGTGAGATATAACGAAGAAGCCAGATTAGTGACGAGAAAATTTTACTACACGCACTGACGATGCAGGTAGTTCTACGTCCCTCACGTGCAGTGCTAGGCGATTAAATCTCGCGACATTGGCACGAGTGTGGTAGCAATATCGCCGAGGGAAGCGTTAGAGTGAGAGAAAGGGACAGAATTGAGGTAAAGGCCAACTGACGTTTATCTAAAGCTCTTTCCACGCATCTTTCATCACTTAAACACCGCCGTAGTACCATAAATATAGAGATTCTAAAATCCGATACCCTTGTGGTCTCCTTGTCAGTAAGAAACAAACATTTTTACTGTAGCGTTTCATAGTTGAGTCTCTGGCAGAGAGGAATGAAGAAAGCAGTGCGTGCTGCAGAGGCGCGTCGTGTATATCAGTTTCATCTAGAAAGAGTGCCCCTTCTCGGAATACATTAGCAGCGGCGTGGATCTCGAGATACAGGCAGCCCGATGGTGAGGCCCTTGATGTATTATAAACGATCTCGTCTGCGAAGTGCCGCTGGGCGGCAAGTAGCACTTCGCCCTGAGAGCTGCCCCCCTACTTTCCTGGACCACGCTAACAACGACTTCTGCAAAACCGTGGCCGTAAAGTCGGTACTTAGTTACGTCCGTTCCGAGATGAAATGCTTCTTTAAAGTCTCACTGGCGCCCAGGTCGTTAGATACGCAAGCTCTCAACTTGAACCTGACGTATTCAGCAATGTGTCTAAGAGAGGAATGTTACGTGTGCAACCCTCAACCGAAGTATCCTAGTTGTATCTTGTTTTACACACTCTTCAGAAAATAATGTATCGCGTTATTCGTCCATAAGCAAACCTTCTCGAATCAAAACGTCGTGACATTCAGGATACTACGTGGTGCGGAATGCGTCGTAGAATTAATTAGGCAAATTGACTGAGGACGCTTACAAAATGTCAAACGATATGAGAAATTTCGTTAGTTTCTCAAATTATTTGTCAGTTCGCTGCTTTATTTTGATATGCTTGTGAAACAGATTGTAAATCACTTCTTTGAAAGGATTTTTGATCGATTTGGCAAGATGGACGCTGTGCTGTTGATTCATGCTGTGGAAACTACGATCAAAGTCTATCAGAGCTCGGAGAGATTCAGATGTTCTTTCTTCCTGCGGGCTATTCGAGAGTGGATGAATAGTATGAAGGTGATTCGATGAACCCTCTGCCAGGCACTTAAATGTAATTTGCAGAGTATCCCATGTAGATGTATATCTACATCTCCATTCATTCTTCGCAAGCCACCACAAGGTGTGTGGGGCGGAGGGTACTTTGCGTTCTGCTGTTACTTCCTCCTAATCAACTCGCGGGAAAAATGATTGTGTAGGCCCTAATTTCTCTTACCTTATCCTTGTGGTCGCTTCGCGATATATACATAGCAGGAAACAATATATTGTCTCTCTCAGTGACGGACTAAGGCTGCCGGAGGCCCGGGGCGGCCGCAAAACAAAATGAGCCCCTCCCCCCGTCCACTTGGAAATACATGTATTACTATAAAAAGGCAACTTTTGGGGTTTGGAGGACGAGAGCACAGACAAATTTATACAGACGGGAAACCTCCATAAGGGCCTGGTGCTACGCTCAGGGGTGCGGGGAGGGAGGGTTTCCAGCAGTTCCGTAAGATGTCCCATGATGGCGCTGCGGTCAGAAGCAGCTCTTTAAACTGGTCAGAGCAGGCGGCAGGTAGCAGCTCTCCCCACCACCACCTCCCCTCCAACGTCAGCAAGTTGGACACAGCCGCGGCCTCGTGGCAGGCGGCACAAGCTCACCCTCAGTCTCCCCTCCACACTACCCTCTGACGTACGAGAGGCACCCTAAGTCAGCGATCCGCCCGACACCTGCTAGCATCTTACAGAACTACGAGGGGAGCGTAGGACAGTGGTGGCGGCTGCTCCTCTGTATATGTTACTCTGTGACGAGAGGCAGGGGACAGTCTACAAAAAAATAGCTTTTGAGATTTGGAGGCCCCAAGTAGAGGTGCTTAAAAAATGCTTTTCAGGTATTTGGAGGCCCTCTAACACGGGAGGCCCGTGGCGGTCCGCCCTTCCCCCCACCTAATTCACAACTGGGTTGACTCTACGTTTGGTCTTAGAACTTTGACAAAAGTGCATACCGCGATACAGAACGCCTCTTTTGCAGCGTCTGCCACTGCTTCCACACGTACTAAATGAACCCGTAACGAAGCGTGCTGCTCTCCTTTGGATCTTCCCTGTGTCTTCTATTAACCCTACCTGGTACGGATCTCACACTGTTGAGCAATACTCAAGTGACAGCCGAACGAGAGTTTTGTAACCTACTTCCTGAGGATTCCTCCAATGAATACCAGTCTGGCATTAGCCTGCCCATCGACTAATTTTATATGGTAGTTATATTTCACATAGCCCCTCCCAGATATTTCATGGAAGTAACTGTTTCCAATGTGTGTACTGCTACTGCTTAGTTGTGTAATAAAGGATTTTTCTTTCTATGTAGGCGCAGAACTTGACCCTTGTTTATGTTGAGGCTCAGTTGCCATTCCCCTACACCAGGCGGCAATACGCTGCAAATCATTTTGCATTTCGCTACCCATTTCCAGTGTTTCGACTTCTCGAAAAATTACAGCATACTCCGCGAAAAAGCTAAATGAACTTCCGATGATATCTACGAGGTCAATTATACGCCGGGAGATCAAAAAGTCAGTATAAATTTGAAAAATTAATAAATCACGGAATAATGTAGATAGGTACAAATGGACCCACATGCTTGAAATGACATGGACAGCAAAACGCCAGGAACTGCTACTGTGACGGGTGAGAGGTACTCCGATATGTTACAGATTCGCATCATCCCCTTCCTGGCTTACAAACACCTGCAGGATGGCGCTTCACCCCATATTGGTAGACGCGTGAAAGGTCTCTTGCGGCACAAATATCCATGCCCGAGGGGGGATTCGAACCCCCGACCGTAGTGGCCGTGCAGACCGTGACTGAAGCGCCTCAGTCTTCTCGGCCCGTTTTTTGAACTTTTGCTTCTTTTTGGTTTTAATAAAACTCCATGTCATTCTAAGCATGTGTGCCAATTTCTACCTCTCTATCTACATTATTCCGTGATTTATTAAGTTTTCAGATTTATACTGACTTTTTGATCACCCGATATATTGTAAAAAGCAACGGTACTATATCACTGTAACGTCCGAAAACGTCTATCCGATAGAGAATGACATGCTGCGTTCTGTTAGGTAGAAACTCCTCAATCCAGTGACACAGTTGATCTGATATTTCATATGCTTGCATTTCGTTCATCAAGTGACGGTGCGCAACAGTGTAGAACGCCTTGCGGAAGTAAGAAACAAGGCGTCTACCTGGGACCCTATATCAACTGCCCGTAGGATATCGCGGATGTATAGCGCGAGCTCTGTTTCACATGAGCCGGCCGCAGTGGCCGAGGTGTCTGCGGCGCGCCAGTCACAGTCTACACGGACTATACGGTCGGGGGTTCGAATCCCCGCTCGGGTGTGGATGTTTGTGTTGTCTTTAGTGGAAGTTAGTTCATAAGTAGTTTGTAAGTTTAGGGACTGATGACCCCGCAGTTAAGTCCCTTGTGATTAACAAACATTTGAACATTTTGAATCTGTTTCACATGATCGTTGCTTTCGGAAATAACGTTGATTCCTACAAAGGAAATTTACGGTCTCCAGAACATAAAATGTGTTCCAAAATTCTGCAACTGACCGATGTTAGTGGTATAGGCCAATAGTTTTGCACATCTGATCGACGCCCCTAATTGTGAACGGAAATAACGTACTTCCTCTTCCAGTCATTGGGAACACTCCGTTCCTCTAGAGGCCTTCGGCACACTGCTGCTTTTAAGGGACAAGTTCCTTCGCTTAATCTGTGTAAAACGATTTGGTACCCCGCGAGGTCCAGCGGCCTTTTCTGTGTTTAGCGATTTCAGTAGATTTTCTGTCCCTCCAAGCCGGCCGCGGTGGCCGAGGGGACTGAGGCGCTTCAGTCACGGTCTGCACGGCCACTACGGTCGGGGGTTCGAATCCCCCCTCGGGCATGGATATTTGTGCCGTCCTAGTTCGTAAGTAGTTCATAAGTAGTTTGTAAGTTTAGGGACTCATGACCCCGTAGTTATGTCCCATAAGCTTTACCAACATTTGAACATTTTTTTTGTCCCTCCAACACTTATTTAGATATCTCCCATTTTATCATTGGTGCTATGGTTTACAGGAGGTACTACTGTGCAATAGTCTTCTCTGAAACAGTTTTGAAAGAAAACTTTCAGCATTTCGGTCATTTGTTTATCATCTTCTCTTTGAACACCAAAGATTGCCTTGATATCTGGTTTCGACCCATTTACCGATTTGCCGTCGAACCAAAATTTTGTAGGATTTCCTGACAAGGTAAACAAAACACTGCTCTTTTTTTTTTTTTTTTTTTTTTTTTTTTTTTTTTTTTTTTTTTGCAGGGAATTTCCATTTGCTTTCGTAACAGTTTCCTATATCTGTTGTTGAACCACGGTGGATCTTTTCCATCTCTCACAATTTTACTTGGCACATAATTATCTAACCCGTACTGTTCTGTACACTTGAACCTAGTGAAAGGTATATTTATGGGGTGTGTAGGAAAATACAAGGTAAGGTAAGGGGGAGAAAGGACGGTATGCAAATGGTTTGTTCACTTGATATTAACGGATAGGCGTGGCTGACCCACTATCGAACATTTAATTAATTCATCCTCTATTTACCAAGTAATAAAACCCATCCAAAATTGTGAAAAAGGGGTTAACTAATTTGAATGATTTAAATAAAGAAATTTGTTTTGACTCGTCTTATTCTCTGAAGTCAAATGAACGTCAGATTTGAAGGCAACTTACACATACAATTGAGCACAGGACAAATTGTACGAATTTACAAAACAATATAAACACTCCTATAGCAAGTTACTGCTAAGTCAAAGAAAACCCACATTACCTGGAAACGTGGCGTAATCGAGAGGAATATTCCGATACCAGATTTCTGTAAGGTTAACTAACGTTTTCAACAGTCCGAAAACGAGAATACCCCTTGAAACACTAGCAAATGCACACAATACTGTACCAAAACTGTGCTGGCTGGCGATGTCAGCAACACGACGGCTGGGCGGCGGCTGCTAGTGTCGATAGATGCAAGTCGCGGACTCGGAGATAATTCAGCTTCGTATTCCAGAAGCAATATGTAACTAATATCAGCCAACTTCGACCCCGGCGGATCTTAGTGCCTACGATTTCACTCGTTCGGATATGTCGTGCCACAGTTTACGTGTGAAACACGAATGTACTGTAGGCAGAGATGACACCAGAACTGTCACAATCGTAATTAGGGCGTCGATGCGTCTAATATTAGGCAGTCTGTCCTTGCTTTCGGCTTGCCAATACTGAGCGCTATTAGTACAAGTTTTGGAGCAACTCCAAAAGTTGTACCACAAACTCTAAGTATAGATGCTCGACGACAAGTATAACTGAGAGCAGAAGAGAAGCGTCTGCTCTCCTCGGCTGCTCAAACACCATTCTCTCCACTTCTAAAATCTCTGCATAGCCTCTACTGAAACGCCAATCCACAGCTAGGCGCCAAAGTACGGCCAATCACGGCTTGCGTTCGGGAGTCAGACAGCTGAACCCCCTTACTATAAAACAGCAACCAATGGCCAGCTCTCCCGCATTTCCACCAGTCGGCCCTCGCCCTTCTGTCCAGCGTTCTGACGGTAGCGGCGGATGGCCTTGAGGCACCTTCGAAAACACAGCCAGCAAGTTGTTCCCAGCAAACGGCCAAACTACCTCGCTATTATATAATTGCGGCACCCGCTAGCTTGGCGCCAGAGACATACAATGTCCTAGTAGGTGCCACCCTGGCGTTCGCCAACTTGGCGTCAGACGTCCCAGCTCTCCCTTCGCCGTCCGCCGTGTATTACATTGCTCCAGACGCTCCCGCCTAGACGACGCCAGCGTCGGTGGCGCCAGGAAGGCTCACGCCTCAGTTCTACCTACCTACTGTGGCCACAGACAAATATATGTTACTCTGTGCTGTGGCTTTCGGCCGTAAGGCGTCTTCCGGGAACCGCTGACCCTCCGAATAACAGAGCCACCCTCGCGCTCGCCACCGGTCGCCGTTACCTCTGAATGGGATGCGTGTTTCCCCCCTCCCCCCTTCCCTCCTTAGGGGCCTCACACAACCAAGTAACAGAATATTTCTCTTTCGCCACAAGTTATTAAATCGATAGCCTACGAATAATCTAATAAAATTAACAAGGTTGCGTTGTCCTTTTACTGTTGAAAAGCAACGTGGCAGTACTCAAATCTATCACTAGTCAGCAGTCAAGTACTCTGAAATCTGACCCATTTCGCTTTCAGTAAATACGAAAACCTTCCTACACTAATTAATATTTCTATTTAAAACATTATTTATTGTTGCTTTAATGGTCATATTATCGCTAATTCCCTGATCTACACTAACTGATTCGAAAAGAAAGTTCAATGTTTGTAATTCTATGGGACCAAACTACTTCGGTCATAAGTCCCTCGACTTACAAACCACTTAAACTAAGTTAAACTAACCTAAGGACAAACACACACATCCATGCCCGAAAGAGGATTCGAATCACCGACGTGGGAGGCCGCGGGAACCGCAAGGTGGCGTTTCAGACCGCTCGGCTACTACCGCGCGGCTCGGGAGGCATAGTGGTCACCATAACTACCTAGTTAGAGGAGACCTGGGCTTGAATCCCGGACCGGCATAAGTACTTCAATAAGCCACGTTGATGCAAGTCATGGCAACATGACCTAGTTCCATGAAGTGGTGATTTATAGAACCTGCAGGATCGAACAGACACTACGTAAACAACTACCCCATTCCCGTTGTTACAGTCGAAACTTTATACGTTCATTCCTACGCCGCTGTAGCCGTATGACTGTTTCAATGCCGTCGTTCCACAGGATTCTGAAAACGAGACCAAAACAGCAAGTCAAATGAAACTGTGCAACACGTGGGTCGTGTACCCGCCGTCTTACAACGGTGCTGTATTTTTAAGGCGGGAAACGAGAGGTACGGTGTGTCTTGCACTTGAAAGCTAATATTTCGACAAGAGAGCACGGCACACATAGAAAGTTTTAACTGGTCATAAAAACTTTAGTGCCTTTCCCGCGGCGGCACGTAAACGGCTACTTGGCGGCGTCGCGGCCCCAGCTGCCAGCGCGTATCTCCCTGCCTGGAATAATATTCCAGGAGACGTGGGCCGCGCCGCACAGGAACACTCAGGACGGTGGGAGGCAGGCGGGCGGCCGCAAGATGTCGCTCAGCTGCAGCCAAGATTGTTCTGCTCAGCCACCTCTGTTACAGAAACGCCTGATACTCAGTTACACATTACTGCTCAACTATCGCAATTTCATTTCATTTGGGCCTGCAGCATTGTGTATGTCTTTTAAGGACATATTGTTAATCTATGAAAAGCCAAAATGCTGCTTCACTTTATAGATGTTAAAAAACTGTTTATTATCGCAATAGGCCTATTTCGGCTCTGTGGCCATCATCAGGCTATTTCCATATAGCATCGTGGAGGTATAATTGATTATAATGACTGCAATGATTGCAGTATACATGTTCTTCAGATGGTATATATATTACGTAAATCAGGTCTTAATTCTTAACAGCTAAACTGTCAGTTTGACGTATCCTCCAGCGATGCTCTATGGTTACATCGCTGGAGGATACGTCAAACTGACAGTTTAGCTGTTAAGAATTAAGACCTGATTTACGTAATATATATACCATCTGAAGAACATGTATACTGCAATCATTGCAGTCATTATAATCAATTATACCTCCACGATGCTATATGGAAATAGCCTGATGATGGCCACAGAGCCGAAATAGGCCTATTGCGATAATAAACAGTTTTTTAACATCTATAAAGTGAAGCAGCATTTTGGCTTTTCATAGATTAACAATATCGCAATTTCATTCAGTCTGATGCTTTTTAAGAGTCTTATGTTCATAGGTATTTTGTTGTTATTTATTTAGGACTATCACAGAACATAACGAACATAAGCACAAGCGCGGAAATAAGCGGTTCAATAGAGGTAAAGCAGGAATTCCACTCTTTTGATTTGGTAAACCGTGTGATTCCAGCAACTAATACCGCCGACAACTGTCGCTGGACTGCGCTGTGATCGCGTGCAGCTCGTTGAGGCACACGCCTCGTATGCTCAAGTCCCGCCGTCTACGAGCGTTCAGCCGCACGTTGGACTTGCCACGTTGACCCCACACGTTCAGACACAAGTTCCGTGTGCCGACGGCGTAAGGGATGTTTCCAGAATGAAACTTTCACTTTGCAGCGGAGTGTGCGCTGATTTGCAACTTCCTGGCAGATTAAAATTGTGTGCCGGAACCGGGACTCGAACCTGGGACCTTTGCCTATCGCGGGCAAGCGCACTACCGACTGTGCTATCCCGACACGACTCACGATGCCGCCTCACAACTTTACTTCCGCCAGTACCTCGCCTCCTACTTTCCAAACTTCACAGAAGCTCTCCTGCGAACCATGCAAGACTAGCACTCCTAGAAGAAAGGATATGGTGGAGGCATGGCTTAGCCACAGCCTAAGGGATGTTTCCAGATTGAAACTTTCACTCTGCAGCGGAGTGTGCCCTGATATGAAACTTCCTGGCAGATTAAAATTGTGTGCTGGAACCGGGACTCGAACCTGGGACCTTTGCCTAACATGGGATATTCAGCAAATCACATATAAGTGCCTGGCAGAGCGTTCATCGAACCACCTTTATACACTCCTGGCCATTAAAATTGCTACACCACCAAGATGACACGCTACAGATGCGAAATTTAACCTACAGGAAGAAGATGATGCTGTGATATGCAAATGATTAGCTTTCCAGAGCATTCACACAAGGTTGGCGGCGGTGGCAACACCTACAACATGCTGACATGAGGAAAGTTTCCAACCGATTTCTCAAACACAAACAGCAGTTGACCGGCGTTGCCCGGTGAAACGTTGTTGTGATGCCTCGTGTAAGGAGGAGAAATGCGCACCATCACGTTTCCGACTTTGATAAAGGTCGGATTGTAGCGACTGCGGTTTATCGTATCACGACATTGCTGCTCGCGTTGGCTCCAATGCCTGTCAGCAGAATATGGAATCGGTGGATTCAGGAGGGCAAGACGAAACGCCGTGCTAGATCGCAACGGCCCCGTACACTAGCACTCGAGATGACAGGCATCTTATCCGCATGGCTGTAACGGATCGTCCAGCCACGTATGAGTCAATAGATGGGGACGTTTGCAAGACAACAATCATCTGCACAAACAGTTCGACGACGTTTGCAGCGGCATGGACTTTCAGCTCGGAGACCATGGCTGCGGTGACCCTTGACGCTACATAACAGACAGGAGCACCTACGATGGGGTACGCAATGACATAACCACGTAGACAATTTTGTAGGAAAGGCGAACCAGAGACTGCGTGTTATTGACAGAACACTTAAAAGATTCAACAGAACTACTAAAGAAACTGCATACACTACGCTTGTCCGTTCTTATTTCGAATATTGCTGCCCAGTGTGGGATCCTTATCAAGTGGGTTTGAGGGGAGCCATCGAAAGAAGGGCCTCTGTTTTGTACTGTCACGATACAGGGGAGATGGTAAAGACATCGATGTCCAATCAGCGCGCGAGAAGAGCCGAGCCGCCGCAGAGGGGTACACGCCATACAGCGTCTTCTGACCACCGCGGATCTGGAGGAACAGCCACGCCAGACGTTGGACAGCCAAGCCAAGGCCGCCAATGCCGGACTTTGCGAGAACCTCCTTGGGTACCGACAACGGATGATCACCGAGAAGGACCGTAAAATTCCACACTTATTCTTAAAATAGTGTATCTCCAAAAGACGTTATGCTGCAATCTATATCTACATCTACATAGATATCTGAAAATCACGTTTAAGTGCCTGGCAAAGAGTTCATTAACCATTTTCAACACCTTTCTCTATCGTCCCTTTCTCTAATAGCGCGCGGGAAGAAGGAACTCATAAATCGTCCCGATTTCTCTTATTTTATTGGGATGGTCACATCTCCCGATGTATATGGGTGCTAGCAAAATATTTTCACATTCAGAAGTAAAAGTCGGTGATTGAAATTAAGCAAATAGATCTCGCCGCAAGGAATAACGTAGTTCTTTTAATGATTTCCATCTCAAATCGTGCAAATTTCCGTGACGCTTTCCCCCTGTAACGTGATAAAACAAAACGAGCTGTCCTTCTCTCAACCTTCTCAGTGTCTTCCGTCAGTCCCACTTGGTGAGGGACCCACACTGGGCAACAGCACTCCAAAGAGGACGCACAAGTGTGATTTAGGCAGTCTCTTCGGTGGAGCTGTTACATCTTCGAAGCGTTCTGCCAAAGAAATGTATCCTTTGGTTCGCCTTCCCCACAATATTATCTATGTTTTCTCTCCAGTCTAAGTTGTTCGTAATTGTGACTCCTAGGTATTTGGTAGAATTTACAACCTTAAGGTCTGACTGGTTTGTCGTGTAATTGGAGTTCCGGGGATTTCATATAGTGGTCATGTGTATTACTTCACTTTTTATTATTTAGTGTTAGTTGCCAATTTTCGCACTATGTAGAAATTTTGTCTAAATCGCTTTGCAGTTGCTTTTGATCCTCCGTTAACTTCACTAACCGATAAACAACAGGATCATCCGCGAACAGTCTAAGAGAACTATTCCGATTCCTAAATCATTTATAAACAAGAGGAAGAGTATGGGACCTATAACGCTTCTCTGAGGAACGCTAGATATAATTTCTGTTTTACTGGATGACTAACCGTCCATTACTACGAAATGTGTTGTTTCTGATAGGAAATCGTGAATCCCATCGCATCATTCGGGCGATATCCCTTAATTACGCATAAAGAACTTGTAAATAGTATCTTTTATTTAGAGTAGCTAATTTTTAACGAACTTAGAAGAAGTCAATTTCAGTTGTTCCCACTATTCAACTTCAAAGAAGAATTTTTTTATTTTGTTGTCGTTTGTCAAGTTGCAAGAAGCTTAGCACTTCCAGAGAAGTTTATAGATTTTGTTCAAAAAGCTAAAAAAATATTCTTGTGCAAATTATCCATTATAGTGGCACCACTCCAAGCGAAATAAAGAGATTGTGCAAGACGGTTTTTGCTGGCTGAACACTACGTGGTGTAATAAGCAGTAAGATGTCTATTGGATTTCATACAGCGACTGTTACCTAAATAATCGCCCCTTAAGACATACAGACTAATATAAAATTTAGTCCATTTTTCGTATATGGTTCATGCTCGCCTCAGCACTATGATACCCAACTTTAAAGCGTGTCTTCCGTTCGTAATGTCAGTTGTCAAACTTATTTTTAATTCCTTAACACATCTAATGAGGAAGCCATTGTTCGTATTGCAGTATTAGGACGACAATATATCATACAAACATCTTTGATTTTTATTACCTTGGTAAATAATGCTCCTTAAATTGCACTTGTGAAGTGTAATCACATTGTCAATGTTCAAATGTTTGTTAAGCTTATGGGACTTAAACTGCGGGGGTCATCAGTCCCTAAACTTACAAACTACTTATGAACTAACTTATACTAAAGACGACACGAACATCCACGCCCGAGGGGGGATTCGAACCTCCGACGCGGGAGGCCGCGCGATCTGCAACGTAGCGCTCCAGGCCGCTCGGCTACTCACGCGCGGCTTCGTATTCTCCTTTAGACTTGATTATCAATAAGGTTTGTTTGTTTCATCATTAATACTTGATGATATAAAATGTCTCTACAGCTGAAATCGCGATACTTCAATAAATGAACAAGAATAGTTTGCAGTAAAATGTGCCACTAATATCATTAAAAATTAATAATATCGGTAATTTTGTTATTATCAGAAATCTATCAGGAATGATACTTCAGGGGGTGACACATAGTCATGGCAGTAAACGAAATGTTGTAGTGTACGTGAAAAAAAAAATGAGTCTGGTCTTCTGATGATACCGGTAAATTAGAAGATAAGAGGAAGCGACGTCAACATCGAGGGAACTATCGAAGAAGCATTGAGTGGATCGACAACCATTTCGTCTGATGGACAACCATTAGACCGGAAGCCACTGGCAGTTCTGCGAGAACAGTTCTGGTAACGACTCGGCAAACTCTCTCCCAGAAGTAGCGATCATCCGGCACCAGATGAAAGGCCACAGGAGATATCAATACCTGAGGTGTGTTTAGTTGCTATGGGAATACTGAAATGAAAGCTATTTTTTATTTTAATGAACTTTCATGTCTTCGAAGAAATATGCTTAAGCTGTACAGAAAAAAAGAAGGGCACAAAATACTTATTAAAACGGTGAATTGCATGTCCTTATGTTAAATTGGAACGCTGCAAATATGCGATACATACTTTTATTTATACAAAGCTGCTGATACTGAATGTCAGCACTTTCTGTTAGGAACTTTTCTGGAAAATATACTCGACTGTTCAGAATGAATTTAGTTTTATATATGAAGCACAGATGACTCGTTATTTCTCTTATTCTGCGTTAAAATTTGAAATCTACGGATCCTCTAACACAAAACGTTTTATGCAATAAGTAATATTCTCAAAATACATTTAAGTCTATTTGTCGGGAATTGAAGAGAAAATAATTTTAAAAAGCAAAATAAGTAAAAGTAATGGAAGCTGTACTCTGTATGCAGTCCAAATGTAGAATATTATTCAGGTATAATAGACAGAAGGATGGAAAAGGTGGTAGAAGCCGACCTCGGGGAAGATCAGTTTGGGTTCAGGAGAAATGTAGGAACACGGGAGGCAATACTCATGTTACGGCTTATCCTAGAAGATAGATTAAGAAAAGGCAAACCAACATTTCTAGCTTTTGTAGATTTGGAGAAGGCTTTTGACAATGTTCATTGGAATAAACTCTTTCAAGTTCTGAAGCAAGCAGGAGTAAAATATAGGGAACGTAAGGTTATTTATAACTTGTACAAAAACCAGACAGCGGTTATCAGAGTTGAAGGGCATGAAAGGGATGCAGTGGTTGGAAAGGGAGTAAGACAGGGTTATAGTCTTTCTCCATTGTTATTCAATTTGTACATTGATCAAGCTATAAAGGAAAGCAAGGAGAAATTTGGAGAAGGAATTAAAGTTCAGGGTGAAGAATTAAAAACATTGCGTTTTGCCGACGACATAGTAATTCTGTCAGAGACAGCAAAGGACCTGGAAGAGCAGTTGAACGGAATGGACGGTGTGTTGAAAGGTGCATGCAAGATGAACATTAACATGAGCAAAACAAGGGTAATGTAGTGCAGTCTAAGAAAATCAGGTGATTCTGAAGGAATTAGATTAGGTAACGAAACAATAAAGGAGGTAGATGAGTTTTGTTACTTGGGCTGTAAAATAACAAATGATGGTCGCAGTACAGAGGATATAAAATGCAGAATGGCAATGGGTTGAAAAGTGTTATTGAAAAAGAGAAATTCTTTAACATCGATTATTGATTTAATCCAAAGGAAGTCGTTTCTGAAGGCATTTGTGTGGAGTTTTGCCTTTTACGAGAGAGAAACATGGAAGGTAAACAGTGCGGACAGGAAGTGGCTTTTCAAATGTGGTGCTACAGAAGAATGCTGAAGATTAGGTGGGTGGATCGCGTAACTAATGAGGAGATACTGATCAGAATTCTGGAGAAAAGGAATTTCTGGCATATCTTGACTAAACGAAGGGATCGATTGGTAGGGCACATACTTAGATATCAAGGAATCGTGAATTTACCATTGGAGGGAAGTGTTGGGGCAAAAACCGCAGAGGAAGACCAAGAGATGGATACAGTAAGCAGATTAAGACAGATTGCCGTTCTTATGTGGAGTTGAAGAGGCTTGCTCGATTTTACATAGGACCAGAATTTTTTCGGGTTCTCGGAAAGATCTTTTGCTAAGGTATGGCTGTGATAATTATTGTATGCTTCACGCATCGATCTTTTTAGAGACGCACGAATCTCTACTAACTTTTGCCTGTCATCATTTGCGTGTTCTTTTTTTTTATCGAGAGTGCAACAGCCTTTGCTTTCCTAGCAGCTTTCTAACATTATTATTATACCACGGTGGATCTTTTCTATCCTTAATCGTCTTTACTGGCACATATTTCTCTAACCCTTTATTAACAATGCACTTAAATTTAGTCCACAATTCCTCTACATCCATAGTCCCGGAATTAAACGATGCCCATTCATTTTCTAAGTGCGATCGTAACATTTTCTTGTCGGCTCTTCCCAACAAAAACACGCTCCTAGCCTTCTTGATTGGTTTATGAACTTTGGTCACCATCGACCCTATGACGATATCATGATCACTAATTCCTGTCTCTACACAGACATCGTTAATAAGGTCAGGCCTGTTTGTGGCTATAAGGTCTAGAATATTTCCATTGCGCGTGGGTTGCCGGTTAACTGCTCAAGATAGTTTTCGGAGAATGTGTCCAAAAGTAGCTCGCAAGACTGCTTGTCTGTGCCGCCTGAAATGTAACTAGCGAGGTCCCAATCTATACTCTTAAGGTTGAAGTCACCTCCGATTAATATTACATGGCCCGGATACCTATGCACTACCTGGTGTAGACTTTCCTTGAATGATTCTAAAACTGCTACAGCAGCACTGGGGGGCCGGTAAAAACACCCTACTATTAACTTTACTTCTTTTAGACTTGTTATACGTGCCCAGATAACTTCACAGTTACTTTCAACCTCGTTCTCAGTAGAAACAATATCTTTGTCCACAGCGATGAACACTCCTCCTCCAGTTGTATCAGATCTATCTTTCCGATATACATTCCACGTTTCGCTAAATATTTCTGAACTTGCCACATCATCATTTAGCCAGCTTTCGGTGCCTAAAACTATCTGAGCGCAATAACTTCCATGCAGCGCTGCAAATTCGGGAACTTTGTTTCTAATACTCTGCAAGTTCGCGGCTAATATTTTTCGAATTTTTGTTCCGAACGTGGCCTGAATTCGCTGTTTGAATGCTGACAGACGTGTGCTCATCAGAGTTAGCGCCTAGCCTAAAAACCCCCATGTGCACTCCACAAGTACTCTGCTACCCGAGTAGCCGCTTCCTTAGTGTAGTGCACCCCTGATCTATCTAGGGGCACCCTACAATTCCCCACCCGATAACGCAGATCCAGAAATCTGCAGCCATGACTGTCACAGAGTCGGCGAAGCCTCTGGTTCAGACCCTCCACTCGGCTCCAAACCAAAGGACCCTGATCAATCAAATCGACAGCTCTGCTTGCACCCCGCGTGCGAAGGCAGCAGCCTTCACCAATTCCGCCAGCCGCTCGTAGGACCTGAGGATGTCCTCAGAACCCAAGCGACAAGCGTCATTGGTGCCGACGTGAGCTACGACTTGCAGTCGACTGCACCCCGCATCCTCGATAGCCGCCGGCAAGGCCGCCTCCACATCTCGGATGAGGCCCCCCGGCAGACACAACTAGTGCGCGTTGGAATTCCTTCCAGATCTGGACGCTATCTGCCTAAGGGGTTCCATCACGCGCCTAACATTGGAGCTCCCAATAACTAATAATCCCCTCCCCCCCGTGCACCTGTTCGGATCCTGCTGAAGGAGTGGCCACACTTTCACTCACAGGACGAACGGGCGCGGACGGACGTCCAGCCTCCACATTGGCCTTCCGCCTCGAGCGACGAGAACGCTGTACAACCCGCCACTCCCCTTGCGGAGAAGGCGGCTCGACGACGTCCGGTACACCTGAAGGTACCTCGGTAGCAGGGACAGAGAGCAAAGCGTGAGACACCTGAGGTGTCCCACTCGACGCACCAGACTTCCTACCATCGCTGCACCCCGAGACAGCAGCCTGAAGGCGGCTGACCGTAGACAACAGCACGCTCAGCTGTTCGCGAACCGCGGCCAACTCCTCCTGCGTACGCACACAGCAGGCACACATCCTATCCATCCTATCGATACAATTAACTGCAGAAAATAGAAAATTAAATAATCAACTTTAAAGAAGCCTAGTATTCTAATGAAGGCGGCTGGCTGCTGACTGAACTGTGGTCAGTGGTAACTACACTGTCGAATCAACAAAACTGAGTCCGGCAGCTTAGCGCTGTTCAGGATGTGGCACTGGTAACAGCTGGCACTGGACTGTCTGATAACGAGCTTTAGTAACGGTCTCTGACTTGTTTTGAAATACGCCGGTCAAAGACGAAGACTAAACACAACGGTATTTATCAAATACGATAGAATAAACTATTAAAACAGTAGTACAAACGAAATCTGCAAGTACGCGGGAATAAACCTCTTAAAACAGAGTACTAACGAAAATGAACTAGACTGGCAAATTAAATTTGACACAAATTAAATTCAGATAGCGCTGTTTACGATGTGGCACTGGTGACAGCTGGCACTGGAATCTGGTTTTCTTTGAACTTTCGTGCTATTGTATCGTAAAAGTCTGGAGGCCGGTAAAAGGAACCACTTGTTAACTTCTTACGACTTTCAGGTACAACCTCTACCCATAATAGGTCATAGGAACTATGAACTTCACCTTCGCTACGCGAAAGACTACTTTTGACGGCGACAAACATGTCTCCACCTATTTTGTTTAATGTATCCTCTCTGAACACAGATTTCTGCAAAAACTTCTGCTGAACTATTTCCTGCTTGAGCCAACTTTCACTGCCTGCAATGATGTGTTTCGGTGCTTTCTATTAACGCCTGGAGTTCTGGTACTTTCTGAACACAGCTACGGCAATTTACAACTGCTATACCGATAGTTCCTAGATCTAAATTTCTCCTGTGTCCCACTTGCACCCTTTGCCCATTTTGTTTTTCCCGAGGCCCTGTATCCTAAAAAGACTACCGAGTCCACGCCACACAGTCCCAGCTACCCTTCTAGCCGCTTCCTGCGTGTAGTGGACTCCTGTTCAGTGGAACCCGGACACCCACCATGCGATGGTGCAAATCAAGGAATATGCAGCCTACACGGTCGCAGAACCGTCTGAGCCTCTGATTCAGACTCTCCACTCGGCTCTGTACCAGAGGTCCACAGTCGGTTCTGTCAACTATGCTGCAGATGTACACTAGAATACTACACTACTACCGAAACAGGAAAACTAGTACATAAAGGTGGGATAAATAAAGCCAATGTCGGCGCAAGAACAACAGGAACAGATGAACAAAAAAGACCACGACCCAACATAGAAATTTACTCACATATAGAGAACATAATACATACAATGCACTAATGATAAATGTCATTAGTTATAAATTTGCTGAGAATAGAAAACGTCAGACTTATAAAATAAATCTTTAATAAAATATTTAAGCTTAAAGGACAAACAGTGTGGTTTATACTGGCCCTGAATGATCTCAAAAGGGCAAACACTGACAACCACAACAGGAACAAAATTCAGAAAGTGATCTACAAGGAAGAACAAGCGAGAAAATGAAGGCAGGCTGATAACATCGAGGACCTCTAAAGACATAGATCAGGACACGTAAAATTAATTCACGCAGAGCGGACGAAGGGGGTAAAAAGCAAGAATTAATGTATATTTAACGTATTCTGAAAAGTCTCATTCCAATTTGTAGTAAATAAGAATTCTGATTTTCTTTGTTAGAACACCGAAAGCCTATGAAAATATGATTTACAAGACCCGATAAAAGATACCACTCGCATCCTCGAAAAAAAAAAAAAAAAACAACTTTGAAACAGACAAAAAGCATAAATACTCAAGCGTTTTTATCTGTGCTGGTTTTACCTGATAAACTGATCTAACCACAGTGTTGGCTTTATAAAATGCAGTACTCCCTGAAGTGTCAATTAATATGATTAACTGTTTCTCATTCACTTTCCGGTTATGCTATCACATTAACAAGAGCGTTCCATAGGCTCCGTCCTGTTGAGATTCTCCTTTAGTTGATTCACAGATTATTTTCCACCTTAGCTGATGGGGTATTAGAGGCATATCGGGAAAACCATGCACAGAGTATTGTCGAAGGAGCTGTAGTGATTCGGTGACCAAATAACCGGAAGTTCTATCCTTCATAAAAGTATACAGAAGCTGCCTGGGCTACTCACAATGCTAATGAACAACTTTCCATATACGATATTACATAGATACATTTAATTTCGCCGACGGTGTCATCTGTTGCCGTTGTCACTACCTGCCGCCGCCATCAATCACTTGTGTCGCCATTGTTGTGGCAAACATCACTTACAGTCATTAATTGCCATACCTCCTCCCATCAACGCCATCATCGACCATCGAACTGTCTGTTAACGCCTTCCTCTCGCATGAATTTCCCGTCGAGTTGTTCTCTCAGCCGTAGATGGCTCACGTTGCTCCTACGTTGATCTTTGCTTCGTCGTACCAGAAACACTGCTACCTTTATTACATCCTATCGCTTTCTTTTCGCGATAGATACTACCACTGCCAACGCTATAATGCCAGGTACTTAAATGTGATTTGCAGAGTATCTTTGTTGATATAGGTGTAGATTGTATTCACCCGTGGAGCACTCACACATTCTCAAATCTTGTGTCAACTCCCCCGCATTTCTCACCTGTTCTCTGCATCGTCCTTTCTACCTGGATGTCAGAGCCTCCGGAGAGTAAACTCCTGTCTAACCTAGCGAGCACAGAATAACGTAGAGAGGCCTTACAATGACAGCGAAATGAAGTCGGCTGAGAGCGCGACACCCAACTAACATGGCGGCCGAGCGCCAGCCGGCCACAGGTGCGAGCACAGGGTAGTTAGGTGAGTTCGCTGTCTGTTAATTGCTTTTGCATATGTTTTAAGGCGTTCCTTTTTGACAATCTGTTTTTGCCATAAATAATTACAAATTTCACCTAGGGATAGCAAATCATACTATTATATAAAGCAGAAGCACATTTTTTCCTCTGTCCCTTTAGCCTTTTAAAACTCGAGGAGTACCAACGTATGCGGTTTCTTTTAATTTCTTCTTTGGAATCCTGGGATAATCTTAGGTTGTATTTAATGTCAATATGAATATATGAAAAAATTAAAATAAGAATCATATTGATTGATTCTACTGTTAGTTCTTGGTGAAACATTTCAAATTAAATAACTGGACACTTGTTATTGCCTTGTTTCACAAAACTTTATTTTTACGACCTAGGTTTCGGGTTGTGTGCCCATTTTCAAGTACTTTACTGATTCCAAAGTTGTTACACCAGTGAAGACAAACCAGACAACTTGGAAAATATGAACCAGTGGCATTCAAACATTGAGGTTAACATCGAGTTAGGAGGTCCCACCATTTTCTTGACATCAGCATACTATTAGAAAATAGAAGCCATAAATTTAAGATCTTCAGGAACTGTAGCTTTACTGACACCTTCATCCCAGCTTCCTTTCAGCACCAAACAACGTACAATCATACAGCATTCCACCATATGATAAACCGACTCCTGTCCATTCCCCTGACCCAAGAAGACAATGACCAAGAACTAGACACAATAAAACCCATAGCAACAAATAATAACTTTCATTCCTCCATAATTGACAAAATTCTTGACAAGAAAATGAAGAAAGTAGAAAGATCCGTACTCTACTCAGTAAGCTCCACTGAAAAATCAAGAAGTAAATGGTATAGGTTACCTTTCATAAGTAAAATTTCCAATAGGCTATCTAACACTTTGAAAGCAAAGGACTTTTCAGTATATTTCTATTCCCACATAACTTAGGTAAAAGTCTGTTCAATTCCAAGGACAGACAGACAGCCATTATGAACAGTGGTGTATATAAAATCTGTTGTAAAGAGTGACAGGCCTTTTATATAGGGCAGGCACGTCGGTCAATTTGTACCAGGCTTAGGGAACACCGCAGGAGCTGGAGATTAAGAAAACCAGAATCTGCCTTTGCCCAGGACTGTTTACAACAAGAGCACAAATACACCATAGATGTAAAAGTCTTGATGTTGAAGGTAAAGGTGCAAAACTGACCCAACTAGAAATTTTGGAGATTAAAAAACAGATGCACACAGCCCCAAATTTGATACTGAATGAACAAACAGAAATAAATTATTCACCTCTTTTAGACTATGAGTAACTTCTACATAGTAGATAATAACAATATCACTAACAATAGGCAAGAAGCAAGGTCTTGTACTATAAACTGCTCAATTTATCGAGGTACAATAATGATAAGTAATTTCACTAATAGATAACATCATTAAACACAATATTAGTCGGCCGCGGTGGCAGAGGGGACTGAGGCGCTCCAGTCACGGTCTGTACGGCCTCTACGGTCGGGGTTTCGAATCCCCCCTGGGGCATGGATATTTGTGCCGTCCTTAGTCTAAGGTAGTTGATAAGTAGTTTGTAAGTTTAGGGACTGATGACCCCGTAGTTAAGTCCCATAAGCTTAACAAACATTTGAACATTTTTAATACAATATTAGTACAATAGATAATTAAGGTTATTCTAATAATGTAATGCAAGTGTAATAGTTCCTAAATTGCAAGGTAAAAGTGTTTTCTTCCAATGTTAAAACAGAGACCTGTAGTATCATAATGGTTTGTTTCACTGGTGTAACTACTTAGGAATCAGTTAAGTACTTGAAAATGGGCTCATAACCCGAAACCTAGATCGTAAAAATAAAGTTTTGAGAAACAAGGCAGTGACAAGTGTTCAGTTATTTAAAATAAGAATCATAACGTACTAATTCGTTCATCAAAGAAGACGAAGTGAACAGTCCAGTATTCAATCCAAGAATAGCTGCCAGCATGCAAAACTTAGAAGTACATGTTCCTGGAGTAGTAAAACAACTAAATTCACTAAACAAAAACAAATCTTCCGGGCCAGATTGTATACCAACTAGATTCCTCTCAGAGTATGCTGATGCAGTAGCTCCGTACTTAGCTATAATTTACAACGGATCATACAGCGAAAGATCCGTACCCAAAGACTGGAAAGTTGCCCAAGTTACTCCAATATTCAAGAAAGGCAATAGGAGTGATTCTCAAAATTACAGGCCAATCTCAATAACGTAGATTTGCAGTAGGATTTTGGAACATATACTTTGTTCTAATATTATGAACTACCTCGAAGAGAACGACCTATTAACCAATAGTCAACACTGATTAAGAAAGTATCACTCTTGCGAAACACAGCTTGCCCTTTATTCACTTAAGTTTTAAGTGCCATCGACAAGGGATCTTAAATCGATTCCATATTTCTGGATTTCCGGAAGGCTTTTGACACTGTACCCCACAAGCTGCTTCTTATGAAATTACGTGCTTATGGAATATCTCCCCAATTGTGCGATTGGATTCAGATTTCCTATCAGAAAGGACACAGTTCGTTGTAATTGACGGTAAGTCATCGAGTAAAACAGAAGTGATACCTGGCGTTCCACAGGGAAGCGTTATAGGTCCCCTACTCTTCCTCGTGTTTATAAACGATTTAGGAGACAATCTGAATAGCTCCCTTAGACTATTCGCGGATGATGTTATCGTTTATCGGTTAGTGAAGTCATCAGAGGATCAAAAGCAACTGCAAAGCGATTTAGACAAAATTTCTACATGGTGCCAAAATTGGCAATTGACACTAAAAGAAGAAAAGTGTGAAGTAATACACATGACCACTAAAAGAAATACGCTGAACTTGAATTACGCGATAAATCAGTCAAATCTTAAGGTCGTAAATTCTACCAAATACCCAGGAGATACAATTACGAGCAGCTTTGACTGAAGATAAAACATAGAAAATATTGTGGGGAAGGCGAACCAAAGGTTGCGTTTCATTGGCAAAACGATTCCAAGATGCACCAGCTCCACCAAAGAGACTGCCTATATCAAACTTGTGCGTCCTCTCCTGGAGTACTGTTGCCCCTTGTGGGACCCTCACCAGGTGGGACTGACGGAAGACATTGGGAAGTTTCAGAGAAGGGCAGCTCGATTTGTTTTATCACGTTACGGGGGGAAAGCGTCACGGAAATTTTGCACGAATTGGGGTGGAGATCATTAAAAGAAAGACGTTATTCTTGCGGCGTGATCTGATTGCGAAGTTTCAATCACCGACATTTACTTCTGAATGTGAAAATATTTTGCTAGCACCCACCTACTTAGGGAGACATGACCATCCCAATAAAATAAGAGAAATCAGATCGAAAACGGAACGATTTAGGTGTTCTTTCTTCCCGCGCGCGATTAGAGAATGGAACGGTAGAGAAAAGTTATGAATGTGGTTAATGAACCGTCTGCCAGTCACTTAAATGTGAATTGCAGAGTATCTATGTAAATGTAGATGTAGACAATCGTTTACCGCATCTCCACTGTAGTCAACTATGGAGCCTAAACTATAAGAGCTACGCCAGTGAACATAGTATAAACTTGCAGAATTCAAAGAAGATGAAGAAGAAGAAAAAAAGAACGCAATTATCGTTTCCCTTTTCTAAAGCGCTGCTGCCAGATGGCTTCAGAGTACAGATATAGTGATTGTGGATGATCTACAGGGTTGGACTGGCCATGTAGTCAGGGTGGCATTTTCCAGCCGGGCCCCACCCTGTCTGGGTCCCCCGGGCCCCCTGCCCTACCTACCATACATTGGATGGGTTCACACGGGATGAATATTTGAGGAATGTCAAGTGCACGGTAAATGGCCCCGACCCACCGAAATGTTTGTATAGCTTATGGGACTTAACTACGGCAACGCCACCTGGATACAAGGCCTGTGCGCTGCCTGCCAAGAGTAGTCATAACATAAGCAATCTTTTGGTCTCATGTAGCGTTGTGATAAGTTTGGGAATACGTACGCGTTGCACACTGTGTGCAGAATGTTTTTCGTGTTATCTATGTGATTCTCCGTGCAGAGTTTTGCTGGTATGAGACAAAATGCCCAATATGAATCGTTCGATTCCAGTATCGGTAAAATATCTTACTAATAGTTCATAAATATCTTCTACCAAAACAAAGTTGTCTGTGAATCGCATAAATAACATTAAGAACATTCTGAAAAACAGTGTGCAACGTCTATGTATTCAGAAACTCATTACAAAGCTAATAAGACAAATAGTTTTTTGTGTTAGGACTACTCTTGGCAGGCAGCGTACGGGCCTTGTATCTAGGTGGCGTTGACTACGGGGTCATCAGTCCCTAAACTTACCTACTACTTATGAACTAGCTAATACTAAGGACAGCACAAATATCCATGACCGAGTGGGGATTCGAACGCCCGACCGTAGTTGCCGTGCAGACCGGGACTGGCGCGCCTCAGTCCCCTCGGCCACCGTGGCCGGCCGACCCGCCGATGTGCTGCACAAGACAGACGCAGCAGCAGCAGTCCATAGGGGGTGGTGGCGGGGGGGGGGGGGAGACGGCGGGGGGGGGGGAGTCGGCGGGCGCAGAATCTCGCCTCCTGCCAGAGGCACCGCTCACAGCGTGGCGCAAACCGCGAGGCAGCGGCCACGACTTGCATCAGCCGGGCAGAGCGGCAGGCGTACAAAGAGGGCCCGGCTGACAGCAGGCAGGGCAACGCTACTGCTGGGGGCAGGCGGTGCGGCGGGCTCCTGGCTGTGAACAGGCCCGCGACTTCTGAACTGGCAAATATTCTGACTGTTGTTGTAAAACTTACGTTGTAGCACAATGGGTTTTAGAATATCTCCAAAGATTGCTACATTTATCAACAGGGGAAAGAAGAGGCGAAATCACTGGGGCCCGGTCTTTGTGGAGATGCGGCCTGATTATGCTTGCTGCCCCGTGACAAGTGCTGGATCGCAGCAGCCCTGCATTTGAATTCAACTCACATTTCTCATAAGAAAAACAGACTATTTCCATGTAACTTTTCATTTAGTATCAGGAAGTAAAGAAACTGTTCCTTTATTGGGATGATCATTATCATTATAAAATATAAAAATGAAAAATAAATGGACGTGATAGTAGTAGATATCACTGACTTACTGTAATTCTAGACGAGACAATTTTCAGCTTAATCATTTAAATTCGCGTACCTTAAGGTAATAGCGAACATCTCCATAGAAGGTATATCGAGTCTCAGTTTTCTGTTTCATTTCGCAAAGTGTTTACAAATTTTAAGCGTGCAGTATAACTTAATTCGCTGGAGCTTAAGAGATGCACTGTGCAGTATTGGAAAAATACATTAAACAAAACGTAATAGTCGCGTTGTAACGACGACCTACGGTTTATTTTCCTCGTTTTTGAAAATTATTAACCGTAACAACGTCACTATTTCACTCTGTGCAGCACCTAAACTACTAGGACAAAAAATAAAATAAAAGCAAAAATTCAATTTACTTTTTTGGCCTTGTCGAGTATAACAATTGAACTTTTGCCACAGAACATACCTCGCTCTACTAGGATAAAACTGTAGAACCTACAGTGGTGTCTTCACTTCTGTTGTCATTTAATCACAAGGTAAAGTGTCTTCAAGGTGGCTTTTTTAATTTGTTAAACATTGTTTAGGACAATTGTTGCTGCATATCTCGTCAGTAAAACTGGTGGTGGAAACAAGAGAAATTACGTTTGCGAATGACCCTTTAAAATTGAAAGACGACCGTCTGTTGTCTTCCATATATTTTTTATAGAATTGTAATTTGTTTGATGTCGCTAGATTAGCATTTTGTTAAAACTAGAACCCCATTCTTTTCAAGGCATGAGGAATAGCATTTTCATTTTATGTTTTAAAATATTAGTTTCTGAAATGTTAGTTGATATTGCTAGGATTTTGTTATTTTAATAACTTATTATTGTGGTTATGAATGTGGCAATAAGTACGGCTTCTCCGCTACGCCACTGTCCCTATGAGAATGTGTACTTGTTTTACTTTTAAGTGGATGCGCGAGGATCTAATGGCTGTCTGAATGTGGGTAGTAATAGCTCGCTTTGCATGGTTCTTTCTGGCTCAGAGTCGATAGTTAGTCGTTACCAACACCTACTGCTGATGCGACCAAATCGCTTTATACACCCTTTGGTTGCAAGACAGTCGACAAGCCCTCTCTAGGGCAAGTCTCGCGATCTTCTCTCCCCACCACCGCTGGGTTTTGCCAATTTCCGGTAGCTTTCCATCCTCCCGGCCGCTCGGGCTTCTGGTCATTTTGTGCTGGGGATGTGGTGAGGTAAGGTTGGTTCTGCTTTTGTGTCTGTGGAGATGGTAGCGATTCATTGTCTAGCAGGTTCAACTTAGACTCTTGAACATAGATTCATTTTTCGGAATATGTTTTTCCGATCTTGCGCGGAAATCTTTTCTAGTTTTTCAATCCAGTGATTTTCAACAGATAAACGCGGTGTATGTGTTACTAGTTGCAGTTTGATAACTACATGGGGTATTCAAACCTTTTGTGATTATGTGTCGGTGTACGAACTCTGTGTAAATTCTTTCTAGCTTTGTGGGGTCCTATTTCTAACAGATGGTATGTTCATTTTTGTACAGTGCATGTATAATCTTTCTTATCGTTTCCTTCCATGAGTGATACGTGTTCCGCATGGTCGGTTCTTAGAACAAAGCCTTCAGCTTCCACTATTGTTTGTTCAATGCCCATCAGGCGAGTAACTATGAATGTATCCTTCTGATTTCCACTAAAATTTCGCTATCTTCTCTCCCTGCCTATTTTAATTTTGCTGTTTCTTCTCCGTACTTATAGTATGCCCTTAGTCTTTATCAGTAATTCTCTCCGAGCCTTGTATAATGTCTTTCGGTAGCTTGCTTAAGAAATTCTACGCATTCTAGGGGTTGCATGCCATAGTTGATTTTCTTTATTTTATGGAAATTGAATTTATACATTTTTATCGGTTTTCGGAACCACGTGGTTCCGAACTTTGACTTCAGGGGTTTGCAGCTAGTCACCTGAATTCACGCCACTTCTCATAAAACCAGTGGATAGATAGTTTACTCTCAGATTGCGACATGAGAGTCCGCCGTCATTTTGTGTAATGAATCCGATTTTTAACCACTTCACCTTCAATGCAGTGCGATCATGTAACGTAGCCGTGTGTCGCCGTTAGCGTGTTTTTCGCGGTCTAATCTAAATGTAAGTTGACTTTGTTATACTCACGCACCATCTTAAATCAGGCACGACAGACCAGAGCCATCTTCGCAGTTTTGTTGTATATTGTGTTTTGTGGTACATACAGGTCTGCAAAACTTCGCCTACGATTGCGGCGTCTGCTTCTGCCTCGTCTCAGCACGCTGATTTTAGTGAGTTTCGCTGTTGCATTGCGTGTGTTTCAGCGAGTGAGTGTTGTTTGTAAATCCTTCCACACTCAGTAGCGTTAAGTCCTGTGTAATTTATGTTAAATTCAAGGCTGGGCACCGTCAGTATTAGATATGTAAAGGAGATGCATTGTTATTGTATTAACAAAATTGATATCCCATTCTGCTTGCGTTCGCCCTCAATAAACAAGTTAAGTTCAGTATAATTCTGACTTGCCTTTAAATTGTAGTTTTAGAGCACCTTCCCCCTTTTTATTTAATATTGGATTTCACCAGTGCTGAGATCAAGCTCAGATGCAAATATTTTATGTTCAAGTTCCTTTGCGCCATAATTGTGGTGGCTTGTTCACTAATGCCTGTGTGAAATTTCGTGTGAGCTGCTATTGGCCACTGTATCGTTAACTTCCTGTTATTAGAGTAATTTTAACCAAGTCAGTTCTCAATTTGGGCCAGGGAACAAGGTTTTGCAGCAGGAAGAAGACGGTAGTGCACACGTATCTTCTGTTCATTTTACTGCTAAAATTAAGCGTATTTCTTTTTTTTGTAACATTATACCTCCTACCAGAACTGAGCTTTTATTAAGTACAGTGGTCTACTTTTAAAATGAACAACTTTTATGCAATGTTAATATCAAGTGCGCTTGTGACCGACTTCAGGAATGAAAGAGAAAGAAGGAACAACTCCGCATAGTGGACGGCGGTTCAAATCCGCCTCCAGCCATCCAGACTTACGTTTTTCCGTGATTTTCCTATATCACTCCACGCAAGATCCACGATTGTTATTTTAAAAGGGCACAACCAATTTCCTTTTCCATCCTCACCCAAACAAAGCGTGCGCGAGTTCCGTCTGTAATGACCACGCTGTTGACGGGACGTTAAACGAAATTGTTCCTGTCTTCCTTCCACATTTTGAGTGGCCAAAACATCGAGTATAAGGTGTCGTAGCCCGTAATGGCCAAGCACATTCGCTGATGACATTTTCAATATGTTGGCTTCATTTCATACGCAGCAATGTAGGACCTAAAATGTATGAAACGTAAACTTGTCAGCGAGTACATTTTACACTGCATATGTTTCAAAATATGTACTGTGACGCACTTTATTTTTAAGTGTCACAATAACTATGGGAAATAACAAAATGTAATATGTTTGAAAATAATGTATTTTCACCGAATAGTTTTCGCACGATGGAGTGATATAGGTTCTTCGAAACAAAACACATGCGAATCCCAGTTATTGCGGTTTTTATCTTTTTCTTTTTATGTCCTCTTTTTTGCGCTTGTCGTGCTAGAGTAGCTAAGCCGTCTGCAGCACGACGTTGCGGATCGCGCGGCCTCCCGCGTCGGAGGTTCGAATCCTCCCTCGGGCATGAATGTTTGTGTTGTCTTTACTATTAGTTCATAAGTAGTTTGTAAGTTTAGGGACTGATGACCCTGCAGTTAAGTCCCATAAGCTTTACAAACAAAAACTAAAAATTTTACTGACACCCAGTCGATACAGAGGAATGAAATTTCCTTTACACAAAACAATTGTTTCAGAGACACAATAGACAACTCGATATTTGGCTCTCCGCATTTCGTTCCACAGCTAACAATCCGCTCGTGTGGCTGAAAGCTTAGAAAGAAATTAAATAGGAAAAAAAGGGGGGAGGGGTAGACTCTGACATCATCTCTGAAACTTTCCGCTATTTTGTAATTACAAACGCTCCAAAATATTTCTGGTCGTAATTACAGTGAGTCAACTTTTAACGTCAAAGAGTCCTGTCTACAGTGCCATATTCAGAGTGGTGCACATAGCGGTCAGCCGCTGAGGCGGACAAGGACTTTGGCATTGTAGGGACAATGTCAAGAGAGCGTTTCCGGTGGACAAGGACTTCCGAGGTAAATGGGGGCAGGGAACTACCACGGCCACAGGAGTGGCTGAACGAGGGCATGGGCTGCAGGTACGTTAGAGCTCCTAAAAACACAGGCTGGCGCATCCGCCATTTTCAGTCCATGCGAATGCTAAACACATGTAGCTTATGCGAAAAGTGTTGTTTTGTTCAAGTTTAGAAGTGTCCGGCATAGAGCCCTAGATCGTGCACTGTGAGCTTGCATTCCGCTCTTGTTTACATCCATATGTGGATTCGACATAAAAATCTCGCGTTTTCTTTACTTATTGCTGCTTTTCTTTGCTGCACGAATAAAGAAAAAACGCGCAAGAAACATATATTTCTGTGATACAAATGGCGTACTACGTCTAATTCTGCCGAAACGGGTCATCTAGATAAAAGTTTTAAACGATCTTGGCTTATATTTGAATAATGACTCTCAATATGCGAGGTTTGTTTGCCCGTCTTGCAGTAAGTGTTTGTTGTCTGCTGTAACAAATATACCATATCGGATTTTTTGTACTCACATTTCTGAATATACTTCTGTTACGTTATTGAGAATGTTTAAGAATTTATTACAAACAGTAAAACGAAGAAGAATACTAGTGTTCAGGATGTAAAGCTTACGGTCGCCGATATTGGCAACAACCGTTGAATGCTATTTGAAAACCTATTCGTATAGAATAAGGGGACCATGAAATAATTCTGTTCCTTCTCTAAGGTTGACAGGTTTTTGTATGTAACAATATCCTTGTCTTGTCAGTAACTTAATAATCCTTGTAAAACAGACTTTTTGTTGCCAACATTAGCACACTACACCGCCGCAGCTGTAAGTAAAATTTACCCAGTATTCTGTGTCAGTTATGTTATAGTCTCTAATAGATAAGTGTCAATGTTGGGATTTACTGATAATAAATTGAATTGAGTGTGTATTTTTTGATAAAACATCAGGTACTATTCTTTCAAATTGCATACCGCAATTTATAACTCTAAAACTTCGAAATACCACAAATATCATCCAAAGGTAATTGCCTGTATCAACACAGTACGCTGCCACAGCCGTAACTAAACTTTTTGGCCAGTATATTTATATTTTCCGTTTTAGTGTTTGTAATGCTTTCTCGCAGTAACGTAATAGAAGTACATATCATCAACAATTTGTGCAATGTCAGAACAAAACCTTTTGATGTGGTATACAGGTAAACTCTCAATAAATAATATAAGACACACATATTGTTCTCTAAAAACTTTTTGTTATGGAATGATTTGCTATGTTATGATATTTTGCGGCTGCTAACTCCCTACAGGCAGCTTTTCTGTTAAGAGACAGGACTTTCAAATGAGCTCTACAAAAACTTACGATCGAATATCACAGACGATTTTTACTATTAAATATTTTTTGAAGTCATAATAATAAATAATATTTACTTACAATATATAACCATGCGCTCGGGCTGGTTTCCTAGGTTTTGCGCCGAGGTTTAATGATCCATTTTTTTTCTCTCAGAATCTCTCGGAAAACTAAACATTCTGTTGCCACCTCTGGAATTATTTGATTAGTTTTTGGCAACTGAACCACTCGTAATGTCGTGCTAAAGTGCCGTCACGCAAATCCTATAGATCGCAGTATGTTCAACTTACGAGCTACTGGAGCCTTAAGGTAGATCGTGACGTAGTAAGCTGGTAGTTTCCAGTTAGACTGGGTGCAAATGTCACAGATTTGTGGTTGAGTGCGGAATTCAATGAGTGCGGCTGTCTCATATTCTCTACTTCGTGCAGGTTCATAACATTATTTGTCATTGCGATTTGTTGATGATGTCGTGCGTCGTATAACTGGACTTAATTCTCGTCTAATAGCTGTTACGTATATGAGAAAGCTAAATCATCCATTATAATGGATAAGGTAATCTACACTTTACTTTAACTTCCGAAAAGAAATATATTAATTTGAACCATTTGTGTGCAGTAATTACTGACATTATTACGTTTTTCAGTCTCATTCAGCCGTGTATAAACACAAATCCGGTTCCGAAAAACGAAAAAATAGAAGAAAGATCGAATTACTGACCGCGGCTTCGAATCCAAAGAAAATCCAGGCTTTCCTTCACGTCTACATCTCAAGAGCTTGAAAAACCGCAAAATCAGAACGAAAGCCAACCAGGCAAATAAATTATAGTATAGTGGCTTTTTCTAGTTTAACAAGTCCAGTTTACAGTTTGCTGGCAAGACGTTTTATCAGAGGTTCACTGTTTGATTCCCTTTATCTTCAAAATTAAGCGATTGAAATCTGTTTTAACCAAAATGTCGTCTGTCTGAAACTAAACGAATATGGAACTGTAATTTGTCCCACAAACTTATGTAAACAATAAATACTAAAAATGCTTGTTTGTACTGTTTTGTAAGATGGTGGGATTAATACGAAAATCATTTGTTTCATTTTAATTCTACCATCTTACAAAAAAAAAAAAAAAAAAAAAAAAAAAAAAAAAAAAAAAAAAAACAAAACAAAAAAAAAAACAATATAAATCGGAATATTTAGAATTTATTGTTTATATCCATTTTATGGGACGTAATCTCAATATATAAAAATATTCTGTTGGTTTTGTGTAGCTGTTAATCTCCGAAAGTTCTTGCGCGATTAGTTTGAAATTTTCACACAATGTTGTATTTAAATACGGAAGGTTGTTAGGTACAGAATTCTTGAATATATTATACATAAACTTTTCCCCATTATAAAATTTATATAAATTGATACGTGGCATATATTGAAAAATTAGGTTTGTAAAACCATGGCATATTCAGTGGAACGCTTTGACAGAATTTCAAATTTCAAGAAGATTTTGAACATAAAAAAATTCTGAAATAACAGTTGGTAGAGACAAACTCAGAACATTGTAGAACATCGAAAAAAACAAAATGGTGGTCTAAAGACAGAGCGTTGTCCATTATTATTGAGAAAAGTCGATACGTCGAGTTGATGAAAACTCTTAGTGCCATATCTTCGATCTTGGTGTTCGACGCAAAGGTTTAGTTTCCAGCGAAAGCATTGATGGACTCCTTTTTTAAATTTGAAACAACCCTGACAGACTTTGTATTAAAGTACATTTTTGACCTATCAACGCCAGTAAGTCAATATCTCCAAACTCCTACATTAGACTATCTTAAAGCTTGGAGGCTTATAAGAAGTTTGGAGATAAATTTGCGAGAACTGTTAGATAATTTTGAAGACATATTCAGAGCTGCAACTTCGTTTGCATCCCAAGTCAAGCATTAACAAAAGACGAAAATATTGATGTCGACATACAGACCACGCTGCAATTATGTAGAATATCTAAAAGACCAAAACAACACGATGAGACGTGCCAGGATGAAGTGGGATTGTTGGCTGCGGAACCAAAGAGACTCTATTTCTGCCTACAAAGTTATTATTAACAAAGCTTTAGTAAAAATAGAAACAAAATTCAATTGCAACGAACATTTACTGAAAGATTCGGCTCGTTTGGACACAAAAAACTTCAATGAAATTTAGAAAAATGGGATTCCTAATGATGCATTAAAGTCTCTCACATACATTGCAAATGTCGATAGAGAAGTGCTGTCAACGGAATTAGAATCTCTTGCAAAAAGTTTTAATGAACTGTCCAAAACTCTTTGGGATGAACACGTTCCATCTAGGGGACAAGACGTGAACAGCTTAGATTCACAGAGGAAGAAGACGATGATCTTGAAGATGTCTTACACCATACTACAAAGTACGCCATTTGTTTTTCCCGAAATGGTTTGGACGCCTGCCAGAGTTGCGTACCATGTGCATGTAAACTTCTGTCGCACTATAATACGCACATCAGTACATACTCCAACTTACATGTTGCCTATTGTGTAATTCTCATAACTTAGTTCACGCAAGTGACTTGTGAGAGTCGGTTTTCTATTCTGAAGCACATCAAGACGAAACTTCGGTCTTTACTGGGCCAAGAACTGTTAAACACAGAATCTGATCTAATGAAATAGAATAGCAGCTTCTACGACCAAGCAAAACATCTCTTAAAAATGTTTTTGTATTATGTTAAATTGTCACTAACTTTACTAAATAATAAATGTATATCCACCCCCATGAACCACAGACATTGCCGAGGTTCTGTGGCTTGCGTGCCTCAACGATGCAGATAGCCGTACCGTAGGTGCAACCACAGCGGAGGGGTATCTGTGGAGAGGCCAGACAAACGTGTGGTTCCTGAAGAGGGGCAGCAGCCTTTTCAGTAGTTACAGGGGCAACAGTCTGGATGATTGACTAAGCTGGCCTTGTAACATCAGCTAATGTGGCTTTGCAACACAGTTACTGCGAACGGCTGTGGACACGCAGCTCTACTGTATGAAAATATGATGATGGCATCCTTTCGGGTAAAATATTCCGGAGGTAAAATATTCCCCCATTCGGATCTCCGGGCGGGAACTACTCAGGAGGATGTTGTCATTAGGAAAGACAATACTGGCATTCTATGGATCGGAGCGTGGAATGTTAGATCCCTTAATCGGATAGGAAAATTAGAAAATTTAAAAAGGGAAATGGATAGGTTGAAGTTAGATATAGTGGGGATTAGTGAAGTTCGGTGGCAGGATGAACAGGATTTCTGGCCAGGTGACTACAGGATTAAAAATACAAAATCAGTTGGGGGTTTCACAGGAATAGGACTGATAATGAATAAGAAAATAGGAATGCGGGTAAACTACTATGAGCAGCACAGTGATCGCATTATCATTATAAAGATATATACGGAACCAACACCGACAACAGTAGTACAGGTTTATATGCCAACTAGCTCTGCCGATGATGAGGAGATCGAAGAAATATATGAGGAGCTAAAGGAAATTATTCAGACTGTTAAGGGAGAGGACAACTTAATTGTGATGGGAGACTGGAATTCGGTAGTAGGAGAAGGAAGAGAAGGGAAGATAGTAGGTGAATATGGACTGGGCAGAAGGAATGAAAGAGGAAGTCGTGTGGTAGAATTTTGCACGGAACATGATTTAATCGTAACAAACACGTGGTTTAAGAATCAAAAAAGAAGGTTGTATACGTGGAAGAGACCAGGAGACACCGGAAGGTATCAGATAGACATTATAACGGTAAAACATAGATTCCGTAACCAGGTGATAAACTGTAAGACATACCCAGGGGCAGATATAGACTCTGACCATAACTTGTTAGTCATGAACTGTAGGCTGAAACTGAAAAAACTGCAGAAAGGTAGGAAAATAAAGAGATGGGACTTAGATAAATTGAAGGAACGTGTTCTGGAGAAATTCAGAGGGAGATTTGGGCATCAATTGACAGAAACAAGGGGAAATAAAACAGTAGAAGAGGAATGGGTAGCATTGAGAGATGAAATAGTGAAGGCAGTAGAGGACAAAATAGGTAGAAAGGCAAGACTTACAAAAAATGCTTGGATATCACAGGAAATACTAAATTTAATTGATGAAAGGAGAAAATATAAAAATGCAGTAAATTAAACAGACAAAATGGAGTACAGACGACTAAGAAATGAGTGACAGGAAGTGCAAAATGGTTAAGCAGGAGTGGCTAGAAGCCAAATGCAAATCTGTAGAAGAATGTATAAGAAGGGGAAAAGTAGATACCGCCTATAGGAAAATAAAAGATATTTGGGGACAAGAAAAGCATCTCTACGAATATCAAGAACTCAGATGGGAAACCAGTTCTCAGCAAAGAAGGGAAAGCTGAAAGGGGGAAAGAGTACATAGAGCAGCTCTACAAAGGAAATGAACTTAGAGACGATATTGTAGGAAAGGAAGAGGAAGTAGATCCAGATGAAATAGGGGATACTATACTGAGAGATGAACTTGACAGAGCCCTGAAAGACCTAGGTCGGAACAAGGCCCCAGGAGTAGATGACATACCCTCAGAGCTACTAAAGTGTCTGGGAAAGCCAGCCATGACAGAACTATTTGAACTGGTGTGTAGGATGTATGAGACAGGCGAAATACCCTCAGACTTTAAGAAAAATGTAATAATCCCCATTACAAAGAAATCAGGTGCAGACAGGTGCGAAAATTACAGAACCATCAGTTTGATAAGTCATGGTTGCAAAATTTTAACACGAATTATCTACAGGAGAATGGAAAAGCTGGTAGAAGCCGACCTCGGGGAAGATCAATTTGGGTTCAGGAGGAACGTAGGAACCTGAGAGGCAATACTTACTTTACGTCTTATCTTAGAAGATAGATTAAGGAAAGGCAAACCTACATTTTTATCTTTGTAGATTTGGAGAAAGCGTTTGACAATGTTGACTGGAATACACTCTTTCAATTCTGAAGTCAGCAGGGGTAAAATACAGGGAAAGGAGAGTTATTTACAACTTGTACAAAAGCCAGACCACAGTTATTAGACTCGAAGGAAGCATCAGTTGGGAAGGGAGTAAGACAGGGTTGTAGCCTTTCTCCGATGTTATTCAATTTGTACATCGAGCAGGCGGTGAAGAAAAGCAAGGGAAAATTTGAAATAGGGATTAACGTTCAGGGGGAAGAAATAAAAACATTGCGTTTTGCTGATGACATTGTAATTCTGTCAGAGACAGCAAAGGACCTGGAAGAGCAGTTGAATGGAATGGACAGTGTGTTTAAGAGAGCGTATAAACATTAACAAGAGGAAAACAAAAATAATGGAATGCGGTCTTAGAAAATCAGGCGATGCTGAAGGAATTAGATAAGGTAACGAAACAATGAAGGTGGTAGATGAGTTTTGTTACTTGGATAGTAAAATAACATGCGACCGCCGCAGTACAGAGGTTATACAATGCAGAATGGCAATGGGGAGAAAAGCATTTTTGAAAAAGAGACATTTGCTAACATCGAATATTAATTTAAGTGTAAGGAAGTCTTTTCTGAAGGCATTTGTGTGTAGTGTTGCCTTATACTGGAGTGAAACATGGACGATAAGCAGTGCGGACAGGAAGAGAATAGAGGCTTTTGAAATGTGGTGCTACAGAAGAATGCTGAAGATTAGATGGGTAGATCGCATAACTAATGAAGAGGTACTGAACAGAATTGGCGAGAAAAGGAATATTTGGCATACCCTGACTAAAAGAAGGGATCGCTTGGTAGGACACATTCTTAGACATCGGGGAATCGTAAATTTAGCATTGGAGGGAAGTGTATGGGGGTAAAAATCGCAGAGGGAGACCAAGAGACGGTTATAGTAAGCAGATTCAAGTGGATGTGGGTTGCCGTTCTTATGAGGAGATGAAAAGGCTTGCTCAGGATAGAGTAGGGTGGAGAGCTGCATCAAACTAGTCTGCGGACTGAAGACCATAACAACAACAACAATATGTATATAATTGAAAATGAATAATTTGTATATTTTATTACCATCCGATAATATCCCATCTACCAACATCCCAAGCTTTTGGGTAGCCAGCCGGGCCCCTCCGGCCCAGTCCGACCCTGGAGATCTGTAAAAGTTAAGACATATGATCTCGCGGTCTTTTATTATTGTTTTTTTGTTGTGAGTTGCATAATTCTATACTATGTACATTGGCGCAGGGCTCATAGTTTACGTTCCAAAGGTGACGAAAGTGCGGATGTGATAAACCATTCTACGCTATTGTTCTTATTTCAATTATTTTTCATTTTTGTATTGGCATTTAATATAGCCTACGTTGAACACAAGATTATACCGAGAAAATAGAAAGAAACGGCATCACGATACGTTCTGCAAAAAATAAAAAAAATAAATAAAAAAATGTTCAAATGTTTGTACAGCTTATGGGACTTAACTACGGAGTCATCATTCCCTAAACTTACAAACTACTTATGAACTAGCTAACACTAAGGACGGCACAAATATCCATGCCCGAGGGGGTATTCGAACGTTCTGCAGTTCTGGAGTTAAAGTAGTTTAAAGATTTCCCATGCAAAGCCGGAGCGACTCAGCTAGTTAGTAATAAATAAATAAAAAGTGTTAAGTCATAATTATTGGATACCGAAAATTGTGTCCCAAATTACAAATGATTATCAATATTGGTTACAAAGTACAAGGTGAGTGGATAACACAATCTGTGGTTACTGATGAGCAAGATCGCTGAAAGTAACGAGTAGAATTTGCGAAGTTCCACCGCTCTATTGTATCCAGATTTGTTAGAAAACCAGGGGAGCTATAAAAAGTTGTTTAAATAAAAAGAAAAATTCATTTCACTATAAATTTTTAAGACATAGCTGCTACTGTCAGCGACCGTTGACAACGTCAATGGATAAAAAAGCAACCCTCGGTCGCAAATTTAATTTGGTGTAATATTTTAGAAGTGTTCGGCATAGAGCCCTAGATCGTGCACTTTGAGCTTGCATTTCTCTCTTGTTTACATTGATATGTGGATTAGAATAAAAATCCCGTGTTTTATTTTCTTATTCAAATGTTCAAATGTTTGTTAAGCTTATGGGACTTAACTACGGGGTCATCAGTCCCTAAACTTACAAACTACTTATGAACTATGTACGAACTATTTACGAACTAGGACGGCACAAATATCCATGCCCGAGGGGGATTCGAACCCCCGACCGTAGTGGTCGTGCAGACCGTGACTGGAGCGCCTCAGTCCCCTCGGCCACCGAGGCCGGCTATTTTCTTATTGCTGCTTTTCTTTGCTACGCGAATAAAGAAAAGAAGCGCAAGAAACATATATTTCTGTGATGAAAATGGCGTACCACGTATCATTCTGCCGAAACGGATCATCTAGATAGAAGTTTTAAGCGATCTTGGTTTATATTTGAGTAATGACTGTCAATATGCGAGGTTTGTTTGCCGTCTTGCAGTAAGTGTTTGTTGTCTGCTGTGACAAATATCTTGGTTTCGGCGATGACTAAGATTGCCTTCATCAGAAATTATAAAACAAGTCACATAATACAAGATACTACTCAGCTGCAAAGCTTACGCCAGAATGTTTAAAAAGAAATTTTGAGAAAATGTTAGCCACTATGGGCTGCACGTCTGCACGGAGGCATCAGTCTGATGGCTAGAATTTTCTCAAAATTTCTTTTTAAACATTTTGACGTAAGCTTTGCAGCTGAGTAGTATATTTTATTATGTGACTTCATAATTTCTGATGAAGGCAATGTTAGTCATTGCCGAAAACAGGTTAAACAATTTTTAATTTGCGACCGAGGACTGCTTGTTTATCCATTGTTATTTCACTATCCACAACTTTCTCGCTGACGGAAATTTCCTGACCACAAAACAAGCCGCGGCGGAGCGGCAGAGCGCATTGAGGCGCTACCCTACGATGCACGAGGCCGTTCCCCGTCGGGGATTCGAATCCCCCCTCGGGCATGGATGCTTGTGCCGTCTTTAGTATAAGCTAGTTCATAAGCAGTTTGTAAGTTTAGGGACTGATGATCCCGTTTTAAGTCCCATAAGCTTTACAAACATTTGAACCGCAAAACAAAACAAGTGGCAAGCGACTACCTTTTTCATGTCACAATTTTTATTTCAATAAAAGTAATAGTTTCAGTTATTATTTTTATACAAACACAACACGTATTGTACTTGCTAAGAACACTTGCATTCCTTCAGTATTCAACTATCTGAAAAAATTGGTAATTTTTTTCCTGTCATAAGGGTTTCAAATTACAATGTAATTAAGGCGAGCGCCACTTGAAGAACTACGCATTTATTGGCCCAACTCCATTTCTACACACAACCAAGATGGCTGCCGGGCTTCACTGCCTGTACGCTGATGTAGGCGGTATAGCTTCTCTATGTTATTCTGTGCTCGCTGGTCTAACCCTTCATTACAAAAGTATGTTACGGTCCACCCCTTCATTACATCTGTTTCACCAAGTACACAGTGCAGCCATAGACATATAGTTGGCTAATCCCTGTATCCACGATTAAATAAAAGATTTGAGATTAGATCACTGAAACTGTCTAACTCTGGGTGGTAACTGCCATGTCAAATTTATACTGATTTTTAGCCTTGCTCTTGTATTTTCTTACATAGCTTCTTTGAACCATTCGAATGTCTTTGGTCACTCTCTTCAATTTCGTCATTACTTCTTCTGTACTAACCTGACTAATAAGTCAACAATATTCCTAAAAGCAGTCAACAATCCGAAGATTGATTTGAACACCAAAGTGCTTTACTAGGCATGGTCCTGTTTGGAGGTGGTATGCCGTTGCCTTCCTCCGACCTTCGAACTAACTTACCCAGCCAGTTATAGGGGGACCTACAGTTTAACGTGGGTTCCGAACCACGGTGCTACTCGGTATTTTTCACATGAGCAATTCTGCCAGAGGTGAAAGAAGTGGAAAGTGACATATAAAAATCTTCGGACCTGGTGAGGATGGAACTCGCGACCCTTAGATTTGTAGTCTGGCACTCTACCACTGTGCAACCGTATCGCACTTACCACATCCAAAAATTTACAAGCATCTTTGGGATTAAACCTGCAGTTTTTTTCATAACTATCCATAGTCACCTTCAAGAACTGGCTCATCATCATCGTCTGACAAGGTATTTTTTAGTTTTTCATTATCCAGAGTATTACAGAATCTAACACTCAAAATGCAGTCAGAATCCAACGTTAATTGTATTTCGTAACGCATTGAAATCCTTAGTCACCTGCCTCTTACCATAGCTATTCTGAAGTGGCCAGAATTTTCCTCCTTTGCCTCTATTTTATGGTAGTATTGACCCTGTGCAGCTACCTTAGCGTTTCTACCTGCACGTTTTGCCATTTTATTCGTCTCTAGAGTCTAATATTTCATCCCACTTCCCATTTTGGTTTCTTTTCAACCTTTGCAGCCTTATGTACTGCACCGTTCCATTAGTTCGTGTCTTTGTCAAGGAGAAAATCTTTCCTGAGGTAGTCCCCGTATTCTTTACGTAACAGGTGGAGAGTACGCCACTTGTCTTAAGAATTTGTCTATAACTACTTACGAAGAAATAGGTTTCTTAGTTCAAGGTACCAGATTTCTCGTTCACAGCATCTTCAATTCCAGCGTATGGCGCAGTACCACTTCAGCCACAACCACATCAACGTGAGACGCAGTGCTAAATTTTCAAAACCACCTGCCAAGCACCTGCATGACCAGCGTAATTAACTATGATCAGAGGCTCAATCTTAACAGACAATGTATTCGATTTTACCCAGAATAACATCGAAAATGCCAGTGCTATCCCTGCACAATTACTAGCATCAGCACCAGTCACAAGATTAATACGAAAATGATAAAGGGTACCAATTTTATTAAGAACAACAGCTCCAACTCAATCAACTACGGAAGTTTCGTCTCCTTAGTGTTACAAATAAGGCATTGGTTTTCTTAATAATAACCAGAGGACCCGTGTGAATACTTCATTCCGTTAGTGGAATGACAAAAAAGTTGAAAAAAATGGAAGTAAAGTTGAAAGTTCACGCATAGCTTTTTTCAAAGTCAATCAATGCAAGTGTTTAACAGCGCAAATTAATGAAATTGATCCACTTTAATTTGTGATCTATTGCCACCCCTCTGATTTGTGAATTTGCAGGGTAAGCGTTCTTATTCTGTATTCCATATGTTTTCAGATTTAAAAATAATGGTCAGTTAAGAAAATATTGAACAATTACCTTCCACTATAGTTGACATTAATAATTTTCTTTGTAGCTCATCGGTTTATAGATAAAATGTCTCTTACTAGTGGATCGGCCGCCATAAGTGTCCTATAGAATGTTCATAAATTTCTGTGTTAAATAACAATAAAAATAACTCTTTCTTGTCACTTACATGCAGCTATCAATGCTTAGGTACTGACGAAGATATCTTCTCTTATATGATTATTTACCTGAATTGAAGTTCTTTTTCTTTTACTTTTTTTTTCCAAATTAAAATTTTACTTTCTTCAACGCGGAATTGTTCATGTTGACGCTTGCACCTTTCGTTAACTAAATATTTTAATTTAATCTACTAGCACATCATATAATAGTGACAACTAATCAGTTCGGGATTCGTTAATATGCAGCCATTTCACTGTAGGGAAATGAAAATACATGTAAACATCATAAAACACAAATTCTACATGGCCCAGTCCCTATTTAGACGATTGGGATGAACACATGCAAGTAAGTATCAAGAAATAAGGTGGACATGACACAATTATTACCACGCCAGGTTTGAAGAAATCGTGGTACCAGCCGATCGCGTTCCACACAACGAAATCGTTTGAGACATTTACAAATAGCCACGCTCATTCTATCGCTAAGCGTACTACCTTCAAGTGGTGGTTGATGCCAACTCATTTTGAATAGCCCTGGCGGAGTAGCCGTGCGCACTGGGGCGCCGTGCTGCGGTGCGCGGGTCCGTTCGCCGTCGGAGGTTCGAGTCCCCCTCGGGCATGGGTGTTTGTGTTGTCCTTAGGTTAGTTTGCCTTAGTTTAAGTAGTCTGCAAGCTACGAACTAATAACCAAGCAGTTGAGTTCGATAGATTTACAAAGATTTGAACATTTTGATTTTTAATAAAAATAGTGGAAACCTTCGCAGTACTATCTGTAACGGAGTGATACCTGTAAAGATCTGCAAAGGAAGAGGGTTCGGCGTTTCTCCTTGGGTTTGTGGAAGTGGAAGCAGCACCGTATTGAGCCCGAAGTGAGGGAAACTGGTATTCGTGCACTACCGCAGCTGATTTTGAAATGAAGGGACCAGAAATTAACTGATGTTCTTTACTTTTTGTTTTTTTTCCTCTAATTGACTGACGGATATAAAAAAATGATCTGATAATTACCGGACATGGAATTCAGACAGAGATCCGAAAATCCGACTGTTATAGTTTTTATTAAAAGAAACTTTTATCTTGGCCAAGATCGCATATAGAAACAATGGTTACTGGTTTCAGCTGCTCTAATGATCAGATGAGGATACATATTCGTGGTGTCGTATCCTAACACAGGAAAAAGGAAGAGCAGTTGTCGGTCAGTCTGCTAGACCTGAGCGGAAAGGAGTGTCTACAGAAAGACAGGTAATAGGTATGTACGAGAGATGCGGATCTTGGGACTCGATATGATACTTGTTCCGGATATTTAGGTAATTCATGGGTTAATGGAACTATATTTATTGCCCTCGAACTACTATAAGTACTACACTGAGGCTAATCATTTAGAAAAGCGAAATGATACTCCCGTTGCCACAACAGAAGTCAGTGTTTAGGTTCCCTGGGGAAGAGCCTGATCAGCTACCATTCCAAGCAGCATTTCATGAAAGGCGCACTCCCTGCGAGAAAGAGACTATCGTGGAGCTTACCCGAGGCTGGTGGCGAACGACACGGATCCGGCGCCCAAGTCGTCTGACTGAGAACTTCCCGCTCGGTGGTTTTAAAGGCCAGTGTGGGCGCACTGTCGCCGCGGTGGAGTAGTCGAGCGGTCTAAAGCGTCTCGCTGCGGAGCGCGCGGTTGCTCGCCGTGGAGGTTCGAGTCCTCCCTGGGGCAAGGGTGTGTGTGTTTCTCCTTAGGTTAGTTTACCTAGGTTTAAGTAGTTTGTAAGCTACGGACTGATAACCACGCAGTTTGGTCCGATAGAATTACAAACATTTGAACATTTTGGCGCACTGTCTTTCCCCCTTTCTGGTACCTAACAATTTCCTGTCGGCCACTGCTATGTTCAACCGATCTAATTTATGGCTTTCCACGCTATACTAGGTAGCAACATTGTTCAGCTGAAATGCAAACGTCACAGTGCTACCCAGTATGGTCAGCAACAACAATGCCATTTGGCCACGCCTTACGCCCTCTTCAGAGTAGGGAGCTGCTAACTAGCAGTTGTTCTTCTTTAGCCTCTCACTCTAGCCTCGTGAAACAAGTGCTTATGTAAGATCTTACAACAGCGTCTAAACGCTGCATAAAGTTACCTTGCTATTTTGCGAAAGGAAACCCCGGTGAATGACAACATCTGCAGTCCACAAGAAGATTTCTTTACCGCCTACATCTCGTAAGCTATATGGGTCCATTTAAGCCTGTTATCTACGATGGTCTCTCTCAGCACGGAGTGCGTCCCTTTGGCCTCCCTGCCTCTCAGCTGTAGCGACAGTAATAATCAATATTATACTTTTCAAAATGACAAGCCAAGATCGCACACTAACAATTTATTAAATGACGACCGGTTTCGGTGAACTGTATCACCATCATCTGGTCTCATATATGTTATAATCTGGTCATCCTGTAAAAAAAAAAAAAAAAAAAAAAAAAAAAAAAAAAAAAAAAAAAAAAAAAAAAAAAAAAAAGAGAGAGAGAGAGAGATAGAGAGAGAGGGAGAGAGGGAGAGAGAGAGAGAGAGAGAGAGAGAGAGACCAGATTATAACATATATGTGACCAGATGATGGTGACACAGTGCACCGAAACCGGTCGTCATTTAATAAATTGTTAATGTGCGATCTTGGAGTGTCATTTTGAAAACTATAAAACGATTAGATCGCCTCCAGACCCGACTATGTCAGATAATCTTAAAACCGGTCGTCATTTAATAAATTGTTAGTGTGCGATCTTGGCTTGTCATTTTAAAAACTATAAAACGATTAGATCGCCTCCAGACCCGACTATGTCAGGTAATCTTAAAATAATCAATATCTGACAGCGGTGTCTAAGCAAGATCAGGTAAGACACTGTAATGAGTCGTTGAGCTCCCCACACTTGGAATCCAAATGAGGCTAACTAGTTTATCTACCCTCATCTCCATTCCAACCAATATTTCCACAATTACCGCCTCCCTCTCCCCTACTCCCTTATCCCACTGACATAAACTTAGACTATATAGTTAAGGCGAAGATCACAGAAGGAACGAATGGAGGAAGGAAGATTATGGTTTAACGTCCCGCAGCCATTGTGGACGTTAGAGACGCTTCATTGTGAAGGTGCTGAAAATAAATGTCAGTCCTGGCATAAGAGTTTCACAACATCGTCAATAATCGCAGCAGCATTGCCCCCACACTATCTGTTTAGTTTTCTTTCATTAACGACAACCACACCGAGAACGTACAGTTTATTTACTTGCAGCACCACAAAGTGTAGCACTCCACATCTCAGTCCATTTCTAGTCGACACCTTCATTATAGATCTATATGAATGAAACCTCAATGTCCAACTCCCCCCCCCCCCTCCTTCACTTCACATTTCAGACAGTGCCATCTTCACCGAGACTGCCACAAACTGGAAAATACACAATATCTTCAACAACGCCCATTACAAACATTACGGTGAGTGTGTTTTGCGCCGTGCACCGAACTCTCACAAGGGCACCCGCCTACTGGTCGTCTCCTGATGGCCGCGAGTTTGGAAAGAACTATGTTTTTGACGCGGGATGGGTTTTACATGAGCCCATTATGGTAGCGTTAAAAGCGAGCATCGGTTTCCAGGGGCATGGAATCGAATTCTTTTGTGGCAACTTGTTGTTACTTGTTTCTACATGTAAATTTATACTTTACTTACATTGCAAGTATTAAAAGTGTGCTCAATATATGGTAATTATTAATATTTCACTAAAGCCTTCCAAATAAAAGGCAATTGAATATTTGTTTCGCCGCGCTGGAGTGGCAGCGTAGTCGAAGGCAACATACTACGGTGAATTTCATTACGAATAAAATTACAGGTATTCATCTGTAACTTTTGTGTCCCAGCCTCGTCGCCGCTTTTGTGTCTCGTTTCCGTCCAGGTGTCGGTGACCGAGTGGAATGAGACCGACACAGGAATAAAGATAGCATGCTGGTGCAGGTACGGAGGGGAGCAGCCAGAAACTAGAATCACTAGAGTAAATTAGAATGAGATATATATATTGCACAGAATTTATACAATACTTAACTTTTACACAATTCAGTACTGCAGAGTGCTGATACATAGTTGAGCTAGAGGCCTGCCTAGTGCCTGTCCAATAGCCAAGTCTTCACTGGTGCCTACCTGATTCCGAATGTCTTAACTGGTTCCTCTCTCAGTCCCAAGTGAACGACGTCGTTCAATGGTGGCCACGAGCGGCGTTGTAGCAGAGGGCGCTCGTGGTTGTCGTCGTAAGAACGCCGCGCCGTGCGTGCATGGCGGCGCGCGGCGAAAGTAGGTGGCGCGCACTTTGTACTTGTGCGACACCACACCCCTCCCCCCCAAACCGCCGCGCCGTCGTGGCCTAGGGCTGAGGGCCATGGCGACGGCACTGGGAGGAGGGCCTGGGCGGGGGCGTTACTGGTGGAACGGGCGTCGTAGCTGAGGCTGGGATCGAGACGCCGTCCGCGCCCCGGCATACACCTTGCGATCGGCCGGGAAACCCGCTAAAACCAGCGGAAGGGCGCACGCTTCCGCCCAGATTGAGCAGGTCATCTTCTTATGAGGTGCGTAGCCCAAGCTGGGGGGGGGGGGGGGGCGGGCGCACGGTCCCGGAGTCCCTCTCGGTGACGCTGTCATCTGCGGCGGCGACAGCGGCGGCGACAACTGCGTCAGAGGTGCGTCAACGTCCATAGGGATCTCGTAGTCCGGGGACGAACGATGTGGCTGTGCTCCCTGGCGGTGAACTGGGCCTGGAATCAAGAAACCGGAGACAGGATCGCGCGGCCTGTGCAGGCGCAATTGGTTTGCGTGGCGCCGCAGCTCCGACCCTGTGGAAGAACGTACAACATACACATTGCGACCAAGCACGCGCTGAATGGTGCCCGGCGTCCATCTCGTCTTATTGCCAGCAAACACCTTGTACAGCACCGGCGTCGAAACCTGAAAACGCGAAGCGCCATACGAACCGACTCGGTGCGTGGGAGGCTGCAGCAGGTGAAGGAGAGTGCGGCGACGGCGGCCGTGTAGCAGCTCGGCAGGAGACGGGCCGTCCCGTGGCATGCACCGATACGTAGACAGGAAAATATGAAGAGATTGCTACCTGGAGTGCTGACCTTTCATCTTTTCCATGTGAGACTTGAATGTTCGAACGAAACGTTCTGCTTCACCATTGGGCTGAGGGTGAAAAGGTGCGGTGGTGATATGCTGAATGCCATTCACACGACAAAACTGTTGAAATTCCGCACTAACAAACTGAGGTCCATTGTCACTGACGATAGTTTCAGGCAAACCTTCGACGCAAAACACGATGTTAAGGCACTGATTGTAGTAGACGCTGTCGTTGAGTTCATGGCAATCACGAAATGAAACTTGCTGAAAGCGTCTACAACAATTAACCTGCGCGTGTTCCAGAAAGGTTCGGCAAAGTCAATGTGTAAACGTTGCCATGGTCCCTTGGGGCGTGGCCAGTCTGAGAAACGTTGCGGAGGAGCCGCCTGATGCTCCGCACAAACTGAACACTGTGACGTCATGGTCTCTATCTGAGCGTCCATACCAACCCAGGTACAATGACGTCTGGCCAGTTGCTTTGTCCTAACAATACCCCAATGCCCTTGATGCAGGAGGCGTAACACTTCTCGATGCAGGGAACGAGGAACAATCACTCTTGTTTGGTCGTTGTCCGTATGTAACAACAGAACACCCTGACTTAAAGATAATGCATGACGTTGTGCAAAATAACGTCGAACCAGAGGCCGCTCAATGTCTTTGGCTCTGGCAGGCCACCCTGAGCGAACAAAACGTGCTACCACACTTAGGTCTGCATCCGCAGCTGTTTCCTGTGCAACCCAACGAGAGTTCAAAGGGAAATCTGCGACAGCGGAAGCATCTTTGAAGTCTATCTGACAACATGCCATTTCCGAAGAATCAAATGACACATCCTGGCCAACCGGAAGTCGGGAAAGTGTGTCCGCGTTGGCGTGTTTAGAGGTAGGTCGGTACAAAATCTCATATTGATAATTAGACAGTATTAAGGACCATCTCTGAAGCTTTTGTGCCGTTCGTGGCGGAATTGGCTTTGTGGGTGATAACAACGACGTAAGAGGCTTGTGGTCTGTTAACAAATAGAATTTTCTGCCATAGATATAATGATGAAACTTTGTGACGCCGTAAATGATTGCTAAGGCCTCCTTTTCTATCGGGCTGTAATTCTGTTGCGTTGGCGTCAGTAGCTTGGATGCAAATGCAATAGGACGATCGTGAGATCCAATACGATGCGACAAAACTGCACCCACACCATACGATGAGGCTAACACTACAGGTTTCTGTGGGTCAAAGGGAATCAAACATGCATCACTGAGTAGTGCAGACTTTAGTTTGTCAAAGGCAACCCGACAATCTTTAGACCATACAAAAGGAACATTCTTCCTACGTAAGTGATGCAGTGGGGCTGCAATCTGAGAGGCATTGGGAATAAATCTGAAATAATAGTTAAGCTTTCCCATTACTGCTTGCAATTCATGCACATTCTTAGGACGAGGTAAGTCTTTGATTGCTCTAAGATGTGACTGTAAGGGATGGATTCCTTGGGCATTAATCATATGGCCTAGGTACTCTATTTCAGTTTGGAAAAACGAACACTTTGCTTTATTACAACGTAGACCTGCTGCAGACAACACTTTAAAAAGGCACTCCAGGTTTGATAAATGTTCTTCAACTGTACGTCCGGATACCACAATATCATCTAAGTAGTTCGGGCAACACGGTACAGAAACTGTCAGCTGTTCCAAGGAACGCTGAAAAATAGCGGGGGCGGAAGAACTGCCAAAGGGTAGGCGTTGAAATTGAAAAAGGCCCATGTGAGTATTAATGACGAAAAATTTTTTTTGACTCGTCATCAAGCGGAATTTGTAAGTATGCCTCTGCTAAATCAATCTTAGAAAGGAAGCGAGACTGTCCTAATTTGTCCATCAGTTCCTCAGGTCTGGGCAGGGGATAAGTGTCTACAATTGTTTGACCGTTCACTGTTGATTTAAAGTCCGCACAGAGACGAAGTTTTCCTGACGGCTTGGGTATAATTACTAAAGGCGAGGCCCACTGACTCGCAGAAACAGGAGAAATCACCCCACTATCTTGCCAACGTTTAAGTTCTTCGGCAACTGTATCACGCATTGCGATAGGCATTGGTCTAGCTTCACGAAATTTTGGAACTGCAGATTCTTTTAAAGTTACATGTGCCACGAAGTCTTTTGCACAACCTAGTTCCGGCGAAAACAAGTCACTATATTTTTCACACAATGCATTGTTTTTGTCCTGAGGCACTACTGACGAAATCTGAAGCACATCCCTTTGAATAGATAAACCAAACAAATTAAACGCATCTAGTTCATAAATGTTCTGTGTAGATTTGGCCTGACGAACTACAAAAGCAACTGTTTTTGTTACACCTTGAAAAGAGGCGGGCAGGCTACACATACCTAACACTGGAATACTTTGTCCTGTAACTTTTACACAATTCAGTACTGCAGAGTGCTGATACATAGTTGAGTTAGAGGCCTGCCTAGTGCCTGTCCAATAGCCAAGTCTTCACTGGTGCCTATCTGATTCCGAAGGTCTTAACTGGTTCCTCTCTCAGTCCCAAGTGAACGATGTCGTTCAGTGGTGGCCACGAGCGGCGTTGTAGCAGAGGGCGCTCGTGGCTGTCATCGTAAGAACTCCGCGTCGTGCGTGCATGGCGGCGCGCGGCGAAAGTAGGTGGCGCGCACTTTGAACTTGGGCGACACCACAGTAACCACTTATTTCTTACTGCTAATATTTCAGCTGCGTGTCGTTCATCCATCATCCGAGCAATATTAAGACAACTAGACAGCCAGAAGAGTGTTTCAGTTTACCTTATACACGGTAAAAGCAAAGCAAATAGACGGCAAAGATGTGTAAGGCTGTAGTGCCTTCAGTGAGCTCAAAGATCTCCCTCCTTGGTGCCCTCCATCAACACCTCCTAGAAGACAAGGCCTCACAAATTGGCCGTACCGACGTCACACCGAGTGGCAGCGAACGCTAGCTGACTGGCCGGCCGCTAAGAGGCTGCGGGCGTGCTCCAGCGGCTAGCCCGAGGCCAACGAGACAAGCCGCGGCGCGCACGTCATGCGACGTCAGCAAGGCAGTCCTGAACTGGCGCGATCGCCAGATGAGTGGCTGGCCGCTATGAGGCAGTGGGCTGTGCCCCAGTGGCCGGCCAATTAGCTAGCGATCGCGCCCGCTCAGGACTGCCTTGCTGACGTCACATGACGTGCGCACCGCGGCTTGTCTCTCTCGTTGGCCTCGGGCCAGCTGGTGTGACGTGGACGCAGCCTGTTGTGAGGCATTGTCTTCTAGGAGGTGATGCCTACATGGAGATTATATACAATCATAATCTGTGATTGTCCCCGATTAACTTCGACGTCAGAGAAATACGAAGCCGTAATGCCATCTACGGAGAGCATATGTAATCACACTGCTATTGTCTTTGATTGCAACAGGAATGTGATTACTTATGTTCTCCGTATATGGCATTACGGCTTCGTACTTCCCTGCCATCGAATTTAATGGCAGATTATGATTCTATATAATATCCATGGAAGGCACTACAGCCTTATACGTCTTCGGCGTCGATTTGCAAAAGTGTAGAAGGTGGACTGGAACACTCTGCCGACAGTCTAGGTCTTAGTAATGCTCTGATTATGGCTGAACGATACACAGCCGAAATATTAGCTGAATACCTGTAATTTTATTCATAACATTCTATGGACTAGGCTATCTACCCCGGCGGAGGTTCGAGTCCTCCCTTCCTCTCTCGGGCAGCGTGTGTGTTTGTGTGTGAGTGTGACGTCCTTTATGTAAGTTAGTTTAACTAGTTTGTTTTTAGTTGATAATTATAGCGGTTTGGTCCAATAGGTTCACAAACAGTTGAACACATTTGTTGCTGCAAATAAATGCCCAAGAAAGGAATGTAATCAAAGCGTCGACGAGGACTCTGCAAATAGCTTTCCAAAAAGGATTTGTAATTAAAGCGTATAGGACTTTGTATTCTGTTAATTAATCTCGACTGCTGAGCGCGCGCATTGGGTTCCTGCTACCGAAAGGATCGGACCGTCGGCCGTTGTGGGTACGGTTACGGATACGCAGCTCACTCGTTTGGTAGCCGTCAACCAGGAAGCTTGATGAATGCAAGGACATCTCGAGAAGACAGTTCATTTTTGGTTCCTGTCAACCAAGTAGCGTGATGTGTGTAAGAAGCTATCGAGAACACAGCGAGAATATATTAAAAATATCGAGTCTCTCTCGCAACTATATGGTGGTACTTGTGAATCTATTGATACGCCTCTAACCATGGCATGAAAAGAACTGAAACAAAATGTGAGGAGGAGAAACGAATCCTACCAAACAGTGCGACAAGAGGAACCATTAATGAACGGTAGTAAACGTTTTTTACAGAAACTTTAAAACGACGTTACTATTGTGCAAATGCCGAAATTGTAATGTGCGTGCGATGCCACTACAGTTACTGATTTTCGATTTTTTTCCTTACAATGAATGTAACCGATACACGTGGCAATAATCGGTCACATAACAGAAGTATCTCATTTATTCATACGAAGGTCTCGCGTACTCCTAGAAATCTCTTCTAGGAAATCGGTTTGCAGTCCCAGACATTCCCTTGCCTTTCCTTTCTTATCCCTTTATCGTGAAATATTGTTATATATATATATATATATATATATATATATATATATATATATATATATATATATATATAAGTTATATTGAGCGCAATTTTGATTTACTTGCAGAATAAGTAAAGTATAAATTGAGATGTGGATAAATTAAAAAAGGCCGTACAAGGATTCGACCCCATGCCCCTCGTATCATTGTTAACAGATCTACAGTCTTGCCACTGCGCCAGCAGCTTTTTGCCGGTGATGCTAACATAAATGCCGAATAACGCATCCGTTCCGTGGTATAAACGATATTTTCTTTTAAACATCTGAAGCTGCCACTTATGCCACAATCATTTCTGGCCATGACCTCCATATACCACAATTTGGGACAAATTCGGTGATTTGTGTGTTTGCTTGCCACGGAGAACAGCTGCAGTTGTAGCGGTTTCCGAAAGCTAAGTACTGAAAATCTGTTTTATCACTTGGTTCATAAAACCTTCCATTACTTGTGGACAAGCGACCATACGTTGGCATGCATAAAAATGTTTTCTTTGAAATGTTTTGGTCGCACTGTATTTTATTTTATCATTACGCGTTTAGACACATATCAGATAAACTTTTTTTTAAACTATGGGAATTAAAATACATCTCAGTGGAGATAATAAACTAAAATATAAAGCACCATCGTGGATGTCTAGTGAAGGTGTTCAACTAGATCCTCGTGCCAAACTGTAGCATGAGAATCTAGTTGAACAACTACACTAGACGTCCACGATGGTTGTTATATTTTAGTTATTCGTCTCCACTAAGATGTATTTTAATTCCCATGGCTTTTTTAAAAAAAAGTTTATCTGATATGTATCTAAATGCGTAATGATAAAATATAGTGCGATCAAGATATTTCAAAGAAAAAAATTATGTTAAGCATGAAAATCTGTTTGTCAGTTAAAGTTAATTATTATAATTACTTATTAAATGTCGGTGTTTTTTGCTGCTTTCAATGTAGACAAGTTTGTCTGACGACATTTAGTGCTCTAACAGTGTTCACTTTCGTTTATGTATCAGCATACCCTTTAACCTTTTTTTTCTGTTACACAAGCAGTTGGATGAAGATTGTGTGACAGTGTTAGATGCTGTGGATTAACAGTCGTTGTTACTTTATTGGTAGAGAGTGAAATTTATGGTTACTGTGGTTAGTTTATGAAATCGTTCGATCTGCCAGATAAACTGCAGAAAGAACAGATGAGATTAATATAAATGAAAATGAGCGTTTGGAACTTACAATAGAGAAACAAATTATATCAGTTATTGCATTAGAATTCCCCCCAGGGGGCTCACGGTTCTTTCGTGTGTATGCCGGCCGCGGTGGCCGAGGGGACTGAGGCGCTCCAGTCACGGTCTGCACGGCCACTACGGTAGGGGGTACGAATCCCCCCTCGGGCATGGATATTTGTGCCGTCCTTAGTCTTAGGTAGTTCATAAGTAGTTTGTAAGCTTAGGGACTGATGACCTCGTAGTTAAGTCCCATAAGTTCTACAAACATTTGAACATTTTTTTTCGTGAGTACGTGCGTGGCGAGCACGGGGCCCCGAGCTAATGCAGTCTTCCTTCCTTCTTTACTTTCCGGACTGCATTTCCTTTCCCCCTCCCCTCCTTTCCTATCCTTACTCCCTTCCTTCCCCACAGGGGGACTGATAACCTCAGTAGTTTATTTCCCCTATCCCAAAAAAACAATCCAACCCAACATTACAATTATGTTAGGGAAAATACATTATTACATTAAATGGAACGATACTCTTATAAACTGAAAAACATTAATTAGTAACATTAAGGTTATGGAGCCATTTCCTGGCATTGTCCGTAAACATGTGGATCGACAATAGTGAACCGTCTCTGCAACCACGAATGTTACAAACGAGAAGATGGTCCATTCTTTGTACCTCGCCATAGTCACAACAAGGATTGTTTGTATAGCCTCATTTGGTTGTTTGCTGCCTGCATCGTCCAACTCCTGTTTAGTGCCGACCAGAGTTTCCTGCTGAGGTTGAAGCAAATCAAAAAATGTTCAATTGTTTGTAAATCTATCGGACCAAACTGCGTGGTCATCAGTCCATAGCTTACAAATTACTTAAACTAAGGTAAACTTACCTAAGGACAACACACACACACACACACACACACACACACACACACACACACACACACATGCCCGAGGGAGGACTCGAACCTCCGACGGCGAGCAACCACGCGCTCCACAGCGAGGCGCCTTAGACCGCTCGTCTACTCCACCGCGGCGAGGTTGAAGCCTTCTACCCTTTTACTTGTACCGTGAATTAGGAATTGGTTCTTCACTACGGCTCTTCTCAGACCGTGCCAAGCAGTCTTCCAATCAGCATCGGCACCCTCTGTGCAAAGTGTTCTGCTCCAGAGGAGATGTTTCCTGGACTTTAATCTCATGGATCCTCCCATGTCGGCATGTATGGGGAGCCTTGGGTTTGCTTTAATTTTTTCTTCTGTATTCCAGGTTCTATTTTGTAGTATCATAACTTTGAAAACATATATGCCTAGTTTTTCTCGAGAACTGTAAAAATATTATCATAATTGAGATGTATGGACTGATACGGTAATGAATTAGGACATGGCCTGTAGAGTCATTGAAGAAAGAAATGTACTAGAAACACTGCGTAGAAGGGACAGGATAGTAGTATGAGGGTTATTCAAATTAGAAGGTTCGAAACGTCTTAACAAACAAACATAGTGGGGCATCTAGGTACTCCAAGCATGTGTCGTACCCCTCCCTCCAAAAATAAATAAATAAATAAAAAATCAAGCCTCTGTCCTCAACAGGCAAGAAGATGCTTACCGTCTTTTTCGGTGTCCGAGGTCCGATACTCATCGAATTCCTCGAGCACGGAAAAATTTACTAACAGTGACGTATACTGTGAGACCCACCATAGCTTATGTAAGTCAATGAACATCAAACGGCCTCGGCTGCTCACGGAGGGAGTGATTCTGCTCCATGATAACGCGCTTCCACGCGTCTCCAGGGTACCAGAAAGACTACTAGCCAAGTTGAAAGGGGGAGCAGTTTGAGCACCTGTCCTACACCCCGGACATGTCGCCCTGTTACTTCCATCTGTTTGGTCCGCTAAATAAATGGCAGCGCTTCAACTCGGACGACGAACTGAAAGACACAGTTGAGGACTGGCTCTTGTTACAGCCACAGAAATTCTGGGAAGAGGGAAACCTTAGACTCGTTAAACAGTGAGATAGTTCTGTTCAAATGTTTGTAGAGCTTATGTGATTTAACTACGCGGTCATCAGTCCCTAAACTTACAAACTACTTATGATCACCTAATACTAAGGGCAGCACAAATATCCATGCCTGAGGGGGGATTCGAACCCCTGACCGTAGTGGCCGTGCAGACCGTGACTGACGCGCCTCAGTCCCGGAGAAACTTCTCCAATTACTTTATGTGTCATCTGTGACAACTTTACGCCGCAGTTTGCCCCCAGAATCTGTAACAAACATTGATTCTGGCGGCAGCTTCTGCTCTGCGCAAGCCTAATATCGGGTTAATTAATATTTAGATACCTCAAGTCGATGTAAAAAGATAGTAGTGTTCGATGTAACACTAATACTTGTAGTATACGATACGAAATAAATATCTCTATCGGTATTGAGAACAAAGCAAAAAATTCTATTACTTTGCAACTGGCAATACATGAACTTAATTTCATGACAAGTAATGGAAGTGGGCAATATTCTGATCGCAAAGGCAGATACAATCAAACTTCTGAAACCAATAAGGTGTCCCTATTCAACATGCCATTGTCGAACCATGAAGATGGGGGACACAAGGAAGTGGGATATTTTAATAAATATTAGCTGACAGGGAAGACTCTCAAACTTATATGAAGGCCTGCGCCTGACGTCGCCGTCTGTACAGGCGGTAGGAAAACTGAAATATTATCATATATGAGAGAGAGAGAGAGAGCAAAGAATATTTTCAACAGCTGGCAGCGGGCCGTAAGTCTGGCCCGCCGGCGGCGTGATACATGGCATCAATATCGGGGCGGCAGCGACGCCCACCTCGTCGCGTCGGCGTCGGCGCGGGCTGCCTTTAAAAAGCGATAACTTCCGCCGGCTGCCGGCCGCCGGCCGCCGGTCACATATGAGTTCCGGCCGCGCAGGTGCCGCCGGCGGGTGCGGACGTGGCTGACGGCCGATTGGGGCTCGTGTCCGCGCCAATATATCGCGGCGTCAGCGCGCCGGCGAGGGGCGCTCCCCAGCCTTTCAACACATCCTCCCGCGTCATGCACTCCTGCACCACTCTCCAAAGCCTACGTCACTACGTTAAGTTCCACAAAATGTTATCAGTGTTTCTACTAATAAAAGGGACATTGTATAAGAGCAACTTTGATCCACTGGGCCCCAAATGGCTATGCTTGTGCCAGTTCATCTCCGGCCAGCTATTCTCAAGTGTTCCACGATTCTCCATATCCAATCACCTGGGAATCGTGAAGACCCTAGAAAGAATCAGACGCAGGTTTACTGTAAAGGTCTCTACGGATCTGTCAAGCACTATGTGAGTAAGGAGTGCCAGCGACAGAAGCATGTGCCGCAGTTATCTACAGGTCATCTGGTACCAGTTCCACCTGCAGCAGCACTATTCCACGGGATTGGAATCTACCTTTCAAGTAGTCTACAACCGGCAACCGATGGATAATAGTCTGCAATGACCTCCTCATCCACAAGGCTGCCAAGAAACCTGTGCCGACTACAGAAGCCCTAGAGATCGCAAAATTGCTAGTACAAGACATCATTTTGAAGCATGGGACACCACGTGCGATGATATCTGATCGAGGAAAAGTATTCATGTCAAAACTAGTATCAGAGGTAATGTCACGTGTGCGACATCGTGCACAGAATAACAACTGCCTTCCATCCTCAGACAGGTGGTCTTACAGAACGTTTTAACAAGACGTTAGCAGATATGCTGTCGATGTACGTTGATTTTGAACAGACGAATTGGGATACAATACTGCCAGTCACGACATCTTTCTAATATATAAAGCAGAGTGTTCGTATATTGGTAAGTATTGCATACAAATCGCTATATTTTTGTTTATACGTTAGTCTCGGTTCAAACAGTTTAAGAATTAGTTAGTGATGTACTTTCACCCTTAAACTTCAACGATGTAGATTTATTTCCTCCTGGCCTGATAACTTGACGTGAAGTCTTTCATATTATTACCATTAATTTAGAAGTGTCCTTTCACTTATCAACTGGTTCAATTCGTATTCTTTCTTATGTTTAGTCATTCAGGTGTTAAGTTTCACATTAAAGTACGCCCGGTTTCGGATGATGACAGTGGGAGATTGCCCCGCTGTCAATGTTGAGTCTAATCGGTGTCACTTTATTCATTTGAGGAAGTGTCATCGTCTTCTTCCTTGTCTGTTTGTTCCCAACTATGACTGTACTGCACGTATGTCACAGTGGAACACTGAGGCACAATTAAAGTACATGTTGTGGAGGGAGACGTTCCATAAAACAGTCCGTGTAACCACAATAGCCACAAGGCTGTGTTAGCAGAGTGGTTTAAAGCGTCTACATAACACGCAGGAGGTCCCAAGTTCGAATCCCGACCACAGCACAAATTTTAATTCAACATCTATGCTTATATTCAATGAAGGTATTTTATTTAATGGTTACTTCTACAAAATGAAAAGGTTATATCCGTTTCCTATTGTGTTATTCGAATTTAAGGAAAAATGTTTTGGATGTAACGTGCTTTGATACAATAATTTGTGAAATGTTTATTATAACTAAGAATTTATTTTCGTTATATAACAACATTAACTGTTAGTACAAAATTAAAGATCACTAAAAACTTTACTGTATAGCGTGCTCACAACGTCGTTTTTGCACCGAAATTGACTCTTCAAATCAACGATATTATTCACATTAACCATTTTATATCGATTCCACAATATCTGTATGGTTAAATTAGATTAATACTTGTTCCATAGATCATACATACGACAATTTGCAATAATGTGGAACGTTTCAGTTTAGGAAATGGTGTTTATATGTGACTCTAAATATTTTAAAGATTTTTGTTTTATATTTCATTTTTTAAAAGCTTTATCTTAAAATTCGTCTAAAGTGCAGATGTTATTCAGAAATTCGTTTAATTTCTTTTTAAAAACCAGTTGGCTATGTCTCAGACTTTTGATGCTACTTCGTAAGAGACCGACAACATTTCTGGCAGGATAATTCACCCCTTTCTGTGCCAAAGTTACATTTAACATTGAATAGTGAATATCACCCTTTCTCCTAATGTTGTAGCTATGCACACTGCTATTAGTTTGAATTGGGTCAGATTGTTAATAACGAATTTCACGAGTGAATATATATATATATATATATATATATATATATATATATATATATATATATATATATATATATATATATATATCATTGTTGAATTGACCCAGAATATTATGCCATATGGAAGCAGTGAATGAAAATAGAGAGAGTAAACTTTTACAGATATGTACATCACCAAATTTTGCAATGACCCTGATAGCATAAGTACCTGAACTCAAAAGTTTCAGCAGATCTTCACTTGTTTTCCAATTACATTCCTTGTCAATGCAAACAACTAAAAATTTTGAATATTCTACCTTAGCTATAGGTTTCTATTCAATGTTTATTAGTGGTGTCATGCCATTTACTGTATGAAACTGTTTATACTGGATTGTACCAAAATATAATGAGAGTCCATTTGTAAAGAACCACTTAATAATTTTGTGAAAGACATCATTTACAATTTTTACAGTTAATTCCTGTTTTCAGGCGTGATAGCTATACTTGTACAGTCAGCAAAAAAAAAAGCTCAGTATCTTCGTGAATATAGAATGGAAATACATCAATATACATTGAGAACAGCAAAGGATCCAAGTCCGAACCTTGTGGGGGCCCATTTTTTGATAACTCTCCAGTTAGAGGAATTAATTGTTTCTTGCATATTTCATGTGAACTCTTCCAGTTAAGTATGATTGAAATAATTTTTGCGCAATAATGAACCTTGTCTAGAAGAACTCTGTGATTTACACAGTCGAAAGCCTTTGAGAGATCACAAAAAAACCCGATGAGTGATGTTAAGTTATTCAAGCATTTAATATTTCATTAATGAAGGTATATATAGCATTTTCGGTTGAAAATCTTTTTTGAAAACCAAACTGTCATTTTGTTAGAACTTTAGTTTTACTAATATGTAAACTAATCGAGAATACGGAACTTTAAAAAAAAATTTCGATAAACCTGTCAGAAGTGAGATGAGGCGGTAGTTGTTGACATCAGACGTATCCCCTTTTTTATGCAAAGGTTTAACGATACCATATTTTATTGTATCAGGGAAAATACCCTGCTTTAAAAAGCTACTACATATATGGCTAAGAGCCGTACTTATCTCTTGGGAACAAGCTTTTAATACCCCGCTAGAAATGCTATCAATTTCATGTGACCTTTTACTCTTGAGAGTTTATTATTTTCCTAATTTCTGAATGAGATGTGTATGGAATTTCAGTTGTATCAAACTGTGTTCATGTGGCTTCTTACATTAACTGAATTGCTACTTCTAATGAACATTTAGATCCTCTTTTCTCTACAACAGTTGATCAATCTCCACATAGACTCTTCTGACATAGCGGTTCAATTGGGGTCGTTCATACCACACTAAAACAGACAACAGTCCAACATTTGTATGAGTCGTTGCAGAAGCTATTTCAACCAGGTAATACTCACTACTATAGCCCTGCTCTTTCCCATCCAACCCACTATCACAACATGATCGTGTTCCGTGAAACCACTGCACAAGGAACCTATATCCACTATCATGTGTCTAAAACCTACACTGGGCTTGAGTAAATCACATTTTTCCTGCAAAATATTGCCCACACCTCTTCCATGACTACTTCCTAACAAAAATTTTCTCCTACTTTCTTCCTTTTTGTTTTGAAACCGTTGATTTCCTAGTAAAAATCTATTGTTTCTGAACTACACCTAATTCTATAGGAGCCTCTTCCTTACGTTACTGTGCTAGCAAGACTAATCTGTTGGTTGTGACAATTGTGATGCTATCAGAAACTATACTCACTCTGTGGCACCTGTTCCCTGCTACCACTTCCCACACCTACTCACACTTCTCCTCCCATAACCTCGTAAGTTCCTGCCTAACACTATCCAGTTCAGTCCGAAGAGCTCTAATCTTCTCTTCCTGTTCAACTATTTTTCTGTTCCTTGAACACACTTTGCAAACAAATGATACTTGAAGGATCTAAATTCAAAGTCAAAGAACTGGCTTATTTCTAAATGTCCTTATAGTCTACATCACCTCTAACAACCTGTACTTGCACATCTAACATTCTGCATGTATTGTTTTGTTGGATGGCACGACTATTTTAACCTCTATAGATTTTGGCTATATGTTATTTTAAATAATATACAATGTATGTATACAAATTAGGCATGGAATTTTATTTTGGATTGTCTTCTTTTTAGTACTGTTTTAAAGTATGGCATGTCATATTACACCATTTTAGCTATCACATTACACTAAGATTAATGTTACTTTAATCTTAGTTTTAAGTATGATCAATGTACACATTATAAATTTTGTATGAACTTTTATTTGGTGCCCATCTTGTTTTATACAGTTCATATGTTTGTTAACCTGGTAGAGCGCATTTCGATAGTCAGATATCTGCAGGCGCGCTTGTAAACAAAAATTCTCTTAGAAATACGTTGGTTGCTATTGTTTTGTGAGTACGACGTTTCTTGAAAGTTTTATTGCGGTGTATAGTAATCTATATTTCTACAATGGCTAAACAAAAAGGTTTGTCTAAGAAAAGCAAATTCCAAGGAAATCAAAACAAGAAAACTGTAGAAAATGAATGTCAAAATCAGTGCAACAGCAGCATGCCTCTGGTTCCTGAAACTGCACAAGTGCTTCGACAAAGAAGATAAACGTTGATAACTATACAGAAGTATATGACATTTGTAGAAGTACCAACATTATAGTAGATCTAGCAGTATTACGGTGTGTTAGACGTGAAGTGCTGGCTTGCAAACTGTGTGGTGGTCAAGTCAGTTTGTATGGAGATTCAAGTGCCAGAGCAGGTTTAGTATGTAAATTTAAAATAGTGTGCAGTGTCTGCAGGAGTGAAAAACTATTTTAAACATCACAATATTGTTCTTACAGTGATTTGTATGACATGTGAGGTGGAATCTGGACAAATTGAAGGAACTAGAGGTGGTTGAGAGTTTTAGAGGGAGCATTAGGCAAGGATAGAGTAGTGAAGGCCGCAGAGAATCATATAGGCAGAAGGACAGAGCCTAATAGAAATCCTTGGATAACACAGGAGATACTGAACTTAATTGATGAAAGAAGAAAATATAAAAATACATCAAGTGAAGCAAGAAAAAGGGAGTACAGACGTCTGAAAAATGAGGTTTACAGGAAGTGCAGACTGGCTAAGTAGGAGTGGCTTTGGGAGAAATGAAAGAGATTAGAAGATAATGTATAAGTAGGGGAAATATAGATACAGCCTACAGGAAAATAAGAGAGACACTTGGAGACAAGAAAATCAGTGGTATAAATATGAAGAACTGATATGGAAAACCAGTTCTAAGCAAAGAAAGGAAAGCAGAAAGGTGATAGGAGTATATATAAGGCCTGTAAAAAGAAAATAAACTAGAAGGTAGTATTCTAAAAGTGGAAGACGAAGCAGAGGAAGCTGAGATAGGAGATACAGCGAAAAGAAATTGACAGAGCACTAACAGATTTGAATAGAAACAACACCGCTGGAGTAGATGATGTCCCGTCTGAACTGCTATTATCGTTAGCAGTGCCAATCAAGAACTGATTGTTCCACCTGGGTTGCAAGATGTATGAGGCAGGGAAATATCCTCAGACTTCAAGAAGAATATAGTGATTACAATTCCTAAGAAAGCAAGTGCAGACAAATTTGAAAGTTACAAAACTATCAGTTTAACAAGTCATGGTTGCAAAATACTGACACGAATTATTTACAGACGAATGGAAAAACTGATGGAATCCGACCTTGGAGAAGATCATTTGGATCTAGGAGAAATGTAGGAACACGCGAGGCAATACTCACATTACGACTTATCTTAGAAGATAGGTTCAGAAAAGGGAAATCTACGTTTATAGCATTTTGGATCTGGAGAAAGCTTTTGACAATGTTGACTGGAACAGAAGAGTTATATTCAACTTGTACAAAAGCGAGACAGCAGTTATTAGAGTGGACGGTCATGAAAGGGTGGCAGTGGCTGGAAAGCGTTGTAAGACAGGGTTGTAGCCTGTCCCATTGTTGTTCAATCTATACATTTAGCAATTTGGGAAGGAATGCAAGGAGAAATTTGGAGAGGAAATTAAAGTCAAGGGAGAGGGAATAAAAACTTTGCGGTTTGGTGACGACATAGTAATTCTGTCAGAGACAGCAAAAGACCTAGAAGAGCAATTCAACGGAATGGACAGTGCCTTGAAAGGAAGTTATAAGATTAACATTAGCACAAAGGTAGTCGGGCGATGCTGAAGGAACTAGATTATGCAATGAGACAATAAAAATTAGTAGATGAGTTTTCTTATTTAGGTAGCATGGTAACTTTTGTTGGCCGAAGTAAAGAAGATATAAAATTCAGAATGGCTATGGGAAGAAAAGCGTTTCTAAAGAAGCGAAATTTGTTGGCATCCAGTATTAGTTTAAATGTTAGGAAGTTCTTTCTGAAAGTATTTCCCTGGAGTGTAGTACTGTATGGGAGCGAAACTTGGACAATAAGGAGTTCATACAGATGATCGAAGCTTTCAAAATGTGGTGCTAAAGACGAATGATGAAGATTGGATGGATAGATCACGTAACTAACGAAGAGGTGCTCAACATCATTTGGGAGAAAAGGAGTTTCTAGTATATCCTGAATAAGAGAGGGAATAGGTTGGTAATACATATTTTGAGACATGAGGGAGACGAGGGAGATGAAGGGATGAAACAGTAAGCTGATTCAAAAGGATGTAGGTTGCCGTACATATTCTCAAATGAAGAGGCTTGTAGCGTGTAGAGCTGCATCAAACCAGTCTGAGGACTGAAGACCACAACAGTAATAATTTGAGGGTAGTGTATAGTCTTCCATGCATAGGAAAGCGTCTTACCAGTGATAAAGTGCTATATGCAGTAATGAATTTCCCAAATGTCACAGTTACACTGATTACATATTGGATAGTATCACTAAAGTAGCATCATATTCAGTGAAATCTGCAGCTAAAGAAGCAACAGAAATTAATGACAATGAAAATTACATTCCTGTTGGCATTGATGGAAGTTGGCAGAAGAAGGGGAACACTTCAAAGTATGTCTGTTCTACAGCAATTAGTGTTGACACAGGTAAAGTTTATGATTTCCAGATAAAAAATAAGTGTTGCCATGGACGCTCAGTAAGAGGCACAGATCGACACAGAATGGCTCTTCACAAAACTAACTGTGTGGAAAACTATACTCAAGGGGGGGATGGAAGTTTCTGCTGCTGTAGCAGTCTTCTGTAGATCTGAGTGTAACAAACGTGTACCGTTTACTGAATACGTAGGCGAGAGAGATAGCAAAGCATTCAATGCTGTCTGCCAGAGTAAACCTTATGATCTTCCAGTAATAACATTATAATGTGTGGGGCATGTTAAAAAGAGATGGGCACCCGCCTTCGTACACTCAAGAGCAAACTTGTTGGAACAAAGGTTTCTGATGGCAAGTCTATGAAGTATAGGTTGAAAGATAAGATTAGCATTGAATTGCAGGAATATTATGGCTGCCATTAGGAAGAATTCTGGAGATCTGGAGGCAACAAAGCAGTTTGGCCCACTTTCTTTCACCGTATATCCACTGACGAGAAGCCAACACGTTTTCTATGTCCGCCATACAACAATACGTGGTGCAAGTATAGGAAGTCACAGGTAACTGTTTACATCAACACATTCACACACAAGCACTCTATCCCTGAATCAATTATGGATCAAATCAAACCAATCTACAGAGACCTTGCACACCCTGATCTACTGAGGATGTGCTTGCATGGAAAAACTCAAAACGTAGATAAGGTCATCAACAACATCGTGAGTAGTATAGCTGTGGGCGTTTCAGCACAGTGACCTTGAACTTTCGGCCGTCGACGATAGGGTCATTGACCCCTCCTCCCTCGGCCAATTGCCTGACCACAGATCAAAGGATACCGCCACAGGATGATTGATAGGTCTTCCTGGAAGAACGAAAGATGATTGACAGTTTACATTTAGGTCCTTTTGATTCGCTACTTGACCGACTGCTTATCAAAGGACGCCGCTATAACGCACTTAAGGATGATTGACAGGTTGCAACATCTCCCTCGGCCACACACGACACCCTGCCCCCACACCCCCCCGCCTCCCCCCCCCCCCCTCCAACCCTCGGTGCCGCCGCCAGACAAGCGGCACCTCCGACAGGTCCAGACCTGTAGACCCCTCGACATGTCTGTACTCGCTCCCGCGACCCCTACTCGCTCGGCCGATTGCCGGACCGCCGCCGCCGCCGCCGACAGATGCTACCCCCTCCTCCTCCCACGCTCGCGACCGGTTCTCAAAGGACGCCGCGACCCGCCCTACCCGCGAGAACAAACAATACCGTGACGATTGTCTTGACCGCATGGACACCGCCCGGCAATTAACATGTAACTAGAGTAATTACATGTACTTAGGGTAATTGTTTATTTATTTATTTATTTATTTATTGTAATTGTTTATTGTTATTGCAATTGCACGTGTTCACTCCTCCACGTCTGGCGTGGAACTGAGCTCACCCCAAGGCATCACATGACTATCTACATCACCCCCCACCCTACCAGTCACGTGACTACCACCGGCTAATGAGAGCACAGCACGTGACCACCCCTCCACCACCCCCACCCTACCACGTGACCATCCCCAACAGATATTCTGCAGTCATTTAGACACAGAGTGTCAGAGGGACAGCAGCAACATGGAAAGGATGCAATTACGGTAATTACATTTGACTCACGTAGTTGGGAGGTTCCTGGTACAACAACAAATTGGCGGGAAAACCGATTTCTGGTTGTCCTGGTAGGCTTTCGCCCCTCCAATCCGGTGGAGCACCCTCAGACTGCACCTGTTTCTATATATAACAACAAATCAGAGCATTCTGTTCGGTAACATGATAAAAAAGAGCCTTAATTAGAGCTCATATCGCATCCAAAATTAGATGTGCATATAGATGAATCATGTATATGATCATCTGTAATGCCATATGTATGTACTCCCATTACTCTAGTAATTATATCGAATTTTCAATCCATTTCAAGCCATTGAAATCGACTGAAAGCAGTAGTTCCAACCGCTGACAACAGATGGCTCTGATCCCACTTCTCCCCCCACCCAGCGCCTACACAATGAAGCCATGTGTGCAGACGCTGGCCACCCTCCTCTGCAGCTGACCAGTCTCTATTGTGTGCCTCAGTCCGCCGGCCGTAGCCGCTGCGACCGCGGAGACGCGGCACACAGGCCGACTGTCCACCTTCAGCCTCCTGACGATCATGTACTTGCGTACATACGCTAAAAAAAACTACCGTAGTGCATTTACGGAGCCCCGCCGCGGCATGCGCGCAATTTTTCCGGTCGACCCCAGCGCGCCGACCGGGCCGCGCCCCGCACCTCGCGAAAGAATTGCCGCGAAGCCCGCGCCGAAAATTATTATTCTTATTATTATATAACAGCGCCACAGCCCGTCCCCCAGCCGCCGGCCGTAGAACGCGGAAGAGCGAGCTGCCGCACCTGCGTGTGAAGTCTGCACCGAAAAAATTATTATCTGACCGCGCCACGCCCGTCCTCGGCGACGCGGACACAACGATCCGACCGCCCCGATTATTATTATTATTTTTTTTTTTCCTACGAACGTTATAGCTCCTTGTACTGCCTCTACACCAACGTCCGCGAAGTTTTCTAATTCGCAGTGGAACAGTCCGCCCGCAAGAAAACAATTTGCTCTGTGTCTCCTGGCGAGAAAAGCAGAACTCAGACGGACAATAGCGGCCGGTCGCTCCATTCAAACAACCCCTTACCGCTGATACCTGCTCAACCGCAGCCTTTCAAAACAGCGCGCGCGGACGACGGGCGGCGGTGAATCACACACGTGCTCTGGCCGAGCGTTACCTGTAAAGGCTAAGCAAATAGTTCCACTCCACACGCGCGAAGAAGAAGAAGCGCTCTGCACTGCACTCTGCGGACAAGCCTTAAAAGTTATCAAACGTATATCGCTTCTCAAAAAAACAGTGACAGCAACGACCGAATCATGCTGTTTCTTTCTTTTACGAACCTCTCTCCCTCTTTCCTATTCCCCACAAGTAAAACAATCAAGCAGAGAATGCGAGAAATGTGTTTTTAATGTAACTTATATCGCCCTTTCTCGAACCAGTATTATGTAGGGAAAAAAACGCGTCAGGCTTATTGCATACGTCATATTCGAATACACACACACGCGACCACATTTATTTATTACGCACTGCATCCAGGTTGCAAAAACAATTCTAACCAGAGCCAACTAACGAAAAGAAAAGAAATGGTCCGTTTCGGAACTCGACCGCAACCTTAGATCTATAAATGTATCTCTTGTTTAGACGATGCAAGCAACAGCCATCGAATGGAATGTAACTTATATGCCAACCACTCTTTCGATAACAGCAGCAGCAGAAGACGGCATATTGTTTATACAAAAATTCCAAATAACGAAAATCGGCAATGACATCTAGCACAAAGTCTCTAAATATACATCTGCAAGCACGGTTAACAATCGTCCAGAACGCAGAGCGCTCTCTCCGCAGGCTACATAAAAGGAACATATGCTACGTGTTTAAACAAAAACACCTAAGTTACATCTCCAAATGATCAAAACCTTCTACGCAGACACACCACTCTGACAAGGATAGCTCGCATTGCATTTATTTAATGGAGCTGAGCCATGCCGAAAGTTCCGAAATTTAACACTCTCTCTCTCTCTTTAGCGATCTTGCCCTGTTACGTTTCCTTCTTCTTAGATCGAGGTATAACTGCGCATTCCGAGAGTTCGGATATTTTAATTTTACCTCTTATTTCCTTGCTACAGCAGTACACATCCCATCTAAGAAATCTCTATGTCCTCTTACGATGCAAACTACATTTATCTGACACCGATATTCCAGCGCCCCAGAAGACATTTAATCCCTATTGTGCAACGGAGAGTCGAAATAAAAGAAAAATACGTGAAATAATTTACCGATTCCGACCGTCTACACTAAAACTTTTCGAAATTATTGGCCTAACAACACCCTTATTCGACAATACAGCAACCACAGAACCGAAGTTACCTGCCCAATGCAACACAGATTTTCAGCTCGACCCGCCCTTTACCCACAAAATTCCTACTCCGAACTAAGATTTAGTATTTTAATTACAAGTAGATGTCCACCGCAAACGAAGACGCTAACCTACACGCCACAACACATGATTCTACATAGGACATGGAGTGTTTACAATTTTTTTATTACAACTGAGTACATGCAACGTAATGTTCGCAAACACTTATATCGCAACCAACTCCCGCACACTTCGATCATAACCTGCTCTCTAAGGAATGGATGGGAGTCACACACAGTACAAACACGTCTGTCGTGTGTTCCGCTAATTTCGGCCAGTACAACTATGCGAGACCAATCCCCCCGCTTGTTTACTGTAAAAGCAAATATTTTTCCCCACACTATCTGTTTAAACCGGGCTTGCACATATGCAATAACCTCCTTTTAAAAGCCTGTGTCTTCGCCATATAACCCAGTTTTCGTTTACCCTTCTCCTTGGGACTTGTGGAATAACGTAGACGATATCTACGTCTGTGGATAATAAAGTCCTGGAATGCTAATGAAAATATAGCTCCTTGCTCGACTCTACAAGTAATTTACAGTCGAAACTAACCAGTATAATGTCCGAGAGAGCGGTCAATTTTCGGGTACTCTTAATACCCAAGTAATCAAATCTAAAAGCGTTTGCACAGTACAACGGCGCACTTTGTAAATACCGTATCTTTTTTTTAGAACACTTAAACAATCTTCTTGCACAATCCTCCATCCTGGTAATACTATCTTCTCGACCCAGCGAAAAAATAAAAGTCCTAACAATCAACTGCCTGGACTCTTTATAAAATCGATATCTTTGCTTACACCAGGGCTCATGATTTTCGACAAATTTATTTTGGTTGTACAATTCGACGCCAACCACGTTAAGCAGTCGTTTCCTCGCCCGCAACCACTTTGATATTGCTCCTTCCATCCGAAAGTCATGCTCGGATACGAACGCCACTCGGTTAAAGTGTTGTCCAAATATCCAGGAGATAGAAGCCATCTACACGAAGCTGCTGCTGTAGTATAGATGGGAGCGCCTCCATTAAAAAACATCGATTAGCTGCAGTTTATAAGATATATACCCACAGGACATACATATTTCTCCCATGTATTCCAGAAATAGTAACTTCGTCTTGTCTCCAACGTTTGCAGTATCGAACTTGCTGAATTTACTACACACACACGCACTCCATTGGCTACAACTAGCGCACTTTAAGTTACCAAACTGTAGGAGTTTTACAAAACACGTTGATTTTCGACGAAAGAATTATGATTTACCGCAGCAGACACATCCGCTACGTAACGTAATTCACACCAGCCGTAAAGCAGCCAACACTAGCATACGATTAAACAGGCGATGCTTCGACGAAAGATCAATGCACCACCAAAGTCGGTTTTCTTTAGAGCTTTACCGTGACGTATATATTTAGGGTAGATCAACACTTTTTACTTACATTCCGTCCAATATAGCCTACAACACTCTCTGTAAGCGCCAAACATTTCCAACACAGTAACAGAACTACACCTTGCAGTCAACACGAACCTATAACAACAGAAGAATCTAGCCATTCCAACTCGATTTTTGTCCCAAATAGCATGCTGCAAGCTATGTATACGTTCGTAACAACCCAGACAGAGCTATCCTTACATCCGTCACTAGCCCAGTACCAACTCTAAACAAGTTACCACAGATGGTGTTATAACCGCGATCAGTAACAGACAAGATCTCCCAGACACACAGCGTTTTAATAAAGTTTCGATCTCGCTCTCTCTCCACCCAATAACTACGTTGGTTGCTTGACCCGTCCCTAACATCCAACCACAATTTTGTTTCCAATGCATAGCCCGGCAGACAATATTTCTGGAACGCTCTCTATCAGCCAATACCCCGAGCATTCGCGCACAAATCACCTTCGTATTCCACTCCTTCTAACAAATTATTACTCTCGATAAACATCTGTAAAAAAATGAGCGACGTGCACACGCACAGAACAGCTAACAAGAAAAGATCTAGATCCAAGCCAAGTTCTTATAATCCTTACAAGCAGCAACGCAAAATAGTCTACACCATTTCGAACTAATGCAACACCAGATTTTTTTAACGATCTCCAAGAGCAATCCTTTAGAGACTAAACATACGATTAAATGCACCTCCAATGTAGGTAACTAATCCTCTAACTCGATGCTTATCGACCAAAGAACATTAATTTACCACTGCAATCATCTCCGATACGCTACCGAGAGACGTCCATTCGTAAATACAGCTAAAAGAAGATATAAATGCCCCACATCCATGCTACGAAGTATCTATATGTATTTCCACAATTGTGGACCACATCTGCGTTGCATCGTATCGCACGACTAAACAGTTCAAAATAGGTACTTGGCGCAAGCTAGCATGCATAATCACATTCCATGTTATTTCTGGCTGTAGGCGAGTGCGGACCTGTTGACTCATCGTAGACGCCGGTTTGGAGCGTGTGTACGTCCTATACATGTAAACATACCTGTCCACGCTCGCACCTGACCCGGAGAAGTTTTCGGTTTAATTTTTCCTGGCCGCACCAGATTCCGAATACAAGAGAGCTATTTTCGCGAAGATAGATTTCCTCGCAGCTGACGCAAGCGATGTTTTTACCGTACGAGCAGTCGTTAAACTTTTATACGCAGATACATATACAGACAGTAGGATGTGCGCAAATTTGCGATGTAGCTCTTACAGAAACGAAACATAGTTTTTTTAGAAATTCGATAAGAAGAAGAAGAACGAAATTTATACAAGATGAACCAATGTGCAATAAGTCAAACCCCAATCCATGCAGCAATGTACCGAGCAGCATCGATTTAAACGAACGCTTTGCTTAACTGTAGAATAGAACAACACAGAATTACACCTCCCTAACAGATACTTTACCGAGGAGTTACTGCTCTTTGCTAACAAGAAACATGTCTTCTGGTATCTTCTCCTAAACCCTATAAGACCGAAACTTTCTACTCGAGAAGCTAGACACAGAATACAAATCTTTCTTTATTATGTTCTCGAACTCCATTACGTATCTTCGTTTCCTCCTGCACCTTCGGGCAATGCTTCTAGACGAGAACAATCGTGTATTTTAACTTTTCCCATTATTTCCTGGTTATAGCACTATGCGTCGCTATGTGTGTACGTTACCAACTCCTGTGGTGATTTCCGTATGGAACACTAGGTTTTACGATTATTACAAACGATTGCTTGTTATTCCATCCGTTTTTAACTCTGCAAATGACTGTCTCCAGTCCACCACATTTGGATGCAATGTAGTCCCTTCTCCAAACGATAATGCAATACGTTTTTCGTGTCATCCGCTGTTTTCGGCCAGTACACCGACGCGTGACCAATCTCCCTGACTGTTTACTGTAAAAAGCAAATATTTTATAAGTCCCAGTCGTAACCAGATTTCTCCACACCCTCCGTTTAAGCCGGGCTTACACATATGCCATAGCTTCGTCTTTCTCCAGCATTAGTTTGTACTCGTCCTTTATGGCAGTTGCTTTAGCCATATATTCTAGCTTCCTTCTCTTGGTCTCGATATCCGCCATTTCCAGTTTTCTTTTCGCGCACATAAGACATTAAATTCACGTAGCGATGTAATTTCTTTAATGGGGACGACTTAAGCCTGTGTGATACACTTACTCTTTTCGCTGGACTTGCAGAGTGACATTGTTTGTAGGTACCAGACCTAATTCGGCGATATCTATATCTGGAGGCAGTGTGGAGAACAATGTTCTGGATTGGGAGAAGTATGTTTCCCCTGCATTAATGTAGCTTTTCAGTGTACTACTTATATCGTCTTTGCCGCTGCCAGTATTACGAATCTCCACCTAATTTACAGGTAAACAATGGAAACTAAAAGCTGACAGAACGTAACGTACAAGCTTTTATCGATCTGGAAAGTTTAACCTGTACACCGATCAATTTTCGGGTATTTTTATTACCCCAGTACACAAATTGCAGGACACTATTAAACACTACAAAGCATCTGTTGTCCCAGGTGTTTGTTATTCGCCCCCCACATGGTGGAGAAACACTTTGCAGATACCGTTTAAAAAACTTGCACAAGATCAAAAACACTCTCCATCCGGTAATCGTATATTGTAATACCCCTGTTCTCGACCCAACGACGAAGTAAGTGCTCAAATGCAGCAAACAGACCTCTATCTCTCTTTTTAGGGTAAATTGTGTCACGGATCACAAAATTCACACCACAACCAGCGGTTTTATCCCCTAGTAAGACTCCAGGACGTTCTCCAAATTATGGAGAAAATATTTCCAGGCGAAGTACTAAATAACCTCCATATAGGCGAGATTCTAGTTGGGTTCTTCGGGACTTGTGGTATAGAGACAAGTGCGTAGAATCGAATCCTGCATATGACAACGCGACGGTGGCAAGTTCCGAAGCGCAGCAACTGGGAATACCTCCAGGCTATAGCGAAGACACACATCCCCCGCAACTCCCACAAGGTGTTGTATTGGAATATATAAGGGATGGTTGGAGAAGCCTCCTCGTCACATCCTCGAAACGCCTTCTGATGCGCTAAAGGGAGTGGGAATGGGAGCGGAAAGGTAAAGGAATGGTGGCGGGTAGGTAGCGGAAAGGTAGCGGAAAGGTAAAGGAATAGTAGCAGAAAGGTAGCAGAAAGTTAATGGGTAGTGGGAAAGGTAGCGGAAAGGTAGCGAATAGGTATCGGAAAGGTATCGAAAAGATAGCGAGCGATACTCTATAAGTACAACGTAATATTTGTATCGGTGTTAATAGAATACGAATGCTTAGAGGTTAGGGATTCGCGCATCAGAGAGTATTTTAGCTATCCAGGAGCATGCTTTGCGTTTCGAGGATGTGACGAGGAGGCTTCTCCAACCATCCCTTATATATTCCAATACAACACCTTGTGGGAGTTGCGGAGGATGTGTGTCTTCGCTATAGCCTGGAGGTCCTCCCAGCTGCTGCGCTTCGGAACTTGCCACCGTCGCGTTGTCATATGCAGGATTCGATTCTACGCACTTGTCTCTATACCACAAGTCCCGAAGAACCCAACTAGAATCTCGCCTATATGGAGGTTATTTAGTACTTCGCCTGGAAATATTTTCTCCATAATTTGGAGAACGTCCTGGAGTCTTACTAGGGGATAAAACCGCTGGTTGTGGTGTGAATTTTGTGATCCGTGACACAATTTACCCTAAAAAGAGAGATAGAGGTCTGTTTGCTGCATTTGAGCACTTACTTCGTCGTTGGGTCGAGAACAGGGGTATTACAATATACGATTACCGGATGGAGAGTGTTTTTGATCTTGTGCAAGTTTTTTAAACGGTATCTGCAAAGTGTTTCTCCACCATGTGGGGGGCGAATAACAAACACCTGGGACAACAGATGCTTTGTAGTGTTTAATAGTGTCCTGCAATTTGTGTACTGGGGTAATAAAAATACCCGAAAATTGATCGGTGTACAGGTTAAACTTTCCAGATCGATAAAAGCTTGTACGTTACGTTCTGTCAGCTTTTAGTTTCCATTGTTTACCTGTAAATTAGGTGGAGATTCGTAATACTGGCAGCGGCAAAGACGATATAAGTAGTACACTGAAAAGCTACATTAATGCAGGGGAAACATACTTCTCCCAATCCAGAACATTGTTCTCCACACTGCCTCCAGATATAGATATCGCCGAATTAGGTCTGGTACCTACAAACAATGTCACTCTGCAAGTCCAGCGAAAAGAGTAAGTGTATCACACAGGCTTAAGTCGTCCCCATTAAAGAAATTACATCGCTACGTGAATTTAATGTCTTATGTGCGCGAAAAGAAAACTGGAAATGGCGGATATCGAGACCAAGAGAAGGAAGCTAGAATATATGGCTAAAGCAACTGCCATAAAGGACGAGTACAAACTAATGCTGGAGAAAGACGAAGCTATGGCATATGTGTAAGCCCGGCTTAAACGGAGGGTGTGGAGAAATCTGGTTACGACTGGGACTTATAAAATATTTGCTTTTTACAGTAAACAGTCAGGGAGATTGGTCACGCGTCGGTGTACTGGCCGAAAACAGCGGATGACACGAAAAACGTATTGCATTATCGTTTGGAGAAGGGACTACATTGCATCCAAATGTGGTGGACTGGAGACAGTCATTTGCAGAGTTAAAAACGGATGGAATAACAAGCAATCGTTTGTAATAATCGTAAAACCTAGTGTTCCATACGGAAATCACCACAGGAGTTGGTAACGTACACACATAGCGACGCATAGTGCTATAACCAGGAAATAATGGGAAAAGTTAAAATACACGATTGTTCTCGTCTAGAAGCATTGCCCGAAGGTGCAGGAGGAAACGAAGATACGTAATGGAGTTCGAGAACATAATAAAGAAAGATTTGTATTCTGTGTCTAGCTTCTCGAGTAGAAAGTTTCGGTCTTATAGGGTTTAGGAGAAGATACCAGAAGACATGTTTCTTGTTAGCAAAGAGCAGTAACTCCTCGGTAAAGTATCTGTTAGGGAGGTGTAATTCTGTGTTGTTCTATTCTACAGTTAAGCAAAGCGTTCGTTTAAATCGATGTTGCTCGGTACATTGCTGCATGGATTGGGGTTTGACTTATTGCACATTGGTTCATCTTGTATAAATTTCGTTCTTCTTCTTCTTATCGAATTTCTAAAAAAAACTATGTTTCGTTTCTGTAAGAGCTACATCGCAAATTTGCGCACATCCTACTGTCTGTATATGTATCTGCGTATAAAAGTTTAACGACTGCTCGTACGGTAAAAACATCGCTTGCGTCAGCTGCGAGGAAATCTATCTTCGCGAAAATAGCTCTCTTGTATTCGGAATCTGGTGCGGCCAGGAAAAATTAAACCGAAAACTTCTCCGGGTCAGGTGCGAGCGTGGACAGGTATGTTTACATGTATAGGACGTACACACGCTCCAAACCGGCGTCTACGATGAGTCAACAGGTCCGCACTCGCCTACAGCCAGAAATAACATGGAATGTGATTATGCATGCTAGCTTGCGCCAAGTACCTATTTTGAACTGTTTAGTCGTGCGATACGATGCAACGCAGATGTGGTCCACAATTGTGGAAATACATATAGATACTTCGTAGCATGGATGTGGGGCATTTATATCTTCTTTTAGCTGTATTTACGAATGGACGTCTCTCGGTAGCGTATCGGAGATGATTGCAGTGGTAAATTAATGTTCTTTGGTCGATAAGCATCGAGTTAGAGGATTAGTTACCTACATTGGAGGTGCATTTAATCGTATGTTTAGTCTCTAAAGGATTGCTCTTGGAGATCGTTAAAAAAATCTGGTGTTGCATTAGTTCGAAATGGTGTAGACTATTTTGCGTTGCTGCTTGTAAGGATTATAAGAACTTGGCTTGGATCTAGATCTTTTCTTGTTAGCTGTTCTGTGCGTGTGCACGTCGCTCATTTTTTTACAGATGTTTATCGAGAGTAATAATTTGTTAGAAGGAGTGGAATACGAAGGTGATTTGTGCGCGAATGCTCGGGGTATTGGCTGATAGAGAGCGTTCCAGAAATATTGTCTGCCGGGCTATGCATTGGAAACAAAATTGTGGTTGGATGTTAGGGACGGGTCAAGCAACCAACGTAGTTATTGGGTGGAGAGAGAGCGAGATCGAAACTTTATTAAAACGCTGTGTGTCTGGGAGATCTTGTCTGTTACTGATCGCGGTTATAACACCATCTGTGGTAACTTGTTTAGAGTTGGTACTGGGCTAGTGACGGATGTAAGGATAGCTCTGTCTGGGTTGTTACGAACGTATACATAGCTTGCAGCATGCTATTTGGGACAAAAATCGAGTTGGAATGGCTAGATTCTTCTGTTGTTATAGGTTCGTGTTGACTGCAAGGTGTAGTTCTGTTACTGTGTTGGAAATGTTTGGCGCTTACAGAGAGTGTTGTAGGCTATATTGGACGGAATGTAAGTAAAAAGTGTTGATCTACCCTAAATATATACGTCACGGTAAAGCTCTAAAGAAAACCGACTTTGGTGGTGCATTGATCTTTCGTCGAAGCATCGCCTGTTTAATCGTATGCTAGTGTTGGCTGCTTTACGGCTGGTGTGAATTACGTTACGTAGCGGATGTGTCTGCTGCGGTAAATCATAATTCTTTCGTCGAAAATCAACGTGTTTTGTAAAACTCCTACAGTTTGGTAACTTAAAGTGCGCTAGTTGTAGCCAATGGAGTGCGTGTGTGTGTAGTAAATTCAGCAAGTTCGATACTGCAAACGTTGGAGACAAGACGAAGTTACTATTTCTGGAATACATGGGAGAAATATGTATGTCCTGTGGGTATATATCTTATAAACTGCAGCTAATCGATGTTTTTTAATGGAGGCGCTCCCATCTATACTACAGCAGCAGCTTCGTGTAGATGGCTTCTATCTCCTGGATATTTGGACAACACTTTAACCGAGTGGCGTTCGTATCCGAGCATGACTTTCGGATGGAAGGAGCAATATCAAAGTGGTTGCGGGCGAGGAAACGACTGCTTAACGTGGTTGGCGTCGAATTGTACAACCAAAATAAATTTGTCGAAAATCATGAGCCCTGGTGTAAGCAAAGATATCGATTTTATAAAGAGTCCAGGCAGTTGATTGTTAGGACTTTTATTTTTTCGCTGGGTCGAGAAGATAGTATTACCAGGATGGAGGATTGTGCAAGAAGATTGTTTAAGTGTTCTAAAAAAAAGATACGGTATTTACAAAGTGCGCCGTTGTACTGTGCAAACGCTTTTAGATTTGATTACTTGGGTATTAAGAGTACCCGAAAATTGACCGCTCTCTCGGACATTATACTGGTTAGTTTCGACTGTAAATTACTTGTAGAGTCGAGCAAGGAGCTATATTTTCATTAGCATTCCAGGACTTTATTATCCACAGACGTAGATATCGTCTACGTTATTCCACAAGTCCCAAGGAGAAGGGTAAACGAAAACTGGGTTATATGGCGAAGACACAGGCTTTTAAAAGGAGGTTATTGCATATGTGCAAGCCCGGTTTAAACAGATAGTGTGAGGAAAAATATTTGCTTTTACAGTAAACAAGCGGGGGGATTGGTCTCGCATAGTTGTACCGGCCGAAATTAGCGGAACACACGACAGACGTGTTTGTACTGTGTGTGACTCCCATCCATTCCTTAGAGAGCAGGTTATGATCGAAGTGTGCGGGAGTTGGTTGCGATATAAGTGTTTGCGAACATTACGTTGCATGTACTCAGTTGTAATAAAAAAATTGTAAACACTCCATGTCCTATGTAGAATCATGTGTTGTGGCGTGTAGGTTAGCGTCTTCGTTTGCGGTGGACATCTACTTGTAATTAAAATACTAAATCTTAGTTCGGAGTAGGAATTTTGTGGGTAAAGGGCAGGTAACTTCGGTTCTGTGGTTGCTGTATTGTCGAATAAGGGTGTTGTTAGGCCAATAATTTCGAAAAGTTTTAGTGTAGACGGTCGGAATCGGTAAATTATTTCACGTATTTTTCTTTTATTTCGACTCTCCGTTGCACAATAGGGATTAAATGTCTTCTGGGGCGCTGGAATATCGGTGTCAGATAAATGTAGTTTGCATCGTAAGAGGACATAGAGATTTCTTAGATGGGATGTGTACTGCTGTAGCAAGGAAATAAGAGGTAAAATTAAAATATCCGAACTCTCGGAATGCGCAGTTATACCTCGATCTAAGAAGAAGGAAACGTAACAGGGCAAGATCGCTAAAGAGAGAGAGAGAGTGTTAAATTTCGGAACTTTCGGCATGGCTCAGCTCCATTAAATAAATGCAATGCGAGCTATCCTTGTCAGAGTGGTGTGTCTGCGTAGAAGGTTTTGATCATTTGGAGATGTAACTTAGGTGTTTTTGTTTAAACACGTAGCATATGTTCCTTTTATGTAGCCTGCGGAGAGAGCGCTCTGCGTTCTGGACGATTGTTAACCGTGCTTGCAGATGTATATTTAGAGACTTTGTGCTAGATGTCATTGCCGATTTTCGTTATTTGGAATTTTTGTATAAACAATATGCCGTCTTCTGCTGCTGCTGTTATCGAAAGAGTGGTTGGCATATAAGTTACATTCCATTCGATGGCTGTTGCTTGCATCGTCTAAACAAGAGATACATTTATAGATCTAAGGTTGCGGTCGAGTTCCGAAACGGACCATTTCTTTTCTTTTCGTTAGTTGGCTCTGGTTAGAATTGTTTTTGCAACCTGGATGCAGTGCGTAATAAATAAATGTGGTCGCGTGTGTGTGTATTCGAATATGACGTATGCAATAAGCCTGACGCGTTTTTTTCCCTACATAATACTGGTTCGAGAAAGGGCGATATAAGTTACATTAAAAACACATTTCTCGCATTCTCTGCTTGATTGTTTTACTTGTGGGGAATAGGAAAGAGGGAGAGAGGTTCGTAAAAGAAAGAAACAGCATGATTCGGTCGTTGCTGTCACTGTTTTTTTGAGAAGCGATATACGTTTGATAACTTTTAAGGTTTGTCCGCAGAGTGCAGTGCAGAGCGCTTCTTCTTCTTCGCGCGTGTGGAGTGGAACTATTTGCTTAGCCTTTACAGGTAACGCTCGGCCAGAGCACGTGTGTGATTCACCGCCGCCCGTCGTCCGCGCGCGCTGTTTTGAAAGGCTGCGGTTGAGCAGGTATCAGCGGTAAGGGGTTGTTTGAATGGAGCGACCGGCCGCTATTGTCCGTCTGAGTTCTGCTTTTCTCGCCAGGAGACACAGAGCAAATTGTTTTCTTGCGGGCGGACTGTTCCACTGCGAATTAGAAAACTTCGCGGACGTTGGTGTAGAGGCAGTACAAGGAGCTATAACGTTCGTAGGAAAAAAAAAATAATAATAATAATCGGGGCGGTCGGATCGTTGTGTCCGCGTCGCCGAGGACGGGCGTGGCGCGGTCAGATAATAATTTTTTCGGTGCAGACTTCACACGCAGGTGCGGCAGCTCGCTCTTCCGCGTTCTACGGCCGGCGGCTGGGGGACGGGCTGTGGCGCTGTTATATAATAATAAGAATAATAATTTTCGGCGCGGGCTTCGCGGCAATTCTTTCGCGAGGTGCGGGGCGCGGCCCGGTCGGCGCGCTGGGGTCGACCGGAAAAATTGCGCGCATGCCGCGGCGGGGCTCCGTAAATGCACTACGGTAGTTTTTTTTTTAGCGTATGTACGCAAGTACATGATCGTCAGGAGGCTGAAGGTGGACAGTCGGCCTGTGTGCCGCGTCTCCGCGGTCGCAGCGGCTACGGCCGGCGGACTGAGGCACACAATAGAGACTGGTCAGCTGCAGAGGAGGGTGGCCAGCGTCTGCACACATGGCTTCATTGTGTAGGCGCTGGGTGGGGGGAGAAGTGGGATCAGAGCCATCTGTTGTCAGCGGTTGGAACTACTGCTTTCAGTCGATTTCAATGGCTTGAAATGGATTGAAAATTCGATATAATTACTAGAGTAATGGGAGTACATACATATGGCATTACAGATGATCATATACATGATTCATCTATATGCACATCTAATTTTGGATGCGATATGAGCTCTAATTAAGGCTCCTTTTTATCATGTTACCGAACAGAATGCTCTGATTTGTTGTTATATATAGAAACAGGTGCAGTCTGAGGGTGCTCCACCGGATTGGAGGGGCGAAAGCCTACCAGGACAACCAGAAATCGGTTTTCCCGCCAATTTGTTGTTGTACCAGGAACCTCCCAACTACGTGAGTCAAATGTAATTACCGTAATTGCATCCTTTCCATGTTGCTGCTGTCCCTCTGACACTCTGTGTCTAAATGACTGCAGAATATCTGTTGGGGATGGTCACGTGGTAGGGTGGGGGTGGTGGAGGGGTGGTCACGTGCTGTGCTCTCATTAGCCGGTGGTAGTCACGTGACTGGTAGGGTGGGGGGTGATGTAGATAGTCATGTGATGCCTTGGGGTGAGCTCAGTTCCACGCCAGACGTGGAGGAGTGAACACGTGCAATTGCAATAACAATTACAATAAATAAATAAATAAATAAATAAACAATTACCCTAAGTACATGTAATTACTCTAGTTACATGTTAATTGCCGGGCGGTGTCCATGCGGTCAAGACAATCGTCACGGTATTGTTTGTTCTCGCGGGTAGGGCGGGTCGCGGCGTCCTTTGAGAACCGGTCGCGAGCGTGGGAGGAGGAGGGGGTAGCATCTGTCGGCGGCGGCGGCGGCGGTCCGGCAATCAGCCGAGCGAGTAGGGGTCGCGGGAGCGAGTACAGACATGTCGAGGGGTCTACAGGTCTGGACCTGTCGGAGGTGCCGCTTGTCTGGCGGCGGCACCGAGGGTTGGAGGGGGGGGGAGGGCGGGGGGGTGTGGGGGCGGGGTGTCGTGTGTGGCCGAGGGAGATGTTGCAACCTGTCAATCATCCTTAAGTGCGTTATGGCGGCGTCCTTTGATAAGCAGTCGGACAAGTAGCGAATCAAAAGGACCTAAATGTAAACTGTCAATCATCTTTCGTTCTTCCAGGAAGACCTATCAATCATCCTGTGGCGGTATCCTTTGATCTGCGGTCAGGCAATTGGCCGAGGGAGGAGGGGTCAATGACCCTATCGTCGACGGCCGAAAGTTCAAGGTCACTGTGCTGAAACGCCCGCAGCTATAGTTTGATAAGCAGTCGGACAAGTAGCGAATCAAAAGGACCTAAATGTAAACTGTCAATCATCTTTCGTTCTTCCAGGAAGACCTATCAATCATCCTGTGGCGGTATCATTTGATCTGCGGTCAGGCAATTGGCCGAGGGAGGAGGGGTCAATGACCCTATCGTCGACGGCCGAAAGTTCAAGGTCACTGTGCTGAAACGCCCACAGCTATACTACTATCGTGTATAGCCATACCCTAAAAAATATGTTTGTTGGTTACAGAACTTTACAACTAGGAGTGTCCGATGCTGTGATAACGTGGAACAATGGAAGCATTGCCAGACTAAAAGTTTTAGAACAGTTAGGCATATCACTGTAACTATTCTAAGAGAACTTGAGAGCTTGCGCATTGCCAAGTCAGATTTTGCTGCATCTGTAATGTCTAAAGAGTCAACAAGCAGACAAATGAACCAAAAGACAATGAGGACCCTGATTTTGGCGCAGGCTGCTTCTATCACTTCTTGGGACAGACCTGTAAGTTTTTCCTAGAATAAACATGTAGGAAAACTTTTTCTCATTTTCTCAAAACTATAAATTCTGAAACATTTGCCCCCATTTTCTCAGAAACTATCAAAGAAACTTGAAGGAAAATTTCACAAATTGTAAACAACACTGTATTACAGCTGTGGAAACGCGGTTTTGGTGATTGTACCAGTTATTCTGATGACATGAAAATATTTATGACTTTTTTCCACAAAAATTTTAATGCATGGTAATTAAATTAATAAGTATAAATTACAATACCTCAACGATTTTGGATCAGTGAGTTGCACAAAGATCATTTAATTTTAGTGAAAATTTCATACAAATCTGTTCAGTAGTTTCTGAGAAAATTGGGCATTAATTTGCTTAATTTAACATTGTCCATAAAATGCCTACTGTCTCACCTTAATAAGATTCAAATTATGACGTATTGTAATGCATGGAACACTTGTTTACTACGGTAAAGTTATGTTGTCACAACAGCTGATCAGAATCCCAGCTCGGACTGTCCTACTTCAGCCCAAACACTGTGCATTCATGATTGTTACGAGATTTACTTACGTCATGTTGACAATTTGTATTTACAGATACAAAGGGTTACTAGATATGTTTAGGATACTAAAATATGAGTAAACGGTTAGAAAATATACTTAAAATTGCGGTATAACGCTAAATCTGCACACTCGCGAATTTGGCCTATGAATATAAACAAACTACTTTTCGCGATTACTGTGACAATACACGAAAAAAAAGCCTTTAATGGTGAGCTTGAAGAGCACATTAATAAACGTAACCAATTAGTTAACTGTGTTTATGGACTTAAAATTACGGAGAAACGCTAAATGTGCACACTCAAACTTTAGGCCTAACAAGGCCGTATGTAAATAAACCGAACTTTTCGTGATTACTGAAGCAATACGTGAATAAAAGAAAACTTTTAATTGTAAGCTTGAAGAGCAAATTAATAAATGTTTTAAGTTACTTAGTGATAAACTACGTTTTATTTCTACCTAAATTAAATTTTTTCCGATCATACTGGCGTAATACTTCAATGATATACTGCATTTTTCAAATGAGAAATTGTTAACACGAAAACTAAATTTCCAAGTGAAAATTTTGATTCATTGAATCTTCAGAATCCATACTGTTTGTTTTGCTTTATATTTGGTGCAATCATTTCATCCACGCAACAGCAAGTTGATGTACAAAGTTCTACATCGCTTCCACTTCGCATCGAAACTGCATCCATTATTTTTGCATAAAAATCTAAAACCCCTATGCTTCTCCAATCATCCCTAAAACGTTTACGTAGTTGCTACTATAGCCAACTGAGGAAAGTGACAATGACTCATGTAGAATTAATTCTGGACACAATATAATTTGAAACACACAGTACAGAGGACTGAATACGATTTGAAAGAACAGTTTTTTTCCTGACATTATTTACACTGTTAGCGAATACGATTTGTTCACAGTCTGAAAGATCGCTATGGTAACTATACATAAACGCGTCAAATTCAGTTTTGTCCGCTAATGGGCATAATACGATCTGAAACTATGCTCTTCACACGCAAAATCGAACTCATGTTGCCGAACCCACCTTCAATTTCATTCATCACTTCACAAATAAAAATGTTTAAAACATACAGCAGGCAATTGATGTATTCAATTATAGGTAACAAGTATGATAAAAAGATAATTTTTTTTAGTATGTAGGTCAGCTATTAAAAATTATAAGAAAACTAGCTTATATACCCGCGCTTCGCAACGGTTGAATATCATGGTTCTTTGGGTTCCTGACGTACGTCACCAAAAACACAATCCTTGTTGGATCGCTCTGTCAATAAATTCAGTTCTCCTACCCAAGATGTCAAATTTAAGTAGAAGTCATTGTCGAAAACGATGAATGTTCATACAGATTTTCATACTAAGAGTGAAATTAATTTAAGTGCGTACTGCGGAACAATGTAAATTCAATATTAGGTTGTGTTCATTAAGTTAAGAATGTCTGTTTGGCGTAATCTTCTGAAAACACGTCTATCGTTGAGATGAAAAATACTAATACTAATAACAGCGCCATGTGTTGGTACTCTGCTGTAGTACTAAACTGTTTATCTCTCATTATAAGTGAATGCTGAAGTATTAGTATGTTGCAGTGTTGCACTGGGGACAATGTAGTTATTCTGTATGCAGTGCTCCCTATTTTCAAAAACTCGACGAATGCTGAAAGTCTGCTAATTCAATCAACAGCGCAGTTCAAGTCTGTTTAAATAAGACATCATGGTGGTGTCAATGTGCGATAAAGTAAGTCTGGGTAACAGCAGAAAGAATGGCGTCAGCTGATAGTCTGTATAGAACTTTCCAGTAAATATAGTATTTCCAGTATTTGACTGTGACAGCAGCCACTCTTTCAGCTAATACTTGTCCCCACGTCCTTCAGTGATGACTCCGTTAAGCAAGAAGTTGAAATCGACCTTGTGCAATAGAACTATATATTCAGAAGTCGGATTATAACTATAAGTACAATTGTCTCTGCAAATGAAGACGTCTTTATCTTAACGTAGTTCGCACCAAAACTAAGTAATTACAAATTTTAAATCACAATAGTGTATCGAACAATTATGAAAGCGGAGAGGTTTCTGACGAGTTTGTCGATCGCGTGTGTATATTATATCTAGTGGCAGGCACAGAGCAGAAATATCTCTGGAGTGAGTATTCAGATGCGCAGAACAGATTTTGTGTTCTCAACATTAAAGTGGAAATGACACGTGATATTGGGAAAAATATACTAATCACTGACTTTATCTTGCTCCTTTTTTGTTCGGGTAAGACGGGTGACTATAAATGGCCCATTTAGCGACGCTCAACTTTCTTGTTGCTTCTGTGACACATTTACTTAGATATTATTTCACCTTAAGTGGTTGCTCTGCGAAAAGGAGGTGGGGGCTTTCTTACAGCCAGTGCGGTACAAACCAATCGTAATAGCAAATAAATGTGTGGAAAGAGTGGATTTGTCTCAATAGCATGTTATAATTCCAGCTTAATGTTGAGAAGATGCACCGAATGCAATGCTCACTCCATAGATATTTCTACTCTATGTACAATTTAGTGGCAATACCCGTCGAATGATACACTTCTTCTCTTTGCATGACATTGCAAAGCATGTGGGACACAGCTAGCCAGGAAAAAAAATTGTGTCCTACCTGTGTCAATTTTTACTTGCAGTGGCAACAGTTTAGTTTGCTATTGTTATCAACGAACTATTCGCTTTATGAGGAGGATTAATTCACTGAACAGAACAGCATAAATTATTTATTTAATCGAAAGCATAAAGAAATATTTCCCTCATTCTACGTGACCAATTTTTGAAAAAGCATTCAGTGGCCTTTGCCAACATTAGCACACAACGTAAGTAAAATTGTACCCGTTCTTGTAGTGTATTACACCATATTTATGAGATTGAAAAATACGCAGCAACGCCATAATTAGTTATTTGGTGTACTGATGATAAATTCTTGTTTTGAAGATAAGCAACTATTTTCTTTTTCTTTAAAGGAGTACACAGTAACTTTTCCTTTCACTTACAATATGCATTACAAAGAAACAACAGACAACTAACCAAAGAGTAATTACCATGAACAGCATTATTATTTAATGGAACATATATAAAAGCACTTTTCACAACATATAACAAGACATAGAAAAATAATTAATTCTCAACATTCTCCTCCTTAATTATTTTTCTTTTTAGTTCTTCAAACACTTTATGAGTCAGTGGTTTTTTCAGTATATCAGCAAGTTGACTTGAACTTTCCACATCTTTCAGTTTTATAGTCGTTCCAATATGTTGTTGAATAAATTTTCGTGGAATGTCAATGTGTTTCTTGCCTCTTGTTATTTTTCCTTCATAGGTGTTCTTCAACATATGTATGGCAGCCTGATTGTCAATGCACAGTTCTGTCGGTTCATTCAAACCAGAAATTCCAAGTTCTTGACCAAGGCGCCGTATCCAACATATATCATCGATTGAAGAGACAGCAGCTCGATATTCTACTTCAGCAGTTGAAGTTTCCACAAGATGCTGCTTTCGACATACCAGACAATGGGTCCTCCTCGCATGATAAGAACTCCGCTAGTGGAGCATCTAATTGAGATATCACATCCATAATCAGAATCAGCATAGGCAAGCAATGTTGAACCTCCATCAAAGAATATACCAAACTTTATAGTTCCTTTCAGGTACTGAAAAATTCGTTTTACCATCTTCCAGTGACTAACCATTGGTTTATTACTAAATCTGCTTAGGTAATTGACAGCAAAACTGATATATGGACGAGATATTGTTGCAAGGTACAGTAGACTTCCAATAGCTTCTCTATATGGTTCATTGCTTTCCAGTGGTGCATCATTAACAAGATTCTCTTTATCTGTCACCATTCCACGCTCCATAGGTGTAGCTACTGGATTCATATCATCAAACTTAAACTGTTTTAAGATTTTCTTTGTATACATAGACTGATCTACAAAAATTCCCTGTGTACTTATCTTAATTTCCATGCCAAGATATGATATTTGATTATGATATACTCTGTCAAATGTTATTTCATACTTCTGAGTCAGCTTGTTCAACACTTCAGTGATGCTGTCTGTCCTCCTTCCAATAACTAGCCCATCTACAACAAACAAGGCTATAATGATGCTTCCGTCTTCATTATAGTAGATACAAGGATCATCATCAGTGTTAACAAATCCTAATGTCATTAGATAATTTGAGAATTTCTCATTCCAGTTCTTTGGAGCTTGTTTTAGCCCATATAAACTCTTCTTCAATTTACAAACTCTATTTGTACCATCATTGAATCCATCAGGTTGGTTCATATAGATTTCCTCCCGCAGATCGCTGTTTAGAAATGCTGTCTTTACATCAAAAATTATTATTTTCATTTTATTTGTAACTGCAAGACTAAGAAGCAGTCTAATTGATTCATAACGTGCTACAGGACTAAAGGTTTCTGTATAGTCCAGTCCTTCTTCTTGCTCAAAACCTCTTGCAACTAGTCTGGCTTTGTAACGTCCGTCTTGCTTTTTACGTAATACCCAGCGACAGGTTAAAGGTTTTACATTCTTTGGAAGTTCTACAAGTGTCCAAGTTTTCAATTTTATTAGGGATTTCTATTCATCAGACATTGCTTTGTACCAATTTTTGTCTTTCAAGGCATTTGAAATCGAAATATTTTCAACTTCGCCTATCATACCGAATTTTGCATTATTACTGCGTTGCACAATATCCATTTCGTAGTCTGAAAATCTAGCAGGCTGTCTAAGATTTTGTCGATCACGTAGTTTTGGTGGCGAGACTCTATTTTGTATTTTATAATCAGATGACACGCTGCACTCTTCAGAGTCATCAGACAATGAATCATTAGATATCAGGTTTCCTTCTGGATGCTGGTACTCTATTTCATTTCTCCTTTCTCCTGTGAAGGTTTTTACTACAGTAGCTTCTTCTTTATCTTCTGTTCTTTCGTCAAATATGACATTGTCAGAAGCAACAACGTCCATTTAATCAGGTAGATATATTCTGTAACAGTGCCAATCCAAATCATAACCGACAAAGATCCCCTTTTTCGATTTCTTTTCAGTCCTTCTTCGTTTACGATCTTCGATCAAAACATAGCAGTCACATGCAAAACTCCTCATTTTAGTGAGATCTATTCTTCGTCCAAACCACAATTCAGCAGGACTGTTTCATTTTACTGAACTTCTTCCAGTTTGATTTAACGTAAAGACCGCATAATTTATTGCTTTGGCCTACAGATTCTCATTCAGCTTTCGTGCATGTATTGCCGACCGTGCTGACTTGACAACAGTGCGCATTTCTCTTTCAATTCTTCCGTTTTGTTGAGGAGTGTATGTGTTGGTCCTGATGTGAAAAACTCCAGGTTCATCTAGTAGCTTTTTAGTGAGAGCATTTTTGATTTCGGTTCCATTGTCAGACTTTAAACATTTTACTTTCTTGCCAAACTGATTTTCTACCAATTTCATGAAAGCTTCTAATTTGGCAACAGCTTCATCTTTCGTCTTGAGAAAATAAACAGTTCGGAAATGGGAAAAATCATCTTTAAACAACAGAAAATACTTTGCTCCTCCTAATGACAGGAGATTCATTTCACACATGTCAACATGAATTACATCCAGGGTATTTTCAGCGATCTTCATTTTTGTCGGATGAGATTTGTGATGTTGTTTGCCGTAGATACAACCAACACAAACATAATAATTCCAGTCATCAATATAATCAATGCCATTTCTATTTAGTACGTCTCTAACATATGCGACATTTTGATGTGCTAATTTTTCATGCCACTGTTTAATTGAAACTGCTGTCATACATTTGTTGAACTTTGTACGAAATAACATTTTGTACAGCTGTTGTTCGCGTCTGCCTATTGCCACAGTTTCCAGATCGTCAGCAGTTTTGAAAACTGAAATGTCTGCATTTGCACTCTGAACATAGCCCTTATCTAAAACTTGTGTAACAGAAAATAAATTAAAGTTTATATTTGCCACATATAAAACATTCTGCAAAACTATGTTATACCACTGTTCTCCATCAATAGCCTCTAATTCAATGTCTCCCACTCCAATGCCTTCTAATTCAGTAGCATCACCAATCAAAACTTTCGTACAATGATCTAACTTTACATTATTTATTAACCAGTCCTTTCTAAATGTCATGTGTTGCGTGGCACCACAATCTTGATACCAAGTATTTTCTCGATTTGACTGCAAATTTATTTCATTTATATTGGCAATAGATAATCTAACATTCACTAATGCTTTACGTTTAAAACCTTTTGATCCTTTGCTGTCAAGTTTTTCGCTTGCCTCATTTCTGTTTAATGTTACATTTGGACATTCCCTGGCAAAATGACCCTATTGTTTGCAGTTGTTGCATGAATAATTGTCCCTACAGTATGCTAAATATTTGGCACAAGGTTTATTTCTACAGTGTTTCTTTACATGCCCGTTTTTGCCGCATTTAAAACATTGCACTGTAGGCTTTTCCTGCTGACTTGTTTTGACAAAACATTTGTTTTGTTTTGAGACGAGAGCATTTTGTGACACGTGTGATTGTTCTGTCTCATTTAATCTGTCTTCTTCCAGGCGCAAGCGTTCAAATACCTACATTATCCCATGCAGTACGGAAGTGATGAAGTTTAGGCAGTAACATTCCGAGAATTCGCGACTTAATCCAGCTTTCTTTAACAGCTTCGCCTTCTGCCGATAAATCTTCCGCGTATTCTTGAATCTGCATACAGTTTTGAATAACTGACTTACTGGTATCATATTTGTAACTAAAGAAATTTCTGTGTAAACCTTTAATTGTTAAATCTGACTTCCTGCCATACAACATTTCTAACTTTTTAAGCATTTGACTAGCAGATTTGCAATTTGCTATTTTCTTAGCTATGTTGCTACTGACATTCAGACCTATAAAAATTTGCGCTTCATTATCTTTCTCGATCCAAGACTTTACATGTTGTTTAGTTTCTCCTCCTGTCGGTCTAATTTCCTGTTCAGTTGCTACTGAATACAACTTTTTCGACTTTAATGTTAAGTCTAATTTAAATCGCCAAGAGACGTAATTGACATTTCCGTAAAGATCCTCTGACAATAGTTCCAGTTGTGACTTAATAGAATCCATTGATAACAGACAAATTTACTGTCGGTGAAATTAATAAACTCAAATAGCTTTTGTGACTGAACTTTGACAATTAACAAATTAATTCCAGATTTTTAATTCACTGAAACAGACTTCCCAGCTGATGATACTTTCGACTATATACTGATATGCAATGCATCACTGACCTGATTATGTGCTCCTTAATAATAGCTGACAAATAGTTACGTATCTTATTTTCTGCTTGCGTGTATCTGGGCCCATAACCTGATGATAAATTCTTCTTTTGAAGATAAGCAACTATTTTATTTTTCTTTCACTTACAATATACATTACAAAGAAACAACAGACAACTAACCAAAGAATAATTACTATGTACAGCATTATTATTTCATGGAACATATATAAAAGCACTTTGCACAACATATAACAAGACATAGAAAAATAATTAATTCTCAACATGTACTAATTAAGTTACGTCGCCTCACTTTGTCGTTCCTTGTACTATGGCGTTTTCGATTCATTCCTAAACATAACGCTCTCAAAACGTAATGAAGATACACCGAAATCAAAAAGGGAAGTAAATAAATTCGATTTTCCTTGCAAAGAATTCTTATGTAAATTAGAGCATCGATAGACGCGAAGTATTGTCGTTATATTTTAAATTCAAATGTTCCCTGTCAAAAGAAGCAAACATATGTCGTTAAGCTGTGAATATACAAAGTGTAATCAGCAACTCGCTGTTCAATGTTAGTTCGTATTTGCAGAGATAAAATTGTGGCTCTTAATTCAAAATACTTTTGTTACTGGGGGAATGCGCACACACGATCATGTATTGTTTCTTTGCAACACTACACAACCAATAATTCTTAGTAAATGAATTTTTTTGTGTCGTACCTGGGTTAAATTTTAATTGGAGTGGTAACGGTTTCTATGTTAACGTTGGCAACGAAATATTCGCTGTAGGGAGATCGTTAATATACTGATCTGAACAATATTAATTATTTATTTCAATATCAATGCAACGAATTATTCGGCCTTTTGTACATGACTGATTTTTCAAAAAGGATTCAACGGCCGTTGCCAACATCAAAACACTACACCGCTGCCGTAAGGAAAGTCGTAGGCAGTGATCTCTCATAGCCCTTGTTTCAAAGTATTACACCTTAGTTACGTGAATAAAAAACGCAGCAGCGACAAGGATCTTTGGCCTACGTATTCTATGTAAGTAACAGCGCCTCTAACGGATCTTTGCTATACTACGCTGCAATTCAAGCGTAGCACACACCAGAAACTACAAATTACGATATATTTTCTTCCTCTGTCCAATTTTGTTTAAAAGAAGCTTCGATATTGCCCCAAAGTACCTATGACCTATGCCCCAAAGTTGACCTATGAAACCCCATGAATGTTCATGTAGTACTGTTGGAGATTTTCTTACACCATACTTATAAGCAGAATATACACATAAAGCTTCAAGTTACGATATCTTTCCTTCCTCTGATCCTATTTTGATGAAATGAAGCCTTTGTAACTCTTCAAACTATTCTCAATTTATACATGTGGCGTCTGTTCCGAGAGAACAGATGTCACTTCTGATCCTGCAGTTGTTATTATTCAACATTCATAGAATATCATTATAGTCGACATGGTCGATTATAGAGAGTCCGCAAACTGCACTACGTTATTTTAAATGTGTTTATTTCCGTCAACAGTTGCTACAAAATTGTTTCATAACATGTTTCGATCACTTGGATCATCTTCAGATCTAAAAAACAAAAGTAAAATAGCAATGTACAATTTGATAAATTTACTAAGGGTTAATTGACAATAGTTAATTTATACATAAATGGATAGATTTTTCTTTACCTTATAGTTGCGTCCGCAACTCGTCTGGCTGAGTACTAATTGGTACTGAGTTTTACAGTTCAAAGTAGGCATTTTTAATTTGGTTGCAGGTGGTGGTGGAGAGGGAAAGAGTAGGTGGGGGGGGGGAGGGGCAGGGATTGTAATTACAATCCCTGCCACATTATAATAAACATTACGCAGTCAGATAGTTTTTGCAATACCTTTACATTCACGTAGAATACAATTAAAAAATACCCAGATTAACATAACGTTGTGCAAAGGCATTCAGGTAGAACAAGTTCAAACACATTCAGTTACATTTCATTCAAGTAGCTTCAGTCAGTTACATTTCTTAGGTCATATGGTAAAACACATAACTTTCGCAGCAGACGCAAATTTTGTAAGCGAAAAGGACAAGCAAGAAACAGTGCAGGGAAATCAGAGAATTTGAAAAGGGAAATGGACAGGTTACATTTAGATACGATGGAAATTAGTGTAGTACAGTACCCTTTTCGCGTAAGTACAGGATTATAAATACAAAATCAGTTTGCGGTATTACAGGAGTAGGTCTGATAATGAATAAGAAAATAGAAATGTGGGTAAACTACTATGAGCAGCTCAGTGATAGTATTATCGTAGTCAATATAGAAACGAAGCCAACACCGATCACAATAGTACGAATTTATACGCCAACTAGCTCCGTCGATGATGAGGAGAAATTTATGAGGAGGTAAAAGAAATTATTCAGAAATTGTAATTGGAGACTGGAATTCGGCAATAGGAAAAGGAAGGGAAGGAAAAATAGTAGATGAATATGGACTGGGACAAAAGGAATGAAAGAGGAAGCCGTCTGATAGAATTTTGCACGGAACATAATCATGACATACACCTGGTTTAAGAATCACGAAAGAAATAGATTTGGCAACCAGGTTTTAAACTGTAAAAGATACCCAGGGGCAGACATAGACTCTGACCATATCTTATTGGTCGAAGACGATTCCCGTCGGGGGTTCGAATCCTCCCTCGAGCATGGATCTTTGTGCTATCTTTAGTATAAGATAGTTCATAAGTAGTTTGTAAGTTTAGAGACTGATAACCCCGCAGTTAAGTCCCATAAGCTTTACAAACATTTGAACAGAGGAGGTACTGAACAGAATTGGAGAGAAAAGGAATTTCTAGCATGCCTTGACTAAAAGATGGAATCGATTGATAGGACACGCTCTTAGTCATCACTCTTATCGTTGGAGGGAAGAGTGTGGGGTAAAATTCGCAGTGAGGGACCAAGAGATGAGTACAGTAAGCAAATTTAGTTGTATTAGGTTGCTGTTCTTATGCGGACATGAAGAGACTTGCTCAAGTTAGAGTAGGGTGGAGAGCTACATCAAAGCAGTCTCTAGACTGAATACCACAACAAAAACAACAACTATTTATCAGCTTCGTACTTGGTCTCCCGAGCTTATTTCTTTGTGATGGAATCAACTCCATACTTAAAATTGCACCCTTTCCGGTTCCATACGTCACAATTGTGTGTACCATTTAAATTTAGTATAATTAATCGCATCTATAATGGTGCTTGCAGCCTTACTCGAATTATTTCATTTCTCTGCAGCAAGTAGTTTCTGTACCATACTTTCATCTATGACCCATCCTTACAGGAGACAAAGAGATGTTCAATGGAAAACTACGAATTCTGATCCTCACATCAGCATGATCATGAAGGCATCGGAATTCATTAGACCACGAAATGCTCTGTCACTACGCTAACGTTCAGTCGCGATGGTCTTGTGCCATTACAATTGTAGTTGCCGGCATCGTTGCATATGCATAAGTTGTCGGTTGTGGGGGCCCATGTTACGATACAATGTATTCAGGCACACTTGCCCTCCTCTGAGCACTGAAATATGCCGCCTGTACTATTTTACACATCTGTTCATCCTACAAAACCCAGAAACACTAATGTAATCCTTGAACACGCAACGTGTAATTTAGGAAATGCTCGTACCGAGTCTCAGGCCATCTGTTCTCGGTAAAATTCAGACGGATATCACACCTTCCCCTTGTAACCACTGATACCACATACACAGTGTGAGTGAGTCTAACATTCTTAGGTAGAAATATATGGCCTAAGGCACTCAGAAAGCTCCAAAGCGTGGATTAGGTCATAACTAAAATTCGTTTTCATAGAAATATCCGTTTATACTTCTACACGATTTCCTGTAGCCGCAGTGGAGTGGCCGAGCGGTCTAAGGCGCGTTGCTACGGAACGCGCGATTGCTCGCCGTCTGAGGTTCGAGTCCTCCCAAGGCCATGACTATCTTAGTAGTTTAACTTCGTTTAAGTAGTTTGTAAGCCTAGGGAATAATAACCAAAGAAATTAATTCCCAGAGATTTACGAACATTTTCATTTCCTCTAGTAATTTAGTACTGATAACGCCCGTGATTCATCTGATACCGTTCTCAATATGGCAGTAGTACTGATTGGGTTTGCAGTGTTACGAAATTTTTATCTCTGTAAGCGCATTACATGTTTTCAACTTTACAATGCAATTTCTAACAGTCCATTGACTTCTACTTTAAGATTGTTTTCCACCGCTTTAATAAATACTTCGGCGTGATAATCGTCCAGGTTTCTGGAGATAATGTTTTACTTCCAGTGTCACTGATGTTGATACTCTGATAGTAGCAGCTCTTATCTAGTTACACCTATCATCGTGTTTCTCATATTAACTGTATATATCTAAAATAAGCCAAACTTCAGCTTAACTAAGTTTTATATAAAAAAAATCTTTACATTGAAGCCACTGAAACTTCTCACTATAGTATTTCTTGCTAGAAAACACAGAATGCATCTACATTTTCCGGATCAGATAATACTTTTTTGCATATTTCTATGAAGTGGTAGTGCCTTGGTTTTATTATTTTTACTAGCTTACTTGCCCGTGCTTTGCAATGGTTGTTGAAGAAGGACATGAGCGTATAATGGCTTTTTAGGGTTCCAGACCACAGTCAGTGAAAAACCTTGTTGGATCGCTCTGTCAATAAATTCATTTGTTCTAGTCACGATGTCAAATGTAAGTAAAAGTCATTGTACGAAATGATGTATCTTCATAAAGATGTCAGATGTAAGTAAAGCTCATCCTCCGAAACGATGTATCTTCATAAAGTTTTTGATACAAAATGAAAAATGCCAAAAAAAGCAAAGAAACGTCATTAGGTATTTAATACACAAGCTAAATCAGTAACACTATGTTCAATGTTTGTTAGTATTCGCAGAGATCAGATTGTCTATCACAGACATTCGCTTCCTAGCTGTACTACCCCATATTTATGTCACAGCAGCGTCGTTTATTAGTTATTTGGTGCACTACAGCGCCTCTATCGCTCTTTTGCTGTACTGTGCCATCCATACTTCAAGCATAGCCTACATCTAAATATTTTTCCGTGATCTCACTTTTATGAAATGAAGTTGCTCCATGGAAATCCGTGGTGTAGGAGATTAGGTGTTTCTAATAGATGAACAGACAGTTACTAAAAACACTGAAGATGATGTCTCTTTTTCCGTGATATTATTTTGATGAAATCATGCCTATAAGTTGCCCCAGTCTTAGTACAAGTTTCCTGTGAAAACCGCATGGAAATGTGTCAGTAGTATTTTTTTGTAATATATTTGCGAAACGTGTTACAAATAGGCACATCTACATGAATATGATGTAGCTTACATCATACATCAGTGATATTTGCCATTTTGAAAATTTATTTCACGATCATTCATATCTCTTGACAATGTTCTGAGGTATGGAAATCTGAAATATAATAAGTAATAAGTATTTCATTAATGAAGTAGAAACTCGATTGAAAACATTATTCTTACGGTTGGCTCTCTTTCCGCTAGATGTGCTGTTGTCGCTCCAGGCGTGATTCTTAAACTTCCATAGCAGTCTTACCTAACGTTAGACTGTGATATTCTTATGTAATTGTATCAGTTTTATATTCATTGGGTCGAATTCTGTCTATTAATTTTCTGGTACACTACGAAAGTAGCAGTGCGTCTATTGGTTCTTTGCTGCATTACGCCTTTCTTTCCTAGCAAGAAATACACTTAAAACTTCAAATTACGATATCTTTTCTTTTCCTGGTTCGATTTTGATGAAAAGAAGCCTACATTTTGCTTTAAGCTGATCAAAAATTACGTGTGAAGCCTCACGATAGTTCGTGTAATACTTTTGGAGATTATTCTCTACAAATAGACACATGCGATTGCTTAAATTGTGACATTTTACTTTTTCTGATCCGATTTTGTGAAATGAAGCGTTTATGTAATCTCACGTCACCCTCACGTTACCTCTGAAATACTTCCTAAAATTCGACTATTAGTTTTGGAGATTAACGTGATGAAAGAGAAAGACAGACATGACGGTTGTAGTTAAAAAAAAAACGTTAAATTGTGATATTATTTTTTACAGTGATCCAATTATTATGAAACTAAGTAAGCTGAAGTTACCTGTCAAAACCCCATGCGAATTCTTGAAGTAGTTTTGGAGGTAAGTGGTTTCTAATAGTTGAACAGACAGACATGGCAGTAACTGGAAACACTTAAAATTACAATCTCTCTCTTTTTTGTGATTCTATTTTGTTGAAATTGTGTCTAGATCATGAACCTTCGTATATGTTTCCTGTAAAAACCACATGAAAATTCGTGCAGTGTTTGAAGCGAACAACGACAGGCCTACATTTACAGATTTATTATTCGTACAGATGTACAATTGTATAATTTTGCAGGAATATGTTGCTATGTGTAAGTGCTGCATGTCGGTAAAATCTGTTGCAAATACGGTTAGTAGTAAAGAAGTAATTGATATAACCGTGATGCTTGATGGGGCGGTTTTCCATGAACGTTACTCTTTACGTCCTCATATCGCATGAACTACGTGTCGTACTGTGATACAATTTCTAACCTACATTCGGCTGTAAGTCTGTATACCGTCTGAAAAATTTCCTGCGAGTACTTGTAGTGTAGCAATTATTAACGTCATATCGAATGCCATAGTTTTGCTCCATGGACAGCGGAAAAGTAGTAAGCGAGAAACTTTTTTTCCTTTCATCATTTTGCTATGGTTGTTGGGGAGTAAAAGTTTAATAAAGGTTTGAAATTATGTTTAAAGTTTGTTGCAAGTCGCTAAGCAGGCCTACTCTCATTCTCATATAGTGTATTCATAAAGTCTCGTCGCATTATGTAGCAGTTTCTTGCAACTCTTATTGTTTATGATATTATATATCCTTAACCATATGTCGTATGTGGTTCGTACTCCTACAGCAATTGTTATCGCACATAAGGAATATGTGTACCAAATTTGGTTGAAATCGGTCCATTAGTTTAGGAGCAGATGTAGAATATTATCGCAGGATGCGGCCGTTTATCACGACTGTCATTGTTTATGACGTCATATCTCCTTACGTATGTGTCGTAGGTGGTTCTTACCCCGACAGTGATTATTGCCTAATAGTAAGGATCATGTGTACCAACTTTGGTTGAAATCGGTCCAGTAATTTAGGAGATGTGGAACATACACATACATACACACACACACACACACACACACACACACACACACACACACACACACAGCCTATTTTATAAGATGTAAGACTATTTCAGTGCTGTATGCGCAGCAAATCTGAAAGTTGTTGACACCGACTCTAACCGCAGTTTGCAGTTCAAACGTCAGCGACTAAATATTCAAGTAGTAAATATTTTAGGTATACTACAAAAGTCCTGCGTTTTAAAGCTGGGGTCTATCAAATACTTCTCACTAGTGTTGAAATTGCCTAACAAGAAGTTAGTAAGCTTGTATCAGAAATAGGAAAAACAAGAACACCATACAATTAGTATTTGACAAACTGCCATAGCAATTTTTACTAAACAGGCATACTATTACACTTACGGAACGTTATGTTCTGATATAAATAAATTAATACGCTCAAATCAATATTCATTCAAATATGTTTAGTAACGATATTACTCGTTAGTTTCAGCCGATAATTCACCGTTTGATTTCGAAAAATGTGTTCGTAGAATGTTGTGTTCCAAAAACAACGCCTGCAACAAAATATCTCCTCTATTCAGATACGTTTCGGTACAACCAAACGCAGCGCAAACCTTACCACAGTTATAAGAAATTACTCAAATCGTCTCAACTACGAATTAAAAATTGATGTCAAATTCATATTTCTCGACTTCTGCAGGACCACAATCTATTTAGTGAATTTTAGAAAATAACAGAATCGCGTATTTCTTAAAAGTTGCACAATAATTATTCTCTTGGTCATCCTGTGATCTATGCTTAACAAGGGATACGGAAGCAGAATGTCTCTAGGTTAGTCATAATTCAGAGAGTGCATCAAGAGCAAGATGACTTTGTTATTAAAGTACAGAGACCTCTGTACGCCTTAGCTTCTGTCTCTCATTCTGTTTCTTTTACACACACACACACACACACACACACACACACACACACATACACACACAAGTAATGTCTCTTTACTTGCACTATCCAGTTGTATCTCACGGCATATAAGTCTTCAGACGAATATTTTGCTTGCCGTATTCCAAATACAAGAGACTGATATTTATGTGTCAAAAGTGCACATTATATTAGGACAAATAATTTGAAGGTTCTCAGCTAGTTTACTATAACCTCTTAGCATAAAGTGTACAGAAACATCTAAGAGAAGCGCGCATAAATGTTCAAAGTTGGTCTTTAGTGCAGACAGAACAGAAAGCCTGAATATCAAAGAACGTATTTCTCCGAGATACTTTCATTATGCAGTCGTAAATTAAATATTAATATCCACGAGCGGCTGCCCTTCAGCTTCGAGGACGTTGCAGAAACAGTTTTACCAGGTCAAATGAAAATTTATTATTCTTGTGACGGAGAAATTTTATTTGAAAACTCTGAGGCAACGGGGACAACTTCGTGGCACAGAGAACTTGCCCGAATTACCTGTCTACCGCTCTTTTTTATCCCTCTGCCCCTTCCGCTTCACGTAAGCTTCAAGAGAGACAGAGAGAGCGAGCGAGCGAGAGAGAGAGAGAGAGAGAGAGAGAGAGAGAGAGAGAAAGGTGCTAAAGTGTCGGTAGGAGATTTCAATACTAGCGAAGCCAAAAGCTTGTTTCCCAAGTCTCATTACGAGAAATCTCCACCTTTCCGTAGAAACCGTAAGTGAGGCTCAAATCTTTCCAAGAAAATTGGTCAACGTTGTAAACAGGTGAACAGACAGCTCGCACTTTAATTCATATAAAAAGCAGCAAACTATGGCCAGAAGACTATATGCAACAGTAACTGATCTGGTTGACCACTTTAGAAAATACTGGTTGACAGTTTATGGTCACTAACATTATCTTGTTTTAACATTCGGAGTTTATAGTTTTTAACCTATCAATAAAATATCAATAACACTGAGGATCGCAGTGGCCAAAGTTTAATTCGTATTCTTCATACTCCGATTTCGCGTTCAACAGTAATACGTCATGGGACAGAAACTGTTAAGGGGTAGGGAAGGAGTGTTTCATATCCGTTTTCTACTAGATCATCAGCTTAAAAGCAGAATATCTAGTTTTATCAGTCTAGGGAAATCATATAGCAGCAAAATGTGGGTGAACTATAATCCTTAGAATACTAATGCAATGTCTGCGCCAATATTACACTTTGTAGTATGAAAATCTTTAATTAAATTACATATTCATTTTAGACTTATTACGTAGATGGTAAATTTCAGTGGTTTAGTAATACTTTTGGCCCACTTTAGGTTACGGTAGTAACACTAAAAGTGGGCCTTGCGATCGTCTTCTGACAGCTCTAATTTAAATGAAAATAACGGCTTAACTATTCATCTGACACGAAATCTAAATAACCGAATTTGTAGAGGAGAAAATTCTCTACAACTTTGCTCTCTTATGTTTTTTCATATCTCGTAGGGTTTCAAAGATATTTGCAAAAATAACGGCGATTTTGGAATGCATATAAGTATGTCTGTCTGTCCGTCTGTCTGTCCGTAACGTGTTCTCTGTTTTTAAGACGAACCGTTCAACCGATAAGCACCAAATTTTACAGATATGATTGTAGGCCGGCAGAGACCAGAACCTCGCTTTTTCAAATTTTTTGGACAAAAAATACGATAGTAAAACCAAAAAAAGCCGTTTGTAATATAATTGTAATTGCAATCGAACCGTTCATCTGACACGAAAATTGAATAACCTAATTGGTAGAGGAAAAAAATTCTCTACAACTTAGCTCCCTTATGTTTCTTTCATATCTCGTATCGTTTGAGACATATTTGCAAAAATAACGGAGATTTGACACCCTCCATTGAATTAATGAAAAACTGCCGTTCGGAGATGTCAAGTGACAATCCTCGTGTATTAGATGATTTTCTTATCGTAACTTACACGTTGTCATTTCAAACCAACGTCACACTGAGGAATTAACAAAAACACATCGTTCTTCGTACGATAAATGATAATCTAATGTCTACAAATGTCATATTAACATCAGTTATCAACGGCCATCAATAGTATGAGATTAAAGAACTTCTGTTTTCATTTATAGCCGTAGCGTAGTGGGCAAGGTGCTGGGACGCGAAACGTCGGAGGTTCGAAACCCGCCACTATTAATTAATTTATTGTTATTTAGATTATTAGTTTGGTCGAAAATGTTTGCAAAAAATTAGAAAACTACAAATCTGAAGTGGGCCGTAAAACACGTCAGTGCGATTTTTTTTATCTAATCGTCGTTGCATGTTTCGTAATGCTATCGTCATTATATTTTATGCCGTTCCTTAGTTCCTTCTGTATTATAGTTTCACATTTATCATCTTCTTAGTGACGTGGTTTGCCAATGTAACTAATTAAAAGGTGCTTTGATTCCACATTATACGAATCATCGTCCTCGGTATTAAGTACTTATCAATATTTTTTATATATAATACACATAAGATAGCCAGATATTTTACTACATTCGACTTATATAATTATTTCCTTATTGTATTAAAAACCTATCTTGAATATTGTTCGTTCTTCTTAGTGTTACTTGCGACCTTCTTCACCATATATGTGTTGCTCTAGGAAAGTACTTCATTGTTCTTAGTAAGTATACAAGAATGTCCTCTTTTCGAAACTTGCGAGTTTATTTAATTTCAACGCTTCACGTTCACTGTGTTTTTCTAAATATTTTAAACTTTTATTTGTTACGCCTGTTTAATATTTATAGTGTGAAAATTTTATACAGGTTACCAAACGTGAGATCGTTGAAGTGATTTACTTCAACAATCACCTTGAACCTTCAACTGTATGTTTCAAACTTTATTTCTAAGCAAGTTTGACTTCGAGCATACTATGGAGATAATCTATATGGAGATAATCAAGATAAAGTTGGTATGAATGTGGTCATGATCCTCTCACCCACACATAGAACTGTAATGAAGAAGAGTAACAGACAGTAAATTTCATACACAGTGCCATAATGAAAAACAGTAAATACACACACACACACACACACACACACACACACACACACACACACAATTATGACAAAGGACGATCTGTGCTAACAGACTCATGGGAAAGGTCGGCAGCAGTTACAGATGACAAGAAAAATGATGTCGGTAACATCGATGTCCAAAGAATCTGAAACGTAAACTTAACGGTACACGAAACGTTATTGTCGACACGCGTAGCCCAGTAGTGCCTTAGTGAATAATGAATATCGCCGCGGCGGAGCGGGCGAGCGCATTGAGGCGCTATACTACGATGCACGAGGCCGTTCCCCGTCGGGGTGAGAATCCCCCTTCAGGCATGGATGTTTGTGCCGCCTTTAGTATAAGCTAGTTCATAAGTAGTTTGTAAGTTTAGGGACTAGTGACACTGTAGTGAAGTCCCATAAGCTCTACAAACATATGAACAATCTTTTTTAATAATGAATATTCCGCAGCTTTGAAAAACATTATTATTTTAATTCGGTTTTAATAAAGAAAATATACATTGTTTTTTATTATTAATTTGATATCTCGTTCAATTGGTGCATGCAAATTATTCAAGATGCCGCCAAAGTGAGGCAAGTCATCGACAGTTACTTATCTCTATACCTCCTCCACTTCTGAAGAACATCGCTTTGATTCACCCCAAAACGTTTGGAGACTTATCTTGGCGAGAGTCCCTCCTGACAAACTAACATTGTGGACGGGACTGTGTGGGATGGATGGGATGGATAGGGGTTTTAGGCGCATGACAGCCGAGCAAATTTAAAAAGTCATGAGTGTGAACAAAAAAGGGGATAAAAGCAGGAACGAAAATAAGAAAACAGAAATCCAACAGATATAAACGTACAGCTGAAGGAAACGAAAAGAGGGAATGCTGCTGGTGAAAAGGAGAGAATGTTCCCCCATGCGAAACGTTGGAGTGGTAATACAACAAGTAAGCAGATGACCATGGATGGCTGACCACAGCGATAAACAGAGTGAAACCAGCCACTTTGCAACGTACTAAAACCTTCAGCTTTAAAGCTTAGGCTAGAGACAAATCATAAAATTGTACACTTTTGCTCACACTTGCTTCGTTATCCCCTACAAGACAGGGCAAATCGCCACCAAGATTCACGTCCATCCTCTCTGCATGATATAAAACACACTCAAAACGTGGTGGACAGTAATCTGCACGCAACAGGCATCACAGACAGGAGGCTCCTCCCGTCGGAGTAGGGAACCGTGGGTAAGTGGACCTTGCCCAGTTAGGAAGCGTGTATTGACAACTTCAGCGCGCCTAAGAGGCCGGCAGGAAGAGCGCCACGAACGGACAATGGGCTTCAGGAAACGCAGATTATGAGTCACCGAGAGCCAGTTCTCTTCCCACAACACAGACGTGACATCCTGCAAGGTAATATAGCATCGTGTCACATCAGGGGAGCTGCAAGCCTCTTTCGCAGCCTGATCGGCATCTTCATTACCCCGAATTCCCACGTGTCCCGGCACCCAGCAAAACGACATTTCCTTTGCGCGACGTTGAAGGACAGTTCGTCTTGTATATGCTACAGTAAGATCTCAGAAGGATATAGCTCGTATAATGACTCCAGTGCAATCAGAGAATCAGAGCAAAAAAGAAATGCTTGAGGTTTTCCAGGCGTATTGATTGGTCCACCATATTTAGGGCTTGTAGCCGGATCATGTTGACGTCTTCCAACGATATTTCGGCTAACAAACATGCAGCCATCTTCAGGTGAGCACGAGACTGAAGTTTACTGGTGTGCGTCGTTCTATATATACAGAAGATTGGCGCGGCGGCGCCTGCGCAGTGAGGATTATAGTTTGGCCCCATGGAGAAAAAAAGCTCGCAGGATTCTTGAAACACATGAATCTCATCCACAAGAACATTCATTTTACCATGGAGGTCGAAAAAGACAGATGTCTGCCGGTTCTGGATGTCCATGTCACTCGAAGAACTGATTGGTGTCTGGGTCACTCCGTCCACCGGAACCCCCCCCCCCCCCCCCCCCTCCGCCACACAGATCTATATTTGTAGCCGGCCGCGGTGGCCGAGGGGACTGAGGCGCTTCAGTCACGGTCTGCACGGCCACTACGGTCGGGGGTTCGAATCCCCCCTCGGGCATGGATATTTGTGCCATCCTTAGTTGTAGCTAGTTCATAAGTAGTTTGTAAGTTTAGGGACTGATGACCCCGTAGTTAAGTCCCTTAAGCTTAACAAACATTTGAACATTTCAACATCTATATTTGTAAGCGACAAGCTGCTGTCACCCTGCACAAACCACAGGTGTGCTACGTACTCTGGTGCACCGGGCACATGTGGTACCTGATAAGGACATCCTTCCTAAAGAGATGGATCATTTGCAGTCAGTCTTCAGGGAAAATGGATATTCTTCACCCCAGATTCGCACAACTCTAACGAGGAAGAAATGTAAACAACAACAAAAAGAAGAAGATAATTAGGTAATCAGGTCGAGGGCGTTCCTTCCGTATGTGGGCTACCTCTCGTCTAAAATATGAAGAATTCTAAAAAAGCATTGTGTAAAAGTGATATTCCGACCACCTGCGAAGATATCCGCTTTGCTTGGCTCTGCGAAGGATGATTTGAGATTATGGAAGGTGGTAATGTACAATATCCCTTGTCAATGTGGTCATTCCTACATTGGCCAGACTACTCGCACAGTACGAGAAATATGCGTGGAGCATGAGCGCCACACACGTCTACTGCAGCCCAACAAATCAGTCATAGCAGAACCATGTATTTCCACGAGACACTCCAGGATTATTCTGCAGCAAAAATTTTGGCGACGACAAGATCCTTCTGGGATTCCATTATTAACGAGTCCGTTGGAAAACGGTTGATAGAAGAACTGATTAATCGGGATGGCGGCATGGATAAAACATGGGACCCCTGTAATTTCTTTAATTGATTCACAGAGACATAGGTCTACATTTAGTGCAACCTGTGACAAAAAGTAATTTCTTTCGACCACTTCGCTTAAGATACACGAAAGCGCATTCCGACAGATGGCGCGAATGTAAGTTCACCATTACGCAGCTTATACCGCAGAGCGCACCAAATTCGACAGGGCTGCGAGCTTTTTCGTCTCCATGGGGCCAAACTATAATCCTCACTGCGCAGGCGCCGCCGCGCCAATCTTCAGTATATATAGAACGACGCACACTAGCAAACTTCAGTCTCGTGCTCACCTGAAGATGGCTGCATGTTCGTCAGCCGAAATATCGTTGGAACACGTCAATACGATTCGGCTGCAAGCCCGAAATATGATGGACCAAAGAAGAAATTGTTGGCCCTTAACACAACGAAACTGCTCTAGTGCCTTCAAGATCGCATGCAGCTTTGCAGAGAAAACAGAGGCGAACCTTGACAACACGGTTGGGGAACACAACGGAACAACCAACGGAGTACACAACTGTGAAATCGTGATGCCTGTCTAAAAGAGACACAGTAACTGGTAAGTTCAAATGTTTGTAAAGTCTATGGGACTTAACTACGGGGTCATCAGTCCCTAAACTTACAAACTACTTATGAACTACTTACGAACTAGGACGGCACAAATATCCATGCCCGAGGGGGGATTCGAACCCCAGACCGTAGTGGACATGCAGACCGTGACTGGAGCTTCTTAGTCCCCTCGGCCACCGCGGCCGGCCTAACTGGTAAGTAAAATCGGAAGTTTGGTCCTCCTAAAACTCGCCAGATCTAAAATAATTCTTAGCTTCTGGAGAAGCTAAGGTGGGACCTACCCCAAACTCTATGTAAAACATTGAAACAAACCGGTCCTATTTCTAAAAGAAAATCCTTTTTGCGAATCCCGTACGGCCTTGTCGCTATTTACGATTATGAAAGAGCCTTTCCATCAGAGGCCGAGCAACGGTATGGTGTGCTGGTGTGAAAGGCGTGGACAGCGTTTTAAATGCCTTGAACACCATGAGTAGCCTCGCCTGATAGTGACGGCTCCGCAGCTTCCGCACAGATACTTGGTATGGGGCTTGTCCTAAATGCCCCAGGTGCCAGCGTCCAACATGTGCAAATAAGACATCCGTGTAGACCCGCACACCGCGCAATCGTAATCTACAAGGGATCACACGAAAGCTCTGTAAAACAGGAACAAACAGCTTGTGTCTGCTCCCCAGGAAGTGTGGCTAAGGCATTTTAAAATTTCTGGTGTTTTGAGGTACCGTGTCTTCAGGTCCTTAAGGTGGACCAAACATGTCAGTTTAGAATCGAATGTGAGGTCCAGAAACCTCACCGTATCTTTAAAAGTGAGAACAGAGCCACTCATACGTTGATCAGGTACATTAAACACAGTACGTGAACGGTTAAAAAGAACAGACTTGTCGGGTGAAAACTTAAAACCAGTCTTCCCTGCCTTTTCATCCAACCGACGAAGAGTTGATTGCAACTGACGTGTATTCGTTGCCGCGGAAGAACAGCCGTGCGCCATGGGTTCTCTCTCGGGCATGGGTGTATGTGTTGTCAGGTTAGTTTACCTTAGTTTAAGTAGTTTGTAAACTACGAACTGATGACCACGCAGTTTGGTCCGATAGATTTACAAACATTTGTACATTTTTAAGTAGTTTGTAAGCTAGGGACTAAAAACCAAGCAGTTAAGTCCCATAGATTTACTAACTTTTTGTGTGTACTCGTTGCTAGGGTGGAAGAAGAGCAAAAGACAGAGAAGTCGTCCACGAATAGAGAACACTTGATAGGACTTTTCATGACAGAAGTAATACTGTTAATTGGCATGGCAAACAAGGTGACGCTTGAAACGGTATCCTGACGAAATCTATTCTCCCGTTCAAAGGGATCAGAGACGGCGTTACCTACTCGGTATCTAAAATAACGACGAGAAAGGAATGGCAATAAAACGGGGAAGACAACCACGCAAACCCCAGTCATGGAGCTGCCTGAAAGATGGTGCCAACTAGTATCATAGGCCTTCTTCAGTACAAAGAAATACCCAGAAGCTGATACCGGGGAAAGCCTGTTGTGTAGCAGCCTCCAGGAAGGCCAGGTTATGAAAGGTGGAGCGATATCTCCTGAACCCACACTGAAAGCGGCGGAGAAGCTGCCTGGATTCCAGCATCCAGAGAAGTCTGCGGTTGACCATCCTCTTTTTCCTATGCAGTAGCCAGGGCGACACTATGATAAGTACTTAGACTTGTGCCGTCTTTCTCGGTTTTTAAAAGAGGAATTAACATGGCCTCCCTCCACGCGCCGGGGAACTGGCCTGACGCCCAGATGAAATAAAAAAGGTTGAGGAGGATTTCCTTATTCTGATTTGTGAGGTGCCGTATCATAGTGTAGTAGATACCGTCGTGACCTGGGGATATGTCACGAGCCACAGACAATGCGGAATCCAGTTCCCACATAGAGAAGGAGAATTTAATAATCTTCATCAATGCTGGTCGGGAAGTTCAAACTACCCCTCTCATCTGTTAACCAGTGGCGCTGGAAAGCTAGATCGTAATTGGCGGTGGCGGTAATTGAAGAAAAATGGGCCGCCATAGCTGGGCAATGTCGCACGGGCTGGTGAGGGGATTACCATTCCCCATCACAGTAGCCACTGGGCACCTCCCTCCTCTTCCAGAGATCCTCCTGATGGTCTCCCATGCAAGTGAAGTCAGTGGAACGGTTAAAGGAATTAGAAACTGTTGCCATGACCTCCTCTTGATCTCACGAATAATCCGGCGAGATTGGACCCTTGCCACCCGATAAGCTGCGACGTTCTCCGCAGTCGGTCGGCGCTTTAACCGCCTCAGAGCCGCTCGTCAGGTGCTGACGGCAGAACGGCATTCGGCATTCCACCAAGCAGAGGGGGCCCGAATAAACTGCGCAGTCAGAGGTAGAAATTCGTCATACTGCGCATGACGTCACCGCCGAAGCACTTGGCGGCACATGTGGCGGTAGCCCTGCAGTAGCTTCTTGTTTACTGTGTATTAGCGAGAAAGTTTTGCTTCGTTTATTCGTGTGTTTTACGTCAGAAAATTCGATGCCTCTAATTCAGTTTAATATGTTAATGATTCGTTTGATATTTTAAATTCTCGCAGAATCGTTGAGAAAAAAAAAAAAACATTAGCAAGTGCCTTTGGAACAAACGAGTCGCTCCAAAAAATAAATCTCAGCAAAATGTATCTCTGCTGTGAAACAATGCAGATTGGAAACTGGAGGCAGCTGTTACCATTTCAGAATGGACTCTTAATGTCAATTAATTATATGGCATCTATTCTGACCTTTTGACACTGGGTATTAAGTATATATTGACAGCACGGCTCCATGACTGTCTTGAAAATTTGTTTTCAGAGATTAGAGGTCATGACCATTTCTATCACCATCCTCCCCATAAAAAAATAAAACATCGGCTGCATTTGTTACTTCTGGGAAATAATTCCAAAGACATCCCACTTTCTGATACTTCGCCTGCGAGACAGGAAAAAGACTCACAACAATGTCTGTCATCTAGTCTGCAGTGTGGATTTTGCCGGTTATGTCTGAAGCACTGACCATGTTAGATGGGGAAGCAGAGATCCAGGACATGTTTTAGTTGTGAGGCTGCTGCACCATCTACTGTAACAGATGTTGATTGCCCAGCTGAAGGATTCAGATATCTGGCAGGCTACATTGCACGCCGTGCTGCGAAATATGACACCTCACTGGGGGCGTCGTTTAATGAACTACTTCCTCCTCCTCCAAAACATATCGGAGAATACGGGTGGATAGAATTTCTATCACGAGGAGGTTTGTTAGTGCCGTCTGACGAGTGGATACGACAGATCTCAGTTTTAGCTGCTGATCAACGAAATTAACGTGACATAATTTCAAAAGAAAAAAATTTGTAAGAGATTAACCGACGTAATTTCGCAGAAATATCCTCACGGAGGTCATGAAAATATTCTTACGGACCCGAATTTTTCAAATGTTCAAAAGTTTGATGAGCTTACGGGACTTAACTTTGGGGCCATCAGTCCCTAAACTTACAAACTACTAGCTAATAATAAGGACGGCACAAATATCCATGCCTGAGGGGGGATTCGAACCCCGACCGTAGTAGGCGTGCAGACCGTGAATGGCACGCCGCAGTCCCCTCGACCACCGCGGCCGGCCCCGAATTTGTATTCGAGTGCGGTACCTCAACGTGAAGATGAAGAAAGAGAAAACAGCTTCATCAGCAAGGCGGAAAACCACTTCAGTGGCATTCTTCGGCTGACGGAAGGATTTAACGAGGTATGTAACTGCAGTAAGCAATGCGTAAACAGTTAACTTTTGTGTGTTTAGTGGTGTTGTATGTGAAGGCGCAGCGCCGCTTCGCACCCCTAGCTGGCAGTGCTGCTTCGCCACTGACGTCATTTCAGCGGCCAATAGCAGGTCGTTTCGCTTCGGACCCAACCTTTTATACAATAACCTTGCCACCAAGGGACTGGATGATTCTTTGGGTGCCCTGAAGACACAGCGGAAGCGTCGTGGATCGTTTCAGTAGTATGATTCACCAATTACTAGATGCCGTCACAGGGCATAAGTTCAGCAAGTTGGCCATAAAGAGTCCATTCTGCCCTACTAAGCACCCATCGAAATGGCTGTCTTTCGGTTTCTGCCAATGGACGGGATCAAACTTCGGGATTGACCCTCTAAGCATAGCAGAAATACAGTAAATAAAGGTAGTATCTGGACTGATAGGCCGTCGTAACCACTCTCTCGCAGTGGCACTGCTCATGCGTGGTTGTTTAAATCTTTGAGCGGGTTGACTGACATTTACGGTCAAATAAAATTATTTTAATTCTTGCCAGAAGACCTTGGATCGCTACCTATCACGTGTCGCAGTCTGCTGAGGGAAGATATTGTGCCGAAGCTGCATTTACCCATGGAGAGATGAATTGCCTCCTCTCTCTACCAAACCCTCTTTATCGTTATGAATGGCAGTGTTTGTCCGTCTAAGCAACTACAAATAAAATGAGATTTTCTCACCAGACGCGTTTCGTTTTAATGACAATAAGACAACTTCAGTGGTCTGTAAAAATAGAAATCTACAGTTTGTTTTGTTTTTAGATCGAAAACTGTTCGTTAGTGAAACATGGGAAGAATGTTTTGTTACTTAACGCAAATGTTTGTCTTGTTTTCGCCTCACACCATGGAATGCCGGTCTGTTTCATGCAGTACCGCCGATTCTTCGTTCTGCGTCATTGTTTTTTCCACTAATTTCACTTTCATTTTTGCCCTGTCCATTTTGATGTAAGCGAAATGGAAAAGTGGCAAAATTATAAATTTGTGGAATGGGTTGTTTTATTATTATTATATGTGTGTGTTGTTGTTGTGTGTGGGATGGGGGGAATTGGCAGTTGTGTTTTTTGTTGAATATAGTACGTGATGAGGGGTAACAGTGAGGAGAACAAGGTCGAGTGGTTGTTAGCAGGGAGCGAGCAGGCTCGGGAGTTTTATTTCAATATGTTGACATGTTCGGAAAGTCTCATGTTTAGCAGAGAGGTGAGTATGTGATTTTATTTGACACTAGCTTATATGCACGTGCTTCGCACCGTTTGTTACACAGGGATCTGTTGCTATCATGGTTTTTTAGGGTTCCAGACCTAAATTAGCAAAAACAGAATCCTTGCTGGACCGCTCTGTCAATAAACTCAGTTCTCCTAGCCAAGATGTCAAATTTAAGTAGAAGTCATTGTCGAAAACTGTGAATGTTCATAAAGTTTTTCATACAAAAAGTCCGTATTCTGGAACTATGTAAATTCATTGTCGGTTTGTGTTCATAAATTTAAGACTCAGGTGTGTAATTGTATGGCATAAACCTCTGAAAACACTTCTATCGTTGAGATGGGAACTAGTAATAATAATAACAGCGCCATGTATTGGTTCTATGCCGTACGATTGTACTAAACTGTTTATCTCTCACAGTAAGTGTCTGCCAGTCTTGCACTGGGGACAATGTAGTTATTCTGTATGCAGTGCTCCATATTATCGAAAAGTCGACGATTACTGAAAGTCTGGTAATTCAATTAACGGAGCAGTTCATGCCTGTTTAAATAAGACGTCACGGTGGCGTCAATGAGCGATGAAGTAATGTGGGTAAGCGTTGAGAGTGGCGTCAGCTGATCGTCTGTATAGAACTTTCCATTATTCCCAGTGAATTGTCTTGACTGTGTTAGCAGCATCGGCCACTCTTTCAGCTAATACATGTCCTCACGTCTTGCAGTGATTACTTCGTAAAGCACGAAGTTGAAATATATCTTGTGTAACAGAACTATATATTCAGGAGCCGAATTATAACTCTAAGTACAATTGTTTCTGCAAAAGACGTCTTTCTCTATCTTAATGTAGTCCGCACCAAAAGTAAGTGATTATGAATTTTAATCACAATATTGTACCGAACAATTATGAAAGCCAGGAGGTTTCTGATGAGTTTGTCGCTCGCGTGTGTATATTATCTATAGTGGCGAGAACAGAGGAGAAATATCTCTAGAGGGAGCATTCAGATGCGTAAAACAGATTTTCTGTCCTCAACATTAAGGTGGAAATATCACCTGGTATTGGGAAAAATCTACTAATCCATAACTTCATTTTGGTCCTTTTTTGTTCGGTTAAGACGGATGATTATGTTTAAATGGCCCTTTTAGCGACGCTTCCTCAACTTTCTTGTTGCTTCTGTAACACATTTATTTAGATACTAGCTGAACCCCCCACTGCTTCGCATGCGTAGGCTGGTTGGTCTGCACCAGTTGTTTCTTTTTAATCCTGATGAAGAATCCATATCTTAAGTTTCGTATTTATAGCTAGAAATTTGAGTTAGCAGCACCATATTTTTGAAAATAAATTTTTGCATCTCTTATTTCATCCCCTTATTGGTCGAATGTCTAAAAATACCGAAACACGGGTCTTTTACACTTGAACCCCGAATCCAAATCCCAAATATGTAGTTTTAACTTCAAAATTGCCTAAATATCAACATTTTTCGAAAAACAGCCCCTTTCCAATTTAACGCCCTTGATGGTTGAATTTCCAAAAATACCGAAACACGTATTTTTAAAATTCTAACGAACAATACAAATACCAATTTTTGTAGCTATAGCTTCAAAATTGTCTTGACAACAACGTGTTTTCGAAAAGAATTTTTGATCCCCTCTTTTACTCCATTAGTTGTTGAATTTCCAAAAATACCGAAATTGAAAATAAATTTTTTGCGTTACCTATTTTACCCCCTTATTGGCTGAACTTCAAAAAATGCCGAAACACGCGTCTTTTAAATTCGAACCCCAAATCCAAATCCGAAAATTTATAGTTCTAACTTCAAAATCGCGTAAATAGCAACATTTTTCGAAAAACACCCCCTCTCCAATTTAACCCCGTTGATGCTTGAATTTCCAAAAATACTGAAGCACGTATTCTTTTAACGTCTATCCAACTATACAAATGTCAATTTTTGCAGCTCTAGCTTCAAAATTTTATCAATAGCAACGTGTTTTCAAAAAGAATTTTTGATCCTATATTTAACCCTCTTACTTGTTGAATTTCCAAAAATACTAAAAATCATAGATTTTTAATCCTGACCAATATTCCATATCGGAAGTTTCGTAGTTGTACCTTAAGATTTGAGTTAACAGCAACATATTTTTGAAAATCAGTTTTCGCGTCACCTATTTTACCCCCTTATTTGTCGAATTTCAAAAAATTCCGAAACACGTGTCTTTTAAATTCGAACCCTGAATTAAAATCCGAAAGTTTGTAGTTCTAACTTCAAAATTGCTTAAATAACTACGTATTTTCAATAAAACGTTTCATCTCCTATTTCACCCCCTTACGGACGGAATATCGAAAAATCGCTTCTTAAATGACGCCTACAGAGAAAAATCAATATCCTCCACAAATTTCAAGTTTCTATCTTCAGTAGTTTGGGCTAGCCGATGATGAGTCAGTCAGTCAGTCAATCAGTCAGTCAGTCAATCGGGACACTTCCTTTTATGTATAGAGATTATTTCATGTTACGTGATTGCTCTGCGAGAATGAGGAGCGGCTTCTTTGCAGCCAATGCGCTACAAACCAATCGTAAGAGCAAATAAATGTGTGGAACGAGTGGATTTGTCTTAATATCACTTGGTAATTCCATCTTAATCTTGAGAAGATGCATAGAATCCAATGCTCATTCCATAGATATTTCTACTCTGTATGCAATTTATTGGTTATACCAAGGAGGTTAGAATACAGGGAGACGCCCTTATGCTGAAAAAGTGAAGCCTGCATCCTCCATCTTGCTATGTCTTGGAGAAGTGTTCGTATTGTAGAGCTTATGTTTTCTGTCACTTAAATCAGGAATAAAACGTCCGGCAGTTTTGCCGTGATATACAACGTGTTAAAAGAGTGCACTTTAGCCGTTAAAAATTAAGTTTTGAAATATATTATGATGAGTATTTATTGCTATTTTTTCACGAAAGTATATTGTATGTAAGTGCATACTTTGCACTGGCTGTCAGTTCACTGATTTAACAGTAAGAGGGTCGACTGAAGGCACGTTTTTAACGGAGAAATAGCATTCCACAACACACCAAGATGGCGTACAGGTTTCAACTGATGTATGTGCTCGGCATAGATAACGCCATCTCCCTTTATTCTAACCTCCTTGGTTATACCCATCAAAACATGCACTTCTTTTCTTTCCACGACATTGCAAAGCATACGGGATACAGCTAGAAAATAAATTTCTTTTATACTACCTGGGCTAAACTTTACTTGCAGTGGCAGCGGTTTAATACGTCGTAGAGTGATGAAGTGACGTCGTTCTTAGTATAATTTTAAATGTTATCTTAGATTATCTGTAACGATGTAACTTGTTGTTATATCTCTGGGATAAAGTAAGAGTGTGTATGTGAAGACGAGTTCCCTTCCTGGGAAAGACGGTGGATTTAGAATCCGCCACAGTTGGTGCCGACACCCCGGGTGATCCTACACTACGGGATCTACACGCCAGATCGACTAAATCTGGGATGTAATCGAGATTCGACGCCAGGACGAAGCTGAGACAACGCCTCAACACACCGCATACGACAGCACTTCTGCTATCACTACCAGCTAAGTCTACTTTTTTTTATTAATCAACAATCGCCTAGACTGATTTGAAACAGGGACTGGAATTACTGTAGTAGCTTCAGTAGACAAATATTCGAGTTTATAATATTATTGGTGCGTATAAATATGCGTCGTAAAGGCAACACTAAGTCAAACACGCGCACTGACGCCGGCAGTTGTTCTTGGCGCGAAAACACTACAGTTGTACCAACTGTGTAATTCCTTGTTACTACTATTTATCTAATGGCACACAACGCTGAACACGCTACTCACACGGAGGATATACAATCGAAGAATATGGAATTAACCATAGAGAACTCGCGACTAAACGCGAACAAAACGTGCAATTGCGCGCAAAAACTCAGCCACACCACCACGAACACGCAAATCAAGCTGAGAATGTGAACGGCAATTCGTCTCGCTTGCATAAACTAAAACGTAGAAGAACGTGAGAACAAGGCAACATTACACGTTTTGTTACAGAAGCAAATAATTTTGACAACAACACCACAACGGATGAATTCCAATACCGTGCCGAAAGATTACGAGAGACTTTAAATAAAGTAACACAATCCAGCAGATATGTTAACAAGAGGTTCCACGCCTAGTAAACTAAAAGCCTCTAATCTTTGGTGGCATGGACCACATTGGGTATCTAAGGAGGCGGTGCACTGGCCTTATACTGACGATAACCCCACGGATTCGCAAATCCTTCCTGAAGCACGGACTACAGGTGCACACATTTTAATAGTTGAGTTACGACAGCCAGTAATTGATGTCACGCGGTTCAGCTCATATTGGAAATTATTACGTGTCGCTGCGCGTGTACTCCGTGATAAAGACATTCTACACAATAAATCGTAGTTCACCGACGAGCTTACGGCAGAAGAGCTCACGTCTGCAAGAAAGTATTTAATTAGAGCTTCGCAAGTACAGTCCTTTCCGACAGAACACAATGCCTTAAACAACAGCGCACCGTTGCCGGACGGTTCCAAAATCAGAGCTTTAAACCCCTTCTTAGACGACGGAATCATACGTGTTGGAGGACGACTACATTTCTCGGCACTTACACGAGAAGAGCAACATCCAATCATCCTTGACGGTGATCACCATTTTACACAACTACTTGTACAACATATGCACGTACATCTCCATCACTTAGGAGTCAGAATTGTTTTGTCTCAAAAAAGAACGGAATTCTGGATACTGCGTGCACGTCAAAACATTAAAAAGATTATCCACCGATGTTTACCGTGTAAAATGGCTAATAGGACCACAGTACAGGAAATAGAAGCGCTAGACGATCTATTACACGACTTGATACCTAACGAGGAATATGAGGCGGACATTTTACGGTGTGACGAATATATTGATGCCGCTAAACGCACGATCTGCAAACTGTCGAGTAGAATGAACAAACAAACCGTACCACATGTCACCACCAATGGCAACACTGACGTGCAGACCGTCCTACCACCAACTATAAAACTTCGACAATAAAGCTCGAACCCTTCTCAGATGACATTGAGTCATGGTCACGGTTCTGCGAACAATTCGAACAATCAATAGATAAAAACCCGGCCCTGTCTACCACGCACAAACATGTATTTTTACGGGGTTACCTTGAAGAGGAACCTAAGCATTTAGTAGAAGGTTTAGCGGTTGCTGCAGAAACATATGAAGAAACGAAGAGAATACTCCAACAACGGTATGGGGACAAGAACCGTATAGTGCAAGCGCATTTAGATTACCTTTAAGGTCTAAAGCCTATACATTTTGTCTCCCCCGAAACACTAAACACCGCTTTCGTAGATTGCAACAAACGTATTCAAGCACTCCGATCACTAGGAAAAGATGTGAATAGCTACTGCCGTATACTAGTGCCAAAGGTATTGCGAGCATTCCCTGACGACATGTGTAAGCAATGGATCATTTACGCGAAGAGGGAGCGGCTTTCGGAAAATGATATGATTAAACTTATGGATATCTTATCAGACGAAGTAGAAGCAGCCTTAATTACACAAAAGATTCGGGGTATATCATATAACTCATCAAGTACGACCCCGTCCGCTGCTATTTTGAATGTCAAAACAACTTCTGGAAACACAGGCCGAAATAATGTGAAGGTGAGAGAGTCCTTTTGCGTTTTCTGTGAAGCAAAAGGCCTCTGGCCTCAGGACTGTAAGGTCACGACGAGGTGTATGCGATCAAATTGAGGTATTAAAAGCTAAAAATCGTTGTTTCCCTTGCTTAAACCGAGGTCACACTACCAAAATCTGTCCGAAAAAAACAACGGGCCTCCTGCTCAGCGTGCAAAAGGTGCCACCACAGATCAATCTGTAAAGAGTTAGAAAGGCCAACACCTCAAATACAGTCTAGTGAATCCACTTTAGTAGGCAGCATTTAACTGACTCCTAAAGGATACACTTACCTTCAGACAGCATGTGTACGGATATGTGGCCCATCTGGGAAAACGAAACTCACCCGCTGCGTTTTGGATTGTGGCAGCCAGTCAAGTTTCATCATCAGTTCGTTATTAGACACCTTACATTTGGAAGTTATTGATAAAAAGCCGTTAGTGGTTAACGCCTTTGAGATGAATTCCGTTACATCCGGTCCTCGAAGACTTGTTCGAGCAAAACTTCATTCACTCCGACTTCGAGTTACCATTCACCGCTTTTGAAAGCGCACACATCTTCACTCGACTTCCAACTGTTCCAAAAGAGATACAAACGTATAGTTTACAAAGTAATCTGAAACTAGCCGACCCTACAGATTGGGACGAGGACTTACCTATCGAAATACTAATAGGGGCAGAACATTATTGGAGAATCATGGACTACGCTGCACCTTTGTGTATTTCCTCAACAACTGTTTTACTACCTTCCCAATTCGGGTGGATCCCCAGTGGAAATCGTGCAAGTATTTCAGTTAACTGCACTTCAGTATATTTTATAGGCACACAGCAGGACGAACCAACATTTGACCACGTCATCCGAAACTTCTGGGACTTCGAAGCAATAGGAATAAAGCCAGAACACGACCGTGCTACATCTACTAAGGACGCTTCGATATTGCAAAATTTTCACGACTCTTTTACTCTGGAGGATAACCGTCGAGTAGTATGGTTACCCCGCAAATCGAGATACCAACTGCTTAATAACTACGAAAACGCCCACAGACGTTTCGAAGAATTACAGAAACGGTTGGAACAAGACATTCCCCTCAAACTGATTTACGAAAAGGAAATGTTAAATTGTATCACTAGAGAACATGTAAAAGATGTAACACTACAAGACGTTACAGAAAAGTTTTACTTACCACACTACATTGTACGTAAAAGTAAACAAGGGAACATTAAGTGGCGAATTGTCTTCGACGCCTCCGCACACGAAAAACACGCCCCAGCACTGAATGACACATTGGAAATGGGCCCCAATCTGCTTCCGGAAGTTTTGGGAATACTTTTATGCTTTCGTTTGCACCCATTCGTAATTACCTCAGACATCACGCAAGCTTTCCTCCAGGTAGCTCTACACACTAAAGATCGGGATTTGACGCGATTCTTCTGGTATAAGACTACGACCAACGATTCTGGACACCAATTTACTACTGCAGAAGTTACAGTATACCGATTTAAACGACTGCCTTTTGGACTTACTTGTAGTCCCTTTTTGTTATCAGCAACAATAAGGGAACTAGCAATGAATTACAAGAATATTTTCCGCTTGGAAGTCGCATTAGTAGACAAAAACACCTACATGGATCATTTTGTAGCGGGAGTTAACAATGAAAATGACATCGTTCAACTTTACTATGAACTGGTCATCCTCATGAAGCAAATCAATCTCCCTATGTCAAAATGGGCAACCAACTCCAAAGACTTGACGCAAATATGGCGCACAGAACAGAGGGAAGTTCAAACGAACACACACGTCCTAGGAGTTCCATGGAACACAGATACGGATAGTTTTACTTTAGAACAACCAGAAATTAACGACGAATCGAAACGTGTCGCCACAACAAAGCGATAACCACTTGAAACAACTTCCCGTTTTTATGACCCGTTGGGATTACTTACGCCAATATCTGTCGTTGCTAAAATATTATTCCAGGAGACATGGACCCGTGGACTCCAATGGAATGAACTATTACCCACAGACCTCGCACGTGATTAGAGTACTCGCAAATATCACTATACCTCGATTTATAGGAAGCTCTGGTGATTACACATCACAGATTCACGTATTTTGCAACGCCTCTGAAAAAGCTTACGGCGCGGCATTATACATTACTATTCTTAAAGAGAACGGCAGACATACCAATTTAATATGCAGTAAATGCAGACTCGCACCAGTGAAAAGAGTTTCACTTCCACGCCTTGAACTCTTAGCAGCACTCATAGGCGCCAGACTCCTGACATATTTCTGCAAGGCAACGAACTTGTCAACAATGCATGCAACAATGTGGACAGATTCAACCGAAGCACTGGGCTGGATACGGAAAAAACCTGAATCGTTGGAAGACGTTCGTCTGCAACAGGGTTACAGAAATTCATACAGTCACTTCTCCGTCCCAATGGAACCATTACCCTAGCCAACACAATCCAGCAGATATGTTAACAAGAGGTTCCACGCCTAGTAAACTAAAAGCCTCTAATCTTTGGTGGCATGGACCACATTGGGTATCTAAGGAGCCGGTGCACTGGCCTTATACTGACGATAACCCCACGGATTCGCAAATCCTTCCTGAAGCACGGACTACAGGTGCACACATTTTAATAGTTGAGTTACGACAGCCAGTAATTGATGTCACGCGGTTCAGCTCATATTGGAAATTATTACGTGTCGCTGCGCGTGTACTCCGTGATAAAGACATTCTACATCATAAATCGTAGTTCACCGACGAGCTTACGGCAGAAGAGCTCACGTCTGCAAGAAAGTATTTAATTAGAGCTTCGCAAGTACAGTCCTTTCCGACAGAACACAATGCCTTAGACAACAGCGCACCGTTGCCGGACGGTTCCAAAATCAGAACTTTGAACCCCTTCTTAGACGACGGAATCATACGTGTTGGAGGACGACTACATTTCTCGGCACTTACACGAGAAGAGCAACATCCAATCATCCTTGACGGTGATCACCATTTTACACAACTACTTGTACAACATATGCACGTACATCTCCATCACTTAGGAGTCAGAATTGTTTTGTCTCAAAAAAGAACGGAATTCTGGATACTGCGTGCACGTCAAAACATTAAAAAGATTATCCACCGATGTTTACCGTGTAAAATGGCTAATAGGACCACAGTACAGGAAATAGAAGCTCCACTACCAGCGGGTAGAGTAACCCCTGAAAGACCTTTTGACGTCACCGGGATAGACTTTGTTGGTCCGTAATATTCAAAAACATACCATTGCACTAAGAAATGCTACATAGTATTATTTACCTGTGCTACTACGAGAGCCATACACTTGGAACTAGCTAGCGATATGACCACAGACAAATTATTATTGGCATTACAGAGATTTGTTGCCAGACGCGGTATTCCACATACCATATATAGCGACAATGCACAGACATTCCACGCAGCAAATAAGGAATTAATGGACCTCTGGCCAGTAATATCGGCAGCAAAGGTACACCACTATCTCTCCCACCACACAATTATATGGAAAATCATTGCACCTCGTGCGGCTTGGTGAGGAGGGTGGTGGGAAAGAATGGTCGGAATTACTAAGAGGTGTTTACGAAAGGTCTTAGGACAATCAAGCTTGGACGATGAAGCGCTGCAAACAGTGTTGGCGAACATAGAAGCCGCACTCAACTCTAGACCTTTGACGCAGCACGAGGATAGCGCTTTGACGCCAGCGCACTTCCTAGTGGGGGATCGCCTCACTACCTTACCCTCTGGGACACCGCCACAAAGACCTACAAATCTAGCAAAGATGAATAAACTCAGACAGAAATTAGTGGAGGACTTCTGGAAACGCTGGTGCCAGGAGTACTTAACTCCCAAGTTACCACGAAGTAAGGCGTCCAAAGGGTTCTACAAGACTGCGCGAGGGAGACCTCGTCCTGTTACAAGAAGATGTTCGTCAGCGCCAGTGCTGGAGAAGGGCGCGAGTTGCTGAACTGAAGAAAGGACGGGACGGACTGATACGGACGGTGATACTCGACTTGCCTGACGGACATAAAGTGACCAGGCCGATTCAGCTGTTCGTACCTCTGGAGGTAGACCAGGGTGGGGAGGATGTAGAGTGATGAAGTGACGTCGTTCTTAGCATAAGTTTATATGTTATCTTAGATTATCTGTAAAGATGTACCTTGTTGTTATATCTCTGGAATAAAGTAAGAGTGTTTATGTGAAGACGAGTTTCCTTCCTGGGAAAGACGGTGGATTTAGAGTCCGCCACATATGTTACCGTTGGCAACGAACTATTCGCTTTAACTGGATGATTAATTTACTGGCCAGAACAGCATAAATTATTTATTTCATCGTGAACATAAGGAATTATTCCCATTTACGTGACTGATTTTTGAGAAAGCATTCAACGGCCGTTACCAACATCAGCACACAACGCCGCCGCCGTAAGTAAAATTGTACCCCTTCTTGTAGTGTATTACACCATAGTTATGAGAATGAAAAAAAAAAAAAAAAAAAAAAAAAAAAAAAAAACCGCAACAACGCCATAACGAGTTATTTGGCGTACTATGTAACTAACGTCGCCTCACTTTGTCCTTTCCTGTACTATGGCGTTTTTGAGGCACTCCTAAACAGAACACACTTAAAATATAATGAGGATACACCGAAATCAGAACGGGAACTACATAAAATCATATGTAAATTAGAGCATCGATAAATGCGAAGGAATGTCATTATGTTTTCAATTCAAATGTTACCCGCGGAAAGAAGCACTTTTTCTTTCCATTGCAGTGCCATGCATGCGGGATACAACTAGTAGAAAAAAAATATTTTTTTGTGACATTCTTGGGTTAAATTTTACTTGCAGTGGCAGCGGTTTAGTATGTTAACGTTGGCAAAAAATATTCGCTTTAAGGGCATCATTAATTTATTGGTTGGAACAACATTAATTATTTATTTCATTATCAACACTAAGAATTATTTCCCTCTTTTACGTGACTGATTTTTCAAAAAGGATTCAACGGACGTTACCAAAATCAATACACTACACTCCTGCCGTAAGGAAAATCATAGAACTTGTTTCAGTGTATTACACTTTACTTATGAAAATAAACAACGCAGCATTGCCATATATTAGTTATTTGGTATACTACGCCAGTAACAGCACCTCTATGGTATCTTTGCTATACTACGCTGCAATTCAAGCAACGCATATACCGGAAACTATAAATTACGATATCTTTTCTTCCCCTGATCCGATTTTGATGAAATGAAGCTTATTGCGCCTAGGTACTCTCTGCTGACCTATGAAACCCCATGAATGTTCGTGTTGTACTCTTGGAGATTTGCTGTACTACACCATTCTTCTAAGCATACTATACACAAAAACTTCAAATTACATCTTTACTTCCTCTGATTAAATTTAGATGAAACTATGCATATGTTACTTTCCAAACTATTCCCAATTTACCTGTGGAAACCTATGAAAGTTCGTGTAGTACTTTTGGAGATTACCCTCTACAAATAGACAGACATGATGGCTTTTAAGCAAATGATTAAATTATGATATATTTATTTTCTGTGATCCGATTTTAATTATTGAAGCCTTTATGTAACCACACGATGTTCTAAAATTACGAGTGAAAACCCCATGAAAATTCGTCAAGTAGTTTTGTAGATATACGTGTTCAAAGAGTCAGACAGACAAAACGGTCGTAGACAAAAAAAAAAAAAAAAAAAAAAAAAAAAAAAAAAAAAAAAAAAAAAAAAAAAAAAAAATTGAAATTACGATATTCTTTTTTCCGTGATCCGACTTTTATGAAACGAAGTCTATATATAGCACGGGCACGCTCAAGGTACCTGTGCAAACCCCATGCACATTCGTGAAGTAGTTTTCTAGATAAGAGGTTTTTAATAGTTGGAAAAACAGACACGACACTTAAAATTACGATATCTTCTTTTTTTCGTGATCCGATTTTAATAATCGTTTATAAACACGAGGAAGAGTAGGGGAGCTATAACGCTTCCCTGTGGAACGCCAGATATCACTTCAGTTTTACTCGATGACTTACCGTCAATTACAACGAACTGTGTTCTTTCTGATAGGAAATCGTGAATCCAACCGCACAATTGGGGAGATATTCCATAAGCACGCAATTTCATAAGAAGCCGTTTGTGGGGTACAGTGTCAAAAGCCTTCCTGAAATCCAGAAATATGGAATCGATTTGAGATCCCTTGTCGATAGCACTTAACACTTCATGTGAATAAAGGGCAAGCTGTGTTTCGCAAGAGTGATACTTTCTGAATCCGTGTTGTCTCCTGATTAATAGGTCGTTCTCTTCGAGGTAGTTCATAATATTCGAACAAAGTATATGTTCCAAAATCCTACTGCAAATCGACGTCAATGAGATAGGCCTGTAATTTTGGGGATCACTCCTATTGCCTTTCTTGAATATTGGAGTAACTTGGGCAACTTTCCAGTCTTTGGGTACGGATCTTTCACTGAGTGATCGGTTGTAAATGATAGCTAAGTACGGAGCTATAAGTACTTTAAATACAAAATTTGTGTGGGACTTTGAATAAACAGGAAAAACCTAACTCAACACAGTGTTTAATGCGTCTTAAAAGGAGGCACTGATCTCTGTCAACGGCGAAATGGATTTCGCTGAAATAACTTCGACGAATTTTTTTTTGAAGAGTCTAATGGGACTCTGGGCGTCCTGTAGTGCTCATCGTCGCAGAGATGCGACCAGCGATGGCGATTTCCGAACTCGCAGCCTGCGCCGGGCTACAATCTATTTGGAGAGGCCTTTCACACGCCTGGCGCCTTTCCCCTAATCCCTTTAAGGAGAACGTGTCATCCATTACCTGATGAAAGGCTTTGGAAGAATCTCCGGCAGAGAGTTCTTTGATCTCGGCAGTGGTGTACAGGGTGGAGAGCGGAGCGGCGCGGCTAACGCGCTAAACTTCTCCGCCAGGGCGCCCTATTTGACAGCTTTCCCTTTGAAAGTTGCCGGGCATCTCTCGGCGTCAGTTCGCCTCACTTCCAGGGGGCAAAGCGTAACAATAATACTTCTGGAAAACAGGAGAAAATAATGAACTGACGCTATGAACTCATTAGGACAATTGTTGGCAAGTATTTGCTGCATTGTCTACTGGTATTGCTTTGCTCTTTAACCCTCCGTCGGGTGCAGTCGGCCTCACAGGCCAGCAAAACACTTTTTTGATTCCCGTGCTTAACAGTGGTGGCCCAGAGGCCCGCCTCTCCGTTTACTCGCATAACTTTGGGAACCTCACACAGTGCCGATCCGCAGGCTGCCATCGATTTCCACGCGGATCACGGGGAACTCCTTGGGCATCATAGGCCGTCTGCGCCCGATTACGTAATAGTTTTTAAGGTGAGATTTTTCAAGATATTTTTATTTTATTACTTCGTTTCAATCAAAATATGTCTGTCCTCTGTGATTTTCACCGTTACCTTCGGAAAAAAAAGAAAACTTTGACGACCCTGGCCCTTCAGACTGAGTGAGCCTGATCGAGTTCTAATTTTAGTTTTCCTTTCTTTTCCTACGTTATCACATCCATATTTTCTGGTGAAATGTCCAGAAAAGTATATTATGCCTCCAAGCCATTGATCTTGTGGAAATAATGCGCCTCCTCGAGGACGAAACTGCTGAAGAGCCAGCCGCACTCGAAGATATAGTCGATGAGAGAGACACCCACTCTCAGGATGAGGTAGGAGAAGGCAAGGAGGACTCAACAACTGAACAGGAAGTTTACGGAACAGTTCGGGAATATGAAGAAGAGAAGAAAATATGTGAGGAGTTTTTATTTTGGAAAAGATAAGACGACAAAGTAGTCTAAGTAGATACCTTCTACTATTCATAGTGTGAAGAGTCACATCATTATTACACAACATCCAGTGTAAAAGATATTGCTACAAATGACGCCACCAATTGCAAAACCTTGTGTTATCAACTTCTAACTGGACAATTTAGCCTGTGTATGGTCAGAATATACGTGGAATGTCGATTCGGCTGCAAACTCGACTGAAAAAATTTTTACCCCACAAGGAACGGGAAAGTTCTCCCACATTACCTCCGAAATGGCTAAAACGTCGACCATGCGTGGCTGAAACAAGAGTTAGGAGGCTGAAGAATCACGTATGTTCAGCTTGTCATCAACCAATCTGCTTGAGCAACGTATACGTTCTGTGCCATACCTGTGTTTCAGCTGTTGATTTCGGAGCTATATCATCGGTTTTTGGCTGCAAATGTGGCAAGAAAAGATGATTCCATGTCAGAATAGACTGCCTAATGTCCTTTAAAAATAACTTCATTACTTTTATGGATGTCTGTTCGACCAATTTTTAATGCTCTTTGTGGGAAATTGGTAAGTTTGGTCACTTTCGTTTAAGGTGTATTGTGTTCAATAAATCCATTATTATGCTTTAAGTTTGCTGTAATTCCTTCCTTTAGATCCTCTTCAAGACTAGCCAACACGCAATTTGAATTTGATTTAACATGGCGGAGCTAGTCCACAAAATATTTGCGTGGCCTCTCAGGCCGGGTGCGCCTGATTTTGTTTCATCTGGAGGTGCGCCCGACGGAGGGTTAAACGAACGTTAAGCAGCAGTAAACAGTATTGTACATTGTAAAATGAAAACTTGAAAGTAGGCATCCATAGGCTGAAGTTCATTATTTATGGATTTTTAGCTTTATTTTTATGAATCTGGACGTGTATCCGTCTTATAGCTTTATTTTATATCATCCATGATCGATAATCTCAGTTCATGTTTGTAACTACTGCACATTATGTCTTTGCAACTACGATGTAGCATCTGCGCTACAGCAGCTTCTTTGACTGCTGAGACGAGTGGTAGAGAGTGAGCTGTTGAGCAGGGGAGTCGATTGTGTGCTAGGCTAGCTGACAGACGTATGGCAACTGTTGTGTACTAAGGTTGAATTGGTCAGCAATGATTGTATTAAGTTCAATTTATTTCACTCTATGAATACAAACGTATTATATTGGACAGTGGATTCTGTATCAAGAGGAAGAGAATATTTGCATGGAACGGAATTGTATAAAACCATTGTTTTATAGTGAAGACTCAACAAAGCTATATTTCTTTAATTCAGTAAATAACTTAATGATTACTAATTTTTCTAATTTCAGCTCAACCTCGTCCCACATTTTCCTGATTGTGGCATTTTTGATTTTGTTGTATGGTACGTGTTGAGTTTTTTGAGTAAAAGATTTCCTTCTACATGTAAATGTTCACGTACCAGTAAAGTAATCAGTCCTTACATGCCACTGAATCTGACTGTCAGAAATAATGTTCACAGAAGTACAGTTTGTTTTACTTACAGGGCCTAATCCGTTGCGCACATATGATTAGAGAAACTCTTTCAGTTAAAAAGAAAGACTTAATAAGAATAGGAAACTTTCATCAAGCTTTCACTTTCACTTAATAGACTTACAACAAAGAGCTTTCAAACTTCCCTTGAATTTCCGATAAAGAATGCTAACAAAACTCAGAGGTTTCTGAGCTAATTTTATCTCGCAAAGAGACCCCAAGAACGTGGAGAACTACAGTAACTTTGCCATTTAAAGTAGGTGATTACTGTTTTTCTGAAGTTATTGGTTATCTTCAGAAATCATCTGCAGTACAATTATAAGTAATTATGACGCTGCCATATATGCAGTTGACATGTTATAACAAAACTAAAATCATTACTAGCATAGACATAATCACAATTTTATTCATTGTCTGTGTGACCCCGATATATCAGGAGAATATATAATATTCTTAGATAACACTTGTTTATAATTTTACGAAAAAAGTTTAACTTCCTTCAGCAGGTGGACTGCTGCTATTTACTGCAGATATCTACACTTTAATGTTTCCAGATCTTTGTATTATAAACTAACTGAAATTTTAATTCATTTGTTGATGTTGTAGTTGGAAATGCAAAAGATGAACAAAAAAAAAAAAAAAAAAAAACATCTAGCACTCAACACCCAGAGGGGAAACCCACCTGGTGCATAGAGCGACAATGACCGTTACACTGACAACACAAGATAAGAAAGCTCACAAGAAGAAGAGGCGTAGACTAAGAGGGTAACTGGCTCCCAAATAGTTTGACTGAGGCAGTGAAGAGTATTAAAATATCGGCAGCTTCATAAGTAGTTTTTAAGTTTAGGGACTGATGACCCCGTAGTTAAGTCCCATAGACTATACAAACATTTGAACATTTTTTAGGATGCTCACGAAGTGATGCGTCTTCTCGACGACAAGGAGTTCATCAGACAGGTGTAGCTCTATGACCAGGTGAACTGTAGATCTGTGCCAAGTTTTATCACTGGGATGATGATGCTATTCTGCCATTGGAATGGGCCAGAGACGTTTAACAAGGCGTGCTGTAGACTTTGGAAGTCTGCTGAGAATTGACGAAGAAATTGGTTGTGGATGTTATACGGTCCTGGAGAGATATTAGGGCAAGCAGCAACGACGCTTTGGAGGTCCGACACCCTAAATAAGACATTTTACGGTTCCTAGGAACGCGTGTGAAATGATGAGGGCGCGGAAGTGTAAACTGTAGACTCCAGTCGCAGAACTACATCCTGTCTCTAATGTTCCCATGTGCTCGGCAAAGCGGTTGCGTCAGTGCAGAGAGGACCATGAATGTGGAGTCTGGGCATTTCTGCCGGTGGACTGTATCCGAAAAGTCGCCAATCTTGTGAGAGAGGCGCAAGAACCGATAGTGGCTACGTGTCTCTCCTAACCGTCCTGATTACTCTGCTGGATCAGTCGCCGGAATCGATCTCGGAGCAGTTTGAAAGCAATCAGCTACTCTATGGAAGGGTGGCAGTGTCGAGCTTGTCGACATTCCTGAATGGCCTCGGAGATCTCTGGTGGTCTACCGAAGCACCGACTTACGACGAGCGTTCCGGCGGAATTTGGGCAAGTGCCCTCAGTGCCAGAAACAATGACCATAGTGACCTGTTGAACAGCCATATCAACTTCATCTGAGAGTATAACTGCTCCAGCCGCGTTGCAAGATGGCCAATCTGCCCTAAGGAGAGACCATCGGGGCAAGTGGTTTGGAGGTTGTGACTGTGGATAGGATAGTAAAATGGTCGCTGACACAAATGTCTTCCTGGAACCTCAAAGTAAAATGTGGGAAGAGGCTCGTGCTACAGACTGACAGGTATATGGCTGAATATGTGCCGTCCGTCATGCGAAAATGTGTGGGAGCACTGGTGTTGAGAAGGTAAATGTTCTAGTTCTGCGGACAGGCACGGACGTATTGGAGACAGTATCGAGGACGTAGGTACAGAGGCCGCCCGATACCCTGTCATAGACGGAACAGTTTTTATAGTAGTCCCGATAGCCACGAAGGGTAGGTGTCCTCTAAACAGGAAATAAAATTTCATGTATGGCTAAACAGAGCACAGGGGCGCTGGACAATAACTGTTGCATTCAGCCAGACAGTGGAAAAAAAGGTCGCAATTCCTCTGACAATTTCGTTTTCTCTGAGTCGAAAAGCCATGACATAAGTAGGTTATTCTATAAGATTACTGAGACCCTACAGGTCAAGGACAATTGGTTCTAGGGTACCAGTTGCGGCGAGCTCTTCCGGGGACGCGTGGATCTCCACCTCTTTTTCACAAGCAGAAGACGTAAGTATGATGTGTCCATTGAAGATTCTTCTTTCTTCTTTTTCTTCGTCCTTCTTGCGAACAATGAATCTGTGTTAGTAGTTTGATAGTCAACATTGTTTCCCAAGAATTAATTACTTACAATATTTGTTTTCTTTCTCTAATGTTTTATTGGCAATCAGTACCGATATACAAATCAACAGCAATCCTTCAGATGAAATTTTTAACTGAAAGAAGTGCCAGAGAACAAAATGAAGCATCACCGCTACGTCTCCAACAAATGCGGTTGAAAATGCTGAAAAGCTACAACGAAGATCACATTTTTTGTGTGGAAGGGGCAGGGGGTTTATTGCTCGGTTCCAATTTAAGATCATTGGGTAGAGTTGTAGTCTGGTTTTTGGTAGTCTTATTATGTGGCTGAAATAGGGTATTTCCTTTCGCGCATTGTCCCTACAAGTGATTCATTTTCACCATAGACTATTTCATTAGTCAGCAGGCTCCATTGTCCGTATACTTGATGTTTTTTTTTTTTTTATTGACGATCCTTCTGTGTATTTTGTGCAAAATCTCCGTTGTTACTTTAGTATTCAACTTAAACTGAGTTTCACTAGCGTAAGTTGCTTCAGTTTTAACTGATGTTATTGTTGTTGTGGTCTTCAGTCCGCAGACTGATTTGATGCAGTTCGCCATGCTACCATGCCCTGTGCAAGCCTATTCATCTGAGAATACTTGTGGCAACCTACATCCTTTTGAATCTGCTTACTATATTCGTCCCTCGGTCTCCCTCTGCGATTTTTACCCCACACGCTTCGTTCTAATGATAAGTTGACAATTCCTTGATGTCTCAGAGCCGGCCGCGATGGCCGAGGGGACTGAGGCGCTCCAGTCACGGTCTGCACGGCCTCTACGGTCGGGGGTTCGAATCCCCCCTCGGGCATGGATATTTGTGCCGTCTTTAGTATAAGGTAGTTGATAGGTAGTTTGTAAGTTTAGGGACTGATGACCCCGTAGTTAAGTCCCATAAACTTAACAAACATTTGAAACATTTTTTGATGTCTCAGAATGTGCCCCACCAAACTATCCCTTTTCTTAGGATATGTCAGAAACTCCTTTTCGTCCCAGTTCTGTTGAGCACCTACTCATCTAATCATCATTCGTCTATAGCACCACAGTTCGAAAGCTTCTAACATCTTCTTGTCTGAACTCCTTATCGTCCACGTTTCACTCCCATACAATGATACACTCATGACAAAAGATTTCAGAAAGGACATCCTAACATTTAAATTAACATTGGATGTTAACAAGTGTCGCTTCTTCAGAAACGCTTTTCTTCCCATAGCCATTCTGCATTTTATATCTTCTTTACTTCGGCCATCAAAAGTTATCTTGCTGCCTAAATAGCTACACTCATCTAGTACTTTTATCATCTAGTTACCTAGTATAACTCTTTCAGCATCGCCTGATTTTCTGACACTACATTCCATAACCCTCGTTTTACTCTTGTTAACGTTCATCTTAAAATGTTCAAATGTTTGTAGAGCTTATGGGACTTAACTACGGGGTCATCAGTTCCTAAACTTACAAACTACTTATGAACTACTTACGAACTAGGACGGCACAAATATCCATGCCCGAGGGGGATTCGAACCCCCGACCGTAGTGGCCCGTTCATCTTATACCGTCTTTCAAGACACTGTCTATCCCATTTAAATGCTCTTCCAGGTCCTTCACTGTCTCTGACAGAATTATTATGTTATCAGCAAAACGCATAGCTTTTATTCCGTCTTACGGGACTTTAGTTCCTTCTCCAAACTTGTCCTTGGATTCCTTCACAGCTTGCTCAATGTACAGATTGAACAACATTGGGGAAAGGCTGAAACCCTATCTTATTCCCTTCCCAACCACTGCTACCCTTTCATGCTCCTCGACTCTAATAACTGTTGTCTGGTTTTTGTACAAGTTGAATATAACACTTCGCTCCCTATATTTTACCTTTACCCTGTCCACAGTTCTCAAACTCTTAGTTTTTTTAAACTAATTCCCGTAAGAGTAAGGACCCCAAACTTGTCCACCCCTCCCCACTAACGGAGGGATCATTGCCCATCACCGGCATATTATATACATACATGTGGCGTCTGTTCCGAAATAACAGACGTCACTTCTGTACCTGCAGTTGTTATTCTTTCATATTCACAGAATATGCCGGTGACTGGCAATGTTCCTTGCCTAATTCTCTCTCAGAAACTCTCAACCACCTCTCGTTCCTTCGTCCAGCTCCCATCTCCTTATATTCCTACCTTTCTGCAGTTTCTTCAGCCTTAGTCTGCAGTTCATAGCCACAAATTTATGGTCAGAGTCTATGTCTGCCCCTCGATATGTCACAGCTTAATGATTTCTATATCTTTGTTTTACTATTATAAAGTCAATCTGGTATCTCCCAGTGAAGAGAAGGTGTAACTACTGAACCATAGTGTTTGAAATTGGCGTTCATCTAGATATGTTTCTTCTTACATGTAGCTCACGTAACTCGTTTTGTTGTTCTGTGTTCTATCGAGACTTTCTCATTTAGATCCCAAGTTATAATATCCCTAAGCTATTTGAACATTTTTACAACCTCAATTTGTTTGTTATTGTGTAGCTGAATGACAGGGATTTCCACCTCGGAAGGTGCCTTATTACTTTAATGCCAAAAATGGACTAATCGGCATCTTCTATATTTAAAGAATCTACGAAAACTTAAGTCAGTCGGCCAGGCAAAACTACCCGGCCGTATTCCTTCATTTTTGTTTTAAATGGAATATATTCATCCACATATTTGTCATCAGGTATCAGAATTTACATAACTCTCGCCTCCCGTTTTCTATACTCAAACGCGATATTTGTTTTGCATATTTCTTAGGGGGATGTCTTTGCTGTAAGCTAAATTCAGTCCGTAAGGCCATTCTATCCAACCGACTTCCTTCAGTTTTGCTTTAAACGAAAGCTATTCATTCACAGATTTGTGATTAAGTATCAGAATTAACTTAAGTCTTCTCATTCTTTATTTTTATTCAAACGAGTTATCCTTCTGTCCTTCTATTGAATATTTTAATCTGTTTGTTTTAAGATATCTTCGTTTCTAATTAAGGTACGCAGTTCTTTTTGATCTAACAACACTCAACGGATAAGGCTCTTCATTTGGCTTTTAAACACTTGCATTGATTGATTCTGAAGAAAGCTATGAGTTAACATTCAACTTTATTTACATTTTTCCCAACTATTTGTCATTCCACTAACGGTACGAGGTATTCGCGCGGGTCCTCTAGTTTTTATGATTATCAATTCAGAAGATGAAAATAGGCATCAAACATTTTTTACCATAAAATACTAACATTGATGGTCAGTATCATTGATGGTCAGTAAAATACGCTGACAAGTAGGAGAGTAGGTATTATTAATTTCAGTGTGTTTCATTGTTCTGAAATTTAAAAGAAAATAACACGATAACTTGCCTTTGTTTATTTCGGTAAATGATGGAAATTACTTGTTATGAAATATTTTGCTAAGTGTATCACAGACGTTCAACAAGAAACACTTGATAGCTAAGTACATATTGTGCGAAGCAGTAGGTAATACTGCCCCGTTTCCGACCAAGTCATAGTTTCTTAAGGAATGGCAGAGTAATGTATAGCTTGTTCTTGGCTGATACTATCACATTCAGAGTATTATTGCTCGTGTTAACCTCCATATAAATGAGTTACAAAAACTGCTGCTTAGTTTACGACATGTTCCTACATTTGCTGAAGCAATATTAAAGCGTCCATAAATGAACTTCAAGGCAAGGCTAAGTCTTAGCCTTGCCTTCAAGTTCATTTATGGACGCCAGTCTTATTGCAGTGCGAAGTTCTTTCACAAAAACTTGTGTGTTATGACACTTTTGTAGCTTCTGGCTGTGCACCAAACAAAGCGCATTGATAAGGCGCAATGATCAAAGGAAACAAGAAGCACTGCACGGAAGAAACTTATTTTACTCTTTGTAATCTCTGCTCTTTCTTCTGTCACACACACATTAGCAAAAATATTTCATTGTAAAGCAAACTGTCGCTCCATCAATCATACAGACATACTTCAAACTGACAACTGAACACGATCTCACAAATTAAGACTTGACGATAGTTTACAATGAATAAAAACGTTTTATTCGCTACTTCTTTATTATAGTCTCAAACATCTAAGAACTAGTTGTCCTCTTTTACACATTTCACGCACGCCAGGATTTATATACATTTGATGTGGTGTGATAGGAACTTTTCCCTTTTGGTTCCAAAATTTTACTCTATCACAGTAGAGTTGCAACTTCTGTATTTAATAATGAGAAAAGAAATAAAAGCCGCGTATCAATTATTTTACTGTACATATTTAAATGCTTACCTCATCTAATTTATGAACAACTAAATGATAATGAACTAACAAGATAATATCAGCTTTAAAATTTTATCATTGTTTGTACGTCTAAAGAGTCTCATCATGTGCTAAATTTGTCTGTGCATTAAAGCATTATATCTTCACAGCTCATAATGATTAATAAATAAAGAAAATTTCGTTTTTACTTTCTACATTTTTTCTACCACCGTGCAGAGTTTGAAATCATCGTACAAGTTTAACGTACTAAACTGACGCTCTTCTTACGCATTCCATAAAAACATTTTTTCCGCTTAAAATCTGAATGGGGAATATAAAAATGTTACCTTAGATAAGCATTAATTTCAGAACAGTTGACACCTTTTGAAGAAAGAACTACTCCATTTATAGAATTGAAACACATAGGGTGATAATGATTGAATTATGAGAGTCGTCCACAAAGTAAGTTCAGTTTCAACCACTACTGGCCATTAAAATTGCTACACCAAGAAGAAATGCAGATGATAAACGGGTATTCATTGGCCAAATATATTATACTAGATCTGACATGTGATTACATTTTAACGCAATTTGAGTGCATAGATCCTGAGAAATCAGCATCCAGAACAACAACCTCTGGCCGTAATAACGGCGTAGGAATTGAGTCAAACAGAGCTTGGATGGCGTGTAAAGGTACAGATGTCCATGTAGCTTCAACACAATACCACAGTTCATCAACAGGAGCGACTGGCGTATTGTGACGAGCCAGTTGCTCGTCCACCATTGACCAACGTTTTCAATTGGTGAGAGATCTGGAGAATGTGCTAGCCAGGGCAGCAGTCGAATATTTTCCGTATCCAAAAAGGCCCGTACAGGACCTGCAACATGGGGTAGTGCATTATCCTGCTGAAATGTAGGGTTTCGCAGGGATCGAATGAAGGGTAGACCCACGGGTCGTAACACATCTGAAATGTAACAGTCATTGTTCAATTTGCCGTCGATGCGGACAAGAGGTGACCGAGACGTGTAACCAATGGCACCCATACCATTACGACGGGTGATACGCCAGTATGGCGATGATGAATACACGCTTACAATGAGCGTTCACCGCGATGTCGCCAAACACGGATGCGACCATCATGATACTGTAAACAGAACCTGGATTCATCCGAAAAGATGAAGTTTTGCCATTTGTGCACCTATGTTTGTCGTTGCGTACACCATCGCAGGCGCTCCTGTTTGTGATGCAGCGTCAAGGGTAACCGCAGCCATGGTCTCTGAGCTGATAGGCCATGCCGCTGCAAACGGCGTCGAACTGTTCGTGCAGATGGTTGTTGTCATGCAAACGTCCCCATCTGTTGACTCAGGAATCGAGACTTTGCTGCACGATCCGTTACAGCCACGCGGATGTCTGTCATCTCGACTACTAGTGATACAAGGCCGTTGGGATCCAGCACGGCATTCCGTATTGCCCTCCTGAAACTACGATTCCATATCATAACAATCATTGGATCGCGACCAACGCGATCAGCAATGTCGCGATACGATAAACCGCAATCGCTATAGGCTAAAATCCGACCTTTATCAAAGTCGAAAACGTGGTGGTGCGCATTTCTTCTCCTTAAGGAAGACATCACAACGCCGGTCAATTGCTGTTTGTGCATGAGAAATCGGTTGGAAACTTTCCTCATGTCAGCAAGTTGTAAGTGTCGCCACCGGCGCCAACCTCGTGTGAATGCTCTGAAACGCTATTCATTTGCATATCAGAGCATCTTCTTGCTGTCGGTTAAATTTCGCGTCTGTAGCACGTCATCTTCGTGGTGTAGCAATTTTAATGGCCAGGAGTGTATTGCCATCCGCGACATCACTACGATCGCAGTTCCGAGCATAGGCGTCAGTTACTCTGACTTACGGAGAAGACATGCACGCCATTTTCAGATCGCTGCTACCGGCGTGTGCTTTGTAGTACCTCTTTGTAATGTCACCCAATTGAAAATGCCGCCGCGTGTGAAATCATATCTGTGTTTCGTTTTCTAAATGCAAAGAAAATTAAACCAAAGAAAATTCATCGTTAAATTTGCGAGGTTTACGGACAAAATGCTGTGAATGATTCAATGGTTAGAAGATGGGTCAGACTGTTTGAAGGACGTCGTCACACAACTGAAGAGAAGATTAAGCACAACCATAAGTTTATACTTAGTGCCCTTGCTATGGAAGTTCCGCAAATCTCACTAATTCATGATTTTTTTACATAAACACTGAAATTTCGAAAACTTTTTCGCGTTGGCTGCCCAAACTTCTCACTGAACAACTCAAAAAACAACGGATGGGCACTGCACTTCAGTTTTTGACACGCTACAACGAAGAAGGCGATCGTTCTCTTTCTTGGATAGTCATGGGGGATGAAACTTGGGTATCGTACGACACCCTTGAAACAAAACGACAATCAATGCAATGGAGACACATTCCATCTCCAACGAAGGTTAAGTCTAAGCAAATCTTGACACATCGAAAAGTCATGTGCACAGGAAAGGTATTTTGCTAGTTGATTTATTACCACGAGGCCAGACAATCAATGCGCATGGTTACTGCGGGACCATTAAGAAAGTGCGCCGCGCAATACAGAACAAGCACCGAGCATTACTGTCAAAAGGTGGTGTTTTTCTCCACGAATAATGCTAGACCTGAAACGGCGAATGTGACCAAAACTCTTACAGGAATTTCACTGGGATGCGTTGATCATCCTCCGTACAGCCCGGACCTCTCTCCTAGCAACTTTCATGACGTCTTACACCTAAAATGTGTCCTTGGTGGTCAACAATTCAACAATAATGAGCTGAAAGAACATGTTACCACATGGTTGAATACACAGGCGGCAACTTACTATGAAGAAGGCATAAAAAACATGTGCCACGCTATGACAAGTACCTACAAATCTTTGGAAGCTATGTAAAAAAGTAGTTCAACATTTGTAGATTTTTGTACAATAATTATTTTTTCTCCATCTTACACGTTTGTTTAATATAACAAAATGGAACATACTGCCTCGTATATGAAATAAAATCGTAATCATTCTGAATGGTTTGCGTTAGGACGGTGAAACTGCAAAGGTGACCACAGGGCATGGTGGAATATAGTGTGTGCATACGCATGAGAATACACTTCGGCTTAGTGAGAAGGCGTTTCATTTCGATGGGTTCGTCAGTATAAAATATTGGTGTATTTGGGGGACAGATAATCCACGTTTTACGATCTAAAAGTCTTTTAATCGTCAACTAGTGACTTTATATCGTGTATTTCCATTCAAGAGATAATTAGTATGATATTACTCGATGGCAAGGTGATTTCCTACCGGTACATGAAGGTGTTGGAATTTCATCCTCATTATCCAGAGTGACCATGATTTGTAAACTATGTGGTTTCTGCAAGACGTCTATCGACCTAGTCGAAGCAGGGGAGTGTGTGATACCCTGGAGAAGCACTTTACGCATCGTGTTCTGGCTCCGGGTTATGAAGAGGCCACAGAAAAGGACCTCAATTGCCCGCGATGTTCCCACTGTTCGGCTACCCTCCCGCCACCAGGGGGCGGCCGCCTGTACGTGACAACTCTACACCAGTGCCACCTGAAGATAGAACTCTCTCGATATTATGTAAAGTGAGCAGACGTATCGATTTGGCCGGGACAGTTCTGGTTTTTGTAGTCCGGATTCACCCGGGACGCCGAATGTTTCGCTTTTTACAAAAGTGTTTTACACTTTATTTCCATATTATGCCCCAAACCTAACATACCACATTATAGAATACGTTTACACGACCTGTCTGCTGACGCGTTCAAGTTGGAGACTTTCAATAATACGTTGAAGTTAGTATTGCGACCTTCCTATCGGTTCTCACCAATAGGACGTGGGCAATAATAGTGGGTAATAAAAGTTTATGACTCGTTGTCTCTGTTCATAGGGGTGACTTATGTATGTCAGCTTCTATGTCCTAAACAGCTACCATTCTGTTTAAAAAAGATTAATACTTACTCTTTAGTTGAGCCAGTCCATTAATCTGCATATGATGACGTGAAAATTTATTTAAACAAACATAAATTAAACTTCTGAAAAACCAACAAAATGGATTGTGAGATAAAAAAGAGATTTACTCACGAAGTAATTCTTTACAAATAGAGTTTATTTCTCTTTCTGGACATGAAAATGCGGAGGTGGTCCTACTTTATATATCGGTAAATAACTGAATATTTCCCCAATTATTGTTCATGAGAGGCACTATAAGTACCACTCGCACTCGATAGTTAAAGTTCCAAATTATCACTCGTAAATTAGTGAAGTTTCAAACTAATCCGCAGTTCCAGTATTTGTTGTAAAACACACTTTGTCATCACACGTGTACACGATTGCTGAATTATCACAGTTCCACAGCCCTACTACCGTACATAGTTTCTTTTCAAGCAGAGACTAAGTTCTGCAGTCACAGTCCCGTAAATTTTCTAACACCACACATGCCTTTCTCTTCAAATCACAAATTCGTAACACGGCTTCAGACTACCCAGCGTCACAACCTTTCACCACCACGTCCAAGTTACGAGTCCCTTCCCAAGCGTTCGAAAAGCGTGCTCTACCTGCTCCCAAAATTGTTTCCTTCCACGCATCCTAACGCCTCATCTTTAAAATACAACTTCCCTTCCAAAATATTATACATTTGAATATCATAGAATTAAATGCTTTGACCTCCTCCCTACAAATGTTATTTACATTTAACAAAGAAATATATAATTAACAACACTAAAAACGGTTGAGACTGAAGCTCTTTGCTATTAAGCGTGGCGTCTCACGGTTCAAATCTACTGCCGCCGCCGAAATATAGTCACACAATTAATATTTAATTTATCATGGCTTTTTAAGCAAATATATTCAGTTCTTGTCCACAAATACATATAATTGTTTATATATAAATTATCTGCTGCATATCTACTATTTTTTGTCGGCCATGAAATATTTAAGAGACAGTCTACAACATAAAACGAACGTTACTAAGAATAATATTATATAATAATAAATTACATATATAAAGGTAAAGCACTTTGCTGAGTTCATGTTTTATGTTTCTGTGGTGGAATCTATGTTCTGACACAAGAATATTACTACGTCAACGAAAAGCAGAACAAGAGAGTAAAACAAAGTCTATTGAAAGAATACGGAAATAACGTAGTATGTCTTGTAAGATAGGTAGCGTGGTGTAATACTGCCCATTTGCTTCTTAAATTGTTACTGATAAAAACTATGTATCAATAATTGTAAATATGTCTTATAATATTATTATTAGAGTACTGAAATTTGTCGGCTTTTTATCTGTAAGGGATATTGGAATTGTAATTAGGGCGTTTGATTCTCTCGAGTCTTCTGAATCAATTCATATAATATCTTTACCGTATGATGATTTCCTGATTTTATATGGATTTTTACAATAATGTGTGTGGCTATATTGTATTACAGTTACATTCTGGGTTAGCCGTCCTCGATCATTCAAGAGCGTTGCTTCCGGTTTCCGACCACATTAGGAAAAACCTGACTACCTTCTATATCCCAATCACTAGGTACAAACTGGTAGCCGGTCGTCCTGGCAAAACCCGCCTTTCACATGGAAACAATCAGCTTCCCCCTGTTTCTGTAATATCACAGTATTACTGAGCTGGATTTCCCTAGCCGTAGTCCGTATGTAATTGGTTGGCGTGATTATTGTAGCGCGTACCAATCCCAAACGTCACTGCGTTTTCAGTTCCGGCCACCAAGAGAGATACGCGAAGTATTCATAATTCAGTGTCATAAACAGTGTGGTAACTCTGCTTTTAATTCCTCAGCTACTATGGATTGTCTCTCAACATTGCTTTTCTATTGTAATGTATGGCACACCCATGCAAGTCATAGTGGGCTCTTTCTACTGGATGTGATGCAGGGATGCCAGATCTTTTTTCCTTACTAACCGGCGGAACAGAGGGGTTCAAAGTGTGTTTATGTGCGAACGTCAGTGGCATAATAACTTCCAAACGCAGGGTCCGATTTCATCGTTTCAGTACTTACAAAGCAGGGAACAACAGGAGATCACAAACATTTTTAAAATTCTTGAATATCAGTCTCCAGATCGCTTTTATTTTCTAAAACATGACCGGTTTCGGGACAGCTGTTCATCTTAAGATCAAATTTATGAAGTTACAGAGTAACCTGTCCTGTGATGAACGAATGTGAACGACTGTGAACATTCGTTCACCACAGTACAGGTTACTCTGTAACTTCATAAATTTGATCTGAAAATGGGCAGCTGTCGCGAAACCGGTCATGTTTTAGAAAATAAAAGCGATCTGGAGACTGATATCCAGGAATTTCATTCATATGACGATCGCAGACCCGTAAGTCTTGCTTTGATAAACATTTATGTTCACGAAAACAATTGTATTACATAAAAATATATATAAATAAAAAGGTGGTCTGATATACCCCTACCCAGTAATTATGATCTGTAAACATCCATAGATACAGTAGGATTAAATGAAATTTAAGCGAACAAATCCACATGAACTGTCATTTATTTACTTTTAAGACAGGTTTCCATTCATAATAAAAAGAGGAAGAACAACTACTATGTCTGTTGCACGGAATGTGAGGTTTCTGTTTCTCCTAGATGGAAGTACAACGTAGAATATTATTTGAAAAAGGCCAAACACAAGTCACAGTGAGGATCGCAGTCCCAGAGCTGCCCCTCTCCCCTCCCCACTCACTGGATTCGGAACTGATGGGCACTCATATTGGTACCAGCTTCGACTTCCAAAAATGTGGTCACCTTATATTATGAGCGGAAGGGATGAACACAAAACCAAGATGACGAAAATACGAAAGGAGCCGTACAAGTCCACGTCTACTTATGAGCAGAATTGTTTTAGATTTTCTGCCTAATTATTCAGTCTTGAAAGCCATCCTCGATGCATTTAAATTTGTTGAACACAAATGGAAAACATGTGGCGATCTTAAAGTCGCGCTGTTGTCTTTTTAATGTACTTGGCTACACTAACTGCTGTTTTAGGTATGTGAGACAGTAGGGTGGAGAATAACATTATAATCAACCACACTAAATTGTAAGAAATCTTAACCCAGACAGAAAAAATTTCTTATGATGGGCCCCTCGTGATACTAAAAAATATTACTGTTCCACCACTGCATATGAAGTTTGGGTTGATAAAAATTTTGTGAAAAGCGATGACCCAATAAGTATAATTTTCTACAAAAGAAGAGCATCAACATCTATGACATATTTTGATAATTTTAGATGGCTAATGCATATTATGAAATAATCTGAAGTGCAGTGTACGAAACCTATGTTGAGGTCAGGATACGACTCGAGAACTTACTGTGTCATGCGGAAACTTGAAATCTATGTCATGACAACGAGGCCTCCAGACAACCAGGTACGAATTAACTGAAATTTTCATAATTACTTTTATTGTTTTTGTACATTTCACTGTTCGAAAATTTATATGACGCATTGAATAAAATCTTCCCGTCAAGTGGTATCAACGATTTTATAAAATTTTGATGAGATAACATAAAGCAGTTGGCTTGTTGGAAGAGGAAGTCAAAGGAAGCTACAAGTCTCTGACTGCCAGTATTGATCTCTTTTTCTCTAATTTATCTTCTTCTTAAATTAACTCTCGTGAGAAACATATGAGAGACGCTCATACTACAATTATTTTATTATCAACAAAGATTTAGAATTAAGGCCAGGTTTATATTACGGATGACGACAAACGAAAGACACAGACCATATTTTTTTCTTACACTGAGCGATTCCAATATTTTTTGAAAACTGACAGACAGCCCTTCTCCAGCGATGTTCCGTTACTCAACGTAAGTGCCATCTAGAAGTTGACTGATCGCTTCAGCTGACAAGCGACTGATGCCTCTGTCTGTTTGGTTGACTTCCTCTTCTTTGCTCTGGGTAAATATTTTCACTTCACATTCTGTACGCCTTCGTGCTTGTATAAAACTGGCCACACAATTTTTTCAACTTACTTAATGCTTTACTCGCGGCTCCGGGTGTTTCGGCAAATAGTCGTCCCGTTATCGCGACCGAAATCTCAATATGAGACGAAAATTATATATGATTCGTGCACCGCTGTTTGTAAATATTTTTTAAAAACGTATTTTCATAACAGAAGAATCCAGTAAGATCAAGACGAATTTGACACCTAAAACGACGACCTGCTTGGTACTGAATTTTAACAAGATTAGTAAATTCTCTCTCGCTCTTTCATCCTCTATATCTTTCTCTTTCTCAAACACATACACGCACACACGTCATTTGATAAGAGGCACTGGAGCTACATGTTTGAATATCTGTCTAGAAACTTCATATTTTTACATTCACATTCAGTACAGCAAGATATCTTAAACAAGGTAAGACAGAAATATACGATTGCTAAAAAAAATTCAGTTCAAACTGTGTGTGTGCCTCACAAGTCTCAATATTGCTTGCTTGTTTCTTGCATGTAGTTGTTGTATACCGCCAGAAGAATAATTTGATGCAGCTCTGTAGTTGTATACCGCCAGAAGAATGGTTTGATGCTGCTCTCCACTGTATCCTACGCAAGTATTTTCCCGTAATTCTACACCAGTGACTGTTCATTTTATTGGAGTTATTGTTGTACAGTAGTCTTAAGTGGTATCTGTCTTTACAGGTATCGGAATTGTTATTGTTTCAAGTGATCTGAAAGACGCTGGAGTAAACCGTCCAAACATCGGGCTCCTTTCTTTATATTTAAAAATATGACTTAACAAGCAATGTCTAAGGATTATAAAATCAGCTATGCTATTGCTGTTGAATATTAAAAAAATATCTAAACGACGTTTGAGTATATACTCATTCATTAACAGCAGCAGAAAGTAATAAAAACATTACTTTAAACCTTGGGAAAAATAGTTTCCTAATATCTGGTTTTTGGGGTTACGAATTGCTTAAAAAAATGAAACACCGAAATTTCAGGAATTCAAAAGCGTAAATAAAAAATTCCTTGCAGTTACTTGGAGATAGTAGCACTGTAAACGTGTAAACAGTGTACTACTGTCAATGTTCAGCGCTTAATTTACTACATCAAAGACAAGTTATGGCACAAACTAGCAAGAATCTTGTATTTACAAATTCATATTTGAGTTTTGTAGTTTGTGATTTTTTTTTTTTTTTTTTTTTTTTTTTTTTTTTGCGAGAAGGGGTGGAGGCTTGGGGTTGCACTCTCATTTCTTAATTTCGTTATGGTAGTACCTAACACAAGTTTTAATGAGCAATGGATTGACTGAGTATTTCCGAATACATGGCCTCTTCGTTCATCTACATATTATGTAGATAGAATAGATGTAATCTCCTCTCATCAGACTGTCAGTATTCCTGAAATTATGTAAACTGATAAGTATAAACTCCACGTCTCGTGTAGCAATTATGTCAACTATGATGGTAACAATAACGTCATATGTCAAAACATTACAAACAAATTTTGAAAAGCTATCATTTATTTTCAGCAAAAGTGTCACAATTGAGTTTAGTTGAAAGTTCAGTCAACAACTTTACTGCCGTATTTGTTGGAGTAACGCCATGACTAAAAATAGTACAGGAAGAGTTGAAAACCATTTGCTGCAAGAACGTCATATTTTGAAATGCGACTGTTGTGGACTGCAAATACAATAGTGATGTCACATGTTGAAATACTACACTGTGGATACAAACGTGAAAGACCTTACCTGTCACAAATGTGAAGAAGTTACGTTCTAATGCGTAAAGTAACCTTATTTACACAAATCACATGGTAACACAAGGACGACTGCCAGAAGAAAACTGAGATGTAACCATGTTGATGGTAACCAAAGCGGTGGATTCAAAGTGTACCACAATGGCACAACTGCCCTCTTTCGGCAAGTTTTGAAAATAGAGATATGCCGATGAAGCATTTAAAACAGCTCATCCAAGGGGTTCTTTCCATGCAAATAACTCAAATTCTGAGTTATGACACTGTTGTCGCAAATGAGTTATATGTACAGTGCAAATCACATGTAAATGCGTGGCAAAGGGTTCATAGTACCGTTCTCATAAAATTTTTCTACTGTTCTATTCTCTAATAGCGCATGGGAAAAAGGGAACTCCAAAATTGTTTATTGTGATGACTATGTCTCCCAATGTAGTTGGGTGCTACCAAAATATGTACGGATTCGGTGAAGAGAAATGGTGACAAAAATTCGCAAATAGATCACGCAATGACGAATATCTCCTTTCTTTTAACGTCTTACACCCCAATTTGTGTGACATTTTCTAATATTAAACCAGTTGCCCTTCTCTGAATCCTTTCTATGTCATTCGTCAGTTCCATCCGGTGAGGATGAACACAATTAATGTAGGCAGTTGTTTTTAGAACTGCTGCATCTTCTAAATGTTCTGCCTTTGGTTCCCCTTACCCACAATATTTTCTATATGGTCTCTTCAATTAAAGTTTTTCGTAATTGTCGTTCGTAGGTATTTTGCTGCATTTATGACCTGTGTATTTAACTGAATAATCGTATAAATGCAGCTTAACGGATTTATTTCAGACCTCATATGGTTACCACACTTTAATGTTTAGCACCATGTCGTTTTACCGCTCCTTTTGATCTTCGAGACACCATCTTCCACGAACAGTCGGAGACAGCTGCTCAGATTGTCTCCTACATCGTTTACAAAGATAAGGAACAGTAGGGGCCCTATAACACTTCCCTGGTGAACGCCAGATATCACGTTTTACTTTATGACTGTTCTGTCGTTACTATGTATTGTGGCGACCCGACAGGATATCTCGAATTCAACGCACAACATATATTTCTTTGGACTCTTTCGATGGCTCCAGCAAACCCACTTAATAAAGATCCCACAATGGGTAGCAATACTCCAAACAAGCGTAGTGTATACAGTCTCTTTAGTAGTTTTGTTGCATCTTTTAAGTGTTCTGTCAGTAAAACGCAGACTCTGATTTCCCTTAGTTACAACAGAACCTACGTGATCTTTCCAGTTTAAGTCTGAAGTAATAGTAATTCCGTGGTATTTTGTGGAATTTACGGCATTCACTTTTGATTGATTTATGTTGTGAACAAAGTTTAACGGATTTCTTTTCATACTCATGTGGACGATTTCACACTTCACATTATTTAGAGTCGATTGCCAATTTTTACACCACACTGATATGTTATTTAGATCGTTCTACAGTTGGTTTTGATCTTCAGATGATTTTTTCTAGACGGTAAATGACGGCGTCATCTGCAAAGAACCTAAGAGAGCTGCTTAGATTTTCTCCCAAATCGTTTATGTAAATAAGGAACAGCAGAGCACCAATAACACTACCCTGTGGAACGTCCGATATCACCTCCTGTTTTAGTCGATGCCTTACCATCGATTACTACACACAGTGTCCTCTCTGTCAGCAAATCCCCTATCCAGTCACAAATCTGGGGCGGTATTCCATAACAACCCAATTTGGTTAAAAGTCGTTTGTGAGGTACGGTGTCAACAGCCTTCTGGAAATCAAGAAATACGGAATCGATTTGCGAACCCTTGTCGATAGCACTCATAACTTCGTGAGAGTAAAGAGCTAGTCGTGTTTCACATGAACGAAGTTTTCTAAATCCTTGTTGACCTTGGGTCAATAGATCATGATGTTCGAAATAAATCATAATAGTCGAAAACGGGGTATGTTCCAAAATCCTGCTGCAAATTGACGTCAATAAAATAGGCCTGTAGTTCACTGGGTTACTCTTACTGCCTTTCGTGAATATAGATGTGACCTGTGCAACTTTCCAGTCTTTTAGTACAGATCCTTCGTTGAGCGAGCGTTTGTATATGGCTATTGAAAAGGAGCTGTCTCTTCAGCACAATCAGATAGAAATTAATGGGTGTACAGTCCGGACCAGAGGACTTGTTCTTGTTAAGTCATGTAAGTTGCTTCACTACTCCGATGTAACCTACTTCATCGTTACTCATTCTGGCCTTTGTTTGAAATTCGAAATCTGGAATATTGGTTTGTCTTGTTTGGTGAATGAGTTTCGAAAAAGCTGTATTTAGTAACTCTGCTTTATTAACGCTGTCATCGCTGGGATCGCCGTTTCTGTCACGCAGTGAGGGTATTGTTTGAGTTTTGCCTCTAGTATATTTGACAAATGACCAAAATCTCTTTGGGTTGTCAGTCAAATTTCGAGAAAGAGTTTCGTTGTGAAAAGTGTTGTAAGCATCTCGCATTGATGTCCTCGCTAGAAAATGAGCTTCTATGTAACAGGGATTTTGTGTTCAGCAGCACTGGCTGCGACCGCACAAGATATAAAACGCCAAGGACACGAAGGGTATGCTGCGTCCCGGAGCTATACCCTTTCTCCACGTATTCCAGAAGCTGTTCATCGGCTATATAAGGCATGCTTACCTGTTGCTGCAGTGACGTGTCCTTCCGTGGTGTCCTAGAATGACAGGCTGTTGCCGCTGCCAGCCAGATCGCCAGACAGGTCTAAGATGTTTGGGATATGGTGAAACGCCGTGATACATGCTTTGATCCAATGCCGACTGCATCAGACGGACTTAGGAACAAAGTGACTACAGAATGGATGACTATTTACGCTTATTACACTTCTATGCCAAACCGCTATAGAACTAACAATATTCTTCACGGGTTTGCCGCCGGATACCATCGTCAACTAGATACAACATTTCAGCAGACCAACTGGCTGCCATATTCATGTGAGTGCGCTGATTACACTTACTAGCTGCAAACTAGGGCTGGGGAAACGGTACTCGCGGTCGAACATGCTCGGGATTTCCCGATACAGTGGAGAGCTCGATACAGTATCGAACAGTTCGAACACTTAGATAACAAATGTCTCGCGTTGCGTATTTGCAAACAGTACAGTGGAAATTTTGAAATTAGCAGGCTATTGCTTTGCTCAGAACTGATTTCATAGGAAGTATAAGTACCTGTAAAAAGGGGCATCACTATGATAAACTGTATATTTTGTTTGAAACAGTGCATAAGTGACCTGTCTGATATCACAACAAGATATGATCCATTGATGAACAATATATCGGGTACTATTACAGAATTACTGTATCAAATTACTGCGAAGCTAACAGTCAAAGGAAAAATATTTCTGGAAGTACGTTACATTACTGTGAATCCTTCATAAGTAGAAATTACATTTAAAGTGATAGTAAGAATAGGTTGCAAATGACCATTTCCTGTTCATAAGGTACAGTAACAGATAAAAATGTTACCACCTTTTAATCGCCGGGAAAGCAAGATTAAGAGAGATGAAATAGGGAAAACATTAGAAATTTAATACCCAATAACAGAAATAATTCATACAACAATGAACTGTAATTGCGACCACGAAATGAACAGTGCACGAACTGCTGTTTACGTAATACCAACAGGTGTCGCTAGATCGCAGCACTAGACGTATAGACTAAATTCGTTGCTTTTTCAATTATGACCTGCTACTAGAGTCTGCATTTCATAATACATTAATGGCACAATCTTCGTTATAAGTAGTTTACTGCACATCGATGAAAAGATTTATGAATATCATCGCTGTAAATCGTACTGATAGTACGTACTGACGTTGCTAGATAGCGCCGTGATCGAATGTTGGAACATATAGCGAGATTTCCCGAACTATGACGTAAATTGTTCGAACAGTTCGAGTCATGTTCAAATCCAGCTCTACGGGAAACAGACAGAACAGAAACAGCGGCCCCTTTATACACCGCTGACGACCCACCGCGCATGCGCGAAACCAAAGTAAAGGCCCTCTAGGAGCTGTAGTGCACCGGTGGAGAAAATCGGCAAAACGATGGGTGGGAACAAGACTAGTTAAAAGAATCTGCAGGTCGAAATTAAGACCGTTGTTGCTTAATATCAGATAAGATAATATCGGATAATTTTTACTTAGAGGGAAGCCTGAACTGTACGGATCGTTTGGCCGATGTAAGTCTTACCCCAATAACATGAAATTCTATAAACACCAGGTTTCCTGAGTCCTAAATCATCTTTGACTGACCCAAGGAGGGCCCATGTTTTTAATTTCAAATATTCTTAAAATTCTTGAAGGGAAAAGATTTGTATCAGGATTTCTGGTCAGGGGAGTACAGGGTTATAAATACAAAATCAGTTGGCGGTAACGCAAGAGTAGGTCTAATAATTAATAAGAAAATAGGAATGCGGGTTAGTTACTATGAACAGCGGAGTGATCGCATTATCATAGCAAAGATAGACACAAAACCAACACCGAATACAGTAGTACAAGTGTATATGCCAACTAGCTCTTCGATGATATCGAACAAATGTATGAGGAGATAAAAGAAATTATTCAGAAAATTAAGGGAGATGAAAACTTGATTGTGATGGGGGACTGGAACTCGGTTGTAGGAAAGGGAAGAGTAGGAAATGTAGTAGGTGAATACGGACTGAGAAAAAGGAATGAAAGAGGAAATCGCTTGGTAGAATTCTGTGCAGAGCACAATTTAATGATCACCAACACTTGGTTTAAACAACATGAAAGAAGGCTGTATACATGGAACAGACCGGGAGACACTGGAAGGTACCAGATTGACTTTATAATGGTAAGGAATAGATTTAGGAGCCAGGTTTTAAATTGTAAGAGATGTCCAGGGGCAGATATAGACTTTGACCATAACTTATTGGTTATGAACTGCAGATTAAAACTCAAGAGACTTCAGAAAGGTAGAAAAGTTAGGAGATGGAACCTGGACAAATTGGGGAGCATGAGGCAAGGATTGGCTGAAACGGGGGAAAGTAATACAGTAGAAGAAGAATGGGTAGCTCTGAGAGATGGGGTAGTGAAGGCTGCAGAGGATCATATAGGCAGAAGGACGAGGCCTAATAGAAATCCCTGGGTAACACAGGATATACTGAACTTAACTGATGAGAGGAGAAAATATAAAAATTCAGCAAATGAAGAGGGCAAAAGGGAGTACAGACGTCTGAAAAATGAGAGTGACAGGAAGTGCAGACTGGCTAAGCAGGAGTGGCTAGAGGAGAAGTGCAAGACGGTAGAAGAATGTATAAATAGGGGAAAGATAGATACCGCCCACAGGAAAATAAAAGAGACATTTGGAGACAAGAAAAGTAGCGGTACGAATATCAAAAACTCGGATGGAAAACCAGTACTAAGCAAAGATGGGAAAGCTGAAAGGTGGAAGGAATATATAGAAGGACTGTACAAAGGAAATAAACTTGAAAGCAGTATTCTAGAAATGGAAGATGATATAGAGGAGGATGAGAGAGGAGATACTATACTGCGAGAAGAATTTGACAGAGCACTAAAAGATTTGAGTAGAAACAAGGCCCCTGGAATAGATGACATCCCGTCTGAACCGCTGATATCGTTAGGAGAGCCAGTCATGAAGAAATTGTTCTACCTAGTACGCAAACACAGAACTATCAGTTTAATAAGTCATGGTTGCAAAATACTGACAAATAATTTACAGACGAATGGAAAAACTGGTGGAATCGGACCTTGGGGAAGATCAGTTTGGATTTAGGAGAAATGTTAGAACACGGGAGGCAATACTCACATTACGACTTATCTTAGAAAATAGGCTAAGGAAAGGCAAACGTACATTTTTAGCGTTTGTAGATTTGGAGAAAGCTTTTGACAATGTCTATTGGAATACACTGTTTCAAATTCTGAAAGTAGCAGGGGTAAAATATGGGGAGCGATGAGTTATACTCAACTTATACAAAAACCAAACAGCGGTTATTAGAGTCGAAGGGCATGAAAGGGACGCAGAGGTTGGGAAGAGAGTAAGACAGGGTTTTGGCCTTTCGCCATTGTTGTTCAATCTGTACATTGAGCCGCGGTGGAGTAGCCGAGCGGTCTAAAGCGTCTCGCTGCGGAGCGTGCGGTTGCTCGCCGTGGAGGTTCGAGTCCTCCCTGGGGCATGGGTGTGTGTGTTGTCCTTAGGTTAGTTTACCTAGGTTTAAGTAGTTTGTAAGCTACGGACTGATGACCACGCAGTTTGGTCCGATAGATTTACAAACATTTGAACATTTTTCTGTACATTGAGCAAGCAGTGAAGAAATGGGAGGAGAAATTTGGAGAGGGAATTAAAGTTCAGGGAGAAGAAATAAAAACTTTGCGGTTTTCTGTCAGAGGCCGCAAAGGATCTGGAAGACCAACTGAATGAAATGGACAGTGTCTTGAAAAGAGGCTATAAGATGAACATCAACAAGAGTAAAACAAGGATAATTGAATGTAGCGTCAGAAAATCAGGCGAAGCTGAAGGGATTAAAATAGACAATGAGGCAATAAAAGTAGTAGTCGAGTTTTGTTACTTGGGTAGCAAGATAATTTCTGAAGGCCGAAGTAAAGAAGTTATGAAATTCAGAATGGCTGTGGGAAGAAAAGCATTTCTGAAGAAGCGACACTTGTTGACATCCAATATTAGTTTAAATGTTAGGAAGTCCTTTCTAAAGGCATTTGTCTGGAGTGTAGCATTGTATGGAAGTGAAGCGTGGACAATAAGTAGTTCAGACAAAAAGAGGATAGAAGCTTTTGAAATGTGTTGCTACAGACGAATGATGAAAATTAGATGTGTAGATCACGTAACTAATGAGGAGGTGCTCGACAGAATTGGGAAGAAAAGGAATTTCTAGCGTATTCTGACTAAGAAGAGGGATAGGTTGGTGGGACACATCCTGAGACATAAAGGAATCGTCAACTTAGGATTAGAAGGAAGTGTGTGGGGTAAAAATCGTAGAGGGAGACCGAGGAACGAATACAGTAAGCAGATTCAAAGGGATGTATGTTGCCGAAAGTATTCTCAGATGAAGAGACTTGCACAGGACAAGTTAGCGTGGAGAGCTGCATCAAACCAGTCTGCGGAATGAAGACCATAACAACAACAACAACAAAAACATCTTCATGCGACGAGCTGTCATCCGCCACACCAACGCATGGTGGTCTTGCGTACTCCAGCGAAAAAAGCGTACGCTATCTCTGATGCCGAACATATCGGTGAAGAATTGGAGCATCTCAAAGTTATCATTAAACAGAATGGGTACATTGCTTAACAAATTTGTCGTGCGTTTCACTTTGGTCGAAAGGCTGAACCATTAGAGGACAATTACAAATCTATTGCCTTTTTGCCTTTCTTCGGGAATATATCATCGAAAATTTCAAGAATTTTAAGAAGATTTGACATTAAAAGAGTTTCTATGCTACCACCAAAAACTAGGGCCCTCCTTGGATCAGTCAAAGATGATTTAGGACTGAGGAAACTCGGTGTTTATAGAATTCCATGTTATCGTGTTAAGACTTACATCGGCGAAACGATCTGCACAGTCTAGCATCGGTGTGTGGAACACCGCCAGCATACTCGTTTACTTCAGCCAGAAAAGTCGGCTGTCGCTGAACATTCTGTGAATGAGGGACACAAGATGTTATATTATGAAACAAAAATGATTGCTCCTGCTTCTCGCTACTGCGAATGTGATCTTAAAGAATCAATGGAAATTCGTGTGACCGATAATACACTACTGGTCAATGAAATTTCTACACCAAGGAGTAAGGCAGATGATTAACGGATATTCATTGGACAAATATATTATACCAGAATTGACATGTGATTACATTTTCACGCAATTTGGGTGCACAGATCATGAGAAACCAGTACCCAGAACAACCGTCTCTGGCCGTAATAACGGCCTTGATACTCTTGGGCATTGAGTCAAACATTGCTTGAATGGCGTGTACAGGTACAGATGCCCATGCAGCTTCAACACGATACCACAGTTCATCAAGAGTAGTGACTGGCGTATTGTAACGAGTCAGTTGCTCGGCCACCATTGACCAGACGTTTTCAACTGGTGAGAGATCTGGATAATGTGCTGGCCAGGACAGCAGTCGAACATTTTTCGTATCCAGGAAGACCCGTACAGGACCTGCAACATGCTGCCGTGCATTATCCTGCTGAAATGTAGAGTTTCGCAGGGACTGAATGAAGGGTAGAGCCGCGGGTCGTAATACATCTGAAATGTAACGGCCACTGTTCAACGTGCTGTTGATGATAACAAGAGATTACCGAGACGTGCAACCAGTGGCACCCCGTACCATCACTCCGGCGATGACAAATACAGGCTTCCAATTTCGCCAAACACAAATGCGACCAACATGATGCTGTAAACAGGAGTTGGATTTATCCAAAAAAATGACGTTTTGTCATTCGTGCACCCAGGTTCGTCGTTGCGTACACCATCGCAGGCGCTTCTGTCTGTGATGCAGCGTGAAGGGTAACCGCAGCCATGGTCTCCAAGCTGATAGTCCATGCTGCTGCAAACGTCGTCGAACTGTTCGTGCAGATGGTTGTTGTCTTGCAAACGGTCCCATTTGCTGACTCGGGGATCGAGACGTTGCTGCATGATCTGTTACAGCCATAAGGATAAGATGCCTGTCATCTCGACTGCTAGAGTAATACGAGGCCGTTAGGATCCACCACGGCGTTCCGTATTGCCCTCCTGAAATCACTGATTCCGTGTTCTGCTAACAGTCATTGGATCGCGACCAACGCGAGCAGAAATGTCGCGATAGGCTACAATCGACCTTTATCAAAGTCGGAAACGTGATGGTACTCCTCTCCTCCTCACACGAGGCTTCACAACAACGTTTCACCAGGCAATGCCGGTCAACTGCTGTTTGTGTATGAAGAATCGGTTGGAAACTTTCCCCATTGTCAGCACGTAGTAGGTGTCGCCACTGGCGCCAACCTTGTGTGAATGCTCCGAAAAGCTAATCATTCGCTTGTGTAGCTCGTCATCTTCGTGGTGTAGCAATTTAAACGGCCACGAGTGTATTATTAATAGGGACAAGGGCTTCTCTCTAAGTAAAACTTTGAACCCAATCTTACCTGACATTTAGTAACAACGGTCTTCATTTCAACCTGCTGTTTCTTTGCCCATTTTCTCCACCGGCGCGCTACTGCGCCTAGATGGCCTCTAATTTGGTTTCGCGCATCCGCGGTGGGTCGTCAGCGGTGTATAAAGGGGCCGCTCTTTCTCTGCTGTCTCAGTTTCCAACGAATAAGTGTAATCAGCGCACTAACCTGAAGATGGCAGCCAGTTGGTTTGCCGAAATATTGTGTCTAGTTGACGATGGTACCCGGCTGCAAACCCTTGAAGAATATTATCAGTTAATACGCCGAGTTGACTGAAATGTTACTAATTAATTCGGTACTACCCAAAACAAGTTGTGTTTCAAGGTATTCTGCTTTCGTTTCTTTCCATTTTCCTTCTGAAAATAACTGAAAAATTGTAAACATCTACGAAAAAAATCAGAGAAATGCGTCTGAGTCGAGATAATTGACAGGTAAATGGAAATAAGAGAGAGCGGAAAACGTTAATAGACTGTTTTATTTCATAAACAATTAACGTAGCTGTTAGCACATTTATACCGCGGTGAGACAAGTCGGACAACTCTTAATTGGAAATATGTCACGTACGGAAACATGACAATATTCAGGGATGCGTCGTTCAAATATGTAGGCCTAACATTACAGAGCGATATGTAATGGAACGAACATGTAAGGACAATTGTTAGTTAGGCGGACAGATCACGTAAAAAACGGTTGTACTACTACGCCTTGAGTATTGTTGAAGTGTTTGGGACCCTCAGCAGATCAGTTTAAAAGAAGACATGGAAGCAGTTCAGAGGCGAGCAGCTAGGTTCGTTACTGATAGGTTCGACCAATGCGTGAGTGTCACAGAACTGCTCCGGGAACTCAAATGAGAATCGCTGGATGAAAGACGACGTTCTTTTCGAGAAATTCTGTTGAGGAAATTTAGAGGGCTGCAATTTGAAGCTGAGTTTAGAACGATCTTTATGCCGTCTACTTACATTTCGCGTATACATCACAAAGACAAGAGAAATTAGGGCTTGTATGGTGGAATATAGACATTCTTTTTTCCCTCGTCCTTTTTGGGGGTGGAATAGGAAAGGAAATGCCTACTAGTGGTACAGTGTACCCACCGCTTCGCACATTACGGTGGATTGCGGTGTATATATGTAGATGAAGAAATCGACAGCTACAAAAGTCTTTCTTCTGGGCTCCACAAATGTGCGAATAGCAAGAGGAGGCTTCGGGACTGTCTTTTTGCGGCAGTTTACAGAACTACGATTGTACGTAGCAAATCTACGGCAACCGATGTCTTTTTTTAGGGATCTAAGATAAACTGCATGGGCAAAGATTTGGACGGTACGAAGGAGTTTCCCAGCGAAACTTCTGCAGCATTGTCTAAACAACCTTGCAACATAACGCCGGTGACATGTGTCAGAACCGCCCAACGAGTAGCATTCAGTTTGGAGAAATTTTTTCAAGATCGAGTAAATGTACTGACCTTGCCAATGCACAAAATTGTTACACTCTTTTCTTTTATTAATTTTGGTAGTATTATATCTTTGTAGACAGGTGATATTGATGGGAATGCATTATCTGTATAAATCTGTTACTCGGAAAAATCATGTTAAACAGCCGTGAAGATAGTGCTCATAGTGGGCTGGCCAGGGAGAGCTGGTGTGTGCGTGCGTGTGTGTGTGTGTGTGTGTGTGTGTGTGTGTGTGTGTAAGGCGGAAACGGCCGGATTGGGGGGTGTGCTTAGCGCTCGCTTGTAAACGCCGTGAAGTCAGAGGGAATTCACCGCGCAGCTGGCGAGGCGACAGTGTATTGTCTATATCTATAAATGTGAATGTCTGTTGGGTGTACGTTTATCACGCCTGAACACAAGACGCAAAGACTTAAATATTTGTACAGTTACTAATTTATACCCGAGGAATGTTTTAGGCACGGTTTTAGAGCGATCTGATAGATATTTAGTAATTTGAAGAATATAACGCGTTATGCGGAACAATAATTTCTCTTTGAAAACTATATTTACTCTTTGAAAATGGTTTTATTGGTTGCATTGTTGCTTGAGAGTTGATAATGATAAAAGGGTGGAGTATATCGGGATGCAAAGTTATCAGTGTATATAAAATTTTAGCGATGACGTTTGCGACTCTGTAGCAAGGAAGTTACATACAGCGAAACGTGATGCGACAAACCATATCTTTCGTCTAAGTGTGCTACAATGTCTTCAGCTCTTTTTCTGTGAGGATAAGCATACGAATAAGGAAATATAAGAATAAGTAAAGCAGTAAAAAGAAATTTCTTTTAATACAACTCTTAAAAAAATCAATTTGACGTTTCGCGCATTACATCAAGGGATCGATCTGTGATATTATTACAATCATTGTTGTTGAATTTCGTGATTGGATTCTTCGAAACGAGTGCATGTTTACGTATGATTTATTATTTCTTATATATTCTCTGATAAATGTAACATGTTTTTAGAAAAAAAAAAAAGAAAAAAAGAAAAAAAAAAAAAAAAAAAAAGATGGGCAGAGAGAGAGAGAGAGGGGGGGGATGGGAAAAGTACTAGCTCAAGGCTCGAATAAATAAATAAATACCCGGGCAACGCCAGGTTTTCAGATAGTATTCGATAAAGTTAAATTTAAAAATAAAACATAATTAAGACAGAAGTGCGACACAGTTTCTGAAAGGGTTTCATATGACACGTGCAGTAACGCACAGACATCGCTTCTATCAAGTACATACAAAAAGTTTTAATAGAATGAAAAAACAGAAATTTACTGTTTAGTTAACAGTCTTAGACATCACGGAATTGTGATTTTTGCGTTGGAGGGAAGTGTGTGGGGAAAAACCGCAGAGGAAGACCAAGAGATGGATACAGTAAGCAGATTCAGACAGATGTAGGTTGCCGTTCTTATGTGGAGTTGAAGAGGCTTGCTCAGGATAGGGTATTGTGGAGAGCTGCATCAAACCAGACTCCTAACTGAAGACCACAACAACAACAGAACTTACTGTTGAAGTCCGGTAGCGTTCTGGATTGATTCAGCCAACAATAACGCTTTACCTCAGTTGACTGTGCGTCGTTTAACTGCTAGGAGACACTCCTCCCGCGTAAAAATTGTGGTTGTTTTGTTGTTAAGCACAATATAAAGCAATCGTATCTTTTAGTGATATACTATGTCTGTAACAATTTTATTTAATCAGTATTGCACACAGCCGGTCGCGGTGGCCGAGGGGACTGAGACGCTTCAGTCACGGTCCGCACGGCCACTACGGTCGGGGGTTCGAATCCCCCTCGGGCATGGATATTTGTGCCGTCCTAGTTCGTAAGTAGTCCATAAGTAGTTTGTAAGTTTAGTGACTGATGACCCCGTAGTTAAGTCCCATAAGCTTTACAAACATTTGAACATTTTATTGCACACAATGTAACTGCTGTAAAGTTTCCTTGAAAGCGAGGAGCTGTTTTTAATAACTAATATGGGTTTAGGAAACATTGATTATGTAATACACACCTTTTCCTGATCAGTTTCCGTAAGTTTATACTGACAACAATCACACTGTCAGTCAGAACTGCGTCTCAATTTTTTTAAATACTTTTTGCAGCACTGGTTGAAGCTGTCATGTATTTAAGAATGCCAAAAAGGATATATGTAAATTTGTTTGTCGACTGCAAAAAATCGGAAGTGAAGAGGACAATATAAAGCTAGTGCTATCAAGAACAAAATTGTTAAGCTACTTATGGAAGCAAACAAATGGTTACTTTCCACGTAGTTTGTATTGTGGTAGTCTTGTTGAGACTGATATTTCGTAGTATCTATTTAGTAAGTTTGGTGTGGAACTAAAGACTAATGACTATCTTCTATCAAGGTGATAGGCATGACTGTGGAATTTGTGGTAGCTATACAGTATTCTCGTTAATTCGAGGTGAACGGTACCAGAATCACCCCAAACTATTGAAATTTATGTTTGAAATAGAAAAAAAATCGACTTTGAAAAGAATACACGTGTAACAAAATATGATGTTTTTTAAAACAAAGTTTTGAAGTAGTCTTTTACATTGGCAGTATTTTGTCCTCGTCGGCCTATCTTTCGGGAAAGGACCTGCTGAGGATGCGTGGACAGCTAAAACAGCTATACAGATTAGTAATACAAGTTTTATTTACTAAGATATACAAAATACTCAACTTTGTCAGTCTGTCTGTTATCGCGGCGTCTTCTTGCGCGATCCTAGCTTCGCTGACTCATAGTGACTTCCTAGTTCGGAGTGCTCTTCGGCATGCATGCCAGCCTCGATAAAGCTACTTGTAGAGGGCGCGCTTCTCGGTTGCTCCCTCCAGGAGGCGCAGTGCCGGCAGAGTCGAACATAAAGAGTCGCGAAACTCCCAGTGATTTTCTGCGACTTCGCGATTGCAGCGCTGCCAAGCGGCCGGGTCGTAAAATTACACCGCGAAGCGATTCAGTAATGAATGTGTATTTGGAGTGAAGCAGCATTTTCGAAATAACTTCGTATTTACGAGTTTTTGTGGCGCTATAAATTGTAGCAACTGTCAAAAATATAATTCGGAAATCTCTCACTTGCCCAGAAGTAACAGAATAATGTTATGAATAACAGGTGTCCGTTTATTGTGGTTAGTTATACGTTTAGGCATAGAAGTAAATCTTTAAAAAATTCATTCACGTCCAAACTTCTGCTGTTAATGAGAATCGCAAATACTTGACCACTATTTCATAATATTACTGCTGAATAAAAGTAAGGTATGAATGACTGCATTAGGTACGTACCTCAGCTTCACAAAAGTGATAACGCTGTATACTAACATATTTTGTCGGTTACCTACTAGATTGATTGAATACGTAGCTACAAATAAATATGTCCATATATAAGCTGTTAATTTTAGCATGTCACATTTTTAAGATATTAGGTTCATACCTGCCAAGTAGCTAAAAAATTATGATAGGTACACGAAATGCAGAGAGGCAAGGATGAAGTGAAAAGTTGGTTTACACGACGATGTAGAATCTAGTTCCCTACAACGTAAAAATCGTGTGTACTTTTGGAAACATTACAATGTCCGAAATTGGCTGAAAAAAAAAGCTCGTGCAACATGTCTGTACGCATCGAGAATGCGAACATAATCATAATCAGTTCCTTTTATATACTTCAACACATCAGGTTGCAATTCATTTCTGCTTTAAAAAGGTTTCAGACGATATTAATATGACTCGGGGATTGTGAAATGTATGAATTACACTGCACTGACAGTTTGTTAAATTATAGAGTGCTTTTAACAGAAGCAGTGATATTACTTTAATGATGTTTTCGTATTGGTATTAAAAAGTTCACAGCAACTTTCAGTGACCAGGAAATCTGAAAGTAACAGCATTAAAAACGACAACTTCTCAGTTTGCATCATGCCATTCCACCGTTATTCCCTACTGGCCTCTTAGAGCGCTAGTATCGCTTCAGCTGCATTTTTTTTCCTAGAGAGTTTCGCGACTGTCAGTGATGGACTGTGGTGCCGGTGTGAGACTGGCTGCCAGTCATCTGCTGCCTTCTTCACGATCGTTTTCGTGCATCTGGCGTGCGGAGCTGACTTTGCGCCACAACAGGCAGCCTAAAGGTTTTAAACTATTTCTCACTATTTACTCCGGGCTATAATGATGGAGTGCCTTTTTCTGTGAAGATAGAATGTACCCGCAATAATTCCGATACTCGAAATATCGGGTATCGAGTTCACTTATTGTCCGTCTTCTCTTAATTTTTATTTTTTAGGTAGAAAATGTCACAATGAGAAGATTAGAATCCAATTTGGAAGTACTTTAATTAAAGTACCGTTGATTTTTCTGAACCTGTTCGCCTCCCATATCATCTCTTACGGACTCCTGATGAGGCTTACACACACTCAAGAAGGCTTAGCACAGGGAGGCGATTTGTGGTGTGACGTAAATATACAGAAATTTTAATTAATTACGCAAGTTTCGGTTACGGCTTCGGCCGAAACTAGAAGAGGAGCAGAATATTCGGTTACATATTCGATTTCGGCTACAAATCATATTTCAGTCGGACTCTAAACGGAAACCTTCACTGCTGGATCCACAGCACAAAAGTTACCCATGTGGTGATTGTGCAATCTAATATTGGCCTACTACCATTACACGAGTTTCTTAAAGTTTCGAAAGCACACATATAAAACTCTTTCAACTGTCCGATTACTATAAACACTCAAAGAATGAAGACCGGTTAATTTACACTCCACTGTAAGCAAAAGTAAGTTATTCTGGCATCTCTACGTTACCAAACGATGTGTCGTACTGTAACAGTAATTTCGCAGGTACAATCAGTACCATATATATTTTGGGCGTGGAAAGTTTGTTTTGAACGAGGTGAGTAGTGAAAAATGCATTCCCTTTCCAATTGTAATGGCTTCCACTGTTAAACTGTGTCTCCGTGCTTCCTGATACAGTCTCTCTGCATTTTTTGCGTTTTTCACGGCTTGCGTTATCGCCACTGCGTCTCCTGCCAATGATCCGGCGTCTGATAGCCCTGCAAACAGTGGAATCAAAAAGGGGAGTATACCACCAGAAATAGTGGGTATTTTCAAAATTTTGGGACCGTAACACTGTCTTTTCTCCCCCCTCCTTTTTCTTTGCATAACTCCTTTAGCGACAGCTACTACCGCACGTTTATAGTGTTTCCTTGAATTTGTTGCTTTCTTCTTATTATTGTTGTTTAGAATGTCCTTGGTAGAGCGTTTGAAGGATATCCCAGCTCCATGCTTAAGTTTTCCCCACATTGTCTTGACAACAACTGGCGCCATGTTCAATTCCAATGTGATGTGGTTCCGAACGGGTGTAGCAGTCTACTGCTTTTTGACCTTCATGCTCTATTACATATATAAGTTTATCTGCGCTAACCCAGCTGTTGTGCTTCGATGAAAATCCGTACCATTTCACGAAAGCGCGCTTACCTTGACGTTTTATAATTTTCTCTACGAGAAACACTCTCGGTTTAGACGTTTTCTGTAGTTCTTCCGTATAGAAAGCCCCCGCAATATCGTGTCCATCGCTGATTTTTAAAATATAGGTTCTAGGATTCTTTCGCTGAACTTAGGAAACTGTAAATATCTCCGTTGACCAGTTCGGTAAATACGAATTCTCAAATACAGTCTTATATTTCGAAATTCGTACATCATCACCTTTTCTGAATTTCTGTTTGCATGAATCAGTCATGTTTATGTGATTGTAAACGGTATTTAGAAGGCTATCGTCTCTGACATCGATGGGACGCATTTTTATAGAACGATGCTCAGTTCGATTATATTGATCAATTATTTTCGGTAGAATATCAATCCATTTGTATGACCCACGGTAGTTAAATTTAACCCACATACGATGTTTAATAGTCCTGTTCAATCGCTCCACAATACTAGCTTTTATCTGGGATGATGTGCAGTAATGACTAATTCCATATCGCTCCATTATTGAGGCGAAATGTGTATTATAAAACTCGCTACCGTGGTCCCTTTGTAGATTGTCCGGACATCGATTAGTACATATTTGTAGTAGTTGTCCAAACACACGTGCATCTTCCTTTCCGGTTTTTTTTTTTTTTTTTCCTTCACTGGTAAGCCCCAGGAAAATTTGGAATATGTATCCATAACCATTAGAATGTGCCTGAATCCCTTATTGACACGTGAATACTTTCTCATATCTACGAGATCTGCCTGCCATAAGTCGTCTAAGCCCTTGATTATAACACGTCTTCGTGGAAATGTTCTGCGTGCTGGCTTATGGAGTTCCCGAACAACTGTTTCCATTTCTGTTACTCAATGATATTTCTTTCTCGAAGTTCTGAAATTATTGATATGATTTCATTCGTGTGGGCAGTATTACCTCCTGTTGATGAAGCCATAAGAAGCCGTAGACGTTCTATTATTTCGTTCGGATCGTCAAAATATATATACTGCAGGGGCAAATTGTACAGTTTTTTATTCTGATTGTCAATACCTTTACCATAGTCGAATTTTCCGTTAAAAGCAGGTTTAATAATATTCTTGTACTTGTCACTGCTTTCCGCTTTTATACGTATCTTTTTGGTGTTGTTCTTCCTGTGTGCATTTGTTATTCGTAATATCTCGGCATATGTTTGCAGATCCTTTGAGTTGAACTTCTCTGGATTCGATGTTTTCAGAAATATTAATTCCAATAAACCAGACGTGCGTGGGTATGTCTATGCCCCGACCTGTAATTTATCTTGCGTTAAACGTATAGGTAATTTACCGAGTTTGTACGGCTTTTCTTTACGTACTCCATATATGTCGTCTATTTGTGTAATATCGTACTGATTAATGTATTCAGTAATGTCTGCGTCATCATCATCTTCTTCTTCTTCGTTCTGTTTTTCTTCTTGACCAGCTCTTCTTTCTGCATTGCTAACGTTTGCGAGTCTACTCAGACTATTGGTTATCGGCTTAAACGTTTCTGAGACCGTTTCCTCTCGCTGCTGCTGGTCTAATTTGAGAAGTCGTAATTTCCGCCGAATAACTTTGGGAGCTTCAGTAATTTGTTTGCTTATACTCGACATAGTGCCCTCACTTCTTCAGGTTATCGACTTTTGTGGCAATTCCTCTTATTGCCCTCGAGAACTCGGCTAAGCGTGCGTTAAATACGTTAATTTTGTCATTAACATATACTCCACGTTTCTCGGGGTCCCTAATACGACCGTGTAATGCAGCTATTTGCGCTCTAACTGCGTTGGTTGTTTCCTTGCAGTTACAACAAGTCATTCGCTCAAACCTATCCATTGCATACTGACGCAATTACGTACGCACACCCTCTTTTTAAGATGGAGAATTTCTTGGAAGTTGCGCATATACCGGCCGTTGTTCAGTTTCCTCGTTTTGTCGATAACCAAGAAACCATACGGTGCATGATTCCAACAATCACCACATACATAAATTCATTAAATGTCATGTCAGATCATACGTGCGCCTGGTAAATATGCTTTAAATTTGTGTTATCCTGCCTGAAAGCAGTAATGAGATTGGCATGATCTCTTATTAACTGTTTGGGAATCCTCGAATATGTCTGACGCAAGTAAAAAATATCGACATTCATGTGACGGCCAAAGCAAAAATATTTGCGAATCTGATCCTGATTTTCCACAGCAACGTCGTCGAATATAAATACACTGTTCGGTTTTACCTTCTCAGGAGGTGGTATGTCATTGCTTTCACTAAAGGTATGGTAGCTAACACCATTAATATTGTGTAGAATTTCCTGTAACATCTGGTATTTTGGTTGAAAAAGTGGTTTTGAAAATATATACACATGTTCAAAGTGAAGTCCCTCAGAGTGTGTTAACAGAGACAGAACAAGGTTCGTCTTCCCACAGTCTGATGGCCCAACAATTAGAACTCGTATGTTGTCCGGAAGCAGTGATCCATTTCTTCTTTTTTTCGCTTGATTACCAATACTACAACAGGACCAATCGGTTTCTGCGAACCCTGGTAGTTTACTCCACTCACCCATTTTGGTAACTACAAGCTGCCAAATATCTACAGGTGGTTTTATATAAAAAGAAAGAGGAATACATATTTCCATAATCGTTTATTTCCACACATTCATAATGCATTGGGAAATACAGTTCTTTTTTTAACAATAAAGCCCGTGGCCGTTCATTGCCGTCAAGCAGGTGCATACTACTCCACCAGATCCATCAGCACTTCTTCGTCGTCCCCAGTGCCATCTTGCATTCCCCCGTATGACACGCATCAGCGCATTTCAAGCACGAGAACGGCAGCTTGCATGTCTTGGCCAGATGGCCAAGTTTCTGGCACCGGAAGCACTGGAGCGGCCGCTTCTTCTGCTTCCTCTTCTTGAGCTTCGTGCTGCTACTCATGCACAGCACCTCGGCAGCAAGGTGCTGCATGAAGACAGAAGGGAAGCCAGACTTGGACATCCCATGCGTCCCTTTCCACGTTCACACTTGGTGACGAGATCGGCATAGTCGAGCAACAGCGATACGTTCTCCACCGCCTCCCTGCCGGGACTGCGATCTTTCTGATTACGCTTCTCTTGACGAACCTCGACCTTGGTCCGATGGGTTGCAGGCTAAGCATCTACTGCTGTTCCTGCGGTACCTGAACCATAGGAAACACATATTAATGGCCTGACTGGAAGAAGGGTCTTAGGGTGTCAGATAATGACGTTGTGGTTTCCTCCACAGTTGCTACGAGATTGAGATTAATCTCGTAGCAGATCAGGCTAACGAGTTGTTGGCCTGAAGTGTTGTTGTGTCCCAAGATCCCGGACGAGCCGGTTTTGGGACTGCTGCGTCTTCTCATAGAACTTCCTGGTGTGGCGCGGTACCTCTCCCGGAGTGGCATAATGCCGGCTTCGTCGTGAATCTGGGCGGTGGAATACCGCGTCGGAAGATGCAGGTCAGTCTTCAGGGCGCGGTTCTGGATCCTCTGCAGCGACTCGATGTGAAAGTCTGCGGCGTTTCCAAACACTGGGGACGCGTACTCGAGCACTGGGCGAACCAGTGACAGGTACAGCTAAATCCCATGTTGCGGCGGCAGGAACGACTGCGGGTTGAGCAGTGATGTTTCCAGGTGAGCCTTTGATCTAGGGTAACCCCTAGGTATTTCGCCGTCGTGCTCCAGGGGATGGGAGCCCCCAGAATCTCGATCGTCTTCTAGTGAAGCGTTGAATTTCAACCGCCACTTAGTGGCCCATGCCCCCAAGGCGTCGCATCCAGCTTGCAGGCGGCGTCTCATTGTGTGCGCGTTCATGCTGCGGGTAAACAGCGCTGTATCGTCGGCGTAGAGCGCCAATTCTGCGCGTGCTACCCGAGGTGCGTCGGCAGTGTACAGTGAGTACAACAGGGGGCCGAGAACCGACCCCTAAGGCACTCCTGCACGTATCTGTCTTTCCGTCGATGTACCGTCTTCTGCCCTCACATAGAAGGATCGTTCAAACAGGTACGACTGCAACAGTCTCCCTTGAGACGTCGGAATTCCGGGCACAAAGAGTTTGTACACGAGTCCGTCGTGCCAGACGGAGTCGAACGCGCGGGAGACATCAAGGCGACCTTTCTGCTCTCTGTCGGTGGTATTTATACCTGCCGAGTCCGGATTCGTTTCCCTTCGCCGACGGCCAGCGGCGCTGCAAATGGTGGGGGAAGCCTTGGCGACGTCGGGTAGTTGGGGGAGGGGGGCACATTTCATCTGCAGCGGAGGAAGGATCTCGTGACCGCGCGCATCTCTGCCCTTTGATAGTGCTCAGAATCGGTTTCCAGGCCATGCTGAGTTGAAATCCGGAGTCCTTGTTGATGAGATTGTTTGTAACGCGAATTTCTATGGCCTTCTTGAAAATGCTGTTCCAGTAGTTATTTCTGGTGGCCAGAATCTTCGTTTCTTCGTATTTTGCTGTTTGTCCGCCGTCGATACAGTGTTCTGCTATAGCCGACTGGCTAGGTTGGCGCAAGTGGGCGTCGCGTTGATGGTCTTTGCATCCATCGATCGTGCTGCATGGGATTTTGTACACGCCCGCTTTCTTGAGGCGTAAATTGTCCTTTACGGTCCCTAGTAGGGCGCACGTCTTGGCTGTTGGTCGGAAGACTGTCGCAATATTGTGTTTCTTCAGTAGTCTCCCTATTTTTGATGACACATTACTTGCAAACGCCAAACGGCCACAGCTTTCTTCTCCTCTTCAGTATGCTCCCCTTCTTCGTCCCTGCTGAGCTTCTGTTGTTGGAAGGCCCTTCGGATTTGGTGGTTACCATACCCATTCGTTCGGAACACACTTTCAAGATGTTCGAATTCAGATGTCAGGTTCTGTTCGTCCGAGATCGAGGGTGCCCTGTGTACCAAGGTGCTAAGTATTCTATTCAGCTGTCCCAGATGGTGGCAGCTGGAAGCATGTAGCTCAGATCACACATCTCACACTACAACTTGGTGTGAGAGATTGTTGTGCAATACATATTATGGAAGGCTAGTTTTCCATTACTGCATGGATACTTATAAGGGTCTGAAGAAGAGAATAATGTATTCTCGAAACTAGTAATTAAATGTCCAAAATCAACGGCTGAAGGTTTTTCATTCGTTACATTAACACAACGCCGTCTTCCAAACATCCTTCTAATCAAGGTGGATACACGAAGACAGTAATTTTAAAGTTGCCGAGTGCTGTGTATCTTATGTAGCTGTATTTTGAAGACTTATGCTGTTGTACCCTCGCGTGGTATCGCTATTTACCGCGTAGGAGTACGAGCTGTGCCGGCTCGCCGCCTTGCTTTCCGTGTCTTTTTGCACGTTCTTCTATCGATCTCTTCGCTCTGTGTCACGAGTGGCGCCTTCATCGCGTCGCCGCTCTCTGGCCAGAGCCGCGGTGGAGTAGCCGAGCGGACTAAAGCGTCTCGCTGCGGAGCGCGCGGTTGCTCGCCGTGGAGGTTTGAGTCCTCCCTGGGGCATGGGTGTGTGTGTTGTCCTTAGGTTAGTTTACCTAGGTTTAAGTAGTTTGTAAGCTACGGACTGATGACCACGCAGTTTGGTCCGATAGATTTACAGTCATTTGAACATTTTCAAATTTTCTGGCCAGAGGACGTACCAGCTGTGGTAATCGCTGAATTGGTGATAAACGGGGCTCTGCGGGTGAGACGGGCAGTCTGGCGCGCGCTGTCTACTCGGAGAGGCGGTGAGCGCGCCACTGTTCAACCCGCCTGTTGACGTACATCGGCAGTTACTCCGGCCACCACCGTGTGCCTCGAAGCATGTGGACTGCAAGTTTAAGGTGATCACTGCCACGATTCACGAACATTCTGGTGAAATTTTCATTTGATCTCCCTGATCATCTGGACACTCTTGGCATTCACATAACCTTTCCAACTCAGTGGTTTATCTGTCAGTACACCTTCTTGTGGTGCGGCGGACAGGCGGGAAGCCAGCACAATTATGAGTGGCTTTCCTTTCTACTAATTGTGCTGTCGTTAACTTGTTGTGGTGTGTGTGTTCTTTGCCAGGGTTCACAGCCGTCTCCAGGGGTTGTCTTCTTCTATGTCTTGGTTCTGTTTTCTGTTTGTTGATGTCAGCGGTTGCAACTGTGCTTCCGTTCGTTCTCTTCATGTTGAAGAGATCGTTTGGACTTTGCCGTGCGCGGGACGTTACCTACTCAAATTATTAAAAAAATGCTATGTGTCACTGGGGAATCCCGGTTAGTGCCCTTTCACGTCCTCGTCAACTGCCTGCGGAACCGGTCTTATGTTATTTTACAGAATCCTTTCTTTCTGCGGGGTAAGTATTCTACCCGTAGATGTAATTTGGAATTTTTATTCTTTCTGTTGCTCATTTCGCGAGCTGACGACCGTATATTTGCTTACCTGTTTCAGGGAATTGTATATAACATTCATACTTTCATCCATTTTATTAATATTGAGTTATTTTCCCAAATTTCCCCTTCCCCCTTCATTGTTTTTTGCTATTCGCACGTTGTTACGAGAGTGTGAAAGTACAACGTCGTTTCAGTTGTAACTTTCACTACACTAACGGTTTTATTTCCGATATCTTTACCCGGACAATTAGATTTTTAGGCCCACGCTTCTGATTAATTGTTCAGTACGTTGCCGATAGTGTGAGTGGCAAGATTACAGTGTTTATATGTTTATATTACACTGTAGACATCAGCGATTTTTCGATATTCCCATCTCTACGGGGGTGAAATAAGGGGTGAACCGTGTTTTTTTTTTAAATACGGTGCTATTCAGGCAATTTTGAAGCTAGAAATACAAAACTTCGGATTTAGATTTTTGATTGGAATTTTAAAAACACACACGTTTCTACGTTTATGTAAATTGAACCACTAAACGGGTGAAATATGGGAAAATATTTTAAGAGTGCTACTAAGACTATTTTGATGCTAGAAATGCAAAAATTTGGATTTGTAATCATGGTTCGAATTAAAAATAAGTTTCGGGATGTTTTGAATTCTGCCTCAATGGTGCAATAGAGGGTGGCAAGTTGTATTAAAATACTTGATTAGGAAAGCATATTTAAAGCTAAATCTATGAACATTTATAAACAGTGCAGACCATCTAGTCCACACGCGCGAAGCAGTGGGAATGAAGCTAGTTCAACAAGAAAATCGATTCTTCACAACTGAACGTACGAAAATGATACAGCTTGGTTCTGACGTAACTTAAAAAAAATCTTGTTCTGCATTCCCTGTGAACCACTACAGCTGATAATTTCAATTCTTGTAAAGAATTTGACTATTATCGTCATGCTTATCTGATGAGACTTTGCGTTACGGTATCACAGTCCACCTATCTGGAAGGTCTGTAATTGTCCACGTAAATATTATATATATAAATGACAGTCATTTAAATGCATGAGAGTTAACAGGGCAAGAAGCACACAGAGCTTCAATCTGAAGACATATTTCCTTGGCTCCGCAAGATGGCGGACTGGCTTCAATCGACAGATAAGCTTTGCATAGTAGCGCTGTCTTTCATTATTTTAACCTCCTTGTGATGCCCGCACTACCTGGAGAACTACTATACTTGAGCCGAAATACGATGATCCCTGGTGCTTGCGCCAATCAGCTTTAAGCACTGGTTGCGGTCGCAGACCATTGGAGTAATTCAAACGCGAACTTTGCTCTGAGCATGCGCATGTCCAGCTGCGCTGTGCACTTCTGCCAGTTCTGTCGACACAACAGCGACCGTTAGCTATACACGCAGGCAGGGAACTGACTGCCAGAATGAAACTCACTCTGCAGCGGAGTGTGCGCTTATATGAAGCTTCCTGACAGATTAAAATTGGCAGGAAGTTTCATATCAGCGCACACTCCGCTTCAGAGTGAAAGTTTCATTCTGGAAACATTCCTTAGGCTGTGGCTAAGCCGTGTCTCCACCATATCCTTTCTTCCAGGAGTGCTAGTCTTCCATGGTTCGCAGGAGAGCTCCTGTGAAGTTTGGAAAGTAGGAGGTGAGGTACTGGCGGAAGTGAAGTTGTGAGGCTGCATCGTGAGTCGTGTCGGGATAGCACAGTCGGTATTGCGCTTGCCCGCGAAAGGCAAAGGTCCCAGGTTCGAGTCCCGGTTCCGGCACACAATTTTAATCTGCCAGGAAGTTTAAGCGAACTAACTGTTTGGCAACATTGTTCCATCCCATTTCTCCGACCGGGGCGGTCTCACAGCCCTATAGGCGGAGGCAGGGATCATCGTATTTCGGCCCGACTTTAGTTAACTGTGGGCACTGCCTGGTATCTGGGCATGTACGACTGCCTATTGGGAGAACTGTGTTCCTAGGCACGAAATGATGTAGCAGTACCGGTCGTGGGAGCAGCAGCTTAGAGACGTGAAAAGATGGCCATCCGGCAAGATGAGTGTCCCCTTTGGACTTCCATCGTTACGCTACTGCTGTGAGTCTGTTCTCGCCTCCGGTAACTGAGTTGTGAAATTCCTATTTTCTCACGTTGTTGTTGGGATCTCGTGTGAGTTACATGTCGTGCATTTTTTTAAAGCTTATACTGTTCAACTGGTGATATCGCCAGTTTCTACAGTGAAATGAAACTATTCATTCGTGAGGTGTACCTTCGTCTGGTTTGTACCCTCTCATTTCGTTGCCGCTATTCAGCGTGTGGGTGTAACATGAAAACAGTAATTTTCTGGATTAAGGTTTGTTTTGTGTAATTAACTGTTATGACCTGTACCCTCTTGTGTCGGTGCGTCTATTCGGCGCGCGGGGTAATCTCACGTGAACTTGATTCTGCTGCTGTTAATGTGGTTCGTTTGGCGAAATACTCGTTATCTGGCTTTTGTATCCTCTAGTGTCGTTGTCGCTATCCAGCGCTCCGGAGTAATTTCAGAATTGCAAAATTTTGCCGTATTTTTAGCTCTAATAGTGTGTTGACAGCCACTATTCTTAAGTTTAGATTTCTCGGCCCGTGACCCTCTGCTAATTGGAAATATAGCGCTTGTTGTGAGTTGAAGTTTTGTATTCGAAACAACCGTAGCCATACGTCTGCGAGGTTATTTAATGAGGGCTGTCTGTAAAGAATCTTATATTAACACTAATAAATTCACTGCACTTTAAGTTCTGCTCTGTCTAGGGGATGATAAAAATTCGTCAACAGTCCCCACCTATATATTAATTAAAACCCAACTAAAATTGAGAAGAAGGGTGCACTACATACAAATAAATTTAACAGCACTTTTGTTTAAATTTTTAATAGTCTGTCACCGATAAAAAGCACTGTATTCTGGGGGCTCCCATCCCCTGGAGCACGACGGCGAAATACCTAGGGGTTACCCTAGATCAAAGGCTCACCTGGAAACATCACTGCTCAACCCGCAGTCGTTCCTGCCGCCGCAACATGGGATTTAGCTGTACCTGTCACTGGTTCGCCCAGTGCTCGAGTACGCGTCCCCAGTGTTTGGAAACGCCGCAGACTTTCACATCGAGTCGCTGCAGAGGATCCAGAACCGCGCCCTGAAGACTGACCTGCATCTTCCGACGCGGTATTCCACCGCCCAGATTCACGACGAAGCCGGCATTATGCCACTCCGGGAGAGGTACCGCGCCACACCAGGAAGTTCTATGAGAAGACGCAGCAGTCCCAAAACCGGCTCGTCCGGGATCTTGGGACACAACAACACTTCAGGCCAACAACTCGTTAGCCTGATCTGCTACGAGATTAATCTCAATCTCGTAGCAACTGTGGAGGAAACCACAACGTCATTATCTGACACCCTAAGACCCTTCTTCCAGTCAGGCCATTAATATGTGTTTCCTATGGTTCAGGTACCGCAGGAACAGCAGTAGATGCTTAGCCTGCAACCCATCGGACCAAGGTCGAGGTTCGTCAAGAGAAGCGTAATCAGAAAGATCGCAGTCCCGGCAGGGAGGCGGTGGAGAACGTATCGCTGTTGCTCGACTATGCCGATCTCGTCACCAAGTGTGAACGTGGAAAGGGACGCATGGGATGTCCAAGTCTGGCTTCCCTTCTGTCTTCATGCAGCACCTTGCTGCCGAGGTGCTGTGCATGAGTAGCAGCACGAAGCTCAAGAAGAGGAAGCAGAAGAAGCGGCCGCTCCAGTGCTTCCGGTGCCAGAAACTTGGCCATCTGGCCAAGACATGCAAGCTGCCGTTCTCGTGCTTGAAATGCGCTGATGCGTGTCATACGGGGGAATGCAAGATGGCACTGGGGACGACGAAGAAGTGCTGATGGATCTGGTGGAGTAGTATGCACCTGCTTGACGGCAATGAACGGCCACGGGCTTTATTGTTAAAAAAAGAACTGTATTTCCCAATGCATTATGAATGTGTGGAAATAAACGATTATGGAAATATCTATTCCTCTTTCTTTTTATATAAAACCACCTGTAGATATTTGGCAGCTTGTAGTTACCAAAATGGGTGAGTGGAGTAAACTACCAGGGTTCGCAGAAACCGATTGGTCCTGTTGTAGTATTGGTAATCAAGCGAAAAAAAGAAGAAATGGATCACTGCTTCCGGACAACATACGAGTTCTAATTGTTGGGCCATCAGACTGTGGGAAGACGAACCTTGTTCTGTCTCTGTTAACACACTCTGAGGGACTTCACTTTGAACATGTGTATATATTTTCAAAACCACTTTTTCAACCAAAATACCAGATGTTACAGGAAATTCTACACAATATTAATGGTGTTAGCTACCATACCTTTAGTGAAAGCAATGACATACCACCTCCTGAGAAGGTAAAACCGAACAGTGTATTTATATTCGACGACGTTGCTGTGGAAAATCAGGATCAGATTCGCAAATATTTTTGCTTTGGCCGTCACATGAATGTCGATATTTTTTACTTGCGTCAGACATATTCGAGGATTCCCAAACAGTTAATAAGAGATAATGCCAATCTCATTACTGCTTTCAGGCAGGATAACACAAATTTAAAGCATATTTACCAGGCGCACGTATGATCTGACATGACATTTAATGAATTTATGTATGTGGTGATTGTTGGAATCATGCACCGTATGGTTTCTTGGTTATCGACAAAACGAGGAAACTGAACAACGGCCGGTATATGCGCAACTTCCAAGAAATTCTCCATCTTAAAAAGAGGGTGTGCGTACGTAATTGCGTCAGTATGCAATGGATAGGTTTGAGCGAATGACTTGTTGTAACTGCAAGGAAACAACCAACGCAGTTAGAGCGCAAATAGCTGCATTACACGGTCGTATTAGGGACCCCGAGAAACGTGGAGTATATATTAATGACAAAATTAACGTATTTAACGCACGCTTAGCCGAGTTCTCGAGGGCAATAAGAGGAATTGCCACAAAAGTCGATAACCTGAAGAAGTGAGGGCACTATGTCGAGTATAAGCAAACAAATTACTGAAGCTCCCAAAGTTATTCGGCGGAAATTACGACTTCTCAAATTAGACCAGCAGCAGCGAGAGGAAACGGTCTCAGAAACGTTTAAGCCGATAACCAATAGTCTGAGTAGACTCGCAAACGTTAGCAATGCAGAAAGAAGAGCTGGTCAAGAAGAAAAACAGAACGAAGAAGAAGAAGATGATGATGACGCAGACATTACTGAATACATTAATCAGTACGATATTACACAAATAGACGACATATATGGAGTACGTAAAGAAAAGCCGTACAAACTCGGTAAATTACCTATACGTTTAACGCAAGATAAATTACAGGTCGGGGCATAGACATACCCACGCACGTCTGGTTTATTGGAATTAATATTTCTGAAAACATCGAATCCAGAGAAGTTCAACTCAAAGGATCTGCAAACATATGCCGAGATATTACGAATAACAAATGCACACAGGAAGAACAACACCAAAAAGATACGTATAAAAGCGGAAAGCAGTGACAAGTACAAGAATATTATTAAACCTGCTTTTAACGGAAAATTCGACTATGGTAAAGGTATTGACAATCAGAATAAAAAACTGTACAATTTGCCCCTGCAGTATATATATTTTGACGATCCGAACGAAATAATAGAACGTCTACGGCTTCTTATGGCTTCATCAACAGGAGGTAATACTGCCCACACGAATGAAATCATATCAATAATTTCAGAACTTCGAGAAAGAAATATCATTGAGTAACAGAAATAGAAACAGTTGTTCGGGAACTCCATAAGCCAGCACGCAGAACATTTCCACGAAGACGTGTTATAATCAAGGGCTTAGACGACTTATGGCAGGCAGATCTCGTAGATATGAGAAAGTATTCACGTGTCAATAAGGGATTCAGGCACATTCTAATGGTTATGGATACATATTCCAAATTTTCCTGGGGCTTACCAGTGAAGGAAAAAAAAAAAAAAAAAAAAAAAAAAAAAACCGGAAAGGAAGATGCACGTGTGTTTGGACAACTACTACAAATATGTACTAATCGATGTCCGGACAATCTACAAAGGGACCACGGTAGCGAGTTTTATAATACACATTTCGCCTCAATAATGGAGCGATATGGAATTAGTCATTACTGCACATCATCCCAGATAAAAGCTAGTATTGTGGAGCGATTGAACAGGACTATTAAACATCGTATGTGGGTTAAATTTAACTACCGTGGGTCATACAAATGGATTGATATTCTACCGAAAATAATTGATCAATATAATCGAACTGAGCATCGTTCTATAAAAATGCGTCCCATCGATGTCAGAGACGATAGCCTTCTAAATACCGTTTACAATCACATAAACATGACTGATTCATGCAAACAGAAATTCAGAAAAGGTGATGATGTACGAATTTCGAAATATAAGACTGTATTTGAGAATTCGTATTTACCGAACTGGTCAACGGAGATATTTACAGTTTCCTAAGTTCAGCGAAAGAATCCTAGAACCTATATTTTAAAAATCAGCGATGGACACGATATTGCGGGGGCTTTCTATACGGAAGAACTACAGAAAACGTCTAAACCGAGAGTGTTTCTCGTAGAGAAAATTATAAAACGTCAAGGTAAGCGCGCTTTCGTGAAATGGTACGGATTTTCATCGAAGCACAACAGCTGGGTTAGCGCAGATAAACTTATATATGTAATAGAGCATGAAGGTCAAAAAGCAGTAGACTGCTACACCCGTTCGGAACCACATCACATTGGAATTGAACATGGCGCCAGTTGTTGTCAAGACAATGTGGGGAAAACTTAAGCATGGAGCTGGGATATCCTTCAAACGCTCTACCAAGGACATTCTAAACAACAATAATAAGAAGAAAGCAACAAATTCAAGGAAACACTATAAACGTGCGGTAGTAGCTGTCGCTAAAGGAGTTATGCAAAGAAAAAGGAGGGGGGAGAAAAGACAGTGTTACGGTCCCAAAATTTTGAAAATACCCACTATTTCTGGTGGTATACTCCCCTTTTTGATTCCACTGTTTGCAGGGCTATCAGACGCCGGATCATTGGCAGGAGACGCAGTGGCGATAACGCAAGCCGTGAAAAACGCAAAAAATGCAGAGAGACTGTATCAGGAAGCACGGAGACACAGTTTAACAGTGGAAGCCATTACAATTGGAAAGGGAATGCATTTTTCACTACTCACCTCGTTCAAAACAAACTTTCCACGCCCAAAATATATATGGTACTGATTGTACCTGCGAAATTACTGTTACAGTACGACACATCGTTTGGTAACGTAGAGATGCCAGAATAACTTACTTTTGCTTACAGTGGAGTGTAAATTAACCGGTCTTCATTCTTTGAGTGTTTATAGTAATCGGACAGTTGAAAGAGTTTTATATGTGTGCTTTCGAAACTTTAAGAAACTCGTGTAATGGTAGTAGGCCAATATTAGATTGCACAATCACCACATGGGTAACTTTTGTGCTGTGGATCCAGCAGTGAAGGTTTCCGTTTAGAGTCCGACTGAAATATGATTTGTAGCCGAAATCGAATATGTAACCGAATATTCTGCTCCTCTTCTAGTTTCGGCCGAAGCCGTAACCGAAACTTGCGTAATTAATTAAAATTTCTGTATATTTACGTCACACCACAAATCGCCTCCCTGTGCTAAGCCTTCTTGAGTGTGTGTAAGCCTCATCAGGAGTCCGTAAGAGATGATATGGGAGGCGAACAGGTTCAGAAAAATCAACGGTACTTTAATTAAAGTACTTCCAAATTGGATTCTAATCTTCTCATTGTGACATTTTCTACCTAAAAAATAAAAATTAAGAGAAGACGGACAATAAGTGAACTCGATACCCGATATTTCGAGTATCGGAATTATTGCGGGTACATTCTATCTTCACAGAAAAAGGCACTCCATCATTATAGCCCGGAGTAAATAGTGAGAAATAGTTTAAAACCTTTAGGCTGCCTGTTGTGGTGCAAAGTCAGCTCCGCACGCCAGATGCACGAAAACGATCGTGAAGAAGGCAGCAGATGACTGGCAGCCAGTCTCACACCGGCACCACAGTCCATCACTGACAGTCGCGAAACTCTCTAGGAAAAAAAATGCAGCTGAAGCGATACTAGCGCTCTAAGAGGCCAGTAGGGAATAACAGTGGAATGGCATGATGCAAACTGAGAAGTTGTCGTTTTTAATGCTGTTACTTTCAGATTTCCTGGTCACTGAAAGTTGCTGTGAACTTTTTAATACCAATACGAAAACATCATTAAAGTAATATCACTGCTTCTGTTAAAAGCACTCTATAATTTAACAAACTGTCAGTGCAGTGTAATTCATACATTTCACAATCCCGAGTCATATTAATATCGTCTGAAACCTTTTTAAAGCAGAAATGAATTGCAACCTGATGTGTTGAAGTATATAAAAGGAACTGATTATGATTATGTTCGCATTCTCGATGCGTACAGACATGTTGCACGAGCTTTTTTTTCAGCCAATTTCGGACATTGTAATGTTTCCAAAAGTACACACGATTTTTACGTTGTAGGGAACTAGATTCTACATCGTCGTGTAAACCAACTTTTCACTTCATCCTTGCCTCTCTGCATTTCGTGTACCTATCATAATTTTTTAGCTACTTGGCAGGTATGAACCTAATATCTTAAAAATGTGACATGCTAAAATTAACAGCTTATATATGGACATATTTATTTGTAGCTACGTATTCAATCAATCTAGTAGGTAACCGACAAAAATGTTAGTATACAGCGTTATCACTTTTGTGAAGCTGAGGTACGTACCTAATGCAGTCATTCATACCTTACTTTTATTCAGCAGTAATATTATGAAATAGTGGTCAAGTATTTGCGATTCTCATTAACAGCAGAAGTTTGGACGTGAATGAATTTTTTAAAGATTTACTTCTATGCCTAAACGTATAACTAACCACAATAAACGGACACCTGTTATTCATAACATTATTCTGTTACTTCTGGGCAAGTGAGAGATTTCCGAATTATATTTTTGACAGTTGCTACAATTTATAGCGCCACAAAAACTCGTAAATACGAAGTTATTTCGAAAATGCTGCTTCACTCCAAATACACATTCATTACTGAATCGCTTCGCGGTGTAATTTTGCGACCCGGCCGCTTGGCAGCGCTGCAATCGCGAAGTCGCAGAAAATCACTGGGAGTTTCGCGACTCTTTATGTTCGACTCTGCCGGCACTGCGCCTCCTGGAGGGAGCAACCGAGAAGCGCGCCCTCTACAAGTAGCTTTATCGAGGCTGGCATGCATGCCGAAGAGCACTCCGAACTAGGAAGTCACTATGAGTCAGCGAAGCTAGGATCGCACAAGAAGACGCCGCGATAACAGACAGACTGACAAAGTTGAGTATTTTGTATATCTTAGTAAATAAAACTTGTATTACTAATCTGTATAGCTGTTTTAGCTGTCCACGCATCCTCAGCAGGTCCTTTCCCGAAAGATAGGCCGACGAGGACAAAATACTGCCAATGTAAAAGACTACTTCAAAACTTTGTTTTAAAAACATCATATTTTGTTACACGTGTATTCTTTTCAAAGTCGATTTTTTTTCTATTTCAAACATAAATTTCAATAGTTTGGGGTGATTCTGGTACCGTTCACCTCGAATTAACGAGAATACTGTATAGCTACCACAAATTCCACAGTCATGCCTATCACCTTGATAGAAGATAGTCATTAGTCTTTAGTTCCACACCAAACTTACTAAATAGATACTACGAAATATCAGTCTCAACAAGACTACCACAATACAAACTACGTGGAAAGTAACCATTTGTTTGCTTCCATAAGTAGCTTAACAATTTTGTTCTTGATAGCACTAGCTTTATATTGTCCTCTTCACTTCCGATTTTTTGCAGTCGACAAACAAATTTACATATATCCTTTTTGGCATTCTTAAATACATGACAGCTTCAACCAGTGCTGCAAAAAGTATTTAAAAAAATTGAGACGCAGTTCTGACTGACAGTGTGATTGTTGTCAGTATAAACTTACGGAAACTGATCAGGAAAAGGTGTGTATTACATAATCAATGTTTCCTAAACCCATATTAGTTATTAAAAACAGCTCCTCGCTTTCAAGGAAACTTTACAGCAGTTACATTGTGTGCAATAAAATGTTCAAATGTTTGTAAAGCTTATGGGACTTAACTACGGGGTCATCAGTCACTAAACTTACAAACTACTTATGGACTTTCTGGAGTAGTCGGGTGTTCTGCCGGATGTTTGTGTCAAACTTGCACAATATTTCGACAGTGTGCCTCACTGTCTTCCTCAGGTGCTTCCTGGGACTTGTCCCTGTTTGGAACGCGTCCAGTATTTATGCCTAGGCGTTAGGCGTTCCATATGCGGTCCGCGCCGAGTCAGTTGCTCTGTGATAGGTCCATTCCCGAGAGGGGGTGTCTGGTTGCTGCCTGGTGCTCCCTCAGCCGTCCGCGCCGCGCCAGGCGCTCCCTGCGCCGTCCGCGCCGCGCCAGGCGCTCCCTGCGAAGTCCGCGCCGCGCCAGACGCTCCCTGCGACGTCCGCGCCGCGCCAGGCGCTCCCTGAGCCGTCCGCGCCGCGCCAGGTGCTCCCTGCACCGTCCGCGCCGCGCCAGACGCTCCCTGCGACGTCCGCGCCTCGCCAGGCGCTCCCTGCGCCGTCCGCGCTGTTGTAGGCGCTTCCTCTGCCGTCCGCGCCGCTGCAGGTGCTCCCTCCATCGTCTGCGCCGCGCTGGGGGTTCCCTCTGCCGTCTGCAACGTGCCAGGTGCTCTCCTAGTCGCTTTTCGTTGCGATTTTAGAAGTTCCAGAGCTGGGTTCCATGCTGCACTGAGTTGGTATCCAGTGTCACGGTTGATGAGGTTTTCACTGACTTTAATCTCAATGGATTCTTTTATGACACTGTCCCAGAATCTCGGCGTCTGTGTTACTATTCTGGTGTTGTTGTAGTCCATGGAGTGGCCAAGTTCTAGGCAGTGTTCAGCCACCGCTGATTTCGTGGCTTGTCCCAGTCTGGTGTGCCTTTGGTGTTCCTTGCACCTGATTTGAACCGTCCTGGTTGTCTGACCTATGTATGACAACCCACACTGGCACGGTATACTGTATATTCCTGGCCTCTGTAGTCCCAGGTCGTCCTTGGTGTTGCCCAATAGTGCACCGATCTTCGTGGGAGGGCAGAATATGCTCTTGATGTTGTGTTTGGACAAAATTCTGCTGATTTTGGCAGATACTGGCCCTGCATATGGTAGGTATGCTACCCTCTTGGCCTCTTCCTGTTCCTCTCCCGCTTCCTTCACTGCACTTACTGGGTTAAACGCCCTCTGGATATCTCTGGCAGAATATCCATTCCTGTCAAATACTGACCGCAAGTGTGCCATCTCTGTTATCAGACTGTCAGCATCAGAGAGCACCTGTGCCCGATGGATCAGAGTTTTGAGCACACCATTCTTTTGTGCTGGATGGTGACAACTGTTGGCTTGTAGATACAAATCCGTATGTGTGGGCTTGCGGTAAACACTGTGCCCAAAGGTGCCATCTGCCTTCCTCCTAACCAGCACATCCAGGAAGGGGAGTAGTCCATCCTTCTCCAGTTCCATGGTGAATTTTATATTGGGGTGGCGTGAGTTCAGGTGTTCCAGGAAGTTGTCCAGCTCCTCCTTCCCATGGGGCCAGATGACAAAGGTGTCATCAACATATCTGTAGAAGCATTTTGGTTGATGTGTGGCTGATGTTAGTGCCTCTTCCTCGAATTTCTCCATAAATAGGTTGGCTACTACTGGTGAAAGGGGACTACCCATTGCCACCCCTTCTGTCTGCTCATAAAATTGACCTCCGTAGAGGAAGTATGTCGAGGTCAGTACATGCTTGAACAGATCCAAGATGGCACCATCGAATTGTTCCCCAATGAGCTTAAGCGAGTCATTCAGTGGGACCCGGGTGAACAAGGACACCACATCAAAGCTAACCATGATGTCTGAGTCCGAGATGCGTAGCTGCTGAAGGCGCTGTAAAAAATCCTCTGAGTTTCGTATGTGGTGTGAGCACTTCCCTACATAAGGTGACAACATCTTCTTTAAATAAGCTGCTGTGGGGTAGGTGGCTGCCCCAATATTGCTAACAATAGGTCGAAGTGGCACCCCCTCCTTGTGGACTTTGGGTAGCCCATACATCCTTGGTGGTACTGGCGCTTTTGATACTAGTTTCTTGATGACGTTGTCAGGTAGGCCTGTCTTCTTCAGTAGCGTCCTTGTCTTCTTGTCCACTTTGTCGGTGGGGTCACTCCTTATTGGCACGTAGGCAGGATCTTCCAGGAGTTGTTGCATCTTCCTATCATAATCTGCCTTCAATAGGATCACGGAGGCGTTACCTTTGTCAGCTGGAATCACTACAATGTTTCCATCTTCCCGGAGTTGCCTGAGTGCCTTCATTTCTGCACTTGAGATGTTAGACTTGGGCATCCTGGTCCTGGTGAGTGCCCTGCAGGTTTCTCGTCGGATTTCTTCCGCCACACTAGAAGGAAGTGTGTTGGATGCCTGCTCAACTGCACTGATAAAGGCCGCCACTGGCACATTTCTGGGAGTCACTGCAAAGTTTAGACCCTTGCTGAGTGCTTGAAGTGTCTCCTCATCAAACTGCTGACCACTTAAGTTGACCACTGTGCGCCTGTCCTCTTCCTGCTGTGACTTGTCGTTGAGGCGCTCGAACTTAGCTTGTTGGCAGGTTCTAGATTTCTTCCTGGTGCACTCAGCTAAGGCCCATGAGGCTCCATCCACCTGGTCCCACTCTTGGTCAGTAAGGGATGTTGCTATAGACAGGTGAAGATGTAACAGCTCTCTGGATGTCACATCTAGTCTGTGGCGTAAATTGTGCACTCTCTCCCTTACCAAAGCAAGGCTGGCTCGGCGTTTAATCCTGTTGGCCGCTCTGGAATTAACGTGATGTTTTATCTTGGCAAAAACTGGTACCACGTCTTGTTCTCTACATCTCAGCAGGAAACTGAGGGAGCTCAACATTCTCCCCTTCCTTTGTCGAAGCTTGTCCAGCTTCTTGATCTTCTGTAACATCTCCTCCCCGTAGAGTCTTCGGATGTATGATTTCATGCTTTCCCGGCGAAATGTTGACATTCTGGAGTAGTCGGGTGTTCTGCCGGATGTTTGTGTCAAACTTGCACAATATTTCGACAGTGTGCCTCACTGTCTTCCTCAGGTGCTTCCTGGGACTTGTCCCTGTTTGGAACGCGTCCAGTATTTATGCCTAGGCGTTAGGCGTTCCATATGCGGTCCGCGCCGAGTCAGTTGCTCTGTGATAGGTCCATTCCCGAGAGGGGGTGTCTGGTTGCTGCCTGGTGCTCCCTCAGCCGTCCGCGCCGCGCCAGGCGCTCCCTGCGCCGTCCGCGCCGCGCCAGGCGCTCCCTGCGAAGTCCGCGCCGCGCCAGACGCTCCCTGCGACGTCCGCGCCGCGCCAGGCGCTCCCTGAGCCGTCCGCGCCGCGCCAGGTGCTCCCTGCACCGTCCGCGCCGCGCCAGACGCTCCCTGCGACGTCCGCGCCTCGCCAGGCGCTCCCTGCGCCGTCCGCGCTGTTGTAGGCGCTTCCTCTGCCGTCCGCGCCGCTGCAGGTGCTCCCTCCATCGTCTGCGCCGCGCTGGGGGTTCCCTCTGCCGTCTGCAACGTGCCAGAGGCACTAACATCAGCCACACATCAACCAAAATGCTTCTACAGATATGTTGATGACACCTTTGTCATCTGGCCCCATGGGAAGGAGGAGCTGGACAACTTCCTGGAACACCTGAACTCACGCCACCCCAATATAAAATTCACCATGGAACTGGAGAAGGATGGACTACTCCCCTTCCTGGATGTGCTGGTTAGGAGGAAGGCAGATGGCACCTTTGGGCACAGTGTTTACCGCAAGCCCACACATACGGATTTGTATCTACAAGCCAACAGTTGTCACCATCCAGCACAAAAGAATGGTGTGCTCAAAACTCTGATCCATCGGGCACAGGTGCTCTCTGATGCTGACAGTCTGATAACAGAGATGGCACACTTGCGGTCAGTATTTGACAGGAATGGATATTCTGCCAGAGATATCCAGAGGGCGTTTAACCCAGTAAGTGCAGTGAAGGAAGCGGGAGAGGAACAGGAAGAGGCCAAGAGGGTAGCATACCTACCATATGCAGGGCCAGTATCTGCCAAAATCAGCAGAATTTTGTCCAAACACAACATCAAGAGCATATTCTGCCCTCCCACGAAGATCGGTGCACTATTGGGCAACACCAAGGACGACCTGGGACTACAGAGGCCAGGAATATACAGTATACCGTGCCAGTGTGGGTTGTCATACATAGGTCAGACAACCAGGACGGTTCAAATCAGGTGCAAGGAACACCAAAGGCACACCAGACTGGGACAAGCCACGAAATCAGCGGTGGCTGAACACTGCCTAGAACTTGGCCACTCCATGGACTACAACAACACCAGAATAGTAACACAGACGCCGAGATTCTGGGACAGTGTCATAAAAGAATCCATTGAGATTAAAGTCAGTGAAAACCTCATCAACCGTGACACTGGATACCAACTCAGTGCAGCATGGAACCCAGCTCTGGAACTTCTAAAATCGCAACGAAAAGCGACTAGGAGAGCACCTGGCACGTTGCAGACGGCAGAGGGAACCCCCAGCGCGGCGCAGACGATGGAGGGAGCACCTGCAGCGGCGCGGACGGCAGAGGAAGCGCCTACAACAGCGCGGACGGCGCAGGGAGCGCCTGGTGAGGCGCGGACGTCGCAGGGAGCGTCTGGCGCTGCGCGGACGGTGCAGGGAGCAGCTGGCGCGGCGCGGACGGCTCAGGGAGCGCCTGGCGCGGCGCGGACGTCGCAGGGAGCGTCTGGCGCGGCGCGGACTTCGCAGGGAGCGCCTGGCGCGGCGCGGACGTCGCAGGGAGCGCCTGGCGCGGCGCGGACGTCGCAGTGAGCGCCTGGCGGGGTGCGGACGTCGCAGGGAGCGCCTGGCGCGGCGCGGACTTCGCAGGGAGCGCCTGGCGGGGCGCTGAAGGCAGATTATGATAGGAAGATGCAACAACTCCTGGAAGATCCTGCCTACGTGCCAATAAGGAGTGACCCCACCGACAAAGTGGACAAGAAGACAAGGACGCTACTGAAGAAGACAGGCCTACCTGACAACGTCATCAAGAAACTAGTATCAAAAGCGCCAGTACCACCAAGGATGTATGGGCTACCCAAAGTCCACAAGGAGGGGGTGCCACTTCGACCTATTGTTAGCAATATTGGGGCAGCCACCTACCCCACAGCAGCTTATTTAAAGAAGATGTTGTCACCTTATGTAGGGAAGTGCTCACACCACATACGAAACTCAGAGGATTTTTTACAGCGCCTTCAGCAGCTACGCATCTCGGACTCAGACATCATGGTTAGCTTTGATGTGGTGTCCTTGTTCACCCGGGTCCCACTGAATGACTCGCTTAAGCTCATTGGGGAACAATTCGATGGTGCCATCTTGGATCTGTTCAAGCATGTACTGACCTCGACATACTTCCTCTACGGAGGTCAATTTTATGAGCAGACAGAAGGGGTGGCAATGGGTAGTCCCCTTTCACCAGTAGTAGCCAACCTATTTATGGAGAAATTCGAGGAAGAGGCACTAACATCAGCCACACATCAACCAAAATGCTTCTACAGATATGTTGATGACACCTTTGTCATCTGGCCCCATGGGAAGGAGGAGCTGGACAACTTCCTGGAACACCTGAACTCACGCCACCCCAATATAAAATTCACCATGGAACTGGAGAAGGATGGACTACTCCCCTTCCTGGATGTGCTGGTTAGGAGGAAGGCAGATGGCACCTTTGGGCACAGTGTTTACCGCAAGCCCACACATACGGATTTGTATCTACAAGCCAACAGTTGTCACCATCCAGCACAAAAGAATGGTGTGCTCAAAACTCTGATCCATCGGGCACAGGTGCTCTCTGATGCTGACAGTCTGATAACAGAGATGGCACACTTGCGGTCAGTATTTGACAGGAATGGATATTCTGCCAGAGATATCCAGAGGGCGTTTAACCCAGTAAGTGCAGTGAAGGAAGCGGGAGAGGAACAGGAAGAGGCCAAGAGGGTAGCATACCTACCATATGCAGGGCCAGTATCTGCCAAAATCAGCAGAATTTTGTCCAAACACAACATCAAGAGCATATTCTGCCCTCCCACGAAGATCGGTGCACTATTGGGCAACACCAAGGACGACCTGGGACTACAGAGGCCAGGAATATACAGTATACCGTGCCAGTGTGGGTTGTCATACATAGGTCAGACAACCAGGACGGTTCAAATCAGGTGCAAGGAACACCAAAGGCACACCAGACTGGGACAAGCCACGAAATCAGCGGTGGCTGAACACTGCCTAGAACTTGGCCACTCCATGGACTACAACAACACCAGAATAGTAACACAGACGCCGAGATTCTGGGACAGTGTCATAAAAGAATCCATTGAGATTAAAGTCAGTGAAAACCTCATCAACCGTGACACTGGATACCAACTCAGTGCAGCATGGAACCCAGCTCTGGAACTTCTAAAATCGCAACGAAAAGCGACTAGGAGAGCACCTGGCACGTTGCAGACGGCAGAGGGAACCCCCAGCGCGGCGCAGACGATGGAGGGAGCACCTGCAGCGGCGCGGACGGCAGAGGAAGCGCCTACAACAGCGCGGACGGCGCAGGGAGCGCCTGGCGAGGCGCGGACGTCGCAGGGAGCGTCTGGCGCGGCGCGGACGGTGCAGGGAGCACCTGGCGCGGCGCGGACGGCTCAGGGAGCGCCTGGCGCGGCGCGGACGTCGCAGGGAGCGTCTGGCGCGGCGCGGACTTCGCAGGGAGCGCCTGGCGCGGCGCGGACGGCGCAGGGAGCGCCTGGCGCGGCGCGGACGGCTGAGGGAGCACCAGGCAGCAACCAGACACCCCCTCTCGGGAATGGACCTATCACAGAGCAACTGACTCGGCGCGGACCGCATATGGAACGCCTAACGCCTAGGCATAAATACTGGACGCGTTCCAAACAGGGACAAGTCCCAGGAAGCACCTGAGGAAGACAGTGAGGCACACTGTCGAAATATTGTGCAAGTTTGACACAAACATCCGGCAGAACACCCGACTACTCCAGAATGTCAACATTTCGCCGGGAAAGCATGAAATCATACATCCGAAGACTCTACGGGGAGGAGATGTTACAGAAGATCAAGAAGCTGGACAAGCTTCGACAAAGGAAGGGGAGAATGTTGAGCTCCCTCAGTTTCCTGCTGAGATGTAGAGAACAAGACGTGGTACCAGTTTTTGCCAAGATAAAACATCACGTTAATTCCAGAGCGGCCAACAGGATTAAACGCCGAGCCAGCCTTGCTTTGGTAAGGGAGAGAGTGCACAATTTACGCCACAGACTAGATGTGACATCCAGAGAGCTGTTACATCTTCACCTGTCTATAGCAACATCCCTTACTGACCAAGAGTGGGACCAGGTGGATGGAGCCTCATGGGCCTTAGCTGAGTGCACCAGGAAGAAATCTAGAACCTGCCAACAAGCTAAGTTCGAGCGCCTCAACGACAAGTCACAGCAGGAAGAGGACAGGCGCACAGTGGTCAACTTAAGTGGTCAGCAGTTTGATGAGGAGACACTTCAAGCACTCAGCAAGGGTCTAAACTTTGCAGTGACTCCCAGAAATGTGCCAGTGGCGGCCTTTATCAGTGCAGTTGAGCAGGCATCCAACACACTTCCTTCTAGTGTGGCGGAAGAAATCCGACGAGAAACCTGCAGGGCACTCACCAGGACCAGGATGCCCAAGTCTAACATCTCAAGTGCAGAAATGAAGGCACTCAGGCAACTCCGGGAAGATGGAAACATTGTAGTGATTCCAGCTGACAAAGGTAACGCCTCCGTGATCCTATTGAAGGCAGATTATGATAGGAAGATGCAACAACTCCTGGAAGATCCTGCCTACGTGCCAATAAGGAGTGACCCCACCGACAAAGTGGACAAGAAGACAAGGACGCTACTGAAGAAGACAGGCCTACCTGACAACGTCATCAAGAAACTAGTATCAAAAGCGCCAGTACCACCAAGGATGTATGGGCTACCCAAAGTCCACAAGGAGGGGGTGCCACTTCGACCTATTGTTAGCAATATTGGGGCAGCCACCTACCCCACAGCAGCTTATTTAAAGAAGATGTTGTCACCTTATGTAGGGAAGTGCTCACACCACATACGAAACTCAGAGGATTTTTTACAGCGCCTTCAGCAGCTACGCATCTCGGACTCAGACATCATGGTTAGCTTTGATGTGGTGTCCTTGTTCACCCGGGTCCCACTGAATGACTCGCTTAAGCTCATTGGGGAACAATTCGATGGTGCCATCTTGGATCTGTTCAAGCATGTACTGACCTCGACATACTTCCTCTACGGAGGTCAATTTTATGAGCAGACAGAAGGGGTGGCAATGGGTAGTCCCCTTTCACCAGTAGTAGCCAACCTATTTATGGAGAAATTCGAGGAAGAGGCACTAACATCAGCCACACATCAACCAAAATGTTTCTACAGATATGTTGATGACACCTTTGTCATCTGGCCCCATGGGAAGGAGGAGCTGGACAACTTCCTGGAACACCTGAACTCACGCCACCCCAATATAAAATTCACCATGGAACTGGAGAAGGATGGACTACTCCCCTTCCTGGATGTGCTGGTTAGGAGGAAGGCAGATGGCACCTTTGGGCACAGTGTTTACCGCAAGCCCACACATACGGATTTGTATCTACAAGCCAACAGTTGTCACCATCCAGCACAAAAGAATGGTGTGCTCAAAACTCTGATCCATCGGGCACAGGTGCTCTCTGATGCTGACAGTCTGATAACAGAGATGGCACACTTGCGGTCAGTATTTGACAGGAATGGATATTCTGCCAGAGATATCCAGAGGGCGTTTAACCCAGTAAGTGCAGTGAAGGAAGCGGGAGAGGAACAGGAAGAGGCCAAGAGGGTAGCATACCTACCATATGCAGGGCCAGTATCTGCCAAAATCAGCAGAATTTTGTCCAAACACAACATCAAGAGCATATTCTGCCCTCCCACGAAGATCGGTGCACTATTGGGCAACACCAAGGACGACCTGGGACTACAGAGGCCAGGAATATACAGTATACCGTGCCAGTGTGGGTTGTCATACATAGGTCAGACAACCAGGACGGTTCAAATCAGGTGCAAGGAACACCAAAGGCACACCAGACTGGGACAAGCCACGAAATCAGCGGTGGCTGAACACTGCCTAGAACTTGGCCACTCCATGGACTACAACAACACCAGAATAGTAACACAGACGCCGAGATTCTGGGACAGTGTCATAAAAGAATCCATTGAGATTAAAGTCAGTGAAAACCTCATCAACCGTGACACTGGATACCAACTCAGTGCAGCATGGAACCCAGCTCTGGAACTTCTAAAATCGCAACGAAAAGCGACTAGGAGAGCACCTGGCACGTTGCAGACGGCAGAGGGAACCCCCAGCGCGGCGCAGACGATGGAGGGAGCACCTGCAGCGGCGCGGACGGCAGAGGAAGCGCCTACAACAGCGCGGACGGCGCAGGGAGCGCCTGGCGAGGCGCGGACGTCGCAGGGAGCGTCTGGCGCGGCGCGGACGGTGCAGGGAGCACCTGGCGCGGCGCGGACGGCTCAGGGAGCGCCTGGCGCGGCGCGGACGTCGCAGGGAGCGTCTGGCGCGGCGCGGACTTCGCAGGGAGCGCCTGGCGCGGCGCGGACGGCGCAGGGAGCGCCTGGCGCGGCGCGGACGGCTGAGGGAGCACCAGGCAGCAACCAGACACCCCCTCTCGGGAATGGACCTATCACAGAGCAACTGACTCGGCGCGGACCGCATATGGAACGCCTAACGCCTAGGCATAAATACTGGACGCGTTCCAAACAGGGACAAGTCCCAGGAAGCACCTGAGGAAGACAGTGAGGCACACTGTCGAAATATTGTGCAAGTTTGACACAAACATCCGGCAGAACACCCGACTACTCCAGAATGTCAACATTTCGCCGGGAAAGCATGAAATCATACTTATGGACTACTTACGAACTAGGACGGCACAAATATCCATGCCCGAGGGGGGATTCGAACCCCCGACCGTAGTGGCCGTGCGGACCGTGACTGAAGCGTCTCAGTCCCCTCGGCCACCGCGACCGGCTGTGTGCAATACTGATTAAATAAAATTGTTACAGACATAGTATATCACTAAAAGATACGATTGCTTTATATTGTGCTTAACAACAAAACAACCACAATTTTTACGCGGGAGGAGTGTCTCCTAGCAGTTAAACGACGCACAGTCAACTGAGGTAAAGCGTTATTGTTGGCTGAATCAATCCAGAACGCTACCGGACTTCAACAGTAAGTTCTGTTGTTGTTGTGGTCTTCAGTTAGGAGTCTGGTTTGATGCAGCTCTCCACAATACCCTATCCTGAGCAAGCCTCTTCAACTCTACATAAGAACGGCAACCTACATCTGTCTGAATCTGCTTACTGTATCCATCTCTTGGTCTTCCTCTGCGGTTTTTCCCCACACACTTCCCTCCAACGCAAAATTCACAATTCCTTGATGTCTAAGAATGTGTCCTAACAATCTATCCCTTGTTTTAGTCACAGTATGCCAAAAATTTCTCTTTTCCCCAATTCTATTCAGTACCACCTCATTAGTTATCCACCCACCTGATCTTCAGCATTCTTCTGTAGCACCACATTTCAAAAGCCTGTATCCTCTCTATCCTCTTCCTTTGCGCACTGTTTATCGTCCATGTTTCACTCCCATAGAAGGAAACACTCCACACAAATGCCTTCAGAAAGGACTTCCTTAGGCTTAAATCAATATTCGATGTTAACAAATTTCTCTTTTTGAAGATTGATTTTTTACTTATTGCCATTCTGCATTTTATATCGTCTGTACTGCGACCATCATTTGTTGTTTTACTGCCCAACTAACAAAACTCACCTATCTACTTTATTGTTTCGTTACCGAATCTAATTCCTTCAACATCAGCTGATTTTCTTAGACTGCACTCCATTATCCTAGTTTTGCTCTTGTTAATCTTCACCTTATATGCACCTTCCAGTACACTGTCCATTCCGTTCAACTGCTCTTCCAGGTCCTTTGCTGTCTCTGATAGAATTAGTGTGTCGTCGACTAAACGCAATGTTTTTAATTCTTCACCCTTCTCCAAACTTCTCCTTGCTTTCCTTCACAGCTTGCTCAATGTACAAGTTGGATAACATTGGAGAAAGGCTACACCCTGCCTTACTCCCTTCCCAACCATTGCAACCCTTTCATGCGCTTTAACTCTGACAACCGCTGTCTGGTTTTTGTACAACTTGTAAATAACCTTACGTTCCCTATATTTGAGTCCTGCTTGCTTGAGAACTTGAAAGAGTTTATTCCAATCAACATTGTCAAAAGCCTTCTCCAAATCTACAAAAGCTAGATATGTAGGTTTGCCTTTTCTTGATCTATCTTCTAGGTTAAGCCGTAAAGTGAGTATTGCAACCCAAACTGATCTTCCCCGAGGTCGGCTTCTACCAGCTTTTCCATCCTCTTGTAAATGTCCAAAAGCTAATTTCGGCCAAGCCGAAGATTCGGCTGATTTCCGGTCGAAACCAATATTTTGGTCAAAACTGGCAGTAACCGAAACCGAATATTCGCTCGGTCCTTACTTCCGTTTCTCTTGAGGCAGCGCTTGACAGGAAGCAACGAATTCAAGCATCACCTCCACCTCTGCAGAGGCCGGCACACTGCATACGTAGCCCGGTAAATTCGCGGAAACGATGAAAAGGGCCCGTCTTAATGAGTGTGTAGATAGGAACCGCAAACGAAGGCTGGGTGAGGGGTGTGGGCCGCGGGTCCATGAAAGCGAACCGGCGCTCTTCGTAAAAAGCAAAGAAACCTACGATAAGCCGTGAACTCCTGCAAACGGAAAGAAAACACCACACTGTCGAGAAATGCACGAGTGCGTACATGAGGGAAAGCTGTGCCTTGCAGTTAAGATAAATTAGACTTGCCTAAAGAATGTTGACAGAGAGATAGACGTGATAAATGACGAACGAGACAGGTGAAACACAGATTCTGTAGGACTCGTGCAGAGAGAGCGGCTAAAGAGAACTGCTTTAATGCACCTGTGCATTTGCAGTCAAGATAAAATTAACTACCATTTTTTTAAAATTAAAGTGTTGTAAACATGAAAAGACGCCAGTCCTCAACTTACAGTACAGCTCACGAAATACTGGAAATATCCACAGCGCACTGAGAGGTACGGTCATGAAAACGGTGAACAGTTATTGTGTGGTGTGGTGGTCTAGTAATCCACCAATGGCGACGCTGAAAAGAAGACACTTCCCCAGACAGCGGTGACGGTAACTTTGTGAAAAAACCCCGCCGTGGAGACTTGGTCTGATGCAGCAGAAGCGAGAAGACGTGGAAACTCTTCGGCGATGCGTCTGCTAACACAGGAAGTCTCCATGTCTTCTCTGTGTCCACGGTAGGATCACTCACTAAGTCACCGTCTGGGCAAGGTCTTCTCCCCTTCTTGCTTCCTGAATTGGTGGATTAAGTTTACCGCATGCTCCACTTTAGTTGCAACACCTTGACCCGGGCGTCTGGGCCACGCAACAGAGCCGCGGCGGAGCACCTGTATTACGCTACTGCGCCGATCCAGTGAGTGTCGCCCGTCTCATCTCAGAACTGAATAATGCTGAAATGTACAGAAGCGAGATGAGTAATGTTTTGACGCGCGGAGGTTGCAGAGCGGTCCTAGCCGCCATGTCATGGTCTGCTTCTGCAGGAGGTTCGAGACCTTCATTGGGCTTGGCGGTGTGTTTTGTTCTTTGGTGAGTTTTAGTTTGAGTAGTTTGTAAGCCCAGGTACTTACGACGACAGTAGTTTGGTCCCATAAGCTTAGAAACACATAAATATTTGAATAACACCTTCCCCATTCCCCTTAGTGTCCACAGCCAGTGAGTCGGCTCTTAGATTTGTTGCTGATATGTTGGCAGATAAGACGGTCCTGACAGCCGGTAAGCAGACGTTAGATCCTGCGCAAATCCCCCACTCTCTCCTACCTGCAGGGATCACCCCGCCCTGCGCCCTGCCCCACTACCCCAACAAATCGCACCGTGACGTCCAACGCTCGCTACTTTTGAATATCCGTATTTATTTCATTATTTGGATTGTCTACGTGTTTATCTTGCCTTCAATTGAGGTACCCCTTGTTGTAACCTCGTCGCCTTTTGTTTAGTACTTGTCCAGGTATAGTTATCAGGAAAGGTACTGGTGCAGGAATCGATGACAACTATAACAACTATTCAGATTAATAATACAAGTTTTATTGACTGAAAATTATAATACTCAACTTTAGAATCAGAAATGTTCAAATGTTTGTATAGCTTATGAGACTTAACTACGGGGTCATCAGTCCCTAAACTTACAAACTACTTACACACTAGCTAATACTAATACTAATAACATGCCCGCGGGGGGATTCGAACCCCCGACCATAGTGGCCGTGCAGACCGTGACTGGAGCGCCTCAGTCCCATCGGCCACCGCGGCAGGCTAACTTTAGAACATATGGCTGTTTCTTCTCTCTTCTTGCTTCTCACGGTATCTTCGGTATGATGCTAGCTGTGCTGAGACCTAGTTACTGACCTAGTAATTAACTGCCTGAGTGACTAGTAACTGCTGGACTGTCCAGACGTATGTCGGCCTAGATATAGCCGCTTGTAGAGGGCGCGCATCATCGGTTACTCCCTCCAGGATACGCGACGCCTGCTGGCGACTGGCTTTCGGTAGATCGCTGCCTTTTCCACGATCGTTCTCTTACGTCTGGCGTGTGGCGCTGACTTTACGCCACAGCACCCCTTTTGTAAGCAACAACTCAATGCAACTTTATCATTAACACGTTATTAGACATATGTAAATGGTACTGAATACTGGTAGATTTGTAAAGTTGTATTCAGCGAGTCCTGTGTGGTCATATGGTTAAAGGCATGTGAGGCGCCGAAGGTTGCTGGTTTGAATTCTGAAATGTGCTTATGTTTTATTTATTTGCATCTTTTGCATTTGTATTGTGTCCTAATACTTCTCGTTTGTTTAAGAGCAGTGCGTTTTGCAATATTTTGTTAATTACATATGACAGCGTGCTGTCTCACAATTGGGTTTCAACCATTTCGTGAATTTCTAACAAATGTTGAGACTTCTCATTAAAGTAAATTTTGTACGTACGAACGTAGGCTTTCGCGGTCATTATTGTTAACAAAATTACTAAAAATTTCCGGGCTGTTATGCCGTGGTCTAGTAGATTTATTATTAAAATTATTTTAATAATAAATCCACTAGACCAAGGCATAACAGCCCGGAAATTTTTAGTAATTTTTGACCATTCCGGCTGTGAAAGTTTACATTTTACATTATTGTTAACGTTAAAATTTTTCTGAGCTATTTGCCGCGTCATGATAATAAAATCTTACGAACGTTTCGTTTCCTAAGGGAAATAGCTCAGAAGAATTTTAACGTTAAATTTTGTTCGTTCTACTATATTCGATGTCGTTAGCAAATAAAAGGTGCCAGGTCCAAACAATCCTCCTTCCCTCTATCTCCCTTGATAAAAATTAATTGGTTCTTTGCTTCCTGCCGGTATGCATAGAAGGATGTAGAGTTTCCTTTCGTGTTTCTCGATATAAGTGTTCGTACAGCATTTTCTGAAGTACCAGGAGAACCTCTTCTACTTTCTAGAAGATCGGCAACAAATTGCCCTACTCACTACCCTAGAACAGCTCCCATATGTCTATCTCACGGTCAAATTCTGAATAAGAACTAAATTTAACTGTAAAGAATATGCCAGTTTTCGAAAGGACGCGAGATAAGTATGTTTATATACATCGCAAATGTATTGTGCTGTTGCCACTGTTATTGGAAAGATTCAGACAGATAGTATCTGAAGAATCAATTGGTATCTATTTTAATAGCGAAATCACGTTCTCAAGTTAGTTTGGTTACGTTTTTAAACACAACTAAGAAATGTATCTACTCTGAAATGTAGACGTAAATCGGATCTGATAAATTACTTCTTATGATGAAAATACACACTACTAAAACCAATAGTTACCTTAGATTAGTAAGAAATGTTAAGTGGATTCTTCGTTTTGAAAAATTTCGGATTATGGTGGGAGAATTAGGATTTCTAATAAACGAGTTGTCTTCAAGAAACAGAACTATAGAAATCGCTATTCACTTGTAAAAATATATTACTCAAGTAACTGCAAGTAGGCAATCCGCTTTAGATTATACATGCTTCTGTTTCTTTACTGCACAGTATCTGTGAAAATAATGTACTTGAAAATTAAAATTGCATTAGGAACTGTTGTTTTTCTGTAACATGGAGTTCCTTGTGGTGTGATTGAACTAATGTAATCTAGATGGCACTGACTTGAGCCTCTTGCCGCTGAGAGGCGGCCGGCCGCGGTGGCCAAGGGGACTGAGGCTCGCCAGTAACGGTCTACACGGCACTACGGTCGGGGTTCGAATCCCCCCTCGGGCATGGATATTTGTGCCGTCCTTAGTGTTAGCTAGTTCATAAGTAGTTTGTAAGTTTAGGGAGTGATGACACTGTAGTTAAGTCACGTAAGCTCTACAGACATTTGAACATTTAGCTGAGGGGTGGAGCTTGAGGCTGGTGGGCGGGGACTAATCGGATGATTTTCGCAGGATTTAATCTCATGTCAGCCAGTATGCAACATACAGGCGTTCAAATTGCCTACGTCGAAGGCGCAACAACATGAACACAGCTGTGCTTACAGACATACAATAAGATGCAGCTGTCGCCCAACACAGAATTCGCGTACAGGTAGCCGACATAGTATAGTACTACACTAATATGGCGTTGGATAACCAAAACGCGGAGAAATCGATCGTTCCACCTTCAAGTCATTGGTCCAAGCAGCCTTCACAGGACGTCATCGCAGCACGAACGTCCGGTTTGCGTCCGTTACCTTCCTGAATTTAGAATCAATCTTCGCCATTAGCTGCCGCTATGGACTCCTCTTCGTGGAACTCGACTCTCCAAATGTTTGTAAACATATAGGACCAAACTACTGTAGTCATCAGCCCATAGACTTACAAAGTACTTCAAGTAACTTAGACATCCTAATAAGAACAACACACACACACACACACACACACACACAAACACCCACATCCATGCCAGAAGGAGGGCTCGAGCCACCGGCGGGAGCCGCCGAGCAGTCCCTGAGATCACGCCTAGAACAGCATATTCATTCGATCCTGCTACGCTGCAAATGCTACCGTCACACACGTCGGCGATGGGACTTTGATTTTGGTGACATGGTCCAGAACTCGTTTCTTGGAAGTATCTCATTTCATCATGGACTCGAGATCCAACTAACAGATTTTGTGTTTGTTTCTGATTTTCAGAATATGTATCAGAACTCGTACTTTTCCAAGTGATGAAATATCAGAGGGTTGAAACATAAATAGTGGTACTTATTTATGCACAACCGATACAAAAGCGTTGCATGCTTGCACGTGTTACTGTCTCTGTTGTCGTTTCAGAGATATTTTGGGTGAGCAAGATAGCTGGGACACGCTGTATATATACAGGATGCTCCATTGATAGTGACTGGGCCAAATATCTCACGAAATAAGCAACAAACGAAAAAACTACAAAGAACAAAACTTTTGTAGCTTGAAGGAGGAAAACCGATGGCGCTATGATTGGCCCGCTTTTTTGCCGCTGCCATAGGTCAAACGGACATCAACTGCATTTTTTTAAAAAATAGGTACCCCCATTTTTATTACCTATTCGTCTAGTACGTAAAATAAATATGTATGTTTTACTTGGAACACTTTTTTCGTTTTGTGAAAGATAGCGCTGTAATATTCACAAACATATTGCTCACAATTTTAGACGAACAGTAGATAACAGGTAGGTGTTTTAAAATTAAAACACAGAACTGAGGTACGTTTGAACTTCATTTCGGTTGTTCCAATGTGATGCATGTACATTTATGAAATTATCATACCTCATGAGAACTCATGCTGTTACTGCTTGATTACCCGTTATTACCCCATGACTTCAATAAATGTACAAAATGATGTCCTTCAATGCATTTGACAATACGCGTACGAAATTCCTCACAACAGCGAGTAATGCGCCTTCAGTAATGTTCTCTGATGCACTGACAGTGCGCTGACGCATGTGTTCAGGCGTTGTCGGTGACTCACGATAGCAAATATCCTTCAATTTTCCTCACATCAAGAAATCAGAGGATGTAAGATCCGGTGAACGTGCGAGCTATGGTATGGTGCTTCTACGACCAATCCACCTGTCATTAAATATTCCATTTAAGACTGCTTCAACTGCACGCGAGGCATGTGCCGGACATCCGTCATGTTGAAAGTACATCGCCAATCTGACATGCAGTGAAACATCTTGTAGTAAAATCGGTAGAACATTACGTAAGAAATCGGTTTACCTTGCAACATTTAGATTGTCATCCATAAAATAGGGGCCAATTATCCTTCCTCCCATAATGCTGCACCATACATTAACCCGCCAACTTCGCTGATGTTCCACTTGTCGCAGCCATAATGGATTTTCCGTTGCCCAATAGTGCATATTATGCCGGATTACTTTACCTCTGTTTGTGAATGATGCTTCGTCACTAAACAGAACGCGTGAGCCGCGGCGGAGCGGCCGAGCGCATTGAGGCGCTATGGTACGATTCGCGAGGCCGTTCCCCGTCGGGGTTCGAATCCCCCCTTGTGCATGGATGCTTGTGCCGTCTTTAGTACAAGCTAGTTCATAATTAGTTTGTAAGTTTAGGGACCGATGACCCCCATAGTTAAGTTCTTAAACTCTACAAATATTTGAAAATTTTGAACGTGTGAAAAAAAATCTGTTATCGTCCCATAATTTATTTTGTGGCAAAACTGTACACGACTTTCAAAGTTTTCGCCATGCGAATCCTGATGCATAGAAATATGGTACGGGTGAAATTTATGTTGATGTAGAATTCTCAACACCAGCGTTTTTGAGATTCCCGATTCTCGCTCAATATATCTGCTACTGATGTGCGGATTAGCCACAACTGCAGCTAAAAAACGTACTTGGTCATCATCATTTGTTGCAGGTCGTTGTTGATGTTTCACCTGTGGCCGAACACTTCCTGTCTCTTTAAATAAGGTTACTATCTAACGAAACGTCCAGACACTTGGATGACGTCTTCCAGGATATGCTGTCGGAGGTTCGAGTCCTCCCTGGGGCATGGGTTTGTGTGTTTGTGTGTGTTGTCCTTAGGTTAGTTTACCTAGGTTTAAGTAGTTTGTAAACTACGGACTGATGACCGCGCAGTTTGGTCCGATAGATTTACAGAAATTTGAACATTTTCTTGCAGGATAACGATCAACATACATAGCACACGCGTATTGGGCATTTTGATCACAATAGCCATACATAAATACCATATCGATGTATTCTGCATTTGGTAAGCGGTCCATTTTAACATGAGTAATGTATCACGGTAAAATACCGTCGGTCGGGAGTTCGAATCATCCCTCGGGCGTGGGTGTTTGTATTTTCCTTAGCGTACGTTAGTTAAGTAATTAGTGTGTAAGTCTAGCGACTGATAACCACGCAGTTTGGTCGCATTAGACCTCACACACATTTGAACATTTGAAAATACCGTCCGCACTGGCGAAATGTAGCACGATTCCACGTACTTATACCTTTGATACTATTACAGCGCAATCAATCACAAACCGAAAAAAGTGTTCCAAGTAAAACATTCTTATTTATTTACGTACTAGACGAATACGTAATAAAAATTGGGGTACCTATTTAAAAAAAAATGCAGTTGATATCCGTTTGACCTATGGCACCGCCATCTAGCGGGCCAACAATAGCGTCATCTGTTTTCCTCCTTCAAGCTAGAAAAGTTTTGTTCTTTGTAACTTTTCGTTTGATGCTTATTTCGTGAGGTATTTGGCCCAGTCACTATCAATGGACCTCCTTCCCGTATGTACACACACACACACACACACACACACACAGACACTGTACCAGCTATTTTGCTCACCCGTTTCTTTTTAAATGGACATTTGAGCTGACTCTTGAAATACGCAAAACTCGCGGCCAGCGCACGTCCTGAGCATGAGGTTCTCGTCTGAGTCTCAGGACGTTCGCGAGCCGCGCGTTTCGCGTATTTCAAGCGTGAACTTCGCGCCGCAATATCTTGGGATGTAACTGGCGTTTTGCGATGCAATCAACGCTATTGTTTATGTGATTTGTCATGCTATGGATTGATGAAGAAATGATATAGGGTATCCATTAAAAAAACATAATTTTGTGTTAAAAACACATATGCTTTTGTTTTAGAAAGTTTCAAACTATGTACATTCATGAGCCCCAGCTTTACACTGATGCCTATGATAGTAATTTTACAATATCTGTTGTTCCAGAGGAATATTGAGTGAGATAGTTAGCTAGGACAGGGTGTCCCAGCTATCTTGTCCACTCAAAATATCTTTCACCGGTATCAATGTATGGCAGGGGCCCATGAATTTACATATTTGGAAACATTCTAAAACGAAAGCAAATGTGTTTTGTAACACAAACTTATGTTTTTTAAATGGACACCCTATATTTTTTCTTTAGCAATCCATAGCATGACAAATCGTATAAACAATGGCGTCGATTGCATCACAATTTTCCAATTACATCCCGAGATATTGAGACGCGAAGTTGACGCTTGAAATACGCGAAACGCGCGGCTAGCGCACGTCCTGAGACTCAGTCGACAACCCTATAAGTTTGTGTTAAAAACACATTTGCTTTCGTTTTAGAATGTTTCCAAATATGTACATTCATGGGCCGCAGCCGTACATTGATACCTGTGAAAGTCGTTTTCCAATAGCTGTTATTGTTCCAGAGATATTTTGGGTGGACAAGATAGCTGGGTCATATATATATATATATAAGAAGCGGGAGTAGCCAAGCGGTCTGGAACGGCATGTTGGGGATCGGGAGGCCTCTCACGTCAGAGGTTCGAATCCTGCCTCAGGTATAGATGTTTGTCTTTAGTATAATTTAGTTCATAAATAGTTTGTAAATTTAGGTACTGATGACCGCACAGTTAAGTTCCATAAGCTTTACAAACATTTCAACATTTTGAAAGAAAGGAAGAAGGAATCTGAAAAGGATTCTACCGTTGCGACAATGCTAGCGAGCAGTTTCTTCTAGTAGCTACAGAAATTTCAGAACACGGATGTGAGCGGTTAAGTAGGCGGCGCTCTTTGGGAGGCCTGGCGCTCTGTTCATTACTGCCGGCGCGTGGACAGAGCGTAGGGCGCGCCGCTGTTTACGCGGCTGCAGCTTGTTTGCACTCGCGCCATTAAATTTAATGGCTGAACTAAACAGCGGCCGCCGCCTCGCGGCCTCCGCCATCAGCGCTGGGGGGCACAATCTGAGTCTGGCGGGCAGGCGGCAGGCTAACGAGCCTGCTCGGGCTAAAGGCGGCTGGCTGCCTACTGCCTACTGCCTACTGCCACCTGAGCGGCGCGGCAGGGCGCGGAAGGGCGCGTGTGCGCGAGGCACGTGCGCGCGCTCTCGATCACGTGCCGCAACTGCGGCGCACATCTCAGCCGCGCGGCATTTCCAGCCTCCACACACCCCAGAGGCGGCGGCTGCTGCTCTGCGGACGATGCGCCTGTAGCCCAGCCGAAGAAGGTAAATTAGGGGGGTAAATTCGTGCAGTCGCAAATTTTTCTACAGTGGTAACGGGGAGTGTCAGGAGCAACATACCAAAAATCCTGACCTGTAGAGTGTGAGCGTTGGGGTAGGGGGGATGTATAAAGATAACTTTTTCACGGTTTTTCTTAACTAACTCGAATGCCTTGGCTTCTACCGAAAATATTTCCCAGTACAAAATTAAAGTATATACATGTGGCGTCTGTTCCGAAAGAAGAGACGTCACTTCTGATCCTGCAGTTGTTATTATTCAACATTCATAGAATATATGACATCAACTGCGATTGGGCAAAACTGAAAATGTGTACCCAGCCGGGATTGAACCCGGGTCTCCTGCTTTCTAGGCAGTTGCGCTGACCACTACACCACAGTGATCACCGCACCTGCAAGGACTACCCATGCACGCCTCCCGTCAGATACAAATTCCCAGCAGGAGACCCGGGTTCGAATCCCGGCTGGGTACACATTTTCAGCTTTGCCCAATCGCAGTTGATGTCATACATTCTATGAATGTTGAATAATAACATCTGCAGGATCAGAAGTGACGTCTCTTCTTTCGGAACAGACGCCACATGTATATATATAATATACCGGTGACGGGCAATGATCCTATCGTTAGTGGGGAGAGGTGGGCAAAGTTTGAAGCCCTTACTCTTACGGGAATTAGTTAAACTACGAGTTTGAGTACTATGGGCAGGGCGAAGCTGGGAATTTGTATCTGACGGGAGGCGTGCATGGGTAGTCCTTGCAGGTGCGGTGATCACTGTGTCCCCAGTGGTGTAGTGTTCAACGCAACTGCCTAGAAAGCAGGAGACCCGGGTTCGAATCCCGGCTGGGTACACATTTTCAGCTTTTCCCAATCGCAGTTGATGTCATATATTCTATGAATGTTGAAAATTAAAGTACATTAACTTTCCTACAGAAAATGTCCTATTCATTTTTCCCCCTAGGACGGAAATGTTGCACGATTTGACATGAAAATCATTAAAAGAATGTTGTTATTCGTTAGGGCGTTATCTATTTGCGAAATGTCAATGACCGACTTTTACTTCTGGATGTGAAAATATTTTGCTAGCTGCCACCTACATAGGGAAACATGACCAGCGCAATAAAATAAGAGAAATCTGATCGAAAACGTAACGCTTTAGGTGTTCGTTCTTCCGGCGCGCTATTAGAGAATGGAACGGTAGAGAAAGGTTATGAATATGGGTAATGAACCCTCTGCAAGGCACTTAAATGCGATTTGTAGATGTAAATGTAGTATCCCATTCAATGAAGACCGAAAAATGGTGATTAGGGGAAGAAACTCGTGTAGTCGCAATTTTTTGTACAGTGGTAGCGGGGGGTGTCATGAACAACATATTAAAAATCCTGACCTGTAGGATATGAGTGCTGGGGTGGGGGGAGGTGCTTAAAGATAACTCGAAAACCATGGCTTCTAGTGGAAATATTTCCCAGTACAAAATTAAAGGACGTTAAATTTTCTACAGAAAAGGTCCTATTCAATTTTTTTCCCTAGGACCAATAGTTTTCTCATTATAAGGGGTTAAAAATGTCAATTTATGAAAACAACCGTTTAATGAATGGAATAAATCGCAATTTGCGATGTTATGGCATCACTGTATTCGGTTTAAATGGAATACCAAACTGTGGCTTACTTTTAAAGACATAATATCATTAGCAATCGTGAGATTTATACAAAATAAATTAATAAAAGAGGGGGCTGACCCCCGTGGCACACAAAACAGGTCAGATCACTGTTTCAGAAGCAAAGAAAAATGCATGCAAAATTTAAACAGATGCCGAATCCCCAAGACTAGTTATCTTTAACAGAATCTCCAATCTAGCGCGGACTTCAATGCGAGAAGCTAATAGTTTCCATAACGAAATCCAGTCTCGTAATCTTGCAGAAAATCCAAAGAAATTCTGGTCATATGTGAAGTACACTAGCGGCAAAGCGCAAACAATATCTTCACTACGCTATAGCAATGGTAATACTACCGATGGCAGTACTGCTAAAGCAGAAATGCTAAACACAGCTTTCCGAAATTCTGTCAGCAAAGAAGACGAAGTAAACACTACAGAATTCGAACCAAGAACAGCTGCCAGCATGCAGAATTCAGATGTTCCTGGAGTAGTAAAACAACTTGTCACTAAACAAAAGCAAATCTTCAGAGCCAGATTGTATACCAACTACATACCTCTCAGAGTACACTAATGCAATAGCTCCATACTTACCTATCGTATACAACCGATCTTGCGAAACACAGCTTGCCTTTTATTCATATGAAGTGATGAGTGCCATCGACAAGGGATCTCAAATCGATTCCAGATTTCTGGATTTCCGGAAGGCTTTTAACACTAAGCCCCACAAGCGGCTTCTAATGAAATTGCGTGCTTATAGAATATCGTGCCAACTGTGCGATTGGATTCACGATTTCCTATCAGAAAGGACGCAGTTGGTAGTAATTAACTGTAAATCACCCTGGAAAGCGTCATAGGTCCCTTACTCTTCCTCGTGTTTATAAACGATTTAAGAGCAAATCTGAATAGGTCTCTTCTGTTCGCGTATGATGATGGCGTTTATTGGTTAGTAAAGTCAACAGAGGATCAAAATCAACTGCAAAGCGACTTAGACAAAATTTCTACATGGTCCGAAAATTGGCAATTAAGACTAAGTAACAGAAAGTGTGAAGTGATGCACATGACCCTTAAAAGAAATCCGTTGAACTTCAGTTACACGATAAATCAGTCAAACCTTAAGGTCGTAAATTCTACCAAATACCTAGGAGTTACAATTGCGAACAACTTAGACTGGAGAGAAAACACATAAAATATTGTGGGGAAGGCGAACCAAACGTTACGTTTCATTAGAAGGACGCTCCGAAGATGCAACAGCTCCACCAAAGAGACTGCATACAGCACCCTTGTGAGTCCTCTCCTAAAGTACTGTTGCCCAGTGTGGGACTCTCACCAGGTGGGACTGATGGAAGATATTGAGATGGTTCAGAGAAGGGCAGCTTTTTGTTTTATCACGTGTATGGAGACAATGTGGTGGACGAGTCTTCTGTTCGCCGCTACTGTTGCAACTTCAACCTGGGAAGGGGAAATACACACGACGGGGAGTGTTCAGGGAGACCATCTGTCATCACAGACCAACTGCTACTGCTGCGGTCCGTAGACGAATGCGTGACGAACGATCGGCGGATTTTCATCTCTTTCCAAACCTTAAAGACTCTCTGGAGGGAAAAAAGATTGGACAGCGATGAAGAACGTAAACGAGGCATGACTACGTATCTCAATACGGTGGCCGCGGAGGACTATGACGCTGGGATACAAAAACTCGTCACACGTTATGTCTAGTGCCTAAATTTGCTTGGAGATTATGTGGAGAAGTAGTGTAATGTGTGCTCTTTCCAATAAAAATGTTTATATGAGTTAATATTTACTTCTGTCTTTATTGCACAAACGGGTACCACTTTCCGGATGGTCATTGTACAATTGGGCCCCTTTGGTCGGTATTTTCTTGTCTTTCGGCGTGATAGTTGTTAGTGCGGTTGGTGACTGGTGTCAAAAAAATGTTCAAATGTTTTTAGAACTTATGGGACTTAACTACGGGGTCATCAGTCCCTAAGCTTACAAACTACTTATGAACTAGCTAAGACTAAGGACGGCACAAATATCCATGCCCGAGGCGGGATTCGAACCCCCGACCGTAGTTGACTGGTGTCCATGACTTCAGGTGTAACGGCTCGTCGAGCGCTTGCTGTCTTCTTCGTCCAAGTCTCGTGGCGCGTATCTGTCGATTTTGTTTCTTTCTATCGCCAATGGCACTTGTTACTTCGTGGTTCTGAACGACCTCTAGGTTTGTGGGGTCGCTACCGCTGGCCGCAGGGTTTTGGTTCAGGCGCACTTACTTCGCACGTGGTACAGGAAGGGAGGGACGTTGCCTGGGTTGTGACTCACCTGTAGAACGCACGGAGGACGGGGCTAGAGGCGGTTGCTTTGCTACCGACTGGTTAACCCTCGAGTGGTCGCATCAATTTTTGAACATCAGGGATCGGATGGTTGACTCTCTCAGACTCTGTCAGTCAACCAGCCATCATTTTCATTAAAAATGTGAAAAGTTTTACTTGCTATTGAAAAATAAAGTCTATAATGCTTTTTTAATTAATAGAAATACATTTGTGTGCGTGTGTGTTGTTGTTGTTGTTTAACGTTAAATGGAAATTTACCAATACTACGTACGTGAAAACTGTACTTTTAAAAACCAAAAAATGTGGTGACTTCGACCACTGAGGTAAGTCTTAGAAAACATTAATATGCGCAACGGACACGCTCGGAAAAACGAAAACGAAAACGAAAACACTAAATTTTATGGCCCTGTCGAAAGTATTCCCAAAGGGTGCAACGAAACTGATTAACTTGAATAATGAAAGGGGGAGACAATTTATTACAAAACTGGAAACGGGAAACAGCAAGCAGCTCGCAGAATGCAAGATCATAACTTGATCGATTGCAGTATTAAAATATGCAGACATGATTTACGGGTAATAAGTTAAGCAATAACTACAAATGAAGAATTTTGTGTCCCAACTTCGTCGCCGCTTTTGTGTCCCAGCCTCGTCGTAGGTGTCGGTGGCCGAGTGGAATAAGACCGACACAGGAATAAGGATAGCCCGCTGGTGCAGGTACGGAGGGGAGCAGCCAGAAACTATAAACACTAGAGTAAATTAGAAAGAGATATATATTGCACTGAATGTAACAATACTTAACTTTTACATAGTACTGCAGAATGTTGATACATAGTTGTTAGAGGCCTGCCTAGTGCCTGTACGATAGCAAAGTCTTCACTGGTGCCTATCTGATTACGAAGGTCCCAACTCGTTGCTATCTCAGTCCGAAGTGCTATATCTTTCCGTGGTGACAACGAGCGGGGTTCCAGCAGAGGGCGCTCGTGGCTGTCGTCGGAAGAACGCCGCGCCGTGCATGCATGGCGGCGCGCGGCGAAAGTAGGTGGCGCGCACTTTGTACTTGTGCGACACCACAAAGAAAATAAAAGGAAGGAGAAACTATCTACAAAAATGAGAACGCAGAAAGCGAATTTAAGATCAGAAATTGTATATTCTGAAGGAAATATGAAGTAGAAAAAAATATTACAGAAAATTAAATTAAGATCATGCATTACAATAATGGCGTGCAGCAAAACATACCTGACGACTGTCTTCATCAAAAGCTTCACCTTACCGCTTTCGACTTCCTCACGCTACCCCTCGCAACTGGCAACTAACTGCCCTCTCGCAGTCAAAGCTTTTACTAGTCAATCGAACTTCCAAACATTACTGCGCCACTTACAATTTATATCCGTGGCCAGTTCAAAATATCCGCTACATGGTCTATATTTACAGTAAAAATATGAACAAAAAACTCATGTACAATGCAGATTGACAAACGGTGTTAATAATCAATAATGATATAACTTCATAGGTATTGTGTGAACACTATTGTGGTCTAAATATTATAGAAAATTAATATGTCGGGACCATAGGGCCCTTACACAGTTATCAAACCTAATTAATCTTTTTCGTGTCTATGTGTTCTTGTCAATTTGTCGTCAAATCCCACGCTTCTGAGGAGAAATAAGAACCATATGTATGACACGCAAGCTCTAAGGATCATCATACCAGTGCCATCACTACTCCAAAGTTTAACATTTATTTTATTTCTACCCTCCAAAACATTCAGTATAAGGATTCCAATGAGAGCTTACATCTCTTCCCTAGAAGATTCCTTCATGCCCCTCTCTATCTGTGATAGTGGTGTATTACGCAAGTGAATCAATCATATGTGCACTAAGAATCCCATCGAATGCTATCAGTTCTTGTGTAATGCCCGTAGTAGACCTCTTCGCACCAGACAAATTTTATTATATTTCTGAGGGCCTTTTCGCCATTTTGCCTCTTAGACCTCTCATTTTTGCCATCTTTAACAACATAATACTCACACATAAAACAAAAATTATCGTCACCATCTTCTTCATCTTCATGTCATTATATTTCCTCTTCAATATGAGTATGTCATTCTCCCTCTAAAGGAACTACTTCTACATCTGATTCACTGTTGTGATCACTAACTACTATTTTGTTGTTCTTCCCCATATGATCAATCAAATTCAGAACACTTGCTGTCGTCCAAATCTTCATTGAGAAGCCTTTCAATCTCCTCCCCTGATAACCCTTTCTTGGAAAAGCCCTACAAGTATAAATACAAGTGAAATATATTTGCTGTTGAAAGATTATAGTCCAAAATAAAATGAAAACTGTTTGTAAATCTATGGAACTTAATTACATTGGTCATCAGTCCCTAGGCTTCCAAACTACTTACACTATCTTAAAATAACTTATGCTAAGGACAATACGAACACCCATGCCCAAGGGAGAACTCGAAGCCCCGACGGCGAACGGTCGCGCGCACCGCAGCAGGGCACCTCAGTGCCCACGCTTTTTCTGCCGCGGATTCGAAATAAAGACGGTATGCACAACAACAACAGCAACAAAAATATCACCTGTCGCGTGGTTGATTCTGTACACCACTGTACACCAAACAAAACACGGACTTAAATAAGCTGCAATTGTTGTCAATGTGCGATCGCCACAAACGCAGCGACAAGATAGGTCACTGACAGAAGTCCAACTTGAAGATAGGTGGAACAACAAGCTTTGAAACAATGCGTATTTTGAATTCAGAGCGAAAAAAAATAAATAAATAAAAGAACTCTGGTTGACTCAGTCAACCAATGCGACCGTTCGAGGGTTAAACGGCCCTTGGAAAGCAATTTGATCACCTGGGCCCCAGCGTGAAGTAGCTTTGACATTAAAGATAAGTTCTTCAATAACTTGAGTGGGGTAAATTTATTAGTGGGAGCAGGAGTACTTCCGCCTTTGGTAGCTGGACTTCCGGGACGATGGTGTATCTTTATTTGTAATCGTATCTAGGAATTAGGGCTCTCGAGTGCGCTTTCTAACCTACATTTCCGATATTCTTGTTTCACTGGTTCAGTATTGCTCTGGGAACTTTAATTTTAATCCACGGTTCGTCATATATACGGTTCTTATGTTTGCCAGTTGCCTGATGTCCTGTCTTAGTGTGTCTATCTTCGTTAATAGCTTTGCAGTCCTTGATTTGTTCTGATATTGTTGGTACATTCAGTTCATTGTTAAACAAGTGCGCTCTGGACCACTAGGGCGCTCGCAAGATTATCCTGATGCATCTGTTTTGTAATACCTGTAACTTCTATGTTAGTTCTACAAGGTGTTCCCCAGGCTGCGCACCATAGAGCATCTTGGGGAGGATAGTGGAGAAGACTCAGTTTAGTTCTGATGTTCATCTCATGGCTGTGTAGTAACGGATATAGTCCATGGATTGCCCTCACGATTTTATCTCTCTTGTCTATGATGTCGAGCTGGATAATAGTTTTTTATCCAATGAGACGTCGAGATATTTGGTAGTATATGTTGTGACGATACTGCTGGCCCTCTCATTTCAATGTTATCGTACGATACCGTCTGCATCGGATCCGGAATCATGTGGTGTAATAGTCATATATTTTGCGTGTGAAGTTACAAACGAAATAGCTAGCCTAGAAATCAGTGTAGGACAGTGTCTCGGTAATACTGTGATTAAAACAAGTGAATAGATTTCATTAATTAAGAGATTTGTGTAAGACGTTTCCAGACAGTTCTATAAACAATACTTTTGTCATTGTACATTATTTCAATAAATAGACAGACGAAGGGTAAAAACGTTTGGAAAACATGAAGAAATGAAAATAAATAGCATTGTATATATGTCAGGCTCATAAGCAAGTTGCATAGACCAGCTAATTGTGTTAATTTATGTAATATTCGAGATTTGAATATTGTAACTCTTTGTTTATATTGATTGACGTGAAATTTTGAGTATATTTTGTGAATGGTCAAGATATTTGATAGCACAATATATGTTAGGAGCATGTATGATGTACTCGTTAACTAATTAATTTAAATTTAACATTTTGGTATGTTGTCAAACAAAAAGTAGTGTGATTAAGACTTAAAATATATGAGCCATTTAAAATTATTGTATGTATAGTTTTCATTTTATATTGTGATTATTTTTGTGTACATGAAATGTTGTATTTGTCTGTTTGGTAATTGTAAATTAGTATATTCAATTGTTATGAACAATGCATGATGTAATGCCATTACAGTCGATGTTATATATTTGCCTCACCGCCTTGCGTGGGGGAGTTCGAGTTTTGGCTTTTCTAAAGAGCAATGGAAGCTATGTCAGTCTGTCTTTTGAAATGGAAGTACTACCAGCTAAGTTCTGAAGTTATGTTTTGAAGTTGTAATGTTTTGGTGGAGAAGCAGTTTGATTGAAAATTAAAGAAGAAGTGAAAAATTGTACCTATGAGTATTTATTTCTACCACGACGCCCCAGGAGAATAATGTTTCAGCGAGCAGAACCCCCATATATCGTAATGTTGAAAAGCTAAGTATCTCGTTTGGAAGTGGTAGAATGGAACTGTAATTACTTAAGAACCTTGTAAACATTACAATGTTTAGTTTCACTTCCTATTTGTTTATTATGAGACGAGTTCTGAGTTCTGATCTTCACCTTGTGAACAGTATTGCCCTCATCTTTTCAGCGTCAATTGTAAGTTTGTTAAAGAAGGTAGAAACTGATGTTGGAATATATTTCTGGCTACATGTTTAAGAATCTGCTACTTGTGAATAACGCCATATCGTCCGCAAACTGTCCTAAAACGACTTGTGGTAGCTTTGGCATATCGTTTGCATACAATATGTACAGAGTTGGCGGTAACAACGACCTTTGTGGCATACCTTGTGCTTGTTTTTTAGTGTCAGGTCTTTTATCATCCATTTTACCGAAGAATGTGCTGTCTGTTAGGAACTTATCTATTATTTTTATGTAACACTTTGGGATGTCAGTTGTAGCTTCCAGTTTCGTTATGACCTTATCTGTCCATAACTTGTCAAATGCTTTTTCCACATCTAAGAAGATAGCCGGAATGTTGTTTAAATTCATCTGCTGGGCGATGTGATCTATGAGGCGGAGAAGCTGTATTTCTGCAGAGAGCTTCGGCTGACACGCAATGTGATCGGGTCGTATTACTTCCACTTCCATTAGTGGTAGCTTTATTCTTCTCAGAATATTTCTCTCAGACGAAAATTTATTTTAAGGAGAGGCACAGAATTATAATTTGTGCCGCTGCCTTGATTGAAACCCACGATGTCCTGCTTACGAGGCAAATGAACATTAAGGACTACACCCTGCCTATCTAACCCATGTTAATTTAGGCACTCATTTGTGAAATAAAATATTTGATACACGATCTTAACATTGTTACTGTACATTACACGATGCTAATAGTGCCAACTGTACTAAAATCGACTTTATCCATTTTATAGCTGGGGGGAGGGGGTAATATTAATGAATGTAGTACGAGAGGTGTTTTTTATGTTATGCAGAGTCTCTGAAAAATATCATTCATTTATCTATGATAGTTTCTTGTATAATGGGGTATATCTACTGAAAATTTTAGTTTTGGGGGAAACTGACTTTAAAGAAAAAACTTTTGAAATCTGTTACTTAATTAAAACTGTCCTGCTTCATATGATGGCCCTTCTTTGGCCTCTAGCAGGTCTTCCAGCTTCTTTTTCACGTTCCTGGATGTTTGTCTTGCTTTCTTGGCCATATTAGATGCAGACCTGTCTGCATCGGCTATCGTTATTTTATCGCAATGTTGCAGCCCAGTGATGATATTTTCACCAGGATTAATTAGCAGCTTTTTCAGTACCCAACACTTTCCACTATTACCACAATTGAATGTAATAACAGCAGCATGAACTCTTAGTTTCATTGTATGCATGCCTACAAACATAGTTTTAGGAACGCGTTTCCAAATTATGCTGTTGAAACATTCATTTGGGTTCTGTGTCTGCTCATGAAGACATTTCCTTAAAAGTTCAGGATGAGCAAAGTCTCTGAAAATAGGTTTAACTGCTGTTACTGCACCCCTTGTCACTTACAGTAAATTCATTGTAACTCTCTTGAAATGGCGAGAGCTTCTTTGATGATATGATGCACTTGTCGAAGAATTACAATTAGAAACATCGTTGCCAGGCGACATAACCTCTTGTACATTAGGCTTTCTAAGCGTGTTTCCTTTAAATTGTTGTTTCTCGAAAAAGCCTTTATGTTTCGTCATCTTCAATAAACACAAAAAATACATGTAAACGAGCACTACAAACGTAAGTATAACAACTACTCGCAATCACACTTGAATAAAGCTAACCGCATGTTTGAAAGCGTGTCGTTTACAAACAGGAGAAAAAAAAGAATACCGACCGTTGCATTCCAAGGATAGCCAACACATTCGGGAGTAAAAAAAAACATCCCTAACGTGCAATGTAGGGGATACAATCATCTAAAACAAATGTAGAAAATTGTCTGCTAGAAAAAAAGGCGTGACATATAAATACACTTGGTAGGAAAATCCTCTTTAAATGCTCGGAAATTTTTTTTTCAGCAAAATCCTTTTCAGAGTACTTAAATAAAACCTTTATCTATCGAAATATGATTAAAACCGAAAATCGATTGTTTTTCGACTTGAACCACGGCGTGGTCCCCTTTAACAATTCGTCTGTGAGTGCCCACAGATATCACAGATGTCTACATTTTATTGGGTGAACTTATGAAAATCGTAAATAATAGGCAGCTATGTTGGTTTGGTGCGAGAGAGTCAATAATAAGAAAATTATTTGCTAGATTTACTGCGAGAATTTCGTGATGTCTTGCGTCCCATTTGTATTTTATGTGCTTTAAATGCCTCAAGTTAGTGACAAGACTTGTCTTAAGAAACGCGAGGTAGAATCTTCAATGTACCACGATAGAACAAAATTGAACATTGGAAAGAGCTATGCAGGCAGAACACATTTACCTGGTGACATTACAGGAACAAATGCGCAAAGTGCTTGCTTTTGAACTAGGACACAGTGGAAACGTTAAGTGATTAAAGAGGTATATAAGTGACGAAGAACTTTGTGAGTTGATTTCCTAGAATATTACTGGTGCTATACGATTTAACAACTACGGTCTTCGAATAACGTCAGTTACCTGTTTCTATTTCCCGCACGTCATACTGTCCCTCTAGCTCCAGAGGACGAAACTCTCTGCACTTCGTCGCATTTATCTTTCGGAGAACTAGTTAGTTTGCAGACAGTTCTGTAATTGCCTTAAGTGAAGTGCAGAAACTAATTTCTGCGAGTTCAAGACGTGATGTTATGAAGCGAAACTGTGGCGAGAGACGTCCGGTGCATCTCACCGCCTTCCAACTCAAAGCAAAGCTTCCATTAACAAGTTTCAATTTCACGGGACACGTCGCGCACCTCTTCGACACTGAAGTGAAGGACGTTTCAAATACGTGGCTAGAAAACACCTGTCCTGGTTGCAGGCATATTACCAGCACATCTAATTGAAAAGAAGTCATTAAATTAAAAATCAGTGATATGTGTCGTAACCGGAACAGTATTTGAGTGCTCTGTCATTTCTAATTCATTTTGGAGACAACCTGAGATGCCCTCTCAAAATATTTTATTGTAATTCGGTCGTTTACCGTTTATTAGCTCAACAGAAATTACCAAATGGCTTATATAAGATCTCTGTAATTTCAACAACACGGCAATTTGCCCTGAACAATTAATAATTTAGGTCCAGCACACACAAAAAGGATGGACCCTTAGTAATTAACATCCCGTCAACGGAACACACAAAAAATGTTCAAATGTTTGTATAGTCTATGGGACTTAACTACGGGGTCATCAGTCCCTAAACTTACAAACTACTTACGAACTAGGACGGCACAAATATCCATGCCCGAAGGGGATTCGAACCCCCGACTGTAGTCGCCGCGCAGACCGTGAGTGGAGCGCCTTAGTCCCCTCGGCCACCGCAGCCGGCGACGGAACACAAAATTGGATTGCTTTTGTAAATAATGGGGAACCATCCTATCATTTTTCAGGAACAATTAAGAAAACTCAAAACAGATCAGTACACCGTCTTCCCACTTTACAAATCTGTACAGATTCTCTGGGTCTATTGACTTGACCATTTGACCAGTAATTAAACAGGGGAAAGGGGTGCAACAGCCTTTGCTTTCTCAGCAGCTTTCTAACATTATTATTATACCACGGTGGATCTTTTCCATCCTTAATCGTCTTTACTGGCACATATTTCTCTAACCCTTCATTAACAATGCATTTAAATTTAGTCCACAAGTCCTCTACATCCATAGTCCCAGAATTAAACGATGCCCATTCATTTTCTAAGTGCGATCGTAACATTTGCTTGTCGGCTCTTCCCAACAAAAACACGCTCCTAGCCTCCTTGACTGGTTTATGAACTTTGGTCACCATCGACGCTATGACGATATCATGATCACTAATTCCTGTCTCTACACAGACATCGTTAATAAGGTCAGGCCTGTTTGTGGCTATAAGGTCTAGAATATTTCCATTGCGCGAGGGTTGCCGGTTTAACTGCTCAAGACAGTTTTCGGAGAATGTGTCGAAAAGTAGCTCGCACGACTGCTTGTCTGTACCGCCTGAAATGTAACTAGCGAGGTCCCAATCTATACTCTTAAGGTTGAAGTCACCTCCGACTAGTATTGCATGGCCCGGATACCTATGCACTACCTGGTGTAGACTTTCCTTGAATGATTCTAAAACTGCTACAGCAGCACTGGGGGGCCGGTAAAAACACCCAACTATTTACTTCTTTTAGACCTGTTATGCGTGCCCAGATAACTTCACAGTTACTTTCAACCTCGATCTCAGTAGAAACAATATCTTTGTCCACAGCGATGAACACTCCTCCTCCGGTTGTATCAGATCTATCTTTCCGATATACATTCCATGCTTCGCTAAATATTTCTGAACTTGCCACATCATCATTTAGCTAGCTTTCGGTGCCTAAAACTATCTGAGCACAATAACTTCCATGCAGCGCTGCAAATTCGGGAACTTTGTTTCTAATACTCTGTAAGTTCGCGGCTAATATTTTTATGTTCGAATTTTTGTTCCGAACTTGGCCTGAATTCGCTGTTTGAATGCTGACAGGCGAGTGCTCATCAGAGTTAGCGCCTAGCCTAAAAAAAACCCATGTGCACTCCACAAGTACTCTGCTACCCGAGTAGCCGCTTCCTTAGTGTAGTGCACCCCTGATCTATCTAGGGGCACCCTACAATTCCCCACCCGATAACGCAGATACAGAAATCTGCAGCCATGACTGTCACAGAGTCGGCGAAGCCTCTGGTTCAGACCCTCCACTCGGCTCCAAACAAAAGGACCCCGATCAACCCTGGGAACAATGCTGCAAATCGACAGCTCTGCTTGCACCCCGCGTGCGAAGGCAGCAGCCTTCACCAATTCCGCCAGCCGCTCGTAGGACCTGAGGATGTCCTCAGAACCCAAGCGACAAGCGTCATTGGTGCCGACGTGAGCTACGACTTGCAGTCGACTGCACCCCGCACCCTCGATAGCCGCCGGCAAGGCCGCCTCCACATCTCGGATGAGGCCCCCCGGCAAACACACCGAGTGCACGTTGGAATTCCTTCCAGATCTGGACGCTATCTGCCTAAGGGGCTCCATCACGCGCCTGACATTGGAGCTCCCAATAACTAATATTCCCCTCCCCCCGTGCACCTGCTCGGACCCTGCTGAAGGAGTGGCCACACTTTCACTCACAGGACGAACGGGCGCGGACGGACGTCCAGCCTCCACATTGGCCTTCCGCCTCGAGCGACGCGAACGCCGTACAACCCGCCACTCCCCTTGCGGAGAAGGCGGCTAGACGACGCCCGGTACACCTGAAGGTGCCTCGGTAGCAGGGACAGAGAGCGTAGCGTGAGACACCTGAGGTGTCCCACTCGTCGCACCAGACTCCCCACCATCGCTGCACCCCGAGACAGCAGCCTGAAGACGGCTGACCGTAGCCAACAGCACGCTCAGCTGTTCGCGAACCGCGGCCAACTCCTCCTGCGTCCGCACACAGCAGGCACACATCCTATCCATCCTATCGATACAATTAACAGCAATTAACAACTTTAAACGAGCCTAGTATTCTAATGAAGGCGGCTGGCTGCTGACTTAACTGTGGTCAGTGGTAACTACACTGTCGAATCAACAAAACTGAGTCCGGCAGCTTTGTCGCTGTTAACGCTGCGGCACTCGTGGCAGCTGGCACTGGACTGACTGATAACGAGCTTAGTAACGGTCTCTGACTTGTTTTGAAATACACCGGTCAAAGACGAAGACTAAACACAACGGTATTTATCAAATACGATAGAATAAACTATTAAAACAGTAGTACAAACGAAATCTGCATGTACGCGGGAATAAACCTCTTAAAACAGTACAACCGAAAATGAACTAGACTGGCAAATTAAATTCAGATACTTAGCGCTGTTAACGCCGCGACACTGGTGACAGCTGGCACTGAACGTCTGTACCGGTTTTTCTTTTTTATTTATTTTTCTTTTTACCCTTTTGAGACTTCTGTCGAATCTACCGGTAACCGAAAGAGAGGCGAGATCTGATGCATCTTTAATTTCAAATTATCACCCGTCTCCGTATTCTAGTGGACAGCGTGGTGGGTTGCCACGTAAGGGCCTGAGTTCGATTCCCGGTAGGAACTGGGATTTTCTCCGCTCGGGGACTGGGTGTTATCATCATTTATCATCATTGATACGCAAGTCGGCGAAGTGACATCAGCAAACAGTTGCACCAGGCAGCCAAACACGACCCAAGTTTAGGTCTAACGGACATAAATGCCACGTAGAATCATCACTGCTGCACGGAAAGTATTAAAGCAAATAAAACATTTACAACATAGAATGAAAAATCTGATATATAAAGCTGTGTGTCCGTACGTTTGTGTTTGTGTGTACATGTTGCATACAAATCTACAGTTTTGTTCCAATCTTAATGGAAGTTTTTACACAGAAGTTTCAATCCAGGAGGACGGTCGCCGTAAGTGTAAGAATCACGCACGACACATAGTTCACGAGATAAGACGTCATAAACAATAGGATTCGCAAAAAAACTACCACATAATGCGGCGAGACTTCATAAATACGCTATATGAGAATAAGAGTACTTAGCGACTTGCAACAAACTTTAAACATGATTTGAAACCTTTATTAAACTTTTCTCGCTGACAACCATAGCAAAATGATGAATGGAAAAAAGTGTCTTGCTTACTACTTTTCCGCTGTTCATGGACTAAAACTACAGCATTCGGTACGACGTTACAATTTATAATTTATGCACTACAAATTGTAGCCACAGGAAATAGTTTTACAGACAGTATACACGCATATAGTTGACTGTACCTTCTAAATTGTATCACACGTAGGTCGGGGGTTTGAATCCCCCCTCGGGAATGAATATTTGTGCCGTCCTAGTTCGTAAGTAGTTCATAAGTAGTTTGTAAGTTTAGGGACTGATGACCCCGTAGTTAAGTCCCATAAGCTTAACAAACTTTTGAACATTTTGAAAGACACGTAATTCAAGAGATACAAACACACATACAGTAACGTTCAATGGAAAACTGCCCCATCAAGTACCAAATTTTAATCTGTTACTTATTTACTACTAATTGTATTCCCAAGAGATTTTACAAACATATAGTCCTTATACAAATGAATATATACCTGAAAAATGGCAGGAATAAATAAATAAATACCTGAGCAACGCAAGGTTTTCAGCTAGTAAATAAATAAAAATAAACTGAAAACTAGGTCATTCCTGAACTTATTGGAGTACCTGGGACGAATGTAAAAGACGAAAAATTTGAGGAATCTCGATTCCCTTAATAGGCGAATTATACATAATTAACCCTTTGAGTGCTGCAAGTGAATGTCCAGCTGGCCGAGTCAGGCCACAGATTAAGGATAGTCTACACGACGACACTATGTTGCGACACTCGTTGCGTGAAATGAGTTATGCGCAACTGGTTTCGTGTAAGTCTGTAGACACGGCGCCAATACTATACACTTCGGTTTCGTTGTTTTGTGAGTGCCGTAGTCGCCGTAGAATGAAAGTTTTCGTAGCTGTAAAAGTTGTGACGGAGCTATTTCTTCTCTGTGTCAAGTCGCTGCATAAGACTAAACACAAAAATAATAAGGAACGTGTTTGGGTTTGTGACTGGATTAAAAAAAGACGTCAGCTCGGTTGCTTAGCGAGACGCTAGAAGCTATCTTAATCAACTTAGAATGTCACAAGATCAGTTTACGTTCCTTTCAAACAGAGTTAGTAATGCAATAAAGGAACAAGAAACTGTTACCAGAACTGAAATTAAAAATTGCATTACTTTTCTTGTCAAACAAATATTCGCCTCTACAGTACCTGTATCGTGTTCCCAAATCCACAATTGACATAGTTCGTTTGTATAGGTATTTAGAATTGAATGTACTTTAGTCGGCAATTAACTAATCGTTAACCCATGAATATGTAATTCACGAATAATTGGTTCAAGAGCACTAACACGCCGCTGCTTATTCCTGAAATTTTCATCGTTAAAATGGCACAAACAGCTATGCATCGCATATATGTCCAAAAACCGAATAATTTCTTCCTTTCCCGCCTTTATGTTGTCTTTTGTTTTGTATTGGTTATCACCTAACCTACAAACACGCGCAATCAGTTTCGCCAAAGTTGGAAGGTGCCGAAACTGTTTAGTTACGCCAACGAGTTGCGCGAACGCCTGCCGCGCATGTGCACAGGCCAGTAGCGCAGTTTTATGAAACCTAGTGTCGTCGTGTAAACTAGCCTTAACTTACAGAGAGGAAGCCCGCCCCTAAACCACTGTCCTGTGGTCTCCTCGTAGTTCCGTAAGATGCTTGCAGATGTCAGGCGGTTCCCCAGCTTAGTACCGGTAGACCCCACTAGAGGCGCTTCTGAGGTTGCCTCTCGCGCATCAGAGGGTAGCGTGGAGGGGAAGCTGAGGGAACAGCTCGTGCTGCCTGCCACGAAGCCACGGATGTGTCCGGTGTGCCTGTGTTTGAGGGGAAGTGGTGATGGGTACAGCCGCCACCTGCCAGTTTTAAAGGGCTGATTATTACCTCTCCATCATCTTTAGGAACTGCTTATCCACCCCCCCCCCCCGGGCTGCACCGCTGTACATGTTACCCGGACCTTACTAAGGTTTCCCGTCTGTATATTGGCCCACTTTAGGTTACGGTACAAACACTAAAAGTGGGCCTTTGCGATCGTCTTTTTATAGCTCGAAATTTAAATGAAAAGAACGGCTTATCTATTCATCTGACACGAAAATTGAATGACCGAATTTGTAGAGGATTAAATTCTCTACAACTTTGCTATCTAATGCTTTTTTCATATCTCGTATCGTTTGAGACATATTTGCAAAAATAACGGAGATTTGACACCCTCCATTGAATTAACGAAAACCAGCCGTTCGGAGATGTCACGAGACATTCTTCGCCCAGAACTCTCTCTGGTATACGCCATCTTGCGTTGCGTATTTGATGATTTTCTTATTGTAACTTACACGTTGTCATTTCAAAGCAATGGCGCACTGAAAAATTAATAAAAACACATCGTTCTTCGTACGATAAATGATAATCTAGTGTCTAGAAATACCATATTAGCGTCAGTTAACAACGGCCATCAATAGTATGAGATTAAAGGACTCATCTTTTGATTGATACCCGTAGCGCAGTGGGCAAGGGGTTGGACTATGACGCTAAAGGTCGGTGGCTCGGAACGCGCCACTGCGTACTTTTTTTTTTTTTCCTAAAAGGGTTTCAGACATTCTTATTAATTAATTTTTTATTATTTAGATTATCATTTTTAACCGAAATGTTTGCAAAAACTTATAAAACTACAAATCTAAAGTGGGCCATAAAACACGTCAGTGCGATTTTTTTTTGTATGTGGTCAGGCCTGCCGTTGCGGCCTTCTAATCCGTCTACTTGGTCTGGCAGACCACAGATTGTTCTGTGTGTGTGAGCTCTACGCTCCGCCATGCTCGCCCTGACCTGAGCACTTCCGAAACGAGGGTAGCCGCGACAGTCTCGCTGACGTTGCGAATAAAATCAGTATGTATGGATACTTACTCTATAGTTTTGAATCTGGAAAGCATTGCTCGGCAGACAATGAACACTGAAACTGCTTAGTTTCTAACGTGTAACTCCAGGGTCATTCCATGCCAAATCGCCTAATTTCGGAACATTTTTCAGCTCTACCATAACAGGAAATTTTATGAGAACATTGGAACATGACCCTAATGGACATTGGTAAACGGGGTAAAGTTTAATATTCGTTAAAGTAATACTGGCCGAGATACAATCACTTGTTTGACGCATGCGCGACTTTACGCAGGGCGAGCGAGAATTCTTGACAAATTTGAGCTGTTTCAACGCGGGCAATTTTTCGTTGAAAAATATAAAATTTGGATATAATGTAAAATTGATTACGTTCTCTTAGGATTAATATTGAACAGAAAAGTTCAACCACAGTTTCTAAAAAAATTGGCGCCCAAAAACCTTCAACGTTTGGCGTGTTATATCGCAGAGACTAAAGGTATGACGAACGTGGCATGTGGTAACCTAAGGTTCTGAAACCTGAAGTTTCGCTTATGTGCTTATGTACTAATACTGAATAAATTATGTGCACAACTGAAATATTAGAAAAGGGTGAATCTGCGGTATTTTCAACCTTATTTTGCAAAAAGCTGTGTTCTATAATATTTTAAAAATTGGGCTGATTAGAAAGACCAAGGTGAATTTGGTCATCCAACTCAGGCCAACAATGCTAGATAATTTGAATCAAAGTGGAACGCGTAAATCATGGCACGAAAAAAGTGTAAATTTTGATTCTTATATTTCCTCGTGTAAATGCATGCTGCACATGAAACTTAGTAGGTTTCCAAGACAGGGATGTAGAACAAAAAATTTCAACCAGATACTATTTTTCAAAAGACTGAAAAATTGTCGTTAACATGGTGATTTTTGTGAGAATTTTAAAATAGTGTAGCCTATATTTGACACACGTCTTACAAATACCGGTTTCTAGTAAACTATGGACTTCAATTTTTGTTGTTGTGCCTGTGTCTCCAATGAAATCCAAGGCATATCCAGTTTTACAGTTCCACAAGACGAATATCTTGACTCAATATCTACTTAGTTTTGAAGGCATGAACTATTTAGAAGATAAGCGAGCTTTGAACAATAATAGCTTTCATCGACACAGACTTTTTTCTATGGATTAAATGCGCTGCGGAACGGCACACGAACTCTATCAATTATCTTCCTAATTTTAAGCAAACTGACATCTCCATGATTGGCCGAGTTATCACTAAAATGTAACATTCTCAAAAGTGAAATAAACGGTCACGGGACATAACTTGCCAAAAATTGGCGGATTCAGAAGTACATCTGTGGACCAATATTCCTTTATTCTCAAATTTTTAACACGAGCCATGAGAAGTAAAATACCGATGAAGCTATACAGTTCCTCAAAAACTGTATTTTTAAGCTGGCTAGTCGAGAACAAACTGATTCTGACGTATCCAAAGTGGCCAAAGTGTAAAATCGGTTCGTTTCAAATATTATAAATTTCAAGAGATCTTCTGATAGAAATAGCGTGAAAAAGATTAGAACGCTTGAATCAGGCGCTAGCGCCAAGATGAGTCATCAAATGTATTAAGTGCTGGTCTGAAATCACGTTTTTGACAGTCAAATTTCTCATTATCGGTATGGCGTGGCCTTGTACAGATAGATTCTTTGTCACTTTCAGAATCTGAAGAACGGTTCTGGTGAGCTCTGGTGAGCTAGGTGAAATAAGTGGAGATGTGTTACTACGACATTCGTCTGATGAATCGTCATGGTCACCACATTCTCTGAAGATGCCGCACTCACTGTCAGTCGCTCTTTCTCAGTATTTCCAGTATCGCCGATGTGCCATTTGTCTGTGGAACTCAAAAGTGATAATACTCTAAAAAATCCTGACGAAACGCCAGAAAGCTAAACGAAATCACAGAAGCAGAATGCAGATGACCACATGACCCAGTTAGCACGAATGTCGAACAGAAATTGTGAAATCCGTAGCAGAGTGTTTCCTAGATAGTAGGGGCAACGCCTCAGAACAATAAATAGGCGGCATCAATCCCAAGGAGTGCACGGGACAAAAGAATTTGGAACAGGTCGGCATGCAGCCCTGTGCGGTTATTTACTTCCGTAGGCCCACAGCACAGACAAAAATATAGTTACTCCGTGCCCACAGGCAGTGGAACCGGCTGCGATATACGCCGTCATTAGGTATCAGGTACCGGCAAAGCCGCGCGGTGATTGCCGTCTGCAGGCCCACCGGGAAATACCACTGCAGCGGCAAAAGACGTCCACAGGCCCCACGGCAAGGTGGAGCGCCGCATCATATCACGTCTGCAGCACTCAAAGCGTTAAGTTTAAAAAATTCAATTATTGCCAGTTCCAGTTGGAAATTCCGCTCAAACACAAAATACTTGCAACTAAAAACAACAATTTCAGAGCACACGGGGGCTTTAATCTGACTTTCACTTAACCAGTTACTTTAATTTACTTTCTGTAATCATCTCGTACTTGAATTACTTCTGGTTTGTTTGGAGGTATCACAACCATATTCATCCACAAACCTAGGCATCTGATAAAACAACTTTGTACTCGTTTATTGACTTTTTCGTTTAGGGACATGGAAAGTTTAAAAATATTAAAACTGTTCTATAGAGGCAGAATAATGACACAGAACTATAAAAAGAACACACAGCTATAGCAAGCATAAGAAATTCATAAAATGAGAGAGAGTTCTTAAGGGACATAATATTAGTTTTTTTTTAATTTTTCAGTTATTCTTCTGATTCAGTAGCCTGTTTTAATCACTTCAGGAAAGAAAAAAAACATCTAATTGTTGGCACGTCGTACAACATGACGCTACATGACATGAAGTTCACATGCTTCTCCACTTAGGAATGCTTATTATTATAAATGTACCAAGCTGTGAAGGAAAGAACGGACAAACTTAGTGAATGAATTACACGTCTGGGAGAAGAAGCAAAAACTTTTCGGTTTGCTAATGATTTTGATGATCTGCCAGAGACAGCAAAGGACCTGGAGGAGCAATTTAAGTCAATAAAGTCTTGAAAAGGGGGTATAATACGGAAAATTAAACAGAGCAATGCAAGTGTAGTCTAAGGAAATCAAGCAACGCCGAAGGAATTAGACTAGGTAACAAGACAATAAAAGTAGTAGATGAGTTTTGTTATTTGTGTATCAAAATAACCTATGATTGCCGAGGTAGAGAATATATAAACTGCAGATTGACTACAGGGAGAAAAGTTTTTTTGAAGGAGATAAATTTGTGAACATGAAATATTAATTTAACTGTCAGGAAGCCTTTTCGGAAGGCATCGAGCGAGGTAGCGCAGTGATAACACACTGGACTCGTATTCGGGAGGATGTAGGTTCAAATCCACCTCCGGCCATCCAGATTTAGGTTTTCCGTGATTTCCCTAAATCACTCCAGGCAAATGCCGGGATGGTTCCTTTGAAAGGGCACGGCCGATTTCCTTCCATATCCTTACCCAAACACTCCGAGCGTAAGCTCCGTCTCTAATGATCACGCTGTCGACGGGACGTTAAACTCCAAACTTACTTCTTTTTTTCTGAAGGCAATTTGTAGAGTGTACAGAGTTCAGACAAAAAAAGAAAAAAATAATAATTAAAAAAACTTTTGAAATTTAGTGCTACGCGAGAATGCTAAAGATTATATGGGTAGCTACCGCAAATAATGAGAAGTTAATCAGCCGAATTGGGGAGAAAAAAAGTCTGGAATGTCTTGACTAAAAAAAGGAAAAGATTTTGTTTTTTTGGACCCAAACTGAGACACCTGCGAATCGTCAATCTACCGTTAAATAGACGGTTGTCGGATGATAATCACAGAGGGAGACCAAGATGCAGTAGCAGTACGTAAGTTCAAAGGGATTGAGTTACTGTTCTCATTCAGAGATAAAGAGGCTTGAGCAGGATATGGTAGCGTGGAGAGCTGGATCAAACCAATCTCCTGACTGAAGACTGTATCTGATTCAAATACTTTTGAAGCAGCCAGGTAAGTCTAAATGCTTTTACTCCTTTCTGGTGTTTTTGGTCCTGACCAGGATGTATTTGTCTTTATTCGACTATTGTTGATTAGCTGTCTTAGTCGATATGGCTTATGAATTAGAAAGTCTTTACTATTAAATGATAAAATTCTATCAACATTCATGTCCACCGTTGTCTGCATTTATAAGGAGTGTCAGCACTTACTAAATGGAGCTGTATTTAAAACCATGTTATCTCGACAAGGGATTATAATTATTTGAAAAAAATAAAATAAAAAAATTCATCGACATAATCTATTTTCGTATATACCTCTTTGTAAAGTTTAATACCAGAAGTACCACGTGGGTCATTTATGGCCCATATGGGTTCTACGAGAGCACTACCCGCCACCATATTAATCGTAGGACGAAACCCTACGTGAATTTCAGCCATTTATAGAGTTGTATAACTCACCGAAATTTCATCTCTCTACGTCATCTAGAACTATGAAAAATTTATCCGTTATACCAGTAGTACTGTGTGGGTCATTTTTGACCCATACACAATTTAACACAATGATAGCAACGACAGATTTTAGACAGGAAATAATTTCTGGGGGTGTCTCGACGTTATTCACGACATTTTGGAGTACGTTATGACACTTCAAGCTAATAAAGAGGAATACGAAACTTTGGAGGTCAGGTGAAGCCTTATATCAGTGCGGCTTTCGGTTTTGTACGGACTGGCACCATGCAGACCTATGAAGAGGCATTGGGAAGTTACAGAACAACCACACTTCTGTCTGAGGTTCTATGGCACGATAGCAGATTCCAGGAGCGTCGTCCTCACAGAAGTTCCCTGTTTGTGTATCTTTGCATTTTTTCAAGCTGAGTGGGCTGTCATTCCGCGTGGCAACGACATGAGCTTGTGGTGTATTGTGGCGAGTTTGTATCACTGAAGCTACGATAGGAAGGCGATGTGGCCTCACGAATGCCGAGATTCTCTACCATCGAGGTTTCACCGACGAAATAAAGCGACGAATCTGGGAATGAGAGGACTGCAGAGGACGACGATGATTTTGTTCCTGTGGAAACTGCTGACTCAAGTGATTCAGATGATCGGCAAACAGAATCTGAAACATATGACAGTGATTTACCTGTTGCCCAACGTAAAAATGTATCATTCTTTTTAAGTCCGCTGTACGTCTCTCTTTGTTCTATTCTTCAGGTGTCGGATTTATGCGTGTCCTTATTTTGAGTAAAATGCATGCTAGATGTCAGGTCAGTGACAACACTGGGAAGAAACTTAGAGAAACTGTGTAATTTTATAATGAAACCAAGGGTTGGAAATGGTATAGTTGTCCAAATGGCAAGACATTACAACATTCTTCAGCTTGCAAAGTTCAGTGCTCACAAAATTTTTAAGTTATGTTCATGTAAGAGGACTTCACGGCAAAAATTCATTCTCAGAGTAGCAGTTGAGCTTCCTTCCCCCGCCGGCCGCGGTGGCCGAGGGGACTGAGACACTCCAGTCACGGTCTGCACGGCCACTACGGTCGGGGGTTCGAATCCCCCCTCGGGCATGGATATTTGTGCCGTCCTAGTTCGTAAGTAGTTCATAAGTAGTTTGTAAGTTTAGGGACTGATGACCCCGTAGTTAAGTCCCATAGACTATACAAACATTTGAACATTTGAACTTCCTTCCCGTAAAAACTGCAGACAGGAGTCAATCTCCCCTTGCAAGCTTTTGGCACCGGAAATGACTAATATGGAAATAAAAGGCATTGCCAGAATCATGTTTCTTATAAACAACAACATGGGCATGAAACATCAAACTTATGTTTCAACTCCAAGTATGTGAGAAAAATCCGCCAAGACAAAACTTGTGTCTAATGTCTGAAATGTGAATCCACCTCAGCTAAAAAAAAAATACTATAGACTTTTTGTTCGTAAATATTCCCAAACACGATTTTAGATTGAAATTGTTTATTCTTATATTTTTGTCGCTTGACTGAAATAAGCAAGAAAAATGTTGCATTTTAGACTATTTTACAAATACAATCTTACTATAGAGATAAGCACTGTATAATGGTTTTGTTTACTTGTTTGAATAATGTTTGACAGAAAATTGTAGAATTTTTTCTGTAAAACGTAAAAAGAAAATCACCTATATTTCAGAAAGTTTACTTTTGACTGTGTAACTATTTATTTTAGAGAACAAATAACATTTTTATTGTGCATTATTCTTAAATGTAATGTGAACATGTAATGTGGGTCAAAAAATGCCCGACATGCTACTACTAGAGGCACAGAAAAATCCGGTACTCCTAGTATTAAACCGGTTTGTGAATTTTTAAATGGTTGCAGAGACGAGCTACAAAACTTTTTTGTGCGTTAAGTACGAGAAGAATCATAATGAAGCATGATAAAATTGTGTCATTAGATAAGCATTAATTTCAGCCTATTAAATATCTTTTGCGAAAGGAATCAAGCGATTCGCATATTTGCTTCGTCACCAGTTTAGTTTCCTCGCATTAACTTTTCTTATACACTCTAAAATAAATGCAGTACGATACGTGTTGTAATGTGGCCACAAATATGGGGGATGCTCGGAACGAAACCAACACAATTCCATCCCGTGATCCTAGCACAAGTACAACACCGGCAACAATACGCCAATTCTATCTTTTCAAACACACCGCGAGGTGACGCAGTGGTAACACACTGGACTTGCATTCGGGAGGATGGTCCATTAAATCTGTTTCTGGTCATCAAAATTTCTATTTTCCGTGACTTTCCTCAATCAGGCAAATGCCGGGACGGTTCCTTTAAAAGGGTACGGCCGATTTTCTTCGTCATCTTCACCTCAAAGTCCGATCGTGAGCTCCATCTCTAATTACCACTCTGTCCTTTGAAAACATACGAGTATTTTATAATTACGTAGGCTTCCGCGGACAGAGTCAGATGACTAAAAGTTTTCTAGGTGTTGTACCGCGTTATGATGTAAGGCTATTAATTAAATAACTGACGTTTCGGCCAACGGTATAGTGGCCTTCATCTGGGTATACTGAAAAGTGTCAGCCAAATGCTCCTCATTTGAAAAACGTATGTTTCTTGGGGTAGTAATAATTTCATGTGGTTGCCCCATTTATCCAAATGGGGAGAGGCGACCTACAGCTTAACATGGAATCCGAACCATGTGCCATTTATGGCGACTCTTCACATCGTTGAGAGATGGAGGATGGGTTAAAACGCACAGTGGATAAAAATCAGAGGTCAGGCTGGGTTTCGAGCCCGAGACCTTTCGGTTTCCAGTCGAGTACTTTGTTGGGAGTGCACGGATACTTTTGATCCCGTACTATATAAATTCTCTCGTAGTGTCCCTTTCCATATTTTTATCGTTTACTCGCGGACTCCCGTAAAGAGATAAAGCCTCGTGTGCATCGACACTAAAAGTATTTTTTCATTGCGTCGCATAAACCCTGTATTTATTTACTCAGTTCCCCCTAACAGCCTTTTCACTTTCTGTAGCAATTTCAAATACACCCTATACGATAGTGATCAATACATCACCACTTCATGTCATGTTTACTTCCTATTTACGATGGTTTCCAATTACATGGTTAACGTTCAGGAGCCTAGCTGTTGCGTACATTTCAAGCACTCCCTGCCACGTTCTTTGTACTGCTCTGCAGGACGTAGATATAGACGAAGAGGCGTGCGACAGCCGAGGGTGCGTGAAATATTTCCAGCTGGAAAGAATGTAGATTACCGCGATTGTATCGCCACATACCGCTACGCTCCATCAACTCGTAATGTAGGCGGAATCTGTGCGCGCCATCTAATTTCCAGCGCACTCTAATCCGTCAGCGGAGTGTTATTACCTCATCCATCAATCCATCCCGTGCGTGATTACGCGGCAAACGCCGCAGACAGTTGATGAGTTTGCGCGCGTGCAGTCACACTGTTGCGTCTCGCGGGTAAATTACTTAACGGGCTAATACGGCGTTCCTGGGTGGCGTTCATCGACCGCGTCATTCGCGGCCTCCCGGCGCAGACATTTTCGCCGCCGGCTATGGAGATTTACTGCTGTCGGAGGGCCGAGCCGTCTTAGGGCGGGCGGGCGCAGCCTTCGCACCTGCGGCCATAACTCACACGTCATATTAGCGGGCCGCGGCCGTCGCGACCCGGGGACACGCCGAGGCAGATGTGCGCCGGGCTGCGGCGCTGCAGGAGCGCGCGCGGCCGAGTAGCCATGTGTGAACCAACTAGTTCAACTATTCCGTGAAGCGTAGTTCATATAGTTCACTTTGGTGAACTGCAGTTCTTCTACGCCTTGCTTTCCTGATCAACTGAAAATTAGAAGGCTCATGCTCAAATATCGCTTCCCTTGATGCTGAGTAGGGGATACATCTCGCGGTGGCCGAGCGGACTGAGGCGCTTCAATCACAGTCTGCACGGCCACTACGGTCGGGGGTTCGAATCCCCCCTCGGGCATGGATATGAGTGCCGTCCTTAGTTGTAGGTAGTTGATAAGTGGTTTGTAAGTTTAGGAACTAATGGCCCCGTAGTTAAGTCCCTTAAGCTTAACAAACATTTTTTACATGGGATACTCTGCAAATCACATTTAAGTGCCTGGCAGAGGGTTCATCGAACCACCATTATACTATTTATCTCCCATTCCATTCTCGAATAGCGAGTGGTAACAGCGCCACCCTGGGTAATCGCGCCACCCCAGTTTTATGACGAACGGTTTACAGTACGAGTACGCTTGCCAGTGTTCTATCTCCGTTACCTACAGTGGAACTAATTTCTGTGGTCGCCGTCCGTGATTGTTGACAGGTATTAATCGTGTGAAAGAAATTGTTAGTTTCGACGTTTTGGATCTCGCCGGCCGCGGTGACCGAGGGGACTGAGGCGCTCCAGTCACGGTCTGCACGGCCACTACGGTCGGGGGTTCGAATCCCCCCACGGGCATAGATATTTGTGTCGTCAGTCTAAGCTAGTTCATAAGTAGTTTGTAAGCTTAGGGACTGATGACCCCGTAGTTATAAGTTCTACAAACATTTGAACATTTTTTTAAATCTTATTTTAGAGCCTGTATCTTATCGAAATAAGTACATCTGTTGGTGTTAGTGCTTTTTAATACTCGTATTAACGTAATCTATAGATATTTAACTTCGATTTCGAGTCTCTTCGCAAAAACTTTGGCTTTAAATTGATGTTCTTAGCCATATTTTTTCAAATTCAAATGTTTCAAATGTTTGTATAGCTTATGGGACTTAACTACGGGGTCATCAGTCCCTAAACTTACAAACTACTTATGAACTACTTAACACTAAGGACGGCACAAATATCCATGCCCGAGGGGGGATTCGAACCCCCGACCATAGTGGCCGTGCAGACCGTGACTCCATATTTTTCAACTGGGGCAATGACGCCATGGTGGAGAATTCAGGCAAAATGAAGTGTAATACAGATGCATACATTTTGAGAAATGGGCACTTGCAGAATATAGAGAATGTGCCAAAACAATACCGGTATTTCTGAATTTTGCGGTGTCTTAATGAAGCCTAAATTATAAAATGTATATTTATTCCAATTTTACATCGACAAGTACTTGAAGTCTTCTAAATGTCTGATACAGAAAAGTGATAAGTATAAATTACAACGGTTGTAACAGTTACTTACAACTACTCACTCATCGTGTAGGTTTATCATCGAATTTCAAATGTATGGCGTCATTACTCCGGAACCCAGGGTAATGGCGCCACTGTGTATACTTTCACCATGTATTTTTTAACAATAAAACCTAACAAAATGCATGTCTAAAAATTATAAAAATGTAGTATTAGCTGGCGAAGTTGTAGTATTATTCTTTACGGAATCACACCTTTAATAAGGTAAGAAAACTGGTTTCCCTTAAGGTGGCTTCCTTCCTTAAGGTGGCGCCATTTCCTGGTCTCCCCTACACATCACCTAGGGACTGCAATCCAGTAAAGTAGGATCCCGCAATCCAGAATAATTTCAGGAACTGCGGGATCCCATAACAGCCTGCGGATACGCAAGTATAAAATCGAGCAAATTCTTTCTTATTTACCGTCTTAAATTTACTTCGCAGTGCGTTATCTTAAATTCGCCATGTTATTGACAACTTGCAGCCTTTTAAATTGGGTGTCGAAACACTGTGCAGAAGAGAGTGTACCCTAGTAACTGCAGGTACAAAACTTAATTTCAGAGAAGCAAGACAAAGTTGTAAGACAATACGTCCGTGTGCGAAAAAAAATAAAAAAATAGGCGCAGTGAAGTTAGTTCTACGTTGATTTACTTGCAGCATCCAAAAAATATGACCAGGAATTGAACATGCGTAATCCTACATTTCTAATACCGAAAAAGAATACGTTACGACAGGAAATGAAATACATTTTATGACGAGTCATTAAAGATGATGCTGAAAATGTAGAGAAGATGCAGATTACAGTGAACAGTCTCTGCAAAATAATTTTATTTTACAAGAGGAATTAGAAATGCAGCTGAAACAAGACAATGAAGATTACATTAAACAGATAAAAACTGGAACGGAGAAAGACTACGAAAATATATTTAAATAAGAAATGTGAGCATCTGAAACTGATGGATTAAAAGGGAAGTATTTGATTGTCGCATAACTATTGATTATCCATCAAACCAATAAGTGTGGAGGCAGAAAGAGTCTTTTCCACCGCTGACTACTTATGTAGTTCTATAAGAAGCAGATTATGACATAAAACTATTGATTGAAAGTAACCCAACAAAAATCCCTCTCGATTTAAAACAGTGTTTTATTGCAGTTCCTAACGTCACCCCCGTACCTAAACTATATATTTCAGAAGTCCTAACTTTTAACTGCGTACACTACTTCAGATTGTAAGACAGAGTTCGCGTAGTTCACTTGGTTAACTAGTTCCGAACTGCGTGAAATAAGTCGTCTCGAAAGACCGAAATTGTTCAGTTAGTTCACTTCAGTAGTTGTAGTAGTGGCGAACTGCACGAAGTAAGTAGCATCGAAGGACTGAAATACTTCAGTTAGTTTACTCAGTTTCAGTTTATAAGCGAGCCGAACTACGTCAGATCGGAAGGCCGAAAGAGTTCCATTAGTTGACTTACAAGGAGACAGTATGTCAGTCTGATTTTTTAAATTAATCTTCTTAAATAAATGGAGGGAAAAGTATTGATACCAATGCATTGTTTCATCTATAAGTGGTGTATGGTATATCAATCTAATATTTCAAAGATTTCGTATATTCATCCTGTAAGGGGATGAAATAATGAGTGAAGGTTTCTTCTCAAAATAAATAATTAAAGAACTACTGACTCGTTTTTAAAGCCATGTCTATTAAATATGGTATTTGACACTTCGGTTGGAGGTAAAGAAATACATGTTTTGGTGAAGTATGAAATTCGTGTGAACTAGTTCATTGAACTAATTAAAAACATTAAAGTTAAAGGTGAAACAATGAATTAAAATTTGTGATGCGGCCGGGAATCAAACCTGGAGCTCCATGCTCACTAGGCGGACATCTTAACCATTAGACCACCACACCACTAGCAAGCCGCGGTGGAGTAGCCGAGCGGTCTAAAGCGTCTCGCTGCGGAGCGCGCGGTTGCTCGCCGTGGAGGTTCGAGTCCTCCCTGAGACATGGGTGTGTGTGTTTGTCCTTAGGTTAGTTTACCTAGGTTTAAGTAGTTTGTAAGCTACGGACTGATGACCACGTAGTTTGGACCGATAGATTTACAAACATTTGATTTGAAATATTTCTCGGATCACAGGACGTCTGCCTAGTGAGCATAGAGGTCCGGATTCGATTCTCAGCCGTGTCACAAACTGTAATTCAATGCTTCACGGGGGTAGGGACTGATGACCCCGTAGTTAAGTTCCATAAGCTTAACAAACATTTGAACATTTTGAACAATGCTTCACTTTTAACTTTAATGTCTTTGATATCAGGGTTTGTAAATGTATAATTATAATGAACTAATTAAAGTTAACTATGAAGTTCATTTCAACTACTTCACTGTACTACTTATAGTGAACTACATAGTTTATATGAACCTGTTCACTGAACTAATGAAAGTAAACTATGTGTTCATTTTAACTAGATAATTGAACTAGTTTAGTAAGAAGAACTATTCCGAAACGAACGTTCCAAAAAAGGAGCTACTTTTGCCATCTCTACTGTGCAGGCCCCCCAGGGCAGCAGAGCGACCATACGGGTCGAAACGACACTTTTTCGTTTTACTGTAATACCTACGCTTTAATAAAAGGTTTGCAACACTCAACAAACAAATGTTCTGTGGTATTCAATACTGCAGTGAACTGGTTTTTAAAAGCAGTACGTCTTCCAGTTTATTGACAAATTAAGCCCAAAATGAATGAACAACTGCTATGCAGAATACTGCCTCCCAATGCACTGACATTTCCTCACTGTTTGTAGGCGATATATCGTACAGACACAACAATCTCCTCTCCCATAATCATATATGATATCAACTTACTCACAAAGCATCTACTGTTACAAACTCTTCTCCAACTTCGGTGCTTATAAGCCTTCATGCCCAGTGCCCTCGCGCATACATAGGACAAACAGGTGGCGCTATAAAAACACCGTTTCAGGAGTACCTCCTAAGAAGGGGGTGGTAAAAAATAATTCGTCCTGCGCAGAACATGTTAGCGCCGTAGGAGAAATTCAACCTAATCTTGAATCCGTCCAGATCCTGCACATAGCACCTAAGAGCAAAAACCTCTTTTAGAGGATTCTGAAATAACAAATATTTTAAGTTTAAAAGATCATCTCATCACAAGAAGCACGTTATACTATGACTATATGACGACAACATTAAAAATGTAATCTATCTTATTAAATTAGCATAACTCGCGGAAGAATAGATTTTTGTGTTCTATAATGAATTATTTTAATATTACAGAAATTCTTTTATTTCTTCATTGATGTACGTAATATAAGTATGAAAGGTATAAAATGGACAGCAGTTGTGAATATCTCTGATTGTTAATTAATATTATCGCAGAAGTTGAGTAGCTGTGCAACAGAGACATGCATGTAATGATATATATGGATGAGCAACGCTCAAGTTAATCAATGAACGTAGTTTGTTTACTCTAAATAAAAAAATGTGCAAATGTTTGTATAGCTTATGGGACTTAACTACGGGGTCATCAGTCCCTAAACTTACAAACTACTTATGAACTAGCTAATCCTAAGGACGGCACAAATATCCATGCCCGAGGGGGAATTCGAACCCCCGACCGTAGTGGCCGTGAAGACCGTGACTGGAGCGCCTCAGTCCCATTTTTTTTTTTTTTTTTTTTTTTTTTTTTTTTTTTTTTTTTTTGCTCTATGGTTAGTTCTATTCATTGCGGTCCGCTGATCGTGTTTGTTCGTTCTTGTTCGGTGTGTTCTTGGCTCAGCTTTTTTATTACAGAGGGCGTCGAGCCCTCTGACCGGGCGCGGCGCGCTGAGCCACGGCGCCCGGCGTCCCCTCGGCCACCGCGGCCGGCTCTAAATACACGAGTGTCTATTATTTATTTGTATGATAGCATTCATGACAAGATTTGTTACTTTACGCTGATTACGAGGTCAGTACAAGAGAATATTCAACCTTAGAATGGAACGATACGTTCTATCTTTGCCTTTTCGAAATTCGATCATTTTATTATTTCTTTACTTTTTTTGTAACCTCGTAGCAGCCCCCACCCCCCTCTACCTTCCACCGATTCCAACCTATTTTCATTTCCCTCTGGTTGCTTTCTTTTTCGTGCGTCAAGCCCCTTCCATTCTTTTCCCCTACCCCCTTCTGATTATTCTACGTCACGTCAACACTGGATTCATTTCGTTTATATTTAACTTTGATATTTTTTTAAATACTTAATTTCTGGCCACTATTACTTCACACAACTTTCGAATTTATACATTATAAATTTACTGCTTTTATTTGAAATTATTGTATATTCTCTTTAATATCAAATAAACATTTCCCAGAGACATATTTCAATTTCTATTAAAGATACTAAACTGGTCAGCCGCGGTGGCCAAGCGTTCTTCGGCGCGCCAGTCAGAGTCTGCACGGCCACTACAGTCGGGGGTTCGAATCGCCCCCCCCTCGAGCATGGATATTTCTGCCGTCCTTAGTATTAGCTAGTTCATAAGTAGTTTGCACGTTTAGGGACTGATGACCCCGTAGTTAAGTCTCATAAGCTCTACAAACATTTGAACTTTTTTTTGATATTAAACTGTGTGATAGGCATTGATATTAAAATTTATGCCGCGGCTGGAATTCGAACCTGGGACCTCCTGCTGAAGTTCGAATCCCGCCCGCAGCATAAATTTCAATTCAGTGCCTCAAATTCAGTTGAATAGCTCCGGCTGTGTTGGCTGAGCGGTCTGCGGCGTGCCAGTCACGTTTTGCACGGCCACTACTGTCGGGGGTCCAATCCCTTCTCGGGCATGGATATTTGTGCCGTCATTAGTATTAGCTAGTTCGTAAGTAGTTTGTAAGTTTAGCGACAGATGACGCCGTAGTTAAGTCCCATAAGCTCTACAAACATTCAGTTGAATACCTTTAATTCTGTTTACTGTTAAGCTATAGCCCTTACTACTATAATGTTTGTATAGTCTATGGGACTTAACTACGGGGTCATCAGTCCCTAAACTTACAAACTTCTTATGAACTACTTACGAACTAGGACGGCACAAATATCCATGCCCGAGGGGGGATTCGAACCCCCGACCGTAGTGGCCGTGCAGACCGTGACTGGAGCGCCTCAGTCTCCTCGGCCACCGCGGCCGGCCCTTACTACCAGTGCCATCACATGGACCATTTTTAAGTCACGCCCGCCCGTCAACCTGCTAGATCAACAAGGGCTGTGAATTTGTATCTGCCGGGTGGCGTGCTTAGGTACTCCTTGCAGGTGCGGTGATCACTGTGTCCCCAGTGGTGTAGGGGTCAGCGCAACTGCCTAGAAAGCAGGAGACCCGGGTTCGAATCCCTGCTGGGTACACATTTGCAGCTTTGCTCAATCGCAGTTGATGTCATATATTCTGTGAATATTAAATAATAACAACTGCAGGATCGCAAGTGACGTCTGTTCTTTCGGAACAGACGCCACATGTATATATGCTAGATCAACGTCTTTTTGTGCAGTGGAACATGCCTGGGTTGCGCACCCGTCTCGCACATTACGCGTACTCCATTAAACTGCGGTACGTTCGTCTGACCACACTTACATTTTACACCACGCATGGCCAAACACCGCCGCGCGCAGCGGCATGTGGTGCACTAGCGACACACGGTCGCGGTCGGGGCGGTCAACTAGCACTCTGCCCGCTGGGCGGAAATGTTGGCCGTGTCTATTTTACACTATAAAATGAGTTCAGGAGGTTTCCACAGTTTCAAGACAAGTAACTCATTTTAGTCTTTTTAATTATCTGTTAAAAATCGTTCTAGATAGTTACGCGAGGTTGTCATAAAAGCTTTTTGTAACGTGAAAATTATTTTCCCCAGAAATCTGATAAGGCGTGCCGGTCTGCGACGCGCCAGTCACGGTCATCACGCTACGGTCGGGGGTTCGAATCCCCCCTCGGGCATGGATATTTGTGTCGTCATTAGTATAAGGTAGTTCATAAGTAGTTTGTAAGTTTAGGGACTGATGACCCCGCAGTTATGTCCCTTAAGCTTAACAAACATTTGATAAGGCGTAAAAAGCGTAAAACGTGTTATTAAGTAATAAACATTCCTCAGTTTCTTCCGGCGTATTTGATAATCAAAATATCCACGGGTGTACTGCTGGTCTATAGTGTCCAACGGGCGCGTTGGGCACTATAGATCGGCAGTACACCCGTGGATATTTTGATTAGGTAATAAACAATTTGAAACAGAGACTACTTGGAGCAAATTCAAAAAATCACATCATTTGTTTACGAAGAACACCTAAAATTTCTGTTCTTGCGATAATATCATTGAGAGCAACGAATTCCAGTAAATACTTGAAAGAACTTGCAGCCACGCGAGCTGAGGCACCATACTACGCATTGCATGGGAGGTAGATTCGAATTCCCCCCGTGCATGTGTGTGTGTGTGTGCCGTCCTTAGCAGAAGTTAGTTTAAGGAGTGTGCAAGCCTAGGGACCGATTAAGTTAGCAGTAGTTTCTTCCCAGAAAACAAAAAGAACGCAAGCCTGCACCCTATGTGGTTTGCTGCCCACTCGTTTTAACCACTACTGTCTGATTTATACAATTGTTCAATGAAAATCGAGCTTAACTACAGTAGTTTTCGCAGTTCGATCGGACGAGATCACACGGTCCTATCTCAAACGTCTTCAGTTGGATTCACATCGGGATGGCATTCAGGCCAATCCAATTCCGTCACGAATATTTCCATAACTTTCTTCTTTGAAATGCTCAACACTATTGGACCAAAGTGTTATGGCCATCAGTCACTAACACTAAGGATACACACACCCGCACACACACACACACACACACACACACACACACACACACACACACACACACACACACACACAAATGTGCACCCATGACTGCCACGGGACTCGAACCTCCGGCGGGAACGGCCACCCAGTCCATAGCATGATGCCTTAGACCACGCGGCCATTCCGCGCGGCTTTTCCTCTCTTCGAAATGCTGATGAAATAGTGAAAGTACCTAAAATTGCTGTAAACATGAACATTTATATTTTCCTATGCCTTTAAGAGAAATAGACTTACGCTTGTTTAGGTTTTACATGTTTTTTGTGAAATTCGCTGCTCTGTAGCACTTTTCGTAGCAAATTGTAGATGGTGACCGAGCCAGGCTCGTTCAGCGGTGGTCAGTTAGGTGGACGAAGCCCGAGTCTGACTCGTGCAACACTAAAAACTGTCATAGTAAAATGAAGGAAGTTTCTCTGCTCTGTGCTACCACATAGTTCTGTTTCTACGAAACAAAAGGGCTCTCTGTTGAGCCTAACGCTACTTTCGCCAACTATCTGTATCGTTGTCCGCCGAGTGTTCGGGCTCTGGTCATATTCGACATTGCGAATTTAGATGATTCCAATGCCCTGGAGGAGGAAATAGGCTATTGCGGTTCAGAAGCAGAAGCTGATTATCTGAAGGAATCATAGGTACCTGATAATTTTTATGCTCAATTATAGTTTTTTTAATAAATAAAAGAGGTTGATTGTTTCCAGTGACACAGCAAACTCAATCGTTGAATTCATAGTTCGAAAGGTGCAATTTTCGAAAAACTTGTAAGAAACACCAATGTGGCTGCCCCATCCAGGTGACTTAAGCGTCATGAATGTGTTCTGAGCGTTACATGACCTATATGTCGTGTAAAAATATATCTCTATTATCCGGAAGGCTCTTGACACTGTATCTCACAAGCGGGTTCTAATCAAATTGCTTGCTCATGAAATATTGCCATAGTTGTGCGACTGAATTCGTGAAATCATATCAGAAGGAACACAGTACGTTGTAACTGACGGTAAGTCATCGACTAAAACTGGTGCCTGGCGGTAACCAGCTTTGTTTGCCTGTTCGCAGATGACGCTGTCATTTATCGGTTAGTAAAGACACCAGAAGATCAAAATCATCTGGAAATTATTTAGCTATCTGGTTGGTGAAAAAATTGGCAATTAAACCCACTTTACCATAAGTGTGAACTCATCCATATGGACGATGAAAGAAAGCCGTTAAACTTCATTTACACTATAAATCAGTCAAATCTACAAGCCATAAATTCGACAAAACACTTAGCTGTCTTTCGCACTAGGGCAGAAATAATTATTCTCTAAGACATAAAAGTTTTATGGGTGTTGTACCGCGTCAAGTTGTAGGAAGGCTATTACTTTAATAACCGACGTTTCGGCCAACGTTACAGTGGCCTTCATCTGGTAATATTCATGTGAGCTGGTTGTTACTGTATTTTATATTTACTGTCAATTAGACATTACGGCATAATTTTTAGAATCAACGATGTTATTGGTGGTTTTTGGCGGAAAAATGGAAACTTCAAAAATGTTCAAATGTTTGTAAATCTTATGGGACTTAACTACGGGGTCATCAGTCCCTAAACTTACAAACTACTTATGAACTACTTACGAACTAGGAGGCACAAATATCCATGCCCGAGGGGGGATTCGAACGCCCGACCGTAGTGGCCGAAAAGACCGTGACTGAAGCGCCTCAGTCCCCTCGGCCACCGCGGCCGGCAATGGAAACTTTATTAGGATGCTGAGGTGGAGGGAGTGGGGGTTAGTCGTTGCCTATTGCTTCTTGCACAGCGAGCCATGATTGGTGGTCATCAGCGAATGAGGTGAGGGCTTCCGTTTCTCTCCTGCTGGCTGCGGGCCGCAAGGCGGCAGTTGCTTACTAGTAACGCTCGCGTGTTGTGCTGTTAGTGCGTCCATCTTCATTCATATTATTAGGATCCTTTAAAATTTCGATTACTTCCCTTATCTTGCGTTTAACCAACCCTGGTTGCTGACCGAGTACTACGTTTTTGCTGCAATCTTGCTGGTGTTCGGCTACTGCAGATTTATTGTGTTGGCCTAATCGAATGTAGCGTTAATGTTCGCGTATGCACGTTGCCACTGCCCTCCCTGTCTCACCTATGTATACTTCCCCACACTCGAATTCCACCTTGTATACTCCTTGTATACTCTCTTGTTCTTTGTGGAGCCAAGAACATCCTGGATCTTGTGACTACTATAGAAGGAAGTCTGGACACTAACCCGACAAAGATGTTTAGCAATTCGGTCTGTGACGTTTTCTACATACGCTAAGCTGGCTGCTGGCTGTTTTTTATCGACTTCCTGCCTACTACGTTTTCCTTTATTTGTATCCAGGGCGGTGTGAATCACTCTGTGGTGGTAACCATTGGCCAGCTGTTTTGTTGTCTTCATCACTTAGGCGCTGCGCGCGAATCATCAGTGTGCGGATAACAGAGTTCTCTGTGTTGGGTGGTGGTTTGATTGGGCGTGGAAATACCTCCGATATACCCTGTGCCCAAGTGTGCCTTGCCTTGTTCTATAAACATCCACATCTAGGAATGGAACAGCGCCGTCCTTCTCGATCTGTAATGTAAATGGGATCTTCAATTTGTTCAGATGATCACGAAGTCTTTGTAGCTCCATCTCACCGTGGAGCCGTATTGCGAACGTATCGTCCACTTATCTGAACCAGCATCTTGGGCGTAAAAGAGCGGAACAAAGAGCCGTTGCTTCGAAGGCCTTCATGAATATGTCGGCTGCTAATGGGGACAAGGGAGACCCATTGCTACGCCGTCTGTTTGCTTATAGTATCTTTCTTGCCAATTGAAGTAAGTCGAAGATTAACACAACTGAACGTGGTCGCATATATCTGGCGGGACATGCTCTTGTAGAATGCGAACAGTTTTGTCTACTGGCACATTGGTGAACAATGACTTTACGTCGGAGCTAACCATGATGTCCGTGGGTAAAATTGTTTCTTCCTTAACGCGTTCTATAAAGTGTGTCGAGTTCTTCACGTACGAGTCAGTTTTGGGAACTAAAGTTCTTAGTTTGGAGGCTAGGAACTTTGCCAAATTGTATGTCGGCGAGTTAATTCCATCCACAATCGGTCGTAAAAGCTGGCCATCCTTCTGTACGTTTGGGACTCCATAAAGTCTAGGGGGAACTGGAACGCTAGGAATGAGCCCCTTGGCTGCGTTGGCGACAATTCTTGAGTCCTTAATTGCACTCTGCGTCTTTAGTATTATCTTACCCGTGGGGTCCGTCTTCAGTTCGTTGTAGATGGGCTCATTTAATAACTCTTTCATCTTATACTGCACTGTGTTCAAGATGAACGTGGGTTTCTCTTTATCTGCCTGAAGTATCACTATGCCATTGTTCTTCTTTAGTTCTGTGATAGCTGCCCTTTCCTCTCGTCTGAGGTTGTGCTTCGGCGTCTTGGCACGTGATAATATTCGGACGTCTTCCTGTCGAATTTTTTCTGCTTGAGTCGTGGATGTGTGACGGAGTGCGGAGTGTTGCTTCCTTGGACACGATGACTTCTTCTGTGGGGATCCATTCAGTTACTGATGTAATGGAGAGAGTGTAACGAAAATCATGCACAAGTTAGCGAGATTTATTTGCGAAATTTCTATTTCGAATGCAAACATACATAGGGAGACATGATAATCATATTAAAATAAAAGAAATCAGATCGTAATAATTTTAGTTGATCTTTTCTCCCGGGCGCTATGATATAAGGGTCTGAACCTAAATAGTGGCAACTATTTATACACAACCGATACAAAAGCGTTACACGTTTGCACCTGTTACAGTCCTTCAAAATAGTCACCAGCGTTGTGTAGACCTGTTGCCAGCGATGTGTGGGCGTAGTATATCGTTAACGGACCCTGTTCTGTTGATGGTGCGAATGGAACCTGCGACTCTCTGGAACAGTTCTGAAGCGAATGAGACGAAGTGGTTCCTTTATCTTAGGAATCTAATCAAAGTCTCAAGGACTGAAGTCCGGGCCGCGGCCGAGCGCACTGAGGCGCTATGCTACGATGCGCGAGGCCGTTCCCCCTCGGGCATGGATGTTTGTGATGTCTTTAGTATAAGTTAGTTCATAGGTAATTTGTAAGTTTAGGGACTGATGACCCCGCAGTTGAGTCCATAAGCTCTAAAAACATTTGAACATTTTTGTAACTACAGTGTGGGAAGTATGGTGGATGGTACAGTACTTCGGTCCCATCGACCGAAAAGAGCAGCCTCAGCTTGCGCTGTATGCGCCCGTGCATTGTGGAGGAAAATGATGGATGGGTTGCGCCGCTTCTTTCGCAAAACTGGTAGTAGATGATGATCCAAAAAGGAACAGTAATACTGTATTTTGACGGTCTGCCGTGGAGGTACGTAATGCGTTAGGATAACACCATCATATACACGAGAATCACCTTAAATTTCACCATAATATGGCGTCGGTCACTGTCCACTAACGCGGCGACAGTATACACTTGTTCTTCAGAGACGCTAGGACGACGCGGCCGATGCATGTGTGCCACAGTTTGCCGACTTGCGTTGAAGGCTTTAACACAATATGCCACTGTTGTGTGCGGCAATGCCAATCCCCCGCACGCCTCTTGAAGACCTTGATGACACTGTCGTGCTGTAAGACCTCTGGCACATTCATCTTGATTCAACTCCGTTCTCCTCTTTTCGGGAACATAGTGACACCGTTTCGTTAGATCGCTAGTTTACGAGTGACTTTTTCTCTCGATTGTGTGCGGGCCGGTGACGTGGAACAGGAGAGTCCATTTGCTCGGAGGTAAGGTAAGTATGTCAACAACGTGTGCTATCAGTGACAATAGTAGATACCATTGCATAGTGGATACACAGGAGTGTTGCCTCTATTTAAGTTGCATCCCTCTTAGAATAGAACGGTGAAGAAAAATCATAAAAAGTGGTTCGATTAACCCTCAGCCAAACATTTCAGCATGATTTGCAAAGTAATAAATTAGATGTAAATGTAGACTGTCGTAAATCGTAAGGCTAGATTGTAGTATAGTACTATTAACTAGAGACAACTAATGGTTATGAATCCCTTTATGAGCTCTTTATTCGCCATAGATCGCTTAATGATTTTACATTGATGACTGGTTTCGACTCGTTAAAGAGTCATTATCAAATCTTAATTGTCCAGGCATGGTAAAAAATATGTTTCAGATGAACCAAAATTATAGTGGCTAGTTATAAACAGTATGCACATCATCAATCAAATCTGCCTTTGGGTCACGTTGTTCAAGATACTGTGCTATACTGCCCCACATCTTGCTGTGATGACATTTGGGACAGTATAGCACAGGATCTTGAACAACATGACCCAAAGGCATATTTGATTGATGATATGGATACCATTTATAACTTGCCACTATGATTTTGGTTCATCTGAAGTATATTTCTTACCATGCCTGGACAATTAAGATTTGATAATGACTATTTAATGAGTCGAAACTAGACGTCCATGTAAAGTCAATAAGCGATGTATGGCAAATAAAGATCTCACAAAGGGATGTGTAACCATTACATTAAAGATCGCCTCCTATAAAACAACCTGAATAACATTTCAGGTAATTATAGAGGCATATACATTATGAACATGTTGCAGTCGGACGAATATGCGGGAAATTCTCTATGAAGATGAAGCACATTTTGTTTACAGACAGTATGTACTGATTGTTAGCTTTGCATCGGTCAATCAGGATTCATGCAGGTTCGTACTGTACAACGTCTTGAAAAAATGTTCAAATATTTGCAATTCTAAGGGACTTAACTGCTACGTTTATCAGTCCCTCGGCTTACGAACAACTTAAACAAACTTACGGTAAGGAGAACAAACAAACACACACAAGCACACACACACACACACACACTCACACTCACACTCACACGCACATGCCCGGGGGGGGGGGGGAGAACTCGGACGGGGAGCAGCGCGCTCCGGAGCAAGGCACCTTAGAACGCTCGGACACTCCACCGCGGTAGGCTTCTTGCGTTGCAATGTCACTATTCCCGCAGAACTAGCAATATGGTAGGTAATCTTTCGTTGTCTCACAATATGTGACATTACTGTATGAACCGAGGATGACCTCAAAATCCTAGCGACATGCGTCATTGGTGCGGAAGTGAACCATAACTTGCAGACCTAGTACGGTTGAGAGTTATAGGCAAAGCCGGATCCACATACCGGATGAGCCAGATTGCACATTGTAATTCTTTCCGGCAGTGTTATCTGACTGCATAAGGGCCTCCATAATAGCCTATCAATGGAATTTTCAATATGTAGGAAACCCCTTACCCTGTGCCGCTTGGACCCTGATGAAGTAGTGAGCACTTTATCCTTACAGGGTGAACCGTAGCTAAAAGATCGTTCAGATATCCGCTAACCATTCGCTGACTGAATTGTATTAATAATTCCCTAATACTGTAAAATAACAAAGAAACTAATAACGATTACTCACGTTACAGCTTAAAGCCATTTTTGGTACTTAAAATGGTGACTACGACATCGAATGAGTCGAACGACTTTGGGCTGTCCACATCAGGAAAGACACTCTCTGCGGAACTATTGCATCAGTGATTTTCCTGTGGTTATACCAGACTCCAAATGTCGTGAGAGCCAACGAACCATGAGTGTACGGATGCAGGAAAGCTACACCAAGAAATTCGATAAATCAACTTGATTTCAGACTTCGTAACAGCCAATTAGTTTCTTGTTGGCCGTAGCCATAATATACAATTAAGAACTTCCCGTTCCAAAAATATGCACCCAATACATCATTATTTCATGTAATTCATAGCACTAGTATTGCCTGTGGTCGAAATTGTACCAGTTGTGTTTGCAAAGTCATAAAAAGAAAAGAAAAAAAGAAAAATAAATTAATGTAATTGGAATTTACTGAGCACCGTAGATTTATAGGTTTCATGTGAATGCTATAAGAACAGGTGATTTAAAGGGCAAAGAGGAAACATGAGAGAATGAAATGAGGGAATTAATGGCTTGCTTTATTTCACAATTTAGCATTGCAAGAATTAAGTAAAAAAAAAAAAATTGTAAAAATCCTTTCGTCATTCGCTAAATGTCCTTGTTCTCTATGTTCACAAATATAAAATTTAAAACCATCAAAGGATCGAACTCTACTTGCTGCAACATATAGCTGACCATGTGTGAAAACTTGTTTTCGTAATGGAATCTGAACTTCTTCAAATGTTGGTCCTTGAGACATTAATATACTGCGTTCATAAACGGAATTGTTTGATTGTATTTAAAAACTATATTTAAAAGTTAAAAATTGAACATTACGAAGAATTTTAAAAAAAGATGGGGACATATAGAATCAAACCAGGGACCTTAAGATTGGAACTCCAAGCGCAAACCAACTGAGCTAATTTTACCCATCAATTCGCCACCTACAATGGGCTGGAATATAGTGACAAACTTACGGAGAAATTGGAGTATCATTCTAAAATTTCATTTTACCAGTTTTAACGGCTACGTGCATACATAATTTTTAAATTCGCAAAATCTTGAATAAACCACCTTTATAATTGTGTGCGTTTCATTGGCCTTATTGTGTAATCTATATCTATATATAAAAGGCTTGTGTGTGTACGTGCTGACAGACTTTTCTCCATGACCACATACTGCCACCCACTCGTGGTTGTGGTGGTAGATAGCCCTTGGTCTAATGATGTTAGTAAGGGAGTTTGGTCGCGGTGCGTGGCAGTGGGTGAGTGTGACGAGCAAACATTTGCAAAAATTTGCAAAATATGAAATAAAACGATTTCGCAATGTCCGCCATGTTTAAATTTGGCAAACGAGTTTCCATCGGTTATTACGTGACAAAGAATTGCTTGCTTACCTCTTGATTTGGAATTTAATTCCATATTCGATGTTGTAGGCTGATATGGGAACGGAATCGAAACATATTTTCTTCTCTTTATATTTAAATGCTTCTTAGCAGCGATGTTTGAATTTGGCAAGAAACTAAATATGAATATCTATGGCTGGCATGCTAAGAAAACTGAAGTTCAACATCCAGAGAGTATAGAGATCAATGCCGCGACACTATCTGATGTGAAAGGTGTTATCCTTTGACAGCTGCGTCAAGAAAAACTATCCCGGCGGCCTCCTGCGAACCTTTCCAATCTAGCACTCCTAGAAGAAAGCATAATGTAGAGACATGGCTTCGCCACAGCCTAAGGGATGTTTACAGAATGAAAGGAAGGAAGGAAGGAAGCTTGGAGTATAACGTCCCGTCGACAGCGTAACAGAATGAAACTATCACTCTGCAGCGGAGAACTTCTTTGAAGTTTGGAAAGTAGGAAGCGAGGTACTGTAAGAACTGAAGTTGTGAGGGCGGACCGTGAATTGTGTCGTGATAGCACAGTCATAGAGCGCTTGCCCGCGAAAGGCAAAGTTCCCAGTGTTCGAGGTTTTCAGCTGCCAGGAAGTTTCATATCTGTGCACACTCTGCTACGGAGTGATAATTTCATTGTTTGTGTATGTGGTTACCCTCAGATTTTAATTCAGAGGCTATTTGCCCCCACCCCCCAAATGATGAATCGCTGCTGACGCTACTAAGTAAATAGGTTTTCAGGCCAGCGATGAGGGAAAGCAAGGTCTCAATCAGAGCCTATTACTTTGGCGCGTCACATAAATAACAATTGGGACCTTCCAAACAACCATCATCACAAATACAAATCAAAACCGGAGAGGCCCGACGTCGCTCTATAATTTAGAAAATTACGACTCGGTAATGACTGAGCCACAGTTTGCTCCATTTATGCTCGGGTTTTCCAGTTACCTGCGGAATTACAAGCCATTTGGGCGCTTTGAAGGGAGCGAACAGGATACCAGAGGGTGGGGGGGGAGGTAGGCAGGCTTTGTGTTTCACTGGCGCGCCGCGAGGGGCGCGGGTGTGCGGCACGCGAGGTGGCTGGGGAGCGCCGGCTGGCGGACAGGTGGGAGAAGCGCACTGGCGCCAGCCGCGTCCCTTCTAATTATTGTAAAACCATTAATTAAGGCGGGCTGCGCCGGCTAACAAATGCGGCCGCTGTCGCGCGGCGGGTCCGGTTGCACTTTGAGCGAGCAGACGCTCAAACAGCGGCCGGCGTGTTTGCGTTGCCAGGCAGCGCTCGTGGCCGCTAGTCAGGGTCACGCCGCCCAGCTGGCGCGGCCATTCGATATGCATTGGCTTTGTCCTGCGACAGCTGCCGCGTGCCGTTTGCCAGCCGGGCGCGCTGTTTGTGAAGCATCTACTATAGTTGGCGGCACGTAGGAAGGCGCGTCCGCGCGTAGAGGCGGAGCGATAGGGGAAACGTGGAGGGGAGGAGCTGCGGGCGAGCGCCAGCAGTAGGAGAAACACTGCGCAACTCGCGGTCAGCCACACGCCTACTGAATGAATATTATTGGCTGCCAGTGCGGTAATGGAGAGGGATGCGCGGAATGAAAGAAAACTGGGCTACCTTACTATGTGACGCCGACTATAGTTACGTTCCTTCCTCTATTTAGCCCAGCAGTGCCCAACCTTTCAGCTTACCTGGGCCACTGTCCGTGGCGCCTGGTGCTTCAGTTGACTGGGGATTCACTTTTTTAAGGGAGTTAGGACGTCAAGCGGGACAGTTCATTTTAATTTATACAGTCTATAATTTTACAAACAAATCCATAAAACTTTGTCAGCATGATTGGGAAGGTCAGTATTCACACTCATAGCAGTGGGAATTCTGAAACAAAATAATACACTACTGGCCATTAAAATTGCTACACTAATTAGAAATGCAGATGATAAATGGGTATTCATTGGACAAATATATTATACTAGAACTGCCATGGGATTACATTTTTACGTAATTTGGGTGCATAGATCCTGAGAAATTAGTACCCAGAACAACCACCTCTGGCCGTAATAACGGCCTTGATACGCCTGGGCCTTGAGTCAAACAGATCTTGGATGGCGTGTACTAGTACAGATGCCCATGAAGCTTCAATATGATACCACAATTCATAAAGAGTAGTGACTGGTGTATTGTGACAAGCCAGTTGCCCGGCTACCAATGAACAGACGACTTCAATTGGTGAGAGATCTGGAGAATGTGCTGGCCCAGGCAGCAGTCAAACATTTTCAGTTTCCAGAAAGGCCCGTACAGGACCTGCAACAGGGGGTCGTGCTTTATCCTGCTGAAATGTAGGGTTTCACAGGGTTCGAATGAAGGTTAGAGAGCCAGCCGCGGTGGCCGAGGTGACTGAGGCGCTCCAGTCACGGTCAGCACGGCCACTACGGTCGGGGGTTCGAATCCCCACTCGGACATGGATATTTTTGCCGTCCTAGTTCGTAAGTAGTTCATAGGTAGTTTGTAAGTTTAGGGACTGATGACCCCGTAGTTAAGTCCCATAAGCTTAACAAACATTTGAACATTTTTTGAAGGTTAGAGACACGGGTCGTAACACAACTGAAATGTAACGGCCACTGTTCAAAGTGCCGCCGCTGCGAACAAGAGGTGTCCGAGACGTGTATCCAATGGCACCCCATACCACACGCCGGGCAATACGCCAGTATTGCGATGACGAATATACGCTTCCAATTTGCGTTCATCGCGATGTCGCCAAACACGGATGCGACCATCATGATGCTGTAAACAGAACCTGGATTCAACCCGAAAAAAAATGACGTTTTGCAATTCGTGCGTCCAGGTTCGTCGTTGCGTACACCATCCTAGGCGCGCCTGTCTGTGATGCGTCAAGGGTAACCGCAGCCATGGTCTCCGAGCTGAAAGTCCACGCAGCTGCATCGTCTTCGAACTATTCGTGCTGATAGGTTTTGTCTTGCAAACGTCCCCATCTGTTGACTCAAGGATCGAGACGTGGCTGCACTATCCGTTACAGCCATGCGGATAAGATGCCTGTCAGCTCGACTGCTAGTGATACGAGGCCGTTGGTATCCAGCTCGGCGTTCCATATTGCCCTCTTAATTGTAATTGGATCGTGAACAATGCGAGCAACAACATCGCTATACGATAAACCGCAATCGCGATAGGCTACAATCCGACCTTTATCAAAGTCGGAAACGTGATGGTACGCATTTCTCCTCCTTAGACAAGGCATCACAACAACGTTTCACCAGGCAACGCCAGTCAATTGCTGTTTGTGTAAGAGAAATCGGTTGGAAACATACTTGTCAGCACGTTGTGTCGCCACCGGCGCCAATCTTATGTGAATGCTCTAAAAAGCTAATCACTTGCGTATAACAGAATCTTCTTCGTGTCTGTTAAATTTCGCGTCTGTATCACGACATCTTTGTGGTGTAGGAATTTTAATGGTCAGTAGTGTATTTATTTACATGTGAAAAATAAACATTTTTTTCTCTTACTATGTGCCACATTCGTTGATGCATTTTGCACAGCATAAAAACCATACTCACAGCTGAAGGGAACTCCAGAATTTATTTAATTTATGAAAAAAAGGAAAAGAAACGAATGAGCTGTTCCTTTTTAAATTTTATGTTCAGAAAAAAATTATGGGTAAAAAACATTACCACAATTTTGAATATCGTTTCGGTGCGATCGCCCCCTTGTGTATCGAACTGTCGCCTTTTGATCGTCTGTGTGGCGCGTGTGATCTTTACCGTGAAGAGGCGAGGGAACCACGTGGTAGTATGTTGACAGTGTGGAGTGCGGCGTGAGCAAGTTCGGTGGAATGCATGCGCGAAGCGGTGAGATTTGTGCTGTGGTCCGTACGCGGCAACCTGGCACGGGGATTTCTGATGCTGTGAAGATTACCGCCACTTTTCCAGTTGTCTACAAGTGTACGGCTGAGTTCTGTGAGGAGGGCAAGTGTGGTTTCCGGACTCGGGAACAATTTTTCTAAGTTGTCCGTGCGCATGGTGGTGCGTTTTCTGGGACAACGACCGACTGGTATTGTATTGCGGGCGGTTACTACGCTTGGCGAACGCAGTTTGCTAAAGTTATGCCGCTTTAAAACGAACTCGCAATATGTTAGAGGAAGTTCTCTGGCTCACCGTCCCTAAGTGTTACTGTAACTGTTTCTAGTTGAGTGTTGCTGAAATGCGTAACTTGGGAAGAATATGAACAGTATAGTGAGCGCATCATCGTAGCAACGATAGAAACAAAAACAACACCGATGACAGTAGTGCCAACTAGCATGGCCGATGATGAAGATATCGAAGAAATGTATGAGGAGATAAATCATTCAGAAAGTTAAGGGAGACGAAAACTTGATGGTGATGGGGGATTGGAACTCGGTAGTAGGAAAGGGAAGAAAAGGAAATGTAGTAGGTGAATATGGACTGGGAAAAAGTAATGAAAGAGAAGATCGCTTGGTAGAATTTTGCGCAGATCACAATTTACTGATCATGAACGCTTGGGTTTAATCATCATCAAAGGAGGCAATGGAAGAGACAAGGGGGCACAGGAAGGTACCAGATTGACTTTATAATGGTGAGGAATAGATTTAGAAACCGGGTTTTAAACTGTAGGACATATCGAGAGGCAGATATAAACTATGACCATAACTTATTGATTGTGAACTGCAGATTAAAATTTAAGAGACTGCAGAAAGGTAGAAAGGTTTGGAGATAGAACCTGGACAAATTAAAGGAACCAGAGGTGATAGAGGGTTTTAGAGGTAGCATTAGGCAACGATTGACTGAAACAGCGGATAGTGATACGCTAGAAGAAGAATGGGTAGCTCTGACAGATAGTGTAGTGATGGCTGCAGAGAACCATATAGGCAGAAGGACAAGGCCTAATAGAAATCCCCGGATAACACAGGATATACTGAACTTAATTGATGAGAGGAGAAAATATAAAAATTCAGCAAGTGAAGCAGTCAATAGGGAGTACAAGCGTCTGAAAAATGAGACTGACAAGAAGTGCAGATTGGCTAAGCAGAAGAGGCTTGAGGAAAAATATAGAACCGGCGAGGAAAGATAGCTACCGTTTATAGAAACATGAAAGTGACAATTGGAGACAAGACAAACAATTGTATGAATATCAAGAACTCAGAGGGAAAAACAGTACTAAGCAAAGACGAGAAAGCTGAAATGTGGAAGGAATATATAGAGGGCCTATACAAAGAAAATTAAAGGCAGTATTCTGGAAATTGAAGACGAAGTGGAGGAAGATGAGATAGAGGATATGATACTACAAGAAGAATTTGACAGAGCGCTGAAGGATTTGAGTCCAAACAAGAACCCTGGAGAAGGTGATATTCCGTCTGAACTTCTGATTTCGTTAGGAGAGCCAGCCACGAAAAAATTGTTCCACCTGGTATGGAAGACGTATGAGACAGGAAAAATTCCATCCGACTTCAAGAAGAATATTGTAATTCCAGTTCGAAAGAAAGAAAGTGCAGGCAAATGTGAAAATTACAGAACTATCAGTTTAATAAGTCATGGTTGCAAAATCCTAACACGAATTATTTACAGACGAATGGAAAAACTTGTAGAATCCGACTTCGGGGATGATCAGTTCGGATTTAGCAGAAATGTAGGAACACGGGAGGCAATGCTCACATTACGACTAATCTTACAAAATAGCTAAGGAAAGGGAAACATACATTCTTAGGATTTGTAGATTTGGAGAAAGCTTTTGACAATGTCGACTGGCATACACTCTTTCAAATACTGTAGGTATCAGGGGTAAAATATAGGGAGCGAAGAGTTATATACAACCTATACAAAAACCAGACATCAAGGGCAAGAAAGGGACGCAGAGGTTGGGAAGAGAATAAGACAGGGTTGTGGCCTTTCCCCAATGTTGTTCAATCTGTACATAGACCAAGGAGTGAAGGAATGCAAGGAGAAATTTGGAGAGGGAATTAATGTTCAGGGAGAAGAAATAAAAACTTTGCGGTTCGCCGATGACATAGTAATTTTGTCAGAGTCTGGAAAGGATCTGGAAGAGCAATCGAATGGAATGGACAGTGTCTTGAAAGGAAGTTATAAGATGAACATTAACAAGCGTAAAACGAGGGTAGTGGAATGTAGTGTCAAAAAATCAGACGATGCTGAAGGAATTAGATTAGGTAATGAGATAATACAAGTAGCAGAAGAGTTTTGTTATTTGGATAGCAAAATTTCCGATGGCCGTAGTAGAGAAGATATAAAATGCATTATGGCTATGGGAAGAAAAGCGTTCTAAAGAAGCAAAACTTGTTACCATCCAATATTAATTTAAATGTAAGGCAGTCATTTCTGAAAGCATTTGTCTAGAGTGTAGCATTGTGTGGGAGTGAAATGTGGAAGATAAGTATTACTGACAAAAAGATGATAGAAGCTTTTGAAATGTGGTGCTACAGAAGAATGATGAAAAGTAGATTGGTAGATCACATAACTAATGAGGAGGTGCTTAACCGAATTGGGGAGAAATGTTTCTGGCATATGCTGACTAAGAGAAAGGATAGGTTGGTGGGACACATTCTGAAACATCAAGAAATTGTCAATTTAGCATTAGAAGGAAGTGTGTGGGGTAAAAACCGTAGAGGGAGACCAGGTCATTTCAATATTCAAGAAAGACAATAGGAGTGATCCGCAAAATTACAGACCTATATCATTGGCATAGATTTGTAGCATGATTTTAAAACATATACTTTCCTCAAATATTATCAACTACAATACTGGCCATTAAAATTGCTACACTAAGAAGAAATGCAGATGATAAACGGGTATTCATTGGACAAATATATTATACTAGAACTGACATGTGATTACATTGCCACGCAATTTGGGTGCATAGATCCTGAGAAATCAGTACCCAGAACTACTACCTCTGGCCGTAATAACGGTCTTGATACGCCTGGGCATTGAGTCAAACAGAGCTTCTTGGATGGCGTTTACAGATACATATGCCCATGCAGCTTCAACGCGATACCAAAGTTAATCAAGAGTGGTGTCTGGCGTGTTGTTACGAGCCAGTTGCTGGGCCACCATTTACCAGGCTTTACAATTGGTGAGAGATCTGGAGAATGTGATGGCCAGGGCAGCATTCGAACATTTTCCGTATCCAAAAATGTCCGTACAGGACCTGTAACATGCGTCCGTGTATTATCCTGCTGAAATGTAGGATTTCGCAGGGATGGAATGAAGGGTAGAGCCACGGGTCGTAACACATCTGAAATGTAACGGCCACTGTTCCAAGTGCCGTCGATGCGAACAAGAGGTAACCGAGACGTGTAACGAATGGCACTCCACACCATCACGCCGGGTGATACGCCAGCAAGATGATGACGAATACACGCTTCCAATGCCCGTTCACCACGATGTCGCCAAAAACGGATGCGACCATCATGATGCTGTAAACAGAACCTGGATTCATCCGAAAAAATGATGTTTTGCCATTCGTACACCCAGGTTCCTCGTTGCGTACACCATCGCAGGCGCTCCTGTCTTTGATGCAGCGTCAAGTGTATCTGCAGCCATGGTCTCCGAGCATAGACCATGCTGCTGCAAACGTCTTCGATATGTTCGTGCAGATGGTTTTTGTCTTACACACGTCCCCATCTGTTGACTCAAGGATAGAGAGTGGCTGCACGATCTGTTACAGCCATGCGGATACGATGCCTGTCATCTCGACAGCTAGTAATACGAGGCCGTTGGGATCCAGCGCGGCATTCCGTATTGCCGTTCTGAAACCACCGATTCCATATTCTGCTAACAGTCATAGGATCGCGACCAACGGGTGCAGCAATGTCGCGATACTATAAACCGCAATCGCGATAGGCTACAATCCGACCTTTACCGAAGTCAGAAACGTGATGGTACGCATTTCTCCGCCTTACACGAGACATCACAACAACGATTCACCAGGCAACGCCGTTTAACTGCCGTTTGTGTATGAGAAATCGGTTGGAAACTTTCCTCATTTTAGACGTTTTAGGTGTCGCCAACGGCGACAATATTGTGTGAATGCCCTGAAAAGCTAATGGTTTGCATTTCGCGTCTGTAGCACGTCACCTTCGTGTTGTAGCAATTTTAATGGCTAGGAGTGTACCTCGAAGAGCATGAGCTAGATTCAGATAGTATCATTCTTGTGGGGCACTCACATGATGTGATGAGTGCTATCGATAAGGGATGTAAAATAGATTCCGTATTTCTAAATTCCCGTAAGGCTTTTGACACTGTACCCCACAAGCGTCTTCTAATAAAATTTCGTGCTTAAGGAATATTGCAATAGTTGGGGGTTGGATTAGCGTTTTCCTGTCAGAAAGAGACACAGTATTGTAATTGACGGACAGTCATCGAGTAGAACAAAAGTGATATATGGCGTTCCACAGGGAGGTGTTATAGGGCCCCTACTGGTCTTTATTTTTATAAACAATTTAGGAGACAATCTGAGTAGTTCTCTTGGACTGTTGGCGGATGATGCCGTCATTTATCATTTAGTACAATCATCAGAAGATCAACTGTAAAATGAAGTAGATAAGATATCAACATGGTGCAAATATTGGAAATTGAACCTTAATAATGATAAGTGGGAGGTTATCCACATGACCACTAAAAGAAATCTTTTAAACTTCAGTTACACGATGAATCAGTCAGAGAGGCCGTGAATTCAACTAAATACTTAGGAGTAACAATTACGAACAACTTAAAATGGAAAGAACACATAGAAAATATTGCAGGGGGCGTGGGGGGGGGGGGGGGGGGGGAGCGAACCAAAGAATAAGTTTCATTGGTAGAACACTTAGAAGATGCAACAGTTCTAAAAGAAACTGCCTACACTACACTTGTGCGTCGTATTTTGGAGTATTGCTGCGCATTGTGGGATGCACACCAGGTGGGACTGACTGACGATTTAGAGAAAGATGGATCGTTTTGTATTATCGCAATATAGGGTCTTGTCGCGGAAATGATACACGAGTTGGGGGTGAAATTCATAAAAAGGCTGTTTTGTTGCGGCGAGATCTATTTGTGAAATTTCTTTCACCGAATTTCTCTTCACAATGCGAACATATATTGTTAGCACCCACCTACATAGGGAGATATGACCATCATAATAAAATAAGAGAAGTCAGGTCGAAAACAAAGATTTAGGTCCTACAATGTAGCTATCTCTTGCTTAGCGGATGTTTTTCCACCTGACATAGTATCATTGTTTATACACTGCCTCACCACTACCTACTTTCAGTACAATAACGAGTTCTATGAACAGATTGACGGAGTGGTTATGGGCAGTCCACTGAGTCCAGCGGTGGCCAATCTATTTATGGAGTCGTTCGAACAGCAGGCGTTGCCGACTGCTAATAAAAAGCCAGCTAGGTGGTATCGAGGTATCGATATGTCGATGACACTTTTGTGCTATGGACACACGGTGCAGAGGAATTAGATGCCTTCTTAACGCATCTCAATGGTTTCAACCCCAGAATACAATTTACGATGGAAACGGAGAGCAACGGGCAGCTGAATTTTCTCGATGTGTCTGTAATCAAGCACGTGGACCTGACGTTGGGCCACAAGGTCTACAGGAAGGCTACTCATACTGATCGTTACCTGCATAAAGACTCTAACCACCATCCCAGACAAAAAAGAGGTGTGGTTAAGACAATGGTTGACAGGGCGCATAAAATTTGTGAATCTACTTATCTAAAAGATGAGTTGGAGCATTTACGATCCACCTTCCAGAAGAACGGTTATTCTACCAAAGAAATAGACAGAGACCTTCGTCCCAGGGAGAAAGTTAATGTTAACAAGGAACAACAACCGCCCAAGGGGAAAGTTAGTCTTCCGTTCATAAATAAGGTTATAGACCGTATTGGAAAAGTGCTGGTCAAGTATGGGGTAGAAACCATTTTCAGACCTACAAGGAAGATGAAAGAATATTTAAGATCTGCAAAAGATGTACGACATCCGTTGAATACACCAGGTGTATATAAAATTCCCTGCAGCTATGGTTCAGTCTACATTGGAACTACAAAAAGAAGCGCCAATACTCGTCTGGTCGAAAATAAAAGGAATTGCCGCCTGGGGCACACGGTGAAATCGGCCGTAGCGGAACATGTATAGCAAGAAGGAAAAATGAAATTAAATTTAATGAGACTAGTGTCATATCAAAAACTTCGCACTATCATGCGCGTACATATAGAGAAGCAATCGATATCTATAAACATGCAATAATTTTAACAGGAAAGAGGAAGCTGTTAAATATATATATATATTCTTGCTATTAGAGAATGGAACTATAGAGAAATATCATAAAAGTGGTTCGAAGAACCTTCTGTCATGCTCTTCTATGTAACTTGCAGAGTATGCATGTAGATATATATGTAGATGTTCTTGATATAGCCTATGTATTGTCTCTCGATTACACAGTTTGGAATGCCTTCAACGGTTCCCAACATCTCAAGCAAAATGGTGCATATCTGGCAATTGGAAATATTATACAGAAAAGTGTACTAGAGGCTACTGATGATGTTTGCATTGATTTGATTTGATTTTTTTAGGGAAGCCAAAACAGTCTTGGTCCAACCAGCCACTGCCCGCACCGAAACTAAGTTTATTGTGCGGTATCGCTCCCTGTATATCTAGTAAAGCCAACCAGTGCCCTTGAACAGTGGAAGGAGTCCCTTTACCAGTTCTTTATTACATTTCTTCGGGTCTGGTTATCCCAAATGTTCTGTGACTTTTACTCTCCAATGCAATGCATTCGAAGATTAGATGTGATGCAGTTTCATCACTGTTATCACTGATCCTACATTTAGGGTCCTCTTCTGTTATTCCCATTGTATGTAGGCGTTTTTTGAAATTCCCATGGCCTGTCAGCAATGCAACAATAAGTCTAATCTCTCTCCTGTTCAGGCCCAGGATTGCAGAGCTTCTTTTAAAACATGGCTTTGGCATCATTACCTTGCCATGTTGTTGTTGATGGAAATCAAAATGTTCAAATGTTTGTACAACTTATGGGACTTAATTACGGGGTCATCAGTCCCTAAGCTTACAAACTACTAAAGACGGCACAAATATCCATGCCCGAGGGGGGATTCGAACCCCCGACCGTAGTGGCCGTGCTGACCGTGACTGGAACGCCTCAGTCACCTCGGCCACCGCGGCCGGCGTTGTTGATGGACTTTGGTCCAATATTCTACGTGCTGTCTTCTGAGCCAATTACGTAGGTCCAATTTGATCATTACCTTGGTGACAGGTTCCGGTCCAATAAATGGAGTCTCTGCCCCCATCCTGACTAATCTGTCGGCACGTTCGTTGCCACTGATCCCCGAGTGGCCAGGGACCCACAGAACCCTGTGACATTCTGCAACAATTTTAGACCTTGTTGCAGGACCTGCCAGTGATCTCAGGGCTGCCTGGCTATCTGAATAGATATAGATGCTACGATCTTTGCAGCACCTACGCAACTTTTCCTCCACACACGCCCTGATGGCAGTGATTTCAGCCTGGAATATTGAGGCCAGTTTCCCTAGAGAGATGACGCCCTCCAGTATTGGCTGCACCCCGTATACCCCGGCCCCAACGCCGTGGTCTGACTTTGACCCGTCAGTGAACCAGACAATATCCGAACTATTTTCTCCCACTGCCCCCTGCTTCCAATTGTTATATTGAAAGGCTTGTTGAAGCAGTATGGGGTTATAATATAGTCGGCTGGCATTTCCACAACCTTTCCTATATTTACCTCACTCACTATTTTAGTGTGTGATTATGGATATCTTAAAGAGTTCCAGTTGTTGACAGTTTTGAGTCTGTAATGATGTTTCCATAATAAAAGAACAATAACGTGAATGAGGTAAAGGGATGTTTTTATTTAGGTACGAAAACAGAATATAATTCGATGAAATTCCTCAAGTAACTAAGGAACGGTGGCAAACAGGTAGGAATAACGGGAGTCTACGGAAGATGTTCCCGATCGCGCCGCAACAATGCGGAAGCATCCGTGGCCGGCACACAGTGCTGAGGGGGGGGGGGGGGGGGTCTGTCAGGGCGTCGCCAATCAGCGGGCACGGCTGGGCGGCCGCGCTGCTCGCTGCTTGCTATGCGCGGGCCCCGCCGCTTGTAATTGGCTGCGGCCGCTGATGGAGCAGCTCGCCGCTGATTGCGTATTCCGCCGCCGCGGCGCTGCCGGCGCTATTTATCACCCGGGATCCGTCGCCGTCGCAGCTGAAGCCATTACCGTGGCCACCAGCCTTCCCCTCGGGACGCCGTGCCACTCCCCCCTCCCCTCTCCCCCCGTTAATCCCCATTGTTTCTACCGGCGGTGGCGGCGGCGGCGAGCCACATTCCGTGCATCGCTGCTCGCTTCCCCTGACTGCTGTCCGTCTGGGGCTCAGTTCGATGCAGTGGCTGACGCTATTAACATGCCGACGGTTAAGCGGCTCTGACAACTCTGCCTACACTGTATTGTGTTGGGTGTGGTAACGGCTGTCGGACTGTAGGAGCATTCAGTAGAAGGTTAGACCTCTTTAGATACGAGACTCTTTTTAGTCATCAGTTTTCTGACATGTTTGAACAACTTCCTATGGTGCGTGCTGCCGTTCGCAGCCGGAGGTTCGAGTCCTCTCTCGGGCAAGGGTGTATGCGTAGTCCTTAGGCTAGTTTCAGTTGTGTCTGGATAGCACAATCGGTAGTGCGCTTGACCGCGAAAGGCAAAGGTCCCAGGTTCGAGTCCCGGTTCCGGCACACAATTTTAATTTGCCAGGAAGTTTCATATCAGCGCACACTCCGCTGCAGAGTGAAAGTTTCCTTCTGGAAACATCCCTTAGGCTGTGGCTAAGCCATGTCTCCACCATATCCTTTCTTCCAGGAGTGCTAGTCTTGCATGGTTCGCAGGAGAGCTTCTGTGAAGTTTGGAAAGTAGGAGGCGAGATACTGGAGGAAGTACAGTTGTGAGGCTGCATCGTGAGTCGTGTCGGGATAGCACAGTCGGTTAGTGCACTTGCCCGCGAAAGGCAAAGGTCCCAGGTTCGAGTCCAGGTTCCAGCACACAATTTTAATCTGCCAGGAAGTTTCTTAGTTTAAGTAGTTTGTAAGCTAGGGACTAATAACCAAGCATAGATTTACAAACATTTGAACATTTGAATTTGAGAAACCCCACCTGCGAAGCCCTGGTGCTTTCATGGTATGGCGCGGTGGAATGGCCGAGCGCAATGAGGCGCTATGCTCCGATGCGCGAGGCCATTACCCATCGGGGGTTCTAAACTCCTTTGGGCACGGATATTTGCGCTGTCTTTAGTATAAGTTAGTGTATAAGTGTAGTATCGGGTTAACTATTCATCTGTCACGAAAATTGAATAACCTAATTGGTAGAGGAGAAAATTCTCTACAACTTAGCTCCCTTATGTTTTTTTCATATCTCGTATCGTTTGAGACATATTTGCAAAAATAACGGAGTTTTGACACCCTACATTGAATTAACGAAAACCAGCCGGTCGCAGATGTCACGTGACATTTCTCGCCCAGAACTCTGTGGCATACGCCATCTTGCGTTGCGTATTTGATGATTTACTTATTGTAACTTGCACGTTGTCATTTCAAAGCAATGGCGCACTGAAGAATTAACAAAAACACATCGTTCTTCGTACGATAATCTAGTGTCTACAAATGCCACATTAGGATCATTTAACAACGGCCATGAATAGTATGAGATTAAAGGACTCATCTTTCGATTGATAGTCGTAGCGTAGTGGGCAAGGCGTTTGACTATGACGTTAAAGGTCGGTGGTTTGGAACCCGCCACTACCTCAATTTTTTTTCCCAAAAGAGTTTCAGACACTCTTATTAATAATTTTGGTCCAAAATGTTTGCAATAACTTCTGAAACTACAAATGTAAAGTGGATAGTAAAACACGTCAGTGCGTTTTTTTTTTCATGTTACGTCACGGAAATGGGGGAGTGGTAGACTAAGTGGGTGGAGGGGGTGGGCCGCCTCGGGTATCTCGTCTTCCAAATACCTGGAAAGCACTTTTTACTTTATTTATTTTTTTTTTTATTTTTTTAAATAGGTGTCATCGCCATCGTTAAAATAGGAGCTCAAGTAATAGAATATGTTAACATAATGGGTCGTCACAATAATAAAAATACAATAATGTGACCATTTGTGCTCGTGGGTTTAATATTATTTCAGTGTTTTATTACTGTTACAACCCAGTATGGCGACTTTTGTAATTTGGGTAGATTTCGATTTAAGCGACGACGATACCACTTAATTTTATGAAGTGAGAGCATAAACTATTTCTGCTGAAACTGATAATGAAATAAAATGAATTGTTTCAACATAAGCGGCCTTGGCAGTAAATATTGAAAGTGACACCAGATCGCCCCAACAGAATGTTATTCAGACGATATTATTTCTGAAATGTTCACCGAAAGCTTGACGCAGATTTCAAAAACGCACCCAAAGCAAGGGTTTCTATAACATATCCTCTATATGTTCGAAGAATTATGTGCTGAAAACCATGCATAGAACATCGTCAAAGCGCATCGAAATAGATACAGGGATTAGTGTTATAGGGGTAGTACTAAATCCACCGAAATTAAACGAAAAAATAATATGTTTGTTCAAAATGGCAGATAAAAATTTGCTTAATAGTGTGAGTGTAGATTGGATGTGACTTACATCCCAAGAAATAATATCCACAGCTCTTGAGAGATTTCTATCAAATAGGAAGGGAATGACACTCCGTGTCACAATAACAGATCTGATCTCTGTTACAGGGGGTATTAAAACAAATGTGGCAAATTTAAACAGACTTACATCCCAGACACTGACAGTCTTTCATAGAAAAATTTTATGCGGACTTCTATTCGAGGAGCATATAATAGTTGACGCAACGAAACTCTGTCTTGTAATTTGGTAGAAAATGCAAAGATATTCTGGTTGGTTGGTTTCTTGGTTGGGAAAAGGGGACCAAACTGCTAAGGTCATCTGTCCTCCGGAGGGAAGGGCAAGAGTGAGGATAGGAAATCAGAGAAGGGGAAATGGAATGCAGTCCAGGGAGGAAAGACGAAAGAAAGACTCCATTAGCTCGCAGCCCCATGCTCGCCACGCACGTACTCACGTGAGAACCATGAGCCCCCTGGCAGTGGAGGGGAGTGGGGGTGAAGAGGATTTTCTGGTCATATATAAAGTACAATAGCGACATAAGACAATCAATCCCATCATTACGCGATACGAATGCTGGTACTACTGATTACAGTGCAGTTGAAGCAGGTTTGATAAACACGAGTAACCGAAATTATTTTACCAGAGCATATACTTCAGAAACAAATGATCCAGATTCAGTACTTTTGGCTTTTTGTGGTTTAGTCACAAATGAAGTGTTTCTAAATCTAAGGAACCAAACTGCTGAGGTAATCGGTCCCTACACTCACAAACTACTTAAACTAGCTTATGTTAGGGACAACACACACGCGCATACCCGATGAAGGACTTGAGGCTCAGACGGGGACGGCCGTGCAGTCCATAGAATTTCTCACGCGGCATGCGATTTACTGTCAAAATGTTTCTTGTTCTTGTTAGTCTACTCAATCCAAGCAATAGCTTCTGTAATTGTGTAATTCTTCATGTTGTGTTAAAGTATTGAGAAGTGTCAGGCCATTACTAGACCGTTACTTCTAATTCAATCACCGAACGATTTCAAGGACGGATAGATGAAAACTCATTTTGATTTGATATAGTAACAGCAGTGAAACTTGGAACTCAGAGCAGCTTTTGTGCTCTTTACCTCTATATTAGCGAATGGGGCTATGTACGATTAATTTCTTAATTTATTAACTCACTGCACGTTGACTGTTTCAACTCTACCACCATGTTGTAGCAAAATATTTTGGTTTGAACAGTTTGTGTGTCGAATGAATATACACTTATTAATTAAGACTTGCGGGCTAATATACCATGGTCCATCTCTAAACCTTCTTTCTTCCAACGTTTCGTTGCCCCTGTAGGCAACATCTTCTGTGGTGAATCGACGACTGGCTGTAACTTACTAAATGTACTGCCTATACAGAGGACATAGAGCGTGTCACCAGTTTCCACGTGCTTCTCTTCATATAGATGTATAATAATTCGGGGCTTCGCTAGCACGCTCGTTCCGCTAAATTGTATTTCCTGATCACTGTTAGTAAAGACATGTTCCGCTACATCTGATTTTTCTGTGTCTCACAGACGACAATTCTTTTTATGTTCCATTATGCGCCTATTAACATTTCTCTTTTTTGTTCCAGTATAAACCAAGCCAGAGCTAAACTGAATTTAATTTTGAATTGTAAACAATCGTTAGACCTACGAAGAAGGTTAATGAATCTTTAACATCGGTGATAGATGCACGACACCCCCTAGCAACTCGCAGGGATAATAAAATTTCATGTAGTAGTTGCGTGGTTTGTATTGAAAAAAAAAAAAAAAAAAAAAAAAAATAAGCAAGAACATTAATGTAATCGCGACTGGGACAAGAAGACAAATCAGACGTCGCGGAACTGTATTTATAAACGGTAATCATGAAATAAAATTTATCGAAACGAGCGTGCTGACAACTTGAATTATTATACACGCATGTATAGAGAAGCCATAGCACCAAAATCATTTCAATAGAAAAGAAGAAGGTTGAAATTTAGATACGATATGGTGGTCGATTTGGGACAATCGATTCCCTATAATAGAGATGACGCTGGTCAGAGGTAGCTTCACAGTCGGCAGCATTTGACAAGTGGTGGCGCCCTCTATGCGGCTGTTGTTCAAAATTAAAGTCCACATACATCCGAAAATGTTTCAGAGTCCAGTGCGGCGTAAACTGCGGCTATGCTGAACACCTATACTCTAACTCGATTTCACTGCACTCGCGACACACGTCTGCCATAAAGATTCAATAGCTGTCGACTGCTCCTTGGCCGCCCCAGGCCATCGTTTATATACAAAGTGACGTCATTTCTGTAATAGACATCTAATGAGATTTACTGATTCTCGCAGTAGTGTACAAAACTTTTTAAATAATGCTGAAGTGTTCATATGACGTCATCGTTAGATGAACGCTACAAATCTAATGTAAATCCATATTAATAAATACTTCAGATTCAGTACTTTTGTCTTTTTGCGGTTTAGTCACAAATCAAGTGTTTGTAAATCTAAGGAACCAAAGTGCTGAAGTAATCGGTTCGTAAACTTACAAACTACTTAAACTAACTTATGCTAGGAACAACACACACGCCCTGCCTGATGAAGGACTTGAGGCTCCGACAGGGACGCCCGTGCAGTTCGCAACATGGCGTGAGGAACCTCGCGGACTTTCTCACACAATATGCGGTTCACTGTCAAAATGTATCCTGTTCTTATTAGTGTATTCAAGCCAGGCAATAGCTCCAGTAATTGTGTAATTCTTCATGTTGTGTTAAAGTACTGAGAAGTGTCAGGCCATTCCTAGACCGTTACTTCTCATCCAGTCAAACACCGAACGATTTCGAGGCCGTCGCACGATGAACATTTAAGCAACCACTTAGGTAAAGCGTTTTTTGGGTAGTTTTTTTAGTTCTCTTTCCAATGCACTGTTCACAATTACTATGCTCATAAATTTAAACAAATTACGGTCGACAAACAAAATATATTTTAATTTACACAAAGACAAAATATTAAAATAAACAAAAAAAGTATTCTAAATAGGTCATTAAGTTTGTATATGACAGTTTCCACCATATAACATTCCGCACAATTTTCAAATTACAAAAATATCACAAATACAACCCCCAAAACATTAAATTTCTTGCACACATACAAGTAACTTAAGAGACATTTAAATAAAGCACGTTTTATCTATGCCTCATTGTTTAAGTCTACGTATTTGTTATATATAATTAACATTCTGGTGGGTTCAGACTTCCTGATGAAGTACGCAGGAAATCTGAATATATCTATATAAACTGTGTAGATACATTATGCCATCAATGCTTAATTCAGAAATTACTTTTTTTGTTTTTGTTTACTACGACTTCCAGTTGCTGTTTTTTTGCTGCTTTTATTTTAACACTATTAACTGGAAATACGAGAATATCATAATTTACCGCATGTTCAAAGAAAGATAGAGTAACGTAACATACATCGCTCCCAGAATCAACAAGACAATCCACAGCTGTATCATCAATTTCCACTGTAATTAACTGTTGTACTTTCTCAACTGAGTCTCTGCCAGTAAACCTCTTTCTATTTCTTTAAAACTATCTATGCACAATGTACCAATTACTGTTTCATTAGGTGGTTGTAGCTCTAAATCATCTTTGACAATGTCATTAAGTACCTTGCAAAACTCAGTCTGACTTTAACTTAACACGTGTAAATGTTCAAATGTTTGTATAGTCTATGGGACTTAACTACGGGGTCATCAGTCCCTAAACTTACAAATTACTTATGAACTACTTACGAACTAGGATATTCATGCCCGAGGGGAGATTCGAACCCCCGACCGTAGTGGCCGTGCAGACCCTGACTGGAACGCCTCTGTCTCCTCGACCACCGCGGCCGGCTAACACGTGTAGTTTTCTAGCAACATCGAACTTTTCACTTGCCCATTCCTCTGGAAACAATTGAATCATTAATTTCGATTTCGAGATGTAGTCACTAGGCATGAAATCATTATCCTCCTTGCTGACGCAGTCAGTGTTTATATCGTCAACGTAAACCTGCCGATCGTCATCAATAATGATGAATTCCCTCACCTCGCTACACTTGTCAGTTACATCTGCTGATTCGCTGCAACTCCTTAGGTCTGACGCCAGAGTGCCAGCCGTCGCGTCCATCGTAATGTTTCTTCCAGCCTCCTGCTGCAAGGGCAGAAACTCTCTGTGCACACATCGTCATGTTTACGCACATCAGCTGCGTCAGTTCCACTAACTGAACGTCAGCCTCCCTCACATCGACGCATTCGGAATCAAATTTTGCCGTGACCTTTACACCTTCCTGCCTGTCCAGAGTACTGCCAAATCAATGCTTTCGTCCACACAAGAATTCTTAGTACATATTATAACTGAGTCCTTTCCTGAAGTTTCAAGTATTCTCCTACGTTGTTTTTCCTTTAATAAATCATGCACCCGCCAACCATTCCATAGTTCTTCACTCCCTAAAATTGCCTCAACACTGAACACTCCTATATCTCCCTTCCTTTCATTAGTACTAAAATGGTGGTTCTTGTTCTTTACCTTATTCCAGACCCTGTTTCGTTTTCTTCGTTCACGGACCAAGGTTGAGAGTATCTTTAGTTTCCCTGCCGCTGGTAGTTAGTATTATTATTTTGCCCGCCGTTATTCCTTGCGTTTCGCAATTGTTTCTGTCCATTCTCGTTATTATGAAAATTAGCGCCAGAATTTTTACCCCCTCTATTACGATGGTGCATTGAAAAGTGCATACGTCACTTAACTTTACTGCGTCCTGGTTTCTGCCATTGGTGTGAAGTTGTGTAGGCTTCTTGTAGCGTTGGCCGGCGCGAAGTCGTTGCTGGCTGCTTCTTCGGGACCCACATTGCTTGGCGCTGTAGCTGCGTGATGCGGCGGCTGACGTGGTGCACTGCTATGATGTGCATAGGCTTCTTGTGTTCAACGGTAGCATTCCTCACTTGTAGCTCACTTCTAGTTTCCGTGACCTTCGGGCCTAGCTGCGTAGCAATCTATTTTTTTATATTTATGGTACGTGAAGTTCAGAATTCAAATAACAATCAGCCAAAGCCAATCGACACAACTCTTAAAAATTGTCGAGAAAATCGAATTTGATGTTTTTCAAGTAACCTTAAGCAGCCATCACAGTTCAATTGCAGCGTCTGTCGGTGTAAGTCAGGTAGTAGCGTTCTGGCGTTACAACCCTAGGGTTGGTGGTTCGCCGGCCGCGGTGGCCGAGGGAACTGAGGCGCTTCAGTCACGGTCTGCACGGCCACTACGGTCGGGGGTTCGAATCCCCCCTCGGGCATGGATATTTGTGCCGTCCTAGTTCGTAAGTAGTTCATAAGTAGTTTGTAAGTTTAGGGACTGATGACCCCGTAGTTAAGTCCCATAGACTCTACAAACATTTGAACTTTTGGTTGGTGGTTCGAATCATGTCGTGGCAGGTGATTTATGTTGTTGTCTTCGAATACTTACACAATTTTAATATCCAATGGTAATTTTTACGAAAAGTGCTCGTATTTTTGTTTATTTGCAATTGTCTTTATTTTATAGAAGGTTTTTGTTAATGATTGCTCGAATCATGGGGGTGAAAGCTACATATAAAAACTGGAAACATACCGGGTAGTTCATTTCCATATCACTAGGGGCGCTAGAGTGATCTGGAAGCGACGTGATTGGCTGACAACTGTCCAATGAGAGCTGGGCGCCGGCCGCGGTGGCCGAGGTGACTGAGGCGCTCCAGTCACGGTCAGCACGGCCACTACGGTCGGGGGTTCGAATCCCCCCTCGGGCATGGATATTTGTGCCGTCCTAGTTCGTAAGTAGTTCATAAGTAGTTTGTAAGTTTAGGGACTGATGACCCCGTAGTTAAGTCCCATAGACTCTACAAACATTTGAACTTTTGGTTGGTGGTTCGAATCATGTCGTGGCAGGTGATTTATGTTGTTGTCTTCGAATAATTACACAATTTTAATATCCAATGGTAATTTTTACGAAAAGTGCTCGTATTTTTGTTTATTTGCAATTGTCTTTATTTTATAGAAGGTTTTTGTTAATGATTGCTCGAATCATGGGGGTGAAAGCTACATATAAAAACTGGAAACATACCGGGTAGTTCATTTCCATATCACTAGGGGCGCTAGAGTGATCTGGAAGCGACGTGATTGGCTGACAACTGTCCAATGAGAGCTGGGCGGCTACACAGGCGGATTGTTCTATTGTGGCGTTCTGATTTCTGAATAGCAATCTTTAATATATTCGTCACAATAACATTCTGTACTATATTTCAAAGCCTTTACCTTGTAACGGAAGAGAATTCCTGCTAAAAATGTCCACAATTAATACGAAGGTATGATATTCAACTGACAATATTTTAATTAAAGATGAATTAAATGTCTTTTATTGTAGTATCAAATTAAGCTGTGTGATTTCCGTTACTTATTTCATGTTGTTTTAACAGCTATTCTAGTGAATATAATCACGATTTGTGTTTTTCTTAGGATATTCAACTCAAGAAATTGACGTTGAAATACTCCTGCAAGTTCCCTGGATGTTTACCTGGATACTACGTTTGTTCATCCGAGAAAGTTAACAACAAGCATTTCTACAGGTTTCCCAGCCAACATCAAGAGTTACTTCAGAAGTGGAAAAGTGTTTGTGAGCTGTCATCCGATGTGGACTGTGCTAGTTTTCGTGTTTGTGAGGACCATTTTTGCGGAAAAGATTTTATGAATGCAACTAGGCATAGGCTAAAGAGGGGTGTGTTTCCAAAACATCTGACAACTGCTCCTTGCATAGCTACTAATACCGGTAGTGGTGTACGTGGTGTTAGTGATTTATGAAGCACTAGCTGTGCCTTGTCACATACAGTCTGCTGATACTAGAAGCGAAACTAATGCTACTATTGAATTACCCAGCACTATAGTCTGATTTAAACTAGTTGTCACTTGACAGGCAGCGGGCCGCATGGCTCCCGCCAGCCATAAACCATTGGGTGGCCGGCCCGGTCGGCGGTCGGTCCCACGGTGTTGCCAGTTCCGTTCCGCTGCGCGCTTCCCAAGGCATGTGGCAGCCAGTCGTCAGTGAGCCGCTGTAGACGTGCGACTGACAGGTTTCTGTGAATTTAGCTTAGAGTGCTTTACGATGTGCGACGAAAGTAGTCGAAAGAGAGGAAGACCGAGGCTGCACTCACCTAGGAAACTTCCGAAAAGTGGTGGTCATGGCGTAGTTACACGGAGTCAGGCGCGTGACTACGTGTGTTCTCTGAGGGAGTATTTTGAGAGAGAGAGGTATGCAGGAGGGCCTCTTGCTCCTTTGGATAATGTGGTGGAGCGAACTGCAGCTGCTCTGCAAATCAGCGAGCGATCAGTGATCAGGATCTGCAAGGAGAAATTCGCAAAAGAAGACGCAGGTGAATCATCGAAGTTGGAGACACCTGGGAAGAAGAGACGGCTCGAGAAGAGAGTAACAAAACTTGACTCTTGTCAGGAAGATGCGATTCGACGGCAGATATACGCATTTTATTCGAGGAAGGAGTATCCGACACTCAAAAAACTACATGCTACTCTTGTAGCAGCGGACCTGTTTGAAGTCAGTAAATCGTCCTTGTTACGAATCGTGAAAATGTTAGGTTATCGCTATAAATCAATTTCTGGAAGAAAGTTATTAATGGAACGGCACGATATTGCAGCTTGGCGATGCCGCTTTCTTAGAGAATTAGTAGGGACTAATTTTGACGATATCGTTTGGCTTGATGAGACATGGGTGAATGCAGGACACACTTTAAAAAAAGGTTGGACGGACGATACCATCAACGGTAGTATGGCAGCCCCGATAGGCAGAGGAAAGAGAATAATTGTAGCGCATGCCGGAAACTCAAAAGGTTTCATCCCAAATTGTCTGCTTTTATTCAGTTCAAAGAAGACCTCCGACTACCACGAAGAGATGAACCACAATACTTTCGTGAAATGGTTTGAAGACTCTGTGCTTCAAAACTTAACGAATGCATCTATAATTATTATGGATAACGCTCCATACCATTCAGTTATACAGGACAAGGCACCCACAAAGGCAACGAAGAAAAACGACATTGTTTGCTGGCTACTGAAACGTAAGATACAGTTCGACGGCAATTTGACAAGGGCGGAATTATTAGAACTTGTATCACAACACAAACCAAAGAATCCCATTTACATTGTGGATGAAGTGGCCAAGAAATACGGGCATAAAGTGCTCAGATTGCCTCCGTACCATTGCCACTTTAACGCAATAGAGCTGATTTGGGCACAGGTTAAACAGGATATTGCTGTAGAAAATAGAAAATTCACAATAACTGAAGTGGAACGCCTGTTGAAAGAGGCAGTTGAAACAGTGACACCAGAAGACTGGCGAAAGGTAGTGCATCATGTGAAAGGAGTGATTCAGGAAGCCTGGAAGAATGAAGGTGTCTTACAACAATCCGTCAATACCAGCAGCGACACAGATAGCTCCAGTGACTCTGAATTAAGCGGTATTTTCCCGTTGTCTGATTAGTGTATAGAGTACGTACTGCCAGCAAATAATGTGTTTGTGAATTTATTTAGTTTAACATCTCATTCTTGTTGTGAGACTAAAAATTACTGTTCAGCCAGCTCCCGTCACCTGTGTATGGTAAGTTACACTGCATTTTAATTAAAATTTATTTTTGTAGACACTAAGATGTTATTCAATGTGTGTAATAGTTTTCGTGATCTGCAATGAAAAGAAGGAAAATTTTTCGGACGCCAAAATCTCGTACTTCAATAGCCCATGTAAAACTGGCGCAAAGTAAAATAAAGAAAATATTTTTTTGTGCTTAGAAATATCACTGAGATTGATACTGTATGTAAATTTCAAAAATTTTACGTAAAGTTTGTAGGAAATAGAGATTTTAAACATCATACTTGTTACGAGTTCAGTATTGACATAGATGCGTAAAAACGTAGTTTTCAGAAATTTATATACCGGAAACGCAATGAACTACGAAACTTTTAAAGATTCGTTGCAAAGCGTGTTACTTTAGCAATGAATGGAAAAAAATATTGTTTTGAGACCAATAGTTTTTAAGATATGAAGTGATAAGTTTGAAGCTGTTAGCGAACTAGAAAAATTTTAATAGTTTCAAACAAATTAACGTAGCTCTTTCCCTAATTAAAATCAAGGATAGATTTTTGACATACTGTGAGACGTTATAGATACGTACATCGTGTGTGAATTTGAAATTTTTTACTCGATTCTTGTAGAAGTTAGAGGCTTTAAAGCGATTTTCTACGCCGCGTGGAGCGATGCGCTGTGGCGGCTGCCGCCAGCCAGTACTTGACGTGACAACGCTGCAGCTTTGGCCCGCAAACGTCAAGTGACAACTAATTTAAATCAGACTATATTTGTGGTGCACACAGTAGTACTTTGAGTGATACACGTACAGTTTTCGTTCCCTCTCAAATTGAATGTACAGATGGTGATTACTCATTCTTATCTGAAACGTCTTTTAATGAGGAAAGTGGTGTATTGGGTACGGGGCTTTCGAAAGCAGACTTAAGTCCAATAAAATCCAAAATGTACAATATTCATAGGAATACTGTAGTTAGGCTAGCAAAACTTAAAGCAAAAAATAAAATACATTAATTATTTCATGTTACAAAATAAAAAAGCACAGTAATTACTTTTTGTTTTCATCTTTCTATTTTTATCCCTGTTTCCTATTTTACTTTCAGTTAATTTGATGATTTATTTGCCTTTGTCTTGAATCAGTTACACATATTAAAAGACGTAGGAACATTTTGAAGGAAGTCATTGATTAATAGTTTTTATTTCTTTTTAATTTTTAATATAGGCTAGTTTCCTGAAATATAAATGTCAAATTTTAGATGACAAGCCTACATGCTTCACCAACTGTTTAGTAAGCTATGGAAAAGAGGATACCATACTTTGGTGGCAGTATAGTAATTCTAACCATTAGTATAAAAATTATTTCAACAGCAGCAGTGGCCACAGGGGGCGGGGGTTGTCATGATGTACAATTAGTACTTTTGGCCATCCTGGGGCGTGCTTTATACAAAATTTACAAAACGTGAAATAAAAGATATTTAATTTCAATATTAAATGACAAAACCATATTTATTAGGTAATAAACTAGGAATCCAAACTTTGCGGCGAGAGGGGGGCACCTTTGTTCAACAGTAATACTGTTATAGGCATGTCCAAAGCTGTTTCATAGTTACTACTGTGAAGGTAAATTGGAAAAGTGGTGCACCAGAAGATTGTCACATATAACTAGCTCTTTGTGTAATTGGTACTGACGTCAAGATATAGCAGGCCTAAGACGACAATTCGTTCGAAAATTTTGACACTTTGTGACACATGTTAAACATGAAAGATAGGTAACAGTTAGAACAATTGAGTCACGTTAAGAAACAATACTGACTTTAAGTATGCTTATAACACAATAAAATTGTTTTAATTGATCTCCGAGTGTATCAAAGAAGATGCAATAATATACTGTCTGCAGCTTGAACGTATCTGGTAAAAAGAAAACACAAGCATTTTATTGTATTTGCAAAGCCGGAGGTAAAACATTTCTAGTAAGTACTTAGCAAGTTCAGAAAATTGGTATTAGTAAAATTAAATGACTACATATTAGTGCGGGGGACGCAACCGCGCCGGCCGCGGTGGCCGAGGTGACTGAGGCGCTCCAGTCACGGTCAGCACGGCCACTACGGTCGGGGGTTCGAATCCCCCCTCGGGCATGGATATTTGTGCCGTCCTTAGTCTTAGCTAGTTAATAAGTAGTTTGTAAGCTTAGGGACTGATGACCCCGTTGTTAAGTCCTATAAGTTGTACAAACATTCGAACATTTTTTTGACGCAACCGCAATGTTTACGTTCTTAGTTCATTTCCACATCACTTGGGGCACTGCTGTCGTTCCGTGTTTCCATTTTTCAACACGGGACTTGCGCTTCTCATTTATTGTTGTTCTGTGGCTCGAATAATAAAAGAAAAAACATGTTACATTTCTTACAGTATTGGCTTCACTATGATTTGACGACGGTAGTCTTTGTTCAGTTTGTGAAGAGCTACGGCACTGTTTTTGGAAAGTCATCTCCGTAGCTACTGATGGCTTTGCAAGCAGCTAACCTACTCAACTATCATTTTACGTGACGGCAAAGTGTTCTGTTCGTATACATACACTTCAGCAAAAACTGCAACAACACATGGAATTAGACATCCAGAAACGTTTTATATAACTGAATAAGAAAGTGATGAGAAAATATCGATGACAGTGGGATTCGAACCACCGACTCTGTGGTTGTGAGGCGAGAACGCTACCACCTGAACTACACCGAAAGTTGCTGCAATTGTCGTAATTATTTGTAGTTAAGTGTACTTTGCAAACTTTCAGAGTCGATTTTCTCGAGAATTTTTGAGAGTTGTATCGAATGGCTTTGGCTGATTGTTACTTAAGTTATGAACTTCACGTACCATAAGCATAAAGAAATACCCATGTGGTCTCCTTGTCAGAGTTCAGCGCGGCGGATTCTGCTGCTACGTTGAACGCCTATCATCTCAGTTTTGCGACACACGTCTGCCGTCAAGATTCAACTGCCGACGACTGCTCCTCGGCCGCTCCCGCCTGCTCCCGGCAATCTTGTGACGTCATTCCTGTAATACGTCTCCTAACGACCTTTAATGATTCTCGCAGTAGTGTACAAAACTTTTTAAATAATGACTGAAGTGTTTGTATGACAGCCATCGCTAGATGCGCGCTACAATTCTAATGTAAATGCATTTTCAAGGTTAGTTTTTAAACTAATAATACCCACAAAATCTTAAGTATATGCAAATTATTATTTTCTGGATGACTGATAAATAAGTCTTTCGGCCGTAGCTCAATGAATATTTAAGCAATCAGTTAGGTAAAGTGTTTATCAGGTAGATTTTCCAGTCCTCTTTCCAATGCACTGTTCAGAAGTTTAAACAAAAACATGTAGTTTACACACAGACAACATATTAAATAAACAAAAATAATATATTCTAAATAGGTCATAATGTGTGTTTACGACACCTGCAACTTATCACTGCCTATCTGTTTGTGTTTATGTCTTGTATTAATTGTTATTAACAAATCACTGTTTTTCCTTAAAAGTGCATTATTATGCGCAGATAATATGGTTATACCAAACTTTCCGTGTCAAGAGACCTTTCATTTGAGGTATCACTCGTTACTATAGTTCTATTAGTTTAGACTCTAGATTTTTCTAAGTGTACAAATATTAGTTTTCTGAATAACGTTTAATATTAAATTAATAAAAATGATGTCAAAACACATGTGATCCGTGCTGTTTTCCTCTTTCATTTGCTGCTCCGTGCTAATCTGTAACTCTAATAGTTTCATCGTAGTATCTAAAAATAAGGACAATGACGTATTTTGGCGGGAAAAATGGCAGTTGAACGTGACGTCACGTCCGCCAGTGCGTTCTCCATGTGATCTCCACGCGCCGATGCGAAGCTCGGCAAGTCTTATCTCCTCGCAGCGACTGTTTGCCTGTTCATTCGTCGCAACTTTCGACGTTCTCCGCTATCAAACATTCCGAATGGATGTTGTACGTTGTTGTAACGTTACAACCTCCAGCACCTAGCAGCAAGTCGCCGACTCATCTCTAAAGATATTGTGCGCAGTATACAATGAAATATTTGGGAAAAGAAGTTTTACAGATGCACCACGAAATCTTAGCCCGGAAGTTTAAATTAATGAAAGCGTATATGTAATGATAAAGAGTGTACACTGTTTAAGAATATGACATTCTAAAGAACATTTTTGTAGTTTCTGTATAGGACTTCAACATTTCACAGATAGCTAAGGAATTACACGGGAAACGTTGACCCAGAGTGAACTCTTGTTAGTTGTACAGAAAGTCACAGCAAAATGAGAAACGGGGAACGCGTAATACAGGCGCCTGGCCGGCTGTCCCGCGTTACACGCAGCCTGGCGGCGAGCCAGCAGGTGGACAACCCGGCGGCTGGGCTCAGACTGCATCCAGACAAGGCGACGGGGTCGACCTGCTCCTGATGCGTGGAGCGACCCTGTACTCAAGCAAGTGGGGGAATCCGCGGGATGTCCAGTTGATCACATCACGGTCAGAAACAGTTGAAAGCGTTCAGACTGACCACGCACCACGTGCCATGTGAAGAAATTTGATTATCAGTTGCACTTCGACACCCGAATCTCAATTTTAGAGATAATAGTTATGGGAAAGAAAATTAAAAAAAAATAAAATGTGGTTTTTCGATGACATAATAATTCTATCAGGACAGCAAAGGAACTGGAAGAGCATTTGACAGGAATGGACAGTTTTTGAGAGAAAGGTATAATATGAACAATGTTGAAGTTGTTGTCGTTGTTGTTGTGGTCTTCACTCCGCAGACTGGTTTGATGCAGCTCTCCACGCTTCACTTTGCTGTGCACATCTATCCATCTGAGAATAAGTTCGGCAGCCTTCATCTACGACTACTTTCGGCGACCTACATCCTTTTCAATCTGGTAACTGTATTCGTCACTCGGTCTCCCTCTACGATTTTTACCCCACACACACTTCCTTCTGATGCTATGTTGACAATTCCTTGATGTCTCGGAATGTGTCCCACCAATGTATTACTTCTCTTAGTCAGGATATGCCAGAAACTCAATTTCCACCCAATTCGGTTAAGCACCTCCTCATTAGTTAAGCGATCTACCCATCTAATTTTCATCATTTATATGTAGCACCACATTTCAAAAGCTTCAATCATCTTTTTGTCTGTATTTCTTCACTCCAGAAAAATACTTTCAGGAAGGCCTTCCTAACATTTAGACTAATATTGGACATTAAAAAATTTCGCTTCTACAGAAACGCTTTTCTTCCTAACCCAATCTGCTTTTATATCTTTTTACTACGGCCATCAGAAGTTATTTTGCTACCCAAATAACAAAACTCATCTACTACTTTTATCGTCTCACTACCTAATCTAAGGCCGGCCGCGGTGGGCCGAGGTGACTGAGGCGCTCCAGTCACGGTCAGCACGGCCACTACGGGCGGGGGTTCGAATCCCCCCTCGGGCATGGCTATTTGTGCCGTCCTAGTTCGTAAGTAGTTCATAAGTAGTTTGTAAGTTTAGGGACTGATGACCCCGTAGTTAAGTCCCATAAGCTTAACAAACAAAAAAACCTAATTTAATTCCTTCAGCATCGCCTCATTTTCTGACGCCACAGTCCATTATCCTTCTTTCACTCTTGTTAATGTTCATCCCATACCCTACCCTCAACACACTGTCCATTCCATTCAATTTCTCTTCCAGATCCTTTGCGGTCTCTGACAGAACTACTATATCATCAGCAAACCGCAAAGTTTTTATTTCTTCTCCCTGAACTTTAATTTCCTCTCCAATTTCTCCTTGCATTCCTTCACTTCTTGCTCAATGTACAGATTGAACAACATTGGGGAAAGACCACAACCCTGTATTACTGACTTCCCAACCTCTGCGTCCCTCACATTCCATTCGACTCTAATAATTGCTGCCTGGATTTGTGTAGGTTGAATATAACTCTTCGCTCCCTATATTTTACCCATGCTACCTTTAGAATTTGAAAGAGTATATCCAGCCGACATTGTCAAAAGGTTCCTACAGTTCTCCTAAATCCACAAGGTCAGATTCCACAAGATTTTCCATTAGTCTGTATATAATTCGTTTTAGTATTTTGCAACTATGACTTATTAAAGTGAGAGTGTTGTAATTTTCACATTTGTCTGCACTTGCTTTCTTTGCAATTGAAATTACAATATTCTTCTTAAAGTCGCAGGTTATTTCCCCTGCGTCATACATCTTGCATACCAGGTGGAACAGTTTTTTAATGACTGCCTCTTCTAACGATATCAGCAGTTTAGACGGAATATCATCATGAACTTTAACAAGAGTACAACAAGGGTTATGGGATGTTGTGTAAGAGAATCAGGCGATGCCGAAGGAATTATGGTGGGTAATGAGAGAATAAAGTTAGTAGACGAATTTTGCTTTTCTCGGTAGCAAAATATCTTCTGATGGCCGAAGTAAAGATCTGGAAATGGCTATGGGAAAAAAGATCATTTCTGAAAAAGCGAAATTTGCCGACATCAAAAATTGATTAGGAACCCCTTTGTGAAAAAATTTGGAGTGAAGGATTGTATGGGAGTGAAACGTAGATGATAAGGAGTTCAAACAAAAAGATTACAGAAACATTTCAAATGTGGTTCTACAGACTGATGCCTAAGGTGGGAAGATCTCATAACTAATGAGATGCTGAACAGAATCGGGGAGGATAGGAATTTCACGGTATTTTGACTAAGGCAATAAATTTTTTGGCAGGACATATTGTGAGGCATCAAGGAGTCGTACATTTAGCACTGGAGGAAAGTGTGTGGGGTAATAAGCCGCAGATGAAGACTGGTAGATGAACACAGTAAACAAGTTATAATGCATGTAGGTTGCCTTTCTTACTCAGAGATGGTAAAGACCACACTAACAATAACAGTTACAGGATATGTGATACACGCAGTTAAAAATTTTTGTTTACAATATGTTACAGTATTTTAAACTACTTACATAAGGGTTTGATTATTTGTTTCTATTTCAATCCTAGAATTGTACCACCAGCACTGTCAGAGTTAAGAAGCAGGTCGCTGTTACACCCGAAGCAAAGTCGTGCTGCGATTCTTTTCGACTGTATTAAATAGTGATTCCGCTATAACCTGGATGTTTATCCTCAGTTGTTTGAGTGTGCATGCCATAGATGTTCATACTTGTTTTCTTGCCAAAGTACAACGTGGCTGCTACGAAATACTATTAAAACACGACAGAAAATACAGTATGATAATTGAGGCGTTGAGATCAGAAATGGGATATGTCACTCATTTGATGTTCTGAGATATACTGAAAAAACTGAGTAATTCTGAATAGTTTTATTCCCAAGCCTTATAATTAGTCCCACAGACTCGTGAGAATGCAGTGTTATACCAACAATCTGTAATCATAGGGTTGCGGCAAATCGTAATGGAAAATGACTGACATATCGCCTTTTTTATTTAAACAGCAGTCATTGTACTAAAATATTGTATGAGGAAACAAAGTACTACATCTATATGCAAAATATTATTTTTAATCATTTTATTATGGTCATACACATGTAAAGTGAGAGAGTTAATTCCAAATGTTTTACTTATTAAACAATACTTTTTATATTGACATGTTCATAAATTTGTCAGTTTTGATCACTGTCCCAAACTTAACTTCCAGATTCATTGGCGTTCTCTCCACCAGTCAGTTTATTAAGGTCGCATTGTTTTAGAAGGCTATGAAAATAGTCACTTACCTGCAAAGGGATAACGTCAATCATGCGTGCAATAACCTTCAGTTTCTCAGGTTTCAGTGGAATCACGTTGGTACATAATGGAAACGAGGGACTGTCCTAGCCTTAACCAGACGAAAATCATACTTCATTATTCCACTGCTACTGAGTGAAACAGAGACGTATTTTAACTGGTCAATGTACTCAAATAGTTTGTATCGTGTAATAGGTCATTTGACGCCTTTCACAATTACATGCTTCTTAAAAATGAATCTAGATGTTTCTGATAGTCAAGAAATGTGTCTTGTGTGCATAGTTCAATATGCATGCGTTTCCTTGCTTTCTGTATTATTGTGAATCATTGGTGGGGAGTATACACTGTGTCCTTTTAGGTAAATCCAGAGTAGTAAAGTCCCTATCACAGGCGTTGTAGGAATGCCCACTGGTTGCGAACATGTGGAAAACGTTGGAAAATCTACCACTATGACCTAAAGTGTACCAAAATTTAACCATTGTGCCATTCCTATTCTGTCCTGTACAGGCATCTGAAAATGGATACATTTGCACACTAGTGGCCACATATTTAGCTATGAAATCTATAAGGAGAGAAACCACTGCAGTAGGACCCTTTTTAGTGGATACATCATTAAACATACAAATGAAAGCTTTGTTATCAGAAAATGTATGAGTACCAAATATAAATAATCGCAAACCGGACATATCAGTTACCGGTTTGTGTGAAACAGGCACGTTCTGCAAGAAATCGAATGTTATTTCTGATTTTCCCACCTGTGTTTTATCAAAGTTTTAATACGTAGAAAACCACTTGATAATTTTGTAAGAGACATAATTTACAATTTCATCAGTTAATTCCTGTTTATCGGGCATGATAGTTATACTTCTATCGTCAGCAAAAAGAACTTAGCAACTTCGTGAAAATAGAATGGTCACAGGTTCACGCGCTCGACTTAATTGAAGATTTCCTGGGTATTTCATTAAAGTTACTTCATTCGTCTGTGCGTGCAAAGAAGAAGTATTTAGCCACATATATATAGGGTGTTTCACTAAGTGTGTTTGCCTCTGTAACTTATAAAATAATAAGTGATGGAAATTTTAATGCGGTAGGTCAACACAAGAAATGTTACACTTTCTGCGGAGCTATGAACGTATTTTATTGTATCATTTTCCAAAGAGTTACAGCACAAAGATATAATTTTTTTAATGGAACAATAGTTTTTTCTATCGTGCATTGGATTCGTTGAAACCAGCTGCGTCCAAATGAATTTAAACTACATTTCTATCACTGTTTGGGAGCTAGAACCCTTCAAAGTTTCAGGGGCAGATACCACAAGCGCTGCGCATAATGCAATGCGCCTTCTAAATGTGGTGTTGCCGAGTTGTAACGTCGCCGGTGTCACGGAGCGAGAAGCTTCCTCGATGCGCTGTTGTTCGTGTATGACATCGTCATCCCATGTCAGTAACTGTGGTATATTGAGCCCCGATTGTTCGTGTGCCTCCAACTGTCGGGTATACGGCCGTGTGCGGCGACAGTCGGCAGTCTAACAGCGCATCGAGGAAGCTTCTCGCTCCGTGACACCGGCGACGTTACAACTCGGTCGCACCACATTTAGAAGGCGCATTGCATTATGCGCAGCGCTTGTGGTATCTGCCCCTGCAAACTTTGAAGGGTTGTAGCTCCTAAACTAACAGTGATAGGAATGTAGTTTTAATTGATTTGGACGCCGCTGGTTTCAACGAATCCAATACACGATAGAAAAAAACTATTGTTCCATTTAAAAAATTATATCTTTGTGGTGTAACTCTTTGGAAAATGATACAATAAACTATGTTCATAGCTACGCAAAAAGTGTAACGTTTCTTTTGTTGACCTACCGCATTAAAATTTCAATCACCTATTATTTTATAAGTTACAGAAGCAAACACACTTAGTGAAACACCCTGTATGAGAGAGAGATTATGGAGTAGCCGAGCGGTCTAAAGCGTCTCGCTGCGCAGCGCGCGGTTGCTCGCCGTGGAGTTTTCAGTCCTCCCTGGGGCATGGGTGTGTGTGTGTGTCTGTCCGTAGGTTAGTTTACCTAGGTTTAAGTAGTTTGTAAGCTACGGACTGATGACCACGCAGTTTGGTCCGATAGATTTACAAACATTTCAGTTTCCATTTCCAGAGATTATTATTTTGTTAGAAATGCCCGTCTGACCGCTGGTAACAATGCGAGACAGAAAAAAATAAAACGTACATCAGAGAATGCATGTTTACTTAGGAAAGTAATAGCAATGGTTTCTGTCTGTATTGCGCCCTCAGAGAGTTGGCAGCCCACTAAGCAACTGGCAGCTGGCACGCCAGGAAGCTGGCGCTAGCGGCGCAGCTGCGTGCACGCGGGGCTGCGGCTGCGACAGCCACCCTCGGTCACAGGCTGACGATTCTCATTCGCCGGGAAAAGCGCACTTGACGGCTGGAAATGGGATAAATTGATGGATGGGGGCATCGAGATTAGCGGCGGACGGCAAAATCGGATGACTGATAGCGCGGCTGTAGGTCAATTCGCAAAAGGCCGCCGCTACCTGCCAAAGCAGCATCCGCGCTCTAGCTGGAAGCTAGCGCGCTCGTTCCGCGCTATTATTTGAGCACCGCCGGTCCCAAAAACGTTCGCGAGGTACTCGGCAATAATGCATCTGCCCGATCTTACAACTATCCCTTCTTTTAATTACCAGTGCGAACCCGCTTTAGTCGCCTCCCCATGAGCAGGATATGTTGCCAATAAATGAAACTAATCACTAAACCAATGAACTAGTGAAACTAAAATCACTCATCGCACCATTTTTATTGTTAGTTTTCACTTTTAGGGTAAATATATTCCCATCCATTTATTTTCGTAGCACTCGTACTCATTCAGTGTACCACAAAAAGTAAAAAATATATTCTTGCAATAAAGTTCCGGATTGCTGCTTATGTTTTATTTAATAGTGCTACAGCTGTTTCGACAGTTTGTCATTCTCAAGCGCGTCTACGATGTTTGCACGTTAAATTTTGACATCTTGCGTAACTGTTGCATAAACTATATGGAAATATACACGTATTTAGTTGTTGTATACGGTTTTTAGCTGTCAGGTATTATGCAGCTTTTTACGTTAAAAGGTTAAATTAAAGAAAACTTTTATATATTTTTCGTAATTAATAACAGCTTTGCCAAAGATGTTTACATATATGTGTATTTCCATATAGTTTAGGCAACTGTTACGCCAGATGTCAACATTTAACGTCCAAACATCGTAGACGCGCTTGAGAATGACAAACTGTCGAAACAACTGTAGCACTATTAAATAAAACATAAGAAGCAATCCGGAACTTTATTGCAATGTCTTTCTGCCACATATATGGTGCTGCAAGCCCAACAATTAGGAAATATTATTTCTCGTATAAACCTCAGAAAGACATTTTACAAATAAAAACAGTCTAGAGCGCAAAATTGATGAATTCCGACTTTGGACGCAAAGTCGATCCATATTTATGGTGCTCCTCCGAGATGGTAAGTATCTTCAGAGATAACAATGACCTTATAATAATTTTATATATAAAAACAGTGTAGAGTGAAAACTATTTATTTTCAACCAGTTTCGACGCAGTGTTGTGCCATCATCAGGATGTTCATACGAGATGTATGGAGCAGTAGCTGCGAGTTCCATAGGTACAGGCACTGCTCAAGTGAGAGCACCTGCGGAACTCGTAGCTCCTGCGCTGCTCCATACATCTCGTATCAACACCTGATGATGGCACAGCATTGCGTCGAAACTAGTCGGAAAGAAAAATTTTTCACTCTAGATTGTTTTTATATATAAAATTATCATAAGGGCATTGTTATCCCTGCTTCCAAAAATATTTTTAGAGGGATACATTCTATATCTTCTACAATAGGGGAGAGTGGGGTAATGGCGATCACTTAAGTTATTCTCGTCAGTACAAGTTTAATTTAAATGCTGTTTTAGTACTATTGCGTAAAACTAGTTACAAATATATTAAACTTTATTGTAACATCATTAAAATTATTTCAATTCTCATGTCTTAAAAAAAGTTTAAATAAAAATGTAGCTTTGACCGGCATTTTCCCTACCCTGGGGTATTGGCAGTCAGCATTTAAACCCATTGAAAATCATAGCAAACCTAAAGATAAGGTAAAAAATTACTAAAACTCAATTCATTTTAAATCAATTTTTTTTATTTTAGAAAAATGAAGCATAAAATTATTGGAATTATGAAAATAGGCTTAATGAAAAAGTCACTCTTAGATACAAATATCACACTTGTAGTCCTCTGCATGATACCATCGGGAACAAGCTTGATGAGTCCATACAGCACAAATAGTGCAAGGGAACCAAAGTTCCGCATCTATACCGAATTCTTTGCAATAAAAACAATTTTGTTCGTCAGATTCATCTACCCCAGAGCGACTGACTGCCATTCCCCCCGGAGCACGCCATATCTGAAGAAGTTAAAAATAAATAACCATATATCCTACGCCTTAAACAATTGTACCACTAAAAAGCTCACACATCATAGTACAGTATGTAATTGGCAACAAATTCAAGTACTTTCCGTGGTATAAAGAAGGCTGTTCCTTAAATCTAAGGACGTGAAAAATAACCTCCCTGCACCAAAATCAGGTAGACACTGCCAAAATGCTGTCGATTTTACCAGGAGTTCCTTAAACGGTCGTGAGGTTGCAGCACACTCTACAACGCCACTACTGCAAAGCAGTTACGAGATACTTTGGTGACTGCCATTACCCGGTGACCGTCATTACCACACTCTCCCCTACATGTGCTTTTGCAATTCAACTGTTTCAAGATACAGGCTGACAATTATTAAACTACACATATGAAACAAAAACGTAGGATAAGTCAAAATTTATTTAACGTTTAAGCGTCACTGTATATTTAGGGGATTTAGAATATGACATCTTCGACAGACCTTCCTTCCGCGGCGATGACGTGATGCACACGCATAGCTGCATTACCCGCTGAAGTGTGGGAACATTGAAGCTGTCGATGACCTTGTGATTGGCTGTTTTGAGCTCAGCAATGGTTTTGGGGCTATTGCTGTACACCCTGTCTATAATTTTGCACCACAAAAAGGAGTTTCATACGTTCAGATAAGACGACTATGGTGGCCAATCTATGGCAGTGGCCTCTGGATAGGCGAGAGCCAGAATGCGATCCCACAAGTGCTTCTCCAGGACTCTGAAACGAACCTCTTAACTCCTGTACATATTGTTACTGTTTACAAGTGCTTCCGTCAAAGACTGAATCAACGAAGACGGCACTGGGGATACTGGGGAGCAGGGACGTTCAATGTGAAGAAGTCGAATCTCGACGATCAAAGTTTTAATATGTATTTGTTGGCTGGTCTCGTTGTCTAAAGTTGTATGAGTCTCCAAAGGATCGAGGTCTCTAGGGTCTCTAGGAGTATGCACTGGTGAAGTTTTAATAATAATCAAAAGCACTTTGTAATGAATACTTTTACTATAAACAATTCACACATACAAGTCCGAAATGTTACTCCAAACACTTCAGTCAACAAGACTGTCTTTCATTAGATACAGGTACTCTTTGGACATTCTAGAAACAAACAACATCACGTCTTCACACAACCAATGTTTAAAGCACATGACTGCGTCCTTTGGCAAAATTCCTTATAAAGAAGTGACAAAATCCGTGCTCTATCTTGAATTTTCTTAACTAAATGAGTTTAAGCAATTACATAATTAACATATCAGTATTTAGCACACTTAAACACCAGTGGTTTGTGTGATGTAGATAGATATAAATTAATAAACGTAATGACAGTATTATTGGAAAGTAAAATTGTTCTATTTATAAATGAGGTAAAAAGCGTGTGTTTCGAAATTTGGAGTTGCATGCATGTTTTCATGCATAAATTAAAATACAGGCATTGTCGAAATGAGTCAAGTGCAATCAAATCAAATTGTGACAGTGTTAAAATCAGATTCTTGGTCCAAAATAAAGAATGTGCACTTGTTAGCAACATTTACTTTTATGAAACCATCGAGATCAACAACATTGTGACATCGCACTTTTGACAAGGTATTTATTGCTTACTACATATTTTTACTAACAAAACAGTATATAAATTGTCATTATAACTTAGTACAAATATAATGTTTCATGTTTAAGCGTCTAAAAGTTTGTGAACCGAAAATATTGTAGATATATATTGTAAAGAAGTTAGCTGATCATGGCGTTTTCTTTGTCCTTCAATTTATGAGAAATTACGTTAATTTACTTTTGGTATCGATTAGTTCAATTGAGATTTACGTGAAGCTGTTGTATTATGACTTCACTTTCCAGCTTCGATGGGGTGGAACTACGTCTTAGGGAAACCAGGGTCACTTTGTATGATCGGGATGAAATGGTCTTCCACCAGCTTCACGTAGACTTTCGGTAGTCTACGGGCCATCAAGGAATATAGCATTGATAATACCGTGACTGGACAGTGCACATCCACAGTTACCCGTTAACCGACTGCAATGTGAAATGCGACTTCTTACTCCCCAAATATGCCAATTTTGCTTGTTAATGAACCAATCCAAACGGAAGTGGGCTTCGCGGCTAAAGAGCATAGCAATTCCCGCAATGCCCCGCGGCAAGCTGTGCAGTTTGAACCTTATAAAGGAAACCGCTCACAAATTATGGCAGTGTTACATATTTCAGTTATTGCCACCCTGTGTGAAGTCTCAAAGCCAATAACGAAATATAAACATATTTATTATATCATTATAGTAATAAGAACATTTTTTTTCCTTTTTCAAAATTATATATTGCAAAATGTTAAGAACGCTACCTAATTAATTAAGTGGGCTCTAATGATTCTATAAAATTAAAATATATTACTATTATGTTTACAGTAGTTGATTTAAATATTTTCTATGATGTTAGAAATAACGTAAGCCGGCCACTTGGCCACTCCGGATACATCCTGGAGTGCTTTCATCTCTAGCCACGTGGAGGCGAACTGGGTTCTATTTTATTTTTTAAATTAATTAATGTATTATTTTTTCCTCCTATCACCCACCTTCGCACTCCATGTCTAATCTACATCTCGTTTCTCTCATCTAGAAAAATGTTTGTAAATCTATCTGACCAAACTGCGTGGTCATCAGTCCGTAGCTTACAAACTACTTAAACCTAGGTAAACTAACCTAAGTAGAAACACACACACCCATGCCCCAGGGAGGACTCGAACCTCCACGGCGAGCAACCGCGCGCTCCGCAGCGAGACGCTTTAGACCGCTCGGCTACTCCACCGCGGCTCCCATCTAGACCGTGCTGTGCACATCCTCACCACCGTGACGGAACCTTCCTATCCCCCCTCCCCTACCTTTCCCTATTTACACGCCGCAGAGAGTGATTCTAAGTGCGGTAGCCACAGGTGACAGTTGTGTGACTGTGCTGTGTGCCTGTGTTCATTGCCTGAATGTTCTATTTTCTTAAGAACGCCATGGCCGATACCTGAAAATGTATGTGTCTTTGCTTGTCGCAGCTCGTCGCCACGTCTTTGGGGCGAGTGGTAAAGTGTTGTTATTACTATATTGTTGATTCCAACTTGTACTTTCCAGTATTAATATTTATAATACAATTATATCATGGCCAGTTTCGGTTACACTATGTTGCCATTATCAAATTATCATAAACGAAAACATCACATTCGTAAAGCGCAAATGAGCTTGTAACGAAGATATAATAAATAACTTCGAAACTGTATGTAAAAGGAAACATGCATCCTCACGAGTTTCTTTGAAAATATCATGATTGTTCCAAGAGCTGTAACATACTTTTATTTGCTATGATGATCCGGTTTCGGTAACTGCTGACATCAACAGGAGGTTAACAAAATATTTTACATCAATGACAACAAGATAACATTTTTCCTGAATACAGCAACGTATATTTATAAAATTATTGTGAGTGTTTCTAAAATACTGTCCAGAAGTATCCTTTTACAGTAAACTAAACTGTTAGGCTTGCTGCTATAGACAAGCTCTGTTCAAAATCAGGAAATAACTTTCTAATATTACAGTCTTGGCTTTGGGACTTTACATCTTGAAGTCAATTGATTTACAAAGCATCTGTGACTGTTCTAGGCTACCACGTCGGTTAAAAGTATATGCTTTTGGTCCCGGAGTTTATATTTCAAAAGCTCACGATTCGGTTAGTATCCAAACAGTGGCCATTTTATGGGTATTAGTATGTTTATGTTACCGTACATTTGTTGCAGTGTACAAGCAAAATTAAAAAGACTAATCAATGCTCAGTTATTAGCACCATTTGCAGCTTACTGGATTTTGTTTCATATCCGTTCCTGGGAGGTTTTTGAAGTGCATCACTTCGACACAGTGAACGTGTATAATTGGTTCCAAATTTGAATTAATGTTTCCTGATGCAGTCCAAACGGTATTTTAATCTGACACTCATTATCCGTTGTGGAGATATCACGGTTTAAAGTAGGCCGACAGCTAGATTTAGCATTTCTGAAACTCGTTGGTCGTCCAAACAATGGTGGACTTAAAATTGGTTGATACAAGTTAATTACGGGAGTCTTTTTTGATACATATAGTAAAATAAACGTGAAGGTGGGGTTATTTAATTTTTGAGAAGAAATTTACAAGAAGTAAAATTAATTCAAAATCCCTATCGACTACGACAGATAAACTATGAGAGAAGAAATTATGATCAGAGATGCAAAAGAAGAGAATTAGCTTTTTCCAATATCTGACAGCTTAAGAATATCTCTTAAGAGTTAATCTTAATTCACCAACGCAGTGAGCTCTCGATTCTGTTGAATCGGTAATAGCCAATATTCCTGAGTCGGGGCGCATTCATCCTAAACGTCTATGTCATATTGCATAACATGATAAATTCATTGTCGAATAACATGACATTATGAATTGTAATACTTATGCGCAAATATGTCAATATTTCTTTATTGTAGCTGAAGCTGTCAGATAATCTTTGACTATGTATAGAATGTAATCGCTGTTTGGCGTGCTGTGATATGAGTATTTTTATTTCTCGTTTCAAATATTAGGAACAGTGAAAATTGAAATCTGTCGTATAACTTATTTTATGCGTGAAGAATGTCCCTTATTCTACCTGGTATAAAACATATTTTGTATACGCTGAATGAGTCGTGCCGTCTCGGTTTAATCAGTTGGTCACGGCAGCGGTGGAGTAGCCGAGAGGTCTAAAGCGTCTCGCTGCAGAGCGCGCGGTTGCTGCCGTGGAGGTTCGAATCCTCCCTGGGGTATGGGTGTGTGTGTGTTTGTCCTTAGGTTAATTCACCTAGGTTTAAGTAGTTTGTAAGCTACCAACTAATGACCATGCAGTTTGGTCCGATAGATTTACAAACATTTGAACATTTTTTTTTAGTTGGTTACGAAAGTTGTGCGGAAACTTTGGTGGTTGGCAGCGCCAGGAGGTTTCACTTGTTTGAGGGAAGGTGTACCTGGCGTCATGTTAGAAGGCGCTTCTGCGCATAGAGGTGGAGCGATAGGGAAAGCGAGGACGGGAGGAGCTACGGCCGTGCGCCAACAGTTCTGCCTGCTGCAGAAGCGTTCCGTAACTCGAAGCCAGCCACGCGCCTACAGAATGAAAATTATTGGCCGTATTTGCGGTAATGGAGGGGCATGCGCAGAACGGCTGAAAACTGGGCCACCTTCGTAGTTGACGCCGACTCCAGTCGGCGATTGACAGGGAAGGCTTAAAGACGGTATGCGAGTGCGACGAGGGTCTACAGCAATGGGCCGTGGTACACATTTAAAATAGGTCTGACAATGTGGAGACACTGACTTCCCCTTCGCGACTCTCTGATCAAATATCTCGTGCGCTTATAACTCTAAACTCTGTGTGCATGCCGCATTAATGATGTGATGCTTCGACTAGTTTCTCCTCATCTGTCCCTATACGAGTATTGGAATATAAATAGTGGCAGCTGTTTATCTACAACCGATACAAAAGCGTTACATGTTTGCACCTGTTACTGTACTTCGATGTAGTCACCAGCGTTGTGTGGAACCCGTTGCCTGCGATGTGGAAGGTGTAGTATACCGTTAGCAGAGCCTGTTCTGTTGATGGTGCGAATGGAGCGGTCTACTGCCTGTCGAATTTCTGGTACTGTTCTGAAGCAAATGCCTCGAAGTGGTTCCTTCATCTTCGGTATCAAATCAAATTCGCAAGGACTTCAGTCCAGACAGTATGGTGGACGGTACAGTAATTCCCAGTCACATCGACCAAACAGAGCAGCCACGACTTGCGCTGTATGCGCCGGCTCATTGTCATGCAACATGATGGTTGGCTTGCGCAGAAAATGTTATCGCTTTTAACTATATCATTGTGCCTAGCCAGGCAATTGGAGAATATAACGCTCTTTTAAGACTACATAAGAACATTGCAAAGAACAGGTTACATATCTTATTCAATAAGAAATGCTTAGAATTGCACATTTACCCCTAACTATGCTAAAGTAAACATCAATAGTAACACCAGGGTAGCAAAATTTGTTAAAGCTAAAAGCGAAATACTTTGGTTGAAATTACAAATTAGAGAAGTTTATAAAAATAACAGCTTAATGAATAGCAGTGTACAACAACTATAAAAAGATGTTAAGAATAAACTGACCCCAGCACAATTCCATAAGATGAAACAGGCTATCTTTAGTAAGGTTAATCCATTTCTAGTACCCATTCAAGCAAGACATTACATGAAATTGCAAACCTTAAGTAAGAAGCATAATCCCAATCAGAAGAAACCCCCACTAAATGTACATCACTTTGCGAGCAGGATTGAGAACTTGACAGACATCACCTTTTCAGATGATGAAATTGCTTTATTACATAAAGGCCTACAGTAAAATTTAAGTAAAGGATTAAATTACAGTGAATTAAAGAAATAATTGTTGATACTAAAATAGCAACTGAGCAAGCAAAAATGGGTGGGGTACACAAAATCTGTACAACAGTAAAGGGTAATAGCATTATTGATAATGAAATGAAACTGCATAATAGAAAAATTTGGAAGGACAGGTACTTCAATCCATAAACATTAAACTGCACTCTAATAAAGCTATTGTTACCAAATCGTCAAAAGGAATGCAATGGCCCTTATCTATGATCATGAATACTTAGAAAAAATTGAAAACTTCTTTAAAGATAATAACATTCTTGAATTTAAGAAAGATCCAATAAATAGTTTTAACAGTAGACTAAAACGAAAAATTGATACCTCTATATTTTTATTTTCTGAAAATGGGAAAAAAGAGGTAAAATGATGAATGTTGTTTTACCCCGGCTGAGGTCTCAAATCAAGACGCACAAGACTAATAAATCCGTGCGGCCTATCGTAGACAATCGAACCTCGCCTAATTATGAACTGAATAAATTTTTAAATAACAAATTGAAAGCAGCATTCACGTTTCACAAGCCGATCAATTTAAAAAACAGTTATGAGCTAGCTCATTTTCTGGACAATATAGTCATACCCAAGGAATCTATTTTAGCTTCATTAGACATCACTAACTTCTACACTAATGTGCCTATAACTGAATGCTTAGAGATTATTAAGGGTAATTTAATCAGAAACAATAAGATGCAGCTAGGTGAAATAATAGAGCTTATTGGATTATTGGAGCTCTCTCTTAGTTTCAATTATTTTCAATTTAAAGGTAAAATATATCACCAATCTGATGGACTCGCAATGGGTAACAGCCTAGTTGGCACCCTTCCAGAGGTCTTTGCCAACCATTTATAATATTGGACCAGAAATCGAGAATGAAAAATGTTTAAATGTTTGTATAGTCTATGGGACTTAACTACGGGGTCATCAGTCCCTAAACTTACAAACTACTTACGAACTAGGACGGCACAAATATCCATGCCCGAGGGGGGATTCGAACCCCCGACCGTAGTGACCGTACAGACCGTGACTGGAGCGGCTGAGTCTCCTCGGCCACCGCGGCCGGCAAATCGAGAAAGAGACTGAAAAAGCATGCAATAACAGTAACGGCGTAAATTAAAGACCAGTATGCCGATACACTGTCATGGAATTCAATATACACTGAAGAGTCAAAGAAACCTGCCTAATATCGTATAATGCCGCAACACGATACTGCAATGAGTCGACTCATCTTTGAAGTAGTTAGTTCTGGAGACAACTGAGAAGGTCCATTAACCAATAACAATAGGAAGCGGTGGAGATGTCTTCTGAACAGCACGTTGCAAGCCACCTTAGATATGCTCAATGGTGTTCATGTCTGAGAAATTTGTTGGCCAGCGGAGTTCATACTCAGAGGTGTGTTCCTGGAACCGCTCTGTAGCAATCCTGGAATTGTGGAATGCCACATTGTCCTGCTGTAAATGCCGAAGTATGTCATAATTCACAATGGGAACAGTGGATGCAGGAGATCATCCTGAATGCCTACGTACACCTCACCTGTCAGATTTGTATATAATTGAATCAAGGGTCCCATATCCCTACTGCACACGGCCCACACCGTTACAGAGTTTTGACCTGCTTGAACTTGCAGGGTCCATGGATTTATGAGGTTTTCTTCATACCCGTACACGTGCATCCACTCGATACAATTGGGGACGAGACTCGTCAGACAAGGCAACATATTTCCAGTCATCAATAGTCCAATAGCACTTGAGGTGCCTAGGCGAGGGGTAAACCTTTGTTTCGTGTAGTCAGCTTGGGTAAATGAGTGAGCCTTTGGTTCCGCGAGGCCTTACTGATGATGTTTCGTTGAATGGTTCGCGCGCTGAGACTTGTTGATGAACCAGCAGCTTGTGTAATGATTGCACTTCCTTTAAGCTGAATGATTCTCTTTAGTCGTCGTTCGTCCCGATGTCGGTTGGTTGATTGATGGGTGGAAGGGACCAAAGAGCTGGGTCATCAGTCCCGTCCCGATCTTGCAGGATCTTTATTTGGACACGACGATGTCAAAGATTTTTTTAAAATTTTTTTTTACCGTCTCTATCTTTGAATACGCATGCCTATACCCATATCTTTGTACAGAGTATTAACTACTGCCTCTAAGTGTATTTAATCCTTACTGAAATATATTGTAAGTAATATGTGCACTATTTGTTGGAAACGGAAACAATCTTAATACTAGAAATAAAAAAAAAAAATACCGATTGATCATTTGTAATCATCTAACACGGTTCTATTTCCGCTTCCTCCCAACATAAGCATTCTAACAGTACTGCCTCTTTCCAAGCGTTGTGAAATATAGTGGAAGTTAATTGAAATATGAAAATGTAACAAGAGTATTTGAGCACGAACGCCATTTTAGGGAAAACTTTACACATACTATATTTGCTGACTGGTAAACTTGCGCGCATCCAAGTGTTGTCAACACGGTACGAATAACATTGAAAACGCGAGGCATGTTATGCTAATCATGAAAGTGCGACAATTTATCTGGACTGATTTGATTAGAATTTTGAGAGCATATTAAAATGTCACGTTTTGGTGACAGGATAAATTAATTACCATAAACTTGCTTTACTAGTTAGTGTGGGTGTGGATGTAACTATTGCGTCATTTAGGACGGGCTTGGCACTGAACTGTGTTCTGGAGAATAATAATTACGTCGTATCAGATCCAGTGTTAACATCATTTTAACGCAAAACATACCATCATTTATAAACAAATTAAGAAAAATGCTACTGATTAAAAAAGGAGAATCTCCACCTAGGTTTCAACACAGCTTTTTACAGTGGAATTACGGTTCTCGCTTTTAGTCAGGTTAGCATTGGATGGACTGAAGAAGAGAATCGTCACGAGGTGAGTTAAACTATGAACTAACTGTTTCTCAGTGGAAACAACTTATGTTAGCTGTGAAAATCGTCTTACGACTATTAGTTTTGGAGATTAAAGTATTCAAAGGGAGAGAGAGAGAGAGTATTGTAGGTAATAAACTTTAAATTAAGATATCTATCTTTCACGTAATCCGATTTCTATGAAATCTTGTTGCCACAAGGTACACTGAAATTAACTGCGGAAACCGCATGAAAATTCGTGGATTTGGTGATAAAAGGTTCCTAATAGTTGAACAGAACATTTCTACTCCAATTTTTCACATCAGGAATATTGTCAAAGGTTAAAGACGTGAAAAGTGACACATAGAAATCGTAGGACATTCACGGGATCGAACCTGTGACTTTTCGATTCATTGAGTACGACTATGCTACCTACCTGCGAAAATATCCGTTTGTTAGTTTTCAAAATTGAAGTGTGCAATGGAAGATTCCCATTAAAGTTTTATTGTTAGTACGGAAGAGTCAACGCCCATGCTGCATTGGATACACCGGTTGCCGGCCGCGGTGGCCGAGGAGACTGAGGCGCTTCAGTCACGGTCTGCACGGCCGCTACGGTCGGGGGTTCGAATTCCCCCTCGGGCATGGATATTTGTGCTGTCTTTAGTATAAGGTAGTTCATAAGTAGTTTGTAAGTTTAGGGACTGATGACCCCGTAGTTACGTCCCATAAGCTTAACAAACGTTTGAACATTTTTTGATACACCGGTTCCAGTTAGATCACCGAAGTTAGGCACTGTCGGGCTTGACTAGCACTTGGATGGGTTACCATCTGTGTCTACTCAGACCTGTTGGCATGCGGGGTGCACCAACCATTGTGAAGGCAATTGTGGAGCTACTTGACTGAGAAGTAGTAGCTTCGTTCTAGAAAACTGACACAATAGCCGGGAATGCGGAACGCTGACCACGTCCCCTCATACCGCATCCGATGACGCCTTCGGTGATGATGATGATGATGATGATGATGATGTTTGGTCTTTCAGGACGCTCAACCGCTGGTTCATCAGTGCGCGATGACGCCTTTCGGCGGAGGATGATACGGCGACCGGTCGGTACCCAATGAATCTTCGAGGACTGTGGAAAGGAGTTTCGTTTTATTATTATTCAAGAAGCCAAGAGTAGTCAGTTCGACTGTACATAATGAGAAATATGAGGACTGTAGCAGAATAGTAATAATTACGGTTGCGGAAAAACCCGCATCTGCATTAAGTGCGTCCTCGTGGTATACGGGCGGTGATTTATCGAGCAAAGCGGCCCTTGGCTTTGTCTGTTGGCAGCCAACAGACGCGGGGTCAGGCGAGGGGCAGACGACGCGTTATTGAGGGGGCGCCCTGGAAACACCGACCCCGTCTCGTAAGGGGGTGGCGGAGGGGGGGAGTGGCGCTATTTTACGACTGGAGTCGCCTCGCCGGCAAGTGTGATGCGGAGCTAACGCGATTCCGCAGGGAGTCGCACGCCGGCCGAGTGCGGAATTACCGTCAGAGGTGTGTGTGTGTGTGTGTGTGTGTGTGTGCATGTGTGTGCGTGCTGCAGGCAGGAGACCAAAAGCTGGTCAGAGGATATCGCTATCTACACTGCGAGTGACCGCTAAGCCCGCCCCCACAGGAACTACACTGCTTCCCAGCTGCAGGCGGCATCCAAATCAGGGACTTCGCAAAAGACACGGGTTACAGTAGCACCATTTGCAAGAGGACTGTAAAGGGGAAACAGAAGGACAGGTGAACGTACTGCAATTGTTTTTTCATGAGATCCCCCGGATTGGCGATCCTACACAGAAGCTCGAAATTTAGCGACGACTTCAATGCGAGATGCCTACAATACTTATCACAACGAAACTCTCTCGAAATTTGACTGAAAACCCTAAGAGATTTTGGTCATATGTTAAATATACTAGGGGAAAAACACAAACAATACTCTCATTACGTTATAGTAATGGTGATCCTGCCGATGACAGCGCTACTAAAGCAGAGTTACTAAACATAGCTTTTAGAAACTCATCCACCAAAGAAGACGAAATCAATATCCCAGATTTCGAATTACGAACAGAGGCCGTAATGAGTAACATAGAAGTAGATACCATCGGAGTAGTGAAGCAACTAAAATCATTGAACAAGAACAGGTCTTCTGGTCCGGATTGTATACCCATTAGATTTATAGCTGATTATGCTGAAGCGATAGCTCCTTACTTAACAGCCACATACAACCGCTCTCTCAAAGAAGGATCTGTACCAAAAGATTGGAAAGTTGCTCAGGTCACACCTATATTCAAGAAAGGCAGTAGGAGTAACCCATTAAACTACAGGCCTATTTCATTGACTTCAATTTGCAGCAGGGTTTTGGAACATATCCTGTATTCAAATATTATGAATTATCTCGAACAGAATGATCTATTGGCCCAAGGTCAACATGGATTTAGAAAATATCGTTCATGCGAAACACAACTAGCTCTTTACTCACACGAGGTGATGTGTGCTATCGACAAGGGTTCGCAAATTGATTCCGTATTCCTTGATTTCCCGAAGGCTTTTGACACCGTACTTCACAAATGGCTTTTAATCAAATTGCGTGGTTACGGTATATCGCCCCAAATTTGCGATTGAGTAGGGGATTACCGGTCAGAGAGGACACAGTTCATAGTAATCGATGGTAAGGCATCTACTAAAACAGAGGTAGTGTTATTGATCATCTGCTGTTCCTTATTTACATAAACGATTCAGGGGAAAATCTAAGTAGCTCTCTTAGGTTGTTTGCAGATGACGCCGTCATTTACCAAAATCAAAATGTTTCAAATGTTTGTATAGCTTATGGGACGTAACTACGGGGTCATCAGTCCCTAAACTTACAAAATACTTATGCACTAACTAATACTAAGGACGGCAAAAATATCCATGACCAAGGGGGGATTCGTACCCCCGACCGTAGTGGCCGTGCGGACCGTGACTGGAGCGCCTCAGTCCCCTCGGCCACCGCGGCCGTTGTCATTTACCGTCTAGTGAAATCATCTGAAGGTCAAAACCAACTGCAAAACGATTTGAAAAAGATATCAGTATGGTGTAAAAATTGGCAGTTGACTCTAAGTATTGAGAAGTGTGAAGTCGTCCACATGAGTACGAAAAGAAATCCGTTAAATTTTGTTTACATGATAAATCAATCAAATGTGAAGTCCGTAAACTCCACAAAATACCTAGGAATTACAATTACTTCTGACTTAAATTGGAAAGAACAAGTAGATAATGTCGTGGGAAAGGGGAACGAGATAGTGCGTTTTATTGGCAGGACCCTTAAAAGATGCAACAGAAATAGAAAAGAAACTGCTTACACTACGCTTGTCCGTCTATATTGTTTTGCTGCCCAGTGTGGGATCCTTATCAGGTGGGTTTGACGGAGGACATCGAATGAGTCCAAAGAAGGGCAGCTAGTTTCGTATTGTCACGATACAGGGGAGACAGCGTTACCGAAATTATACAGGATTTGGGATGGGAATCATTACAACAACGGCGCTTATCGCTACGGCGTGGGCTACTTACAAAACTCCAATCGCCAACATCCTCCTCCGAATGCGAAAATATATTGTTCACTCCCACTTACATAGGTATAAATGATCATCATAATAAAATACGAGAAATCAGAGCCCGAACGGAGAGATTCAGGTGTTCATTCTTCCCGCGCGCTATTCGAGAATGGTATGGGAGATAAAATAGTATAACGGTGGTTCGATGAACCCTCTGACAGGCACTTAAATGTGATTTGCAGAGTATCCCATGTAGATGTAGATTGTTTTGCGTTATCTGGTTCATCTTGCCTCGTAGAAGACAGAGAGGAACTACTTTGAACGAAGCAGCATATCTGCCTACATGTAAAGCGTCTTCACAACGGAAATGAAAGCAGTTTTGTGGAAGTGGAAGACGAATGAAGATGAGATATCAGAAATGATACTGCAAGATGAATTTGATAGAGAACTGGAAGAATAGATTCTGAACAATACCCCGAAGTAGATGACATTCCTTTTGAGATGCTGATATCTTTGGGAGATCCTGTCATGAAGTAACAGTAACATCTAGTGTATAAGATGTGGAATTGCCCTCAGACCTCAAAAATAATTAAATAATGCCAGTTCCAAAGTAGTCAAAATTAAAGAACTATCAGTCTGATAAGCCATGATTGCAATACTAAAACGAAATATTTACAGACTAATGGAAAACTGGTAGGATACGACCTCGGGGAGAATAGGCTTAGATTTAAGAGAAATGTAAGGACATGAGAGAGAAAAGTCACTATGACTTAGAATAGGGGGAAAGCAAAGCTACGTATTTAGCTTTTTTAGACTAGCAGTCAGTGGGAGGGGGGCTAGAAAGCCTATTTATTGACTGTCTTGGCGATTTCAGGACTTTTGTCTGGAGGGAGGGAACGAGGTCATGGAACCTTCACAAAAGAAAGTAAATAAATTAGAATAAAGGATGGGATGAGTCGTCAAGTTGCCCCCCCTCCCCACCCACCCATAGGTTGGTATGTCATTCCTACCAGAAAGTTTTTCATAATGCTATTTGAAAAAAACTCTCAATTTATGAACGTAGAGTGGGTAAAATATTGAAACGAAAAGTTATAATGAATCTGTGCAAATAGTTGGCAATGGAATGAGACAGGGCTGTAGCCAGTCCCCAATGTTTTTCAATCTGTAAATTGAGGACCGTGAAGGAAAGCAAGGAGGAATGAGGATAAGGAATTAAAGTTCAGGATAAAAAAAAATTATGCTTTGCCAAATACATTGATATACTTCCAGAAATATAAGAAGACCTGGAAGAGGAATATAAAGTAATTGACGGTGTCTTGAAAGGAAGGTGTAATATCAACATTAACAAGAGGAAAACAGGGTGATGGAATGTAGTCCAAGAAAATCAGGCGATGCTGGACGAATTAAGTAACTAGACAATAAAAGCAGTAGACCAGTTTTGTTATTTGGATAGCAAAATAACTTTGATGGCCAAAGTAAAGAAGATAAAATGAAGAATGGCTATTGAAAGAAAAACTATTTTAAGAAGCAAATTTGTTGATATACAACATTAATTTAAATGCCTGAAAGTCCCTTCTGAAAGCAATTGTCTGGAGTTAAACACTGTAAGCAAGTGAAACGTGGACGGTAAGGAATTCAGACAAAAAGATGATAAGAAAACTTGAAATGTGGTGCTGCAGGAGAATTATAAAGATAAAACCGGTAAATCATGTAACTAGCAAGGAGGTACTGAACAGTTCTAGGGAGAAAAAAAAATTCTCGCATATGTTACGTAAAAGAAGCGATATATTACTGTGTCACATTTTGAGCATCGAGGAATCTTTAATTTAGTATTTAGGGAAGTATGAGTCGTAAATTTTGCAAGAGGAGACCGAGAGACGAATGCTGCAACTTGTATTAGTACAGAGTCAGTACTTTAATTTTGTGAAGAGATTTTTTTTTTTGTAGAGCACAAAAAATGTCTGGTGATACGGAAGTAAATGGGGGGGGGGGGGGGAATCTTTCCCAGTCGCACTCTTCAAAGACAGTATCTGATATAGTTTTCAAAATGACAAGCCAAGATCGCACACTAACAATTTATTAAATGACGACCGATTTTGGTGCACTGTGTCACCATCATCTGGTCACATATATGTTATAACCTGGTCATCTTGTTAAAAAAAATTGGGCATAAAACAACAAGTGCAACATTGCACTTAGTCACTATAAAAAATACATAAGTTAAAAACATGACAGCCTACGATTTATTTCAATGCTCTATAGCATCCACAGTCAAACCTTTTCTTTGTTTGAATTAAATGTGCAGTAGCATAGCTGCTGAGATTCAGGTGTATTGGTTCCCTTTCGGATCTTCTACATAGGATCTACTTCACTTTTGATGTGCGATGAGCAGTTGGTAGATACAAAAAGCTCTAAAGTAGGCATAAGGAATGGAGACTAGCTTCAATTTATGCTCAAATTTTGGCACACAGGGGAATCGGTATAAGGAAAAAAGCAAAAGTTAGCTAAGTTATAGGTGTATGCCCACGTGAAAGATTTTTACAACATTTTTTTTTCAAAATATGATTTATTATATGTAAGCAACTTTGCTCAAAAAATACGACGGGTGTTACAGTACAAATACTGCAGCGTTGTTGCAGTCGATGTAACATTGCTATATTTACACTACATGTGAAATGTATGGAAATGAGTCACTTTGATAAAAGGTCCAGAGCAAACCCACAATTTCTGCAATAACAGTCAAGTACCTGTAAAAACAAAACCTACATATTCCTATGGGCCAATAATCTGGCAAGTTACGATAACTGTCACATCGTACATCATTCTGTGGCTCAGGAGATTCTGTTTTATTCTTCTTCTGGGCTGATTCTTGATTCTATATTGGTCTGCCAGGCCTTCTCTTCCCAATAAACGTAAGTAATTTTGCGTTATCCTACATAAGAATTCGCCAACACTTCTGCATAATAAATCATGAACTGGGCTTCCTCTTTGATTTATAAACAGTTTTCCATGTATGAGGAAAAAAGTGGTCACCAAATCGAAACAAACAAGTGCCCCTGTAACTTACGCTAACAGTCCTGCAAAATACAAAGAAACGTCCCTGTATACGAAAGCTTAAATGTCGGTTTCAAGCACTATTTCCCATCGAAGGACGAAACTTGAAACGTGTTGCAGAAAACCACGAGGAATTTTTATATTGCTTTAGTGTAACATTTCCGAATAAGGAGTTAAAATATCACTGTATTCAACTGTGAGCACAGTGTACCCGACAAAGTTGCGCTAGTGATGATGTTTGCAGCTTTTAATGACATATAATTTTAAGTCAAGACACTGATATTAAATATTGATAGCTTTTATTGGCGCATTGCTACTGGCACAATAATCTTATTTCGGCTTTTAAACGCCATTCTCAGATGTTGTGAGATTTTCTTGGATTCCGTTCAGTATCGTTGGATATCGATCTGTCAAAGTCGTACACCGTTGTTCTACTCTATCAGTCTGTATTTACGTCTATTTATGACTGTCGCTTGATTTGACAGTTGTGTCAACACCGCGGGCCCCACACAAATCAAACGCTTGCAGCTGATAGCTGCAGCTACCGGCCGGGCAGGTTGGGTGATCGGCGGCAGTGGCAGCGTGACTCAGGGTGGTCGGCCCCCACGTGCGGCCGCCGCCACCCTTTACCACCCTTTACGACGCACGCGGGCAGTAAAGCCGCCGCGCTGGCCACTCGCATCCGCGCCGCTGCTGCCGCCTGGTGGCAGTTACCAGCACTGCCCTCTGGCTCAGCCGCCGCGGGTCTCTGCAACCGTATTAAACTCTGTCGCTCTTTTACTCGCTTTCGTCTCTCGCTTTACACAGATTTTCCAGGAAACGCGAGTAGGAAGCCCAACCGCATAATCCGTGCTGTCTGCGGCGAATACCACCGCAAACAGTTTTTGAATATCGTGTCAGTGTTTTTAGTCAGTAAAAATGGAAATATAATCCTTTCAGTTTGTATGTTTACCCCTGCGGACTGAACCCATCCACTATCCTCTATACTTACAAATCCCTAATTCGCCCCATCTTCTGCGTCTCCCATCCTGTCTGGATCTCTGCCACTCCAACCTTCTTCAAGTCCCTAGAGATCCTGGATCGCCAGGCCATGCGCCTCGCCTTCCGTATCCCTTCCTACCCCCATCCCCCACGCGGCTGCTTTATCACCGCATCCTCTTTCACCGACTTGTCCGCTTCATTGAGCACCTTCGCCTCCGTTTCCTCTACCGTAAACTGCGTGCCCCTCACCCTATTGTCCATCCTCTTCTCACCAATCCCGGCCAGTTGCCGCGCTACTACCACTGTATTCCACGTGCAGTCCACTTGCCCGCCCTCCACACCCTTTCCCGTGGCAATTGCCACACCCTCCCAGTCCCCGACTATGCCCTCCGCCCAGTCATCTATCACTCGTACCAGCTCTGATCCTCCCCGTCCTACAACCCCCTCCCCCCTCGGTCCCTGATACCACCAAGAGGACCCCGCTCCCCTCCTTCCTTGCCGCCTTTCCTCTTGCCAGTCCCTCTGGAATCCCACCTCCCGCTCCTTACCGCTTCCGGGGACATCCAACCCCCTTCCTATATCGCAGCCCTGTCGCCCCTCCTCCTCTTCCTCCCACCTTCCCCACTCTTCCTGCCTGTTCTGCGATCTGCAGGAAAGACACCAAATCCTAAAAATTGGTTTATTAAACAAACGAACCTTCTGGGAGTACAATAACATAACGTCAAGAAAAAAGAAGGTGATCAGTCACGTACGGACGACAAACAACAAGTGTTATAGAGAAAACATACATACATACAATAAACTATTACAAATGGCCGTAGGCCAAGGCGAAACAACTACACTACTTCCAAAACTACGCTGAATGCGGCGGCAGCTGGATCCGGCTTAGGAGCGGCCGGTGGCTGAGTATGCACTGCTCTCCACACTTTTTTTTCTTTATTGTATTTTAAAAACCCCAGAAGGGGCAGGCTGGCAGCAGCGAACATGCAGCTCTTCAGCCAAGAGCATACAGATATGGGAATAGAAGAATTAACCTAATAAAAACAGATGAAAATAAATGACGAATTTATAACTAGGAAACTATGGTAAACTTCTTATAGATATTTTCCCAGTGGTTGATTGCTACAAACTAGATTTTAGCAGTCAGCAACTGGGGAAACATCTATAAGAAGTTTAACATGATGGCAAATATTTATTTTACAATTTTGTATCATGATATGTTAAGCTATTGGCTAAATTCTGATAGCGCTTGAGAATGGTACACTAACCGAAACCGGTAGCTTCGAGTTAATAAACAGCTATTGTCAACATGTCATTTTGCAATTATCTTAATTCTGTTAAATCCCACCTCTTCACCTTTCTAAATACTAAAACTAAGTAAAACAGAAACACCCATGACCCAGGGAGAACTCGAACCTCCGGCGGCGAGCAACCGTGTGCTCCGCAGCGAGGCGCATTAGACCGCTCGGCTACTCCACCGCGGTAATACTTAACAATGTAAATATGTAGGGACAGAAATCGGCTTTGCCCTTAGGAAAGTTCTGGCGAGTGTTAATCAGAGACTAGGGTATCGTCAGGAGCGCCCCAGAGAAGTGCGATAGGATCGCTACCTATCTATATAAACGATCTGACGGACAGAGTGAGTTTGTAGATTTTTGCTGATGGTGGTGTACAGGTTGATGTCGTCATTGAATGACTGTAATAGGATGAAGGACGACTTGGACCAACTTTGTAGGTGGTGTGACGAATGTCTATTAGATGTAAATGTAGAAAATGGGCAAGGCGATTGGTCAACTTCGGTTTATTGGGAGAATTCTAGGAAGGTGTGATTCGTCTGTAAAGGTGACCGTATATAAAACGCTTGTCGACCCACTCATGAATATTGATCAAGTGTTTCGAGATCGTTTTAAAGGAGGACATAGATGCAGTTCAGAGGCGGGCAGCTAGATTTGTATCTGGTAGTGGATTCTATCAATGCGCGAATGTTACTGAAATGCTTCGAGAACTCAAATGGGAGTCGCTGGAGGAAAGGCGACGTTCTTTTCGAGAAGAACTGTTGAAGAACTTTTAAGGTCCGGAATCTCAAGCGTACTGGGGAACGATTCTACTGCCTCCAACCTACGATTCGCGTAAAGACCACACACATAAGACCAAAGATATTACGAGTCGTACAGATACATACAAGCATTCGTTTATCTTTCTTTCTTTATGGGAGTGGAACAGGAAAGCAAGTAACTTGTAGTGGTACTGAGTACCCTCCGTCACGCACCTTTGGATGGATTGCGGAGTGTGTATGTAGATGTAGATTTAGTAAGGAATCATCCAGGACTTTGCCTGGATTTAGTAAAATCACGGAAAACCTGTATCTGGATGGCGTAAGACAAGGTAACCGCTGTCCTCCCGAAGGCGAGTATAGTGTGCTAACCACTGTATATGTAGCAACAGGTTTAAAGTCGTTCAGAGCGTAATCCTGGCGTTTTGTCTCCCACTTGTTAAGATAATCCTCGAACGCTTGGCAGAATGAAGCCTTCTTCCGCCAGTCCTCCGAAGTTGTCTCCAGACAGTGTGGCACAGTTTGACATGAATGGGCTATGACACCGAATAACCGACTCGACAGCGTTTGCTAAGAGCACATCGTCTACAGAGCCTCTCCTGAATTCGTGACTATATCGGTTGGAGCCTCGCCGACTGCAAAACTGATGCCTGATCAGATGAGTCCACATTTATGTTGCTCCCAGCAGATCATAGAGTTGTACAACGCTGCTACCACGAAGCCGAAGAGCAGTGACAGGTTGTCAACAGTGCACTGTGCGAGTTGGTAGTGACTGTATAATGGTGCGGGCTGTTTCAGCATCGATTCTTTGGTTCAGCTGATATGGTTCGGCTATGTGCAACGTACGCAGGAGAAATTCTGTGATGTCTGAAGGCGAGGTACTGGCAGAAGTAAAGTTGTGTTAACGGGCCGTGAAGCGTGCCGGGATAGTTCAGTCGGTAGAGCGTTTCTCCGCGTAAGACAATTATCCTAGGTTAGAATCGCGGTTCCGATGCACAATTTTAATCTGCCAGGAACTTTCATATCAGCGCACACTCAGCTGCAGAGTGAAAGTTTCATTCTGGAAACATCCCTTAGGATGTGGCTAAGCCATGTCTCTACCATATCCTTTCTTCCAGGAGTGTTATTCCTACAACGTTCGCAGGAAAACTGTGAAGTCTAGAAAGTATGAGATGAGGTAGTGGCAGAATTAAAGTTGTGAGGACGAACCGTAAAGCGTGTCGGGAATAGCCCACTCCGTACTTCCGCTTGCGACGCGGTAAACACTTCCCTGAACGCACCGAGTCAATCGCAGTTTGTTTACAATTTGCACGTAGTGTTTCGCTTGAACTTTCTCTCTTTTGTGTGATTGTGTCTGTGTGTATTTTTGTGCATCGTTTCTTTACTGTGTGTCATATGCAATTAAAGTAGAGGAGAAAAGACTATATAATTTACTTTCCTTGATTATGAAACATTTGTATTAGATGATGTTTCAGAGGTCTGAATAGCATGATAAAAATCACCATTTCAAATAACGAAAGTGAATGTATGCAACGAACATGCAAGAGAAAAAATGTTCAAATGTTTGGTAAGCTTAAGGGACTCAACTACGGGGTCATCAGTCCCTAAACTTACAAACTACTTATGAACTACCTACAACTAAGGACGGCACAAATATCCATGCCCGAGGGGGGATTCGAACCCCCGACCGTAGTGGCCGTGCAGACCGTGACTGAAGCGCCTCAGTCCCCTCGGTGCAAGAGAAATAACAATGTTCAACAAAATAAGATGATAAACATTGTATGGCTCAGAATTATAGGAACTTTCAGTTTTAAAATGGTTGAACTCATTCTTCCAGCTTGTCAGTATTTGGAAATAATCTCACGTACATATTGGCTTCTTTGATCTAGCTGTTAACCTAAGTATTTTCATTCGTGCTATTAACCAGAAAATACTGAAAAGTCGCATCAGGTGTTTCAGTATTTTTATAATTATCAAGATGCTTATCTCGAGTAAATTGATCCAGGAAACGAAAACATATTTCATTCTTCCTCTACTTCCAGTTCATTCCATAGAAATTTTTTGCTACAAATTGAATTGGCGAAAAGAAGTTATTCTGCCGCTGTCAAAACGACTGGAATGACAAGGATTTAATACATGTGTCTGCATAGTGGAATTCCCAGCTTCAGACTGTATCTGTAGCAGAAAATTAGCAACAATAAGAGTTTTGTGACCAAACTGAATAAATAAATAAGTACCAAAATCAATAAAAAATAAATTAGTTAGAATTACTCTGAAACATTTCTCATTTGAATGGTGTAAATACTCCGTATTTCGCATTATTTTCAGTCTGAAGAATGTCTTGCAGGTTTGGGTTCTGGTAGAATGTGTCATGATTAAAATACTTATACATTATTTTTCGTCGTGATCTTCTCCCTTAATATATTTCTTTGAATTTTTTGAGTTGCTTAGCCATTCTATCGTATCTTCAGGAATATTAAATCCATATCGTCATGTTGCCAGCCAAATTTCACCCTTGGGTGTTCTTACAGTTCATCTGCATTTTTTGTATTTTTAATATAGGTCATGTAGTGTACGCAATACAAGCCACGGTGAGCATGGTCTTTGCATCCGGTAACTGATTTCTGTCTCACTTAATCTACGTAATGGTAGCTTAATGAGTTCATTTCTCAAACATAACACGTTTGAATCACAATATTGAGAAGGGTTAAAATATGTCTCTGCATACTGGAATTCACAGCTTTACACTGTACGTATATCAGAAATTTAGCGTCAAGAAGACATTCCGTGTGCAATATCTTTCTACAATAAATAATATATACATGATTATTATGGAAATCGTGGGCCGATTTTCTAGATAAATATATGCAGTATGTTACCTAGAAACTAACAAATATAGTGTGTAATAAAATGGTAGTGTAAATAGGAATTTTTAATAAAATCCATAATCTTATAGGTTGAAGAATATCTACCTATCTCTACTGCCTAGATTCATAACTGTATAAAGTACGTTAATTGGTAAGGAATTATATTTAGGTGTCTCCGTACTTTAATACTGTTTTCTCTTATTTCTCCATGGGTTCGTCTGTTCGTCACTGACGTCATCTGTTTTTCGAACGCCCTTTTCTTTACGCATATCAGCAATGAAATATTTTAAAAATTAGCCCACACACATGTTGATGTGTATTTTTTATGTATCTAAGCTCTATTTTCTCACTTATATATAGTACATATTAAAGTCTTCATAACTAATCTTTGTAGATAACATAATCCTATTCAGCAACGTCACTAAAGAACTGCGAACTATGATTCAAGGTATATTATTTCCCAAGCTGTAGGCGTCAAACATGAAACGGAAAATCAACGAGTTCTGTCAGAATCACGGCCTCCATTGTAAAATCGTATTCTCGCTGTAGCACAGGAATACATTTATATGGGGCATAATTTCGGAATTTTAACCCGCATACGACAAGGAGAAATTATTTTGTACTTTTTAGTCCAGTTAAAAACGCGGAATATTTAAAATTAATCATTATTTCCGTAATTGTTTCCTAAATTCAAGTCTTGTGTGTATAGAATCTGTTATTTCATACATTTTGATCAGATTTAGAGAGAGATGCGTGGTGTGTTTTAGATTTTTTCATTTCTTTTCACCTGTGTCAACCAATATATTGATTCCTCCAACAGCCTCTCTCGAAATGCCGTGGAGGCATAAAGCCGAGTGAATCGATTGCACAAAATCGTTCGTTCCATGTACCATTTGTGACGGCGAAAGGAAAGAGGGAAGCGATAGTAACACGCAAAATTCTCTTCGCTATAGACAGGAAAAGATGCCATTTTTATGCAGCTTCTAGTATGAGCCTCATTGGTCAATGAGAGTTATATATATAAGTCTTTTCAACCGATTTTACATATGAAAAGTAGACATTTTTTTCTCTAAGGAGTTTCCGCAATTTTGATTTGTATAGAAATATGCTTTTTCAGTCTGTAGATCGCTTTTATTTCTTTGAACATAACCGGTTTCGGAGCAGCTTGCCATTAACAGTTCTATTAAAGAAAATGAAATGGGAAATTTGAGATATTGTTTACAGCTCTTCAGGTTTCAAAAATGTTGGGGCATTAAAGCTAACAATTTGTACATTTCAGAGTAACTTTTCACAGCGAAAGAAGCTGTTGACTGTCGTAATTGAAAGGACTTTATGTTACATTTTTAAATGATTCTGACTGGTGGAACGCTTAAGCGTGTAAGAATTGCCTCTATCTGCAGAAATTGACTGATCTGTATATAATGCCCATAAAGTAAACGTATAACACAGATATTTATAATTACAATTAGTTAACTTTTAAAAACATCAAAAATACCTTAAAACAATTCAAAATACACATTGAAATTTTTTGGAGCTGTGTCTGTGTAAGTTTTTTTCTGTTGTATCCCATTCACTGCCACCTGTGTAGTGATGGCCTCCGCAGCTAGTATTTCGCCGAACGTTCAATTACATTTCTAAGTAAGTTTTAAAAAGTCTGTACATATTTCACGAAACTTCTATGCATAAAATTACTTTTCCCGTCGAGTAGATTCTCCTAATGGCAGACTTGGTGACGTATATTTACTGCCGTTCAAGGGGATTTCAAATGTTCAAATGTTTGTATAGTCTATGGGACTTAACTACGGGGTCATCAGTCCCTAAACTTACAAACTACTTATGAACTACTTACGAACTAGGACGGCACAAATATCCATGCCCGAGGGGGGATTCGAACCCCGACCGTAGTGGCCGTGCAGACCGTGACTGAAGCGCCTCATCCCCGCGGCAACCGCGGCCGGCAAGGGGGGATTTAGAAGACAATTTTTCGGAGACCTTTTTAGCATTTCCATTTACTTACCTACAGAGAGAACCTCGTATTTACTTTCACATGCGGTTCAAACGCTGTCCGATGGTACCACAACCGTCTTTTTATCTGGGTACAATATTGCGCCAAGCCTGTTCTGTGTGTTACTTATCACTGTTCGCAGAATTGCACATGTAAATCTCGGAGTTACTCAACTTGTTGTTTTTTTTTTCTGTTCCTGGACTGTCTTCTAATCTTTGCCCTATTTAGCATTCATTCTCTAACGCTACCACATTGTTAAAAGTATTTAGGATTTCTCTTCGAAAAGCGACGATTGTATGTCAAAGTAACATGTTTCTTTTTATACTTTATTTTCCTAGTACCGTAAGTATGACTTCTGGCGTGACTTAATGGTAGAAAACACCATTTAATGCTGAAACTTAATTGCTTTTGATCGACTGATCATTATTTATTTCGTATCAGTTTTCAACGTTAGGCCATATTCAGGAAACAGATGACCAATGCCATTACTCAAGTGGATTTGCTTCTGAATTCACTGAATATACACAGGACAGTTTGAATCCAGATTTCAAATATTTTCATGAGATATCTATTTTTAAGGTTTGTTTCAGTTTCTGAGGTTGTCGATATTGGTTCGATGCTTTTCTGTTGCTTCATCCGACTCAAATCAGTCAAGAGTTTCCACGTTTCACACACACAATATATATATATATATATATTTAGAATTATGAATTCTCAAAGCTTATCTAATATATAATGCAGAGTGTCCGTATGTTTCGGTGTGTGTGTGTGTGTGTGTGTGTGTGTGTGTGTGTGTGTGTGTGTGTGTGTGTGTGTGTTTGTGTACGTATTGCATATAAATCTATAGTTTTGTTCAAAACTTTATGAAATTTTGTACACGAAATCCATGACGATGGTCGCCGTAAGTATAAGAATCACGTACAACACAGTGTTCCTGAGATATGACATTATAAACAATTAGATGTGGGATAAACAGCTGCATTAAGCGACAATCCTCCTCATTTTCTCCTAAACCACCGGACCGATATCAACCAGATTTGATACACACATTCTGCACGTGAGATAATTGCTGTAGGGGTAAGAACCATATACGACACATGGTTCAGGAGATATAACGTCATAAGCAATATGAGTTGCAAGAAACTACCACATAATGCGACGAGACTTTAGAAACACACTATATGATAGTACTTAGTGACTTGCAACCAACATAATTTCAAAACTTTATTAAACTCTTTCTCACTGACGGCCACATCAAAATGCTGAATAAACGTTCTCGCTTACTACTTTTCTGCTGTTCATGAAACAAACAAAACTACGGCATTCGATATGACGTTGCAGTTTATAATGTCTACACTACAAACTGTACTTCCAGGAAATCATACAGAGAGTATACACGCATACAGCTGAATGTACTTTCGAAATAGTATCACGGTACGACATGCAGTTCATGTGATATGAGGCCTTAAACAGTAAAGTTCATGGAAAACCAGGGCATCACGCTCCAGGTTTTAATCTATTACTTCTTTACTACTAACTGTATTCGCAACGGATTTTACCGACTTACAGCACTCATACAAATGAATAGATAACTGCAAAATTATACAATTTTGCAACATATATTTCAATAAATATGAGATCGTATATACTGCGACGGGAAAACTTTCACATCATGCACCACGTTATAATACAGTTACGTATTTACTACTAAGACACTCCTGTGTTCCAGTCAGCTCAAAGAAATTCCTGAAAGCTGACAGTGCTGTTGACAACTGTAAACCAACTGTGAAGCGTACTCGGTTGTAGGCGAAACCAAGAGACTTCTATATAGCTACAGGGAAAGGAAGAGAATGAAACAGTGCACATCCAACGAATACCCATTATTTTCGGCAGATCTACCTGAGTTTCCACTGAGACTTGCATTTTCCATTACGATTAATAATTCACAGGGCAACCTATTAAATACTGCAGAGTGGTTCTGACATCTTCATGTTTCTCACACTGACAACTACATGTCGCTTGCTCAGAGGTGGGCTCACCAAAGAATGTATTAAGGTTACATATCATTTGCATCTTGATGACTACTGCAATTATTATTTTATACTTTATATAAGACAGCTTTATTTCTTGAATTCTCTTCCATAAATGTGTCATGTTATTAAAAGAGAAAGAGAGAGAGAGAGAGAGAGAGAGAGAGAGAGAGAGAGAGAGAGAGAAAGAAAGAAGGGATCACAATGAGCTATGGTGTTATAAGACCATTTTACAATATACGGTTTGATATGAAGTGTACATGTTTACCATAGAAGCAAAAGAACGTTCTTCAGAAATGCATTCATGCTTGAAGTAATGGAGATTGGGGCAACTAAGGCTATCAAATAGAAGAAATGTATTCGCATATGCAAACATTAATCAGCATTGAAACTTCCTGGAAGATTAAAATTGTGTGCCGGAACCGAGACTCGAACCTGGGACCTTTGCCTTTCGAGGGCAAACGCACTACCAACTGTGCTATCCCGACACAACTCACGATTTCGCCTCACAACTCTACTTCCGCCAGTACCTCGCCTCCTACTTTCCAAACTTCACAGAAGCTCTCCTGCGAACCATGCAAGACTAGCACTTCTGAAAGAAAGGATATGGTGGAGACATGTCTTAGCCACAGCCTAAGGGATGTTTCCAGAATGAAACTTTCACTATATAGCGGAGTGTGCGCTGATATGAAACTTCCTGGCAGATTAAAATTGTGTGCCGGAACCGGGACTCGAACCTGGGACCTTTGCCTTTCGCGGGCAAGCGCACTACCGACTGTGCTATCCCGACACGACTCACGATGCCGCCTCACAACTCTACTTCTGCCAGTACCTCGCCTCCTACTAAGGAAAAGGTCCCAGGTTCGAGTCCCGGTCCCGGCACACAATTTTAATCTGCCAGGAAGCTTCATATCAGCGCACACTCCGCTGCAGAGTGAAAGTTTCATTCTGGATTAATCAGCATTGGCTGCATGATGTAATTGTGTCACATGAAAATATGTGCCGGACCGGGATTCTAATACAGATTTCCCGATTTTGTGAGCGGTCATACCATTACGCTAACCGGGACACCTCCCAGACCGAATTAAGCTTTCATATCCCACACATTACCCTGCTGCCCGTGAGTGCTCGAACAATTCATACTCTAAATATAGTGATAAACATGGACACTGCAGGTTACATTTCAAAATGTTCAAATGTTTGTAAAGCTTAAGGGACTTAATTGCGGGGTCATCAGTCCCTAAACTTACAAACTGCTTATGAACCATCTTATACTAAAGACGACACAAACATCCATGCCCGAGGGGGGATTAGAACCTACTGCGGTCGGGGGTTCGAATCCCCTCTCGGGCATGGATATTTGTGCCGTCCTAGTTCGTAAGTAGTTCATAAGTAGTTGGTAAGTTTAGGGACTGCTGACCCCGTAGTTAAGTCCCATAAGCGTTACAAACATTTGAACATTTGATTTGATTAGAACCCCCGACGGGGAACGGCCTCGCGCATCCGAAAATAGCGCCTCAATGCACTCGACGGCTCCGCCGCGGCAGATCACATTTAATTAAGCCGCCACAGTGCTTGCGACAAATACTGTAAGCGTCTCTGCATGTGCGGAACTTACAGTATGAACTTTACGAGCACTCGTGGGCAGCAGGAAACTTGACCGTGCGGAAGGCATTCTCGGGTAACGTAATGGTAATGCGACCGCTCGCGAAAAGCTGCTGGACATCCGGTTTAGAGACCCCATCCGGCGCAAATTTTCATATGTCATTATGCGACATCTAACTGAAAGGAACTATTTTATATGTTCAGTAATGAACTCCTCGAAGCGCGCACTGATATTTCTGCAGCGCTTGTCATTGCTCCTGATACTTCTCTAATAGTACAACGGATTGATGAAAACAAACACTGAAGACTTGTAGAGTGCGGCATTTATCAGTACATTCAGGGAAATTCTCTAGAGCACTCTAACTTCAAATCTGAGTAGTAAAGAAAATAGTAGAGTCGTGTGCATTGCAGAGAATTAATTTACTCATATTGCATTGTCACACGGCTCCGAACTATGACGAAAGGTTTGAGTCTGCAATTCATAAGGCAGTCAGTTTAACATGAAATGCAAAATTTGGACCTAACACGGAAACAAAAAGGGAAAAATGATTTTTTAAAACGTCACCAAATGACATTTTAAATTTGTAACAAACGGACAAACAGAAAGTAAAGGGACATTATTAAAACTTCACCAAATATAGTGAAACAATATATACAGGGTGTTTCACTAAATGTGTTTGCCTCTGGAACTTATAAAATAATAGGTGACGGGGAATTTTAATGCGGTAAGTCAACACAAGAAATCTTACACTTTCTGTGGAGCTATGAACATAGTTTATTGTATCATTTTCCAAAGAGTTACAGCACAAAGATATGATTTTTTAAATAGAACAATAGTTTTTTTCTATCGTGCATTAGATTTTTTGAAACCAGCTACGTCCAAATCAATTTAAACTACATTCCTACCACTGTTAGTTTGGGAGCTACAACCCTTCAAAGTTTAGGGGGCGGAGGCTACGACAGCGTACCTGACTGGCTGGTGGTCATGAGACAGTGGGCCGTGCCCCAGGGGATAGCCACTCGGCCAGTTAGCTACGCTATCCCGTCACCTACTATTTTATAAGTTACAGAGGCAAACACACTTAGTGAAACACCCTGTATAGTCTATATATTTACGCTTTCTTTTTAAAGCGTAATTTTCTGGTGTGTTTTTTCTTTAAGTTTTGTGCTCATATATTGTTTAGAGTTGTTATTTGCACTATTATTATTTTCGTTCACAGTTCACTCTAGTGGCATTTGTATGTTTACAAAGTGTTTATATTTTATGATTCTTTAAGGCGGGTCCACACTGAGCGCTCCGCCGCGCCGCTGCAGCGCGCGCACTGCTGTAGCACAGGAGAAGGCGCCGTCCGTGCCGCGCCGTTCCGAGGCGCGCACTGTGGTCCCAGTTGGAGCGCGCGCACGTCTCAAGATGGAGCGAGCCAAGGTTGCGAGTGCCGCATTCATTGTGCTGTACCGTCAGTTAAGGAAGAATCGTCGTCATTGGGTAACCCCAGTGTTAAAGAGTAGGTGGAGTACGGTGGAAATGATCTTTTCAGTGAACTACTTGCAGGCGACAGTGGACAGATCGAAAACTTTCATCGAATGTCTTTCGAAGACTTCGAATATCTGTTGAAAGTGATCGAACCAGACATAATGAAGAAATACACAAATTGTAGACGTGGTATATCTACCAAAGTGAGACTGGCAATAACTTTGCCCTTTCTGGCAATTGGAGATTCCCTTACAAGTCTGATGTATCTGCTCTATGAGCTTCTCACTTTGCTTCCGGTCCCACTCCATAACGAGGACACCTACGCGAGAACACACGATCTGTCACCGCGAATTGACGCAAGCAGTAAACTAGCGCGCCCGCCAGCCGAAGCCCCGTCTAAAGTGAGCGCGTGCAGACGCGCCGCTGCCTTTGATGTACCGACAACAGCCGGAACACTGCGCGGCGCGGCGCAGCACAGCGCGGCGCGGCGCGGCGCAGCAAAGCGCGGCGCGGCGCGGTTCGCCGTCCACACTGGACGCGCACACCCGCGCACACCAGTTTTGCGCAGCGCGGCGCGGCACGGCGCGATCAGTGTGGACACGCCTTCAGAGTTTCAGCGATGTAAGCTATGAACAAAGGTCGTAATATTTTAGAATTGAAAGCTATTTGGAGGTATTAAGAAAGAAGTTAAAAAAGCTGATTAGCTGCTGACAATAAAACCATGCAGGTAACGATAAGACAATTATTCCTCTTGTACCGACGTATTTCGGGCGTAGCCCATCTTCAGCTCACAGGTGATTCGGTTTTCAAAAAAATTAGAAAAGTTCCCCTGGCGGAGAAGGAACCCACCAGATACATTTCCCTCACATATTTTGGTCGTATCTCAGATAAGATAGCCAATGCCTTTCGCAAAGAAATAACTGCATGGTTTTATTATCAGCAGCCAATCAGCTTTTTTAACTTCTTTCTTATTGCATTGATAATTATGGCTGCACTACTCCATCAAGACTTCAAGTCTGACCTGCAATTTGGTGGTATGTTGTTTTCAGTGATGTCAGTTGTATACACAGACCTTCGACCATAGAGACTAGTAGACCGGGCAGACATCAGAGCGGCAGTGGTAGCAACGCAGGAACACGTGATTATTGGCAAACATTAGCCGTACTCGGTACATAAAAAATAACTTTGCATGTTTCAAGAAATGGCACTATTTTAAACTTTTAATACTTGCACGTGAAATTTAATGATACACCCCTCGACACAAAACGCATTGGGAATTAAGAAGCAAGCTGGAAACAATCACGTGACTGTTGGCAAAGCAGTGGTTTAGTTGTAGAGATGTGGTGACATGAAAGCAATTCTATGCCCTGCCTACCAATATCTACGGTCGAAGACACAAACATATTAATATGTCTGTGGCTGAATATAAAGATCGTAATATTGTAATATTTAATGCTTATTTCCAACGATACTATTTATGTTAATATATTTGCTGTTAACAGCTTGAAGTGTCGAAAGTTAATCTTTCGCTTTTACGAAATCTACATCTAAATCTCGGTAGTGTTTTAAATCTGTTTTCTCGTTACGAATTTTGTCTGTACATGCGTCCTTGTTGATTTATATTTAAAGTTCTTCCAGAATACTCATTACGATTCTATTGGATACGATGTGGTATTTTCATTTCTTTTCTTTTTGGCCGTCCGTTAACTTGCAATTCTAGCAACGATTAGGCGCGTGGAATATACAGACACTTTTCTGTTCTTAATAGTGCCGATTTTATATCCTTTCGATGTCGCGCTTCTTCAATATGGGACGTATTGTTTTACATGCAGATTCTGCCTCGTGAGTGGCTATGTCGCGCCCAAATTGCCTACAGTGCCTCCCGGCTAGTTGCATGTACCAGAGACTCACTATTTTAATCTGTTCCTACGTGTAACAGTTTTACGGACTCAATAAATACGTATACTCCCTTTGTAGGGAAGATGTAGGGTAGGCCTTTTATCACATGACATATGTTACTATTTTATGTGATTGTAATTTGAAGATTCACCTGATGATCAGATATGGTACATGAGTTATTTTGTACATATTTTACAGTAAATATAGACAATGTAGTGGATTTTGTGAACTGGCCACAGACATCTACATATACATCCATACTCCGCAAGCCACCCGACAGTGTGCGGCGGAGGGTACTTAGAGTACCACTATCGGTTCTCCCTCCTATTCCAGTCACGGATTGTTCGCGGAAAGACAGATTGTCGGTATGCCTCTGTGTGGGCTCTAATCTCTCTCTGATTTTATCCTCATGATCTCTTCGCGAGATATACGTAGGAGGGAGCAATATACTTATAGACTCCTCGGTAAAGGCATGTTCTCGAAACATAAGCAAAGGCCCGTACCGGGCGACATAGCGTATCTTCCAGTGGAGTTTATCGATCATCTCCGTAACGCTTTCGTGATTACTAAATGATTCTGTAACGAAGCGCACTGCTTTCCGTTGGATCTTCTCTACCTCCTCTATCAACCCCACCTGGTACGGATCCCACAGTGGTGAGCAGTATTCAAGCAGTGAGCTAACAAGTATACTGTAACGTATTTTCTTTGTTTCCGGACTGCATTTCCTTACGATTCTTCCAATGAATCTTTGGCATCTGATTTACCGACGGTTAATTTTATAAGGTCGTTCCATTTTAAATCACTCCTAATGCTTACTCCCAGATAATTTATGGAATTAACTGGCAGTTGCTGACCTGCTATAGTGTAGCTAAATGATAAAGGATCTTTCTTTCTATGTATTCGCGGAGCATTTCACTTGTCTACATGAGATTCAATTGCCATTCCCTGCACCATTCATTGCAAATCCTCCTGCGTTTAAGTACAATTTTCCATTGTTACAACCTCTCGATATACTACAGTATCATCTGGAAAAAGCCTCAGTGAACTTCCGATGTTATTCACAAGGTCATTTTTATACAGGGTGTTTCACTAAGTGTGTTTGCGTCTGTAACTTCTAAAATAATAGGTGACGGGAAATTTTAATGTGGTAGGTCAACACAAGAAATGTTACTCTTTCTGTGAAGCTATGAACATAGTTTATTGTATTATTTTCCAAAGAGTTACAGCACAAAGATGTAATTTTTCAATGGAACAATAGTTTTTCTATCGTGCATTTGATTCGTTGAAACCAGCTGCGTCCAAATCAACTTAAACTACATTCCTATCACTGTTAGTTTGGGAGCTACAACCCTGATACACATCCTGATTGACACGGAAGGTCACGGGCACGATACCCAAGACTCCAACGGTCAAGCGTTTTATGCCCATTTCACAAGACTATATGAAGCTGTTCCGCATTCGCCAGAACTGATTTCAGAAGTCGTACAACTTACTCCCAGTACTCTCCCAGTGGAGGTGGCACGTGAACTCCACGAAGGCGTGACCACGGATGAAGTACTAGAAGCAATTAAAATGGGGCATAACAATAGGTCTCCTGGACCCGACGGTATTCCCGTTGAATTTTATTAAATTTTTGACTATTTCTTAGCACCTACCGGGACGACCATCGCTCAAGAACTAATGTCCCCGGCGACTGAGGTCCCTAAAACCTTCCTTGAAGGCATAATTACTCCAGTACACAAACCGAACAGGTCATCCAGAATACAAGATTATAGACCTATAACTGTGCGTAACAGCGATATGAAAATATTTACACGGTTGTTGGCGTCGCGACTAAGGAAGTTGCACGATAAGTCACATCCTGCGACCAAACGTGCTTAGGAGGAGACAACAATATCCATACGGCTCTTTGCCCTTATCGAGACATGATAGCACTTGCCCGATATCAACGACTTCCTGGTGCCCTGGCTTCACTTGACTTTAGCCAGGCCTTCGACCGTGTTGATCACTCCTACTTACAGACAGTTCTCCAGCACATGGGTTTCCCTGGCGACATTATTGCAGTAGTTATGCGCCTTCTGACCGTCGCGACCTCCAAAATCATGTACAACGGTTGCCTCACGCCACCCGTGGTTATAACACGATCCGTCCGACAAGGCTGCCCGCTTTCAACTATATTATACGCCTTTGCTTTAGAACCATTGCTCCAGGGACTACGCCAACGTTTTGAACCGCTTCTGTTGTACAGCCTGCGCACTGAGAACGATGTACGGGCAGCCCTGACGTGGGTGGCAACCTATGGCGAAGTATCGGGCAGCTTGCTCTACGTCTCAAAATCCAATACTGCTCTTCGCCGAGGGCCTACCAGAGAGAAGCATCGCTCCTCTAAGTGTAGCCACCACCGTCAGATGTCTTGGCGTAGATTTTTCAGCCGATCTCCGCCGCTCAGCAGCGATCAACGGTAGACGATTGCTTCAGAGAATCAGGGGAAGTCTGGCAGATCACCGGCTACGATCCTTCGACAGAGTTCAACGTAGACAATATGTGAACATCTATCATGCCTCTCGCATACCCCATGTTGCTCAAGTGCTACCGATCCCGACTCTCCTGGCACGGCGTATATTGGCTGCATTAGGCTCCTACGTCAGCTCCGGATTGATATTCAAAGTGCAATACGACGCCCTTGCACTCCCGCGGGAACGTGGTGGGGTGGGACTAACACATGTGCCGACCAGAGTCACGGCGCTCTACGTCAGCTCTCAATTAAAAATCTGGCGACGTTGCCTACTTAGTCTCACCGGTATTCTATTCAATGCCTTTGCCCCGCACTCTTTAGTAGCCCCAGTAACGATTGCAGCCATTCCAGTTGCCTTCCATCATATCCAACGATTCTTCTTGTACCTTGCTCATTTGTCTCAGACTAAAACAGTATATGATCTGCTACAACAGAGTCGACCATCCAACCCAATTGAAATTAAGCATCCACAGTATGTGTGGCGGCATATATGGAAAGCTGTTTACGAACGTTTTCTCGAATCAGACGACCAGTCAGCTTGGTATCTCACTGTGAACGGAAAACAAGTAAACCGACATCGCCTGCATCGGATCCATTTCGCCGATTCGCCCCTCTGCATTCACTGCGGAGTTGACGACACAGACGGCCACAGGTTCTACTGTGGTCAGGCAAACGATGTCTGGACGCTCGCGCGGCGAATTTTGGCGTTCCTTACTCGCCATAGACCCGCCCAGATCCAAATTAACATGCTCTTATTTCCGGGGGAGACTTTCTACCCCACCACCAAAACACACTCGGTAAATTGGATTCGTGGCCACACGATCCGATTCCTCTTTGATCCTGCCGAGAAGTCAGTACTTGGATATTGGAACTTTCTTAATGAACGACACTGCATAGTGGGTAATGCATTGGCTTACCAGGCTGAAGATCAGTGGTTCGAAACCCGCCACTACCAAAATTTTTTTTTTTCTAAAAGGGTTTCTCATATTCGGGATAGCTTACAACATTTTTTTAAGAATATTCGGGAAACCTTGCATCGAAATTTCGCCTGTGTTCTTTAAATCTAATTGTGAAGTTTCAAGCTGTTTGTCCAAAGTAAAAAATTGTATAGTCGTTAGATGTGATTTTATAAATTCCAGAATTCGAGAAATATATGAGCACAAACGCAACGAGAAAAATCATTCCAGGAAATTATGATTTAAGAAGAAAACGTAAATATATAAATCAACTGTTATAAAATGTTCGCCGGCCGCGGTGGCCGAGGACACTGAGGCGCTTCAGTCACGGTCTGCACGGCCACTACGGTCTGGGGTTCGAATCCCCCCTCGGGCATGGATATTTGTGCCGTCCTTAGTAAGGTAGTTGATAAGTAGTTTGTAAGTTTAGGGACTGATGACCCCATAGTTAAGTCCCTTAAGCTTAACAAACATTTGAACATTTTTTTATAAAATGTTCCTACAGAAAAATATATTTGAATTGCAGTTGACTTGGGAAAGGCGAAAAGTCGAAATGGTCGTCGACTTTAACACGTCATAAATCAAATTAGTTCACTATTAAATGGAATAAACATTTAAAATATCATTTGCTGACTTTTCCTATGCTGAAATCCCACCCGAAAGGGAGCATTTGGAATAATTAAAACGTGTTAGGAATTTGTACCAATAGAAGCGAGTTACCTTCCAACATTTACTGCTGCATCGACGCCCACGCTTCTCAGAAACATGCGCGTGTATGTCGCTGGCCATCCGGTGTGCGGGAGTGGAGTGTCCCTTTGGCGAACCGCGCAGCGTCCCCAAGTGTCCTCCCTATTTATTCTGGCCAGTGAGTCGCCGCGCCGCGGCAGGCAATAACATTAGCAGGCGGCCTGTTCCGTGCAACTCGCCGCCCGCTCCTCCCATGCTGCAACTAAGGCTCGAGAGGCGGACACTCCGCCTTGCGAGTTCGACTCTCCACGTCACTCATCACCAGTATCAACACACTTCAGATTCTGTCCACGTAAAATAAACACCTCTTATTTTTTGTCGAATCTGCCGAACGTGGCCGCTGAATGGAACGGGGCCGTGCGCGATGCAGATGGCCGGTTTGCGCGAGCGAAAGCTCCACCTCCTCAGTTCCTGCGTTGAATAAACACGGCACTCGACGCCGGCAATTGTCATTCGTAGAGGCTTTTTCTGCAAACGTAAATAGGATGAGTCGGCGGTGCATTATCCGGATCTCTGCTTTTCGAAGCACCTCCATTATCGCTGTAGCTTACACAATACCGCTCGATCAGAAGGGATGCGCATGAATGTAATGTTGTGCAACACTTAAACCTTATGGGACATTTGCCAGAACTAATCGTCTGTTAGTATTAGCAAATGGATCAGCTGTACTAATAGTGTATATTACGTCATCAATTAGAATGAATCGAAGAAAATATACTCTAAAGTGATGTAGCTAGAGATATTTGCCACTGTTAATTAACCAGCGGCTGGATGCCTCTCATGTATGGGTTTCGGTGGCCTCAGATATATATTTCTTAAAAATAAACTTGTAATCGGTGAGAGCGAGTTACTGAAGTTAGTGCTGCTCTCCTACTTTTACATGAGAAAATTACTTATACTAAAGACAGCACAAACATCCACGCCCGAGGGGTGATTCGAACCCCCGACAGAGAACGTTCTCGCGCATCGTGGAATAGCGTCTCAATGCGCTCGGCGACACCGCCGCAGCAATACTGCTTTTTACGTTCAAAATTTTCAAATGTTTGTTAAGCTTAAGGGACTTAACTGCGGGGTCATCAGTCTTTAAACTTACAAACTACTTATGAACTACCTTATACTAAAGAAGACACAAACGTCCATGCCCGAGGGGGATTCGAACTTCCGACCGTAGCGGCCGTGCAGACTGTGACTGGCACGCCGCAGACCGCTTGGCCACTGCTTTTCACGTCCTACAACTCAGAATGTAGATGTATTGCATTAATAAATAAAATGGTTTCGTCATTATACCACTTTTCCATTCTGACAGAACAAAAACACATTGGATGACAAAAAAATGCAAAAAAATTAAAAAAAATTGCCAAATCACTGCAAGCGCGCAAACTTTCGTATGGACAAAACCGAAACGATACTGTTTCCGCTCAGACACGTGAATGCAACGCTATCGGCAAGAAATCACGAAACGTGAGAGTGAGAGGGAAGCACAAACAAGAAGAGATATAGGTATTGCTCTGCGATACGAAATGTTTTCCATCGTTCATGGACAAGGCAATCCCCAGGCAATACGTCGGCAACTACCTGAAACTTCAGCAATATTGACCATCCATATAGAAATATTGCCGTGTATTGCAGTTATATTGCAAAACTGTTTTTGGCAATGCAATTTCAAAAAAATTCAAATGTTTGTATAGTCTATGGGACTTAACTACGGAGTCATCAGTCCCTAAACTTACAAACTACTTAGCAACTAGTTAATACTAAGGACGGCACAAATAGCCATGCCCGAGGTGGGATTCGAACCCCCGACCGTAGTGGCCGTGCAGGCGGCGACTGGCGCGCTGCAGAGCGCTCGGCCACCGCGGCCGGCTCACAGTAACAGAGGATTGTGATATCGACCACATCTGCTTCGTGAACGTGTGATAGATTCCTGACTGACACTTCTACTGAAGTAGTGCTATGTTCCAACACGCTGTTCATGACAACTGTAGGTATCAGAGTCGCACAGGGCACGTATTATGACAGTGCGGATTGTTTGTGTCATAGGAATGAAAATTTAAAAACTGTCAGGTTATTGTGGCACATTCTGTATTTGACAACGAAAGCTACGATTATAATGTTCCTATCATTTTAAGTCATTGGCATGATTTCAATCGCAAATGTTCAAATGTTTGTAAGCTTATTGGAACAAACGACTCTGATCATCAGTCCCTAAACTTATAAACTACCTAACTTACACTAAGAACAATACGCACACCCATGCCGGCCGCGGTGGCCGAGGGGACTGAGGCGCTCCAGTCACGGTCTGCACGCCCGCTACGGTCGGGCGTTCGAATCCCCCATCGGGCATGGATATTTGTGCCGTCCTTAGGATTAGCTAGTTCATAAAACGTTTGTAAGTTTAGGGACTGATGACCCCGTAGTTAAGTCCCATAAGCTATACAAACATTTGAACATTTGAATTTTCGCACACCCATGCCCGAGGGAAGACTCGAACCTCCCACGAAAACGGCTCCCCATCGATAGCATGAAGCATTAGACCACGCGGCCAATCCGCGCGGCGACATCAATGCATTACGTATTCTGTAATATAGAGGAACAAAACATTGTTAAATATATAAATGGCCATTGAAAATACAACGCCAAGGAAACCGAAGGTTATTGTTGTTGTGGTCTTCAGCCCGCAGACTGGTTTTATGCAGCTCTCCACGCTACCCTGTTCTGTGTAAGCCTCTTCATCTGAGAAAACGAACGGCAACCTACATCCTTTTGAATCTGCTTACTGTAGTCATACCTCGGTCTTCCTATACGATATTTATCCCTCATACTTCCTTCTAATGCTAAGTTGACAATTCCTTGATGTCTCAGAATGTGTCCGACCAACCTATCCTTTCTCTTAGGATATGCCAGAAACTCCTTCTGTTGAGCACCTCGTCATTAATTACGTGATCTACCCATGTAATCTTCATCATTGTCCTGTAGGACCACATTTCGAAAGCTTGCATCATATTTTTGTGTGAACTCCTTATCGTCCACGTTTCACTCACATGTAGTGCTACACTCCAGACAAATGCTTTCAGAAAGGACTTCCTAACTTTTAAACTAATATTGGATGTCAACAAATTTCGCTTCTTTATAAACGCTTTTCTTGCTGACTTTTCTGGCTGTAATCGCTGTTATATGTCAGCACTGAATCAGAGGGGCTCTGGATGTGTTGTTGTGGTATAGCATATATTGCAAAAATTGGTCAGATGCAGCAGCGTCTGGTGTATCCCAGCCCAGTCGTTTCGTTATCAAGAGAAGATGTTTTTGATACAAGGTGGGCCGCAGCAGTTTGACCGTCGACAAGCTTTAATGGTATGGGAGGACAACCGACTTAAGAGATGTAATTCGGGCTTGTTTCCAAACCGACAAAAATAAGTGCTGTTTGGCATTTTCAGTGATAATAAATTAGTAGCAAAGACGTAATAATTGTAAAAGTAAGACGTGAGTTCCATTTATTGCGCCTGAGAAAAAAGACATTTCGCCAACATTTAAAATAAATCTACATTCCTATCCAGAGGTAGTTCAGACACACGTATCAGGAAATATGAGTAGGCATCATGCATACATGCGTATAAGGCTGAAATCACAGAATCCCATTGAAATTGAATAGTTTCAGGATAGAAGTGCAGCGTTAACTTCTTCAACCATGTGAGGATGTGGTGGGGTCAATTTGACCCCCCACATTTTGTTTGGTGCAGAGTTTTTTGTTCTACAGTTGCACATTGTTGCAGTTGTCAGTAGCTGTAACAATGGAACTCCCCTCCCCTCAGCGCATCGTCACTCAGTCGGCCACAGCCTGTGCAAGGAGGTACACGTGCGTAAACACAGAGGGTAATTCCTTTCACAACCGATACATAGTATTTTTGTGCCATTTTTGATCTATTACTTCTAGAGAATATTTGTGTTCTTAGGTTTATTTGGTCAAAATGGACAATGAAAAACAACAGGCTGAACGTATACGTTGTTGGCTGGCGAAACCAAGTGAAGACGACTTTATACGAGATGACAGCGAGAAGTGAGTAGTCACAGTAGAAATATTGAGCAAGTTGGAAGTGATGAAGTGATGACAGTGACAATGAAGACAATGTACTACTAAATGACTTGCGAAATACTACCAACAGTTCAATGTTCCTAAAAAGAGTCGAGCAGTCGGAAAGGCACGTACCCAGATCAAATTATTTTGGTAAAGATGGAACTTAGTGGTGCAAAAATCCGCCGCGGCAACAAGTTCGGACCCTTTTCAAAATATAATAAGGCAGGTACTGGAGTAAGCTTGGCAGCGAGATCGTCACAGTCAGAGGTTGAATTATCATGGAGTTGGTCTTGCAACGAAAATATGCTTGGTATTATCTATCTACCTACATTTATCAATAACACATTGTTCCGTTCTGTCAGTCATGCGTTACAGCAAGTAATCGTTAGTAATTTATAACACTGATTTATTACCGATTTTGCGATCGACAATGTTGATCTCATAAGTACAAAAAAAATTATTAGCATTGTTGGTTTTTGAAAATATGTAATGTAAAGTGCTAAAAAATGTTACATTTTTGGACTTCTTGTATAATTCTAATAATTAGACATTTGTACAAATAATGGTGTTTCTTTTACGAAATTCGCTTACATTAACAACTAATTTGTAGGTTCACTTTCCATCCTTCATTAAAAATATCAATAAATACTTCAAAAATAGAAATGTAATATAGGGTCATAATAACCCTCCACATCCTTCATGTTTGCATTTTGTACCATATCCTCACTGGGTTAATACTGAGCAGAAACCGAAAATGTAATGTATTTACCATGTAATTACTATGAAATCTGGTTATGTGAAGAAGTTATAGAGATGATCAGTAATGGCTGTAGTTTGTGGTTACCTGTCAAGCTAGTACAGGATTATAAATACAAAACTAGAGGATCCGTGCGAATACTTCGAACCGTTAATGAAATGATAAAAAAAGTTGGGAAAAATTGTAAGTTAAGTTGAATGTTCACGCTTAGCTTTTTTCAGAATCAATGCAGGTATTTAAAAGCGCAAATGAAAGAGTTTCACCCGCTGAGTTAGCTAAAAAAGAACTACTTATTAGAACAGAGGGCATCGCAAAACAAACATATTAAATATTCAATGCAACGACAGAAGGATACCGCGTCCATAAGAAATCATCAGAAGAAAATCGGGTTTGGGTATAGAAAAAGAAAGGTGAGAGTTATGTAAATTATGATACTAGATGACAAGTCTATGGATGAATACCTGCCGGCCACGGTGGCCGAGGGGACTGAGGCGCTCCAGTCATGGCCTGCACGGCCACTACGGTTGGGGTTCGAATCCCCCCTCGGGCATGGATATTTGTGCCGTCCTTAGTATTAGTTCGTTCATAAGTAGTTTGTAAGTTTAGGGACTGATGACCCCGTAGTTAAGTCCCATAAGCTATACAAACATTTGAACATTTGATCAATTTGATGAATACCTTTCGTTTGAAACAAAACTGAAGGAAAGCGGCTGGGTAGTTTGGTCTGGCCCACTGACTTTATTTTCCGAAGATTCTTATATGTTAAAAGATTAGTTGGGAGTATAAAAGGAGTAGGTATATTAATGAATAAGAAAATAGGAATGCGGGTGAACAACTACGAGCAGCGCAGTGATCGGATTATCATAGTCAAGGGAAATACGAAGCGGACACTCACCACAGTAGTACAAGTTTATATGTTCACTAAATCTGTCGATGATGAGGAGATCGAAGAAATGAATGAGGAGGCAAAGGAAATTATTCAGACAGTTAAAAGAGAGGAAAACGTCATTGTGATGGGGTACTGGAATTAGGTAGTAGGAGAAGGAAGGGAAGGAAAAAATAATAGATGACTGGGAAAAAGGAATGAAAGAGAAAGCCGTCTGTTAGAATTTTGTACGGAACATAATTTAACCATAACGAACACTTGGTTCAAGAATCAAACAAGAAGGTAGTATACGTGAAAGACACCAGAAGACACTGCAAGGCAGCAGATAGATTTTATAGTGGTAACGCATAAATTTCGGAAAGAATCTGACCATATTGGTTATCAACTGTAGACAGAAACTGAAGAAACAGCAATAAGGTAGGAATATAAGGAGATGGGAACTGAATAAATTTAAGAAACATAAAGTTGTTGAGAATTTCAGAGGGAGATTTAGGTGACAATTGACAGAAACGGCGGAAAATAAAACAATAGTAGAGGAATGGATATCTTTAAGAGATGAAGGTAGGAGAGGACCACATACGTAGAAATGAAGGACGTACAAAAAATCCTTGGATGTCACGGGAAATGCTAAACTTAATTGACGAAAGGAGAAGACATAAAAACGTTGTTAAGAAAGCAGGTAAAATGGAGTACAGACGACTAAGACATGAGAGTGGTAGGAAATGCAAAATGGATACGCAGGAGTGACTAGAAACCAAACGCAAATCTGTAGAAGAATGTATAACTAGGGGAAAATAGATACTGCCTAGAGGAAAAGAAAGGAGACTTTAGGAGACAAAAAACGGCTGTATGATTATCAGATGGAAAACCAATTCTGAGTACAGAAGGGGTGGCTGAAAGGTGTATAGCTTGTATAGAGGAGCTCTACAAAGGAAATGAACTTCGGGGAAAGGAAGAGAAGAGGAAGTAGATGAACATAACTACATTGAGAGATGAATTTGACTGAGCATTGAAGAAACAAAGCCCCTGGAGTAGATGACATTTCCTCAAAGCTACTGAAATCTCCGGGAGAACCAGCCATGTCAAAACTATTTCACCTGGTTAGTAAGATGCATGAGACAGGCGAAAAACCCCAGAAATTAAGAAAAATGTAATGATCCTCATTCCAAAGAAATCAGCCACAGACGCGTGCAAATTACAGAACCATCAGTTTAATAAGTCATGGGTGCAAAGTTTTAATGCCGGCCGCGGTGGCCGAGGGGACAGAGGCGCTCCAGTCACGGTCTGCCCGGCCACTACGGTCGGGGGTTCGAATCCCCCCTCGGGCATGGATATTTGTGCCGTCTTTAGGATAAGCTAGTTGTTAAGCAGTTTGTAAGTTTAGGGACTGATAACCCCGTAGTTAAGTCCCATAACCTTAACAAACATTTGAACATTTTTTTTTGAAAGTTTTAATGCGGATTATTTACAGAAGGATGAAAAGCCTAATAGATGCGGAGCTCAGGGAATATCAGTTCGAATTCAGGAGAAATGTAGGAACACAGGAGCCTATACTACCTTACGACTTATCTTAGATTAAGGAAAGGTAAACCTACATTTCTAACATTTGTAGAAGTGGAGAAAGATTTTGAAAATGTTGATTGGAATACACGCTTTCCAATACTGAAATCAGCAGGGTAAAATACAGGGAACGGAAAGTATATTATAACTTCTAAAAGACTAGAACGTAGTTAGGACAGTCTAAGCACATGAAAGAGAAGCACTGATAGATTAGGGAGTAAGGGTTGTAGCCTTTCTCCAATGTTCTTCAATTTATGCAATGAGAAGGCTGTGAAGGAAAGCAAGTACACATTTGGAGAACACCTTACGTTCAGGATAAACTTAAGGATGGCACTGTTATTCTGTCAGATACAGTAAAGGACCTGAAAGTGCAAATGGACCGAGTAGAAAGTGAGTTGCAAAGATCGTGCGAGATGAACATTAACCAGAACGAAACAAGTGTAATGGAATGCAGTCAAAAGGGATCAGACAATTCTGTATTAGACAACGAAACAATGAATGTCATAGATGAGTGAAAAAGAGACGTTTTCTAACATCTAATATTAATTTGGGTGTAAGGTAGTCTCTTCAGAAGGCATTTGAGTGGAGTGTTTCTTTGTACGACAGTGGAACATGGATGAAAATAGTTTACAAAGGAAGAGGATAGATGCTTTGAACTGTTACTACAGAAGAATGCTGTAGATTAGGACGGTAGATTGCGCAACTACTCAAGTACCGAACAGAATTGGCGAGAAAAATATCTGGAATACCTGGACACATTCTTATACATCAAGGAATCGTCAATTTAGCATTGGAGGGAAGTTTGTGGGGTACAAATAGCAGGGGGAGACCAAGAGACCAATACAGTAAGCAGATTCAAATGGATGTCGGTTGTCGTTCTTATGAGGAGATGGAGAGGCTTGTTCAGGCTAGAGTAGGGTGGAGAGCTGCATCAAACCTGTTTCCGGTCAGGTGACTACAACAACAAAAACAGAGTAGTGGAGCCGGTTTGGAAAACGCATCACACGTAAAAGGAGATCTACATCACGTCTCCTTTCATATCAAAAACTATTCAAAATATTTTTGCAATGTTATCTTTGTTGATGATGATACAACTACGCCATGAAGATACTGTGTGCAGTAATCTTCAGGATGTCATAAAAGGTAGCAAAACTAATACATTACAGTCCAAATGATTTTCCTTCTTGTTGCACAACAACGTTTCAGTATAGATTGTTACCATCCTTTCTTCTTCAAATGTTGAAATCGCCTAGGTTGAAACATTAATCATATTAGCTTTTGAATGTCATCATTCCAAGTGACAAGTTACAAGCTTACTATTCGTTATTCGTTATTCGGATTATGAGCAAATAAAACCAATTTGAATTGACTATTTACTAAATACAAAGCTTTTTCTTTATCAGAATTTTATCTGTATGCCCAAGATAGTTTTAAGATGATTGTGGACCATATTTTGATAACAACCGGTGAATGAGACATCAGTTACATTTGCTACAAACATAATGTGATATTGTGGACAGTGTTCTAAAGAAACTGACAATGTTATTGTTTATGAATCCACAGCATTTTTCGCGAAATACGATTTGGTGCAGTTATCCCCATCACGTAGGATGCTTTCAAGTAAACGTCTGCGTAATAAGTGATGTATGTAACTCATCGGAATATAATCGGTAACTAATGCGATTCTGGAGATTATGCATCCTCATGAAATGCGCACGACATTATTTATAATGATGTTGCACTGTCACTCGCTCCACTTTCTTGTTGCTGATTCTTTGGTCATCACGTCGGTTTTCTTATTGCTTGAGAGAGGAGCCGCCTCAGACCTCTGCTCACTCCCAACTCCGCTTTGTAGAGGTTGTTAGTGGAATGAGGGCGGCTCTTAACCCAGAAAATTTCTGTCGTCAGCGTAAGAGGTTTCGTGGGTTCTTTATCACGGTCACTATCGAACCCGCGATCATTTGCTGTAGAAGTTCTCCGGGTAAAACTCTATACAATAGGAATGACTTACGCTTACAAAAGTAAGTAAAAAGTCACATGTCTGCAGTATAAAATATAGTAAAGGTAGCGTAATACGAAATACGGAATGATAGAGAGTTTGATGTACTCTTGAAAGAAAAAAACAAAGCATATTGTGATTTAACATCCTGTGACCGGCTGGGTCGTTGGAAACATCGTACAAACTCAGAGTATAGAAGTGCAAGACGAAGTAGTTTTCTTTACGAAGGAAAGAATCTTCCATTGCTTTACTATCAGCTAACCAAGAAAAAATTGCATTGCAATGACCAGATTTGTATTTTTATTGGGTATGTATTTGGACTACCGTCCTTTAAGTGCATATAGGTTCTAACCGCTCTGCTATCGCTCTCTACACGTTTCTGAAATACGAGACTATGAAATAGTGACTATATGTTAAGTTTACTATCTTAAGAAGTGTGTAGCTTTCGGTACTTTTGCTTCTGTGTTCGTGAATGTATTTTGATGTCATTAGCACGGCAATTCTTTTGCTGCATGTTTCTCGTAACGAAATGCGTTGGTGTGACAAAGCTCACAGAACATATATACAGGTGTTAGTAATATCAGTGCGTTGGCTGAGCTGTCATTTGTAGTCCAATGGTTCATTTGAGGCGATTTTAGACGTCATTATGGCGGCACGACGGTAATTAGCAGATTTTTAATGCAGATGGTAGTTGCACCTACACGGGACATTCCATCAACCCTCAACGATTTTTGATAGGCTATATACCTAGATGTATCTGGTTTTCTGTCCTTTATTGACTTTTCTTGACCCTTAGTGGAGGATATTCTATCTAAAAAATCGAGCTTTTGTTTGTCTTCCACATGAGTAGTATTTCTCAAGCTGTTGACGTCTTTTCATACCCAACCGCAGCGTATTAGCCGTGCGCACTGAGGCGCTGTGCTGACCTGTCCGAAAAGAACAGACGCCGTAACAATAATTGTAAATTTGCCCACAACAGGCAACTGACAATTTCAATGCGGACGCATTGAACGCACGATCTCTTGCGGGAATATAGATAGGCTGTGAACAAGAGCAAGTGATATGGTAAGGGGGGGGGGGGGGCACTACAATCTTACAAGGAGACCACGTGAGCATCGGATTATAGAATTCCTTTATATTTATATTACTTGAACTTCAGAACTTAAATAACAAGCAGCGAAAGCCATTCGAAGCAACTCTCAAAAACTTTCGAGAAAATCGATTTTGAAATTTCGTAAAGTACACGTAAGTAGTAAGTACCATTAATTGAAAGGGTTGCCGCATCTGGTCGAGTAGCTCAGGTGGTTACGTTCTGGCCTTCCAACGCTGAGGTAGGTGATTCGAATCCTGTCATAGCAATTTTTTTTAAATATTTTTCCGTTGTTTTCGAATACTTACACAATTTTAATATCTAATGGTAATTTTTACGAAAAGTGCGGGTGATTTTGTTTATTCGTATTTTTCTATATTTTGTGGAAGGTTGTTAATAATGATAGTCAATCAAAAACCGTAAGTCACATTTTTTATTGTACTGTCTTCACTATTAGTTGAGGACGGAAGTCTTTTTTCAGTTTGTGGAAAGCTACGGCACTGTTGATGGAAAGTCATCTCCCTAGCTACTAATGACTTTCCAAGAAGCTACCCTACTCAATCACCGTTTTACGTGACGACAAGGTTTTCAACGCTTCAACATACACATAAACAAAAACTGAAACAACACATGGAATTAGAGATCAAAAATATTATATATAACTGAATGCGAAAACGATATATATGAGCCAGTGAGATTCAAACCTCCGACTCTATGGTTGTGACGCCAGTACGCTACCACCCAAGCTAACCCGACAGATGCTGCAACCGTTTTAATTACTGGTATTTAGGTGCACTTTGCAAAATTAAAAAGTTCAGATGTTTGTAAATGTATCGAACCAAACTGCGTGGTCATCAGTTCGCAGTTTACAAACTACTAAAAATAAGGTAAAGTAACCTAAGGAGAATACACACACTCACACTATATATATATATATATGCCCCAGGGAGGACTCGAACCTCCGACGGCAAGCCATCCGTGCGCTCCGCAGCGAGGCGCCTTAGACCGCTCGGATATTAAACCGCGGCAAAATTTCAAAGTCGGTTTTCTCAAGAAATTTTAGAATTGCGTCGAAAGGCTTTGGCTAATTGTTATTTAAGTTATGAGCTTCACGTTACATGAATATAAAGAAATTCTAAAATCCGATACGCATGTGGTCTCCTTGTTAATGTACTACAACTTGAGAGTTTGCGGTGGAAGGGAAGCGTGCCTGGGTAGCCTCATTGGTGCCGGGTGCCGTGGCTCAGCGCGCCCGGGCAGAGGGCTGAACGCCCTCTGTAATAAGAAAACTGAGCCAAACATAGATGGAACAAGAACTAACAAACAAGATCAGCGACCCCAAAGAGCAGAACTACCCATTGAGCAAAGAAAAAAATTGGTTATGGGGACCGATAGCCCGAAGAGGGAAATAGGGTTCGAATCTCGGTCCAGCACAAATTCTCAAATTTGCCATTGAATATATTTCAATGCCCTGAAACGGTCTAAATGTTAAAATTCTTCGAATTCAAAATCCGACAACCGTCGATTTGTTAGAAGAGTTCAGGTTTTAGTTTGTAATAGCTGATAGCACTTTCGAGTGTGGAGTAGACCCCACGAAAATATGAATCAATCTTGTACACGAGTCACTCAGCAAGTTGCGGAATGCTCTGTTTTAGTGTGGGCTGTTGTTATATGGAATGGAGTAGGTTCCCAAGCGAAGATGGATTCTTTTATGGATGACATTCTACCATGTGAAAAGCGCAAAATGATTCGATATTAGATAGAAAAACATCTGGACAGTTCCAGGAAATATTTTGGCTACCCAGAAAGCTCGACAAAAATGCAACGAAATATTTATTATGACACGTAGTGGAGAGGTGCGTTCGAGTGTAAAATTTCGCAATTATTAACGGCTATATGTCCAGGAATACTGCAGCATCTCGAACAGCAGTTGAACGGTACGAGCAATGTCTTGAAAAGACTGTATGACTATTAATGACGGAAAACTCTCCATGTCACCATTAAATGCTCGCAGTGGACACTGCTTGACGATGTGCCCTACGGTTTGCTCCTCTGCCCCGCAGTCACAGTCAGACGATGGAAGAAAACCCCACTATTTCAAAGCACACCTACCTTGACCAGTCCTAATGCGGTTCAGTCTCGCCCAGGTTTAGCGTGGTAGATGGAATCCCTCAACCTTCTTTGATGGATCTTGCACGAGGTGGGCGTTGTGTGGTTGATTATCGTTCCAGCTTGCTTGCCACTTGGAGGTCACGTCGAAGGAAGTGGTGCTTTCTGGTCACACCAGGGACGTTTTTGTGATATCAGACGACATGCTAGAGGATCCCTTAGAGCATCATACAAGGGAGAGTTCTAGTAAGCCTCGACTTTCTTTATCAATTTACGATGACCGAAGTAGAGGAAATATAAAATGCCATTTCATAATTTGTTAATATCGAATATCAGTTTAAGTGTTAGGATTTTTTAAAGACTTTTGTCTTAAGTGTAGCCTTATAGGTCAGTGAAACCTAGCGATAAGGAGTTCAAACAGAAAGTTGATAGAAAAGTTAAAAATATGTTGCTACAGATGAGTCTTGAAGATTGGGTGGCTAGATCGCGTACCCAATGAACAGAACTTCGGAGAAAAAGAAATCCTGGTATATTTTGACTAAGAAAAAGAAATCAATTGGTAGGACACATTTAGAGACAACAGGGAGACTGACAGTCTCCAGTTAGCGCGTTCATAATTTCTTATTCAGAAATGTGTACTCGTATTGAAGACAGGATCATAGGCCATCATCGCCTCATTATGCGTTATATAGGTAGTGTCTGTTCTTTCGGACATATCCAATGGAAAGTACACTGCTGTTATCGATCCATACAGAATAAATCTTTGATATTAACTGGTTGTGGGCTCGAAATAATCACATATATGACGGCGTATCACCATTTTTTCGGCGTGGATGCACATCCTGCCAAAACCTTCCGGGAATAGGCTTTGCGATAATACAAAGCCGCGTGGGAATGGTCATCCGCTCTAAGGTGACAGGCATCGGAGTACGCTGCTGCTCCCAATCGGAGTTCGAATGTTCCCTCAGGCAAGGGTGTGTGCGTGTTGTACTTAACGTCAGTAAGCTTAAGTAGTTTTTTTAAGTCTAGGAACAGATGACCAGGCAGTCTGGTCACATAGTTTCACAAACTTTTGAACATCTGATAATAGAAAGGCCACAACTTCAGCAGTGTGTGGACAAATTTAGAATTTGCATCTGTCGAGAGGTGTAAGAGGGCAGCCCGTGCAGCTGCGGTGATCGCTGTGTCCACTCTGGCGTAGTGACCAAGCGCGACAGCAAAGAACGCACAAGGATGTGGGATACAATCCTGCAAATGTTTGTAAAGCTTATGGGACTTAACTACGGGGTTTCAAATGATGGTTGGGGCATAAATTCTCAACTTTCTCCATTGTATTATTCTAATGCTCACTACCAGTTGCTAACTTCTTATGTATGAATCTAATATATAAAGCAGAGTGTCCGTATATTTATACGTGTTGCATACAAATCTACAGTTTTGTTGCAATCTTTATGACATTTTGTACACGTAAGCTACAATCCACGAGGACAGTCGCCGTAAGTGCAAGAATCACATACGATATACAGTTCACGAGATATGACGTCATAAACAGTGATATGCGCGAAAAACTGCTACATTTAGCGACAATGCTGTTCATTTTCTCCTAAACCACTGGACTGATTTCGACCAAATGTCGAGCACATATTTATTACGTGAGATAACAATTACTGTAAGAGTACGAACCGCCTACGACACATAGTTCAGAAGATATGACGCCATAAACAACAGTAATCGCAAAAAACTGCCACATAATGCGGCGAGACTTTATACATACGCTGTAGGAGAATGAGTGCACTTAGCGAGTTGCAACAAACTTTAAACATAATTTCAAACCTTTAGGAAACTTTTTCTTGCTGACAACCATAGCAAAATGATAAAAGGAAAAACGTTTCTCACTTACTACTTTTCCGCTGTTTATGGAGTAAAACTACGGCATTCGGTATACCATTACAATTTATAATTTGTGCACTACAAACTGTAGACGCATGAAACTTTTCAGAGAGTGTAGACACATGTAGTTAAGTGTACCTTCTAAATTGTATCACAGTACGACACGTAGTTCATGAGATATGAGGACGTAAACAGTAACGTGCCGCTGTTAATGGACTAAAACTACGGAATTAGGTACGTCGTTACAATTTTTAATTTCTACACTACAAACTGTAACCGCAGGAAATTTTACAGACATTATACACGCCTATAGTTAAGTGTACCTTCTAAGTTATATCACAGTACGACACATAGTACATGAGATATCAGCACAGCCGGCCGCGGTGGCCGAGGGGACTGAGGCGCTCCAGTCACGGTCTGCACGGCCACTACGGTCTGGGGTATGGATACTTGTGCCGTCCTAGTTCGTAAGTAGTTCATAAGTAGTTTGTAAGTTTAGGGACTGATGACCTTGTAGTTAAGTCCCATAGACTATACAAACATTTGATATCAGCACATAAACAGTAACGTTCGTGGAAAACCGCCCCATCACGCACCAAGTTTTAATCTATTACTTCTTTAATACTAATTGTATTCCCAAGAGATTGTATTTTACAGACGTACAGCCCTTATACGAATGAATATACACCTGAAAAATGGGAAGAATAAATAAATAAATACCCGGCAACGCCGGGTTTTTAGCTAGTTGATAATAATGGCTATCTCATCTTTGTCCTGCTTATTGGAAGAAACATAGGAATAAGGGAGTGAACCCTTTAACTGGAGCCGCAGAACATCCGGTCTGTCGGGTCTCGCGCACTCTTGCGGCCGCCTAATGCTGCTACCTGTGCTAATATATAACGGCTGTCCCTACGGCCTTCTGCAGGCGGCAGAGGCAGCGTACCTGCCGACTTCACCCTGTGCTGAATATTCCTGCAGCCAAGGGCTGTCGCGGCTGTCACATATTCTGATTGAGATCCCAGATACACAATGTATCTGGAAACTTTTTCCGTGGCTTTGAATCGGCAGATGTATTACTACACAGACATTATGCGCATTGAGACTGCTTATTGGCCATTCCACGTCAAATATATTTTTTTATATGAACATTAACACATGTCGTCTATGCATATTAGTTGTTCTGTCTCGGGCAATATTTTTTAAAATAAATGCGATTTGGCCAGCATATACAATTATACGCATTCTCTTAAGAATAATAAAAAAAAAGCCATATTCAGCCAGAAAATGTACAGACGATTTTCAGCCATTACAACATCCGTCTGTCGACTCTGCTTCAGGACACAAATGTCAACTCGCCAACGATTCAAGTATTCTGTCATTTTGTATTTATGTCACAAGACCTGTTACAATTTGTAGCAGAAGAAACAAGTCGGATTTACAGGTATACCAGAGCAAATACTCTGGAATCTTTACATTCACGACCGACCTAGAGAGTATCTCCAAAATTTCTTTATGTGTGCAACTGCGGTGATTTGAAGAATGCGAAAATAACACTCACATAAACACAAAATGCGAAACACAAATCAACAACGAAGGACCGCAGCAGTAAGTGCAGACGCAAGTTCGAAATATGCGGCCGAAACTCTGAACAGCTACTGAATAACACTCACTAAAACACAATATTGGAAACACAAATCAACAGCAAAGGAAACAAAAGTAGTAAGTACAGACACACGGTTGAAATATGTAGCTGAAACTATGAACAGCTTCTCAAACGGTGCGGAAATACAGCTCTGCGTCTGGAGACGTCTACAGCACACAGCAAGTGGGCGCTAGGCGCGTCTGAATATGTCAACAACACAGACAGGAAGTACAAATGTTCAAATGTTTGTAAAGCTTATGGGACTTAACTACGGGGTCATCAGTCCCTAAACGTACAAACTACTTATGAACTACTTACGAACTAGGACGGCACAAATATCCATGCCCGAGGGGGAAATCGAACCCCCGACCGTAGTGGCCGTGCAGACCGTGACTGAAGCGCCTCAGTCCCCTCGGCCACCGCGGCCGGCCAGACAGGAAGTCCCAGCCGCGTGCCTAAGGACGTACACAGCACCAGAGGAAGGGCGCGGAGCCGCGTCTATAGACGTCCACAGCACCAGGAGGAAGGGAACAAAGCCGCGTCTATAGGCGTGCACTGCACTCAAAGGGTGAACTTCAGCCACCAGGGTGTTCCCGTGCTGCATCCGCTGGCCCGCGCTAGCTCCCTTTTTCGCCGTCGGACGGCGTGAGCCACGACCGCAACAAGGGCCCTGCGCTGCGTCTCCTTAGCCACGGGGCCTTAAATTGTCTTTGGGGCGACCGCGGCGTTCAGTTTAAAAATAATTGCTGTTGCAGGGCGATCAATCCACTGCGCAGGGAGGCTGTGTGCCCGGGCGGGCGGGGCGTGCCGCAGGGAGCGATAGCGCAGGGGTGACTAATTAAACTGGAGCGCAATGCGCCTCGCGGGACGCAGCGCAGCCTGCACGCCGCTGGGTAGGCAGCAGGGCGCAGCACGTGGCCCGCGGGCCGGCCAACTTGCAGGGGTCACAATGCAGCAAGACATTTCATTCTACATCTACATCTACATCTACATGGAATACTCTGAAAAATGACATTTAAGTACCTGGCAGAGGGTTCATCGAACCACAATTATACTATTTATCTCCCATTCCATTCTCGACTAGCGCGCGGGAAGAAAGAACACCTGAATCTCTTTGTTCGAGCTCTGATTTCTCGTATTTTATTCTGATGATCATTCCTACCTATGTAAGTGGGAGTCAACAATTTCGCATTCGGAGGAGAATGTTGGCGATTGGAGTTTCGCAAGTAGCCCACGCCGCAGCGATAAGCGCCGTTGTTGTAATGATTCACATCCCAGATCCTTCATCATTTCCGTAACGCTGTCTCCCCTGTATCGTGACAATACGAAACGAGCAGCCCTTCTTTGGACTCTTTCGACGTCCTCCGTCAAAGGCACCTTATAAGGATCCCACACTTGGCTGCAATACTCCAAAAATGGACGGACAAGCGTAGTGTATGCAGTTTCTTTTGTAGTTCTGTTGCATGTTTTAAGGGTTCAGCCAATAAAACGCAGTCTCTGGTTCGCCTTTCCCACGATATTATCTACGTGTTCTTTCCAATTTAAGTGTGCAGTAATTGTAGTTCCTAGGTATTTTGTGGAGTTTACGGCCTTATCTTTTGATTGATTTATCTTGTAAACAAAGTTTAACGGATTTCGTTTCGTACTCATGTTGACGACTTCACACTTCTCATTATTTAGAGTCAATTGCCAATTTTACACCATACTGATATCTTATTCAGATTTTGATCTTCAGATGATTTTACTAGACGGTAAATGACGGCGTCATCTGCAAACAAACTAAGAGAGCTACTTAGATTTTCCCCTAAATCGTTTATGTAAATAAGGAACAGCAGAGGACCAATAACACTACCCTGTGGAACTCCCGATATCACCTCTGTTTTAGTCGATTAAAAGTAGTAGAGCGCAGAAAGCTCTGTATTGCAGTGAATATGAGTCAACACAGGGGAACGATGAACAACTCCTGATGTCACTGTTGTTAGTGATGTTTTTGTCTTCTATAGCTGGTTTGATGCTGCTATCCACGCTATCCTACCATTTGCAAGCCTACTTAGGAAGAGAGGCAACCGACATCCGTTTGAATCTCTCGGTGTCTTCAATTTTTACCCCACCTAATTTCCGCCAATGCTAAACTGACGTTTGCTTGATGTACCAATCGATCACTTATTTAGTTAATATGTGCCAGCCTTTTTTTTTTTCAATCCCTCCAAATTAGTGTCGCCCTACACTCATCTACTCCTCAGCATACGTGTGTAGCACCACATTTCTGAAGCGTAGAACATTTTTTCCTAGCTTCTTAACGTCCCGGGTTCACTTGCATACTATGTCGCTCTTCAGGCATATGCTTTCAGAAAGAATTTCCTAAGATTTGTTTTAATATACGGTGCCAACCAATTTCTCCTCTTCAGAAATGCGTTTCTGCTCATAAGAGTTCTGCATTTTATATTTTCTCTACTTCATCCATCATAAGTTATTTTGCTACAAAACTCAGCTACAACTTTAATTACACTTTCGTTCATCTATTACATTTTATCATTACCTGATTTTCTTATACATTCCATTACCCTTGTTTTGTTCATGTTCACCTTGTAAAGGCTTTCCAAAACAGTGTCCATTGCGTAAAATTCCTCTTCCATGTTTTTGCTGTCTCTGACAGAATTATGTCATCGCCAAATACCATTTATTTTTCTTCCTGAACATTAATGTATTCTCCAGAAGTTCTCCTTGCTTTTCTTCACAGGTTAATAAATGTTTAGCTTTAATAGCATTTCAGAAAGGATGAAACCCTGCCTTACTTACTTTCCAATCACTATGTCCCTATCATGCCCTTTGACTAACTGCTGTCTGGTTTTTGTACAGGTACATCATACTTTTCACCCTGCTATATTCAGAATGTAACTGTTAGGAAGAAAGGAAGCTTAGTGTTTAACGTCCCGTCGACAGCGTGGTCATTACAGGCGGAGCTTACGCTCGGATTTTCGGGGAAGGATGGGGGAGGAAATCGGCCGTGCCCTTTTGAAAGGAGCCATCCCGGCATTTGCCTGGAGGGATTTAGGGAAATCACGGAAAACCTAAATCTGGATGGCCGGAGGAGGATTTGAACCACCATCAGCTCGAATGTAACTGTTAAGAGCCCCTTCAAATGCGGTAACTGCTGCTAACGGGTATACTCATTTTTTCCCACTATTCGCCAGGTGACACTGTGGTGCACGAGCAAGGCATCGACGTTTCCCGATGTGATGTTGACGTGGGTAAACGTTTCAAGCTGCCGCAACTGTGTTGACATCATGATTGTAAGCTCTGTCATTGAAATTGGTGGATACCTTTTCGTCCCAACGTGATGAAAAAATCTATTCCAACGAAATAAAAAGGGTAAGGTAAATACAAAGACATCACTGTGTCAAGAAATCAAATCTACAGCACTGCCTTGTTTCGTAGTATAAAAGTGTTTCCACTTCAGGTATTTCCCTCTTCTGCTTCGACCTCGCAATCGGTTAAGCTGAAATGTTAGAAGAGTCCTACGGTACTGCACTGTTTAGCAAGTATCTGAAAATATAGAGTAAGAAATTTAATTCTGTTTAGCCTCAGTGTTTTATCCCAGTTGTATCTATTATTGCTAATGAAGAGGGAAACTGTCATTTCACAAATGTTCAGTCGCTGCAAGAACGGAGGGAATAATCCTGCTACAAAAGTAATTTTGTTTTAGACTAGGTATGCCGGCCCGCGGTGGCCGAGGGGACTGAGGCGCTCCAGTCACGGTCTGCACGGCCACTATGGGCGGGGATTCGAATCCCCCGTCGAGCATGGATATATGTGCCGTCCTTACGATTAGCTAGTTCATAAGTAGTTTGTAAGTTTAGGGACTGATGACCCCGTAGTTAAGTCCCGTAAGCTATACAAACATTTGAATATTTTGACAAGGTATGTTACAAAGTGAAAGGTGAGGACTTTTTCAGGAATTTGATGTTTTCATTCTAGCGAATTGATTCTGCAACATTATTTAGAACTTCTGCTGGACGATGAAATATGTCAGCGATATGAATAGCTCGATATTAAAAATTCATCTCTGGTTTCAACGCTAATAATTCAGATAGTCGGAAGTTTACAATGTTTCTTTCACCATGATATAAATCTATTAAAGTCGGATATAAGACACAGCAATGGTATTAACCCACAAATATTACTTTTTGTCAATATTTTACTAGATAACGTCGAACCAGTCTAATTCGCTAGTTATTGACTATTTTCCTTCGGAACGTGTTATGAGACGCTTCCTCCCCCCCCCCATTTCCCCAGAATAATAAAGATACGAAAACTAGAGCTAAAATTATACAGGGCGACGGTGCCTTTATCTAGCATCTTAACGGCGAGGCACGTCGATTCTACCAAGTAGATAAAGGAAAGAAGAATAGGAGGCACGCCACAATACGCCGAGCAGTACTGAAGTACCATTCTGGCAGTATTTGTTCAGTGTTTCAGCTGCATAGTTAGTGTGCCAGTCTAAGTTTGCTGTAGCGATCCCTCAAAAAAAAAAAAAAAAAAAAAAAAAAAAGGAATATACTGGCAGTTTGAAAATTGCTTTCCTCAGTTCTTCAAGAAAAATGTCACGTCGCCGTAGATGCACAGATAGAGATAGCTTATACCTATTCAGCAGAAACGACGTCGAGTGTGAATTCTGTTATGTCGATAGTAATAATGAGTCTTAAACAGAATCTGTACTGTCGGAGTTAGTGGTATCAAGGATTACATTTCTGCTGTCGATTTCCGTCGCCGTCACGGCCACCGATGGTTTGCAATATAAGTTGCTAAATTCCCGCCAGAGGCCGTGCACATATGATCACTACCATGTGTGTCAAAGGTGACTGGCTAAAGAATAGCTAAAATGCTGGCTTTTGTGACTGGTAAGCCAGTGTGCGTAGTTTCAGCAGAGAATGCATCGACTCAGCATAGGTTCTCTTTGCCGAACAGTGTCGTCACCGTGCATCGTGTTCCTTAGTGCCTCAAGACTTCTCACTACAGAGTTGACGTCGCTTGTTTGTGTGCTGACACAGAAATATCGCGGCTGGAAGATAACTTTGCAGTATCACACACTGTAAAAGAAACAATAATTATTCAGCCTTTAATTTCTGTAACTTCTCCACAGATCAAAGATGAATTTTTAAATAATTATAATAGACAATAATTTGGAGAGATTGTTCCTGGTAAAGTGTGCCTACGCTGCCTTCCTAACATCACCACAACAGAATCACTAAGTAACAGTCCTTAGTCGTCTAATCAGCTAGTTGGCCCTACATCACACCGATTTTATGACCCTATAAGACGGCCAGATGGTAAGTTTCCACAATCAGTAAGGATAGTATAGCGAAACGCTTATGAAAAGAATCATGCCTGCCACTTTCGATTAGAAACAAACCGCTTTACAGACTTGGCTTAAGAATACAAATGTCAAAAGGTTAATAACTCAAACATCATTTACTTCTTCTTCTTCTTCTCTCTCTCTCTCTCTCTCTCTTTCTCTCTCTTTTTTTTTTATTTTTTTTTTTTTTTTGCTATAGTTAATTAGTTAATAAGTTGAACCATGAACCACAGACATTGCCGAGATGGGGTGGCTTGCGTGCCTCAATGATGCAGATAGCCGTACCGTAGATGCAACCACAGCGGAGGGGTATCTGTGGAGAGGTCAGACAAACGTGTGGTTCCTGAAGAGGGGCAGCAGCCTTTTCAGTAGTTATAGGGGCAACAGTCTGGATGATTGATTGAGCTGGCCTTGTAACATCAGCTAATGTGGCTTTGCCACACGGTTACTGCGAACGGCTGAAAGCAAGGGGAAACTACAGCCGTTACTTTTCCCGAGGACATGCAGCTCTACTGTATGAAAACATGATGATGGCATCCTCTCGGGTAAAATATTCCGGAGGTAAAATAGTCCCCCATTCGGATCTCCGGGCGGGGACTACTCAGGAGGATGTGATCATCAGGAAAGACAATACTGGCATTCTACGGATCGGAGCGTGGAATGTTAGATCCCTTAATCGAGTAGGAAAATTAGAAAATGTAAAAAGGGAAATGCATAGGTTGAAGTTGGATATAGTGGGGATTAGTGAAGTTCGGTGGCAGGATGAACAGGATTTCTGGTCAGGTGAGTACAGGATTATAAATACAAAAGCAGTTGGGGGTATCACAGGAGTAGGACTGATAATGAATAAGAAAATAGGAATGCGGGTAAACTACTATAAGCAGCACAGTGATCGCATTATCATTGTCAAGATAGATACGAAGCCAACACCGACAACAGTAGTACAGGTTTATATGCCAACTAGCTCTGCCGATGATGAGGAGATCGAAGAAATATACGAGGAGCTAAAGGAAATTATTCAGACAATTAAGGGAGATGAAAACTTAATTGTGATGGGAGACTGGAATTCGGTAGTAGGAAAAGGAAGAGAAGGAAAAATAGTAGGTGAATATGGACTGGGCAGAAGGAATGAAAGAGGAAGTCGCCTGGTAGAATTTTGCACGGAACATGATTTAATCATAACAAACACGTGGTTTAAGAATCACAAAAGAAGGTTGTATACTTGGAAGAGACCAGGAGACACCGGAAGGTATCAGATAGATTTTATAATGGTAAAACATAGATTCCGGAACCAGGTTATAAACTGCAAGACATACCCAGGGGCAGATATAGACTCTGACCATAACTTGTTAGTCATGAACTGTAGGCTGAAACTGAAAAAACTGCAGAAAGGTAGGAAAATAAGGAGATGGAACCTGGATAAATTGAAGGAACCTGAGGTTCTTAAGAATTTCAGAGGGAGCTTTAGGCAACAATTGACAGAAACAGGGGGAAATAAAACAGTAGAAGAGGAATGGGTAGCATTGAGAGATGAAATAGTGAAGGCAGCAGAGGACAAAATAGGTAGAAAGGCAAGACCAACAAAAAATCCTTGGATAGCACAGGAAATACTAAATTTAATTGATGAAAGGAGAAAATATAAAAATGCAGTAAATGAAACAGGCAAAATAGAGTACAGAAGACTAAAAAATGAGATTGATAGGAAATGCAAAATGGCTAAGCAGGAGTGGTTAGAAGCCAAATGCAAATCTGTAGAAGAATGTATAAGAAAGGGGAAAATAGATACCGCCTACAGAAAAATAAAAGACACATTTGGGGACAAGTAATTCTACGAATATCAAGAACTCAGATGGAAAACCAGTTCTCAGCAAAGAAGGGAAAGCTGAAAGGTGGAAAGAGTACATAGAGCAGCTCTACAAAGGAAATGAACTTAGAGACGATGTTGTAGGAAGGGAAGAGGAAGTAGATCAAGATGAAATAGGAGATACTGTACTGAGAGATGAATTTGACAGAGCCCTGAAAGACCTAGGTCGGAACAAGGCCCCAGGAGTAGATGACATACCCTCAGAGCTACTAAAGTCTCTGAGAGAGCCAGCCATGACAAAACTATTTGAACTGGTGTGTAGGATGTATGAGACAGACGAAATACCCTCAGACTTTAAGAAAAATGTAATAATCCCCATTCCAAAGAAATCAGGCGCAGACAGGTGTGAAAATTACAGAACCATCAGTTTGATAAGTCATGGTTGCAAAATTTTAACACGAATTATCTACAGGAGAATGGAAAAGCTGGTAGAATCTGACCTCGGGGAAGATCAGTTTGGATTCAGGAGGAACGTAGGAACCCGGGAGGCAATACTTACCTTATGTCTTATTATAGAAGATAGATTAAGGAAAGGCAAACCTACATTTTTAGCCTTTGTAGATTTGGAGAAAGCATTTGACAATGTTGACTGGACTACACTCTTTCAAATTCTGAAGTCAGCAGGGGTAAAATACAGGGAAAGGAGAGTTATTTACAACTTGTACAAAAGCCAGACCGCAGTTATTAGACTCGAAGGGCATGAAAGGGAAGCATCAGTTGGGAAGGGAGTAAGACAGGGTTGTAGCCTTTCTCCGATGTTATTCAATTTCTACATTGAGCAGGCGGTGAAGGAAAGCAAGGAAAATTTTGGAATAGGCATTAAAGTTCAGGGGGAAGAAATAAAAACATTGCGTTTTGCTGATGACATTGTAATTCTGTCAGAGACAGCGAATGACCTGGAAGAGCAGTTGAATGGAATGGACAGTGTGTTGAAGAGAGCGTATAAAATGAACATTAACAAGAGCAAAACAAAAATAATGGAATGTAGTCTTAGAAAATCAGGCGATGCCGAAGGAATTAGATTAGGTAATGAGACAGTGAAGGTGGTATATGAGTTTTGTTACTTTGGTAGTAAAATAACATGCGATGCTCGCAGTACGGAGGATATAAAATGCAGAGTGGCAATGGGAAGAAAAGCATTTTTGAAAAAGAGAAATTTGCTAACATCAAATATTAATTTAAGGGTAAGGAAGTCTTTTCTGAAGGCATTTGTGTGGAGTGTTGCCTTGTACGGGAGTGAAACATGGACGATAAGCAGTGCGGACAGGAAGAGAATAGAGGCTTTTGAAATGTGGTGCTACAGAAGAATGCTGAAGATTAAGTGGGTAGATCACATAACTAATGAAGAGATACTGAACAAAATTGGCGAGAAAAGGAATTTTTGGTATACCCTTACTAAAAGAAGGGATCGCTTGGTAGGACACATTATTAGACATCGAGGAATCATAAATTTAGCATTGGAGGGAAGTGTGTGGGTTAAAAATCGCAGAGGGAGATCAAGAGACGCGTATAGTAAGCAGATTCAAGTGGATGTGGGTTGCTGTTCTTATGAGGAGATGAAAAGGCTTGCTCAGGATAGAGTAGGGTGGAGAGCTGCATCAAACCAGTCTCCGGACTGAAGACCATAACAACAACAACAAGTTGAAAATAAGTGTTAATTTGTGTAGAGATGTACTGTTAAACACTCCAGTTTTCAGAGAAATAATGTCCAACAATCGGTTCCACGTGTGATTAAAAGTTGCTATTGTCCTTTCAATAATCCTAACGAATTGTTGTCATTAATTTGTTAACATAACTGCTTCTAATACACTTAATATTTGTTCTATGAGAGCGAATACTTTGGACAGGCCTGTACTTCATATTTCTAAGACAAACAGAAAAATAATTTAAAAACAATAATGCCCGGCTTATGACCCAATAGGACCTAAATTATTTTGAAAACCGATATCATGAAATGCCTTAGAAGTAAAGAATAAATGCGTAAGTATGACACTTATGACATATTTTGTAATGTTACTGTAGGAGTAATGCCTGTATTTCGACTTTAATTACCATAATGCCATTTCTAGTTTAGAAACTGAAAGAAGTAATGATAGAGAATTACAACAGGACAAATTCTAACAACCATTTACTTCTCATATTTCCTAATTAACGTTCATATTGCAAGTTGGTTTACATTAAGCTAGTTTGTAAGCTACGGAGTAATTAACAAGCAGTTGAATCCGATAGATTTACTAACATTTCTTGTACCAGTTTCTTATAACCCTCAGCAGAAGTTAAGTCTCATAAATGACGATAAGTCAGTGAACAATGAAAATTGTACATTATATATTTTCCTCATATATCATACTTAACAGATGTGACAATTGTAGCTCAAACAGTTGATTGTTCGAAGAAACTGTGTTCACTTCGAATATCGCAATGTTTTCCGCAATGTAATCCATGTTGAACTATTGAAATTACCTGAAATATATAGTGCAAAATTCGTTTTCATTAAAAGGTAACGTTGTCTTCGTGGACTTTCGCATATCTATCTAGACACAACATGACCTTCCAGTTACCTGACATGTTATGTCTTTGCAGAGCGATCTGAACAGTTAGTTCATGAACCCACTAGAATAGTAAATGGTTGCGAAAATACCCTTGATATCCTAGCAACAAATAATCCTGAGGTAGTAAGGAGCATCAAACCAGATACAGGGATTAGAGCCTTATACCAAATAAATTAATAAAAGAGGGGGTACACAAAACAGGTCAGATAACTGTTGCAGAAGGAAACAAGCACAGAATCCCCAAGACTGGAAATCGTTTACAGAAACTCGCAATATACCGCGGACTTCAATGCGAGAAGCTTATAATAGTTTCCACAACGAAATCCTGTGTCGTAATCTGGCAGAAAATCAAAAGAAATTCTGGTCATATGTGAAGTACATTAGCGGCAAAACACAAAATACCTTCACTACGCGATAGCAATGGTAATACTACGGATGACAGTACTGCTAAAGCAGAATTGCTAAACACAGGTTTCCGAAATTCATTCACCATAGACGACGAAGTGAACACTCCAGAATTCGAACCAAGAACAGCTAATAGCATTTCACTAAAAAAATAAAAAAAATAAATAAATAAAGTAAAAAAAAAATAATAATAAAAAATAAATAAAAATCTTCCGGGCCAGATTGTATATCAAATATCAACCTGATTCCTCTCAGAGTATGCTGATGCAAGAGCTCCATACTTAGCTATCATGTACAACCGATCACTCAGCGAAAGGTCCGTTTCCAAATTTGCAGATTATCTGTGTAGATGAAGATGAAAAAAATAAAAATAAAAATATCCCTTCTTGAGGGTACTGAGCCAAGCACGTCAATATCGTATTATTTATTCGTCTTTGTCGTTTTCAATACCTTCATCTTCCTATGGTTGCATGGCTTTACAACATATTTACATGCAACCTTCTGAAAACGTTGATGAACATAGTGAGTCATCAATGAGGAAAAATATGTCGAGGACCGCTTGCTGCTGTTTTGTTCTCCTCAATGTACTGTGTACATAAAACAAAAAACAAACAAAAAAAAAATCTGTTAACCATTTAACGAGATACCGGCGTGCCTCACGTTCACGACATGTCATTCACCCACACAACACAGGACACACCAATGTGCGGATTTGTATCTGCCAGCGTTTGGAAGATACGAGAAGGAGCAAATCCCAACGTAACATATGTGACATTGTATCAGAAGTTTTAGAATCACACATTGCCGATGGTAACTGAGTGTACAGTCTCATGTTAGGGAACGTTTCTCCTGTAAGCGGAAAGAATGGTCAACGGGGGAAGTAAAACCGCGGTGCGCTTGGCGTATTTACAACTCTGCGCTGCTCACTCTTCCCAATAGTCGCCGTGGCGACAGCTGCTAATGGCCGCGTCGCAGTGTTACTACGGTACCATAGCAAGTTGCACCAACGAGGAATACGCGGACATCCACCTCACGTACGACCTTGCAGATGGAAGAGCTGACATTGCAAGGCAGGTTTCCTAGCCGGCACCTTCCATCCGTAAAAAACATTTTACTCTGTCGACAGGCGCTTGAGGCAGTATTGCGCTTGTGTAGTATCTCCAGGATTTAGTGGTCGTACCGATCGTCGACGTACAGTGAGGACGACGAAGAAAGTTTTTTTACAAACTGTTGCGGAGGACTGAACAATAAGCACCAGGTCTCTCGTTAATGCGGTCGGTTGTCACAATCTACTGTTATGTGAGTACTCCATAGAAACCATTAACGACTCTTCCGCAAGCAGAAGGTACAGGCATTATTTACGAAAGACTATCAGAGGAGGCTGAACTTGTGCAACGTTATCCTACGGCGTCAGACGCACGAGCAGCAGTTTTCACGAACAATTCTGTTCACCGACGAAGCCTATTTCACGAAGGAATTTCCATAATTGGCACGAGTGGGCGAAAGAAAACCTCGTAGCACAGTGATGCATTCATTCATTTGCATGTCCAGATAAAGTTTTGTTTTTCCAGTAGTTCACCACCGCCACGACTTTGTCATTGGCTTGTAGCTGAAACTGTAGGGCTCCGGCAATAGTCGGCACGCAAGCAGATGGCCTCGACCTGAACCTCTCCACATTCACAAAGAGCATCGTCATCGTTAGTCAGCAGGCCCCACCTGCGCAGATTAGTTTTACATCAGGGTTGTTTGCAGGAAGGTTGTTTGCAGGTGCCATTTTCTCTTTTTGCGTTATAGCAGCCCGGTTTGTTCATTCTTCCATTGAGAGACTCTGTTACCTTCCAGCGAACCGTCAAGGATCTTAGTTCTTGCGGTGAATCTATTTCTAGATTTGAGCCTCCGAGCCTGAGCGACGTGCCCATTCAGTGGGTGTCCGTAATCTTTCTCTTTCTGTGTTAATTCAGCATCTGCTGCCACCTGAGTTCTTATCCTGGGTGGGGCAATTCCAGCAAGGAGGTAGATATTACCTGTTGGTGTGGGTCTGAGACAACTTGTAACAATGCGCACAGTCTCGTTGACACTGACACCTGTTTAGCGTGCGCGGATGCATCCCATACTGGTGCTGCATATTCTGTTTCTGAGACACATAGAACAAGTGTTCTCAGTACTGATGGCTGAACTGCCTATTCATAGTTTGTCAGCCTGTGGATAATGTTATATCTGAAGCAAACTTTGGCCTTCTTATTTCGGCAAAGTTGTATGAAGGAGAGTGTTCTGTCAAGTGTAACAGTGATAAGAAGGTACCAACAACGATGCGGTGTCACTATCTTGTGTTATATTTTTGATCACCATCTCATAGGGCCAAATGTGCTGCCACAAAGGCTTGCAGTAGAGCGGTAACTGCGTTTCCTGGATGCTGTATTACCAGAATTGTTGGAAGAAGTTAGTCTGGCCTCTCATATGAACCTGTGTTCATGCATGGCGGTGTCCCCTCTCACTTCAACGATTCAGTGCGTTGCCACCTGGACAACGCCTACCCTTCGAAATGGATTGGTCATGGAGGCCCTGTAGCATGGCCAGCAGGATCGACAGACCTGAATCCACTGGATTTCTTTTAGTGGGGCCATTTGAAATATGTGATTTAAGAAGGAGAGGTTTATGATGTCAGCAACGCAGAATATGCCTTTGATATTACGCAAAAATATACAGATACAATGGATCATGTTCCTTCAAAGGGTTCAACTTTGCCACACATATCGCGGCCGTCATTTAAAACAGTACTTATAAAACGCCACTGCAGCTTCTGGTCATGTGTTTCTGTGTTAGCTTCGATTTGTACATCTGTATTCGTTTATATTAACTGACATAAACCTGTGTAGTTGTATTTTCCATTCAGCATTCATGTACTCGTTTCTTCAAACTAAACCTGCGACATAACACCCAAATTATAAAACATGCATGTACAGTAGTGCAGCCCTTCCTCAAGTTTCTTTCCCTGTGCCAACTAGCCACGATACATAGTATCCGCCGGCGAAAACGGCACAAGATAAATATAAGCGCTGTCACTGCTCGCAGTGTCACGCAGACCGTCGCTTGACGCCGCATGCCTCGCCTTCTCGTGAGTGGCTACCCTACCTACAACGCTCGCATAACATGGCCTGTTGCCGATCTGTCCCCTTGGGCAATGTTGGCGCTTAGTAACACCCAAACGTCCACTTCCCATTTCTAGATTTTTACCATTTAATTACACTGTTGTTTATTGACATAGGAACATGCGGAAAACGAAATTATGTTTGTGGCTTAGTTCGTGACAATTTGCACGAAATATTTTTCCTCGTTTATGATTCAACATGTATATAATCAAAACCAGTAAAGACAATTAAATAATACGATATTTGCGATCTTGGCGCAATAACCTCAAGAAGGTTTATTTTTATAATTATTATCCATGTGAAACATGCGTGTCGAAACCCACTTAGATTCTTAATAACAGTTGAAACTTACTAGAAGCAGGTAAAATACTTTTCTGCGAGCGTCACTGCAAATAAATCAGAGTGATTTCATATATCGGAATGGTCAATTTCCTGACAGACTGAAGCATTCATTAGTGAAACCACACCATAAAAAAGGTGAAAGGGATAATGTTGACATCTTCAGAGCAATCCCTAAGCCAGCAGTGTTGCCTAAAGCTATTAAAAAGACTCTACATTCAAGGATAATTGATCATTTCATTTCCCATAATTTTTTTTTCAAATGTACATCCATAAATGCTGCAGTCTCATTTCTCTATAAAACACGTGAAGAATTAAATAAAAAATACGAGCAGTAAGTGTTTGTCCGTGATATGCAGTCACAGTGAGGCACAGGTAACTGGAGGGTGCCCCAGAGAACTGCTCTGAGACCATTGTCGTTTTTCATTTACATGATAGGCCTTCTAGTACAAAATGTAATTCTAAGATATTTCTGTTTGCTGATGGCTAACTTGGTAGTTTAGGATGCTGCTGAAAATATTAACGGAGCAACGAATAATGCAGTTAAAGAAATAAGTTCATGACTTGTAGGAAATAAATGGATGCTAAATCACTCTAAAAACAAAGTGATTTAGCATCAATTTTTTCCTACAAGTCATGAACTTATTTCTTTAACTGCATTATTCGAATTAGATTGATTTAGCATCAATTTATTTCCTACAAGTCATGAACTTATTTCTTTAACTGCATTATTCGGTGCTCTGCAATATTGTCGACAGCATCCTAAACTACCAAGTTAATCATCAGGAAGAGAAATATCTTAGAATTACCTTTTATACTAGATGGCCTGTACAGTTTCTAACACACATTTCAACAAAGGCAGACATTTCAGATATAAGGAATGGGAACATCCTAATTGAACAGATTAAACTTCTAAGCTTTCAGATAGTAAACATTTCTTAAAATTTAGTAGTAATCGACACACTTTTAGGAATAAATAGAAAAATTGCCTCATGATTCACTCTTCTATTCTGTTGAGAAATTCCTTAAAATTAAAAAAAGTGTTGATTTATTGGTTCTCTTTTGTTAAACTTGAACTTGTCCTCTGCCTATGATTGCATATTACTATATGTTTCACTTTATCAATTAGTGCACAGTTTCATAATGTGCTGACTCATTTCATGACCGTGGACACTTGCTACTTAATTCGGTTCTATGGAACATGATAGATATAAATAAATAAATCGATGTACACATTGATATGAAATTTTCTAATGGATTAAAACTGTTAGTTGGACTGCCACGCAAACCTAGGACCTCTGGAAGTGCTACAGAGCTACTGAGTCACGATTCATTAACTTTCAGAGCAGCTCCACTTCTGACAGTACCTCGTCGTTCAGCTTACATTAGGTTTCCAAAACATTATTTTTACCTTAACATTCTATACTAATGTGATATTTAGGGATGGAGACCATAATTTAGGGTGTAATCCTTTACGAGGGATATCAACTGTCATGGGAAAGGAGTACGTAATATAATTTTCACTTAATTTTACCTGTCATTCAGCATTGAGCATATCTTGTTATAGAAACTTAAGCTGTAATTCTGTAGAAAACAAATATATGTAATATTTTGTATCATTTTATTAAACGATATAACATGCTGAACTCATTTGTTTATCTCTGCTTCAAACCAAAGACTGTATGGTTGATCTTTGGAGTGTGTCTTGCACTCGCAGTTGTTGCGTTAAGAGAATCGTTGTATGACTGTCGTAGAGCACAGTCGATGAGTCGGAGTAGTTGAGGAACTGTCGAGTAAGTCAGTTGGTATGTAAAACTCGAAGAGTAAAAATTGGAAAGTTTAAGACTCTAGCCGTTTTGAAGAGTCGCGGCCAAGTCTGCAGATTGTAAATTTTGTAAGGAAGCTGATGTCAATGAATACTGTCACAAATAAGGTAAAACTTGTGCAGTTGAAGAATTGTAGCTAGTGTTTGTCTTTTGCTAATGAATACATTAAAGTGCAGCTTGATTTATTCATTTAATCCAGAGTCATTTTATCAGTTCCTCTTTCCTTTCACCAATTTGAAAGCTAATTTGCGAATCATATCTTATCATTGAGATCATTGCTTCTTGTGATAGTGCTGCATAAGAATAGTGTTATTAATTTTTTTAATGTTAGTTTGAACAATTCAGTGTAGGCATTTTTGACAAGATCAATTTGTCTAGCAATCAGAGTAGGAAGTTCAGTGAAGTTCATAGTAAGAGATTTTCTCAGTGTTAATGAAAGTTCACATTATTAGGTCACTTAATTTTAGTAACAGTTAAAATTAAAGTGTTTTGTCTGATGAGAAGAGAAATAGATCACGTAATGAGAAAAGAAATATTTGCATTGTGTGATATTACCAGATTTGAATATCAGTGTGGTAATTGTTGTACAGATAGGTACATTATCTAATGCCTTTATTTGACATCATATTTATTCACCTTACTAAAGTATTACAGTTGTAGCACGCTGATTTGTTGGCCCTCGCAGTCGAAACGTGCACGTACAGTCTGGCTATTAGTGTATGGTGCACGATAGCAAATCTGAACGTTTCATTTGCTCACGTTGTTTCTCCCGCACGAGATTAATGTGTAGACAAATTTACCGTTGCATAAGACGGTTACCTAGCCTATACAAATTTTATGATTCCAACTGCGGAGAAAGGAGGCCAAAAACACAAAGATGATTTATGTACAAATTACGAGTTTAATTACAGTTGATTTATTAACTACTGTACAAATTAAAGTGTTATCCGTTGCACATAAAACATAAACACATACACGTAACATTACTACATTCCATGTCAGTTGTAATTTATTCTAAGAGGGCAGAGGAAGGTACTAAGTCTAATTGCTTAGTCAACTTATTTTGTAGTTAAAGCCACAACAGAAAATTTAGTTGTGAATTTTATCGGGCACGGTCACTTAATACAACACGATTGTTCTGACACACACATTAGTTTGCAAGAACCATCCAAGCACACAGCAATTTTAAGTGCAAGAATGATGATTTTGAGGTTTTTGTCGCATGTGGATCGTTTAAGTCGTATCTTCTTAGGGGTGAATTAATATTATGTATACGTTAAGTATAAATAAAGAGGGCTTCACAAATATTTTTCTGGCACTTAAGAATATCATAAGTGGAATGTACCCAGTAAAATTTCATTAAAAATTCATAAAGACAAAACAGTGTAGAGACTAGTGGAAAGTGATACAAGAAACTAATATTCTTCGTAACTGTGTAGTTGATTTAATTTATAAGTAGGAAAAACCTAGCCGCAGCAGCATCTCTGTGCTCTGCTGTGAAGTTAGCAAAACGCCACTTACGATAATTTGACGATCAGCATTGTTTCTTAAACCATTTATTATACATTGAGCAGAATAATACAATAATGTTTTATATTACTTTTACTTTTGTGAATTATATGCTGGAATGAATTACTCCTATTAAAGTAAATATCAGACAACACTAATAAAGACTTTTGTAGTTTTAGTATCTCCCATGATGCTAAATTAATCTTATTCTTCACTCTCTACCCCCTCTCTTCTCAACCAGGCCTTTCATTATATGCGTTACATAAGGTATGTTGACATTGCTAGAGTAATACAATATACCTATTGACAATTAAATGTAAATGAAAAAGAGTTAATGGTGGATGACATATGTAGAAATATCCTTACAATGACAGATAATTATTGAAAATGCACTGAATTGTTTTTTTCTAAAGAAAACCACCATTCGATGCAATAGTGCAAATTTAATGGTTATTTGACATAGAAATAAATTCATTGGAAATTTATAAAGCTAATTGCAGGAATGTGTGTCATGTGCGCTTTAATGTGTAATGTGTAACACCTGTTTACAAAAATGAGACATTTATTTTGGATAATGAGGTGTTGGTAATTTATCTGAATTTTTGTTAAAATCAGTTTTTCCCTCTGCATCACAATAAGGTGCAATACGATTCAAATTGTTTCAGATGAGTTATTATCATATTAAAATTATAATTTTATAATAAAGATCAGAACGTATGTGCGCAGGAGGCACAATTAACCAAGCAAACAGAATTTCTAAATACAACATTAATTCAGTGCTTCTCATGCCGATGTGATTTTTAAAACGATATCTTTTTTCACTAATTACATTTTCTCCTTGCGATCGGCGATGAATTTGGAATAAATACAAACTCAATCAGAATTGATTCACAGGAATTTAACAGAAAATCTAAGCAGAGAGAGAACGAGCAGCTTTATGTAACGGATGCAGCGCAGAAAAGGCATCTGGAACGTAATATAGCAGCACGTTGTTTTTCCTCTCTTTTTCTCCCTTGTGCACTCGTCGCATTCACGGTGAAGCCGTAGTCGAATGAAACAAATTCAGTAATTCTGACAGACAGGATACGTGCTCATCAGCTTAGCTTTAGTTCCCAACGCAGAATGCCAGCTTTAAGAGGAAACTGCGCACGCCAGATTGGCAGAGTCTGCTAGCAGAGCAAACCCCTCGCCCCCCGTATGACCCTTACATCACTCGGGGAATGGTGGGAGCACGGCAAATGCGCCGGAACCTCTACCACAGTTACATCTGGGGGAGAGTAATTGAATTAATACTCCCGCCATCAATCGGGGGCCCCTCATTAAAAATACTTGCCCGCCGGTGGACTCTGAAGGAAACGATCAAGTCGCAAAAAAAAATCTTGATTGCAACGCGCCAGTAGTCGAGAAGTTTGCTCTCTAAAACGGGAGCGTTGAGAAGATATTTAATTGAAAGCTGGCAGAAGCTGAGACTCTCGGCGACCTCAAAACTGATTATTTGGCGGGTTGGTGGCACGCCAGTTGAAGGCTTCTCACAGCCGCCCTCTTTTTCGTCGCCACGCTGTTCGCGGCTGCCCTGCGAGAGTCAGAGTCGCCTGCTACGAGATAGCCGATTAAAGCTCGTTTTACACGATCGATTTTGTGCTGAAAATGGACTACTCGAAGTGCGTGCACCTTTCGTGCCTGCGTGTAAATCAACCGCCAACCCAACGCGAGTGCATCTAGCACATCCGTGATCTATAGATTCTGCCGAGTGTGGTGTTCTAAATTTTCGACTGTGCTGCAGAAGCAAGTAACTGTAGTGGTGTCTGCTAACGTCGTAAGTTGACCTATCCTGGTCGAGCGCGTTCATATTACAGGACTGCTTTCGCATCTTCTTCAATCATATTCTGTGGTTTGCTTTGTGTTTTCATCAGACTGAAAAGTGGCATCAGAATATAATATTGTCTCTTCTACTAGTTTTCCCCTAGAAAAAAAAGACGAAGAAACTGGAAGCAGAAAAATATTTTTGTTTTACGGGGGAAAAAACCTACAATGTGTATAAATACGAAAATAAATATATAAACGTGTTTTACGATGTCTGCAGCAGCATGGACTATCAGCTCGGAGACCTTGGCTGCGGTTACCCTTGACGCTGCATCATAGACAGGGGGGCCTGCGATTGTGTACGGAACGACGAACCTGGGTGCACAAATGGCAAAGCGTTATTTCTTCGGATGAATCCAGCTTCTGTTTGCAGCATCATGATGGTGGCATCCATGTTTGGCGACATCGCGGTGAACGCACTTTGGAAACGTGTATTCGTCATCGCCATACTGCCGTACCACCCGGCAAGATGGTATGGGGTGCCATTGGTTTCACGTCTCGGTCACCTCTTGTTCGCATCGACGGCACTTTGAACAGTGGCCGTTACATTTCAGATGTTTTACGACCCGTGGCTTTACCCTTCATTCGATCCTAGCAAAATCCTACATTTCAGCAGGATAATGCACGACCGCATGTTGCAGGTCCTGTACGGGCCTCTCTGGATACGTAAAATGTTCGACTGCTACCCTGGCCAGCACATTCTCCAGATCTCTTACCAACTGAAAAGTCTGATCAATGGTGGCCGAGCAACAGGCTCGTCACAATAGGCCAGTCACTACTCTTGATGAACTGTGGTATCGTGTTAAAGTTGCATGGACATGTGTACCTGTACACGCTCTCCAAGCTCTGTTTGAATGCCCAGGTGTATCAAGGCCGTTATTACTGCCAGAGGTGGTTGTTATGGATACTGATTTCTCAGGATATATGCACCCAAATTGCATGAAAATATAATCATATGTCAGTTGTAGTATATTTGTCCAATGAATACGCGTTTATCATTTGCATTTCTTCTTGGTGTAGCATTTTAATGGTCAGTAGTGTAAATCGTCGCTTTTTACTTGATTGTCGATATTGTTTCATGTGTTTGCCAGTATAATTTTTTTAGCGTATAAATGTGTAAGTTTTCAAAAGTTTTAATGATACTTTTTCTATTATTGAGGTTCCTTCTTGTGTACAAAATTTTATAATTAATAAACTCAATTATCCTTTTACTGCTACATAAAAAGTGCCCTCATAACATCACTTCTTCATTCAATTGCGAAACAACATATCATACAGCTCTACAGTTTTGGGGTTTACGTCTAAACGAAAACGACTAGTCCACACAGGCGAGACGCAGTATGGGAACTGCACGGTAGGGACGCTGCAGTAGACCCACTCGTCTCGAGTAGTCGCAGAGGCGTATGCTGGGTTTGTAACTTGGGCTATCAGTACTATCTCACTTTTGAAGGTTGTACAGAGAAAAAAAATTCTGGAAACCGTTATCTTGCGCTGTTTCCGAGCTACTGATGTGACCGTGCCAAATAACTCAAGAAATTAGCAGCAAACGATGAAACGGTTACCGGCAAATGTTCAAGCGTTCAGTAGGTGCCTGAATAGGTAAATTATTAGGGGAGAGATGAAACCTCTCAGTTTGATGGCCTGGTTAGCATCCTAAAAGCGCCCGGCGCTTTGGACGAAAACGTCTCTGCGTATCGTCCACCGCATCCTGTGTGGGCTTTACCAGACGTCAGAGGCTTCAATAGCTAACTATACCGTCAAATCCCCGCAGTACACTTTTAGGGCACGGAAGCTCAGGCAGAAAATATACCCTGTGCTAGGAATGTTTTATCACTCTTGTGTAACAATACTATGTGTCGGATCGCTTAAGAACAGTACTGATGCAGTTTACCGCTATTCTGTCAGAGTATTTAAAAATTAAATAGTATTCAATGACATACTGATTCGATTACATTAGATTACGACTTGTTTTAGAGATCATGAATATGACATTTGGTAATGATGTGGAACGAGTCTCTTTTTATGTTATACAAAATGTTCAAATGTTTGTTAAGCTTATGGGACTTAACTACAGGGTCATCAGTCCCTAAACTTACAAACTACGTATGAACTACTTACGAACTAGGACGGCACAAATATCCATGCCCGAGGGGGGATTCGAACCTCCGACCGTAGTGGCCGTGCTGACCGTGACTGGAGCGCCTCAGTCATCTCGTATGTTCTAACAGAAGCTGTTCACATCACTACAGGTTAGTAGGACCAGATTGGTGGCGACTGCAGGCGTTAAACACGCTGGTAAAGCTGTTTTCTCGTATTGCAGTTACATTGATGTGCGAGTAACTAACAGCATAAGAGGTACCAAAATTAACGTACTTGATTGTAGTGAAGAAACGAAATCCAGTGAGATTTCAGCAAACGCAGAACAATACGCTGTGTAATGTTGACAACAGTTTTCTTCCTATGATAGCCTGGGTACAGATCCGCGTCTGTAACTAACTGCAGTGGTTGTAATTGCCATGCTGGTAAACACGATTCCCGAACCAGTCAGATATTTCCTTGCTAGAAGGGCTGCTCTCAGTGTCCACTGAGGAGCTACGTGAGCGAATGGTAGCGGTTTAAAGAAATCAGCCAACTACTGGGCGAGCGGTAGGCTGACCAAAGTCCCTCCACACACCACCCAAGGGCGCTATTGGCGAAGGATGGCACAGTGGTCGTGCCAACCATCGTCAATCTGGAACCAGAACGGGATCTTTACTTTTGTTACGGAGTATAAATTGGAGATACTATCTTGAAAAAAACATTAGTTTGACTTTATCGAAATGTTTTGTTCCGCCGCATCACACTCAACTGTCTCTCCTTTTTAGCATACATTGCACAGGTGACTATAGAGTAGTACTTGTTTGGAAATTTTAATGTACCTCAAAGAAATATGAATACTCGATGAATCTCGGTACCTTGATAGGGATTTTAAAGTAGCGACACATGGCATTAATATTACCACTCAACAAAGTAAAACCTTCCGTCATGCCACATGGGTGTGGCGTGCTAAAACATACCTTCCTCATATCGGAAACAATTTCTGAGTTGTATAACAGCACCTACCTTGAGTCTATCATCGAGATTCGTCATTTCTCTCTTATCACACAAATACTCAGGCTCATCGGCCATTTGCACTGCTTATTTAGTTGCTACTGCTGTACCTTTAGCGTCAAAGGCCAACCCTTATTTAACAAGTGAATATTCTGTTTGGATGAACGAATCCAGCAGGATCAAGAGTATTAGCTTTTGCCATTTAATGAAGAGTCATTTAATCCAAACAGTTTTGATTAGGAGTTAAGCAGGACCCCACGAATGAGTTGCAAAACGTATGTATGTCGAAGGAGTTCAGAGATGTTGGAAAATTGCGTAAGTGCGTAAGGTACGGTAGTTTGATTTACGAATTAGATGTGTGAAAGAGAAATCAAACTGATAGAGATAGAAATTATTTGTAAATGATGAAAAAACTGTAAATCGAAATAAGATAAAGAAATTCTTCTAATAATTAACTGTCCTTTCATTTTTTATGTTACAGTTAGAAATGACTCAGAGATAACAGGAATGAGAAATTTTTAAAATTATTAAGTGATATTTTGACGGTTCCTTCAAAATAATTGATAAGTAGTAATACATGACCTTCAGTGACGTCTGGAATGACCTCGGGACGTTAAATCGTCCCGTAATATTCAGTTTCTTTTCTTTCTTTTAACAATGCCACAATCTGAGCACAATAAAAATTCAGAATAAGACGGTAAATTAGTACTTAGATAAAAGTATGCTGAATAAGTAAAAACTGCAGAATAAGTGACGTGCAAACGCTTACAGATTAAATTAACTTGGCACTTACATATGAACTGCTGCTCTGCTAACCTATTGACCCACCTGTGTGTTTAATTAGATGGAGTACACGAGTTGATCCGGGCTAGGATGCAATCATGATGGTGGCTTTTGACGTGGGCACACGCATTACCTCCAAGAGGATCTCCGAGCTCTGTACTTTGCGAGCTTATTGTCTGTGTTGTGTCAGTGCCTCTCATTATTACTACCCACAGTTAGCGTCATGTGGCAATCACTGCAGTCCAAGCAGCTCAAATAGCCACGTTGTCATTTCTATGCCCGTTCGTGTTGCTTTTGGAATACACGTACTGAATATATTAGAGGCAACGCCAATCTCAGGATATTTGTCGCAAAAAAGCGGTACTTTACCGCCTCCCCTTATACGAGTAAGGATCTGAAACCAACACATTCTACGGGACTTTATCTTCTAGTATGACAGCCAGAATGTTGAAATTTCAGGATAAAATAGTTTTTAGTTTGTACTAAAAAGGAAGTTTCGCTTACATGTAATGCTCTAGCGAGAGAATTATGAAACAATTATTGTACATGTTACTGTCGTCAATTTCTAAAGAGTTGCGAAGTGCAATCAGATATGTGGTTGGCAAAATGCATAAACTGAGGGTCTCAAACTTATTAGAGTCTACTAACATGTTGAAAGTAGCCTATTATTAAAATAAGCAAGATCTCTGGAAGTTGAGATCTGCAAATGTAAGTTAAAACGCTCACTGCTGCCCTAAATTACTTTATGAGTGGCCACAGTACATGCACAACGTAAATTTATCTAACTGCTCATTCCTTAAGGGAGCAGCCAACGTTTTAACAAACACAAAATCAATGTTAAAAAAACAAAACGAATGAATAGATAATGAAACATGGGACAGGGATCATGAAATCATAAAGCAGAGGTTTGATAGTTTAAAATCATAATCTATTCAGAAAAATGAACAAACAACTAAATGTGGGAAGCACACACCTTGTACCAATGTGAATTAAATCATAAAATTACTGCTGGTAATAAAATTGTTTCTGCCCTTTATGAATTTTTAGGTAACGTGGGAGGAAATTTACAAACACACACTGGGTAGCTAAAAGCACATTCATTCTTTCATTCATTCACAGACATGTGCATAATGTGTGGCGGTACAATACTTGAAAGCAGTGGCGAAACGAGGTGTCGGCGATGTCTTGACGAGATGGCAGGTGTCTTTATCACTAATTTTAAGTACACTGTGCACTAAACGATATCACATTTAGGGAGGCAGTGACTCACTTTTATTAAGTACCACGTGGTGTGCGACCATGCAGAATTTCATAGCATTTACAAACAGAAATTAATTTAGAATAAGCGAGTAAGGCACATGCAAGAATTCGTATAGAAGAAAGCTAGTATTAACAAAAGCATGGCTGAAGGCTGAAGTAACGACCGTTATGAAAGAACATGGTGCAATCTGTCATACAAGACAGGGAAGGCGGACTCAAGCTAGAAAATCTGATAAATATTAGCATACTCATGGATACAGACGTGACGTTAAAAGTTAGTTAAAAAAATGAAGAAAATTCAAACATACTAGGTTTACACAAAGGCTGAAGGCCACACACATGTATTATAACTTGAGAAAAACTGGACACACAATCAACACAAGAGAACTACCACTGAAAAACCGAGACTGCCTGATCACAAAGAAAGCAAAATCCTAACAGCATGCCTTCCCCTCAGCATGATTAGGCGGAGTACTTACATCCACAGTCATCAGAGTAAGAATGAAGAGTGAAGAGAGTAGCTTTAAGGCCGGGGAAAAATCTCCCCCTGCCACACAGCGGATGTAGAGCGCGCTTAAATTGACGCAGAGCGCGTTCCAATATTTGTCGAAAATATTACGATTTTTTTTTCAAAAGAGAGAGACAGAGAACATATATCTTCCATACTTCGTTTAAAATATCGTTTTCTATTTAAGCTTCAAGACCCATCTCATTTATAACAAAGAGCTGTCTTAGATGTCTGGATTTAGTTTCTGAAATTGCCTAATAATGCTACATAACAATTCAACAACCGATCGTGATAGCCTACATTCAGTGATTAAATGCTACGTGTATATTTTAGGGAAAGTAGTCGGAAATAAAGTTGTTACTTTGTCTTCTTCAGAAATCTCGTCTAGAAAAGGCATGATAAACATGAGAATTTCGTCAAAAATTCAAATGTTCAAATGTTTGTAAAGCTTATGGGACTTACCTACGGGGTCACCAGTCCCTAAACTTACAAACTACTTATGAACTACTTACGAACTAGGACGGCACAAATATCCATGCCTGAGGGGGGATTCGAACCCCCGACCGTAGTGGTCGTGTAGATTGTTGTTATTTGGATGTTTAAGGGGGACAAAACTACAATGGTCATCAGTCCCCCATTCCATCACAAAATGTCAAAAATAAAAGCGTGGACGTCAAAGAAATGCGCCCAGAGATTAGGTTTGTGAAGTGGGAGGGGAGTCCCACTGGGTCCATGAAACATCAACAAAACGGAGAAGAAACTAAAGGAAAAGGGGACGAACACACAAAGACACCTTACTACAAAGAGGCCGAAGGCAGTGGTTGACCGACCATAGGGAAAAAAAAAAAAAAGAAGGAAAAGTCAACCACTCGGCAGTACAAGGGAAAGACCAGTCATAGAGACTGATAAAAACCTCCTGCTCGAATAAAACTTAAAACTGAATTTGCTGCTGAAGCATCGTCACGTAAAACGTCTGATAAAACGCCAGGAATGTTAAAACGACGCCGCAAGGCAGCTAAAAACGGGCAGTCCACGAGGATGTGGACTATTGTTAAGTGGGATCCACAACGACACTGGGGCGGGGCCTCACCACGAAGGAGATGTCCGTGGATGAGCCACGAATGCCCCATACGGAGTCTACACAGCACCACGGAGCCCCGGCGAGAGGCCAGCACGGAAGAACGCCATGCGGTGGTGGTCTCCTTGACTACCCGAAGCTTGTTGGGTGTGCCCAGGCTATGCCACTCTGCATCCCAACGCTGATGTACGCGGTCGCGCAACAACGAACGGAGATCAGACGCCAGGAGGCCAATGTCCAAAATGGACGCACTGACTGCCTGCCTGGCAAGTCTGTCAACACGTTCATTGCCCGGGATGCCGACATGACCCGGAGACCAGACGAACACCACTGATCGCCCGGACTCTCCAATGGCACAAAGAGTCTCCTGTATGGCCAACACCAGAGGAGACCGCGGGTAACACTGCTCCAGAGCTCGGAGACTACTCAGAGAGTCGCTGCAAACAACAAAAGACTCACCTGAGCAGGACTGGATATGCATGAGAGCTCTGTGAATGGCCACCAGCTCTGCAGTGTAAATACTGCAGCCATTCGGCAGAGAGTGCTGTTCCACATGGTCACCATGAGTATAGGCATATCCCACACAGCCATCAACCATTGAACCATCTGTGTAGATCAGGTCATAACCACGGAACTCCGCTATGACAGCAGAGAACTGACGGCGGAGCGCCTCCAGTGGAACTGAGTCTTTGGGCCCCTGGGCCAAGTCCAGCCGAGTAGACGGCCTTGGCAAACACCACGGAGGTGTATGGGCACGGACCCGATAGGAAGTTGGAAGGGGAGAAGACTCAAGCTCCTGCAGGAGGGACTGAACCCGATAGGCAATAGTATGACCTGATCTGGAGCGTTGCTGATGGGGACGGACTACCACATCAGGAAAGAGGAGACGATGGTTTGGGTGGCCTGGGGAGCAATGTACATGGGCTGCGTAAGCCGCAAGTAGGTGTTGGTGGCGGATCCCCAAGGGTGGAACCCCAGCCTCTACTAGTAAGCTGTTCACTGGGCTGGTGCGGAAGGCACCCGTCGCGATGCGAACCCCACAGTTGTGAATGGGGTCCAGTAGGTGCAGTGCCGAAGGTGCTGCAGACCCATAGGCAATGCACCCAAAATCGCGACGGGACTGCACCAGCGCCGTGTAAAGCCGCAACAGTGTGGAGCGGTCTGCACCCCAGGTCGTATGACCCAAGTGTCTGAGAAGGTTGAGATGGCGCCAGCACTTCCGTTTCAGCTGACGAATGTGGGGGAGCCACGTCAGCCGGGCGTCAAAGACCAGTCCTAAAAAACGGTGAGTTTCCACTACCGTAAGTAGTTCGTCATTAAGATAAAATTCAGGGTGCGGGTGGACGGTCCGACGCCGACAGAAGTGCATCACTCTGGTCTTGGAGGCAGAAAACTGAAAGCCGTGGGTAAGCGCCCAGGTCTGCGCCTTCCGAATAGCACCTTGCAACCTGCGCTCAGCAACTTGGGTGCTGCAGGAACTTAAAGAGAGACAAAAGTCGTCAGCATAAAGAGAGGGGGACACCGACGACCCAACCGCTGTGGCTAAACCGTTGATGGCGATTAAAAATAAGGGAACGATTAAAACGGAACCCTGAGGAACCCCATTTTCCTGGATATGAGAGGAGCTCAGAGAAGCACCAATTTGAACACGAAAGGTACGGACGGCTAAAAAATTCTGAATAAAAATCGGTAGGGAGCTCCGGAGACCCCAGTCATATAAAGTGTTGAGGATGTGTCGTCGCCAGGTTGTATCGTATGCTTTGTGCATATCGAAGAAGACGGCAACAAGGTGTTGGCGCCGGGAAAAGGCTGTGCGGATTGCAGACTCGAGGTACACCAGATTATCGGTGGTAGATCGACCCTGGCGAAAACCGCCCTGGCATGGAGCCAATAATCCCCGAGTCTCAAGAATCCAACACAACCGCCGACTGACCATCCGCTCCAACAGTTTGCATGGCACGTTAGTCAGATTAATGGGCCGATAGCTATCCACGGAAAGAGGATGTTTGTCGGGCTTAAGCACTGGGATGATGATACTCTCCCGCCACTGTGATGGGAAAACACCATCACACCAAATGCGGTTATAGACCGCAAGGAGGTTACGCCGACTATCTGCTGAGAGATGTTTCAGCATTTGACTATGGATGCTATCAGGCCCTGGCGCCGTGTCAGGACATTGTTGAAGAGCACTGAGGAGCTCCCACACAGTAAAGGGAGTGTTGTAAGATTCAGTGCGGCGGGTACGAAAGGAGAGGTGCTGGCGTTCCACCCTATCCTTCAATGTACGGAAGGCCGGTGGACAGTTTGTAGAGGCAAAGGCGCGGGTATAATGCTCGGCAAACATCTCTGCAATAGTGGCCGGGGCCGTACATAGAACTCCATTTGTGGAGATTCCGGGTATTGCCGCTGGTGACGGTATTCCCTTTAACCGCCTGATTTTACCCCAGACCTGTGATGCAGAGGTACCCGTCCCGATAGTGGAGACGTTCCTCTCCCAACACTCCTGTTTCCGTCTCCGTATTAACTGGCGAGCACGTGCGCGAAGCCGTTTAAAATCAATGAGATGCTCCTGAGAGGGGTCACGCTTATAGCGCTGTAAAGCCCGCCTACGATCTCTAATAGCCGCAGCTATTTCCGGCACTGCCTTACGCCGTGGGCGCCCCGAGGAACGAGGAATAGTAGCTTCTGCAGCAGACAATATGGACTGCGTGGCGCTCTCAACCACCACATCGATGGTATCGAGTGGGGGAGGGCCAACGATGGCAGCAGAGGTGTAGCCTTCCCAGTGAGCCCTATGAAGAGCCCACCGAGGAGAGCGTGCTGGGGACTGACGTTGTGGGAGTGACAAAAAGATCGGAAAATGGTCACTGCCGCACAAGTCATCATGGACACTCCAATGGATGGATGGCGGAAGGCTGTGGCTGCATATCGACAGATCAATGGCCGAGAATGTGCCGTGTGCCACACTGAAATGTGTGAGGGCACCTGTATTCAAGAGGCAGAGGTCGAGCTGAGAAAGCAGGTCCTCGACAACTCTGCCACGGCCAGGGATCGTAGAACCACCCCACAGGGGATTGTGGGCATTAAAGTCCCCCAATAGCAAAAAGGTGGCGGGAGTTGTGAGATATCGCCATCAGGAGGGAGGTAGAGACTGCAGACAGTTATCTCTTGTGTTGTCCTTACCCTAACGGCCACCGCTTCCAACGGTGTCTGAAGGGGCACAGGTTCACTATATACAGAGGTAAGGACATACACACACACTCCACCTGACACCCTGTTATACTGGCTACGATTACAGAAGTATCCCCTATAGCCCCGAAGGGCAGGGGTCCGCATTGCTGGAAACCAGGTTTCCTGCAGGGCAATGCAGAGAGCAGGTGTAACGCTCAAAAGGTGTCGTAGCTCAGCCAGGTGGGTGAAAAAACAGCCGCAGTTCCATTGGAGGATAGTGTCCAACAGCTGGGAAGGCATAAATGAAAGGATGTGATGTATTACACCTCAGCAGCTTTTGCATCCACCAGTAGCGATGCATCAGCGTCTAAATCCATCGAGTCCCATGCGTCCAAGAGCGCAAGGTCCTCGGGGGATGCAAGTATCTCCACCTCGTCCTCAGAGGCAGAGGCGGAGGGAGCGGGTTAGCTTTGTCTTTGTTCTTTTTTGTCCTAACCCTCTTATCCCTCGGGGGCTTCACCGGAAGGAGGGGCTTTGCAGACTCAGCCTCCGTCTCAGTGACAGAGGGAGAGCCCGACGCCCTGCGGCCAGCAGCCGGCGGCGGTGCCTGCTTCTGGCTTGTGCCGGCATCGGCACTGGTGGAAGCCGCAGAAGGGAGCGTCCCTAGGGACCCCTTCTGGATGAGGGCAGCCGGAGAAGGTTGACGCTTCTCCGGCGGAGGGTTGGAGGCTGCTCCCGAAGCAATTGCCTTGGGAGCAGGAGGAGGAATGGAGCCCCCGACCACTGTGGGGGCAGGTTTGAGTTGACGGCCCTGACGGACGTTGGAGAAAGAAACACTATTGTCTGCTGCAGTCACGAAGGTGGATGGCGACGATGTCACTGCTGCAAAAGATGCGGTCATGGCGATGGGATGAAGTCGCTCATACTTCTTCCGAGCCTCAGAATAAGAAAGCCGGTCCAAGGTCTTCAGTTCCATTACGGAAAACGGTGCAATCCGACGAACAAGGAGGATGATTTAAACCACAGTTAACGCAGACTGGAGGCGGTGTACATGGAGCGTCCGGGTGTGCTGGACGTCCACAGTCCCTGCATGTGGCGGTGGAAGCACATCTGGAGGACATGTGGCCAAATTTCCAGCATTTAAAACACCTCATAGGGGGAGGAATATAAGGTTTTGCGTCGCACCGGTACACCATCACCTTGACCTTCTCAGGCAGGGTATCGCCTTCGAAGGCCAAGATAAAAGCACCGGTGGCAACCTAGCGATCCTTTGGTCCCCTATGGACACGCCGGATAAAGTGGACACCTCTGCGCTCTAAGTTGGTGCGTAACTCGTCGTAGGATTGTAACAGCAGCTCTTTATGAAAAACGATACCTTGGACCATATTGAGCGACTTATGTGGTGTAATGCTCACAGGGACATCACCCAGCTTGTCGCAGGCAAGTAACGCCCGCGACTGGGCTGGGGATGCTGCTTCTATGAGCACTGCGCCGCTTCGCATCTTTGACAGGCCAGAAACTTCGCCGAACTTATCCTCAAGATGTTCCACAAAGAAAAGAGGTTTGGTAGATGTAAAGGACTCACCATCTGTGCGGCTACATACTAGAAATTTTGGAGAAGGTGGATCATTTGCAGATTTTGCCCGACGTTCCTCCCACGGTGTGGCTAGGGAAGGGAACGAACGGGGATTATAGCAAGCAGCATTAAAATCTCCTCTACCTCGCTTAGAGACGCCGTGTTCGCGACCGGCCACGCTTTTAAGTGCTCGTTTCTTCCTGGTCCCACGAGCAGCTAGGGATCTAAAGGTCCACCCAGGCAGAGCCCCGCTTGCCTGGGTAAGCCTTGTACAACTGAGGTGCGGCAGGTTCCTCAGACGTTGCTCGCTAGCGGCTGTTCAACCTCAACAGCCATGCATCTCCTCGGCACGTAGCACACCTTGAGATTGAGTTTTTTTTAGAGAGGTTTGTACCGTCCTCGCGACCCGGGCGATTAAGCCAAGATCCTCGGACTCTGAAACGTACAACGTTCCACCGTCGCGCCGAACGATGGTCGTTGAAGCACGCACAGAGCTTACGGTGTAGCGGACTGTTGGCGCGAAACAGCCCACATCTCAGGACCCCGGGTTCGCCAAGCCCGTACTCAGCAAATTAATGCCGAGCCCCTGAGGGGGGGGGAGGTCGTGCAGACCGTGACTGAAGCGCCTCAGTCCCCTCGGCCACCGCCGCCGGCAGGATTTGGTCGAAACATCTTATCAACGAAATGGTTTCTAGTTTAAAATTACTCTCCAGATTTTTAGAATGTCATATAAGAGTTGATGTTCACAAAAAATTAAATCACGTTAATTTGATTTTAGGAAATGGTTCTCCGACACTGATTTCTATCTAAATAAAGTTGGATAGATCTCTCAGAAAGTCTCGCTCGATTTCACAGTGCGCGCTACTAGTACCTGTACCTATGAGGGAGTGTACGACGGCGACACGTTGTTCTTCAACTTGTTTCCATGTTTCGTTACGTATTTAATTTCATTTGACAGTAATGTCCTCTATTGGGCATATTTAGTTGGTATGATGTGACAATTTCACTATCACTTCAAGAATATGAACTGATACCCTCATCGCCATAGTGGTCACGCCTGATATCTGGAAAATACTAACTACGGATGGGTTCCTTCATCCAGATTCACAATCTTCAAAATTGTTTTCTTAATATATGTCCCAATTCCTTGTTGTGGTATCTCTGCACTTACGAAGCCTTTTACTACGTATTTTTTCTCCGATTCTGGAATGTGTAGCAATAACTCAAATATGTGACGAGCATAAAGTAATATCAATTTAGATATTAAGCCACTGAACGCTATATTTTTGTTTGACTCTTTTAAGCCATTTTACGACGGTGACCCGAAAACTCTTACTGTTGGTCAGTTGGTTATATCGACGGAACAAAGATCAAGACCACTTGTTGTTCCCGTACTCATCAAGATTATTACATTTCAGTCCAGTAAAGTAAGTGAGCAGTGGACGGATCAGGCTGTGGGCGGGACTTCCGTTGAGACAAAAGAGGTGTATAAACAACACAGAGAGGCTATAGACAAGCTACAGCGCTCTGGGTGGCAGCACGAAGCAACATTGTGCGCCATATTTGTGAAAGTCAGTTTGATGCATCAGATTGAGCAGACGCCTCTGTTTGTAATCGAAACTAACGTGTAAGCGCTATTATTAGTGGTAAATTATGCCCAGTGTATGTTCGGCAGCCGGCCGCGGTGGCCGAGGGGACTGAGGCGCTTCAGTCACGGTCTGCACGGCCACTACGGTCGGGGGTTCGAATCCCCCCTCGGGCATGGATATTTGTGCCGTCCTAGTTCGTAAGTAGTTCATAAGTAGTTTGTAAGTTTTGGGACTGATGACCCCGTAGTTAAGTCCCATAAGATTTACAAACATTTAAATATTAATTTAAAAAAAATATGTTCGGAAGTACAACTGCAGCAACCGCACGGATAAATTTGTTGGAATATATTTTAGCTAGGTATAAAGAAACGCCGGCCGCGGTGGCCGAGGAGACTGAGGCGCTCCAGTCACGGTCTGCACTGCCACTACGGTCGGGGGTTCGAATCCCCCCTCGGGCGTGGATATTTGTGCCGTCTTTAGTGTAAGGTAGTTGATAAGTAGTTTGTAAGTTTAGGGACTGATGACCCCGTAGTTAAGTCCCATAAGCTTAACAAACATTTGAACATTTATAAAGAAACAGATATGTTATGTAATTATATTCACGGCCATCAAAAAGCCAGGCAGATGACGGTTGTATTTGGTGTGTTTTAATGTATTGACATTTATATAGTATAAAAATGCATATTACCCGTTGGTACAATCATCCTAACGAAACATGGCACGAAACGTTAATTTTAGGATCCATTTGAACTGTTAAAAACACCACACAGAAACAATATAATGCTAAAACTAAGGAAAAAACACAGAACTAGTTCTTTAATTTGCCTTGAAGGAACGATAACGACACTTTCCAGTCATGTTTGCAGGTGTACATTTGGCTGTTGTTTGCTTTCGCTCATAAAGTAAAAACTAGTAGAAATCTACCTGTTGATAAATACGTAATTTACTTCAAAGCATGAAACGTCATTTGAACCACAGGCAGAATAAAGGTAATTAATGATTTTAAAGAAATTCGCCTGCATTTATAGGCGAAGATAAGACGGCAAATAAAACGATTATTGACATCATCAAATAATGCAGCAGTTCGGCGACAGTAAATATTACACTTAGGATGTAATAGTAGACGAGAAATGCTATTCGTAGTGGGAAATACTTTCCGAAATGCGTTGCACAGAAATTCAGGAAAAATCGAGACTGGCAATGGTTAATATAAAACTTTTGATTCAGCGTTAGCAGACGCCCAGTATCACCTCACGTGACATTGACGTTCTCAAAGATGGTGGCAACCTTTGCAATTGACTTCAACTATGGCGACGTTGTGGCCAGTCTCTGTTGTTTATATAGATCTTTGAATGAGACTATGTTCACTGGTGGACGAATGTTATTAATCACTTAACCGTTTGTGACACAACCGCAACTAATCGAACAGTCATGGGCCACTAAGTGTGGCACCCGTGCTAGTCTAAGGACAAGACTTGGACCGAAACTCCCCAAACATTTATCCAAACACGAAATAAATTATGGAAAGCGATAACTATGTTTGAAATAGGTGTAGCTTATAGCAATAAAAGAAGTCTGATTACTATGAAACAAAAATTGACTTGGGTAATCTTGCAATACTATTGTTGTGCTAATTAAAAATTATTAACAAAATGTTTCATTAATAAAAATTTATATACGGTCGCCAGCCTAATGAGGCATAAGGATACCAAGCAGTGATAAATTAAGAATGCAGTTAAATTTAGAAGCTTGGTGGAAGGGTGGAAGAAACTTTGTCACCAGTTTCATAAGATACCAATCACAAAAATAAGAAAGATTTAAATGAAAGCAGTAATTATTTAAATTATTGTAACGGTAAGACTCACCTCATCAGTTACTTTCTGTTACTATAGAATATAGCGTGGAATGCAGTATTGCAGTTCAAGTGGCACTCTGCAACTTACTGAAAGGCTTATAATTAGTGGTAAAAAATAATAAAAAAATCTACTGATGTTATGGTCAGTGTTGTTCCTAATGTTCTGTGTAAATAAGTGAGAAATTGGTTATGATTGTGACCTCTATTCAAAAATATACTTAAAGAAGACTGACTAGTATGTATCACTTTGTTGAAAATAATGAAATCTTTCTCCCTACCATGAAACTAATGATTCTGTTACAGTTAACTATTTTTAATAACACTTTGCTGTATAGATTCATCAGTTAAATCTGCTGGCCTGGAATCTAGAATGTGGTCACTCAAACTGTACTGACAATTTATAGGAACACTATAAATTTTGATTAATACCACAAATAGAAGTTTTTGTCTGAACTACTTCAATTATATGAACTGATTAAAATTATTTATGTGGCAAAACAGTAACTTATTCCTACCAATACTATTGTGCAAGAGCAATGAAATTTATAGTTGCAGCACTGAATATTGTAATAAGAAGATTATCTAAAAAATGTACATTATTAAAATTGATTGCTGCTTTTTAAGGATTACTCATTACTCGGTTAATAATTCTTTACAGGAGAGGATCCCTATTAGGTTACGTGACTTGGGATAAATTAGGGTTACGTACACACTACTTTTAACAGAAATGTAACCTCTATTGAAAAACATTTAAAACACAAGTTAAATCTTTCAACGAACAGTTTATAGACAGTAACAGTAAATATTATGACCTGTTATTAACGCGGACCTGTTGCGAGGTGGCGGCGCAGCGTATACAGTTCAGATTTCATATTTTTGTAGTTTGTGAGCCGACATTATAACAGCGGTTTCCAGTAGCTTCTACTTAGCTCCATGTGCAGACAGTAAAAGTGTTACCATTGCATCTGCACGTTCACCGAGGCCATTGTAAGTAGATTGGTCTTCTGCCTCAAGTGAAACAAATATTTGACCCAGAGTACAGTAGCACAAGTCTGCCACTACTTCTTGATGTTGTGCACTCCAAACTCAGGCTCACTACTGCTGTGAGCTCCCACCACAGACTGACTGCTGTCAATGCCTGTCTTCGACTGACTACTCTGTCTCCGTTAGCTGCGCGCCAACACCACCTTTTCATTTACAACGGAATTCCGTTCACATTGGAATCACTATATCTTTTACATATCATGCTGGTCGTGAGATATTACAAATTTACATAATACTCACATACATAAGACGATTCAAAAATAAAAATTACAAAAATAATATGCAAAAATAAACATGATGTAGATATTCATAAAACATACAAATCACATGAAGTACAGACATCACATACCATACATTAGTGGAATCGATTGTAACATGAATGAAATTTAATATCTTACGTACCTTGAAAATGAAATATTATTATTGAAAAATGGTCAAAATTGGGCAATGGCGTTATACGTTTCCGAAGTAGCATACGAGATACTATCATGGCGTAAACTGAAATGTAGCCCGTTGGCGTTCTACGCTTAGTAATTTTAACGAATTGCCAGTTCACATTGGCAAATTTTACACAGTACCTTCCCAACAGTTACTGTATTCAAATCAGCTGAGGAAAACACATTTTATGAAAGGAAATGAAAGTGATTAATTTTTTCTAAATAGACGAAAATCAAATTTAAACTGAACGTTATCCCTGACAGCAAGTACCGCTATACATGAGAGATAAAGGTATATTCAAAACTGCCCCATGGATGTGTGCTAGGATCGCTATTATTTTTGCCTATATATATTATCTGACAGACAGTGTGAGAAGCAATTGCGTCTGTTTATTGATTATGCTGTGTTGTATGAAAAGCGTCATCGTTAAATTGCCTTAATAAGGTGTAAGAGGACTTTGAAGAGTGAATGACACCACCTTTAAATGTAAAAATGTAAGTAAATTCAGATGAGCAGGAAAAACACTCCCGCAATTCACCGGAATAGCATTAATAATGTGCTGATTGACACCGCCACGTCCATTAAATATGCAGGTGTAGCTTGGTAGAGAGAAATGTGAAGACATTTTCGGGGAAGGCGCTTGGTTGACTTCGGTTTATTGAAGGAATTTTTTGGGAAGATGCGGTTCACTTTTAAAGGACACATTATATTGTTGAGTACTTTTTAAATGATTGCTGTATACAATAGGACGAATTAAAGGAATAGACGACTGCTAGATATTTGAATGCGTAGGCTCGATCCAGAGAAATATTTCGGGAATTGAAATGACAAAAACCGGTGGCCAAGATTATGGGTATATTTTATTACTATTTTTAAATACTTACGTTAGAAATAATTTATCCCTCTAATATTGTATTATGCATAATTATAGTTGTCGTCTGAAGATGACCTTGTAAGTGACCGAAACCAGTTATCAAATAAATGAATAAGAGGATTGTGATATAGACTTACTTTTACACAAATGGCAATCGTTGGAGGGAAGGCGTCGTTCTTTCTGAGGAAGACTAGTAATAATCAATACAGCATTCTGACTGAACAGGTCACGATGGTATTTCAAATATCCGGCACACAATGTCTTCAATATGACGCAATTCCATTTTTACACATCATCGCTTAAATATCTGTCCGTGAGCAATAGCAGCACGTAAATATGCGTTACATATGTTCAGTGTACTGCAAATGTCTGCGAATACCTGTAACACGTGTTCACGTGCACCTATCGCTATCGGACATATTGAGCTGATGATGGATAACAGTTTCCTTTAATCAGTGGTCTAGTTCAGGGGCAATAATTTATCATGATATATATTTAATTATTTTTTTTTTTTTTTTTACAATGTCGCGATTCACGCTTTTGTACAAATTCAGATTACTATATCTTAAACAGGAAAAGCTGCATCCTTCACGTTTAAAATCGTCTAGAAATATGATATTGGAACACGTGATCGCTTATGTCAATTTCGTTAAAAGATTGCAACACTGTATGGTACAGTGAGGTAAACTGGCAATTATAGAGACGTGGAACATACAAAAACGTACGTCTAAAATAGTGCAAAATATGGCCAAGTGATGGTGCGTACAAACGTAATCCTCCCCCTTTTCATGTTAATAAAGTATTCATTTTCAGCACAGCTTTCCTCACAGGTAGTCCAATATCTTTTCCAGCCCGCAAGCAAAAGTACAGAATTACTCTCTCTCCTTCAGTCAAAGACAATACAGGTCTTCGTGCCACATTTGCTACTCAGGAAATTTATAGAACCTGCATGTGAATCTGGCTCTGAAACAATCATACTAGCCGCGTTGGAGTAGCCGAGTGGTCTAAGGCGCCTCGCTGTGGAGCGCGCGGATGCTCGCCGTCGGAGGTTCGATTCCTCCCTGAGGCATGGGTGTGTGTGTGTTGTCCTTAGGTTAGTTTACCTTAGTTTAGATTTACAAACATTTGATCATATTTCCTTCAACATATATTTCGCGTTAGGACCATAATGACAAGAGAAATTAACGTTCGTACTGAGGCATTAATGCAATCGTGTTTCTGTGGCATCATTTAGGTCTCGATGAGCGGAAAGATTGAGTGTACGAGGTACCCTGCAATGGGGACAGTATGGTGGTTTGGTGTAATCGTTTTTGGTTGTAGACGCCATTTTATCAGCAGAGTATCGACGCCAGTTTTCATCCTTAGAATTGAATGTGCTCTCTATATTGATAAAACGTTCCTTATAGTCGGGAAACTCATCATTATAAGTACATCTTGTAACACGACCTTGGTTCATCTCCCCATCATTTGGAGCGCTGCTAGTTTATCAGCCATTTATCTCAGTTTCTTATGGGATGGCTACCTGTAAACCCGGAGTTGGCGGAAAGTTTATTTTATTCTGTACTCTCCCCCCCCCTCTCCCTCTGTATCCATTTCTTCTCTCCCGCCTCTCTTGTTCTTCTACGCTTCCACTCTCTCATCCAATCTCTTCCACTCCCACTGTTTTTTTACCGCGTCCTTGTCTCATCTACCTCCCCTACTCTATAATGACCACGCCGTCGACGTAACGTTAAACTCTAACCTCCCCCTCCCCCAAATCTAGCAAAATTCATATACAGTAGTCAACTTTCCTGGTGATCCGTGAAACCAGCGTCAAAATTTATTGCAAGGCACCATACAGTGGTTTGCGCACTGAGAAACCATCTCCAAGAAAACATATGATCATGAGCTAACTCCCATGTAAATTGGTAAAAAAAATTCAAAGTCCGTCGCAAGGTACCTATGCCATGCACGATATGGAACCCTATGTAGATAGAGATCCATTTGAACTGAAAGTGAAGTGCGTAAAATTTCATCAAAATCGTAATAAAATATGTCAATTTCTGTAGATAAAGTACCTTGCCCTTTATGCCAGATAGTGATATTCTTCTCGATCTGAAGTTCAAGTGTGCAAAATTTCTTCAACATCGGATTTAAACTGTAGATTGATATGGAAGTCTGTCAGTAAAGTACCCTCCTCCAGGCTCCATACTGAATCTTATATAGACAGTGATCTTCCTCTTACCTTTGAAACTTTCTAGCTCGGAAGAAAACTGTATGTTTTGTCGAAGGGCGAATCGTGAGTAAAGTACCCTCCAACGTCCACCATACGAGAATTTATGGAGACGGTGATATTCCCCATTTTATTACCGTCCGATAAATGGTATGCAGCTCATAAAATACGAATCTAATCCGAAGTGGCGAAATCAATAGCAAACCACCAATTTCAATTTTTTCGTGTTCCCATAAAAATCTGAAGCATCCGCGGCCTCACACACACACACACACACACACACACACACACACACACACACACACAAACACAATTTCATCAAACACGGGCCGGCGGTCTAGCAGTTCAGTGACATACTCACGTGCATACATGTGACTTTGTAAAAGGTCGATAGGTTTTACATTTTTCCAAATTTTTCATTTCGAAATAACCTTTATCACATTTCAGGATTATTTAAATTTTGCCGAATTGGTGCACCAGTTCTCGAGTTTTACGTTTACCTACACATTCAGTGATTCATTTTTACTTTCCTAAAAAAATGTACAAAGATGAATATGGAAATTGTATAAACCTTCTCCTTGAAAACGTACGTTCATGAGCCGACTTTCAGGTAAGTTCATCAAGATCAGAATCAGAACCAAGCATTTTTGTAATTCCGATAAGTAAAGTACTCTCTGCCATACACCAAACGAAATATTATATAGACTGTGACATGCCTCTTGGTTTAAATGGTCAACTGTGCACAATATCAAGACCGGAACAAAACTATAGGTTTGTATAGAATAAAGAGACATGGATACATTGTAAAACGCATTCAGTTTTTCTCAATTTTCCATATTAGCAGTACTTAGCTAAAAAATAAAATTATTTCAGACGAACCTTGCCGCGGTGGAGTAGCCGAGCGGTCTAAAGCGTTTCGCAGCGGAGCGAGCGGTTGCACGCCGTGGAGGTTCGAGTCCTCCCTGGGGCATGGGTGTGTGTGTTGTCCTTAGGCTAGTTTACCTAGTAGTTTGTAAGCTACGGACTGATTACCACGCAGTTTGGTCCGATAGATTTACAGACATTTGAACATTTTGATTTTTTTCAGACGAACCTTGTCCTGAGAATTACGAACACACATATTCACACACAATAATAGTAATAATAATAATCAGCAAACCGGTCAAGCCGTTCTCATATTATAGCGTAGCCAAGGGGAACAGGGTTTCATTTAAAAAATGGTGAAATGTTTGTAAACTTAACTGTGGGGTCATCAGTCCCCCTAAACTTACAAATTACTTATGAACTAACTAATGCTAAAGACAGCACAAACATCCATGTCCGAGAGGGGATTCGAACGCCCGATGGGGAACGAAAGTTTCATTCAACAGGGTGAATCAGAAGGAAACGAACATTATATTCTCTGAGTGGTGATACTACTGATTTTTCTGAACAAAAATTCTAAAAGATATATGCACTTTTCTTATCCGTTTTTTGGGCACACAATCGAAAATAACAAGGAATGGGGGAAGTGCATGTGAGAGTAAAATAAGATACTGTTAAGTAATGATTTGTTACATTATGTTGTAACCTTTTTCCAATGTTATTCAGTTTGTACATTGAGGAAGCTATAAAGGAAAGCAAGGAGAAATTTTGAAAGGAATTAAAGTTCATGGTGAAGAATTAAAAACACTGCGTTTTGCCGATGAAATTGCAATTCTGTCAAAGACAGCAAAGGACCTGGAAAAACTGTTGAAGGGAATGGACAGTGTGTTGAAAGGTGCATATAACATGAACATTAACAAGAGCCAAACAAGGGTAATGGAGTGCAGTCTACGAAAATCAGGTGACTTAGGAGGAATTAGATTAGGTAACGAAACAATAAAGGAGGTAGATGAGTTTTGTTACTTCGGCAGTAAAATAACAAATGATGGCCGCAGTACAGAGGATATAAAATCCAGAATGGCAATGGGTAGAAAAGCGTTCTTGACAAAAAGAAATTTGTTAACATTGATTTAACTCTAAGGAAGTCCTTTCTGAAGGCATTTATGTGGAGTGTTGCCTTGTATGGGAGTGAAACATGGACGATAAACAGTGCGGACAGGAAGAGGATAGAGGCTTTTGAAATGCGATGCTACAGAAGAATACTGAAGATTAGGTGGGTGGTTCGCGTAACTAATGAGGAGGTACTGATCAGAATTGGGAAGAAAAGGAATTTTTGGCATGTTGTTGTTGTTGTTATGGTCTTCAGTCCGGAGACTGGTTTGATGCAGCTCTCCATACTACTCTATCCTGAGCAAGCCTTTTCATCTCCTCATAAGAACGGCAACCCACATCTATTTGAATCTGCTTACTATATGCGTATCTTGGTCTCCCTCTGCGATTTTTACCCCACACACTTCCCTCCAATGCTAAATTTACGATTCCCCGATGTCTAAGAATGTGTCCTACCAAGCGATCCCTTCTTTTAGTCAGGGTATGCCAAAAATTCCTTTTCTCACCAATTCGGTTCAGTACCTCTTCATTAGTTATGCGATCTACCCACCTAATCTTCAGCATTCTTCTGTAGCACCACATTTCAAACGCCTCTATTCTCTTCCTGTCCACACTGCTTATTGTCCATGTTTCACTCCCGTACAAGGCAACACTCCACACAAATGCCTTCAGAAAAGACTTCCTTACACTTAAATTAATATTCGATGTTAGCAAATTTCTCTTTTTCAAAAATGCTTTTCTTCCCATTGCCATTCTGCATTTTATATCCTCTGTACTACGACCATCGCATGTTATTTTACTACCCAAGTAACAAAACTCATCTACCACCTTCATTGTTTCGTTACCTAATCTAATTCCTTCAGCATCGCCTGATTTTCTAAGACCGCATTCCATTATTTTTGTTTTGCTCTTGTTAATGTTCATTTTATACCCTCTCTTCAACACACTGTCTATTCCATTCAGCTGCTCTTCCAGGTCCTTTGCTGTCTCTGATAGAATTACAATGTCATCAGCAAAACGCAATGTTTTTATTTCTTCCCCCTGAACTTTAATCCCTATTCCAAATTTTTCCTTACTTTCCTTCACCGCCTGCTCAATGTACAAATTGAATAATATTGGAGAAAGGCTACAACCCTGTCTTACTCCCTTCCCAACTGATGCTTCCCTTTCATGCCCTTCGAGTCTAATAACTGCGGTCTGGCTTTTGTACAAGTTGTAAACAATTCTCCTTTCCCTGTATTTCACCCCTGCTGACTTCAGAATTTGAAAGAGTGTATTCCAGTCAACATTGTCAAAAGCTTTCTCCAAATCTACAAAAGCTAAAAATGTAGGTTTGCCTTTCCTTAATCTATCTTCTAAGATAAGACGTAAAGTGAGTATTGCCTCCCGGGTTCCTACGTTCCTCCTGAATCCAAACTGATCTTCCCCGAGGTCAGCTTCTACCAGCTTTTCCATTCTCCTGTAGATAATTCGTGTTAAAATTTTGCAACCATGACTTATCAAACTGATGGTTCTGTAATTTTCACACCTGTCTGCACCTGTTTTCTTTGGAATGGGGATTATTACATTTTTCTTAAAGTCTGAGGGTATTTCGCCTGTCTCATACATCCTACACACCAGTTCAAATAGTCTTGTCATGGCTGGCTTTCCCAGAGACTTTAATAGCTCTGCGGGTATGTCATCTACTCCTGGGGCCTTGTTCCGACCTAGGTCTTTCAAGGCTCTGTCAAATTCATCTCTCAGTATAGTATCTCCTATTTCATCTTCATCTATTTCCTCTTCCCTTCCTACAACATCGTCTCTAAGTTCATTTCCTTTGTAGAGCTGCTCTATGTACTCTTTCCACCTTTCAGCTTTCCCTTCTTTGCTGAGAACTGGTTTCCCATCCGAGTTCTTGATATTCGTAGAGCTGCCCTTCCTGTCCCCAAACGTCTCCTTTATTTTCCTGTAGGCGGTATCTACTTTTCCCCTTCTTATACATTCTTCTACAGATTTGCATTTGCCTTCTAGCCACTCCTGCTTAGCCATTTTGCACTTCCTGTCAATCTCATTTTTTAGTCGTCTGTACTCCATTTTGCCTGTTTCATTTACTGCATTTTTATATTTTCTCCTTTCATCTATTAAATTTAGTATTTCCTGTGATATCCAAGGACTTTTTGTTGGTCTTGCCTTCCTACCTATTTTGTCCTCTGCTGCCCTCACTATTTCGTCTCTCAATGCTACCCATTCCTCTTCTACTGTTTTATTTCCCCCTGTTTCTGTCAATTGTTGCCTAAATCTCCCTCTGAAATTCTCCAGAACTTCAGTTTCCTTCAATCTATCTAAGTCCCATCTCCTTATTTTCCTACCTTTTTGTAGTTTCTTCAGTTTCAGCCTACAGTTCATAACCAACAAGTTATGGTCAGAGTCTATATCTGCCCCTGGGTATGTCTTGCAGTTTAGGACCTGGTTCCGGAATCTATGTCTTACCATTATAAAATCTATCTGATACCTTCCTGTGTCTCCTGGTCTCTTCCACGTATACAACCTTCTTTTGTGATTCTTAAACCACGTGTTTGTTATGATTAAATCATGTTCCGTGCAAAATTCTACCAGGCGACTTCCTCTTTCATTCCTCCTGCCCAGTCCATATTCGCCTACTATTTTTCCTTCTCTTCCTTTTCCTACTACCGAATTCCAGTCTCCCATCACAATTAAGTTTTCCTCTCCCTTAACTGTCTGAATAATTTCCTCTAGCTCCTCATATATTTCTTCGATCTCCTCATCATCGGCAGAGCTAGTTGGCATATAAACCTGTACTACTGTTGTCGGTGTTGGCTTCGTATCTATCTTGACAATGATAACGCGATCACTGTGCTGCTCATAGTAGTTTACCCGCATTCCTATTTTCTTATTCATTATCAGTCCTACTCCTGTGATACCCCCAATTGATTTTGTATTTATAATCCTGTACTCACCTGACCAGAAATCCTGTTCATCCTGCCACCGAACTTCACTAATCCCCACTATATCTAACTTCAACCTATCCATTTCCCTTTTTAAATTTTCTAATTTTCCTACCCGATTAAGGGATCTAACATTCCACGCTCCGATCCGTAGAATGCCAGTATTGTGCTTCCTGATGACAACATCCTCCTGAGTAGTCCCCGCCCGGAGATCCGAATGGGGGACTATTTTACCTCCGGAATATTTTACCCGAGAGGATGCCATCATCATATGTTCATACAGTAGAGCTGCATGTCCTCGGGAAAAGTAGCGGCTGTAGTTTCCCCTTGCTTTCAGCCGTTCGCAGTAGCTGTGTGGCAAAGCCACATTAGCTGATGTTACAAGGCCAGCTCAGTCAATCATCCAGACTGTTGCCCCTGTAACTACTGAAAAGGCTGCTGCCCCTCTTCAGGAACCACACGTTTGTCTGGCCTCTCCACAGATACCCCTCCGCTGTGGTTGCACCTACGGTACGGCTATCTGCATCGTTGAGGCACGCAAGCCACCCCACCTCGGCAATGTCTGTGGTTCATGGGGGTGGGTATTTTTGGCATACCTTGAATAAAAGAAGGGATCGATTGGTAGGACACAATGTTAGACGTCAAGGAATCGTGAATTTAGCATTGGAGTGTAGTGTTTGGGATAAAAACCGCAGAGGAATACCAAGAGAAGGATACAGTAAGCAGATTCAGACAGATGTAAGTTGCCGTTCTTATGTGGAGTTGAAGAGGTTTACTCATGATAGGGTATTGTGAAGAGCTGAATCAAACCAGTCTCCGGACTGGAGAGTACAAAACAACAACAGTGTATAAACACACAGATTCTTGAGTACAAAAAGGTTTATTACATTTTGTATACACGTTTACGTACAGAAAACAAAACTACATTTAGTCACAGAATACAACAATATATAAAATTATAATTATTTGTTTCAAGTTATAGCTGAGATCCACATCACAAACCTCTATTTCCGCTTCCAGTAAGTAATGCGACAGGTACAGTGGAGGTATTTTCTCGAATAATTTCTTCCTGTATGATACTCTGAACTGGGTATTGCTTTATAGATTCTTGCGTGATCAATATATTGAAAAGGATCCTCTGATAAATGTTTGATGTGATACTTGTATGGGTGGTATCTGTAATGATAATGACGTGTGTAGTACGATACATTGATTTTTTTTCAACTGGGTATTTCATTACAATAAATTATTATGTTTCTTTGTACTATTTAGATGAAAATAATGCCATGGTGATATGCAAATATGTCGATGTAGTCCTATTATTTATGACATTACCCCTCTTACCACAGAGCCCATAGGTTGATCACATGATTCAGCGGATAAATATCTAACAAATTGACTAAAGGAGGAACAACATGACTCAATATAATGAAGGGAAAACAGTGCATCAAACAGTGTTGCTTCGCTTTAAGGCGTGTGTCCAGCAGATGATTAGAATCTAGAATTAAGTCGCCTGGAGATAAATCATACTAACCAGAATAGGAATATATGTCAGATACATTCCTCCACTGGATATCTACAAGAATTTTACTTGTTAAACTCTTCACACACAGAGCCCAAATGAGATAGGCCTTAAATACATTGATTGCAGTGATATTCAGCTTTCCCTAATTTGGAGCGCTGCAGTCGTTCTCTGTTCTCCTATGGTAACATGGGTCTCACACCTATGACACTGTGTGTTCCAGTTCAACTTTTCAACACAAATATCTCTGTAAGAACAATAGATACTGAAATACGACTCTCACACGGTTGAATTTACTGCTGGGGTCATGAAAATAAATAGTACAATACAATAAAAAGGTAAACAAATATTATTTTCGACACATACTTTCGTTTATTTTTGCAAATGGATGCCCCATATTGTTTCTTATGCAATCAACAGCATGAAAATCGTAAATTGTATGGCGTTGGTAACATCGCAATACGTTAATTATTTTCCGAGATATTGGCAAGAGAATTCTAAACCTGAAATATATGAAGCACGCATCTAATGCACATGTCGAGACTGAAACGTGAACCTCAAACTAGCGGTATTTTAATCCTGAATAACCGATTTTTAAAATATTTATTTGGTGTCTGACGTAGGAAATTTTTCTTAGTTATTGCCAATAACAGGGTAAAAACACCGGTATATTTACTTCCTATGGTAGTTGTTGTCAATGTTTTTTCAATTATTTTGTTTTTAAATACTTCAAAAGATTAAACACTAGTAATATTTATTCCAAAAGTTTCATCTGCTGTGAAATATTAGGTTATCGCTGAAACTAGGAAATGGGATCAGTGATAATTAAGAACAATCTGGAGTCATGAACGAACAACAAACGCATGAGATAAGAATTGGTACAGCTCTTGTTGAGACATCAGTGTACCTGTTGCATCGTGGCATGGCCTATTAGACAACAGGTAAGCACGCCCAGTGTGCAAGATTTGCCTCCATCTTATCATACGGCAGTTCTTCACTGTCGTCGCCGGACTTCGGTTCTGCTTTAAATTGCAACATCCGAGTCTAGAAGTGCTTTACAAACTGGGGTATCAGTTCAATGCTCCATTGGCCTTAAAAAGCTGAAAACCTATAGAGGTACTACAGACTTGAGGTGTCATTTAAAGAGAAAGCATACACAATGTTCGGCGCAAGAGTGAGTATTTCTATGATGTTACTGACGTACTATAAGTTTGGAATAATAAATGTACCCTTAATTTTGAGTTTGCTTCAGGGTGCAAAATTGATAACGCAAAGTACTGACTATTCGCAGTGTCCAAATAGTGATTTCATTCTTGACTTCAACATTATTTTACAGGTGAGATTCTGAATCAATAGGTGAAAAATAATGATATTTTATTTATTTATTTTTCTTAGTATTCTACTCCACATTACTTATCGATAAAAGCAACAAACAGTACACGGACTAAGCTCTGTTTCAGTTCCCTATTTTACCAACTATTTTAATTCTAAATATATTGCAGAAAAAGGTCTGAGGAAGTTAAAATGTTTCAACTTTTGAATTCTACATTTGTTACTGGAAATAATTGCAATGAAAAACCGAAAGACTGTAATTGGTATTTGTAAAAACCGGTTATTATGAGCCGTTTTAAGTGTACGGGTAAACTGAAGATGATAACCGCCATCCCTACATCAAGTTGTCCATAATCGTATATTGATGCTAAGGTTTTAACAGAAAGGTTAAAATGGAGATGATTACCGCCATCCCTACATCAAGCTACCCGTAATAGTATATTGATGTTAAGGTTGTAACAGAAAGGTTAAACTGAAGATTATAACCGCCATCTCTACATCAAGCTGCTCGTGATCGTATTTTGAACAATGTTAGGGTTTTAACAGTAAGGTTAAAATGGAGATGATAGCCGCCAATGCCGCGGTGGAGTAGTCTAAAGTGCCTCGCTGCGGAGCGCGCTGTTGCTCGCCGTGGAGGTTCGAGTCCTTCCTGGGGCATGGTGTGTGTGTGTGTGTGTGTTGTCCTTAGGTTAGTTTACCTAGGTTTAAGGAGTTTGTAAGCTACGGACTGATGACCACGCAGTTTGGTCCTATAGATTTACAGACAGACATAACCGCCATTCCTACCTCAAGAGCTACCCGTAAATGTATATTGATGTTATGTGATTACAACAGTAATAGGTAGTAGCTGTGGAAGCGATCTGGTGTACTGGATTCAGTGCTGCAGGTTGTACTGTTGAAGGATGCAGCTCACGAATGGGATCGGCATAAACTGATTCAGCTGGGTAAACCCTAACCCTGGTCAACCCAGCTTTCCCTGAAGCTGGAGGGACTCATCCTATCCTACACTGGCGGTTACGACTTCCACGGTTCAGCAGCGCCGAGGGCGATACGGCCGGCAAACTTTACTCTCGTTCCTCGGCTTCAAGGCTCAGTAGTCTGCTCGCCTGCTGCTTAAAATAATTGCCTCGGATTTGGGTCCGAATGTGCAGCGGCGGGGGGACGGCCTAACTCCCTGCTCGCCGTAACTCATATTGCGCAGCGAACAATGCAGTAGTTTAAAGGGGCGCGGCATTATTCGTATTACTGCGCGGACAATGAGATTACACTTTGGCGCGTTTGTTTGAGGAAGCGGTGTCGGCCGCTCGGCGCTAAGCAAGTTGTTGTTTGCACAGCGCCGCCCCCAGGGCCACACTGGCTGCCGACTTCCGAGCCACGCGCATGCGCAGCGCCGCGCCGGGCCCGCCTGCTCTTTCAGCTGTTTCGCAACTCGGGCCGCCGAAATAAATCTAGCCGCCGGTGTGGGGGGCCTGCGTCAACTCTTTCAGCAGAATGGAATGAAAATTCTGCAATCCCTTCCGAGTCGCTGCTTCACGCACACTCTACAAAGTTATCCGCATATACTTTTAAGCAGCAGTACTTTAGGCGACGAACGGACCCACGCACGCTCTCAGTCACACACGCACACACACACACACACACAAATCTTCTGCGGCAAAGGATAAGCCGTTTTAAGGAAGGAACACTCCGATGAAATTAATTAAAATTATAGCGCGGCTTAGCTTCCAGTACAACCCGAGGAGAGACAAAACAGCGTCGCTCGTCGCTCACCAGAGATAAAGTTCATTTCCCAAAGACTCTCACGAGGTGAATTATCACATTTGTGGTTGCTGTAAAAACAAACATTTTGCTCGCCTCTCTTACTTTCGCTTACAAGTGCTGAATTCATCGTTTTATTTTATTTTATTTTAGCCAACATTCGTGGTGCTGTAGGACATTACTGTGATTTTTTTTCGACTCTAGCTTTTTTGTCACTGTACGTTTTAAATCTGATTAACAAAACTGAGTTGTGCTTCAATCGAAAGGTTGAATGGGTAACTAGTCAACAGCTTAGAGTCCTTCCATATCCCCATGATATAAATAAATGCTCTGGTGGCCACAATTAAAGTAACAATCCGCTATTTCCTCCAATTCACGATTTCTGATAAGTGTTCAAATGAAGAGGTATGAATAAACTCTGTCGGTTTGTTGTTGTTGTGATCTTCAGCCCGAAGACTGGTTTGATGCACTTCTCCACAACACCCCATCATGAGCAAGTCTCTTCAACTCCACATAATAACGGCAACCTACATCTGTTTGAATCTGCTTACTGTATCCATCTCTTGGTCTTCCTCTGCGGTTTTTACCCCACACACTTCCCTCTAACGCTAAATTCACTATTCCTTGATGTCTAAGAATGTGTCCTATCAATCGATCCCTTATTTTAGTCAAGGTATGCTAGAAATTCCTTTTCTCCCCAATTCTGTTCAGAACCTCATTAGTTACGCGATGTACCTACTTAAACTTCAGCATTCTTCTGTAGCACCACATTTCAAAAGCCTTTATCCTCTTCCTGTCCGCACTGTTTATCGTCCGTGTTTCACTCCCGTACAAGGCAATACTCCATACAAATGCCTTCAGAAACGACTTCCTTAGGCTTCAATCAATATTCGATGTTAACAAATTTCCCTTTTTCAAGAATGCTTTTCTACTCATTGCCATTCTGCATTTTATATCCTCTGTACTGCGACCATCATTTCTTGTTTTACTGCCCATGTAACAAAACTCATCTACCTCCTTTATTGTTTCATTACCTAATCTAATTCCTTCAGCATCACCTGATTTTCTTAGACTGCACTCCATTACCCTTGTTTTGCTCTTGTTAATCTTCATCTTATATGCAAATTTAAGCGCATTCCGTTCAATTGCTGTTCCAGGTCCTTTGCTGCATCTGACAGAATTACTATGTCGTCAGCAAAACCCAATGTTTTTAATTCTTCATCGTGAACTTTAATTCGTTCTCCAAATTTCTCCTTGCTTTTCTTTATAGTTTGCTCAATGTGCAAATTGAATAACATTGGAGAAAGGCTACAACCCTGTCTTACTCCCTTCCCAACCAATGCATCCCTTTCATGCCCTTCAACTCTGACAACCGCTGTCTGGTTTTTTTACAAGTTGTAAATAACCTTACGTTCCCTATATTTTACTCCTGCTTGCTTCAGAACTTGAAAGAGTTTATTCCAATCGACACTGGAAAAGCTGGAAATGTAGGTTTGCCTTTTCTTATTCTATCTTCTAGGAGAATTCGTAAAGTGTGTATTGCCTCTCGTGTTACTACATTTCTCCTGAACCCAAACTGATCTTCCCCGAGGTCGGCTTCTACCATACTGTGGGTATAATGGAAGTAAATACCGGAGGCCTGTGCATAACTATCCCACTGTTTAACGAGCCAAAAAATTCCGTCCGCAGAATTCCTGCGCTGTGACAAGCTCCAGTCTGAGCCGTGTCACGGCTTGCCTGGTTTGTTTTCCCGCCTCTCCTCCGGTATCTTCCTTCCCGCACTAGAGGGTTTCCTGGCTGTGCAACTAGGATAGAGAGGGCGCGCCCATCGGTACGCGGGGCGAGCGGCTGTGTGAGAGGTTGTTGACGTGTGGCCCCGGAAGGAGGAACACCGATCCTGGGATGGAAGGCAGTGGCAGCGCTTGGGCCGATGCGGTCGGTGGCAGTATGAACGACCGGGATTGCTTGTGATTGGAATTTCGAGCGAGATGGCCCGCACTTGTCTGCCTAAACATCAGATATCTTGCCCATAGAATTTGAGTACTTTTATGAAGCTCTCCCTGGTCAGCTTGCGGTTCCTGGTACCCTGTGGCTTACACTGAACTTGATTTGCGTAATTCTTATCCTAAGAGCATATGTTATTAATCTTGTTCAGGAGTGTTAAATCATACTAATATTTCGTGTTGTGTATTTTGGAGTTTTACTAAGGCCATAGTGCGGAGCCCCATATTGTCTATGACGGCGTGGGCTGCCTGTCTTGTTATTGTTCTTTGCCAAACCTGTTGGACCACAGAAAGTTAAGTAATTTTCTGTGCTAGTTGATATATATGTACTTGTAAGGTGGCTTCGCTTGTCACGTTGAAATCTTATTATTATTAAATAACCCATTTTACTATCAATTGCGCGTGATATTACGCACAAGCCAACAATGTTTAGCTGTTTGTATGTAATTTCTGGGCCTTAAGCCGCAGTACACAACTCAATTACGTAAGGTAATCCTTGCTATATATGATGTTGATGGTAGTGCCACGGTGTGTGTATCATTCTTATGATACGTATTAATTGCTCCTGCCAGTTAACTGAGATTGTGTGTTTGCTAAATCCAAGTTTGCCTTAAAGATTGTTTAACTTAATATTCAGTATTCCTACTTTCCTCCTTGCCGCCTTTTAGCTGGACCTGTTGTTTGGTAGTCGCCGGCCGAGTCTTGTATTCACGCCTTCCATGTAAGTCGTACATGTTCAGATGGTACTTTTTATTTATAATTACCTGTTCTCTGTCTTAGGAAAGTTATACTAGCGCAACTGCTTCGTGCTGAAAAATTTACCAGGCAACATTGTTCTTGTGTTTTTCATTATTGGAATTTCAGCTGGTTTCATATATATATATATATATATATATATATATATATATATATATATATATATATATATGCGGTAATGGAAGTCACAGGGCGACATGTCCAAACTATATGGCTATATGGCGGATGCTCAAGCTGCTCCCACTTGAACTTGGCCAGTGCTCTTCATGTGACCCTGAAGACACGTATACTTGCGTTATCATGGAACACAATCACTCATTCCGTGAGAAACCGAGGCCTATTGCTTTCGATGGACGTGTGTGCCCGAGGAATTCGATGAGAAAGACCTCATACGTAGAAGACTGTGAACATCACCTTGCCTGCTGAGGGCGCAACCTTGAATTATTTGGAGGGGGGGGGGAGTGACAACGCATACTTGGTGTTCCTAGATGTCGCACTACGTTATCCCAAAGCAGCATATTCACATTTTAACGGGTTTGGTTGTTAAGATGTCTCGTACATATAACTTCCTGGCAGATTAAAATTGTGTGTCAAGCGGAATTCGAACCTGGGACCTTTGCCTACCGTAAGAATAATAAAGTTTTAGTGATATTTCTACTTCATTAAGGAAATACTTATTATATTTCACCTTTCCATGCCTCAGCCCATTGTCCAGAGATATGAATGATCACGAAATACATGTTTTAAGTGGCTAATATAACTGATGTATTATGTAAGTTACATCATATTCATGAAGATATGCCTAGTTCTAACACGTTTTGCAAACGTATTAAAAAGAATACTGACACATTTTCATGCGGTTTTCTCAGGAAATTTGAGCTAAGATTGGGGCAACATATAGGCTAGATTTCATCAAAATGAGATCACGGAAAAAGATACATCACAATCTTAAGTATTTTCAGTAACTGTCTGTTCCTCTATTAGAAATACCTAATCTCCTAAACTACGTCACGGATTTGCATGGTGCAACTTCGTCTCAAAAAAGTCTCATCAGGAAAATTGTTTTAGATGTAGGTTATGCATGAAGTATGGGTTAAGTATTTCAGCAAACAAGCGATAGAGGCGCTGTAGTGCACCAGAGAACTAATAAACACCACTACTGCCTAAGTGCGGGGTAGTACAACAAGGAAGCGAACGTATGTAACAGAATTAAGCAATCTTAAGTCTACGAATACGAACAAACATTGAACATAGTGTTACTGATTTCGCTTTGTGTATTAAATACTTAACGACATTTCTTTGCTTATTTTGGCACTTTCACTTTTGTATCAAAAACTTAATGAAGATATATCGTTTCGGACAATGACTTTTACTTACATTCGACATCTTTATGAAGATACATCGTTTTGAACAATTACGTACATTTGAAATCTAGGCTAGTACAACTGAGTTTATTGACAAATCGATCACACAAGTATTCTGTTTTTACCGACTGAGGTTCAAAATATTCAAATGTTTGTTAAGCTTAAGGGACTTAACTACGGGGTCATCAGTCCCTAAACTTACAAACTACTTATGAACTACCTATAACTAAGGACGGCACAAATAACCATGCCTGATGGGGGATTCGAACCCCAGACCATAGTGGCCGTGCATACCGCGACTGAAGCGACTCGGTCCCCTTGGCCGGCCTGACTGAGGTCAGGAACCCTAAAAAGCCATGATACACACAGCCCTCCTTCAACAAACGTTGCAAAGCATGGGCATATAAGCTAGTGTTATTATATTAGGGAGATCTCACCTGTAGTTTAGCGCATTTACGAAGTATTAAACTGGTGTCACTCAGCAAAGTTACTCGCTCCTCGCCGGTTACGGTCGCAAGACTCTTTGTGAGACGCCATAATTTTCGTCGGGGCGCCTGCGCTCAACTGCGTTGTCAACGAACGTCACAGTGGTACACAATATTGACAGTACGAGAATTTACTTGTACACGGGCACGAAATTCATACTTTAGTTTCATCTGACGCCTCTGTTCTGAAGAGATGCAATGCCAGTAGAAAGTAAAAGCCTGACTGTATGCAACCTTTTTGACTCTTCGGGTACACAGTTTCCATAACTTTCAGGGGCAGCGCAGTTACCGGGTATTGAAAATGTCAGTATAAATTTTAAAAGTTTAAAAATCATGGAATAATGTAGATAGAGAGGTAAAAATTGACACACATTCTTGGAATGACATGGGGTTTTATTAGAACCAACAAAAATACAAAGGTATTTAAAAAAATAATCTTTCAGTCCGTGTGGTTACAGGCTTTGGGGTTGCCTGAAGTACCAGCACTCCAAGCGTTAATAGAAAGCACCGAAATACACATCATTATAGGCAGCGAAAGTTAGCTCAAGCCGGAAATAATTTCAGAAGAAGTATTTGCAAAAGATCTAACGGTGTTCAGAAAGGATAGATTAAACAAAATAGGTGGGGGCGTGTTTGTCGCCGTGAAAAGTAGTATTTCATGTAGCGAAGTTGAAGTTGATAGTTCCTGCGAGCTATTACGGGTAGAGGTTGTACCCGAAAATCGTAAGAAGTTAATAATTGGTTCCTTTTACCGGCCTCCCGACTGACGATACAATAGCAGAAAGTTTCAAAGAAAACCTGAGTCTAATTACAAAAACGTACCCAACTCACACGATAATAGTAGGTGGTGATTTTAATTTACTCTCGAAAATTATATTTTCAAATCAGCAGGTAGGCTTAAAACATCGTCCGAAATTGTACTCAATGCATTCTCTGAGAATTACTTCGAACAATTAGTTCATGAGCCATCTAGAATTGTAAATGGCTGTGAAAACACACTTGATCTCTTAGCAACAAATAATCCTGATCTCATAACGAGCATCAAAACGGATACAGGTATTAGTGAACACAGAGCTGTTGTAACTAAATTGAATATCGAAAGTCCCAAAGTTACCAAAAATAAACGGAAAGTATATTTGTTCAGGAAAGCAGATGGAAACAAAATACATTGCTTCTTGAAAGACAGCTTCCACTTGTTTCTAACACTAATTGTAGGTGTACACCAGATGTGGCTCAAATTCAAAGAAGTGGTATCGACAGCAATTGACAGTTTTATACCAAATAAATTAATAAAAGAAGGAGACGATCCCCCTTGGCATACAAAACAGGTCAGGACACTGTTGCAAAAGCAAAGGAAAAGGCATACTAAATTTAAACGAACACACAATCCCCAGGATTGGCGATCGTACTCAGAAGCTCGAAATTTAGGGAGGATTTCAATGCGAGATGCCTACATTATTTATCACAACGAAACTCTTTCTCGAATTTTGACTGAAAACCCAAAGAGATTTTGGTCATATGTTACATATACTCGGGGCAAATCACAAACAATACCTTCACTACGTGATAGTAATGGCTATCCTACCGATGACAGCGCTACTAAAGCAGAGTTACTAAACATAGCTTTTAGAAACTCATTCACCAAAGAATACGAAACCAGTATTCCAGATTTCGAATTACGAACAGATGCCGTAATGAGTAATGTAGAAGTAGATATCATCGGAGTAGTGCAGCAACTAAAATCACTTAACAAAAACAAGTCTTCTGGTCCGGATTGTATACCTATTAGATTTCTATCTGATTATGCTGAAGCGATAGCTCCTTACTTAACAGTCATATACAACCGCTCTCTCATAGAAGGATCTGTACCAAAAGATTGGAAAGTTCCCCAGGTAACACCTATATTCAAGAAAGGCAGTAGGAGTAACCCACTAAACTACAGGCCTATGTCATTGACGTCAGTTTGCAGCAGGGTTTTGGAACATATCTTGTATTCAAATATTATGAATTATCTCGAACAGATCGATCTATTGACCGAAGGTCAACACGGATTTAGAAAATATCGTTCATGCGAAACTCAACTAGCTCTTTATTCACACGAAGTGATGGGTGCTATCGACAAATGTTCGCAAATCGATTCCGTATTTCTTGATTTCCAGAAAGCTTTTGACACCGTACCTCACAAACGGCTTTTAATCAAATTGTGTGGTTATGGAATATCGCCCCAAATTTGCGATTGTCAGAGAGGACACAGTTCGTAGTAATCGATGGTAAGGTATCGACTAAAACAGAGGTGATATCGGGAGTCATTTACCGTCTAGTAAAATCATCTGAAGATCAAAACCAACTGCAGAACGATCTGAATAAGATATCAGTATGGTGTAAAAATTGGCAATTGACTCTAAATAATGAGAAGTGTGAAGTCGTCCACATGAGTACGAAAAGATATCCGTTAAACTTTGTTTACATGATAAATCAATCAAATGTGCAGGCCGTAAACTCCACAAAATACCTAGGAATTACAATTACTTCTGACTTAAATTGGAAAGAACAAGTAGATAATGTCGTGGGAAAGGCGAACGAGATACTGCGTTTTATTGGCAGAACCATTAACAGATGCAACAGAACTACGAAAGAAACTGCATACACTACGCTTGTCCGTCCATTTTTGGGGTATTGCAGCCCAGTGTGGGATCCTTATCAGGTGGGTTTGACGGAGAACATCGAAAGAGTCCAAAGAAGGGCAGCTCGTTTCGTATTGTCACGATACAGGGGAGACAGGGTTACGGAAATGATACAGGATCTGGGATGGGAATCATTACAACAACGGCGCTTATCGCTGCGGCGTGGGCTACTTGCGAAACTCCAATCGCCAACATTCTCCTCCGAATGCGAAAATATATTGTTGACTCCCACTTTAGGTAGAAATGATCATCAGAATAAAATACGAGAAATCAAAGCTCGAACAGAGAGATTCAGGTGTTCCTTCTTCCCGCGCGCTATTCGAGAATGGAATGGGAGACAAATAGTATAATTGTGGTTCGATGAACCCTCTGCCAGGCACTTAAATGTGCTTTGCAGAGTATCCCATGTAGATGAAGTCGCAAGTGTATCGTGATCGACCGGCATCTCTAGGCCAAAACTCGCCATAACTCCGGACATGCATTACAGTGCTGTTCATAACATTATTTTTCGACTACAGCTATTGTTGAGGAATGATGGTGAACATATTGAGCACTTCCTGTAAAGAACATCATCTTTGCTTTGTCTTAATTTGTTATGCTAATTATTGCTTTTCTGATCAGATTAAGTGCCATTAGTCGGACTTTTCTGAACTACATTTTTTTTAATTGAGCTGTCTAGCATATTTCTAGATGAGTAACTTCTTTACGGCTACATTTTATTGTGGTTTATAGTAAAAATGACTAAACTTATGTTGTTTACAAGGTAAAATGTTCCCTTATACGTACATTGAAGAAATACGAATAGAAGTAAACAGTTTATGCAAATATAAATATTTTACTGACGAGTCACTTCCTTCACAAGAATAATAAGTGTGATGCTTATGTAATGTCGAGAGTGGTATCAGAGGTGTTTTTTCATTACCGACATAGAAATGAAACATAAGTGCATTCAGCTGCGTGATTTACCCGTTTGTTTGGAGTGCATATTTATAATTGTAAACAACTGCGTAGCAAAATAATATTGTATGTTTTTAGTAAGGTCTATTAAGAAGACCTTCTGACGTTAATAACTAATAAAGTACATCCCAGGATTTCACAGTCTGTATCATAAAATAAATATTGCTGCAATACCGGGTACAGAAGTATTGTTTTTTATATTGCTCTGGTTCATTCCACTTTTACCGTTTGGTCTATTTAAGATGCGTTTTATGACTTCGTAATCGTAACTTCTGTTGTGTTAGAATTAAATAGACACGTCAGGAAAATTAATAACCAATTACATACCTAGCAGTCTGTTTCTTGTAACAAAATCGCATGGCCTGTCGCTTATGAGATACTTTTTTTTCAATATGCTCTGACAGCGTTTCACGTCAAAGATGTGAAAAATGTTATGACTTCTTCAAATTCGCAAATTGTGCTAACTCGTTTCTAACATGACTTATTTTGTAACATCGTCAGAAGAATACATTTTGGTAAAAAGTCGATATTTAGTCTTAATAATATGCTGCTGCACAACAAACTAATATCCAAAGACAGTACAGTTCTTCCTGAACACGTAGATGTTCAAAAATTTGTTAAGCTTATAGGACTTAACTGTGGGTCATCAGTCTCTAAACTTACAAACTCAATTACACAAACATGCATGCCCGACAGAGGATTCGAACCACCGACGGGGAGCGGCCTCGCGCATCTAAGCATAACCGCTCAATGCGCTTAGTCACTTCGCCGCGGTAACATATAGACGCCTACTCCATATATGTACGCTGAATAATTTGCCTGATTGAGTTCTCCTGCGAACATTGCAAGACTAGCACGCCTGGAAGAAAGGATATGGTTGAAACATGGCTCAGCCAAGGCCTAAGGGATGTTTCCAGAATGCAACTTTCACTCTGCAGAAGATTGTATGACGGAACCGGGACTCGCACCTGGAACCTTTGCCTTCGCGGGCAAGCGCTCTACCGACTGAGCTATCGCGACTCAAGATCCGTCCCCACAACTTTACTTCTGCGAGTACCTCGCCTCCTACTTGCCAATCTACACAGAAGTTCTCCAACGAATCTTGCAAGACTATAGTTGGCGGACCGGGAGTCGTGTCGGGATAGCTCAGTGATAGAGCACTTGCCCAAGAAAGGCGAAGGTCTCAGGTTCGAGGCCCAGTTCCGGCAAACAATTTTAACCTGCCAGGAAGTTTCATATCAGCGCACACTGCGCTGCAGAGTGAAAGTTTCATTCTGGAAACATCCCTTAGGCTGTGGCGTAGCCATATCTCCACCAGGATTGCTAGCCTTGCAAAGTTAGCAGGAGAACTGTGAAGTTTGGAAAGTAGGTGTCAAGGTACTGGCAGAAGGAAGGTTCTGAGGGCGGACCGTGAGTCGTGTAGGGATAGCTCAGTGATGGAATGCTTGCCCGGGAAAAGCAAAGGTCCCAGGCGCGAGTCCCGGTTCCGGCACACAATTTTAATCTGCCAGGAAGTTAAATATCAGCGCACACTCCGCTGCAGAGTGAAATTTTCATTCAAAAACCTTCTGTTGATTGACTCGTGGGTAGGACAAAGAAATCCACAAATAAATGAGGAACTGTTCCAAGATGAAGACGGATTGCCAACATGCTGTGTCAAAGTAGTTTACCGTACTGCTGCGAATACTACAGTTATTATTGTTTATTTATTAAAAATCCAGCTTTTATACCTGGAAACCATGTTACTGGCCTCTAATTCAAATTTATTGAATATGCGCAAAAAACTAAATATACGCCTTAATAGTACTCACTTAGATCCATCATTAGATACCTTGTACGTAATACGTATATGGTTAAGCCGTTTTCAAGGTATATTTTTTACAACATAGCTATTTGATAATGATAACTCAAAAAGTATTAAAGTGACAGGAGCCGCGTTTATATCAGCCCATCCGTTTAATCTTTATCTTTAAAATGAGGCTACGTGCTCCTTTGTATAGTATAAGGATTTTAAGTGGTTTATTGCATATGTCTCCATGGCCAAACAGGGCTTCTCCCGCCGATCGCCATTGAGTGTCGTAACGGCCTGGATTTTCCAGTCACGTGTCTACACACACAGATGAGAGCTGCCGCTACCTATTGACCAACCCCTGAACTACGGCGACTCAGTAGCTGTCAAACACATCACGATTCCCGCACATGTGCGCGATTTACCACAGAATTGCAGACTCAAGTGTCCCCACGAAACTGTCCCCTTACAAGTTGAACCCGCGTCCTTCTTAATACGAATCCAATCTGTTACTGCTGTTCCAAAACCCGCTTCCTAATCACACCGTCACAGGGACAGTTCGTAAGATGATGCATATGGTGATAGATCCATATCAAACTTTCCTAAACGCTTGGATATCTGGAGTTCCCACATGGGGCATTTTCGTGTCTCACCACATACCATAAATGTGGACGAATTCGGTGATGACAAGTAGGCATCCTCTCCTTGTTAGCCCCATGACTGTCCACATAAATCTGCACTCTACTGTAGCGGAGAAAAACGACGGAACGATCGCGGTGCAGCACACACCAAAGTGTGAACTCGCAGTGGCAAAGAAAATCGGTTGCAATACATTCAACACACCAGACATCAGATCTGAATAACCGTACCATGTGTAAGGGTAATTAGTGATTATAAGTGTTTTCGTAATGAAAACGGAAATGTAAAGTCTAATGCAAAGTGTAAAGCAGGGAAGCGGCCAGCAGCAGGCACGTGGAGTCTCGAATCGCTGGAACAGCAGATCACCGCGCAGCACATTCCGACGGCGTCGCGCGGCCACGGCTCACGTGTTCGAGAAATCGCGAAGTTGACGAATCAGCTCAAGAGGTCATCGGCCAGCCATCTCACGAGCAGTAAGAGTAGCGAAACGTGACCAAGAAGAATGCATAACGTCAACAGTTTGAAACCGTCACAAGGCCAGTACAGTTACCTCTCCAGGGAAACGTGAGTAACATGTCAGCAGTCCATCGCCGCACGAGTTTAAGTCTCCCACACGTGACAAGGTTACACGTTTTGGCAGTTTTGGAAGAACGTGACTAGAAGCCAGTGACCGACTAGCGAGTCTTCACGTGACCGAACATTCTGGAAATTTCTCCACGTGACAGAGACCTACTTGAACCAATAAATACCTGGACAATTGGAGCAGAGGGTGATTCTTCCGTTGCTTCAGCATGAGTGAAGTTCGGCACCATTCCGGCCAATCACGCAACCGACATCGGAGAAGAATGGACTAGGCTAGCAGTCGCGAGAACGGAAGAAGAATTAAAGAAGACTTACCGGGCACCCAGGCAGCTCAGAGGACGATGGGACTGCGGCGATAGCTGACCTGTGAGATTTAGTCAATAATCGACAGCTGCGGGAGAGGAGCCCAGGGGTCGTTGGTTCGACGCCGCCAGCGCCCCACATGGGCCCCTTCGATGGACGACGCACTCACACGGGCCACGAAGCCTGAAGAGTTACTGGCAGTAATCACAACGGGGAACGCGAACAATTGAATAAAGCCACGCGCCGCGTCGCGTCGCCGCTACGGGCTGTAATGAAGACTGCGCCCGGCCTCGCCGCTGCTGCTGCCTACGCGTAACCGGACCGCCGGTATCCACTATCAGCGCGCCGGCCTGCCGCCTGCTGCCTTCGAGTAAGAGAATAACTGAATGTAAGGAAATTACCAGAAGTATTATGTATATTTGTAAATAAAAAGCTATGTGGCGTATGTTCCGAAAGAACAGACGACACTTCTGATCCTGCAGCTGTTATTATTTAATATTCATAGAATATATGATATCAGCTGCGATTGGGCAAAGCTGAAAATGTGTACCCAGCCGGGATTCGAACCCGGATCTCCTGCTTTCTAGGCATTTGCGCTGACCCCTACACCACTGAGGACACAGTGATCACCGCACCTGCAAGGACTACCCATGCACGCCTCCCGACAGATACAAATTCCCAGCTTCGCCCTGCCCATAGTACTCCAACTCGTAGTTATAACTAATTCCCGTAAGAGTAAGGGCTTCAAACTTGCCCACCCCTCCCCACTAACGATAGGATCATTGCCCGTCACCGGCATATTATATATATATATACATGTGGCGTCTGTTCCGAAAGAACAGACGACACTTCTGATCCTGCAGCTGTTATTTAATATTCATAGAATATATGACATCAACTGCGATTGGACAAAGCTGAAAATGTGTACCCAGCCGGGATTCGAACCCGGGTCTCCTGCTTTCTAGGCAGATGCGCTGACCCCTACACCACTGAAGCTATCTGCTTCAATGCTGTCTCATTTCAACATCCTTCCACCTCTGAGCCAAGAGAATTTACGTCCCACAAATGTGATTAATAACAAATAAATAATAATATGAATATTTCTTGTGTTAAACTAAGAGTAACTGCCCATCCTGACAAATATCACTGATACAAGGTCGTTGATGCTTTAGGAAAAGAGTAAGAACTGTAAAGTGAATCATTAATCATACAGATAGCCACATTTAGTAACCAGTATGATCAGAAATAACCGAGGTGACAGTACACTTGCGAGGATATGTACTGGCAACGCTGTGAGGGGGGCGAGCATTGAGAGATCGCTGCTGGGTATGCCAGCTGGGAAGTGGAGCAGCAGCAGTAGCAGGAGCAGGAGCAGGAGTCGGGTCGGCGCCCTCTGCAGCCGAAGAGCCGCCGGCGTCGGCGGCGGCGTGCGCGCCTGACAGGCGGACGGGGTCCCGCGGATTAGGGCGGAGGCGGAGGCAGATTGTATCGCGGCTGCGCTAATTAACGGCCGCAGGTTAATTACACGGGCACAATGCTACTTCCTGCGGCGGGACACTCGCCGGGCCCACCTGTCAGACTTGCCGCCGAGGATGGCGGCGCCGCGATGTCTCCGCAGGCGCGCCGAGGGCTGTGCGCCGCTGCTAGTAGGGGAGAGGGTCGCGCCAAAAACAGACGCAGGCGCCTATCAGCAGATCCTACAACCGTTCGATCGCCTAGAACGTCATGCCGTGACGTGCACACACACACACACACACACACACACACACACACATACACACTGGAGCTGGATGGGTGCTTTGGACTCTTCCAGTGACGCGCTGGAAGACTCCGAACCACCTGTCCAGCTCCACGACATCATTGAACTTATAGGTCTGAAGATGGTAGAAAAAAATGAATCGAAACTAGTTGACTAAATAACTAAATAAATAAACTAAATAACTAAATAAATAAATCATTGCACTCTAGACTTTTATAAAAGGAAGAGAGGAAGGAAGGAAGCTTGGAGTTTAACGTCCCGTCGACACCGTGGTCATTAGAGACGGAGCTTACGCTCGGAACGTTTGCGTGAGGATGGGGGAAGGAAATCAGCCATGCCTCTTCAAAGGAACCATCCCGGCATTTGCCTGGAGGGATTTAGGGAAATCACGGAAAACCTAAATCTGGATGGCCGGAGGTAGATTTGAACCTCCATCCTTCCGAATCCGAGTCCAGTGTGTTACCAATGCGCCACCTCGCTCGGTTAGACTTTTATACATATAAATTTAAATAAGAGAGCTGTTATCCCACAAAGTGAAACAAAAAAAAATGTTCAAATGTTTATAGAACTTATGGGACTTAACTACGGGGTCATCAATCCCTAAGCTTACAAACTACTTACTAACTAGCTAAGACTAAGGACGGCACAAATATCCATGCCCGATGGGGGATTCGAACCCCCGACCGCAGTGGCCGTCCAGACTGTGACTGGAGCGCCTCAGTCCCCTCGGCCACCGCGGCCGACCCAAAGTGAAACGAAAATGTTTCCAGACATATACACATTTATACATTTACACTGCTCAAAACAATTAGGAGATCAGGTGAGATATCATACACAATATACATATGGTATCGTTTTTATTTTGATATTGGTTACAACAGTAATTTGTCCGAGCTACAGCACAATATTTTGCTGTCTCAGTTCTGTTCTTAAGGCGTTTACTTAAAGCGAGACATCATGGGTCTACCACAGCAATGAAAACGTCATTCTCTTTGCCTTCTGATCATCTCGGATGGCGTAGCAGTCACAGTATGACATTATCTGTCAGATTTAGAGGAATATTTGGTCATTCTTCCACGAATGCAGACGTACTGGGAGATGCTGGTCTGGCTGCAATTTGCTTACTAAGAGCATCCCGGAGATGCTCAATCACGTTAAAGTCCGTCGAACAAGCTGGCCACTCCATTCGTTCAACTCCCTCAGTTTCAGGCATGTTCGTCATCCACCACAAGGAATGCATCTTCTATGGCACCGGCATTGGGTACAAGAGGTCAAAAGATCACGTCTCTACACCTCCGCCTAGTCAAAGAGCCATTCTTAACGACATAGAGGTCCGTACGTGCGGAAATACTGACTCCTGCCCACAACATTCGTTCACCACCATTATGTGGTGATGTTCCTGAACTTAAGCAGGATTGTCCGGAGTACCACGTTCTCTCCAGATGAGGGAACGACGATTGTCGTTATCTGTGAACAGAAGAACAGAACACAGCTCCAATCCTGATGTTCCTGCGCCCAGATTCTGCGGGCTAAACAGTGTCTTGGTTTCAATGGGCCACACACCACAGGCTATATTCCCGACGGCGATTTCGGACTGTGTGTTGACATTGTGCGTCCTTGCCTGGACGGTGCATGGCAGCTGAGCCTCCTCTCTTAGCGGGCTGTTAACTGGAGATAACGCCATACATTGCTGACTTTATTTAACTGTTCTTGTATGAAATCTCTGCTCAGTCCTGGAAGTTACAATTCGGAACACACAATAGCTGCAGCCACCTCCCACTGTTTCTAACCATCCTATGGCTCTTAATGCCATAGCTTCGGGTTAGTCACGTTGTTATGGCATTGTACCACCAGCTCAGAGCCCTATCTGAACCCTACTGCTTGTTTCATTCGATTGCTAGAATAAGAACAACCGCTCAACCCCTTTGCAGTAACTTTCTGTTATTACCACTATCTCGGTTGCCGTAATCTTGTCTACACTCTGCAGAAAGACATAAAGACTTTGCTGATAATCTGTCGAACCTAGACATCTGAAATTATCTCCTAACTGTATTGATAAATGCGTTTATTTCGCTGTCTTCTACAATGATATATATATATATATATATATATATGTTTTGTTACACATAAAAGTTTTACATAATGATTTCTTCTAATATCTAATAAAGTTTAACAATATACTGTTTAAAAACATCTAAAGTTTAAAAAATATAAATAATAATTACAAGCCACGGACGTGTTACACTGTCGTATTAGGCGGAGTGGTGATACTCCGACGTTGCGCGTCCCAGGTGGCGGAGATGGACGTCCGAACTGGCTTGCCAGCGGACTTCAGCGAAATAAAACAGCTCTCGCAGACCAAACGCAAAACCTCTCCAGTTGCCTGTTGAGCGATCCTCAGATAGCTCCACCGCTCCAGCGTTACAAAATTTATGGATGATGAGTAGGAAAGGAAACCAATTATCCCAAGGAGTAAAATCTCGCGACCTCATGACGCTAGCTTTCATTTCTGATATTAGGGAGCCTACAGTTCCTGCTCTGGATTTATCAGAACAACCTGGGAAATTCAAATTCCAGATGAAATGAAACTGAATATTAACTCGCTGACGACATAGGAAGACATTAACTAGTGACTCAAAAGCATGAGCAGAATACGAAAATTCAGGTCATGGAAGAAACTCGCTACAGAGATTACGTTCATTCCTTCAGTATTACGTAGGGATCGTAAAGTAAATGTCCTTGACGTGTTGGAAGCATTTAAAATATACCGCAACTTAAAGCAACCACATACTCACACACTCAAAGCCGGCCGCGGTGGCCGAGGGGACTGCGGCGCTTCAGTCACGGTCCCCATCGGACATGGATATTTGTGCCGTCCTTAGTTGTAGCTAGTTCATAAGTAGTTTGTAAGTTTAGTGACTGATCACCCCGTAGTCCCATAAGCCCTACAAATATTTTAACATACATTCAAAACCCAAATCAAACTGAAGCATAAATCTATTTTCGCTCATTTTGACTACCCCAATGTACGAAGATTGGAACTTAAATAGTGGAAACACACTGTTGGGACACTATGCAATGGAATCCACTATTGTCGCTGGTAGCACACGTTTTTGACATCCCTACCTTACCTACGAGCAAATGGACTCGCCCGTCCCATTCACAGGCGTGCGCAGAATCGAAAGAGACTCTTGACGTAACGGTGTCACAATGTTTTAGAAACAGGAACAACGGAATTGGATCAAGATTGAATGTACCAGAGGTCGTACAGCACGACAGTGTCATCAAGGTCTTCAGGAGGCTTCCGGAGAATCGGAATTGGCGTACAGGACAGTGGCACGTTGGGTAAAAGCCTTCGGTCGGCGAACTGTGGCAGATACACATCGGTAGGTCGTTCTAGCGTCTCTGCGGAAGTACATGCAGTAGCAAAGTTGCCAAGTGGACAGTGATCGACGTCAGACGATTCGTGAGCTCGCCCACTAAACCAGATTGTGCTTCTTATTCTGAAGCTACGGTTCCGCATGAATTGACGGAAATGCAGAAATGGATGCGTTACGATGCTGGTCAGACGCACTTCGAGTGCTATGAGCGCGAAGGAGAAGCTTTCTTACGCCATATCGTAGCATTGGATGAGACCTGGTCCATATCGTACTAGGTAAATCTGAAACGCCAATCCAAAGAATGGCGTCATTATTTGTCGCCGTGAAAGTCGAAAGTGCTTCAGAGCCACAGTATGGTAAATGTTGGGGTGATTCTTTTATACGATTTTGATGGTATTATCCTAACGCATTACGTTCCTCCATGGCAGATCGTCAGTGCACAGTATTAATGTTCGTTTTTGGAGCATTACTAGCGACGAGCTTCGCGAAAGAAGCGGAAACACTTTTGGCGCAACCGACCCATCATTTCGCACGACAATGTGCGGGCACGGTCGATGGTACTTGGGATTACTGTACCGTCCACCACACTCCCCGGACTTAAATCCTTGTGATTTGATTACCAAGATGAAGTAACTACTTCGCGGCATTCGCTTCAGAACTGTTCCAGAGATTCGACAGGCCTCTCCATTCGTACCATCTAACGATACACTACGCCTTCCATATTGCTGGGAACTGGTTCTACACAACGCTGGTGACTACCGTGAAGGACTCTAACTGGTGAAACTATGTAACGCTTTTAGATCTGTTGTGAATAAATAGTTGCTGCTGTTTAAGTTCCAAACCTCGTATAACTCAGCCTACTCACTGGTTTGACCCCCTGGTGCCATCTTCTTGGGCTTTTACTCTATATTATTAATTACTGAATAGTTTTAGCCTTTTAATAAACCCAGTGTTCTTTGTTTGGATTTTTATAGTGACCGGTTTTACGATGTTTACAAAATATTCATTTTAAAATATTACTCTACCTCTTTATGCGTATTTCTTTAATATGTGTATGTTTTGGACTAAGCGTTGTATTTTTAGCATGTTAGTACCCGGTTCCTGAAATTTTCCCTACAACGGGTGTCCGCCAGACATGTTCTGCGCATCCGCGGCCCCCTGTCCAGTGGGTCGTCACACCACACGCTCCCGCTTCAGTTTGTCTCCAGTCCCGTCGCTGCCGCGTTGCACAACTGCCCAGCTAATGTTGTTGGTAAGTTTCAGTTTCCGTTCTTCGGGTTATATCTCTCTACCTCGCCATATATTAACTGCGTATTTTATATCTAGACTTACGTTCTGGCTCGTCTCGTTTTCTGTGTTCTCTGATGAAGTAGTCCTTACCACAATTTTTTTCTAAACAGGACAAAATTTATGGATAGGGGGATGTGTTACCCTTGCTTAAAGTTTCAACTGTAAGTATCATTCTACTCAGTGTCAGTGTGCATATCTCGATTTTAGCCCATTGGTAGTAAAGTCTCATAGCTCGACTGGAAAACGAAGGGTCGCGGTTTCGAAACCCGGTAGCATCTGATTTTTTATTTTTAGTCTGCGCTTTAACCCATCCTTCACCTCCCAACGATGTGAGGAGTCGCCAAAAATGACACGTGGTTCGGATTCCACATTCAAGCTGTAGGCCCCCTTTCCCCGGTTGGATAACAGGGGTAATCTAGGGACACGCGTCACTGAAGTGGCTTCTAATTGAAAGGCTTGCACCAGGTCAATGATCCACACGAAATCGGATTTGTAACATTGTAATGATTTTGTGGTTTCTTTCTCTTTCAGCTCTTATAACTAATGTTGTACCGTAAGTCACAAAATCCGTCTAAAGTGGAAAAGTTCACGAGATGAAAATTGTTTTGAAACAGGGAACTACATAATTTAAAGAGGAAATCCAGCAGAGTACAACGTAGGACAATATGCCTTATTAGGTATACCTTTTGTGAAAAAGTATAACGAAGTCCATACCAAAAGTCAACTGTACGTTTAACAGGATCTTAACATTGGGGATCAAATGTAGAAACAAAATATACATTCTAGTGAAAGATCAATATCCAAGACATATTGATAATAAAAAAAGCCGGCCATAGTACATACTTTATGGAAAGAGTCAGAAAAAAAGAATACGATGGATAATATCATTCTGCTTGGGCATTTAAAAGCCCCGCTCAGCGAGGAGAAAATCTACAGAAATATAATTGGAGAGAATCCAGAGCACAAGAGAACCAACAAAATTGGAATAACACTAGTGTAAGTCTGCCAAATCTTAAACGCCAAAGCCAGACTACAGACTCCAAGAAACCGCCCAAGAAAATGCAAAGTACCAAATCAGTTCCTTGTAGAGTAACAAATTCTACATAATCATTTGTAGAAGGGAATTCGAGACATTTCAAAATATTTCTGTTCGAAAGGAACTAAAATTAAATTAATCCCAAATTTCTGAAAAAAATAAAAATAAAATAAAATAAAATAAAAAACCTAAAGTGATAATATTTTAAAACTTTGAGATATTGAATCAGACATTCAAACCAACTTCGAAACTATATCTGAAGGCGATGCAGAGGAAGAAATGAAGTGTGAAATAATGAAAAGTGCAGACTATTGTGATCCAAGTAAAATTAAATAGCAGAATATCTGGTGGAACAATAAATACGATGAAACGTTGGGATACAGGCGAAAGCTTTCAAAAAATTTAAATCTAACCCATAAATCAACCTAGAAGGTTCAGAGAAGGTAAGCGAAAGCTACCGAGGAAAGTCCTTGAATTACAATAACCTCTTTAACAAGCAGTACTTAATCTGTAGGATCAATTGCTTAAATATATCAGACTGCTATAACCTTGTCATATATTCAAATATAATCATATTGAATATTCATATTCATATATTCATACTGAATATTCATTTCATTGGCAGCACACTTTTGAAGATGCAACAATTGTACTACAGAAGCTGGCTACATAACCCTTGTCAGTCCTATTTTTGATAATTTTTGCTCTTTGTAGAATCCCCGACAAATGGGACTGAAGGAGGATATAGAGAAAGTTCTGAGAAGGGCAGCTCGTTTTATTTTATTGCGATACAGGTTACAGAGTCACGGAAATGATGCACGAGTTGGAGTAGAAATTATTAAAAGAAAGGAGTTGTTCGCTACGGCGAGATCTGTTTGCGAAACTTCTCTCACCAACTTTTTTCTCCGATTTCGAACATATTGAGAACCAAATTACATAGGGAGACATCATCATCGTAATGAAATAAAAGAAAACATTCGAAAACTCGAAGATATATATGTGCCTATAAGAGAATGTAACGCTAGAGAAATATGAAAGTGGTACGTTAAAGACTCTCCCACGCACTTAAATCTGATTTGCAAAATTTAAAGAAGTATTTCATTTCGAGCCTCTACTTAACGTAAGGAGCTTAGCTATGCCTCGTAGATGATATGGAATACGTTTTGTTGTTGACCGAGGAAGAACAGTTGCCAATAGGGGTTGCCGCTGACCCTTCAAAGATATCAGTGATCGTGTCAGTCGTTATCAATCTTGCAGATGTATAATTGCAGGATGCAGGAGCGTGCGATAAACAGACGAGAACTATTGCGCATCGTAAAATATAATTAATTTAGTGTGTTATGCAACACAACCAGAATCCGCGTATAATATCTGACATTTGCAACAAAGTGGACTGACGATAAGACGTCCGTAGCTGCGTTTATGACTGAGTAAACACCAACATATTGAAGATCTCCTGAAACGTCTGAGTTCAGCTACTTATGCTATCAGAGTCATTGCAAAATTTGGTGATATAAATCTCAGTAAATTAGCTTGCTACGCCTATTTTCATTCACTGCTTTCATATGGGATCATATTCTGGGGCAATTCAACATTGAGTAAAAAAGTATTCATTGCACAAAAGCGTGTAATCAGAATAATTGCTGGAGCCCACCCAAGAGCATCCTGCAGACATTTATTTAGGGATCTAGGGATACTCACTGTAGCTTCACAATATATATATTCACTCATGAAATTTGTTATTAACAATCCGACTCAATTCAAAAGTAATAGCACTGTGCATAGCTACGACACTAGGAGAAAGGATGATATTCACTATTCAAGGTTAAAACTAACTTTGGCTCAAAAAGGGGTGAATTATGCTGCCACAAAAGTGTTTGGTCACTTACCAAGTAGCATCAAAAGTCTGACAGACAGCCAACTAGTATTTAAAAAGGAATTAAAGGAATTTCTGAATGGCAACTCCTTCTACAATGTAGATGAATTTTTAGAAAATTTACAAAAAAATTCTTAAAATATAGATTGTCAAGTATAGACAAAATTTACTAAACTGACACGTTCCACATCATTACGAAATGTCGTATACATGATCTAAGGAACAAGTATTAATCTAATCTAAACACGCATTCCCAATAACAATGGTGCGTTGAACAACGGACATGGAGACACAAAGGGAGAACAATGTTCTTCAATAATGCTCAAATGGGGGGGGGGGGACTAACTGCATTGCTCATCGGTCCCTACACTTACAAACTACTGTAACTTACGTTAAGAACACTACTCACACACACACACACACACACACACACACACACACACACACACATGCCGATGAGAGGACTCGAACCTCCGACCGGAAAAGGAGCACCCGCCGCAGCATGGTGCCTTAAAGCGCTCGGCAGTTATGTTATTACCGACTTATTTTGATATCCCGTACAGTGAGTGGCACGATGGTCGGGTTAGAGGAACCTTGCTGAGAGACTGTTAAAATGTTTCCAATTTACGTTTATCGTAATTTTAATATCTAATTTTTTTTTTAAATGTACGGCCTTTCGATATGAAGTTTAACGGAATTCTTTTAGTACTCACGTGGATGACTTCACACTCTTCATTGTTTAGGGTCCATTGCCTATTTTGCCTTCATGAGAATGATTTATCTAAATCGTTTTGCTTTTAATCTTCTGGTGACTTTACTAACAGCTAAACGACAGAATCATCCGCGAATAGTCTAATATAGTTGATCATATTGTCTAGATGACTTTCCGTCGTTTACTACGTACTGTGTCCTTTCTGACAAGAAATCTCGAATGCAATCGCACTACCGTATTCATATTCCATAAGCAGGCAATTTGATTAAAATACGCTTGTGAGGTAAAGTGTCAATATATTTCCGCATATCGACAAATACAGAATCGATTTGAGATCTTTTGTCGATAACACTCGTCACTTCATGTGAGTAAAAATTGGGAATCCGTATTGATATATGGTATTGATATCTTGTTCGTTTGTTTCTCTATATCAAAATGTCACTTGTGGTAGAATAGAACTTTCGAATGATCATGATAGTACTATTTTCGATGATGTCATTCTAGGAATGGTTTCATAGATGTCCCTTGCCATAGGCACAAAAATTGTTGATCATCTCACCTGACACAGTGGGAATGATTTTGTGGCTCAAACATAAAACAGCCTGCTTTTCGGAGCAGGGCACAAGTTCGTTAATCGTTAATTAACGAAGACAACTATTTGAATAGTGGATTAGCTTTTGTTAATATTAAAAAACATTAACGGACTCTAACGTAATTTGCCGGAAGTCCGTTAATCCAAATCAAAAGTTCAAGTTCAAATGTTTGTACAACTTATGGGACTTAACTACGGGGCCATCAGTCCCTAAGCTTACAAACTACTTATGAACTAGCTAAGACTAAAGACGGCACAAATATCCATGCCCGAGGGGGTATTCGAACCCCCGACCGTAGTGGCCGTGCAGACCGTGACTGGAGCGCCTCAGTCACCTCGGCCACCGCAGCCGGCTCCGTTAATCCCTTACTTTTGTAACCACTTCTTATCACAAAAGTCTTGCCGCATAAATTTGCTCATTTTAGCGCAGGTCCTTCTGTATGCGGCTACGCCCAGGCTGTGTGTTGAAACACTCCCTCGAAGCGCGCGGTTGATCTTCTGAATGGTGCCGCCAAGATCCGAACTGCGGAGATGGGAGCCCATGGAAAACCCGCAACTTAGCGTAAGCTTTCTCCAACTGAGGGGAAACCGAGACTCTGCGTAGACATGCGCTAAGTGAGTTTATGAAGGAAGGAAGATTTTAACGTCCCGTGTCAGTGGTCTGTACTCACCGGCAGCAAGTTGTTGCTTAGTAAGTTCGCGTTAAGCGCACCTTTTGCCAGGGGAACTGAGCTGACTGTCGAAGGAGATTTGTGTGTGGAAACGTTATCATGGGCTCGACAGTTGATGAAAATCGGTGGCTACACCTAAGTGATTTTGTTGATTTTATATCTAGATCGGGAGAAAAAAAGCTTTTCAACTGTAAATTGTGCCGTCCGAAAGTCAGCAATTGAGCCTCACACCATGAAGCTTAATAATCTTAAACAGCAAATGAGGAGATGCCATAAATCACGGCGCATACAGTTTGAAGAAAGGGTCAAGGCAGGTTCCCGTCGAGGAAAATGCAAAAGGAATGTTAATATCTCGAATTCCCGCTCCCGCAAAAAAAAAAAAAAAAAAAAAAAAAAAAAAAAAAAAAAAAAAAAAAAAAAAAAAAAAAAATTAAAGATAAGCATTGGGCAGAACATTGGGCAGACGCGTCGTTTATGAACATCTTCGATTGAAGCAGCACCTGATTAAGTAAGTAGATACTTTTACTTACTAAGTTACTTCAATTTCAATTTGACACCAAAGAAATGCTTAAATTTAAGTATAATATTAAATTGTTTTAGTATTGTGCAATTTATAATCGAATATTATGAACTAACGTAATAGTTTATATTAATCCCAACATATTGAGTCCTTTCTAGCATGAACATCACAAAGTGAAGTAACGAATGTTGTTTGTTTTCATAAATGATTTCAGTTTACTTGGAAAAACTGATTGACTGGCTACAACGGCTGACTGCTGGTCAGCTCACAACAAAAGTTATTTGGGCACGATTGTTCACTGGTTGGCTCTTGTCATAAGAGTAGAATGCATGCAGTTCTGGCTTGTATATGATTAAAAGGTCACCACTCATATGATGTGTAAGCACAGGCAATGACATATATCTAACATGAGTTTCATATAGATAAAACAAACAGGTTAGTTAAGAATACAATCAATTCCTATTATTAATTCAACTAACAATAACAAGTCAGTCAAGATAGTAATTATTTTACTTCACTGGTAACCAGTTTCAGTCACTTACGTGACCATCTTCAGACCACAGCTGTAATGAAACATAATATAATATTAGAGGGGTAAATTAGTTCTAAATTAAGTATTTAAAATAAGAATAAATTATTCCTGTAATGTTGGCCATCAGTTGTTTACAGATGGAGCTGCCTAAAGGTTTAATGTTGACTGCTGTATAAGTAGGTGCAGTCATTCTTTGAAACAAATGTTCAAATGTTTGGAATTATATGGGACCAAACTACGTTGGTCATCCGTAAGGTAATAAGTTTTTTTAATTGCTGAGTTCAATAATATAACTTAAGTATATAAATTAGGAGACTGAAGGCGATATATCGTGGCTGCACAATACTGTTACGAATTAACGACTAACGTTAACCTTCGTTAAATTTACCGCAGACTAAAACTTTAAAGTTTAAAGAATTAAACCTTTTTAGTAACGGATTGATGATTAACGAAATTTTTCATTAACGGTGCCCAGCTCTGCTGCTTTAGTTATATGGGGTATTTTCTTTCGGGTTGTAAAAAATTCTAGGAACTGATTGGGGAGAGGGTACGGAACAGAAAAGGTCAAATTAACTTCTAAAATGCATGGTTTGCATGCTTGTGACTATTTATTCAATCACACTTTGTTACAGAGACTGAGGTCTTTAATAACAAACAACTTGCGAAGACTGTAACGCAATAGTACACTATGGAGGCTTAGGTCTGGCCGGCCGCAGTGGCCGAGCGGTCTGCGGCGCGCCAGTCACACTCTGCACGTCGCTACGGTCGGGGGTTCGAATCCCCTCTCGGGCATGGATATTAGTGTCGTCTTTAGTATGAGGTAGTTCATAAGTAATTTGTAAGTTTAGGGACTGATGATCCCCACAGTTAAGTCCGTTACGCTTAACAAACATTTGATTTTCCTTAGGTCGGTCAAGGAATATATATATATATATATATATATATATATATATATATATATATATATAATATACCGGTGACGGGCAATGATCCTATCGTTAGTGGGGAGGGGTGGGCAAGTTCGAAGCCCTTACTCTTACGGGAATTAGTTTCATAACTACGAGTTTGAGTACTGTGGGCAGGGCGAAGCTGGGAATTTGTAAGTGACGGGAGGCGTGCTTAGGTAGTCCTTGCAGGGGCGGTAATCACTGTGTCCCCAGTGGTGTAGAAGTCAGCGCAACTCCCTAGAAAGCAGGAGACCCGGGTTCGAATCCCGGTTGGGTACACATTTGCAGCTTTGCCCAATCGCAGTTGATGTCATATATTCTTGAATATTAAATAATAACAACTGCATGATCAGAAGTGACGTCTGCTCTTTCGGAACAGACGCCACATGTATATAATTTTAGTAATATATTTACAGTGTGCTGCAGCACATTAGCACATTATCACCAGCCGCCGCTGACATATCAGTACACACAGTAGATGCAATATTATACATGTTCTTGCAAATTACTCGACACAAAACAGGAGGCAAAATATTAGACTTTTTCTTACAAATTGAGCAATATATATTTTCTATGGACACGTTTCAAGTTGGAGGCACAGCGACAGCAAGCGCACAGTGTTTGCGGAGGGAGCGGCCCCTCGATAGCAGGGCAGGCCGTGTTGCGGGGTGGCCAGTGGCCTGGCCTCAGCGGCAGAGGCAGCGGACGTGAATTTATCGCAGAGTGTTTAGCGCCGCCATGAATCCCTGGCGCCAAGACCCCGCCATTAATTGTCGCGCCTTGTTACACCTCCCAATTAATCTGGCCGCAAGACGCGGCGCCGAGTCACCGGCCGGCATTACTCACTGTTTGACGCCGCCGTCCGGCCGCCGACCCTCCCTCCCCAACAACAACTTTCACTGCCCTTCTCCCCTCCCCTCCTCTCCCTTCCAATTAACGGCCGTCACCTGCTCCGGCGTTACACGACGCAGGCGCTTCCCATACACTTCCTGTGCCCTCAACCACCGACATCTGCTGTACATACCAAATTTCCCACAACAAATAGAGGGTGAAGTAAAGAACTTCTGTAGGACTGTAGGAAACACTAGCGATGATTAAATCGTAATTTAGTGATAGTATCAGTAATATTGTCGCGTTGAAATGGGGACAGGCTTAACTTCGAAGGCAACTGAACACAACACTTATACTGAAAGCACGTTTATTACGAACTTAACATACACGCAGCACTGACTGCCTCTCAGGCAGAGTACTCTGCTATTTATACACAGACAGAATTTACCAGAAATTAGAAGAACAGTTAACATAAGAAACAAGTAGAATTTACAAGTGAACATAAGAAAGATGTAGAACCTTCTGGAATTGTTAATTACAAAGAAATAAATTTTTGCTGGTGGGCGGGATTGAACCGGCGACCTTCAGCACGCAGTCCGTGACACTGTCCCCTGCTCCACGCCGGCAGTCGGTGTTCTTGGTCTCTCACGGCAATATTTTATATCTACGAGGCGCGTCCAGAAAGTATGTTCCGTTTCAATTTATCTCCGCTGCAGCGCTGCGATTGCAGTTCCGCACATGCGCTGTAGACAATGTGTATCAAGGAGAAGAACGTGCGCCATTTGGAGATCGCTGTCAGTTACGTACGTTTTGTTGTGCTTGTTTGAAATGTCGGCGTTGATTGAAAATCCCGCAACCTGTAAAATCAAGTCGGTAATTCGGTTTCTGAATGCTTGGAAAGTGAAACCAAGTGAAATTTATCGGCAAATTTGCGATGTTTACGGACCAAATGCGATGAGTGATTCGATGGTGAGAAGATGGGTCCGGCAGTTCAATGGCGGGCGTAGTGCTGTGCACGATGAAGAACGAAGTGGGCGTCCACCTTTGGTTACAGAAGAACCATCCTCCGTACAGCCCTGAATTCGCTCCTACCGACTTTCATTTGTTCTTACATCTCAAGTCTTTCCTTGGCGGTCATCACTTCACCAATGACGAGTTTAAAGAAACTGTTTCCAACTGGTTGAAGACACAGGCGGCAGATTTCTATGAAGAAGGTATACCAAATCTGGTGCCACGCTATGACAAATGCCTGCAAAATTTCGGCAGTTATGTGGAAAAGTAGTTTAAGAGTTGTAGAATTTTGTGCAATAAAAATTTCTTCTGTATCTGTGTACAATTTCATTTTATTACTAAGCGGAACTTACTTTCTGGACGCGCCTCGTATATAATTGATCTGATGGACAGAGTAACTTGCAATTTGCGGCTGTTTGCTGATGATGCTGTTGTTTATGGGAGGGTGTCATCTTAATTGACTGTATTAGCGTACATGACGACTCAGTCAAAATTTCTTGTTGGTGTCAAGTATTGCAGCTAGCTCTAAATGTAAAAAAAAAAAAAAAAAAAAAAAAAATAATAATAATAAATTAAGGTGATGCACATGATTAGGGAAAACAATCCCATTGTGTTCGAATACAGCAAATTATAGTGAGCTTCTTGATGCAGTCGCGTCGTTCAAATATCTAAAATATATAGGCATAGATTTACAGAGCGATATGAAACGGACCGAACATGTAAGGACAATTCTGAGTAAGTCGACTTCGGGTTATTGGGAGTATTTAGGAAAGATGAACTTCATCTGTAAAGGAGACCGCGTATAAAATTCTTGAACAAACGCGTCTTGAGTATTGCTCAAGTGTTTGGGACTCGCAGCAGATCAGTTTAAAGGAAGACATTGAAGCACTTCAGAGGCGAGCAGCTAGGTTCGTTATAGGTAGGTTCCACCAATACGGGACTGTTACAGAAATGCTCCAGGAACTCAAATGGGAATTACTGGAGGAAAGACGACGTTCTTTTCGAGAAATTCTGTTGAGATAATTTTAAGGGCCGGAATTTGAAGGAGACTGCAGAACGATCTTGTTGCCGCTTACTTACATTTCGAGTAAAGAATACCAAGACAAGATAAGAGAAATTAGGTCTCGTACAAAGACATAGATTTTTATTCCCCTCGTTCTATTTGGTAGTGGAATAGAGAAGGAAATGCCTAGTAGTGGTACAGTGTGCCCTCTGCTCACACCTTACGATGGATTGCGGAGTATATATGTAGATGTAGTTTGGTTGTTTTGCTTGGAATAAATGTACGGAAAGGAAATAAAGTCCAGGAAGGAAAGAAGGAAGAAAGACTACATTAGCTCGGGGCCCCATGCTCGCTACGCACGTACTAACGAAAGAATCGCGAGTCCCGTGAGGGGGGGGGGGTTGTCTATATTATAAACAAACACCACTTTACGAGTGCGCATATTGTGCAGAAGACTTAACCCTTCAAGTGCTACGAGCCACGCAGGAATAACAGTGCGCTCTAAGGCGCCTTGCTGCGGAGTGCGCGGTTGTTCCGCGTCCGATGATCGAGTCCTCCCTCGGGCATGGGTGTGTGTGTGTGTGTGTGTGTGTGTGTGTGTGTGTGTGTGTGTGTGTGTGTGTTTTGTCCTTTGTTTAATCTAACCTATTTGTAAAATGACATTCACCACAGCCGTTTATTAGCTCAAAGCTACCGGTTTCGGTTAATGTACCATTCTCAAGCGCCAGCAGAGCTTAACCAGTTGCCTAACGTATAATGTTAAGCAACTGGTGCAGTTTTGCTGGCGCTTGAGGATGGTAAATTAGCCGAAACCGGTAGCTTTGAGCTAGTGAAGTAAACAGCTTGTGACATTACAGAAAAGAGGGGAAGCTGATTGTTTCCATGTGAAAAGCAAGTTTTGGTAAGTTGTTCGGTTCTCCAGCCGGCCGCCTAACAGTTTGGACCTGGTATATGGAATATAGGTCGCATTGCAATTGAAATACAATATAGCCGCACACATTATTCTAAAAATCCATATAAAATCAGGGAATGAAGAACGCCGTAATTACAATTTCAATATCCCTTACAGATAAAAAGCCGATAAATTTCAGTGCTATAATAGTATCATAAGACATATATTTACTATTATTAATACGCAGTGTTTATCGGTAACAGTGGACTAGAAATGAATATATTTGCATAAAAAGCCATGATAAATATTAATTGTCTAACTATATTTTGACGGCGGCAGTATATTTGGATAGTGAGACGCCACGCTTAATAGCTACCTGAGCAAAGAGCTTCAGTCTCAATCGATTTTAGTATTGTTAAATATATATTTGTTTCTTAAATGTAAACAACATTTCTACGGTGGTGATCAAAGCATTTAATTCTGTGATATTCAAATGTATAATATTTTGGAAGGGAAATTGTATTTTAAAGATGAGGCGTTAGGATGCGCGGAAGGATACAGTTTGGGAGCAGGTGGAGCACGCATTCGAACGCTTGGGGGTTTGGTGGGAGTGGGACTCGTAACTTGAACGTGGTGGTGATAGGTGGTGAATCTGGGCGGTCTGCAGCCGCGTTACGAACTTGTGATTTGAAAAGATAGGCATGTGTGGACTCAGAATATTTACGGGACTGTGACTGCAGAACTTAGTCTCTGGGTGAAAAGGGTAAACTATGGACGTGATAAATCAGCAATCGTGTACTCGGGTGATGATAAACTGTGTTTTATAACAAATGCTGTAATTAATCGCGGATTAATTACAGCAATTTATGAGTGATAATTTGGAAGTTTTACTCTTGAGTGCGTGTGATACTTATCGTGCCTATCATGAACAATAGTTGAGGATATTGTGAGTTATTTAACAATGTATAAAGTAGTACCACCTCCGCATTTTCATGTCCAAAAAGGTTAATAAACTGCATTTGTATAAAAATTACTTCGTGAGTAAATCTCTTCTAAACATTATCTTAGAATCCATTTTGTTGGTTATTCAGAGCTTTAATTTATGTTTATTTAAATATATTTTTCCCTTCACAATGTCGAGATTGAAGGAGTGGCTGAACTACAGATTAATTATTGATCTTACTTAAACAGTTTGGGGAGGTGTTTATAGCATAGAAGCTGTCATACATAACTCACCCCTATGAATAGACACAACGAGGCATAAACCTTTTACTACCCTGAGTTATGTATTTCCCAATTCTTATTGGTGACTACCGATAGGACGGTCACAAACTGTGGGCAAGATATCATTTTACAAATATTTAAAAACTGTTAAACCCCACCTTTACACTTTCACTTTTCAAGTCAATGGACTGATTAAAGAACTTCAGTCCCATAGTATAAAATTCTTAGGATCACGAGTATTCAAATAAGGGTTTCTACCTCATCACTTGTAGGATCCTGCCAACAGCGAACCCTGAAGCATTGTGCTAAATTTGAATGAGAAGCTACGATTTGCTGTTGTGTAAGTTAGTCTGTTCGGCTATTCTTATGCACAAAGCATCATCGACAATACTCTCAAGTCATGACATATTGTTTCAGAGGCATAGCTGTACCAGTACTACCACTCAAAAAATGTAGATTACGAATTGAACTAGCACGCAAAAATGATATAGGTATCTGGGACCTCTGAAGGGTGAAGGTCGGGGTGAGAGTTTAAAATAGGAAAAGTTTAATTTTTAAAACTCACAACCACCAACTGCGAACCAAATTCCTAAACATGCAAAAACACTGTAGCTGTGATTGCTACTGTTTGAATGGTTTTCTAGGGGATGATATCACACGTTCGCAGCTATCCTTCCCCGCATATGATTAACAAAAAAAAAAAAAAAAAAAAAAAAAAAAAAAATAAAATAAAATAAAAAAAAAATCATAATAAAATAAGTTTATGTGAGAAAAACGGTGTACTAACAACTATTTTTGAAAACACGTGGAAGTTCACTTTATGTTGTTTATTACACCAGACAAATTGAATATTTGTCGCAAATTGTTTTCACACCATGTTCCTGTCACAAACACCGTTTATGTTCATGCCTATGCGATGACACGTGTTACATTAACAAAACACAGTCACTTTAATTCAGTGCGATGCACACCTTGTTCCACCGGCTAAATATTCACAACACACAGTAGCACTGGATTCAACTTGGTGCAGTCTACGACGAGCAACCACACATGGCAATTGCCACACAAAAATCTATAGTCTCCACCAGGAGATCCACATGCCGACTGATGCAGAGCGACGCCGCCCGGCCAGCTACCCCACTCGCTCCCGACTCGTCACTTCCTGGGCCCGCGCGCGCGCCAATAGCCCAACTGCCGGGTTTTTTCCCTACGTCATCAACTTCCCCATGTGAGCTGTTCTAACCGACTTACCAACGTACAGCGCTCAGCCAATACATTTCTAAAACTTTACTTAAAATAATTACACTACACATTAAACAAATGTCTTCTTTTTAGGTTTTATATTGGTATAAACATCCTTTTCACTATTTGTTATAATCATGCAATTTCTTATATCACAGAAAAGTGATTTAACTGAATTTTTCAAGATAAAATACACAAGATTAATTGAAAATAAAATGAGAAATAGTTAATATATTATTTTCATAAATAAAACATTGCCATGGTAGTTGTGTAATTTATTAATTTTCATTGTCAATTAAACATATTACGCCAGATGTGACTATATCAGCTAATGAATTGTTTATTTATCAACAGATTATTTTGTAATGAGAGCCTTAAAGGTTCCTAACTGCAGTGTATTACTTCAAATGCAAGTAGTATTAGAATATTTTATTTCACGATGTGCACTGCACTGTGCCTGGCACTCGCCATTGTCCCTCTCTCCTCTGCTCGCTGGTCTCCTGTCATCTACAAGCACACAAAAAATCTCAACGTGGAGAATTTCTACCTATGGCCTAACTATAAATGTTGTCACCCAACTGCGTACATACATTGCTACCATAATTAATAAGATTAAAATTGTGTAACATTTAGTGCATTGTCATGGTCAATGTTTGCAGTGAACTTCATACTGTTTAATTATTAAATGCTATTAATTACCAATATTTCTAATGGGCGGTAATCTCACACCTCTCAAGGACCCTTTGCACGTTACTTATACTAGCAGTGGAAAGGACGAAGGATCTGAAGCACAGAAAGGTATCGCTGATTGAGGTCTTCACCAGTTCAGCACCAAAAAAATACATTTAGATTCCTAATTACAAGGTTTAGTGTTTGGAAATAACTTGGCTCTTACAACGTCACAACTTTACAACTCAAAATAACAAACTAAGACAATAATAATCTTGCAAGACTGACACAAATAGCACAATCATTAATAAATTCGACAAGATTACAAAGCAAATAAAAACGGCCTAGTTAAATAATCTGAATTGTACAATTACAGGCGCTAATGTATAATTTAACAAGGCCTACCATTTTTAAGGAACAGATACCAATAGCAAAATAATAAAAGGACCTAATACTATCTAAAAGTTGACAGCTGTCTTAGAAATATCCGGCCAAAAGACTTTTACAGAACGACAACAACAAGCGTCACTATGTAGACAAGGTCTTCTTCCAAAGTTCACATACAAAGTTAAACAGAATTAATGAAGTTCATAGGAATAAGATGCTTGATAATAGCGACCTTTGAAAATTAAGTTGGACTTGAACAGTACAACCATAGGCATCAATACGTACTTCATAAAGCCTTGCGTTAAAATACCAAAACAACAACTGTAATCCAATTACCTGACCGGATAATGTTTAAAAGGGGTAACAGTGGCTTCAAAATCTTTGGTTGAGAAGTTTCCACTATATAACAACGGGCGCTCCTACGTTTATTAATAACACCTCTTTCCAAATCTGAAATACAAGTAGTGATAAACTTGAAACAATACAGCGTAAATACAATGGTATAACTTCTGGTATCACTAGGCCTCAATAACTTTGGTGAAATTGCATTCATAATACAATCTAGAACGAAACTTTCACTCTGCAACGCAGTGTGCGCTGATATGAAATACATAATACAATCTATTGGCCAAGAACATCTTGCAAAGCTCAGGTACATACGAGATAATTAAGTAACTTGATAAGATTACAGATAACAGCGGCCTTTGAAAAATCTATTGAAGAATACAACTACAGCCGGCAATACGTAAACTAAGTGCCTCTTTATAAATGATAAAATGATTGAACAGTAAATATTAAGAAAACAGTCAATAATGGCGTTAAAACATTAGATTATATGACTAACTTTACAATAACAGGAGCCACCACATAATTTAACAAGCCCCTCTTCCAAACTCAGATACTAAGGTAGAACAACCTAAGTAGGGACAGCACCGCCACAGCTTAACTCAAAATAAAAGACCCCAAGTTGGAATTAAACCTTCCCGGGGGCCACCCTCAAATGGAATGTCGCAACTAACGGTCACGGATCAAAATATCAGCCTTGTATATGCAAATGACCAGGCCACTCAAAAGCACTTACTGTAGAACAGCACATTACGACTCGTGGTCGGCCGATGCGACTGGAAAGAACCAATATCGTAGTCTCATGGGAGACGATACATGAAGAACGCAGAATAAATCAACACAACCCAAGGTTAGTTAACTTCCACAGACAGAGAGCAACAAATGAAGCGAAACAAAACAAGGGAGCGGTCACGTCGTGACAGCACCGGCCCAGCACAAACGTCTTAACCGGCGGCCCACGACCACTCACATGCTGTCCGGGTAAGAGGGCAAACACATGCGAATCGTCGCACTCATTTCAAAGACAACGAGCCCACGGCTCAACATGCTTGGTACAGAAAAACTATCGTCATACAGTGAAATTGGTAGTTGCTATATTACTCTACGAGAATTTCGGAATCAATATGTCAATAGTCGTCAACTTATTAAATAAGAATGAGACGCCACACCGAGAAAGAAGACATTGCCGTGTATCCGATTTTAAATCGTCTGGATAAGGACTCGAATTCTTAATGTCTGATAATGACTAATATATTTAATTTCTGTAAAGCACTAGATCAGAGATCGGCAAGTTATCTTACATGGGGTCCGGATACTTTTGAAAATTTTTATCGAGGTCCAGATGTAAAACCTCATGTTCCTTAATAATTTATGATTTTAAATTTCCCACTTAAAATAATATGAAATACAACTGACAGGCATATTTGTATTCAAAAATCTAGAAAAAATAATATTCTTTAATTATTTTTAATTTTCACTCTCATAATATGAAATACAGTAGATGTAAAATAATAATGTATAAACAATCCAGAAAAACTTATATTATTTGCTCTTTATTTCTATTTTCACTCACAAATTGTATGTAATAAAATGAATAGTTCAGAAACAGGTCTTGCATTATACTTACTATGTTTTATTTTAATTTTCACTAAGAAAGTACGGAGGACTATGATATGTCAGTATATGTCTTTAAAATATTCACGGGAAAAATTGCATTTGCTGTCTTTAGCCAGTATCTTATAGTTACATTCACGCGCTGAGCACATGCTGTGTTCAGAGTGGACGGTCGTTAATCATGAGCGAAAATTATTCTCAAAGAAACTCATTTTTGAGAATGAAGCGTCACAAATAATTGTGGCGCCAAACATAGCAGCCAGGGAGATCGCAATTTTTTTTGCAATTTTCATATTTTTCCGGGATATGTGGACTCCTAAATTCTTCAGTGGATAGAGTTATCTCTATTTGCAGTAATGGCTTTGAAACGTGGATAACCTTCGCATCCACATCTGCCCATTCTGCTACAGGAGAAACGTTGAAGGGGATTTTAAGAATCGTGAGAACTTGCCTATTTCTGAAAGTACTTTGGATCTTACTGCAAATTCCTTCTTAAAATCTGACAAGAAATTTTACAATATGGATTATTTTATATTCAAAAATTGTTGTAAAATGAAGAAATTCTTGACTTAAAACGTATCTTTCAAAGAACCAGCCTGCGACGGAATGATGATACACTTTGAACCATACCACATATTAATTTCCCATTCACTTGTAGCTTGATGTTGTTATCTTCAGAGAAATTGCTTTTTAATTATTAGAGTATGTAACTTATGCTTTCAAAATATTTTTGGCGGTCAAGTTTTCGGTCTTCCGCCGTCCGGGTCTGGACCGCGGTCCGCCAGTTGCCGACCGCTGCACTAGATGATTTTAAGTGACCAATCATTTTACGGTATAAACATGAGTATTTACGATTACATGCCGTTGGAAAGTACTTATAAGTCCTTAAAAAGTCGTTATTTTGCTTAATACTTTGCTCTGAATGGCTATTATTTTCATTATATATATGTGACTATTATTAAAACATATATTTCAATTCTACACATTCTTTTCCAATATTTTCCACGTGTTAACATGATGAAATATTCATAGTATTGTTTTACACGCTTACCCCGATATTATAACTCAATGCCGTTTCTACCACATTCACAATTCTACTTTACGGAACAACTCCCTGAATCCGCCACACATTAACAGCACATGTAGTAGGTGAATTGGGAACTTCCTGACTTTATATTCGGCCGGAACTTTGAAGGAATGTAAAGCAAGGAATGAACAGGTTTCTAAATTCCGCAAGTTTTCTTTACTTCAGACAGAACGAACAGCTGCAAAAGACTCTTAATTAGAAACCTCAAAGGAGAGTAATTATCAGAGTAGATCCAAACGTGATGAGTTCCCACAAAGCTCTTGTACTTTGTTTACGGAGAAATCCGTGAGACTTTGAAGTAAAAAAAGAGCACGAACTGAAGCCATGGTGTCAGACTTGTCGCTACAGTGTAGCAGTACTAAATAATGAAATCTGATTGAGGACGAAAACGAAAAGAAAAATGTCAAAATGTTCGTAGCGTTTAGCTTTGTACAGGCTCTTTACCACACCTGTCTTTTTGTCATATGATAATCACTGATTTTGCCGCCCGCAATTGGGATAATGGTGAGAAACCGACTGGAGAGGTCAAAGCGAATCCTAAAAGATTTTTCCATTAGGACGGAAACGTTATGATCTAGTTAAGGGGCAGAAATTATGAGTAATTCGAGGCTGATTTATTTCACGTACTGGCTGTTAATAGGAGCGTGCGAATGATTAGTGTGGTTTCTTGTATTATTTTAATAATAAATTTAGCCTACCAACTGTTTGATAACCTGAAAAAGTCATATTTTGTAGTGTTCTGCTGGACAAACACATCGAAAAATTGTGGGTTTTTCCCTACAGCTTAAAATTACTGAGTTCAGTGTTTCGTCATCAAAATTACAAACTACTTGTTCTCCGCCTTTAATGTCTCAAGCGAGAAGTGAAGCTGGAAGACAAATTGTCCTGCTGCCGTCGGTTTGTGGCCCAGAAGACCTAGAAATAATAACTTTGGCAACAAGTACACTTCTAATATCACGTAAATTACTAATGCTATCTCCACAACAAGGGGACAGAAGTCACAAGACAAATGGAAGGGAAGAAACTGCATAAAACCATCCTCACATCTTCATATATGAAATCAGAAATGGCCGTAGAGGTAAAGAAGAAAGTTGAGTAAATTAATGAATAGAGAATGAAACCTAAAATCAAAGGTATTGAGAAAAATTTTGCGAAGGAAAGAAATAAGCTTTTACTTGAAGGTAAAAGAAAATAAACGTTGACGTTAATTAAACTCATGTTCAGGGAAACAGAATCCTTCAAATGCTACAGATGTTGTTGTTGTGGTCTTCAGTCCGCAGCTCTACACGCTACCCTGTCCTGTGCAAGCCTCTTCATCTCCTCGTAAGAACGGCAACTTACATCCTTTGGAATCTCCTTCCTGTATTCATCCCTCGGTCTCCCTCTACGATTTTGACCCCACACACTTCATTCTAATGCTATGTTGAGAATTCGTTGATGTCTTAAATTGTCCCCCACCAACTTATCCCTTCTTTTAGTTTGGATATGCCAGAAACTCCTTCTCTCCCCAATTCTATTAAGTACCTCCTCATTAGTTTCGTGATCTACCCATCTAATCGTCATCATTCGTCTGTAGCATCACATGTCGAATGCTTCTATCATCTTTTTGTCTGAACACCTTACAGTCCACATTTCACTCCCATACAATGCTTCACTGAAGACAAATGCTTTCAGAAAGGATTTCCTAACATTTAAACTAACATTGGATGTCAACAAATTTCGCTTCTTGAGCAACGCTTTTCTTCCCATAGCCATTATGCATTTTATATCTTCTTTACTCCGGCTATGCCGGCCGCGGTGGCCGAGGGGACTGAGGCGCTCCAGTCACGGTCTGCACGGCCACTACGATCAGGGGTTCGAATCCCCCTCGGGCCGTAAGTAGTTTGTAAGCTTAGGGACTGATAACCCCGTAGTTAAGTCCCGTAAGTTCTACAAACATTTGAACATTACTCCAGCCATCAGAAGTTATCTTGCTATCTAAATAACACACCTCATTTACTACGTTTGTTGTCTCATTACGTAACAATGTTTTTATTCCCTCAACAGCTTGCTCAATGTATAGATTGAAAAACATTGGGGAAAGACTACAACCCTATCGTACTCCCCGACCACTACCAGCCTTTAATGACCTTCTACTCTTAAAATTGCTCGATGGTTTTAGTAAAAGTTGAATATAACTGTTCGCTCTCTATATTTTACTGCTGCTACCTTCAGAATTTAAAAAAGCATATTCCAGTCGACATTGTCGAAAACTTCCTCCAGATTCACAAATGCGAAAAACGTAGGTTTCCCTTTCCTTAATCGATCTTCTAAGATAAGTCGTAATGCATTGCCTCGCGGGTTCCTACATTTATCCTAAATTCAAGTTAATCTTTCCCAAGGAAGCTAGGAAGTACATATTCACAGAACGCGTAATTCAGAAATGATTCGCATTTGAATTACGTGGGACTGTGGATTCCAAGTTAACACGAATAGCGTGGCGCCAATCCACTCACCGGTAAATGTGACTGCTGCTCTCGTTATTCCTGTAAGCCGAAGGTAATGGGCCAGTATGACTTCGGCAGAGGTGCTAGTTTCCTCGAAGACATATGCGCGAACGCAAAGACCTTGTAAAAAAAAAAAAAAAAAAAAAAAAAAAAAAAAAAAAAAAAAAAAACAAGACTAACGGTACTGCTGTTGCGGTATAATTTGAACTTTCGGCCGGCTGCCATGATAGTGACACGCGTCAGATAAATAGGAGCGTTGTTAAATTCTGTATTATGTAACTACTGCGGTGTATATACTCAGTTGGTAGTCACGTCTTTATTGTTACGCACTTGCAGTATACATGAAACACGACGGTGAAGAGCTGCTCAGCGATTAATTACATAAATAGATTTCAGAAACGAATAAAAAGAACGAATACTGTCTTTCCATTTATAATTATTCAGGAATACAAGTAGCCCTACTACTTGTATTCAAAGATAGTTATTCTTTCTTTACAGGGTGCTAGTCAAGACAATATAGGATTGAATGAAATAACAGGTTTCTACAATACTGTTAGATCTTAAAAACGAGATAGGTAGTACTGGTGGACAGGAAATTCAAATCGGTTCATTTTTTGATTGTGTGAAATAAATATTAGGGTCAGAGATCAGTTACTTCACTGCAGTTAGAGCCTTTGTTTATGAAATTAATATGGTAATTTGTAACACAGGATTTAAAGGTCATCTGCGTAACATTGTGGTAAATCAAACCTCTCCCTGAATATCTCCCACGCTGAAGCAAAATTAAATAAAAATATATTGAGTAATTATGGAACTAGGCTGTTAGGGACATTTGATTCAAGGGATTGATTTGAGAACGTAACAGTTTACACAGAGGATTACCACATGTAATTTAGTTTTATTTATTAAAAGATTTGATAACAATAATGTCTCAGAGTTGATTTGACTGGGCGTGGTCACCACGCAGATATGAACAGGGAAGGAGAGTAATTTCCTGTCTCATCAACATTAACTTTATGTGGGCGTCAGGCGTTGGATCGCGCGGTGCGGTGTGGCTGCGCGTCTGCTCTCCACTGCCCGGCTGTGCGGCGCGGCGCGACATTCGTGCGAAGACGTCAATGTCTCCCGTCTACTAAGGTGGCAGCGGCCTGCATGTGTCTTCTCGCTTCTCCGGCTTCCACTTCCGTGGTTTCTCACTCAGTCCGTCTCGCTCTCCAGCTAACGCTTCTCCTCTAATTTTGCGTCTCTCTGGCTCTGTGATTGGTGTGTTGGTTTTGCAATGTCATCCAATAGCTGATCGCAGTTTTCACGACCACGCCTCTCAGTCGCCGGTGGAAATTTTCTGTGGACCGAGATAAGACTCGCAAACTGGTCTTTCGTCTTTCCCACGTTTCAAGCGTGTTGTCTTTATCTTCTGCATTCCTTTCTGGTAGCTGTGTTAGGCCTTCCTGGTATGTCATTTATTGGGGTCTTTCTCTCTGGGCGCGGTGGAATAGCCGAGCGGACTAAGGCGCCTCGCTGAGGATCGCGTGGTTGCTCGCCGTCGGAGGTTCTAGTCCTCCGTGGGGCATGGGTGTGTGTGTGTGTGTGTGTTGTCCTTAGGTTAGTTTACCTAAGTTTAAGTAGTTTGTGAGCTACGGACTGATGACCACAAAGTTTGGTCCAATAGATTCACAAACATTTGGACATTTTTTTTTCTCTCTGGCCAGAAACATTGTTTCTATAGTGCAAGCCAGTCCCTCTCTCACACATGTGTGCATTACAGGGGTTTGCTTATCTTCTTCCCGTCAGCAGGGGCCCAGAGTTTATGTGGGATGTAGTCGCTGGTTTTTTTTTTTTTTTTTTTTTTTTTTTTTTTTTTTTTTTTTTTTTTTTTTTTTTTTTTGAAACGACTCCTCTGGTATCTGCAGTTACGGGCTTTCTCTGCACATGTTCTATTGTGTCTGTTTAGTTGTAAGGGCCTCTCATCCCTGCGTCCACTGTCGCTGTTTGCCTGCACGCTCCTGAAGTCAGGCCCGTTTAGCCATGTACATCCTTACGAGAAAGCCGCGGTAATTCTCCAGTCTGTCCCCTGGGGTGAGAGGCGGCGGCCTGTAGCGAAGGTGAAAGTTGAGGTGATCCCGCTGGCTCCGTCCAGCTCCAGGCTCCAGGCTGGAGGCCAGTGTGGCGTGCGCGAATGCCTCTATCCGTAAAGTCACCAAACGAAAGCGTCCCTGGTCGAAATATTACAACATATAGCTTTAACAGCTGAAAGAGATTTGCAGAACTGTGTATAGTTCTGTACATGAATGACCCATAGCCACACTATGCACATTGTGAAGCTGAAACCTTGTGACGATGTTGCTGAGTGTTGAGAAGTTCACGTTACTGTAAGGTATTTGGCTAATAGGATTAAGGTTTTTGAATTTTCTGTATGCTGAGACAGCCATATCGACAGTTATTTTTTTCGTGATTGCTTCACATTGTGTCTGGTTTCCCTTTGGCTTCCTGTTTCATTAAATCATAAGGGATTTTTGTTCTTTAGTCCGGAATTTCCCTGAGCAGATTTCAAACTCCCTGCTTTCGGTTTTCAGTTGATGTATTTCTTCCCTACCCTTAGTATCTTCACAGTTACTTTGTACTTTCCGCCATTTGAAATTACTCTTTCCAGAAATGACCAATCCTCTTTAACTGAAGTGCGTATGCAGGTATTCCTCATAAAACAATGTACATTTTTGGAAAACGTCCTGCCGGCAGTGATCATTCACCCTGGACGGGCCTGAATGAACACTCAACACTGCAAAAAGTTTTCGGTAACTCAGATGAAAGAAAGGTACGCACTCAGATAAATATTGTTAGAAGAGCACGTTCATGACGCTTGATTGTCTCACTCTGCAATGGTGCAAGAAAACTGACTCGGGGCATAACTTACTGGCCGCCTGACGATCGTTAAGCAAATGAGGAATCTATGAATTGTTGACACTATGGAAAAGATCCAAGACACTTTCGTCATACGAAACTGGCCTCACATAAAAGTTACCAATAAAATACCCCGGATTTCCAGCTCTTAAGCTGTCCGTCTTTTCCTTCCAGAGCGATCACACGGATTGTGTTCAGTGCAGTTACTTGTCAGTGGCATTTTTTGTCTTAGACAACACCTCGCTGTACTAGAAGGAGATACCCTCAGGCAAGTAACCACGAACTGCTGCTTGTCAAAAACACAAGCGTCGTGTATATATTTTGCAAATTGCGCAACTGTCCGACTTCTCTTGCTCTTCTAAAGATGGACAATCGATCTGTAACACATAAATATTTGGGAGAGACTAGGACTCGAACCCAGCCGCCCATGAATGCTTCCTGGCCAGACCCAAACTTCCATGTGTCACACTGCTGCGGATCACAGCCAACGTCTGTTCATCTGGAACAGACAAATAATGGTAAACAATGCGCTCACGGTGGTGTAATTGTGTCTCTCCTTCTCGCGGGAATCACACTAAAATGTATGCGAGCATTTGAGACACAGACACAAGTGTAACACATGGAAATTAGGATCTGGCAGGGAAGAGTTCACGGGTGGCCGAGTGGTTAAGAGAAGTCGTACCGCCCTATCTCGACAACGTTAAATTGGGTATAGAAATGTCCCGTTTTCTCTGGAAGTATATAAATGTGTTTTTATCACATGTTCTCGAATGTATTGTGACTATATTGTTCTACAATCACTTTAATATAACAGCTGAAAAAAGCTATGATGTTTTTTCTGAACATAATTTTCTTGTGTAAATTTTCACAATTTTAATTTCCTGAATTTTAGCTATTACAGTAAATACTGCTAAAGTAGAACTACAACACCCTTGTACTACCTATGCTATGTGGTAAATAATTGACGTAAATTCAGTAGTTTCTGTGAGAAAGGGGCATTTATACTGAAAATGTTATTTTGAGAAAATTGCATTTGAAGAAAAAAAATTTTTACATACAGCCAACTGATACATGAAAAACATGTAAAAATCATCTTGGATGATAGTCCTCACCCAATGCTGCCCTACATCTCTTTCAACTGGCTTCTTTTTAACACATTGTTTGTTGCAATCTCTGCCTTCATGATTCACAGTTTGTCCATCACAGTTGAGCTATAACCTTTATGATTTCCAAGATATTCCAAAACTTGTAGTCTTCCAAAATAGCCATCATTAAAAGTAAGAATGACATCAGAAACCCCAAGTCATGATGAACACAGGAAACACAGGAAACAGAAACTAAAGCACAGCTAGTGGATAACTGTTGCAAACCGAAAACCACAGTTCAAAGAGTTTCCTGCGAAGCACTGCTAGTGTAGGCAACTTACGAAACGGACAGTTCTCTACGAAACAAAAGGAACCACAAACTTCTAGACTATATAGTTCCAGGGAAAACTGCCAATATGCAAAATGATGGAAAACAAAATTGTCAGAAATGCCAGTGCATGACTATTTTTAATATCTATTTAAAGTAGTAAATAATCGAATATTTCAATGAAACCAACGCGAAATTAAGCATAAACATCCATATTTTTCATAATTTGCATAAAAGGATGTAAAATTTTGTCATTTTTGATACTACGATTCCCATTAAAATGACCACCCGTGAAAAGCAGGAGTCTCGGTTTCGTGTCTCTGTCCGGCACAAATTATTTTGCTTTACAGCTCGATTATCCTCTAGAGAAGAGCAGCAGGTCGGAAAAATGTGCAATATGTGAAACATTTACGGGTTTGTATAAGAGGTGCGACAATAAAGTAATGAGACTTTTTCCTTTTCAAAATGTGGCAACCCTGCAGGCTTGTGTAGGCACAATATTTTTGACTTTGGTCTATAAGCTGCTTCTAGTCCAAGCGGGACATCAATGCGACTGCTCTGTAATGAGTTGTGCTGTAATTCGTTAGTACGCGTTTGTGTCTTTCTTCACGGAAATGGGACCGCATAATATTGCGCACAGCATGCCATTTCTTATTACGTTAAATTGGGTGAAAACGTGACAACTTACGGAAAGCTTCAGAAGGCGTTTGGAGACGAGGTTATGTCAAGAGCTCAAGGTTTTCGTTGATATAAAATGTTTAGTGAAGGCAGAACGAATGTTGAAGGTGAAGACCGCAGTGGTCGTTCATCAACCCCACGGCCGGATGTTCAAATGTTTTTAGGGCTTGTGGGACTTCACTACAGGGTCATCAGTCCCTAAACTACTTATGAAGTTGCTAATACTAAGGACGGCATAAAATCCCAACTTACAAACTACTTTTCAACTACCTTATACTAAGGACGGCACAAATATACATGCCCGAGGGGGGATTCGAACCCACGGCCGTAGTGGCCATGCAGACCGTGACTGGAGAGCCTCAGTCGCCTCGGACACCGCGGCCGACTTTTTCACATCATTCTCATTACTGTATTTTTCCACCTCGCATGTGATTGTCACTATAATCAACCCTTTATTTGGCAATGTTGCTCTCAAGCAACATCAAAATAAGGCGTGGTTTTCTGAAACATGTGTTATCGTTGTATGGGTAACAGTGCTTGAAACTAACATTTAAGCTCTCCAATAAAGTGATGTTGCGTTGTCTTTTGTGAAATGTTTAGCAATAACCTGAATCTTTATTGGACATTCCAAGCGTACGTTATCGTGGTACGTGTTTGTTTCAATTTTGTGGCGATATTTTTTGTGATACGCGGAAAACTGCTTATAAAAGGGAAAGAGGAAGCCTCGAAGTTCAATTATGGAAAATTGTTGACCACTACAAAATGGGCTGCCGCTGTGGAGTAGCCGATCGGTCTAAAGCGTCTCGCTGCGGAGCGCGCGGTTGCTCGCCGTGGAGGTTCGAGTCCTCCCTGGGGCATGGGTGTGTGTGTTTGTCCGTAGGTTAGTTTACCTAGGCTTAAGTAGTTTGTAAGCTACGGACTGATGACCACTCAGTTTGGTCCGATAGATTTACAAACATTTGAACATTTTGAACAAAATGGGTGATAAATGCAAAAGAATGGAAGCATCTCCTGTACTAGACAATGATTTACAGTATGACATATGTTAATATGTTGTTACTTGACACATTACGGGCTAAAAGGAATTTGCAAGTTTTGTCTTCAGGGATACTTAACTGTAAAATGTGGAACCCATGGGACTGTTCTGGACTTTGCACTCAAAACGACTTGTATCCGCACGTTTCAGATGAAGTAGTCCAAAATAAAATAATTTCTACAGTCATAAGAACAACACTGTAGTATTGATACTGTACCACCATGCGAAGTTTTGGGCAATGTTACAAACCAGAAACTATATTTAAAAAAAAAGGGTCGTATAAATCTGTCCACATGGCCCTACATATTTAATTTAAGGAACATAATACTTTTTCTTCTTGTGATTTCTGTGTGTGCCAAATAAAGGGTTGATTTTGTCATTATCAGAGTTTTATTTTATTTTAATAACAGAGCATCAGTAAGATCATCAGTTTCACACAGCGAGCAAAGAAATGTTCCGTATCGGAGGAGGCCGTTATTCTGCGCAGATCCAGCAGAGCCCCCTGCCCTCCCCGGTGCTTATACAGTGGAGAAACGCCCCCCGACGCCCAGACGGCGTGTAATCTGTGGGCGGCGGCGGCGGCTCTTTACGGCGTCCGCCCCCGCCCCTTAATGTCAGCAAGCGCAGTTACAAGCCCGGGGGGAGGGGTGGGGGAGGCCGCGAAGAGCGCGGCTCACACTAAACGGCTGCTGGGGCGGAGGGCGGAGGCGGCGTCTCTGGACGGATCGCCCTTTCATTTCCATGCGTGCTGTCCGCGATACTGCAGTACTCTATGTTAAATAAGCGAAAAGTCAGAGGGGCTGTTTGATGAGCCGTTGTGTGCAATTCAAACCCCGAGAGGGTAATCTTGCCAATGAGATCCCGTTTGTAAATATACATGGGGACGACGTCACGAAAGATCTACGAGACGTATTGTAGTTTTCCAGTGGGAACCTGTCCGTATAGTCTCGATATTCTTAGGTTACTCCGTTGTTGTAATTTTGCAAGTGTATACGAGGGGAAGTAATAAGTTGTGGCCGGCCGCGGTGGCCTAGGGGACTGCAGCGCGCCAGTCACGGTCTGCACGGCCACTACGGTCGAAGGTTCGAATCCCCCTCGGGCATGGATATTTGTGCCGTTCTTAGTGTTAGCTATTTCGTAAGTAGTTTGTAAGTTTAGGGACTGATAACACCGTAGTTAAGTCCCATCAGCTATTTTAACATTTGAATAAGTTGTGAATATTCAAAATGTGTGTGAGGTCTTATGCGACCAAACTCCGAGGTTATCAGTCGCTAGTCGCTAGACTTACACTCTAATTACTTGACTAACTTAAACCAAGGCTAAGGACAACACAAACACCCATGCCCGAGGAAGGATTCGAACGTAATAAGTTGTGACGCGTTCTTCAAAAAGCACATTTAACAATACATTTTTGAGGCTACAACGATGCACTGGGTATCAGGAAGGATGGGCTGACTTAATTGTATTACAGGACCAAAACATATTATATATAATATCTTAAAAAACAAACAACAGTTCATTAGACCAATTATGAAATGAGTGCATCCGTTACACACAACTCTAGAGAAATATATGAATTTTTCCAGCGGCTGCATGAACTTTGACAGAACATGGTCTGGTACATCCGCAAACAACTACTATTAGTACGGTATGTGATGTATGGAAGCAATTTGTTACTTGGGTAGCAAGATAACTTCTGATGGCCGAAGTTAAGAAGATATAAAATGCAGAATGGCTATGGGAAGAAGAGCGTTTCTGAAGAAGCGAAACTTGTTGACATCCAATATTAGTTTAAATGTTAGGAAGTCCTTTCTGAAGGCATTTGTCTGGAGTGTGCCATTGTATGGAAGTGAAGCGTGGACAATAAGGAGTTCAGACAAAAAGATGATAGCAACTTTTGAAATGTGGTGCTACAGACGAATGATGAAAATTAGATGGGTAGATCACGTAACTAATGAGGTGCTCAACAGAATTGGGGAGAAAAGGAATTTCTGGCGTATTCTGACTAAGAGAAGGGATAGGTTGGTGGGACATCCTGAGACATCAAGAAATCGTCAACTTAGCATTAGAAGGAAGTGTGTGAGGTAAAAAAATCGTAGAGGGAGACCGAGAGACGAATTCAGTAAACAGATTCAAAGGGATGTAGGTTGCCGAAAGTATTCTCAGATGAAGAGACTTGCACAGGACAGGGTAGCGTGGAGAGCTGCATCAAACCAGTCTACTGACTGAAGACCACAACAACAACAACAACAACAAATGTCATGTAACAGTTTGAAAACGCAAGATTATAACGCCTTGTATCGAACACAGAAAAATATGTGGTACCAAACAGGGTTGCCTTAATTAAAAAATAAAATAAAAAATAAAAACAATGGAAACATGGCAATAGCCACACATCACGTATTTTGTAGCTCACTGATCATCAACCCTTGAGATACAAAATTAAAAGGTCACCCATAAGACTTACTACTAATTAAGATTCTACACAACACTTACAAACTACAATAAATTACTTTAAAATGCATAGTCAATCAGCTGTTTATTGTATTTAGAACTTTACTGGTTTCGGATATTATCCATCAGAAGAGAAAAATTAAGCAGACTGATTGACAATTACGTACTTGATATGTTAAACTTAGCAGAACTGCTTATTTTATCGGAACAACTAAGTAGTTTTCAATTAGTCTGTTTAAATTTACTCTTCTGATGATGGATAATATGTGAAACCGGTAAAATTCTAAACACAATAAACAGCTGATAGTTGACAATGAATTTTTGAAAGTATATTACAGCTGTTTATCACATCTAACCAAATAATTGTACAATTAATTCGACTAACACTACTTTCACTTAAGTCCAACTTATCACAATCGACGCAAGCAGGCATCAGTAAAAATAAGTCCTTCGCAGCAGCACATTTAATGAGAATCACAATGTTTCTACGGGCCACCTTGGCATACGCCCGCCTACCTTAAACAGCTGCAGTCTACAGAAAGATTCGTAGACAGAACAACAGTTTTTCCGTATTTTTGTCACCATGGACAAACCAGAGAAATACCGTATGTCGTGTTGCCATTATTAACAGTCAAACCGGCAATACCACTGGAACCATTTATTGTTAAGTGCACAAAATACAATCAACAGGAGCAGCAATACGTGCTATATAAGTAACAATTTTAAATTAATTTCCAGTGCAACTGAAACGTTTTACGTAACATCACTTACCTTCATAGGCCATCTAACACTTTTAACACAGTTTTACTTTCAAAGCCGACATGTTTTAACGTAGCGTATAATTGACAGCTTCCATGCGTTAGCGTATATTACCATTCAAACAATTCGATAAAAGCGCAGTTGTTGAACGCTCTCCATCCAGGACATTGGCTGTTAATTTCTCATACTCTACATACCTAGACGTACCTCACCAAACCCTATAAGCCGACCAGGCATCAGGCATCAAAACCTAATAATAGCTTCCAGCCGCGCGAGAATAGCCGAGCCGTCTGGAGCGCCACGTTGCGGATCGCGTGGCCTCCCGCGACAGAGGTTCGAATCCTCCCTCGGGCATGGATGTTTGTGTCGTCTTTAGTATAAGGTAGTACCTAAGTATAATTTCGTAGACTTCCACTGCCGGTGTCATATTGAATAAAACGATTCTGGGTGTTAGTCCGCGTCATTTTTTTAAACACTTAGCAAATAAAATTCCGACGTCTGCACCGCTACGCCCACACTGTTGGCTGAGGTATGTTGACGATACTTTCGACATGGGGCGCATGGAGAAGCTGAACTATACAGATTCCACCAGCACCTCAACAGCCTGCACAAGAACATACAGTTTACGGTGGAGACCGAAACTAACGGAGCTACTCATTTTCATGATGTCTAAGTGTACAGAAGATCTAACGATACACTAGGACACAGAGTGTATAGGAAACTGACGCACACCAATAGGTACCTGCAAGCAGATTCTCGTCATCATCCAACACAGAAGAACGCAGCATTATGTACGCTGACAACACGAGCTCACAGGATTAGCGACGCTGACAACTTACAACAAGAACTGAGTCACCTGAAGACAACATTCCACGCGAATGGATACAGCAACAGGGCCATACAACAAGCTATGAGGCACAAGGAAGACAAGATAGGCAGAAGAAACAATTCCTATAGCTCGTCTACCTTATGAGAGGCGTCAGCGAACGTATAGGCAAGGTCCTTATCCGAGGAGGAATCAAACCGATTTTCCAGAGTGGCCGCAAAATCCGTGACCTGTTGAGGCCCACGAAGGATCCCATAAATTCCATCCTCACTGCAGGCTTGTATGAACTCCAATGCCAGTGCGGCAAAGTCTATGTTGGGGAAACCTGGAGACCCATCAGCACTCGCGTTTCTGAACATGAACGTTACATACGATTAGGACAAGTCAACAAGTAAGCTGTGGCAGAACACCAGAAGGAATGCGGCGGTACCATTAACTTCCGAGAACCTCGCGTACTTGCTTGGGAACCGTGGACACTACAACGCAAAATAAGAGAAGACATCGAAATAATTAAAAGGTCTAACAACATGAATAGGGAGGATGGCTACAAGTTACGTGGCTGCCTGCCCAGCGGGCCGCGAGTGTGCGCCAGCCAACGGCTCCACTTGACCCCGGGCTCTGCAGGATAAACAGCGGACACAGTGCAACTAACGCGCGGCCTGAACGTTAGCAGCAGGAAACACCATCCCCTGGGTGCTAGTTGCTGATTTGGCTGTTGCCTTCCTATCAGACATAATATTTTTCCTACCAATCACGCACTGAGTAGCAAACGTAATAGCCTGCTGATACTCTACTGCCAGCCAATCACCATCTTAGATGTATGACGTCGGTATTAGACAACCGAATAATTCACAGTATATAAGGGTGTTCATTCAGCAGTATCCAACAGTTAACCGCCCTGAAGAGGACCACTGCAGAGTGGTCGAAATGTCGGCAATTCATTTGCTAGGTGTTTTATTCAAAATAGTTCATAAGTAGTTTGCAAGTTTAGGGACTGATGACCCCGCAGTTAAGTCCGTAAGTTTTACAAACATTAGAATTTTTTTTTTTTATTTATTTATTTTTTTTTTTTTTACAGCTCGCCAAGACTCAGACACACATCACTCCGCCAACGCCCGATACCGACTGCTCACCCGTCGTCGTCCAAAACCTCTGTCCGCTTCATGACGCCACCATCGCGCAAGGCAAAAGTCATACGAAGAAGACACAGTCAGCCACAAAGATCGAAATGTGCCGGGCCGGCCGAACGTTTCCCCACTTTTTTGTGATTCCGGAATTTTATGAGTACACGTCCTCTTAATGGACATCGCCTGAGTTTTATCGTCTGCCCTCAGAGTTAGCTTATAGCCTGAACGCTCTCGCACTTGCTGACGGAATTAATGACGAAATATGACGCCGTTATTTGAGCCTGCTTTTTATTTTATTTCCTGACTTCCGACTGGGTTGATGGCCTCGCCGTCACTTTCGTATTAGGCTATTTATTACTTCTACATATCTTTCTGCGAGTACTCATTGAACGGAACGTTACTTTTCTTTGAGGTAATCACCTACAGCATATTAAAACATATATAAAAAGTTTGGTTGCCATACCACCGAAAACCGAGGATTCATCTTGTTGGCTTACATACTTGGCCGAAGTTACTTTCAATTTAGTGAACACCGTGTTCCACTTTATCAAGAAATCTTACTGGAGAGCAGATCAAAGTAGAAAAGAAGTAAACTGTGTACAGAAGGTAGATGAATAAATTTTAATAGGTGGTACCAATTGCAAATCCTATACAGTGCCTTATGAAAGATAACACAATTGCTGTATTCCATGCAGACGATGTATTTTACAGAAATAATATAAATTATGAATTGCTCGAACTGACAGTGGTTTGTACAGTCGTTACACTAATTTGGTTTAATTCATCTTGGGCGGAAACTGTCAGAAAGCATTCCTTTATACACACCTTAAAACATTCAGTTATAGTCATTTTAGTCAGAACGATAATTTTCGAATGTTGTTATAGATTGAAGATTTAAAATAAGTTTTTGGTGGGAATTTGGACTAAGAAAGTGACTATACATGGTTCGTAAGCAAAAATACAATTTATTAAGGTAGTCGAATAACAGCGTCATATTTCATTAATTCCTTCAGCAAGTTCGAGAGCGTTCATGCTATAAGCTAACCCTGAGTAAGAGGTTATCCGCATGTGTGTGCGTGTGTCAGTGTAAGTTACTTGAAGTAGTTTGTAAGTCTATGGACTGATGATCATAGATGCAACAGGTTTACAAACTTTTGAATTTGAACTGTCGAAGCAGCTAGGTCCAATTCGCGATCTCACAGAAATCCTAATAAAGTGACGAAAGGAATCCCATAAACAGAAGACCTATCCCAAGGCTCGATATGTACTACAATCCATTCAGCACATAAATGACAAGTTTGATGTAAATAACGACAATGGAATTTCCATAGAGGACCTTCTCAACATGTTTTCGTCAGAGAACTGAAGGGCAGTTTGAATTCAGGAGCAGGTAATACCAAGCCGACGTCCGACCAGGACAATCCCGGACTGAGCACGTATTCAACCTGAAAACATTTGTAAGGTAACTCGCTTCTCCCTCTCATTTATGTGTTTGACTTCTACAAGAAATCGAGACGGGAAATACCCTCAGACATTAAGAAAAATGTGACAACCCCCTATTCCCCATTCCAAAGAAAACAGGTGCAGACAGGTGTGAAAATTACAGAACCATCAGTTTAATAAGTTACGGTTGCAAAAGTTCGAATTATTTACAGAAGGATGGAAACGCAACTAGAAGCCAACCTTGGGGAAGACCAGTTTGAATTCAGGAGAAATGTAGGAACATGGGAGGCAGTAATCACCTTACGGCATGTCTTGGAAAACAAATTAAAGGAAGGCAAACCATTTCTAGCTTTCCTCAATTTGGAGAAAGCTTTTGACAATGTTGATGATTGGAATATGCTCTTTCAATTCTGAAATCAGCAGGAGTAAAATATAGGGAACAAAGTTATTTACAACCTCTAAAAGAAATAAATAACAATAAAAAAGGAATAAATAAAAAAAATTGACAGCAGTTATCAGAGTGGAAGGCATGAAAGGGATGCAGAAGTTGGGAAGGGTGTATGACAGGGTTGTAACCTTTCTCTAATGTTCAGTTTGTACATTGAGCAAGCTGTAAAGGAAAGCAAGGAGAAATTTGAAGAAGGAAATGAAATGTAGGGCGAAGAAATAAAAACCTTCCGTTTTTCTCATGACATTGTAATGATGTTAGAGACAGCAAATGACCTGGCGGAGCAATTGAACGGAATGGACAGTGTGTTTGCATATAAGATGAACATTAACAAGAACAAAGCAAGGGTAATGTAATGCCGTCCTCCAAAATCAGGGGATGCTGAAGCAATTAGATTAGGTAACGGATCAATAATGGTTTTAAATGAGTTGTGTTACTTGGACAGTGTTTTTGTTATTGTTGTAGTTTTTAAAGGGGGGCTAAACGACTGGGTTATCAGCCCCCGGTTCCCAGCTAAGATTTCACATGAACTGTGGAAAACCAAGCATTCAACGTCCAATATATTGGGTGTACAGAGAGACAACGTCTGATGAAATAACATTAAAAAGAAAAACCACACGTAGTGGAGCAAATAAACAACGATGCTAAAATATCATAGTAGAAGATTTTGCTGGCTGATCACAAGGCTAATAATGTCTGAACCATCCATTCTGCACATATGAAAACTGCCAGCCAAAAATAGGACTGTCAACACGAAAGTGACAACAGATTAAAATTGTTTTAATGGTGGGTACCTGATACAGGCTTCAGTACACACCATCAAATCATATGATGAAAGGCAGCTGCGCGAATAAAACCTAAAACACGGTCAACCATAAAGACATCAACTGCTGAAATCTAAGGAAGCGCAGAAGGCAGGAAAAAGGACTGCAGCAATGCATCTAAAAGCGGACATTCCAACAGGATGTGGACCACGGTCAACAGAGCGCCACAACGGTAGTCTGGTGGGTCCTCTCTTCGTAAGAGGTGGCCATGCATGAACCATGTATGGCCTATACACAGGCGACAGAGGACAACAGAATCCCTTAGATAAGGCCTGAGGGAGGTCTTCCAAGCTGATGTTAAAGGTTTTATCACACGAAGCTTATTTGGTGTGCTCAACGCTGAGCACTCTGAGTTCCAGGCCATAGAGATCTTGTGTTGCAGACCAAATCGGATATCTCTCTTGGGAGTACAGATATCCAGATGCAAGTAGACAATAGCCTGCTTGGCCAGCTGATCAGCTCGTTCCTGGGGATGCCAATGTAGCCTCATTTTCAGATGAAGGTTACAGAACGGCCAGACTTGCCAAGACTAAACACAGAGTTTTGGATGGGACGCACCAAATGGTGTATGGGGCAACACTGGTCAAGAGCTTGCAAGCCACTCAGGGAGTCACTGCAGATGACATACGACTTCCTGGGGCATGAATTATTGTGATGAGATCTGCTGTATAGACAGTACAGCCAGGAGGCAGGGAGCATTGATACATTCACCATGAACACTCTGGAATGACTTCTGCATCTCGTGTGTATATGTCTTCTGCATCTCGTAACGCGTCAGGTTCGGCCACGAACTGGTGGCGAAGTGTTTGGGGTGAAACTGACGCCTTTGGGTTGCAAGACATTTGCGGATGGAGCTGCAGGCGACCAAAGAGCGTTATGGAATTTACAGAATGCGGTAGAAAGGTAGGGACTCGAGTGAGGAAAGGAGCCTACGTACCCGGACCACGATCGGAAGACCAGATTTGAGTCGACATTGTGGAGAAGGAAGGGCGAAACAAAAGCCTGCGATTGGGATGGTGGTATAAGTACACTGATTCTAAAGGACACACCCCATAAAATCATTTTAAACATGAAAATCAAGATTTCTTTTCCTTTAGGTACAAGTTAACAATGTCATTCACAGAGTTGCCTATGCCAATTTCTTTTTTTATTTGCAAGGTATACCATTAAAATCTATCTTACACCCGAACCAACAAACGTAAAGTTTAATTCAGGTTAACGTGAGAGGGACCTTTGACTTCACGGCATTCTACAGAACTACGTCAAAGAATACTTAACTAAGACCTCAAGATCGAGCACGCCATGACGTGCCCCTTTGAGGACGACATAGGCCCCGAGCGCTATCAAGAATGCCGTCTAAATCGCCGGCCAACGTACCTAACTCCAATCCACGGACCCACGCACTCCTCTCGCCAGAAGTTACCAGTGAACATAAAAACACGGAACCAGAGTCGGATTCCCCACGGCAGAATACAAGGCATTCAATAATCTAAAATTTAATATGGCCAGAAGAAAATGTGATGAATGAAAAATAATTACAGAAACTCCTGTGCAAGATTCAAATTTAACACCTGGTAAGTAAAAATGGAAATTAAACAATTACAACAACCAGAAATCCAGCTTCCATGTTGGTTACAGTGGCTTCTAATGACATATGTAACGCAGGAAAGGGTTTAACAGTTTCAACAACCTGCATAAGAAAGTAGAACTACATAAATACTGGAGAAAACGGTTCCTAGGGTACCAAAACGCAGCTGATGTCTCATTTAAGCAACCAGATGCTAGCTTAATGAAGTTCCTTTAAACTATCACAGTTGCTGCAAGTCTATCGGCGCTATCTATAACAACACATATTAAGTACTAACAAATTGCTTAACAGAAGCGTCATCAGTACACATGTTGCCACTCCAGCACACTTCCGACTGTTCAACTGCTTGTAAATCTATCGGACCAAGCTGCGTGGTCTTCAGTCCGTAGCTTACAAACTACTTAAACCTAGGTAAACTAACCTAAGGACAAACACACACTCCCATGCCCGAGGGAGGACTCGAACCTCCACGGCGAGCAACCGCGCGCTCCGCAGCGAGACGCTTTAGACCGCTCGGCTACTCCACCGTGGCTTTCACTTCCGCCTTCCTGCTCACGTGTTCCTGTAAAACATGTGCACACTTCCAGAATGAGGGTTGACACATGCGGCAAAGCGTGAACTTAATGAGAGATAAGCCGTAACAACCAAATTAGCAGGCACCAACTTCGCCATAGTCAACCGGAGAAAAATTCACTACACTTCAAGCTGCTAAACAACAAAACCTGCACACATTAACATACAGGCATTTAATAACCCTAACAGGGAGAGACACTCAGATCTGTCGGCCTGTAGGCGGACGAACGAAGGAAACCATCAAGATCCAGGGCTCCTTGTGACTGCTTTTCCAACGCGGTTGCTCAATGATGGCCATTCCTTTGTAATAACGGTTGATCGGGCGGAAACCAGAATCATACGACCAGGACTGCGCCGACAGCAACAAAACTGTCAACTGGCCGTCGCTGCGCACCACTCCTCCTCTCCACCACGTGTCCGCTGAGCAGCTCCCTACCGCCGAAGTCCACGCGGCAGCGAGTCTACACACACACACCAAAGATAACACGGAAACCACTATCGATAGCCAAGAGAAAACTGGAGCCAGTGGCCCCGTAAACGCCAACCAGAATCGCGCGGTTCACTAGCGTTACCAGTGGACAGCGGAATCAAAGTTCTTTACCAAACTTGAAGATTTTCAAGGAATTATCTGAAAACACTAGGCACATATTTCATTCAACAAAACCTATTTTATCTGCGCTGAATTCAATCTGTGTGGCGGAAGGTTGGAGAGCTCAAGTATACGTGCTACATTATTGGCGCAAATTGTACATATTAGAGGGCGAATGGCATCAAACGCAGTGAAATAACCATATCACAGCTCTGAAAAACAAACTAAGCACGCCATGTGACATATACAGCCGCTTTGCATTCTGTTTATCATTTAATTCAGTGATTTGTGTAGAGTGTAACATGTTATGGTCGTGTTTTAAGAATACTGCATAGCATACCTTCATTTACCTTTTTTCTCATCTGAAAACGTTAGTGGTAGCAGTGTTGCAAGTATTTTATCTATGTAGAAAGTATGCATTACAATATCCACTTAAGTACTGTGCAGCAAATACACATCTTCACTAATGAAAAGAATCACGTACTAGAAACAGGGGAAATGAACTTAAAATAATCGAACTTGTACACAAGAACCATAGAACACAATCTTAAAAATATGAATCTCACAACACAAAAACAGAATCGTAACAGAAAGGAATATAACAATTTATTTTATTATTTCTTTTATTTATAATATTACAGCAATACAAAACCATTTGTGAATTGATTTTGTGTCTGTTATAGGACTAAATATTTTTCCAAACGTTTCAGAAAGTTTTTCGTTAGATGTGTCAAAAAAGCTTGCTCATTTAACAGAGTCCCTTAACCCTCACATTAAATTACGAAGTATATTAACATTAGTTGCAATATGACATAAAAGTTTTCTGGGTGTTGTACCGCATCATAATCTAAGAAAGTTATTACTTTAATAACCGATGTTTCGGCCAACGTTACAGTGGCCTTCATCTGGGTACCAAACTTTACATTATGACGCGGTACAACACCCAGAAAACTTTTATATCAGTGACTCTGGCCGCGGAAGCCTACGTAATTATATTGTTGCAATACTTTTGCACAATGATCCTCGAAAAATACGTTGGGACTCATAACGTCTAATACAATGTTCTGAAGTCGAAAATTTAACAAACATTTGGTAAGGGGGAGGGGGGAGACTGTTCCCTTCCCGTCCCACCTCTGAGCGGGCGTACCCACAATTCGCAGCAATACTCCAAACTTGGAAGTACAAGTTCAGTCTAGGCATTTTCTTTAGTGGAAATGCTGCATTTTCTTCGTGGTCTTACAATGAAATGTAGCCTTTGGTTGGCCTTCCCTACGATGTTTTCTATGTGTCCTTTCAAAATAATATTGTTTGTAATTGTAATTCCTAGCTGTTTGATTAAATTTACAGATTTGACTGATTGAACGCGAATGAAGTTTGACGGATTTCCTATAGTGCTCATATCGATTTCACACTTATCGTTATTTAGGCTCAACTGCCAATTTTTGTACCACGAAATCATTTGCAGATGCTCTTGATCTTCTAGTGACTTTACTAACCGGCAAATGACAGCATCAACTGCGAACAGTTTGAGAGCTGCTTAGTAAGTCTCCTAAATCGTTTATCATGGTAAAGAATAGTAAGATGCCTATAATACTTTCCTTTTTTCTATAACACTTCCGTTTTTCTCGATTACTAAGTAGTGTGTCCTTTCTGACAAGAAATCGCGAATCTAATCGACAGCCAGTCGTCTATGGCTCTCTCTCTCTCTGGAAGATGAGAGCATTTCATAATCTTTGGAAGTAAATGAATGTAATAACCCCAACTAACTTAAGCTAAGGACAACATACATACCCTTGTACGAGGGAAGACACGAACCTCCGACACGAGTGGTCACGTAATCTGTAAGATGGCGCCCAGAACGCACGGCCATTCCGCGTGGCAGTAAAGGAATGACTTATTTTATACGCCCCCATGCCGTTCATCCGACTACTATAAAACTTTGTAAAAATATGGCTTGCATTTTCGTGAAGGTTACATGCATAATTATATTACACTACGACAAATAGTTCTAGAGATATGACGTTATGAACAGAGAGAGGCGTGAAGAACTGACGCATTATGAATGACATTTTAATTTGTTACTACTTTGCTACGAGGTTAAATGTATCCGCAACGTATTGAACATTGTCCTTATACGCCAATTAATGTACATGCAAAATTATTTCATTGTACGACTTATAATTCAGGAGACATAACTTCAAAAATAATGAGATACATGTTAAACCGCCCACTAATGATAAAGGTTTGTTTGTAATGCATACAAATCTAAAATTTTGATGCCTTCACCTTATATACAATATGAAGGTCACTACCTAAACCGAATACCGTACGCTACATTAGAGCGGACTTCAACGCCATGCGACCAATCACTATGTAAGTCGGTAAACTTTCACAGTTTCACGGCCCACCGTTATAGTCAGTAGATATATCTCATTTTCATAGGAAGAGGCAGTAGGAGATGGATAAGGTAGGCTCTGGACAGAGAGAATACGAGATGCGCCAACAGATGAGAGGGGAACAGGAGAAAGAAAGGAGAAAAGAGATGGACAGAATGAGGAGATGGCCTGAATAGACACACGGGCAATGTCAGGTTCTCGACTAATCTTTAATTAAGTAACAGTAACAACTTCCGATGCTATAATTCTCGCAGCTACATCCATAAATCTTGGTTTTCTTAAAACTGCGATGATGCAAAAACTGCTGTTGTTAGCCACCCATAATGTGAACTTCATGAGATGGAAATTAATGTTGCTTGAGGTTAATTACACTGTAATAAAGTAATTCCATGAAATGTAATTGTCAATACAACAAATTTAGTAAAAACATGCTACGCTTCACTCCCTTGAACCACAGACATTGCCGAGGTGGGGTGGCTTGCGTGCCTCAAAGATGCAGATAGCCGTACCGTAGGTGCAACCACAGTGGAGGCGTATCTGTGGAGAGGCCAGACAAACGTGTGGTTCCTGAAGAGGGGCAGCATCCTTTTCAGTAGTTACAAGGGCAACAGTCTGGATGATTGACGGAGAAGACCTTGTAATATCATCTAATTTGGCTTTGCCATGCAGTTACGGCGAACGGCTGAAAGACGTTGCTTTTCCCGAGGACAAGCAGCTCTATGGATATGTGATGATGGCATCCTCTCGGATAAAAAATTCCGGGAAGTAAAATTCAAAATTCGGATCTCCGAGCGGGGACTACTCAGGAGGATGTGGTCATCAGGAAAATGACATTCTACGGATAAATGCGTGGAATGTTAGATCCCTTAATCGGCTAGGCAGATTATAAAATTTAAAAATGGATAGTTTGAAGTTAGATATAGTGGGAATTAGTGAAGTTCGGTGGAAGGAGAAATAGGATTTCTGGTCAGGTGAGTACAGGATTACAACTACAAAATCAGTTGGGAGTATTACAGGAGTAGGTCTAACAATGAATAAGAAAATAAGAATCAGGGTTGAACTATCATTTTCAAGTTAGAACTGAAGCCAACATCGACGACAGAAAAACAAGTTTATAAGCCAACAAGCTCTGACGATGATGAGGAGATTGAAGAAATGTATGTGTGTGTAAAGGAAATTATTCAGTTAAGGGAGACTAAAGCGTAACCGTGATTGGGGATTGGAAGGGAGGGATAATTAGTAGGTGAACATGAACTGGGGAAAAGGAATGAAAGAGGAAGGCGCCTGGTAGAGTTTTGCACTCAGGATAATTCAGTCATAACAAACACTTGCTTTACGTACCATGAAAGAAAGTTCTATACGTGGAAAAGGCCATGAAACACCGGAAGATGCCAGATAGGTTTTATAATGGTAAAACATTGATTTCGAAACCAGCTTTTAAACTGTAAGACATCCTGACTCTGACCATACCTTATTGGTCATAAACTGTAGACTGACACAGAAAATCTGAAAAAAAGATAGAAAAATAAGGAGATGGGACGTAGATAAATTAAAAGAAACTGAAGTTCTTGAGAATTTCAGAGGGAACTGTAGGCAACAATTGACAGAAACGGGGAAAAATAAGGCAGTAGAAGAGGAATGTGTAGCGTTGAGAGATGAAATAGTAAATGCAGCAGAGGACAAAATAGGTAGAAAGGCAAGACCTACAAAAATCTTTGTACATCACAGGAAATACTAAATTTAATTGATTAAAGGAGAAAACATAAAAATGCAGTAAATGAAGCTCGCGAAATAGAGTACAGATGACTGAGAAATGAGATTGACCAGAAGTGCAAAATGGCTAAGCAGTAGTGGCTAGAAGGCATATGCAAGGATGTAGGGGAATCTATAAACAAGGGAAAAATAGATACTGCCTACAGGAAAATAAAAGAGACATTTGGAGACAAGAAAAACAGCTCTATGAATAACAAGAACGCAGATGGGAACCCGTTCTCAGCAAACAAGGGAAAGCTGATAGGTTGTAATGTGAGACGGGGGCTGTAATTAGTCTATTTTTCATACTAACCTCGTGTTACTGTACCTTTCTCTTTACGTTAATTATTGATATATGTAACATTTTTCTTTGTAGATCTTTATTTATTTTGATTTCTGTGCCTTTGGAGACACATCAGGGATGATGGGCTTCTGGGATTGCAGTACGTTCTATGTTCATATGAAAATTTCGGGATTTTAATGTTTATTGGCGCAGCTTGGCTGCTAGAAAGTGATTTTACGTGTTGGGCACGGTCAGGCCGCGGCAGAGCAGAGACGCTCTTGGGGGTCTCCACCACCTACCAACTTTCGCTCACCTTCGGGGAAGGACGAGAGAGGTTGCTTGACCTGTGGCGCCAACGCTACGGGCGGCGGAGTATGTGGAATGCTTTACAATGCTGGCCCGCGGTTTACGGGGGACGATAGCGGGGACTGTCTTTTTAGTCATTCGGCCGTTTCGCAAGAGAGGAATGCTTTCTGCCCGTCTGGCGCCCCAGGGGTTTGGCTCCAGCGGCTGTATATATAGCACAACGTTAACATTTTTTAAGTCGTGTGACCGTAGCTAGGAGCAAGGTGAAATTCCTTGCAGAGCATTCACCCTGGGAACGGTGAAATGCGCGGGAAGCGTTGGTGGCGTGGGCAGAGCCTCTTGGCAGCTGCAGAGAACGCGTCCTGATTCGGCAGAGTATTTTAGTATGACAGCTAAACAATTTGTCAACGGCGCTACGCCATCCGATTGGTTTGACTATTAGCCGTTAGCAGATATTGCTGCGTCTTTTCGCGCGTGGGTGTGGCCGCCCGGAATTTGCCGTGAGATGCGGCAGAGTGCGAGGAGGGACGAAGAATCGTGTCTGAGTGTCCGAAGTGTACGGACCTCGGGAGACGCGGAATACTCCGTTTAGATTCGCGGGGAGGACATAGTCTTAAACGGTCCTCTGGTTAGACTTGTGTGTGGTTCCGAAGATTCGGACCTTGTAGAACTTTGTATACTTCGCGGACGTTGCATTGTCCTGTGGTTACGCTGTGAGTGGCCACAGTTTAGTTTTCGTTTTGCTAGAAGTCTCTATTTGAGCATTCGCGCCTTTGTGAATCGGGCATTGTTTTTACAGATCTTATTACGCAAGTGACTGATAGATTTGTGCCAAGTGGCCTTTGTGTCACCTATACAAAATATTGATTAGACTACTAGCGTGATAGAATCGCATAGCAACTACCTAGCGACGCCGACGCCAATGACGCTGTGTAAAGTTACATGTCGACCCTAGTTAACAGGTCGCAGCAATTACGGTCGGATAAAAATTTCAGCTCATCCGCTCCCACCGCCTGCTGCCTGCGAGCCTGAGACGCTGCCGTCAATGATCATCTGTGTGGGTATGGTGACGCACTTGTTGGAGGGTTATATGAATCAGACTTGTTGGATTCTGTCCCTTATTTTATTCTTTTGAGATCTGCCTAATTACTTTCGGGAGCTTAGGGCTAATGATAATTTCAAGCCCTTGTATAACCAATCTAATAGCATTCTGTTTTGCAAAACCTCCGACCTTTGACTCAACCAGTCATTTTTTGTGTCTCAATGTTTTAACATTTGTAAAAGATTGTGTGAATACCATTATCTGTTTTACATGGTAGGAAATGTCATATGAATGTGTAATTGTAATAAATTGATTTTGAGCAGATCGTTTTTCATTTAAGGACGTTCCTTTGTCACTATTTTGGAGGGGAAACCGAATATTTAAATTCCACAGTTGACCAATAATTTTTCAAGTACATTTTTTGTTGTATGGTACAACTAATACACTGCAATAGAGTAGGAATATTTAATATATGTCTGAAACTATGATCACATCATAGCTGATCAGTAACATTTTAATTTTCCATATTTTGGATAAATATGGTGGCGACCCAAGATAATTAATTGCTATAACTAACGACATAGTTCACACTTAGCAACTCTAGCCATAGAACAATCGACTACTTTACAGTAAGAGTACATAGAGGGAACCTACAAAGGAAATAAACTTCGAAGCAATATTGTGGGAAGGGAAGAGAAATCAGATGAAGATGAAATAGGAGATACTATACAGAAAAAATGAATTTGACAGAGCACTGAATGACCTAAGTCGGAAAAAGGCGCCTAGGGTAGATGACATTCACTCAGAGCTACTGAAGTCTCTGGCAGAACCAGTCATGACGAAACTATTTCACCTGGTGTGTAAGATGTATGAGACAGGAGAATTATCTTCAGACTTTAAGATAAATATAATCTCCACTCCGAAGAAATCAGGCGCAGAAAGGTGTGAAAATTATAGAATGTATTTTTTATATATGTTTTTTATATATGTTATATATGTTTTATATGTTCAAAAGAATTTTACTTACATTAGGCTGTGACCTAATGTATATAACGCATCTGTTACAGTCGCTGTCATTAGAAGGGGTCGAAATATCTAAGTTATTTCGACGTGTCCAATGTAATATTGTCAACGTTTTTATTTAATAATTTAATCACTGTTTAAATTGTGGACTCAGATTTCGTTATTGTTTGTATGCTATTTAATTTGACAGCGCACCTAAGTTGATATATGTTTACATATATATATTCTATGCAAGCGTTTCAGATGTTAGTTAGTTATCCATAATTTTTCTATCGCTGCAATTACAAAGTTTATGTTTTATCCGGCGTCCAATTTCAGATAGCTAATAAAGTTTTCGAGAAAATGCTTGTTCTTTAGATCTGTTTGATCGTTCAGTATTTTATTTGAGTGCTTGTGTAGTTAAATTTCCATTTCTTCAAAATGCTCATCGTGACACCTTTGGGAATTATGTGCAGTATTTTCATTGCTTTGTTTATATTTTCTGTTTTATGGTGTTCGTTTTTGATGTGGTAAAAACTGTGGACATGTTCTTCTCGCTATTTATTCTATGTTTCTTGAATTTTCTTGTGTGGCAATAAGTTTTCTACTGTAATTTTTATGGTCTCCTCAGTTAGTATGTTTGTATACAGAATGGTTATGTCAAAGGATATAAATATTCCTTTTTTATATATTTCTTAGTCAGTACTCTTGAATTTTTATTATGAATGTTTTATGGTATGTATAACACTTTGATAGTAATTTATTTAGTTTTCTACTTATAATGTTGTACGTTATGCAAGACAGCGTTATTTCTTAAAAATTTTCCGATAAAAATAACGTGATTTTAGAAAAATGGAGATGGACAGAGGGAGAAGGGATAGTAGAAGTACTAACTCAAGGCAGAAATAAATAAATAAATACCCGGGCAACGCCGGGTTGTCAGCTAGTTATAATTAAAGCAGAGTGTCCGTATGTTTGTGTGTGTGTATTGTATACAAATATACAGTTTGTTTCTCAAATTTTCCACACATATGCTTTAATCTATGAGGACGGTCGCCGTAAGTGGAAGAATTACGTACACACATAGTTCAAGAGATATGACGTCACAAACAATGAGATGCGCGGAAAACTTTTGCATTAAGCCTAAACCACTGGACCGATTTCCACCAAATTTGATGCACCCCAACAAGCGTTGTTTAAAAAAGGAAGGTCGGACACGTGGTGAAATTACTGTGTATGTATCACTGGACTCCATCTAAACCGCTGGACCGTGGCAGGTCACAGTTTGTGTGAGTTTGAGTTGCTCGCTAGTATTTTAGATTCACTGTTTCATCTGAGTTCTATTGCTGAAAATCGAAAAAAAATGAAGTTTATAATTTAGGTAACTTCTTATTAGATTATATTTGAAGCGCTGTCATACCATACATACGATTGCAATAGTAGTTTTGTCACTTAAAATTCGAAAGAATAAAAATGCCTTAATAAGATGTAAAATTTATGATGGAGTATACTCTACAACTTATATTTTTTTCTTATTTGAATTTATCAATTGTTCTGTAATGATGTTAAAATTTTAAATATTGATAGAAAAACTTATTTAAAAATTACTTCAAAAGTTGTCATGCCAACCACAGTGGCTGGGCGGTCTGCGGCGCGCTAGTGACATTCTGCACGGCCACTACGGTCGGAGGTTCGAATCCCCCTTTAGTATTAGCTAGTTAATAAATAGTATTAAGTTTAGGGACTGATGACCCCATAGTTAAGTCCCATAAGCTCTACAAACATTGGATTTTTTATCATCCCAACAAATAATCATGAAGTGACGTCTGTTCTCTCGGAACAGACGCCACATGTATATAAATAATAAATTTTTGAGCCGCGTCAGGTGTTTTTTTTTATTATTATTTTTTTTTTTTTTTACGATCCGTGCTTTACAGATTCACGATAGGTTTGACGCCTTTAAAGACACATCCTCCGTTGTTAAATTTTTCATACGAAAATTCGTTTTGAGTCCCAACATTCTAATTGTTTTCATCATCATCTGATTGAAAGTTCCTTAAACAGGCCCTGATATATGGAAGCAGTCCGACAAAAATTATCACACTCATGCAGTATTAAAACCTGGGATGTTCGAATGTGGGCCAAATAGGCAGGTAATTTTGATTACTGTATTGTCCACGAAACCAGTAGATCGCCAATGAAGTGAAGGTGTAGAAATTAAGAAATGAAACTGAAGGTCTTTAACCAGAGTCACTGGGCTATGGTAGACCTATGTAACCATTGGTGGGTACACTGTGAAGCGGCGAAGTGAACTGATTTTACGACCACTTTAGAACAATTTATAAATTCTTATATGAAAATGTATTTCTCAGCTGCGGATGCCCCAATTACTAAATATTTTTTCTAACATACTTCGACTGCAGTCTTCATTTTTATTCCTATCTTTTTGTAATTTTTCACAATGAAGAGATGTGAGATTAAGTTTATCATTCATAAAATGAAGCTTTTTACTGGAAATTATCTATGGTGTTTTTCAAAGATGAGAAATTGAGCGCTGGAGATTCTCTCATTGGTGCGTGTTTCGTGTTTCAAATCACAAATCTTGCTAGTGGCACTGTTGACAACTCAGTGTATGCCGTACGCCTAAACACTTCAAATATATCCAAGTGAGCTAAAAAAACCTACATAACTAAAACATTATAAAAAAGAAATAAAGGTCAATATCAACACATGATATGAAAGTTTCTTTATCAAGGAGAAGTTTTGCTGAGAAAAACGAATTAAAAATATATACACTGTGCATCAAATACCAAAGCGTTCGTGATCACGCTAATTTTGCATGTCGAAAGACGCATGACATTCTATTTGGGGAACTTCGATGTGGGCCACTTCAAATATCTCCAAAGACAGCATTTCTTCGCACTTCCTCAGAACCATTTATACTGCAACTGACAGTCTTTGCACTGATATTTAGAGATCACATTTATTTTTCTAGAATATCGTACAGTCTATAACTGCATATGTACTCCGGAAGGTTAAATACTTGTTGTCTTGCTTTCTGAAATTTTAAGCATACTTCCAGTATAATAACTTACAAACTACAGCAGGCTAATTATATTGTATATGCGAGATAAAAACACCGACTTGTTTTACGTTGGACCAAATCACAAACACAGTGGAAAATTTCATTAAGATCAGTTAAGCAATTTCGGAGTTCATTGCGGACAAACATGGCGTCAATGAATTTGTATATATACAGGGTGTTTCTGCCGATGGCCGTGCCACAGTGGATGCTCCGGTCCCTGTTAGATCACCGAAGTTAAGCACTGTCTGCCTTCCGGGTCTGCCGAGTGCTGTTGGTAAGCGGGGTCCACTCAGCCCTTGTGTGGCTAACTGAGGAGCTACTTGATCGAGAAGTAGCGGCTTCGGTCAGGAAGACTGACATAACGACCACGCCCCAATCCATACCGTATCCGTTGACGCCTTCCGGCAGAGGATGACACGGCGGCCGGTCAGTACCCAATGGGCCACCTGACGCCTGTCAGACGGAGTTTACAGTTTGGAGTTTACAGTTTGGAGTTTACAGGGTGTTTCTAAATGATACCGACGAACTTCAAAATGTTCAAATGTTTGTATAGCTTATGGGACTTAACTACGGGGTCAGCAGTCCCTAAACATACAAACTACTTATGAACTAGCTAAGACTAAGAACGGCACAAATATCCATGCCCGAGGGGGGATTCGAACCCCCGACCGTAGTGGCCGTGCAGACCGTGACTGTAGCGGCTCAGTCCCCTCGGCCACCGCGGCCGGCCCGACGAACTTCGTGGGGTGATAGAGGATGGCTTGAGTAACAAAATGAGGTAGCGAAAACATGTCTGGAAACGTCATGGATACGATATATATATCGATATTTCTAAAATTTTGCCCATCCCTATTGCACCCCACGGCGCTACCGAGTGTCAAAATTATAGGTGCTGGCTGCTGCACAAGACGACTTTACAAAACACAACGTAGTACCGCTGTCAGTCGCTGCCAGATTCAGCCATTACACTGTGCTATAGCGTACAACATCAGAGATTGTTTTGAGAGAATAAAGCATGGGGAGAAGAAGTACGTCACCATCAGCCTATACATCAAGAGAGCATTGCGTTCACAGGAAATAAGAAGGCCTGCCCATACAGCTGCTAGCCCCATCTTCTCCATTGTTGCAATCACTCGCAAACCCCGAATATCTAAAACCACATATTACAGATCTGCCCGCGGTGTACGTGTGTGCATAGAACGACGCGTTCACCACCCGAGGGGTGACCTAGCGGCAGGCGCCAGCACCTATAATTTTGACGCTCGGTAGCGCCGTGGGGTGACATAGGGATGGGCAAGATTTTAGAAATATCGATATATATATCGTATCGATATTTATAAGAAAATTATATTTTATTTAAATAAGAATATCGATTCTATTTCACTGTAAGGTTTTAAAAGTAACGCCTTTTGCTACTGCGAATGAAGGGTTTTATTTTCATATTTTTAAATCACCCATACGCGTTTCGCCTTTCTCTTAAGGCATCATCAGTGGTTGTCAGCACTTGCTACTCCACTTCAGTCTTATTCTGGCAACCAGGTCGAAATGTTACACTGTTTTTCGAAACACGTTGTAGTTCTCTGGTTCTGCTGTCACCTGCTGCCATACTGAAGTGGAGTAGCAAGTGCTGACACCCACTGATGATGCCTTGAGAGAAAGGCGAAACGCGTATGGTTGATTTAAAAATATAAAAATAAAACCCTTCATTCGCAGTAGCAAAAGGCGTTACTTTTACAACCTTACAGTGAAATACAATTCAGCTGCTGCTCAAAATGGCCACTGCAAGCAACGTAAGAATATCGATATTTCGATATATCGGTGAAATCTTTACATAGAATGCTAAATTAATAATTTTAATCAAAACCACAGACATTATCAACATACAATTAAAAACTGACAAATATTTTATAATTTTAAACATTAATAAGTTAAAAAAAGCGTAATGTATAATTAGTAAAAGAAACACAATGTAGAGTAAGATATTTATGTGAAAAAATTAATTGAGCCAGTAGTCATCAGTAACAGACATTGGGAGAGCTCTTTGCTTTTTATGTTCACCAGTTATTCTACCTCTGTTGTCTTGCACCACTACATTGATCAAGGGAGCCACTCTTTCTGACGAAACAGAAGAGGCTTGGCGTATCAGGTACTTCTGCGCAATGTCTGATAAAATGGGCGTAAAGTGTCGAGTGTCAGCCCAGAACTTCAGAGGATTACTGTTACGCTCTAAATATGGTTGATCAAGGTACTACTCCTCTCCACGCATTCTATGCCTCCTTGCCACCAATCAACGCCCAACGGCCAGTAAAGAATCTAATCTTATTTTTAAAAAAAAGGTGGCTTTTAAAAATTTCGCTTTCGATATTCAAAATATAAATCGATATATCGATATATCGGAAAATAAATATCGTCGATAAATATCGTTAATTTTTTAATAAAATAACGATATTTTGATATATCGATATGTTTCGCCCATCCTAGGGTGACATTTACTGACACGGGTTCCCTACCTCATTTTGTTCCTGAAGCCATCCTCTGCCACCCCACGAAGTTTGTCGGTATGATTTAGAAACACCCTGAGTATTTTCATCTTTCATTGCACTCAATCTGGGCTAGATTACTAACAGGTTGATTTAATTTCGTTAATCCATTCATATCCAGCAGTTCGTACAGGGACGCAAAAAATATTACATCTGGAAAGAAGATGTCGATTTTGATACGATGGCGGTAAACGTCACCTGGACTATAGTAAATCTTCTCATAATGGATCAACGATGTGCGACACAGCGTCCAAAGCGCCACGTGTGTGAATCCTTCAACAGGAATGATTGGAGCCATAAGGCTCAATGTGCTATCACTGTGTGAAGCAAACAGGCGTCATGCAATGGAGACGCACTCGTGCTTCCTACAGCTAACGTAGCGAGTTTAAAAGGAGTCATATTTTGGATTTACTAGTGGCGGGATGATCCTTTCGGAGTTCAAATGTTTGTAAATCTTATGGGACTTAACTACGGAGTCATCAGTCCCTAAATTTACAAACTACTTATGAACTACTTACGAACTAGGACGGCACAAATATCCATACCCGAGGGGAGATTCGAACCCCCGACCGTAGTGGCCGTGCAGACTGAAGCTCCTCAGTCCCCTCGGCCACCGCGGCCGGCCCTTTCGGAGTACTGGCACGCAAGTTAGACCTGCTGCTTCAGTTGCGAATCGATGCTGCTTTCAATGGTGACGTGATTAGTATCGCATCAGTAGGCGAGATTATGGACTGACGTCCATGCAACACTGACGTCTACTAGTATCTTTGTATTGCAATAGTTTTTCCTTTTTGTTTATTTATTTATATGGCCTGAGTTTTAAATCAATATGGCCATTAACAACAGTGGCAATGTACATACAATTAAATAAGCAAAACCAAAATGCGACACAGTAAGCGAACTCGAGTGTTCGCCATTGGAGATGAGATTGTTAGATACCAGGGTAGATGAAACTGCATTACGTTATACTTCAAATAATTTCTTAATCATTTTCACATCTTTCCAAGCATTACCTTATGTTCTTGTTGTTGTTGTTGTTGTTGTGGTCTTCAGTCCGGGGACTGGTTTGATGCAGCTCTCCACAATACCCTATCCTGAGCAAGCCTCTCCATTTCCACATAAGAACGGAAACCTACATCTGTCTGAATCTGCATACTGTATCCATCTCTTGGTCTTCCTCTGCGGTTTTTTCCCCATACACTTCCCTCCAACGCTAAATTCACGATTCCCCGATGTCTAAGAATGTGTCCTACCAAACGATCCCTTCTTTTAGTCAGGGTATGCCAAAAATTCCTTTTCTCACCAATTCTGTTCAGTACCTCCTCATTAGTTACGCGATCCACCCACATAATCTTAAGCATTCTTCTGTAGCACCATATTTCAAAAGCCTCAATCCTCTTCCTGTCCGCACTGTTTATCGTCCATGTTTCACTCCCATACAAGGCAACACTCCATACAAATGCCTTCAGAAAGGACTTCCTTAGACATAGATCAATATTCGATGTTAACAAATTTCTCTTTTTCAAGAATGCTTTTCTACCCATTGCCATTCTGCATTTTACATCCTCTGTACTGCGACCATCATTTGTTGTATATTAAAAAATATATATTAATAAATAAATAAATATATAATAAAAATATATTGGTCGGCCATACAAAACTGCAGGCCGATTTCCTTCATTTTCGTTCTAAATGACAGGTATTCATCCACATATTTGTCATCGAGCATCAGAATTAACGAGTCTCTCCATCCTTTATTTGTATTGAAAGCGGCATCCTTCCGTCCTTCCACTGAATATTTTAATCGTTTTGTTTTACGATGTCTTCGGTTCTGATTAAGGTACGCAGTTCTTCTTTCCCTAACAACACTCAGCGCATCACGCTCTTTCATTTGCGCTTTTAAACACTTGAACTGATTGACTCTGAAGAAAGCTCTGCTTGAATATTCAAGTTTACTTCCATGTTTCCCATCTTTTTTTTCTCATTCCACTAATGGTGCGGAGTATTCTCACGAATCCTCTACTAATGTATAACAACACAGTTAATACTTATAGGTTGTGTCAACAGGTCTTAATAAACTTCATTGTGACTTTATAGAGACGAATGTCTTCCGTTGCGGGATCACACTCACGTGCTGCTGTAGATATGGATAATAGGCTTGATTGAAGCGAAGCCGAATGATGATTGAAATATTCATCTACATCCACACCCTGCATGCCACCTGATGGTTTGTGGCGGAGGGTACCATCGGTTCTCCCTCCTATTCCAGTCTCGTTCGCGGAAAGAACGATTTTTGATATGCCTCTGTGTGGTTTTATTCTCATAATCTCCTCGGGAGATATACGTAGAAGGCAGCAGTATACTGCTAGACTCCTCGGTAAACGTATGTTCTCGAAACTTCGACAATAGCCCGTACCGAGCGACAAAGCGTCTCTCTTGCACAGTCTTCCGCTGGAGTTTATCGATCATCTCCGTAACGCTTTCACGATTACTAAAGGATTCTGTAACGAAGAGCGCTGCTTTCCCTAGGATCTTCTCTACTTCCTCTATCAACCCCACCTAGTAAGGATCCCACACCGGAGAGCAGTATTCAAGCAGTGGGCGAACAAGTGTACTGTCACCTACTTCGTTTTCGGACTGAATTTCCTTATGATTCTTCCAATGAATATCAGTCTGGCATCTGCTTTTCCGACGATTAATTTTATATGGTCGTTCCATTTTAAATCACTTCTAATGCCTATTCCCAGATAATTTATGGAATTAACTGCTAGTAGTTGCAGACCTGCTGTAGTGTAGCTAAATGATAAAGGATCTTTCTGTCTACGTATTCGTGGCACACTACACATGTGTGTACAGAGATTTAATTACCATTTTCTGCACCATGCATCAATTCGTTGCAGATCCTCCTGCATTTCAATTCCATTTTCCATTGTTACAACCTCGCTATATACTACAGCATCATCCATTAAAAGCCTGAGTGAACTTCTGATGTGACCAACAAGGTCATATTTCCCTGTGGCACACATGACATCACTCTTACTTCGGAAGACGTATCTCCGTTGAAAATGACATGCTGCGTTTTGTTATCTAGGAACTCCTCAATCGAGTCCAATTGGTCCGATTGACCATATGCTCTTACTTCGTTCATTAAACGACTGTGTGTAACTGTATCAAACGCCTTGCGGAAGTCAGCCGGTCGCGTTGGCCGAGGGGATTGAGGCGCTACAGTCACGGTCTGCACGGCCACTACGGTCGGGGGTTCGAATCCCCCCTCGGGCATGGATATTTGTGCCGTCCTTAGTATTAGCTAGTTCGTAAGTAGTTTGTAAGTTTAGGGACTGCTGACCCCGTAGTTAAGTCCCATAAGCTTAACAAACATTTAAACATTTTTTGCGGAAGTCAAGAAACACGGCATCTATCTGGGAACCCGTGTCCACGGCCCTATGAGTCTCGTGGACGAATAGCGCGAGCTGGGTTTCACACGATCGACTTCTCGAAACACATGATGATTCCTGCAGAGCAGATTCCTAGTCTACAGAAAAGTCATTCCAGTCACGGTCTGCATGGCCACTACGGTCGGGGGATCGAATCCCCCCTCGGGCATGGATATTTGTGCCGTCTTTAGTATAAGGTAGTTGATAAGTAGTTTATAAGTTTAGGGACTGATGACCCCGTAGTTAAGTCCACAAGCTTAACAAACATTTGAACATTTTGATTTTTTTGAAAAGTCATTAAACTCGAACATAATTCTTGTTCAAAAATTCTAAAACTGACCGACATTAGAGATATAGGCCTACAGTTCTGCACATCTGTTCGTCGTTCCTTCTTGAATACGGGAATTACTTGCGTCATTTTCCAATTTTTTGGAACGCTACGCTCTTCTAGAGACCTACGGTACACCACTGCAAGAGGGGGGAACTCCTTCGCGTACTCTGTGTAAAATCGAATTGGTATCCCATCAGGTTCAGCGACATTTCCTCTTTTGAGCGGATCGGTTGAGATGAGTCTTCATAAACCACGGCTTTGTGAAATCCGAGTTTCAGCACTGCTTAAGCATCGCCTTTTATTTGTTGGGAAACGTTCCACACCTGTTGTCACTGTTGTTTCGCGTGTTTCTTGGCCGCAGATAGGAAGTCTGTCTAAGGTAATTGCCAGTCCAGAACAGTGCCTAAGGATACCGCTTTTTTGGCCAATGCATCAACTTCCTCATTGTAGGAGATACCAGCTTGCGAAGGCACCCACAGTAAATTAATTGTCCGCCGTATATTTGCACTGGAAATATATGCCGAAATCACATCCACAATGTAGCTGTTGGTTTCTTTGTTTCATTTCGGATGTTGCAGGGTTTGAAGGACACTTTGAGAATCATAGACGATTACTATCTTCGGGAAGGAAATTGTAGAGACAAACTTAAGTCCTTCCAGAATCGCCACTGTCTCCGCTTTAAAGATAGAAGTATTCGTTGGCAGTTTGAAGGTTCTCCGGATCTGAGCGCTACCATAGCTCAGACGTTACAATGCAAAGTCTTTTCATCCGGTTAGTAGCACTTCACGGTAGCGTGCACGACTCGATTTGTATCATCAGAAGATTATGTGGAACAAGAAATGAAGCGATAAAAACAGATTTTTGCCTTCACACACATGGTGATTCTTTGTGTTAACCACGTGGACCTGATGAGCGCTGTCAGGTGCAGTGCATTCGCTCAAGACATACTGGCCCACGCCCCAGGACGTACGATCTGGGATGCAGTAAGCTGTAACGGTCGTTCACCACTGTGGAGGGAACGCTGAGCGGTGGTCAGTACATTGTTTTGGCATTCTTGCAACAGGAAAGTGTTGTGCTTTTCCGATCTCGGACAAACACACCGACATGTGTCAAACCACAACTCTTGCAGACCTACGTGAGCAAGTGGAGCAGTCGTGGAATAATTTGTGGCAATAAAATATCCGCCATCCGTATGGTCGAATGGAAGTCAGAATCAGCGCCTTCGTTTCCGTCTGTGCAGGCTACACCATGCGTGTTTCAGGATGGATCGACAAATGGTACCTCACCACCGCTTGAGCTCTTCATATGTACATGTGATCCCCATGTACTCCATTTGCAATGTTTAAATAAATAAATTACAAATATATTAATAATACGTCCAGAATAATAACCCAGAGATGAAAACCAATAATGGAGTGCTTGCTATCAGAAGAACAAAATGGATTCAGATAGGGGAGACTGTATGAACAACATATTTATGCTACAGAAAATTAAAGAAAAACACAAGGGACTCAATAAAGAAACAAACATCGTTTTCGTCGATTATGTAAAGGCTTTTGATAAATTAAATAGAGAACTATTGTGGGAAATTTTAATAAGAAGAAATATACCGAGACACATTGTACAGGTAATTCGAAAGATCTATGCTAATCCAGGAATCAAAATAATTGGGGATAATGAGTAAACAACAGAGGGTATAATGTCGCTATCAATACAAAAAACAAAAGCCATGGCTTTCAGAGGGAAAAAAATCCGGTATGAACAACAATAGTTATGGACAACAACATTATACAGCAAGTACCCAGACTCAAATTTATACGAACATGTACAGAGGGGACATAGATCAAAAAGACAAAATTGAGAAATTTAACATCCTAAATCGTACTATCAGAAGAGCACTACAACGTAAAGTAAGAAAAGAAACCTATCTAAAATTTCGTAAAGTTATGTGAGTATCAACATTATTATATGGAAGTGTATCTTGGGTAATGAAAAAGAAATATAAAACAAAATTAAAAGCCAATGAAATGAGACTCTTCAGGTACATAGCAGGACACACCAAGCTAGATTACAAAGGAAATAGAGATAACAGGAAGGAAGTAAATGTTTTCGATATATACAATAATCTTGGCAAGTACCGACAAAAATGGATATCCCATCAGCTACGAATGGAAGAATCAAGATTATCACTACATCTTATGCGACATACTCCGCAAGGATAAAGATGCCTTGAAAGACCTGCAAGATAGTGGAAGTACCAGATGTAGCTGCAACAGGCTGAGGGAAAACCTAATGCATGACGGAAGAAGAAGAATAAATCAAAACGTAAAATTAGCGCATTTGAAAACTAAGAGGGTGTACTAATTTTTATTTCCGAAAGTGTTCATCTTGCAGAATATGTAGTAGTTGCAGTTCTTCCGTCCATCTGTCCAGATTGTAGTGATCAAACTGTTCTTATAAGTGAATGGTACTTCTCTCCGTCCACGAATGCAGAATTATTACTGTGGTATTCCCCGGTGCCCTCTTTAGATATTCGTAGAATAGCGCAGATTCCTGATATTTTCACTGCTGTAAACCATAGCTGAACTGCCGCGAAACATTGCAATATCCAAATGACAACAAGTATATACCGTTCTTGGAAGCTAATAATAATAAGTTGCTACTACAGCATACACCCACTAACGGGGGCAAGTGATGAAACACTGGCACTACTGGATGCTTTTTCACTTTATGATAAATGTAGTTATCATCCACTTGGAACACAACATAATGCATGTCGTCAGTCATACACCCATATTACAAGAATGTGACTGGAGGTATGTTTCTATTTCAATATCTTCTCATCGTGTGTGTGTGTGTGTGAAACATGTGAAGGCGGTGTATATATTTTGCAGCTGAGATTAACGGGAATTGTTGAAAACCATCTGAAATAGTGTGCACTTATCTTAGACATTGGTCAGTATTATTTGGTCTGTACTGTTTAAGTGTTGTGTCTAAATTTCAACACCATTTACGTATGACATAATTTCTACCGAGTTAGTTTTGTTTTTATGTCGTCAGATCTAAGAACACGAACGGTAATGGATGAAACATCAGTACTTCTTTGTATAATTGCGATATTGGAAAATAAAGATTTTATAAAGAATCTGGGTTTACTGCACAGTAAATTACATTGGAACTGTTGAAAAGGAACGTCCATCATAGAGGTAGATTCTTAGTATTATTAAATAGTCTACATGTATCCGAAATTAGAAGGAGAAACACGCAGAATTATTCTTTATAGTTACATTATGGCAGCTATATAATATTATTATTACTAGAATATTGTGTTCTCAGAAAGTCACAATCGCACATACCACAATGACAGCCCCATCTATAATTTCTCAAACGTCGTAGGATATGAAATATTACATACCTCACGGAGACACCGAAACAAGGCGAAATGAATTTGAGGTTGCATGTGTAGAACACCTTTACGGACTATATATATTTTCGAGGAAATAATAAAGCAAATTAGAAGTTATTTCGACTGCTATGTTTCCTGAGAAATTCTGTGTTACGAATTAATGTGGCCGTTTGTAGCTCTTCTTAGAGACGTTATTAAATCCTCTAAATCCACTGGTGTAATTAAATGTGTTCACTGTACTGGAAAACAAAGATTACATCCATAGTATAGATATTTTTTGGAATTATGCTATAGCCAGAAAACTAGCCACTGAACTGTTGTACGGGAAACAACTTGATTATATTGAATATCTTTTGTATGTACTCTCTGAAATATGGTTAGTTGGTTAGAACTGAAGAAACGTTTTTTTCTTCTATCAGACGATTTTAACACAGAAGTCTATGTGTCGTTAATGGTCAACTGTGCATTGAAGGTTCTGATAACCTGGTTTAACGACTAGCCTCATGAAATCTTTTTAGAGGAGGAGCCTTTGCACGATATGAAACAGTAGGCATAAATGTTCAGCAGATTTTCGTCACCTTAATATCAGTACCAGGTGCAAAGTAACTTCCCTTAACAGTCTTTTCGTGACAATCGTCCAATTATAATACACTTACTTTACAGAAATGTTTTGTACAGAATGACAGTTTCCACAGTTTTTATAGAGCTTATGAAAAACATAGTTGGTGGACCAAAAGCTAACTTATTTAAAACATATTGATCGTTAACTAAGGTTATACATATGCACAGGATTCTTTTGAATGAGTGAACGAAACTTCTGCTGGAGGGACGTTTATAGCCTTTATGGACTTTTACTGTTCGTCACAAAAAAACGTGCATTATATCTATAGTTGTATGTATGCTCCAAACAGGCAAATGGCAATTTATTTGCTGAAGCGTAATTTTTAAGTCTGATCCCTTGTGAGAATCATTATATAAATAAGCTAACACGATACTGAGGGTACAGGTTTTTAATATTAATCATACAAGAAGGCCAATGAAACGTACATAATTCGAAAGGTGATTTGAAATAGATGTCTCGAATATAAAAATTATATGTGCACGTAGCCGTTAAGAGTGATAAAATGAAAAAGAAACTTTTGGATGATACTCGTAATTCTCCATACGTTTTGCCACTATATTATAACCCATTGTAGGTGGTACACTAGTACAGGCAAAATTTGCTCAGTCAGTTGGCGCTTGGAGTTTCAAAGGTCCCGTGTTCAATTCCCACTGCCCCCGACCCCCCCCCCCATTTTTAAAATTCTTCCTAATGTTCAATTCTCAACTTTTAAATACAAGAACCAGGACATTTAGGGAATGATGTGAGGATTTTTACTGAATTTTTGTGATGACTCATTGTGAAATACAGCAATTAATTCCCTCATCTGTGTCTTTCATTCTCTCATGTTTCCTCTTTGCCTTTCACCTGTTCTGATAGCAAACACATGTTGTTGTTGTTGTGGTCTTCAGTCCGGAGACTGGTTTGATGCAGCTCTCCACAATACCCTATTCCGAGCAAGTCTCTTCATCTCCACGTAAGAGCGGCAACCTACATCTGTCTGAATCTGCTTACTGTATCCATCTCTTGGTCTTCCCCTGCGATTTTTTCCCCATACACTTCCCTCCAACGCTAAATTCACCATTCCTTGATGTCTAAGAATGTGTCCTACCAATCTATCCCTTCTTTTAGTCAAGATATGCCAGAAATTCCTTTTCTCCCCAATTCTGTTCAGTACCTCCTCATTAGTTACGCGATCCACCCACCTAATCTTCAGCATTCTTCTGTAGCACCATATTTCAAAAGCCTCAATCCTCTTCCTGTCCGCACTGTTTATCGTCCATGTCTCACTCCCATACAAGGCAACACTCCATACAAATGCCTTCAGAAAGGACTTCCTTAGGTTTAAATCAATATTCGATGTTAACAAATTTCTCTTTTTCAAGAACGCTTTCTACCCATTGCCATTCTGCATTTTATATCCTCTGTACTGCGACCATCATTTGTTATTTTACTGCCCAAGTAACAAAACTCATCTACCTCCTTTATTGCTTCGTTTCCCAATCTAATTCCTTCAGAATCACCTGATTTTCTTACACTGCACTTCATTACCCTAGTTTTGCTCTTGTTAATGTTCATCTTATATGCACCTTTCAGCACACTGTCCATTCCGTTCAATTGCTCTTCCAGGTCCTTTGCTGTATCTGACAGAATTACTATGTCGTCGGCAAAACGCGATGTTTTTAATTCTTCAACCTGAACTTTAATTCCTTCTCCAAATTTCTCCTTGCCTTCCTTTATAGCTTGCTCAATGTACAAATTGAACAACAATGGAGAAAGACTACAACCCTGTCTTACTCCCTTCCAAACCACTGCATCCCTTTCATGCCCTTCAACTCTGACAACCGCTGTCTGGTTTTTGTACAAGTTGTAAATAACCTTACGCTCCCTATATTTTACTCCTGCTTGCTTCAGAACTTGAAAGAGTTTATTCCATTCAACATTTTCAAAAGCCTTCTCCAAATCTACAAAGGCTAGAAATGTAGGTTTGTCTTTTCTTAATTTATCTTCTAGGATAAGCCGTAAAGTGAGTATTGCCTCCCGTGTTCCTACATTTCTCCTGAACCCAAACTGATCTTCCCCGAGGTCGGATTCTACCAGCTTTTCCATCCTTCTGTATATAATTCCGTTAATATTTTGCAGCCATGACTTATTAAACTGATGGTTCTGTAGTTTTCACTCCTGTCTGCACCTGCTTTCTTAGGGATGGGGATTATGACTTTTTCTTAAAGTCTGAGGGTACTTCACCTGTCTCATACATCTTACACACCAGGTGAAACAATTTTGTCATGGCTGGTTCTCCCAGCGACTTCAGTAGCTCTGAGGGAATATCATCTACTCCAGAGGCCTTGTTTCGACTAAGGTCTTTCAGGGCTCTGTCAAATTCTTCTCTTAGTACAGTATCTCCTATTTCATCTTCATCTACATCCTCTTCCCTTCCTACAATATTGTCTCGAAGTTCATTTCCTTTGTAGAGCCCCTCGATATACTCTTTCCATCTTTCAGCTTTCCCTTCTTTGCTGAGAACTGGTTTTCCATCAGTGTCCTTGATATTCATAGAGCTGTTTTTCTTTTCTCCAAATGTTTCTTTTATTTTCCTGTAGGCTGTATCTATTTTTCCCCTATTCTACATCCTTGCATTTGCCTCCTAGCCACTCCTGCTTAGCCATTTTGCACTTCCTGCCAATTTCATTTCTTAGTCGCTGTACTCCATTTTGCCTGTTTCATTTACTGCATTTTTATATTTTATCCTTTCATCGATTAAATTTAGTATCTCCTGTGATATCCAAAGATTTTTTGTAGGTCTTGTCTTCCTACCTATTTTGTCCTCTGCTACCTTCACTATTTCATCTCTCAATTTTACCCATTCCTCCTCTACTGTTTTATTTTCCCCTGTTTCTGTCAATTGTTGCCTAAAGCTCCCTCTGAAATTCTTAAGAACCTCAGGTTCCTTCAATTTAACCAGGTCCATGTCCTTATTTTCCTACCTTTTTGTAGTTTCTTCAGTTTCAACCGACAGTTCATAACCAACAAGTTATGGTCAGAGTCTATATCTGTCCCTGGGTATGTCTTACACTGTAGAACCTGGTTTCGAAATCTATGTCTTACCATTATAAAATCTATCTCGTATCGTCCGGTGTCTCCTGGTCTCTTCCACGTATACAACCTTCTTTTGTGATTCTTGAACCAGGTGTTTGTTATAACTAAATTATGTTCTGTGCAAAATTCTACCAGGCGGCTTCCTCTTTCATTCCTTTTGCCCAGACCATATTCACCTACTATCCTCCCTTCCCTTCCTTGTCCTACTATCGAATTCCAGTCTCCCATAACAATTAAGTTTTCCTCTCCCTTAATTGTCTGAATAATTTCCTTTAGCTCCTCATATATTTCTTCGATTTCCTCATCATCGGCAGAGCTAGTTGGCATATAAACCTGTACTACTGTTGTCGGTGTTGGCTTCGTATCTATCTTGACAATGATAATGCGATCACTGTGCTGGTCATAGTAGTTTACCCGCATTCCATTTTTTTCATTATCAATGCTACACCTGTGATACCCCCAATTGATTTTGTATTTATAATCCTGTACTCAACTGACCAGAAATCCTGTTCATCCTGCCACCGTACTTCACTAATCCCCACTGTATCTAACTTCAACCTATCCATTTCCCTTTTTAAATTTTCTAATTTCCCTACTCGATTAAGGGATCTAACATTCCACGCTCCGAGCCGTAGAATGCCAGTGTTGTCTTTCCTGATGATCACATCCTCCTGAGTAGCCCCGCCCGGAGATCCGAATGGGGGACTATTTTACCTCCAGAATATTTTACCCGAGAGGATGCCATCATCGTTTGTTCATACAGTAGAGCTGCATGTCCTCGGGAAAGGTAACGGCTGTAGTTTCCCCTTGCTTTCAGCCGTTCGCAGTAGCTGTGTAGCAAAGCCACATTAGCTGATGTTACAAGGCCAGCTCAGTCAATCATCCAGACTGTTGCCCCTGTAACTACTGAAAAGGCTGCTGCCCCTCTTCAGGAACCACACGTTTGTCTGGTCTCTCCACAGATACCCCTCCGCTGTGGTTGCACCTACGGCACGGCTATCTGTATCGTTGAGGCACGCAAGCCACCCCACCTCGGCAATGTCTGTGGTTCATGGGAGTGGAGCATTCACATAAAATCTATAAATTTGCAGTGCTTAATAAATTCCAATTACATTAATTTTTTTTTCATGACTTTGGAAACACCATTGGTCGAATATCGACCACAGGCAATACCAGTACAGGTTAACCTGCGACCAAGTGGGAGGGAGGACTACAGTCGTAGTGTGTAATAAGATGAAAATTTACACAGCGTAATGTTTCAGGTGACCACTGGCCAAAAGCGGGAGATCTAGGTTCGAGTCCCATTCCATTACTATGTCTCAAATTTGCCCCTGAATTTAATTCATTGCCCTGAAACGTATAAAATGTTTCTAATATACAATCCTACCTTAATGGTACTTAAGCAAGGATAACAATCAACTGATGAAAAGAAAAGTGTGGTCGAGGGACATAGTTAAGAAAGTTGTAACCCGTATCTAAGGAACAAAAAGAGACTCAATACGAACCTGGATGATCTAAATCCAAATGCTTTTGTAGCCCATGCCTCTAATGCACGCTTGTATATTGGCACCTGTCCGATAACACTGGGCTTTGTAACTCCTAGTAATGTAAATATGCGAACACACCCACTGTACCTCCAGTTATAACTATACGTATGTGCGACAGTAGTTGAGAGTGGCAAAGGAAACATTTTACGTATAATTTCCGAGGTTTTCTTAGTAAATTTTAGCAACTTGGTGTCACAACGTTAGTTGTACCGCTCCTACTTAAGATTATGGGCTGTGCGAGTTAAATTCAGTTATTTCGTATCTAATAAGGAAGTTCAGAACTACACTTAGTTAGAGAAGCGTACAAGGTAATGTGGTTTATATAATTGCACACTAAAGGGATCTAATATATAAACTACTGGACATTAAAATTGCTACACTAAGAAGAAATGCAGATGATAAATGGGTATTCATTGGACAAATATACTAGAACTGACATGTGATTACATTTTCACGCAATTTGGGTGTATAGATCCTGAGACATCAGTGCCAAGAACAACCACCTCTGGCAATAATAACAGCATTGATACGCTTCGGCATTGAGTGAAACATAGCTTGGATGGCGTGTACAGGTACAGATGCCCATGCTCGGCTACCATTGCCCAGACGTTTGCGATTGGTGAGAGATATGGAGAATGTGCTGGCCAGAGCAGCAGTCGAACATTTTCCGTATCCAGAAACGCCCCTACAGGATCTGCAACATGCGGTCGTGCATTATCCTGCTGAAATGTAGGGTTGCGCAGGGATCGAATGAAGGGTAGAACCACGGGTCGTAACACATCTGAAATGTAACGGCCAAAGTTCAAAGAGCCGTCGATACGAAAAAGATATGACCGAAACGTGTAACCACTGGCACCCCATACCATCACGCCAGTACGCCGAAGACGAATACACGCTTCCAATGTGTGTTCACCGCGATGTCGCCAATCACGGATGCGACCATCATCATGCTGTAAACAGAACCTGGATTCATCCGAAAAAATGACGTTTTGCCATTCGTGAACCCAGGTTCGTCGTTGCGTACACTATCGCAGGCGCTCCTGTCTGTGATGCAGCGTCATGGGTAACCGCAGTCACGGTCTCCGACCTTATAGTCCATGCTGCTGCAAAAGTCGTCGAACTGGTCGAGCAGATGGTTGTTTTCTTGCAAACGTTGATTCAGGGATAGAGACGTGGCTGCTCGATCTGTTACAGCCATGAGGATAAGATGCCTGTCATCTCGTCTGCTAGTGATACGAGGCCGTTGGGATCTAGCACGGCGTTCCGTGTTGCCCTCCTGATCCCACCGATTAGATATCCTACTAACAGTCATTGGATTGCGACCAACGCGAGCAGAAATGTCGCGATACGATAAACCGCAATCGCGATAGGCTACAATCCGACTTTTAACAAAGTCGGAAACGTGATGGTACGCATTTCTCCTCCTTACACGCGGCATCACAACATCGTTTCAGCGGCAACGCCGGTCAAGTGCTGTTTGTGTATGAGAAATCGGTTGGAAACTTTCCTCATGTCAGCACGTTGTAGGTGTCACCACCGGCGATAACTTGTGTGAATGATCTGAAAAGCAAATCATTTGCATATCACAGCATCTTCTTCCTGTCGATTAAATTTCACCTCGGCAGAAGGTCATCTTCATGGTGTAGTAATTTTAATGGCCAGGAGTGTATATGGCAATGTAGTAATATGAATATGTTCAAATTTTTGTAAACCTACTGGACCAAACTGCTATGGTTATCAGTCCTAGACTTATAAACTACTTAAACCAACCTAAGGGCAACACACATAACCATGCTCCAGGGAGGACTGAAACCGCCGGTGGCGAGCAATCGTGTGCTTCGCAGCAAGGCTCGTTAGACCGCTTAGCCACTGCATAGTGGCTTCTAATAGTTAAATACAGTTCTCATACACTACCATACAGATGTGAGTTAGCCATCGATTGCATTATTTTAGTGTAATAATGAAGTGGAACTACATCGAATCGCAAATATAGAAACAAAAACTTAAAAAATACATTGCTCTTACAAGCCACTACATCATCACAAACTGTAGTCTTATTTAAGAAAAATCTTGACCATGAGAGGCTGCAGGGTTAGTGTCACGTATCAATAGAATTCGAAGAATAATGGTATGAACTGAAAAATGACCGTGTGAGAACACAAAAATGCGAAAGCGTACCTGTTTAGGAGACTCTGACATGGAACCTCCGCTCATCTCCCTTTTGATTTCCACTGCATCCTCTCTGTCCTTTGATCTAATTGCAACAACCTCCATCCATCACTCTTTTAGTTTTACTTGTAATGTTTCTCCCATCACGCGTCTGCTCTCACTTCAACTGACAATGTTCCATTTCTCTTCCTCCGTCACTGCCTCTCTGCTATTCTCTTTTAGGACAAAAACGCCTGATGTATTCGCATGCCAACATTTTTGGTGACGAAGCAGGAATGAGGATTGAAGCTTCTGTTTCGACACTTTTCTGTCAGAGTCTATTAAACAGGAATACGTTTCTCTTGTTTGTGCTCTGACAGGAGTATGATTCAGATGTTACCCTTCCTTTTTCGTGATACAGTAAGCTGTTTTACACGTGTAAAACGAATTTTGTTGGTCAATAGTTAATTAATTTACACTGTCAGATTTAGATGCTTTGATGCATATAAACAACAAATATGTACATATTTTAGACAGTTAAGAATAGATGTTCACTTAATAAAACTTTGCATACATATTTATATCTAGAGGCGCCCCTACAGTATACACCTTTTTTTGTAATATCAAACATACATAATTTCTTTTGACAATATAATGTATTTTATCTGTATTTGTCCAGAATATTTCCAAAATATGTTATTTTATTACTGGTAACCGGTTTAGGATTATATATCCTTTATTAGAGAACGAGTGGCACTCACATGATTAACCATTCAGAAATAAAACATGTTGGGATACAATGAACTGGCCAGTCATACACCACCGAACCACGGTGCTACTCGGTATTTTTCACATGAGCAATACTGCCAGAGGTGAAAGAAGTGGAAAGTGACAGATAAAAATCCTAGGACCTGGCGGGGATCGAACCCGAGACCTTTGGATTTACCACTGTGAAACCGATGTGATCAAAATTATCTGGGCACCTGGCTGAAAATGGCATACAAGTTCATGGTACCTTCCTTGGAATTCAGTATGGTGTTGGACCACCCTTAGCCCTGTTGACAGATTCCACTCTCGCAGGCATACGTTCAGTCCTGGACGGTTTCTTGGGGAATGGCAGGTCATTCTTTAAGAAGTGTTGCACTTAGAGGAGGTATCGATGTATGTCAGTGACGCTTGGCACGAAGTCGGAGTTGCAAAACATCCCAAAGGTGTCCTATAGTATCCATGTCAGGACTCCATAGAATGACCTCAGTCTATGTACCCAAACCGCCACATGTCGTGGATTATGAACTGGTACTCGGTCGTGTTAAAATATTTAATCGACATTCCCCAATTGCTCTTCAATAGTGGGAAGCCAGAAGGTGCTTAAAACATCAGTGTAGGTAAGTGCTGTATAGTGTCACACAAAACAGCAAGGGGTTCAAGCCCCCTTCAAGAAAAATACGTCCACACCATAACACCACCATTACCGAATTTTACTGTTGGACTGAGCACGCTGGCAGATGACATTCATCGTGCATTCGCCAGACCAACACCCTGCCATCAGATAGACACACAACGTTTTTTTCAGTGCTCAGTTGTCCAGTGTTTACGATCCTTACACTAACCGAGGCATAGTTTGACTCTGACCTGTGTGATGTGTGGCATATGGAGAATCTGGCAGTAGGTAGCAAAACAATGTACCTACAATGAAAAGCGTATGTTTTTGGGGATGTCCGGATACTTTTGATCACATGGTGTATGCTCCATAAAAAATATGAACAAGAGTGGTGCTAGGTTACACCTTTGTCGTACCCCTGAAACATCGATGAACCATGAATTCAGTTTGCCGTCAACTATAGCTGCCTACAGAAGATTGTCTCCTATTCCATAATCCTGTAGAAGATGTGGCAGAATTTGTTAGATCTTGAGGAAATCAAGTCTACTTCAGTTGAACATAGACTACCGGCTTCGGGGCATTACAGTCCCACGCCAGAAAAACAGGTAATTGCAAACCTAATGAAAGGGAAGGGTGGATGACGAGAAACAAATTAGAGAGACGACTCACAATATGACCATAATAGACCATGGGATTCGAACTAGACAGAGCACGCCCTCTGTCACAGTTAGTTGCTTGGTCCTAGCGAGAAGGAAATGGCTTTGTAAAGGCAGAATGTGTCGAGTGGACGAATTCGGGAAGGGAAATAAAACCCGGTGGTTATACTCCCGAAATATGGCGCAGTAACAGCCTTCTCGGAGTGTCAGCAAGGACTCTGGAAACAGCCTACTGGTCTACAATTTCTTTATTTTCTTATACCTGTCCTTTTCAAATATCTACTTGACGCCCTTGAGCAAGGTACTGCTTTTTATTCTGCATATCATGATTTTTTTAAGATTTCGGACAAGTAAGTCATCCCGTGCAGTGGGGCAGGCGACAGTCTGTTTGTTGACGACACGATATCAATGCGCCTGCCCAACAGCACCTAGACACAAGGCCTCACAACAGCCCGTGTTACGTCACACTGACCAGGCTGCGGCTGCCAGCTTTTACTGACTGGCCACTATGAGACAGTGGGCCTGCACCAGCGGTCACCCATTTGCCTTGTGGCCTCGGCCTGGTCTGACGTAGTGAGGCCTTGTCTCTAGGTGGTGTTGGCCTGCCCCACTGTGCGTTCGAAACCTCCAGCTAGATTCCCACTTCTTGCTGGTGCACGGAAAGAGCCGTTTTCCGCGGCACATACCGTAAGTATAATCATTTGGTTTATCGTCGAATCATTCTGCTGCGTTACTGTCTACAAGGCTCTCCCCTTCTTTCCAGTACCAGATACACTGTGACTCAGAGCGCGTACGGACTGGCCGGAATCAGTGTCTCATGAGTGGCGTCTTTTATTTGTTTTTCGGTAATGTTGAAGTATTTATCTTGAGGTTTGAAAAGCTCTTCAGTCTCCGTGTTTGCTTACAAAACAAATTTGCTTTAGAGGTAAGGTCCGCCTTGAGCAAACGCAAATGTTTTGTAATTTCTCCCAAACATGTTTCACTGGCGTTGCAGGGTATTGTCTTAATATCACATGTAATTGTGTTTGTGGTTCAAAATGTTCAAATGTTTGTAGATCTTATGGGACTTAACGCTACAAACATTTGAACAGCTCGGCGCTATGGAGCGCTCGGTTACTCAACCGCGGTAAGAGCAAATGCCAAAAAGTACTGAAATACACAAGGTCAATACACAAATGGCCTTGTACATATTGCCATAGTTTGCTTATAACATTGAAAAGTGATAAGAATTCATACCCTAAATTCAACAATTTGATGAATTCAAGCTGAGCATTTCGTTCAAAACTGATTCACTATAACTTAGTGTGTCTGATTCTCTGATTTTTCAAGCTTTCACGGCATTCAGCATCATCAAATTGGAAATTGTACGGCCTTCACTGCCTCAATGCTGATTTCCCACCTTGTGTTCGATAATGTTTAAATAGTAAGCTTTACTTCGGCTGACATTAATTTTGAGCGCTTTCTGGATACTGAAAATAGTAAATTTTCTGAATAAAATATAAAATAGTTTAGCTGCGTCTACAAACAGCAGATTCCAACCATGACACCTAATTGGTGTAAAAATGCCCTGGGATATGTATATCACTCGAATTTAACTCGACTGTTTATATCCCCCATATCTCCTATATTGGTGTAACCCTGCTCACAACAGTTTTGAATACACTGTATAATGTACTTTTTTCTGGCTCTTCCAGTATTACATTAGAAATATATTCTCCAGTCGTCTCAGCAACATTTACGAATGCAATAAAGTGTTCTTCTATTGTACCAGTTAAGCTATTTCAAAATCTTAAGATAAAGCACATTTGTTCAGTTGGGCTACAGTCTGAAGTGCATCAAGGAAAATCGAATAACATTTTGTCTCCTATACCCTACGTATTATTTCATCGGTAACTATTTTCGACATCAGTATGATCAGTTCATTCTGAATATCGTGGCTCAGATAATGTGTTAAGTCGTTTGTCATTAATGCGTTTCATTTGTTCCGGAAATGTAGGATCTTATGTAGATAGCAATTTAAATAAATCTATAAGGTTACCAGAATTCCTACAATCGTAGGTCATACTGAAAGATTCTCTGTGACCTCTAAATGCCAGATTATGAGAGCCTAAGGAATTAATGATATCATTCTCTGAAACAGCTTGTGCAAATGTGTGTGGGATTCATGAATGAGCCTTTCGTTCTTTTGGTATACTGTTTTTCCAAGTTTATTCCTTTCTTTAATGTCATCCATTGGAATATAAATGCAATATGATCTTTGGTATCTTATATCTTTGTAAAATGCCACTTAAATGTTTACAGTCACAACTCCCTTCATGTACCATCTTAGTTTGTGAATTACTAAACAGTGTGCATGGATAAATGAAGATTTTTATTTTATTTATTTATTTATTTTTTATTATTATTATTTTTTTTTTTTTAGATTGCGACGATGTTGAGTTTCAACGATACATAGTTTCCTCGAGGAAATTGGAGTAGTGCCTATGGTCACTGCCTTTCGGGTAATATTTTCCACTGATATTTAATTGATGTGAAGTCCCATTTTGAACAGTATTATGACGCTGAGACCACGTTATGAGAAACGTGAACTTTTCCGCAAACTACATGTTCAGTACCTATGATAAATGGTTCAGAACGCAGTTGTTGTTCATTACTTTCGCCAGTCGACGAATGGGTTTGAGATTCTGACTGGCTAGACTTTTTCCAACTTTTGTCGGTCGATTCTTTGTGCGTCAGGATTGATTCTCAAATTAAGCGGAGTAGCGGACGTGATCCTGTTTTCGAAGTCGAAGCCATCGAATCACATGATTCCGTAACATCAGATGGAGATTTTTGTAGAAATTTCATCATATCGATACAGCTTTTTCAGCTTTTTTTTTTTTTTTTTTTTTTTTTTTTTTTTTTTTTTTTTTTTTTTTTTTTTGTTTGCAGCACCTGATTCTGTTTTCCTCCCTACATCTCATCTCGATCTCTCTTGCAGTCTGTGACGTTGTGAAGTGTGGCGCCCGTCCAAAGGTATATCTTTTCCTGAACTGTCACATATTTCACTACACAGTACATACATTATAATTAATATAAACATTTAAAGGAGAAGAAATAATCCAGCACGAAAAATTAAACATATTGAACAAATGCGTTATAAAAACAATTAATTACGACAGTAAGTGTTCGTACAAACTATTGTAGTCCCTTTAACTTTTTTACTTTCGTTCCTGGGAGGTATACATTCTGTCACGAAAAAAAAAAAAGCTTCGAAAATAACTCTATTTAACGCGTTTCTGATGTCTGTCTGATAACTAAAATCGCATTATCTTGCTTTAAGGAAAATATTATCAGTAATATTGTCAGAATTCCGTACAAGTTGGCCAGCAATGTAGCGCACTAATGTATAAATTTGCCTGAAGGGACAATTTTTTTCGGAAATTTTGATTGCCTTTGTTTTGCCGTATAAAGTATTTCATTTATACTAAACATGGTGTAAGGGATCACTCTAATGTATGTGTCTGTAAATTATTTCTAACCTCATTCTCAATAAATGAGCACATATAAAGTTGGTTTTCTTTTCTAAGAAAACAAGTTCTGAGCATCAGACTTCTTCCCCGTCCTGTTCAATGTAAGTCAGCGATAAAATCATTACCTACTTCTTCATTATGTTCCGTTTGCAAACGATGTATCACATTCATTCTCACTTGAGAGTTACAAAATATCATGACACGACATATGGAAGTACACTGACAGTCACCCAAGTCGCCCACCCTTGCGCCGCCATTGCACAGATACACATGCACCATGGGTCTATTCGACAAGCGGTCATATCTCGCTTTTTCGGGTTTACACCTTTATCGATAGTATAAGCTTTCGTTATCCAGACATTCATAGTTGTGAGTTATAGTTAGTTTCAAAAAATCAGCTTTAGTTACCTATAGACTTGCTTCTGGTATCAGAACGTTTTAGTCATATCTTCAGGTGACAAATCATGTAACAGAATATGCGATTAGGTGAAGTCAGTGAACACCGTGGGAAACACTGATGCCTGATTGTATCTGCCGCAGGTAACTCCATACACTACCGGGTGTTCGTGTTTAGAGAACATACTGGCCATTTTAATCTTGCGTAGTCGTAATCGGTAAAAACACATTCACAGGATGTACATGATGAGCGCATGAATTGTCTTCAATTAAGACGGATCGCTCACTATAATACTACCAAGATGGTTGCACTGTACGTCAGAAGATGTCATCCCTGTTCCGTACAGACGTTTTAATGTCTTCTACGACCACCAGTGACATACGGTGGTCCCACTTAATGCCATCCCATAACATCATCTTGATGCATTCGATGGACATTGCACCTAAGACGTTCAGGCTGACCGGGCTGCCGCCAAAAACGTATCCGATGATTATGTGATTGAAGGCAAATCCCAGAATCACCTATGAATACCACTTGACTGCCAATTCTGACGAGTCCATACGTCCCGTTTGTACCTCGCTTCATGCTGTCTAGGTGTCAAAGGCGGACTTTGTCATGAACGTCGGGAAGTTGCATGACACGCAGTCTATTACGTACAGTATGAGTCGAAACACGACGTCCCGTGGCCGAACAAAAATATATTTGTTCATGTGTTTGGAAATGTAAGGAGCTATGTTGATCTTTATTCCCTAGGCTTTCAAACTACGTACACTAAATTAATGTAACTTATGCTAAGGACAACACAAAACACTCATGCCTGATGGAGGAACCTCCGACAGCAAGCAACCAAGCTCTCCGCAGCAAGGCGCTTTAGAACGCTCGGCCACTGGGCCGGATGAGCAAAAACCATTATTCGGCACTGTGGATTTCCTTTCAGGGTTCCTCCGCGCTGGAAATTGGCTGCTTTGGTAGCCTGTATCTCTGTATCTCCTCGATGGCCGAACCACAACACTTTTGTTTCCTTCTTGACGTCTGTAAACGTTCCTTGACGACAGTCGCTCCTGACACAAAAGAACAATTCCTATACTAGTGAACTTCTAGGCATGACTGAACTGCAGTTAACACAGTCAGTGTACTTCCATCCTCGTGTTAAGACTGGAACTGATCGTCTTACACACTCCGTCGTATCGGCACTACTGTGCGTTATTGATTACGTGTGGATTGAGTGACAGTTATGGACAATCTAAGGGTTTTTTATTCATAAAGCAATATGTACATTCAAAGTCAGTGTTTAGAAGATCTTGCAACCAAGATGATGTCTGTATAAGCCGCGGCGGTGTAGCCGAGCGTATTGATGCGCTATGCTCCGATGTGCGAGGGCGGTTCCCCCTCGGGGGTTCGAATCTTCCCTCGGGCTTGGATGTTTGTGTTGTCCTTAGTATAACTTAGTTTATAAGTAGTTTGTAAGTTTAGGGACTGATGACCCCGCACCTAAGTCCCATAACCTTAACAAACATTTGAACTTTTTGTATATATAATGTCCCGATCAGTTACTGACTTTAAACCAAAAGTCTATATACAGCTGTATCGATTGTAGGAAGGTAGTCATGATTTTTTTTTTTTGTTGATCAGTGTATGTATGTCCTTACGTCCACATTTAGAAGTAATAATAAATTTTCTACATACATTACTGTAAATTTCAATTCCGTTCGCCACACGCCGTAAGATGGCTTGCTTTGTAAGTAGAAGACAACTCACTAACAGCTAACAAAAGAGCCTCTGAGCAAAGCGGAAGAAAACTCCTTCTGAGTAATATCTCTTGTTTTTTGTCGTCCAGTGATGCAATGTAACTTTTTTTTATCTCGTAAACTTTGGTGACATATCCAGTATTTCCTAATTTACTTCTCAGTTATGTTAACGTTATGTACCGAGATAGGAATGACTTCTGCTAGAAATATTAAATGAACGAAATACTGTATCTGATAAGCAGATATTATTAAAGAAGTTTTTATATTTACCACATGAACCCAGGTCTCGCGATTTTAAGTTCCTCTCATTATTAAAGTGTAAGGTGCGGTAGGTTTTGTAACAGGTATAAATGTAGTTGCTTAAGTCACGTAAACGTTCAAACAGAAATTTAAATATGTCTTCGGTTGAGCGGAAAGCGGATAGAGCAAGCCGATCGTAAAGGAAACACATTTTCTAATAATACTAGCATAAGAAGCTGGAAAACGGGATGTATTCTTATTGACTTAAAAGACCATGTCGTATTTTGTAGTCGCGGCGGAGTGGTCGAGAGCATTGAGGCGCTATGCTCCGATGCGCGAGACCGTTCCCCATCGTGGGTTCGAATCCTCTCTCGGGCATGGATGTTTGTGCTGACTTCAGTATAAGTTAGTTAATAAGTAGTTTGTAAGTTGAGAGACTGATGACCCCGCAGTTAAGCCCCACAAGTTTAACAAACATTCGAAAGTATTTTGTCTTGAATAAAAGGTGCGCTTTGAGATGTGAATCACAGTTATTTATTGGTGGACTATTCTGATACATTTCTCAATACTAGGTGACATTTATGTTTATTGTTCACAGGATTAGGTGTCAACCAATTTCGTTTAAATGAAAGTAACTAACAAGAATGGAAGAACATAATTCACATTGGTATATCCTTGACCATGACGGCATGAGAAAAAAAAGGAAAAAAAAATAAAAGAGGAAAAGGTACTTTAAAATGTTTGTACACCTATCTGTAGATAAATATGTCATAGAAAGAATGAAAGACTATTTTACTGAAATCAAATGTTAAGGGTTAATTGAATGTTTGCATTTATGAACTCAAGCGCAATCCATTCTTCAGCAAGTAAGTGTAGCCAATTTCTTTCCCAGCGTGTGCGAAATCATTTAATTTGTAAATAACATTAGGTAAAATTTGTTACGACATGATGCAGTGACCTAAGAGTACAAAAATCGTAGTAGGTTGAATATGCGGAAAATGGCAATGCATGAAATTCAAAATTCCTGAATTAATAGGAGACGTTGACGGAAAACCTGCATTGAATGCGAACCAGATTAGATTCTGCTGCGCGCGACGTAGTAAACTGATTATCAAGCGCGACAAAGTTATTCCAGTAATATCTGTGTCCCGCCACAGATAACACAGTGCATACTTCTCTGGTATTGTCTACTAGGAACAAGGGATGGCCTACATACTGGGAGAGAGTTCTGGAGTACTCTCTATTGGATTCTGTGAACTAATTCGCCCCTGAGAAACGAGGAGGACGCATTGCTACTGTGGCAGACGCAGGGCCTAATTGTTGTAGGTTCTGGAATGTGGCTTTCACTGGACTCTCCAGTCCAGCCGAGAAGCTCTGCTTTGCATTCCAAGCCCCCAGATGTAGGCGAATATGATTGGCAATATGGACCATGTCCGAAGAATTTAAACGTCGAGTATTAGTTATTGGGACGATGCTTGGATGGTTAATACTGCCTTAGATTTCTTAAGGGGACCTGAACGTGAACGGGATGCATTTTAGTACCATGTTTCGGTGGATATTACTCTTGATGTACAATTCGGAGAAAATTGCGATTTTGTACCAACACTGAATGACATTAACTCCAGCTTTAACAGGAAATTTATTGAAATATCTGTTATAGTTTACGAATTACATTATTTCTGTAATACACGTTCGTATTCTAGAACCATTTTTCTGCGAAAACGTCAGTCTAATAGCATTTAGACTGTGGCAGGCCGCTGTCAAAATTCGTGGGAGCACATTATGCCTCTTGTTTTGTAGTTGGGAGTATGTCTGAGGAAACAGAAAAACCCTTATTACACTTCATTACTATTTTGCTTAAAAATTCCCGTTAAAATTATATACGTAATGTATTAGGCATAATACAATGATACCGTCCCATTCTTCATTTGCGAGAAATTTGGTGAACATAGCTGAAACCATTATGAATTTTCTGAAAATGTAGTTTCGAGAAAATGAAAAAAAGGGTGTTCACACTATTTTTGACTGGCCGTAAGCCTGTTTCAGAATATTACAGTGGCAAAATATGCTGGCCTTTTGCTTCTTTTTCTTCTGCAGATTCTTTCATGAGTAGTTTCTTTTGTGCTGGCTTCCGCAACCATTTCAGCTTCAACTAGGCGCTGACGATCGATTGCAGTCAGAGCAGCTATCATGCCAATTACTTTTCTCCCGCCAATAACGCTATCACTGAAACAGATAACAGCATCCATCACAAATATTTTGTAGTGTTTACGGTACTCGTTGCCACACGCAGCTATTGAAACTCTCATTAGGGTTTTGTGTGTGGCCATGTAAACATTTGCTAAGTATTTTTTATGTGCAACGTCCCTGTGTATTGGCTTAATTGTTTCCCTGACTGTGGGAGGCATGGAATGTTAGGGTGATATTCCTTGTCTGCAGCCATCTGCGTGGCCAGAGTGCAGACATTTGTTCAAAGATGAAAAAATGTTCAAATGTTTGTTAAGCTTATGGGACTTAACTACGGGGTCATCAGTCCCTAAACTTACAAACTACTTATCAACTACCTTATACTAAAGACGGCACAAATATCCATGCCCGAGGGGGGGGATTCGAACCCCCGACCGTAGTGGCCGTGCAGACCGTGACTGGAGCGCCTGTCTCCTCGGCCACCGCGGCCGACTGTTCAAAGATCGATTAAGACTATGATAACTATTTAAAAGTAAATAAACCACATATTTTTGGAAATGGGAGAAATTTTTCATTCAGATAGGGGCAATTTATTTCGATTTTTCGGTAATTTTCACATCTAGGTCCGCTTAATTAAATCACACTCTTAGTAGCAGTACAAACTGTTCAGGTCAACACACTGTAATACTGTTCAGGCCTTTTTTGCCAGTGGGATTAAAACCGTTTATATCGCTCAAATTGTCCGTCTTTATAATGTATTTCCGGCCTCTGTCATCTTCTAATCTAATAACCTGTAAACTTGCAAAACGAAGTTCCGTTTCAGTGTCAAAATTTGACCTACAAGGTCCAGATCTCGCAACGTAAAGTTTCGGGGCATTTAGATCTCATGATCGCAGATGTCGAAACAACTCTATAAATAAGACTGTTTTACCTATCTCAAGTATCTACAAGTATTTAATACCTTTCAGAGAGACAGAAGACGTTAGAACAATACTTCATCTGTAATTTTTACCAGGGGAGCTTGAGGGATGGGTCTCACCGATTTGGCTCAAAGAAATGGGAATATGAATCATTCAAAGTTCTGAAATATTTCGTCTCAATGGACCGTAGGGAAAAGGGAAACACTAATGGAAGATTTCATGTTTCAGTATTACTATCAGCGAGCTTGCAAGCCGCTAATCTGAATATCGGCGTTGGCCAGTGGTTATGGCGGTAGACTGCTAACAGTACGACCATGGTAGAAGTCATCTATGACATTAACTTTTATTTCCTTTCGATGGAAAATGCAAGGAAGAATTAATTACGATGTGACGTTTTTGGTTGACATTTTTTTCTTGGGATTTCACGGAAGACTGGAAACAACATACGTTTGTTATTATTTGACTTCGAAGGAAGGCATCAAATAAGACTTTTCGTAATACTGCAGAACTTCGCAGAAGCCACTAATTGGAAAGTGGAAGGAAGCACTATAATGGGGACAAATTCCTTTGATAAGCAAACCCTACTAACACAAAGTAACAATGTGGATACCATCACTCTTCGGAATCGATTTCCTAAGCGTAGCCGAACTACAGTGAACACAAGCAGTATGCTTCCTCGCTTCTATTATGACTGGACTTGACCGACCATCTTAACCACACCACCGCATTGGCACTGATCATGTGTGCTTGTGAACAACTATGTGCGGGTTAAGTGACATCTGTGGGCAATCTAAGGAGTGTTCTTGATACAGTGTCCACAGTCAGCGTCACTGTTCTGGAGACCTTGGAACTTCTAGTATTTGAATCATGAACGATGGCTTATAGACATCGGAAGATCAGCAACTATTGTCTCGAAATTGATTATTCTCCAATTTACAGAAATCGTCCAATATTGTAGGCTGTAATATATGTAATACTAGCTTGACGCCCGCTGCTTCGCATGCGTAGGCTGGTTGGTCTGCACCAGTTGTTTCTCCCTCTTAATATAAATTTTCTTAGATATAGCTTAAGTACTATCATAATGAAATGATGTGATACTACTTGTAGCCGCGGTAGAATGGCCGTGCGTATTGAGTCGCCATGCTGTGGTTTGCGCTGCTTTCGCCGCCCGGGGGTTCGATTCGCCCCTCCAGCATGGGTGTTTGTATTGTCCTTCGCATAAGTTATAGTAATTCGGTATAAAATAGTTTAATTAGTTTTTAAGCTTTAGGGACTCATGACCCCGTAGTTAAGTCTCTTAAGATTTACAGACATTTGATTTTACTGCATGTAACCCCCTATGGCACCCCTTAATAGTTGAATATCGAAAAATACCCCAACATGCGTCTCTTAAATTCCAACCAAGTATGCAAAATATTATTTGTTGTATTCTAGGTTCAAAATTGGGTTAGTGGCAACGTATTTTCAAAGAATGTTCCATCCCCTTTATCACCCCCTAAAAGATTGATTTTCTGAAAATACCGAAACACGTTTCTTTTAAATTTTGACCAAGATGTGGTTGTAGCTTCAGAATTGTCTGAATAGCAAATGATTTTCGAAAAACATTCCCTCTCTAAAGTCACCCCTTTTACGGTTGGATTTCCAAAAATACCGAAACACATATTTTTTAAATTCTAACCAACAATACAAATATCAATTTTTGCAGCTCTAGCTTCAAAATTGTCTGAATATCAACTTGTTTTCAAAAAGGAATTTTCATCCCCTATTTTACAATCTTACTTGTTGAATTTCCAAAAAACTGAATCTCGTGTTTTTGTAATCCTGACCAAGATTTCACATCCGAAATTTCGTAGCTGTAGCTTACAATTTGAGGAAACAGCAAGATAATTTTGAAAATCAATTTTTTGCGTCCCCTATGTTACCCCCCCCCCGACTTATTGAATTTCAAAAAATGTCGAAACACGTGTGTTTTAAATCCGAACCTTGAATAAAAATCCGAAATTTTATAGTTCTGGCTTCAAAATTGCCTAAATATCAACGAATTTTCAAAAAACGTTTCATCCCATATTTCACAGCCTTACGGAGGGAATATCGGAAAATCGTTTCTTAAACGACGCCTACACAATAAGATCAACACCCTCTACAAGTTTGAAGTTTCTATCTTCAGTGGTTTGGGCTGGGCGATGATGAGTCAGTCAATCTGTTAGTCGGGACATTGCCTTTTATACATAGAGATTCCTCATCGATTGAATCTTCTATTTTTATTGTAACATTGAACGAGAAACTTACATACCAGTTTTCGATGTAGTCTACCTCACGTTTAATGCGCGTATTACACCGCTTTGAGTTTGAGTATTTCAGACGATTGCCCTTGATGTAGCCAGTCGTACGCCGCGGTTTTCTTATCTTCATCACTTCTGAAATGGCTGCCACAGTGCCAAGTATTTTTTGCGTTGGAATGGCCCTCTACAACCCAACAAGACTCGTCTCTTCCCCGCCTCCTAGCTCAAATCACCTCAGTCCCACAAAGTTTCAAAGTCAGAGCAGTACCAATCTGCCTCTCTTATAAGGAAATAAAACACATTATAAGAAATCATTAAACATATTTAAGACGTCAAATATATATATATATATTTGCCATAATTGAATTTCTTTGAATAGGTCTTCCTAAAAGAGTCAAAATTAAGATTTTATAAAAACAAAAATTACACTGACTTGTTCTTTGGCCCACTGTTGAAAATATTCCGGATAAAAGTTTTATTAAAATTAAGTATTATATGAAATATGAAATAAATATTATATCGGTAAATTTACAATGTAATTTATTATTTTATTAACTATAATATAACTGGTTTTTATATATGTCATTTCATATTATTTGTAATTTTATTTTGCCCGCGACATTTGCAAAAATCACAAAACTACAGGAAAAACTAAAGTGGCCACTACCACTGCCACTGTTACAAAGCTTCAACATCATGCTTCTACCCATTTTGGAGAGAAGGGGATTTCAGCTGTAAGACAGTCAGACAGATGCATGAAATAACAAAGTAAGCCTATAAGAATTCCCTTTTAGGTACGGAACCTGTGACGTTGAATTAGTGTAACGTTGAATAGTGTAACGGCAGGGCAGTGGTTCCGTGAACCAATTGCTATTTAGTAGAACACTTGTTTATTATACCTAGATCAAATTTAGGTAATCAATAATAATGTTGTTGTTGTTGTGGTCTTCAGTCCAGAGACTGGTTTGATGCAGCTCTCCAACCTACTCTATCCTGAGCAAGCCTTTTCATCTCCTCATAAGAACGACAACCCACATCCACTTGAATCTGCTTACTATACGCGTCTCTTGGTCTTCCTCTGCTATTTTTACCCCACACACTTCCCTCCAACGCTAAATTCACAATTCCTTGATGTCTAAGAATGTGTCCTACCAATCTATCCCTTCTTTTAGTCAGGATATGCCAGAAATTTCTTTTCTCCCCAATTCGGTTCAGTACCTCCTCATTAGTTACGCGATCCACCCACCTAATCTTCAGAATTCTTCTGTAGCACCATATTTCAAAAGCCTCTATCCTCTTTCTGTCCACACTGCTTATTGTCCATGTTTCACTCCCATACAAGGCAACACTCCATACAAATGCCTTCAGAAAGGACTTCCTTAGGCTTAAATCAATATTCGATGTTAACAAATTTCTCTTTTTCAAAAACGCCTTTCTACCCATTGCCATTCTGCATTTTATATCATCTGTACTACGACCATCATTTGTTATTTTACTGCCCAAGTAACAAAACTCATCTACCTCCTTTATTGCTTCGTTTCCCAATCTAATTCCTTCAGCATCACCTGATTTTCTTACACTGCACTCCATTACCCTAGTTTTGCTCTTGTTAATGTTCATCTTATATGCGCCTTTCAGCACACTGTCCATTCCGTTCAATTGCTCTTCCAGGTCCTTTGCTGTATCTGACAGAATTACTATGTCGTCGGCAAAACGCAATGTTTTTAATTCTTCACCATGAACTTTAATTCCTTCTCCAAATTTCTCTTTGATTTCCTTTATAGCTTGCTCAATGTACAAATTGAACAACATTGGGGAAAGGCTACAACCCTGTCTTACTCCCTTTCCAACAACTGCATCCCTGTCATGCCCTTCAACTCTGACAACCGCTGTCTGGTTTTTATACAAGTTGTAAATAACCTTACGCTCCCTATATTTTACTCCTGCTTGCTTCAGAACTTGAAAGAGTTTATTCCAATCAACATTGTCAAAAGCCTTCTCCAAATCTACAAAAGCTAGAAATGATGGTTTGCCTTTTCTTAACCTATCTTCTAGGTTAAGCCGTAAAGTGAGTATTGCCTCCCGTGTTCCTACATTTCTCCTGAACCCAAACTGATCTTCCCCGAGGTCGGCTTCTACCAGCTTTTCCATCCTTCTGTGTATAATTCGTGTTAATATTTTGCAACCATGACTTATTAAACTGATGGTTCTGTAGTTTTCACACCTGTCTGCACCCGCTTTCTTTGGAATGGGGATTATAACAGTTTTCTTAAAGTCTGAGGGTACTTCACCTGTCTCATACATCTTACACACAATGTGAAACAATTTTGTCATGGCTGGTTCTCCCAGAGACTTCAGTAGCTCTGACGGGATATCATCTACTCCAGGGGCCTTGTTTCGACTTAGATCTTTCAGTGCTCTGTCAAATTCAACTCTCAGTACAGTATCTCCTATTTCATCATCATCTACATCCTCTTCCCTTCCTACAATAGTGTTTCGAAGTTCATTTCCTTTGTAGAGCCCCTCTATATACTCTTTCCACCTTTCAGCTTTCCCTTCTTTGCTGAGAACTGGTTTTCCATCAGTGTCCTTGACATTCATAGAGCTGTTTTTCTTATCACCAAATGTTTCTTTTATTTTCCGGTAGGCTGTATCTATTTTTCCCCTATTTATACATTCTTCTACATCCTTGCGTTTGCCTTCTAGCCATTCCTGCTTAGCCATTTTGCACTTCATGTCAGTCTCATTTCTTAGTCGTCTGTACTCCATTTTGCCTGTTTCATTTACTGCATTTTTATACTTTCTCCTTTCATCGATTAAATTTAGTATCTCCTGTGATATCCAAGGATTCTTTGTAGGTCTTGCCTTCCTACCTATTTTGTCCTCTGCTGCCTTCACTATTTCATCTCTCAATTTTACCCATTCCTCCTCAACTGTTTTATTTTCCCCTGTTTCTGTCAATTGTTGCCTGAAGCTCCCTCTGAAATTCTTAAGAACTTCAGGTTCCTTCAATTTATCTAGGTCCCATCTCCTTATTTTCCTACCTTTCTGTAGGTTCTTCAGTTTCAGCCTACAGTTCATAACCAACAAGTTATGGTCAGAGTCTATGTCTGCCCCTGGGTATGTCCTACACTTCAAAACCTGGTTCCGAAATCTATGTCTTACCATTATAAAATCTATCTGGTATCTCCCGGTGTCTCCTGGTCTCTCCCACGTATACAACCTTCTTTTGTGATTCTTAAACCAGGTGTTTGTTATAACTAAATTATGTTCCGTTCAAAATTCTACCAGGCGGCTTCCTCTTTCATTCCTTTTGCCCAGACCATATTCACCCACTATCTTCCCTTCCCTTCCTTGTCCTACTACCGAATTCCAGTCTCCCATAACAATTAAGTTTTCTTCTCCCTTAATTGTCTGAATAATTTCCTTTAGCTCCTCATATATTTCTTCTATCTCCTCATCATCGGCAGAGCTAGTTGGCATATAAACCTGTACTACTGTTGTCGGTGTTGGCTTCATATCTATCTTGACAATGACAATGCGATCGCTGTGCTGGTCATTGTAGTTTACTCGCATTCCTATTTTCTTATTCATTATCAATCCTACTCCTGTGATACCCCCAACTGATTTTGTATTTATAATCCTGTACTCACCTGACCAGAAATGCTGTTCATCCTGCCACCGAACTACACTAATACCCACTATATCTAACTTCAACCTATCCATTTCCCTTTTTAAATTTTCTAATTTTCCTACTCTATTAAGGGATCTAACATTCCACGCTCCGACCCGTAGAATGCCAGAATTGTCTTTCCTGATGATCACATCCTCCTGAGTAGTCCCCGCCCGGAGATCCGAATGGGGGACTATTTTACCTCCGGAATATTTTACCCGAGAGGATGCCATCATCATATGTTCATACAGTAGAGCTGCATGTCCTCGGGAAAAATAACGGCTGTAGTTTCCCCTTGCTTTCAGCCGTTCGCAGTATCTGTGTGGCAAAGCCACATTAGCTGATGTTACAAGGCCAGCTCAGTCAATCATCCAGACTGTTGCCCCTGTAACTACTGAAAAAGCTGCTGCCCCTCTTCAGGAACCACACGTTTGTCTGGCCTCTCCACAGATACCCCTCCGCTGTGGTTGCACCTACGGTACGGCTATCTGTATCGTTGAGGCACGCAAGCCACCCCACCTCGGCAATGTCTGTGGTTCAATAATAATATTCATTAAAAACTTTTAAAAACAACAATTAAGGAAGGGAACAATGAACCCACTCAAGATAGAATATTTATTACTTAGGGAAAACTTTGAAGTAAATGTTTACGAATTAAGAGTGCAACAAAATTGCAGATACAACTGCCTGGTTTACAGGTATAGTTTAATTAAATTAAAATTCAATACGAGTCCCTCAATAGCATTGCCTAAAGAACTCTTTCAAATAAATAAATAAAATAAAATAAAAATAAATAAATAAAAATAACTAGTACAGGGGCAAGGTATCTTGGTACAACGATCTCTAATAGCCTAAATTAGAACCTTCACAAAAGAACAAATTTCTTTTAAAAATTTATATAGCACGAACACATCACATGGTTAAAAAAAGATTGCTTAAGCCAAACATTCTCGATTGATTATAAAAATGTCGTAATAAGCAAGGAAACAGTGAGAGATACGCCTGAAATCTGCTGATGGGCATGATGAAGGCACGGCTATTTCATTGGTAAATCAGAGGGCAAGGTAATTAATTATGTACAGTCCTATGTCTCGATTGCTACTCGGAGGTGATTCCTCGCTTACAGTGTAAATAGTAACAGCACCGAAGGAACTACTCGGAATCTAGGGGGTAAGCTAGGGACACCAACATTTCCGGCTACACTTTAGTTGCACGACGCCACATCTCGTCTAGGTTACGGTGCGGAGTAATAACAATAGCTGCAGATTGCGAACACGTCCTATGCACCAGAAGCAGGATACGGAAGGAATGGGTCCCAACTGCGGTTTCATCCGCTCGGACAAGCGAACCCACAGACGGGTACTCACCAGAAAAAGTTAAGACAAAGGAGGCGCTAATATAGGAGGAAGGGACACACAAAGTTCAAGATGACACACAGAAAGAAACAGACTACCGAATTACATCCGCTCGCCGGGAAGTATCGGTCGAGGGACGGAAAAACGCACTACCTACAGATACGCTCGCGGCCAGGGCAGGCAACCGATACGCGAGCGCCTTCAATGCAAAAGAACTCACCAGTTACAAGCAGAACAGGTTATGAAAGTTACAATTAGAAAACATTAGACATTAAAGTAGTACCTAAGACCAGACAAGGAAATCGAAGTGCCCACACGCACGCACATATATAAATATACAGCAAGCAGAAATCTAAACACAACTACGGGCAAGGCGAACGTATCTATCACATGAAAAGTGCCTGCAGAAAAAGCTGGTGGTTAGGCAACTCGGTGATAGAACTGGGTCAAGAGATGGGCCGTTGCTGTAAGACCCCTCGAAACGGAGCAGACGTAGCGGACAGGACACGCGCCAGCTGTCCGACGCGCCAGCTGTCCCAAACGCCATAGGCGCAGACAAAGCCAAGCGGCCTACCAAAGATATGCTAATCAAGGCCAAAGAACTTAAATTTCATAGAGTGACCATAGATTCGCCATGTTTGAGGCAAATTTAACTTATGTCCGTAATGTTATTTGGGGTATCGGCTGACAGCTGGTATGCCACACCCATCCGACATTTTACCTATTTACAGTTTCACGTTTTAAATAAAGATTGAATTCCGTCAGTGTTTTTCGAAGCTGAGAATTGTCGAGTCTGGTAGTAAATTTCCTAAAAATGCGGTAACGAAAATCACGAAACTGTCAGTATTACAGTTCCATTTCGAAGTATAACAGTTAGCTGGGGTTTTCTATAGCAACGAAAGTGCTGCTGATTTGATTCTTGAAATTTGAGTACAAAGACGAAAGTGACAACAGAATATTGAAATAAAAATGCGCCTGTGTCAGCTGCCGCAAAAGCATTCCACGTCGAAATAAATTATCATTAATAACATTAGTTGTTGCCACGCTGAAATAAGTACATATTCATGGCAAAGAACACATATACAATTGAAAAAATTCTGTCACTGCTGGTTCCGTACTTTACATGTCAACCATGCTCTATGGAGTATTATAAACAACAAATGAAAATACTTTTAATGAAGGTGAAGACACTCAAAGTGTGGTTTCAACTACCAAAGGAGCTACAGAAGAAGAAATATTAAAAAAAGAACAAAAAACAAAACAAAAAAAACAAAAAAAAACAAAAAAAAAACAAAACAAAAAAAAACCACCAACACTAGGTACTTAAGTGAAATATGTTTATGGTGTTTACTTCAAAGGAATTGCACAATATGTCATCTGAAGGTTCACTCATGTGGCAGCTAAGTGTCATTAATCAGGAATCTTGTTTGAGCATAGACTGACATCAAACAAGGCAGACTATTTGTAGCTCTTGCACCAAGTATTTGTCTTTTTATCACTTCCATGTGTGCATTTAAATGCTGGACACACTTTAGACATATTTCAGCAGCAAAAATTGTTTAGTCAATACACACTAAATACAATATATACTAAATACTTCAAGTTCAACAATAACATACGATAGAAAACTACTCACACGTGTACTGACCACCAAAAATATTGCGACCGAGTTTATAAAGGTTGCCGCAAAGAGCGCTGTAGCTCGTGTGTTAGCCACTCTATGAAATTTAAGCTCGTTGGTCAAAGCCTAGCGTACAGCACCATCGCTGAAAGAAATAAGAAAAGAGGCGAGTACGAGCAACCAACTTAAATTTCATAGAGTAGCTAACACACAAGCTATAGCGCTCTTTGCGGCAACTTCCGCAAACGCGGCTGCCATTTTTTTAATGGTCAGTACACTTGGGAGAAGTATGTCTATCGTATGTTGTTGAGCTATAAGTGTTATATTTAGTTTATATTGTATTTAGTATGTATTGCCTATACAATTTTTACTCATGAAATATGCCTTGAGACAAGTTTGTAGACAATATCTATTTAAAACGTTTAACTGTATATAGGTACAATTCTCGAGTGCATATTGCATACGAGCTGTCAGCCAATACCCCAATTTACCACAAACATGGCGGACCTATCGCCACTCTATGAAATTTAAGCTCGCTTAGTACGAGCGACTGGTGACAGCGGCCAGAGCATAGCAGCGAAAATCGAGCGATCACTCCTCAAAACCATACAAAAGAACAAAAATAGGGGTACTACTGTAAAAATACATGGGCCATGGTCGGTGTATGTTCGAAAATTCAATATGTAACCTAATTAACTCAGACGCAGGAAGGCATTATGTACTTGAAAGCTGTAAAATTGGCAGAGTGTGGTGGAACAGCCGATTGCTCCTTCAGATTATAATGGAATTAAGTATTCAGATGTAAATTTCTTCAGTTTAATTTAGTCGGACTTCGACCCTGGCCATTCCACTACACTAGAATTAATAAAAAATCTTTTTTCATAGGAAAAAAGAGTCTTTTAAATATTCGCTGCTAGGTTCTTGTGCAAGATAATCGGAAAATAAAACTGTTCCAAAAAATATTGTAAAAGTTCAAAATCTGGTACGCACTTTCATTGAATATTCTTAAAAGAAGAAGGAAAGGAATATAATATTTTACTATCACAGATGTTGCTCACTGAATCAGTCGTAAAATATATCGCTTCATAAAACTTGATCTCACTGCTTTCCAGTTAATAAAATTATTGCTGAGTCGCTACACTGGTATAAAATCGTTGAAATTCTGTTATAAGTTCCAAAAATATAAATTAATTTCAGTATGTAAATATCTTCTCTTCTTATTCAGTGCAATAATTATTTTTCACACACTGGTACTGAGAGTAAAAGTTCACGTTTTATTTCGTAAGTAATACATGACATACAATCAGAACTTGCTCATAAGGACTCAACAGCAAGACTGAAACTGTTTTTAACATAAAACATGAACATGCTTTTTATTACAATACATTTTTCAATTTTTCTTGTTTATATGGTTGTGACGGTTGGCAACGGAGGTACTCCAACAGGATCTTCTCTGAGCGTGTGGCTGTGGACCCGCGACGATTGGTGGCCAGATACATCATCTTTGGCTTTAGCAGAGAAGATACTATTTTCGTACGTTGCTCCGTTGTCACCGCACATGGAACAATAAAACAACACATATTTCCTTTGAGAATGAAATACAACCTATTAAGACTAAACATTATTAACAACAACATATATAAACATGTTCTTTTACATGCGAAACAGAGCTGACGTAAAGGTAGTAGCAGGGGATAATATTTCGTCCCACTACAAGAGCCATTCCGCATGTTATTTCTTCTTTACTTCGGCCATCAGGAGTTATTTTGCTACTTAAGTATCAAAGCTCATCTACTATTTTTATCGTCCCATTATCTAATCTAATTGTTAATCTACCTTCCTTTCATTCTGGCACCCTGCAAGCTCTGCGACTGTGGTAGCTTGCCCCTCATTTCCTTACATCTGTCACTGATACTGACGACACTGGCGTTGCAGGGCGTAGTTGGCTACGGACGCCGGTTGGCTACCATGGCGACAGCTCATCACTCGCGGGGCGTCCTGCGGGTGCGAAGCTCGGCCACGCCCGCCGCCGCCTCCATCCGTCATTGTTTCAGTCGCCGCGGCGCAGCGCCCGTTGCAGTGCCGCCAACTTTTCTTTATTTGTTTCCGTGCAACTGCGCCTGACTCGGATAAATCACAAGTGATTCCTCTGTCCCTTCGGAAATTATTTCGGGCGACAGTGATTTATTACTTCTTGCCCGGAGTTGGCTGTACTTTTATTTCCCCCTTCTCTCCCCGCCTGCCCATTGGCAAAGTCTTCAAACTTCGCTAATGCAATGTTATCTTGTCGCGCGTGATGTTTTCCGCAGCATCCGAGTGGAAGAATTCCTCTTTCCGGGAAACAGTGATCGCAGCGCCCTTTCAATCAGTTTGGAAAGAGCTTTGAAGCACTTAGAGCGACTTTTCGTTTAACTTTCCCCACCTCCTAGTATGCTTGTGTATCACACTTTAATTCCGTCTGTAAATCGAAAAGTGTGTACGCAGCAGAGGACACTGATCTCTTTTGCAAGTCATCACCCTTTGTTCCGAATGTACTTCCCGTTGTCATCTCGCATTAAGATTTACTTTTTAATTCTACTTGAATTTTTTGGCTAAATTTATTTTGTTTCTGTTAGAGAATCTAATTTTCTTTACTCAGCTCAAGCGGTGGGATGCTATTGCTGGGATGTGGAGGAGTAAGATCCTAGTGCTCAAATAATAAAAACAAACTTCTGTCCACTATCCGTTTATCAAAAAAGCAAGTATCTCAAGAAAAACATAAAGAGGTTCTTGCTTAAATCATTTATATCAGAATTTAACAAAGGCAAATGTACAAATTATTCTCAAATATTTGAATCCAATACGAGTAAACAGTGGCAGTAATGTACCAACATCATCCCTTCACATTTAGAAATTGCAATTCAAAAGTTTTGGCATCTTGCCAGAAACTGTTATATTTCTTAACACCGTTATAAAATATGCTTTAGATGTCACACATCTGAAAAACAAATCTCAATTATTTACGATAATCAAAGATTCGGAACAAAATAGTATATTTCACAAATCTTCAGTCACTAAATCGCACAGAGCACACAAACCCTCAAGAAATTAAGGTACAAGGTTTACAACTTCTGGCTCTAATTCTCAGTAAACATCTCACTTTAACACTTTCGCAAACAGATACATAACTGATGGAAAATGTCAAGAACGAATCGCAGTGAACATACTGCAGTTTATTATAGACAGTTTTGCGCCAAACATCTAAAAAACAGTTGCAACTCAAGAATGGCTTACAGAATGCAAAATAAATATACCTTGTGCCTTCACGGAACAGTCTGTCGCAGGTCAAACCCACTTAGATACCAATACCCACACCAAGGCTTTACTGTACATCAGTGACGTTAGTGTACATCAGTGTTCGAGTATTTAGACAAATGTGTCCATAACTGAAACACAGATCGCCGGCCGCGGTTGCCGAGGGGATTGCGGCGCACTAGTCACGGTCTGCACAGCCACTACGGTCGGGGGTTCGAATCCCCCCTAGGGCATGAATATTTGTGCCGTCCTTAGTGTTAGCTAGTTCATAGGTAGTTTGTAAATTTAGGGACTGATGACCCCGTAGTTAAGTCCCATAAGCTACACAAACATTTGAACATTTTTGAAACACAGATCAATTGCTAATTACTTTCGAGATATCATATACACATTTTAAATCCTAGAGGAACAAATGTTAGTATCTTCTTAAATTGTATCTCATTTGATGGCGTACCCAATATTCATTTATCAGATACAATAAAGTAGAAAAATTCCACATATTTATGGCACGAGTCATGTACCATTACATGGTGTACTAAAGAGCCCACTAGCGGTATTCAGCCTGTACATATAGTAAAGAAGAATGTCTATTTTCATGAAATAAAAAAATCTAAATTTACTATTTGTAAAAGAAAAAAAAATAGTCATGCGCATTGCAGTATATAGTCACTGTGCACTTGAGATCTCCCGTGTCCTTTCTGTGAGATTTTCATTTTTGTATGGGAACTTTGAATGCAAATTGGATGTAGAGGATCTTTGCATTTAGTGACAATGTATTTTGTCTCTCTTTTGTGACTGTGAATGTATACCATTCGAGAATCCTCACTGCACTTCACGCTCGCCATCTTGACCCACTACTGCCTTTCGGTGAAAAAATTGACGCTTGTCAATAAAGCCTGCGACATCTAAAGTCCAGCCTCTGTCGAATGGGTCCCCTGGAGTGGACTCCATATGTTTACGACTTGAAGAATGATCTGGGATGCTCAGAAATGCTTCCAGTCACAGCTGCCCATTACAGTGGACGTTATGCACCACAGCGTAAAGGATGTGGTATGAACTGCCTTTTTTGTCTGAATTAGCCCCACAGTAATGGGAAATAATCAAGCATTACCATAGTTTCACTGCTCACTACCAAATTCATTTCCTATGCATTTGAGTTACATGTGAACTGCCAAAGACACAAATCAGCACACAAGGTAGAAACAGTTAAATGATAAACAATTCCTTACCAAATTAATAAGACAATGGAGGTGAGCTAAAAATAAAGACACAGACACTCTTGGAAACGTAATTACATGTGAACTGCCATTAGCTTACAACAGAACACACACTAGACTTAACAAGCCGCACTTTAAAGTGCACTTCGTCTAACACACCGTCGGACAAACAAAAGCCAATCCAAGTGCTACAAGGGCGAATACCACAACGGCTCGTTTTTGGGATGCACACTACAGAATCAAATATGAGGTCAATCAGCGAAACAATCCTTAATAGTCGGGTTTACAACTTCAAACGATTGTGCACGGTGACAGCTACGGTACCATGCCTGCTCCCATGCTGCTGCTAAATAACGCACCTACGTTCGTTGTGTCCAAAACAACAACAAGGCGTGACAGGTTAGCCCGTATGGTAATACAGGTGTAAATGAGATTGTCTATCGCAGTGTCATGCCAGATGCCTGGGCCAAATTGGCAGAACCTTCAGTATTTGATTTTAAGGATTTGATGCTGTGAACAACCAACACATTACAACCACACATTACAGGATATTAGGGAAGGTACACGTATTTTGCATGTGCAACTTAAGGGGCAGATACTTAACAGCTTAGAGAAAATCGGCATCATGAAGTGAAGGATTAATTACGCTGACAGAACACTGAATGAACAGACAGAATTAAAACACAACAGAATACTAATTAATTATATGGAATGCCCTATATTATTGGTTATTTGTCTTTCCTTCATATTTTATTTTGCTATATATTGTTTTGTGGCTTCTGCTACATTTTTTTCTGGGATCTAGTGTTTTTTCTTTTTTAAGGATGGTTGGTGGTTTCCGCCTTGCAGCTTTGTAGTTATTAGGCGTTTTTATTTCCTTGTGTGTGTGTGTGAGAGAGAGAGAGTGATAAAGGATATTTGTTTATAAATAAGGAGGTGGGTCCAGCTGCCGTTTTTGCTTCCTTTTTCCTTATTTTTATTTAGCCATAATTGTCTTTTGCTTTAAATGACAGAATTTTATAATTTGCATATTTTTGGTAGATTTTTCCGTACTCTTTTCTTAAAGGTACTCTTAGTCATACACACTTTGTATCAGCTAAGTTATTAATTTTTTTTAATTATGTGTAATTCAATTTTGGGTCCTATCTCTCCCGGTGAAAGTTCATGTATGTTATTGTTGCTTCTCGTTGTACAAGAATGCAGTCAGGTTAGCAATTCAGGGTCACTAGGTAGGATTTTCGTACGTTTACGGTCACAACTAGTGAACGTTTGAGCGTTGAATGACATCACTAACTAGCAGTTGCACATGGGGTTTACATTTTTGTTTAGTTATTGTTCTTTACTCAATACAACCTCAGTTATGCGGGATGCACTTTCATCTGATGGACGTCTGTAAGTGTTTACTGCAATAAACATTTTGTGGTATGGTCTGGTGCACCACCATTAATATTCACCGTTGACTATATTTGGGTACGATCTTTAATGAATGTGGTTCGTTTTACCATCGTTATGAATTTCAGCTTTTTTATTATGGAACTTCATGTTTTACACCCAGAATTTGCATTATCTTTGGATACGTTGCGCCAAGTTGTCAATGGTGTCTCCCAGCTTGATACTTATACCAATAACAGGCTATTTTAATTCATTTTAATATCTAACACATTCATGAACTTATTATGTAGATATACTTCCTTTGTTCTCTAGCTTTTTTGTACGGAAACAGGTTAATCACTTTTATTACTCGACAGCCGTCACTGTTTTATATGGTTGTAATTTGCAGTTGCGTTTGATGACGAGACATGGTTCTCGAAATCCGGGTAGTGCTTCTTTTTGACCAATTTCTCTACTTTTAACAGCTGTTACGGATTGCATTAATAAAGAATACTAATTTTTCTGTAGTGTACATCATACATTAAGTTTCTTTTCGTGGTCAGTGAGCTTGACTATTTAGTGAGAATTTAATGATGTAGTTCAGCTGCATCTAATGAGTATGTTAGGTGTAACGTAGATATCAACATACATAATATAATCCTCTGGCTAAGTGTTAACTAGTACCTTATATGCGTTAGCCAGTAATTTATTCCTTGTTGGCCATTCATTTCTACTGTTTAGTGACAGTAAAATGTGTAGCTTTTTATCAAGAGAATTGCGGTTTAACAGAAGTGTAACTGTAACTATGTATTTTTCAGTTCATACATGGTGCAGGGAAATATTTAACCTGAAGATAACACAGTATATAGTGTAAACCGGTTATTGATAGTAATTAAAAATTTGTTATCTTGGATTAAAATCATTGAAAATTAAAAATATACATTATTATCTGAAAGACTAACTTCAGATTTAAAGAGAGACCCAACAGAAACACACTATGTACCCTAAGCTACAAACATTGCTCTCAAAAGTCGAATAACGTTTTCGACATGAGAATGTACTTCTTGTTAACAATGTTAATGAGTCTACGGTGAAATGTTCTCAAAAACGTTATTTTTACAGTATATAGGCATAACGTCGCGTGATTGGTAAAGTCAATGCCGTATTTTTTTGATTAGTCAGTGTTATTGTAGATTTCTTGGTGTGTTGTGTTCTAAATGATTTACAATGTAATGAGTATCGATGATTTTACAACATCGAATAACCACTTCTGTCCATACAAAATGCAATATCACAAGGAACTGAGATATCATAGAAAACGTTTTATGAGAGATAATACAATGTCAAAAAGATAAAATTATTCAAATTGTGGCCCCATATGAAGTGCGAAAGATATTGAAATCAACACTATTGCCAGCATTGCTGGTTATATTTCCTGCTACACGCCACCATATTGGTTCAACTGTTTCAGAGGAACTCCGGATGTGAAGTGCAGCTGTCCATGATACTTCCACACATTGCCAAAGATGATGTGTATTAGTACCTGGAGGTACCATCCAATCGTTATACCGTCATCAATGAAACGATTTCGATGGCAAGAGATTGAGAGGAAAAGGGAAACTTAGGCAACAATGTGATTCGATGAATTAGTAAGAAGTCCTGATCAATGTGTGTTACATGTGGTGGTGCAGTAGCCTGGTAAAATATGTACGGCGGCAAGAGCCGTAAGTTTTGGACGACAGCAGGCTTCAGAACTTCAGAAATATAAGGGTGGATGGTTTGTGTCCCGGTAGTGCGTACACGAGTGAAGGGCGGGAGTGGAATCTAATACCAGCCAACACTATAGCCCGAGCGGAGCTTACACCACCGCTAGACAGGCCCCAGAGCCAGGCAGCGTTCGTTTACCAATACACCTTTTGGATGATGGAAACTGACTGTTCTGCTGGTATTCAGAGGCATGTCATTTCCTTTTGCACAATCGTGATAAATCATTTGTTGAGGAAACGCTGATAATCTTCAGAGGACGTTTTGACTGTCTCCTGGTGAGTTTAACGAAACTATTATAATAGTGATTGAAATGTGTTTCGTTTAAGAATACAACTTTATTCTTGATTGAATTTCACTTCCAGAAACTTTTTTTACGTCCAGTGCGTTTCTGTGCCCAACCCCGGACAAGAAGTCGGCTGTACAGACAAACAAACTGAAGCTGTATTTAATTTTCCAGAAATTAGTAAGAGAATGAAAGCTTCAAGGAAAATAGCATGAAGGTACGATGAAGAAAGCTATCAATCGTGTTATGCCTGAAAAACTTAGTATCAGGGAAGCAGGAGAACAGTTTCCTGTTCCCAAGGAATCATTAGGAGAACGAGTTCCTGCCCTTGAAAAGGAAAAGGGCAACAATGGCGCCTTGTTCTCAAGAAACAAAAGCAGGAGGGTGGTCGTACTGGAGGGAGGATGACTGAAAGGTTCCAGAAGTTACCAAAACGAAGATTCTGCTGGCTACGAAACTTCCCAGACACGAATTGAGCATACTTGTGATGCCTTGCCATGTACTCGTACGGTTTTATATACAGCCTTGCATTGTCTATTCATCTGTTTGGCCCTCTTCCCGCACTTGCAGGGTCGGCACTGTATGAATCGCGGATCTGGCATATGTTAAAATTTACAGGACGACCTGATGCCCTTCCTGCCGCCACCCAGGAGAAAATGTGTACCTCAAATATCTGCATACAGTATTATATGTGTGTGAAAGTGTAAAGTGTTACGAAATGTTTGCGAAGCGTCTAAGTGGGGCGGGACTTGGGGACCAGCCCATTATTCACCTAGGATGATGTGGAAAACCTAAAAATCACATCCAGGCCGGTCGGCACTCCGAATCCTTTCGTTATTCCGCCAGGCGGATTCGAACCGGGGCCGGTACGCCTCCCTGTCTCGGAAAGCGGTGCGTTAGACTAGACGGCTAACCGAGCGAGTACAGCCTTGTAGGGTGCATGGTGTTAATTCTCTGCAGCACTGATTCACAGAGTCCATGCGATGTCATGTTGCACGTTGCAGAACTACTGCGTGTTTATGGGTACCCATTACGACATTAGGCAGATTCTTTGGCTCTTCAGCGTAGGTTGTTCTACCATCTTGTTCCCTGTCCTATAGTTCTTGAAACAGCTCTCCCCCCTCCCTCTTTATTAAAAGAGGTTTTTCTTCAAGTCATAATTCCTAACACCTTTTCCTGGTTCCGCTTCTTTGCCCAAAATCATTTTGCTTGTGTTCTACCTTTTCTAACTGGAAGATTCTGGTAACATGAGAGACCTTCGGTGTAGGTTGTTCTACGATCTTGATCCCTGTGCTACAGTTCTTGAAACAGCTCTTCCCCCCTATTCATGGTTCTGGTAACATGAGAAACCTTCGGTGTAGGTTGTTCTACCATCTTGACCCCTGTCCTACAGTTCTTGAAACAGCTCTTCCCCCCTCTTCATGATTCTGGTAACATGAGAAACCTTCGGTGTAGGTTGTTCTACCATGTTGACCCCTGTCCTACAGTTCTTGAAACAGCTCTTCCCCCCTCTTCATGATTCTGGTAACATGAGAAACCTTCGGTGTAGGTTGTTCTACCATCTTGACCCCTGTCATACTGTTCTTGAAACAGCTCTTCCCCCACTCTTCATGATTCTGGTAACATGAGAAACCTTCGGTGTAGGTTGTTCTACCATCTTGATCCCTGTCCTACAGTTCTTGAAACAGCTCTTCCCCCCTCTTCATTATTCTGGTAACATGAGAAACCTTCAGTGTAGGTTCTTCTACCATCTTGATCCCTGTCCTACAGTTCTTGAAACAGCTCTTCCCTCCTCTTCATGTAAAAGAGGCTTTTCTTCAGCTCATATTTCCTAACACCTTTTCCTGGTTCCGCTTCTTTGCCCAATATCATTTTGCTTGTTTTCTACTTTTTCTAACTGGAAGATTCATAGTAACACGAGAAGACCACCCACACGAGTCGTCCAGCTGGACTGCTAGATTAGGTTGCACGTGTGACTCGTTGGTTCTAGGCGACTGACGCGACAGTCAGTGGGCTCGGCAGCGCCTGATCTCTGTTCCCCCGGCGGCCGCGGCGTGCCAGCCGGCATTTGGGCTGGAGGGGCGTCCCCTGGGCCGCCTTAATTCGGCGGGTGATTAGTGAGAGTGCACTGGCCAGCCGCCGCCCGCTCTACGCAGATTGCGAGGGACCGCGACCCTGGCAGCCTTCTCCTCCGAGTATCGATTCCGTATCAACTGCACTGCCAGACTAATGGCTCCGCGCACCATTACGGCGTGCCCTCTCAGATCTTTCCTCCCCCAGGCCCCTCCCCTCTCTCCTCCCTCCCTCCCTGCCGCCCTACTCCTCCTAACCTCTCCTGCTACAACCCCCGCGCCGCACCTCCCAGAGATGCCATTTCGCGAGGTAATCGCCTGCGCTCAGCCGCACAAACGGGGCGGGTGGAACTGCCTCAGGTGGCGCCACGAAATCTGACGCTGTGTACCCATTCACTGGCGCCTGCCGCCGCGCCCGTGCTCTCCATGCCTTCTGTCTGTTGTACGTGTGTATTTAGGAACAGGTGTGTACTGACAAGGCCGTAGTCAAAGCAAAGCTGTCTGGTACTTTTTTAGCGTGTAAAATTCTACACACCTACTTATCTTTGTCTTAAGTGTCACTAGTACGCAGTGGCGTAACTACGGGGGCGGATGAGGGGGATAGAACACCCCCCCCCCCCCAGAAAAAGAGAGAGAGAGAGAGAGAGAGAGAGAGAGAGAGAGAGAGAGAGAGAGAGAGGGAGGGAGAGAAAAGAAAAGAAAAGAAAAGAAAAGAAAAAAGAAATCGTATACGCCGGCCGCGGTGGCTGAGGAGACTGAGGCGCTTCAGTCACGGTCTGCACGGCCACTACCGTCGGGGGTTCGAATCCCCCCTCGGACATTGCTATTTGTGCCGTCTTTAGTATAAGGTAGTTCATAAGTAGTTTGTAAGTTTAGGGACTGATGACCTCGTAGTTAAGTCCCATAAGCTTAACAAACATTTGAACAACATTTGAAGAAATCGTATAACACCAATCTGGTAAAGGTAAAGATTGGAAACTTGGGGTGCTTTACCATAAGCTTTCATTGCATGGGAGTGAATTAGTTTTTTCAACCGAAGTGGTAGATGGGATGGTAGTCAGTCTGGAAACTGACTAAAATTTTGCTCGTCAAGCAGATCTATACCCCCCCTCCCCCCCCCCCCCCAAAGCCAAGTCCTAGTTACGCCACTGCTAGTACGCCAACAGTACTTCGCTTAAGGCTGGAGACTCATTAGACTCTTAGAAGTTCAACAAGGAACACCTAGAGTGGAGAGGGCTAGTTGACTACAAATTCAACAACTCTTTGTTTAAAATTTCTCAGCCAATTTCCAAGGTAATTTGAGCAATCTTTGGGGCACGATACAGCAATACCTCATCAAAATCAGATGATTGAAAAAAAAGTATATTTCTAAGAGTAGTGTCTGACTGCTTGTCTTTATGAATACCCCCAGTCCCCGAAACTATTACACGAACTTTTATGGAGTTCCACAGGTAAACTGGTCATAGTTTGCGGAAAAATATAAGCTGTAATGAATCATAATGTTATATAATTTGCTCATGGCAGGGAGCGATCTTATAAATGTATTTTTGGGAATAATGAAATGTCAAGATCGCGGTATTTCGTCTTTATTTATAACTGACGTCCAGTTTCGATGTACATAGACATCATATTTTGGTCTCTGCACTAAATTATAACATTTCTGTAGTAATGTTATAATTTAGTGCACAGACCAGAAGATGATGTCTATGTACATCGAAACCGGTCGTCTGTTATAAATAAAGACGAAATACCGCGCTCTTGGCATTTCATTATTCACAAAAATACAATTAAAATATAATCTCGGAGATCGCTAGTTGACTACAAATTCAACAACACTTTGTTTAAAATTTCTCAACCAATTTCCATGGTAATTTGAGCAATCTTTCGGGCAAGATACAGCAATACCTCATCAAAATCAGATTGTTGAAAAAAAAAGTATATTTCTAAGAGTAGTGTCTGACTGCTTGTCTTTATGAATACCCCCAGTCCCCGAAACTATTACAACGAACTTCCATGGAGTTCTACAGGTAAACCGAGCATACTTTGCGGAAACATATAGGCTATAATCAATCAAAATGTTATATAATTTGCTCATGGCAGGGAGCGATCTTATAAATGTATTTTTGTGAATAATGAAATGCCAAGATCGCGGTATTTCGTTTTTATTTATAACAGACAACCAGTTTCGATGTACATAGACATCATATTCTGGTCTCTGCACTAAATTATAACATTTCTGTAATAATGTTATAATTTAGTGCACAGACCAGAAGATGATATCTATGTACATCGAAATCGGTCGTCTGTTGTAAATGAAGACGAAATACCGAGATCTTGGCATTTCATTATTTACAAAAAATACCATCAAAATGTAATCTCGGAAACAAAAGATACGTTAATTAAACGTATATAAAAGCCGTCTAGATGACTTTACAAAAGAATTTAAATAAAAAGCTATTTCTGAGCCGTATTTACTTTTTATTTAATAAGTAGAAAATAAGGGAAATAAAAGAGGTCGTTATCTAAAGCTCTATTCTTAACCACCGTGTCTGTCTATGTGAACTAAAATCTCCTCATCTACGACAAGTATTTCCATGGGCTTTCCACTTGTGACTTAAGACTATCTTGGTACATCATCTAAGCTTTATTGGTTGGAGGGTTGTTTGGGACAGGGCGAGAAAACTGCTAAGGTCGAACGTCCCTCGGTGGGCAAGGGAAGGAGTGAGGATAGGAGAGGAAGGGAAAGGAAATGCAGTCCTGGGAGGAACGAAAGAAGAAAGACTGCATTTGTTCGGAGCCCCGCGCTCGCCATGCACGTACTCACGAACGAACTGTGTGAGCCATTGTGGTGTAGACTTTGTTTAATCAAAATCAGAGCACTGAAAGCCAAGATAGCGCAATTTAAAATTGTTGGTCTCTGCTCTCCTTAATACCCCCATTAATGTAAGTGCGAAATTACCTTCTTTACAAGTTCTCGTGATCACTGATGTTTTTGTGTATTTGTATCAAGGACTCAGTTCCTTACATTTTCCACAGATGTCACTCAAATTGCACAGTGGTGTAAACAACCATGCATGAGCAGTACCAATAGGGGCGCATTTGGTAGGACGGCCAATCAGGAAGGAAGGACACTACGCGTGTTGACTAGAACTGTCGATTTCCAATTTTGTTCGTTTCCCCGTTGTTACTGTGTGTGTCAGGAGGGAAACTGTCTAAGTGATGGACTTTTTTCCATGCATTTACAAAATATCCAGTCATACACTCTGAGGTTTTCACATTATCGTGAAGCAAAACTTATTCATTCCGAAATAATAGTAATAATAAAAAATTAAAAAAAGATTAAAACCTGAAAAAACCTCCAAAAAGGTAGATATAAACTATAGTGTAACATGTGTGAAACAAGTGTATGCTTAAAAACTAACATGTGTCATTTGTAAATTGTTGTACACTGTGTACATGGTGACAACAGACTCACATAAATATGATAAACAATGGAAAATTAAAAATAAACATTTCAATATCACAACCACGTGTTTCAGAATGCCAACATTTGACAAAATAGCAGTAAAAATGCAGAGACAGTTTGGTATTAATCTGTAACAATAAGTTGACCACAACAGTAGGTGAAAAGAGAAATATTTAACTAATAAATGGCGTGTCACATGTGTAAAACATTGGTGTACTTAGATTTATCATGTGTGTTTGGAAACGGTGTCATAAATGCAAATAAAGATTCTTAAAAATTTACTTATTCAATTTCATAGACAAAACAAAACACAAATACAGTCTACACTTAAAATAAATAAAACATAAGGTAAATATGTTAATAAGCATAGTAATAGACACACAAGTAAGGTATCTTAAAACATTAATAAGGGATAGTAAAGACACAAATAGAGCATGATGGGCCTATCGACCCTTCTTCTTATAGGTCATCTTGGCTGTAGTTTCAGCATTCTCTATTGTCGTGCTGGTTGTTTCTCCCTTGCTGACCTTCCATCGCTCTTCGTTTCCTGCCTTCGAAGAAATTACTTTCTGAGCTGCAAAGAATGTCCTACACGATAAATATCAAAAGCATTTCAAGGATCGTAGCAACAGGATGTTTGAAGGTTATACTTCGTGTTGTAATCAAAGTGTTCACTTAAATTTCGTAGCTTTCTAAATTTTACGAGTTTTTATAACAACGTCGATCATAAGCTCGCTGGGTACACGACAGAGAATAGTTCCGAGAACGATATAATATTTTATAAGAATTTATTCCGTCGTAACTTACTCCTAGATCCTGAAATGTGTCTTGGTAAAGATTATGAACCACCATAATTACGACAAGATAGGATAGGATTGGATGTTTGGGGTGCACAACAGCAAGGTTTTTAGCGCCTTGACAAAAGAATTAGACAACAGTAAATAAAGAAGAACAGGCAATAGAAGAATGTAGGTCTTGGCAACAACACGAACACATATTGCAAACCAGCGATGTAAGATGGCAGACTGACGTATACAACCTTAGAAGTCCTTAAAAGTAAATTTCGTAGTATAGAGGTACGCTGATCGCTGATGGTTAAAGTATCAGCGAGCCCTCCTGTAACACACTAAAACCTCCATCCGAAGAGCTTAGGCCAGAGTCGAGAACGTTCACAAAATTGTAAAAAGTTCGTCACACTCGCCTCGTCGTCAGATAAAACAGTGGGTAGGGCACGACCAAGATTAGCCGCTGCCCTCTCAGCACGATATAAAATACTCTCAATTAAAATGTGGCGTATAGTTATTTGCACGCCACAAGCATCACAAATCGGTGGATCCTCTCGACGGAATAAAAAGTTGTGGTCAAAGGGCTGTGTCTAATGCGAAGGCGCGTCAGTGTCACTTCGAAACGCCTGAATGGCTGCCAGGAGGTTCGTCATAGTCGGACAGTGGTTAAACCAACTGTCCGACCAACTGCAATTTATTACCTGTCACTGCCAGCCACGTCTCCTCCCACAACTGAAGGGACCTATGGCACAGCACAGAGTAGACGTACGGCATGGGAATGGCACACTCATTGACATTTGGGTCACCACAGGCCGCCATTACGACAAATTACACAGTAAAAATTGATTAATCGTTACAACAGTGTTCCTGCGGTGATGAAAATACCGCAAGTGTTACTGATGGATTACCTGTATAAAAGAGAAAATTTGATAACCGATCCATACATTTAGATACATGGTTTATGAGGTAAAAAGAAAGGATTTCGCTCACGTGATCAGATATCTTAAAAATAAATTACATTTTTCTAGACGAGCGGTATTTTTCTCGTCTCAAGCAATGAAATGTTTTGGTAATTACGGGAGAATCTTAGTTGGCAAGACTCCCACTTGGCGAAACAGTTCGCTGCGACCACCGAGCAGTTCCTGTAGCAGCCTCTGGAGGAGAGCCTCAATGTGCGGCGCAGTCGCGAGATGGCGCTGGTAAGCACGTGCCCAGGGAAGAGGCCGCCGCGGTTTGACAAACCAATTATGGGCAGATTGCCAGCGTCGATATCGCAGCGCCACCCCCTGTATCGATTTCGAGACCGTCTGTTTCTACGCCTCGGCGCAGAAGAGGGCCCAGCCTCTGTTGAACATTAAGTCTCTAACACAGTGAGACAAAATATTCATGCCTACTTCAATATCTATAGATAAGTCTTTACTTGAAAAAGTCAATAAATAAAAGTTACTATAAGATAAATAATATGATTTTACGAATTATAAGAAGTTTTATGAAATATTTGTTGTAAAAGCTAAGATGAATGAGAGGTGAGGTTTCTTCTAATAGAATTACCGTATACGTTTCAGTAACAGCTTGTTTTTCACTTTGCACTTCCAACTGGTGTTCGTAGATTTTGTATATATATAGTGTTCTTCTCCTGAGTGTATTGATCACCATACTCAAAAGAAGTCCACTGTAACCGGGTTGTTTCGGTAATAGCTACCTTTGCAATAAGATGTTATTAAAAGAGAATTTTGTCTCATGGATACCTATGAAATTATATGTGAATACCTGAAACCCAGCGTTTCCCGGGGTTTTATTTATTTCAGTCTTCGTACTTCTCCTCTTCACTTCTACCTCTCCGCCAATCTCTTCCTCCCCCCCCCCCAGCTCTTTACATCACACCTCCTTAGTATAGGGCTGGTAAAGAGATGTCGAAAGTACCCATAGCCAAAACCGTATAAATATTACATGGACACGATATTCCTACATTTTTGAAGGTGAAGTATCAAAAATTTCATCGAGATAGGAAAAAAAAATTTAAATTGGTGTCTATGAGTGCTGCATCATACACATACATTGTCTTGAAGGTGACGTGCTACAAAAGTATATCGGAAGAAAACTGTAGATTTTGTCGAGGACCTTAAGTAAAGTACACCTCCCGGAATGAACCAAACAAAATTTTATGTAAACAGCGTGTTTCCTCTTGTTTTAATGATGAAGTGTGAAAAGCTTGTCGTATTTCGACGAACGCTATGGATTCGTGTAAAATACGATTATAATCCGAAGTGGCGATGCACTCAAAATTACCAATTCGCTTTTCCGATTTTTCAATTGGTACTTCACAGTTTCCTTCTCGATAAACGACCCGTGTATTAAATCGAACAAGGAACTAAATGAAAGCGGTCAAGACATTTTCGAATTTTAGAGAGACTAACGCACAGCAATTGATTTTTATGTACAGAGATTACGGTCATCATTATTCGTAAACAGAGATCACTGACCATAGCGAGGATAGCTCCATACTTTTAATATAACATTTCTTTTACTTTTTTTCCGGGGTAACTAGATTTCTGCCCTCCCCCCCATCCCCTAGTCACTTGCACTCACTGCACCATTTCTAATTTTCAGGTGCAGAAACGTAACAGGTCTGTACGTATATAAGAAATTGTTATAAATAAGAGCTTATGTTACTGTCTTATAACCGGCCGCGGTGGCCGAGGGGCTGCGGCGCGCCAGTCACGGTCTGCACGGCCAGTACGGTCGGGGGTTCAAAGCCCCACCTCGGGCCTGGATATTTTTGCCGTCCTTAGTATTAGCTAGTTCATAAGTAGTTTGTAAGTTTAGGGACTGATGACCCCGTAGTTAAGTCCCATAAGCTATACAAACATTTGAACATTTGAACTCTCTTATATCGCGTAATTTCATCTACATCTACACGGGATACTCTGCAAATCACATTTAAGTGTCTGGCAGAGGGTTCATCGAACCACCTTTATACTATTTTTCTCCCATTCCATTCTCGAGTATTGCGCGGTAAGAAAGAACACATCAATCTCTCCGCTTCGAGCTCTGATTTCTCGCATTTTATTCTGATGATCTACCTATGTAAGTGGGAGTCAACAATATATTTTCGCATACGGAGGAGAATGTTGGCGATTGGAGTTCTTATGTAGCCCACGCCGCAGCGATAAGCGCCGTTGTTGTAATGATGCCCATCCCAGATCCTGTATCATTTCCGTAACGCCGTCTCCCCTCTATCGTGACAATAGGAAACGAGCTGTCCTTCATTGGACTCTTTCTATGTCCTCCGTCAAACCCTCTTGATAAGGATCCCACGCTGGGCAGCAATATTCGACTAAAAGACGGACAAGCGTAGTGTATGCAGTCCCTTTAGCAGTTCTGTTGCATCATTTAAGGGTTCTGCCAATAAAACGCAGTCTCTGGCCCGCCTTTCCCACTATGTTATTTAAGTGTTCGTTTCTGTTTAAGTCTGAAGTAATAGTAGATATAAGTATTTTGTGGAGTTTACGGCCTTCACTTTTAATTGATTTATCTGGTAAACAAAGTTTAACTTTTTTTTTTTTTTTTTTTTTTTTTTTTTTTTTTTTTTTTTTTTGTACTCATGTGGACGACTTCAAACTTCTCATAATTTAGGGTCAATTGCCAATTTTTACACCGCAATTATATCTTATTTCGATCGTTCTGCATTTGGCTTGTTTATTCAGCTGATTTCTCTAGACGGTAAATGAAGGCGTCATCTGGAAACGACCTAAAATAGCTATTTAAATTTTTTTCCAAATCGTTTATGTAAATAAGGAATAGCAGAGGACCAATAACAGTATCCTGTGGAACGTCCGATATCACCTGTGTTTCAGTCGACGACGTACCATCGATTACTAGAAACTGATCCTCTCTGGAAGGAAATCCCGTATAGAGTTGCAAATTTGGGACGATGTACTATAACCACGCAAATTGATTAAAAGCCGTTTGTGAGGTAAGGTGTCAAAAAAGAGATAATTAACTACGATCTTCCAAAACCAGAAAGACACCCAACTACAATACTCGTTTTTCGTAATTATCAGTTGAATTAAGGTACCGATAACAATGTCAGTACGATTTGAATTGAATAATGTCGTAGCATAAGTATTTCTGATAAAAATCGAAAGGTTCATGACAATGAGGGACACAGTTGAAGAATTTTATGAATTAAATAAATTAGACCGCATAAACAAATAATAACATATTATTGATTGTGACAACAGCCGCGGAAGCCTACGTTTGCAAATAATAACATATTTTTACACAGGTTAAAATATGGCACCCAAGCGATCGCGTGGTGGCACTTGCAGCGAAGATTGCAAGACACAGTAAGCGTCGTCGTCTGTGGTATCAACTACACGTCTCGAATTCACTTGCACGAGTGACATAGCTACTCATTTGTGAAGGTAACGACCGTCCAATCCTGTAATCTTGAAGAGATCGGCGCTGTACGGTCTGCTGATTGTTGCAATTTCAAAAGCGTGGTTTAAATGTCGCTCATGCTAGCGCCCGAAGTATAACGATACGGTTAGGGGTTACGTTGTTCTGACTAGGTACAGTCACACACACCACATTTGTATGGGGTGCCAAAACTGTATGTTGCAGTGGCGGCAGGTGCTTCATATCACTTGAGGTCCACGTGTTTGAACGCAGGATCTTGATAGTGACGATCCTCCGCCCTCCTCCCGCCCCCCCTCCCCCGTTCGGATACCAAAGAGAATTTGGCGTCTGAAGAAAGAGCCCCTGTTTGCCTTCCCCCGTAGATATATATTCGTTAAAAGATCTGCATAATATATTAAAGCTGATTAATCTGTACCTAAAAGATGCTGCACGCTGTTAATTTTTCTTTGATAATAAACAACAAGAACATATGAATATGTTCATGAACTGATTATACTGTTAATGACTGTAACGAAATGAATCTGTTACAATGAAGAGACAAGCTACCTACCGGTCACGTGAAAATGTAAGTAGTACGCCCCCCGCCCCCCTACCCCACAACCTTACGCATGCGCAAAGGCTGCTCTCCCCCAAATCTTTTCAAATAGTTAAACATTGGTTACAACAAAGAGTGTAAACGTAATTTACCCTCAAAATCGCAACACATTTGCTAAAACGTTCAAAGATATGAGGCAGTTAACAATACAAGAGTCATTGTCGGTTACTTATTTGTTAATAAGATAGTGGATTTAAAAGAACTGCTTGTCGGTCTCGACTCCACTATATTCAACAGCGCTGCGCGAAGACATTAAACTCACGGCTATTCTTACTAGGTGGAATGTGGGGACTTCATTATAATGTATAATCGGAACTTCTGAAGGCTTTTACAGTTGATGCATCTTTTTAGTTATATTTTACCAAATATGACGTGTTTTTGGTTAATCTTTAATGCGTAAAAAACAAATATGCAAGGCGGATGTTACCTTCGTGGAGGATTTGCGCATCCATAATGCGAGGTGCGCACTAGATCCATTGTCTTCCTTCGGGACCATTCGTGCGTAAACGCCAGAGTTCGAGTCAAAAGCGGCGTTTCCCCTCGCCCCTCCCTGCCGCGGGAGTGTCCATATGCTGCTTACAGGGTGTTCAGAAGAGAAATCAGCCGCGCATGCGCATCGCAATGCAGCCGCTGCCGGTTGTATTAGGCGGCCGCGCTACGACTCGCATAATTGCTGTCTCCGTGACGTAAAAACTTTCTCAAGAGATAAAAACACTTTGAATGTGCATATAAAACGATGTGATAGAAAACGAAACGAAGAATGATAGTTTAAAAACACTTTTGATTTTAATTATTTATTTACTTTGTTTATCACGACGAGCTTCTTTCAAATTGTCAAATGTTTGTTAAGCTTTTGGGACTTAATTGTGGGGTCATCAGTCCCTAAAATCACAAACTACTTATGAAATTACTTATACTAAAGACAGTACAAACATCAACGCCCGAAGGGGGGGGGGTGCGATTTGAACCCCCGACGGCGAACGGCCTCGCGCATCGAAGCATAATGACTCAATGCGCTTAGCCATTCCGCCCCGCCCGAGCTTTTTATACAAGCGTTCACTGGACGACGCGCCGCCACTGCGGATGTTGTAAACCGATTTTCGAATCCCACTTCCGTTTCGTCTTGTAAAGACTCATTTCCTTTCATAACCTTTATAACCACAACGTCTACCCTGATATCCAGTCCCATATTATTTTATACACAATGACTTTGAACAAAAAAGTAGAAAATTGTTAATATGTATGCTGTACAATAAGCATTTAGTTTGAAGCAAACACAACAACGTAACTGCATAAAATAGTGGCAACCTAGTGATTCAAGGGCTATTTACACACTACAATAAAATGATACAAAATATGGTGACCTTCTTGGACAACATGTGCCCCAGCCGGAAATTCGTATTACATTCACCCAACTGAATGTTTTTCTCGTAGTGCCGATGCACAGTAGATACCAGATACGACGAATTTAATGTACACACTTGTGTTCAAAGGATGTTATACATCTTTTGAAGATCTTAGGAAATTCTCTTTTATAAACCAGTCTTCCACCTCCACAACCGCTTTTCGTGCCCATGTAGACCAGCCGTGTGTTTCTTTTCTTTTCTTTCTCTCTCTCTCTCTCTCTTTTTTTTTTTTTTTTTTTTTTTTTATTTATTTTTTAATGATGTTGGCCTGTCAGGTTGAGTCTTCTACTTAAGAATTTTCGTTTTTTATGCACAAAGTGACTTTTCACCAGTAAAAGGGTAGTATGGGCATGAATGTATTTGAAAAAGAGAAATAACTGTAACCATAAATTGAATCAGCTGTTTTACAGATGCCGTATTGAATAGCACTGCCAGGAGCATCAAAAGCATGACATGCAACTTGAAATGTAGCTTTCTTCCTGGCTACTCGATGATGTTCTTGAATTTTGGTGCAATGGAGCAAAGGAATCGTCGCGGGGGATTTGGTGCCATGTTACGGATTTTCCCAGCGTAAATAAAAAAAAAAAAAGAAAAATAAAAAAAAAAAAAAATGATTCCATGAATATGTGAATGTTATCTCAGATGAGCGGTGACGGACGTATTAGTCGATTATAAATCATCCAGGTAATTAATGTCAAATAATAAATCACTGACCAGAGACATATTTTACCTCAATATACATCGAAAATATCAAACTGAAAGAGAGACATGGAATTCAAATTTTGGCCAGGGCTGGGATTCGTACTCAGGACCTCCTGTTTAGCTACTAAACAGGCGCTATAACGCTTCCTTTTCTTTTTCTTTTTTGTGGGGATGTAGGGTAATGGATCCATTTATTTTCAAACCGAAGCCATTATTATAATCATATTAATTCCAGTACCCTACCTTGAAGAAGAATGTCAACTAGAACGTAATGTGTCTCGCAATAGTGGGAAAATAACTATATAAATGATTCCACTTTCGGCACACTTCGAGTCATATCTTACAGACATCTAACGTAAACTGAACTGAGCCGTCCTTTGTTAGCGCTCCTAGCTATCCGGTCGGTGTTCTGGGGTATTCTTCTCGAACTTATTACGTCTGATCTGTTCATTTGTTCGTTATCTTCTTTAAACAATCAATGCCTCATCTTCTCGTTCCCGATACACCTCAGCCAGGTGGCGGTTTAGCAAGGACTACCTCTAAAATATTGCATAAGTGTCAAATGTACTAGTCGTCCCGTCTGCATGAGTGTGAATGTTGTTCTTACGTTAAATTAGTTTAAGTAATTTATAAGTCTAGAGACCAAGGAGTTTGAGTCATTTGAATTACACATGGACGTTTCTGGGGAATAGAAAATGGGAATCTTTTATTTGAATTGGCAGACGTTCAGCGACGCTGAACTTTGTATCTAGCGAATGTAAAAGTCTGACTACAATTTATCTGTGATTCTTTAATTTCACATGCCAATATCTAGCAGTATTACCGCATGGTACAAACGGTTTACATTTAGAAAAAGAAAAGTTGCCTATATCGTTCAGCTCTGCTGCTGCATATATTTACAGTAGCACTAAAATTTATCTAGCAGAAGCAATACCGAAAAGGAGGAACAGCGAAGGAAAGGATACGAGTAAAACTGCGAAGGAGGCGAATGCGAGCGCCGTAATACCGCGAGTGTCTGCGAGGCTCAAGGAAAAGAGAACCCCATCAGAGCTCGGAATGAAGCATAACCGTCAAGAATTATTCGGTACACAGCGGCGATAAGAGCAACCGAGTAGCAGAGGGTGGAGGCAGGCGCTGTAGCGCATGTAAATCCCGGGAATAAAAGGCACAATGGCGGGGAGGGGTGGGAGGGACGGCGGAGCCACCCCTTACGCATCGGCGCCCCGCTGAGCGGAACAAGGCGCCCCCAGCCATGCAAAGTACACTCGTGTTTATTTGGGCTGGGCGGCGGCGGCGGCGGCGGCGGCGGCGGCGGCGACTTGGCAACGTCCCCCGACCGTTATGTACCGCCGCCTCCGCGGCACATTTATTTGTCTCCCGGCGTCGCGACGCTGCGCGGAGCTTCGATCGGCGGCCGTGTAGGCGCGCTGCCCGCGGACGCTAGCCGTCGCCGTCGGCCCCGCACTGCGTCTCGTCGGCGGCTGACGCATCGTCCGCCCGGCGCGAGTTACGGCGACGCTTTCGGCTGGAGCGCCGCTTCCAGAGACTCTACGTTATTTTAATAGGAACGTACAGCGGGAACTTCCAGACGTTGCTGGCCGTTCCGGGAGTGCTGCGGGGGGACGAAACATAGCGCCGGCATCTGAGAGGAGGGGGCAGGGGAACAACAAAACATAGGGACAAACTGGAATCTAATGCTTTTTTTTTTTTTTTTTTTTTTTTTTTTTTTTTTTTTTTTTTTTTTTTTTTTACAAAGAAATACATTCGTCACTGTTTTGGTGTGGAGGGGTCGATCTAGCAGGAGATGGGCAGACTACTTTACCCATTTTTATATTCTTCAATATGACCATTGTGAGATTACCGCCCAATAGAAATACTGGTAATTAATAGCATTTGATAAATAAATAGTATGAAGTTCACTGCAGACATTGACCATGCCAATGCACCAAATGTTACACAATTGTAATCTTTAAAATTATGGTAGCAATGTATGTACGCAGTTGGGTGACAACATTTATAGTTAGGCCAAAGGTAGAAATTCTCCACGTTGAGATTTGCTGTGTGCTTGTAGATGACGGGAGGCCAGCGAGCAGGCCGACATTGGTGACTTGTTCCAGCTTAGGATTTCCCAGATTCGTTTCCGGTGAGGGGAGAGAGGGACAATGGCGAGTGCCAGGTGCAGTGCAGTGCACAGCGCGAAATAAAATATTCTAATACTACTGGCATTTGAAGTAATACGATGCAGTTACGAATCTTAAGGCTCTCATTACAAAATAGCCTGCTGACAAATAAACAATACATTAGCTGATATAGTCACATCTGGCGTAATATGTTTAATTGATAATGAAAAATAATAAATTACCAATGAATACAAGACAGTTACACAACTAGCATGGCAATGTTTGTTTATAAAAATAATATATTAACTGTTTCTCATTTCATTTTCAATTAATCTTGTCTATTTTGTCTCGAAGTACTCAGATAAATCACTTATCTGTGATATAAGAAATTGCACGATTATGATAAATAGTACAAAGGATGTTTATACCAATATAAAAAACTAAGAAGACATTTGTTAAATGTGTAGTGTAATTATTTTGATTTTAAGTAAAGTTTTAGAAATGTATTGGCTGAGCGCTGTACGTTGGCAAGTCGGTTAGAACAGCTCACATGGGGAAGTTGATGACGTAGGGAAAAACCCGGCAGTTGGGCTTTTGGCGCGCGGGCAGGAAGTGATGAGTCGGGAGCAAGGGGTGTAGCTGGGCGGGCGGCGTCGCTCTACGGCAGTCGGCATGTGGATCTCCAGGTGGAGACTATAGATATTTGTGTGACAGTTGCCAGGTGTGGTTGCTTGTCGTAGACTGCACCAAGTTGTATCGAGTGCTACTGTGTGTTGTGAATATTTAGCCGGTAGAACAAGGTGTGCATCGCACTAAATTAAAGTGACTGTGTTTTATTAATGTAACACGTGTCGTCGCATAGGCATGAACATAAACGGTGTTTGAGACAGGCACATGGTGTGAAAACAATTTGAGACAAATATTCATTTCGTCTGGGGGCTCACGAGCTATAACTTTAGTTGATAAATGTGTCGACGTACAGACGTATCAGCAACAGGGTTTTAATGTGGTGTAATAAACAACATAAAGTGAACTTTCCCGTGTTTTCAAAAATAGTAGTTAGTACACGCTTTTCTCACATGAACTTACTTTATTATGAATTTTTTTGTTAATCATATGCAGGGAAGGAAAGCTGCGAACGTGTGATTCTATCCCCTAGAAAACGAGTCAAACAGTAGCAATCACAGTTCCAGTGTTTTTGCATGTTTAGGAATTTGGTTCGCAGTTGGTGGCTGTGAGTTTAAAAAAAAGAAATTAAACTTTCCCTATTTTAAACTCTCACCCCAACCTTCACCCTCGCACCATCATGTAGTCATATACAGGGTGTTACAAAAACACTTTCAGGAAACATTCCTCACACACAAAGAAAGAAAATATGTTATGTGGACATGTGTCCATAACGCTTAATTTCCATGTTAGAGCTCATTTTAGTATTTCTCTTTAAGTGTAAATTGAAATAATTAGTGCAGACAATTGTCAAAATACCCAGTTATTTCGCTAGTGCCAGCCGCGGTGGCCGAGGGGACTGAGGCGCTCCAGTCACGGTCTGCACGGCCACTACGGTCGGGGGTTCGAATCCCCCCTCGGGATGGATATTTGTGCCGTCCTTAGCATTAGCTAGTTCGTAAGTAGTTTGTAAGTTTAGGGACTGATGACCCCGTAGTTAAGTCCCATAACCTATACAAACATTTGAACTTTTTTTCGCTAGTATGTACAGTACTTCCTCGATTCACCGCCAGTTGGCCCAATTGAAGGAAGGCAATGTTGACTTCAGTGCTTGTCTTGACATGCGACTCATTGCTATACAGTACTAGCATCAAGCACATCAGCACGTAGTCACTGGAGCACGTTATCATGATTTCATACGGGATACTCCACCTGTGCTGCTAGAACATGTGCCTTTACAAGTACAACACAACATGTGGTTCATGCATGATGGAGCCCCTGCACATTTCAGTCGACGTGTTCGTACGCTTCTCAACAACAGATTCGGTGATCGATGGATTGGTAGAGGCGGACCAATTCGATAGCCTCCACGCTCTCCTGACCTCAACCCTCTTGACTTTCATTTATGGGAGCATTTGAAAGCTCTTGTCTACGCAAACTCGGTACCAAATGTAGAGACTCTTCATGCTCGTATTGTGGACGGCTGTGATACAATACGCCATTCTTCAGAGCTGCATCAGCGCATCAGGGATTCTATGCGACGGCGGGTGGATGCATCCTCGCTATCGGAGGACATTTTGAACATTTCCTGTAACAAAGTGTTTGAAGTCACGCATGTACGTTCTGTTGCTGTGTATTTCCATTCCATGTTTAATGTGATTTGAAGAGAAGTAATAAAATGAGCTCTAACATGGAAATTAAGCGTTTCCGGACACATGTCCACATAACATATTTTCTTTCTTTGTGTGTGAGGAATTTTTTCTGAAAGTTTGGCCGTACCCTTTTGTAACACCCTGTATGTTTAGAAGCTGGTATTTTGTTAGATGTCATGTTTTAACTTCTGTATTTTACAAAATGACTTAATATTTTACATTCATTTTAATAGGATGACCAGCTTGTAAAATATATATGACCAGATAAAGGTGACACAGTTCACCGAAACCGGTCGCCATTCAATAAATTATTGATTTGCAATCTTGTCAGTTCATTTTGAAGAAACTAAAACTGTCAGTTCGCCTCCGAAACCCATACTGTCAACTAATCTTACACATATTTTCTTAATTACTGGTCGAAAACAGAAGGAATATTTAGCCTTTAGTACTTTTCTTTTTTGAGGAACTCGGAGCTCCTCCTCTACTCGACACCATCTTGGAGCAACATCCAAAGATGGCCCAACATTGGGTCAAAAGTAGTCGATAGTGAGAAGTCAATTTTTCGCTCAAGACTATTTTTATACTAAAAAAAAATTATTGTTAGAGGGTTGTTTCGAAAAATACGTGAATTTTTATCTTTGGTTACCGGTTTCGGACGTATTAGTCGATAAAAAATTATCCAAGTAAGTTCTAAAATAACGTAATTCGCTTCATGGTTCCTTTTCGTCGGTTGAAAAGTACACTGAGTAGTTTGGTGTACGCCTCAACCTACGGAAAGAACCATGCTGTAAACGATAATTTTTAGGACTTTACTTGAATGGTTTCAAAGTTAACTAATACGTCCTGAAACTGGTTATCAAAAATAAAAAATAAAATTTGTCTGCAACTCTGACTTGTAATTATAGACTGCCGCACGGAAATGGCCGTGTGCTCTAAGGCACTTTGCTGTGTAGTGCGCGGCTGTTCCCCAAATGTTCAAATGTTTGTAAATCTATCGGACTCAACTGCTTGGTCATTAGTCCGTAGCTTATTAACGACTTAAAGTAAGAGAAACAAACACCCATGCCCGAGGGGGGACTTGGAACTCCCCGGCGGCGAACAGCCGCGCGCACCGCAGCACGGCGCCCCAAGAAAGCACGGCTAATGCGCCGCGGCGGCTAATCCCCACCGTACTTTCGAGTCCTCTTTCGGGGATGCGTGTCTGTGTGTGTGTTGTTCTTAGTGTAAGTTAGTTTAAGTAGTTTGTAAGTCTAGGGAATGATGACCATTGCAGTTTGGTTCCACAGATTTACAAACATTATACATTTGAATGAAGAATTCATCAAATATGTTACTGCCTGCAGCATCCAAAATGCTCCGTATAAGTAGGGGTGGGTAAAGTAATACTGTGCACTTAAACAATTTTAGAAATATTTGTTGTTTTTCGAACTCATGTAAGAGGTGAACATCTTATTTTGTTTCCTATATTTTCATGGTTCCTTATTTTGTATATTAAATCTGTTGACATGGCTACAGATGTTTTGCAAAAATTTTGCGTTGCTCGATATTACCCCAAGGAGTCGGGTAATACTGCGCAATGTAAGACATTATACAATATAGGGCATTATTTACGACGCGATTTCACCCATGACATCATCAATATGTCGGTAAATCCGTATACGAGATAATATCATAATACTTACGAATTGTAGATTATAAATAATCATTGGAAAAATTACAGATTACAACTGAATATATCATCCATCGATCACGGTCTGAGACCAAAACTTCGCGTCTATACTTCACTATCAGGGTGCAACAACAGATTTTTAAACACAAAATCTTAGTGTATGTTCTCCTGGTAAACAAACTGACGTTCTTAAGGCGGCCACTACATTATTACGCAAGCCACCTATAAACACGCACGCACCTCAAAAGTCGCGACGGAATAGCCGTGAGTACTGGGGCGCCGCGCTGCTGTCCGCGCGGCCATTCGCCGTCCAGAGTTCGAGTCCACCCCCAGGCATGGGTGTCTGTGTTGTCCTTAAGTTAGTTTAACATTGTTAAGTAGTTTGGTAGCTACGGACCCAGCAGTTGAGTCCGATAGATTTACAAACATTTGAACATTTTGCTCCTCAAAACTGCCGCGCTGCGATGACGTGACGCACGACAACATGCTGATGTCACTGGTCAAAGCCGACGAGTGGAATCGCGTCCTATAAATGAGCACAATATAGCACAAAAAAAGAAAGAAAAAAGGGCCATGTAAAAATAATCCAAATAAAATAATTCGAAACGTAAATTTAACAACTTATTGAGGTTCTGATAAAGGATCTGTATCAAAAGATTTTAAAGTTGCACATGTCTTCCTATATTCAAGAAAAGCAGTCGGAGTAACCCACTAAACTACAGGAATATATCATTGTCAATTTGCAGCAGGGCTTTGGAACATATCCTGCATTCAAATATTATTAATTTTCTGGAACAGAATGATCGAGGTCAACGCGGATTTAGAACATATCGTTCACGTGAAACACAACTAGCTCTTTACTCACACGAAGTGATGAATGCTATCGACAAGAGTTCTCAAATTGATTCCATATTTCTACATTTCCAAAATGCTTTTGACACCGTTCCTGACAAACGGCTTTTAATCAAATTGTGTGGTTATGGAATATCGCCCCAGATTTGTGGCTGGATAGGGGATTTCCTGTCAGAGAGGACACAGGTTGTAGTAATCGATGGTACGGCAGCAACTAAAACAGAGGTGATATCCGACGTTCCACAGTGGTATTGGTCTTCTACTGTTCCTTATCCACATGAACGATTTAGGAGAAAATCTGAGCACCTCTGTTAGGTTGATTGCAGATGACGCCGTCACTTATCGTCTAGTAAAGTCAAACACTGCAGAAAGATTTAAATAAGATATCGGTATGGTCTAAAAATTGGCAATTTCAATAATAAGTGTGAAGTGGTCCACATAATCCGTTAAACTTTGTTTACAAGATAAATCAATCGAATGTGAATGTCGTAAACTCCATTAAATACCCAGGATTTACTATTACATCAGACTTAAACTGCAAAGAAAACGTAGACAATGTCGTAGAAAAGGCGAACAAGAGACTTCGTTTTATTCGCAGAACCCTTAAAAGATGCAACAAAACCACTAAAGTGACTACATACACAACGCTTGTCCGCCCTCATATGGAGTATTGCTGCCCAGTGTGGGATCCATATCAGGTGGGTTTGACGGAGAACATCGAAAGAGCCCAAAGAAGGGCAGTTCGGTATTTATTTTCACGATACCAAGATACAGGGGAGACAGCGTTACGGAAATGATACAGGATCTGGGATGGGAATCATTACAAGAACGGCGTTTATCGCTGCGGCGTGGTCTACTTATGAATCTCGAATCACCAACATTCTCCTCCAAATGCGAAAATATATTGTTGATTCGCATCTACATCGGTAGAAATGGTCATCAGAATAAAATATGAGAAATTAGAACTCCAACGGAGAGATTCAGATGTTCCTTCTTCCCGCGCGCTATTCGAGAATGGAATAGGAGATGAATAGTATAAAGGTGTTTCTATGAAACCTCTGCCAGACACTTAGATGTGATTTGCGGAGTATCCCATGTAGATGTAGATGTAGAAGAGCATAAAGTCAAATTTTTACTGTTAAAATTACATTAGAAGGTAATGTACTCAATTTGTCTCTTCACGTTTAGCGCCTATTTCGACGGCAGTAGTCACTAACATATGTTTCAGCAATGTCACATCCATTACACTCGAAATGATCGCATCTACTGCATCTGTGCAGGTTGCATGATATTCTTCCTTGACATTACGATGCAGCATTTTCATTTCTGAACTGTCCGCCTCCGTAGCTCAATTGAAGAGTCTTTGACCGCCGATGCAGGGCACTGGATATTGTGTGTTTATCCACATCATCACTTTCGTCATCATCGTCATCGTCATCATCGATACGCAAGTCGCTGAGATGGCGTCACTAGAATGACTCGGCGGCCGAACCCCTATGGGGATATCCCGGTCGCTAAAAGCCTTTCGATCTTTTCAGTTCTGATCTTCTTCACAGTAAGACGGCAACAAGGTAACATATTATTTAATTCTATACAGGGATGTTAAAGTGTTTCTGCGTACAACATTCAACCACACATATTTTTATACGAGATATAATGTTCCATTTAACTACCTCTTATTTGGGTTTGCGAAAGATCGTGTTAAAGATAGAACAATCCCCTAAATTTTATGGACGTACAATAATAATTGTATATTTCAATGACTTCCATTTAACTTTTCATAACTTTGTGCCCCGAAAAAAGACATTTTAATCCAAGAACGTAACTGAATGATATGTGAAGCTCCTTTGAATGGTGTGCCTTAGATAATTACATTGTGCTCAAGCGTCTTTCACCAGTAATTGTTACCAATGTCTGCAACATCTCAGGGTTAAAAGATCAACATCTATTAAAAACTTAAATACGTAGAATTTTTGCTCCACAATATTTTTTATTTGTTTGTTATTGTGGAACAGAAATACTACATATTTCAGTTTTTAATGTGTCTTTGTTCCTCGAAGTACCGACTGAATATTCCATAAACATGATAAACGTCTAATCTCTGACGAGTATTGTAATATGATAGACAAGAAATTATGAGGTAAATCCTTACCATTTTTTTCTTTAATCAATGGAAATTAACAGTTTTCTGTAGATTTCAATGGAATTAATAATTTTCAAACAAATTTGGTGCACATTAAGCAAACATAAATAAAGCCAACATCTAATTTCATTTTGAACGACAACATATTTTCACTTATTTTGGTTTACGTAAGAGAGCACATTTCATATAAATTGGGTCAAGTGCCACGAAGCTTGTAAGCGGTTTCCACAGGGATGGAAATATGGCATTTATGCATCAAAGAGCTTAAATTTAATGGAGTGGCTGTACGTCTGCCATGTATGAGGAAAATTGAACGACGTCTTTTGGGGTAAAATAATATAGGGTATTAAAAATATGGTAATATAGAAAAGCAAATATAATCACAAATTCACTAACTACATGCCAGTATAGTGCTCTGCGATTCTGTTAAAACTTAGCTCTATGCGCATTGCCCGTAGGTTTTCATAGATTATTTTATACATTTTGTGGAACACTATAACTGCGATTGCTTTTGACAAAAGACGGTTCTCACCACTTGGACAGTACATAAATTTATCTTTAAAGTGAAATGAGATTTTGTAGCTCGTTGTATTCGTAAATGTTTCTACCTCTTTAACATTTTCTAACAATTACTTCCTTTCACAGGAAACCTGTAATTATTGCAAATCTAATTTTTTTACTACACTTACTGAACGAGTTGTTAAAATTGCAAAATGGTCCTGTTATACTCCTTCTGCAGATTCATCTTGTAATAGATAATATTTAGTGTTTTCTAATTTAATATCGTTCAATTGAAAACTTACAAAATGTAGGTAGTTTTAATTTAATACTTTATGCATGGCTGTTAATCAGCGACTGTACTTTATTAGACTTTTTTAGACAACTACAGCCCTCAGCCGCAAGTTACAATAGACTGTAACCTAGGTTTCAATGCCATAAATGATACATTCTTAATGCGAGATAGTAGAGATAAACATTACATGTCGACACATCTGCCGTAGACAGTCATACCATAAAAATAGGAACAGCAGCAACAGTCATGAGGGGCTGCAATGTAGGCCTTGTAACAGTTGATTTTCAAGCCCCTAGTGACTGTTGCTGCTGTTCTTATTTTATGGCCTGCCGCGGTGGCCGAGGGGACTGAGGCGCTCCAGTCACGGTCTGCACGGCCACTACGGTCGGGGGTTCGAATCCCCCCTCGGGTATGGATATTTGTGCCGTCCTTAGTATAAGGTAATTGATAAGTAGTTTGTAAGTTTAGGGACTGATGACCCCATAGTTAAGTCCCATAAGCTTAACAAACATTTGAACATTTTCTTATTTTATGGGATGACTGACTATGGCAGATATGTTATTGTATTTTAATTTCTTTTAGTTGACATGTAATGTTTATGTCTAATATCACGCATTAAGGATGTGTCCTTTATGACATTGAAACCTACGTTACAGCCTATTGTAACTTGCGTATGAGGGCTGTAGTTGTTTAAAAAAGTTTTCATTTGTATTTTGGTAAACAAACTGCAGAGAAAAATAGAAGTGGCATATGCCTACCATCATTCTATTTGAGGATGAGATGTAATATCATTTAATGGGAATCTGCAAAAGGGGAGGAACCAAGATCGCTAGTTTAAAATTCCATAGAATCATACACACAAAACAATGTTTTACTTTATTCATACCCATATTCAAGAAGAGAAAGTAAACATGATGAAATATTACCTTGTGATATTTAAATTTTAATATACTTGAAGATGGCAATATCGAATTGCGGAATTTAAAACTAGCGATCTGGCCTCCTCTGATTATGCAAATTCCCATTAAAAAAACTAAAAGTGTTGGTTCAAATGTTTGTAAATCTTTCGGACCAAACTGCGTGGTCATCAGTCCGTAACTTACAACTACTTAAACCTAGGTGAACTAACCTAAGGACAACACACACACCCATGCCCCAGGGAGGACTCGAACCTCCACGGACTGTTGACCACGCAGTTTGGTCTGATAGATTTACAAACATTTGAACATTTTGAATTGAAAGAGTTCATTATTTTTGTCCAATGTGTTGACAGTCGTGTTAGGTTACAATTTTGTGGTATCCAGTAAAAAGCAATATCAAAGTCAAACATACTTATGTGGGAAGCTACAAGCTCTTCGGCATCCTCAAAAAGACGGTTACATTCCGCTATACACAGTGAATGACAAAATGTAAATGTGTTCTTATAAGAAACAAACATTTTGACTAGGAGAAGTGCCGGCCTGTGATGGAGTAGTCCACCTGTGGCACCGGCTGTTTGCGAAGTGGAAGACCGCAGCGGCTGGCGATGTGGGATGGGGCGCTGCAGTCTGAAAACTTGGTCGTGAATTCAATATCGGCGAGCGGGCGCCAGCGAAACTCAGGCAGGCGAATCCCTGCCGGCGAAACAAAGGTCTCTAAGTTTGTTATGTTTATTTCTACGAAACAGAATCCACTTGTCAAACGACATCATATCCAAACATATTCTATTTCGGGCTCTCGCTCCGCGTATATTCTTCTTCTCCTTCTTCCTCCGCGCGCGCAACTCGCATCCCGTAAAAAGTTGCCGGCGAATCCGGGACTCGCAGCACTTGTCAGGTGGGAGATAGGGATCAAAGGATTCCATTCCGGAACTTCTCAATTTGGAAACGGATGTGTGTTTATTCTAAATAATGAGATTTCTGTTTGTTTAACGGGGGGGGGGGGGGGGGGGGATGTTCGAAGTTTTTACATTCGGTAAATAACGGATTAATCACCGGTTTTTAAAAGGGAAATGGTCGAGGGTACGGCGACGGGTGGTGCGAGGAGTATCGACTTCAGTGATTTCCGGCGCGGACGAGACGGTGAGTCATTTTAGCGGCAGTTTATTATCGCTAAGTCGGAGGGAACTTCAGCGGAGTTGACGCCTCCTGTTTAACGTTCTCGAGAAAAGTTGCAGCCATCAGGCAAATTGACTTTATTAGAGGAAGGCAGATCCGTGGAGGGCGGAGCGGAGGCCAGGCCCTCGAAAGGCGAGCCGCGCATTCTGAGTGCCGCCTGCTAAAGGCGGAGGCCACCCCTCACACCTCTATAGAGGCGCAATCCTCGCCCCGTAGAGAGTAACGAGCTGCACGTCTACTTACACGTTTTTTCTTTGTGGAATGTTTCCACAGTAGGGGAGAGTAGTACATGAAACACGGTGCACAGTGAAACATCCCATCTCAATTGTTTTTAGCAATTTGTTTTCTACTTGTTGGTATCCCAGTATTTTTATTATGATAGAAACATCTTTGACTGTAATGGTGGACAGTTTGATTGATTATTCTGGTTTATATACGTTGTTATTGGTTTTTAGTGGTTAGAAGTTACAATTAACGTCTCTTTGTAAATGAAATATTTCCGATATAACATACAGCTAAAAGAAATATTATGTTTTGTGATAAATTGCACATCTTTAGCTATATATTGACCAATTGTAAATTTTGTAGATATTTAGGTTACAAGTTGTGACTAACTTTTTAGTTTATGATGACTTTGGTACACAGTGAAACACTGGTAAGTGGTACACAGTGAAACAGGATCATTGGTCTCAGCTGGATGTATGACTCCTCCTAACACTTTGGAGGGTACTATGGAAGATGTTGAGGGAGCCAGTTGCAGCAACAACAGCAAAACATACATCTCGCCAAAAGATTTTCGTCGTTTGCCCATAGCACCTCCCAGAAAAACAAGTGGACGTTCCAAAGGTAGAAGCATAATATTAACCAAGACCAGAGCGCGCAGCGTTTGAAGAAAATACTTTGAGAAAAAGGACAGAGCTGGAAGAAAAGAAGTATGAAGAGAGTCAGTGGTGTGTAAGTAAAACAGCTACAAGAGAAAGTGATGAAGAAAGTGAGAAAGATGAAGGCCATCCACTGAAACAGAGATATGTGTGTCATTAGATCTTTTTAACTTGAAGTGCGACGTTATGATTGGTAACTACATTTTGAAGATATTCCAAAACAACGTATATTTTGTAGCTAAAGTCTTTAAGTCAGTAGTTAGTGGTACTGCGTATGAAGACTAATAACGTCGGAATAGAAAAATTACTGGTTATGTATTCCCAGTTGCAGAAGATGCAGTCTGTATTTCACATGAGGAAATTGCGATGATTTTGCACCTGTGCTGCCTATGGCTACTAAGTGACCAACCACCGGTATATTCGTTTTGCAATGAATTTTGGTGGACTTAATATTCACTGAACACAATGTAGTATATATTAATGTTTGTACTTGTATTTAACAAAGATATGTATGTTTTATAAGTCACTCAGCAAGTAATTAATATAAAAAATGGCAGCTGTTTCACCGTGTACCATGCACGGTACACAGTGAAACATTAGTGGAGGTTGTTTAAAATTGTTATTTCACTCACTAATGAGTAGCAAAATTATTATTTCTTTTGTTCCAAGATATTGACGAAGTATCGTTTCTTCAAGTAAACAAAGAAAATTTGTTTTGGGAGTAGTATTTTACACGAAACAATCAAAAGGGTAATTTTTGTTTCACTGTGTACTACTCTCCCCTACTCAAAAGTAGATTTAAATCAATGTAAACCAATTGTTCTCACAGGAAATTTTGCAGATAGAATACACACTTAAAGCTGAATGTACGTTCGAAATTGTATCACAATACGACACATGAGATATGAGGACGTAAAGAGTAACGCCCTATCAAGCATCACGTTTTAATCTATTACTTCGTTATTACTAAATATATTTGCAACAGATTTTACCGACATACAGCACTTATACAAATCAATTCCTGCAAAACTTTACAATTTTACAACATATCTATACTAATAATAATTCTGTAAATATAGGCCTCTCGCTGTTCGCCTCAATCTTCAAAACTACTGGACAAATTTTCATCCAGTCTTCACAGGAAACATGAGCGAAGATTGGTTCAGGATCTAGGTATGATTTCAGCAAAATAGAGTCATGGAGTGTGCTCATAGATCGTCGTGTCTGTCTGTTCATCTATTAGAAACCACTTTTCAAGAACTACTTCACGAATTCGCAGACAACTTCAACGTACCTTGGGACAACATATAGACTTAGTTTAATAAAAAATTGTACTTCCCTGAAAGCAATCGCTTGTGTCTATTTGTAGAGAGTAATCTCTAAAATTAACTAAATGAACAATCTTTGGGATATCGCAGATAAACAGAGAATATCCTGGGGCAACACATAGGCCTCATTTCAACAAAATCAGATCAGGAATGTATAATATATCGTAATTTGAAGTTTTAGGTGTATTTCATTCGTGGAAAGAACGGCGTAGTGCAGCAAGGAACTAATAGATAGCGCTGCTGGTGATCGTGTGAAGATCGGGAGTGATCGGATTATTACCCTTTGAAAATACTACTTACCTGTTAACTTTTTCAAATTTACCATATTTCTGAAAGTCGTTTTCTTGGTTGCTATATTCTACGAAATATGATTCAACGGAATGAATATAAAACATACAATCCTCGCCGTGTTTAATCCGTATATTTTCATACTGATATCACGGTCTAACTGCTAAGGAAATTTGTCTCACGCTTGGAGCGACAATAGCGCATCTCATGGGAAGAAAGCCAAGAGTAAGAATAATAATTGTTTTCAGTGATATTTCTACTTCATTAAGGAAATACTTATTACTTATAAAATTTCAGCTTTCCAAGCCTCAGCCCATTGTCCAGAGATATGAATGATCACGAAATAAATGTTTCAAATGGTGAATTTAATTGATGTATGATGTAAGCTACATCATATTCATAAAGATATGCCTATTTCTAACACGTTTCCCAAACTATTAAAAAAACATCTATTGACACATTTTCATGGGGTTTTCACGGGAAATTTGAGCTAAGATTGGGGCAACATATAGGCATAATTTCATCAAAATCAGATCACGGAAAAAAGATACATCGCAAACTTAATTGTTTTCAGTAACTATCTGTTCGTATATTACAAATACCTAATCTCCAAAACTACTTCACGGATTTTCATGGAGCAACTTCGTTTCATAAAAGTAGAATCAGAAAAATTGTTTTGGATGTAGGTTATGCTTGAAGTATGGATTGCGTAGTACAGCAAACAAGCGATAGAGGTACTGTAGTGCACCAAAGAACTAGTAAACACCACTGCTGCATAATAAGTATGGGGTAGTACACCAAGTAAGCGAACTTATAATTTTAGAATACATTTCTGGAGAAACAGCGATCGTCTGTGACAGAATTACGCAATCTTATTTCTACGAATATCAACAAACATTGAACATTGTGTTACTGATTTCGCTTTGTGTGTTAAATACTTAACGACATTTCTTTACTTATTTTGGCACATTTCACTTTTGGATCAAAAACTTTATGAAGATACATCGTTTCGGACAATGACATTTGATATCTTTGCTAGGAAAAACTGATTTTATTGACAGAGCGATCCAACAAGGATGCTGTTTATACTAACTAAGGTCCGGAAGCCTAAAAAGCCATGATACACGCAGGCCCTCCTTCAACAACTATTACGAAGCACGGGCATTTAAGCTAGTCTCTAATAAAAAGTGAACGTCAAAAACTGAAGTGCTACCACCTACTGCCCTAGCGATGATCTACATTAGAGAAACATCGTTGGGAACATCAATGTTCACAGAAATTCAATGATACTGATGTACGATGAACATCGAAACAAAAACATTGACGTCCGAGAATATCAGTGTTTTCGTTGCCAAAACAAACAATCCTCAGTAGGACCAATGACACTAATTATTAAACTAACACGGTGTTTCTTTTTTTTTAAGTTAATTATTTACAAAAATAATACATGTTACATAAAACATAATATATGTTGTAAGATACAATGAACAATAGGATACAAGAGACATGTCCAGTGGACAGCTGTGTTGAGGCATACATTTGAAAGAGGTACAATTCTTAAGACTATAGTAGTCTCACATATTACATGAAACATATGTTGTAAGATATAATGAACAATAGGAACATGTGACATATCTGGTAGACAGTTGAGTTGAGTGATACATTTGAATAAGGTACAATTCTAAAGACTAAAATAGATCAACCATATGTCATAGATAAATGGACCTGTATTGAAAAGGGGGGTAAGGAAAATTGACTAGCAGTTGGGTGGTTATAATAAAATGCAAAACTATTTTCAGTTTTTTAACATTTATCATGTGGTTTGTGCTGTATTTAGCAACGCCAAATCCTATCCTTTGGCCCTCCCACGCCTCCCTTGTCGTGCGCCCTATCCCATTAATAAATTTTAATGTACTTAAATTGGTTTCTTATATACCTTGATATGACTTAACACATATTTGTAGAAATGTCTTTATATATTTTTATATGACTTAACACATTTTTGTAGAAATGTTTTTCACAGTTTTTGTGACTGCTCACAGTATAGTGTGCCCAAGATGTTTTATGTATAATTTTATTCACGTAACTTTCAATGCCAACCCTGCGCCATCTGGTGGCGAATGGGGCCTAGGTTACCTGTTACGGTGTTTCCCCCCCTCTCACCACCGTTGGGCATGTAAGTCTGGTTCAGCACTGTCACCAGACGTCCATGATTATATTTTACAGTGGTAATCAACCATCTATACCAAGATGGTTGTATTTCTCATCGTTTTTAAAATCTTTTGTAAGAATATATGTATTAATATGGTTTATACTTGTTATAGATATCAGAATTACGTTCTATAAACATCTAAAATGTAATTTTCTTCTTTTGTACCACAGTCTGATGATGATGTTCTCGAAACGCATCATGAAATAAAGCTAACAGCGACCAAGACTTTTCAAACAATATTTTCATACATGCCAACGTATGGTCGCGTGTCCACAAGAATGGAAGGTTTTATGAACCAAGTGATAAGGAATAGAGTGTTTAGTAGCTTTGCTGCGATGTGCTTCATTATGCAACGACTGAGAATTTGTGCCAAAATTGTGATTAAACTGTCTCAAAATACATTCTCAAAACAGTGAATTCATAGCAGTTGTAAGGCTGCAGGAAATTTCACCAAATTACATGCTATGTTTACGTATTAATGATTAATAATGTGCATTTATTTATAATGTAACTAGCTTAAACCCACGGCTCCGCTCGAGGGTTGGTTGATTATGATAGATAATGCGCAAAACGTCAAAACATTTTTAAAGAGATGTATTAAAAGAAATTTCTTTTTTACTGCTTTATTTATTTATTCTTATATTTCTTTATTCGTATGCGTATCCTTACAGAGAAAGAGCTGAAGACATTGTGGCACGCATAGACTAAAGATATGGTCTGTGGCATCACGTTTCGCTGTATGTAACCTCCTTGCTATAGAGTCGCAAACGTCATCGCTGGTCTTCAGTCCGATTTTTTTTATAATTTGATGACATTCAACCACCATATCTTCCACCCCCTTATAGCTATCGGCATGGAACTGCTATGGTGTACAATTGGAGACTTCGGACAACAACTACACACAGACCATTAGTTTGCGTTCTGTAGTTTTCACTGCAGAGCGAAATATTAACACACACACACACACACACACACACACACACGTAGAATTTTATATACACCGATAACTTTCCATCCCAATGTACTCCACTCTTTTGTCATTATCAACACTCAAGCAACAACGCTACCTATAAAACCATTTTCAAAGAGTAAATACAATTTTCAAAGAGTAATTATTGTTCCGCATTTCGCGTTATATTCTTCAAATTACTAAATATCTATTAGATCGTTATAAAACCGTGCCTATAACCTTCCTAGGTATAAATTAGTAACTGTACAAATATTTAAGTATCTGCGTCTTGTCATTCGACGTGATAAGCGTGAACCAAAAAGACATTCACATTAATATATATATATATATATATATATATATATATATATATATATATAGAGAGAGAGAGAGAGAGAGAGAGAGAGAGAGAGAGAGAGAGAGAGAGAGAGAGAGAGAGAGAGAGATAAATAGCCATCATATCGCCATAAAACCGTGCCTAAAGCCTTCCCCGGGTAGACAATAGTAACTGTACAAATTTTTAGCTCTTTGTGTCGCGTGGTTCAGATGTGATAAACGTACACCGAACAGACATTCACATTTATTGATATAGAGTACTAGTATCACTGTGATTTCGGATAATCTGAACGAAAAAGTAGGTAGGAAGACTGGAAATATTAATGTTGATTAGGTCACTGAGAAAACTGGTTGATGCTGGTAGGCAACATTTAATATTAACAATATTCGCATGTAGTACTTTTCTTGGTTGGAAACAAGGATACACCCAAGTCAGTGGGATAGACCGGCAAGCAACGACGGGTGCCTAACGGTGCCACAAGGGCGCAGCGTGTTGACCAGTCGGTGCAACGTCAAAGGTTACTGACTAGCCGATGACCGCAGACACCTCGAGCCAAAATTCATGGGCGATGATATGATTAGAAGATGAGATCAGCCGCCAAACGGTCGAAAAGTACTAGAACTTTCTAGAAGCCTCGAAGCTTCTTTTTCGCGGGAAAGATGTTTGCAAGGAAGTAAAGGTGGTAACTGTGATTGGCACTTGAGGAAACGGTCTGGAGTGACTTGTGGCTCGCTGCAAAGTGAGTCAATAGATTCGGCTAGCTGCGCTCTTGGTGCGAGGACACAGGCGGGCACTTGCTAGCAAACCGTTCAGTGACTTAGCTCACAATTTGTTGCAAGTGCCGATCGCTTTGCTTGAAGTATTCATATTTTTTTCTCTTTGAACAGAGGAGCCAAATTATTACTTCAGTGCATTGTATATGCATTTGGAAGCAGTTTTTACAAGCTTACAACTGAGCTTCTCTACTGCTTCTGGCCAGTGAGACAAGCAGTTTGAGAGAACCTCTTGTTCGCATTTGATAATTGAGTGACTATAACGTAACAGTTCTTTGAACGCAGTAGTTCCTTCCTGTGTCTCACAGCTTCAGCTTCACATCCACGGTGTCGAGCCGCCGATCTTCTTATGAGAGCAGTATTGGGAATTGGTGATACACACACATTGCATTTGCTATAGCGCAGTTAAAGATAAATGTGTCACTAGTTGGCTGTATTCTTGAGTTTCTGCTTATATTATGTATAGAATAAGTTGGATAGCGATTTTTAATTTCTTTAAAAAAAATTCACATCCTCAGTGTCAACCATTATTAATAATAGGAAAAAGTGCTGCCATCCTAGTTTTATTCATTACTTTTATATCATAATTCATTCCTGAATTTGTGCACCGTCCTTTTTTATGATTAAATTACTATAAAGAATAAGGAATCTTCCGCCGATTTCATATTTATTAGGATTGTGTGTGTGTGTGTGTGTGTGTGTGTGTATGTCACACTGACCGAAGAAATTCCTGAAAGTACAATTGGTTTTAAAAAACGAATTTTGCGATCATGAACTTACGGCGGAGTCTTAAGAAATACTATAAGACAGCCTAAGAAGTAAATAAATCCATCGCAATAAGTGCAAGAGCAAAGTTGACGTTTGAAAAACGTGAAGCGTGCAACTAGCGTGTCCCGAGACTTAAATTAGGTTCACGTTTCATCTTGAGCGCCGATTATTGGGCTGGCGTCATTATCGACATTATCGTTTCTTCCCCTGACGCGTTTCTGATTTTCTTTACTTGAGGCGGCGCTTTGGCTCCTCTGTGCCAGCTGCTACGCTGGTCATCGGTCCTTTGACCTACAAATTACTTGAACTAATTTATGCTGAGTGCAAAACACACACCCATGCCCAAGGCCTATTTCAATTAACCACGTTTCCTGTATATCCTCTTACAACACTATGTAGCCTACTGACATTAGTGTCTACATCTACATCTACATGGGATACTCTGCAAATCAGATTTAAGTGCCTGGCCGTGGGTTCATCGAACCACCTTTATACTGGAACTTCCTGGCATATTAAAATTGTGTGCCGGAACCGGGACTCGAACCTGGGACCTTTGCCTTTCGCGGGCAAGCGCTCTACCACTGAGCTACACCGACACGACTCACGATGCCGCCTCACAACTTTACTTCCGCCAGTACCTCGCCTCCTACTTTCCAAACTTCACAGAAGCTCTCCTGCGAACCTTGTAAGACTAGCACTCCTGGAAGAAAGGATAGGGTGGAGGCATGGCTTAGCCACAGCCTAAGGGATGTTTCCAGAATGAAACTTTCACTCTGCAGCGGAGTGTGCGGTGATATAAAACTTCCTGGCAAATTAAAATTGTGTGCCGGAACCAGGAGTGGAACCTGGGACCTTTGCCTTTCGCGGGCAAGCGCTCTACCACTGAGCTACTCCGACACGACTCATGATACCGCCTCATAACTTTACTTCCGCCAGTACCTCGCCTCCTACTTTCCAAACTTCACAGAAGCTCTCCTGCGAACCTTGCAGGACTAGCATTCCTGGAAGAAAGGATTTAGTGGAGACATGGCTTATCCACAGCCTAAGGGATGTTTCCAGAATGAAACTTTCACTCTGCCGCGTAGTGTGCGCTGATATGAAACTTCCTGGCAGATTAAAATTGTGTGCCGGAACCGGGACTCGATCCTGGGACCTTTGCCTTTCGCGGGCTAGCGCTCTACCACTTTTTTTTTTTTTTTTTTTTTTTTTTTTTTTTTTTTTTTTTATATGGTAGACGACGTTAATAAAAGTACTTCTTCTGTAAAAATAGATTCTCTTCTGAATAACAAAACATAATATAAATTCTGTCTTTCATCGTATCTAGGGTTCACGCGTCGCAACTTCGCATACTGGCGTCACAAAGTATGTCTTCTCGTGTTTATGTCTGCTTACGCAGTTTTACCCGTATTGTTTGTTCTTGTATTTTTCATTCCATGTCTTACGCTTCCTTTAACGTCTTCTCGGAACTCTGCGGTTACCAGACGCTACTGATGCGCGCTGCCTCTAAGACACAGCAAAGACACTCCGTGGTACAGAAAATAAATAAGAAACAATATGAAATATTTGTTACATTTGTGGATCTATTTCAATGTTTTTATTAAGAAATTTGCGTATTGTTCTTTGTATTTTCTTATGTGCTCGAGTCTTTGGTGTTCTGTTAATAAGTATATCAAATAGTCTTCTTTAGTTTTCTGTGTCTCAGTTAAAATATATTTTATGGTATGGCCCGTGAGCCAATTAACTGCCCGCCTCTTGGTATTGGGGTAGGGCACGTCATCCGGTGTGAACAGTCGGGCTGTTGTGATCGCGTTGGGCGACGTGCGTAAAATACTGGCAAGCTTTTGCCTGAATATTGCCCATATGTCTTCTACTTCATTGCACGTGAAAAGGTGTTCGTCCGTTTCCAATTGGTTGCATACAGTGCAGTTCGGCGAGTCCGCCCGTTGAATTTTGTGCAACCTCACGTTTGTCGTCAACTTCCTGTTGACCGCCATGTACCACACGGTCCTTGCAGTTGTTGGTAAACGTTTGTCGTGAATGTTTTCCCAGATTTTATTCCAGTCATGGCCAGAGTACTTCTGTTCTATTACGTTTCCTGGTTTGTTTTCCATGTATGAATTGTATACTTCCTTAACTATGTACAAATGTTTTTCAGGTGTCCGTCTCCGGATGTAGCTAAGCTCTACGAAAAAGTGCTTCAGGTGGTCGAGTTCTTTGGAGATATGGTGCACGTCGATTGGCGTATCGAGGTTTACTGGCTGTATTTCATCTAATAAATGAGCAACTAGAGTGTTGGGCGATCTTTTCCACAGCTGGTAGGTTTTACTGATGTATAGTGCCTGTGCTTTGTGGTATATGTCAGTGAGATTGAGACCACCCTTCCTTGTCGGTAAAGACAAGGTGTCATATGAGACCTTAAATATTTGGCCTCTGCTTACAAGAAAGCCGAGCGCTGCTTGCATTTGGTGAGCTATAGTTTTTGGTATTGGTATCACCTGAGCAACATAATTTATTTTAGATGTTATATATGTATTTGCTAAATGCACTTTTTGTATGGCATTTAGGTTCCGTAAATTGTGTTGCTGTATCACAGCTCGCACTTTTGCCAGTAATTTCCTGTAATTGACGGCGGTGGTGTGGCGGATGTTGGTTGTGTACTCGATGCCGAGGCATTTCATTGTTTCTACTGACTTTAGGGAGTCTCGTGCCCTGGCGTGTATTCCTCGACCAATGTCCATTATCCCCGATTTATGCCGATTTAGTTTCGAGCCTGATGCAGCTTCGTAAAGCGCTACTGTTTCAAACAATTTTTCGTAGTCATTTGCTGCTGTTACTAGTACTGTTACATCGTCTGCGTACGCATAACAAGTTATCTTCTGTCCGTGTATGTGCAGTCCCTGAAGTTCTCGCGTCAAGGTGGATAAAAAAGGCTCGATGGCTATGGCGAATAGTACCATAGAGATGGGGCATCCCTGTCGAACAGAACTTTGAACATTAATCGGTTTACTAAGTTGCCCATTTACGCTAATGCGCGATGTGCCATTTCGTAATAAGTTTCCAATTGTGTTTATGACCTTTTCTGGGAATTTCATCATCTTCATTGTACGGAGTAGATACAAATGATTAATCTTATCAAACGCTTTCTCAAAGTCGAGTGAGACAAGCGCACAGTGTATCCTGCAGGCATCTGCTGTCGCTATTAGATCTCTATAGTTACAGAGTGTCTGAAGGATCGTCCTGTTTTTTCCCACGCTCGTTTGATATGCACCAGTAACAGTACCGATGATGGAATTAAACCTCTGCATCATAACCCGAGCAAAGATTTTATAGTCACTATTGAGCAATGTTATCGGGCGTAGGTTCTCAATAGTCTTTCCTCTTGAAGTTTTCGGGACCAGGACAACAGTCCCTTCACAAAATTCCTTCGGAATTTCGCGTCGGGTGTTCAGAATCTCATTACAAAGAAGAGTGATCTTACTAATCATTCGCCCCTGAAAAGCTTGGTATAGCTCAGCAGGTAAACCGTCTGGTCCGGGCGATTTATTTTTCGAACTCCTTTGGATAGCTTCTGCGACCTCTTCTTCAGTAATTTCCGCTGAAAGACTGTCCGCTTCTTCTTGGCGCAACGTACCAAACGTCTTCGTTAGAATGGCGTCCCGAGCCATTTCATCTATTTGTTTTGTACCTAATAAAGCCGAAAAATGTCTATAAAGTTCTTCCCGAATTTCAGATTGCTTGTCCAGTATTCTCCCGTCTGAAGTCATGATTTCCGTGAGAATTTTTCGTTTCTGACGTTTGTTTTCCTGAATGACGTGGTACATTGATGTCGTTTCCTCTGTTACGGCATCTTGTAGTCTCGTGCGGACCTTTAATCCTGCAAGTTGTTCCCGCTTTAAAGTGAGTATTTTGGCCTTTAGACGTTTGATTTGTCGATAATTTTGTACTACCGTCGCATCCAGTTTACATAAGTCTCGCAAGCATTGAAAGTAAAATTCTATTGTGTCGCGCCTCCAAGCAGCTTTCTCACGGGAAAATGATTTCAGTGCCTTTATTATCGCTGGTTTCGTGCACTTGAGCCACCAAGTAAGAGCCGAATCGTATTTATGAAACTTGAGTTCACATTCTTCCCAAGTTCTGTTTAAAACCGCTTGACACCCTGGGTCTGTTAAATGGGCAACGTTTAATTTCCATGGCCCTCGAGCTCGAAAGGTCCCTTGTTTATTTAAGTTGATAGTGCAGACATATGCTATATGGTCCGAAAATATAGTTGGCCATAGCTCTGCTTGTAGTACACGGGTTCGTAAATTGGACGTTGTGTAAATCCTGTCTATTCGACTGGCGGAGTGATTCGTAATATACGTAAAACCAGGTCTGTCTCCGTGTGTGAGCTCCCATGTGTCAGTAAAATTGAGGTCTCGAATGACACGTTCTAATTCTACTGATTTATTAAAATTTGGTGTTTGATCTTTGGCACTCAATACACAGTTAAAATCACCAGCAAATATGGCTTGGTCAGGGCATCTGTTAAAAAGTGGCACCATGCCTTCTTTGAAAAAGTCTGCTCTTTGACGTTTGTTGACGAAGCCAGAAGGAGCATATATATTAATTAATCTAGTATTGTAAATCGTTACCGCTATTCCTCTACTGTCCGGTAGCTTCTCCGTGTCAGATGCGATTATACCTTCTTTTAGTAAGATCGCAGTGCCGAGGGCGTATTCTTCTCCAGGATTTGTGATAGCGTTATAGCCAGTGATATTCTCTAAAGGGATGTCAGTCACTTCCTGCAGTACTGCAACATCAATGTCTGCTGCGTACAGAAAATCTCGCAGATGTTTTAGATTGGATGTGCTTCTAATCTTGTTGATGTTTAAGGTTGCAATCCTGTACGCCTGTAATGACGTCATTCAAACAAATTAATGACGATTTTCATGTCGAAATGATGATGTGTATGTCTCTTTATTCAGAAAAATTCCGGATCATCAATGGCAGCGTTTGCGCCCGTGGTAACAGTTGTCGTTGGGTCAGACGTTTCACTACCCGTTTCTGAGGTCCTCCTCTTTGTCGATTCTCGTGCGTCTGCCATTTCGATATCACTGACACCTTCATCATCTGCCCAGTCTTTCGCCGGTTGAAGTTCCTTCGTGTCAAGGCGTGTTTCATTGACATCCTTAACCGTGATACCGGTGCCCCTTGAATGGTCCGTTGTATCTTCCTTTAAGATTTGCTTGTGATTCTCGCCGCCTACATCTTCCGTCCGCGTCTTCTTGGACACAGTTTGGTTATCCGGAGGAGATTCAGGCGTGAGTTCCGTAAGTTTGTGCCCTATTTCCTTCGCTTTGTCTCGCAAAGTTTGCGCCACTTGTTTTGCACCGTCATGTGCAATACGGCGTTTTTTATGCCTTTTCTTCGGGGAAGTCTCAGCATCATTCTTTTCCGGAGTTGCTTTGTGGTGTTCCCTGGAGGTCGCGTCTTCTGCTCGAGAGTCGGTAACATCTTCATCTTCATGCTTGTCGTGACACTCATTCACGTTAGTGTCGATTTCAGGAGAAATCGATGTACTGGGTTCAATGGTGGTGTTGACCTCCATGTGCGTCACTTCAGTCTGCATTTCACCGTAGCCTGGCGCCGTTGTTTCCAAAGACGGCTCAGGGGCTGCGTCACTTCGGATGGCCGCAGCGTACGTCCGGGGTAACGTCGACATTGAGCGTGGCCTCTCTTTCTCGCCGGCCGGTATTTGTGTTACACGTCTTTGAATGCACTGTGCTCGGACGTGCGTCGTTAGCCCCACAAGCGGCGCAGGTTCGAGGCTGTCCATCATAAATAACTATCGCCCGGTATCCACATACAGTAATGTATGACGGGATGTGTTTAATCATGTCGATCTTTACTTGTCGTACTCCGTTCAACACGGGAAATTTCTGCAAAGTTGACCATTTTTCCGCAACGTTACTAACCACAGTGCCATAATCTTGCAGCACCGAATTTATTTGCTCTGCCGTTATTTCAAAAGGTAACTCAAAAATTCTCAAAGTCTTAAGTCCCATTCCTGTTTGTGAAATTCGAACTTCGCCAATGTTTCCGTCAGAATGTTTAAATCGGAGAATACCGCCACATCGCTCAATTACTTGTTTGCACTTTTCGGAGGTGATCAATTTTAAGTATACAGTGGAACTGACAATCGAAAGGTGAATACCAATAATTTCGTCTACAGTTATCTGAACGACTCTGTCTAGAAATTCCTCAATTTCGTAAGGCTTAGGTCTTGCATAGTTAGGGTCAAAACTCAATCTCAAAGTGTCTTCTCTAATAGGGTGATCCATTGCTACTGTTCAAGTTTCAGTAAGAGGTGTGTTTATAAGCAACGCCAAAGCGTACACTCACCAAACAGCGCTCGGCCGGCCGCAGCGAGGACGTAAACACGGCAGGTCCGCATCACTCGCCTGCCGCAGGCGGACTGCCACTGAGCTACACGGACACGACTCATGATACCGCCTCACAACTTTACTTTCGCCAGTACCTCGCCTCCTACTTTCCAACTTCACAGATGCTCTCCTGCGAACCTTGCAAGACTAGCACTCCTGGAAGAAAGGATATCGTGGAGACATGGCTTAGCCACAGCCTAAGGGATGTTTCCAGAATGAAACTTTCACTCTGTAGCGGAGTGTTCGCTGATATGAAACTTCCTGGCAGATTAAAATTGTGTGCCGGAACCGGGACTCGATCCTGGGACCTTTGGCTTTCGCGGGCTAGCGCTCTACCACTGAGCTACACGGACACGACTCACGATAACGCCTCACAACTTTACTTTCGCCAGTACCTCGCCTCCTACTTTCCAACTTCACAGAAGCTCTCCTGCGAACCTTGCAAGACTAGCTCTCCTGGAAGAAAAGGATATCGTGGAGACATTACTTAGCCACAGCCTATGGGATGTTTCCAGAATGAAACTTTCACTCTGCAGCGGAGTGTTCGCTGATATGAAACTTCCTGGCAGATTAATATTGTGTACCGGAACCGGGACTCGAACCTGGGACCTTTGCCTTTCGCGGGCAAGCGCTCTACCACTGAGCTACACCGACACGACTCACGATGCCGCCTCACAACTTTACTTCCACCAGTACCTTGCCTCCAACTTTCTAAACTTCACAGAAGCTCTCCTGCGAATCTTGCAAGACTAGCACTCCTGGAAGAAAGGATATGGTGGAGACATGGCTTAGCCACAACCTAAGGGATGTTTCCAGAATGGAACTTTCACTCTGCAGTGGAGTGTGCGCTGATATGAAACTTCCTGGCAGATTCAAATTGTGTGCCGGAACCGGACCCGAACCTGGGACCTTTGCCTTTCGCGGGAATGCGCTCTACCACTGAGCTACCCCAACACGACTCACGATGCCGCCTCACAAATTTACTTCCGCCAGTACCTCGCCTCCTACTTTCCAAACTTCACAGAAGCTCTCCTGCGAACCTTGCAAGACTAGCACTCCTGGAAGAAAGGACAGGGTGGAGGCATGGCTTAGCCACAGCCTAAGGGATGTTTCCAGAATGAAACTTTCACTCTGCAGCGGAGTGTGCGGTGATATGAAACTTCCTGGCAGATTAAAATTGTGTGCCGGAACCAGGACTCGAACCTGGGACCTTTGCCTTTCGCGGGCAAGCGCTCTACCACTGAGCTACCCCGACACGACTCACTTGGCGCCTCACAACTTTACTTGCGCCAGTACCTCGCCTCCTACTTTCCAAACTTCACAGAAGCTCTCCTGCGAACCTTGCAAGACTAGCACTCCTGGAAGAAAGGATATGGTGGAGACATGGCTTAGCCACAGCCTTAGGGATGTTTCCAGAATGGAACTTTCACTCTGTTCAAATGTTCAAACGTTTGTTAAGCTTATGGGACTTAACTACGGGGTCATCAGTCCCTAAACTTACAAAATACTTATGAACTACTTACGAACTAGGACGGCACAAATATCCATGCCCGAACTTTCACTCTGCAGCGGAGTGTGCGCTGATATGAAACTTCCTGACAGATTCAAATTGTGTGCCGGAACCGGGACCCGAACCTGGGACCTTTGCCTTTCGCGGGCAAGTGCTCTACCACTGAGCTACCCCAACACGACTCACGATGCCGCCTCACAACTTTACTTCCGCCAGTACCTCGCCTCCTACTTTCCAAACTTCACAGAAGCTCTCCTGCGAACCTTGCAAGACTAGCACTCCTGGAAGAAAGGATAGGGTGGAGGCATGGCTTAGCCACAGCCTAAGGGATGTTTCCAGAATGAAACTTTCACTCTGCAGCGGAGTGTGCGGTGATATGAAACTTCCTGGCAGATTAAAATGGTGTGCCGGAACCGGGACTCGAACCTGGGACCTTTGCCTTTCGCGGGCAAGCGCTCTACCACTGAGCTACTCCGACACGACTCATGATACCGCCTCATAACTTTACTTCCGCCAGTACCTCGCCTCCTACTTTCCAAACTGCACAGAAGCTCTCCTGCGAACCTTGCAGGACTAGCATTCCTGGAAGAAAGGATTTAGTGGAGACATGGCTTATCCACAGCCTAAGGGATGTTTCCAGAATGAAACTTTCACTCTGCCGCGTAGTGTGCGCTGATATGAAACTTCCTGGCAGATTAAAATTGTGTGCCGGAACCGGGACTCGATCATGGGACCTTTGCCTTTCGCGGGCTAGCGCTCTACCACTGAGCTACACGGACACGACTCACGATACCGCCTCACAACTTTACTTTCGCCAGTACCTCGCCTCCTACTTTCCAACTTCACAGATGCTCTCCTGCGAACCTTGCAAGACTAGCACTCCTGGAAGAAAGGATATCGTGGAGACATGGCTTAGCCACAGCCTAAGGGATGTTTCCAGAATGAAACTTTCACTCTGCTGCGGAGTGTTCGCTGATATGAAACTTCCTGGCAGATTAAAATTGTGTGCCGGAACCGGGACTCGATCCTGGGACCTTTGGCTTTCGCGGGCTAGCGCTCTACCACTGAGCTACACGGACACGACTCACGATAACGCCTCACAACTTTACTTTCGCCAGTACCTCGCCTCCTACTTTCCAACTTCACAGAAGCTCTCCTGCGAACCTTGCAAGACTAGCTCTCCTGGAAGAAAGGATATCGTGGAGACATTACTTAGCCACAGCCTATGGGATGTTTCCAGAATGAAACTTTCACTCTGCAGCGGAGTGTTCGCTGATATGAAACTTCCTGGCAGATTAATATTGTGTACCGGAACCGGGACTCGAACCTGGGACCTTTGCCTTTCGCGGGCAAGCGCTCTAATACTGAGCTACCCCGACACGACTCACGATGCCGCCTCACAACTTTACTTCCACCAGTACCTTGCCTCCAACTTTCCAAACTTCACAGAAGCTCTCCTGCGAACCTTGCAAGACTAGCACTCCTGGAAGAAAGGATATGGTGGAGACATGGCTTAGCCACAACCTAAGGGATGTTTCCAGAATGGAACTTTCACTCTGCAGTGGAGTGTGCGCTGATATGAAACTTCCTGGCAGATTCAAATTGTGTGCCGGAACCGGGACCCGAACCTGGGACCTTTGCCTTTCGCGGGAATGCGCTCTGCCACTGAGCTACCCCAACACGACTCACGATGCCGCCTCACAACTTTACTTCCGCCAGTACCTCGCCTCCTACTTTCCAAACTTCACAGAAGCTCTCCTGCGAACCTTGCAAGACTAGCACTCCTGGAAGAAAGGATAGGGTGGATGCATGGCTTAGCCACAGCCTAAGGGATGTTTCCAGAATGAAACTTTCACTCTGCAGCGGAGTGTGCGGTGATATGAAACTTCCTGGCAGATTAAAATTGTGTGCCGGAACCAGGACTCGAACCTGGGACCTTTGCCTTTCGCGGGCAAGCGCTCTACCACTGAGCTACCCCAACACGACTCACTTGGCGCCTCACAACTTTACTTGCGCCAGTACCTCGCCTCCTACTTTCCAAACTTCACAGAAGCTTTCCTGCGAACCTTGCAAGACTAGCACTCCTGGAAGAAAGGATATGGTGGAGACATGGCTTCGCCACAGCCTTTCTTCCAGGAGTACTAGTCTTGCAAGGTTCGCAGGAGAGCTTCTGTGAAGTTTGGAATGTAGGAGGCGAGGTACTGGCGGAAGTAAAGTTGTGAGGTGGCATTGTGAGTCGTGTCGGGGTAGCTCAGTGGTAGAGCGCTTGCCCGCGAAAGGCAAAGGTCCCAGGTTCGAGTCCCGGTTCCGGCACACAATTTTAATCTGCCAGGAAGTTTCATATCAGCGCACACTTCGCTGCTGAGTGAAAGTTTCATTCTGGCACCTTTATACTATTCCTCTACCATTCCACTCTCGAATAGCGCGGGAAGAACAACAACTCTCCTCTCGAGCTCTGATTTCTCGTATTTTATTTCTGGTGCTCATTTCTTCCTCTGTAGGTGTTAGTCAACAATATATTCTCGCATTCAGAGGAGAATGTTGGCGATTGGATTTTCATAAGTAGACAACGCCGTAGCGATAAACGCCTTCGTTGTAATGTTGCCCATCCCAGATCCTTTATCACTTCCGTTAGGGTGTCTCCCTGTATCGTGACGATACGAAATGCGAGGTCCTTCCTAGGACTCTTTCGATGGCTTTCGTGAAACCCACTTGATGAGTCTCCCCCACTCGGCCTCAATACTCCAAGTAAAGGGGGACAAGCACGGTGTATGCAGTTTCTTTTGTAGTTCTGTTGCATCTTTTAAGAGTTCTGCCAATAAAGCGCAGTCTCTGGTTCGCCTTTCCTACGACATTATGTACGTGTTCTTTCCAGTAATAGTAATTCACAGGTATTTAGTGGAGTTCATGGCCTTCACGTTCGATTGATTTATCTTGTAATTTGAAAAATCATATAGCTACGACTGTTCTTGACCGAATGCTATAAAATGTTGACTCAACGTTTCGTGTTTCTATGGACCTAAATTCCTAATATAGAATCTGATATACGAATTTCTATAAAAATGTAATGGGGAAACGTTGTTACAATTTATTCCAAACAGTTAGTTGTAACATATTAAAGTAACCTTCTCATTTTGGAATTCAATGTTGTGTCAAAATTTCAAACCAACACCTCAAGAATTTTCAGAGATTAACGGTTTTTCACAAAGATTCAATTACGTTTTAACTAATGTAGAAGATTATAAACACACCACAGTCTATAAAGATGGGTTTTATTAGTGGATGGGATGATGAAATTTTTCTATTAAGGTGCAAAATTGCTAGCATAAGTACCAGAATTGAGTTTGCTGTTGACGGATAACTAACAACTTGCTGCATTAAAGTAATGAAGCATATGATGGGTTTCTAACGCATACTGCAATTATCGTAAATAGAAAACGTATTCGACAGTTATTTCAGTTATTAATTTTTTTTTCAAGAGTAGACGATAAAAAATTTAGCGATATGTAAAAATGAGTAGCAGTGTGCGGCGGCGCCTGGTGCAGTTAATGAGCCACGATGTTTGTTTACGACTGTCCACCCACTGCCTCGCCAGCGCCGCGTAATTGGCGTAGTTGCGGCCGACTGCCGCCAGCAGCGCCACTGTCGCTACCAATTGTTACAGCATGGTCCCCTGAATCCACGCTTTACAGGCCCGAATATTCTAGACCGCGCTGGCCGCAATGTGATGGCTACAACATGCAGTAGCTCGCTACACACACAAAGATACTTTCATAATGTGAAACATATGGAAGTGCAGCTTGAGTTTTCCTGGGAATATTACTGACAACATCATTAAGGAGATACTTTAGTTGCGCTTTTGCTTTATGAGGCATAATAAACTGTCTAACTTGGAAATTGTTCAGTCGTACTGAATTGCTCCCAATTCGAATAATTGTAACTTTTACTGGAATGCAGCAAAGTTTGCATCTCCCTTCAGACAGCGTACAGTCATAAGTGCCATAAAAAGTCTCCTTCGTGAATATCTAAACAAACGATAAAATAACAGAACGACGTGTTGACCATAAACGTTTATTTTTTCCTCAGTGCTACCGGTTTCGGTCATTTACCATTATCAAGCTTTAGCAGAGATTACCTAATAGCTTGTTGTTGTGGTCTTCAGTCCAGAGACTGGTTTGATGCAGCTCTCCACAATACCCTATCCTGAGCAAGCCTCTTCATCTCCACATAAGAACGGCAACCTACATCTCTCTGGATCTGCTTACTGTATCCATCTCTTGGTCTTCCTCTGCGTTTTTTACCCCACACACTTCCCTCCAACGCTAAATTCACCATTCCTTGATGTCTAACAATGTGTCCTACCAATCTATCCCTTCTTTTAGTCAAGGTAAGCCAGAAATTTCTTTTCTCCCCAATTCTGTTCAGTACCTCCTCATTAGTTACGCGATCCACCCACCTAATCTTCAGCATTCTTCTGTAGCACCATATTTCAAAAGCCTCAATCCTCTTCCTGTCCGCACTGTTTATCGTCCATGTCTCACTCCCATACAACGCAACACTCCATACAAATGCCTTCAGAAAGGACTTCCTTATGTTTAAATCAATATTCGATGTTAACAAATTTCTCTTTTTCAAGAACGCTTTTCTACCCATTGCCATTCTGCATTTTATATCCTCTGTACAGCGAGCATCATTTGTTATTTTACTGCCCAAATAACAAAACTCATCTACCTCCTTTATTGCTTCGATTCCCAATCTAATTCCTTCAGCATCACCTGATTTTCTTACACTGCACTCCATTACCCTAGTTTTGCTCTTGTTAATGTTCATCTTATATGCACCTTTCAGCACACTGCCCATTCCGTTCAATTGCTCTTCCAGGTCCTTTGCTGTATCTGACAGAATTACTATGTCATCGGCAAAACGCAATGTTTTTAATTCTTCTCCCTGAACTTTAATTCCTTCTCCAAATTTCTCCTTGCTTTCCTTTATAGCTTGCTCAATGTACAAATTGAATAACAATGGAGAAATACTACAACCCTGTCTTACTCCCTGTCCAACCATTGCATCCCTTTCATTCCCGTCAAATCTGACAACCGCTGTCTGGTTTTTGTACAAGTTGTAAATAACCTTACGTTCCCTATATTTTACTCCTGCTTGCTTCAGAACTTGAAAGAGTTTATTCCAATCAACATTGTCAAAAGCCTTCTCCAAATCTACAAAAGCTAGAAATGTAGCTTTTCCTTTCCCTAATCTATCTTCAAGGATAAGCCGTAAAGTGAGTATTGCCTCCCGTGTTCCTACATTTCTCGTGAACCCAAACTGATCTTCCCCGAGGTCGGCTTCTACCAGCTTTTCCATCCTTCTATATATAATTCGTGTTAATATTTTGCAACCTTGACTTATTGAACTGATGGTTCCGTAGTTTTCACACCTGTCTGCACCTTCTTTCTTTGGAATGGGGATTATAACATTTTTCTTAAAGTCTGATGGTACTTCGCCCGTCTCATACATCTTACACACCAGGTGAAACAGGTTTGTCATGGCTGGTTCTCCCAGAGACTTCAGTAGCTCTGAGGGAATGTCATCTACTCCAGGGGCATTGTTTCGACTTAGGTCTTTCAGGGCTCTGTCAAATTCTTCTCTCAGTACAGCATATCCTATTTCATATTCATCTACATCCTCTTCTCTTCCTACAATATTGTCTCGAAGTTCATTTCCTTTGTAGAGTCCCTCTAGATACACTTTCCACCTTTCAGCTTTCCCTTCTTTGCTGAGAACTGGTTTTCCATCTGTGTCCTTGATATTCATAAAGCTGTTTTTCTTATCTCCAAATGTTTCTTTTATTTTCCTGTAGGCTGTGTCTATTTTTCCCATATTTATACATTCTTCTACATCCATGCATTTGCCTTCTAGCCACTACTGCTTAGCCATTTTGCACTTCCTGTCAATCTCATTTCTTTGTCGTCTGTACTCCATTTTGCCTGTTTCATTTACTGCATTTTTATACTTTCTCCTTTCATCGATTAAATTTAGTATCTCCTGTGATATCCAAGGATTTGTGTAGTTCTTGCCTTCCTACCTATTTTGTCCTCTGCTACCTTAACTATTTCATCTCTCAATTTTACCCATTCCTCCTCTACTGTTTTATTTTCCCCTGTTTCTGTCAATGGTTGCCTAAAGCTCTCTCTGAAATTCTTAAGAACTTCAGGTTCCTTCAATTTATCCAGGTCCCTTCTCATTATTTTCCTACCTTTTTGTAGTTTCTTCAGTTTCAGCCTACAGTTCATAACCAACAAGTTATTGTCAGAGTCTATATCTGCCCCTGGGTATGTCTTACAGTTTAAAACCTGGTTCCGAAATCTATGTCTTACCATTATAAAATCTATCTGGTATCTCCCGGTGTCTCCTGGTCTCTTCCATGTATACAACCTTCTTTTGTGATTCTTAAACCAGGTGTTTGTTATAACTAAATTATGTTCTGTGCAAAGTTCTACCAGGCGGCTTCCTCTTTCATTCCTTTTGCCCAGACCATATTCACCTACTATCTTCCCTTCTCTTCCTTGTCCTACTACCGAATTCCAGTCTCCCATTACAATTAAGTTTTCCTCTCCCTTAATTGTCTGAATAATTTCCTTTAGCTCCTCATATATTTCTTCGATTTCCTCATCATCGGCAGAGCTAGTTGGCATATAAACCTGTACTACTGTTTTCGGTGTTGGCTTTGTATCTATCTTGACAATGATAATGCGATCACTGTTCTGGTCATAGTAGTTTACTCGCATTCCTATTTTCTTATTCATTATCAATCCTACTCCTGTGATACCCCCAATTGATTTTGTATTTATAATCCTGTACTCATATGACCAGAAATCCTGTTCATCTTGCCACCGAACTTCACTAATCCCCACTATATCGAACTTCAACCTATCCATTTCCCTTTTTAAATTTTCTAATTTTCCTACCCGATTAAGGGATCTAACATTCCACGCTCCGACTCGTAGAATGCCAGTATTGTCTTTCCTGATGATCACATCCTCCTGAGTAGTCCCCGCCCGGAGATCCGAATTGGGGACTATTTTACCTCCGGAATATTTTACCCGGGAGAATGCCATCATCATATGTTCATACAGTAGAGCTTCATGTCCTCGGGAAAAATAACGGCTGTAGTTTCCCCTTGCTTTCAGCCGTTCGCAGTAACTGTGTGGCAAAGCCACATTAGCTGATGTTACAAGGCCAGCTCAGTCAATCATCCAGACTGTTGACCTTGAAAAGGCTGCTGCCCCTCTTCAGGAACCACACGTTTGTCTGGCCTCTCCACAGATACCCCTCAGCTGTGGTTGCACCTACGGTACGGCTATCTGTATCGTTGAGGCAAGCAAGCCACCCCACCTCGGCAATGTCTGTGGTTCATGGGAGTGGCTAATAGCTTAACATGTCGATATACAAGAATTCAAAATTATAACATAACAATTTGCTGTCATTGTTCTAGTCATTGATAGTATCGTAGTTGCTGACTGTTAAAAATTCTTATATCATAATTTTGAATTCTTGTATATCGACATGTTAAGCTATTAGCTAATCTCTGCTAACGCTTGATAATGGTAAGTGACCGAAACCGGTAGCACTGAGGAAAAAATAAACAGCTGTGGTCCACATGTCGTTCTTCAATTATCCAAAAGCTGTTATGCCCCACCTGTTCAACATTCTCGATAAAATAACAACTACAATATTATAGAAAGCATCTATTGCTTAACCCCCTCATTCCCACATTATGATTTCAGCTTTGAAGAAATTAAAATTCATTGTTTTCGGCATTAATACAGTGTACTAAACAGCAAAATAAGTGTTTTAAAATTTCCGATCGACCTATTTTTATTTTTATATCAAGTATTTCGTGCACAACGTTTGTATCGACGTAGTTTATTACTTGGGACGTTATTTTGTTGATAGTTAACTCTGTCACATCAATAATGCTAGCATAATCTTCACCACAGCACCAAATATAAGACAATGCATTGTTGAAATGAAGCAACATGAACCACACTCACTCTCACACTCACAGCCACGTACGGACGGCAACGTAACACAACCACCAAGACGGATAGATTAATGCCTCGGAAGTGGCTACTCGGCGTAACAAGCGGCAGAACGTCGTATTAGAAGCAAGTTGTTCATCAGCAACAATGCTACTTTAAGCACTGATACGCAAAATACGGTAATAATCAGCTTTTAATACGTTGTTGTCGAGGAACAGCACTGGGAATGAAAGGGTTAATAAGTTATTCCGTAATCAGTTTAGAGATTTCACGTCTTCTCTTCAGATGTATCTGTACACATTGTGAAATTTTATTAAAAATATTGTCGCGTTGCAATGGAAGCAGGCTTGACTTCGAAGGCAACTGAACACAGCACTTATACTCAAAGCACGTTTATTACGAACTCAACATACACGCAGCACTGACTGCCTCTCAGGCAGAGTTATAACGTTCGTCACCCCTTTTCGGAATGACTCAAACTGAGCCCTAATATTTTCCTAAATCACGGAAAGTTTTATTAATTCACAGTCTCTATAACAAAGGCATTCCACTGTAGGTGAAGTTGAACTTATATGCTGGCTGAAGTCCATTGCGTTGTGAGCTGTCTTCGGCATTCACTAAAAGATTTGATTACAGGATCTTTTCATAAATCATAAACATGTCAGTTGATATGGAAACGATTTTATTTCCATTTTAAATAAAGTTTAAATCAATCACATTGTTACACAATCAAAAAATGTAGCGGCAAGCCAACAGAGCTGCTTACAGGTTTGTGACTGCTAGAAGACTAACTAAACATGTTTTCTCTCAAACATCTTTCTACGTAACCGCGTAATAAGATTTATGACAAAGTTTTGTAATTCACAATTAAACAATATTCTTTTACATTAAATATGCCAAAATAGATAAATTAAAACATTACATTTAAGCTTTGACTATTTATCTCAATGTATGTACATGTTTCATGAAATTTGTATTTAATGTGGTACACAAATTTAAAGTCATCCTTTGACTAGTGTTTACAGTGCTCAAATTATTTTCGTTATTTGCGTTTTTGAAGTGCACACATATTTGTTTTGCCAGTATTGTGTAGGCGTAATACTATTGTGACATGGAATTTTAATGTATTTCAGTTTGCTGTCAAATTTTTTATTTATACGGATTTGTATATGGTTGTCGTAGTTTTGTTAATTTCGAAGATAGTTTCTTAGTACCAAACGGATTATGAATTTTAGTGCATAAAATTATCAGTATTTAATTTAGGATCCAGTGATATATAAAACATGGTCTGCCCTAATTTATTTAAACAAAAGGTATATATGAAACCATGTTGTGCAATCAAATGTTCAAATGTTTGTAAAGCTTATGGGACTTAACTACGGGGTCATCAGTCCCTAAACTTACAAACTACTTATGAACTACTTACGAACTAGGACGGCACAAATATCCATGCCCGAGGGGGGTTTCAAACACGCGACCGTAGTGGCCGTGCAGACCGTGACTGAAGCGCCTCAGTCTCCTCGGCCACCGCGGCCGACTGTTGTGCCATACTTATAACATGTAGTATTGTTGTTTTTATACAAATTCGTATCTATATAGGTTTAGCAATTTCTGAAACTAAGTGTAATGCATTTTTAATATTTGCAGCTATTATTTACGAAAGTAATAAAAAATTGAAAATTATGTAAAAGGACATCCAAAATTATGTTTCAATCAACGTACTATTTCTTAAAGGCGTTTTACTAATAGTGTTAATAGAATTTCAAACTGAAGGCAAAAATGTGATATTTTACATGTCCGGTAGTGAAGTTTTATTTTAGATGTCAGATATTTCGTGTTTATAATGTTGGCAACTAATTTTTGTATGGAGGTGCAACATAGCAGAAACTTTACAGAGTGCTCTGCTATTTATACACAGACTGAATTTACCAGTAATTAGAAGAACAGTTAACATAAGAAACAAGTAGAATTTACAAGTAAACATAAGAAAGATGTAGAACCTTCTAGAATTGTTAATTACAAAGAAATAAAATTTTGCCGCTGGGTGGGACTGAACCGGCGAGCTTCTGCACCGCAGTCCGTGACGCTATCCCCTGCCAGTCGGTGTTTGTGGTCTCTCGCGGCATTGCTCCCTCTCCTCGAGAAACAGCGACCCGCTGTTACGATCCCTGTGGAGCCAGCTGCAATGTCCTGGATCGTGACCGTGTCATGGGTCCTCTGTATGACAGTTCAAGAGAATCCTTCTCCACGATAATCGACGACAGACGTTCCAGTCGTGGCTTCATCAGGAACATTACCGTCCTTAAAGTCCTTGAACAAGAAGTCATTGTCGTCTACCTGGTATTCAGGATCGTAGTAAGGCTTCATGCGCAGGACGTGAACAATGTCTCTTCGTTTTTGACGTTTCGACGACGGCTCATAATCCTCAACTTCGTATGTGACGTCTGACAGGCGGCGTATGACACGATAGGGACCAAAGTATCGCTTCAATAACTTATCTGACAGTACAAACTTCCGTACAGGGGTAAAAATCCATACCAGATCTCCTGGGCTGTACACAAAAGGTCGGTTCTTGTCGTTATACCGCTGACGGTCTTTCTCCTGGGCGTCCAGTGTCCGTATGCGAGCCAGCTGTCTTGCTTCTTCGATCCTGGTGATGAGCTGTTTAACATAGTCATCCTGAGTGTCGTTCGGTTGGAACGGGAACAGCGTATCCATTGTCGTCTCAGCTTCACGTCCAAGGAGCAGGAAAAACGGAGTGAAGGCTGTGGTGTCTTGTCTTGCGGTATTGTAAGCAAATGTCACGACTGGCAGAATTGTATCCCAATCCTTCTGCTCAACATCGACGTACATCGACAGAATGTCGGCTAACGTCGTGTTAAAACGTTCTGTAAGACCATTTGTCTGAGGATGGTATGCAGTTGTCATTCTGTGGACAATGGTGCACCGTGACATTACCTCTGATACTAGTGTTGACTGGAATACTTTTCCACGATCAGATATCATGACACGTGGTGTTCCATGCTTCAAAATAATGTCTTCTACAAGGAATTTTGCGATCTCTGGAGCTTCTGCAGTCAGCACAGGTTTGGTGACAGAGTAGCGTGTGAGGTAGTCAGTGCAGACTATTATCCAACGGTTACCGGTTGTCGACTTCGGGAACCTCCCTAAAAGATCGATCCCAACTCGGTGGAATGGAGCTGCTCCGGCGGAATCGGTACGAGATGTCCTGGAGGTAATTGCGGTACATTGCTGGCACTCTTTACAGTGACTCACATAGTGCTTGAAAGATCGGTAGAGACCTTTCCAGTAATACCTGCGTCTGATTCTGTCTAAGGTCCTCACGAATCCCAGATGATCGGATATTGGAGCATCGTGGAAATATTTGATAATAGCTGGCTGGAGATGAGCTGGAACAACAAGTAGTCATTTGGCCCCAGTGGATCGTAGTTGCTCTTATACAACGTTCCGTTTATGAGTTGGAACTCTCCATTGGTCGGTTCTCCTTTCTCCAAGGCTAATAGTGCTAGATCTTCCCTCTGTTCAGCTGTAACGTCATCTAATTCAGTGAGAGCTGAAATTTCATTAATGCTGTTGTGTTCCACTAATGGATTTCTCGAAAGGCAGTCGGCATCCTTGTGTTTGCGCCCGTTCTTGAATACCACTGTGACATCGTACTCTTGGAGTCTTAGTGTCCATCTTGCTAGTCGACCTGATGGATCATTCAAGCTAGTCAGCCAACACAAAGAATGGTGGTCTGTCACGACGGTGAATGGTTTGACGAATAAATACGGCCGGAATTAACTGATAGCCCAGATAACCGCGATAACCGGTACCTCTCGCTTGACTTGCGAGAGGTACCGGGATCGTTACCCGGCGCCTCCACCAAACAATGTCGCGTTGCAATGGAAGCAGGCTTGACTTAGAAGGCAACTGAACACAGCACTTATACTCAAAGCACGTTTATTACGAACTGAACATACACGCAGCACTGACTGCCTCTCAGGCAGAGTGCTATGCTATTTATACACATACGAATTTACCAGAAATTAGAAGAACAGTTAACATAAGAAACAAGTGAACAAGAATTTACAAGTGAACGTAAGAAAGATGTAGAACCTTCTGGAATTGTTAATTAGTTAATTACAAATAAATAAATTTTTGCCGGTGGGCGGGATTGAACCGGTGAGCTTCTGTACCGCAGTCCGTGACGCTATCCCCTGCGACACACCGCCAGTCGGTGTTTGTGGTCTCTCACGGCGTTATATATGACGACGCATATACAACATATTATCTGTATCCAGTTTAATGATCAAAAGGTTAAGTTAGAGTTATTTTTCGAACAAATTGTGCTTCGATCAGAATGTATCAGATTATAATAAATTACAAGCAATATTTCAACAGTAGTTTCTATCTTCAGATGTTAACATCATTAGCTATTGTTGTTGGTTAATTTCCACTTGAAGAGAACCACTATGTATTGGCATTGTATAAGAACTCTCCGAAGCTAAAGCTGTACTGAACCCAGTGAATAGTTAAGAATTAGCGAGATGTAATGAAATCTGTTTTATCGCTCTTAGGATAGGTTTCATTATATACCACGTATTAAGGTCGGTGTCACTGTCATAAATCGTTTTGGTTGTAGGAAGTACTAATATTTTCCCTTTCCGGTAGCTAGTTTCAGTTCATTTGGAATGTGTTTAATAATAATGTCTGGTCATATGTGATTTTTTTCTAAGTTAGGAATCATTTTTGATATGATAGGCAGTAATTAATACAACTAATAATAATTATTATATATATTAAGACGGAATCATAAGAAATGTAAATTATCTCTGCGACTGTTCGTCTGAATAGCTATAACCTATAGTTGACGGAACATACTGTTATGTCTTTATATGATGTCTGTTTTATAGTCCAGTCTTATAAAATTTTTATACAAAATTTCACTATCTGTGTGAATTTTACATAGGATATGAAGTCTCGAAATCACTCATACAATAAATGAGCAAAAAACCAGCCTTTTATCTTTGAGCACAATCGTTTATTGTTATTACAATACAATAAATATTTTACTATTTCGTATTTTACTACAGAACAGAAGTGGTGGCAGTATAATTCAGGAAAACTTTTTCTATTAATTCAGTTTTCATACTATATAAAATGCTCTGATGAAATACTCTTTTATAACCTGTAAAATATACTCACTTCGAATTGTTCTGTTCACTTGGATATCTGTAGCTCTGTAGACTACGCTACTACGAAATAATAAAGGCATATTTTTATATAAGATAGTATTAGCTACCTTTCCTTGTACAGGTGGAATTCCGATTGTCGGCATGGTGGTAGTAGTCACTAAAAGTTATAAAAGCAATTACAAATTCAATGCAGAAATATAGCATGCTGAAAGAGGTTTTCATTTCGATTTACATAAACGTACTACCTATTATAAATGCGATATATAATTGTGCATTGTTATTATTATTATGAAAGTGTATTAAAATAAACAAAAGAAAAACTTAATTTGGTAGTTATGTAGGTTCGTTTTCGTTGGAACTAATATGTTTTATAGTACAAATGGTAATAATATCATATGATTACTAAAAGTATTTTGATTTATAATCTGTGATATAAGTAATATGTGTACAATTACTTATCAAAAATTTCATGATTTTTAGTGATTATACTCATGGTTGTATATGAAATGGTGTGAGATAAAACTTTTTACTCAAGAATGTCTTTTGTTAGTATTACCGTACACTCAGTACACTTCAGCAAGTCAGAAATTCTCTGTGAAATATTTCAGTTGTGTTTGTTGTTAGCACTTGTAGGGGACTAAACAGCTCGGTCATCTGTCCCAATATTTTAGTATGCTTCAACAACTTATAAAAATTCAAAAGTACAAGATAATAGATTCCAATTGGATTTTCAATCTCACTATCAAACCGTTTTTAGAAAAATTAAACTGTGCTGCTCCATGCTACATTATATTCCAGTCAATGAGTGCTCAAAAGAGGGGTGTAGAGTGCATGGAATATACGAGAATTTTTGACTTCAGGACTTTGTTAGGGATAGTTAGGAGATGAACATACTAAAAGTCCCCGCCCCTGGGGGGTGAGCTAAAGCGGTGAGGGGGGTTGAAAGGTACCATTTTTTGGTATTCTGCTTATATTTCGAAGACGGTCGGCTTTAGGAAAAAATTGTTCCCAATAAAAATGAAAGATAATTGAATTTTCTATAAAATTGTTTGTATACATATATGCCGAATTCCCAACGGTTTTCGAGATATACGTTATTGAAAATCGACAATTTCGGAAAAAATCATCTTTACTTCACTAATTTTGTCAAACATTTACTTCTAGTGACTCACTCGATCGTTTCTCAGAAAATTTGTCAGAAAGAAAGTTGTTGAGCATTAAATTTACTTCAATTTTATATGCACATTTGCTACCTTATCTTCAGTGAATCAGAAGTTACATCATTTATAAGATGTGCGCTCAGTTTCGACGTCCTTCTAGCAATGAGTGTTTTGAGAGGCTGTAACGTTTTTGCCTTATGAAACGTGCTAGCATGGTAAGTAACAACACTTTAACAATGACAAGAAGGTACTTACAATTGAAATCTTTTCATAGTTGTAGCTTTTTTTTTACAATAGTATGAATCATACAATGGACGTTTTTAGAAACACTGATAGTGATTCAGAATGAAAAATAAGTGCAGTCAAAGCAACATCTTTTTTTTATTGAGGAGGAATGGTCAAGGTTCATTAATCTTCGTCAGTAGTGGAGACGTCGTCCAACGAGATTGATAGACTCTCGATGTCACTGTCGTCATCTTCATCCTGAATTAATATTCCGTCTCCATTGATGCAGTTGCCTTTGCAGTTCAGTTATGTAACAGAGCAGTGTAACAACACTTTCCTGAAACCAAATCTGCCATTGTCACATCTTTTCGTGCATCGACAAAAAATCATCTTCAAGATTTCGTCAGGGGCGGTATCTAACTCAAGAGTTTCGGAACTAGTTGGCCATTCCAACACCAATTCGGTGCTCCACCTTTAAGTTCCTCTCCTAACCGAAGGCGTTCTTTGTGATACGTTCGAAATTCATGGTACTTTAAACAGGTCCTTCAAATGGAGGGAGAGTTGAGAGTAGGCTTCATGTTCCCAGCTGCTTTTATAAATGAGTTGTAGCGAAATTCGATGAGGGATTCTGTGGTGGCTGGAGCTCCATACCATAATGGAGTATTCGTGATTCCCACTGTCTCAATGGAGTTGGGGGAAGAAGAACTGTTGGCAAATACCTCAGCAGCATGTTGCATGATTTTGGACTTCTGGTGTAGTTTGACAAACCCCAATTTACTCTTGCAATACGCTACGGATGTTGTGTCACAGCCTGTAAATGCATGTAAGTATAACAAATGGGCTTTGTCCATTTTCAATTCCTGCTGCAGTTATTGTGAAAAATATAAGCATGTCTTAACCTTTTCTCCTCCTGGTTCTATAACCAGAATGTTACGAACAGTTGGAGATTTTACTATTAAGAGAACAGCTAAGTCGACATCCTCTCCAAAAGAAAAAAAAAAAAATCGAGGAATTATGTTGACAGCTGTCTCCACAATATAAACGTCAGCATCACCTGAAGCTTGGAGGCCATTTATCCCATTTTTCTGTAGTTGCATCGTCAACGGGTTCACCAGCTGATTCTTATTGTTAAATTTGGAGAGGAAATCCTCTTGCTTCACTGTACTTTTAGTTTCTAGACTGACATTCATTTCCCCGCACCTCCTGAGCCGATATCGTCGGCTTTGTTTTATGCTCTCTGATATGTCAGTGTGCCCATTAAAAACCACTTTAAAACCTCCCAAGACAATTGGTCTTCAAAAATCTAACATAACCATTGCAACCTGGTGTAATTTTTGCAACCTTCAGTATGAATCATAAGTATGTCGAAACCTTCTAAAGATGAGCCATGGCTATCTCCCCTTTCTATTCTGGCTTTGATGAGTGATAGTATTCCTTTTTTGTCACTGTGGAAACACCTGATCCATCTACTGTTTCATCACGTACAAAACACCGAGTAGCCATTGCGCGCACTACACAGTCAACATTTTCATAAAAAAATAAAAAATATCTCCGAAAGCTGGCACACAGTACCGACACGCAAACTTTCTGTACGGTTGGCGAACTTTTGAAGTGAACTGAAGTAGGAAGTGAGTGAGAACACTCCATTCCCCCCAGGCCTGCGATGTTCGTCTTGGGGCTTCCCCATCGTTAACCCTCTCTCAAGCGTTAGGCTCTGACGACCTTGACGACATGTCCACTGCAGACGACAATAAATGAGTCCCAACTCCTCCCCGTTAGAAAAACGAAGATGTTGCGTTGAATGCAATTTTATTATTGTTACTTTTCATTCTGAATAACTTTCAGTGTTTGTAAATACTTTGATTATATGATTCATAATATTATCAGAAAAGCTACATTTATAAAAAGGTGTTATGTTTCAATCGCAAGTACCTTCTTGTCATTGTTAGTTGTTATTTACCATGCTTGCACGTTTCATAAGGTAAAAACGTTACAGTCCCTCAAAACACTCATTTCTGGAGGGACACCGAAACTGCACGCACATCTTATAAATGATGTAACTTCTGATTGGCCGAAGATAAGGTAGTAAATGTGCATGTCAAATTGAAGTAAATTTAATGCTCTACAACTTTCTTTCTGACAAACGATCGAGTGAGTCATTAGAAGTAAATATTTGACAAAATTAGTGAGGTAAAGATGATTTTTTTCCGAAATTGTCGATTTTCAATAACGTATATCTCGAAAACCGTTGCGAATTCGACATATATGTATTTAAACAATTTTATAGAACATTCAATTATCTTTCATTTTTATTGGGAACAATTTTTTCCTGAAGTCGACCGTTTTCTAGATATAAGCAGAAAACCAAAAAATGGTACCTTTCAACCCCCCTCCCCGCTTTAGCTCACCCCCCAGGGGCGGGGACGTTTAGTATGTTCACCTCCTAACTATCCCTAACAAAGTCCTGAAGTCAAAAATTCTCGCATATTCCATGCACTCTGCAATGCATTCATTGACTGGACTATTAGTAGCAAATCTCATTCTGTTTTCAGTAATGTGAAGGCAACGTTACTAAATTCTGATTTCGATCTCACCACCATGCTGTGGTCAAAACTCTCCTCAAGAGGTTACTTTTGACAACGAACAGTAACTGTGTGAATTTCACTTACTGTGTTTGATACAAATTACACTAAACTGAACTAATAAAACACATATGATATTGAATTAGAAGAATAACCGTGAGTAATACACATAACAGATACCTTGTAAAATAATTACAACACTAACTAAATGTTGTGCATTGTCCGTCCTATTCGATACAAATGTGCTACTGATTTACGTGACATAACTTTCAATTGGATACTGTTTCTGAACTGTTTCGTTTATCCCTAAAATGGATTATCATCTGCGGAACGGTAACTCTCTTTAGCTCTGTTTTTCTGCTTAAATAAAGCTGTTGAACTGTGCTGCGTATTGTTCCTTTAATGTGCAGTTATAGCTGTTTAACTCAATGAATGTAAGGTAGCTGACCACTAAAAAGGCTAGATGTCCCAGCATGTATGTATCAGTTTTACTTTCAAAGAGTAAGGGAAATGTAAACTGACTAATTAAAAACAACGAAAATGTTTAATTATATTACCCATACTTCTTTGGAGTTATTGCAAACAATGATAACAGCCCACAAATAATAAAACAAACAGCTTTATTAAAGTTATATAAAATTAACACTTTCCAATTCTTTTGAAATTTTTATAACAAAAATTGGAAGGTGAAGAATAATTATCTAAACACCGACTGCATAACTGATCACAAAGTCTTAAAATGAATAATGGGACAATAATAACTATTTGCTAACAGAATACAGAATACAAAACTTAACCCACATTCCAGATATACAGACACTCCATGAAATACGTAAAAGCAGTCCTCTGTATTCAATAACACGGGGGAGCATCAGAAAGAAGGAAATCACAATCTATCGGATATATCCGGAATTGGAACTGCTTACTCCCTGAGCACACAGCATACATTCCCAGAGGACACTGTGACGTCATCTCACAAATACACGGCACACAGACATTCATTACCAGAGCGCCACAACACAGGCAGAAGCAGGTGCCTGACGGAATCCTGACACCCTCGTCTCACCTAAAATAATAATAACAATAATAAAATAAATATAAAAAATAAATTAATAAAAATAAATAAATAACAACTTTTATTTATTGTACCTCAATAATTTCGCAGATGAAATTGTGATGTAAGATGTATCAGGTTGTCTTGTCAATTGTTACAATTGAGAACTTGAATTTTGAGAAGGTTTGAAAGTTTTACAGCTGAGTATTGAATTGAGGACACTTTTAAAGGAGGGTGTACCGTTCGTAACAACAATGAATTGAATAAAATCACTCATTATGAAAGACAAATATTACCTGCTATTTATAGAGTATGTCTATAAAGATGTAGTATTCGAAGAAAAAAAATTAATAAACACTCTATTATCATTAAAGTACCACAGCTCTTTCCAGTATGAATAGAATAATAAAGAAGAAGGCAAAATATTTGTGCTTCACAAAATTCTTAAAACAATACCTCACACAAATTTCTTGACGTTTGGTGAGGTAAGGCGGCAGCGTTCGGTTTCATTAACAGGTGCGAAGTTCTCCCTGTATTTCTAACCTGCTATTGTAGGGTACATCCGCCTCTGATAGCCATAGTATCAGGTATCCGAAGGCACTAATTACACCAAAACTAACATTTCTCGTAATTTAGGAACCTTTTTAACATCGCCGCACCGGTAAAAATCCGGTAGGCAGTGTTGTTCACTAACACCAGCACAGAACATCGTCAAACTCATTCTGGACGTTAAGGAACACGGCATACACACACACAGGCGTCTCTGCCCCATTGACGACCGAAATAAGTGAGGGTTTCAAGGTCAATGTTTTCCTAATGAATTTCGACGGCCATAATAAAAACAATTCATAGGTTTCACTGCAGTGTAGAACTTTTTGATAGCTGGAGGAAAGGCGGAGATTTTTTACGATAATCGGTGTTGAGCAGACGTACACTTATTTGTATACTTGCAACCAAGTCTCCAAACAGAGTAATCCGCTCAGATCAGATTTCTGCAACTCTATTATCTTTCCACGATATAATATTTATGCCCTAAGAATTCATCGCAAGTGACGACTTTTAGAGATTTTAAGCATATGAATATGACTGAGCAGATACCAACAGGAAACAACCAAGACGTTAATATTCAAGTATGTGAGTTCACTAATAAATTAAGCAACTTGTATGACAAACATGCCCCCCTTAAAACATGAAAAGTAAAGAGAAAGCCTGCAGAGTTAGTCAAGCGGTGAGAAATGCGAAACTGAGGCATGCTTACTCGTTAACTGACGACCTTCACAGACTTGCCGTCCTGTGGGAAAAACTACGAGGTCTAGAAATAGGTAAACCAAAATCTGCTACCGAAACTTTTGTTCCTCTAGACTATCTTAATGAGTATTTCACCACACCGACATTTATAAGTGACCAACGCACAAAGTTGCAAACTATTAATTCCCTTAAAATGTCGGGGGCTGATACAAATAAAAAATTCTCTCTCCAGCCAGTAAGTCCTAGTACAGTCAGGAAATCGATTTTGCGAATTCGTTCGGCAGCTGCAGGGCATGATAATATTAATGTACACACTATCAGTTGTGTCACCGACCCACTACTACCAATAATAACTGATATTTTCAATCATTCTCTGACTTACAGTACCTTCCCAACATCATGGGAGCATGGTCTTATTAAACCATTACCAAAAAAGGAATCTGCCACATAACTCTTTGACTACAGACCCATTTTCATCCTACCATCATTATCCAAGGCCTTGGATATATAGTCCATTAGCAGCTAACTAGATATTTAACATCATAGGACCTAAAAATCCTCGGGTGTACTGCCGGTCTATAGTGTCCAACGGGCACTATAGACCGGCAGTACACCTGTGGATATTTTGATTATCAAATACGCCGGGAGAAACTGAAGAATCACATCATAGGACCTACTAGACGAATACCAGTCTGGTTACCGTGAAACTCGCAGCACGACATCCACTCTGATAAAAGTGACAGACAATTTCATGCATGCTATGGATAACCAACAGGCGACCATCATTTGTTTAGATTTCAGCAAAGCTTTTGACATTTTACTTGCTAAACTTACTAATCTAAATTTCTCTACAGGTGCTATTCAGTGGTTCGAATCGTACCTCACCATCCGTAAACAGTGTGTAATAACTGCCAAAAGTAGGTCATATTGGAGGGATGTTGCATCAGGGGTTCCACAAGGATCTGTACAAGACCTTTACTTTTCTCACTATATGTAAATTACCTGTCCACTGTTCTGCCCCATTGTAAATATCACTTATACGCTGATGACCTTCAGTTATATCTGAGTGTAAGCTCTAAAAGCCTAAGCGCATCCATACGGCATGTAAATGCGGGCTTACTTTCACTATCGAGATGGGCACATAACATAGGCTTGAAACTGAATCCATCAAAAACGCTGGCAATTTTAGTGGCCCTTAAAAGACGCGTTACTCCATATCTCAGAGAATCCCTTCCACCTTTAATACTTAACGACACACAAATACGCTTATCTCATTCAGCAAAGAACCTAGGTATAATATTCGATCAGCACTTGGACTGGACAGAGCACACAACCACAGTCTGTAAGAAGGTATAAGCGTCACTTCATTCACTGCAGAAATACAAAAAAGCATTTCCTTTGTAGGCGAAAAAGAAGCTCGTTGAGACACTAATACTTCCCATCCTAGATTATGGTGATGCTATTGTGTAAGGAATATCACACGAAAATTTACATAGGCTGAAGTTGGCTTCAAATTCTTGTGTACGATACATTTGTAACCTACGCTTCTACGACCATATCAGTCCCGCATACGAGCAGTTAACTTGGCAACGTGCAGATAAGCGTTGAACCTACCATAAATTATGTTTGCTGCATCGCTTCCTCAATCATTGCAAACCTTCTTACTTATCCTCAACTTTCAAACTACTATCTGAACAGCACATTAGAAACACACGCTGTCACCAAAATAAAAGTCTCTCTACCATCAGACAACACTGCAATCTTTTATAAATCATTTTCGGTATCGGGAACACGTCTGTGGAACAATCTTTCTCAAAATTTAAGAGAGAATATATCAATTTCATACATCGAAAGACAGCTAACGGTCCACCTTCTATCACAATAGCCATCTTTTTCTCCACTTACCAGTCTGTAGCTCACTGTTGTCAATTCCTCCTCCCCCACAAATATTCCCCTGTTCTTCCGTCAGGAGAGATCTTTACTCATATGTATCTCCACTTCCTAACAACCACAGGCACTGTTTCATTTTTCAATATTCTCCTCTTTCATTAAACTTTTTTTTCTTTCATTCTCTTTATATTAAACTTAGTTCAAATGTGTTAAACCAATCAATCTCCATGTAAATATCTATTGTTATTATTATTATTGCCATGGACAACAAATTACTGTTGATATTGTGACTTTTGTGTTGTTATTATCATTATAATTAGTAGTATTATCATCTATTGTTGTTATTATATAATTAATACTGTGTCTTTTGTATCTTAAATCCTTTGTATATGTTGTTCCTGCTCAGATTTAAGAGAGGGTCTTAAGGCCCTAATCTGGTCAGGTTAAATAAGCAAATAAATAAATAAATTTAGAAGGCAGGAAGGTGCGCCTCGGTTGCGCAGTGGTAGAGTGCCTGACTGCAAATCCAAACGTCGCGGGTTCGAGCCCCGCCAGGTCCCAGGATTTTTATCTGTCACTTTTCACTTCTCTCACCTCTGGCAGTACTGCTAATGTGAAAAATGTCGAGTAGCACCGTGGTTCGGAACCCACGTTAAACTGTAGGTCCCCCTATAACTGGCTGGGTAAGTCAGTTCAAAGGTCGGAGGAAGGCAACGGCATACCACCTCGAAATAGGACCATGCGTAGTAAAGCACTGTGGTGTTCAAACCAATCTTCGGATTGTTGACTGCTTTACCTTTTTAGAAGGCAGGAATTTGAACTTCAGAATTATTCTACTGCTCCAAACGCACATTTCGCGCAAAATCCACAAGGAAAAGAGAATGTAGGTTTCGCCCAGAGTCATGCAAACATTCGTTTGTCCCTCGTTCTATTTGGCAGTGGTATAGAAAAGGAAATGGCTATTGCTGGTACGAAGTACCCTTTGGCATTAACCTTAAATTGTATCGCGAAGTATTTAGTGGTAAACATTATTTATAACAGTAACTGTAAAAAATTATTTCTTTGACTAACGTTCAGCCTCATTGGCATTACTTAAGTGCGAAAATTATTCCTACATAAGTCAGAATTCACAGATATTAGAAATGTATAAATTTCTTCACTAAGGTTAAGCATTGCAACTGTAGAAATACCATAATAACAACGAGCAGTTCTTTCCTATGTGTGACTGAGTGCCAGTGTTGCTTAACTCGGCCCCTTCCGGATTCTCAATCCGTATGTATCTACTTGGTCAGACATGAAATATTTAAGAGGCGGTCTACAACACAAAACGAACGTTACTCGGACTAATAAATAAGTATATAAATGAATTGTACTTTGCTGATTCGTGATTCTGTGGTCGAATGTGTGTTCTGATACCAGAATGTTATTACCTCAACTAAAAACAGAATAATACGTTTACTGAAAGAGTATGGGAATGTTTTAATGCGTCTTTCAAGATTGGTGGCGTGGTGCAATGTTGCACATTCAGTTCTACGTATAAATAATTCTAAATATAAATCTTTTAATTATATTATTAGAGTATTGATATTGAGCGGCTTTTCATCTGTAAGGGATATTGAAATTGTAATTATAGTGTTTGATTTTACTCTTCATTCATATAATTTTATATGTCGTATGATTATTCCCTGATTTTATACGGATTTTTAGAATAATATGTGAGACCGTATTGTACTTCAATTGCTATCTGGGGAGGCCACCATCACTGTTACAAGGACGCTGTATGCCCTTTCAGGCCTATTAGGGTTTCCCCAACGACCAGTTTCCTATTCTCTAGGTCTTAACCATCATCTGGCTGCCTGCTGTTCGTGGCTTTCCCTCCTACAGAAAGCCAAACCGCGATATTCAATAGGAAACAAACAGCTTCGCCCTATATCGGTAATGTCACAGTCGTAGAGGGAAACGATTTTCTAACACGGTTTATTTCTCTCGATCGACGAATGCGGAAGACCGGTTCATTGGAAATGGAAAAAAGAACTTTGGTTTGGCAACACGTTGACCACTCGCACTTCAGAATTTGAAGAGTGGGTGCTGGAACGAGTTGCAGCGGACCCACTGCCGTTAGTCGCATTGAAATGGGCGTTGCAAATGAAGTCAATGATGGTACTAAAGTTAACTAACGTAAATTAAAATGTACATCAACACCGCACTTTACATGAGAATATATTGTCGTACAAGCCTCGCCCTGCTATGAGAGTGGATTCACAACACTTGGCAACAGATAGATATTAATGGAGTACTTTTATGACCTTGCATTCGCAACTATAAAATCAAACGCACGCCTTTTACTGGGATTGGGGCGACGCAGCCACAGTCTCTCAACTAACCTCAATACACAAGCAGAAGGGAGAGATCAGTCGCCTTTTGCAACAAAACGTGGTGTAGACCACAGATCCTCCTAACGCACCGTCATCAATCTGATGGCAAGAGATATAGACACGGGTGAAATATCAGCTCTTAAGAAATGGAATTAATTTTGCACATTCCTATCTGCGACATAATAAGTAGGGTCGAAAAACTTGTCCGCAAGTTCCCCAGTGAATCAGCGGACGTATCCTGACGATATCAAAGACACTAGCATCCATGGTGACCAGGCCTGAGCGCAATCAGACTACGTGTGTTAGGAAATGATTATTGTAATCCATTGTAGAATTTTTTCAGCAATCAGTCGTATATTATATTTATTGCGTGGTTGTGGTATATCACCCCCAAATTTGTGACAGTATAGGGGAGAGATTAATTTGAAAGAACACTGAAAGACCTAAGTCGAAACAAGGCCCCTGGAGTGGACGACATTCCCTCAGAACTACTGAAATCTCTGGGAGAGCCAGCCATGACAAGACTGTTTCACCTGGTTTGTAAAAATGTATGAGATAGAGACTTTAAGAAAAATATAATAATTACCATTCCAAAGAAAGATGGTGCAGAAATATGTGAAAATTACAGAATCATCAATTTAATAAGTCATGGTTGCAAAAATTTAAAACGAATTATTTACGCAAAGTTGAATGATGGTAGAAGCCGACCTTGGGGAAGACCAGTTTGGATTCAGGAGAAATGTAGTAACACGGGAGGCTATCCTCACTTTACAGCTTATCCTAGAAGATGGATTAAGGAAAGGTAAACCTACATTTATAGCTTTTGAAAATGTGGAGAAAGCTTTTGACAATGTTGATTGGAATATACTCTTTCTAATTCTGATGTCAGCAGGACTAAAATATAGGGAATGGAAGGTTATTTTCAAATGGTACGAAAACCAGACAGCAGTTATCAGAGTTGAAGGTCATGAAAGGGATGCAGTGGTTGGGAAGGGAGTAAGGGTTGTAGCCTTTCTCCAATGTTATTCAATTTGTACATTGAGCAAGCCATAAAGGAAAGCAACGAGAAATTTGGAGAAGGAATTAAAGTTCAGGGTGAAGAATTAAAAACATTGCGTTTTGCCTACGATATAGTAATTTTATCAGAGACAGCAAAGGACCTGGAGGAGCAGTTGAACGGAATGGATAGTGAAAGGAGCATATATGAATAAGATTAACAAGAGCAAATCAAGGGTAATGGAATGCAGTCTTAGAAAATAAGGCGATGTTGAAGTAATTAAATTACGTAACGAATCAATAAAGGTGGTAAATGAATTTTTTTAAATTGGGTTGTATAATAACATATGATGGCCGCAGTATAGAGGATATAAAATGCAGAATGGCAATGAGAAGAAAAGCGTTTTTCAAAAAGAATAATTTGTTAACATCGAATATTAATTTAAGCATAAGGAAGTCCTTTCTGGAGGCATTTGTGAGGAGTGTTGCCTTGTATGGGAGTGAAACATGAACAATAAACAGTGTGGGCAGGAAGAGGATAGAGGCTTTTGAAATGTGGTGTTACAGAAGAATGCTGATGATTAGGTGGGTGGATCGCGTAACTAATGAGTAGGTACTGAACAGAATTGGGGAGAAACAGAATTTTCTGGCATACCCTCACTAAAAGAAGGCATCGATTGGTAGGACACAGTTTTAGACATCAAGGAATTGTGAAGTTAGCATTGGAGGGAAGTTTGTGGGGTAAAAATATCGGAGGGAGACCAAGAGATGAATATTGTAAGCAAATTCACATGGATGTAGGTTGCCGTTCTTATGAGGAGATGAAGAGGCTTGCTCAGGATAGGGCAGGGTGGAGAGCTGCATGAAACTAGTCTCCGGACTGAAGACCACAACAACAATAGGGGATTTCCTGTCAAAGAGGACACAGGTTGTAGTAATCGATGGTAAGGCATCGACTAAAACAGATGTGTTATCGGGCGTTCTACAGGGTAGTGTTATTGGTTCATTGCTGTACCTTATTTACATAAACGTTTTGGGAGAAAATCTAAGCAGCTCTCTTAGGTTGTTTGCAGATGACACCGTCATTTATCGTCTAGTAAAATCATCTGAAGATCGAAACCAACTGCAGAACGATCTAGATAAGATTATCACTATGGTGTAAAAATTGGCAAGTGACTCTAAATAATGGGAAGTGTAAAATCGTCCTCATGAGTACGAACAGAAATCCGTTAAACTTTGTTTACAAGATAAATTAGTCAAAAGTGAAGCCTGTTAACTTCACTGAACACGTAGGAATTCCTATTACTTGAAACGTAAACTGGAAAGAACACGTGGATAACGTCGTGAGAAAGGCGAACCAGAGACTGCGTTTTATTTGCAGGACCCTTAAAAGATGCAAAAGCTACTATATTGAAACTGCATACATTACGCTTGTTTAACAGTTTTTGGGGTATTTCTGCCCATTGTAGGATCCCTATCAGGTGGGTTTGACGGAGGACATCGAAAGAGTCCAAAGGAGGGCAACTCGTTTGGTATTGGCACGATACAGGGGAGACAGCGTTACGGAAGTTATACAGGATATGGGATGCGGCGTGGGCTACATACGAAACTCCAATCGCCAACATTCTCCTACGAATGCGAAAATGTATTGTTGACTCCCACTTACATACGTAGAAGAGATCATCAGAATAAAATACGAGAAATCAGAGCTCAAACGGAGAGATTCAGGTGTTCCAACTTCCCGCGCGCTATTCGAGAATGGGATGTTAGATGAATAGTATAAAGTTGGTTCGATGAACCCTCTGTCAGGCACTGAAATGTGAATTGCAGAGTATCCCATGTAGATGTAGATTTAGATGTAGAGTGGCATAGATAGATTTCGATCACTGTGTGATCATTAACAAGGCTTGAAAACGACTAAAATAGTTAAACATCTCGACCTCCATGTAGGAGTTTGCAATCCTTCCCGCTGACAAGGGAAAAGCATCCGTCATTATGGACTACCAGGACCATTATATAAATACCTGCGCGCTACTGGTCGAAAGTACTTACCGGAATGAGAAAGGTATCTGAACTTCTTAAGCAGTCTTCGGTAGGAGACAATGTGCTTCGACCACCTATAGCATATGATTCATCTACGATCCACATACATGGGTCACCCTTTCGCCTCATTGTGTCCACCATTGCTACACCAACATAGAAGGTTGCGAAATAATTGGCCAATATCCTCATTGCTTATGTAGGTCGCTGTGAACATCATATTAAGAAAACAGCCGATTTTAATAAGCGGATTAACCATTCCCGACTTGGTGAGGGTGACATTATGGTCAGATTCGATGTGGTGGCACTGTCTACAAATGTGTCTATCAAAGACTCACCGCGGTGGAGTGATCAAGCGGTGTAGGGTACGTCCATAGTGAGCCGCTCCATGCTTCCTGCTTTGCTGGGGCAGGGAAGCGGCTGGTAAACCCTGTGGGTAATCCCAATGGGGTGGCCATAGGCCATAGTGTAAACTCGCGGCCACATCAGATCGCTCACACCACTTTCACCCGCGCGTTCAACAAAGAATTAATGGTTCTTGTGCCGCTCTCCGCTTGCGGTTTCCGAGGTTCCAATGATGTGCGCTGCGTGTCGTATTTTTGGGAGCTGACAAAGACGTCTTAAATCTCAAAAGTGTTGAATGAAAGGCCGTTAATTCATTGTAGCTTATTTTTGAAGTTTTTTAGACTTGCACAGCCGGTTTTACAATGTCTTTATTTGCATTTTATTGTTCATGTTGGTGCAGGAATACCAGTATGTTAATATTGCAAACAACTACGCATTCGGATAGGTCTATAACGTTTGTCATGCAGATAATTTGATGATGCCGTACTGTGAGGACGAAATGCGTCAATGGTAATTAATAAAACCACTTTGCTACCACAACTGTTTTTACTTGAAATTAAAATCTCACTGGACTGGAAAAGTTATATTCAGATTATATGACAGCAGTTGCAACTTTTTCCCTGTCATTATCTATCAGTTACTACCCCATGCCGGCAACTAGTGAGCCCAGTTTTGGCATTTTATACAATTGTCGATCAAAACATTTTTTTTTTCTTTATCATCATCCGTGAATGTACAAGTTACAACAGCAGTTTCATTATAGGGTGACTGATTTACTAGGATGAAACTCAACTAGAAATAAGATGCACTTAAGCTGCACATACAGTGCCGTTGTAAACATCTTCAGTGTCCCCTACTGTTGTTCTTTCTGTAGAAAATCTAATCAAATATTTCTTCCGCCCTTGCACGTCATTAGCCATAGTCATCGGCACCGAAGCGCACCGAATTGGTGCACCATGCGAGAACAATATCACACGTCGATGTCCTGCCTCATGAGTTGAATCACCGACGTTACTTCTTCACGAATAATACCGAGAGAGGTGGCGCAGTGTTAACACACTGGACCCGTATTCGGAAGGATGATGGTTTAAATCCAACGTCCTAAATCACTCCAGGCAAATACCGGGATGATTCCTTTCAAAGGGCACGGCCGATTTCCTTCCCCATCCTTATCTAAAAATCCGAGCGTAAGCTCCGTCTGTAATGACCACGCTGTCGACGGGACGTTAAACCCTAAGATTCCTTCAAAATTCAAATGTTTGTTAAGCTTATGGGACTTAACTACGGGGTCATCAGTCCCTAAACTTACAAACTACTTATCAACTACTTACGAACTAGGACGGCACAAATATTCATGCCCGAGGGGGGATTCGAACCCCCGACCGTAGTGGCCGTGCTGACCGTGACTGGAGCGCCTTAGTCCCCTCGGCCACCGCGGCCGGCTAAGATTCCTTCCTTCGTTCACAAATAATGGCTAAAATAATCATAAAAACAAGTGATTCGATCTCAGGAAAGAAGCACAAAAAGATCACTGACGTGGAAGAGGACAAAAAACGAGGTTTTTTGTCGTTTTGTGGTTCTGTGTCGGGAAAAATTAGCCAAATGCTAAATAGAAACAAGATAAAATCAGTCTTCACGCCTCGGACAACAATCCGGCAATTATTGAGACCAGTTAAAGACGCAATAGGTATCGGAACACATGGGGCCTTCAAGATACCTTCGGAGCGTAGCCAACCGGACGCTAATAAATCTGCTTCAGCTGAGCATACTTTACTAAACGGTGTTCGCATCAGATTTGATGAAACCTCCGCTGTGGCTCTCACTAACGGCTTCTGGGACAGTATAATTAAATAGAAACAACTGACAACACCAGTAACAGAGGGGGCGGTCTGTAGCTCAGCGCGCCGTGGCAGTTAAGAACCGGCGCAAAGCGGTCCTAAATCTCAGAAAGCTGGCCAAAAGTAGGCCATCCTAGATACTGTTAATGGTTGGAATACTTGTAGTGGTACACCTTGTATGTTTTATGACGGTAAATAAAAAGGGAATCGTCCTTACCTGGCTCAGGAACGCATTTGCCGGCCGCTGTGGCCGAGGGGAATGAGGCGCTCCAGTCACGGTCTGCACGGCCACTACGGTCGGTGGTTCGAATCCCCATCGGACATGGATATTTGTGCCGTCCTAGTTCGTAAGTAGTTCATAAGTAGTTTGTAAGTTTAGGGACTGATGACCCCGTAGGTAAGTCCCATAGACTATACAAACATTTGAACATTTGGAACACATTTCCTCTGTGAGCATCTGGTCTGCCGCAGAGTTTACTTGTCGAGCGTCAAAAGCAGCACAAAGTTCAGACGTGAGTAAAATCGCGAAAAGTTAATAGATTGAAATTCTGCAAAATGAAGTCTTCTCCAGAAAGTAACTACAGTTTGAACGTGTAGCTTGAAACTCTTATTGACAACGTATGAAATAGTAAATAATTACTGGAAGTAGTGGTATTTTTCTTGTTCGCGTTCCGAGAAATCCTGTTGAAAAATGCAATAAGTCAAACGTCTTGTAGACTGCTACTCTTAAACCGAATAAAAAATGGTTCCTTTGACATTTCTTCAAAACATATCACAAAATTAGCTACAACTAGCTGCGACTTCGGTTTCAGTTGTAATTTTTATACCATGATGTGTGCTCTCTTTGTAGTTTCTCGTAATTTTACCGTTTGAAATATTTTTATAGGAAACTGATCAAAACAAATTTCCTATTAATGTTATTCCTCCATTTTCTGCAGAATCTCTGGATAATACCGAAGAAAGTTCTTTCACTAGTAAACATGGAAGACATGTTCTATAGATTTTTAGTAACGTCAGGTCCAGTAATATACAGTTTGCGGAAACTTCCTCCCAAGAACCTAAGATCGTTATCCCCATACGCGGTTGAACTATTGATTCCACCTTCAGTTACAGAATCAAGTCAGATTTCTTCAAATAATACGGGCGATGCATCCGACGATGAGAGCAAGCCACAGGACAGTGATTGATTGTAAGAGATGTTAAGATTATATATATGTTACGAAAGTAAGAATGAAAGAAATATAATACAGATGTTCGTTTCTTTTGTAATAATGATTAATTACTGTATTCCAATCCTCTTCTCCCCAAGTTCTTAAATGTAAACTGTAATTATATTTTCTATTTAATTTATTCACAAACAAAATTTCCTAAATTCGACTTTATTGGATTTTCCGGTATCAGAATGTTTACAGACACTAAACTCTATGCGGGAAATTGGAAAGAAATTTCTTGAATTTTCGCTTTGGCGAATTTTTAGGTATACTGGAGCCGCCACTTTGTTTACCTAAATTTTGACTTCGAATTCGTATCCAGCAACCCCGAAAACCGCCAAGTCCAGATTTTCATACGATTTTAAACGTTTCCGACTTTCGGCGAGCTTATTGGGATTTGGGACCACTTGACGCAGCACAGACAGAGCAGAGGCTGAGGGGCCGGCCTTCTGCTGGTCAGCCGCGATGGAGTAGCCGGGCGGTCTAAAGCGTCTCGCTGCGGAGCGCGCGGTTGCTCGCCGTGGAGGTTCGAGTTCTCCCTGGGGCATGGGTGTGTGTGTTTGTCCGTAGGTTAGTTTACCTAGGTTTAAGTAGTTTGTAAGCTACTGACTGATGACCACGCAGTTTGGTCCGATAGATTTACAGACATTTGAACATTTGATTTTTTTCTGCTGGTCAGCGCACACTTCCAACACCTCCTGGGGACAAGACCTCACAACAGCCCGTGCAACGTCACACTGATCAAGCCGCGGAATCAAGCTTACTGGCTGCCCGTTGGGACACGCCCACTGCCTCGTAGCTGACAGCCACACAGCTGGCGGCCGCGGCCACGCCAGTGTGACGTCGTACGGGCTGTTGTGAGGCCTTCTCCCCAGGTGCTGTTGACACTTCACGCAGCACAGACAGAGCAAAGCTGCATTTAGTGCTCTCACAACACGGTACGAGCTGCAAGTCTTCTGTAAACCTCTCGATGCAGTTAGACTTAATTGCTGAGTCTCCTTAAAACTCATTTAATTTAATTTGAACAGCGGAAGAACACGGAGCAACTAGAAAAGTGACAAATACATGACTAACTTGTTTAGTCTATGGGAAGTTTCATATCAAAATAACAACAATGGAAGGTCCAGTAAGGAATGTTAATAATAATATGCAGATAGGGAACAACTCACCGTAAAGACGAACGTTGAGCCGCCGATAGAGACAAATAAAAGACATACAAACACACACACCATCATCATCATCATCATCATCATTAGAGACTGATTATGCCTTTCCGCGTTCAGTCTGGAGCATAGAATCTCTAACAAAATTCCTCCTTGATCCCCTATTCAATGCTAACATTGATGCCTCGTCTGACGTTATGCCTTTTACATCAAAATCATTCTGCACCGAATCTAAGTACTTTCTTCTTGGTCTACCTCGACTCCTCTTACCCTCCGCTGCCGAGCTCATGTGTCTCTTAAGTAACCTTGCTTCTCCCATGCGTGTAAAATGACCGCACCATCTCAGTCTGTTCGCTCTAACTGCTTCATCTATGGTGTTCATTCCCAGTTTTTCTTTGATATCCTCATTATGGACACCCTCCTGCCATTGTTCCCATTTATTGGTACCTGCAATCATTCTTGCTACTCTCATATCTGTAGCCTCTACCTTATGAATAAGGTAACCTGTATCCACCCTACTTTCACTCCCATACAACAAAGTTGGTCGAAAGATAGAGCGGTGCACTGCTAACTTGGTACTTACTTCCTTCTTGCGAAAGGGAGTAGATCTTAGCTGAGCACTCACTGCATTAGCTTTGTTGCGCCTCGATTCCAGTTCTCTCACTATGTTGCCATCCTGTGAGAAAATACATCCAAAGTACTTGAAACTGTCTACCTGTTCTAACTTTGTTCCTTTATCTGACACTCAATCTGTTTGAATCTCTTTCTCACAGACATTACTTTCGTTTTGGAGATGCTGATCTTCATATCATAATCCTTGTACACACAAAATTCTAAACATTCGGCCGTGGCCTTCCTCAGACAGAGAACACACGTCAGCCATCTCTCAGAGATTTAGAATTGCGGCTCGAAGTTTCTTATCAGCTATTCAGGTAACGCTTCTGCCTCAGCGGACACAGTTTCAAAAGAGAAACGAATTAGCTTGTGAGACGCCAGACCACAGAAAAATAAGGGATATATTTTTCTCTTTTTTATTCTGTAATTAAGATAAAAAAGTGTCACTGTAAATTCAATAATTGAAATAACCTATGTAAATTTGACATATTTAGTTTCAATGAATGAATCACTTTTTTTCTCAGTGACACTTGTTAAGCTTTTAACAGGTTTCTAGTTGAAAAATAAATCGATATCAAAAAATACAAAAATGTTCAAATGTTTGTATAGCTTATGGGACTTAACTAGCCGGCCGCAGTGGCCGAGGTGACTGAGGCGCTCCAGTCACGGTCAGCACGGCCACTACGGTCGGGGGTTCGAATCCCCCTCGAGCATGGATATTTGTGCCGTCCTAGTTCGTAAGTAGTTCATAAGTAGTTTGTAAGTTTAGGGACTGATGACCCCGTAGTTAAGTCCCATAAGCTTAACAAACATTTGAATTTTTTGGACTTAACTACGCAGTCATCAGTCCCTAAACTTACAAACTACTTATGAACTAGCTAATCCTAAGGACGGCACAAATATCCATGCCCGAGGGGGGATTCGAACCCCCGACAGTAGTGGACTGGAGCGCCTCAGTCCCCTCGGCCACCGCGGCCGGCATGAAAAAATTTATGCAAATCATAGCTTCCTTGTTTAAGTGCATTTTCACGGAAATGATTGCCAGGCATTTTATTTATAGCTCTTCATGCCCCTGAGTACTATATCAACGTCTGCTTTTTTCTTATTTTTTGCCAGCAGCTGTTCTTGTACGTCCAGTATTTTATTACAATGCGTTACTGTTCTGTTTTCATATCGAATGATAATTATCATTAGCTAGCCTATTTCTTCATAATTAATAATTAGTAAAAATAGGGTAGTATTCTGGTAACTGTTGAATTTCGTTAAGTAATAAAAAATTCAGTTTGAAAAGTACTGATAAGAAACGTTACTAGATTTACAGAGCATTTATCATCTGTGGTGTACCAGTGGGTGATGAACTCCACGTAGGAGTGGATGTGTGTTTCAAGAAATGCAGGAAGGCCCTTGTTGATTCAGAAAATCGTTTGCGTCCTTCCCGGCTTAGCCGATCTGAACATTCAAAAGTAACGGAAATTTTAGCTTACATAGTTCTTTTATGTCTATCAGAAAGTTTGCTGAAACCAGGGCCTATAGACGAATGAATGGAGTTAGTATCTTAAGCTGCTGACTCTCGGTCTCTTCATTTCGCCGTTCGAGAGTAGCAGAGTGGTCTGGACGCCACGTTACGGATCGCGCGAATTCCCGCGTCGAAGGTTCGAATCCTCCCTCGGGCATGGATGTGTGTGTTATCCTTAGGTTAGTTTAAGTTGTTTGTAAGACTAGGGACTGATGACCAACGTAGTTTGGTCCCATAGTATTACAAACATTTGAACATTTCTCTTCAATTCAGTAAGCTGTTTATTTGCAGCTCATCAGATTTGCAGCACACGAAAAAGAGAAACACGAGGCAGCTTCGCACTCACACAACAAATGGCAACAGCCGTGCTTGTGGTGCGTAGCTGCCTACTGCGACGCATCAAACGTATCTCACGTATTTTCTCGAGAATGGAGCTCTCCTTCCACCATGAAAAACAATTTCGACATGTTAGCTATATTTCGCACGCAGTAATGTACGTTGTAAATGCATCAAACGCAATGTGGCAAGCGACGACATATCCCACTGCAAACTCTTCAGAATATGAGCGGCGTTGTAATTTAGTTATTTCTATAACAATCACTATGGCCAATAACTAAAAGATAACAAGTCCAATATCATGCTGTGACTTTGTCCTTAGAGACAGAAAATAATTATTTTTTTCTAATGAATAGTTTGCCGCACGGGAGTAGCCGAGCCGTCTAGAATGCAACGTTGCGAACGTGCGGCCTCCCGCGTCGGGGGTTCGAATCCTCCCTCGGGCATGGATGTTTGTGTTGTCTTTAGTATAAGGAAGTTTATAAGTAGTTTGTAAGTTTAGAGACTGATGACTCCGGACTTAAGTCCTCTACGTTTTACAATCTTTTGAACATATCTTAACGAATAGTTTCTGCAAAATCGATTGAGGAAACTGCGTTAGCACAGATCACTCACAAATCAGAAAATAATGTTCTTTTTTTTTCTTACCCAAAAATTAGAAGTCTTACAGAGAAACTGAATACAGGAAAGAGCGTAGCTTATATCAGTCTACATAAAACAGTTTTTTCGAAGCATATCAGATTTCACTTTGTTACAGAGGTGGAGCAGAGGAGCAGGAAAACTGTGCGCCTCGAATAACCAGAGAGGTCTGACCCAGCAAACGCCTGCCCTGAGCCTCGATTGCGTTAAGTATATGGTGTCCCATTGGAAAGCGTGGTTTACAAACGTCTAGCCACTTATCCTCTGCCTCTCCTCTGCCTGTGCTGTGTTAAGTGTGCGCCGGGCCTAAAGCGCGCGTATCAAATGCCGACTCAAAAAACCATGCCCATATATGGCGATGACGCAGGACACCAGTGACAATCGCCAAGGAATGTTTAGTCGAAAGCTCGTGGAATTTGAACCTCGACGCGGATGGAAACTGGAGAACTTTTCATTCTACATACTAGCGTATTTGCATGCTGTTAACTTCCCATGTTTTATATATAACTTGCGTTTCCCAACGGTCTTGTGCCAAGGCTATAATATACGATGTACACCCACACGATGACAGTAGCAGAAATCAGGAAACATTTATTCCTATTTCCAGCCACATGGAATGCTTCCTTTATCGAGCGACCTACAATAAACTTGGGTGCCTAAAAAGAGACCCACGTTTTTTCATAGATTTTGAATGCTACTCATACAATACCCTATCTAAGCAAACCGTCTTTCTTCAGGTAAATACTTTTAGTTGAAATCTTGTTACACTATTTGACATTGCAACATTCCTAATTTGGTAAAAGGATTCTCTATTCCATCCCCTGCTTCTATTCAGTCAGTTTAACCAGCAGTTGGGTAGATGATTGTAATCCACTTTCTGTCGTCACAAAAGAACTGCAGTTTTCATTTTCATTGTTAGCGAGGTTGCGGCTTCCTTTGTGAGACAGCCTTCTTTGATACAGCGAAAACAGTCTAGCATGGCTGATGAGCCATGAAGAGTCTACGATATTATACAGTTACTTCTACTGTGAATCGTGTTGTACAATTTATAGAATTTTATTCATCGATTGTACAATTTCTGAGGCGCAGAGGTGAATGATGACGTTCGGTTAATTTACAATATGCTGCTTTTCAGATTCGTGAATTACTTCTTGTTCACGTTTATCTTGTTAATTAGATATAGTAAGTGCTGCCACTGGTTTATGGAAACCAAACGTCATTCCTCTCTGTCTTACCACTTCAGCGGTTCTACATCTTGAAATCATGAAATTCTATAAAATGTTCAAATGTTTGTATAGTTTATGGGACTTAACTACGGGGTCATCAGTCCCTAAACTTACAAACTACTTATGAACTAACTAATACTAAGGACGGCACAAATATCCATGCCCGAAGGGGTATTCGAACTCCCGACAGTAGTGGCCGTGCAGACCGTGACTGGAGCGCCTCAGTCCCTTCGGCCACCGCGGCCGGCGAAATTCTTTAACATTTCTGGCTACTGGACGCACGTCCTCTTTTTCAACTTTCTAGTAGGATCTATTCTACTCTCGTACATCACGTTTTGCATCTCCACACCAGTTTTATCTTTTCAACTGTGTGCTGTCTCATCTGATATGACAGAATATGATTCTTCCACTATTTTCACAATTTATCTTATCCGTTTATTATTTATTTTTCTTTATTTTCCCGCTGACATATTGAGCACATTAATTTCTGCAAACAGAATTTTGTTTTAGTTTCTGGTTAAGGCCTGTATACTCCTGTGCAGTAAGAAACGATACCTTGAACTATTTCCTTATATATTTGTAGTTTTAATTTTTTTATATGTGAATCCCATCAAATAAAATTTACCGTATTAACTCCTTTCTTTGCTTCGGATGATGTATCTTCAATCTCTATATTACCTTCTACATATTCATAAATTTTTGCTCCTAGATACATGAATTTAATGTTTAGTTCATTGATTTCTCTTGTCTAGGACAATTCTTCTCCCTACTCACTGATAACAAAACATTTAGTTTTCTTTCTTGTCAATCCTCAACTTTCATATTTCTCTGTCAGTTTTCTTACCAAATTTCTACGGGGCCGGTTTTTTAATTTCATTTCTTCCAGTGTTTTTTATATTCTCTCTCTAGATATATTTTAATTTTCGTCGGTACTAGATGCATGACACGCATGTTGCTCGGCCACTCGCCGTCGGATGTTCGAGTCCTACTTCGGACATAGGTTGTGTGTGCGTATGTTGTTCTTATCATAAGGTAGCTGAAGGAGTTTGTAAGAGTAGTGGTCGATGACTTCAGCCGTTTGGTCCGTTAGATTTACAAACAACTGAACAATTTTTGTGCTTGGTGCTCACCTTAATTCTTTTGAAATTTGAAAGACTAACGTTACTTTCGAAATTTATCCTTCAGATAATTCCCTTAACTAATGTCGTCTTAATTAAATCTCCTAGGAATTGTAATATTTGTTTAATGGTACACAATTGTCTACCTTTGTATGGTCAATAAATAATAAGGTTGTATCTCAATTCATAGTTTTTTATTGTCTGTTATTTTATTACGGCAAAAGATATCCGTGGGTGTCAGACCTGCTGCAAATTCGGACACTTCTGCCATTCTATCTTTTCGTAATCTGATTCTCTTAAGTTTGTTTCTTTTTCACTACAGATTCTACTAAATGTGCTAGTAATTGATGTACCTTCACTTTATATGACACTTTTTATAGTGATGTTATTATTGCTGAATTCTTCTTTTTTTGTTCCCTTCGTCATACATAATTTTGTTAAATACTATCGTATTCGTTTTCAGGATCTTATTGCTACAATTTTTGATCTATGTAGTTTACTCGATTACTCTATTTACTCTGTTACGATCTACAGTTCTTAATCTTATTTTCATTTATAGTAGAAGATCGAGTTTAATGGTAGAGTCGTGGGATGCTTGCTTTTTAAGTTGTACAGTATTCTGCAGCATCCATTTTCAATAAGCTGTAAGAAGTAAAGAATCTTAGCACTAACCCACACGCTTTCAAATCTAATTTCAAGAATTACCTCAGGGCTCTCTCCTTTTAATCTGTCGAGGAACTCCTACAAAAGTTAAACAATTAAGCTTTTTTTTAGTTTACTGATTGTTTTCACTTTGTCTTAAGATTGTCGTGTGCATAGGACTTCTTAAAAATTTTCTATCACCATTCTTGTGTAAAAATTCATGTATTGACTTGTTCCATAACCATGGAGTCTCACTCCTCAATTGGGTCCTATGGAACGGAAAACCATATTATTATTAACATTACCTGACATCGTCTGGTCTGGAGGCGATCAATTCGTTTTATAGTTTCCAAATGATAAGCCAAGAACGCAAACTAACAATTTATTAAGTGACGACCGGTTTCGGTGCACTGTGTCACCATCATCTGTTAATAGTCTGGTCATCTTGTTAAAAAATTGGATATAAAATAAGAAGTGCAACATTGCACTTAGTTAACTTAAGTTTTTTTATTTATTTATTTATTTATTTTAATATAGTGACTAAGTGCAATGTTGCACTTCTTATATTATATCCAATTTTTAACAAGATTACCAGACTATAATGACCAGATGATGGTGACACAGTGCACCGAAACCGGTCGTCACTTAATAAATTGGTGGTTTGCGATCTTGGCTTATCATACTATTATTATTATAAATGTTTGTATGGCACAATGTTGAATAAATAAATATACGGGCAACGCCGGGTTTACAGCTAGTTTAACATATTCTCCTTTGCTTGCGTTGTCGCATTGGTGTCTATTGCCACTGAGAATCCAGCAGGTGCTAGCAGCTGGAAAGAAACTGGCGGAAAGAAACGCAAGTGAAAAGGAATCGAAGATGTGTGAGTGACAGCGGCAGCAGACGTACGTGGAGAGCAGACGTGAGTGGAGTGCCAGGCGCCACTTCCCCTCTCTGTCTCGTCCCCTCTCCCCCCTCCCCTAGTTACCCCTCACACCGCTACGGCCATAAAATCTGAGCGTCCCGCCGACGAGCCTTGCAGATATCATCAACGGAGTTACAGCCTGCCCGATTTACGAGCTGCGCCCGGTCATGCTGCAATTGTTGGCGTAATGGTGACGGGAGCGGGGGAGGGGAGGTCGCGAGGGGGTGGGGGAGGGCGCAGTGGGGCTCTGGGGAGGGGGGGGGGGGCGCTGGAGTCTAGTGTCTGACGTCACGGTGGCGGCGCAAGACATCGTCCAGTCTTAGCTGGACGAAGCAGTCGCCATCTCTGAGTCATAATTTAAATACGTGAACGAGAAAATTTAAAGTTCCGTTTTCAGATATATAACACGGCAACCGAAATTTATATTCCACAATTACTCGGCTATAGTACCAGCCTAATCTTTTAGTTGTGAAATTGAGGATGGTACTATAGGCTGAAAGTTCGTAATTTTCAATAGTGCATTCTGTTGGTTGAGAATGGGTAAGATCTCTACATATACTTCGATACTCTGCAAGTCACATTAAAATGCATGGCAGAGACTTCATCTACATCTTCATATACATCTACATAGATACTCTGCAAATCACATTTAAGTGCCTGGCAGAGGGTTCATTAACCACTTTCATAATTTTTCTCTACCGTTCCATTCTCTAATAGCACGCGGGAAGAAAGAACACCTAAATCGTTCCGTTTTCGATCTGATTTCTCTTATTTTATTGGGATGGTCATGTCTCCCTAAGTAGGTTGGTGCTAGCACAATATTTTCACATTCAGAAGTAAAAGTCGGTGATTGAAACTTCGCAAACAGATCACGCCGCAATGAATAACGTCTTTCTTTTAATGATTTCCACCCCAATTCGTGCAACATTTCCGTGACGCTTCCCCCCCCCCCCCCCCGTAACGTAATAAAACAAAACGAGTTGCCCTTCTCTGAACCTTCTGCTAGGGTCCCACAAGGGGCAACAGTACTCCAGGAGAGGATGCACAAGTATGATGTAGGCAGTCTCTTTGGTGGAGCTGGTGCATCTTCGAAGCGTTCTGCCAATGAAACGTAACCTTTGATTCGCCTCGCCCACAATATTTTCTATGTGTTCTCTCCAGTAAAAGTTGTTCGTTCGTTCATCGAACCACTTACGATATTTCTCTTTAGTTCCATTCTCTAAAAGCTCGCGGGAAATAAAAACACCTACATCTTTCTACTTTTGATCAGACTGCTTTTTATCTTGATGATCATGTCTCATATAAGTGCGTGCGAACATGTTCGCATTCCGAAGACAAAGTTGATGAAAGAAATTTCGCAAATAGATCTCGGCGCAACAAATAACGCTCTTCATTGAGTGATTTTTCACCCCGAATCATGCGTCATTTCCATGACACTCTCTGTCCTATATCGCGATAATACAAAATGGCATTTCTTAGAACTGTCTCTAAATCGTCCGTCAGTCCCATCTGGTGCGTATCCCACAATGCTCAACAATGCTCCAAAACAGGACGCACTAGTCTAGGCAGTTTCTTTACTAGAAATGTTGCATATTTTACGCATTCTGTCAGTGAAGCGTAGCCTATGGTTCGCCTTCCCAACAATATTTTCTAAGTGTTTTTTCCCATGTATGTTGGCCCAGGTGGAGTAGCCGAGCGGTCTAAGGTGCCTCGCTGTGGACCGCGCGGTTGGTCGCCGTCGGTGGTTCGAGTTCTACCTAGTGCATGGGTGTGTATGCAGTCCTTAGGTAGTTTACCTTAGTTTAAGTAGTATGTAGGCTACGGACCGATGACCGCGCAGTTTGGTCTGATAGATTTACAAACATATGAACATTTGAAACAATTTGTGTTGTTCGTAACTGCTATTCTTAGGTATTTAGTTGAATTGACAGCCGTTATATTTGACTTATCGTGTAAAATAACTTTAACGGACTTCTTTTAGTTGCCTTAACCCTTTCAGACTCAAGGTTGTAGGTGATGTGACAATATAGAGCGGGAAGTTTAAGATACAAAATACATACAATAATTCATTACAAAACAGAAAATAAATTTGACCACAAAGGTTTTCCCGGCGTAATAACTGTTTATCTTCTCGGGTTTGCAGCCGGATACTAAAGTCAACTTGACACAATATTTCAGCGGCGCAACTGCCCGCCATCCCCAGGTGAGCTTGCTGATATACAATCTCGCCGGAACTGAGTTCCCAGTACAATCGGCGGCTCCTTTATACATCGAGGAATCTTACAGAAAAGAAATTTATTTTTCAAAATTTTGTACCCACACAATTGTCTGTTTTGGGCCTTCTCTACAATTTTTTATGATCTGCACCATCTTACAGTAACATGTCTTTGAAATAAATGACATAAGAACATCATATGACCATATAAAATCAACTGGCTGTCAGATATGATAGATTCATGTGTCAAAATAAGGATATCGACACCTTGTCAACAACTCTTTCTGCCGCCATTTTAAGTACACTGGAAGTTTTCCGATTTCGCCAATTGCTGGTGTCACCCAGTGTAGAAACAAAGAACTAAAACACGTTGTCCATCCATGATTGTGTGATGCAGGCCCGAACTTCCTAGCGTGAATCACAAAGAAATAAAGATAGCAAAACCAGACCCGCACAGTTTCGCTTACAAGGCCTGGAAGGGATATGTATCACTTTACAGTTCACACTTCTCATTATTTTAAGAGTCTATTGCCAATTTTTGCACCTTGCAGACATCTTATCTAAATCATTTTCCAGTTGCTTTTGATCTTCTGGTGACTTTACTAACCGATAAATGATTGTATCATCCGCGAACAGTTTAAGAGAGCTACTCAGGCTGTCTCCTAAATCATTTATAAAAAGTAAGGAACAGTAGGGGCCCTATAATACTTCCCTGTGGAACGCCAGATAACACTTCAGTTCTTCTCGATGACTTAGCGCCAGTTAAAACGTAGTGTGTGCTTTCTGACAGGAAATCACGAATTCAATTGTACAACATTGGCGATATTCCAGAAGCACGCAATTTGATTAGAAGATGCTTGTGAGGTAGAGTGTCAAAAGACTTCCAAAAATCTAGAAATACGAATTCTATATGATATCCATCGTCGATAGCACATATTTTTGGTAAACATTTTATCAAATTTTATGTTAAGTGCTTATTATATATGCAACTAATATTGTCGTGTTGAAATGGAAGCAGGCTTAACTTCGAAGGCAGGGTTGTCCACTGAACACAGCACTTATACTGAAAGCAGGTTTATTGCGAACTGAAACGTACACGCAGCACTGAATGCCTCTCTGGCAGAGTGCTCTGCTATTTATACACAGACTGAATTTACCAGAAATTAGAAGAATAGTTAACATAAGAAACAAGTAGAAATTACAAGTGAACATAAGAAACATGTAGAACATTCCGCAAATGATAATTACAAAGAAATATAATTTTGGCGCTATAGGTGACGCTATCCCTGACGCCACGCCGGCAGTCGGTTGACCTGCGGTCTCACGGCAATATGTTATTCAGTATGTCACTGTTTCCATCGCAAAAATCCGGCTTGTGATGGTCTTCTTGCATGACAGTCCGTAGCCAGCAAAAGCCACGTGCTGTTACAAGTAATCTCTCGAAATATGAAAACTTCAAATTCACGAGTTGCCGCAGGGACGGCAATATTCACTGCAAACTCGACAGATCTTAATTAACAGATGTCGTAGAGTTAATTTTACGATCGCCGGTACTCATTTTCGTATGTCGTTCACAGTATATACATCTGTATTCAACAGTAACTGTGGTAAATTACAAGTCTAAGCGGTAGCAGCGTCGGACCAAGGGAAAGAGGGGGAGGGGGGCGGGAGAACCGCCCCGAACCTCTCAACTTGGTTCTCCTCCAAATCAAATTCATCGAAAGCACGTAGGTTTGTTTGGTTTGTTTCCCTTGGCCTCTCGTTCTGGGGCTTCCAAATCTCAAAAGATATTTATTTTTATGGTAATATAAGTAGAAGGAGGGGCCTCAATTTGTTTTCCACCGCTCGATAATTGTGGAGAATGAAATTACGTCCTAACATTAAATCAGATTGGCTTATTTGACATGTATTAAAATCTGCAACCGCCAGACTGATATCAATAAAAATCCAGAATGAAATTCTGTGGAGGATGCCCTGATATGAAAGTTCCTGGCAGATTAATGTGCGCCATACGGGAATTGAACCCAGGAATTTCGTTCATGGGGAAGCACAGTATACCGCGCATTTTCTCCCTCGTATATATCGGTTCCTTGCGGACGTGACAATGTGCATCTACTACGACGATCGTTGGGTACTTGCCACTCCTTTTTTTAATATTTTTTTTATTTTATATATATATATATATATATATATATATATATATATATATATATATATATATATATATATATATTACAGTGGTCATCCATCCCTCTCACGGAACGCTCTGAGCCACAGGCCGGCCATCGACTCAGCCGCTTTTGGACGCCTAACAGTCCGCCCTCACAGCTTCACTGCCGCCAGTACCTCGCCTCATACCTTCCAGACTTCAAAGAAACCCTACTGAGAACTTTGCAGGACTAGGATGAACTAGGATCGAATGGATAGAATTCAGAATTCTTGCATTAGTTAACTTGCAATTAACGAATACAATTGAATCAGTTCATAGATAACTCTTCGCTTGGTCTGGAATGTAAATATGATGAATTCCACTTGAATTGAACTTTTAATAACCCAGATTTGCTAGTTGTCGGTAACAGTGACTATTTGAACAGCTCCCATGGACGGAACACTAAGGATACAAGCACGATTAGCACTCCTGGAAGTAAGGAAATTCTTGAGACATAGCTCAGCCACAACCTAGGGGTTGCGTCCAGAATGAAATAATTTTCTCTCTGCAGCGTAGTGTGCGATTGTATGAAATATCACGGCAGATGAAAAGTGTTTGCCAGACCGTAATTCGAACCCAGAACCTTTGCCTTTCGCGAGTAGAGCACGAAGTTTTAACCCGTAAGAAAGTTTAAATAAAAATGATAATATTAGAAGTAAGCGAATACCTTCATGTGGATCACACCTTCTTGATTCTTGGCCAGAAAGGCATAGACTATTCCGCCGCCATCACTTTCAATGAGCTACCACAATAATCCAAAAATCTTAGTTGTAATCCAAGCACTTTCAAGTCGAATCTGAAGACCTTCCTAATGCGTTAGGATTTCTACTCTTCGTCCAAGTCTTGAAAAAATTAAAAAGAATAAGCAAACTTATCTGCTAAATTGATTATTGTGTTTAGTTATGCTTAGAGTTGTCGTGTTTTATTTCATCTCTTTAAAGTTTCCTGTACTGACTCCATTCATGATCATGGAGACTTATTAATTAAGTCCTGCGGAAGATGATAAATATAAATTTTAATTTTATTAACTACTTAACAACTGCTATTGTACCAGTGACACAAAAAGGTTCGTGAAACAGCATTCTAGAATCTGTAGTGCTGAATAGCAACGCATTTCGGATGGCTACAATGCCACAAACTCCAAGTGCGTGTTATCAGTATAGTAGTAAAGTTACTTCGCTTAATTTTCCACAAGATTATTTTTGTGATCATTCGCTGCAAAATTTTAAGTAGTTACACATTTTTAATTACTTTATTCTGAATTGCTACGACAAAGTAAAGATGACATTGACAGAGAAGAGGATTAGATCGACGGAGGCGGTGTGAGATCGGAAATGGGGAGAGAGAGAGAGAGAGAGAGAGAGAGAGAGAGAGAGAGAGAGAGAGAGAGAGAGAGAGACAAACAGACGCGGTATGGAAAGCGGAAAGGAGAAGAGTAAAAGGCGGACGTGTACGGGGAGGAGGTGATAGAAAAAAGTGATTTGGGGGAGAGGCGTAAATGTGTACAATGATGAGCCGAAGTCGGTAATTCAGCATCCCTTACATGCTAGCTCATTTTAAGATTACTTTGCAGCGTTACACCAAGATATTCGATGCGCAAAGTGAGACCAACAGAAAACTAATGTTGTATTAGAACATTATGGGGTTGTTTGCCCTACTCATTGGAATTAACTTACATCTTTTTACATTTAGTTCAGATGGCCACACATCACAGTAACCAGGAATTAACTTTCCCTTGCATCTTACTACCATCAATCACCGACGACATCTTCCAGTAGACCATAGCAACCTCACAACAAAGCTGTAAATATCTGCTCACCCTGTCCCTCAATTATGTTTATACAGAATAATATTGGTTCTAACAGTATTACGTTGGTAGCTCTGCAGGTGTCATTGGTTCGGTGTCAGTACTATCGGAAAAGAGACGTTATTTAGGGAGAAATAAAATGCAGTTTAACACTGTTAAGTAACTAAAAACATTTAAGTGCCTTCCTACCTTACCATTAAAGGTTTCTGTTTTATTCACATATTGTTCCAGTAATCACGAAAAGTTCGGATTCTTTACATACGTTCTTGTTAGACCTAAATTTAGAGTGAGCTGATTTAGCATTTATTCGTAATTTTAAGCGCATTTATCGTAGTTTAACACAGTTAACTAATTCAATTTAGTGTGCTATACAAGCCCACCATTAAAGGCCAACATTTTAGTATTCGAAACATATCTGGTAACTCTTCGTATCTGTAGTTAATATATATTATCCATATCATGTAAGTAAATCTTGTGATAATCATGGATGCGAAGTGTTTAACCAGCAGTAGGAAAACCGTGGGAATGGAAGAAGCAAACGATTCTCTTCCTTTGTTTTGTAAAGCGTTTTCAAGGGACAGAACATGAAGAGAAGATTAGAGCCCTTATGGCTAAACTGGAGAGTGCTAGGGGGGGGGGGGAGATGGGTGAACAGAGGTGGTAAGTGGAAGTAGGGAACAGGGGCCACGGAGATAGTATCTGACAGTTTCACAATTTGCACAACCAACACATTTACCTTGCTACCACAATGAACTGAAGAAGAAGCACCTTTAGAAGTAGCTTTAATTAACCCACGTAGCGCTGACGTCCTTCCAGAAGGACGAAAACGGCAGCTTAACTTTTTATTCTTGTCTGTGACAATTCCTGCCCAGTGTCATATTTCATTTCTTTAAATAGCATGCTTGCATTGCAGATCAATTTTGGGTTGTCCATTGCAAAGTGGTAGGATACAGCTGAAACGTTGTGGTTCATACAGTAGATATTGAAGACTTCCCCGGGTTGGGTTTATATTTCTTGAACTTTCGTCTCAAATGTTGTTTTAATAATAATGATTCATCAAATTAAAATTATAATACATTCATTTTGACTTCATTTCAGAAAGAAGGGCAGTATTGCAAAACTAATGGCACGATTGTGAAAAAAATCACTTTTAACGATCTTGTGAAGTCATATGAAGGTAATTAGTAGCCTCTGAGAAAAAAATTAAACAAAAAACAATTCCACACTATCCTGGTTAAAAAAAGACTTGCACGGGAATCAACGGTTCCAAAACAAGTAGAAGATAGTAGGGAAGGTCTGATGTTAGGAAGTAGCGATAGAAGAGGTGTGTAGCAGATTTTGCAGAAAAAATTAGGTGACGAGTATAAGCTCACAAACTTCTTCAATCCCAGTGTGGGTCTTAACCTGGTGATAGACCTTGTGCAAGGGTTTCACAAAACAGGATCATATTGTAATAGTGGGTGGTGTGGAAAATAACATTAATAGGGATATGGGCTAAAGTATTGTGACCTGGTTGAAATAGCTTCTGCAACGAGAATACAATTATTGTTGGACTGGTGCCTGCTTTCCTGCAGTATGATTGACCCCATTGAATCGCTTTGTCAGGAGGGTCAATATGGAGATTGATGAGCTTCTTAGGGCGGCTACTCTGTCAGACATAGTTTGGTTCCTGTTGATGCTATTGATAGGTGCTATTTCACTAGGCATGGTCTGCATCTCAATATGAAAGGGAAAGAGGAAACAGGCTGGGTTGATAGCAAAATCGTTAAGGGGGGGAGGCACTGAAATTCGGTACTTCCCTTTTAATCTAAGATCAGTGCTCAGTGAGAAGCTCAGGCAGTCAGGTGCTAAAGATGTTAAAAAAATCAAATGTTTCTCACAAAAGTGAAGTAAATAAGTACGTTAGCATTTTTTACCAGAATATTGTGGGACTAAATAATAAAATAGATGAGATTCTGGCGTGTTTAGATGATATAGAAACTGATAATGTAATAGATGCACTATGCCTGTCTGAGCATCACATTGTCACTAGGATGAAAAGTGTGAATGTCAGTGTATATAAATTAAATGGAAATGTAAGTGGAGATAGTAAGGTAAGAGGAGGAGTTTCCATATATATCAAAAGCTATCACAGTGAAAAAAAATTAGAAACAATAACGTTTTGTGTAGAACAACCGATTGACGCCTCAATGATTACTCTCTTGTTTCAGTATATAGGTCCGCTTCAGGAAACTTCCAATTATTTCAAAACTTGGATGCCTTGTCAGATAGGGGAAAGCAAATTATTATTTGTGGTTATTTCAATGTTAATTCACTGAAAGAGTGTAATTGGAAGGACGACCTGGAAGTCTTACTTGGCTCGTTCAATCTGATATCCGTTATCGCTTTTAGTACTCAGGTAGTATAGGACAGCAGTAACTTGATAGATTACTTTCTCATAGACCAAGATAAGTTTAACAACATAAGTGCTCGTCATGTTAAGGATGGTCTTTCTGATCGTGATGCACAGCTAGTAACAGTATATGTCATAGCTCCAATCAGTAATTCTAAACATTTCTCCAGAATTGTGCGCTCATTTATGACTTAACAAGTATAAATTTCAAACGAAGTCTACAGCAGTTAGAATGGGATGAGGTATATAAGGAGCCCTATGCTGTTTTCAAATATAACTTATTTGATGATACATTTGTAAGGATATTTGAAAACTGTTTTCCCAAGAAATTAGTTAAATATAATTGTAAGAAATCATGCAAGAAAGCAAGGCTTACTAAAGGAATAAAATTATCTTGTAACTATATATATATATATCTAATCGCAATAAAACGTAATAACCCAGAAATAATCAAATATTATAAAATCTACTGTGCTACATTAAGAAAGGTTATTAAAATAACCAGAAGCACCATGTCTGAGATTAGTTTCTCTGATAATAAAATTAAAACAATTTCGAATATTATTAAAAGGGAGACAGGGCAACCAAGAGCACATTAAGAGGATATTACCATCAAATCAAATGAAAAGTTTAGTAACAAAAATGAGAAGTTGAAAACACTTTTAATGATTACTTTTCAAATGTTGTGGAGAAAATAGGATCTAAATGTTCATTAAAAGTAGCAAGGCCTGTTGAAAGAGGCCATACCTACCCAATTTGATACAATTGAAATTCCACCCACCTCTCCTTCAGATATTAGGAAAATAATGAACTCTCTCAAGAGCAGAAGGTACATGGAATTGATGTCATATACTGCAGGGTATTAAAAGCTTGTACCCAAGAAATAAGTAGGATTCTTAACCCCATAGGTAATAGCTGTTTAAAGCACAGTATTTTCCATGATACCTCTGATGTCAACAACTACCACACTTCTGACAGTTTTATCCAAAAATTTTGAAAAATTTAGGTTTTATCCAGTAACTTCACATAATAGTAAAAATGAAGTTCTAACAAAATTCCATTTTGATTATCATAAAAGCTTTTCAACATAAAATGCTATATATACCTTCACTTATGAAATATTTAATTCTTTGAATAACCGGACATCACCCGCTGGGACTTCTTTTTATCTCTCTAAGACTTTGGTTGTTAAAAAAATGTTCAAATGTTTGTAAAGCTTATGGGACTTAACTTCGGGGTCATCAGTCCCTAAACTTACAAACTACTTATGAACTAATTTTTACTCAAGAGAGCACAAACATCCATGCCCCAAGGGGGATTCGAACTCCCGACAGGGAACAGCCTCGCGCATCGGAGCCTAGTCCCTCAATGTGCTCGACCGCTCCACCGCCCCAAGTATTTTTGTATGAGTGGGACAGTGCACACATGGTTTAAATCATAACTGGAACAGTTCAGAAAGTTCAAATAATCAGTTCCCATGATATGGAAGAGACAATTAATTCCTCTAACTGGAAAGCTATCAAAAATGGGGTCCCACAAGGTTCAGTCTTGGGTCCTTTTCTGTTGTTAATATATATTAATGACTTGTCATTCTATATTCTCGAAGATGCTAAGCTAGTTCTTTTTGCTGGCGATACAAATAGAGCTATTAAACCTGAGAAACAGGAATTATCTTATGAAAATGTAAATGACGTCTTTCAGAAAATTATTAAGTGGTTATCTATAAATGGACTGTCATTGAACTTTCATAAAACCCAGTATATTCAGATTCACACAGTAAATGGCATGACAATATTTATACTTTTTAATGAACAGAAATCTGTAGCTAAAGTAGAAATTTCAAAATTTTTAGACGTTTGCATTCCTATGGTATTGAACTGGAAGAAACACATTGAGGATCTGCTGAAACGTTCGAGATCCGCTAGTTATGCTATCGGGGTCACTGCAAAGTTTGGTGATATGCATCTCAGTAAATAAGCTTACTATGCTTATTTTCATGCACTGCTTTCCTATGGGACCATAGTCTGGGGAAATTCAACATTGAGTAAAAACGTATTCATTGCGCAAAAGCGAGTAATCAGAATAATTGCTGGTGCCTACCCAAGATCATCCTGCAGATATTTATTTCAGGATCTAGGGATCTTCACTGTAGCTATATATATATTATTCAAGGTTAAATCTAAAATTAGCACAGAAAGGGGTGTTTTATGCTAGCACAAAAATCTTTGGTCATTTACTAAGTAGCATCAAAAGTCTGACGGACAGCCAACTAGTATTTAAAAAGGAATTAATATAATTTCTGAATGGGAACTCTTTCTACAAATTTTTAGACAAAACTGAGAACAACTAGAAGGGCTTCTTGTATTTCTGACAAATATAAATGGAAAGACAGTATTCGTTATTTTTTTATTCCGTTCTTAAATCTTTTTAAGCAATTAAACGCTGAATAGCTCTTCAAAATCGTGTTTCATGTATGCTGTTCACAAAATATTCGAATGTTTGTAAAGCTTATGGGAGTTAACCGGCCGGCCGCAGTGGCCGAGCGGTTTTCGGGGCGCCAGTCACAGTCTGCACGGCCTCTACAGTCGGAGGTTCGAATCCTCCCTCGGGTATAAGCGTTTGTGCTGTCCTCAGCGGAAGTTAGTTTAAGTTAGTCAAGTAATTAGCGTGTAGGTCTAGCGACTGATAACCACACAGTTTGGTCGCATAAGACCTCACACACATTTGAACATTTTTTGGACTTAACTGCAAGGTCATCAGTCCCTAAACTTACAAACTACTTATTTACTAACTTATACTATCGACAACACAAACATCCATTCCTAAGGGAGGATTCGAACCTCCGACACGGGAGGCCGCGTGATCCGCAACGTGGCGCTCTGGACCGCTCGGCTACTCCCACGCGGCGACGGTCTTTTGCCCTATAGAAAGTGCATAAACGGAACTAGGTAGTATGGGTGCCAAAACAAATGAGAAAGATGTATAGCGTTGTTACAGTTGACGCAGAATGGAGGAGGCCTATTCTGACACGTAACGTTGGCGCTAGGAAACAATTCCATACGAAGCCCAGTCTCTAGAGGCTAAGCCCTGCCTCCGATAGGCTAATCCCCGCTTTTTTCGATGTCGATTGAATCGAAGATATGTTACCCGCGAAACCGAAGATGAATTACCAGTATCTACTTCGTGATCCACTTTAAAGTAAGGATTACACTAAAGACATACTGAAAATCTTCAGTAATTACTACAAAATTTAAGCGTTTCCTAATGCAGCTGTAAAACCTTTTTGAGTATTCTTAACAAAGTAAAATTATCTATAGCAAATATAGGGTAATTTTCAAGAAAGCTTACACTCGAAGGAAGTAGGTCGGCATGGAATGACACATATCGGACGTACAACTGTAAATCGATTTAGTGTTTCGTAACCGTAAATTCACGTACTAAAAGAAAAGACTTCTTGTTTAACCTATACATCACCTTCATAAGGCTATGCTACAGATTTTTTTTAAAGTGAAAATTAGGTTAGGTATAGGTCAAATAATTATTATTTTTATTAGTACGTGAGGACGCGTAGCGCCCGAATTTCCGGTTCAGAAACACTCAATAATGATTTACAGTCTTACGATGATAGATACCGGTTCAGGGCGTATAACTTCCAGTGTACGCTTTCTTGAAAAGTGCAAGGAGGTGGGGGTTGTGGCAGGGAGGGTCGGGAGGGAGGGAGGGAACTGATAGGGGCTTGGTGAGGGATTGTTTCCTGTCGCCAACGTTTCTACATTCTGACGGTATAATGAGACGTTGACACCAGGAATGTATCGTAGGAAGTGGCATTATATCGACATGAAATATTTTGAGCTATGATTGTTTCCCCCACTGCCACCTAGAAAATTTTAGTCCTAGGTTCTGGTATGCTTTCTCCAGAGGAGACGATACGGGAGCAGGTAATAAACAATGGATACGAGCAGTCATCTGAAGCCGCGAGGTTGGCCTGAGTGTCCTCCGCAGCGAACCCGACACCGGCGGGCCGGCACAGCGGCGGCCACTCTGGCGCGAAAGTGGGCGGCGGTGGGCGGCGTGCCCAGCGGCCGGCCGCGGGGCTTAGGCCGCCCCTGCCGCCCACCGCCGCCCCTAATCGGCCGCGCCAGGGCGCCGGCACGCAGCCCACCCCACCCCTTCCGCCTGCAGCCACAACACCTGCCGCGGACGCCGCCCGCTCTGGGTCACGCGGTCGCCCCAACAGCGACTTCCCGCTGTACATACCGAATACACACACAAGGGAACACACACCCACAACTTTTCAAGGGATGTAAAAGTAAAAGTTTTAGTACGAAAATATCGGAAAACCAGCTGGACAAACCAATATTTACACTAAACTCTCGATTATCCGCGAGTGTTAACCGTTTTGCGAACTATCCGCGGCCTCCTCCTCCTCCTCCTCCTCTCTCTCTCTCTCTCTCTCTCTCTCTCTCTCTCTCTCTCTCTCTCTCTCTCTCTCCATATACACACAACGTGTCCCAGCTATCTTGTCCACCCAAAATATCTCTGGAACAATAACAGGTATTGGAAAACGACTTTCACCGGTATCAATGTAGGGGCCCATGAATGTACATATTTGGAAACATTCTAAAACGAAAGCAAATGTGTTTTTTAACACAAACTTATGGTTTTTTAAATGGACATCCTATATTTTTTCTTCAGCAATCCATAGCATGACAAATCACATAAACAATGGCGTTGATTGCATCTCAATATTCCAATTACTTCCCGAGATATTGCGACGCTAAGTTGACGCTTGAAATACGCGAAACGGGCAGCTAGCGCTCCTCCTGAGACTCGGGCGAGAACCCCATGCTGCTCAGGACGAGCGCTAGCTGCCCGTTTCGCGTATTTCAACCGTCAACTTCGCGTCGCAATATCTTGGCAAGTAATTGGAATATTGAGATGCAATCAACGCAATTGTTTACGTGATTTGTCATGCTATGGCCATACATTGATACCGATGAAAGTCATTTTCCAATAGCTGTTATTGTTCCAGAGATATTTTGGGTGGAAAAGGTGACTGGGATACTATTACTACCGTATTTTTGGTCCGAAAAATTTGAAAAAAGGAGGTTCTGGTCTCTAGCGGCCTACAGTCATGTATGTAAAATTGGGGGCTGATCGGTTGAACGGTTCGTCTTAAAAACAGGGAACTCGTTACGGTCAGACAGACAGACGGACAGACAGACATACATCCCAAAATCACCGTTATTTTTCCAAATATCTTTAAAACACTAGGAGATATCGAAAAAAAAAAAAAAAAAAAAAAAAAAAAAAAAAAAAAAAAAAAACATAAGAGAGCAAAGTTGTATAGAATGTTCTCCTCTACAAATCAGGTTATTCAGTTTTCGTGTCAGATGAATAGTTAAGCCGTCAGGTTGAAACAATTTGAATAATTGCGCTGTTATGCCGTATGGATGAATTTCAGTAAGTTGCAGGCATCTCTTTATGAATAATGAAGTTGTATTTCTTCTGAATGTCAGTAAGTGCGAGTTCAACCTCTTCCGTTTTCAGAGCTGTTGTGCCCAAAGTTACTCCAAAAATAAGACCTTGCCAGGTATATTGACTTACAGTTGTCATGACAGCCTTTGCTATTTGTTTTGGAATAGGCATAACCTGCCCTATGTATGTCGGTTTTAAGAGTACCACACAGTTTATGGTCTTAACTTTCTGCTTCAGATTCAGATCTCTCATGTCATGTAATTTAAGGGTGCGTGGAATCTGATCGAATACTGTTTTTCAGTTGGCGGCAATCATTCGAAGGGGGCAGCTATATAGGATTACACCCAAAGCTCTATGATTCTCTACACATTCTGCCCAAGGGACCTGTATATTTGTGAGGCCATTGAGATTCAAAATAGCACGCTTTGTGTCTTTAATTTCGGTGCCTTTTGCACAGCAGTGTAGGTGTAAGTTAGCTGTAAGTTTAATATCATCAGTGCTTCTTATTACGACACTTACATTACCGGCCTACTCATAAATAAGTTTCTTCATTCCCAGTTTTAGGGTACCCTTTAGTTCATTATTCAGTCATCTTAAAAGTGGCTCGATTCTCAAAACAAACAGCATCATTGAAGAAGGGCTCCCCTAGGGTACTACATGGTCAATGGGAATGTCCTTAGTGTAGAGACCATTAATAGTTACCTTTCGTCTGTATACATTTTAAAATGTAAAAATCCTCACATTACTCTCGCTAACACCCGAGTGCGTCAGAGTTTTACTTTATCTGATGCCTTTGCGAAACCTACAAATGCGAGACCCCACATGCTGAAGTGTTTGAAAATATTACGATAATGTCCCTGTACTTGCTTATTGTCTTCAAAATGATGTCCCCAGGCAGACACGTCTGGTGGCATCCGATTATTTTTTCTAGGACTGGCCGCAATCGCTCTTTCAGAACTCTAGCAATTACTTTTTAGTCCGAATTCTTTAGTGTAATAGGCCTCATTTTCTTAATATATTTTGTTTCCGTAATTTGCCTTTTGGAAGTAACACTGTGAAACAATGTTTTAAAACTGCTGGGACAGCCTCTCCCTTTAAGGTTTCTTAAGTAATTTCTGTGAACGCACTGCCAATAATATGCCAAAACGCTTTATAGAACTCGAGAGGCATGTGACTTTCTTAAAGGGGAAGTCATTATTATATCCAAAACTTCTTCTTCGCTTATTTCTTCTTTAACCCTGCGTTGCTAACATCTGGTTTTAACGCTCGCTACTAACACCCGTCTTTCAGGGGTTTTGAAATTTTTTTAATCCCACCAGTTAATTCGGTGAGTGTGATTCCAAACGAACACTCAACACGTGTAACTTGTTCATCAATTGTTCCTCAAAACGTCGCATCTCACTGACAATTTGAACGTAGCCGTCATTTTGACGGATGTTACTAATCTAATGTTAATATGTTCATTATGCTCTTCTGTGATGGTGTCCTGAAGATCAGATCCAGATAAAAAATCATTTATGACCTATTCCTCGATTCGATACTATTTTCAGTAAAGGGGGCAGTATAAAATCGATAGGCTGCATTGATAATGTCTTTGTGAGTTGACAGGACGCTGTTATCATCTGCTGTAAGAGAGGCAATAAAAGTTCTTCTCCTTTGCTGCTCATGTTTTATGAGATGATATATTGACATATTTTCCTTCTCCACCACAGTGTGATTATGGGATTTGATATTCAGACCATCAGTCTGTGACCGTTTGAGCTTTATGAGTTCAGGTTTGGTCTTCTATATTTCTTCTTGATTTCTTAATTTTCGTACTATTGCTGGCAGTTATTAACTGCTAATATGGCATTTTAGACACTATATTGTAATTTATAGCACTAAGAACGACGTGTTTTTGTTAATTCTTCAGTGCGCCATTGTTTTCAAATGACAATGCGTAAGTGGTAATACGAAAATCATAAAATACGGCAAGGAAGATGACGTATGTGAGAGAGAGTTCTAGGCGAGGAATGTCACGCGTCATCTCTGGTCGAATGGCTTACGTAAAATCAAGTGACTGTGTCAAATGGCCATTATTTTTGCAAATGTCTCTGTAACGGCGAGAGTTATGAAAAAAATCTAAGAGAGCAAAGTTGTAGAGAATATTCTTCTCTACAAATTCGGTTATTCAATTACTGTGTCAGATGAACGGTTCATTCGCAATTAAAATTATATTGAAATAGGCCTTTTTTGGTTTTAGTAACGTATTTGTTGTCCTAAATATTTGAAAAACGGAAATTCTGGTCTGTCGCGGCCAACTATTGTGTGCGTAAAACTTGTTGCCGATCGGTCGAAAGGTTCGACCTGAAAAGTCGGAACACGTTACGGAGAGACAGACGTCATCAAATCAGCGTTATTTTTGCAACTATCTCTGAAACGGTACAAGTTAAGGGAAAAAATACAGTGAAGTTGCAGAGAATTTTCTCCTCTATACATTCTGTTATTCAGTTTTTTTGTGTCAGATGAACGGTTTGTTTGTAATTACAATTACATTACAAACGGCTTATTTTAGTGTTACTAACGTATTTTTTGTCCGAGATATTTGAAAAAGAGAGGTTCTGGACTCTGGTGGCCAACTATTAGGTCTATAAAATTTGGTGCTGATCGGTTGAACGGTTCGGAATAGAACGTGGGAACTCGTAACGGACAGACAGATAGACTTCGCACAATCGCCGATATTTTTGTACATATCTGTGAAACGATACGAGATAAAAAAAAAAAAAAAAAAAAAAAAAAAAAAAAAAAAAAAAAAACAATAAGAGGGCAAGATTGAAGAGAATTTTCTCCTTCACAAATTCGGTTATTTAGTTTTCGTATCAGATGCATGGTTAAGCCGTTATATTGATTTAAATTTCTAGCTGTCAAAAGACGATCGCAAAGGCACTTTTTAGTGTTACTACCGTAACCTTAAGTGGGCCAAAAGTGTGTTATAGTCTATAGAAGCACTATTTTTGTTTAGTCTACTCGTTACCGGTGCCAGCACACAGTAACATCCTCGCAGCGCGGGAGTAGCCGAGCGGTCTGGAGCGCCACGTTTCGATTCGCCTCGTGGTTCGAATCCTCCCTCGGGCATGGATGTATGAGTTGTCCTTAGGTTAGTTAGCTGAAGTAGTTTTTAAGTCTAGGGACTGATGTTAAACGTAGTTTGGTCCCATAGAATTACAAACATTTGAACATTTCTTTAACAACCCAGGTCATTCCCGTGGAACGCAGTAGTCATCCTCGCTTCCTAATGAAAATTTGTCAAGTAGGCCTACCTTATACTTAATTGTGGAAGGGAACGCGACGACTGCCTGCAGGTGGATACCTGAGGATTGTCCTGAGTATCGAAACCGATGACCACTAGGATACACAAATAGCAATTACGACTATGAACTGAAATATGTAATCATCTGAATGAAAATTTATTTTCTTGACAATGATTTTTCGTTAGGAAACTCTGTTTACATATCAGTAATCCCGACCAGAGATTTAATTTATACTCTTTTCAACGGCAAATCCAGCTACCTGTGTGGTGAGCTCTTCTGTTGCAGCAAAATGTGTGCTCAGGTCAGAGTCGAGGCTGTCTCTTCTTGAGAGAAGGACTGCGGCAGTATCCAACCTTCGCTTTCTCCTCGCTTAATGTATTTATTTTGTACTTCTGTTCCATTGTTCTGTGCCTTTTCTCGAGCACTCTTCCGGCTACTCCACTCGTTTTACTTTCGATAATGGCAGGAAAGAAGAAGCGCGCACTTAGCGGTCTGTCTCCACTTACAATCAGCTATTGACGCGCGCGACCCACTTTGACGGATAAATGTATCGGCTACTATCCTTAAGCACACCGAATTTTTGGCGCTATGTATCGTTTACCCTGAGCAATATGCAAGAATGATTTCGGTTGTACACATCTTACGCGATAGCTTAAAAGCAAAACATCATTCTTGTTTTAAACATAAGGCATTGAATTAAAATTTGTGCTGTGGCCAGTATCCGAACCCGGGACCTTCTACTTATAGGTAGACGCTTTAGACCATTCAGTTTACACACACGTGCTTTGAAACAGTTCGTGTAGTAGCTGTGGCTCTAACACTGTGTATGCTGAGTGGCCTAAAGCGCCTACCTACTAAGGAGGTCTCGGGTTCGAATCCCAGCCACAGCACAAATTTTAATTCAATGCCTCTCCTTATGTTTAATACGTTTGATATAAAGAGACAATATTGTCTCAAGGAAATGTATTATTGTTGATATTTATATCATTCATGTTGTCTACAGACAATTCATTTCTTTCAATGTGGCAGCCGTTTATCTTCAAAGTCTGTATATTAACATACTTCGTCAGTTGACGAAGTTAATTATTCTGTTATTTTTCCTGGTGTTTGTTTCACACACAACATTTGCTACCTATTGTTCATGTGATGAAAATAATACGAAAAAAAAACCAACATTATTCAGTTCCAAATAAGACAGTGTGACAGTGATGCCTAAATATCGACAATGCGGTAACGTACAGCAGTCAACAATCCGAAGATTGGGGGGAAAATACCCAATGCTCCTTTTTCACATTATGTGTGTTTTATAGTACGATCGTTTCGCCTCATGTCTGTAACGTGCAATGTGTTCGAGGCATTAAGATAGCCTTACGATTCTAGTACTATATGAACACTGAAGGCATCTGTTCATCATATCCTGCTTAAAACATCGAGGGAAACATTTTACATTTAATATATGACATAGCCAACCGATAGCCGCGTGGTTCAAGGGCGGAAGCCACATTAGAAGAATGTTTGTCACTGAGTTTGTGGGATTTATTTTGCGTGGAAAGAAGTAATGAGAATTTACTCACATTCTGACATCATATCATTCATAAGTCTTACTGTATGTGTGAATTTATATCAATAATTTCTGCCACATATTAAACGTTACGCTAAGATGTACGCCGAAAGTTGTGAGGATAGGTCTCCAATTCCGTGCAATGTAAGCAAAAATGTTCAAATGTTTTTAAATCTATCGAACTCAACGGCTAGGTTATTTGTCCGTAGCTTAAAAACTACTTCTATTAAGTTAAACTAACCTAAGGACAACAACACCTATGCCCGAGGGGGGACTCGAACCACCGACGGCGAACATGTAGCACGGCGGCGCCCCAAAGCGCACGGCTAATCCACCGCGGCCGCATTGTAAGCATTCCAAGTTTCATCTGAAATCTTTTTTTTTTTTTGTTTTGTTTACATGAAAAACTTATTTTCTAAGAATGAACCTCAATGCAGGTGAAAATAATGACAAGTACGGTTGTTGCAGACGTTGGAATAATTTACTTCGATATTTACGAATGTTTGTGACTAATTACACATGCAACAAGACCCTTAAAATCATGACATAATCTCACAAGTTGGTTCATATAATTCTTACTTCTATAAAGAATCATACTATCATAATGATCGCTTCTATAATTGTCGGGTTACACTGCACGCGAATTTATGAAACCTCATTTCGAGAGGAACGCGTTTGGGCATTAAAAATAAAGTACCAAGGTCACTGATGAATCTGCGATTCCAGCACCATACAGTACTCACTCGTCTTTCTGATGGACTTCGTTCTGCGCTTGCAGTAATGCTTTCCGAACGTGTCGACATTGAACTACGTCGATTCTGCCGGCTCATGCGATGGTTATCCACTTGTTGGGCATAACTGGAGCTTTGCGTGCCCACTAAAATTCGTCCATGACCATCGTCCGTCATTGAATAAGCACGCTGCCAAATACGTCGCCAATTCAACAACCTTTAGTCCGAGTGCAAGTCTTTAGGAGGTAAATGCCAAATATTGGGAACGAAACTTTCATTTGCATTTTTTGTGACGCCACCTAACATTTCTCGAGTGAATCATCCCTTGATAGATTGAAAAAATTCCTTCTGTTACGCTCCATTACAAGGGTTGTTCTTTTCTGCCACACGCACAAACTCGTAATGTGTAAACGGATGCGAATTTTACTTTGAAACTTTGATAGAGTATTGTTGGACAGATAGGCTACCGACCAATGCAACATAAAATGAGCATTTTTTTAACCTCCTAATGTGGTTTTCCCCCCTTAAACCGCAGCTTTCGGTGACGGTGTCGTATGACAGCTCCTGTTGGAATATCCTGGATCTTGTTTCTAGACGGTTTACCGCAACCCACTAGGTGAATATTGAACTGGCAGTAAGTGCCGTCTCAGTCATACGACACGCAAATATTTGTAAAAACGTTTGCATACTTTTCACGCATAACACTTTACGCCATGGATTTGCAAACTTTTCTGTCTCGTCGACCCCTTGCCAACTTTTTGTGTCCTGTGTACACCTCATGCCTTGTCTGAACATAAGTTTTTACAAATTCCGAACTTCGACTGTGTTTTCGCGCCTGATATGGTGCTACTAACTTTGAATTTTAAATGTAAAAGGTTGGAGTGAAAAAATGCTTTACAAGTGTAATATTTTCGTCATAATTGTCTGATTTCCATTCCCCTCACCCCCCCCCCCCACCCCTAACAAAAAAAATGAATATGGGCCTGCAGAAGCAGACCGAAAATACAGAATTCCTCCGAACTTTCGCTTAGCCAATGAAGCGAACAGGCGTATATTATGCATTGATACGTGTAACAGTCCTAACATTGTGAGAAAATTCAGAATTTTGGTTACGACCTTCCTAAATGTGAACCACTATTGTGGACCCCATTTATAATAAATAGAACCCCAATTATTTTTCCGCTGACGTGGACCCCATGCAGGTTGGAATAGACCCACTTTGGGAATCACTGGTTTACGCAGACAGCTGGTATCACATCTTTCCTACCAATGAAGAAACGGGATGATGGCAGGAAATGCATCCGGCAACCCTACAGCAGCGGGACAAAGCAAAAGACAAAGAAGAAGAATTTCGGATGTGGACAATGAAGGTATTGTCTTGTATACTATAAAATAACTACTCTCTTCAACCAAAAGCAAAGTATTTTGTCTTTAGGTAATCAGATAAACTTTACGAAATTATAATATTTATTATTTTCGGTCTGTTAGTATTATAATTTATATACAATAACGAAATGAACGTAGTCGTTTTGTGTTCAGTCATCAATAGTTGTCTACAATTTCCTTACATTCCTATAAAATATCTATCCAAGGGTAAACTTACACCCAGAGAGTGTGGTATTTACTAAAAGGAAAGGGTAAGTCAAACACAATTTCTCCTCCAGTCATATTAATTTATGATTTTGTAGTAAGTAAAGCTTAATGTTGTAATACCTACTCGTACGAGACGATAGTTGCACCTATGTCTATGTTTTAAAATTGAGTGGCGGAGGGCGCTGCTGCTCGCCGTCGGGGGTTCGAGACCTCCCTCGGGAATAGGTACATTTGTCGTCCTTATCCAAAGCCAGTTTAAGCAGTTTGTAAGTCTAGGGACTGATGGGATTTATAAACACTTGAAATTTATATTTGAAACATCGGTTTGTGTACACTTCTAAAAGCACAGCGCTTATTAAATCCCCCTCACATTCACTGAAAAATATTCTCGCAGAAATTAGGATGTCGAATTCCAGAGAATAATAAAAACAACAATTATAGGACTTCATATCAATTTATCACATATCGCACCTACAGTTCAGAAGATGTTTAAAACCAGTTAAAGTATTTGGTACGTTACGACAATCTGTATTTTAAACTGTTTAATACCAGGTTGTGGTGGTATAAATAGCTGGAATTTAATTTACATTTCCAAAATGACCACCCCATGAACCACTGACATTGCCGAGGTGGGGTGGCATGCGTGCCTCAACGATACAGATAGCCGTACCGTAGGTGCAACCACAGCGGAGGGGTATCTATGGAGAGGCCAGACAAACATGTGGTTCCTGAAGAGGGGCAGCATCCTTTTCAATAGTTACAGGGGCAACAGTATGTATGATTGACTGATCTGGCCTTGTAACATCAGCTAAAGTGGTTCTGCCACACAGTTACTGCAAACGGCTGAAAGCAAGGGGAAACTACGGCGTTACTTTTCCCGAGGACATGCAGCTCTACTGTAGGAACATATGATGATGGCATCCTCTCGAGTAAAATATTCCTGAGGTAAAGTAGTCCCCCATTCAGGAGGATGTTGTCATCAGGTAAGGCAAGACTGGCATTCTACGAATCGGAGAGTGTAATCGACTAGGAAAATAAGAAAATTAGAAAGGGAAATGGATAGATTGAAGTTAGATATAGTGGGGATTAGTGAAGTTCGGTGGCAGGATGAAAAGGATTTCTGATCAGGTGAGTACAGGATTATAAATATAAAATCAGTTAAGGGTACCACAGATGTTGGACTGATAATGAATAAGAAAATAGGAATGCGGGTTAACTACTATGAGCAGTGCAGTGATCGCATTATCATTGTCAAGTAGTACAGGTTTATATGCCAACTAGCTCTACCGATGATGAGTAGATTAAAGAAATGTATGAGGAGTTAAAGTAAATTATTCAGACAATTAAGGAACAGGAAAACTTAATTGTGATGGGAGACTGGAATTCGGTAGTAGGAAAAGGAAGAGATGGAAAAATAGTAGGTGAATATGGACGGGACAGATGGAATGAAAGAGGAAGTCTCCTGGTAGAGTTTTGCTGGGAACATGATTTAATCGTAACAAAAACCTGGTTTAAGAATCATAAAAGATGATTGTATTCGTGGAAGAGACCAGGAGACACCGGAAGGTATCAGATAGTATTTATAATGGTAAAACAGATTCCGGAACCAGGTTTTCAACTGTAAGACATACCCAGGGGCAGATATAGACTCTGACCATAACTTGTTGGTTATGAACTGTATGCTGAAACTGCAGAAAGGTAAGAAAATAAGGAGATGGGACTTGGATAAATTGAAGGAACCTGAAATTATTAAGAATTTCAGAGGGAGCTTTAGGCAACAATTGACAGATATGGAAGGAAATAAAACAGTAGAAGAGGAATGGGCAGCTTTGAGAGATGAAATAGTGAAGGCAGCAGAGGACAAAATAAGTAGAAAGGCAAGACCTACAAAAATCCTTGTATATGACAGGAAATACTCAATTCAATTGATGAAAGTAGAAAATATAAAAATGTAGTAAATGAAACACAAAATGTAGTATAGACGACTAAGAAATGAGATTGACAGGAAGTGCAAAATGGCTAAGAAGGAGTGGCTAAAAGCTAAATGCAAATCTGTACAGGAAAATAAAAGGGACTTTTGGGGACAAGAAAATCAACTCAACATATAGAAATAACTCAGATACAATACCAGTTTTCAGCAAAGAAGGGAAAGCTGAAAGGTGGAAAGAGTACTTAGAGGAGCTATACAAAGGAATTGAACTTAGAGAGAATGTTGTAAGAAGGGAAGAGGAAGTAGATCAAGATGAAATAGGAGATACTATACTGAGAGATGAATTTGACAGAGCCCTGAAAGACCTAGGTCGAACAAGGCCACGGGAGTAGATGACATTCCCTCAGAGCTACTAAAGTCTCTGGGAGAGCCAGCCATGACAAAACTATTTCACCTGGTGTGTAAGATGCATAAGACAAGCGAAATACCCCCAGACTTTAAGAAAAATGTAACAATCCCCATTCCAAAGAAATCAGGCGCAGACAAGTGTGAAAAATACAAAAAAAATTGTTCAAATGTTCGTATAGCTTATGGCACTTAACTACGGGGTCATCAATCCCTAAACTTACAAACTACTTATGAACTAGCTTACTCTGAAGACAGCACAAAGTGGATTCGACCGCAGCGGCCGCGCAGACCGTGACTGGCACCCCGCAGACCACTCGGCCACTGCGGCCGACTGAGAATTGCAAAACCATTAGTTTGACAAGTCATGATTGCAAAATTTTAACACGAATTATCTACAGGAGAATGGAAAAGTTGGTAGAAGGTGACCTCGGGGTAGATCAGTTTGGATTCAGGAGGAACGTTGGAATCCAAAAGGCAATACTCAGTTTACGACTTATCGTAGAAGATAAAGGAAAGAGAAAGCTACAATTTAAGCATTTGTAGATTTGGAGAAAGCTTTTGATAATGTTGACAGGAATACACTCTTTCAAATTTTGAAGTCAACAGGGGTAAAATACAGGGAAAGGAGTGTTATTTACAACTTGTACAAAAGGCAGACCGCAGCTATTAGACTCGAATGTTGTGAAAGGGAAGCATTAGTTGGGAAGGGAGTAAGAAAGGGTTGTAGCCTTTCTCCGATGTTATTCAATTTGTACATCGAGCAGGTGGTGAAGGAATGCAAGGAAAAAATTGGAATAGGGATTAAAGTTCAGGGTGAAGAAATATAAGCATTGCGTTTTCCTGATGACATTGTAATTCTATCGGAGACAGCAAAGGACCTGGAAGAGCAGTTGAATGGAATGGGCAGTGTGTTGAAGATAGCGTATAAAATGAACATTAACAAGAGCAAAACAAAAATAATGGAATGTGGTCTTAGAAAATCAGGTGATGCTGAAGGAATTAGATTAGATAAAGAAACAATGAAGGTGGTAGATGAGTTTTGTTACTTGGGTAGTAAAATTACAGATGACGGTCGCAGTACAGAGGATATAAAATGCAGAATGGCAATGGGAAGAAAAGCATTTTTGTAAAAGAGAAATTTGCTGACATCGAATATTAATTTAAGTGTAAGGAAGTCTTTTCTGAAGGCATTCGTGTGGAGTGTTGCCTTGTATGGGAGTGAAACATGGACGTTAAACAGTGCGAACAGGAAGAGAATAGAGCCTTTTGAAATGTGGTGTTACAGAAGAATGCTGAAGGTTATGTGGGTAGATCGCATAATGAAGAGGTACTGAACTAAATAGGTGAAAAAGGAATTTTTGGTATACCTTGACTAAAAGAAGGGATCGCTTGGTAGTACACATTTTTAGATATCGAGGAATCTTAAATTTAGCATTGGAGGGAAGTGTGTGGGGTAAAAATTGCAGAGGGAGGCCAAGAGACGCATATAGTAGGCAGATTCAAATGGACGTGGGTTGCCGTTCTTATGAGATGAAAAGGTTGCTCAGGATAGAGTAGGGTGGACAGCTGCATGAAACCATAACAACAACAAAATTGCGAAATGAAAATTATACCGCAGAACTGTTATAATAGGTAGGCCTATATAATTGCCTTGATACATGTAACAGTCCTAACTATAAAAATACGGAATACTGTAATTCCGAATTTTGTACGCAGTAGACTTAAAAAATTAGGTACATAAAATCTCTCTCTCTCTCTCTCTCTCTCTCTCTCTCTCTCTCTCTCTCTCTCTCTCTCTCTCCTCCACTTCCTCATCCTCTTACACCAGCCATTCGCTGCTGCTGCCTCCTCCTTCTATTCCTTCTTCAAACTCAAAAATCACCCTCTGTCTGTGCGTCTTCCTCTCTTATTCTCTGTGCCACATTACCCTTTACCTCTTTGACCATCTACCTCTCCAGTCTATCTTCTCCTCCCCTCCTTTCCTACTTTCATGTTCATCTTTTTCATTACCTTTCTGCACTCCTCATCATCCAGTTTACCTTAAAATTATCACGTCAACACCTACACAAAACTTTACGGTATTTCTCTCCAGACAGAAAGTCATAGTGTACTAAATTTGATAAAAATTGCTCCTTGGGCTTAGTAGGAAAAATTATGTTTTATATACGGTTCACTTATATTCCTTTCAGGTCCTTCACGCATAATTGCGCGGTTAAGGTTTTTCTCACTTTATTATTTTGTGATTCACGCTAGGAAGGTCGGGCCTGTATCACTTACTCTTGGATGGACTCGTAACGTACGCAACGTGTTTTCAATCCGTGTATCTACACTGGGTGACACCAGCAGTCAGCAAATTTCCAGTACACTTACAATGGTGGCTAGAAATACTTGTTCACAAGCTGTTGATATTCTTGTTTTGACATGTGAAGCTATCATATTAGACAACCAGTTTATGTTATACGATCCTGTGATGTTATAATGTCATTTCTTTCAAAGACATGGTGCAGATCGTAAAAATTTGTAACGAAGGCCCAAAACACGCAATTGTGGGGGTATAAAATTATTGAATATCAATATATTTTCTTTTTCTATCGAATTGTTGTATGTATTTTGTATGTCAAACGTTCCTCTCTATATTAATGTCACATCACCTACAACCTTGGGTCTGAAAGCGATAACTGTGATTGTTGTTGCACACTACGACTCCAGAGATGATGAAAAATATACTTTCGGTACTAAATAGTATTTATTTATGCCGAATATTTCACCCAGTTTCGTATTCAGGTAGTTCAATTTTGCGATTACATGTCTCTTAGTCTGTAGGTCGAACAATTGTATTATTTAGTTTAAGTAGTTTGTAGGTCTAGGGATTGATAACCATTGCAGTTTGGTGCTGTATTTTTGCAAACATTTTAATGTTTGAGAGTTTTACCTTTAGCTTCATTGGTTTATGTATGAAGTCTGGGAAATGTATTGTCTGCAAAAGTCTCGCGAACATGCTTCGTCATACAGAAGTAATAAGTTAAAACAACCTTGTGCCTAATACTGTTATTTTATTTTGATCAATGACACTGTTGTAGAATATAAACTCTTTTCATTATTTTTCAGAGGTTTCATTGATGTAATGTTTCACAAGTCACTGAAATTGTTGTAAAATTTGTTGAAAATCGATAAATGCTCCAATTTTCATCTGTCAATAAATTCTTTAAATTCGCTCTTCGTTGTTTACACGACCTTTCTACTTCCCATCTCAATACACTGATAACTGCTGCAAAATACATAGCACAAAATGCAACAATGTGACCAAATTTCAGATCACACGGCTGATTACTTTTCGAGTTTTGCGAAAGCAAATATACGCAGGCTGAAGTTTTATTTTAAATATTATCGTTGAATCAGCCATGTTCCTGCCTCTCATTCACTTACACACACACAAACACACACATACACACACACACACACACACACACACACACACACACACACACACACACACACACTAACCTGTTCTCACTCTCTTTACTGTCTCTCTCCTTTATTGGGGTGTTTCTTAATAGGTGGTGATAGGATTTCCTGTTTTTAATCTTTTACGAAGTGAAATAGATTTTTGAATACGTGTACTAGATTATTCAAGCAACGACATGCGAAGATTTACGTTTCCCAAGGGACCAAGGTAATCCACGTACAGATTCGTTCAGATCTGTACTTTTGACTTCGGATGTAGTAACAGTTTCAACTGGTTTAACCGCATTACGCGTTATAATTAACTTCTAAAACCAAAGCCTGCGTGGCGGACATCCGAGTTAATTATGCTCTTTCCGGATTTCAGTAGTTTTCATCGGCAGCGCCATTATGGTAGCGCTGTAAATTGAGGTAATTGTGTCTGGCGTATTAATTAAACAGCAGCAGCATTAGCACCGGCGTGACCCCCGCGACACTCCTGCTAGCGGCAGCAGTCCGTGGGCCGTGCCCGCTGAAGCCGAGTTGAGTTCAAAAATGTTCAAATGTTTGTAGAGCTTATGGGACTTATCTACGGAGTCATCGGTCCCTAACTTTACAAACTACTTATGAACTAGCTAACACTAAGGACGGCACAAATATCCATACCCTCGACCGTAGTAGTCGTGCAGAACATGACTGGCGCGCCGCAGACCGCTCGGCCACCGCGGTCGGCTACCGAGCAGAGTGGCAGCGCGTGTGTACCTAACGCTCCTGTCGCGAGCATCACACAGCTCGATTTGCTGTACGAAGATAAGACGGACTCGAATGATTTAGACGTTCCTCTAGGTGTCCCGCGTAGATCGCATCTTCCTCCACACTACACGATGGCTGCAGCAGGCGGAATGTGCATGGATGGACTGCAAAAAGCAATAATGAGCGTAATGGTTTACTTCTGGATTGATATAAATATTACAGATACAACCTGAGTTAGACTGTCGGAAGGCACCGTAATAGCTTTATACTGGGCGGTCCACTGATAGTGAACGGGCCAAATATCTCAAGAAATAAGCATCAAACGAAAAAAAAACCTACAAAGAACAAAACTTTTCGACCATATTCACAGAATATATGACTTCAACTGCGAATGGGAAAAGCTGAAAAATGTGTATGCAGCAGGGATTCGAACCCGGGTCTCAGTTGCGCTGACCCCTACACCACTGAGGACACAGTGATCACCACACCTGCAAGGACTACCTAAGCAGGCCTCCCGTCAGACCCAAATTTCCAGCTTTACCCTGCCCACAGTACTCAAACTCGTAGCCACTATGTACTAATTCCCGTAAGAGTAAGGGCTCCAAACTTGCCCACCCCTCCCAAATAACGAAAGGATCATTGCCTGTCAGTGGCATATTCCATATATACATGTGGCGTCTATTCCGAAAGTACAGACGTACTTCTGATCCTCCATTTGTTATTGTAGTGACTACGAGTTTGAGTACTGTGGGCAGGGTAAAGCTGGAAATTTGTGTCTGACGGGAGGCGTGCATAGGTAGTCCTTACATGTACGATGATCACTGTGTCCCGAGTGGTGTAGGGGTCAGCGCAACTGCCTAGTAAGCAGGAGACCCGGGTTGGAAACGCAGCTGGACACACATTTTCAACTTTGCCCATTCGAAGTTGAAGTCATATATTCTGTGGATATGGTAACAATAACAATTACCGGATCAGAAGTAACGTCTGATCTTTCGGAATAGACGCTACATGTATATATATAAAACTTTTCTAGCTTGAAGGGGGATAACAGTTGGCGATATGGTTGGCCTGCTAGATGGCGCTGCCATGGGTCAAACGGAAATTAACTGCATTTGTTAAAATAGGTACACCGTTTTTATTAGTACGTAAATAAATATGATTGTTTTATTTGGAACAAGTTTTTCGCATGGTGATAGTTGGCGCTGTAATAGTCACAAACTTATAAGTACGTTGTATCGCATAACATTTCACCAGTGCGGATGGTATTTACTTCGTGATACATTACTCGTGTTAAAACGGACCGTTTTAAAATTGGAGAAAAGGTCGATATGGTATTTATATATGACTATTGTGATCAAAATGTCCAATGGGCCTGTGCTATGTATTTTGATCGTTATACTGGAAGACATCATCCAAGTGTCTAGACCTCTGATTAATTAGTTATTTAAAGAGACAGGAAGTGTCCAGACACAAGTGAAACGTCAACCACGACCTGCAACAAATGATGATATCCATGTAAGTGTTTTAGCTGCAGTTACGACTAATCAGCACACCAGTAGCAGACAAACTAAGCGAGAATCTGGAATGTCTAAAACGTCGGTATTGAGAATTCTACATCAACATAAATTTCACCCATACCATATTTCTATGTACCAGGATTTGCATGGCGAAGACTTTGAACGTCGTGTACAGTTTTGCCACTGGGTACAAAATAAATTAAGCGACGATAACAGATTTTTTTCACGCGTACTATTCAGTGACGAAGCGTCATTCACAAACAGAGTTAATGTAAACCAACATAGTATGCACAATTGGGCAACGGAAAATCCACAACGGCTGCGACAAGTAGAACATCATCGACCTTCACGGGTTAACGTATATTGCGGCATTATGGGGGGAAGGATAATTTTATCGATGGTAATCTAAATGGTGCAATGTATGCTGATTTCTTACGCAATGTTCTACTGATTTTACTACAAGATGTTTCACTACACGACAGAATGGCGATGTTTCTTCAACATGATGGATGTCCGGCACATGGCTCGCGTGCGGTCTTAAATGGAATATTTAATGACAGGTGGATTCGTCGTCGAAGCACCATACCATGGCCAGCACGTTCACCGGATCTTACATCCACGGATTTCTTTCTGTGGGAAAAATTGAAGGATATTTGTTATCGTGATTCACCGACAACGCCTGAAAACATGCCTCAGCGAATTGTCAATGCATATGAGAAGATTAATGAAGGCAAACTACTCGTTGTTGAGAGGAATTACGTTCCGCGTATTGCCAAAGGCACTGAAGGACATCATTTTCAGGATTTATTGAAGTCGTGAGGTAATTACAGGGTATCACCCAGTAACAGCATGCGTTCTCATAATTATACTTACACAAAAAATGCAGTTTATAACAGTTTGACCTATGGCGGTGCCATCTAGCGAGCCAACCATAGAGCCATTTTTTCCCCGCTTCAAGCTAGAAAAGTTTTGTTCTTTGTAAGATTTTCGTTTGATGCTTATTTTGTGAGATATTTGGCCCTTTAACTATCAATGGACCACCCTATATATGTCTTGAGTGCAATGAATTATTTATTTAGTTAACTAGTTTCGGTCCTAGTTGTAGACCATCTTCAGGACTGTGTCATAATTACATTTAGAAAACTTTCAAACAATATACCTTAGTGTCAACATTAACCTAAGGTAAAAGAGGATTAAAATGAAATGATGTTATACCAATTGATGTCGTGGAGTTGGGCAGGTGCTTCGGAGACTTCAGTGCGTCACTGCTGGCTGGAGCAAGGTTTACTACGCCGCCCCTTTTCCAGCTCCATCCATCTTTGGTGGCCAATAAAAAGACTACATACATAAATTTAACCAAACAATGTAGGATTATAATTAGCTGTACATTTCTTTGTCATTGTCTCAGGTAAAAAAGTTATAGTCATTTTCTGATATGTAAAATGAAGTTTAAAACATTTAAATAAGGACGTAAATTGCGCCAGGTTCTTATCGAAATTTTCAGAGATATTCTACAAATGGTTCCGCAGTGTTGTATGCAAATTTACTGCCGTTAAAAGATTGACTATAAACCTTATTTAAGGTACATACAAACAGTTAAAGATAACTTACTTCGAAAAAAAAAATTAAAAAATATCATGTTCTTCTCTCATTGAAATGCGTGGAAAGCTATTGTTTTCTTGGGGATATTCAAAGTTCGGTTTATTTTACTAATTAAATTTTACAACACTTTCGTAATCAATTTAAATAAACCACACAGTAAGTGTAAAACTGATTAATTGCAGTTGTCGATAAACTGGAAAAGAATAATTCGAGCCGCGGTGGAGTAGCCGAGCGGTCTAAAGCGTCTCACTGCGGAGCGCGCGGTTGCTCGCCGTGGAGGTTCGAGTCCTCCCTGGGGCATGGGTGTGTGTGTTTGTCCTTAGGTTAGTTTACCTAGGTTTAAGTAGTTTGTAAGCTACGGGCTGATGACAAAGCAGTTTAGTCCGATAGATTTACAAACATTTGAACATTTTTTTTTATTTTTTTTTATTTTTTATTTTTATTTTTATTTTTTTTTTTTTAGAATAATTTGAGACGAATCGGTAAACACGTCTACTTCTGTAATGTTACTTTTTTCTTTTTGGATTTCATCGCTGGTGTTGTCACAATATCAAAGTTTAAAACCGGAATTGAAATTTAACTAACCGTAAGATCAGCAATGAATATTAATTTTTGAAATGGTTAATACACTGAAAGGACTACAAAAGATTCCGCCGTCAGTTCTCAGTAGCAATGTAAGTTAAAAATTACGACAACACCAGAAAGCACCATTACATAAGAAATCAGTTACCTGGTATGCATTCATTGGTGGAAGCCGTGACACTGCAGTTGAACCTGTATGAACTGATTAATATCTTCGTTCTCGTAAACTGATGCTTGGTTTCATGACTATTAATTGTTAAAGTTTTAAGACCGTGTGCAACTTTGATCACTATGGTTATCGAAAGTTAAAGAAATTATCGGACTTCGCTTTTAACAGAATGAAAATTTCCTGCAGGCATTGATTCAATTTTTAATATAGAATGAGAGTAAATAAATTTTGCATCGAGAATGTTCTGTTGTCATCATGAGACAATAAGCAACAATGACCTAGCGTCAATATACTAATATTGCTGAAAATAAGTCATCAATTAAATGAAAGATGGGGAGAAATAGTCATTATTGAAATAAAATAGGAATTCCAAATGAAAGTTAATTACGTAAAGGGTGCTAACCAGAGCTCACACTTACATGATTATGGAGATCGAGTAAAATACGTCCACTCAGTATAAAGGTAGAAAAACGAAAGACGACAAGTGATTCCCTTTTCTCTCCAGATCGTTTGAAATAGTTGAAGGTATGAATTGAAACAAGGATAATCAGAGATTTATTGGCAGAGAGAACGGATGCTTGCGACAAGCGTCGCAGACATAATTTTCAATTAAAAAATATATTAATGTATAGCTACACTTCCTTATCTACTTGCGCAGGGTACGACGAGCTCAAATTCCCTACCTCAAATTTGTCAATGGAACACTCTCTAGGTCCTCATAAATTTTTACACGGTTCCATAAATGTAGCCCATGATACACACGTTACCACATTACACAATGTAAAATACATAGTACTATATTATTGAAGCAAAATAATTCATTGCATAAACTTTCACTCTGTTTAGAACAAGCCTATTGCCAAGACAACTATGCTGCAACACGTACACGAGAAAACTTTATTCTGTTGCAAATTTCTCTCAGCTTACCCTCATCTCTGCTGGACTATCAATGAAGTTTATGGAGTTAGCTAGAAAATACGAAGTTGAGTGAAAATTTATAAGCACTTCAGAAATGAGATTTTACCTTTCAGCATTTTCACATTGAGAGACAAATGTATGCCTTTTCACCATAGTTTCTGTCCGTTTACTTTGCGTCATGCAAGAAAATTACCGGAGTTGTTGCCGGGGCATCTGTTCCTGCCGGTTAAATATAAACACAGACGTTTTTAGTGAGATTAAAATATTCACGTGTATGCATGTATGTGTGCGTGTGGATGTAAGAGAATTAATAAAATGAAAAACAACCCAACAATTCAGCAGTACGAGCTGAACTGTAGTTGGCATTTGTCCCCTAAACGTCTATGACGTCATTCCTCTTTGAGATAACATACTGCTAGAGAATATTGTATTAGTCGGTTAACGACGGCGATAGTGTGAAACCGCGCAGGCCTGAAGTATCTTGTTCGAATCCTAAGCTTTCATCATGTTACACGTGTAAAATCCTTGACCTCTTGAAATTTTTTTTCAGTTTGTAGGGAGTTAATTGACAATGTTGATAACGATCCGTAATCAGATGAACATTAAACTCTGCTACTATTACAGAAGAATCCAAGGGTCTACACCACTTGTCAGCAACTAAATTCGCCTTTTTTACCATCTCTGTGCACATTATAAAACAAAGTTCTCTAGCCACGTCTGTCTGTTGTCGATAAACTCAACGAATTTTCATACGTTTATCACCGTTAGTCGGTGTAATTCATGAACTAAATTCAGCAGTGTCATTCATTAAAGTGAGTGGTCGTGGGTGTGTTGGTGAGAAACAATCCACTCAATAGACCAATAAAAATTCTTAGTAAAAGTTATATGTCCTGTAATTTAAGAAATTCACCCTACAAGTGAAAATGTGTTTATTGATTGGTAATAAGATGCTTGTGCGGTTTCACAATGCAAACTTTAATCACTATTGGGATATATCTTCATTTATTACTAACATAGGATACATCAGTTTTATCATGCCAGAAGAAGTCGCTTGAGTAAAACCAACGAAAATTGTGAAGACAGACATGCTTCTCAGAGATTTCAAGAGTCATCTGTACCCAATGACTGGAAAATTGAGAATGTTGAACAGATGGGGCATAACAGCTTTGAGATAATTGTAGAACGACATATTGACCATAGCTGTTTATTTTTTCTCAGTGCTACCGGTTTCGGTCATTTACCATTATCAACCGTTAGCAGAGATTAGCTAATAGCTAATGTTAAGCTATTAGCTAATCTCTGCTAACGCTTGATAATGGTAAATGACTGAAACCGGTAGCACGGAGAAAAAATAAACAGCTATGGTCAATATGTAGTTCTACGACTGGAAAATTGCATATGTCACTCCCATATTTAAGAAAGGCAAGCCGGCCGTGGTGGCCAAGCGTTCTGCGACGCGCCAGTCACAGTCTGCGCGGCCACTACGGTCGGGGTTCTTATCCCCCCTCGGGCATGGATATTTGTGCCGTCCTTAGTATTAGCTAGTTCATGAGTAGTTTGTAAGTTTAGGGACTGATGACCCCGTAGTTACGTCCCATAAGGGCTACAAGCATTTGAACATTTTTTTGAAGAAAGGCAATGTCTTTAACGAAATTATCTGACATCGCAGATTATGGAGGCGTCTGATAGGTTAATAATCTTTTAAAGTGAAAAGCAAGGTCGCAAAATTTTACAAGTTGATATGACCAGATGATTGTGGCATAGTCCACTGAATCCGGTAGTCATAAAATAAATAAGTATTTTACTAGTGTTTGTTTTCTCTTTTGAAGCTTAGTAAAGTCATCATTCCTCTGAATTACAGATCTATATTATTGCTATCGTTTTGTAACAGGATTCCAGGAGATAAACTGAATTGGAAAAATTGTGTATTATCTCGAACAGAACGACTATTGACCAATAGTCACCACGGATTCAGCGAGTATCGTTCTTTTGCAACAAAAGTACAACCGAAAGGGGATCGATTCCATAGTTATAGATTTACGAAATGCTTTTGCCGCTATAACTCACACGTGACTTCTAATAAAATTGCGTTATTGGAGAATATCGCCATAGTTGTGCTATATGTCAGAAAGGACACAGTACTTAGTAAACGAAGAAGAGATATGTGGCATTTCCGTGGGAAGTGTTAAAGGGACCCTATTGATCCTTATCTTGATAAACGATTTAGGAGACAGTCCCCCCATGTGGTTTCCAGATTATGCTTTCGTTTATCATCTAGAAATGTCATCAAAAGATCAAAATAACTGTAGAACTTCTTAGATAAGATATTTGTATGGTGCGAAATTTGGCAATTGACGTTTAGTAATTAGATTAGTTATTCGTTCCATAGATTCATGTTCAGGAGAGCCTCCTAGATGTAGAACATGTCAATTTTTTAAATCTGATAATATAATAATACTTGTACAGTTTAGGCGCCTCTTAAATTGATTTTATTTGTAATTTCTTCTCAATCCGATGATGACTGATGGCTTATTTACTAGTCCCTTGCAATGACACTCTTTGTTTCCTATTAGCGATGTACGCCTTGAACCATTTTGCAGCAATGCCCGTTACACCATCATTTCTAATTTAGTTAAAAGGATGTTGTGTTTCACACAATCAAAAGCCTTTAACAAACCAAAGAAAATGCATTAGCTTAGATGTCTGACTCACTTTTTTAATGTTTTATTAGTTAGCTAAATCATCCATGGAGCTACTCTTAGTATTTAAAGGTATGCGACAAACTTAGTTCATAAGATAAATTTTCAACTATGAACGCTGTAAGTGGAATGAAAATATCCAGGTATTACAGTGACATTCGACTAAAAGTGGGGAGAGCACGTAGAATTAATATTTTATTGGTAGAACACGTAGAAGATTTCACAGAATTTTCTACAGAGATTGCATAAATTACGCACGTCCTTTTTCTCTTGGAGTATTGTTGTGCGGTATGGGATTCATACGACTCTGGATTCACGGAGGATATCGAAAGAGTACAAAGAAGTGCAGCTCGTTTTTGTTTTGACACATACAGGGGGGAGAGTGTCGCACAAGTGATGCAGGTGTTATAGTGGGAATGGCTACAACAACGGCGTTTTCCGTTGCTTCAAGATCCTTTTACGATCCTCTTGCGAAACACAGCTTGCCTTTAATCCACATGAAGTGATAAGTACCATCGCCCAGAGATCTCAAATCGACTCCATATTTATGGATTTCCAGAACGCTTTTGACACTGTACCTCACAAGCGACTTCTAATTAAATTACGTGCTTATGGAAGATTGCCCCAATTGTGATTTTGGATTCACGATTTCCTATCAAAAAGGACACAGTTTGTAGTAATTAACGGTAAGTAACGGTAAGTCATCGAGTAAAATAGAAGTGATATCTGGCGTTCTCCAGGGAAGCGTTAAACGTCTCCTACACTTCCCTGTGTTTATAAAAGATTTAGGAGACAATCTGAATAGCTCCCTTACACTGTGATTCTTCAGTTTCTCCCGGCGTATTTGGTAATCAAAATATCCACGGGTGTACTGCCGGTCTATAGTGTCCAACGGGCACAATATTTCGGCGATCATACATGTTGCCATCATCAGGTGAACTGACGGACTGAGCTCCTGGAAACGCGCCGACACGGAGATCCGCACGCTACGGCTGCACGAAGGGAACTGGGTTCTATCCCGGTAGCGGGCCATTTAAATACGGAGCGACCCCTCCGCGGTCCGCGCCCCGGCCGGCCCGATTGCGACGGCGTCTGAGATGACGTCAGTGTGAAGGCTCTGTCCGCCGTGGTCGTCACTTCGTTACGTTTGCTAGATTTACTCTTAATTAACCCAATCGCTGGTTCCCAAGCTTTGCTAAGATTATAGCCACAGTCACGGTTTATGAGGTCGTCACTTGTGCGAATTTCAATGGCCTCTCTAACGACGCAGTCCCAGTATCTCGACGTCTGTACCAGAATCCTAGTGCGTTCATACTCCATCGCATGATTTTCCGACAAACAATGTTCAGCGACCGCCGACTTGCTCGGATACATCAATCGTGTGTGCCTCTGGTGTTCAACACATCGATCCTCGACGGTACGCATCGTCTGTCCAGTATATGACTTTCCACACTGACACGGAATCTGGTACACGCCGGTCTTCCTCAAACCGAGATCATCTTTAGCGCTCCCCACCAGTGCACGAATTTTATTCGGCGAACAAAAAACAGTTCCAACCTGGTGTTTTTTCAAAATGCGGGCGATCTTCCCTGAGAGTGCGCCGGTATATGGAACGAACGCAGTGCCTACATCCTCCCTCGTGTTTTCATCCGTTCCCATAGGTTGTCTTGTAGTGGTTGGGCGCAAAGCGTCAAATAGATTTTTTTTAAAATATGTATTAAAAGAAATTAATTTTTAGTGCTTTATTTATTTATTCTTATGTTTCCTTATTCGTATGCTTATCCTTCCAGAGAAAGAGCTGAAGACATTGTAGCACACATAGACCAAAGATACGGTCTGTGGCATCACGTTTCGCTGTATGTAACCTCCTTGCTATAGAGTCGCAAACGTCATCGCTGGCCTTCAGTCCGATTGTTTTAAATATAATTTGACGACTTCCAACCGCCATATCTTGCACCCCTTATAGCTATCGGCATGGAACTGCTATGGTGTACAAGGGGAGACTTCGGAAAACAATTACACACAGACCATTCGTTTGCGTTCTGTAGTTTTCGCTGCAAAGCGAAATATTAACACACACACACACATACACACACACACACACACACACACGTAGAATTTTATATACACCAATAACTTTTCATCCCAATATACTCCACCCTTTTATCATTATCAACCCTCAAGCAACAATGCTACCAATAAAACAATTTTCAAAGAGTAAATATAATTTTAAAAGAGTCATTATTGTTCCGCATTTCGCGTTATATTCTTCAAATTACTAAATATCTATCAGATCGCTATAAAACCGTGCCTAAAACCTTCCTCAGGTATAAATTAGTAACTGTACAAATATTTAAGTCTCCGCGTCATTCGGACGTTGTAGGCGTACACCATATATATATATGGTGTATAGATATAGATGACCTTGGAGAATAGATATTTTTCGTAGACAAGTAACGTGTAATAGCTGTAAGGGTTCAAACTTTTATCTTGAGACTGAAACAGGGCAGCTAGTGGAGAGCTGGAAACGTGCTGGGCTATAGAATCAGAAGCCTTACAGTCAAACCCAATTCCAGAGACTGTAAGCTAAAATTGTTCGGAGAAACTGGGACCTAAAATACAGCTGATTACCTCCAGAGATGCGGCTAGAGAAGGACCAATGGGGATATTCCGTTCTCCGTAGCTTCAAGGGTGTACTTCATGAGAGTAATGCTTCAGCGAATATACAGTAACTAGACAGTCTGTCTGGTGTTGCAGACAGTCTAAGCTTGAACACACGCAAGAGCTGAAGCAGATACGAGGCCCGGAGGGTAGAACAACCTTGCGCCTTCGCACAATGGGACTTACGACCGAAAGCAATCCTCACGTATTGGGTCGGCAACGGAATCCCACCATCCGTGCAGATAGGACGGTCCAAGCCTAATCCGCGCTGCTGCTGGCATAAAGACTTAATTGAGAGGTGGCCCGGTCGGCAGGCAGCGGATTACACGCCCCCTCCCTCCCTCCACCCTGTTAACCAACCTGTGAATACCGCGCGTTTGCTTTGGTCTGCCCACCTCTGCCCAGTGACGTGTACTCTGCCTCTGCCCATCTGTCCCGTCCTCTTCTCGCAGCATCTGTTTCCTCTCCAATTCGCCACCTACCGTCCCCTTCTGTCAGGCTGATATTGCGCCAATGTGGAAGTTTATTTGCTCTAACTGAATACCGACAACATTTCCGTACTTCGCATGTCACTTCGGATTAGAGCAGAAAATACGGTATTACCCGAAATGTACCGCTGTGTCCTTTATAGAGAATCAGCTCTCATTTTTCATATATATTATTGTTAAAACTAATAAAATATCGTCGTTTATATGTTCCGAATCCCTGTTACTTTCGCACCAGGGCAAAGTGTAGCATTACATTCAGCTAAAGTTTATTTTCGCAAATGAAATTGTTTTGCCTTTATAAATACTTCAACACATGTTAATTCAAACATTAAAGTAAACTCACTGCTAAACTTGATTAAATAAATTAGAAAGCTATTTGGAAAGAAAAATATTCACACACACACACACACACACACACACACACACACACACACACTCACTCACTCACTCACTCACTCACAAACACACACACACGCCTACTGATATAAAGCGTAGATATGGTAAACACACATTACACGATCGATAAAAAAACTTAAACCGTTGTCAACAGCAACAAGTAAAAAGTTACGGTATGACGTGAAATAAATATTCAAATGACAGAGTAAAGAAGAAAAACCTGTCAGTAATAAAATCAAAATATCGCTACTCTAGGAAAATAATCGGATCCGTTTGTAACTTAATCTGTGAAACATGGAAAAATCGAAATACTGTCATCACCATCATCATCATTGGAGACTGATTATGCTTTTCATCGTTCAGTCTGGGGCGTAGTCCCCTTAATACAATTTCTCCTTGGTCTACCTCCACTCCTCTTACCCTCCGCTGCCGATCCCATGAATGGAACCTTGCTTCTCCCATGCGTGTAACATTATCCCACCATCTCAGTCTGTCCGCTCTAACTGCTTCATTTGTGGTGTTCATTCCCATTCTTTGCTCTCCTCATTATGGACAATGGAAACCCTCCTGTCATTGTTCCCATCTACTACTACCTGTAGTCCTTCTTCCTACTTTCATATTTGTAACAACCTTATGAATAAGGTAAACTGTATCCACCCAGCTTTCACTCCCATATAAAAAAGTTGGTCAGTGCACTGCTAACTTAGCCTTGGCACTAACTTCCTTCTTGCAGAAGAAAGTAGATCTTACCTGAGTACTCACTCCATTTGCTTTGCTACAACTTGATTCAAGTTCTTTCACTACATTGCCATCCTGTGAAAAAATTCATCATAGGTTCTGGGAACTGTCTACCTGTTCTAACTTTGTCCTTCCTATTTGGCACTCAATCTGTTTAAATCTCTTTCCCACAGACATTACTTCTATTTTGGAGATGCTGAATATCACATCGTAACCCTTACATCTCAGTTTATACTTCTGGTTTGGAGATGCTGAATTTCACATCATAACACTTACACATCTGAGGAGGCGATCCAGTATTATGATACGTTCCAAAAATGGTGAAGACAAGTTCGCTGGTATATAATTTTATTTGGACCACCTGTTTCGAGGGTCTCTGCCATCATCATCAGGTCCAAAAATTGTTTTACACAGCCGCCATCTGTTAAAAAGGGCATGGTGGAAATTAAAACACAGATATTTTCGTGGTATGCACAAAACACTACTGTAAATAAGACAATAACGTAAATATCATATATCCGTGTTCAAATTATTTATAACTATTTTTGTAATTTGTGAAATCACAATAAATATTATCCTTTCACACTACCATGAAAATTTACACGTTATTTGTCCTCTTTGTTGCTTTAACATTACATTAGTTTGTGCCATATTCTTATATATTTGACTTGTTTAATATGCCAGTATCCTACTTTCACTTATGTAAGCTTTTATTACAATGACAAAGTGCCCCTATGCACTTTCAATTATTTTGTATAACTACTGTTGACATTACAAGGTAAGTCTCTTTTATAAATATAAAAGACCTTTCTATTATGAATTTAATTGATGTATATCTTCTCGTATTATTATAATGACATGTAAACTTTAATTTTCGTCATGCCCTTTTTAACAAATAACGGCTATATAAAACAATTTTTGGACCAAATGATGATTGCAGAGACCATCGAAACCGATTGTCCAAATAAAATTATATATTACATAACATATAATATACATTATGTGTGTGCCGGCCGTGGTGGCCGAGGGGACTGAGGCGCTCCAGTCACGGTCTGCACGGCCACTACGGTCGGGGGTTCGAATCCCCCCTCGGGCATGGATATTTGTGCCGTCCTTAGTATTAGGTAGTTCATAAGTAGTTTGTAAGTTTAGGGACTGACGACCCCGTAGTTAAATCCCATATGCTATACAAACACTTGAACTTGAACATTATGTGTGTGTGTGTGTGTGTGTGTGTGTGTGTGTGTGTGTGTGTGTGTGTGTGTGTGCGTGTGCGTGTGCGTGTGTTTCGCATTTCTTCATTTGTAAGTCCACTTCAGTCGATAAATATAGTTTAAATATTAAACAGTGCAATACATGAAAATGTACATATTCGAGGCCACTGAAGTGAATTTGCAAGTGAAGAAATGTGAAACGCGTATGGCAATAAAATATTAATTTTTTTTTTCATTTGCATAGACGAACCCAATATGACAAATATCTGCACATTATCACTTCTTGTCCTTTAGAGACAAACACTAGTCTCAGCAAAAGATTTCATACCTACGGCAAGACTTCGCTATTGCTACTAGATACACATTTTAAAAGACAGGCAATTACTGCTCCCTAATCAGTGAACACTCCATTTAACCCTTTCGGTTCCACATTATAAAATCAACTTTGGAAAAATTACAATTCAGTGTTTTCTGTATTAATGCAGTGCAGTAAACACCAAAATATGTGTTTTAAAAGTTTTGTTTGAACTATTGATTTTTAATGTCATGTTTTTCATGCAAAATACAGACGTCTGTATCGAGGTATTTAATTACTTTGGCGTTATCTTGTTGATATTTAACACTACCAAATCGATAATGCTAGCATAATCTTCGCAACAGTACGAAAGACAAGACGATTCCAAAGACAAGACGATTCACTACTGGAATAAAATAAAAGGAACCACACTCACTGTCATACTCTCAGCCACGTACAGACGGCAACGCAACACAACCACCAAGATGGACAGAGTAATGCCTCAGAAGTGGCTACACGCCGTACCAAGCGGCAAAATGTCGTACTAGAAGCATATTGTTCATCAACAAAAAATGCAGCTTTAAGGAGTGGGGCACAAAATACGGTCTAAAACAACTTTTAATACGTTGTTGTCCAGGAAATGAAAGGGTTGATAGCACATTGTGTCTCAGGCGCAAAGTGTGGGTGAGAATTATCCTGTTGTTTCAAGAATGACAAAAGAACGGATCATTCAACTTTGTCCACGTATCCAGCGCTGATCTGCGTTACATCCACGCATGAGGATTCGTCCAGTAGTTTTGAAGATTGAAGTGGTGATAGGCTACATTTACAGATTTATTATTAGTATAGATTATGTGAATTAAGGACGATAGAGGGTGACCCTAATATTATACACACAGAAAATCGAGAATAACTGAGCTACAGCGACATTTCTTGATGAAATTGTTGGAAACAATGGGTGGAAAGACGATGTGAGGAGAGGTTTCCGCGGAAACGGCAGGTTCCATTGTCGAACGGCTATAAAAGTAGGAGCGTCGTGGTGCCCGGCGACTTCTTCAGAAGAAAACCCGGTGGCGAGGTGCGGGCTGTGGGCCCACAGCTGTTGTGCGCTCCCGCCGACCTCGCCACTGCCCACTGCCACTGGGCGGCTGCTGTGGATCTGTAGGCCAGATTGTTTAACAATTTTAAACATGAAGAGAGCTCATCTCAGAGTTTGAAGGTCGTCTACTTGTGCTCATTAACCAGCCGCGTCCAATAGGCACCGGGTGTCTGCGGCGTGACGTCAGAGGGGTGGTCCCAGCTGCCGCCTTCCTCTGTAGTGAGGACCACCCACTGCCGCGGCCACACCGGGACAGCCAGAGACACGCAGGGGACTCGGTTAACGGTTGGTCGGACAATGTGTAACTAATGTATTGCTTAATTTTTCACATTTCGAATATTAGTTTCTAATAGCGCCTTTTTTTTCTTACAAGTGTCTAATCTTATTAATTTGTAGTTTCCCATAAGCATTCCAATTCGCGAGAAACCTTTAGTTTCACCGCTCTGCGCAGCGCGCAGCACTCTACCTGCACCCCACGACCAGCAGCGCCAGGCCGGTGGTAGCGGCCAGTCCAAGAGTTGACGGCCCAGGTGTTCGTCCGAGCGTCTTTCGCGGCCTCTGGCTGCAGGGGTCGACGGCATCACCGGAGACTGCGGTCGGGGGAGAGGCGAACCTGGTAGGAGAGACGCCGCCTGGACACATTAACATTAGCAGGTGGCTGCACTGCAGGCGGCAGGCAGACGATGACACAGCGGGAGGAGGCGAGACTCCTGATACTGTGGAAGAGGGCGGAACCCGGTCTGGGCGGAGAGGGGATTTCCGAGGCTGGAGAGGGAGGGAGGGGGCCGTGAGCTGCGGCACTTGGTTGCCGCGTAGTTTGCTGCGTCGGCCCGTGCCGCAACTACACACGGAGCCTCCTCCGTCGCTCTGGCCGAGGTGCTCTTCAACACTATTTGCAGGCGTAGATTCCGTCCGATAATACGGCACAGGAGGACCGCCGTCTGTGCTGGCGCTGCGGGACGCGGCAGTCTCAGCGTGGGTTGTAGCAGGCCCTGCTGAGGCGCAGAACCAGCGGGGAGAGCAGACATCGCCCAAGACCTCGGTATCCTGGAAGAGGGCACTGGAGGCCGCTGCTAAATTGTACTGAATTGTACAAAATTGCATCACAAATAAAGAAAATAAAGAAACAAATCTGCCATTCATTTCCATATCAAAGCCTTTAATATGTTACGATATGAAAACATTTATCACGAATTAAACGTAAAGTAAGATGAAGTAGCATGAATAGCTGAATCACACGATATGAACTATAAATGGCAAATTACGTAGCAGAATGATATAAAAATGACGAAACTACAAATTGTGTATGAGAAGACTATAAAGTAGGGAATCTGCTCTCTTCCTAGATTAGACATGAGGCTAACGACATGACCCACTCATCTACTACACTAATATCTTTACTACGGCCACAATCAGTGTGGTATTAAGGGATTTAAAAAAGTTTATACAAACTGGATATCTTTTAAACATTTAATACGTTGCAAATTTTGACATTTCAGATGTCTCGTGCCTGACGTACTAAATGAACATTTTGTCAAGTATGTGAAGCCTAGTGAGTTCGCCTATTAGCTTTGGACATGAGGAAGAAAGACATGACGGTTGTTGATGAAAAACGGTAAATTGTGATGTCCTCTCCATGATCCGATTTTTATGAAACTAAGTCTATGTTGTTCCAAGTTACACAGAAGTTACCTCTGAAAACCCCAAGCGAATTCGTGAAATTTGCAGAAGTGGTTTCTAATAGATGAACAGACAACACAATGGCCAAAGAAAACAGTTCGTGATTCTACCTTGATGATATAATCCCTAGATCCTGAACCAATCTTCGCTGATGTTTGCTGTGAAAACCGCATAAAAATTCGTCCTGTAGTTTTGAAGACTGAAGCGAATAGTGCCAGGCCTACATTTACAGATTTATTATTAGTATAGATATGTTGTACAATTGTAAAATTTTGCAGGAATATATTGAGCTGTATAAGTGCTGTATATCAGTAACATCTGTTGCGAATATGGTTAGTAGTACAGATTGAAATGTGAATTTCGAACGTACATCCAGCTTTATTAGTATTCTGTCTGCAAAATTTCCTGCGAGTACAATTGGTAATGTAGAAATTATAAATTGTAACGTTATCGGAATTCCATAGTTTTGCTCCATGAACATGCAAGTCACCAAGAACAGTCATTCTCTTATAGAGTATTTATAAATTCTCGTCGCATTATGTAGCAGTTTTTTGCGATTCCTTTTGTTCATGACGTTATGTCTCCTGAACTAAGTACGTGGTTCGTACTCATACAGCAGTTGTTACCTCACGTACGAAATATGTGTACCAAATTTGGTTGAAATCAACCCAGTGATTTAGGAGAAAATGTGCAGCATTGTCGTTTGACGCAGCAGTTTATCGCGCATCTCTTTGTTTATGACGTCATGTCTTTTATTGACGTGTCGTATGTGATTCTTAGCCCGACAGCGATTGTTGCCTGATACTAAGGAACATGTGTACTAAGTTTGGTTAAAATCGGTTTTGTAGTTTAGGAGGAGATGTGGAACATACTGTGATATTAACGCACAATAGAAATAGTGGTAATTAATAGCATTTGATAATTAAAGAGTATGAAGTTCACTGCAAAAATTGACCATGCCAATGCACTAAATTTTACACAATTTTAATCTTATTAATTATGGTAGCAATGTATGCACGCAGTTGGGTGACAACATTTATAGTTAGGCCATAGGTAGAAATTCTCCACCCTCATTACAAAATAGCCTGTTGATAAATAAACAATACATTAGCTGATATAGTCACATCTGGCGTAATATGTTTAATTGACAATGAAAAGTAATAAATTACCAATGAATACAAGACAGTTACACACCTAGCATGGCAATGTTTGTTTATAAAAATAATATATTAACTATTTCTCATTTTATTTTCAATTAATCTTGTGTATTTTATCTTGAAGTATTCAGTTAAATCACTTATCTGTGATATAAGAAATTGCACGATTATTAAAAATATAAAAACCTAAGAAGACATTTATTTAATGTGTAGTGTAATTATTTTGATTTTGAGTAAAGTTTTAGAAATGTATTGGCTGAGCGCTGTAAGTTGGCAAATCGGTTAGAACAGCTCACATGGGGAAGTTGATGACGTAGGGGGGGGGGGGGGGGGGGGGAAACCGGCAGTTGAGCTTTCAAGACGCGCGCGCGAGGGCAGGAAGTGACGAGTCAGGAGCACGTGGTGTAGCTGGCTGGGCGGCGTCGCTCTGCATCAGTCGGCATGGAGATCTCCAGGTGGAGGTTATAGATTTATGTGTGGCAATCGCCACCTGTGGTTGCTCGTCGTAGACTGCACCAAGTTGAATCGAGTGCTACTGTGTGTTTGGGAATATTTAGCCGGTGGAACAAGGTGTGCATCGCATTGAATTAAAGTGTCTGTGGTTTGTTAATGTAACACGTGTCATCGCACAGGCATGAACATAAACGGTGTTTGAGACAGCCACATGGTGTGAAAACAATTTGAGACAAATATTCATTTTGTCTGGGGGCTCACGAGCTATAACTTTATTTGATAAATGTGTCGAGGTACAGACGTATCAGCCACAGAGTTCTAATATTGTGAAATAAACAACATAAAGTGAACTTTCACGTGTTTTCAAAAATAGTAGTTAGTACACCCTTTTCTCTCAGGAATTTGACTTTATTATGAATTTTTTTGTTGATCATATGCAGGGAAGGAATGCTGCGAACGTGTGATATCATCCCCTAGAAAACGAGTCAAATAGCAGCAATCACAGTTCCAGTGTTTATGCATGTTTATGAATTTGGTTCGCAGTTTGTGGTTGTGAATTTTAAAAATTAATCTTCCCCCATTTTAAACTCTCACCCCGACGTTCACTCTCGCATTTGGAGGCTCGTTACGGGATAAGTTCACGTTGGACTTGTTCGGACGGAGAGATTAGGGTGTGCATAGGACAGTGAACAGTTACGAACAGTTGCAAACAAGTGCGTGGACGTGACGGACAATTTCAAGTGTGTGTGGCGGCTGTCAGCAAAGAGCGGGATAAATTCACACTGGTCTTGCTCGGACAGAGAGGTAGGGTGTGCTTAGGACAGTAATACTGGACAAAACAGCATAACCGTGGACGATACGCGAACTCGTCGCGCATCTAACGACGGTTGGTGACTGGCAGAGTTCGTGCGCGGGCATCCGTAACCGGCGATCGACGGCGCATCGGCCCGGCAGCAGTGAGTGGTGGCGCGCGGGATCCACGCACTCAAATTTCATCTTCTGCAACGGACGGCAGTGATTGGGGGGACTTCGCAAGTCGCAAACGGAGCATCGGGGCCCAGCAGCTTCGATTCTACAAAGGATAAGGGATGCAGTGAGGACATATTCCAGCCACAGGTTCTTAAACAGACGGTAGCGAGCGTTGGGGACGTCGCAGCTCGTTGCAGCAACTTCTGGATTAAAAGATAAGTAAAGCAGCTGGCGCTATAAATTCTAGTGTGTTAATCAAGCTTTCTTGTGGCACAGAAAATGTTTTTAAAAAGTCGCCAAGTGACGTAGATTCAGAGAGTAGCATACCAGAAAGTCCAGAGAGGGTAAATACTGGGGGAATGTTGTTGACACCAGAGATGTTCGCAGCCATGTTAGCGAGTTTCCACTCAAATTTAGAATCAAAAATAGAAAATTCAAACTCACATTTAGAATCAAATTTAGAATCAAAAATAGAAAATTCAAACTCACATTTAGAATCAAATTTAAGATCAGAAATAGCAACTGTAAAATCAGAAATAGCAACTGTAAAATCAGAATTGAAAGCAGACTTTAAGGCAGACATTGGGGGCACTACAAAATTCAGTGTTTGCATTAAAGGCAGGAATAATCACAGACATTGACATAAAGATAGGAAGTTTAACAGAACGGTTTAAAAATAGGGAAAAGGAGATACGTACCAGAATTGGTGCTATGGAGACTGAGGTAGGAGGCAGGTTAGATGATGTGAAACAAATATGTGATCACAGGAATGAGGGCACTATGCAGGCATTGGTTGAGGTTGACAAAAGGATGGTGCCAGGTATTGAGAAAACAAAAACTTTGTTGTCAGGAAAATTAGAGAATACAGAATGTTACTTTAGGAAAAAGATAGAACAAGTAGTGACAGTAAACAATACTGAGATTGAGAAGAATAAATAATAAATAATCTAGAATTGTGTACTGCATCAGGAAACACTAATTGGTCCATGGTGCAGACACCTAATGGCAGAAAGTATTCAGGAATGGGTAATTATCATCCAGTTGAGTTTTTGGCTGCATGCAAGGACCAATTTGTGCCTGGTATGTCAGACCAGTGTAATATGAAGTTAGCAAAGATAATTCTTGACTGTTCTGATCACACTTGGGCAAATCAGTGTGCTGATAAATTTGTTACTTTTGAGGCGTTTGAAAAGTTGTTTTTAAATAAGTATTGGGGGGAGGCCAAGCAAGCTAAGATACAAAATGAATTCTTGAACGGGCCAAACTGTGTGAAAGGGAGACAGAGCATGAAGGAATTTTGTCAGGAGGAACTTGAGAAACTAGTGCATTTAGATACACCTTTGAGTTTTTTAGCAGTAATTTCCACTTTGTGTAGGAGGTTTCCTGCAGATTTGCATTGGAAGTTAATTCACCATCCCACAGATTCAGCTGAGAATTTCATTGAATTTGTAGAAAAGATAGACCAGGGCTTAAGTATGGAACGACAGCTCAGGGGGACACAGGAAAACAGAGGCAGTAGAAATGGGGGTCACAACCAGGGAAACCACAATAGAGAGAGGAACTTAAATGAAAATTGGAGAGGTAACAATAACAGAGGAGACAACTGGGATAATAGAAGCCAGAGGGGAACATGGGAAAATGATAGGAGAAATCAAAGGCAGGAAGGTGGAAATAGGAATGGGGATAACAGTAGGAGAGAAAATCAGAAACAGAATCAGGGAAACTAAGATTTGTTCCAAATGAGGTCCGTTTTGGGACAAGGAACTATTATAATAACAGGACCAGAAGATGGGATAACAGGGGATCTAATAACCATAATTACAGTAGGAATAGAGATGGGGAGAGAAGGGAGGAAAAACTATGTCACATGGACAGAGATGATGATAGGAAAGAGGAAGTAGGAGTTCACAAAGGCAAGGATAAAGAAAAGAGGGAAGAAAACATAAATAGAGTAAACAAGGAAAGGGAGAAAAGAGAGGAAAGTATGTGTCAGATGGATGCTGTTATAGGTAGTCAGGAAATTTTTTGGGATGGGTTTTTGCAACATGACAAGAGAAATGCAAACAGGAGGAGGAATGCTAGAAACAAGGACAATAAAGGAGAGTATGATTTGGGAAGCTTATTTGATAATAACATTAAAGAGGATAAAAACAGTGTTTGGTTAGCTTTAGTTTTGCATAGGTCAGAGGCACAAGTGTTGACTGAATGTGAAAGTATGAATGTAAATATTGATGGTACTGTAGCCAGCATAGATGTTGTGGAATGTATGAATGAGAGTGAATGTTTTTCTAAATTAAATGTAAATAAATGTGGTCCAGTAGAGACAATAAATGACACTGGACCTACTGTAAATGTTGATATAAATGTGAAGATCTCTGAGGAAGGCCAAGTTGACAGTGTAGAAGCACAAACCAGAAATGTAATTGGGAAAATAAACTGGATTAGAAAGTGGACACCAGATGATTGGCTATTGCACACATATGATTACTTGGACAGACTAGGCAAACAATATAATAGGGCCCAGACTTATTACAATGTGTTGAAAGAGTTTGTGAATGGGGACAATGAGTATGATCAATTAAGGGGATTAGGCATGTGTACCTTAGATCATGTGTTGAAAGAGTTTGTGAATGGGGACAATGAGTATGATCAATTAAGGGGATTAGGCATGTGTACCTTAGATCATGATGAGATAAGTGAGGTACATGAACTTATACAGACAATGTGTTGAAAGAGTTTGTGAATGGGGACAATGAGTATGATCAATTAAGGGGATTAGGCATGTGTACCTTAGATCATGATGAGATAAGTGAGGTACATGAACTTATACAGGAGGGGTCAGGTGATAAGGAGAATAAGATACAATCCTCTGTCATTTATAATAATGAACAATATACATGCATGGATGAAGGTGGGTTGAATGTAGGTTGGATTAACAAAGAAGTGCATGACTATGGGACTGATAATTGGATCAGGTTTTTAAAATATTTAAAGATTGTAGAACCGGAGCCATGGGAAAAAGAAAAGTGTGCATTTGCAAGAAAAACTGAAGTGTTAAATGCAGGGAACCCAGAATTTGAAGTAATCATTGAGGAGGAGCTGTTTATTCAAGATTTATTAGTCATAAAGGGACTTTGTTTAATTCTAATGTTAGGAAGTGGTTTCCTGTGCAAATATGAAGCTCAGTTGGAGTTTAAAGATAAAGTGTTAGAATTAAGTTTGGAGGGATGCATGAAGAGGGTGAAGTTCAAAAATTTTGTAAATGATAAAGATTTAATGGCATGTTTACACAAGTAACTGCCATAAACCAGTGTAAATCATGAAGTATGAGATTCAATGCATTGTAGATAGTAGGTTAAGAATTTGTGTATATTTATTCTGTAGTCTGTGTTAGTATCTACTTGTGTGTTTAGATTTCAGCATTGGGGTCACGTTTACATGCTTTCTTTCTATTCTTGTTGTTGTTTGTGTTAAAACATGTGCTTGTATCAGATTTGCAGTTCATGTGGTAAATATGTATATGTGTTGGTGAAAGGTGCAATTGTTGCCAGGACTCATTCCTGAAACAGCAGCTGAGAGGGATAGTGTGTTTATTGTGTCATCATAATTTATGTATGAATAATGAAACTATTTAGTTAGGTAATTGTATGAATGATAATTAAATTGTTTTTATTTTTGTTTATATATACTAATCTGGAATCAGGACTAGAGGAAGTATATATATTGTTTTCAATTGATGCTCACAGGCTGCAGGAGTGTAGTTACTGTGAATTATAGACGTGCTAGGATTAACTTAGGATAGTATGGAACAATTAAATCTCACACCAGCAAAAATAATTTTTTTGGTGCGAGGGGGTAGGATTTGTATTTATGCTTGTAGGTGTCATTTTGATAGAAGAGAAAAATTCTCTATAATAACATTCGTTTGGTAGTATGATTTGAGCTTTAAGATATATTTTTGACACAGGAAGGTTGTTGATGTTATATTTGATCGAGTAATACTCCAAGTACGACACATATTCTCTTGTCTGTTTCATCTGAAGCTATGGCTGATGAGAGTGCAGGCATCGTGGTTTGGGTTGATCTGATAATGACTAACACAAGCCACTTTGAGTTCTTAATTCTGTTGATTTGCATGTTACTGTACATGTCTCAATGCTTAGTTTCAATTGCGCCATGTCTGGATGGCAGAGGGGTGGGATACAAATCCAACCGAATCCTGGTGTCCAGACACACGTTTGTCTATGTTGCCTCATGAGTGCCTTCTGCTCTTCCTGTTCCATGTAAGGTGCATATGACGTGTGTGAACAAGAACGCTTGATCCAGTGCCATGAATCTAAGCTGCAACAACATGTTGGTTGAAATGACGGAGACATAGGACCATACACCATGGACCAGAGTTGCTGCAACGATGACTCTGGGGTTCTCAGTGTCAAAGTGGTGAGAGATTTCCTTTAAACAAGTGGAGTGTATACCGTCAAAAGTTTTTATAGTGATAATTCTAGTTTTTCCATGTAGGACAAGGTCCTCTAAAGACTAAAGGTTAATACTATTATACACTTGCTGCCAATTCTGTATATAAACAACAGGCACACTTAAATTTCATGGTTGTAACTAGTTATAAGAATTCTTTTCTTAAAAATATGCACACACTATAAGTGGTTTTAATGGTACAAATATTGGGAACTTTTCTCACTGCCCTGTTTATTTATTTATTTATTTTTGCATTAGTTCAGGTCATAATTGGTATGGTGTTTGAGTCAATCCGATTCAATAATTTTGAAATTTTAAATTTTGCTCATTTGGATTTATTAATTTTGGTGCTACTTGCGCCATCCTGCACATGGTTTTGATGCCACAAGTGGGGGTATTGTGAGATTATTGCCCAATAGAATACTGGTAATTAATAGCATTTGATAATTAAACAGTATGAAGTTCACTGCAAACATTGACCATGCCAATACACTATGTGTTAAACAATTTTAATCTTATTAATTATGGCAGCAATGTATGTACACAGTTGGGTGACAACATTTATAGTTAGCCCATAGGTAGAATTTCTCCACGTTGAGATTTGCTGTGTGCTTGTAGCTGATGGGAGGCCAGCGAGCAGGCCAACGCTGGTGGCTTGTTCCAGGTTAGGATTTTCCAGTTTTCGTTTCCGGTGAGAGGAGAGAGGGACAATGGCGAGTGCCAGGCACAGTGCAGTGCACAGCGTGAAATAAAATATTCTAATACTACTGGCATTTGAAGCAATGCGATGCAGTCAGGAACCTTTAAGGCCCTCATTACAAAATAGCCTGTTGATAAATAAACAATACATTAGCTGATATAGTCACATCTGGCGTAATATGTTTAATTGACAATGAAAAGTAATAAATTACCAATGAATACAAGACAGTTACACAACTAGCATGGCAATGTTTGTTTATAAAAATAATATATTAACTATTTCTCATTTTATTTTCAATTAATCTTGTGTATTTTATCTTGAAGTATTCAGTTAAATCACTTATCTGTGATATAAGAAATTGCACGATTATGAAAAATAGTGCAAAGGATGTTTATACCAATATAAAAACCTAAGAAGACATTTATTTAATGTGTAGTGTAATTATTTTGATTTTGAGTAAAGTTTTAGAAATGTATTGGCTGAGCGCTGTAAGTTGGCAAATCGGTTAGAACAGCTCACATGGGGAAGTTGATGACGTAGGGGGGGGGGGGGAAACCGGCAGTTGAGCTTTCAAGACGCGCGCGCGAGGGCAGGAAGTGACGAGTCAGGAGCACGTGGTGTAGCTGGCCGGGCGGCGTCGCTCTGCATCAGTCGGCATGGAGATCTCCAGGTGGAGGTTATAGATTTATGTGTGGCAATCGCCACCTGTGGTTGCTCGTCGTAGACTGCACCAAGTTGAATCGAGTGCTACTGTGTGTTTGGGAATATTTAGCCGGTGGAACAAGGTGTGCATCGCATTGAATTAAAGTGACTGTGATTTGTTAAAGTAACACGTGTCGTCGCACAGGCATGAACATAAACGGTGTTTGAGACAGACACATGGTGTGAAAACAATTTGAGACAAATATTCATTTTGTCTGGGGGCTCACGAGCTATAACTTTATTTGATAAATGTGTCGAGGTACAGACGTATCAGCCACAGAGTTCTAATATTGTGAAATAAACAACATAAAGTGAACTTTCACGTGTTTTCAAAAATAGTAGTTAGTACACCCTTTTCTCTCAGGAATTTGACTTTATTATGAATTTTTTTGTTGATCATATGCAGGGAAGGAATGCTGCGAACGTGTGATATCATCCCCTAGAAAACGAGTCAAATAGCAGCAATCACAGTTCCAGTGTTTATGCATGTTTATGAATTTGGTTCGCAGTTTGTGGTTGTGAATTTTAAAAATTAATCTTCCCCCATTTTAAACTCTCACCCCGACCTTCACTCTCGCAATTGCAAATGTTCCCTTTCCTGCAGAATTCAGAGATGTGCACTTTTTCGAAAAGAAAGTGAAGACGTGTCTGTTTACGTCTACGGAACTCAGTATGTAGATTATGAATAGATGACTACAGCCGATAAGACAATAGACAAAGAATTCCGTATCGTGCGGCTGCATTTTACAAAATATCTACGCAATAGACAAGTAAACCTGTTAATGTTGCAGGTTGATAGTAAATCAGATATATGCCGTTACTACTACATTAAGAAAGGTGTCAAGGCTTGCTCGAAATAGAATTACTACTTCACAAAAGTATGTTTTAGTTTGTGAGCCATGCCTGTGCAATTTTTATAGCGATAACACGTGAATGCGCATTTAGTTGACTGTGTCATGCTTACTGAAAAGATCCAATTCGTAAAATTTATGAAATATAATAACAAAATGAAACTGGGTTTCGTAATTTATGTTGATATGGAATGCGTCTTGGAACCAGTAGATAGACTTAGTCGCAGTACTGACTTTGGTTCGTATGCCGATCAAAAGCATGTCCGTAAACCATTTAGTGTAGCATACTACACTACAGTTATGATGCGAGACTTTCGCAGTTTAAATTGAACAGAGGCAGCAATTGAATGGATTGGCTTACCCAACAGCTCTATGCAATCATGAAGACTGTGCAAAACTTACTAATGGAAAATAAATCCATAATATTAAGCCCTGAGGAAGAAATGGCCTTTCAAATAGCAACGGTTGTTCTGTTTTGCGAGAAACCGTTTGACGAAGGCAGTGTTAAACACAAGGATCATTATAATTTCACTGGTGCATTCCGAGGAGCACCACATCCTAGCTGCAACAGAAATTACAGGACGTACTTCCGTTGTGTTTCACAATCTGAGCAATTGCGACGCTCATTTCTCGATACCAGACATTTGAGAACAAAAGGTGCCAGCAGACGACGGAAACATCACATTGAACACAGGTCGCGTTTCAGTTATCCCTTAGAATATGGAAAGACGTAAACCTTTTACGAAAAGTATTCCGGTAATGCGCAAAGTTCGGGTAAGCAACATTAATTTCAGATATATCGATTCAGTAAATTTCCTGACGTCTTCACTCGAGATACGCGTGTCATACTCATCACCAAACGAACTCGCGATAGTGAAGACGATCGTGTACTCGCAACTCGTCCGCTTCCCTAGCCACCCGCCAAAGCCCTCGCCATACATTATTATTTATTTTATTTGGATATCACATAGAATTTAGTGTTAAATAAAAATATGCAAATTTGTTTTTGAAACTCTTTCTTGTTATATATATATATATATATATATATATATATATATATATATATATATATATATATATATATATATATATGTGGAGATTGAAAAACAAGAAAGGAAAATTCTTAGAAAAACTCACGGTGCAGTTTTTACAGAAAATATCTGGCAAAAAAAGACCCACGGAAGAACTATACAGACACTCTGAAACAATCACGACACATATCAGAAAACGCAGAGCAAAATTTCTCATGCATATCGCCAGAATGAATGACACCAAACGAACTAAAAGAATATTCAACATAATTTCTACATCGAAACTGGGCACATCTTGGTACAAAGAAACCATAGAAGACCTGAAAACATTAAACATCTCTATAGAAGACATACAAAACCGCAAAACCTGTAGGGAAAAAATCATAAACCAAAAAGTTGACTTTAAGTCACAACACAAAACCAACCGACGAAAATGGACAAATGAACAAAAGAAGGCACAAAGTGAAAGAATGAAAGGTTTTTGGGAAGAAAAAAAGGAGAAGAAAGACGGGAACAGAAGCTAGATTTTTGTGTTTTTAGCGCTCTCCTTAAGGGGAATGTACGCAAATAATATATATATATATATATATATATATATATATATATATATATATATATATATATATATATATATATATATATATATATATATATTTGAAACTGTTTCTCGTTATATATATAGCGAAAGTTATAGCTCCTTGTAGTTATCAAAATCCACTTTGTATTACAACCAGAAACTCATCCCTATCTCTACATTGAAATCAGTTAAATACATTGCACCATGCGCTACTACAATCAGTAGAATATGAGCAGAGTATCAGTAGAACAAGAGGAGGCTCCACTTTAATGCGAACAATAACGAGACACACTTTAAGACTGCCTGGAAATTTGCCTATGCAGCAGCTCGTAGAAGCAAGTGTCAACAGGACATCGACCAATCATAACTACTTAACTTCACGTTCAAATGTTTGCTAATCTATCGGACCAAACTGCGTGGCCATCAGTCCGTAGCTTACAAACTACTTAAACTGAGGTAAACTAACGTAAGGACAACACACTCACACCCATGCCCCAGGGAGGACTCGAACCTCCGACGGCGAGCAACCGCGCGCTTCGCAGCGAGGCGCCTTAGACCGCTCGGCTACTCCACCGCGGCTTAACTTCATGTTCCTGAGCTATCTGACGTAATTAGTTCAATGAGATCGATCACTTGTACTTTCAAAGACGAATACTGCAGATGGGACATGTTTTGGCCCTAGTGATTGAGAAACGCATGCAGTCACATTGGCGAGCAGTTTTCGTACAAATACACAATGCGGCACATGTCTAGTGATGAAGCGCTACCATTCTGCCGGCCAGGCCACGTGTACACAGGCAGGAAGGTCGGCTGCTCCGACAGCCGGCTGCTGCGCTGACGGCTCCATAATAACCAGCGTCCGCCTAATTGGCTGCACTCTTCTGCTGAAAGCTTTCTTGTGCCTCTATCTGTTGTGGTATCATAGACATACCTCCTAAGGCGCTACGGTGTATATAATCCTATGCACTCAGAACACACAAAGCTGTCAGTCAGTTCACTGCTCGTGAAAGGCCCACAAAAGCGCAGTCTAAAATACATTCCTCTCTCGCATTATCCTGGAGAATCCCCTCGAGCGTGCCAATAGTGGAATACAATACAGCACTCTGGGTTAATCCTATCTATGTATTTTCGGAATATCTACACTGCTCTGGTATTGAAAAGCAGTCTATTTCATAAATGACTACCTACGTATAGCGTCTTTATGAAATCCCCAATTACCAGCCATTTCCAGAAGATGTGTGTTCCCCCAGAATACAGTACAGCAATCAGGGTTTATCCGATCTTAAAAATCAGACCTTTTCATAAAAATCTTTACCTGCGCAAAGTGCCTTTAGGAGGTTGAAAACCCGCAATTACCAGCCAGTTCCAGAAGACGGTTTTTTCCCAGCATCTTCTGTCCCTCTCTTTCTCTCTCCAAGATAAGGATGTTCAACTGCTGCTCTTCTGGAGCGACTATGATGCAGTGGTAGCGGTGGGGATAAACCTCTATAAGACCAGCAGCTAAGCAATTGGCCTCACTAGTCTTCTACATCTGAATGACAGCAGCCATGAAGAGGTCCAGCGTTAAAAGCAACAGTAGCAGCAGCAACGACGATCGCCAGGAAGAGGGACTTCCTGGTGAATTTAAATAGACTTTTTACTTTGGGCTAATAATGAAATTCGGTCAGAACTCAACTGCCATGTTCCCAGAACGTATATCTTACCGATTTTCTTCTTACTATACATCATCATCTTCATTAGAGACTGATTATGCCTTTCAGCGTTCAGTCTGGAGCATAGTACCTCTAATAAAATTCCTCCATGATCCCCTATTCAATGCTAACATCCATTCCTCGTCTGATGTTATGCCTTTTACTTCAAAATCATTCTGCACGGAATCTAAGCACTTTCTTCTTGGTCTACCTAGACTCCTCTTACCCTCCACTGACGAGCTCATGAGTCTCTTAGGTAACCTTGCTTCTTCCATGCGTGTAAATGTACGTAGGATTAACTCTCTAATTTTTTTCTTACGTTTTTACAGAGTTCACGACTGAAATATGGGAGAAGCGGTCTGCAAAGTTAGATGCTGAAAAGAATCAGTGTGAGCTACAGCAGCAGCAGGAGCAGTCCGTTGTGCCCTACCGAAATGAAGAAGTTACTGACGAGATAGACTCTTAAGGGATTCTGGTGTGGATGCATCGGCACACTCACTTATCGAGCTCTGAAATACCTAGTTGCTAAATGCATCTTATACATATGTGTATGACTTTCCTAGCCCGGAAGTGAATGAATCTCTCTCTTTATTGGTACAGATGATATAGTGGACTTTGTCCCGGAGTGGGAGGCCATGGCGGCACATCCTCAATCACACTGTCACTTACATCAACCAGTGATGATGTGGTGTCATCGGAGCGGTGGACTGAAATAGGTAAGATATTTTATTTTTCTACAACCAGTGTTCAATCTTACTTATAATTTTTTTATGCAGATAAGATCAGTACTTTCTCTGACATAATCATTCGAGTTTACAACAGTGTTGGTAAAGGAAAAAGAGCTGTAGATTTGGCTCTTCCTCCATCAGGCGCCATATCACCACCGCAGAGGACCGAGCTGTTTAGCCAAGCTCCTGTGGGGCAATCGGATGCATATAATGGTGAAATCAAACATTCGATGGATGCTGATGAGGAAGCGTTCCTAGTGGCGCAAATGCATCTGCTTGATGGATAGACGAGATTTTTAAACTGTGAAGCCAACTGGGAAAATGTGATTATCATAAAAATATAAATGTATCTATTTGCTTGTCATTCTTCATGTGCAACTTTTTATCCTTCTAGAACCATGTAATTAAACTTTTAAAAATTGCATATTGCCAACCATCGGCTGTTTATTATATTTACAACTTTACCAGATTCAGTTATACACAATCATCAGAAAAGTTTATTAAACAGACTGATTAAATTGTTACATCACTCTGTTTAATTTACTTTTATGATGATAGTTCACAACTGAAAGCATGAAAGTTGTAAGTATAATAAACAGCTGATGGTTGGCAAAAATGTTTAAAGTATGTTACAGCTGTTACCACATATCTCAGCAAAAATTTGAACATGTACTTAAACTTTTTTTCTGTCACAGAGGTAGCAACTACTCCTAGTCCGATGGCTGTACTCTGTAGCTCAGCGTTGTCACCCGCTGCTCATCATAATGGACCTGCCTCGACAAAGGACAGTGTCCAACTGCCGTAGCAATACTTGCATACTCCCACTAGCACCGCCAAGGTGCAGCTGCGTCCTCTTCTGGCCGCTACATTGCAGGGCACACTACCAGTAGTCTGTGTTGTTGGAGCAGTCTGACATGATTGTTTTTGTTTGTATAGCTTATAGGACTTAACTACGGGGTCATCAGTCCCTAAACTAACAAATTACTTATGAACTAACCAATACTAAGGACGGCACATCCATGCCCAAGGGGGGATTCGAACCCCCGACCGTAGCGGCCGTGCAGACCGTACTGGAGCGCCTCAGTCCCTTCGGCCACCGCGGCCGCCGACATGATTGTTCACACACTTCTTCGACTGATACAACTAGTAATAATATTTCACTGACTAGCAGCAGTCCTCTCCCCCATCCTCTTGCTAACAACGCATTACATTATGATTCAGTCAGTGTGCCATCGCTAAAAGTACTCAGCAGTTGATGACGCATTTAACAAGTGGATCTTGGTTTCTCATATAGAGAATCCTGCTGGTGGCAGGTATAAATATACAATCTATTTCCTCAATGCGTGCTTACCCATTTTGGAAAGGGATCTAGTCAAAATCGTTAGTGATCCACGTCATCCCACTATTAAATGCCAAACATTGCTGGGTTTTGAACTAACACATCCTCCAAAAACTGAGAGAGTTCGTGAGGAGATCTCCTGTCTCAGTCTTTGGGGGAAGATGGAAAACTGTGTGATAACGAGGAGCACTTCAATCGTCAAGTGGTTCCATGATAGCACCTTGAGTAGTATAACGCCCCACTTTGCTGATATGGACACAACCGGGTCTGAGAAAATGCAGTCTTATATCTTGAAATCAGCTCACATATGATCCACTAAATGCAGGGTCTAGCTATATAGAACTTTCTAAAGATATAGCTAATAGAAAGTTGCGTCTTAATGTTATAAATGAAGATAAGGCTTGTGTTGCTTGGGCGATCTGGGCTTATGATCACAGGTACAACCCATAACGCCTTGGTACAAATGGTAAATATCTTAAATCCACAGCTGCAACAATTTCGATAATATTCAGTTCCCCATTCAAATCAAAGACATTACAAAATTTGGGGCACAGGACACCAGAATATCAGTCCATGTCTTTGGTCTTGAAAAAGTAGAATGCAAGCCAGATGAGCAGAACAAGGCAGAGAAACGTCAATTTCATAAGGAGACAGTGAGGAAAGAAGAGCATAGAGTCACAGGCTTCCCGTATTTCTCCAAAAATGCCGTTCAACGTACCCTACATGTCAATATGTCCCATATGGAGATGGCAAGGGTATATATTACTACTTATGGATCAACGTCCTGATTAATAACCTCCTAAGTGAATAATCATGCTCGTAAAAGAAATAAATAAATCAAATAAGAAATGAACAAAAAAACACTGTCTCGGATGTCTTAATGCAGTCTTGTCAAGTAAGTCATTAGCTAACCGAGGGGGAATTAGAACCCCTGACCTTTAGCGGCCGTGCAGACTGTGACTGGCGTGCCGCAAACCGCTCGGCCACTGCTGCCGGCCCGAAAGGAACATTTTTAATGGATGTGTCACATTTGGATGTAGGTGAATGACGTCACTCGAAGTGGAAATCATTTAGTCCAAAATAGATTCGATTTTTTCATGAAGTGCTGCTAAAAACCTCATATTTCAGAGCTTGTGGAAGTAAGAATTCCTACCCTTGCAGACTATTACTTTATGGAAATGTGGAGAAAGTCGATGACTATCGGGCAGTACCCGTTACAGTTCTGAAATCAGCGATAATGCGAGCCGCCCTATCACGCGGTATCTTTGGCACGCGGCCGGTGGCCTTTCTGAAGGCAGCGGGAATAGGGGGAATATTTTTGCGGAGCTCATTTCGGAAGGGCGATAATGTCTGACGAAAGCCGGGCCGTGACTTCTTAAGCCGCGCCGCGGTGCGCTGCGCTGCCACCGACGACCGCGCCCGCCAGCTCTCTTTGTGAGGCGGAGAGCTCTAACAGTAATGCCCGGTAATTGAATCAGAGAAAAACTTCTGAGGAGTTAAATATCTTCATAAATATGCATATCCGCGAGGAGGAGACCGCCGCAGTTAAAAAAGAGTTTTCTCTGTCTTAGGCAGGTCTTTGTTTTAATATGGCAATTGCTTGAGACGGCACCACTCGGTGGCTCGGAAAGAATATCTGAGGACAAATAATAAAGTTCCTCCTTACGTATCAGATAATGCAGCCGGCGCACACTTACAGCAGCTGTGTCCTCAGCGGAAAAAGAAAATTGCGCTCCTTTTGCTTACAGTCCAATCAGTAGCGACTGTAGCGACGGGAAATTTACGGGCGCAAGGCTGTTGCAAATTATGGCACGATACGCTCCAAAATAAGCTCCTATAAAATATTTGGAAATGTACAGAAGGAACTATTTGAGGTGGAACGAAAGAATAGATTCAAACGACCAATAGCTTCAGACGCCAGTCTTACAAATATAGTACTTGGGTTCGAACAAACACATATACACCAAAATCGTATGAGAGATAATGTAAAGGTTCCTCATTGCACTTGTGATACTCCCGCAGCCGGCCGCGGTGGCCGATGGGACTGAGGCGCTCCAGTCACGGTCAGCACGGCCAACACGGTCGGGGGTTCGAATCCCCCCTCGGGCATGGATATTTGTGCCGTCCTAGTTCGTAAGTAGTTCATAAGTAGTTTGTAAGTTTAGGGACTGATGACCCCTTAGTTAAGTCCCATAGACTATACAAACATTAGATTTGATACTCCCGCATCTGCAAAACTCTGCAGTCGTCCGTTAGAGGCCTCTGCTTGTGCTATGCCGCATTGCACTTTGACCTGTCGGTTCGGCAATAGGGACGGTGCAGTGTGCCTCCGAAGTCGCGTTTTGTGACGTTATTTGTGTGGCCAAGCGTTCGATGGGGCGGCGATTAGCAATCAATCCTGCTAATGTATTGCGCTTGGTTGAGATGAAGTTACGAAGAACCATTATTCGTGAAGATGGTATTACTGTAGAACATGAATCATTCGAATGCTTTCTCGTATCTATTATGGCACGGAAAAAATGAGCATAAGTTAGATACTGTTGTAACACTAACACATAATGATGATAATAGAGATGATAATTACAAACAACTCATTGCAAGCAATAGTGCTACGGTAAGTGCCGGAGGAGGCGATGGGAGCAGTGGCAGTGAATACCAACAGTCTTCCGAGAAGAAGGTTAAATTTGCAACTCTCATCACGGCTCTTGATGACAATACGCTAGAGAACGCGTACGATGATTATTACATACGTTATAGCTAAGATATCTGCATTACGTATGACGTCTACAATTACGCATACAGTGCTATCTAGTGCATGATTGCACAGTTTTGCATAAAATCGACACCCACCAGCACACTGATGTGTACGTAGAGATCCTGTAAGCAAACGTTCATACAGATATGTTTGTTCGAGCCCAAGTACTTCCCTTGTTAGTGGAAGAATCATCAGGAACTGTAGTTAATCAACATAGGAAATCACTTAAGGCAGTGTTTTTCAACCTCGGGGCGTGACCCCCAGGGGGGGGGGGGTCTCAAAGCCTGGCCTGGGGGTCACCGCCAAAGGAAGAAGGACTTGCACCATAAAATATCAGTAGGTTCAGTGAAATTTATTTAATGTTAAAATTTTCCAAGTTCTTTATGTAACATTCGTTATGAATTGAATAGATCTAAAATTGTTTTACAATACAGTGATTTCTTTACAAATTATCTGTAGAATGGGACGTTTCAACGAGCGTCATTCGACTGAGTCTTGTAAGAACGTTGGCTTTCGCGGTCATTATTGTTAAAATTGTAATTTTTCTGAGCTACCTGCCGCGTCATGATGCTATATTTCCAGCGTTTCGGATACGTTACATGAGCCTTCTTCAGGAAATAATGATTTGTTTCCTCCTGTGGTTGTCTTATACAGCCAATTCTGTGGCCGACGGGTAGTTGAGATTTGGTTGAGATTGGTTGAGATTTGGTAGCAGGAAGGGACTGAGACTTGTCTGAAATGCGAAATACACGTTATAAAATATTTTTTTGTCGTAAAACATGTAAAATGGGATATGTATACCATTCTGAGAAATTCACAGAAATAACTTCGTCCAACAATTTAAAAGAAAGCTGAAGAAAAAGAAAGAAGATTGGAAATGTTTATTTCAAGATAACATCGTTTTGTTACGGTTCGTGAGCGGAGGGTCGCCACAATATATTTGGTTGATTGGAAGTGAATCGTCAGAATATTTGTACTTGGAAGGGGTTCACATACCCGAAAAGGTTGAAAAACACCTGTTTAAGAGAACCACACCGTGTTTCAGGTCGAAAAAAATCGATTTTCTGTTTTCATCATATTTCGATGTATTAAAGTTTTATTTAAGTACTCTGAAAATGATTTTGCTGAAAAAAAAAATTTTCGCCCATTTAAAGAGCATTTTCCTACCACGTGTGTTCGTGTGTTACGCCCACTTTTCTGCATATATATATATATATATATATATATATATATATATATATATATATATCTTGGCCACATTAGATGCAGACCTGTATGCACCGGCTATCCTCATTTTATGGCAGTGTTGCAGCGCAATGATCATATTTTTACCGAGATTAATTCTAAGCTTTCTCTGTGCTCAACACTTTGCAATATACCCACAAACGTAAGTATAACAACTACTCGCAATCACACTTGAACAAAAGCAACCGCGGGTTTGAAAGCGTGTTGTTCACATACAGCAGAACAAAAGAATACTGACTGGTGCATACAGGTCTGCATCTAATGTGGCCAAGAAAACGAGACAAATACCCAGGAAGGTGATAAAGAAGCTGGAAGACCTGCTAGAGACGAAAGAAGGGCCATCATATGCAGCACGGCAGTTTTAATTAACTGTTAGTAACAAATTTCAAAAGTTATTTTCTTTAATGTCAATTTCCCGCAAACGAAAATTTTCAGTACATATGCCCCATTATATCAGAAACTGTCATATATGAATGAAATTTTCAGAGACGCATAGCATAAAACGCCACCTCTTGTACTACATTCATTAATATTCGTCCATTAGGAAGTTCACAAAAAATTTTTGTTAATAAATTTAAGAAGTATTTCTTAAAAACTATAAAATGGCTAAAGTAGTTTTTAGTACAGTTGTCTCTACTAGCATCATGTAACATACAGTAAAAATATTGAGGTCCTGCATCAATTTTTTTCTCCAGGAAACTACAATTCCATTAAGCTAATAACGCAAATTAATAAACAAATGACAAACTTACCAAATACTTACACCTAGTTAAAGCTAATGCTTTGATAAAGGGCTGACTGAAATTCTAGGTACATCGTTGTGGCCTTCAGTCCGTAGACTGTTTTGATGCAGCTCTCCACGTTACCCTGTCTTGGTGCAAGCCTCTTCGTGAGAGGATACGAACGGCAACCTACATTGTTTTGAATTTGCTCACTGTATTCGTCCTTCGATTTCCTTCTACGATTTTTACTCCACACACTTCCTTCTAATGATAGGTTGACGATTCCTTGATGTTTCAGAATGTGTCTCACCAATCTATCCCTTCTTTTATACCAGAAATTGCTCTTCTCCCTAAATTCTGTTGAGCACCTCTTCCACATTTTGAAAGATTCTATCATGCTTTTGGCGGAACTCAGGATCATCCACGTTTCACTCCCATACAATGCCACACTTCACACAATTACTTTCTCTTAGAACTTCGTAATATTTAAACTAATTTTCGATGTCAACAAATTTCGCTTCATCAGAAACGCTTGTCTTCCTATTGCCATTCTGAATTTTATATCTTCTTTACGTCGGCCATCAGAAGTTATCTTGCAACCCAATTAACAAAACTCATCTACTACTTTTACTGTCTCATTACCTAATATAATTTCTTCACCATCGCTTGATTTTCTGGCACTACATTCCATTACCCTCGTTTTACTCTTGTTAATGTTCATCTTATACCTTCAACGAACTGTCCGTTCCTTCCGCACATACCGTCACTCTTGACCTGACGCGACGAGGCGTCAACTATCACATTCTCGTTCACTAGTAGTCAGGATCGTACCGTTCGTAGATGGGTTTGGTGTTTTGGGGAAACAACGAGAACTCTATTTAACTTAGTAGCGCATGGACATGTACAATGTTGATTTCAAACAAGGGAGAGTCCTCGTTCTTTACTTGGCTTTACTCGAGGTGCAGATGGTATTTTTGTGGCTGTTAAAACTTTCCCCCTCCAACGGGAATCTGACAGAGCTACAAACTGCTATATCGAACTGAGAAAGATTTGTGGCAGATTATGCTGCTGTCTAGTAAACACCTCAGAAAAGCAAGGCCAATTTTGAAATGATATTGATGTTATATCTTCACGGTGAAAATTACGACATTTGACCCTAAACATAAATGTGTATATTTCACCACATGATTACTAGAAAAATTTTGTCTAGATTTGAGAAATCGATAATCAAAACAAATTTAAGTATTTTCTGGTTGAAACAATTGAAAACAACGTTAACTGGGAAAATAAATCTTTTGGCGAAGATGAAACAAACGATCTGTTATTGAGACAACCATTAGAAGATTAAAAGTCTTCCAAGGGGACTGCCAACGCTACAATAGCTCCACCTCGTCTTCAGTACTGCTGAGCAGTGTGCGATTATTACCTGACGGGATAGAGGGAGGACGTACAAAATGTTGATAAAATATACCACATTGTGCAATATAGTGAATTAGCGGAAATAAGGTCTCCCGTTTCTACATTGTGGTTGGAGAGGGGGGGGGAGCGGGGAGAGGGCAGGTGGATGAGGTGAGGACCCAATATTGAAACAAAAGCATGTTCAGTGTAGCACGCTTCTTCCTTGAGATTTCAATCACCAACCATTTCCTACGAATGCAAAGAGTTTTTCTACACACTTCCGTACGAAATTGTGTGTGTGTCATCCTTAGGATACGATAGTTTAAGTAGTATGTTAGCTTAGGGACGGACGACCATAGCAGTTAAGTCACATAAGATTTCACACACATTTGAACATTTGATTTGAATTTTAAGAATAACATAACAGTAATTAGATCTCGTACATATGCTTTTCGGTACTTGTTTTTCTGGAGCTTCGTATAAGCGTGGAACAGTCGAGAAACTGAAGCAATTCTATGAACCTATTAGAAAACACTTCACTGTGAATAACCGAACAATCATGTAAATGGAAAGGATCAACAGAAGGTAATTTCTGTCATGTAGCACTTATTGTTTCAGAGACATTGAGGACACGTGAATGTACTAGGTGCATACATTTGTGTTGTTGCCATCAGAACTGTTTAATTTTACAAAACACTTAGTTTTCTGGGTTGAATACATATTTCCTTACGTCTAGAGCTAATGTTCAACTATTTGTTAAGCTTAAGGGATTTAACTGCGGGGTCATCAGTCCCTAAACTTACAAACTACTTATGAACTCACTTATACTAAAGACGACACAAACATCCAGGCCCGAGGGGTTATTCGAACCCCTAACCGTAGCGGCCGTGCAGACTGTGACTGGCGCGCCGCAGACCGCTCGGCCACTGCGGCCGGCTAGATCTAATGCAAAGCGCTGAAAATACAGTTTCCTGTGTCGTATATTTCTATCCAGATGAAACATTATGTGGTAGCTACATTTACCATGATTCTATTCTTTAACTTAGTTAAATATTTGAATGAAGTGTCAAAAGATAATGTCGCTGCTCATTTTATAGCAAAATATCTCTAATTGTGATAGTTTGTACTACATATTTTGGTATGTTTGCAGAAACTTTTGATACATCAAGGGTTGAGCCTGGTTTTTCGGCCTGGGCTTGTATTAGCCGTGGCTCGCGAGTTTCAGCCTGGCCGGTCAACCACAGTTGGTGCCGAGGCGAGGCTTGGCTGACGTAAATACATAATGTTTACTTCCTGGCATCATAGTAAGACCGGATACAAATCAGCCCATCTCACTGCATGCATTCAACTCTTACTGAAAAGTAGCTGGTCCGATGGCGTTATAGTCCCTATGCTGAGATGCATTATGAATGAAACTAATGTGGAATTCCAACTAAATTATTATTCCTTAAAATGTTTTTTATGTCATCTGTGTTTTGTTATTTTCTAAGTGAGAGACTATGGAAGATCTGTTGGCAAGTGAACTAAAATATGAGTTTGTTTTTCCTTTGGCCTGCTTTTAAATTGAGTTTTTTTAACACGCTGTTCCTTCACTATCCTTTTTTTTTATTATAAATTTATATATCTAGAGACAGTTTTCCGTCTCAATATGTCAAAGGAATAGAGTGAGAGGAGAATAATTGAATTGAAGTAAGTATGGAGGTCTGGGTTAGATTCCCGCCCGTGGCACGAACTTTAATTCAATGCATCTCTTTTCAATCAGTATCCTGTTTTTATACCAGTTACACTCGTCTCCATGCATACAGAGTAATCAGTTTAGATGGAAACTGTCAAAGTAAATTCCTTTATTTCAAATATGTCTCTCTCCTCCTCATTCATCCATTAATACACCACCGCCCTCCTTCACAGAATATGCAAACGATTTGTCTTGCATTTATTCATTGTTCTTTTCTGTTCTCTCTCTCTCACGCCCAGTCGCCTGTCTTACATAATAACCATAGTTACCCTTCTGATCTGTTTCCTCAAAACACTATGATCGAATATATTGGTTTCCATTGACAGCATACTTTGATTTTGAAAACAGAAAGTATGTTTTTACAGCTTATGGGACTTAACTGCGGGGTCATTAGTCCCTAAACAAATTTATAAACTACCTCATACTAAATACAGCACAAACATCCATGCCCGACAGGGGATTCGAACCCCCGACGGGGAACGGCCTCGTGCATCGCGGCATAGTGCCTCAATGCGTTTTTCTATTTTAATGTATGCTTTCGCTATCGGTCCTGTGTGCTGTTTTCTCACATATGTCCTAGCCTTACGTGCTACTGTAATTAATTTACGCTAAAGACGACACACACACACACACACACACACACACACACACACACACACACACACACACACATAACTATACATGCCCAAGGAGAGTCGAACCTTTTGCGCGAGCGGCCGTAACTCCGCGACAAGACGTCTCAGGCCGCGCGGCCATGAAATTACTGTTATTTGATAGATACCACATCATGTTTTCTGTACACCATTTTGACAATAACATTATACTACGAAATGTGAAAATAGGTAGTTGGTCGGGCTGATGATAGATTGTAATGGTTAAGTTATTGTTTGATTCCTGCTGGGGTAACAGTTTTAACAATCGCAAACCTCCTCCCCTCAACCTCCAGTAGCTCCAAGCAAAGAATATAGGACTGGCGTTTTTCAAATTAACATTAAACATTTTCATTCGTTACAGGAACAAAGTTGGATTAGTTTTCGTTGTTTCCTCAAGATGCCAAACCCCTCCAGGCTCTACGAACGGCGCGATCCTAATTACTAGTTAAGCAGAGTGGGAAAGTTGTTGTCTGAGGTCAACGATGACGATAGGTGCGGTGTTGGAGTCCCAAGCAGCAAAGGTTATTTATTGCGCTACTTCTAGCCGAACATGTGCAAATATTGAGAAAACAATAAATATTTAATATCTGTGCATAATAGTGCCAGGTTTGAGTTCCTGCCGGAAGAGAAGTCAATTTTATCATCGTTTCAAGTTCAACTATGGCGCTATTTGTGAATTTATTTAATATCTGACGTGTGATCATGCTTAGATAACGATTCATATAGGTACTTCGTTGTATTCCACAATTTTATGGCCTTTCCCACCTGTGAGTTGCACCGTATTATATACCATTAGTGCTTACCTCTCATCAACAATTTGAACTTCCTGCAGTTCATGGTGTAATGCTGGGTTCAGACATTGGCCTTGTAAACCGATACCAATGGAAACCGTTAATATTTTACGTCCCTTCATGCCTAATCAAGTCTCGTACAGAAATGCAAGCTTCTTTGGTTAACAGTGTGTTCAAATTCAGAGCAGGAACAAAAACTCATCATGTCATTGAATAAATTTGATAAGGAATCCGATTTGTCATTTATTGTAATGAAATTGGCAATTGGGAGTTATTTGTAAATATATGGGACTTAACTGTCTACTTATTAGTCCATAGCTTACAGACAACTTAAACTAACTATCCTAAGGACAACACATACACTCATATCCGAGGTGGGACTCGGACCCTTGCTGGCGATAATCAAAATGAATTTACGTTGCTGTCTCGTCTCTAATAACTTGTATTCTAATATTTGTAGCATGACGGTATTGAACTACATGTGGAGTTACAGCTCTAAGGAGGAATCGTCTGTACTGCACCTTATGGTACCCATTGCGTATAGTGTAACGACTGTAATGCTGCAAGACAGCTGCGTTACGTTGGTTGCACTCAGCAGTGATCGACTTCTTTTGCTGTCAAGCGAAGATAATTTGAAATTTTTTTATTGAGTATTTGAAAATCATTTGATGAGATGTCGACATAATTTTATGACGCAATGTTACCTATTAAGTGTAGTCGTAAATCCCGTATTTCAGTTATAGTCAACTGTAAATAATCAGAGTACATTAAAAGTATACTAAGTGCAATATTAATTTAATATGGCTCTAAATCTTGGAAATGATATATGTTTCAGTTGATTAGTGTTTTTCATTAAATTACCGGGCTCCTTAAAATTTTACTGTTAATTGTAAGAACCGTCGCATATTGTAGTTGCGGCCTACTATCGTCACATTTCGAAAAAGTGAGCATCGCAGTGCAAAGATGCTTGTTCACTCGCAATAATTTACGTTGTACTGTTAGGTCTCTGCCTAACCACATCTTTTAAAATTATGACATATTCGTTAAAGAAATATTAAAGTACGTTCGTCAATCACAATAAATTGTGAGGCGGCATCGTGATTCTTGTCGGGATAGTACAGTCGGTAGTGCGCTTCCCCGCGAAAGGCAAAGGTCCCAGGTTCGAGTCCCGGTTCCGGCACACAGTTTTAATCTGCCAGGAAGTTTCATATCAGCGCACACTCCGCTGCAGAGTGAAAGTTTCATTCTGGAAACATCCCTTAGGCTGTGGCTAAGCCATGTCTCCACCATATCCTTTCTTTCAGGAGTGCTAGTCTTGCATGGTTCGCAGGAGAACTTCTGTGAAGTTTGGGAAGTAGGAGGCGAGGTACTGGCGGAAGTAAAGTTGTGAGGCGGCAATGTGATTCGTGTCGGGATAGCACAGTCGGGAGTGCGCTTGCCCGCGAAAGACAAAGGTCCCAGGTTCGAGTCCCGGTTCCGGCACACAGTTTTAATCTGCCAGGAAGTTTCATATCAGCGCACACTCCGCTGCAGAGTGAAAGTTTCATTATGGACCTATAGTCTAGCTTGTCAAACGTGTTTTGCCTCGTGCACAACAGCCCGATTAGATTAGATTAGATTAATACTTGTTCCATAGATCATATATACGACATTTCGTAATGATGTGGAACGTGTCAGTTTAGTAAATGTTGTCTATACTTGACAATCAATATTTTAAGGATTTTTTTTATTTTTTTTTTATTTTCTATTTCTTTTTTTAAGTTTTATCTAAAAATTCATCTACATTGTAGAAGGAGTTGCCATTCAGAAATTCATTTAATTTCTTTTTAAATACTAGTTAGCCAACTGTCAAACTTTTGATGCTACTTGGTAAATGAACAAAGACTTCTGTGGCAGCATAATTTACCCCTTTCTGAGCCAAAGTTAGATTTAACCTTGAATAGTGACTATCATCCTTTATCCTAGTGTTGTAGCTCTGCACACTGCTATTACTTTTAATTGGGTCGGATTATTAATAACAAATTTCATGAGTTGAATATATATATATATATTGTGAAGCTACATTGAGTATCCCTAAATAAATGTCTGCAGGATGCTCTTGGGTGAGCTCCAGCAATTATTCTGATTACACGCTTTTGTACAATGAATACTTTTTTACTTAATGTCACGGTTCAAAGCCAACGGGTCATATAAATGACCCGAAATTTACTTTTTATACATAAAGCACAGTGTCCGTATGTTTGTTTGTACGTATTTCATACAAATATGCAGTTATGTTCCAATTTTTATAAACGTTTGCACACGTAAGTTTCAATGCATGAGGACGGTCTCCGTAAGTATCTGGATGAAGTACAACACATAGTTCACGAGATATGATGTCATAAATTACGAGATGCACGGAAAACTGCTGCATTAAGGGACAATGATACCATTTTTCTCCTAAACCACTGAACCGATTTCAACCAAACATCGTAAACGTATTCCTTACGAGAGATAACAATTGCTGTAGGAGTACGAAACACATACGACACATGAATCAGGAGATATAACGTCATAAACAGTATGAGCTGCAAGAAACTGCCATGCAATGCGACGAAACTTTATAAATATACTATATGAGAATGACAGTTCTTAGCGACTTACAACAAACTTTAAACATAATTTCAAACCTTTATTAAACAGTTTCTCGCTGACAAACGCATCAAATTACTGAAAGGAAAAAAGTTTCTCGCCTACTACTTTTCCGCTGCTCATGGACTAAAACTACGGCATTCGATATGACGTTAAAATTTATAATTTATACACTACAGTGTGCTGAAAGGTGCATATAAGATGAACATTAACAAGGGTAAAACTAGGGTAATGGAGTGCAGTGTAAGAAAATCAGGTGATGCTGAAGGAATTAGATTGGGAAACGAAGCAATAAAGGAGGTAGATGAGTTTTGTTACTTGGGCAGTAAAATAACAAATGATGGTCGCAGTACTGATGATATAAAATGCAGAATGGCAATGGGTAGAAAGGCGTTTTTGAAAAAGAGAAATTTGTTAACATCGAATATTGATTTAAGCCTAAGGAAGTCCTTTCTGAAGGCATTTGTATGGAGTGTTGCCTTGTATGGGAGTGAAACATGGACGATAAGCAGTGTGGACAGAAAGAGGATAGAGGCTTTTGAAATGTGGTGCTACAGAAGAATGCTGAAGATTAGGTGGGTGGATCGCGTAACTAATGAGGAGGTACTGAACCGAATTGGGGAGAAAAGAAATTTCTGGCATACATTGACTAAAAGAAGGGATAGATTGGTAGGACACATTCTTAGACATCAAGGAATTGTGAATTTAGCGTTGGAGGGAAGTGTGTGGGGTAAAAATCGCAGAGGGAGACCAAGAGACGCGTATAGTAAGCAGATTCAAGTGGATGTGGGTTGTCGTTCTTATGAGGAGATGAAAAGGCTTGCTCAGGATAGAGTAGGGTGGAGAGCTGCATCAAACCAGTCTCTGGACTGAAGACCACAACAACAACACTACAAATTGTAGCTGCAGGAAATTTTACAGATAGTATACACACCTTCAGCTGAATGTACCCTCGAAATTGTATCCCAGCACGACACCAAGTTCATGAGCTATGAACACATAAACAGTATCGCTTATCGAAAATCGCCCCATCAAGCAACTTGTTTTAACCTTTTACTTCTTTACTATTAATTTTATTCGAAACAGATTTTACAGATACATAGCACTTATACAACTGAATAAATACCCGAAAAATTATACAATTGTACTGAGACAAAGCCGGGTTTTCATCTGTCTTTATATATATAGCAGTGAGTTCGTATGTTTGTGTGTACGGATTGCATGCAAATCAAGAGTTTTTTTTTAAATCTTAATAAAATTTTGCACACATGACCTCCAAACCAAGAGGACGGTCTCCGTAAGTGTAAGAATCACGTAGAACTCATAGTTTACTACATATTACGTTATAAACAAAAATCACGTAGAACTCATAGTTTACTAGATATGACGTTATAAACAATGAGATCCGTGAAAAATTGCTACTTTCAGCGACAATGTGTCACATTTTCTCCTAAACCATTTGACCGATTTCAACCAACATTGATATGTATATTTATTACCGTGAGGTACTATTTCTGGAGCGATAATATCCACATACGACACGAGGTTCAGGAGATAATGTCATAAACAACAGGAGTTGCAAGAAACCGCCATATAATGCGACGGAACTATATTCATACACTGTACGAGAATGAGAGTACTTAGCGACTAGAAACAAATGTTAAATGTAATTTCAAAACTTTAGTACACCTTTTCTCGCTGAAAACTACATCAGATTAATGAAAGGATAAAGTTTCTCGCTTACTACTTTCCCGCTGTTCATTGACTAAAACTACGGCATTCGGTATGACGTTACAATTTATTATTTCTGTACTACAAATTGTTCTCTCAGGAAATTTTACAGACGGTATACAGATATACATTTTGCCACAGTGCGACACGTAGTTAATGAGATATGAGGATATAGAACGTTAGTTCATGGAAATCCGCTCCACCAAGCATGAGGTTTTAATATTTTACCTCTTTACTACTAACTGTATTTGCGACATATTTACCGGCATACAGTACTTATACAAATGAATATATAAATGCAAAATTATTCAACTGTGCAACATATAAATCAATAAATATGAAATAATATAGACACTGCAGGATAGCATAAGTTACTTTAAGTTAGTATATGTAGTATGTTAGCCCAAGTCCCTTAGATATACAAACATTTGATTTGTGAGATCGCGTATATCGCGTTAGTTAAAATATTTCACGGGATGCACCACGTTTTAACACATTTTCGTATTTACTACTGAGACACTCCTATATTCCGGTCAGCTTAATAAAATTCGTGACAGATAAGAGTGCTGTTGACAAATTTGAACAAACTTTGAACTGTGAAGCATACATGGCTGCAGGCGAAAGTAATATAGAGCAACAACGAAAGGAAAAACTGAAACAGTGAACCTCCTACGATTACCCGTCAATTCCGGCAGTCCTACTTTTTAACTTCAAGAGACTTCAGTATTCTGTAAGAATTGAATTTTTCTACTACAATTAAGAAATCACAGGGCAATGTATTAAATACTGCAGAGTGGATATGACGTTTCTCTGTTTCTCGCACGGACACTTTTATGTCGCTTGCTCAATGGTGGGATCACCAAAGAATTTGCCATATTAGTTCGTGGACAAGTATCAAGAAGTAATGTTTATGGTCAAGTTTTGAGTTTAATTAATTTATGAATGTTACGTACCACTTATAATTTGATTACATCGTTGTTGTTGTGTAGGTTTTATATATACTGCACTTATAATTTTGTACATTACGCAAGATAGCTGTATTTCTTACATGTTGTTGTGGTCTTCAGTCCTGATATTGGTTTTATCCAGTCCTCTGTCCTGAGCAAGCTTCTTTATCTCCTCATAAGAACGGAAACGTACATTCATTCTAATCTGCTTACTGTATTCACCTCTTGATTTCCCTGTGCGGTTTTTTTACACCAAACACTTCCCTACAATGCTAAATTCACGATTCCTTGATGTCCTCTCTTCCTTTAGTAAAATTATGACACAAATTCCTTTTCTCCCGAAGTACCTCATAATTTACAAGATCAACCCACCTAATCGTTTGCATTCTTCTGTAGCCTCTATCCTCTTCCAGTAAGTACTGTTTCTCGTCCATGTTTCATTCCCATACAAGGCAACAGTCCACGCAAATGCCTTTTGAAAGGACTTGTGTATGTGCAAATCAATGTTCGATGTTAACAAATTTCTCTTTTTCAAGAACGCTTTCCTACCCATTGACATTCTGCATTTTAAATGCTCTGTACAGCGACCATCATTTGTTATTTTACTTCCCAAGTAACCACTCATCTACCTCCTTTATTGTTTCGTTACATAATCTAATTCCTTCAGCATCGTCTGATTCTCTTAGACTGTACTCCATTACCCTTGTTTTGCTCTTCTTAATTTTAATCTTATATGAACCTTTCAGCACACTGTCCATTCCGTTCAACTGCTCTTCCAGATCCTTTGCTGACAGAATTACAATTTCATCGGCAAAGCGTAATGTTCCTATTTCTTCACCTTGCACTTCCTTCTCCTAATTTTTCCATGCTTTCCTTTATAGCTTGCACAATGTACAAATTTAATAACATTGAAGAAAAGCTACAAACCTGTCTTACTCCCTTCCCAACCTCTGCATCCCTTTCATGCTCTTAAAGTCTGTCTTGTCTTTGTACAAGAGTACAAGAGTAATATATATTACTCTTGAATTTGAAAGAGTCTATTCCGATAAACATTGTCAAAAGCTTTCTACGAAAGCTAGAAATGTAGGTTTGCCTTTCCTTAATCTACCATCTAAGATAAGCCGTAAAGTGACTATTGCCGCCGGCCGCGGTGGCCGAGGGGACTGAGGCGCTACAGTCACGGTCTGCATGACCACTACGGTCGGGGCTTCGAATCCCTCCTCGGATATGGATATTTGTGCCGTCCTTAGTGTTAGCTAGTTCATAAGTAGTTTGTAAGTTTAGGGACTGATGAACCCGTAGTTAAGTCTCATAAGCTATAAAAACATTTGAATCTGATTTTTGACTATTGCCTCCCGTGTTACTACACTTCTTCTGAATCCAAACTGATCTTCCCCGACGTCGGCTTCGACCAGCTTTTCCATTCCTCTGTAAATAATTCGAGTTAGTATTTTGCTATCCTGACTTTAACTGATGGTTCTGTAATTTTAACACCTGTCACCGCAGGCTTTCTGAGGAATTCTTACATATCATCCTTTACATATCTTTTTAGAAAAGAGGAGATGGACAGAAAGATGAGGGAAAGGAGAACTCAAGGCTGTTCAAATGTTCAAATGTTTGTAAATCTTATGGGACTCAACTACGGGGTTATCAGTCCCTAAACTTACAAACTACTAATGAACTACTTACGAACTAGGACGGCACAAATATCCATGCCCGAGGGGGGATTCGAACCCCCGACCGTATTGGCTGTGCAGACCGTGACTGAAGTGCCTCAGTCTCCTCGGCCACCGCGGCCGGCACTCAAGGCTGGAATAAGTAAATAAATACCCGTGCAAAGCCGGGTTTTCAGTTAATCTGTATAAAAGCGGAAGGACACTTGTTCACTCACTCACTGACTATATACGAAATCTCGAAAACAACTTCACCTATGAAGCTAAAGATGGAAAACGTCAGCTATGAAAGGATAGCCCTGTATTTTTGGCACGTGATAGTGTGACTTTATCAGTCCACTCTTTGAGTAGGACAGGACTTATCGACTTGCAACAAACTTCAAACATAATTACAAACGTTTAGGAAGCTTTTTTATCGCTGACAAACCCAGCAAAATGATGAAAGCAAAAAGGTTTGTCGCTTACTACTTTTGCGGCGGTCATGAAGTAAAATCACGGCATTTGACGTGACGTTAGAGTTTAGATGTTAGCTAAGAAAGTATTTACGACAGGACGGAATGAAAGTGCATGGCGGAGGATACTTTTCCTACAGACTGATGAAATCTTCGGTTTCATTCCGACCTTACAAACCTTCCGACCTTCACGAAACTAGGCACGCTTGACCTTCAAAAGGAAGGTCACTGTGTACCTAAAGTTTCATACGGTGCAAGATAAAAACGGATCCCTAAGTATGTTGATCGCGCCATAACTTGAGAACGGCTCGACCGATTTGACATATCGTTTTTGTTGTTTTCGCTATTCTCAGGTTGTATGAAATAAAACTGGAAAATTTGAGAACAACAAAGTGCGTTTTTCACTGTGACTCTCTGTTTCTATTCCATACAAATCAATACTTTTGTTCCGATATTTATGAAATTTTGCACACTTCATCATAAAAACAAGAGGAACGTCACTGTCTGTATAAAATTTCGTTCGGTGCACGGTGGAGTGTACTTAACATACGAAATTTGACAAAATGAATAGGTTTTGTCAGATTTTGATGATTTTTTGTACACACCTCATTTATACCGAGAAGAAGGTCACAAGATACATATATGCTCGTATGGTACATGACAGAGGGTGCCTCGCAAAAAACATTGCCGAGAAAGGGCAAGGTGGAAAAGTACAGAGACATGGGAAAGAAAGAGAGGAATGCAGATAGAGGAGGGAAGGGGAGGTGGACTATGAGAGTGTAGAATAATAAACACCCGGGCAACGTCGGGTTTTCTGCAATGTCTGTGCCGCGGTGGAGTAGCCGAGCGGTCTTAAGCGTCTTGCTGCGGAACGCGCGGTTGCTCACCGTGGAGGTTCGAGTCCTCCCTGGGGCATGGGTGTGTGTGTTGTGCTTAGGTTATTTCACCCAGATTTTAGTAGTTTGTAAGCTACGTACTGATGACTACGCAGTTTGGTCCGATAGATTTACAGACATTTGAACATTTTGCAGTGTCAGAAAATCAGGCGATACTGAAGGAATTAGATTAGGTAATGAGACAATAAAAGTAGTAGATGAATTTTGTTATTTGGGTAGCTAGATAACTTCTGATGGCCGAAGTAAAGAAGATATAAAATGCAGAATGGCTATGGGTGAAAAGGGTTTCTAAAGAAGCGAAACTTGTTAACATTCAATATTAATGCAAGTGTTAGGAAGTCCTTTCTGAAAGCATTCGTCTGGAGTGTAGCATTGTGCGGGAGTGAAACGTGGACGATAAGGAGTTCAGATAAAAGGATGATAGAAGCTTTTGAAATGTGGTGCTACAGACGAATGATGAAAATTAGATGCGTATATCATGTAACTAATGAGGAGGTGCTTAACCGAATCGGGGAGAAAAGGTGTTTCTGGCATACCCTGACTAAGACAAGATATAGGTTGGTTGGACACATTCTTAGACATCAAGGAATTGCCAACTTAGCATTAGAAGGAAGCGTGTGGGGTAAAAATCGTAGATGGAGACTGAGGGACGAATATAGTAAGCGGATTCAAAAGGATGTAGGTTGTGATACTCCTGGCCTGTGGCCACTTCATATTTCTGGCCGCTGGCCGTTTCTTTTCTTTCCTAACATCGTACGTGTCTTAAACGAGGAAGAAAGACAGAAGTGCAGCATATGTTGAAATGTGGGGTGGGGAGCAGTAGCATATGGCACAGTAGGTGCTGGTTCCCGTGGGAAAGCCCGCTTATGTTACTGGTGCTCTCCTCGCATTGGCTGCTGCATTTCACGTCACGTGATATCTTTTGAAATTAGTTTTGTTTATTATATACTAAATATTAATTATTCAGAGTTGAGAATTTGTAATAAATATCTCTCAAGGACAGGCTAGGTTTTGACAGTTTAAAAAGTTTAAGGTGCCTTCTCTTATTGTAAAAAAAGAAGAGCGATTTTGCAGAAAGCACGCGACGGCCCTGTTTTGGCACGAAACAGAGCGTCAGTTGCCCTCTCGCAACGCGCCGCAGTTTCAGTCTCGAGCTGACCACTATACGCGCCGGACAGCGCCGCTCATGAGTAAAGATTTGCATAAATGTGATAACAGTCGAGGTCACAACATGAACTATGGGCAGCATAGGCCGTATCATATTAACAATAGTTGCTCTTTTTTATTATTTATTTAATAAATGGCATCCCTGACAATTAAAAATCTCGTGAGTCGCTTCTTATGCTTCCATCATACAGAACTTATTTTAGCCTCACTTGTATGCTGTAGGAGAACCAACGGCCTGCGTGCTGTCTTCTGCGCTGGGGACACAAATAGAAGACAACAGGTTAGTCAGAACTCTATGCTTTCCATAAATTATTGGACTGCAACTACGGCACCTCGTGCGTACTGTAGGGAGGTACAAACGCACACTGCTACGCAACAGATATCTGCAAGGATGCGGAGGTTTAAGGGGACTTGTGGGAGGAAGCAGTACTAACTTCTCCGTCCGCAATGAAACCCCTGGGAAGCTTGTAAGGTTGCCGTTCGTATTCTCAGATGAAGAGACTTGCACATGACAGGGTAGCGTGGAGAAGTGCATCAAACCAGTCGGCGGACTGAAGACCACAACAACAACATCATGTAAAACTGAAATCAATTGTTCCGTATTAAAGGGTGAGATTGAACGTTGTGCTAGGCGTTGTGAGCGTCACTTCCACTTCTGTCTCGACAAGGTGGAGAGAGCTGTGGCCGACTTAGCCACTTGGCAATCCCACCAGTTCCGCGGGTAACGTGGAAACGGCGCTGCCAAATTAAGCGGTAAGCCCAGGGGCTGGAGCTGGAAATGAAGAGAGATGCGCGCTCCGCCGGCAGGTGCTCGCGACACCCCCGCTGGCTGGACGGGGGCTGCGAAGGCCCGAGTGAGAGGGGGAGGGTGTGGAAGGGTGGCTCGTTGGGCGTCATCGCCGGCCGCCCAGCTCCCCGGCGCCCCTCGGGCGAAATCTGGTCAGGTGCGGCGGCGCCCTCCACCCCCGAGCAGTGCCATATATCGCCCCGAGGAGGCCGGCCTGCGGGCCTGCGGGGGCGGCGCAGACAGCAATAACGCGCGGATTGTCCAGCCACACGTCTGCCGCCCGCTAATCACAGACCGCCATCGTTCACCGCTTGATTACTCCGACGCCCGCGGCTCGGCCACATATTAAAAATACGGAGTCGCTCCCGTTATTCTCTGCTAGCATCCGCCTGCTTTTATTTCCCCCTGGCACCACTCTGCGAGCAGTGGCAATCCGGCGTCTTTACTGACGACGTCGCTACCAGGTTCAATCAACTGCACGGTGCCCTTGGCGCGTCTAAGATAACAAAGGAAAGAGAACTGACCCACACAATTACAGGCCAATATCGTTAACATCAATTTGTATCTGACGGGAGGCGTGCTTAGGTAGTCCTTGCAGGTGCGGTGATCACTGTGCCCCCAGTGGTGTAGGGGTCAGCGCAACTGCCTAGAAAGCAGGAGACCCGGGTTCGAATCCCGGCTGGGTACACATTTTCAGCTTTGCCCAATCGCAGTTGATGTCAAATATTCTACGAATATTAAATACTGACAACTGCTGGATCAGAAGTTACGTCTGTTCTCTCGGAACAGACACCACATGTATATATATCGTTGACATCTGTTTCATGTAGAATAGTAAATTTCCTTGAAACAGAAAAGCTTCTTTCCATGAATCAGCACGGGTTTAGGAAACATCGTTCATGTGAAACTCAGCTTGCCCTTTTCTCACATGACATCTTGCTAGCCATGGATGAAAGGCAACAGGCGGATTGTGTTTTTCTCGACTTCAAAAAGGCGTTCGACGCGGTGCCACACTGCAGACTGCTAACGAAGATACGAGATTACGGAATAGGTTCACAGATTTGTGACTGGCTGGAAGACTTCCTAAGCAATAGAACGCAGTACGTTGTTCTCGACGGCGAGTGTTCATCAGAGACGAGTCTATCGTCAGGCGTGCCCCAGGGGAGTGTGATAGGACCGCTATTATTTTCTATCTATATAAATGATCTGATGGACAGAGTAAGTTGTAATTTGCGGCTGTTTGCTGATGATGCTGTGGTGTATGGGAGGGTGTCGTCTGTAACTGACTGTAATGGCATACAGAATGACTTAGACAAAATTTCTAGTTGGTGCGAAGAATGTAGAAAAATGTAAGGTGATGCGCATGAGTAGAAAAAACAATCCCATAATGTTCGAATGCAGCATTCGTAGTGAGCTTCTTGATGATGTCGCGTCGTTCAAATATCCAGGCGTAACATTGCAGAGCGATATGAAATGGAACGAACATGTAAGGACAGTTGTGAGTAAGGCGGACAGCCGACTTCGGTTTATTGGGAGAATTTTGGGAAGATGTATTTCACCTGTAAAGGATACAGCGTATAAAACGCTTGTACGACCACGTCTTGAGTATCGCTCACGTGTTTGGGACCCGCAGCAGATCAGTTTAAAGGAAGACATAGAGGGGGTTAAGAGACGAGCAGCTAGATTTGTTACCGGTAGGTTCGACCAATGCGCGAGTGTCACGGAAATGCTCCGGCAACTCAATTGGGGATCGCTGGAAGAAAGACGACGTTCTTTTCGTGTATTTCTGTTAAGTAAATTTAGAGGGCCGGAATTTGAAGCTGAGTGTGGTACGATCTTGCTGCCGCCTACTTACATTTCGCGTAAAGATCACAAAGTCAAGATAAGAGAAATTAGGGCTCGTACGGAGGCATATAGGCATTCTTTTTTTCCGCGTTCAATTTGGTAGTGGAATAGGAAAGGAAATGTCTAGTAGTGGTACAGTGTACCCTCCGCCACGCACCTTACGGTGAATTGCGGAGTATTTATGTAGATGTAGATGTAGATGTCAAGCTCTCTATGGCTGGAGAACATTTGGATTACAGCCTAACCGCTCTTGTTTCTTTTACAGATATTTCAAAATATAATTCAAAGGTTCAATGCAAGGTGATCGGAGTCAAGATGTATGTGAACTGAAATATTTCTGAAGAAGTTGGTGCCGGCCGCGGTGGCCGACGGGACTGAGGCGCTGCAGTCACGTCCTGCACGGCCACTACGGTCGGGGGTTCGAATCCCCCCTCGGGCATGGATATTTGTACCGTACTTAGTATTAGCTAGTTTGTAAGTAGTTTGTAGGTTTAGGGACTAATGACCCTGTAGTCAAGTCCCGTAAGATATACAAACATTTGAACATTTGAAGAAGTTGGTACATTGTGGAGTGAGGGGGGATAGCCTACTTAAACACTTTCCTGACCAGTGGGACATATGCATCCCATATCCGAATTTATGTCCCTGAGTTCGCTGACTTTTATCCCTTCAATGTATATCATTTTATCTGAAGCTATAAATAATACCACAATTAATGTATAGTGCGTAAATACTGAGAAAAATATTAAAAAAAAAATTCCTTAAAATTATTATGCACTACTGTCAACAAAAAGTTCGTAGCTGATGAGCTATATAATGCTTCCATGATATACCTGATGTAGTAAATGTCACTAATATGGCTCTCATCTTTCCGGCAAGTAACTCATAATTGCAACAGTACTATATGATTGACTATTTTTAAGTGGCAGAGGAGGAATACTAAAGTAAACGCACGTGTTAGGAGTAACTTAATGCAGCTAACTGTCGAAATGAATAAGTAGCACTCTGCAGTTTATAATTTCTAGAACGTGCTATTAGCCTATGTAACGCTATGTATACAAGCATTTACAAATGAATTTGTGGTAAAATTTTGATCAGTGTGGGAGGTAACGAGCAAAATAAGGTATTTAGCTGATCAGCTACACTAGGCATTAAAGGGTTAAAATTCCCAAATCGTTCTGGTGTTTCCAGATAGTGATGAACGCATATACAGTCTGGAGGCAAATCTTTTTTGTTCGACGTATACTGCGCGTGTTCCAGGTGTGCATAGTGTGCCTCGTGTTGGCAGTTTTATGTACTATTTTGTCTTGTCTGAAATAAATATATAAATTGTCTTCTTTACTTTGTTTGTTAGAAATATACAGCTCTGTGCGAATATTTATTGGTAAATCACTTTCACATCTGTAGTTTCCCTATGGCCAGCGTGTGTACAAAATTTAAGTTGTCCCTGTTCTTCATGTCTGTGTCAAAATGTTACATACAAGGTATATCGAAAAAAGGATTAAACTGTTGAAATAATAGCAACAAAAATGTCCTAATAAACATGTCCGCAAACGAGGCGATTGCAAGATAATTACAAATGCCATCACTGAGGTCATTGTAAACATCGTTCTAGTTAGTACAAATTAATTTCAAATTTCGATTTTACTATTAGGTTGTACATCGCATTTACTTCACGTTTCACGTATGGGTTACCTGTCAAAATAAGTGTTGCAAGTGTCTTCCCTGCATCTGAATGCAATGCTGTGAACATATCTGCAATAAATTTCGAATCCTTTCGGAAACCCATAGATTGTTTCGGAATTTTTAACAAGCGTGAATAACTCACCAGTCCATTTCTTCAATCGTTTTAATGGGCGTGCTGAACATTTCAGCCCACACACAAAAATCCGAAGGATTTAGGTGATATTGGAGGCCAAGGTACAGATCAGTCTCATTATATCCATCTTTGGTCGTATCCGCGTGTTAGATACCATCTCACAGCAGCAGCAAAATGTGTCGGAGCTCCATCGAACAACCTAGGACGGTGTTTGCAAGACAGTCAATGAAGAAGTTGGGACGTTGTGGAATGAGGAGGTCACATTTACTTAACATTTCACTTTAACCCTTTAGTGACTAGCAGGACATAAGGATTTAAACCTTAATATTTAAATCTAAATTTCAAATTAATATGTGCTAACTAGGACTATGTTTACAATGTTGCCAGTAGCGGCTCGGAACCTTACATTCCTAGTTATCTCGCACACGGATGGTTCGTGGACCCATGTTTACTGGTTTGCAGCATCCTTTTTGATAACCTGCGATTTATTCGATTCTATAGTATAATAATTTGATTTCTTATGATTTTATATGAAACCGTAAATAGTCATATTGTAGTAGAATGCTTGTTACTGATGCATAATGGAAACCACGACACTAAATTCAGCTGTTTCGTTGGAAACTGAAATTGACTCTCGCCAGACGATACAACGAAAACAAGTTATGAGATTTTTAGCAGTATGTCATCGTTTCCTGTTTAAAGAAATGTCGAATTTGACAGAAGAATAAATTTAGGACAACGTGAGTAGTAGAGCAATGACAGTTCTGTGCCAGGGTAGCCGCATGGACTATTCTAGTACATCCCAGGTTGGTCCCGACCTGCCATACCGCCACATCCGACAGCCACACAGTTGAGTTCCCTCTGCCCCATGTCTGAACCCACAGGTGCCACCTGCCCCTACAACCGGTCACTTGTGTGAGTGCTTCCCACCACGCCTCATTAAATTTGCAAATCAATTTAATTATTTTTAACAGTAAAAAGAGCAACTGCCTTCACAAATGGCCACTTGCACTAGTACAGGCCCCACTCCCGCCCTGGCCACTGACCCCCATCTCCGCCCCTCAGACAGTCTTGAAGATAGATGCCCCGTGCACACCGGTCCAGGACTTTTTACAAAAGTTAATACTTACCAACATACAGATGTATTACTCTGTCCTACACCAAAATTGGAAATAGGAGCCAACTGTTTTATTTATAACTATACTTTGGGCAATACAATTATCTGGAATAATAACTGATAACATCAAACATGTACATTGTAGTATCCCTGCAACCTATAACATTTAAACTCGACGAATTCTGTGCTTGTGTGTGTCATAATGTGAGAAAGATGACACATTGAGTATGTATGGTAACAGAGTACACAAATCTCTGTATTATCTCAATGCAAAATTCAAAGTACAATTGGCCTCGTTATCTTGGATTATGATTCCCACAAAGGCAGAAGTCCAGATTTTAAGCAGACAGAATGAAATTCAGTAATAGCCACAAATTATGACTTTATTTAGTTTTTAAATGAAACTCATGAAACAAAAGACACCAAATCCCTCCATCTTGGTTCTCACACTCTAAACTACATAGTCTCTGTGTCCTCAAGTTGTTTGGACACTATGTTTGCAAACAATGTAGGCTCTTAGCACCTTGTCCAGATGTCAATAGACCAAGAAGCTAAGTGCAATCTGGTTTTATAGAAACACTAAAATCGTAAATTCTACCTTTGATTCACATACTAAATATCTATAAAAATATTTATTTTTGACATGAAATTAACAGATATTAGCTTTAGAACCATTTAAACAGAATGAGAATGAGAGTTATATTTATAAACAAAAAAAAGTGAAGATGACAACTTAAAAACTAAATTAAATAATTCACGACAACGTCGCTTTTAGATTCTGTTGTGCTTTCTGAAAAATAACATGAAGTTCAATAAAATATGATCAGTTTGTTTCAATTGAGTGCTGAAATCGGTATTAATCTATATCAAGTAACAGTTTATATATGGTATCGAACATTTTGAGTTTGATTGTATCTGCTTCTTAATATTTGGTAGTGGATTACTTGTTATGTTATAACCTGCACCTAACACGAGAGTTTGGTAAACAAATTGACTGCCTCCACAACTAATTACTAACACCTTCGTCCACCGCTCATTAATATTAATTTATTCCTAAATTAATTGTGACAGCCTATGTTATTACGTTAACAATTAGAACATGCCTTTTTCTTAGAACCTTATGTACAAGTCGTATGGAACAGAATTTTTCAGGTATATAAATAAATTCGGTATAATGCTACGGGTGGGTGTACTCTACGTGTTGTATAACCTACATAAATTTATCAACAATTATTTGTAAACATTTCTAAATGAACATTTAGGACTATACAAAAGAAAGAGTTCCGTATTTCGGAAATTGTTGACCCCTAAGGGGCCTTGGCAAAATAAATATATATCTTGCACAGACGATGTTTGCAACTGTCGACGAACGTGTTTTTTCAAAAGAATTAGCTTTTTAGGGATAATAAATGGAATGCAATGGTCACAATTGACACAAAATTACGTATTTATAATTTTAGAATACATTTCTGGAGAAACAGAGATCATTCATGAATGTAAATGAAGGCTTCCGCGGTCGTTGTCATTGTTAATAAAACTCTTCTGGGTATTAGAGCGCATCGTCAATATATCAAATATTTCACCGACGTTTCGGCCGCTATTGCAAGCGGCCATATTCTGGGTGTTATGTGAAATATTTGATATATTGACGATGCGGTCTAATACCCACAAGAGTTTTATTAACAATCATTCATGAAATTATATTTTAGGAGAATTTTTATTGTTCTTCGGCAACCGTTTTCAGTCGGCTTGTAAGATCATCTTCAGGTCGACTGCAATACAGTAATGATACACATATTAATAAGGACGTACAGAATACGTCATTATGGTAATAAACAGTAAAATAATTTCAATATGAAAATTTATGGCAGCCGATTCTGTGCGGGGCGGGAACCGTTGGCTGTGGAAATCAACTGCGGAATACTGCAGTAACGGTCGATTTTATATATGGCCAGCTCCGCTTGTTGCCTAAGAACAATAAAAATCCTCTCGCGATCGAGACTGTGTTTTTAAAAAATATTATGTGTGTCCATTTTAACAAACACTCTGTCAATATCTAGACGTGTAAAACAACTATCTTAATCAATTTGTCTCGATAGATCCCATGGAACCGGTAATCACAAGCAACCTACAATCTAAAGAAATACTTCGTTTTAAAAATGTAAATGCCTAACACACAGTGTCCTCTCGACAAGCTACATAAAACAATTCTTACAGTTCTATCTATAAACATATGATAAATGTTTATTATTTTAAGCATTCTCTCTCCATGCTCATCGTTTAGAAAATGCTTGCAACAGCTTACGGACTTGTTAAAAAATAGTGCACATTAGTTATAAATCGGATGTAACAGTAACGAATGCTACAAACTTGAAAATCTACATTAAGAAACACTCTTTCAGTAACACAACAACAACGGCAGAAGACTTATTGTTTATGAAAAAAATGAAATTTGCTGACGGAAATAGCGAAAATCGGCAAGGATATCTTACGTCTGCACAGAAACTATAGATTTCGAGCACTGCATCTTAAACACACTGACCATCCAAAACAGGCGACGAGAGCCCACTCTGCCACTCAAAGGCCGATATTTCTGGAACAGGCCATTGTGATAGGAATGCGTCTAAATGTAGATCTGCACGCGATGTTATCAGTCTTCCTGGCTGGACTCGGACAGAAAGACAGACTGACGACAACCAACCCTCTCATACATATCATACCAGCCGCACTTTGTGACCGCTCTTAAAATAAAATGATCAATTTCCAAAATTTAATACTCTCTCTTCAGCGACCATGCCCTGTTATAATATTAGACAATACACACATTTCTTTTTTGAAATGTACCTAATCCTTAAACGTTTCCTTAGATCGATGTATAGCTGTCTTTTATTTCCTCCTCCCAACCAGTATTTCGACAGATACGGGGAAGGTAAGTATTCAGATACCACGTCTTCCTGTAATACACCACTTTTATGGTTTTAATATCCAGTTCTGCGCCTTCCAACAATTGTTCTAGGTAAGAGAATTTGGGTTTAATTTGAGTTTAATTTTAGCTCTTATTTCCTTCATAAAGCAATTGCTAAAGCAGTACACATCTTCTTGCGTATATCCATCTCGCTGAATCTAAACATAGCAAAGGGAATCTCTCTCTCTCTCTCTAACAACCATATCCATTACAATATTAAACATTGAAAATTATTCGAATCCCGGCCACAGCACAAATTTTAATTCAGTACCTGTAAGTACGTTTATCTGAGACATGACAAACTTGCAACTATCGATAATCGAACGCTCTAGAAGACGTTTAAGATTGTTCTTTCCGTACGAGCAGTATAAATGTCATTTACCCTCAAAATCGCGATAAATTTGCTTAAACTTCCAAAAATATGTGGCAAGTAACAAGTCATTGTTGTTCCTGTATCTGTTAAGAAGAGCATTGGTTGACGGTGCAGCACGATGCCCCTAACCATATGGCTATTCTTTATTAGTGGAGAGTGGTGACTTCATTGTTATTCATTGTTATTCTTCTGAAGGCTTTTCAGTTGATGCATCTCTTTTCTAGAAAATATGCCGTGTTATTGATTATTCTTCCATGCGCATATCAGAAAGGTCATTATCAGGGAGAACACACGTCGTGTGAGTAACATGGATGTTCCATAGTCTCATATAGCCATCGGCGCAAGAGATCCAAGACAGCAACAGTGGAGTTACATCGAACATTGTCATGTAGAATGATGAGGTGCTGGTTCGTTAAGTGTCGTCGATTTCGTCTGAGGTCGCGGCCTTCCATACAATATTTACTTATTAACCGTGTTCTGCGGGACCAAACTGAGAGGGAAGTACCCACAATCAACAAAAGGAAAGAAAAAGCTCAGATGCGTACGAAATTACAAATATAAAGTTGCTGATATCGAGAATTGAGAAGTTATAATGTCTGAAATCCAGTGGCACCTATGTGCCTGATGTGATATGTTACACGACAGGACATGATGTGATGAGTGCTATCGACAAGGGATGTCAAATACATTCCATGCTTCTAGACTTGTGGAATAGTTTTGACACTGTGCCTCATAAACATCTTCGGGCGATGATGATCTAGCAGTTCAGCGCCCTAAAACAGGAATCGTCATAATCATCATCATCACTAGCGTCTTCTAATCGAATAGCGTGCTTAGGATTTTCTGTCGGAAAGGACACAGTATGTTGTAATTACCGGAAAGTCATCGAGTGGAACGGAAATTGACATTTGGCGTTCCTTAGGGAAGTGTTATAAGGACCCTGCTTTCCTTATTTTTATAAACGATTTAGGAGACAATTGGAATGGTACTCTTAGCATGTTCGCGGATGATGCTGTCATTTATCGTTTAGTAAAGTCATCAGATTGTCAAAAGCAACTGCAAAATGACTTAGATAAGATAGCAGCACGTTGCAAAAATTGGCACTTGATCCTTAATAATGTGAAGTGATCCATATTACCTCTAAAATAAAACCGTTAACTCAGTCAAATCTACTGTCCGTCAACACAACTAAATACCTAGGAGTAACAATTACGGACAACATAAATTGGAAAGAACTGTTAGCAAATATTGGATGGAGGTCTAACCAAAGACTAAGTTTCATTGCCATAACACTTAGAAGAAGCAACAGTTCTATTGAAGAAAGTACCTAACCTACATTTATGCGTCCTGCTTTGGAGTATTTCTGCGCATTGTGGGATTCCATCTAGGTAAGTTATGTGTAATTACACGAACAAGTAAGAAAACCTTGAGTATGTCATTGTTTCTCTCTTAAACGTTTCTGAACATCAACCAGATAACTTGAGAAGCTTGATGCGGTCATTAACTAATTTGGCGTTGTCTAGGACTTATCTTCTCTGTAGTTGGCTGTTATAGAACTTTTGTTCTAACAACTGTCTTAGCCGACAACTATTGCGAATTACGTCTTCACAACTTATTCACAAAAATTGAATAAGTATCTGTATTTTAATGAATAATTTACGTTTTCTGTGAGCAAGCGGTCTCATTGCGAAACTTGATCTAATAAAAAGAAAAGCCTCAGGTATTCCTTTTTGCAGTAATAAATGACAACTCAGCGAAACACACAACGAAAAAGTTGTGTACGAACTTAGAGAATGCTTCGAGAAATACGAAAAGGAAATAAGTGCACAATATTGCGAATATAATGGTTCAGAGACTGAGAGTGAAGAAGCTTATGAAAACCTTAATTTTGCAAACGAATGCATGTCCGGAAAGAGGGATGAAAAATTCATATCTGACTTTGAGAGGTTCACCTGTTTCTAGCATCTTCGGCGAGGAAAAAGAAACTCAGATGACATGCATGGAGGAATGGGAACGTTAGTTCGTATCCCTAGTCTGAAGCAGCATTTGATCTTTTCTCTCTCGAAAAAGAAAGGTTGATATTGTGCTGCCCGTGGCTCAGTTTTTGTGGGCCCCAAGGGCAAGGGAAGCACCTGACGTCCAATGTCGTCCAATATTGGTATTTCATTTAGTCCATTTGTCACGCTGAGAATCGCCACCAGCGCAGACACGAGAGCCCTGTAGCGGGAAAAACTGGAAACGTATGAAAAGAGAGGATTGATGTAAACGCTTACGACAGTGTGGCTAGCTACGAGAAACAGTTATCTACTTTATAAAAATGCTGTTGTTATGTATGCCTAACACGTCAAAACTAGTAACAATACTCCATCACAGGAAGTAACAATAAATCCCTTATGTCTACGTGTATGTGCTTCCGCTATTATGAATCAAATGCTTTATGTTGGATTTATGCGTTAAACGCACCTTTCTCATGCGAATTCTGGTATTTAAATACCATCCTGCAGCTGAGAATACTAAATATGCAGTTCATTGGGAAGGCTGTATTTATATCGAAACTTATGTTTCTTTATTATGTACTGAAAAGTTAAAACCATTTACGGAATATAGTAAAAGATCTCAGCAAAGATGAATAATTTTTATTTATTTATTTTGAAATTTGAAATTTAATATACCTATCTAGATTACAATATTTTGAGGAAGTATGCGCAAACTTATAATACAGTTGTAAGTTTTCTACAATACTTTTCCCTATTAATGACGTATGGCCTTACCCTACATCAGCGTGAAGATCAGCTCTTCAGATAAAAATTTTTAAAAAGTAAAATTTTAATGTATTACAATCAACACTATTCCTGGTAAGAGTTAGGTCTTTCTATAATTTTATCTTTATGCCGTTTAAGTAAATTCTTGTATGCATTGTATGCCATTGTTAGGCCATTATTTTACTTCAGGGCCATCTGTGTCAATTTAGTTTTTGAATGTTCTTCTTTTTTTGAATGATACAATATGAAATCGGATTTATAGATTTTACTGCTTATCATTTGTTCTATTTTTTAGGGCCTGAAGGTGGTACTAATGACGTACTGTAACTAGTTGCCAGTTAATAAAATCATTATTATTATGGCTGTTAGTTTTTTATATATAATTTTAATATACTTCGATCATAATTTCAACCAGCCGTTGTCCCACTCACCATATTAGTATGGATTGACATCTTTTGTAAATTTTGTGGAAAATGTCTACCAGTAATAACATGCCCCATTTTAGACGTAGTTTGTAATAGCTACTTATCACATGAAATTTTTGAGAAGATACATTTTAGTTACAGAAAAAAAATATCTGTTCTTCTAAATCATTTACAATCATGTAGTAACATTTTTCAGAGTTCTATTCTCTGTGACGTAAATTTAATATCCTTCTGGTTTAAAAGGAGAGGACCTCGTGTAAATAGGAGGTTTCATTCGTGTTAGTAACCACGGTGGAGTGGCCGAGAGATTACATTAGATTAGTACTTGTTCCATAGATCATGAATACGACAGTTCGTAATGATGTGAAACCTGTCAGGTTAATGAAAGGAGTCTTTACAAATTATTACTTTGTACTAAATATTACATGACGCAATTTTTATCTTTGTATTTTTATTTACTTATTTATTTTACTTTTTTTCAAATTTACTAATTTATATCTAAAAAGTCGTCTTTAGTTTAGTAAGTTGCCATGCAGAAATTCTTTTAAGTGCTTGTTGGATATCTGTCAGGCTTTTGATGCTGTTTGGTAAGTGACCAAAGATTTTTGTGGGAGCATAATTCTCCCCTTTCTGTGCCAAATCTAGATTTAAATAGTGAAGATCATTCTTTCTCCCAGTGTTGTAGTTATGTACATTGCTATTGCTTTTGAATTCGGTGGGATTGGTAATAACAAATTTCATAAGTGAATATACATACTGAGAAGCTACTGTGATCCCTAGCTATTTAATTAAGTGTTTGAAGGATGATCTTGGATGGGCTCTGGCAATTATTCCGATCACATTCTTTTGTGCAATGAATACTTTTTTACTCAGTGATGAATTACCCCAGAAAACGATGCTATACGAAAGCAGAGAATGAATATAGGCATAGTAAGCTAATTTACTGAGATGTATATCACCAAAATTTGCAATTACCCTAATAGCATAAGTTGCTGAACTCAATCGTTTCAACAGATCTTCAATGTATTTTTTCCAGTTCAACCCCTCATCAATGCTTACACCTAAAAGTTTTGAATATTCTACCTTTGCTGCAGACTTCTGATCAAAGTCTATATTTATTGATGGTGTCATTCCATTTACTGTATGGAATTGTATGTACTGTGTTTTATCAAAATTTAATGGCAGCTCATTTGCTGAGAACCACTTAATGATTTTCTGAAAGACGTCATTTACAATTTCATCAGTTAGTTATTGTCTGTCAGGTGTGATATCTATACTTGTATCATCAGCAAAAAGAGCCAGATTTGCAAATTCATGAATATAGAATGGCAAGTCATTAAAATATATTAAGAACAGCAAAGGCCGAACCTCGTGGCACCCCATTTTTAATGCTCCCCAGTTGAGGACTTAGCTGGTTTTTTTTTTTTTTTTTTTTTTTTTTTTTTTTTTTTTTTTTTTTTTTTTTTTTTTTTGCACATTATGACAATTACTAAGGTCAACTTTCTGCGCTCTTTCTATTAGGTATGATTTAATCCATTTGCACACAGTCCCATTCATACCACAATCCTTTGGTTTTACACAATCAAAAGGCTTATAGAGATCACAAAAAAATCTAACAGGATTATTCAGAGCATGTAATATTTCATTGGTGAAATTATATATAGCATTATCTGTTAAAAAGCCTTTATGGAATCCAAACCGACATTTTGTTAGAACTTAACTTTTACCTATGTGTGAAACTACTCTAGAATACATTACTTTTTCAAGAATTTTGGATAAGGCTGTAGAAGTCAGATTGGTCTGTAGTTGTTGACATGAGATGTATTCCCTTTTTGTGCAGTGGTTTAAGTGTGGCATATTTCTGTCTATCAGAAAATTACCCTGCTTCAGAGAACTATTGAATAAGTGGCTAAGAATCTTACTTATTTCTTAAGAACAAGATTTTATTACCCTGCTGGAAGTACCATCAATTTCATATGAGCTTTTGCTCTTGACAAAGTTTATAATTTTTTAATTTCAGAAGGAGGGTTGGGTGGAATTTCTGTTGTATCAAATTGTGTGGGTATGGCCTGTTCCATTAACTGTCTAGCTTCTTCTCATGAACATTTAGATCCTATTTTCTTCACAAGATTTAAAAAATAATTATTAAAAATGTTTTGAACTTCTGGCTTGTTAGTTGTAAATTTATCATTCACTTTGATCGTAATACTGTCTTCCTGTGCTCTTGGTTGCCCTGTCTCCCTGGTAATAATATTCCAAATTATTTTAATTTTGTTATCTGAGGTACTAATCTCAGACATGATGCGCATGCTTCTGGACTTTTTAATAACTTTTCTTAATGTAGCACAGTAGTTTTTATAATATTAGACTGTTTCTGGGTCATTACTCTTTCTTGCTGTTCGATACAGTACCCTTTTTCGGTTACGAGATATTCTTATTCCTTTTGTAAGTCATGGTTTCTTGCATGGTTTTTTATCATTATATTTAACTATTTTCTTGGGGAAACAATTTTCAAATATTCTTACAAATGTATCATGAAATAAGTTATAATTTAAATTAGCATCAGCTTCCTTATACACCTCATCCCAGTCTAACTGCTGAAGATTTTCCCTGAAATTTCTAATTTTTGAATCGTTAAATGCATAAACAACTTTGGAGGGCTATTTTAAATTGCAAAGAGAAACTATGTCATTTATGGTAACTAGCTGTGCACCATGATCAAAAGACCGTTCTCAATAGGACAAGCATTTACGTTCTTAAACTTATCTTGATCTGTAAAAAACGTTTTCTATCAGTGTGACGCTGTCCTACCAGCGTACAAAAATCAATTACAGAATACAAATTGAAAGAACCAAGTAAGTCTTCCAGGTCATTCTTTCTATTACACTCCTTTAGTGAGTTAAAATGGAAATCCCCACAAATAATAATTTGTTTTCTCTTATCTGACAGGTAGCACAACAAGGCATCCAAATTTTCCATAAATAACTGAAAGTTTCCTGAAGGGAACCTATGTACTGTTACAATTATAAGAGAAGGACCTTTATTCAGTTTAAGCTGACCACCTTCCTTGAGTGAGTCGCACGCTGACAAGAAGACCCAGAAATGAAATCCAAAGCAGTTTGCGAATGGGCTTGCTATTCTGTACCGTTGAATGATTCTCTTCAGTCATAGTTGGCTTCATAAAAATACCTCACTATACTTGCTACTAGAGTATAAGCAGCTGTATCCTGATGTAATGCTATAACCTCATAACTAAGCACACGTTACTTATTATTATAGTAAATCTAAGGTTTTTGTATGGAGCTGCATAATTGGGTTAAATTACTATAAAAAACTGTAAGAGTGCACAAAATTACATTCTATAACCTGTAGTTGCTCCATCAACCATCTCCCCTCCCCCCCCCCTTTTACTTAAAATATTCATTCATTTTAGGAGCATTGAGTGTAATTCATTTGATCAGTATACCTTAAAACTGCTTTATTTCATGTTTTATAATAGAGGAAGAGGATATTTTAACTACCCTTACAGTTTATATTGAAGATATCGTTTCACATCAGCATTGTCTAAACTGTAATACTGTACATAGTACTTCCTCAGGTTACAAAGAGTAATCAAATTTATATAAATGTGACACTACTTGAACATACTGCATTGCTGTTGTAGGCCAACAATGTAATTTATACGAGAGGCAAATGCAAACTTGTACGGTATAGAAACCACCTTGTGGTTTTTGTAAGCAGATGGTACTTGGTGGCTGTTCTTCCTTCCCAGCACTTTTATGTGTGCCCCCCCCCCCCCCCAACACACTTTTCCTCACCTGAATACTGTATAGGTATCATGATTTTGGTGACTGCTAACAATGTGTCACTAAACACTATCTTTCCTAACGATGTCAACATATAGTATGGAAAAAATAAAATAAAATATTGGGTGCAGCACTAATATAATTATTGCAGAACGACATGTTGACCATAGCTGTTTATTAATTCTCAATGCTACCAGTTTCGGTTATGTACCATTGTCAAGCGTTAGGAGAGATTAGCTAATAGCTTAACATGTCGGAATATAAAAATACAAAATTATAACACAAGTATTCGTTGTCATTGCTCAAGTTATCGTCACAGTAGGTCAGCTACTGTGACAATAACTTGAGCAATGACAACGAATACTTGTGTTATAATTTTGTATTTTTATATTCTGGCGGATTCTCTACTTAATAACTGACCGCTTTGCTGACCTTAGTATGCACTCGACCATCCTACAGGGATATTCTGGGGGGGGGGGGGGATTTCAAATTTATTTTATGTTTGACATATGTCTTTGACAGTGATTATTTGAAAGTAATGTTTAGGTTCACTTTGTAATAAGTTTTAAAAGATATGGTGAGTGGGATGATTGTGTTCTCATTTATGTTTTATCGAAATGTTTGATGAATATTAATTCCATTGTCTTGCTGTAGCCTTCGATAATGACGGAACGTCGAAACGTGTAAGGCCTCAATAACTTGAAATTAGTGGTCAAGACTCTAAAGTTTATTTCAAGTATTTCAAGTATATTTCACTGCATTTTCGGACCTTTGAAACAGTATTTATTACTTGCAAATAATGTCTTGACGGCTTATTTCATTTATTGATTTGTTTCAGAGTAGTTCAAAGTCGCCGGCCGCGGTGGTCGAGGTGACTGAGGCGTTTCAGTCACGGTCAGCACGCCCACTACGGTCGGGGGTTCGAATCCCCCCTCGGGCATGGATATTTGTGCCGTCTTTAGTCTTAGGTAGTTCATAAGTAGTTTGTAAGCTTAGGGACTGATGACCCCGTAGTTAAGTCCCATAAGTTGTACAAACATTTGAACATTTTTTTTTTTAGTTCAAAGTCGAAGAATAGCATTCGTTCGCAAGTGTGGCAATGAACTTTTCTCGAGGCTGAACCAATTAACACTTGTGACAAAAACATAGAGGGAATATTTTAGATCACAGTTTGACATTTAGGATGTCACTGCAGACAGTGTTTGGCAATTGTATTTTATCTGGTTGCAAAACTATGATGCAAGCTGACGCCGTTCGAGAGCGGAAGTCAGTGCGCATCGTGAGACCATCACATAAGCGTAGGCGAACCTAAACGCTGTAGTAGCTGGTCCGTGATTGGCCGGTTCGTGGGCGAGCCTACCGTCAGAAGGACAGCGCGTCTGGTAGGCGGAGGCTCCGCTGACGTGGCGCGAATTTGGACAAGTGGGGAAGAAGACATGCACGGATATACTCGATGGTAGGGAGAATTTTTGTCACTGCGGCCCTCCGTCTGGTGAGCGCCACACTGTGTTAGGGGTGTGAGCACTCTGTGGGCGCATGTTCGAGTGAGTACGGAGGAGTGAGAGAAAAGGCTCTTTGTCAGTATTTCATGAAATGCCTTTTTAAAACCATCAGTTATTTATTCAAAACCTTATATATCTACCAGTTTCGGTCAATAGACCATCTTCATGGATAACACCTTTTTATCCATGAAGATGATCTATTGACCGGAACTGGTAGATATATAGGATTTTGAATAAACAGCTGATGGTTTTTAAAAATGCATTTTTTGAAATATATTACGGCTGTTGACACTCGCCTCACCAAAGCATTCTTTTTCAGTACTTTACTGGAAAGAGCAGCTCTGTCACAAGCTGATCCAAAGTTATCTCTTATTTAAGAGTAATCAGATTGTGCGATATTAGCTGTGTTGGACGCTTCTTGTCTGGTGAAAATAAGCACAAAGTGGTATAGTTAACGCCTGTGGGCGAATTGTAGTGGCACCACGGTGAATTGGTTTGTGTAATCAGCGTATCACGCCAGTAGCGTGACCAGAATGTGTTATGTTTTCTCAACATCATTCAAACATAGGAGTTATTTCGATCGACAGAAATTGATCCAAGTACAAAAGTTCGGTTTCTTTCAGTGATTACGACACAGCTTGCAGTCATCTCAACTAATCTTACTGTGTGCAAAGCGCTTAGGCATTCAACACTCCTAACAGTAACAGGAAATACAATACCCATTCAGTGCGACAGCCCCGAACATATCTGTAACTTTTGTCTGTGTAAAGTCAATTATGTGCGGTTTTCAACCATTTTGCCGATTGTACATTTGTACATTGTACATTTGTACATGCCTTACTTTCTTTTCCTCCCAGTTTAACAGCTTCTATCCAAACGTATTTTGAAATTCAGTTATAATTTTTTTTCTAAATTAGGTAAACTTTCACCGTGTTTACTTTCAATAGCCAGTGACGTTAAATCTGTACCCATTCTGACCTTAATAGTATTATATAGACATATGTGCATTTTTTCTTACAGGAGATGTGATCTAAATTTAAGTAATTTCACCTAGGCCCATTTTAAACCGACGAGGCGCATGTTGCTGAATTCTACGTGACTTGCTGTTAGGTTCTTCCATGCAAGAGCCAAGGGTACATCGTTAGATAACCACTGCGCAACAAAAATCAGTTGGAAGTTTATGCAGAGTTGCATAACAGCACGTTTTTACAGCTAGAGTTTGATATAATACTATAGTTCTAATGTTTCTAATTCCATGGGACCAAACTACTTCGGTCATACGTCCCTAGACTTACGAACTACTTAAACTAACCTAAGGAAATCATACACATCCATGCCCGAGGGACGATTCGATCCTCCGACGCGGGAGGCCGCTAGGTCCATATCATGGCGCTCCAGACCGCTCGACTTCCCCCGAGCGGCTAGAAGACTATAGGATTTCCTCTACAAAACGTAATATGAAAATAACATTTATATCTGAATATACACTTTCGACTGACTGCTACTCATTTTAGAGAACAATTTTTTTTTTTTACTTTGGTGTCTTCTTGAATGTAATGTTAACATGTAGAAAAGCAAAACACAATCCAAATATCAATAAAATGGTTGTTTCCTAGTGTGAGTTAAAAAATGACCCACTACTAGGGCGACAGAAAAATCATGTACTTTTAGTGTTAAAACCAATGTAACACAGTCACCAGACAACTTTTGTTTTGTATAGGCGTTGCCGCCGCAGCGCCGGACTCCGAAAGTTTACATGTCTTGTGTCTGTGTATGCATGTCTGATACCAATTTGTTTGTCTCTTCAGTGTATGCGTTAAAAATCTTTAATGAAAAGCCATGTGAAGATCAGAACACCTGAAATAAACTGAGATAAATAGTGACAATACGCACACAAGAAGTAGCAAATATAGAAAAAGCACAACAGGAAACAATAGCGGAATATTTTTCTGCAAAGTGGTTATAAAAATTAAGGTAATCTGTTTATTTAATATGAGTGAATACCTAAGCCAGGAAAGCTGAACGAGGTTTACAAGCCAACTTATCACGAAATAAAAAACTTTGTTTTGATCACCGTTACACATTACGTAGAGTGTTCAGTGGCCGAGCGTTAAAAGGCGCCTTGCTGCAGAGCGCGCCGCTGTTCGCCGTCGGAGGTTCGAGTCCTCCCTCGGGCACGGTGTATTTGTTGTCCTCAGCATAAGTTATTTTAAGTAGTTTGTAAGCCTAGGGACTGATGAGCAGAGTAGTTAAGTCTACAAACATTCAAACATGTTGATCGGAGGAGTTCTAAGCTATAAACAAGGTGACAAAAAAAAGTTTATTAAGCTTATGTGACTTAATCGGAACATAGCACCTTAATGTGCTTGGCCGCTCCGCCACGGCTAACAAAACTATTCATATCATGTGGGGGTAGCTTGCATACAATGACAGTGAAATGTGATATACTCTCGGTATTTCACATTCAAAATCAGAATGATAGAAATAGGATTACTACATGTTCCTCATCAAAAACGAGGACAGTTGATATAAAAAAAAGAGGACACTTTATTGTTAACATACAGTAATTTACAACTTTATAAATGAACTACGTAAAACTACTACAAACTGAATCCGTAACCTTGAATGGTTATTGTAAAACAAAACATTATGAACATTGACAGTTTATTCATCATCACTAGACTCAATTCTCTCATTCTTGTCTTTCTCACTTTTGAACCAACTATATTTACGATCCAGTATTAACCCTTAAGATATTTATACGACTTACCTTTGTTTGTATCGAATGTGTACGTTCCAGCAGGCAATCAAACATTTCGCTTCACATTCGTTTCTTCCCCTCTTGAATGATTTGTATTTATCCAAGCTCACATTATTAAACATTGACTTTCTTTTCGGCATTTTGTATTTGTATTTAACTTCGTAATTTATTGTGAAGCAAAAGCCTAAGTACGATCTAAACCACAAAGTTTATCAAAGGCAACACCAAAGAACATAATGCAGAAGACATAATGATAGACAACCGAGTTCCTTCGCAGAGAAGTTCCGAAACGTTTGCAACTGTCAGACCCATGCGGAGAGTAAAATTGTGAACGGCAATTTCTGGCTGTGTATGCGCGTGATAGTTGGGAACAGTTTGGAACTGCAGCACGAACTAATCCGTTGTCGTCAATGACACAAAAATAAATTTTCCTTCTCGGAACCCAAAAAAGAGAACACTTTTTAGAATTTTATAAATTCCGGCCGGACACATTTTCTTTCTTCAAAAAGAGGACGTGTCCGGGGAAAAGAGGACGTATGGTAACCTTAGATAGAATCTGTCGTACGGGATTGTCAGAAACTCCAAGCAAAATGAGTAACAGGATGTCTTAATTACTTGTATTTCAGCCAGTAGCTTGAGACACTGCAGGCTAAGAACTATGGGAATACAGGCAACCCCACACTATCGCAGCTACTGGTTCAGGTACAAATCGCAGGTGAATGTAATGGATAGAGCAACCTGTTCCGAAACCGACCCTCAGCAGTTTCGTAAATACGAAGGAAACAAAGAGCGTACCAGCAAAATATTGAAACAGAAACATGTTTTAGCTTTAATGTGGCTCTCGCTGGCGGATTTAATTCCTCGGGTTCGCTCGGCGCTCATAGAACCCGAAATTAACACAGCAACTCGAAAGGCGTCCGGGCACAAGCGCAGCTCTGTAGAGCAGCACGCCGAGAGTAGTTCTTTTTTTTTTTACCATTAATCGTTCTTTGTGTCTAACCTGCTTTCACTGTGATTAAATCACGCTCGAATTAGAAAATTAAATGCAGCGCCTGGCATCGATTTTTCGCGGCCGAAATTTAATTTCCGTTTTCAATTTGTCGGTCGGCGCGCCGTTTTCTTTCGCTGCGCGCCTCGCACGCGCCCCCGGCCGTCCCCTCCCTCCCCCCGCTCCCCCCACCACACCACCATGCGCCTCCCCCCTCCCCTCCCCCCCGCCCAGGCGCCAGCTTTTTCTTCCCGACACCCGCCGCACGCAACGTCACACAAGCGCCGAGTTGCTGACCCGATAATCAGGCGTCTATTCAGGCTCGCTTCGGCTTTAATCATGCGACAGTCCTGTCTACAATGTGTGTTTGTTTGCGCGAATTTAAGACACGCGACCATGAAGTGTTGTCGGAGGCGGAGGCGCTGAATGTCGAGTCCACGTGAATATATGGAATATTCCACGTTCTGTATGAGGTATAGTGCGAATAAAAATGAGTTGCTCGTAGAAGAATTCAGTAGTAAATGTTGTTATCGATGTCTACAATTCAAAGTCCTGTCTCAGCCAACCTTCTACACTAATGTATCCTGCACAAGCGTCTACATTTATTTATTTATTTATTTGGTTATTTAACCTGACCAAGTTACGGCCATAGGGCCCTCTCTTACATCTGATCAGGAACAACATAAAAAAGGATTTTATTACAAAAAACACTGTATTAATAATATTAATAATAACAATATATGATAATACCACTACTACTACTACTACTAATAATAATAATAATAATAATAATAATAATATAACACAAAAATCAAAGTAATACTAATAATAACAAGATATATTTACATGGAGATAGATGTTTAACACATTTGCATTAAGTTTAATATAAATAGAAGAGGGGAAATGATTAGTGAAAGAGGAGAAGATTGAAAAATGACAGTGCCATTGGATGTGAGGAAGTAGAGATATATATGAATAGAGATCTCTACTGACGAGAGGAAAAGGAAACATTCATGGGGGGGGGGGGGAGGAGGGAGGAGGTATTGACAAGGGTGGGCTACAGACTGGTAAGTGGATAAAAAGATGGCTATTGTGACAGAAGGTGAACCCTTAGCTGTCTTTTAAAGTTTTGAATTGATTTTATCTCTCTTAACTTTTGAGGAAGATTGTTCCACAGACGTGCTCCTGATAAAGAACATGATTTAGAAGAGATTGCAGTGTTATGCGATGGTACAGAGATAGTTTTATTTTGGTGAGAGCGTGTGTTTCTGCTGTGTTGTTCAGATAGTAATATAATCGTTGAGGATATGTAAGAAGGTTTGCAATGATTGAGAAAGCGATGCAACAAACATAATGTATTATAGCTTCAACGCTTATCTCACGTCTCCGCGCGATTATTTCAACCTATACCCATTTAAACCAGTTAATTTGCTCTAGCGTTGTACTCCCTCTGCATCTTTTATCCCTAGCAACATAGGCGCCGACTACAGGTATGCTCGGTGGTTATGCTTGGTATACCCCACTGAAAATTTTGGTATTGTTATTTCTTTACGCTATATTTCCTGACTGTAATTAAAATCTACTCTCTCATCCCATTGATGGGCGCCTGGCTTTTGTAATATACCGCTGTAAAAAGATTATCTTAAAACAAACAACTAACTGATTTCGTAGGCATTAACTTTCACATTGACAAGTGAGTGAAGCGACCTTTTTTAAATCGTCCAAATGTTAATGGAATGCCGCTTGTTAAATCAATATCGTAAACTTAAGGCAGCAACCTTTAATTGTTGTATTAAATAACTAGCAATGATGTGGGTTTGCTGTGATACTGTGAAAACTTTTATACTACGAATGTAATTCGTTGAGTCATTTTAGATAACCTTTTGACAACCACATAATTTATGTTACCAGTGAGCCGACAGACCTGGTACGAAGAGTGCCCTATCCCTCCCAGCTAAACATTATTTAATTAGACAGTCCTCATAACAACCTGCGAAGGTCTGTGTGTTTTAATTGGCAGCTCTACAAATATCACGAATCGAAAGAGCAAGTTAAAGATTTCAATTTTCAGGCTTCAACATTTTGTTGTCAATGATTTAACGAAGTATTCGGACCTCAGTTTTTGTTCTGTTTGACCTCTGTCACCTGTGTTTGGAATTAGGCCTACGTCTTAATGTCTTGCGAGTGAAAATCGATAAGTATATAGTGAAATACAAATGGACTTCGACTGATAATCGTGATGGTGACGGTGCTATTGAATCGACATCGTGTAGTAGTAAACGTGATCCATCTGCGGAATCTCGCTACAATGAATTATCTATTACTGTTTCTGTTAATTCGAACAAAAGTGATTCCGGCACTAAATATGGTAGTCGCAGGGAAAGTACTTTTCAAATACCTTGGGTAAACATATGTACATGGATTCAGTATGGCTAAAAAGAGCCGGCCGTGGTGGCCGAGGGGGCTGAGGCGCTCCAGTCACGGTCTGCACGGCCACTACGGTCTGGGGTTCGAATCCCCCCTCGGGCATGGATATTTGTGCCGTCCTTAGTCTTAGCTAGTTCATAAGTAGTTTGTACGCTTAGGGATTGATGACCCCGTAGTTAAGTCACATACGTTCTACAAACATTTGAACATTTGAATTAAAAAGATGATAGGGTTTTTTGTTCGGTGTGTAGGTCTATGTTTGAAAACGAATAATTTAAATTATTGTATTAAAAATTACTTTTCTCCTTTCAGTTAATTAACGCCAGGTGACGTAAAAAAGAAGAAATACTATTAAGATAAAAAATATCATTATTTTAAACTTACCTCTGTATTTGGAATTGGAAAAATGTAGACGTGTCCATGTTGGGGGTTGGAGGTGGTAACCGCCTTCCGCCTCCTGCATATGCCATTGAGCATACCCCATGATTTTCAAAAGTCAGCGCCTATGCCCAGCAACAAATTAATTTATTTGATGGTGGAAAAATGTACCAGCAACGGCATAAAAATCATTTGGTTAATTGCGCAACCTGTTTCGGTGTTACGCTCCACCATATTCACGCGCCCGTTGTGCAACTGTCAGTAATAGCACATTTGAAAAGCGTGGCCGTTAGTACCGGTAGCCGTAAATTTCTTAACCCCTCCATGTCGAAAACTCAACGGTAATAACGGCCACCCTTTTCAAATGTGGTAATGATGACAGTTGCACAACGGGCGCCTGAAGATAGTGTGGCGTAACACCGGAATCGCTCACGCATTTAAATAAATAATTGCTGTACAGCTGCTGGTACTTTCTTCCAGCATCAAATTTTATCAGCTATTGTTCCAACAAATTGATTATGAAGAGAATCAAAATTAAATTATTGATGTCTCTGCATTATCTTTTAAGTAGCGAACACAGCAAAATTCATGTCACCGACCTTACCGACAGTCATTATTTCATCTACCTGCCCGTTTCCCTTTTTAAATATTCTACCATGCGCGTTTGTTTAAGAAATTGTAAACTGATACATCACTATGTGACGAGAGTACTCTCTTTTCAAATATACAAAATGGATTCTTCCAGCGTAGAAAGTTGATATTAGGAACTATTTAAGACTACCGAATTGTTTCAGCACCTTCTGTTGTTCACTTCGTACAGTTTCATAAATATGAGACTAAGCCGGTATTTTAAAGGTATCATTAGCTGAACGTCATATTTTGTATGAACCAAATGGTAATGCAATGAATTTTCGATACCGATAATGGCATTAAATAAATACACAGTATCCAAGAGATTCGTAGAATTTATAAGACGGTAGAGGGTTTTAAACTGAATATTTTGAGACAAGAAAGCAGTGATCAATACAAATTTGTCAGGCGTTACCAGATTGTGAATGAGAATTGAATGCGAGGCATATATTAGAAATCTCCTTATTACTCTCAACAAACAAAATCAACATTCTACATAAATATACCGCACGGGCAAACTCCAAATAACAGTTTAGTAAGAGTGAAACTGAGATCTGAAGAGAATGGAAAAACCTAAAGTTATAAAATTATTTTAAGTACCTGTTGACATAGTGTGATTCGTATTTCGATCGGATGAAAAAAAAAGGAAGTGGTACTTAATCCAATAATTGTTAGTCTTTGTCGATATTGTTTAAAATAAAATTCAACACGGTGTTGGACCATGAACCCTCGCTGGCATCAGGGTAATTTATACGAGTCCATTAATTCATTTCGCAAAATATGTCAGTTGCGCTGAAATTTGTACACAGCTAATGGAACCAATTTTATATGCAAAGAAGCAATATATATAGTTTGTTACTGAACATTTATGAAGCGTGTACGATTCGGTTCAAACTTTGCACGAAAATTTATCTGTGGATTAAGTCAAGACGATATTTTTTTTAATTTCGAAGAATCTTCGGACTCGTTGGACATCCACCCAATGGTGCAGGTATTTTTGTCAGTTGGGTATCGTTTTAAATGTAGACTGCAGTGAACGTTTAAGAAAGGAAAGTAAAATAACCGTGAAAACGGAGTTTATTCTATTTTGTTTGAAGGTATAGCAAATGACGTTAATGGGTGCATGTTTTTTGAGGCAGCCAAAATACACCGTCGCTGTTGTAGAGTCATTCAAAGTCTAAATTCGGAAGCCCGAAGACACCCGGTCCATACAATATTAGGTTGGGGCCACTATAAAATACATAGTTGAGATTGGGATGTCTCCAGTTTCACTACAAAAAAGGAAGGAAGGTTAAGTTAGAACGTCCCCTCGACATTGTGGTTATTGGAGCATACGCTTGGATTATTGTGGATGACAAAGGAAATCGGCTTAGCATTTTCAATGGAACCAGTCCGATGTTTGTGTGGAGTGGTTCAGAGAAATCATGGAAACCTAAAACAGGATAGCGGAAGAGGGTTTGAACCGCTGTCCTACACAATGGGAATACAATGTGTTACCACTGGGCCTCAACGCAGATATTGCAGAAAACAATGTCGTTGAATACTGTTGAACACGTATTTCGAAAACAGTCTTGGGCAGCTAAATCGACAGCCAACACACAATGGAAGTTTTTTTTATAATCTATCTACAATCAGGCCTGACCGTTTCGATTATGTTAATGTAGAGGAATCGGTTAGTGGTCATGATGTTGTCATAACAACAGTGGCTACCAAATGTCATGTAATCTGGGCTAAGAGTAATTAAGCAAGGATGAAATAATAAGCAGTTTTTAGCGTCCCACTTGAATAGACATCATTCGGTACCGGTACGATGGGAGGAATTATGAGCAAAATTTAAAGGCAGCGTAAATCAAGCGCTGGAGAAATATGTGCCAGCAAAGTGGATTAAAGATGGAATACATCCACTATGGTTTAATGATAATATTCGGAAAGTTCTTTTGAAGGCGAAGGAAATTGCAGCCCTAATTCAAAAGAAATAATAAGCAAATGACGATATTAGGAAGTTAGTAGAGATTCTATAAGATGATAGGTACGTGAAGAATACAATAACCATCGCCTTCATACCTTAGCTCTTGGACCTTGCAGAGAAGCTGAATTTTGTTATTTTATTTTACTTTTTTTAGTTTTATTTTATTTATTTATTTATTTAATTTTTTTGTGCTACATATAATTGATTGTCGGGTGGATGCCCCCCTTCAAGTCACTCGATCATTTTGGTGTGGTGATAGAAGAAGACAAGAGGAAAGCTGAAGTTTGAAATTACGCGTTTAAGAAATGGTTTACGAAGGAGATTTACAAAAACTTAACGTTGTTTAATCATCGAACAGTCTCCCGTATGGAGGATAAGGCAATAGGCATCCGCCGTGTAGATAAGCAATTGGAAGGCGTGAGAGCAAATAAATCGTCAGATGCGAATGGAAACCCATTCGGTGATACAAAGAACGGTCATCAACGTTGACTCCTTACTTAGCTTGCTTTTATAGCGAATCTTCTGTCCGTCGGAAAGTCCCAAGTGATAGGAAAATGTGCAGCTGTCTCCCTTTTGTGAGTATGGTACAAACGTGGACCAACACAATTACAGACCAAAATCAGCCTTTTTGTAGACATCGTAAATTTATTCCTTTTAGAATATAGTAAATTTCTTTGAGACAGAAAAGATTCTGTTGGCGCATCTGCATGGCTTTAGGAAGAATCACTCGTATTCAATGAATTCCGAAAGAGGTTCGATATGGTGATACGGTTCTGCACTGAAAACTACTAACGAATGTACGAGCATATGTAATATTGCTCATATAACTGAATGGTTCCAGGAGTTGTCTTTCACGGCGAGGGTTCGTCAGAGAGAACCTTATAGTCAGCAGTGTCCCATGGATGTGAGGTACAGATTGCTATTATTTTCCATCTGCATAAGTAATCTGTCGAAGAGAGTAAATAGCAAGATCCGTGTTTACTAAAAGTGTTGTATGCTAAGTTCTTGTCACTGAATGACCACAGTAGAATTCAAGATGGCAGCTGGCCATAAATGTTGAGAAACATAATGCGATGAAAATGGATAAGAAATATAATCGTATTATATGTTCGGGATCCCTACCAGATCGCTACAAATGAAAACAAAGAAGCAATGCAAAGTTGAATTTCTACCATTGTTACTGGTGCATCCGTTCAATACCTGAGATGCTTCGGAAACGCTAATTAGTGGGGAAGAAGGTGACTTCCACTTAGAGAAAGAGTGGTGAGGAAATTTGGAGGGCCGGAATTCGAAGAGGACTGCAGAATGATTCTACTGCATTCATCTAACAATTTCCGTATGAACCACAAGGATTAGACAAATTAGGGCTCTTATAGAGCATATGACCATTCGTTTATCCCATCAGGAAAACAAATGAAATGTCTAGTAGTTGTACGAGGTTCTTTCTGTCATGTCACTTATGGCGGACTGTGTATTACGTATGTAGATGAAGAAATTGGGAATCAGAATGAAAATACTCCTGTGATACCACAAGAGACAAGCATGTCATAACCAGACTCAAAGATTTAAAAGGCGGAACGTTTAAATGGGGCACAACCCTTTCATTCCCAGTGTTGTTCCTGGGCAACAACGTATTTATATCATATTTTGTACATTTTTGTTGATGAAAAACAAGCTTCTAGTATGACATTTTACCGCTTGATACGACGTGTAGCCACTTCTGAGGCATTACTCTGTCTATCGTGGAGGTTGTGGTGCGTTGCCGTCTGTGCGTAGCTGAGAGTGAATTATCTTGTATTTGGTGCTGTGGCGAAGATTATGCATTATTGATCTCGCAGTGTTAATTATCCACTAAATAACGTCCAAGTAATAAAATACCTCAATACAAACGTGTGTGTTCTGCATGAAACACATGACATATAAAATCAATAGTTCGACCAAAAATTTAAAACACATATTTTGATGTTTACTGCGTTGTATTAAAACAGAAAACATTGAATTTTAATTTTTCCTAAGCTGATTTCATAATGTGAGACTGAAAGGGTGAAGAAGTGGCCGGATCGCCACCTACTGCTATTCAATTACCCCCTTAGAGGACATATTTGTACCCTAAATGTCTTTGTAGTTTCGAACATTGCACATTGCTTCCTTAAGTGCAGTTGTGCCTTGAGAATGGCAGGGTGTTCTCCTGCCGAAATATCGGCGGTTGTCGACGACGTCACCCGGCAGCATACCCGTAAGTTGTTTGAACAAGTGTGATAAAGTTTCTCTAAGTGTTTGTGAAGCGGGTAACGTATGCGCGACTTGCCTACCAGCCCGATATTCACCTTAGACCAGGCTGTTCCAAAGGTTGCTACGCGAGCAGAAGTGCACGGGAGCGCTCACTGCTCCAGCTCGAAGCTTTGGTGGTGGGGGAAGTTGACGTCACGCACGTTAGTGCTCGGCGGCCAAAAATAAATGGAAGCGTTCTGTTAGTTTTCGCTAATGTATAGTCGCTAAAGCCCAGTGTCTGCTTCTCTAGAAGAACTAGAACTCTTCACTGACAAGATACAGACGTCCACAATATCTAGTGTGACAGAAAACTCTTGCCTCCGCAAAAAAGTTCAATCAACAGCGGCAATACAGTCGTCTCCACGCAGCAGATTATGGTGGAGTAGAGATACGCATAGCTGCAGCAAACAAAATAACTCACTTGTGTTGCAAAAAAATTTTAAATGACAAAAAAGTCAATAAATCTTTTGTTAGTTGTACAAACGTCACTAATCAATTTCTTCTGATTGCCACTTCCGCATAGCTGGCTCATGACATTACATTCCAATCGCTTTAAATTAGTAATTCTACTTAATGTACGCAGATTAAAAAAAAAAAAAAAATGTTCAGCCTGTTTCTTTGCCTGTGCGTCTCACAAATTTTATGAGGAAGCAAATTGGTTCCGTTTCTTCCGGCACTGTATTCCTAAATTAAAAACCTTAGTATATGCACCATTTCTTGTGATAAATGCTGGATCGGCCGTTATATCACATATTGTTGCCTCTGTTTGACAAGTCACTGTATGTGATCATTTAAGACGTTTGATAAGTCTAGTTATTGGTAATTAAGATGGTGTGTTACTAATTTGCCAGAAGTAAGCTATTATACCGAAACGTATAAGTGCCATTTCTTTCCACTTAAATGAAAAACATACTGTTCTCAAAGACAGGCATTAGTTATTAAGTTCATTGTAAAATTCATTACCATATTTCCGATGAATATGGTGTGAATGTGGCCGGTGTTCAGCACGATGGATCAATCAGAATCTGACTTATTCTGATACTCTAGAACAAGATGTAAAATAACTGACATATTCATTAACAAATAGTGGGAAAATTAGTTATTCATTTCATAAGAAATACTCCTTACGTAGGTTCCACGACACAGGCTTTTAAAACTAAAGTAATGCCACCATAAACATGCTTTATTAAATTCCATTCATGAAATCAAATCGTTCACATTCAGGATTTTTAATTTTTAAATTAATTATGATAAGAAAAGACATAGTATGATTGCATTTTCATGACGATAAACGACAGTTTTAGGGTGGGTATCTCAGAAACAGTTGTGCCCGTGGCGGGAATCTCTTTGCGGCTGCAGTTTCTGGTGACGTCAGAGGCCAGCCAGCTACCTCGCCTGCATACACGCTCGGCGCAGCCTCAGCCACTGTGCCGCATTCGACAGCAGTTCAGAGCCGCACAAACTGCGCCCCAAGAGCAGGTGAGCGCTCTCCCCCCCCCACCCCCTCACCATCGTTGTTAATCTTCTTGACGGCTTCGCAGCGTAGACGTTATAACTCTACCTCGCGGAAAAGTGACGCTTTTAACCGTGTGGCTGACAAGGCGGGTCTAACAGCACCTATTCTAATCGAAAAGCGTTAACTGTATGTAAAAGTTAATATGGAGATTCGTTGTCACTTACTACATGGATCTCAACAATGTACACATGTTGTGACAGTAGGGACATTTCTCTCATACACGTGAGTAGGGGAATTTTAAGACATCGTTATAATCTGTGGTTCATAGTGTGGGTTCCTGTACTCATGTCCTAGTTCATGAACCACGGGCAATGTATGAGTGGCCAAGTAAGTGGTCCTGACACTTGGGATACCAGTTACTTTGGAATAAGGTTGGGCATCTCTGACATATTCTGAGTCGAGCCCACCTTTGTGCACAGACGGCAAAGACTACCAAATCCACCGGTTAGTCCCTCAACCTTTAGGGGTAAAACCCAGTGGGGCCCTGAGCAAGTAAGGCTAGCAACCTGCTTCCCAGGTACTTCAATATCATGCTGGCAACAATCAGAGCAAAATGCCTCGGACCTTTGGAGGTGATGGAGTCCCACCTCTAATTGATAGACAAGGGACTCCTTCGATACGACTTGGCAAACGATCTGGAATGAGATGGGGAGCTATTAATATCAATGGGGATTACACTGGGAAGAAGGTAGAGCTGGCAGAAGCTTCAAGTAAGATGGGGTTAGATGTCTTAGCTGTTAGTGACGTTAGAGTAAGGGGAGAGAAAGAAGACGAAGTCGGAGAATACTAGGTCTACCTGTCAGGAGTCAAAGTAGGAAGTGCACAGTGGGGTGTAGGGTTTACATGAGGAATGCAATCGAACCCAGCATAATTGCAATAAGGTATGTAAATAAACAACTGATGTGGATTGATTTGGCCATTTCCAGCAAGAAAATTAGGATTGTGGCAGTATATTCACCCCGTGAAGGGACAGATCGAGATGAGATGGACAGATTTTACAACGCACTTAGTGTTGTGGTTGTTAGAGTGAAGGATAAGGATAGTGTTTTACTCATCGGTGATTTCAACGCTAGGATAGGAAATCGAACAGAAGGTTATGAAAAGGTTATGGGTAAGTTTGGAGACGATATGGAGGCCAACAGGAACGGAAAACAGCTCTTGTATTTCTGCTCCAGTATGGGGTTAGTTATAACAAACTCCTTTAAGCATAAGGACATTCACCGCTATACTTGGGAAGGAAGGGGAAGCAGATCTGTCATTGACTATATAATAACAGACCAGGAATTCAGGAAGACAGTCAAGGACTTACGTGTTTTCAGGGGGTTCTTTGATGATACTGATCATTATTTAATCTGCAGTGAAATTGGTTTTGTGAGGCGAAAAGAGCGGAAAGTAAAGTCCATGTGTAGGAGGATAAGAGTGGAGAAGTTTCAAGACAAGGAAATTAGGCAGAAATACATAGCAATGATCTCGGAAAGGTACCAGTTAGTTGAATGTAATGATTTACAGTCACTGGAAGAGGAATGGTCAAGGTACAGGGACACATTACTGGAAGCAGCTAGAGAATATTTTGGAACAGTAGTGTGTAAAGGTAGAAAGAAGCAGACAGCCTGGTGCAATAACACAGTCAAGGCAGCCTGTAAAAAGAAAAAGAAGGCATTTCAAAAATGGCTCCATACTAGAAATCAGGCAGACAGAGAAAGTTATATTGAAGAAAGAAACAAAGCCAAACGAAAAATAGCAGACTCCAAGCAGAAATCATGGGAAGACTTTGTAAATAAGCTAGAAACTCTGGGTCAAGCCGCTGGAAAACCATTTTGGACCGTAATTAACAATCTTCGAAAGGGATGGAAGAAGAAATTAACAAGTGTTTTGGACAGGTCAGGAAAGGTACTAGTCAATCCTGTGGATGCCTTGAGCAGATGGAGGGAATATTTTCAAGAATTGCTCAATGTACGTGAAACGTTCAATGATGTGTCAGATTTTCAAGTAGAATGGGATAGTAACTACTATGGAAACAGAATCTCATTTTAGGAAGTGGCGAAAATGGTCAGTAGATTACAGTGCAATAAAGCGGCTGGGGTGGATGAAATTAAGCCGTAACTCGTCAAATACGGTGGAATATCAAGTCTCAAATGGTTACACAGGATAATTGAGAATGCGTGGGAATCGGGACAGGTTCTATCTGACTGGACGAAAGCGGTAATCACGCCAATTTTCAAACATGGAAACAGAAAGGATTGTAACAACTATCGAGGTATCTCTTTAATTAGCGTTGAAGGCTAAATATTCTCAGGTATTGTTGAAAGGAGAGTGCGAGTATTAATTGAGGACAAGTTAGATAAAAATCAGTGTGGGTTTAGGCCTCTTAGAGGGTGTCAGGACCAGATCTTTAGCTTACGGCAGGTAATAGAAAAGTGCTATGAGTGGAACAGGGAATTGTATCTGTGTTTCATAGATCTAGAAAAGGCTTATGACCGTGTGCCTAGGAGGAAGCTACTGTCAGTTCAACAAGATTATGGTATAGGAGGCAAACGTCTGTAGGCAATTAAAGGGCTTGACGTAGACTGTCCGGCAGCAGTTAGAGTAGATGGCAAATTAAGCTCATGGTTCAGGGTAGTTTCAGGGGCAAGACAAGGCTGTAACCTGACACCACAGCTGTTCATACTATTCATGGATCATATGTTGAAAACAGTAGACTGGCAGGGCGGGATTAAAATAGGTGAACACAAAATAAGCAGTCTCGCATATGCGGACGACTTAGTTGTAATGACCGATTCAATTGAAAGGTTGCAAACTAATATTTCAAAGCTCGATCAGAGGTGCAAGGATTATGATATGAAGATCAGCATCTCCAAAACGAAAGTAATGTCAGTGGGAGAGAGATTTAAGCAGATTGACTGCCAAATAGGAGGAACAAAGTTAGAACAGGTAGACAGTTTCAAGTACCTAGGATGTATTTTCTCACAGGATGGCAACCTAGTGAAAGAACTAGAATCGAGGTGCAGCAAAGCTATGCAGTGAGTGCTCAGCTAAGATCTACTCTCTTCTGCAAGAAGGAAGTAAGTACCAAGACTAAGTTAGCAGTGCACCGCTCTATCTTTCGACCAACTTTGTTGTATGGGAGTGAAAGTTGGGTGGATTCATGTTACCTTATTCATAAGGTTACAGATATGAAAGCAGCAAGGAGGTTGCAGGCACTAATAGATGGGAACAATGGCAGGAGGGTGTCCATAATGAGGAAATCAAGGAAAAACTGGGAATGAACACCATAGATGAAGCAGTTAGAGCGAACAGACTGAGTTGGTGGGGTCATGTTACACGCATGGGGGAAGCAAGGTTACCTAAGAGACTCATGAGCTCGGCAGCGGAGGGTAACAGGAGTCGCGGTAGATCAAGAAGAAAGTACTTAGATTCGGTGCAGAATGATTTTGAAGTAAAAGGCATAACATCAGACGAGGCATCAATGTTAGCATTGAATCATGGAATCATGGAGCAATTTTATTAAAGGTAATATGCTCCAGACTGAACGCTGAAAGGCATAAGTCTCTAATGATGATGATGTTACAATCTCTTACATGTATATATTGTTATTTTTCATGTCCCACGACGATGATTTTCTAGGTATTTCACAAGAGATAAATCGCGGGAGTTTTTCGAATTCGTAAACGAAATCCCATCTGCCCCCGCTGACACCACAGTGCGGTTTTCCATGTAACAAATAAGGTGCATTTTGTACTGACCTAAGACAGTGGCACTCAACGTTTTTTTTTTTTTTTTAGAACAGGGACCACTTACACTTATTTGGTGTGAGGAGGGTCCACTAAGTTCAGGAATAATAAACTGCCTAAATCGGAAGAACATTCTTTAATTTTAAAAAAAATATTGACATGTTAAATTCAAAATTAACATATACTAACAGTGTCATTATAATACATTATCTCAATGTAATCTTCTTTCTGCACCAATTTGATTTTAAAGCGTTCATGTTTTATTCCAGTTTCGGTTATCCTTAGGTTAAAACTGTTGCTGAGATCCACAGGCTATCATATCTAACTTTCAATCGATTTATTGAATTGTTTTGAATTATGAATCTTAGTTATTAATATTAATAATACGTGAAGAAACTCGTAAGATTACGCTTGGCGATTATCGAATTATTATTGCATGATTTTACCTGCTGAAGTGGATGCATTCAGACGCGTTCTTACATTTTCTGAAATTCAGTACATGTTCACAGTGTTGTTGTTGTTGTTGTGGTCTTCAGTCGAGATACTGGTTCGATGCTACTCTCTAAGGAACACTATCCTGCGCAGGGCCGGCGCAAGGCACGTGTGAAACGTGCGGCCGCAGGGGGCGGCACTTTCCGAGGGGTGGCAAATCTGCCGGCCCCAATTTTTTCTTCTTTCTTAAAAAAAAAGAAAGAGAGAGAGAGAGAGAGAGAGAGAGAGAGAGAGAGAGAGAGAGAGAGAGAGGACAAATTCAACATTCATGCCAAGGAGGGTATTCGATACCAAACCTCGGAAGGACCGCTTCGGGAGCTGTGCCACGACGCCTCGACTTCCTGCTGGCCGCCCCTGTTGTACCAGGGGAGGGAGGAGGACTGATTTCTTCCTCGCCACTGTGGCAGCACCGTCGTGTTTGCTCCAGAGGAACAGAGTGGGGGAAGCAGTCTGGCGTACTCGCCAGTCAAATTGAGTAGCTAACTTGCACGCCAATGTTCGTATGAGTGGAGCGCCAGCCTGCTACGTGCCGTGCGTTTACGCACAACTAATTTTGCAGAACTCGAAATCTAATTTGGAAATTCAAATGCAATGTTCGATACTGCGGTTACATGTTAAGCCTGAAGCAATTTTGCTAAGCCCTTCAATGGTAGTTTCCGAATGTTTTATTCTTCCCGTATAATGAAAAAAAAAATGGTTGAACATTACTGCAGTCAAACATGTCAAATACCTCCAATGGCTAGAAGTATTCCGAATGGCTAAATACGCTGCGAGTAATTACAAGGGTTAAATATTTGTTAGTAAGCCTGACATAAGTTGCATATCGACGTAATTTTGTAAATTTTTGCTATCCGTTTCTGTGTAACTGTCGGACGTTTTGGTTTTTCAGCCGTGAAACACCTGTCTCCGCCTGCATGAACAACAATCAAACTCTGACCGGCACTTTTTTGTTTGACAATACTACTCGCACACTATCACTTTACCAACATTTATTTACTGTATAATGCAGGTGAATCCATGTTTCATCTAAGTAAACTACTGGTCGCTTTGATTCTGATGAACACCTGAGAAAGTATGGTCTTTTAGCAACAATGCGGAATGCCCTCTCGTCCGCACGAAACAAAACGTTAATTTTGACACCTTCTAAAACGAAAATCCATAGACAGAACATCGCTTCTAAGGGTTTCCTTGCTAGCTTTGAATCTCATTTCTGTTTGACAAAAGTTGTGCAGCTTTCGCAAATTTACTATTTCTTTCTATTGTTCGTAATGCCATAGAAATTGCTGCCTGATAATACATTTATCCATATCATTGGTCACATACTTATTGTGAGCTTCTTGCGTCTTTTTCTTGGGCGATAGTTTAGCCATAGCCTCACTGTACCTCGTCACGTGCACTGCCGCATCACCAATTCGCCTTTCCAGACAATTGGTATTGTTGCGTTCTCTACAACGAAAACTGCAGAATTCGTTCGGTAGTTGGCCGAGGGAGTCAAGATTGGTCAGAAGCACTTTCATTGGGTTTCGTAAGAACAGAAGAATTGGTGCGTACGAATATCTTGCAACTTGCGAAGCAATAGGTAAGTGCTTTTCATATAATGTACAATTAGTATTGCGCATGCACGTTACTCGTAAGTTAGAACTATTTTTCTTATGATCTGTTACTTCAAACATTGGCAAGTCGGCAAATAACCACCCGTCGTCCCAATAACTAGAATGAAAATAAAGCGAAGAAAAGTGAAGTGATACGACAATGACTAATTTGTTATCCATTATTCCATAATCAGACACGACAGAACTGACACATGAAAATTACGACACATGTCGAGTGTCAGTTGTTTCCAATGAACAACGCAGTGCAGGGAGTTAATATATTTCGACTAGCATCAATACCCGTCGGTGCCCGGTTGTGTATTTATTGCATTATTATGTTACACCATCTCCTTCTTCGTCCTCACTCCATTATCTTCCGCCACACTCTGACCGTTTTACCTGCACCTGTAGTGAAATTCGACCTGAAATTCAATTTCACGTGGCTCAGTTCTAATGACTTCATCTCCTGAAGGAAGGAAGGAAGCTTAGAGTTTAACGTCCCGTCGACAGCGTGGTCATTGGAGACGGAGCTCACGCTCGGAGTTTTGGGTAAGGATGAGGAAAGAAATCGGCCGTGCCCTTTCAAAGGAACCATCACGGCATTTGCCTGGAGTGATTTAGGGAAATCATGGAAAACCTAAATTTGGATGGCCAGAGGTGGATTTGAACCACCGTCCTCCCGTATGCGAGTCCAGTGTGTTACCACTGCGCCACCCCGCTCGGTTTCATCTCCTGAACAGTGTATCCTACAGTAATATCATTTTCCGTTTACGTGCAGTGGAATATTAGAAAATTTCCTGCGAAGTGTGTTGCAAAAAAGTTAGTAGTAAAGATGAAATAAATTAAAATCTGATGCGTGATGGCGAGTTTTTTCATACACCGCATTGTTTATGACGTCATATATCCTGAACTATGTTTTTTACTACGATATAATTTTGATGTTACATTCGGTGTTATATGTTCATAAAGTCTGCAAAATGTGACACGATTAGGTTTTGTAGTGAAGACGTCTTCCATGGTGGGGTGGTTTCAAAAGAACCTAGTTGCCTATGGCTGCATATCTCCTTAACTACCATGATATAATTTTGGAGCTAAATTCAGTGATATATGTAGATAATGGTAGCAAATTATAAACAAGTAATAAATTAAAAAGTCACACCTGATGCTGTAGTTCCACTGAACGCTAATGTAAGCAGATGCTAATTTTCGACGCCTGTGTCTACCAAAACGTATTTCTTGAACTAAGAGCCGTACATTGATGTAATTTCGAATGTTCATTGTTTCTTATATGTAGATATTACCTGAAAAGTGTGTTGCAAACAGAATGAATAGTTAAAAAGTAATATATTAAAACGCCGTAGCACTTGCATAAATTTAATCGAATTGATAGCTAAAATGTGGTAAGAGAAAAACATTTTTCCTTGAATAATATTGTGGGGGATGTCGGCGAGAATAAGTTGTGTAAAGGTTTGAAACTGCATTCGATGTGTTTTTGACGTAGCTTTTATCATTTTCTAGTGATTGATGCACAAATTTGAATATTTGAGTGCAAAATGTTCAAATGTTTGTTAAGCTTATGGGACTTAACTACGGGGTTATCAGTCCCTAAAATTACCAACTATTTTTGAAGTAACTTATACTAAACACAACACAAACATCAATGCCCGAGGGAGGATTCGACCTCCGCCAGGAAACGGCCTGGTGCATCGGAGCATAGCGCCTCAAAGCGCTCGGCCACTCTGGCGCGGCTATTTGAGTGCCGTCGGCTTCAAGACAAACTCATAGTTTCTATGTAGTCTTGACTTACCGTTTTCAGCTTTACATGAACTTACACCTCTTAATGAGTAGAATGTGACAGCATTTATTTTTCTCGAAATCGGTCGATAACTATGCGAAGTACTGAAAATCAAACTTTTCTTCGTCTTGGATTATTTGAAATCATATAAAAAGTGGATCGTGTTTTCTGAGGGGATGAGAAAGTCACGAACTGTCGACTCCCGTCATCAAAGGCTTCTGAATACTGAAAGCGAACATTGGAAAAATGTTCTTGGGCGCTTAACAGAAATAATTCATTTCCTGGGTCGGTAATGTCTGCCTTTGAGAGGAAGTACAGATACGCTCTTTCAGCCTGACAACGGAAACTTCTTAAAAGTCGTTGAATTATTTGGAAAGTTCGACACTGTGATGATGGAGCACCTGCACAGAACAAAGCAAGGTGAGAACAAGGGTCATCATTATCTTGGAAAGGAAACACAGTATGAAATAATCCATCTTAATGGATCATCTATAACCAACAACATTGTATTAATGAGGAAATCTTCTAGTATTACAGTATAATTCTTGACTGCACTCCAGATATTTCAAATGTTGAGCAGATGACAGTTGTGGTACGTTTAGTCCAGGAGACAAGACTCGACGGGGTATACGATGTCCGAATTCGGGAGCATTTCCTGGGATTTCTTCCAGTGCCCGATTTTTCAAGCTCCACTTTGACGCAGGTCGTACTCAAGTTCTTGGAAGAAAAAAAATCCTATTGTGTAATATGAGAGGCCAGTGATACGACAATGGAGCAAACATGAAAGGACAGAAGTCTGGTCTCCAGAAAAGAATTTCAGATATTAACAAGAGAGCATTTTAGGTACCATGTAGCAGTCCCTCATTGAATCTTGTTGTCAACGATGCCGCTATGTCTTCTAAATATGCGGTTTCCATGTTTTCGACAGTGAAGAGCTTGTATGATTTCTTCTCGTCCTCGTTTCGACGTTGGGATGTCTTGAAGAAGTACCTGCCTAACCTGACGCCGAAGTCACTGAGCGATGCACTTACTCTCCTGAGGTTTCAAATTGGAGGCGTTTCTGATGCACTCGTTCAAATATCAGAAGAATTCGATGGCATGACCGCTCACGAAGCAACGTCACTTGCGAATCAAAGAAAAAATTTACACCTTCCTCTCTTCTCTGGTAATCTGGTACGACGTTCTGCTTCACATCAGTGTAGTCAATAAGACCCTCCAGGACATTGACATAAATGTTTCTGAGGCCGTGGAAATGCTTGAAAAAAACGAAAGCATATTTTCAGACCTGCAAAACAGAAGAAAAGTTTGTATCTTTCTTGGCGGATTCCAAAGAATTGGCTACAGAATTAGAAAAATCTAACGTTTCCACGGTTTAGTGTTTCCCGGCGACGAAGTAAGAAGCCAATACACTTTACTTATGAAGGGGATAAGACAATAGATGACCTAACAAAACGTTACAAGATTGAATTCTACTATTATCTTTTAGATATAGTAGCCACATCTTTGGATGAGAGGTTCAATCGACTGAAATCTCATTCTGGTTACTTTGATTTTCTCTACAACATCGGCGAGCTGAAGAATGCACCTCTTTTGCAAGATCATGAGTCAAGCGACATTGATACACTAGAGTTGAGGGAAGAACTAAAAGTGCTTTCAACATTGTTGAAACCTGGAATAGGTCCAAAAGTGAATTTTATAGGAAGACACAATTTTTGCCCTAATGTCAACGTTCCTTTGAGAATTCTCCTAACACTCCCAGTGACAGTTGCGAGTGGAAAGAGGAGTTTCTCAAAACTGAAATTGATAAAGGCGTTCCTCCGATCAACGATAAGCCAAACTCCTTTGAATGATCTTGCAACAATTTCGATAGAGCAAGAGCTCGCAGAGGAGTTAAATTACACAGATTGTGAAAGAGTTTGCACTAGCTAAAGCCAGGATGGTTCGATTTGTCTAGTATGTTTTTAAATTTTTATATTATGATCAGCGTCTTGTTTATTTACTGTGTTGCTTCTTATTTTGATCAACATTAAATAGTTACTGTAAATATTACTGTTCAAACCAAATTATCGTTAAATTGTGAATATAATTTGTTTTTTGTTAAGTACGTTATTTGTTCTCAACCATTGAAAAATGTTTATTTACGTTAACTGTAAGTTCATGCCGCGCGGGATTAACCGAGCGGTCTAAGGCGCTGCAGTCATGGACTGTGCGGCTGGTCCCGGCGGAGGTTCGAGTCCTCCCTCGGGGATGGGTGTGTGTTTTTGTCCTTCTGATAATTTAGGTTGGGTAGCGTGTAAGCCTAGGGACTGATGACCTTAGCAGTTAAGTCCCATAAGATTTCACATACATTTGAACATTTTTGTTAATTCACAAGGCTTATTAAAATTAGCTAGATTTCTTCAGCCAGGTTTGATTCCAGTGTTGAGCTGGTGCCCAGCGACTGTCTTGTACAAATCTGTAGAGAATGTCACCAATCAAAAATTGTTTTTATTTTCCAGATCTATATAGATATCGGGCACAGTGTGGCTATTCTCAATGCTTTGAATTATGTTTACATCTATACCTTCATGCTGAACGTAGCTGTCAACATGGCGGTTTAGATGTAAGCACATATTAAAAGCTTTGAGACTGGCCTAGGAAGATCTGAAAAGAAAAAAAATGCGATTGATTGTTGAGATTTCCTACAGATTTGTTTAAATAAAATTCCACAAACTTTATTTTATTTATTTATTTATTTTAAAAAAAAAGGTGCGGCAATTTAGCAACTCGCACGAGGTGGCACTTGGGCTGATTCTGCGCAAGCACCTTCATCTGTCAATAACATTAACAATCCAGATTCCTTTGAATCTGCAAACTTTACTTTTAGACTCACTTTGCGATTTTTACCCTACTCATTTCCCTCCAATAACAAAACGACATATAACGACGAATAACATAAAAATCTCTTAAATTTATTTTTCTTTCTAATCCTGTTCAGTAACTCCTCATTAGCTACACGATTACCCATCCAATCTTCAGCACTGGTCTGAAGAAACACTTCTGAAAAGCTTCTATACTCTTCTTGTCGGAACTATTTATCGCTGCCTCCCGTAAATTGCAATATTTCAAACATCATCCTTTAGAGAGAACTTTCTAACAAACTGATATTCGATGTTAGCAAATTTCTCATTTAGAAAAACAATTCTTCCCAATGCCATTCTATAATTCATATCATATGTACTGCAAGTGCCATAACTTTTCTCATTTCCCAAGTAACAAAAGTCATTTACCAGTTTATCACCTTTATTGTTAGATAAACTAATTCCTTCTCCATCGTCTGATTTTCTTAGACTACTTTCCATTACCCTTGTTTTTTATGTATATATTTTTCTCTACTTTGACGATACTGCGCATTCCGTTCAATTGCTTTTCCAGGTCGTTTGTTGCCAGTGACAGAATCACAATGTCATCGATAAACTTCAGAAATTTTATTTCTTCGTCCTGAACATTATTTCCTTCCCCAAATTTCGTTTGGTTTCATAGCCTGCTGAATGTACAGATTTAAGAACATTGGGAAACAGCTGCAAATCGCGTGTTACTTATTACCCAAACAATGCTTCCTCTTCATGGCCTTCTACTCATATAACTGCCGTCTGGTTCGTGTACAATGTACAGAATGGCCAAGCTAGGATTGTGGGCTACAGGATAGGCGTTGAATGTCAGGATGATAAATTTAAGTCGTGATTAACTGATTTATTTAGGAAAAGGAATACAGTGGTCTACATAGGGGGAGGAAATGCGGCAATCTCGCGACTCTTCAACATCGATCCGACGCGTTCCATAGCTAGTAACAGAGACAGGCTCGTGGCTCTGCTGCCAGTATACAAGATCCGAAAACAGCTTATTGTTCGTCTGGGCCGCGCCGCAACATCAGCGCCGACTTAGCAGCATCAGCAACGTCGGTACGGCACGTGGTCCCTCGCCCGTTACGGAATAAATAACAATAAATTCGCGCCTTACACTTCTCTCCATTTACAAAGGTCCACGTGACGTAACAATTTTACTCAGATAGGGGATTATAACTAAGAGGGATGATGAGTATAATACAGTCATTACAAGTACATACTGTGCATTTTTCAAAAGCCACAAAACAATATTAACAATAACACTTAAGTGACTGCGCTTCCGATGAACAGCATCTGAGGTTTGGCGGCGGAGGTAGCAGACAGGGCAGAGCAGTAGGGCTGAGCTGAAACCTGTACTGCCAGTATGAGCATAGCGGTTGGGGAATATCATAATCTTGCAGGGGGGCTGTGCTAATGATACTTTGTCTCAGTTTAATATAGGGAATCTAACAATTAAAATAGTTGTTTTTCTTTTTAGTGACTGAAGTCAGTTAATGTCCTCATGTTCCAAGTGCTTTATCAGGTAATAAAGTAACAACAGCAAACTAGGCTAAGAAAACAAGTGAGATTCAACTGATTTTGTTTGAATATATAGTAGTAAATTAAATATAGCTAATGATAATGTTTTATATCCAGAACTTGACTGATACAAAGAGTGTGGATTTTTTTTTTACTATAGGAATTATAATAACAAGATAAAGTAATGGACCCATAAAAGTCTTCAATTACACTATGTGAATAAGAAACTAATAAAATATTTCTAGGTGCTTGCATATTGACATTGATACAGTCAACATGAGATACAAAATAATTTACAAATAACATACTGATTCTCATTAATGAGGGAAATTGGTAGAAGAATCTAATTTAATTCTAGCTAGACTTGACCATATATGTTGTCTAAAGTGATCAAATAAAAGAAATCGATGAAATAAATTTTTACAATGCAACTACTACCTTCCATGGAAGATATTGAAATGTGGCGCCACACTTTAAAACTATTAATTGCTCTATTATATCATACGTAACACATACTGTTATTGCCTAATCAATTTACACATATGTAAGCACAACATTATTGAGTTAGTCACACCTAGTTACAAACCAGTATCTGCTGATTCTTGAGCGCTCTCTTTAGTATGGATTACTCACTACAACAACCAAAGAAGGGCATCCTTCATTCTACAAATATTCGTTAATTAATAGACTTGCAACTGTAAATTCGGTATATTGGAGGGAGCATTTTTGATACTGCGACTTCACAGTATAGGAAATTGTTTATATGTGAGTGATTCTTGTCTGTACAGTTATTGTATCAGAAAGCACTAGTTCATTATTAATAGATTTAGGCAACACCGCAACAGGTCAGGATTTTCTAAACTGAACATGAAAGTGAGGAGTTATAAAAGTATACTGTATATTTACAAATCACCGTAAATGGCATTTTTTGTGGCTACTGGGCACAAAAGGCGTAGAATTTTTTGATAGACATATCTTAGGGAGTAAGTAAACTGTAGGAAGGATACTACGAGCATGGGGAAGTTATCCAATGTATACTTTTTTATCGTGACGGACTAGGAAAATAGTCTCGCTGGCCAGTCGGTCTATTTTCCTTCCACCGAGAACACGAAATCGCGTTACATTGCAAAGAAATTTCATGTCTGTAATGAATAAGGAGCTAATGATTCTAGATCATACCTAAAGGGATTCGGGGAAATCTTGTCTCATGGAAACCTATTTATTTTTAAGAGGAAGTTAAAACCAGCGGAGGCAACAAAGCTATTACGCGAGAAGAAATGAATAGGACATAAAAGTGACCGTGTTATTATTACTCTCAAAGCAGATTACCTCTGTTAACAAAAAAACAAGTTCCAATGTTTGTTAAGCTTATGGAACGTGACTGCAGGGTCATCAGTCCGTAAACCTACAAACTACTTATGAACTACCTTGTACTAAAGACAGCACAAACACCCTGCCCGAGGGGGATTCGAACCCCCAACGGGTTACGGCCTCGCGCATCGCAGCATAGCGCCTGAATGCGCTCGGCCGCTCCGTTGCGGCCTTCTGTTAATAGATCACGACCCAATATAGGTTTTTTTCCTAATTATGAGGAAAATAGTTTACTTTGCTCAATACTTTTCCAGGAATGCTACTACTGAATTGTTGCAGGACTTCATATCATCTTACCAACAAGTCCGTTAATCTATCCATCGCCACAAAAAATTATACTACCTGCTTTTGTACTCCACATTAATACAAATGCTGACACCAAGGCCTTCATATCAGCTATTATATAAGTAATGGATAATTTGATTGACCATAAAAAATTTGAATATGTTACCATACTTAACCAACTTTATCTTTAAAATAGCTATCAGCAGTGGCAACTTTCCATTCAGTTCACCTAAAATCAATGAAAGAGATGAATAACATATTGTACTTTAGCAACTGACGCCGCAGTCGTATCTGCTAGAGGCACCATAATTAGGTGCCAGAAAAAGTGGTCTATAATTGACATAACATATTTATGATTTTCAGATGAAATTGTAAACGGGCCAACGATGTCGCGGGTGATCAAACCGAACGGTTTCGTGGCCTCGGAAAGAGTTTAAAGGGGTATTTTTGGCTTTACATTGTGCCTTTGTGCGAAAGGTGAGCCAGTCCGTAGATAACTCAATATTCTTCTACGAGTGAACCACTAGAACTATGAAGCATTTGTGCATTGGTTGCCTTCTTACCACTTTGGCATGCTTATATACTATCATGTGATTGCTGTAAAATCCTTTTTGTAAGAGATTTTAGAAACACTAAGCGATTACATAGGGATGTCTTATGATAAAGGAGTTTTGTGAATAACCAAGATGCTGCTGTGTTTTTTCTAGTTCAGCAATCAGAACCTCATTGGTATGCAGATACCTAACTTTGCGACTTAAGGAGCTTTCCAGGTTTGTGCCTTACCGAATAACCATATTCACTTAAGTTAAGGGCCCACTTATTCAGTCTACTGCTAGGGTCCTTGAGGATCAACAACAACATTAACGTAGCATGATCAGTCACAACAGTAAATTTTCTGCCATATAAGTAACACTTGAAATAGTTCACTCCATATACTACAGCTAACAGCAGGGACTGGACGAGGGTTGTATTATCCCTGCTTACAGCTGTTCCTTAATGGTCTGCTCAACTACAGGTTGCAACTAATGTGGAATCCTAAATGGTTTTTAAATGTTGAAATGTTTGTAAATATATCGAACCAAACTGCGTGGTCATCAGTCCGTAGCTTACAAACTACTTAAACTAAGGTGAACTAACCTAAGGACAACACACACCCATTCTCCAGGAAGGACTCGAACGGCGAGTAACCGCGCTCTCTGGAGCGAGGCTCCTTAGACCGCTCGGCTACTCCACCGCGGCTGTTTGGTTTTTAAATGACAGGCCTAGCGTTTCCGGCGGGTATCTCATGTTGTGTCAAATTTGTAGCATTTAAGTCTCTACGTTCTTCAAAAACTGTACTAAATTCCTCAAGTACTGAATACAAAAAAATTCCTGTTCTTCTCAGGCAAATGCATCAACTTTTCTTGTAGATCTCTTTTAAGGGGTTCGTGACATTTACATTACTTACATATACACTTCTACATCTCAATTTCTTACTGCCTCTTATTTTCCCATTACTTCCCATTTCGCCATTTCATTTGCAGGCAAGTCTTGTATACTTTCTACAACTGTCCCCTTCGGTATTTTAGCATCTGCTCTGCCAAAGTTATCAACATTAACTAGCAAAAATATTTCCTCATTCAATTCAACCTGTTGACATATAATTCTTTTCACATGTACTTGTAAACCATCAAGCAACTCATTTCTGGGGATCGGATCCACCAGAATATCTTTTTACTTGGGAATTTAGATTTGACTCTCGCCCAGATAATTCTTCCCATTCCACTGTGTATAGTTTCGCAGTCAGTTGCCTTTATCACTGAAGTGCGTCGATCTTCTGAGATTGGTAGGATGGATCCTTTCCTGTCATTCTCAGACGCCTGTACAGAACTGTCGCAGCCAAATAGTAATTCTTGGTCATCTATTCGGACAGTTTGCGAACCAAAATCAACTGCACCATAATCACAGTGCAGGAAATAGCTCCACAAGAGCACGTCAAAATCTGGATTTTCCCGTGACAATACCTTTACTGTAGGCACAAATACTTGTTTACCGGCCGCGAAGGGGTAGCCAATCGGTCTGGATGGCCACGTTACGGATCGCGAGGCCTCCCGCGTCGGAGGTTCGAATCCTCCCTCGGGCATGGATGTGTGTATTGCCCTTAGGTTAGTTTAACTTAGTTTGAGAAGTTTGTAAGACTAGGGACTGACGACCAACGTTGTTTGGTTCCATAGGATTACAAACATTTAAATATTTGATCTTGTTTACCAATTTTAAGTTAATTTTCGTGAGCCTACAGGACGTATTATTTCGTTTCCTAATCCAATCAGACGACAGCATGGCTGAAGCAAGGCACGCCTGTCGTTAAGGGGGCGAATCATAAACTCACCTGGAATCGAAATGTATTTTCAGTTTTTCGCATCTAATTCTCCGATCAACGGCACATTACCCACCTTTCTTAATCCATCATGATTCACCTGATTAATTTGCGTTAATGGAAGCTCGGGGCGGTGGCTACACCGGCTCCCGATGCGTTTCCCGAATTTCCGCCTCTATTATTTACCCTACTACTAGGCCAATTCCCATTTTGCTGATGCCGCAGCCTAGGGCACGCCTGTTGCATATGACCTATTTCTTGACAATACGTGCAACACGGCGCTCGGCATTCGTGTGCACAATGTCCGGAGCGTTGACATCGACAACACCTAGTACCTGTCACAAAAACGTGACGCGCATCATTTGGACGGCTTCCTGCAGTTACAAACTGGTACGCTTCCTCCCTTAATTGAGCAAGCCCTACCGCTTCTTGTAACGTATCTGGAGACGTGAACGACGCGAAATTTATTTCACTTCTTATTCTGGGATCAATCCCCTTTACAAATACATCAATTACTCGAGCCTCAGCTTCACGTAGTAAGATACTGTTGTGTTCTTGGCATTCTGTTAGAAAGTATGTTCGGAAAGAGACAGCACTTATTCCGTCGGTAAATGATTTAAAGTCCTCGGCTTGTTTTTCTTTTCAACGTTGACAACTTATCCCGATAAAAACTAATACTTTATTTTTATTTGCGGAACGCTCCACTAACCCACGCAGAAGCGTTTCGAAACAAGAAGTATTTCTATGTGAATATACTGACTCGACATAGCTTCTGGCTTTTCTGGACAATTTAAGTAATGTTCAACTGAAACTCACTAAACTACGCACACATACGACTCACATCTATAATATTTTGAATCAACGTTTGCAAATTTCGTTCGACTTTCCCGAGAAAGACTGTGTAAAATTATACAAGGAATTGTGTACAACAGGATTAATTGTCGTTGCTACATTCGGTGAAGAGATAGTGCTTTGTAAATTGGATACACTTGCTGCTGGAGGAATAGTCTGCATTTTTTCGTCCCCACAAGACTTTGCTGCCACTGCAACTGCCTGATTCAAACTTTCCTTCAGTTGTTGATTTTATGAGATGAGCGCAGAAATTTGCTACTGTAATTGGTCTAATTGATCCATATACACCTCATTCACCAAGCAATTACTATTAATAATACCGGCTACAGTGGATGTAATCTGGCTACATGTATCTTTTTCCTGAGCTCTAGTTCTATCCTACATTCTGAAAATTAATTTTTTCATTCATCACAAGAATAAAGTAATGAAATTAACAGCAGAGTACCACACTTCAATTAAACAATGCCAATTACACAACTAGGAAAACACTGCAAACATTTGTTAAACTCAATTAAAAGAAATACTTCAGACCTCACCTCGCGACTAATTAATTATTATTCTGATGCTGAAAGCATCCGGGTGACACAAAATAGTAAGTTAATCTCTCACGGTCGACCTCTTCAAGATGCGTAGTCGACGTGGAACAGGAGCAGGAACAGAACCCACGCCCCACGAACGACAAACAGGCAGGGGACGTAGCCGCATCGGCAAGGCGCGCGCACCCGCTGTGCCTCATGCTTTGTGTTGTACCAAGTCAGTTTCACCGGAAACACTCCTCACGGAATCCAGTCGCACAGAAACGAGTGCTGCTTCTTTGCAGCGCGCTCGTAGCATAGTGGAGCGGAATCCCCAAAACGTGGCCAAAACCCCGAAAATGATTTTTCGATTCTCGGAATTTTGATGGGTGGGTTGGGTATGGGACAGATTGGTGCATCTCATTCCAGAAGGAGAGGTCGCCAACTGTCAAGTTACGTCGTTTCAAAAGTGACCTTCACCGACAGCACACGGAGTACTGTGAAAGCAAGGCAAATTTACACTCGAGTGAATATTTTGATAGTGAAGAATTTCAATTCTACAAAATGTTCGTACACTAAATCTGAATGCATTTGATGGTTATCCTCTATATAAAATTTTTTTCCGATGCCTGTGAAAAACGACTATGTTTTACGGAAGTTGCATTTTCAACTAGAGCAAAAGTAGCATATACCGCAATATAACGCGGAATTTCAACTCCCCGACTATAGATTGATCATAGTTAAAAGGCATTTTACGCTACTGAAGAGCGATCAACATTTTATATAAAACACTTCATTTAGCCAAGATCGCTAAAGATTTATTTTCGCCCCTTAACCGGTTTCGGTGAGCTCTGTCACCATCTTAAGAAAGTCCAGTATAATCACTTCAAAAAGTTATACAATGTCTACAAACTGAAAAGTTATTGTGGTATACAAATAACATGAAAATTAACAAAACACGTACATTACCTTAGCGTCATATGTAAAAATAGAAACATAACCGTCTAACACACGTAAACATCTTGTTAAACTTTTTCATCACAGGGTGGTTCGTCATAATGAATAAAATGTCGTCTTGGCCAAAGCAAACAGGAGACTGAACAGGAAAACATTACACAACAGAGTTGCTACAGGTTGCCACTAGGTGGCAGTGGTGTCAAAACAAAACAATGTGGATGCAAATTCAACTTCAAAGAAACATAGTATTGTGCGGTTACCAAATCCTATTTTTTTAATATAAATGAAAAAGATAAAGTTTCTCATATTATAAGAAGACAACTAAGTCACTGTGTAAGTACCCTAATGTTTACATAGAGTAGAAAGACATAACTATAAATATAGATAAAGTAATATTTACACAGTTCCAAATACAGAAAAGCGTCCTACAGTGGAGTTGTGAACTACCTTTTCCTATTATAATATGTAATATATAAAAGTTAAGATAATAATCCTCATATTATGAGAAAAGAAGTCAGTTGTTGCATAAATAGCTTAATCTCTACTTAGAGCAGAAGGACCTTTTGTCCTTCTGCCGATTAAAAACCAAGATCATTAATAATAAAAATGACATACAACTGCAGTTACAGTTAAGTATTTGGTTCTATGTCCCAAGTCATTTGAAGATTTTAAAACTTTCCCCTTTAGTTAAATAAGAGACCCAAAGTCTACATTAACAACAAAGGGTGAACCACATACAGATTAGATACTCCTGTGAAGAGTAAAAATATTTATATTAAAAAATGAGTAAAAATCTTAACATAGATGATAGCAATATATAAAATAGGAGAGTAAGAATTTTACATTGATGACTATAGCATGACATTACCACGCTAAAGTGTAAAGAACCACTCATGTTACATGTAAAAGAAGCAATAATGATTTTTTCAGCAGGGTTGCAAAATGTAAATAATGAATGAAAAAAGGGGGGAATTACATACCGTAAAAAATTGAGAGGCTAATAATGACACTAAAATGGAATTAAAAATCAGAGAAGTAATGTGTGTAACCAATCCTTAATGTTAGGAAGAGTCATTTACTAAAAATTTAACTAAGAAATCATGTGTGTATGACACGGAAACAGGTGAGAAAACTGATCCCAACACAAAGGATAGAACAGAAATGAAGGAATATAAAAAACTAATATCTTGACAAAGATATCAGTTGTTTTAAATTTGGTTAAACAATTTTTACTATCAAATTCGTAATCAAAGACCTCAGCGTGTGATTAGTTTTTGTGAATTCTTCTTGGGGTTTCACCACGTTTTCGGGATACCGCCCTACTGACGTAGTTAAATCACAAGACAATGGCAGCATAGCGAACAGCTGTCCAACGGTGTCATACGCCGTAAGGCAATAAGTTGTGCGTGCGGATGTGTTATTTTGGATTTCTTTTATTAGCCATGCACAGGCTAAAAGGTTGTCGGTTATATGGCGCCAGATGTAAAGAATGGCCAAGCTAGGGTCATGGGCTACAGGATAGGCGTTGAATGTCAGGATGATAAAGTCATGATTGAACTGAAGTGATTTATTTAGGAAAAGGAATACAGAGACCTACACAGGGGAAGGAAATGCTATAATATCGCGTCTCTTCAAGATCGATTCGACGCGAGCCATAGAGACGGCTCGCGTCTCCGCTGCCATTATAGAAGATGCGAAAAACACCGCAGCATCAGCGCCGACTTCTTAGCATCAGCACCGACGGTTAGAAAATTATCATGCCCGTTATGGAAATAATTCACGCCGTACAGCAAATAAACCTCCGTTCCGTTCACAATTCTGGAACACAAACGAATGTGTTTCAGATGGTACGGCTGCAATCTACATCTGTTGAAATGTTTTTAAATCTAAGGGACTTAAATAAGATGGTCAACAGTATCTAGGCTTAGAAACTACTTAAACTAACTTATGCTAAAAATAACACAAACAGCCATGCCCGAGGGAGGACTCAACGGATGCGGCTGATTAGCCGCGCGTGCTGGAGCGCCGTGTTGCGGTGCGCGCGGCCGTCCGCCGTCGGGGGTTCGAATGCCCCCTCGGGGATGGATGTTTGTGTCGTCATTAGTATTAGCTAGTTCTTTGTAGTTTGTAAGTTTAGGGACTGATGACCCCGTAGTTAAGTCCCTTAAGCTTTACAAACATCTGAACAGTTTATTTATTTATTTATTTATTTAACTCAAACGCCCGACAGCGAGCAACTGTAGCGCTCCGCAACGCGCTGCCTTAGAAAGATCGGCAACTGCACCGTGGCAATCCACGTCGGTCATCACCAGTGAATTTGTCGAGTTATCGTGCGTACATTGCTCCAGCGACTGACCACGTAACAAAGTAAAGAAATTTTAAATGTATAGCAGTTTGAAAGTTTATATCTTTCACTGACCGTATTTTAGCTGGCTCATTACTCATACCAATTGTGTTCAAATGTTTGTAAACCTATAGGACAAAACTGCTATGGACATCTGTCCCTAGACTTAAAAACTACTTAAACCCACTTACACTAAGGACAACATACAGCTGGCCGCGGTAGCGATGCGGTCTGTGCCGCGCCAGTCACGGTCTCCACGGCCATTACGGTCGGGGGTTCGAATCTCCCCTATCGAATCTCCCCTATCTCCCGAATCGGACATGGATATTTGTGCCGTCCTTAGTATTAGCTAGTTCATAAGTAAAAAAGTTCCTGGCAGATTAAAGCTGTGTGCCGGAACCGGGACTCGAACCTGGGACCTTTGTCTTTCGCGGGCAAGCGCACTACCGACTGTGCTATCCCGACATGACTCACGATGCCGCCTCACATCTGTACTTCCGCCAGTATCTCGCCTCCTACTTTCCAAAGTAAAGTTGTGAGGCGGCATCATGAGCCGTGTCGGGATAGCACAATCGGTAGTTCGCTTGCCCGCGAAAGGCAAAGGTCCCAGGTTCGAGTCCCGGTTCCGGCACACAATTTTAATCTGCCAGGAAGTTTCAAATCAGCGCACACTCCGCTGCAGAGTGAAAGTTTCATTCCAGTTCATTAGTAGTTTGTAAGTGTAGGGACTGATGACTCCGTAGTTAAGTCCCATAAGCTCTACAAACATTTGATTGACAACACACGTACACCCATGCGCGAGCGAGGCCTCGCACCTACACCAGCAGCGGAAGATCAGTACGTAGCGTGATACCTTAGACCACGTGGCTACTACTCCCGGGCATAGCGGTACCAGATGTTCGTCTTCAGAAAAGAGGACATTTCGACATTCATAAAAAACCGTCTCTCTCTCTCTCTCTCTCTCTCTCTCTCTCTCTCTCTCTCTCGTATTGATAACTCAACTACTAGTGATGTCTCTACTGCATTATCAGAGTTTTGTTTGTAATACATCTCACGCATCTTACGAAATTTGTTCCTCCTCTTACAAATTAAGAAGCATGAAATGTTGAGACCCATAGAACGAATTACATGACTACATAGCAGTGAGACCCTAATATTTCATCACTTCAGCACATTAATTATCGTCTTAAGTACTGAACATTTTTTTCATACTTATACCTTGCCGATCACCCTGTTTTCACCTGAAATTTTTACGATGTGTCATTTACGGAAACCATAGTACTGTTGACTGTAAAATAGTCATGAATAAAGTAACTGTAAAACTTATCAAAGCGTTCCTTGATATAGCTATGCTCCCATTTCGGATCAGACCGACGTGACTATATACATGATTAGCATCTAGATTCTAGTGAGTGAATGAAATATGTAAGTCCTAGGCGAAAAAAGTAATGAATAAAATAAACATTTTATTTAACGTACAAAGGCTCGCAATTAATTATTAAAAACTACTCAGTTTTTAGGCCAAAAATTTAAATCGATTTTTGCAAAACACTGTTTATGTAGTTACGTCTCTTTGGTCCTAAACAGGCGAATGGTGAAACGGCAATGGTGGCTGTGGCCTCCGACCTTATTTGTATGAAGTTCTGAACAAGGTTATAACATAGCTTCCACTAGCTTTTGATCTTAAAGTCATGTGGGTGGTTGACAGACAACACACAGAACTGCCGAGTCCCAGTACGACAGACTGAACGTCTTATTTTTGGGTATCACACAACACTCCGACCAGAAAAAGTGTGGAGAGTTTCATATTATACTATGTATATTGCACTGTCTTGCATTGGTGCAGACGTATGTTTTTAATTGGTCGCCTCGTAGCTCGTATTTTGCGACAATCGCCGAAGTAGCTTGACCTCAGACCAGTAGCGGCACAGAAACGAGGGAAAAAATCACATTGTTTCAAGAAAGATTAAATTTTCTAGAGTTAGTGATTTTGACAGTTCAGAGAGTTGTATTTACGCACTTTCAACTTGAAGCAGTTGCACAACGCCAAAAAAAGAGGACATTTCCCCATTTTGTTAAAAACCCGGCCGGACCATTTTTAGGATCCAAAAAAGAGGACATGTCCGGATAAAAGAGGACGTCTGGGCGGCTACCAATTGTGTTCCGCGGACAAATGTTGGAATTCACTTAGTTAAGAAGCTAAGAATAAAATGAACTTACTGCAGGAGTGCTTGAACATCATTTCTGGAATTTGACTCATCATCATATCCTCAAACTTTTAAACAAAATAGCTCAGTGTGCGCTCCGCAAATGCTGCTAAACAATTATGATCAATTATAGTATGTACTCAGTAGAACGGAAGGTCGAGAAAGCGAGCCGAAAACCACCAAGTTGCTACATCTACTATAGCAGCTGCAGTACACGCTGGGTAATAGGATTCCTCGACAGTGAGATAAACTGCTTATTTTAATTGCATACAACTGTAGTCAGTCAGAAGAGCAGAAGGCAGAGGGAGGGATTAGCGCGCGCCGTGTTACGGAGAGGACGCACTTGCTGGCTGGACCGCCGCGACAGCCAAGCGGTGGGGCCGCGCCGCGCTTCTCTGTGCAATTATAACTTGGAAACCGGGCGCAACGTCTGTCCGCCCACAAAGGAAACAATAAATAACTTTTGTGCGCGTCACAATGGTAATTGTTTGCCGAACGATAATTGGCGCGGGCGGCCGGCCCTTTGACGTCGCGTCGCCGCAGGCCGCCGCCGCCGTCCGCCTACAGGTAATTGGAGCTCTAATCTGTTTTACCTGCCGCGCCAGCCTGTCAACCGAAACGTCACTCCGGCTCTCCGGCGCCGCTGCTATTTGTTTTACGCTTGTTATCCCTAAAGATCCGATGCAAAAATTCTTTTTGCGCGTCAAAAGGACTCTCCGAAATATATTCAATTTGGTGAAGAACGGGCACCTCGAAGGCTGATATACTCGACTGAGGGGCGGAGATTGTCTATTGTCTTTCGAGGCTTAACGCCTGCGATTCTGCTGTTCGTAGCGATTCCAATTTTGCGAACGTCTGACTACATTCACAGAGAAGCATCGAGCCGCAAAATGGTACTCTGTATTGTACTCTGAATACGCGCCTTCCAAACCAGAAAAGTGAACATCTACGAGGATAAAGGTAGGGTTACCAGATGTCAGTGCTAAAAAAAGAGGACACTTCAGAATTATACACATGAGCGTAAGGATCAGTGGCGGACTAAGGTTGCCTGAGGTCCGGGATTGCGACAAAACATAAAAAAATGTTTTAAATGTTTGTTAAGCTTATGGGACTTAACTACGGGGTTATCAGTCCCTAAACTTACAAACTACTTACGAACTACCTTATCCTAAGGACGGCACAAATGTCCATGCCCGAGGGGGGATTCGAACCCCCGACCGTAGTGGCAGTGCAGACCGTGACTGGAGCGCCTCAGTCCCAGCGGCCACCGCGGCCGGCGGCAAAACATAATGAGGCCCCCTGTCCACTTGAAAACACATGTATTACTATCAAATAAAGTAATTTTGGAGATCTGGAGCCCCCTTGGAAGCTTTTAGAGACTTCGACGCCCCAAAACGAGAGCCAAAGTGCACCCAAAAAAGCTTTCGACGTATTTGGAGGCCCTCAAGGAGCGAGGCCCAGAGCGGTCCGCCCCCTTCGCGTCCCCTCCCCCCAGTCTGCTACTGATAAGGATTATAATTTGAAATTATTAGAAGCTGAGTTATCTTGTATATTTGCATATGTAATTCCCTTATCTGGCCGCCTTGCAACTTGTATTACACGCTCATTACAACCCTAATTATTTAAAATTCTCTGCAATCGTTAAGTTGAGCTTGATGAACGGGCGACATCAAAAGATGATAATCTAGAAAAAAATGAGTGTTGGAAGATAAGTTCTATAGAGTTTTAATTTATTAGATTTCAAAAGATTGTATTTTGCACTTTCAAATTGAAGCAGTTGTACAACTTTAAAAAAAGGACATTTCCCATTTTGCAGAAAATCCGTCCGGACCATTTTTAGACTCCAAAAAAAGAGGACATGTCCGGGTAAAAGAGGACGTCTGGTAACCTTAGATAAAGGGAAACAAAATGAAAGTTCATAGGCATTGCGATTTTTTTAGTGGTTTGAAAATCCAGGCAAATTTCAAAATGACGTATTATTATTATCTCGAAAATTGTTTTGCTTTGTGGCACTACGTGAACATGATAAATTTATTTACCTACTGTAATAAAGTATAACATGCTAGGTTTTCTCGGTGACATTCTACAGATCGTGGTATCGCATTTCTCACAATAAACTATTTCAAAAATGTTTCAAACATTTGTAAAGCTCATGGGGCTTAACTGCGGGGTCATCAATCACTAAACTTACAAAATACTTGTGAACTAACTGATACTAAAGACGACACAAACATCCATGCCCGGGGGAGGATTCGAACCTCCCAGCCTACCGCGTTAGCCGAGGGGACTGAGGCGCTCAAGTCACGGTCTGCACGGCCACTACGATCGGGGGTTCGAATCCCCCCTCGGGCGTTGATATCTGTGCCGTCTTTAGTGTTAGTTCATAAGTAGTTTGTAAGTTTAGGGACTGATGACCCCGTAGTTAAGTCCCATAAGCTATGCAAACATTTGAACATTTTTCGAACCTCCGACGCGGGAAGTCGCGCGATCCGCAACATGGCGCTCCAGATCGCTCGGCTACTACCGCGCGGCTAAGATATTTCCATTACAATGATCTAAGTGCATAAATTTTAGTAACCTGAATATTACAGAAATATTACTGTTAATTTCACAGCAAATTACATATATATAGCCGGCCGCGGTGGCCGAGAGGACTGAGGCGCTTCAGTCACGGTCTGCAAGGCCACTACGGTCGGGGGTTCGAATCCCCCCTCGGGCATGGATATTTATGCCGTCCTAGTTCGTAAGTAGTTCCTAAGTAGTTTGTAAGTTTAGGGACTGATAGCCTCATAGTTGAGTCCCATAGGCTTTACAAACATTTGAACAATTTTGAACATATATATATATATATATATATATATAAGCTCTGTTGTTTAAATAGTAACATACTGTTCTTGTAAATTCTAGAAGTTTCTAGATTATAAAATAATACTTTTGCAACCTGTTAAAAGCATCTAAACTATTACATTGACCATCGTGAAACTTTCCACATATTTGTTTTCGGATGAATTTTCTATGAACGATAGCCAGAGCAAAAATATTTGTAGATAATTATAGGAACATTCAAACAGTTAAAATCTAGATCTTAAAATAACTAAAACTGGAAATGGCCGCTAGTTATGTGGAGTCGTGGGGACTCTCACTACCGGTTTCGTAACAGTTAAAGTTGCATCATTAAGTGCTTTATTTTTACATGTAACTTTTAGAATTGTGAACGGGGATAATTTGTCAGCTCCAAGAGCTTGCTTTTTTTTACTCAGATCGTCAGACGGCTTGACCATCCGGTTTGTATCATATACATTCAATTCATTAAAAGGCCGAACTATCGATTTGAAGTATGACTTGGTTCGTACGTCACTCATCGAACCGAGATACCGGCTTTAATTTTTTTTTTTTTTTTTTTTTTTTTTTTACCTCTACGACACAAAACGGACCGTGAAGCTATTTTATGCCTGACTAGCTAAGGAAAGAAGCTAGTTGTTAGACATGACCAATAATCACCATTAAGCATCTTAGAAGTAACAGGTAAAAAACATTAAAACTCCTGAAAATGAAACTTTAACTGCTTCGAAACCGGTAGTGCGGGTCTCCACGACTCCAAAATAAAACAACTAATGTGGGCCAACGGTCTTTCATATAGATATTTCCAATTTTAATTAATTTAACATCAAAAATTTAATTTTGAAAGTTCCTATAATTATTATGTTTTCGGAAGAACGATCTGTTATAAAGAATCTTGAAAGACATTGGCCAACATCTTACTTATTTTGAATATTCTAGACATGTTAGCAGCTACTGTCTCTCACTCTGTAATGTTCTACTACCTGCTTCTCGCTGCCCACAGCATCGGCCTGACTGTGTGTGTGTTTGTGTTTTTGTCCACGTGCTTCTGTTGTGGCTTGTCATTTGTTGTGTGTTTTTAAGCCAATGTTGTTTGGCCTGAAGTTATTTGCTATTTTGTAACATTCCCCATGGAGGGAGGGATTTTTAAATAGCCTTCGAAATAATTTTTGAGGCGAATAAAATGTAAAACGCGATCAACACAACGTGTGTCATCTGCTAAAACACCGTACATTTGAGACGGTAGACACTATCTTTGACGTAGGCCATTAAAATGGGCACTGGACCTAACGTGGTATATTGTCAGTGGTAGCCAGTCGCAAAGTCACGCAGCGTTCACCTAATAGAAGTGGCTGAAACGACAGTGTCCTATGCACAGGCAGGCTACAGTGCCTCTAAGGGAAGAGAAAACAAAATAAGTTGGATGGAGAGCGATGGAGAGCAGGTTAATACCCGGGCGTTTGTATCCTTCAAGGGACGACCAATGAATGTGCCAGAGCGGTACCGTGCCACAGGCACAGAGGCACGAGGACCATCCGACGGGGCAGGCCCAGGGAGGAGGGCTTCATCCTTTGCAGAACTCATTCCCTGGCATACCAGCGTGACTAGGAACCCACAACAGTATCACATTGCCTCCACTGGCAGCAAGCAAGTGAGGGAATCCTGCCTTCGTTGTTCTATGTGGTAAACGGTATATAGCACTCAAGACCACTCGCAGAACTGACCATATGGAAAAGAATCGCCGCCTGGTAGAAAAGGAAAAGTTGTTTATTCTTAGATCCGTCAGTGTATACAAAGATAATGTCTCCAAGCAGTGTACTGTGAAGAACTCATTGTGATGAACTGGCCCTGGGGCTAGTAGAAAAGGAAAAGTTGTTTATTCTTAGATCCGTCAGTGTATACAAAGATAATGTCTCCAAGCAGTGTACTGTGAAGAACTCATTGTGATGAACTGGCCCTGGGGCTAGTAGAAAAGGAAAAGTTGTTTATTCTTAGATCCGTCAGTGTATACAAAGATAATGTCTCCAAGCAGTGTACTGTGAAGAACTCATTGTGATGAACTGGCCCTGGGGTCTTTGGAGTCACCAAAAAAGTCAGCGATTACCCATAGATGAAAGAACACTTGAAAGAGTGACAGATCTACGACCAAGGATCCGGGGATGAAGAAACTCAGTACGCCGCCAGAAATTCATACAGACTGTAATGTCAGCGGAGAAACGAAAGTCATTGTCATTGTTGGTCATGAGATTAGAAGACAGTCGAGACACTACTGAATACGGAACTCAAGTAGATAAGTTCTTTGAGGCCTGCAATGAATTACAAATTCATCAACGAAGATAGAACCTGGCACACGTGGTAGGAGACGGTACACAATAGGGCTAATTTTAATAGCTTGTAGCTGAACTTGAAGAAAAAGTATTCGATAGGTCCGAACCTAAGTGCACCTTAAAAGACGGTATTTTAAGAATTATTGTGTATAAATAAGCATGCTACACTGGAAACCCTAAGTTTTCAAAGTATGGAGGTGCCCATCTTCCAACAGGTGTCGTATATCCTTCTCAAGATCAAAGAACACGGGCTGTGTTTGGCGCTTCCGCATAATAATTGTTCATAGTACGTGTTGATGAGATAAGAAAATGACCAACTGCAGAACGGTGCTTTCGAAAAGCACATCATGCATTTGTCTCGAAACTGCATAGCAAACGACCGTTTATCACTTGTTCAACACCTTACGGTACTGGTGAGAGAAAGATGTCTATGCATACCAGGCTTCGGTATGGGAATTACTATGACTTAATGCCAGCGTCTAGGAAACGTTCAATCCGGCCAGATGAGGTTTTACGTTCGCAGACGAAAATGGTGGCTCTCGGAAGAAGGGTGTTTTAACATCTGTACGTGAAATCGATCCGGTCCCAGAGAAGAGTGTGTATGTTGAAACTCCTTAATAGTAAAATCTGCGTTACAACATTAATGATTCTGAGAAGAAGAAAGATATAGCCCTCGCTTCCGCCGCTCTTTTCCGAGGGACGAAAGCCGATGGTGATGCGTGGCACTCAAAATATCGGCAAAATATCGTCCATATTGTAGAGACGTCAACGGTGTTCAAATGACTATGGTCTGACAGATAACCGAGGAATGAACCGAGGTCCCGGAAAGTCGACGGACGTAAAAACGTGAAAAGAGTAAACGAAAGCTAACTAGCTCATTTGCTGTCTGACCGGGAACCGAGGAATGAACCGAGGTCCATGCAGCACGGAAAAGATGTAGTGCTGTAATGACTGGGGCTCCGTGGTAGCCAATCACGTATTTATCGAAGAGTTGTGAGCACTCTGATGGGCTGAGATTATGCTGATGAGTCGGTAGGAAGAGGTTAGATTCGATTTTTTCTTTATTTTTCGTTACAATTACCTTGCACAGGCGGGCAGGCAGTAGCTTATGCTCCAATGCTCAGCCAAGTCAAATATAACATTGGCGTAGGAGACAACGTCAGATTGAATAGAGGATAAAACAGGAAACAGAAATCAAGGAAAACACTGAAAAATCAGTTAAAACTCAACGCCACTCGAGTAAACTTGCGACATTTGCACAGACGGAGGCCACAATATTAAAATCTATGCTCACTTATCACACTGACGCACAAATCACAGCCATAAGGACGACACTCACAGGGAAGAATGGAGATGGTGTGGTATGGTGAAAAGTTATGATGAACGCGTGGGATAGGATCATGGTAGGGGAGGAACCTCCTCCTAACTGTTTGGCTGATTTACCTTATAATATCTCCCTTCTCCTTCCGCTACATCTCGTTTTTCCGCTTAATGAGTGTTTACCGAGTCGTTGCTACACCGACCACCGTCACCAGTTAGATGACTGTGACGGAAATTATTCAGCTGACTTGTTCACTTGCCTAATTGTTAAATTATCTACAGCACTTACGTTTTGGTAGCGTCGTTTTAGCAGCTTGTATGCTCTACTTCGATATTTGAGCCTTGTATGCCTATTACATGTACCTTTTCTAAATTACATACTGTTCTTCAAATGTTAGAATTTTTGTAAATCTATCGGACCAAACTGCGTGGGTCATCAATCCATAGCTTACAAACTACTTAAACCAAGGTAAACTAACCTAAGACAACGCGGACACCCATACCCCAGGGAGGACATACTGTTGTAATCTAATCTGAGTCGGGGTACTAATTGGCATCAACAGCTGCAGATGTTCTAGTTCCTAGCAAGCTGATGAGTGGGCACACATAAGATTTTTTTAACATGTATCCATGTATGTTGCCATGTTGTCACGTATTTGACTTTATTTTACCTACAGTTAATGTCAATGTTTAATAATTATATTGAAAAAGGATCACTAGTCAATCCTTCATTGCTACGTGTGGCTGTGTTATTCAATAATTGTTTTTATTCATTGTCTGCTTGCTTAGTTCTGGAGTTCATAGTTACTCATTGACAAATAATTGTGCATCTTCTTTCTTTTAAACCGTAATTGTTACCATTTTAGTTTATTTGGGCACTAGCCACCTACTGTAGATACCAGTGTTTACTAAGCTGCTCATTGCTGCCGTAAATGCATTGAGATCTTGTTGTTTATGGATATATATATTCTGTTGTTTGCCATTAACGAGTACAGATAAATTATGGTCAATTATTTGCTTGTTAAGTCTGTTATATTTGTCATTGGCTTGTATTGTATACGACAGAAATTTGTTGTTTTCAACAAGTTCTGATTATCGTGGTACCCCCACCTTAGCCCTTCCACCATTAACTAATGACAGCCGGCCGCGGTGGCCGAGGGGACTGAGGCGCTCCAGTCACGGTCTACACGGCCACTACGGTCAGGGGTTCGAATCCCCCCTCGGGCATGGATATTTGTGCCGTCCTAGTTCGTAAGTAGTTCATACGTAGTATGTAAGTTTAGGGACTGATGACCCCGTAGTTAAGTCCCATAAACTATACAAACATTTGAACATTTTGAACTAATGACATCACTGCTTACATTATTACTATTATTAAAATAAAGAAAGTTTGAGTACCTACTATCACTAGTAGCAGGTCGTGGTTACGACTTTGCTACCCACGGTTTGTGATAGCGCTTGTGACCTTTTCTGCATTAACTTGCCTTACTGCCACACTGGTGTCTGTCTGTTTCAGGTAATTGTTTGGAATAGCAATGGCTGTACATAATTGTCTAGGTGTTGAGATCTTGCGAAAGGAAATGCTGAAATATGAATTGAAGATCAGAGAAGAGTCTGGCAAAGGTACAGCTACTGAACTCTCTGCACAACTTCGTGGGGTTCCTGATAAACCAGCCACGATCTCCTCTGGACGGATTGGTGAGGTGACCACGAACCTCATTACCCTTAATGCCTATGTAGAAGAGATTGACAAAACATCATCAAACGGCTACTTTAAAACAGTTGGAAACTCATTTGTTGAATGATCTGAAGGTTTAACCACTAGATTCTGGTAATATAGCTGCTGCGTAGGGATAAGTCAAGGGTACAACTAATTTGTTTCTCGAAACATCATTCTTGGGCTTGGACAAAAGCTTGGCAGGAAGACATTAGTAGTTCAGGAAGCAGCCCCCCCCCCCCCACCCTGTGTCGCAACCTACCAGAAACAACGTTGCCACGATATCATCAGATGGAGAGTCCTCGCAAGTAATTTCCACCAAATTTGATAATCTCCCCAATCCCATCTTTTGTTTGTTGAGAAATGTGGATGGGATAACTACTGCAAGTAGGGATTGGGTAAAACTGTTGTTGTGGCTATATGTCGCTTTAGAATATAATGCTGAAACCTTTGGTATAAGTTATTCTGTCCTTTAAGACTTGTTGTATCCGCTTGCCAAAGGGGAACTCCAGTCTTTGATTTCTCAAGCTCTTAAAATCTGAAAATCCTTGCAGCACTTTCAGGAACAACTAGTTATAGATGTGATACCTGTCTGACTAAGTAGGGAATTGGAAGAGGATTACCTTCGGCAGCTCCAAGGGACTAACTGTTTGTTCAATGTAATATAGGCAGGGTGAGAACAGCTTTTCTTCCGTTGGGAACGTAGTTGCACAAGTGTAGAAGATCTTTCTTCTTTTCATCGGTAGTTGGCAATGAATTCTCATATAAAGGCACCAGTGATTCAGGAATAATACTTATAGAGGCAGAGACAGATTGTCCTCGTTGTTTCTTGTGGCGTAAAGTAAATACACACTGTGGCTGTAAAATACCATGTGATTTGTTCACGTGAACAGAAAATGGATCATCTTTTGTAATTTTAAGCCACATAGCCTCGGTTATTTTGAATTCTTTTGGACGAGAGACATTAATACTTGTACACGACATATATTTTGCTTTTGACAGATATAGTTATTCCCATTAAGGTCTTACAGGGAGAAAACATAGTTAGAAGATGTTACATCCTTATTCCACTTACCTCTGTTTTTGCCTTCTTTGAAACTTTTACAGTGCCTTTCAGTGTTGTATATTATTCTCCACTCTGGTTTAGACACCTCCTTTTCACATCTTTCCATTCATCGATATTTATTTTTCGCCTATGGGCTTTGTTTAATTAATTTATTACACCTGGTCATGAACCATCACAAGCACTATTCGTCATCTTGACTGATGTTCCATCCTTATTCCATGGAGAGAAAAGTTCAGCTGGTTGTAAACCAGCTTGACGTACAAATATATGACACAAGATGGCACCACAGCATTGAGGCATGCAGATACATCCTATTTCCACTGAAATCATACTTTTTCGTAATTTTTGCGTTACATCCTTATTCCATGGAGGTATTCAATTATTGGTTTTGTTTCGTCCCTCGCAATGGGATCAGTTGCTGGAGGATGACAATGGGATCGCAAAGTATGCCTTTGTTGATGAGCAGAGAGGTCGGCTTAGATGAGAGGTATTCAGCGATTTCATGGTATTCAGCGACACCCTGAACCATCTACCAGAGGTCACGTGAGGAGATGCTTCAGGTGTAGAGCTACGGACCTCCTGGTGCGGCAGTGCCCTGTGTCCGGAGAGCCTCGCGCTAATAAATGATGCCTGGGTGCCCGCCAGGGCCGCGTTAGGGAGTGTAGGATGGCTTTTGTAGAAAGGTGTTGTAAGGAGGCGAGTTCTCCTCACTGTCATTTCCTGTATCTTCTGACCTTGAAATCACATTCTACTCGTCAAGATGAATCATTTCAATACAATCTCCGTGGGGTAATGGCATTTTTAATGATAATAATTACAGATCGATATGTAAATAACAATCTCGTGTTGCAAGTGCGACAATATAGTCGAGGTTGAAGTGTCACACATTTGTTTTTCTAAAGCGGTGCGAGCCGCCCGCGTGGTGGATGTGAAGGTAGCCCCAGTTTCGAAATTTTTTAGATTACTTTTGTTGCTCTAGAATGCTCTACTTTGCTCCAGAGTCACACATCTGTAAATTTAGAAATAGGCCAACGATTAAACAAAAGCACAAATTTTCACCAGTCCCCACTTTTTGAAGAATCTTTTTTTTTTTTTTTTTTTTTTTTTTTTTTTTTTTTTTTTTTTAATGTTCAAATGTTTGTTAAGCTTATGGGACTTAACTACGGGGTCATCAGTCCCTAAACTTACAAACTACTTATGAACTACTTACAAACTAGGACGGCACAAATATCCATGCCCGAGGGGGGATTCGAACCCCCGACCGTAGTGGCCGTGCTGACCGTGACTGGAGCGCCTCAGTCACCTTGGCCACCGCGGCCGGCTTGAAGAATCTAATTTTTATGCTAGCTCTGAATTGATCTAGTTGCTCTGAACATTGCTCCAGAACAACAGTGTTCTCGGACAAATAGTTTTCAAATGGGAAGAAAAAATAGATTTTCCGCCAGCCCACAATTTTTCAAAAATCGAATTTTTTATGCTTTCTCTTAGTTACTCTAGCTGTTCTGAACGTTGCACCAAAACAACAATGTTCCCGGGCAAATAGTTTTCAAATGGGAAGCAAAAGTAGATTTTCCGCCAGCCCCCACTTTTTCAAAAATCGAACTTTTTATGGTTGCTCTGTGTTTCTCTATTTGCTCTGAACATTGCTCCTGAACAACAATGACCTCGGACAAATAGTTTTCAAATGGGAAGCCAAAATACATTTTATGCCAGCCCACTTTTTCAAAAATCGAATTTTTTATGCTTCCTCTGAGATGCTCTCGTTGTTCTAAACGTTACTCCAGAACAACACTGTCCTCGGACAAATAGTTTTCAAAAGGGAAGTAAAATATATTTTTCGCTACCTCCACTTTTTCAAAAATCGAATATTTTATCCTTGCTATTAGTTGTACTTGCTGCTCTGAACGCTGCTCAAGACCAACAGTGTCCTCAGGTATACCTTTCTCAAATAGGAAGCAAAACTAATTTTTACGAGCCCACACTTCTTGAACATCGGATTATTTACTTCTCTGCAATTTACACGAGAAAAAAGTTTCTACTTGTAGAATTATTACCGAAGAAATCTTTCACACTAGATATCTCTTACTGGAAAGCTGATAGTTTAGTGTGTGCTTCGAATTGCTCTGCGTGTTTTGATTATTGCTCCAGAATTCCTATGCCAAGAAACAAACAGTACCTGAAATGGTAGTTAATACCATTTTTAGTTGCTATATTTCTAACACTTTTATTCCTTTTTCCTTGCTATGTGCTTCTGTAGATTTCTGAACATATTCATCTTCGGATCAACTGTTCCAGAAATATAAACACCATTCTAATGGAAACATTATACATTTTCTTATTAGTCTGGTTACCCAGAAGAAAGATGGATTTTAAGGTGGTTCTGACTTGCTCTAGTTCTTAACATTGTTTCAGATTGACAATTTCGAAGAAATATATGGAAATGAGATAAAAATGTTTTTCGAAATTTCGACACCCCAGATTCAAATAAACATTTTGGCTTCCCTAGAACGTTTCAGTCATCCTGCATATTGCTCAAAAAACATTATCTCAAAGCATTACAAATGTTGTAAAATGATGACTACATTTCCTTTCAACTTTGAACTGTGGAGAAGGAAACAGTTGTAAAAAAGTGCCAAGCAGACTTATCTGTGCTAAAGGTATGTATAGGTATTATAATCTGCCAGTAAGTTTAATATCAGCGCACACTCCGCTGCAGAGCGAAAGTTTCATTCTGGAAGCATCCCTTTGGCTGTGGCTAAGCCATGTCTCCACCATATCCTTTCTTCCAGGAGTGCTAGTCTTGCATGTTTTTCGCAGGAGAGATTCTGAGAAGTTTGGAAAGTAGGAGGCGAGGTACTGACGGAAGTAAAGTTGTGAGGCGACATCGTTGCGTCGGGATAGCTCAGATAGCAGAGCGCTTGCCCGAGAAAAGCAAAGTTCCCAGGTTCGAGTCCCAGTTCCAGCACACAATTATAATCTGCCACGAAGTTTCAGATTATTTTTTCCTTTGCATTTCCTGCGAGTTTATACCGTTAATACGAGCTGTTGACGCGGCGGAGTGGCCAAGCGCATTGAGGGGCTGTGCTGCGATGCCGTTCCCCGTCGGGGTTTCGAATCCCCCTTTGGGCATGGATGTTTGTGCCGTCTTTAGTATAAGGTAGTTTATAAGTAGTTTGCAAGTTTAGGGACTGATGACTCCGCAGTTAAGTCCCATAAGCTTTACAGACATTTATCAAAGAGCTGTAGTTGACATGTCGCTGTCCAAGCTATGAGAACAAAGATAGTAATGGTCCCTTCAGTAATGTCATATGCTAATATATAGCTTTGATACTTCAACGAGTCATATCAAAGACAACAGTACAAAGAACACAAATATACAAATTATTAATTCTTTCTCGCCGGCCGCGGTTGCCGCGGTGACTGAGGCGCTCCAGTCACGGTCTGCACGGCCACTACGGTCGGGGGTTCGAATCCCCCCTCGGGCATGGATATGTGTGCCGTCCTTAGTATAAGATAGTTCGTAAGTACTTTGTAAGTTTAGGGACTGATGACCCCGTAGTTAAGTCCCATAAGCTTAAAAAACATTATATTATTATTATAATTTTTTTCCGCAGCTGCTTTTACGCCTTTGTGTTACCTAAAAGAAATACATATTTCAAGTAGGGTTCGCGCATTACGTACCTCGCGGCTTATGGGTAATTCTTTCATCCAATTATAAGGCTCTCGTGGACCCATCAGGTAGATCGGTGTTTCCACGTCCAGATATTTTTCTGAAATTAAAAGCTGTAATTAGCAATTGTGATGAGAATATGTATAGAATCCCTAAAAATAATTACACGATTCTGACAAATAAAGTGTCTTCGAGAATAGTGTAACTTCGGAAATTTTCCGATCAATAGGTCAGATTTCGTTACAACTGACGCTACCACACAAAATCTCGGTCATCATGTACCCAGAGTCAGCGTGTTTGGGAAAAGAGCGATCTGAAAGTGCGAAATGTACGGACAAATAAGTTGTATGAGAAACTGTGGGAGCAAATGACGATACCATGTCCTATCTCATTTCAGAGAAATAATACGTCGGAGAAAGGTATGTTCCTTAAGATGACGGGTAATTGCAAAGAATGTGGAAGCAATTTTTCAGGAGTCATTGTGGACAAACCGACACTAGGAAGTGACGTAAAAATGGAGTGTGTGGTTGATAATTTCGATAGGTCTTTCTTGCATAGAAACGCAAACTGAAAGGAAAACGAAGAACTGACGTGTTAACAAAAATAGTAGATCGCAATATCTTACCTTGCATATGGCGCAGAAACGAGGCAAATATACTAATTAAATTTGGGGACCCTGAGCCTCCGCAGTTACCAACAAATTCAGTTTTACGCAAGGCAAAACAAGAGCGCCAAAATTCAATTGTTGGGTTGTCTGGATGCAATCTGGTTGAAAATCTCAATGTCAAAAAGTATGAACATCACGTCGGGGAAATTCACTCGATTAGTCTAGTTCAGTTTCATGTCCATTATTAGTAGACTAAATGCAAACCGGTTCAAAATCTACGGGTCATGAAGTATGAGAACATCACGTCGGGGAAATTCACTCGATTGGTCTAGATCCGTTTCATGTCCATTATTGGACGCAAGAGCAAACTACTGTTTTCATAGAATATTCGCAGGACATTTATGTAGCTGGAACAGGTTCATTTGTAAAAGAAAAAATATGAAGAAACCAATCGAAGAACTTCGTTCGCACATGAGTCCTTCAACAACATCGTGTGCACCCGCATCCCTAATAATGTCTTTATTGTTACAGAACACTACAACTAGGAGTGTCAGATGCTGTGATAAAGTGGAACAAGGGAAACATTGCCAGACTAAAATTTTAGAACAGTTAGGGGTATCACCCAGACAGAATACTGTTACTATTCTAAGAGAACTTGACAGCTTGCCTACTGCCAGGCACATATTGCTGCTTCTCTAATGTCTAAAGAGTCAAGTAGCAGGAAAGGGAAACAGACAAATGAACCCAAAGACAATGAGGACCCTCATTATGGTGCAGGCTGCTTCTAACCACTTCTTGGGAACAGATCTGTAGGTTCTTCCTAGAATAGACATGTTGTACAACCTTATGTCTCATTTTCTCAAAACTATAAAGTCTGAAACATTTTCCCCATTTTCACAGAAAATACCAGAGAATCATTCACCGTTAGTAAATAACACTCCATTATACCTGTGGAACCGCAGTCATTTTGATTGTACCAGTAATAATAATTAAAATATTTAAGACTTTTTTCAGAAAAAAATTAATTCACGACTATTAAATTAATAAGTATATTATACATTACCATACCACAACTATTTCGGTTCTGTGAGTTGCACAAAAATCATTTATTTTTCAGTGAAAATTTCGGACAAATCTGTTCAGTAGTTTCTGAGAAATTGGGCCTTAATTTGCTTAATTTAACGTTGTCGTTATAGGGTCTATCACCTCACCTTAAGGAGAATTGTGAGAGGGAAGAGTTAGTATCCATCTGGCCCATCGTCGCCAGGCTTTTAGATATAATCGTGGGCGTCGCCCGTTTATTAGGAATCCTGGGGATCAGCTTTACATTCGTAACTATCCGGGCAGGGGACAGTGGGTTAGCAAGGTTAGTAAGTTTACTCCTCCTTTTCTCGGTCGCTATACTACTGTCAGAAAGCTCAAGAAATCTTTTAGTTAAGGAAGAGGCGACAGGTAAGACTTATCAGGTGCATCTCAATCAAGTTAAGTTTTCATCTAGCAGTCGCCCTCGAGATGTAGATGAGGGGAGGAATTTGAACTGTGTCAACTTCTTGTGTAAGCCTTTGTGTTTCGTTGAGAGTTGGGCAAGCAATGGTTGTCGGCAGGTGCTGTTGGCAGCGGGAAGCAGGCAGTGATAGGTGCCATGAGGGAATGGAATTAAGGCGATCTAGAGAAACGGCTACAGCGAGTCCCTCGCTGAGAAGTGGCAGCGAAAATGAGGAAAGTGGGCACCCAAAGCATACAAAGTGCATGATGGAAACTAGTACTTTTACTGAGATGTCAGACATGATTGCACTATTTAATACAGTAATCTTTTTCTGAATACAGCACGCGAATGAAACCTTAGCTCCCAGGGCCGGCGCAAGGCACGTGCGAAACGTGCGGCCTCACAGGGCGGCACTTTCCGGGGGGGCGAAAAATCTGCCACCCACCCTTATTTTTATATTTTTTAGGACAAACTCAACATTCATGCCTAAGATGGGATTTGAAACCAAAACCTCGGAGGGAGTGGGTTTGCGTACTGTCGCACGGCGCCTCGACTACCTGCCGGCAGCTCCTGTTAAACAAGGGGGGAAGTAAGATCAATTTCTTCCTCGCCACTGTGGCAGCACCATCATGTTTACGCCCGTGGAACAGAGAGGGGGAAGCAGTCTGGCGCACACGCCAGTATTCTTATGAGTGGAGCGCTGCCAGCCTGTTACGCGCCGTGCGTTTACTCACAACTAATTTTGCAGGAGACGAAATCTAATTTGTAAATTCGAATGCAATGTTTGATACTGCGGTTACATGTTAAGCCTGAAGCAATTTTACTAAGCTTCCGAGTGTTTCATTCTTCCCGCATTATGGAAAAAAAAAATGGTTGAACATTACTACAGTCAAACATGTCAAACACTTACAATGGCTAGAAGTATTCCGAATGGGCAAATATGCTGCGAGTAATTACAAGGGATAAAGAAATTGGTAGTAAGCCTGGCATAAGTTGGGTTTCGACGTATTTTTGAACATTTTTGCTATCCGTTTCTGAGTGATAGTCGGACGTTTTGGTTTTTGAGCCATGAAACACCTGTCTCCGCCTGCATGAACAACAAACTCTGACCGGCAGTTTTATTTGACAATACTACTCGCACACTATCACTTTGCCAACATTTATTTACTGTATAACGCGTGTGAATCCACGTTTCATCTAAGTAAACTATTGGTCGCTTTGATTCTGATGAAAACCCGAGAAAGCGTGGACTTCTAGCAACAATGCCCTCTCGTCCGCACAAAACTAAACGTTAATTTTGATACCTTGTAAAACGAAAATCCATAGACAGAACATTGCTTCTAAGGGTTTCCTTGCTACCTTTGAAGCTAATTTCTGTTTTACGAAATTGGCACAGTTTTCGCTAAGTTCGTATTCCTTTCTATTGTTCGTAATGCCATAGAAATTTCTGCCTGATAATACATTTATCCATATCATCGGTCACATACTTATAGTGAGCTTATTTTTCTTCTTCTTGGGCACTAGTTTAACCGTAGCCTCGCTGTACCTCGTCACGTGACGTAGTTCCTGGCACTGCTGCGTTACCACTTCTCCTTTCCAGACAATAGGTGGTGTCGTGTTCTATACAACGAAAACTACATAAATCGTTTCGGTAGATGGCCGAGGGAGTCAAGATTGGACAGAAGCACTTTCAATGAGTTTCGTAAGAACAGAAGAATTGGTGCGTCCGAATTTCTCGTAACTTGGGATGTAATACGGAAGTGCTTTTAATTTTCATATAACGTACAATTAGTATTGCGCGTGCATGTTACTCATAGATTAGCATTTGCCTCCTTCCAGATTGCAGAATACGAAAATTTATTTTTCTTATGATCTCTTACTTCAAAAATTGGCAAGTCGGCAAATAAGCAGGCGTCGTCTCAATAGCTAGAATGAAAATAAAGGGCAGAAAAGTGACGTGATACGCGATGACTAATTTGTTGCCCCTTATTCCATAATGAGACACGACAGAACTGACACATGCTAATTACGACAGATGTCTAGTGTCAGTTCTTTGAAATGAAGAACCGCAGTGCAGTGACTTAATATATTTCGACTAGCATTAGTACCCGTCGATGCCCAGGTGCGTATTTATTGCATTATATGTTACTTCTCCTTATTCTTCCTCTCTCCATTGTCTTCCGCCCCACCCTTTGACCGTTTCACCTGCGTCTAGTGAAATTCGGTCTGCAATTTCACGTGGCTCAATTCTCATGACTTCAACTCTTGAACAGTGTATCCTACAGTAATATAAGATTCCACACACATCTGAACATTTTTGTAAATTCACAAGGCTTATTTAAATTAGCTAGATTTCTTCATTCAGGTTTGACTCCATTTTTGAGCTGGTGCCCAGCGACTGTCTTGTACAAATCTGAAAAGAATGTCACCAATCAGTCGTAATTTTTGCTTTTATTTTTCAGGTATACATAGATTTCCGGCACAGTGTGGCTCTTCTCAATGCTTTGAGTTATGTTTTACATCTATACCGTAGTGCTGAACGTATCTGTAACCCGCGGTGGAGTAGCCGAGCGGTCTAAAGCGTCTCGCTGCGGAGCGCCCGTTTGCTCGCCGTGGAGGTTCGAGTCCTCCCTGGGGCATGGGTGTTTGTGTTGTCCTTAGGTTAGTTTACCTTAGTTTAAGTAGTTTGTAAGCTACGGACTGATGACCACGCAGTTTGGTCCGATAGATTTACAAACATTTGAACATTTTCTTACAAACTACTTATGAACTAGCTTATACTAAGGACGGCACAAATATCCATGCCCGAGGGGGGATACGAACCCCCGACCGTAGTAGCCGTGCAGACCGTGACGCGCGCGGCAGCCCACTCGGGCACCGTGGCCGGCCACAAATAAAGAGCTCTTTTAGATTTCCACTAATTTTCCTATTTTATCGCTAACTATTCCAAACTTTTACTTCACTCAAATTTTATCGCAATCAGATTAATGATATTGATGTTTCATAGAAAAATCTATTTTTATTTTTTCTAAATTTTGTAATTTGCCGGGAAACTTTTCCAAATTATTATTTCGTAACAACGTTACTCTTGCTGTGTACGTCAAATATGCAACATGTTGTCGCAATCAGACGAATGAACGTTAAATGATTAAAATTTTATCGCAATCGGATGAACGGTTCTCAACTTATAGTGTTGAGTACATTTAGAAACACATTGAAAAATAAACTAGGTTAGAATTTCGCGACTTTCCTTTTTAACTGTAGGCCTACCAATTTTTTTACTGAAAACTTTTCCAAGACCATAAAGAAGAAAACAAAAAATAATTACCCCTATCCGTCGTGTGAACAGACCTTTATAGTGCTAAATTCAATCAAAAACACATTGAAAAAAGCACATTCAGTTTTTCTCAATTTTTTCAGTTTTCCGGTAGATTTTCCAAAAACTTTATTTCATACAAACCTTGTCCTGTCAAGCCGTACTCAACTGATGCTATTACAAACATGTGGCTATTGATTTTCATTCATAGAAAAAAATTGCTTTCGGTTTTTCCTAAATTTTTGTACTTTCCGGGTGACTTTTCCAAAATTTTATTTGATGCAAACATTCCTCTTGCTTTCAACATGAAATGTACAATATTGTATCGCAATTTCATTAACGGTATTGATAGCTCACTGGAAAAAAGCTGTTACAGTTTTCCCGATTTTCCTCTTTTCCGGACAACTTTTCCATATTTCATCAGTTTATTTCATCAGCGTTTAAATCTTTCCTGGACTTACACATCTTTCCTGGACTTACACGAATATTTCAAGACAAAATTTAGCCAAATCCGTTCAGTTGTTCTCGAGTTTTAGCGTGACTAACGAGCAGCAATTCATTTTTATATAGAGGGCGTCCCAGCTATCTTGTCCACCCAAAATATGTCTGGAACAATAACAGCTATTGGAAAACGACTTTCGACGGTAACAATGTACGGCTGGGGCCCATGAATGTACATATCTGGAAACATTCTAAAACGAAATCAAATGTCTTTTTAACACAAACTTATGTTTTTTAAATGGACACCCTATATTTTTTCATTAGCAATCCATAGCATGACAAATTACATAAACAATGGCGTTGATTGCATCGCAATATTCCAATTACATCCCGAGATATTGCGACGCGAATTTGACGCTTGAAAAACGCGAAACGCGCGGCTAGCGAACGTCCTGAGCAGCATGGTGTTCTCACCTGAGTCTCAGGACGTGCGCTAGCCGCGCGTTTCGCGTATTTTAAGCGTCAACTTCTCGTCGCAATATTTCGGGATGTAAGGAATATTGTGATGCAATCAACGCCATTGTTTATGTGATTCCTCATGCTATGGCTTGCTGAAGAAAAAATAGTGTCCAATTTAAAAAAAATAAGTTTGTGTTAAAAAAAACATTTGCTTTCGTTTTAGAATGTTTCCAAATATGTACATTCATGGGCCCCAGCCGTACATTGATACCGTTGAAAGTCGTTTTCCAATAGCTGTTATTGTTCCAGAGATATTTTGGTTGGACAAGATAGCTGGAACGGTGGCCGAGGTGACTGAGGCGCTCCAGTCACGGTCAGCACGGCCACTACGGTCGGGGGTTCGAATCCCCTCTCGGGCATGGATATTTGTGCCGTCCTAGTTCGTAAGTAGTTCATAAGTAGTTTGTAAGTTTAGGGACTGATGACCCCGTAGTTAAGTCCCATAAGCTTAACAAACATTTGAACAACATTTGAACGAATAGACACACACACACACACACACACACACACACTGCTGTTGAAAATGAGACAACAAACATAAGGGAAGGGATTTCTGTTTCAACCTGAAGATGACTAACGTGTACCAGTCTGAGAAGGAACGGCGACAAAAGAATAGCAGCTGTCGAAATGCACTAAAGAGTAACTCTTCGAAAAACCCTAGGAAGGCTGGTTAATTTCACATTACTCCCACTCTTCCATCTGTCCAGTTATGTTTCGACTGGGTATTACTGTTTCTAAAACTGACGTGGTAAAAGATGCCTAAGTTACGTGCATCAATAGGAAGAACGCGACGTGCAGAGCGTAGACTGGTGGATGTGAAGAGGACGACCTCTGCGTGACGGCAGAGGAAGGAGAGGGACAGTGGCCTGCGTGAGGGCAGAGGAAGCAGAGAGCCAGTGTCGTGTCGACACCTGCGGTGGCCGCAGAGCCCACGGGGCGCGTCCACCGTGTGGCGGCCGGTAAGTAGCGGCTGCACACACGCCGGCTGCACACACGGCGGCGGCGGCCACGGCCCGGCCTTTAAGTGTATCGGTTACGAGCGCATGCATCATTCATGGCGCTGTTAGCGGCGCTCGTCAAAAGGCCGGCGGATTTACGGCGGCCGGGCCGCGCCCGGGCCCGCTCGGCCGCCGGCGCTTATCTCGGCACAGCGGCAGGCGGGCCGACGCCGGGCCGCGCGTCCCGCCGCGTCGCGTCGGCGCCGCGGCGCGCGTAAAATCATTTTACGCGCCGATGCGGCCGTCCCTGTCCTTGGGCGTGAGCGAGCCCGCAATGGGCGCCGAGGCGATAACGCGTCTGCCGCAGCGCTGCGCTTGGAATTAGTCTCCTGTTATTTCCAGCGGCCACTACGACGCCACTGCCGTGTTTACTTGCGTAGGGAGCATAATGCCTGCGGTCGTTACTCGGACAGGCGGCAGCTCCCACGTCGCTACTCTGGATTTATATCTACGGTGAAGACATCCCGATTGCGTTTTGAAATGTAGGCAGTAGAGAATCTCAGTATAGGGGGACTGATGGCCATAATAGTTTGGTCCCCGTAAAACCCCCAAACCAACCAACCAATCTTAATATATGTAAGAATGTGTCCTCTTGCCATCTTCAATGACACTAACCCACGCAAATTTTTACTGATGAAATTGTAAATGATATCTTTCAGAAAGTTATTAAGTTTCGAGCCATTATTCATACGGGAATTAGTACATAGTGACTACGAGTTTGAGAACTATGGGTGGGGTAAAGAAGGAAATTTGAGTCTTGCGGGAGGCGTGCTTAGGTAGTCCTTGCAGGGGCGATGATCACTGTGTCCCCAAACCGGGCGCCGTCGCTCAGCGCGCCCGATTAGGGGGCTGAACGGACTTTGTAATAATAAAAAAACCTGAGCCAACCATGCAACGAACAACCACGAACAAACTGAACGAACGACCGCTAACCTTAGACCTACCAGATGAACAAGGAAAAAAAAAGTGGTGTAGAGGTCAGCGCATCTTCAGTCCGGAGACTGGTTTGATGCAGCTCTCCACAATATCCTGAGCAAGCTTTTCATCTCCTCATAAGAACGCCAAACCACATCCACTTGAATATGTTTACTACACGCGTCTCTTGGTCTCCCTCTGCTATTTTTACCCCACACACTTCCCTCCAATGCTAAATTTACGATTCCTCGATGTCTAAGAATGTGTGCTACCGATCGATCCCTTCTTTTAGTCAAGGTATGCCGGAAATTCCTTTACTCCCCGATTCTGTTCAGTGCCTCCTCATTAGTTATGCGGTCTACCCACCTAATCTACAGCATTCTTCTGTAGCACTACATTTCAAAACCCTCTATCCTCTTCCTGTCCACACTGTTTATCGTCCATGTTTCACTCCCATACAAGGCAACACTCCATACAAACGCCTTCATAAAGGACTCCTTAGGTGTAAATAAATATTCGATTTTAACAAATTTCTCTTTTTCAAGAACACTTTTCTACCCATTGCCATTCTGCATTTTATATCCTCTGTACTGCGACCATTATTTGTTATTTTACTGCCCAAGTAACAAAACTCATCTACCTCCTTTGTTTCCTTACCTAATCTAATTCCTTCAGCATCATCCGCTTTTCTTAGAGTGCACTCCATTACCCTAGTTTTCTTCTTGTTAATGTTCATCTTATAAGCACCTTTCAGCACACTGTCCATTCCGTTCAATTGCTCTTCCAGGCCCTTTGCTGTATCTAACAGAATTACTATGTTGTCGGCAAAACGCAATGTTTTTAATTCTTCCCCCTGAACTTTAATTCCTTCACCATATTTCTCCTTGCTTTCCTTCACCGCCTGCTCTATGTAAAAATTGAATAACATCGGAGAAAGGCTACAACCCTGTCTTACTCCCTTCGAGTCTAATAACTGCGGTCTGGCTTTTGTACAAGTTGTAAATAACTCTCCTTTCCCTGTATTTGACCGCTGCTGACTTCAGAATATGAAAGAGTGTATTCGAGTCAATATTGTCAAAAGCCTTCTCCAAATCTACAAAAGCTAAAAATGTAGGTTTGCCTTTCCTTAATCTATCTTCTAAGATAAGACGTAAAGTGAGTATTGCCTCCCGGGTTCCTACGTTCCTCCTGAATCCAAACTGATCTTCCCCGAGGTCAGCTTCTACCAGCTTTTCCATTCTCCTGTTGATAATTCGTGTTAAAATTTTGCAACCATGACTTATCAAAGTGATGGTTCTGTAATTTTCACACCTGTCTGCTCCTGATTTCTTTGGAATGGGGATTATTACATTTTTCTTAAAGTATGAGGGTATTTCACCTGTCTCATATATCCTACACACCAGTTCAAATAGTTTTGTCATGGCTGGCTCTCCCAGAGACATTAGTAACTCTGAGGGTATGTCATCTACTCCTGGGGCCTTGTTCCGCCCTAGGTCTTTCAGGGCTTTGTCAAATTCATCTCTCAGTATAGTATCTCCTATTTCATCTTGACCTACTTCCTCTTCCCTTCCTACAACATCGTCTCCAAGTTCATTTCCTTTGTAGAGCTGCTCTATGTACTCTTTCCACCTTTCAGCTTTCCCTTCTTTGCTGAGAACTGGTTTCCCATCTGACGTCTTGATATTCGTAGAGTTGCTTTTCTTGTCCCCAAATGTCTCTTTTACTTTCCTGTAGGCGGTATCTACTTTTCCCCTTCTTATACATTCTTCTACAGATTTGCATTTGGCTTCTAGCCACTCCTGCTTAGCCATTTTGCACTTCCTGTCAATCTCATTTCTTAGTCGTCTGTACTCCATTTTGAAATGATATCTTTCAGAAAGTTATTAAGTTTGGAGCCATTGTTCTTACGGGAATTAGTACATAGTGACTATGAGTTTGAGTACTATGGGTGCGGTAAAGATGGAAATTTGTGTCTGACGGGAGGTGTGCTTAGGTAGTCCTTGCAGGGGCGATGTACACTGTGTCCAAAATGGGCCGGGCGCCGTGGCTCAGCGCGCCCGGTCAGAGGGCTCAACGCCCTCTGCAATAAAAAAAGCTGAGCCAAGAATACAACGAACACAAACGAACAAACATGATCAGCGTCAGCAATGAACAGAACTACCAATAGAGCAAAAAAAAAATTGGTGTAGAGGTCAGCGCAACTACCTAGAAACGAGAAGACCCGTGTTCGAATACCGGCTGGGTACACATTGTTATTTTTGCCGATTCGCAGCTGAAGTCATATATTGTGTGAAAATGAAAACAATAACAACTATCGGATCAGAAGTGACGTCTGTTCTTTCGGAATAGACATATATACAGTGTGTCGCACTAAGTGTGTTTGCCTCTGTAACTTATAAAATAATAGGTGACGGGAAATTTTAATGCGGTAGGTCAACACAAGAAATGTTACACTTTCTGTGGATCTATGAACATAGTTTATTGTATCATTTTCCAAAGAGTTACAGCACAAAGATATAATTTTTTAAATGGAACAATGGTTTTTTTTCTATCGTGCATTGGATTCGTTGAAACCAGCTGCGTCCAAATCAATTTAAACTACATTCCTATAACTATTATTTTGGCAGCTACAACCCTTCAAAGTTTAGGGGGCGAAGGCTGCGATAGCGTAGCTGACTGGCCGAGTGGCTATCCCCTGGGGCACGGCCCACTGTCTCATGACCACCAGCCACTCAGCTACGCCGTCGTAGCCTCCGCCCCCGGAACTTTGAAGGGTTGTAGCTTCCAAACTAACAGTGATAGGAATGTAGTTTAAATTGATTTGGACGCAGCTGGTTTAAACGAATCCAATACACTATAGAAAAAAACTATTGTTCCATTTAAAAAATTATATCTTTGTGGTGTAACTCATTGGAAAATGATACAATAAACTATGTCCATAGCTCCGCAGAAAGTGTAACATTTCTTGTGTTGACCTACCGCATTAAAATTTCCTGTCACCTACTATTTTATAAGTTACAGAGGCAAACAGACTTAGTGAAACACCCTTTATAAAGTAACAGAACTGACGCATTTTAAAACTCATGATATTGTTACTCACAATAACAACAGTTTTTTTTTTTTTTCGTATCCATATGCCATTCATTACTCCGACACTTGTAACCAGTCTACCGGGATTTGATGTACAGGAACATTGTTACCCTCTTTCTTCTTACGCTTACAAGAAAGAAAACGAAGGCAGAGGAGCACCAACTGTAAAAAGGAACCAGAAATACAAGTGTACAAGATTATAATTTTTGTCTTTGGTTCTTGTTTAAAGTGCAATAAATGCTGTACTATAGTATATGCATAAAAAGGGGACACGTCCGATATCAACAACTACCGCCCCATCTCACTTCTGACAGCCTTATCAATAATTATTGAAAATGTTATGTATTCTCGAGTTGCTTCACATATTAGTAAAAATAAAGTTCTAACAAAATGTCAGTTTGGGTTTCAAAAAAGCTTTTCAACTGAAAATGCTATATATACCTTCACTGATGAAATATTAAATGCTTTGAATAACCGGACATCACCAGTTGGGACGTTTTGTGATCTCTCAAAGGCTTTTGATTTTGTAAATCATTAGATTCTAGATAAGCTTAAGTATTGTGGTATTAGTAGTACAGAGGACAAATGGTTTAAATCATACTTAACCGGAAGAGTGAATAAAGTTGAAATAAGCAATTCACATGATTTAGACGAAACAATTAATTCCTCTAACTAGGGAGTTATCAAAAATGGGGTTCCATAAGGTTCGGTCTTGGGTCCCTTGCTGTTCTAAATATACATTAATGACTTGCCATTCTACATTCACGAAGATGCTAAGCTAGTACTTTTTGCTGATGATACAAGTACAGCTATCACACATGACAAACAGGAATTAACTATTGAAATTGTAAATGATATCTTCCAGAAAGTTATTAAGGGGTTCTCTACAAATGGACTATTATTAAACTTTGATAAAACGCAGTATATACAGTTTCATATAGTAAATGGCATGACACCATTAATAAATTTAGACTTTGAACATAAATCTGTAGCTAAGGAAGAATATTCAAAAATTTTAGGTGTTTGCATTGACGAGGGACTGAATTGGAAGAAACATATTGAAGATCTCCTGAAACGTTTGAGTTCAGCTACTTATGCTATCAGAGTCATTGCAAAATTTGGTGATATGCATCTCAGTAAATTAGCTTACTACGCCTATTTTCACTCACTGCTTTCATATGGGATCATACTCCGGGGCAATTCAACATTGAGTAAAACAGTATTCATTGCACAAAAGCGTGTAAACAGAATAACTGCTAGAGCCCACCCAAGAGCATCCTGCAGACGTTTATTTAGGGATCCGGGGATCTTCACTGTTGCTTCACAATACATATAGTCACTCACGAAATTTGTTACTAACAATCCGACCCAATTCAAAATAGTAGTGTGCATAGCTACAACACCAAGAGAAAGGATGATATTCACTGTTCAAGGTTAAATCTAACTTTGGTTCAGAAAGGGGTGAATTATGCTGCCACAAAAGTCTTTGGTCACTTACCAAGTAGCATAAAAAGTCTGACAGATAGCGAACTAATATTTAAAAAGAAATTAAAGGAAATGGACAGAGTAAGTTGTAATTTGCGGCTGTTTGCTGATGATGCTGTGGTGTATGGGAGGGTGTCGTCTATAACTGACTGTAATAGCATACAGGTTGACTTAGACAAAATTTCTAGTTGGTGCGAAGAATGGCAGCTAGCTCTCAATGTAGAAAAATGTAAGGTGATGCGCATGAGTAGAAAAAACAATCCTATAATGTTCGAATACAGCATCAGTAGTGAGCTTCTTGATGCGGTCGCGTCGTTCAAATATCTAGGCGTAACATTGCAGAGCGATATGAAATGGAACGAGCATGTAAGGACAGTTGTGAGTAAGGCAGACAGCCGACTTCGGTTTATTGGGAGAATTTTGGGAAGATGTACTTCACCTGTAAAGGAGACCGCGTATAAAACGCTTGTACGACAACGTCTTGAGTATTGCTCAAGTATTTGGGACCCGCAGCAGATCGGTTTGAAGGAAGACATAGAGGCGGTTCAGAGGCGAGCAGCTAGATTTGTTACCGGTAGGTTCGACCAATGCGCGAGTGTCACGGAAATACTCCGGCAACTCAATTGGGGATCGCTGGAAGAAAGACGACATTCTTTTCGTGAATTTCTGTTAAGTAAATTTAGAGGGCCGGAATTTGAAGCTGCGTGTAGTACGATCTTGCTGCCGCCTACTTACATTTCGCGTAAAGATCACAAAGACAAGATAAGAGAAATTAGGGCTCGTACGGAGGCATATAGGCATTCTTTTTTTCCTCGTTCAATTTGGGAGTGGAATAGGAAAGGAAATGCCTAGTAGTGGTACAGTGTACCCTCCGCCACGCACCTTACGGTGAATTGCGGAGTATGTATGTAGATGTAGATGTAGATGAATTTCTGAATGGCAACTCCTTCTACAATGTAGATTAATTTATAGATAAAACTCAAAAATTAAAAATAAAAAAAATTAAAAATAAAATATAGAAAACAAATAAAAATCCTAAAATATAGATTGTCAAGTGTAGACAACACTTACTAGACTGACACGTTCCAGATCATTACGAAAAGTCGTATACACGATCTATGAAACAAGTATTAATCTAATGTAATCTAAAAAATAAACAACAAACTGACGTCGCTGCTACAACGAATGCCTCAGCCCACTCTGCTTGACCAAAGACACGCAGAGAAGAAACATCTGTAAGTGACACACCTGATATCAGCTGTCAAAAACTAAAAAAAGGTCAAATGTTTATATAGCTTATGGGACTTAACTACGGCGTCATCAGTCCCTAAACTTACAAACTACTTACGAACTAGCTAATACTAAGGACGGCACAAATATCCATGCCCGAGAGGGGATTCGAACCCCTGACCCATCTACTGTCATGTCATACAACTCTTAGTAGTGCCTCACACAGAGGTGTGATTATTTTGTGGCTCTCCAGTATCACATCATAGGTTTGAATGTCGCCAGTATACCGAAGATCTAAGGTGTCACCTGACGTACAGATTTTTAGTATTCACTTTATTTTTAGCTTAAAGTGTCTTAATATAATGCAGTGTCTCGTGAATAACATTGAGGCATGCCCAGAAATTATTCACGGTTAGAAACTAATGTTACTGACATTAAATTGTGTTAAATCGTGTATGTGTCAAAAATATCCATCACTGTTTCCGTTCCTTCACATTTGATGCACCGGTGGAAAAAAAGAAGTTTGTACACTGTGTGATTCTGGCTTTTGCAGCTCCTACTTTAATCTTTTGTTAGGCGCAGTATAGCTCGAGAGTTCTCGCAGTTTCCCAAGACGTCAGCAGTAGTGTGGTAAAGCAGGCAGTTAATCCTGCGCAGTTATTAACCGTATAACGAACTTTCTAAACTTATTGACGTTGCAGTTTTCATCACACTTTATATAAGCAAAAATTAAATCACCAACATCATCGCCAGTGGTATTGAACCTGAATGATTTAAGAAGGTCATTGTACTTATATATAGCTAACTGTATACCTTTATATGAATTGGTCGCCGGCCGCGGTGGCTGAGGGGACTGAGGCGCTCCATACACGGTCTGCACGGCCACTACGGTCGGGGGTTCGAATCCCCCCTCGGGCATGGATATTTGTGCCTTCCTTAGTTTTAGCTAGTTCGTAAGTAGTTTGTAAGTTTAGGGACTGATGACCCCATAGTTAAGTCCCATATGCTATACAAACATTTGAATTTTGAAACATTGATTGGTCGATAACATGTCGTGGTGGGAGAAACCACAAAATTTCGTTGTCTGAGACTAGTCTGGTGATGGGGTGGGAGAGGATTCTAAGAAGATGAGAAATGTAACCAGATCTTCACTTCCTGATAATGTTCGAGCAATAATTCGAACAGTGGAAACGAAATATTATTATGGCTTTATTCACCACATAGATGGAATCTACTATGAACATGGTTGTGTGTTTTCAAAAACACTATCGCAACCCAGGTACCTCCTATTGCGGGAGATACTTCAGCGGAAGACTCTGCATGACAGACGCTCTGTAGCTCAGTACGGGTTGTTGTCAAAGTTTCGAGAACATACCTTTACCGATGAGTCTAGAAGTATATCGCTCCCTCCTACGTATATCTCGCGAGAGATCATTTGGATAAAATCAGAGAGATTAGAGCCCACACAGAGGCATACCGAAAATCTTTCTTTCTGCGAACAATACGAGACTGGAATAGGAGGGAGAACGGATGGTGGTACTGAAGGTACCATCCGGCACCCACTGTCAGGTGACTTGTGGTGTATGGATGTAGATGTAGAGGTATAAAAGAAGTCATCTATACAATGAACATTGAAAGTGGTGATATACCTCCTCCAGAACAAGTAAAGTCCAACACTGTATTCATATTTGACGATGTTGCAGTGGAAAATCAAGACAAAATACGCAGATATTTCTGTTTCGGAAGGCATACCTAAGTGAAACGTATTCTCGTATCCAAAAAATTTTGCTCATAACAGCATTCAAAAAAATAGAATTTCAATTTAAAACATATTTACAATACTCGTGTATGAACTGATATGTCATTAAATGATTTTTTTGTGAAGACCTGTGCAGACTGTTGGAATTACTCGCAGTACAGGTTTCTTGTTATGGATAAAACATGGAAAGGTAACGATGGTCGGTACAGAAGAAACGTCCAAGACTCTTTATGTATAAAATCCTTTCATTGAGCTTCATCCTTCACTCTACGCAGCGACGTGGACAAATTCACACGAATGTCTGTCAACCACCATGACGGAAGTTGACGAATCAATCGTATGAACGCGGATACTAAAATTCAGGATAGAGTTGACGACGTGCGTAGGGAAATAGTAGAGCCTTATGAATTTAGAGAAGAGAGTTTGCGCAAGGAGATAGGATCGTATTACGAGCAAGAGGTCGGAGAGACACGCAAGGATCTATTGACCTTCTATGAGAGTAAAGTTGAAGATGTGTTCAATAACATACTGTCATATAATGAAAGTGTTCAGAACATGATTAGAACCTAACTGAATGGATTAATGGACTTGATAAGAAAATAAACAACCTAACCGTGAAAGTTAATTTTTTTGTTAAGCAAAAATTTGAAATGGATGCACATTTTTTTTTATTTTATTTTATTTTATTTTATTTTATTTTATTTATTTATTTATTTTTTTTTTGAGAAGAAGATGAGAGAGCACACAATCCGCGAGATAAATTGCGACCGTTTAAGTTGGAGCAGTTGAACCGAGATCATACATTAACAGAAATCTTTTAAACGTTACTGACTCTAAAGAGCCACCCAAAACGAATTCATCTCCACAAGAAAAACTGTTTCTTTAATAGTCACCACAATTCTGGAATAGACAAGATATATGGCGTCAGCAGAGTAAACCCATACATGCTGGTTTGTGAGATTATAACATTAAATGAGAACACAATTCAGTTTGGTGATAGGGAGTTTCAAAGAACCCCTGGTCGATTGAATGTCATTTTACTAAGGCCCACAAAAGCAGAAAAATTATTCACCAGCAGGGTTTAAACAGTATGGGATAATATTGCAATTGACGTTAATGCAAAAGAAGAGAGGATACCATAGCAACTTCAAATAGTTGCCCATTCTAAAACCTGTACCAGACGAAAGGGATGTTAACGGTGAAAGTACTGACATTCAAAATTAAAGTATGGAGACCAGATAACTCGCTAAGTATATAGGCCTATATTACAGTCATCCAGATTAAGTAATAGACAGACTATATCTGCTCATGGCATTCGCAGTCGGGGGTTCGAGGCCCCCCTAGGGCATGGGTATCTGTGTTGGCGATAGGTTAGTTTATCTTAGTTTAAGTAGTTCGTAAGCTACGAACTGATAACCCAGACCGATAGAATTACAAACAAACATTTTACTCATGGCATCGAATGCTACTGGTAAAAGTCGAATGAGATTGTTTCGATAATTTCACAACTTAGACAGCGAGGTATCATCGCATAATAATAAGAAGAATGGAGAAAGTGGTTCGAGAAATCCATAGATCTGCACGCAAAATATATCCGCGTGTATCTGTGATAATTAAATATTTCGATGACTTATGGAAGGCTGATCTTGTGAATATGACACAGGATTCTAGATTGAATAACGGATTCAAATACATTTTAGTGATCAATGACACATACTCCAAAATCGCATGGGCTGCTGAAAACAAAATCTGGGAAAACTGTCGCGTGAGTCTTTGAGCAGCTCCTACAAGTTAGAACGAATCGAAAACATTCAAACAGATCACCGAGTTTAACAAAACCTAAAACGCCGTTAGTGGACAACTGTTGTTATCAAACAGATTTACGGTTGGAATAGTTTCCTGAGAAGTACCGCTAGTGTAGGCAACTTACGAAACGGGCAGTTTTCCACAAAACAAAAGAAACCACAGCCTTATACACTATATAGTTCCAGATAAAAAGAACAATATGCGAAATGGTGGAAACAAAATTCTCAGAAATATCAGTGAATGATTATTTTCCAATGTTTATGTAAAATAGTAAGTAATCGAATATTTCAATGAAACCAACACCAGATCATGCTTTTTTTTACTGTTTTGCCAAAATTGCTTACTTATTTACCACATGACCGGTTTCATCTGATCTCGCTATCATCATCAGATCTATAAAAAGGCGAAGACCACTCAACGTATCTGCCACTAACTACCCATGAGCGCTAAAAACCACAGCTTATACATTTAATTTTTGATATATACATACCTGTGGAACTGTGGTGTATCTAATCATACCAAATGTGTGGCTCTTTCTATCTGGCGTTCGGTGGGGTTGTCAAATACCTAAAATCGCATAGTCATAACATAAAACCCAAACATGGCCCAATATCGGCCGTCGACGTGCTACTTACACCACATTAAACACAGCTGTGCGGCCTCACGTTAAACTTACGGAAAGCAGTTGCGTTACAGAGAGCTAGGTGGCGTTCATGGTTAGCGATGTAACCAGCACATTAGTTATGGCAATAGTATCTAATTGTGGTGGGAGTACTCCTACCTCACAAAACCTTATCAAAAACATTAAAAAAGTTATTATTCACCTTCTCCAATTGATCGTTGATAAGAAAAATGTTCTCAACTATCAGTTGGAGATTGTGGATATGACATTTTAAATATTTTCTTTTGGATAAGGTGTTGTGAGGTAGGAGAACCCCCACTACAATTAGATACTATTGCCGTAAATAATGTGATGGTGACGTCACTAACCATGAACGCCACCTAGCTGTCTTACGGAAATTGCTTTCTCTAAGTTTAACTAGAGTCCGCACAGTTCGGTTTAATGTGGTGTAGGTAGCACTCGAAGACTGTTTATGTTATGGGAGCCATGTTTGGATTTTTTTGCGACTATGCAATTTTGTGTATCTGACAACCCTACGGAACGCCGGATAGACAGAGCCACACATTTAGAATACACCACAGTTCCACAAGTATGTATACATCAAAAATTAAATGTATAAGCTGTGTTTTTTAGCGCTCATGGGTAATTAGTGGCACGTACGTTGGGCGCTTTTCTCCTTTTAAATGATCTGGTGATGACTGTGAGATCAGGTGAAACCGGTCATGTGGTAAATTTAATAAGCTATCTTTGCAAAACAATAAAATAGGTTCCACAATTAAGGATATCGCACCCAGCAACATATGTAATTTTTTTAACCAAATTATGCATAAACATCCATATTTTAATGAATTGCATAAAAGTAAAAATGTGAAATTTTATCATTTTGGACGGTACAACTCCCCTTAAGACGTCATGTGACCGGCATTGATTGTATCGAGAAGAAGGAAGAATCTCAGCGAAGTAGTAGAATACGTCGGTGTACGACAGCAGTCGTGTGGCGACGAGCAGGTGCTGAGCTGCAGCCCCGGGCGTCACGGTCAGCGCGGGGCCTCTTTCTGTGGGCGGACAGCGTGGAGTGTCGGCGTGACGCCGGCACAAACGCCTCTCCATCGCGGCCACAAAGACACGCGCGTGCGGCTGACGGCTCGTCCGCACAAGCGCCGGCACGCAAAGCCACTGTCGCGCGCCGAAACGCCGCCACACTGCGTTTTGTGAAGCGCGTCCTCTTGTTCTGCCCTGTTAATTGCATTTTCTGACAGAGTGAAGCAATCGCCGTCCGACACCGAGCACGTCCGTAAAGAATCCAAAAGTCGTTTCGTGTCTGCCGTCGGAATACAGGCGGGTCAAGCGATCGACCACACGGCTGATATCACTGGAAGAGACTCACATTCAGTCGACTGGTTTTTACTAGCGACAACCAGATGCAGTAAAAATAGTTTTATTATAACGGTTTCTGACACGTTTCCACAAATATGCACACAAAAGAAGCACAACACTTTACCGGAGAAATGTAGGTTAAAGGATAAAAATGCAGCCCTCGATCGCAAATTAAAAAAAATTATTTAACCTGCTTTCGGCAATGACAGTGATTGCCTTCATCAGAAGTTATAAAATAAAACAAGTCACGTAATAAAAATATGCAACTCAGCTCTAAAGCCTACGTCATAAAATTTAAAAAGAATTTTTTAGAAAAAGCCCATAGTGGCGGCATTTTTACCCTTTGACGTTGTAACAGTCGCTAACAATAGCAGCTATGTTCAAAATGTAAAAATGTAGGTTACTTTATGTGCAAAGTTCAAAACTACAACTGCAGAATTATCAGGAATAAACACAAAAATTTCATATCATCAGAGAACTGATGACGTAGCAGTTTAGTGTTCCTCAATATCTTTACAAAAACAACTTACCTAAATTAATTTTCAGTTGCTTTTGACCTTCTGGTGTCTTTACCAACCGATAAATGACAGCATCATCCACAAACAATTTAAGACAACTGCTCACATTGTCTCCTAAATAGTTTATAAATGTAAGGAACAGGAGGGGTTCTATAGCACTGCCATGCGGAACGCCTGATATAACGTCTCTTTTAATCGATGGACTTCCGTCAATTGCAACTTACTGATCCTGACTGGAAATTACGAATCGGATCACACAACTGTCGCGATATTCCATAAGCACGTAATTTGAGCTACAGTGTCAAATGCCTCCCGGAAGTATTGAAATATGCAAACGATTGCAAAGTCCTTTTCGATAGCACTCATTAGATGATATAGGCCAATAATTTTGAGATCACTCTCATTGGTTTTTCTAGAATACTGGAGTGTTCTGTGAACATTTTCAGTGTTTCGGTACAGATCTTTCACTGACCAAGTGGTTGTATTTGATAGGTAAAGGGATACTGTGTCATCATTCTGAAAGGAACATTATTCTCGGTGAAACCGAAATGTGCCAAATTTGATAGTTATCGTGGAAACCAGATTGTCATCCCTATCGTCTGCTATGATAGTGTGTGCATACAAAAAATATGCTCTTTCTTCAAATTTTCCGACTTTCGTTAGTAACTGTCTCCCCCACCCACCAACCCCCATCCAAAAAGAAGCACATTTCTTCTTTTTTCTGTCTGTAATTCTCTAGACAAGGTTTACATGAAAGAAAATTCAGCGTGTTTTTGAATGATTTCAACACCACAAATCACGATTCGGAAGTTGTATAGGGGATTTCTTTCCTTGATTTTTTCTTTATGATCTTGTAAAAGACTTAGGAAAAAAGATCCTCACTGCTAGAATAGTAAATTCGAACAATGTGCAAGAAGTCATAGTTTTCGTGTGCACTGTGTAACATAGCCAACGATAAGTATGACCTACTTGGTTTAACTGATAACCATAACATTTCGAACATATCTGTAGATCTTCATCGAGAACATTTGTATGCTCTGCAACCCATAGTATGATGTGTGGCAACAGGTACCTTACAAAGGAACTGGGATCCAAATCAGCACTTCTGAACGGCTGATGCTGTTTGGCTGATTTTACACTTGTGTGATCGCAGTTGCCAGACAAGGTTTGTATGAAAGGTCAGTTTCTGGGAATCCATAGGAGAAGTCGCAAATTTTTCATGGTATTACAGTACGAAAGCATGATTGAAAGAAATGTGGCTATCAGCTTTACAGTTCAACTACCACCTATTTTAATAATAATAATAATAATAAATAGTTTAATCGTCAGTTCCGTTGACGCATGTTCTAATAACCAAAACAAAATCCACGTTGCGTACTCAATTTTTTAGTAATTTCGTGACAATTTTGTGTGTAGTAAATTTTGGGTTGATTTCAGATCGTTGTATATTTCGTTGGGAAAAACTGAACTCAGTGAGGCGTCAAGACATCGGTCGGCAAACACAGAACACAACAATACATTCTGCGTCGAATATTCATTTGAATGATCAAAGAAGAAAACAACATTGTGTAACCGTGTTATCGGTGGAGGTGATATCATTGTAGCGTTGCAAAGACAGAAATAATGTCGGTTGGTGACAATTTTGTATGTTACAAGCAAACTGTGTACGCATCGAGAATTTTTTTTATTTCAAAAATATGTCCATTCAGGCGTCTTGACATCGGTCGGCATACGCGCAACGCGATCTGGGTACAGTTTGACGTGAACTACTATGCTGTACTTTTAATAGTAGTCTTCCAACTACTAGTACTGCGCAACGGAATTATCTGACAAATGATGTACCTTTGGTTACTGCATAGAAGACATCAGCAGCACGTCACACAGAATTCAAAATGATCCTCCTTGTCTAGGGGGCCTACTTACAATCGGTGAAACCTTATCACTTATGTAAAGATAAACTTAGATGTCATGTCCTGTAAGAAAAATCTTAAAAATAACAAAGTATAAGAAGTTAGGATCAGTTTGGGTACTAAAGTGATGTCACTAGTTACAGAATAAATAAATAAATAAATAATAAATAAAATAAATTATTAAAAATGAATTGAATTTCCAGAATGAAACTTTCATTCTGCAGCGGAGTGAAGGGCTATTTCACATAGGTATCCTGAGTATCGTCCAGCTGGAACGGGAACAGCGTATCCATTGTCGTCTCAGCTTCACGGCGATGTTGCAGTAAGAATGGCGTGAAGCCTGTGGTGTCTTGCCTTGTGGTATTATAAGGATGACATTATGACTACAATCTGTTAAAACAACAAAAGCCAGCCGCGGTGGCCGAGGGGACTGAGGCGCTCCAGTCACGGTCCGCACGGCCACTATGGTCGGGCATCCGAATCCCCCCTCGGGCATGAATGTTTGTGCCGTCCTTAGGATTAGCTAGTTCATAAGTAGTTTGTAAGTTTAGGGACTAATGACCCGTAGTTAAGTCCCATAAGCTATACAAACATTTGAACATTTGTTTTCAACCACTGCCCAGACAGATTGGCTGTCGATTATGACGTCGATGAGAGTTCCCGACATCTTAGCGACTGTCGTGCATGGAGGATTTTCATCTGTGGCGGCCTCACCTCCGTAGATAGTCGCCTCGCTTAAATTTTCTGGTCGCGGCGGCTAGGGGAGCAGCTGATACCACTTTACGGCAATGCTGAACGGCAGCGGCGCATCGGGGAACGACCTCGTCCAGGGTATGGCGGTGGGCTTTCTCCCATCTGTCGAATGAAATCATTAGCAGGTGACTACCTGGGATAGAACTGCTCTGATGGCTGGCGTCTTCCGGCAAAATAGTCGTCGAATACCCGCCTTCTCTCTTCAGTAGCGTACGACATGTCCAGGCCGCCCACTGTGGAATCACTGTGGTGTGTTGTCTTCTGTCCTCCAGAATGTTCTTGTGCGGGGCGTCAAAGTTGCCGGGGAAGTTGGTTGTGGCCACGTTGGCCGGTTCATAGGCTGCCGTTTGGCGGCTGCAGCGTAGGGCGAGGCCATTTTTCACGTCGGGTGCGACTGGCGGGGCGGACAGGTGCTAATGTGTGAAATACCTCTTCCTCAGCGGCGTCGGCTTCCTCTTATAGGTCTTACATTCATGACCATAATCTGATGCGCGCTCGGTCTAATAGTACCGGCTGCCATAACTGTTGTAATTCTTCTCTCACAATTTGCTGTATGAGGGAAGCAACGTCACGCTGGCCTTCCACAACAGCCGTAGGGTCTACATTGGGGAGTCTGTCATACGTCTTTCGTCCTACACTCCTTTGTTGCATCTCTTCAATCCGCTGGAACCACTTGATGAACTCTTCTGTCTTAGCGACGTCTTCTATCAGAAGAGCTTGGTACATGTCTTCTGCAATACCTTTCATCAGGCATGTGATTTTGTCGGCCTCTGTCATATCCGGGTTAACTATGTTACATAGGGCAAAAACATGCTGTATGTACGACTGTGTCAGCTCACTATGTCGCTCTTGTCCACAATCGAACAACACCGATTCATACGACAGCCCTCATCTATGCATGTTGCTCTTTGTTCTTGCAAGTCCGGAACTCAGTGTATTCAAGGATCTACAGACGTTTCTCTTCTCACCGTGTCCTGGGGGAATTCTTCCGTTGGTACAAACAAGTCATGGAGATGAACATTTTTATTTCGCCACGTTTCTGTTGTTGTGTCCTGTGGTGTGTCGGTGAGGCATTCTGTCGCGTGGAGAAAACTCCTCTTTGAGATAAGTCGACGATGGGCGGGTTGTTGTCCGAAAGTGGGTGCGCCGCAGACGTGACTGACTTTAGCTTCTCTTTGCTGGCAGCCACTTTGCGTCTAATACTAGGGGGTGCAATAGCAGCTAAGTAGTGTAGTTTATCCGTCGGTGTTGATTTTAAGCAACCTGTGATGATGTGTCAGGATTCAATAAGCGGTATGTGCACTTGTTTAGCATGGCTTGAGTTGTACCACACAGGACATGCATATTCCGCAGCTGAATAACACAAGGCTACAATTGTGGTCCTCAGTGTGCTGGATCTGTCCCAGTTAGCCTTTTTAAAATTGTATCTCCTTCTGAATGGCACATTTTGTGGTCGGATGGCTAGAAACAATTGGCACATTATTGGTTAGCGCTGCGTATTGAGAATCGGAGGACAGACTGATTTGTTGCTCTGTATCGCTATATTCTCGCTCACGAAAAGGAGGTCGTAGTTGTGCCCAAGGCGCCACCTTCTGCTGTAAAATGATGGGGGTAGTTTGTTGTCGTGAATAAGTGACAACTGACTAGATTCTGCCCATGCTAAAACAGCTTCATCACTCCTATCTTCACTTGCGTAACCCCAAACATGACAGTGGCTGTTATAATCACCGATAACGAAATATATTTTTTCTTTAACGAAGTTTGCTGGTGGCGTAAAGGCGAACATCTCGCTTGGAGGTTTGTACACGGATGTCACTGTGTAATCCTTGAGTTCCACCGTGATGGTCTCAATGTTTTTCTCCTCAGTGTGGCATGTGGATTTTAGTTGGAGATCTGGTTTAGTGAAAACGGCACTCCCATATTGCTAATGTGGTCTCTCAGCGACTAATTTCATCCAAGGAATGTTAGAACGCCGATGATTGCTGACCCTTTGCGTTTCTTGCAGGCAAAGTACGTCGCATTTATTTGGCTGGCACATCTCATGTAGTAGGTTTACTTTAGAAGATGAGAGGCCTTCTATGTTCACAGAGATGATACTCAACATTGGTTCTGAAAAGAGCCTTTTGGCTACTTTATGACGCATTTTAAAGACTTTGTTGATGCTTCTGGTTTGAGAGAATTTGCCGGCCGTAGCCGTTGCCCGGAAGACGCCAAAACGTATTAATACGTTCCGCGGGGAGGCTTCTCTTGTGTCCCACTCTCTGGACTTTAGCCGAAATGTCTTAGCCCTACAAAATACATGCTCATGTAATATCTATGAAGAGCCTAACAAATCTATCTATCCGATGTCTAATGTATGTATAAAGATAAAGTTTGATGCTTGTGACACGATTAAATAAATAAATAAGTAACCCATATCGCTGGCCCCGGTTCTTCTTCCGCCGAGCGGATTTGTCTCTAGTGGTCTCCAAAGTCTTCTGAAGGTCCGTCTGGAACGGTGCCCAGTTATTCAGATCCTCTTCATTGTTTTCAAACCCTTGTGCTGTTCCGTCCAGGTAGAAGTAAACGTTGGCCTGTTATACTTGGCGACACGCTCGAACCCTTTTAGCCAATTGTTGGGGTCCTATCCAACGTCTCCAGAGAACACCGAAGTGTGTCTGATGTGCAGCTGGCTTACAACTGGTTTTCGTGTCCATTGGTCTTCTGATGATACGGACTTTCGGAAGGATGTACTGGGTATATTCCTTGTATATTCGTATTCAGGTTCTTGTCCGTGTAAGCAACGGCTTTCACGTTGCCTAATCGGAGACACGGTAATACAGCTATTGCACAGGAAACCTGGTGCCTCCACCAAACAATGTTATGGATCTGCATTTTTCTGAATAATCTATCAGGATTATACCCTGGGAATTCCAAAAGATAGCGGCCATCAACTTTTCAGATGACAAAACAGTCTTCGCCATTTTTGGTGCACTCTTCGTCCCTTCTTTGGACTGTTGTTTTGCCCCTGGAGTGTAATGGTGGATCCAAGTTTCATCCACAGTTATGAATCTGCGCAAAAAGTCCTGTGAATAGCGTCTGAACTGTGTGAGATTCTGAGCATAAATGTTTTTTCGTTTCCATGTTAGATCCAAAGTGAGCAGGCGCAGCGTCCATCGCGCACAGAGCTTCTTCATGGCCAGTTATGCATGGATGCAGTTGAGATGCCTACAATCTTTGATCTTCCATTACCATATCATCCATCTTATCGATGGTTTCCTGTGTGGTAACATCAACGGGCAGACCGGAGAGTGCTCCATCTTCCATGCATCTCCGATCACATTTAATCTCGTTGATCCAAAAGTAAATGGTTTTCAATGTTGGTACAGAACTCACATGGACCTCATCCAACTTGTATTTCATTTGTGAAGCTGTCCAATCCTTCAAATGAAAATGACCACACGAAATTCGATTTTCTTCAACATCAGGAACTAACTACGCAGTAAACACTTAAGCTGGCAGCCAACAAACAATAAATAACAGATTCCGTTCGAAACTTGCTGTAATATCCGTGGAACTGTCAGGCTTACCAACAACAGTGCAGGTTCGAAAATTTGCCGCTCTTTCATATAAATTTACCAGACTTACCAACCGCCCTTGTAAAAGAAAAGCCGTGCAAACAGTACACCAGTATAAGGGTACCTATCCGGATCACCAATGACCGACGAGCAAGGCAGTTGCACGGTGGTGCGAACAAGTTGCTTGAACGTCAAAACTAGTAGAAGAAAGAAAACTGCAACCGAACGAGAACCCGGAAAAGCTGCCCTGGTTACGATGGTCATTTACCTGCACAGTGGTACGAGACATATTGTCAAGGACTGTGAAATCAGTCAGAAGAGTGTCGTTCGACAAACGTTCCACCCACACCATCTATCATTACATCAGGCACTCGGGGACCGTGATTTCGACCGTTGTACAGAACTTTGTCGGTTTTCCGTTCAACAGCTGAGAGACGACACTGCGTTTTCGAAATGTATTTACTGATGAAGCAACGTTTACTAAGCACGGTAATGTAAATTTGCATAACATGGACTACTGGACAACCGAAAATCCACATTAAGTCAGGTGCAACGACAAAGTTCGTAGAGCGTAGTTGTGCGGCACCATAGGAATTTATGTTGTAGGACACTACTTCATCACAGGTGTGTTGAATGTAGGTGTATGTCTCCACCATATCCTTTCTTCCAGGAGTGCTAGTCCTGCAAGTTTTGCAGGAGAACTTCTGTTAAGTTTGGAAAATAGGAGGCGAGATACTAACGAAACTAAAGTTGTGATGACGGACCGTGAGTCATGCCGGGATAGCTCAGTGGTAAAGCACTTGCCCGCAAAAGACAAAGCTGCCAGGTTTGAGTCCCGGTTCCGACACACAATTTTAATCTGCCAGGAAGTTTCATATCAGTGCACACTCCGTTGCAGAGTAAAAGTTTGATACAAAATGCAAAGTAGTTTTCCTAAGTCCTTTGTGATACTGTACAGTCTTCCCCCCCTTTCTTTTGCCATATCTTGCAACCTGGCTTTCTCGGTATGCACCTGAAAAAATACTCAGAAACCTAACACGAGAAATCAGAGCTCGAACAGAGAGATTCAGGTGTTCTTTCTTCCCGCGCGCTATTCGAGAATGGAATGGGAGATAAATAGTATAATTGTGGTTCGATGAACCCTCTGCCAGGCGCTTAAATGTGATTTGCAGAGTAGCCCATGTAGATGTGGATGTGTCTTGCCATTTCACAAGACTCTTGACCAGAAACTGATGCAGTCAATTCAACAAATATGCCTCTTCCCTAATTTTTTATATTTCAGTATCGAATAGCTTCTTATTGTTTCGCACTCTATTCAGTGGTACTGGGTATCCATATTTACTTCTGGTATAGTTCGCTTTAGACTTGCACCAGGCCAATGAGCCACACGTTACAATTATTATTACCTTTAGTGCACATTGTTGATTCAAATATACACACACAAAAGAAAAACCAAAGAATCAATACACTTATAGATTGCCTAGAACCTTCCTAGAGAAAAGAAGCGAAAGAAAATCTCTGGGAGACTTCACTCATCAACAAAATAAATTATAACAGTGCACGCCGAGAGACTCATAGTCTTCTACACTCCTGGCCATTAAAATTGCTACACCACGACGTGCTACATACGTGAAATTTAATCAACAGGAAGAATATGTGGTGATACGCAAATGAGTAGCTTTTCAGAGCATTCACACAAGGTTGGCACCGGTAGCGATACCTACAACGTGCTGACATGAGGAAAGTTTCCAACTTGTTTCTCATACACAAACACCAGTTGACCGGCGTTGTGATGCCTCGTGTAAGGAGGAGAAATGCGTTACCGAAATTGGTAAAGGTCGGATTGTAGCCTATCGCGATTACTGTTAGCAGAATACGGAATCGGTGGGTTCAGGAGGGCAATACGGAACGCCGTGCTCGATCCCAACGGCCTCGTATCACTAGCAGTCGAGATGACAGGCATCTTATCCGCATGGCTGTAACGGATCGTGCAGCGACGTCTAGATCCCTGAGTCAACGGATGGGGACGTTTGCAAGACATCAACCGTCTGCACGAACAGTTCGACGACGTTGACAGCAGCTCGGAGGGTTCAGGCCCTTGACGCTGCATCACAGACAGGAGCGCCTAAGATGGTGTAAGCAACGACAAACCTGGGCGCACAAATGGAAACGTCATTTTTTCGGATGACTCTAAGTTCTGTTTACGGCGTCATGATGGTCGCATCCGTGTTTGGCGACATCGCGGTGAGCGCACATTGGAAGTGTGTATTCGTCATTGCCATACTGGCGTATCACCCGGCTTGATGGTATGGGGTGCCATTGGTTACACGTCTCGGTCACCTCTTGTTCGCATCGATAGCTTTTTGAACAGTGGCCGTTACCTTTCAGTTATGTTGCGACCCGTGGCTCTACCCTTCATTCGATCCCTGCGAAAACCTATATTTCAGCAGGATAATGCACGACTGCATGTTGCAGTCCTGTACGAACGTTTCTGGATACAGCCAGAAAATTCTCCAGATCTCTCGCCAATTGAAAACGTGTGGTCAACGGTGGCTGATCAACTGGCTCGTCACAATACGCCAGTCACTACTCTTGATGAATTTTGTTATCCTATGGAAGCTGCATGGGCATCTGTACCTGTATACGCCTTCCAAGCTCTGTTTGACTTAATGCCCAGGCGTATCAAGTTCTGGGCAGCGATTTCTCAGGAACTATGCACCCAAATTGCGTGAAAATGTAATTACATGTCAGTTCTAGTATAATATATTTTTCCAATGAATACCCATTTATCACCTGCGTTTCTTCTTGGTGTAGCAATTTTAATGGCCAGTAGTGTAGATAGACCAACAGTGGTGCGTACTTTTACTCAACTGCTGTAAGCAGTTCCTGCCATATGACGTGATACGCGAGAAGCACAGCTGTATATCGAAGTATACACTGTGCTTGAATGGCACCGTTACATTATGTGAGCTAGTATATTTAAATATACACATTGTAATAGAGGGTTAAGAATTTTCCCACAAATTACAAAGAATTTATCATGACTGCTTTTCTTTCACTAACTACAGTATATGACGATATCGTGAGTGCGAATTGTATTTGATGTATGATTTTGATATGTATTTACCACCATGTTTTCTCCCTCATGTTCTCAATAATTGTCACAAATAACAGCTTGGTACTCTCTATAGAAATAATGTAAACTCACTGTGAACTCTCTTCTGAAAACCTAAGTCAAATTATGCATAATCAATAATATTAAACAAGTAAATATAACCCATTGGTTGTAAAAAGTGTTATTCCTACTTTGCGAAATATATTAATGCAATTAAATGCGCAAAAATTATTCATTGCCACGTCCACTGAACGCTTATATCACATAGATATGACTAGGAAACACTGTAGGTATGGAGAAAAAAATATATAACGTTCGGCCTTATTCGGTAAAAGTCATAATACAGACTCTTGCACCATAATTGCACGCACATGAAAGTCAAAATTTTCGCTCCTTCAGTGACCACGGTAAGATTTTTTGGCGCCAGTAGGCGTTACTCGATGGTAAATAAACACATGTTTATTTGAAATATGTCCTCGACTACAAGGACGATATTAGAGGAAATATTGAGGTAATACTGCGAGCTGTTCTGTGCCGACATATTTAAAAGTATGTTAAACGAAGCCCTGGATTCCATTATTATTCCAAGCAGAAACCGGTACATCTACTAATGAAGCTCGACTAGTGAAATTCACTGGCTTCTTTTAGCACTGAGTTCCAAAAAGTTAAATACGGGACTAAAATTTGTTCCGTTTTCATACATCCCGGAATGCCCAGTATCAAAACATTTCCCTGCCACAGTCGATTCACTGTATTGTTAGAGCAGGGTGTGTCTGGCAGAAATGCCTCGGATTTAGGTCCTTATACCCACACTTTTAATGTTATGAAAAAGGCGTTTTAACCCTTCTGTTTGGCCATATAGCGGTGTCATGACACAGTTAATTCATTGCACGATCGCTTACACCAATGAGTAGATTATCGTCCTTTTTGGCTACGGTATGTAATGGATTACAATTTTCACTGATTGTTCAGTTGCTTTATTTCCAACATAGTCTTGTTCCACTGCATCCTCTTGATTAATGCGTATTATTTGTGGAATACATTCACGGACAACCCATCGATGTCTCTTCAAAGAACTGTGTGTATTAACTTCTGCCTCTCAGTATATTTATTCCTTAATGAAATTGTCGTAAATAATATACCCATTTTCCCAACAAACAGCTTAGTTCATACCTACAATACTGGAAAACAAAAGGTCTACACAAGGACTTAAAAGCATTTACTGTAGTTAAAAAAGTGGTCCATTACTCGGTAACATCTTTTTCAATAATTTACCAGCAACGATAAAAAATTATCTAAAAATAAAGAGCTGTTTAAGACGTGCCTGAAGGACTTATAAGTGGAAAACTTCTTCTATTCCATGGACGAATTTTTCTAACAGAACCAAAAGCTGTATTAATTCATATTGTATATATATGTATGTATATCGTCAGTATGAATCTATGGAACGAACACTAATTCTAATCCAGTCTAATGTAACCGATTCTGTCTTCGCAAATTTATGACGTATGATTTGCTGCTTAATGGTTCGTGATTTTTGATCTTAATTTTGCAAATACATACCTTTATTAATCCAGTTACTTTTGAAAAAAGTCGACACAGCATTCTAGCACTTCCGTTAAATCATCTCTTTCAGCTTTCGGCAGGTCCATTAACGTCGGAATTTTTGAAACGAATACTATTCAGAACACGTTCCTTCGCAATACAGTATCTTTCACAAAAGCATTAGAAGTCAGAAATTCTTCTTCATGTCCAAACAAATCAATCTAAAGCAGGTAGTGCTTTTAATATTATATAATATCTTGTTCTTGTCATTATTGTTTTGTATCGCCAATAAAGTATGTAGGTGAGCTTTAAAATTCATACCGAAGAGGTATGAGAAATTGATAAATAAACATATTTTAGCTCTTAAGAAATGCATTTTACACGCACGTTCAACATATTTTTTTCTGTAATTTGGTCTCAACTACCTCTTTCAAAAATATGGGAAACGGAGACATCTGTAGACGGTACTGAAGATAAACAAATGCAAATAGTTCTTAAGATATTCATTTCTGTGCCTACGTTTACTTGATTCATAATTCTCGACCTATGGGAAGGAACAGTTCCCGAGATTTTATGGTGATTTTGGGACATCCTATATATACGGCTTTGACGAGTAGTGTTAGAAAAAACACGAGGTTATTTAATTGTGAAAAATTAATATCCTGAGATCTTGCATACCGCGTCCAGAATAGTTCAGTAAGTTTTAAGTTCCACAAAAGGCAACAAACATCTTTGAAAGCCTCCTCGCTTTTTTTTACATCTATCCTTTCACAGGATGTGTAACTGTGAAAGATTCTAATTTATAGCGACAAATTGAAAATGAGCGAGTACTTGTTTGGAAATTATATTTCAGTGGCAAGAACTCTGTTTAGTTATGGCCCTAATATTAATACTTGCACAGTTAATTAAGAAACAGTGTGTTTAAACTGATTGAAAGCGCAACGGCTATTTAGGTGAAAGTTTCTAATTTATAATGACTAATTGAAAGTGGACCCTAGTTAGGAAATTAGATTTCGGTGGCAAGAATCAATTAATTTACTGGCACGATTTACATTTAAAGATAATCGCAAACTCGACACGTACGATGCAACAAGAATAGAAAAATGCCACAATCAGGAAAATGAGGGACTAGGTTGAGCTGAAATAAGGAAATAAGGATTTTATTTATTTATTTATTTATTTATTTATTTTTTGCTAATGATGATACATACCTTCGTTGTTGACTTGTCAGTAATAGTGATTACAATGGGTTTGTACAATACCGTTTGTATGAATGTTCTCGTTTTCTTAATACAAAATTCCTCTTCCAATATCAAATGAAATTTCATCACCCTCTGGCGGGATACATTCATAGGTACATAAACCGACCAGCGAAAACAAATTCGGCACGTGAGTCATAGCCGATCAACCGAACCGTACAACACGGTGACTACAATGCGACTGACTGAACTATCTTCCACTTTACTAGCTTATTCTCCACTGCCCGCCTCAATGGTCAAAGATGCTGCTGTAGCGCAGATGCTACATCGCAGTTACAAAGGTGTTATGTGGTCAGTGGTTACAAACGTCAAATAAGATTATCGAAGCATATAATAGCTGAATTTTACACACAAATAAAGCCGTAAGACAGAAACATGTCCAGTTTCACAAAATATCACAGAAAAATCAGTAAATAATTATATTCAGCCTATAGCTGCCTACTTTCAACTGTCACATCCCATAATTTTATTATTACTTGTGTTTCAAGAAACTACTTACTTTGTAACCTGTGGATGTTATTGGAAGTGACTGTAGCTGAAATCTCTCGTTTTACGAGTCTGACTTAATAAAAGATGGAAGAATTAACTTTCCAGGAGCACCAGCTAACATTGATCCGATTGGACTTCTTGAAAAGGTGTTTCGTCGCCTACTAAAGTATTAATTTAAAGAATGGAGCGGTAGAAAAGGTCGGGACAATCAGTCGAAAATTATATTGAGAGTGAAGTATACAAAGGGTGAGTCAAAAGTCCTCGGTCACTTTCATTAGTTGGAACATTAAAGAGAAAATTTGAAAAGTGATGACGGGACCAGAAGTTTGATGTGGGGCCGCAACTTTTGGAGTGAATGTTATTCATGGCCACCATCTTAAAATCCACCATTTTGGGTTCTAGTCATATTTTTAAATGGGAAGGGGGTGTATGACATCAATTAACACTCGCTTGGTGCAATCTGTTTTTGTCTATCTTGTACAGTTTGGAAATAATTAATGATCATAGTTGCCTTGATACTGACTCTTGTCTGTCTTTGTTCCAGGTTATCTAAAATGGGACTGACACGAGAACAGAAGATCTAAATCGTCCTTATATTAGGGGACCGCAACTACGGAACAATAGCAGCTGACTGCAACAGGCGGCACTCAGACAGAGAACCGGTATCGCGCAGAGCGGTGGCTCAGGTGATCACCAAATTCCGGGAGACGGGCTCTGTTCAAGATAGGGCATCTATTGGGCGACCAAGGACTGCCACCAATGAGGAAAATGCAACTGCCGTTGTTGAGTCGTTTGTGAAAAGTCCTAAACGAAGTACCCGTGATGTGGTCCTAGCATGTGGAATAAGCCAAACCCCCGTTGTCCGTTTATTGCACACCAACAACTGGCATCCTTACAAGCCGCAGATGCAACATAAGCTTAAGGAGAATGACCCTGATCTCCGGAGTTCTACCTGTGGGTTACTGAAGAACACGAATGGATCCATCGTTTGCTCAAAAGGTAATGGAAACACGCGCTACTCAATGGCGATAGTACAGTGGACCGTCCTAGCGAAATTAACACCTCTAGCCCAAAGTGTTAGTAAGTCGTATATTGACATAATGCAAAGGATCGTCCAAACACTGTAATTAAGTATTTATTTACATATCATACAAGATATCTTTCGGCATAAATGCCATCGTCAGGTGCTTCTGCAAAAAAAATTTCTTATATGAGTATGTATCCAAATGCTAAATAAATAAATTTACGTAAACAACATTTTACAAATTTCACTTACAAAGTGTGCAGTACGTACCGTATTTAGAGACTGTAAGTGCTTCAACTGACTATTTATTAGGTGATGTTTTACATTTGATTAATGAATTGTAGCCAGTTACAGCATCTGTTTATGTTGTTATTAGCGATTATGTTTAAAAGAAATTATTAGAAATTTTGGACGATATTATAGATTATACATTTATATTTGACGTAGTTGTCTTTATTTCGTCTTCATACTTAACATTATAGTACGATCTCTGATTTATGTAAGCTCCATTATCCTTTGTCCAGAGTTAAATTATCTAGAAACAGCAACGGTATCGGCCTGGAGAACTGCTTTCAAGGTTACTGAAAGAAAGGGCAACGGTTTCGTGTGCACTTCTGCAGTATGCGAAGAGATCCCTTTAGCCTACCTAACAGAAGGTAGAGAGGTAAACGTTACTGCAGTCCCTCGTCGCGAAGTTTCAAACAGCGGGGAAACCTTCTCCTCCCGCCAACGCATGGTTTCCAACGTCAATTTTAGGGATTGGTCAGGAAACCGAACTATATTCCTCCCTCTTAGGCGTTTTCTGTGTTAATTATGTGAGGAATCCAAAAATTATCTTGCCACCTTCAAGTGAGCTTCCGTCTCAAATGACCATGCTGTCGACGGGACGTTAAACTCTGAGCTTCCTTCCCGCCAACTGAGCTTCTTTATGCAGGATGGTAGTATCCGAGGATCTGGGAAATTTAATTTAGTAATATTAATGACGTAATCACGTTTGAAAGTGTATTAAATATCACTGTCGGTTTACTCGGTATTTCATTTGGAACTAGAATCTACGATTAGAGAAAAATAGCTTATTTGTTTAGCTCATTTTTTCTAATCGCTCTCCCCCCCCCCCCCCTAGAAATAATGACTATACCTAAAGAAAACGATGCCTGAAAAAAAAACACAGAGGAAAAAAAGTTGTTTGATGTCCTGATCCGTGCTTGGTTATGCCATTTTCAGAAAAGGCAAAAAGTTTTAAGTTTTCCTCTTGCTTATCTTTACATTAGTCTCTACCACCTTCCCCCTCCCGCAAAAGTAAATGTTATATTCGCCACTGGTCTGGTGTGGAGAGAAGATGCTGTCTCTAACGTGTCTTTCATGTTTCACCAAGTTACGTTTTAACCACTTGAATTGCATACGCCCTTGCTAATAATGATAGCGGCTTCTTACACGTTCCAGCGAACGTTTATTTCCTGTTTTCTGCTTTCTGCGGTCGATCTGGTTGTCGATGGCAATGAATCGATTCATTGCGTCATAATAATGTCTTTGATGTTCCCGAATGCGAGTCCATTGCCTTACTACTGTGTCACCTCGTTCGGTACCCCTGTTAAGCCGGCCGCGGTGGCCGCGGGGACTGAGGCGCTCCAGTCACGGTCTGCACGGCCACTACGGTCGGGGGTTCGAATCCTCCCTCGGGCATTGATATTTATGCCGTCCTTATTATAAGGTAGTCCATAAGTAGTTTGTAAGTTTAGGGACTCATGACCCCGTAGTTAAGTCCCTTAAGCTATACAAACATTTGAACATTTTGGTATCGCTGTTAAGATCAACCAATATTACAGATTAATTTTTAATTTTACCATTTAATTTTTCTCTCTCCTGGTGTGTAGACACCAGAATAAAAATTCGGTCTCTGGTTGATTTCCGATAGATGTTGAAACTTGCTTATACGAAAATTTGAGAGGTGACGAACTAAATGTGTGTTTAATTATTGGAGCAGGTTAGTGTAATACCATCAAATGAAGTAGGTGCATGAGTGAAAGAAAGCTGAATTTAAGGTCGTCAGAGAATGCGTCTAATGTTATGGTGCCAAAATAAACGAACCAGGTAGCCACGGGGGTGACTTATGTGGTGGCCATGAGGCAGCGCTTGCCACCCCCAGGAGCTGAAGTACAGCGCTGCGGGGGTTTAATAACTGCCTAGGGTGGAAGCAGTGGGACAAGAGGATTCTTCAAACAGGCGAGGGGCATGCTGGGAATGGAATGCTGGGTACTAGGAAAATTACCGGGCGTAATTCCCCCGTCGCCGTTCATCCTCAGGAGAAACTTTTGTCTTATGAAATATCCGACGAATTAGCTCTATTAAACATACATAATATGTCCCGACTTCTCTAAATTACAATTCCACCAGCTCGAAGTTTAGTGGGGAAAAAAGCGGCAATGACAGGGAGCGATAGTTATGGAAATGGGTTCCTACTCAGAAGAAAATCACCTTCCGAGACAATATGTTCAAATGTTTGTTAAGCTTATGGGACTTAACTACGGGGTCATCAGTCCGTAAACTTACAAACTACTTATGAACTACTTACGAACTAGGACGGCACAAATATCCATGCCCGAGGGGGGATTCGAACCCCCGACCGTAGTGGCCGTGCAGACCGCGACTGGAGCGCCTCAGTCTCCTCGGCCGCCGCGGCCGGCCGAGCGAATATCTATATATATTTACACAATTGAAAACAACGTCACCTGTGTATGCTATAAACACATTTCTAATGGACCCATACTGAATTTTGATTTGCAAAACTCGATGATTTCAAGTGTCACAAAATGAACACAAACTTGGGTCATGTATCGAAAGCTTATCAATTGTATCGAATGTATGTCAAGCAATAACATATGTTACTCCATGCAATACACGGCGTACGGACAATATTGAATTAAATTAGATTAGAGTGGTATTTGTTCCGTAGGCCAAGAATAAGACATTTCGTAATCACTTGGAACAGGTCAGTTCAGTAAAAGTAACTTTTACGTGATTTTTTTTTCACTTTTTATATTCTCTTTTTTCAGTCATTTATTTTATTTATTTATTTTTGTAAAATATATTATGTATATCTAAGAATCTCTCTACTGAGTATAAGGAGATGCCGTTCAAAAATTCTTTTAGTTTCTTATTAAATAGTAGTTAGCTGCCTGTAAGATTTTTTTATGTTACTTGGTAAGTGACGAAAGACTTTCGTGACAGCATAGTTAGTCAAAGTTAAACTATAATGAAGATCAACCAATTTCCAATTACGTAACACAACACTGACTAAGATCACAAACTCTTCCACTAGCTGGAGTTGTCAGAAAATAAATGAAAATCAAGTAAAACGTAACACAAAATCAGTCCTATCATTTTCGTTTTCGGCATCTCTTCTTTTAGAGAGCCTCAGCATGGCGATGATTTTAAAATTCTTGTGTAGATGTTTCTGATGCTCGGGATGAAACTTGTTTCTCTGAAGGCATTCACGTGTTTCAATTATTGCTCATCGACTGTATGCTGCCATAAATAACCTGGCTGTTAATAATTCGATGCTACCACGACCTGGGTTACTTGCCAATCACGTCTAGCTCTTAGCCATATTACGTTATCAAACGCCCCATAAATCCGACGTCTAGTGGTTGAGTATTATGCGTTGAGTGAGGTGGCAAACAAACAGAATGAACAATCAGAGATCGAGTTCCCCCAATATGCGATAGGTATCGTAATATACGACACTGTGGCTCATTTACATCCCAATACTATCGCATATTACGAATCTCGCCATCTTGAACAAAGACTCACGGACATCGTAACAACGTTCGTTTGAAAATAAACGTAATCATCAGTAATTATAAAGAAGACCGTCACAAATAACAACAACAAAAGAGTGCAATAATATCGACTCTCCTTTAAGCTGAAATATTATCTGAACAACGATGTCAAGAAAATTCCAAACACTAAAAGTTTTTTCATAGCCTCTACGTACTATGTTCAGCTGAACAATCGAATTCTACTCGCTGTGTCGTCGTCTAATGTACGACAGACGTGTCATTTTTGATCCATGTAGATGTTTCGAGTCCCTGTCCCGTACCAAAGAACGTGAAATAAGGAAAATATGGAGGTTGGGCGAATCCTTATATGAGTGCAACTTTCGTTCTGTGAACTGGCAACATGCAGACATATGAAGTGGCGCTGGGAAGTTACTGGAAATCCACTCCTCGATCTGACGGGCGGGATAGAGTTCTGTGACACGAAAGCAGAAGTTTTATGTCTATGGCAGCGACGTGAGGTTGTTGTCTATTTTGGCGAGATTGCGCCTTTGAAACTACTATGGCAAGACAATGTGGTGTTACGAATGCCGAGATTCTCTACTATCACGAATCTAATAGTGAGACGGTTTCAGAATAGGGCGACGAGTTTTTTCCAGTGGAAACAGCTGACTCAAGTGATTCAGACGTATCAAATAAACAGGAAACAGGGGCTGAATCAGCTAACAGTAATTTACCTCTTGCACAACGTAAGCACGTACGATTCTACCTAAGATTTTGAATTAGTAACCACGCAATCCGCTGTTCGTCCCTCCTTGTTATGTATATCGGTGACCTTATTCTGAGTAAAATGCATGACGGGTGTCAGGTCAATGACAATATGGATAAAAACTTTCAGGAACTGTGTGTTTTTAAGATGACATCAAGGTTGGGATCGGTACAGTTGACCAAATGGCAAGACATTACAGTGTCCAAGCTGGCACCCAGCGACGGCCTGTGCATGACGTTTAGAACATTTTTGTCCTTGAAATGATCAATTCTCACAGAGTTTTTAAGTTATGAGCATGTAATGAGATTTCACGGCGAGAATTTATTCTCAGAGCAGCAGATGAGACTGCGGCCCTGCGAACTGCAGACAGGAGACAATCTACCCTTCTAAGCATACGGCACCGGTGCTGGCCAATATGGAATACGCCAAATTTGTTTCAAGTCCAGTAAGTATGTGTACCAAAGTCAATGTTTGAACTTTGAGCCCACCCCAGCTTAGACAATACTCTCAACTAATGTTCTTAAATATTACCAAACACTTACAATTATAGACTGAAATTGTTTGTTCTTATGTTTTTCTCCCTTGATTGCAATAAACAAAAAATGTTTAATTTTTAACTCTTTTAGAAATACTCGGCTCTTACCTTTAATGCCAGAAAAAGTAAAAATACAATTACCAGTCGCATGAATTGTATGTTATGACACTATTTGAATCTTTCTATAAGCATAAACATTGCAAAATTGTTTGCTTCCTTGTTTGATACAAAACTGTGGAATTTCTTCCTTAAATCGTAAAATAAACAAAAATTGTTTCTTATTATCTAATTTGTACTGCTTGATATTTATTTTAGAGATAAAGAATTTATTTTTCTTGCACGTTAGAGTCCTCTTGAATGGATTAACAACATGTAGAAATCAAAAACACCACCGAAATACCAATGAAAGGTAGTTTCCTCCTGTGGGTCAAAAATGACCTACGTGGTACTACTAGGGGGTATGGAAAAGGCAGATGCTTCTAATGTTAAGAAACTCTCCATCAGAGTGCAACACCTTCCATGAGCACAGGTGTAGTGTCTCATACTAGGGAACTATCGGAGAATAGGTACCTTTCATCTACATGGCATGATTTGCATGTTGCAATGTCACCTATCGAATTCACGAATTTTACCCATATATTTAGTTACATTTTGTATATGAGAAGAGTTGCTTGGAATAAACAAATTGTTTGTGAAACTAGATGTATAAAATTCGTAATGAGCGTCAACTGGAGACAAGACCGTTGAGTTTGGAATGCATTCATAACTTTAGGACACCACCGCTGAAGGACAGTCGGTTCCTGTGTTATGGGTGTAATTTGCAGTACAAAGGTTTTGTAGCGTACAAGGCAAGTCATAAAAGAGAATTGTGTACAACTTCCCTGAGTCCATGAAAACTGTGATGCACTTTATCCGCTCTATTTTTTCACTCGGCAGGAATCGAGGACACATCGCTGAGACACCCTCTGAATGTGCTGTCTGGAAGCAGACAATAATGGCTGCATGTGCAGGGAACAGAGCGCGATCTGAAAACGTTTTAGCCACATCAGGAAGCAGTAAGCTGGGTACTTCTAGTCGGCGCTATCGAACTGGGGCCTTCAGTGGCACAGAAGGTTGTGGAAGATGGAAAGGCGTGCTCTTCACTGCCGCAGCCGATGTTGTGTATGAAAAAGTGTGAAACAGTAATGAAACGAGCGCTCTTGGACCGATCGTTCGAGACACATGCCGCAGAGGCGGTACCTAACGGAGAGTTCTCTGGAAGAGTTATAACAACAGATACGTTTGTGGAGGACTATAGAGCCAGTCTGACTTCTTCAATGTATCTATAGTTGAGAACTGTGTTTTCTGAGTCGAACATAATTGGCCTATTTGTCCTTGTGTACGTTTGTCGCTATTCTTATATTTCTCACTCCTTGTAGCTGCTGTGTACAAGAGGACAAATCGACCAATCTTTCGCGAAACGGTGGCAGTGTATTCACCATGAACCTCAGGGGTCTGATAAGAAAGTAATTTGCATCGTGAACCACGTTTGATGATACACGTTATTTTGGCACGAGACATCGACACATCGTTGCCGATTTGCCGCTTTGCACCAAACTCACAAGGAAGAACAGGGAGGGAAGTGGGGGGGGGGGAGATTAGTAGTATTGAGCAGGAAAAGCCGGCCGCGGTGGCCGAGGGGACTGCGGCGCGTCAGTCACGGTCTGCACGGCCACTACGGTCGGGCCGCGGTGGAGTAGCCGAGCGGTCTAAAGCGTCTCGCTGCGGAGCGCGTGGTTCCTCGCCGTGGAGTTTCGAGTTTTCCCTGGAGCATGGGTGTGTGTGTTGTCTTTAGGTTAGTTTACCTAGGTTTAGGTGGTTTTTAAGCTACGAACTGTTGACCACGCAGTTTGGTCCGATAAATTTACAAACATTTAAACATTTTTGAACTACGGTCGGGGGTTTGAATCCCCCCTCGGGCATGGATATGTGTGCCGTCCTTAGTGTTAGCTAGTTCATAAGTAGTTTGTAAGTTTAGGGACTGATGACCCAGTAGTTAAGTACCATAAGCTATACAAACATTTGAACATTTGAGCAGGAAAAGTAAGTGTGCTTTCGAGGAATTTTTGAAAAGGGAAAAATTTGCCTTGAATATTAATGACGTATGCATATTCAGGATAGTTGGAACTAGGAATTGCAATCCAGCACTTTTTTTCAATCCAGTAGGATTTTTTCTGGATTGTCTTCAATCCAGCGGAATCCCACAAAGGTTATATTTCTAATCTTCATCAAAGGTAATTTTAATCAGACTTATTATTGAGGGACGTACAGTACCACATGAATTTAACTAATTGTATTATTTTTCTTACTAAAATAAACAGTAAAAAGGTTACAATTCTATAAATATAAAATAAGAAGTCACTTGTCGTTTGGGAAATGTGATCTTTAAAAACAAATAACATCGTTTTATCTCCCAATCTGCTTCTTGTAGAACTACATATGTGAATCGTGCGCTCGTTGTCTTTGAATTGAGCCGGCCGCGGTGGCCGAGGGGACTGAGGCGCTCCAGTCACGGTCTGCACGGCCACTACGGTCGGGGGTTCGAATCCCGCCTCGGGCATCGATATTTGTGCCGTCCTTAGTGTAAGGTAGTTGATAAGTAGTTTGTAGTTAAGTCCCATAAGCTTAACAAACATTTGAACGTTTTTTTTTTTCTTTGAATTGAGACGATTTGTTCGGTTGCCCTCTTTGCGGTGGTGGCGCTACTTCGGTCTGCGTTTCCGTCTGCCGTCGTACTCGGACAGCAGGGTGAGTGGGTCGCGAGCCGCCGGTTATGAAGCTTGTATTGGGCCGGTGGTGTCATGACGTGACCGCTCGAGCCCGATCTCATGTTTTGTTTCGCGTCGTTGGCTGCCCTCTGTCTGTGGAAGTGTTAATTTATTCTGCGTTTCTCATATCTCCTCTTCCATGAGAGTGAGATCTTGGTTCCTTCTTTTTTCGTAGCGGCCGACCACGAGTCATAATTTGCTGTTCTATAGTTAGAATTTGACAGAGCCCTGAAAGACCTAGGTCGGAACAAGGCCCCAGGAGTAGCTGACATACCCTCAGAGCTACTAAAGTCTCTGAGAGAGCCAGCCATGACAAAACTATTTGAACTGGTGTGTAGGATGTATGAGACAGGCGAAATACCCTCAGACGTTAAGAAAAATGTAATAATCCCCATTCCAAAGAAATCACATGCAGGCAGGTGTGAAAATTACAGAACCATCAGTTTCATAAGTCATGGTTGCAAAATTTTAACACGAATTATCTACAGGAGAATGGAAAAGCTGGTAGAAGCTGACCTTGGGGAAGATCTATTTGGGTTCAGGAGGAATGTAGGAACCCGGGAGGATATACTCACTTTACGTCTTATATTACAAGATAGATTAAGGAAAGGCAAACCTACATTTTTAACTTTTGTAGATTTAGAGAAAGCATTTGACAATGTTGACTGGAATACACTCTTTCAAATTCTGAAGTCAGCAGGGGTAAAATACAGGGAAAGGATAGTTATTTACAACTTGTACAAAAGCCAGACCGCAGTTATTAGACTCGAAGGGCATGAAAGGGAAGCATCAGTTGGGAAGGGAGTAAGACAGGGTTGTAGCCTTTCTCCGATGTTATTCAATTTGTACATCGAGCAGGTGGTGAAGGAAAGCAAGGAAAAATTTGGAATCGGGATTAAAGTCCAGGGGGAAAAAATAAAAACATTGCGTTTTGCTGATGACATTGTAATTCTGTCGGAGACAGCAAAGGACCTGGAAGAGCAGTTGAATGGAATGGACAGAGTGTTGAAGAGAGCGTGCAAAATGAACATTAACAAGAGCAAAAAAATTAACGGAATGCGGTCTTAGAAAATCAGGCGATGCTGAAGGAATTAGATTAGGTAACGAAACAATGAAGGTGGTAGATGAGTTTTGTTACTTGGGTAGTAAAATAACATGCGATGGTCGCAATACAGAGGATATAAAATGCAGAATGGCAATGGGAAGAAAAGCATTTTTGAAAAAGAGCAATTTGCTAACATCGAAGTGTAAGGAAGTCTTTTCTGAAGGCATTTGTGTGGAGTGTTGCCTTGTACGAGAGTGAAACATGGACGATAAGCAGTGCGGACAGGAAGAGAATAGAGGCTTTCGAAATGTGGTGCTACAGAAGAATGCTGAAGATTAAGCGGATAGATCGCATAAGTAATGAAGAGGTACTGAACAGAATTCGTGAGAAAAAATGTTTTGCATACCCTGACCAAAAGAAGGGATCGCTTGGTAGGACACATTCTTAGGCATCGAGGAATCGTAAATTTAGCATTGGAGGGAAGTGTGTGGGGTAAAAATCGCAGAGGGAGACCAAGAGACGCGTATAGTAAGCAGATTCAAGTGGATGTGGGTTGCCGTTCTTATGAGGAGATGAAAAGGATTGCTCAAGATAGAGTAGGGTGGAGAGCTGCCTCAAACCAGTCTCCGGACTGAAGACCATAACAACAACAGTTAGTGCTTTTGAGTGGCCTCGTCATTTGCATATACATGACAGATAATTTGATCCGTGACAGTTGTGACTTTCCCTTTGAGGGTGGCTCCGGGAAGGTTTAATTCCAACTTGCGGCCTCTCACTTTGACGTCAGCTGTGGCGGTGCTGTCCCTACTAAGGTTGTCCTACGTAGGTATCTGAGTTTGGAAGAGGGTCTTGTTAAATTATGTAGGAGCGCCTGTTATTGTAAAGTTAGTCACTTAATCTGACGTTTTTAAGGCCACTATTGACTGTTTACTTAATATTTACTGGCCAATCATTTTAGCATTTTAAAAGAGGGCCTTGGTTTACGTATTGCCGCCTGTTGTTGTATTGTTCAAGTCATTTAACTAGATTTTTCAAAGGCCCTGTTATCTGTCTGTAATCTTGTCAAGTTACTTATCTCATTATATGTACCTGAGCTTTGCAAGTTGTTCTTGGCCAATAGGTTGTATTATGATTGCTATTTTACTAAAGTTGTGAAGGCCTAGTGTTACTAGCAATTATACCATTATATTTATGGTGTACATTTCGCTATCTGTACCTCAGTTTTGGAAGAAGGTCTTATTAATTAACGTAGGGACGCCCATTGTTGTATAGCGAAAACTTCTCAACCGAAGATTTTGAAGCCACTGTTACCCATTGTAAACATTATCGGATCAGGTAATTGCCTTACGGTTACTATATTGGTATTTTAGCAAGGCTTCGTGAAGTAAGTACTGACGCCTACGACTGTATTATTTAATTCATTTAAACTAATTTTTAAAGGCCGCTATTATCAATCCTCTTAATCTGATCAAGTTAATTAATTCCTTTTACCTTTGTATATGAACTTTAAGAGAAGTCCTTGTCTGAATACCTAGTGACGCTTGTTGTTGTCGTTCAGTCCACGTCTTTTGGCCAGACATTTCAAAGGCAGCTGTCCACCTTTTGATGCTATTAGGACCCTTTATTGTTTTACTATTGGTATTTGTTCCTTTGAAAAAAAAAGTCTTCTTAAATTATGCAATGGCGCCTGTAATTCAGATTATTTATCTAGATATTTGAGAGGTCGATGTCATCTGCTTTGTAATCTTGCCATAATGATTTTGCTATTTGTGTCAGAGCCTTGTAAGATTTTATCTGACCAATACATTGTCTTACTTTGTTATTTTTCGTAAAATCGTTAAGTTGTAATAGCCAAGTTATTTCCAAAACCTAAACCCTGTATTTATGAATCTAAATTCCGTATGTCATAGCAAAAAATATAATTGTTTGGTGTTGAATTGGTGAATACCTCTATCAGCGTTAGCATTCTTTGCCTCAGATCCTTCGTCCTTTTCACTGCTAGTATAACTTGCAAAGGAACCTTGAGAGATCTCAATATGTAGCCAGAGGTGGAACAGGCACTTTCTGGGTCCGCATTTGTTGGTTTGATGGTTAATAATTAGTCATACCATTTGTTACACCGTTTCCCTGTCCAGAGAACAAGCGTTCTGTATTGGTAGGGCCTACTCATTCCAGGAGAAGTTACTGCCGCCCGTGGATGTATTTGTGCAGTTTATCTTCTGATTACAGGTTAATCCTTCCCTTCATTTCCGTTTACAGTTGTCGTCACTAACTGACGTAAGTTGCTGCCATTCCTCTTCTAATGTTATTTGCTAATTGTAAATCTGTTTTGAGCATAATCAGTCAAGCACATTTCTTGTATTTCTTGACTGCTTGTCTGAATTTAACCTGTTTAGGTCACCTGATTGGAGCTTTACTCTCTCAAGTTGTAAAATACTGCCTTATTTTTAATTGGTTTATCTGTGGTGTCACCTAAAGGTTACGGCAACTGGTTTAACTGTTGTTGTAAACTGTTCGTTAGTGAGCTTGCACCTTTTGACTTTAGCCATCATATTCTTAATTACTTTAAGCTTAATGAGATTTGTTGCAATGGTGGCACTATCTAATCAGCTAGAACCTGGTGCTCATTGAAATTTTATTTTAAGTGTGGCTAGTTCATTGGCGCCATTAGTGCCGCAGGTCACATCAGTCAAATATTTTAATGATTTGTTGTACTTGTTAAATTTAAAATCTGTGAATTGTAGGTCAAGTTTATGTCTTTTATTTTTTGACTAATTGTCCTAGTTAACTTGCTTATGGTATTTGATTAATTGAGCCTCACACTCTCTTAAATTCTTTTTTTATTTTAAATTGTTTATTTATGATAACTTAAAGGGTTTGACAAATGGTTTAACTGTTCTGGTGAACTATTCTTTAATGAGCTTGCCCTTACTCAAATTTGTTGTGATTGAAATTAAGTTTAATTGTAGCTTGTTAGATCACTAGTTCCAATTTATTATCTGTGGTTTACCTACTTAATTATGACTTTATGCTTTGTGTGGTGGATTTTAATCTATTGTTTATTCTAACTGCCTTTACTAAATATACTACCTAAAGTATTATCAATTATTTTCAAGGAAACTATATTGTCAGCTCTGTGCGAGTGTTAATCAAGTCAGCCTTGTTGTTTGAAATAAAGTTTTTGTAATCACAAGTAATAATTATCTCTGATACCAGTTCTTCCATCCCCCCTCCTCTCCCAATTATCAACATATCACTAACATTAGCATTACGTTATCTACCACGAATATTAGCATTGTTAATACTGTAAGCGAAATACGTTACGGAAGTGTGAACTGCTCAAAAGTTAGCTTCTTTCGACATAAGGTTCAACTTCACAATGTGCATCCAGTGTGGCTTGAGTGAATAATAAATGGAACTACAGACATTTGTGAAGACCCCTTTCAGGTGTTATATCTATGATGATCTTTAAATTATAAGTTACAAGTCTCTAATATTAATTTCACCAGGAAAATTTCGAACTGCAGTGAGGCAACTGATCTCGTGTCACCAATAGTTATTTTACACAACTATAAAATGAACCATTTTTGAACTTCCTGTCCACCAGTACTGCCTAAACTAGCTCGTTTTGAAGATCTACCAGTATTACAAGAGCCTGTTATTTATTTCATTCAACCCTATATCGCCTTGACTAACAGCCTGTTAAGCACAGTAACTATCTCTGAACACAACTAGTAGGGCTACTTGTATTCCTGAGAAATATAAATGGGAAGACAGTATTAGTTCTCTTTAATCCTTTCTTAAATCGAGTTACGTAGTTAAACGTTGAGCAGCTCTTCAGCATTGTGCTTCATGTATACAGCAATAGTCAAACAGTACATACGGGACTGACAAGCTGTGCCGGTCGCGGTGGCCGAGGGGACTGAGGCGCTCCAGTCACGGTCTGCCCGGCCACTACGGTCGGGGGTTCTAATCTCACTTCGGGCATGGATATTTGTGCCGTCCTTAGTATTAGTTAGTTCATAAATAGTTTGTAAGTTTAGGGACTGATGATCCCGTAGTTAAGTCCCATAAGCTATAAAACATTTAAACATTTGATTTGACAAACTATGTAATACACCATTTATCTCCTAACAACACTCGTATTTATCTGAAACTTGCCACTATCATGGCGGCTCAAATTACCCTGTGAAAGCAGCGCCGTTAAGGAGTCTAGTTTATTTTATACGGTCTTTGGTTGTCAGTCGCACGTACTCGCCTTCTTCTTTGTTTACTCTAGCAATGGCGCTGTAAGCTAGCCCTTCACTAACTGATATTTGGTCGGCGGCGTGATCGTCGTCTGGGCGGAAAGAGTGAGTTGGCTGTTGACCCGAGAGAGTGGGGACACCGCGTCGGGCCTCTACGCCCGTCCGTCTCGACGTTGATGGGTCTTGCAGCAACCGGCCGTCTCTCAGGGTATTGCTGTCACCGAGTTGAGTAGCCGGCCCACCTGCTGCTTTTGCGAGAATATTTGGTGTGACTGATTGCCTTGGCCATCGTTGTAAACTTGATTTTCTGTTGCGATGTGTGTGCACCAGGATTCGCTTGTTCGGTTTTTGATCTCCGATTTAACAGTTGATGCTTTCTAATTAATCTTTAATATCTTTTTCTACGTGTAACCAGTGGATTTCTTCTGCTTTGTAGCCGCTCGCGAGTCAGTTGCGTGCCCTGGCCGTCGGTGTCTCTGTAGGTAGTGAATTTTTCCTTCCCTCGATAGATCCTGCCCGGCGAATGGATGTATTTTGGCACTGTGTTTAGTTCTGTGTTTCTGCTTGTACTTTTTCTGTCCTTATGTCTGAGTAGTGCTTCCTTTGTCTAATTTATCTGGTCAGTACCCGCCTGTGGATTCGTTGCGTGCCCGAGCAGCGGACGAAAGGGTTGGTATTGCCCTTTCCTGCCATGTCCTCTTTCCTGGTGCATAGGACGTGGTCTTAATTTGCAGTTACTGTTATTACTCCACACCGTGATAAATGTATTCTTACCTCTTATATGCCGACTAGTTCCCTGGTGGCTATCGTTATTTTCAGTGTAAACGAGGCGTTTCCATGCGTGGCACTTGGCCCTTTGGCATATAATCGATTAAACCACTTTGTCCAGTGATGTAGTAACCGAGAACATCGCTGTGCACCCATCCTGTCCATCAGCAGATTTCAAGTGTGTATTACGTCAGGTGCTCAGCACTGTAACCACATCTGACTGTGATTTTTTTTCAAAAATGGGGAAGACCTTCTTTCATATTCAACCTTATTCGCATTACTCTAAAGTTGTTTCAACCATTGTAATATTTTCCATGTAAATGATTTAAAGATTATTTTGTTGGTACTATTTTGGAATTTAAATAAGTTAGAGGTTGTCGTAGCCAGATATATTGCGTGAGATTCTTGCCCTTTTTCTTAACTGTTGTCATTTAAAAGGTTCTTTGGTCAATGTAATTGAGGGGCTTGTGTTGATTATTTGAATTTAATCAAACTGTAACTTCAGCCGACAATATTTCCAAGTTGCACTCTTAACAGTCATTCGAAGTTTTCTTTAATTGATTAAGAAGTATTTTGAGAGGATTTCTTGCCCCTTTCCTTAATTATTGTCTCTTGAAGGTTCTTTATGAATGTTAGTATTAATTATCTAAATTTCTTCAACGCTGGTCCCTTAAGCCTTGCCTATTCATTACATTCATATACTATTTTTCCTTTCATACTATTGAATTCCAGACCCCCATCACAATTAAGTTATCCTCTCCCTTGTCTGAATAATTTTCTTTCCTACTCGTACATTTCATCGATATCCTCCTCATCAGCAAAGCTATTAGGCATATAAACTTGTGCTGCTGTGGTCGGTGTTGACGTTGAATCTATCTTAACTACGATAATGCGATCACTGCACTGCTCATAGTAGCTTACCTTCGTTTCTATTTTGTTATTCATTAGTGGATCTATTTCTGTGATACCCACAACTGATTTGGTTTTTATAATCCTGTACTCACCTAACCAGAAATCCTGTTTTTCTTTCCACTGAACTACACTAACTTTAACCTATCCATTTCCCTTTTCAAATTTTCTAATGTAACATTCCACGCTCCGATCCCTAGAATGGCAGTATTGTCTTTCCTGATGACCACATCCTCCTGAATAGTCCCCTCTCGGAGGAAGGAATGGAGCACTATTTTACCTCCGTAATATTTTACCAGGGGGGATGCCATCATACATTCATACAGTAGAGCTGCAGGTCCTCGGGAAAAGTTAGCAGCTTTAGTTTCGCCTTGCTTTGCAGTTTGGCAAATCCCCAGTACCTGATGTTACGAGGCCAGCTCAGTCAGTCATCCAGAAATGGATCTACCTCTCTCCAGGAACCACACATTTGTCTGACCTCTCCACAGATATCCCTCCGCTGTTGTTGCACCTACTGTATGCCAATCTGTGTCGTTGTGGCAGGCAAAACACCCCATCTTGGAAGCGTCTGTGGTTCATTGGATTCTGACTCACATGTTTGGAATATTCAAGGCAGACCTGATCACCACCGCTAAACAACACAACCACAGACCCAAATAAATAAATAAAATTGTGACACATTCATAAAATACACCTAACCAATACTCAATGTTCACTCCGACACAGCTTCTATGAACTACCCATCCTTTTCGAACACAAATACCACCACTTGTTAACATTAAATATTCCATGGCGCAGTCTGTCTCATACTATACGATTCTATTGAGTGACAGCTGCTACGTTTAAGACGTGTTAAGAACCCACTGTCTCTAACTCCGGGAACACTATGTAGCGCCAGTGAATATGTTACTCTCTGGTTTGCTGCCAATAGAAAATATCAGCTGTTTGAAACGCTATCACTCTTTCAGTCGCCATTTCAAAGGATAGTTACATCGATGCCACATATCGGAAATTAAAATAATTATACGTGATGAAGTGGGAATATTAAGAGATTAGTTCCGCAGAATTTATCATTGTTATTGTAGTTGAAAGTTTCTGGCAGATTAAAATCTGGAGAATATTAAGAGACTTCTGCCGCAGAATTTTTCAACGTTCATTGTAGATGAAAGTTTCTGGCAGATTAAAATTGTGTGTTGGAAACGGGATTCAAGGTTCTTTGCCTTTCGCGGGCAAGCGCTACACCATCTCAGCTCTCCCAACATGCTTCACGGTTCGTCCTCATAACTTCTGCCTGTACATCAGCTCCTACTTTCCAAACTCCACAGAATTTCTGCTCCGAACTATGCATCACTAGCATTTGTGGAAGAAAAGATGTGTTGGAGAAATGGAAAAATACTTTAGGGTGCGGCTAAGTCATGTCTCCAACGTAGAATTTATTTCAGCAGATAGTGCACATCCTACTGTGTTTCCATTATAGAAAATTGACTGAGCGTTTATTTAAGTAGTATATTCTTTGTTTAAAACAGGTAAACGGTACATTTCAGAATATGTTACTGATTTCAGACATTACCAACGAAATTGAATCAGTTACTAAGGCACATGAATAATCTCATGTATACCGTCCATTTCATGAATATTAAATAAGGGATCTCAACGGATAACTTTAAATAGTTTCATTCAATAAGCTCGAAAGAGTCACAGAGGTGCATTATCCTGCTGAAATGTAGGGCTTCGCAGGGATCGAATGAAGGGTAGAGCCACGGGTCGTAACACATCTGAAATGTAACGGCCACTGTTAAAAGTGCCGTCGATGCGAACAAGAGGTGACGAGACATGTAACCAATGGTACCATATACCATTACGCTGGGTGATACGCCAGTATGGCGATGAGCGCTTCCAATGTGCGTTCACCGTGATGTCACCAATCACGGATGCGACCATCATGATGCTGTAAACAAACCTGGATTCATCCGAAAAAATGACGTTTTGCCATTCGTGTACCCAGATTCATCGTTACGTACACCATCGCAGGCGCTCCTGTCTGTGATAGAGCGTCAAGTGTAACCGCAATCATGGTCTCCGAGCTGATAGTCAATGCTGCTGCAAACGTCGTCGAACTGTTCGTACATATGGTTGTTTTCTTGCAAACGTCTCCATCAGGGATCGAGACGTGACTTCACGATCCTTTACAGCCAAGCGTATGACTGTCATCTCGACTGCTAGTGATATGAGGCCATTGGGATCCTCCACTGCATTCCGTATTGCCCTCCTGAACCCACAGATTCCATATTCTGCTAACAGTCATTGGATCGCGACCAACGCGAACAGCAATGTCGCGGTACGGTAAACTGCAATCGCGATAGGCTACAATCCGACCTTTATCAAAGTCGTAAACGTGATGGAACGCATTTCTCCTCCTTACACGAGGCATCACAGCAAAATTTCACCGGGCAACGCCGGCCAACTGCTGTTTGTGTATGAGAAATCGGTTGGAAACTTTCTACATGTCAGCACGTTGTAGGTGTGAGCACCCTTTCACATTCTAGTTAAGGTACATGAAGGTACGAGTTGGAGATAGAGTAATGATTCCTCTCCAAAAACGCACCGGCTGTCTAGTCTTCAGCCACGGTGGAAATAAAATTCTCGCTGGAGGACGTTTGTCAGTTTACGGCGCGGGCCCAGTCTGTTTGATCGCGGTCTCTAAATTGCAGCAGATACGACCGGCAAGCACCGCCCGGCACTGGCGCTACAATTTGAATGGGAGCGCTGCGCGGCGCTGCGATCGCACCCTCCTAGCGCCACTGTGCAGCGGTCGGTCCTGTCTCTGTGCACGAGAGCGGCCTCCACTGCCGCGGCCGCCTACAGCACCGTAAAAAGGAGCAACATGACGCAACGTTGTGAAATGGAACTGACTCGTTAATTCTGCCTCCAGTTGTTCGAAACGACAGAGAGAGAGAGAGAGAGAGACAGGAACATGATAGCAAAATTAAACATGCTGCAACAGCTGTACAAACCAAGATAAATTTACGCTGGCCACATTGTCTATGTTGCTACACGAGCTTATCTAATGAAGCTTTTTTTTATTTTATTTTTACCAGAACTATCCACCCAGGCATTACTGCTCCAAGCCAACTACTATTTTTTTTCAATGTCTGTGCCTGTTATGATGCTAGTGTTACATATTTAAAGACATCGAAACAGACACTTTAGTCAACATTCATTCTTTACACAATTTGGCATGTAAGTAACTTACTCCACTTGTTAATTCCTAGTAACCCACACTCTTTTACGGCAGATGACACGTCGTCCGCCTACTGTGTGTACTCTTTAACAGGGGATGTCTGCAGCCATAAGGTTCGGTATGATATCTTCGTGTGAAGCTCACAGTTGCCATGCAAAGGTGATACGCTCGTGGTTCCTATAGCCCACTGTGAGAGTTTCAAAGGGGGTTAATTTTGCCCTTCCTAATGACGGGGTAATAATTTCAGAGAAAAAATGTTCAAATGTTTGTAGAACTTATGGGACTTAACTACGGGGTCATCAGTCCCTAAGCTTACAAACTACATATGAACTAGCTAAGACTAAGGACGGCACAAATATCCATGCCCGAGGGGGGATTCGAACCCCCGACCGTAGTGGCCGTGCAGACCGTGACTGGAGCGCCTCAGTCCCCTCCGCCACCGCGGCCGGCTAATTTCAGAGAATTGTAGTTGTTGTTGTGGTCTTCAGTTGCAGATTGGTTTCATGCAGCTCTCCACACTACCCTGTCCTGTGCAAGAATCTTCATCTGAGAATACGTTCGGCAACCTACATCCTTTTGAATCGTCTTACTGTATTCGTCTCTCGGTCTCCTTCTACCATTTTGCCCCACATACTTCCCTCTAATGCTAACTTGACGATTCCTTTATGTCTCAGAATGTGTCCCACGAATCTATCCCTTGTCAGAATGTGCAAGAAACTTCTTTTCTCCCCAATGTGGTTAAGCACCTTCTGATTAGTTACCCATCTAAACTTCATCATTCGTCTGTAGCACTACATCCTCTTTTCTGAACTCCTTATCGTCCACGTTTCACTCCCATACAATGCTTCATTCCAAACAACTGCTTTCAGAAAGGACTTCCTAACATTTAAATTAATATTATATGTCAACAAATTACCATACACCCACGCACGCACACACACACACACACACACACACACACACACGCGCACACACACACACACACACATATATATATACCATCAGAAAGAGAAGGATGAAATTTTATGGACATATCATCAGGATGAATGAAACCAGGCTCACAAGGCAGATATTTGAGATAGCAAACAAGAGCAAAAACAAGACGAAGGGGATCACTGAAACAGAAGAGGATATTAAAGAACTGGGAATCACACAAGACAACATAAACAATAGACAACAGTTCAGGAACATTATAAAGAAACTTAAACTTAAACAAGAACACACGGAGAATAGAACAGGAAAAAAGTGGTCAGAAGAACGCAAGAGAAAACACAGTGAACGCATGAAGGTAATGTGGGAAGAACGAAGGAAGAAGAAGAAGTCATAATTACTCAAGTTCAATCGCTCTCTTTACAGGGAATAATCGAAAATAATAATAATAAATATGTATATATTCTCAGGTCACGTTTCTGTCATTTTGTATTTTGTCAATTCAGACATTTAAAATCAAATACGTTAATGTTAAGAATTATTTATAGAAAACAACGACTCATTGTTTGCTTCAGAGGTAGGTAACATTTCTTTAGTAACATTTTTATTAATACCTCCTGTGCTTTTGTCGTTTCGCTTAATATAACTTTTTGGCTTCTGACCCAAATATCACATATGTGACCTCTGAATCTCGCATTATTAACGAGTCAAATGCGCCATTATGAACCATTAATTGGGAGAGATATACATTTTATGTCTAGAAACATTCTGAACAACAACGAAGTCATTCATTAACACCATGCTTGTCTTAAAGACATTTGAATACATTGATAATATTAGTTTATAGATTAAATAAATGGTCAGGGCTTGTCTTGCGTAAATTCAAAGTGACAACAGGGTATAACATAAACATGGTTGGAGATAGGTACACACACAGGAAACATATTACTTTCTATTACGTTTCAGCACACCTTTCCAGGTAACTTCAAAGTTAAGTAGATGAACCACGAGATTCATCTGTAAATATGCCTGCAAAATTTCAGTCATAGACAGCAGACAAGTGTCATCAATAAAACAGTATCCATCGATAAAATAGTCTTTTCTGGCCCACTATCTCCTGGGATTGTTAAGGTTAATTTTATCTGGACACACACACACACACACACACACAAAAAAAAAAAAAAAAAAAAAAAAAAAAAAAAAAAAAAAATAAGCAGATCAGTTGGATGAAAGCAGCAAGAAAATTTTAATTAGATTAGTTTCATTTGACTTGCCAACCAATATAACTTAAATAGATTAGTTTCAAGAGAAACGGAAAAATGTATGACGATGTACTAACTTTTTATTTGCATTAGTGTATTTTCGTGCTGTTACTACCATTTGCACTGTATTATACGACATGCGTATTCCGAAGGCATAGTGCATTCAGATGACTTATGATCCGTAAGTGAAAAGCGTCAGAACGACCTTTGTAATTGGAAAATATTGCGGAGTATTTCATCATTCTAATTTGCACAGTGAGACTGCCAAAGTGAAAGTAGCAATGGAAAAAAAATATGGAGTAACTAACGAAGTGGTAACGTTATACGAGTCGGAGCGTGGAATGTTAGCAGTCTGAACATATTATGGGAGCTACAGTATCTATAAATGGAAATTCAAAGGACCAGTGTAGATACAGTGAAGTGGAAACGAGAGATAGACTATTGGGTAAAGGATAAGAGGATATTATCAAAAGTATCATGATAAAATGTAAGTAGAAATCATTGTGAAAATACTTGAAAAGACTCTAATGACACTTGCTCATAACAAAAGAGACGTTACAATTTTGTGCACGTTCACATTCACTTAAACGGGGAGGGTATGTTCTAGGATGGTAGATTGTTTATTGAAGGAAACGAGGAAATAGAAATTGGGAAGTGGTGAGACTGGAGGACTGGCACGAAGTAGTGGGGAGGTAGGACTGACTGCTGAAGTACGATGAGATGGCGAGTGACAGGGAAGAAAGTAAATCTCATATTATGAAAAGACAGTGAGAGGGGTTGGTGTGGTTTGATGGATGGAAGTCGGAATATGCCGGCCGCGGTGGCCGAGGGGACTGAGGCGCTCCAGTCACGGTCTGCACGGCCACTACGGTCGGGAGTTCGAATCCCCCCTCGGGCATGGATATTTGTGCCGTCCTTAGTCTTAGCTAGTTCATAAGTAGTTTGTAAGCTTAGGGACTGATGACCCCTTAGTTGAGTCCCCTTAAGTTCTACAAACATTTGAACATTTTGAAGTCGTAATGGAGTTAATGGTCTGGGAGAGAGAAGAGAGTCGCCTAAATTGTCTTAGGGCAATGATGTAGAGAATGTTCAGTTCGAGGGGACACTACACAATTTCTGAGTCAAATTTACGAAGTCGAGGTGGAGTGTATGGTGTTCAAAAATCTGCATTTGAGCGAGTATGGATGTAGAATTTGTATTAGTAACATTGAGACCACATGGATCTCGGATTTTAAATTTTTTCCATATTTACAGTACGTAAAGTATAACACATAAATAACAATCAGTGAAAGCAACTCTCAGGAATTCTAGAGAAAATCGACTTTGAAGTGTTGCAGCTACAGGTAAGCAGCAATAATTCAAACGTTTTACGATTTTGTATGCGTCTGTAGACTCAGTCATATACATTTTTTAAAAAGAATTTCAATTATCCGTCAAATAGCGGCCAGTACTTAAAAAAAAATTAAAAAAATACACCATCTGTTGGTGTAGCTCAGGTGGTAGCGTTCTGGCTTCACAACCAGAGTCTGTGGTTCGAATCCTACAGTAAGTGATTTATATTTTTATTTTTTTCGTTGTGTTCGAATACGTACATAATTTATATCAACGGTAATTTTTATGAAAATGCACATATTTTGTTTATTAATAAATTTCTATAGTTTAAAAAATAATGAAGTTTTTAATCAAAAAACATACGTTATTTTTTTTACAATATCGGCTTCACTATTAGTTGGCGATACGAATAAACATGCGTGTATTTCTCATAAAAATTTCCATTAGATATTAAAATTGTGTAGGTGTTCGAACATAACAAAAAACAAAAACAAAATAGAAATCAGTTACTGTTGGATTCGAACCACCGACTCTATGGTTGTGACGCCATCACGTTACCACCTAAGCTACACCGACAGGTGCGACGATGTGTTCAAATTATTGGTACTTATGTTTCCCTCGAAAATTTTTGAGAATTGCTTCGAATGGCTTCGGCTGTTATTTGTGTTCTGAAGTTTACGTGCCATAAATATAAAAGAAAATTGTAAAATCCGATACTCAAGTGGTCTCCTTGTAAGTATAGGACGGATCAGGGATTTGCGTGTGTGAAGGACAGTAGAGAAGCAATGGACTGTAGAGGAGTGTAGTCTCTATGTTCAGCCAATTCATAGATACAGAAGTTTTAATATATTATGGGCTTTCTGAGGATTGGGAAGTAGGCTAAGATTCCGCGTCATTCGCGAATGCTTTGGCGCTTAGTGGAAGTTATCCCTTGGAAGGTTCGTGTGAGTGACGACCTTTCTTTGTCAGTCAAGAGTGATAAAAATTGCCGGTCATTCCTCTTCTCAAAAGAATACCGAGTAACGTCAGGCAGGTACGAAGAGTTGAGCCACTGTGAGGGGTAGAGCATAATGGCCGGGGGCAGCATGCGAGCGGTTGTCGAGAGCAACAGGAAGCGCGGTGTGCATCCACGACCTGACCGCGTAGGCGTCATAGAAGCGGGTAGTGCGCTCGTACATGCATGGTGCCAGCGTAACACGGCGCGTGTATTAGGTAGGACACACCAAAACACGTGGGAGTCGTGTGCCTCTCTTCAAACGGCTACCGACACCTACCAGGTTATCAGGTGTCAGAGGCACGTGTATCGCGATCACATACTGCCACACAACATGGCGCCTTCTCCTGTACGCGGTGCTGAAATTAGCTACCACCACGCCCACCTGCCTGGTATCGGAGGCTCACCGTTCGCACACGCACGTAGACGCAACAGCTAGGCCAAAATTGTACACACAGAAACCGCGACCCCATTCTACGTAAAAATATTTTGGCGACCACTATGAAGTGGGATAAGGGTTTAAGTATTGCATTTGATTGAAAATAAATGACCATAGTTTGTATATTTAAACTTGAAAACTATTGATAAATGATCGTAACTGTCTATCAACTCTGCACATTCGAAATAGAGGTCACTTCTAAATTTATGCCCTGTTACTATCGAAGAGTTTAATTAGTTCATTAATTATCTCTACAAATTGATTAATAATTTTGATTTTCGTGCATCTGATCACTACACTGGAGATTCTACTTACCACTCCACGTCATAATATATCCAGTGGACGTATTGTGATGCAAACTGGGTTAGCTCTAATAATTGTGTAAACACAAAAGGAAAATACTGTGTGCTTCCCTCCTATTTTTATCGTGACTAAAAATCTACAACTTTGACTATCATTTTGAAAGTAACTGACTTTTGATCTTTGTTGTGGGTTTTGTTATACCATGATAACTGCATATCTATATATATCATTGTCGATAACTACTTTGATTAATTTTATGTTTTATATTTGTTCATTAGCTCTCACAGTATCCTATTATTTGCTATCTCTATGATAACTACTTTGAAAATGTCTCTGGTTAAATATGAGAGCGACTATAATGGTTTGCCTTTGTATAGTTGTCATCAATGAAATTTCCTTTGTTGTCGTGGTCTTCAGTCCGGAGACTGGTTTGATGCAGCTCTCTACAATACCCTATCCTGAGCAAGCCATTTCAACTCCTCATATGAACTGCAACCCCCATACATCTGAATCTGCTTACTATATACATCTCTCAGTCTGCCTCTGCGACTTTTCAAACGTTCAAACGTTTGTAAGGCTTATGGGACTTAACTACGGGGTCATCAGTCCCTAAACTTACAAACTACTTATGAACTACTTACGAACTAGGACGGCACAAATATCCATGCCCGAGGGGGGATTCGAACCCCCGACCGTAGTGGCCGTGCAGACCGTGACTGAAGCGCCTCAGTCCCCTCGGCCACCGCGGCCGGCTCTGCGACTTTTATCCCATACACTTCCCTCCAACGCTAAATTCACAATTCCTTTATGTCTAAGAATGTGTCCTACCGATCGACCCCTTCTTTTAGTCAAGTTATGCCAGAAATTCCTTTTCTCCCCGATTCTGTTCAGTACCTCCTGATTAGTTAAGTGATCTACCCACCTAATCTTCCGCATTCTTCTGTAACACCACATTTCAAAAGCCTCTATCCTCTTCCTGTCCGCACTGTTTATCGTCCATGTTTCAGTCCCATACAAAGCAACAATCCACACGAATGCCTTCAGAAAGGACTTCCTTATGCTAACATTAATATTCAATGTTAACAAATTTCACTTTTTCTTCCCATTGCCATTCTGCATTTTATATCCTCTGTACTGCGACAATCATGTTACATTCCTTGACATTAAAACTGCTACACTACGAAGACGACGTGCTACAGACGCGAAATTTAGCTGGTAAGTAGAAGATGCTGTGATATGTAAATATTAGCTTTTCAGACTATTCACACAAGGTTGGCGCCGGTGGCGACACCTACAACGTGCTAACATGAGTATAGTAATGACCAGTTTCAACTCATTTCTGACTCATCTTCGGATCAGTTTACGGATTTGTCAATAGCCGTTTCCGCCAACAGGCAGTACAATTTGGTGACTGGAAGGTTATACCGCCTGTTGTCAGATACAACTATCGACAAACACGAAAATTGATCAGAAGATGACAGAAATGAATTGAAACCAGTCATCACTATTAATAAATTTGCGGTCAAGACTACAGATATTGTGTCAATAAAAAATTTACATATGTTTATGTAGAACTCCATCGCCTACAACAAAAAGCGGTTAGCAAAAGTCCAAGGAAAAAAAAAAAAAAAAAAAAAAACCTTAATCCATTTACCCAATCGCTCAATGCAATTATTTTCATACTCATTACGGAAGAGGGGCAGGCGTTCGGAGATAAAAGTAGAGAGTTTGATAAAAGTGATTGTAAAGTTATATATGTTATCTGTCTCTTTAACTCTTTCTCTGGCACTTACCTTTGGATGTATTACCACCACACGCGTGATAATGTCGAAAGATTTAATTACATAGGTGAGTACGTGCAGTATATTTTCTGTTCAGTAACCTGGCTTCTTCTATTCTGATTGTCATAGACTAGATTCCTAATTAGAATAGTTAATAATATGAAGTTTGAACTGCGTTACAGGCTATTTTAAGGGCGCGACTGCCATAGGTCCTAAGAAGAGAGAGGTCCGTGTTTGAATGCCTCCAACTGGGCAGTGCTGGTCCCGCATACCAGTTATGGTGCGTAGCGCACTTTCTAGAACACCTATATTCAACTCTTTATTAAAACTAGAGCATAATAACATAAACAAAACATAGGATATTAAAGTTGCACATAAACATATTAATTACATAAAATCACATTAAGTTCTATACAATAGTTTATTTAATATTTATAATTAAATTTTTTTTACAGAAATGGGGACACCAAATCAGAATACATCTGCGCAGTATTGGCGCAGTTTCTCACGGTAATGTGATATCTTACACCACATGTCATCTTTTTCCACCAATTCCACCTACGACGTGATCTACAAGCTATGAAATTTCTTAGCAACTCAATACCTTCGGCTGTGAGCCACCCGTACATCACATTCCCCTCCTTTTGAAAATTGAGCATTAGAAAATTTTCGAAGGCAGTTGCTAACGTTAAATTAAAAAAACAAAAAAGAAAAGAAAAGAAAAAACCTAAAACAATAATAAAATCAAAATCAGAGTTTGCCGAATATTAAGTGTTGTAAGAGTACACCTGTCGCTGTAACTTAGTTTGATTTAACGTAATGTATATAGTGTCTTAAATTTGTTTATTTCATGTATTTTTCATTTCACGTATGCTAGATATATTTCTTATGTAACGTCATTTTCTATATTGAATCATTTAGTGTAAACATGTACTATATGTGTAAACCCACATGAACGCACGGACATTCTTATGCTGTAAGTTAGCAATGCGCCAGAGAAAATGGTGAACCTGTTGTAAAGACTGTCTTTGGTACAGAAGTAGTAGCTGTGAGTGTCGCGCTGCTGAAGCAGTCGCGAAGCGGACTCGCTATAGTAAACATATAAATGTTTTGTTGATGGTGCAGAGGCACGTTAGGCGCAGTGTGGCGCGAGTTTAAAGCAATCGTAATAAGCCTGAGAGGGGTACTGTTTAATGTATTGAAGGAAGTGCGAAATAAGTTTATTTATACTCGATCAGTGTAATCTTTTTCCATGTGTGCAAGAAAAGTAATTGTTTGGTATCAAGTCTATTGTCACCGAGTGTGATCGTTGATGTAGTAAGAGTACCAATAGTAATCATACCTGTCTTGTTTGGACTTAACGACGAAGACGACGAAAACAGATGAGTACTATTGTAACATTTCATTTTGTATGCATGTAAATGTAGTGTCAACCCAATCAGAACTTTGGTTCAATTATACATGACTTATTTTGAAACCAGTCTTAATTTTGTAAGTAGTTGTAGTCACCCCATTATCACCATTATTAGATTATGTTGATTATGCAAGCCTGTACATTGACCAACAAGTTCAATCATTTTTCAAAGTAATTACGATCAGTTTTAAAGAAATTGCTAGACAAGTTAAAGAATTGTTAAACGTGTTACAACCACAGAGACTAGTAATTAAAGTGCAAGAGAGTTTGCAAGTAAAGTAATGTTGGTTTCATTTATGTAGTAAGTAACCAGGCTAACAGTAGTCAAAGTATTATACTAGTTTTACCAGACTTGACTGAAGTAATTTTTTTATGAAATACGTTAAATGCCAAACTCTGCTCAGCCAGTTACACGCGTACGCTACCCAGGCCCTGGAACCGATGAAAAAAAAATAGTTTACGTAAAGTTTTATAAGGAACTTGAATGCTTTAAACAATAATATCAAAATTATTGAGAACTTTGACTGTAGTATTTGTAAAGCTCATTGCACCACGGAGTTTCACTGTACTGAGCTATTATCATTGCAATCAGAGTCTATCTGCTATTACAGTTTTGATTATAACACGAACACGCCATCACTACTACATGAATTCTGAAACATTTATTAGTGAAGTTGTGCTGTTCGTGAATCGTAAGAGGTGCTAGTTGGAGGCTGTAGTCAATGCTAAGTCAGATAGGGCCAAGCTTAATTAATTACTACAGTGACTGTTTTAAGTTAATTAATATCTGTGATTTTTTATTTATTCAAAATTCTAACTTACGCTGCGAAAGTGTTGTTGCGACCCATTGGTTGTGATTTGCCACAACATTCAATAACAAAATTATTATTACTAGAGCATATCATTACGCATTCTAAATTTTGAGATTATTTGACGCCCTCCAACAGGCAATTTTCTTACAATTGGCGACACCACTGCCAGGATAGTTTGGGCGCCTACGTTTGTAACTGGTTTGGCAAGAAATTTGTTAATTAAGTAATAGTAATTAAGTTATCATCAGATTTTCATTTATTATTTATTCTGTATATTGATTGACTGTTTATTGGATTTGAAAATTGTATATCGTTTGTTGATTTTGAAACATTGTTGAAAAGTTTAAACATGGCACCAGTAGGGCAGCGTCATCGTGACGCAACAATAGAGAAAAGTAGGGTCCTTACTAGGAACGCGATAATGAGTAGAAGCCAGGCATCAACAATGGATTCAAGATTAGAAAAAGTAACCGAAATGGAAAATGTACCAGAAATGGAAAATGCAAATTTGAACGTAGATCGACAACTAATTACACGTGATCAAAATGAGGTTCGAAGAAGTAGTACAGATTTCAGACACTCAAACGATCGCAGGTTAGCGATAAACGTGGGTCACGTAATTAATGGAGAGAAAACTAACGTGGATGAGGTCGCGGACAATGTTAGTGATAAGCAAAAGTCAACTGACGAACATCAGAACGAATCGGAGGCTAAATGTTCATCAGATGATCTGTCATCAAGTAGTGAGGAGGAACGGAAAATCGACAGAAATAAAAAGGATAGGCGAAGGATAAAAATGAGGGATGCTGTGCCTCAAGGAAATGCAGACATAAGTGCGTTAATGCAATTTATGCAAAATATGAGCCAGAATTTTGAAAAGTAACAGTTAGAAATGAGCCAGAATTTTGAAAAGTCACAGTTAGAAATGAGCCGGAATCTTGAAAAGTCACAGTTAGAAATGAGCCGGAATCTTGGACAGGAAATAAATAAAATTGATCAAAAAATCGAAAAATCACAGATAGAAATAAATTAAAAAATCAAAAAATCACAGTTAGAAATGAGACGGGAACTTGGACAGGACATAAAGAAAATAGATATAAAAATCGAAGAAATAAAAAAGGAAAATGAACACGTCAGGAAGCAAATAAGTAAACAGGGCAAAAGGATAGATGATTTAGCCACGCAAACGGAACAACAGATTACGCAGGCACAAAAAATTTGTGAGGAGCGTCACACCGAGTGCAGTAACGAAGTCACTTTGGTTAAAAAATCATTAAACAGAACCAAAGACAAAGTCGCGGGACTCGAACAGGAATTAAAACACACTGAGGAAAGAATTGTTCAGATGCAAAGAGAAATCCAGCGTGTTGTGGAACATGAAAACAATACGTGGACCCCGCGTAGTACAGAAGCGCAAGTTGGCAGTCACAATGATGACGCAACAGATAATTGTTATCATCTCGTGAGGCAGCCTGCTGCAGGAAACGTCAGCTTTGAAAAGACAAAATCTGTCACCGAAACCAGTAACGGGAATTCGCATTACGAAATAAATTTGAACGGAACTGTACCGGAGCAAAGAAATGTTGCGCCATTGCGTTGTGTTGACATCAATGAGGAGGAAAGGCGCACCGAAAATGATAGACGAATGGAAAAGTATTTGCGTAGTATCAGACCGCCACTATTCAAACCAGATGGCGACATCCATATAATGAAATTTTTGAATCATATCGAACAAACTTTACCGCGAGGTTGGTCGGATCGCATGTCTATAAATTATATCCTGTCCAACGTGCATGAAAGTATTCATAATGACGTTATGGACATGAGTAGCGAGAGCAGAAGCTACCGCGAATTTAAGGATCAACTAATACGCAAATATTGGTCATCAGCAAAGCAGGATGAAGTTTATGAAGATATTCACACAGCACCGATCTTTAACGCAAATAAATTCAGTACGATGGAGAAATATGTGAAATATTACTGGAATAAGAATAGGTATCTTAGCTATCCAATACCGGAGCGAGCTTTCATTTCAGTAATGTTAGCAAAATTGCCGAGACGTGTGCGAGATCTTTTCATTGTACAACCAGTTTTATCTATAGAAAAATTTATGGAAGTCTTGGAAAGATGTGATCGAAGCTGGGAAAATGGAGACCGTCCCAACCGACAGGACAGAGGTAATAGGAATGGAACAGTTGATCGACATTATCGGAGGGACGAAGGTACTCGCCGTGAAGATAACGGATACGGGCACCGACAAGCGGATACACGGGAAGACAGTTCACGAGGAGGTGATACCAATAACGGCCGACAAGATGATCGACGGCAACGTAATCAGAGAGAAGAAGAACCGAGACAAGACCGACAGGAAAATCGTAATAGAGAGAGGAATAATCGAAATGATTGGCAAAACACCCGAGCTAGGCCGAAAGAATATAATCAGTCACGTAGACAGAAGTAGAGGAGACGGAAGAACAGTATATGAGAAACCGGGACCTCGCAACAAACAGGTTTATGCGTTAGAAGCACGCACAGTAGATAATGGAGACACCAACCACGAAATACGTAATCAAAGTACGAACAATCATGAAGAAAACGCACGTTGTTTAAACTAATTGAGCGGCCTGCTTTGCCCCGCGGCGAGGCCGCAAAGCCTTTGAAGGGGACTGAAGGACCAACGAGCTCAGACGAAAATGCAAAGAAAGAAGACTCCGATAATGAATGGATAACGACAGATGATGAAGACGAAACTGACGTTATATACAAGACTACGAACGTAATTGAACGTGGCAAGAATGAACGAACAATAACTGTAGAAGCAAAGAAGCTCGAGGGCGCGCAAATAAACAAAGTTATTGACGCATCAGCGCAAATAAATAAAGCAACAGTTGGGCCAGAAACGGAACAAGAATACCATGAAAGAATGTTCGTTGAAGCAATAGATGCGTTACTGGACAACAATGATCAAGATAAGAAAACTTGTTGTGTTCAACTGGAAGAAGATACTGACGTGGAAGAGACGGAAGACAGTGACGAATCGGATACGACAGAAGATGAACAGGGAGAACCAGACAACAAAGCAGCAGATACCTTAACCACCTGTACGGAAGAAGTAGCAGAAAATTATGATTCATTGCAGAATGAGTTCCCTGACATCATCGAGCATATCGAAATTTGGAGCCACCACGACGTTGCAACAACAACACCGCAGATGAGACAATGCAATGCCATCCGAAAGTCAGATGAACAACAAAGGTTATCAACGGAAGAAGAAGATGTGCTTAGAACTGAAATACGAGTATTGAGAGACGCCAAACAGAGCGAAAGCAATACATGTCCGAAACTAAAACTGGTAATCGGAAGCAAGGATTATGAAGCATTAATTGATACTGGGTCGATGATTTCGATTTTGACACGATCGATTTATGAGGATGTTAAGAAAAGCTTGCATAGAATAGAGGAACTTCCAGCAACTAGATTGAAAATATATGGAGCTTTCAATTCTAAATTTGTGGAATCAAAGAAGAAGATTTTCTTGCCGTTTAAAATCAATCAGATTGACCAACTATTTTACCAAGAGTCTGTAGTAGTGGAAGAAATAAATATTCCGTTGATAATTGGAGCTTATTGGCTACAGAAAGTTAAAGCGGTCGTGGATCTGAAAGCAAATATTTTGACTGTTGAAGACGAAGGAAACCAGTACACCACCGAATTATTACAGCAAGTGGAACATCCAGTAAAGACATTTAATATTAGATGCAGCCAGGAAGACATAAAAACAAGTCATGAGAAACAAAGGCAAAGAGAAAGGTTAAAAGAGAAGGACGAACGATTTGAAGATCTTTACGGTATAAGCAACGTGCCGACAACAATGAGGCGTGACGCGCCGCGAGCCGGCACAGAGTACTGGAGAAGACGACGCGTGAAAATGAAACACTCAACTGTAAATGAACCGTCTGACTGTAGTTATGTGAATCAAGAGCATTGCAGCGCACGAAGAAGTGGGGTACAGCAAAATGAAATCTTACTTGGATTGACACACAAAGAAAGGACGCATTTTTTACTCGAAGAAGACGACACCCAAGAGGACACCGAAATGAACTTGATAATTACCGGATTTGTAGGAGAACGGATTGTTACTGTGACACCGGTCACCGGAAGCCAGTACAATGCAATCGAAGAGGATTTGTACTTAATTAGCCGCAAGCAGAAGCTAATTATCAAAGAAGACTCTTGTAATATAAACACATCATCTATTATACCAAAGCAAAGCGTGCAAGTACGGAAACGAGTAATGCTAGAGATTATTGTATGTGAACAGGCCATAGTGGCAGAATTTTTAGTTGTCAGAGGATTAAAGACCGACGTCGTGATTGGTGCGGACACGATGCGGAAATTAGTAATGAAGATTAATTATTATAAAAAATATATAGAATGGAATGTGGGTGGAATCAAGACGAAATGGAACTTGTTCGAAGAGAAAGAGAAAACACACGCAGAGATGCAACATTACGTTGACTCTGTGTACCTTAACGAAGAAGCGGAGACTAATTATTATGACGTAAATCATTCTACTGTTGATGAGGAAGAGATAAGACAAAGGATTCGTCAGAAAGTGGTTAATATTGAAAACATTCCTGAGGAGAGGCTAGTCGAGCTAGAGCAGCTTCTGTATCAATATCACGTAGTCTTTAAAGAAAAGGTTGGATGTATTAAAGATTACAAGTACAGTTTCAAGGTGAACAGTCAACAGAAGTTCTACAAGAAACCATATATTATTCCCTTCGCGATGAAAGAGAAAGTAGACAAGGAAATCCAAAGAATGCTTAAGAATAACATTATTGAAAGGAGTACCTCTAATTTTAACAACCAGTGTTGAAGAGGAACGGCGAGATACGTCTAGTACTGGACGCCAGGAAATTAAACGAAATTATTGAAGCAGAAAATGACCGACCCCTGAGCATAGACGAATTATTATCAAGATTTCATGATAAGAAAATTTTAGCAGGATTAGATCTGATCAGTGCCTTTTGGCAAATAGAATTGAGTAGAGAATGTCGGCAATATACAGCCTTTCTGGTAAATGGCAAATCATACCAATTCTGTCGCTTACCTTTTGGACTAAAAATTAGTACGGCCGCATTTATTCGAGCAATGGACCACGTTTTGGGAGAGGAGCTGCTGAACAAAATAATTGTGTACGTGGATGATGTGGTTATTGGAGCGCAAAATTGGGATAATTACTTTGGATTGTTGGGTGAAGTACTGAGCAAATTTAGAGAGTTCGGAATGACTATAAACATGGAGAAATCACAGTTTTGCAAGTTCGAGTTAAAATTCTTTGGCCACATAATTACGCAGGAAGGAATAAAGCCAGACTTGGAAAAGATCGCGGCTATCAGAGACTGTCCAGCGCCAGTAACGAGGAAGCAATTAAAATCATTTATGGGAGCCGTGGGCTATTATCGTCGATTCGCAACAATTGAGGCACTTGCAGCGCCGAATATGCATGAGCTACTCAAAAAATATAAACCCTGGAAGTGGACCCCCGAATGCCAACAGGAATTCATCAAAATTAAAGAAAGTCTCGTTAACGCACCAATACTATGTCATCCTGATATGTCATTAGATTTTTGTTTAGCAATTGACTCCAGTGGCGTTGGAATAGGAGCAGAACTCTACCAAATTAATGAACAGGGAAAACATTGCACAATAGCTTTCGCCAGTAGGGTACTTAGCCCAGAAGAAAAGAGATACACTGTCACAAGAGTGCTTGGCGGCAGTGTGGGCGTTTAAGAAATTTCATCTCTTTCTGGCAGGAAGAAAGACCACAGTGTATACTGATCATCGAGCTCTGCAATTTATGAAACAAAGCAAGCTAATGCCAGGAAGATTAACACGTTGGACGCTATTCTTGCAACAATATGATTTCGATATAAAGCACATAGCCGGAAAAGAAAATGTTAGAGCTGACTGTTTGTCAAGATTGCCGATACAAGAAAGTAATAAGGACAAAGCGGACAGAATAAGAGATGAAGTAACAGTGATGCTTATACAAAATGTGCCGTTTGAAAATTATCTTAGAGAAAACTTTAGGTCAATAGTGGATTTGCAGAAGAAAGACGAGCGAATCAGAACAATAGTGCAAAAGATCTCCAATCCAGAGAATGTGCATTTACGCCAGTACCACAAAATTTTTAGAGGAGCATTATACTTCAGGAAAGGCAACGATGATCAAGGTTGGAAGATATACATACCAGAAGAAATTATAAACAAGCTTATTTGGTTCATACATCTGAAATTCGGACACTGCGAACCTGTTAGATGCAAAGCAAAATTGGAGGAAGTTACTTATTTTCCAGATATATTGCGAAGGGTCAGAAAAGTTCTAAGAATTTGTAAAATTTGCCAAACCATGAAGCCCAGTACAACCACAATGGAAACCAAGTGGAATGCCATTTTGCCAGCACAGGTGAATGAAATTATAGCGACCGATTTGTACGGACCAGTTATCAAATCTAGAGGTGGTTATCGATATGTTCTAGTGGCGATAGATGTACTATCGAAATACGTGACCATACGGCCGTTAAAGAGAGCAACAGCGAAGACCGTAAGCAAAGAATTTGAGAAATATATACTGCCGAAGTACCGTAATGTTAAGAAAGTGTTAACTGATAATGGACCGCAGTATGTGTCCGAGACTTGGAAGCAGATGCTGAGGAGAAATAAAATCAAGCCGATTTACATTTCACGGTACAGACCTCAGAGTAACATTTGCGAGAGGGTGATGCGAGAATTGGGCCGATTTTTACGCACGTATGCCTACAAGAATAAAAAATCCGGGGACTTATACCTGAACGAATTTGAACATGTTACCAACAACCTTGTACACACCTCAACTGGGTACGAACCAATCAAGATACAACAGGGTATACCAGCAAAGAACCCCATCCGAAGTATGATTGAGCTGCCAGTGAATAACGTCCGTATAGACGGAAGAAGAATACGATCTTTAGCTGTGCAGAATTTAAAGAAAAGTGCTGAGGCCAGGAACAGAACCCATAATAATAGATATCCAGAAAGAAAATTTGAAGAAGGAGACCTTGTCCTACTACGAAACAAAAAGCTGGGTAAACCACATGATAACGGATGCAAGAAGTTTTACCGGTGGTATTTGGGACCCTACCTTGTAAACAAAGTCAAACATGCTAATGCTATGGAACTGGTGTCCATAAAGAACAACAAAAATGTAGGACTCAGACACATTTGTGACATTAAAAAATTTTATCACTAGTATGTAAGTTATAATCATAATATTGTAAGGGGAACTACACTACAACTGAAAGACTGATGTGATAAACATGACTTGTAAATGTTAATGTATTGTATAACTTATCATTTATTTTAATTACTGTGTATGTGAATGCGAGATGAAAGACTGAAGCTAAGCCCCGTTTGCAGGTTAGCACACAATAAACAAAACAAGTGGATGAGAGCTTGGTATGCGGGCCTGCGGAGCGGCGACAATGCGATCTTGGACATTAGACGTGTCGCCTGCGGCAGCCACTGACAGAGGCAACAATTGCGTCGCGCAGTCAGCCGCCAGCGTGAGCGACTTGAAAGCAGCCGACAGCCATGGGCGGTAGCGACTTCAAAGGAACACACACACCGCTTCAACCAACGGGACTACAAAACGTAGCTTGTGAAGTGATGTGCAATAAAGTGGAGCTATTAAGCTCGGCCATGAAGGTCAATTCAGTGCAGTGCTATTTTTTGCAGTTTTATACGCTGATAAGGTCACAAGTTCAATCATTTTTCAAAGTAATTACGACCAGTTTTAAAGAAATTGCTAGACAAGTTAAAGAATTGTTAAACGTGTTACAACCACAGAGACTAGTAATTAAAGTGCAAGAGAGTTTGCAAGTAAAGTAAAGTTGGTTTCATTTATGTAGTAAGTAACCAGGCTAACAGTAGTCAAAGTATTATACTAGTTTTACCAGACTTCACTGAAGTAATTTTTTTATGAAATACGTTAAATACCAAACTCTGCTCAGCCAGTTACACGCTTACGCTACTCAGGCCCTGGAACCAATTAAAAAAAAAAAAAAAATAGTTTACGTAAAGTTTTATAAGGAACTTGAATGCTTTAAACAATAATATCAATATTATTGAGAACTTTGACTGTAGTATTTGTGAAGCTCATTGCACCACGGAGTTTCACTGTATTGAGCTATTATCATTGTAATCAGAGTCTATCTGCTATTACGATTTTGATTATAACATGAACACGCCATCACCACTACATGAATTCTGACACATTTATTAGTGAAGTTGTGCTGTTCGTGAATCGTAAGAGGTGCTAGTTGGAGGCTGTAGTCAATGCTAAGTCAGATAGGGCCAAGCTTAATTAATTACTACAGTGACTGTTTTAAGTTAATTATATCTGTGATTTTTTATTTATTCAAAATTCTAACTTACACTGCGAAAGTGTTGTTGCGACCCATTGGTTGTGATTTGCTACAACATTCAATAACAAAATTATTATTACTAGAGCATATCATTACGCATTCTAAATTTTGAGATTATTTGACGACCTCCAACTGGCAATTTTTCTTACAGTGTTACTTATGACTTAATAGGACAGCCGGCCGTAGTGGCATTGAGGCGCTATGGTCTGATGCGCGAGGCCGTTCCCAGTCGAGGTTCGAATCCACCCTCGGCCATAGATGTTTGTGCCGTCTTTAGTATAAAGTAGTTCATAAGTACTTTGTAAGTTTAGGGAATTATGGCGCCGCAGTTAAGTCTCTTAAGCTTAACAAACATTTGAATATTTTGAACATTTGGCTGTAGTGGCCGAGCGGTCTGCGGCGTGCCAGTCAAGGTCTGCACGGCCGCTGGCCCCTGCGGTCGGGGGTTCGAATCCCCCGTCGGGCTTGGATGTTTGTGCCGTCTTTAGTATCAGCTAGTTCATAAGTAATTTGTAAGTTTAGTGACTGATGACCCCGTAGTTAAGTCGCATAAGCTCTACAAACAATTGAATTTTGAACTTAATAGGAGAAAACTTTCTAAGTTTATTATAATTGAATAGTTCATAGAGCTAACTCCACATGAATTGTACCTAATTTTTATGTCTTATGAACATTAGTTTGTGAAAAATTCACTATGTCTACTACAGTTACTCTCGTTTTTAATAATTACAATTTTTCAAACTGAAAAATATACAAGTCTGTAATAACAAGTCAGACAGACCTTTTTGTAAACATAACTCACTCTCACAACCTTAAAACATTTCTTTAGTACTTACAGATTTCTGACGTTTCGATGTTCGATAATAAAAAATTTCCATTACTAGAATCCTGCGCCATAGATATTGACATATCAAGTTGCATGCAGCAAATTACATTCCTCTCCATTCAATGCGCCTCCGTCGGCAGTAAAGTCCAGAAGATACATGAAATACAGTGATAAGAAACCTATATTACTTCCTCCAGCTTAATATTTAGTAACAAACGAATAAAGGAACATATTCATAATTACGAAAGCATGTAAGTGTCTATGGCACAAATCTTAATGCTTCTACAGTCGGCCGTTAAAGCAGTTAGCCTCAAGTCAATTCACGCCTTCCCCACTACCGTACTAAGCGAACGACTGCTACGATATCGATCACTCTGGTTGTTATGGTAGCATACATCGCCTGTTCGGAATCATTGCTCTCTCTCACCAAACTAAATGCATTTCAGATACAGATCTGCTACTTTATTTCTCGTCAGCATAAAACTGTTCCCTATCAAACATTCCTTATTTCTGGTTTAAGCGACATAATACCTATAATATTATGTAGACATACATTAGTATTTTATCCAAAGACACGCAACTGTGATTCATATATTCACGTCCATGTTTGTTATTTATATTTTAAAGAAATCATATCCTTGTAAGGCTACGACAGAAAATACTACTTGACCAGAAATCTAAACGTTTGCTACTTTCATACATATAAAGGTGCTTTCATTTGTAAAATAACAATAACGGAACCATGTAACATTTGTTTGAGTAAAACTGGCAGTCACTTCTTTAATATAATATAATATCATCACCATCAACACAGTTGTTTTGTTAGATATGCATATAAAGATTATCACATCCTCCCCACGTGTGTAAATATAGTATTTGAATATTGTTACATAACAACCATGAAGTGTTTACTCTTTCAGAATGGTATATAAGATACGGCTAAGTGTTGCCGGCGCGCGGTTGCTCACCGTGGAGGTTCGAGTCCTCCCTGGGGCATGGGTGTGTGTGTTGTACTTAGGTTAGTTTACCTAGGTTTAAGTAGTTTGTAAGCTGCGGACTGATGACCACGCAGTTTGGTCCGATATATCTACAAACATTTGAACATTTATGTGTTGCGATCCCATTTACTCATAATCCCATGTATAAATTTGAATACGTGTGGGCGGAAACCCCATCGTCCTAACAACCATCTATTTCATAAAACAACCCTAAAATAATATGCTAGGCTGGAACTGTGCATCTCAGTTTTGTTACTAGTGGTCAGTGCTTTTGTTTTCTGACAAGTTAGGAAAGATACGGATGCCATTTACGGCGGGGTCGGAGTTAAAAGGATGATAGTATGATAAAATTAATGGGAAAGTTATATATTTTCTGTGTCTAACACTTTCCCTTGTAGGTGACAGCACCACACGCGTGCCAATGGCGCAATATATAACTACGTAGCACGCACGTGAGGGCCGTAGAACTACATGCATCGTCAGTGCGGTCAGTTGCGATCATCCTATCGTGAGGTGAAGTGCCGTAGAAGTTTTAAAATTGGTGGTTGTGCTCATATTATTTATTTATTTTTTAATATTTTTTTTTTTTTTTTTTTTTTTTTTTTTTTTTTTTTTTTTTTTTTTTTTTTTACAAGGAAGATGGAATGCCAGTTTTACATCATGTTTATATATATATGTCGAGAAACAACTAGCGACATATGTGACACCGCCCATGAGTTTCGACAATCTGAATCCTGACTGCAACTGGGAAGTGATCGTCCCGCGCAACCTCAGTTTTGGCGCGTATCGCACTTTTTAAAACAGCTACATTAAATTGTTTCTTAAAACTAAATGTAAATTTACATAAACAAAACACACCATAACAAAGCTTCGTGTAAACGCATTAATTACACAAAATCACGTTAAGTACTGTACAATAGTTTATCTAATATTTAAAGAATCATAGAGAGGATCTTACAAAGAGGTAGGGGCAGCCAATCTAAATACGTCTGGACAGTGTGGGCGCAATTTCTCACGGGAATTTGATACGTTACATTATATCTCCTCTTTTCCCAACCATTTTCACTACTACTAGCTATGAAACACAGTACCTATGTGCGCGGGCCAGCCATCCTACAGCATTCAGTGTCACTGCCTTCATATGTCTCACTGTCTCCGTTTGTTCTATTGGCATGATCTATTGTCTGTCTCTCCCACTGTCACTATATTTCTCGCTATCCCTCTATCTTCCTTGTTGTTTGTTTGTTAAGCTTAAGGGACTAAACTGCGGGGTCATCAGCCCCTAAACTTACAAACTACTTATGAACTACCTTACACTAAAGACGACACAAACATCCATGCCCGAGGGGGGATTCGAACCCCCGACCGTAGCGGCCGTGCAGACCTCTCGGCCACTGCAGACGGCCGTATCTTCCTTAATAAAATCTTTGCTACATTCACTCTATTTCTTTACAGGTTTTTTTTTCTCACAAATTCTCACATCCTTTTTACAGTCTTCTTTCTCTTTACTCATCATTGTTTCCTACCTACAACGTCCTTGCGGATTAATTGACTGGAATCGTAACCTCTTTACCGAGAAAATTTAATATTTCGGTATAGTGGATGGCGGAAAGTTGACAAAATTTATCTTGGATGATCCTCAAACCAAACCTTTTGAATGATATCCCCTCATCTCTCTTCGTCATTGCTCTGGCTTTACTGCTGCAATTGATGCTGTTTCCACCAAATTTTCTTTTTAACGCCACAATCTCTCTTTCAATATGTGTGTCTTGTCTCTATTTTTCTCCTCCTGATATTCTCTCTTTCTCTAACACCGCCAGTTTCTGCTATCCGGTATTAGCATTAAAAATAAGAAGAAAACAGAAAACGAAAAAAAGCGCGAATATCTTCGTTTGCCAACATTTTTCACTACGAAGGATAAATTAGGGCTGAGGCGTCTGGATCCTAGTTTCCTGTCAGGGTCGTTTAAGATTGTAGGACTGTGTAATTGTATTCTGTAGTCAACAGTAGATAAACTTTTCATAACGAAGCGTTGTCCCGAAATGTACCGGTTTGATGTTAATTGTGTAACTGTCAGATCACTTAATTATCTCTTATGGTATACAATCTAACTGAGAAAGGTCTAAGACTTCAATCCCCGTCGTAATTACGATCTCACATATCGACTAGAAAAGCAGCTGCTGTAATACGGGGCGTCGCAGGTTGGATATTTAAATATGGTGGCTTTCTAGACACTGATTTGTCTAAATATTGTATATATGTGCTTTGCGTATTTTCAAATAGTCTTTTTGATGATTAGTCACTTAAAACCGACAACAACTTTGTCGAAACTAGTCGTGAGAAATAAAATATAAATATTCATAAACGTGGTCTGTGCTGGTCTTTGTTAAGAAGCATTTTAAAAAACAATATCATGTTCACTCTTCTACTGACAAAATGTCGGCTGCTAAAGATACTTTGAAAAGAATGTCCTTCGACAGTCGTCACACACAAGATAAACTGAAAAACTGTTTTCGAAACATTTCCTACCTCTTGGTTTCTTGTTCAGCTCACAGGACAGAGCATATTCTTTCCGCTGTGTACGTATCTCGAAGCAGGAAATTTGAAAATGATCTTCAGACATTGTTTACGCCGAACGCGATGCCGTTCCAAAGAACTCAACACCCGTGGCTATACGGTCGGGGGCTCGAATCCCCCCTCGGGCATGGATATTTGTGCCGTCCTTAGGATTAGCTAGTTCATAAGTAGTTTGTAAGTTTAGGGACTGATGATCCCGTAGTTAAGTCCCATAAGGTCTACAAAAATTTGAACATTTGAACACATGTCGAGACCACCACATCGTTCAAGAGCAGTTATTTCTACCGATAAGGAGAGAGTAATAAGTGATCCTTCAATACTGATCACAGATTATAACTGCGAATAAAAATCTTATTAAACTCATGGGGTGGTCAAGCGGTCTAAGACACCTCTCTGCGGTACGCGAGGTTGCTCGCCGTCGGAGGTTCGAGTTCTCTCTGGGGATAGGTTCTGTGTATTGTCCTTAGGTTAGTATAAGTAGTTTGTAGGACTTGGCATTGGTTCAAATGTTCAAATGTTTGTATAGTTTATGGGACTTAACTACGGGGTCATCTGTCCCTAAACTTACAAACTACTTATGAACTACATGACATATGCATGACCGAGGACGGATTCGAACCCACGACCGTAGTACTTGGCATTGGTAACCGTAGCAATTTCGTCCAATAGGTTTATAAACATATGACCATTTTAAATTCAAGAATAACTCAGACAGATCGATAAATTATTAATTAACAATTCGGCAAATTTCACTAATGCTAAAAAATTAACTTTTCTGTGTCTTGCGAAAATTGATTAAATATATGGAGTTTGGGTTTCCATTCTCAGTTTGTATATTGTAGGATACTGATGAATGCTACTAGATCGCTATTATGTCTGTTAGCTTGGTTCAGATTAGGCATCTGGATAGCCATTTTTAACACTGTCTGTAGAAATAACTCTTCGGCGAGGCTCTTCCTGTTTAATGTTTGTGAGCTTTTAGTATCAGAGTCCTTTGCCATATCCTCTCGGATGGGGGATGGCAGGGGCTCGAACCGCTTATTAGTATATTCTAAAATGCCCCTTCCGACCGAAACGTCGGGTTCTAAACTTCACGGAGATAACTGGTAAACTGTTTTGGATATCCCTTGGCCTAGAGAATATTTGTAAACTTATGAGGCTTCTGTTCAACGCAGTGGACAAAGACATTTTTTTTCTAGTGAGGTCGAGGTTGAGAACAACTGTGAAGTTATCTGAGCATGTATAACAAGTCTAAGAGAAGTAAAGTTTTTAACGGCCTCCCAGTGCTGCTGTAGCAGTTGTAGAGTCATTCAAAATGACTATACGCCAGGTACTGCTTAGGTATTCGGTCAACGCAATATTAGTCGGGGGAGACTTTAACCTTAAAAGTGTAGATTGGGAACTCTTTACTTTCATTTCAGACGATACAGAGAAGTAGTCTTGCGGGCTACTATTGCACACGAAATGTTCAAATGTTTGTTAAGCTTATGGGACTTAACTACGGGGTCATCAGTCCCTAAACTTACAAACTACTTATGAACTACTTACGAACTAGGACGGCACAAATATCCATGCCCGAGGGGGGATTCGAACCCCCGACCGTAGTGGCCGTGCTGACCGTGACTGGAGCGCCTCAGTCACCTCGGCCACCGCGGCCGGCTATTGCACACGTTTTCAGAAAACTGTCTCGAGCAGTTAAACTGGCAACCCAAACGCAATGGAAATATTTTACACCTGGTAGCTGCAATCAGACCCGACCTTGTTAAAGCTCTAAGGACAGGAGTTAGTGATCATGATATCGTTGTATCGTCAATGGTCAGCAAAGGTAATAAACCAACCAAGAAGGCTAGTGCGGTAGGACGGGGTACGGGTGATGGAAAATCTGTAATTCAATTCCATGGTGGAATAGGTAAGTCCGTATATGAGTATTATTTATGAAATTAATTCACTAACTTTCAGTTAGTTGCTAGGTAATTGTTGATTTAAAGGTTTACTGTTCCTTAGCAACACCAACTGTGAAATTTGGCCGTGCTATTATTCACTTCGATCCGAATCTCCCGCATCACCAGAACGAATCAGAAAAAGGAAATAAAACTTTTAAATAGTTCCTAAAATTAAATGTCAGGTTCTTGTACGAACGGGGTAGTAATAATAGTTGCTGCAAATATACTCAATGTCTAACATAAGCAACGTGATTTGCTATCGATATTTTAGCTTCACACATCCAAGTTCACTGCCTGCTAAACTCGATATTTCGTATTCACAATTAAAATAAGTTATGTCGTCAAAGGTAAATGTTAAATTTCACTGATTCATAAATAATCTTCTTGACTGAATTAAAATCTCTCAATAAATCACATTTTCATATTCACAGAATATTTTACTGTGAATGGGCAAAGCTTAAAATGTGTACACAGCCGGGATTCGAACTCGTGTCTCCCGTTTACTAGGCACATACGCTGATCTCTACACCACTGCGGACACAGTGATCAAGGCACCTGCAAGGACTACCTAAGCACGCCTCCCGTCACATACAAATTCCCAGCTTTACCCTGCCCACAGAAGTCAAACGCGTAGTCACTTTGTACTAATTCCCGAAAGAGTAAAGGCTCCAAACTTGCCCACCCTTCCCCACTAACGAAAGTATCATTGCCCGTCACTGGCATATCATATATTTACATGTGGCGTCTATTCCGAAAGAACAGACGTCACTTCAGCTTTGCCCATTCGCAGCTGATATCATATATTTTGTGAATATGAAAGAATAACAACTGCAGGATCAGATTTGACGTCTGTTCTTTCGGAACTGACGCCAAATGTATGTAAATCATATTTTATCTTGCTGTAGATATAAAGCACACATTACATAAATCTTCGAACACACTTGAAATACTTTTCAATGCAATATACATTTATTGTCGTCTGAAATAAAGTCGAAATCAGTACTGTAAGAAATGTCTATGCAGTACTAATGATAATGAATGACTATAACAATGTAATTAACGTAATCTTCCCTTTTTTTTTTTTTTTTTTTTTTTTTTTTTTTTTTTTTTTTTTTTTTTTTTTGTATACGATTGACGCGCGGCTATGGAGAAGGTGCAGCCGGATTCGTAGCCGTCGGTTAAGTGTCGATAGTGACCAGATCAGATACAGCAATGTTGGCTGCAGCGGCGACGACGCTGCCCTTGTTCATTGCGGATCCTCGATCGTACATGAAACACACAATAAAATTTAAGAATCACATTACAATATTTATACACAAAATAATTATATACAATTTCATAATATTTAAATATAAACACTTTATATCCTACAAAACATTGCTGATACAGGGAAGTGGAGGTCGTCGATGTTCGTCGTACTTCACTAGGAGTCGATTACCAATTTTTAGCATCGCGCTTAGAAAACGATTGGACGCCGTTTAGTTTCGCTACAATGGATGTAGATTAATTGTGGGCTAAATTTAAACGAATTGCAAATCAAGGGTTAGAGAAATATGTGCCTATAAAGCCGATTAAGGATGGAAAAGATCCACAGTGGTATAATTATAATGTTAGAAAGCTACTGAGAAAGAAAAGGCTGTTAAATTGTGATTTCAAAAAAGAATATCAGGACAGGCAAAAAGTAGAGATTTGTGCGTCTATAGGAAAGGAAATGCCTAGTAGTGGTACAGTGTTCCCTCCGCCACGCACATTACTGTCGATTTCGGAGTATATAATTATATAGAAGACATGCTGTATTTATCCTACAGTGCTATATCTGCAGCCAGCGAAATTGAAGAAATCTGTTATTTTTGCACAGTCGGTGTGGTGTAGGGTGCTCTTTAAGCGCTTATGAAAGCACCATTTGTTCATGTATTTTACAGGAGAAAACCACGAAAATGTATTAAATTTTTGACAAATATTACAAACTGTTGGAATGGTAACTTCTATACATTTTATTCACTGGCAGTCATCGGAATCTGTAACATCTGCTGTTAAGATTGTTTGATCTTTGTCCATTACTGAAATCCAAACGTTCAAAGTTACAGCAAATTTACAAATATTGGATTTTGCCTTTTTTATGCCGTGAAATGGAAATATCTGTTCAACTAACTATAAAAAATGACTCAAAATTAAAAATATATCTGTAGAAATTTTCAATATTCAGTTTTAGAAAATATATATGCAAGGCCTACCCTGAAAACCATGAAGTTTCGGTACCAAAAGTGCCAACGACACTGAGAAACAGCGTTTTGGTAGGCGTTAAACTTACCGTCCGAATTCAAGAAATCTACTCGGCATGCAATTTGATTTCTGTCTATCTTACAGCTTTCTATCTTCCGGCGATAAAGGGTTTTATTTTCCGTCATTCGTAACAGATACAATGTAACATCAAGCTTCACACAGTTTCGCAACATTTTTAAAATATCGTATATTCGCGTATGGTTGATTTTAAACCATGGTAGCATATCAAGCGGAGATATCGAAATTTCATTTAAAATTTTAAAAAGACACTATCTCACTGCGTTCTGAAATTTGTTTCCTAACTCGCGGATGAACCATACGATAATCTCACAAGCAGATTTGGCGGTCAATAGGAAATATTTATCATTCGTTTTTAAGAAAACAATTCTGTGAAAGAAATTTGATTTGGACTTCATACAGCCTGATAAATGACTAATTTTCCTTTTGTTATACGCCGGATATAAATATGCCAATGCATATAACAAATCAAATTTAAACATGCAATGTACTGCTTTTGGAAGGACGGCAGATCAAATCCGTCTCCGATCATCCAGATTTAAGTTTCCTCTGATTTTCCGAATACGTACCAGCCAATGTCCGGGTGGTTGCTTTCAGAGGATCCGTCGATTCTCTTCCCTGTTATTATCAAAAGAATCCAAGATGGTGCACCACCTCCGACGAGAACGTTGTTGGTAAGATGTCAAATCTACCTCTTCTTTATCAAAGAGTAATAGATTTTTTTTTTTTCGTGGACGATCTGATAATTTCGGGGAATAAGGAGGAGGAATAGCAAGAGCAATTGGATGTATGGGAACAAATACAAGAATATAGTATGAAAGTTAGTATAAGCAAGAGTGAGATGATTATCACATCAAGAGCAAAAGAGGAACAACTGGAGTAACAATCCTTGGGGAACGATTGAAGAGAGTTTCAAGTACCTAGGAAGCCTGCTACAGGAAGATAGAGAAACGACAGAGAAATAAACGAGCGAGGGAGAAAAGCAGATCATTTCGGAAGAGTGTCAGAAGCTTTATATGGAACAGAGATGTACCCCTAAGAAATAAAGAAGTTAAATACCGGTAATACTACGTCCAGATACTGACATATGCCTGGGTTATGAAAGGAAGAAAGGAAAGAAATTTACAAGCTAGTGAGATGAAATTCTTGAGGAACAGTATTGGAGTAACAAAGACAGGTTAAGAAATGAGAGGATCAGACAGGTAATGAAGGTGGAACCATTACAAGAGGAGATAGAGAAATCAAGGCTGAAATGGAATGGGAATATTAAGCGAATGGAGGAGTGGAGGATACCCAAGAGGATGCACGAGATGAAACTAGAAGGAAAGAGACCAAGAGAAAGACCGAGAGACAGATGGCTGAAAGGAGTGGAGAAAGGTGTAAAGAAGAAAGGAGAAGACTGGACCAAGGTAAAGACGGAGAGATGGTGGGAAGACAGAAGGGTCTGAATCAGAGGCTCAGACGGTTCTGCGACCGTGTGGGCTGCAGATTCCTCGACTTACGTCAAAGGGTGGTGGGTTTTCGGGTTCCGCTAAATAGTTCAGGAGTCCACTATACTCAGGAAGCGGCTACACGGCTAGCGGGGGCTGTGTGGCGTGGACTGGGCGGTTTTTTAAGTTAGAGAGCCTCGGGAATACACAAAATAGTTTCAGTCTCAAAAGGGGCAGGCCAGACACAGGAAGAAATCAGATCTAGAAACCATTGGTATAACAATTGTAAATTGTCGTAACTGTATTGGGAAAGTTCCAGAGCTCCAAGCGCTGATAGAAAGTACTGAGGCACATATCGTTATAGGTTCTGAAAGCTGGCTGACGCCTGAGATAAGTTCGGCCGAAATTTTTTCAAAGGGCCAAATGGTCTTCAGAAAGATAATAAATAAAAAAGGGGGGTGGTGTGTTTATTGCTGTTACTAACGGTCTATCCTGCAGCGAAACTGAGGCAGATACTTCCCGTGAGTTGGTATGGGTATAGGTTATACCTGACAACCGGAATAAATTAATAATTGGATCTTTTTATCGGCCCCCTGACTCAGACGATGCGGTTGCCGAAATGTTCAAAGAAAGCTTGAATCACATTTCAAATAGGTATCCGAAGCATAGTGTTATAATCGGTGGCGACTTTAATTTACCCTCGATATGTTGGCATAATTATGTATTCAATACCGGCGCCAAATATAAAACATCGTCCGAACTAGTTCTGAATGCTTTTTCTGAAAACTACTTCGAACAGTTATTTCTTGAACCCACTAGAATAGTAAGTGGTTGCGAAAATACCCTTGATCTCCTAGCAACAAATAATCCTGAGCTAGTAAAGAGCATCAAAACAGATACAGGGATTAGCGAACATAGAGTTGTAGTAGCGAGTCTGAATGTCGAAATGCCCAAATGCACCAAAAATATATCCATTCAATAAAGCAGATAAAAATTCGCTTCACGCTTTCCTGAGTGATAGTCTCCAGTCTTTCAAAACTAAAAATGCGAGTGTAGATCAGTTGTGGCTTACTTTCAAAGACATAATATCAGTAGCAATCGAGAGATTTATACCAAATAAATTAATAAAAGAGGGGGCTGACCCCCCCCCCTCCGTGGTACACAAAATAGGTCAGATCACTGTTGCAGAAACAAAGAAAAACGATGCAAAATTTAAAAATACACAAAGTCCACAAGACTGGCAATCTTTTACTGAAACTCGCAACCTAGCGCGTACTTCAATGCGAGAAGCCTATAGTAGTTACCACAACGAAATCCTGTCCCATAATCTTGCAGAAAATCCAAAGAAATTCTGGTCATATGTTAGGTACACTAGCGGCAAAACACAAACAATACCTTCACTACGCGATAGCAATGGTAATACTACCGATGAGAGTACTGTTAAGGCAGAATTACTAAACACAGCTTTCCGAAATTCGTTCACCAAAGAAGACGAAGTGAACACTCCAGCCGGCCGCGGTGGCCGCGGGGACTGAGGCGCTTCAGTCACGGTCTGCACGGCCACTACGGTCGGGGGTTCGAATCCCCCTCGGGCATGGATATTTGTGCCGTCGTAGTTCGTAAGTAGTTCATAAGTAGTTTGTAAGTTCAGGGACTGATTACCACGTAGTTGAGTCCCATAGACTATACAAACATTTGAACATTGAACACTCCAGTATTCAATCCAGGAACAGCTGCCAGCATGCGAAACTTAGAAGTAGATGTTCCTGGAGTAGTAAAACAACTTAAGTCGCTAAACAAAAGTAAATCTTCCGGGCCTGATTGTATACCAACTAGATTCCTCTCAGAGTATGCTGATGCAATAGCTCCGTACTTAGCTATCATTTACAACCGATCACTCAGCGAAAGATCCGTACCCAAAGACTGGAAAGTTGCCCAAGTTACTCCAATATTCAAGAAAGGCAATAGGAGTGATCCCCAAAATTACAGGCCTATCTCATTTGCAATAGGATTTTGGAACATATACTTTGTTCGAATATTATGAACTACCTCGAAGAGAACGACCTATTAACCAGTAGTCAACACGGATTCAGAAAGTATCACTCTTGCGAAACACAGCTTGCCCTTTATTCACATGAAGTGTTAAGTGCCATCGACAAGGGATCTCAAATCGACTCCATATTTCTGGATTTCAAGAAGGCTTTTGACACTGTACCCCACAAGCGGCTTCTTATTAAAATGCGTGCTTATGGAATATCTCCCCAATTGTGCGGTTGGATTCACGATTTCCTATCAGAAAGAACACAGTTCGTTGTAATTGACGGTAGATCATCGAGTAAAACAGAAGTGATATCTGGCGTTCCGCAGGGAAGCGTTATAGGTCCCCTACTCTTCCTCGTGTTTATAAACGATTTAGGAGACAATCTGAATAGCTCCCTTAGATTGTTCGCGGTTGATGCTGTCGTTTATCGTTTAGTGAAGTCAACAGAGGATCAAAAGCAACTGCAAAGTGATTTAAAATTTCTGCATGGTGCGAAAATTGGCAATTGACACTAAATAAAGAGAAGTGTGAAGTAATACTCATGACCACTAAAAGAAATCCGCTGAACTTCAATTACGCGATAAATCAGTCACACCTTAAGGTCGTAGATTCTACCAAATACCTATGAGTTACAATTACGAACAACTTTGACTGGAGAGAACACTTAGAGAATATTGTGGGGAAGGCGAACCATAGGTTACGTTTCATCGGCAGAACGCTTCGAAGATGCACCAGCTCCACCAAAGAGAATGGCTACATCACACTTGTGCGTCCTCTCCTGGAGTACTGTTGCCCCTTGTGAGACCCTCACCAGGTGGGATTGACGGAAGGCATTGAGAAGGTTCGTTTTGTTTTATCACGTTACGGGGGGGGGGGGGGAAGCGTCACGAAAATGTTGCACAAATTGGGGTGGAAATCATTAAAAGAAAGACGTTATTCATTGCGGCGTGATCTGTTTGCGAAGTTTCAATCACCGACTTTTACTTATGAATGTGAAAATATTTTGCTAGCACCCACCTACTTAGGGAGACATGACCATCCCAATAAAATAAGAGAAATCAGATCGAAAACGGAACGATTTAGGTGTTCTTTCTTCCCGCGCGCTATTAGAGAATAGAACGGTAGACAAAGGTATGAAAGTGGTTAATAAACCCTCTGCCAGGCACTTGAATGTGATTTCCAGAGTATCTATGTAGATTTAGAAGACGGTGGATAGGCTTATGTTCGAAGCAGACCCGGCCAGAGGCTGGAAACTGTCCAAGATGATGATGATGATGATGATGATGATGATGATTATGATGTAGATGATGAATAGATTTTTTTATATGCAGCACATCGTCCTGCAGCAAGGAGAAGAAGAGAACCAGCAGAAAAGTCCTCCCTTTGGAACAAAAAGAAGAAAGTGTTCTTGGCTAATGGACTCGTTCTGAAAAGTGCGGAGCCAGATACCTTATTCTGCGTTCCTCATCAAATATTTTGGTATAAGAACATATTCGCGCTTTATGTGCTGAAAGACAATAGCAGAAAGTGACGGTTGAAGAGTTAGGAGACTGTGTCAGTGCTGGAAAGAGGGAGAGAACAGAATCATAATGAGACAGTGGCAGTAAAAATAAAATAAAAAACCGAATGAATGGATATAGTAGTATTGGGAGCAAAGAAGAGAAGAAACACTGGAAATGGGGGTCTCAATTCACGGACGAGCCTTAACAAGAAACTGTTTGTCCTCGTATCCACATTTCCTTTAGCCACGCGGAGATATTTGTAGGTGTTTTTACAAACCTGACCAATCCATCAGCAAATATATTAGAAAATGGCGACTGAATAGACAGACAGCAGACTGTGATAAAGAAATTGACTGTGGCAGTGTGAGAGAGAGGTATGAAGAGAGACGCAGTGGGGGAAACAACTGACAGAACGTTCCGACGGGAGAAATAGAGGGCAATGGGAAAGACACATAAGTAGACAGTAGCAATGAATTGATGATGCTGTGTATGAATAGTACTTTGGGAGAGTGGGCAAAAGATTTAATATATTCCGTGTTAAAAGTGCGCGACTATGTTTGGATGCCAATATTTTTTGTGAAGAAGGCGGCATGAGTTGACGCAGCTGATTCATCACGTTTCTGTGCTTCCTTTTGGTACTGCACAAGGAGCATTTTTCAGCTGCTCCTTTTTTAAAATTCTTTTACACTCTCTGTTAGAGGACACACATACACGTCGCACTGACAGTTTTAAATTACAGTTTACAGATTTTAGGTGTTTCCGAAAATTATCAATTTTTTCGTGTCATGTGGGAATAAAATAACGTCTCACCCGCGTGCAAATAGAAACAGCGTGGTTTGAACTAGGTGTACTACAGTGCCTCTGCTTTAAAGATTCCATGTATAGAAAACGTACGGCACATAGTCCAGCTATGTATATGTTCAGATTACATTCCACCGAATAGAAAGTGAAGTGAGGAGGTCTGCAGAAGTACAGCGACATAATAATCGACTGGAAGATAATAAGCAGACTAGCGGTCTATATCCGCAACAGAAAATACTAGTACAGATTGCGAATGAGACGGCAGAGAAAGAACAACAGGCAGGGGATTGGCGCAAGTGTGGTATCTCTCTCCTACATATCTGCAAAACATTATGCTGAAATAAATTAAGTAAACAGAGGTATACAAGTCGGTGAGAGGAGAACTGAAGGTATTCGATTTGCAGAGAACTGAAGTAGTATGACTGAAATGTTGCAGAGAACGGAAGTACTATGACTGAAATGTTAAAGGATTTTAGTAAGATCTACGAGGAACTTAGAATAAGTATCAATAAGAAAAAGGATAAATACATGTGTATAAGTGCACGGCTTGGTCAACCCGCTCGGTTAGCCGTGTGGTTTAACGCACCGCTTTCCGAAACGGGGAGGCGTACCAGCCCCGGTTCGAATCCGCCCGGCGGATTAACGAAAGGGGTCGGAGTGCCGACCAGCCTGGATTTAGGTGGTTTTCCACATCCTCCTAGGTGAATACCGGGCTGGTCTCCGAGTCCCGCCACAGTTCCATAATTCGCAAACATTTCGTAACCCTTTACACATTTACACACATATCACACTATACGCAGACATTTCGGGTACACATTTCCTCCTGGGGCATGGGGTAGTGGCAGGAAGGGCATCCGGCCACACATGCCAAATCCCCGTTTAACCCAGTGCCGAGCCTGCAATGTGCGGGAAAAGGGCCGAAGAGAAAGAAAGAAGAAATAAAGAAAGTGCACGGTTTGGTCAGGAAGTAATGGAATTTAGTACATTACGGAGCGTTTGACGTGCCATAAGAAAATGAAATATCGCACGGCAATTTGCAAGGAGGCATTTAATGGACAGGAATCTGAGAAAGAGACTGAGAAAATGCTTTATATGGATGTGACACTGTATGGCGCTAAGACTTTGAGAAAAGAGGACGGAGGAAGCTTAGATGTTTAATTGGAGGAGCATGGAAGGGATTAAGTGGGTAGACAATGTGAGAAATGAGGTGCTGAGAAGAGTGGGTGAAGAGAGAGAAATTTTAATCAGAAAGGGTACACGTAATTGGCTTCGGCGTTTAATGACAAGAGATTGCTGATGGATGCTATGGAGGGGACAGTGAATTGAAGAAGAAGACGCAAAGGATAACAGATGGTTGACAGTACGGTTAGGAAACAGTAACGATAAAATAAAGAAGGTAGCAAACGACAGGACTGCATGGAGAAATGCAGATGCTAAGGCCTGCTTTAAGCAGAACACTGATGATTTTGAGCAATGTGGTGTGCTCAGTTACCACATATTTAATGAGAATGCGTTTCAGTTTTGGTTCCAGCTTATAAAATTACTAATAAAATTGAGGATCGTGTTAAAATTCCTTCGTAGTCTACTATAAAAACGTCTTCTAACTGTAGTTGTTTAAATGGACGTGTTCTAAGACATTTAAAGGTCTCACGCAAATCTCACTCACTGAGGAAAGTTACCAATTTTCTCTCGAATTTATTCATAGCATTGACTACCTTGTACGCAAGCAATGTGGGTCAGAAAATCTTCTTATGCGAAGTCCATGCTGAGCCTTGGCGGGTCGGATTGTTATCGATTTTTACCTTGTTGAGCCTCTTTGACTCATATTTCAAGATTCTTCGGAGGCGCCACGAATGGTCACTGGTGGGAAGAAGCAGTCGGTGAACTATTGGGTAAGGAGCGATCCGTGGCCTTTCGGGAGCGTTGACAGTCTCCTTCGGTTCATTGTGTCCGAAAAAAGTTTAAGGAGAGTGTTTTCCAGCAGCCCTTCGACTGTGGTTAGAGAATTTTCTACGAAATTAGCAAAGCGGGAGCCCTAGTTACACGAATCACGATTACCTGTTCTGCAGAGGGAGATTATCCCATTACGGGCCGGATATCGGTTTAGTTTATGAGCGCAGCATCTGCGTGAGAGAGAGCCCGACTACCACTGTCGTGAAATAATTCTCCACGTTTCTCCCTGATCTGATTTTCCCCCTCCACACACGCTACTTCGAGACAATTTTAATGTAGTGATAGCCGTTGACACACTATTACGCTTACAGTCTGTGCACGGTATATAACTTTCCCGTGGCCCGATTGATGTTGGTACCGTTACAACTGTTGACATTGCGTCTACCTCCATCCCATTACTCACAAGAATTTCCTCTGTAATAAAACAAGTTGATGCAAATACTCAACGAACAACAAAGAGCGAATATGAACTAACGACAGTAAAGCATCCATCTAACTGAAAGAGCAATAAATAAATAAATAAAAGCAAGTGCCTCAGGTTCGATTCCCGTCATTATCTTCATCATCCTATACATCTGATACTCTGAAAATCATATTTAATTGTCTGGCAGAGAGTTCATCTATCCATCTTTATACTATTTATCCCCCATTCCATTCTAGAATAGCGCGCGGAAAGAAAGAACACCTGAATCTCTCTGTTCGAGCTCTGATTTCTCGTATTTTATTCTGATGATCTTTTCAACCTATGTAAGTTGTAGCCAACAATATATCTTCTTGCTACAATACAAACGAGCTGCCTTCTTTGGACTCTTTCGATGTTATCCGTCAAACCCACCTGATTACGATCCCACACTGGGAAGCAATACTGCAAAAAAGGATGCACAAGCGTTGCGTATGCAGTTTCTTTAGTAGGCCTATTTCTGTTGCATCTTTTTAGGGTTCTGGCAATAAAATTCTGCCTCTGGTACGCCTTTCCTACATTATCTGCGTATTCTTTCCAGTTTAAGTCTGAAGTAATAGTAATTCCTAGGTGTTTAGTGAAGTTTACTACCTTCAGTTTTGATTGATTTATCTTGTAAACAAAATTTAACGGATTTCTTTTCGTACTCATGTGGACGACTTCACACTTCTCATTATTTATAGTCAATTGCCAATTTTTACACCGTAGTGATAGCTTATTTAAACCTTTCTGCAGTTGATTTTGATCTTCAGATGATTTTACTAGACTGTAAATGACGGCTTGCTTAGATTTTCTCCCAAATCGTTTATGTAAATAAGGAACAGCAGAGGACCAATAACACAACCCTGTGGAACGCTTGATTTCACCTCTGTTTTATTCGACGCCTTACCGTCGATTGCTACAAACTGTGTCCTCTCTGACAGGAAATCCTGTCGGAGATATACTATAACCACGCAATTTGATTAAAAGCCGTTTCTGAGGTACGGTGTTAAAGGCCATCTGGAAATCATGAAATCGATTGAGATCGCTTGTCGATAGCACTCATCACTTCGTGTAAGTAAAGGGCTACTTTTGTTTCCCATGAACGATATTACCTAAATCTGTATTGACCTTGGGACAATAGATCATTCTGTTCGAGATAATTCATAATAGTTGAATACACGATGTGTTCCAAAACCCTGCTGCAAACCTACGCCAATGAAATAGGCCTGTGGTTTAGTGTGTTACTTCTACTGCATTTCTTGAATATTGGCGTGACCTGTGCAGCTCTCCAGTCTTTCGGTACAGATCCTTCTTTGAGCGAGCGGTTGTACATGGCTGTTGTATATGTACATCGACACGCAAGTCGTAGAAGCGGCGTCAATCAAAACACAGTAGTCGGCCGAACTACGATGGAAATTTCCCGCCTAATAAAAGCCATGCCATCACTCCATTTCCCTGAGGTAGCATATAGCTACGTCATATCAGCTACAAGTAGGAGTTTAGCGTTCATATGAGGCACAGGAGACAGGCGAAAACCTCGCTGCGGTCTTGTGCCAAGAAGTTTATTTGGTTGTTATGTTCTTTCTTTATTGTGAATGTTATTTTTTTGTGGATGTAACCATCAAAAGGGAAAACGACAAGCATACGTTTGACATTTACCGTAAACCGACAACAACTGATACGATTATACACCAGACCTCCAATCACGCACATGCACAAAAACAATCAGCAATCAGATACATGCTCAGCAGACTAAATACAGTACCACTCAACAAATGAAATTACCAAAAGGAACTAGACATCATCACACAAATACCAGCAAATAATGGATACAATGGTAATGTAGTAGAAAAATTAAACAGAAAATTTAAAAACACAGATACGGGAAAAAAACACCAAACATGCATACCCACAGACAACACAGCAAAGCAGCACACAAACACACACAACAAACTGCAATACAAAGAACACAAGGAAAAAATTCAAGGTGGTACACATTGACGTACAAACACAAACTAACACATAAAATAACAAATATTTTCAAAAGACAAGGCATAAAAATAGCTCTCAAAACAGATAACCCAAACCAAAAATATATCTTTAAAAAAAAAAAAAAAAAAAAAAAAAGAGAAGAAGAAGAAGAAGAAGAAGAAGACAGATATCTACCAAACATTTCATACCCAATAGAAGGAACACATCAGGGCATGGAAATATGGGACAAACCACTACACCTTTGCAGAACGTCTGAAAGAATATAACCACAAACCCACCACAATATAACAAGACATGAAAGTAATTAGAATAAATAGAGAAAAACATCTCCTAACAAAACAAGAAAATTATCACATATATAAAACAAAAGCTGAGAAAAAGTTGCTACTAAATGACCAAATAAACCTGACCAATCCATCATTGTTCTCACTGATTGACCATATGATAGACACAAATCCCAACACATAATCACAAACCCAACCCCCCCCCCCCCCGCCACCCACACAAAAAAAACCTAACAAACAAACGCACGCACACACTCACTCACACATACACACACACGCAAAGATACCTTCAACACACTTTCAATGAAACATTTGAATTTCAAATAAGCTGAGAAGGTTGGCAACACTACAAAGTAAACAATAGTGGACACAGTATGGCAGCAGATGACAGTGGAAACAGAAAAATGCAAAGTTTTTTAGAAAACAGTGGAACCTTTCGACCTGGTTGCCAGAAAGAGGCTGATTTGCAGTAGCAAGTGCTGTAAGTACACCATTTTATAGCAAACAACGAACTGTTTTAAATCAGAAACGAAATGTTTTGTACACATGTAAGAAACATAACCTTTATATTAAACAGAAACATGTAAATATTTCACGACACCCACTGATGGCCGGCCGCGGTGGCCGAGGGGATTGAGGCGCTCCAGTCATGGTCTGCACGGCCACTACAGTCGGCGGTTCGAATCCCCCCTCGGGCATTGATATTTGTGCCGTCCTTAGGATTAGCTAGTTCATAAGTAGTTTGTAAGTTTAGGGACTGATGACCCCGAAGTTAAGTCCCATAGACTTTACAAACATTTGAACATTTGTACCCACTGATAATGCCTTGTGACAAAGGCGAAACGCATATGGGTGACTTATAAAAATAAAACTCTTCATTTGCAGTAGTAAAAGTCGTTTCCTTTAAAAACATTACAGTGAAATACGTAAGATATTCAAGTGTTTGAAGCTAAAACCTATTGCCAAATAACACTGTAACTTCCATCTTGTTCTTGGCGAGATCGCCATCCTCATGACGGTATTCTGTTTCCTTATTTTATCCTCTATCATTTCCAGTAACGTATGAAAATGTTGTGATATCGTCCTCATATTTCTGAAGGCAGAAGGATCTTCACATGTTAATTTTCTCGAAAGATTTGCAGAAGCAACATATTTAGTCCTCCTCGCAATTCACCTTCTTATCCATTTTCTTTTATTTTTTCTTCTTTTCCGTTTTGCAAATGTTCAAATGTTTGTTAAGCTTAAGAGACTGAACTGAGGGATCATCAGTCCCTAAATTAATAAACTACTTATGAACTACCTTATACTAAAGACGACACAAACATCCATGCCCGACGGGGGATTCGAACCAGCACGGCATTCCGTATAGCCCTCTTGGATCCACATATTCCATATTCTGCTAACGACCAACGCGAGCAGCAATGCAGCGATACCATAAACCGTAATCGCGATAGGCTACAATCCGATATTTATAAAAGTAGGAAACGTGATGGTACGCATTGCTCATCCTTACACGAGGCATCACAAAAACGTTTCACCAGGCAATGCCGGTCAACTGCTGTTTGTGTTTGAGAAGTTGGAAAATTTCCTCAAGTCAGCACGTTGTAGGTGTCGCCAACGGCGCCAACCTTGTGTGAATGCTCTGAAAAGCTAATCATTTATATATCACAGCATCTTCTTCCTGTCGGTTAAATTTCGCGGCCGGCCGCGGTGGCCGAGAGACTGAGGGGCGCCAGTCACGGTCTGCACGCCCAGTATGGTCGCGGGTTCGAATCCCCCCTCGGGCATGGATATTGGTGCCGTCCTTAGTCTTAGTTAGTTCATAAGTAGTCTGTAAGTTTAGGGACTGATGACCCCGTAGTTAAGTCCCATAAGCTTAACAAACATTTGAAAATTTTTATTATTGTGCTTAAAATTTACTACCCGCATATTAGCAATTACTAGTGATACCAATTGTGAAACAAAGGCAGATGCTAACGTTACCTGTCTGTTGAGGTTTTTCAAAGGCTGTAGAGTCATCCTCCATAAAGTTCTGTGCAGTTATTTTACTGTTTACTGTCAAATGAAATTTTGAAGTAATGGAATTTGAACTGATTTTCACTGTGTTGAGTAGTTAGTTTAACTGTAAAAATGACCGCTCTGAAGTGGGTGCATGGTAATCGAGCAGTATAATCAAATACCAGATGAATTTGGATGTAAATCTCCGGTGCTTCTTTGTTTTGCATTTTGGATGGCAAGCAACAAATGTAACTGGGTAAAAAAAACCTTATAGTATCTACATAATTGACGATACAGTGACTGCAATTACCACTGTAAATAATTTTTGGTGGCTACTCATACTTTATTTTTGTTTTTTAGGTAACATATGTTACATCTTGAGAGATTGTCCAGACAAATAGTTGCTGTTTTAAAAGTAGTTTGAACGGAAGTGGCATACTGTGTAAGCGTACTTTTCAAGGTCAGCATGTGACAGAAACGACAGAAAAAATAAGGCAACCAGTCACTTTTTGAAATACTTTCGTTTACTCACCGAATCGGTTCTCGAACTGTTGCAAACAAAGGTACATCAGTATTTCCTTAGCGTAATACTCCGTACTGAGTGCTTAGCATTACGCTAAGGGGATAATTATTTACTGTGCACCATTTTATAAAGAATCTGAAAAATATAGAAAATCGGTTTATGGAAAAAAAAGGAAATTATTTCGAAATTAGGTTGTAATTTTACTTAATTATATCCAATAAACAGTCATGGATGTTAGGCGGTTGTAAAAATTTCTCGCGCGGTGGCGTTGGTGGAGAGGGGGGGGGGGAAGAGGTTCGTCATCACTGCAGGAAATAGTTGTGCCACGAAATAACCACCCCAGGTGGATGTCTCAATAGTGGCGGTTCCGTAATCCAAAAAAATAGGCCTAAGAAAAGTGAAATTTCTTATGATTACAGTTACGTAGGTCCTTGCTCAGCATTCATTCTTATCTGATTAGAATGGCGCTATTTCATAATAAATGCACCGTGTTGTTGTTATTGTTGTGGCCTTCTGGCCACTGACTGATTTGATGCAGCTCTCTACGTTGCCCTGTTCTATACAAGCCTCTACATCTTTAGAACTTGTTTACCATATTCGTCTCTCTCGGTCACCCTCTGCTTTTACCCCTACAACTTCTCTTAAATTATACAATGAGGATTTCTTGATCGCTCTGGATATGTCCCATAAGCGATTTTTTCTTTTACTCTATATATCAGATTTTTTTCAATTTTGTACAATACGTACACATTAGTTGGGCGATCTACCCATCTAATCATCAGCGTTCGTCGGCATCAGAAAATTGGAAAACATTGTCATTTTCTCGTCTGAACTATTTATTGGCCACGTTCGAGTCTAGTGCAATGCTACACTCCAGACAGATGTTTTCAGCATGGACTTTCTAACATTTAAAGTAGTAATAGACATCAAGAAATCTGAAACTTTCTGTTGGATTAAAATTGTGTGCTGGAACCGGGACTCGCACCTGGGACCTTTGCCTTTCGCTGGCAAGCGCTCTATCGACTGAGATATCCCGACTCGACTCACGATGCCGCCCTACAATTTTACTTCCGCCAGTACCTCGCCTCCGACTTTCCAAACTTCACAGAAGCTCTCCTTGACTTCAAGCGTGCAAAATTTCACGAACATCGGAATGAAACTGTAAATTTCGTTAGTCTGTACGAAGAGTACCCTCCGCCATGCACCTTAATTCGGCCGTATCGCAAAATATTTTCTTAGCTGATGGCCTTTACCTATAAACACCTGCAAAATTTCAGCATCATAGGTGTAGTAGATCACGAGATTTCGTGTTTAATCAGAGAGTGAGTGATCTTTAGTTTATACACATGAAAAACTAGACACGTTTTCGGTCCTGTATGTCTCTTGTTACGTTAACTGCCTGCATGAGGAGGAGACGCAGACGGCGGTCGTTTGGTGCTGGGTCGTCTATGCAGCGGCCGTGCGGTCGATGGTGTTGGCAGCGTATACTGGCGACCAAGTGCGCCGTGGGACGTTGCTCACAGTACTTCCCAGAACACAGAGCCGCACTTGGATGTGTGTCACGTTGAGTCACGAGGGTGCGCTGCTACTTCCGACTTGCCCGTAGTCTGCAGACTCTGCTCCACCACCAGTTTTTATTATCTGTCTATTTTTACGCGCACATAACTTGCGGAGCTGAGTGTTTCATATTTTCCTTACCTCTTACTGGCACTACGACATGAATTCCTACCGTATCGTGTACTGGTAGATTTTCTTCCATTAACCTTCATAGAGAAGGCTTATTTCGCAGTGATTTTTTTCCTCTCATGGTAATCTAGCCGAAAATATCATGATTGCTTCAGGGATGGAACGAGATATCGATACTTCGCTCAGATTGCTAAGTTCTCACACTGGAGCGACAAATTAACATAGGGCGTTCGGTAATTCCAGCTACTAGCTCGGAGGACTTGTAGACACAATCCAGTTAACAATAATCTGATGAAGAATCCAAATCCGTAAATGTCACACAGCGACACTACGACTAAGCTACTCCTTTGTTTAAATAGCCGCGGCGGAGTGGCCGAGGGCGTTGAGGTGCAATGCTGCGATGGGCGAGGCCGTTCCCCGTCGGGGGTTCCAATCCCCTCCACCCCCTAAGCCCGTCGGACAAAGATGTTTGTTCTGTCTTTAGTATAAGGTAGTTCATAAGTCCATAAGTAGTGTGTAAGTTTAGGGACTGATGACCACGCAGTTCAGTCCCATAAGCTTCCAAGCATTTGAACATTTGAACTGTTATATAAATTAATAAAATCTTCTCGGCTTGCAAGCGCATAATGCGGTATACTGCCCAAGAGCTTTCAACAGAGATCTCCGCTGCCATTGTCAAGTGAATGACTGTCATTTCGAGGGCGCTGCCGTGCTTATATAGCCGGCCCGCCGCCAGTGACGTCAATGGAGCCCAGTTCCTTGACCGTATATGGCAACGTTTTGGTCGCGCGTACGCCGCGCCCACTTCAACTCCGCAATTGCAGGTTCCCATGCCATAGTAAGCTGCAAGCCGCCGTTTATTACGCTGTCCCACACCCCGTTCGTCCGTTTAATATTGTCACGTTGAAATGGAAGCAGGCTTGACTTCGAAGGCAACTGAACACAGCACTTATACTAAAAACAGATTTATTACGAACTTAACATGCACGCAGACAGTAGAACAGTCTGGAATTGTTAATTACAAAGAAATAAGTTTTTGCCGGTGGACTGGATTGAACCGGCGACCTTTAGCACCCTGCGCCACGCCGGCAGTCTCGCGGCAATATTTGATGTGCCGTAGAAGACAGTTCGGTGTCCGTTTTCCAAGGTATGTTCTAGAAGAGTTCCTGGAGCACATCAACAATATACACGGCCACATCAGATTCACGATAGAAGTAGAGAAGGACGATTCTTTGCCATTCCCGGATGCTCTTGTGCGCCGTAAACCCGAAGGAAGATTGGGTCACAGCGTTTACAGCAATCCCACCTACACGGATCGGTATTTGCACGCCACAAGGTACCATCACCCAGCACGGAAACAGTCTGTTCTCAAGATCTTGGTACATAGAGTCGAAACCGTTTCAGATGCTGAAAACCTGTCAAAAAAACTTTGCCACTTACGTAAAGTTTTCAAGGATAACGGCTACAGCAAGAGACAAATATCTCAGCAGATTCACCTAAGTAATCAGACGACATCTGAAGGAGGCATCAAGAAGACCTCCTTTTTACCTTTTTGTAGCTCCATTACTGGGAAAATTAGCCGGCTCCTGAAATACATGAAATGGACACAATCTTCAGGTCCCGAGGCCCCCAGCAACTAATGAATCCCGTGAAATATGATATAGGTCTCAGAACACGAGGCGTTTATAAAATTCCGTGTGAGTGTAGGCAGTTTTATGTTGTCCAGACTGTTCCCACTATTGAACAGCGACGCATAGAAAATGAAAAGTGTACTACGCTATCCCGAAAAGTTAGCTGTGGTAGAACATGCCTTGGTAAACGGACACCGGATTGCTCCAGACGAGACATAAATTATTAAACGGACGAACGGCTTCTGAATACCGCGGATTGCAGCTTAGTATGGTATGGGAACCTGTAATTGCGAAGTTACTGTTAAATAAATCTCTTTCATTATCTTTCCTTTTAATATTTCAGGAGATGTAGTATGGCACAAAACAATATTAAAAAATCTAGTATAGTCTCTAAAGTGCATACCTTAAGAGCTATACGTATTTGACCATTAGAAGAGACGTGTTTATAGCATCGAAGATGAAGAAGTGTTCACAGCTCGTAAGGTACGTACTGCAGAGCTTATATCTACTACACATATTTCTCCCCCACAATGCCCACCTCCCAATTTTCTCTCTTCCCCCGCCGTTACCCGATAAAGTAAGGTAGTACAAATTCGATATGGGTTCCATTCCGATCAACATAAGGTTTCGCGCCATTTGTCAGTCTCGTAGTGTTGGTAGCACTTGCCTTTGTGTGGCGTTGTAGTGTATCAGGTTTCTACAGCTCCTCCTGTCATTTTCAAGAATACACGGGTTTGTGCTACGGAGATACACTTGTTTTTTCCTGTTAAGAGGTATGTGAAGCTACGTAGTCTAACAAGCTCTTATAAATTTTCTAGTTAAGGCAGACTGGATTCGCTGCCAAAAGTTCAGTGTTTGGTACCACGAAGTATGCGTTGGTGCACGAAGAACAAGTGATTTTTATGTCTAAGATGTCAGTGATCAAAATTGTACCAGGGAGCGATCACAAGTGTACCTATTGTGGTATATTTTTGATCGACTTTTCTCAATTCTGTAAGCTTTTCTGTGTTTATACCAACATTTGTAATCTCAATATATAAGAGGCAATGTCCGGACTGACTCATCATCGCCCAGCAAAAACCACTGAAGATAGAAACTTAAAATTTCTAGAGGGTATTGATCTGTGTACCCTGTAGGCGTCATTTAAGAAGCGATTTTTCGACATCCCGTCTGTAAGAGGGTGAAATGAAGGATGAAACGGTTTTTGAAAATACGTTGCTATTTAGGCAACTTTGTAGCTAGCACTACAAAATTTCGGATTCTAATTCAGGGATGGAATTTACAAGACGGATTTCGGCATTTTTTGAAATTCAACCAATAAGAGGGTAAAATAGGGGACGCAAAAATTAATTTTTAAAATATGTTGCTGAAAACTCAAATTTTAAGTTACAATTGCGAACCTTCGGATATGAAATCTTGGTCAGGATTAAAAAGATACGAGTTTCGGTATTTTTGGAAATTCAACAACTAAGGGGGTAAAATAGAGGATCAAAAATTCTTTTCGGTAACACATTGTTGTAAAGACAAATTTGAAGCTAGAACTGCAAAAATTGGCATTTGCATTGTTCGTTAGAATTTAAAAAATACGTGTTTTGGTATTTTTGGAAATTCAACCATAAGGGGGCTTAATTGGAGAGGGGATGTTTTTCGAAAATCTTTTTCTATTAAGGCAATATCGAAGCTACAACCACATAAGTTGGTATATGTTTTCTTGGTCAGACTTAAAAAGATACGTGTTTCGATATTTTCAGAAAATTAATCATTTAGGGGATGAAACATTTTTTTGAAAATAAGTTGCTACTAAGCCAATTTTAAAACCAGAATTACAAAAAATTACATTTGCATACTTGGTTGGAATTTAAAAGACACATGTTGGGGGATATTTCGAAATTCAACTATTAAGGGGTGTCATATGGCGTTAGAAATAGTAAAATCAAATGTTTGTAAATCTTAAGAGACTTAACTACGGGGGTCATTAGTCCGTAAGGTTTACAAACTAATTGAACTAACTTAGACTAACTTATGCTAAGGACAACACAAACAACCATGCCCGCGGGGATAATCGAGCCCCCGAAGGAGAATAGCAGCGGGCACCGCAGCATGACGCCTCAATACGCACGGCCATTCTGCCGCGGCTAGAATTAGTATCACAACATTTCATTATGATAGTACTTAAGCTATACCTATGAAAAGTTATATTAAGATGGAGAAGCAACTGGTGCAGACAAACCAGTATACGCATGCATACGCAAGCTAGTCAAGGAATATGCTGTCTGCCTGTTGCCTTTCATCCACAGTACGCAAAATGTCACGAGGGAAAAGGGCAAGCTGGGTTTAGCACCATCGATGCTTCCTAAAGCCGTGCTGATGTAGGGAAAAACGTTTTCCGTCTCAAGGAAATATACTATATCAGAAGTAAGAATGTTAAAAAATTCTACAGCAAATCGATGTTCATGATACAAGTCTGTAATTTCTTGGGTCAGTTTCTTGCCTTTCTTATACACGGGAGATACCTGGGCCTTTGTCAGTCGCTTGGAACTTTGCACTGGATAAAAGATTAGCGATAAATGCAAGCTATGTAAGCGAACAACGCCACTGAGTTTGTAAAACCGGATTGGTACCTCACCTGGACTTGCCTACGCCTATTACTATTACTATTACTATTGGGAGTTAGTACGACCATCAAATGAAGGTCCTCCTGCGTAAATGATTTCTTAAATGTTGAATTTGAAACTACGTCCACCGCACCGGAACTAAACGAAGCCCATTCACTCCTTAAGTGGGACGCTGAGTATTCATTTTGCTGTATTCTATCACCACCCCCGGAATAATCAACGAGTGACTGGATAGAGACCTTTGATGTGCTTACCCATTTTCAAAGGACCCGAATTTTTTCGAGTTTTCGCAAGCTCTTTTGCAAAGGTTTGACGGTGGTAGTTATTGTATGCTTCGATCTTTTATAAAATGTGAATCTGTACTAACTTTTGACTGATTTGATTTGCTTGAACTTTTCTCAACAGAGAGTGCAACTGCTTTCATTTTCTCATCATTTTTCGAATGTTACAATTATACTACGATGGGTCTTTTCCATCCTTAATTCACTTTGTCCGCACATACTTCTTCAGTGGTTTATTTACAATTCATTTAAATTTTGCCCGTAATTCCTCTAAGTTTACCGTGCCGGGACTAAACAATATCCATTCATTCCTTAAGTGGAACGTTAACAATCTTTCTACCACAAAGACACTCCTAAGCTTCTTGACCGATTTTTTAACTGGTGGCCATTGACGCTATAGCATCATGATCACTTACCCCTGTCTCAACAGTGACAACATTGACAAGGCCTGTCCTATTTGTAGCTGGAATGTCCAAAATATTTCCATTGCGTGTGGACTGACGATTTAGCTGCACATAGCAGTGTTCGGAAAACGTTCTCAAGACTGCTTGTCTCTACCTCCGTACTGAAACCATAGGCATCCCAGTCTATACTCGGCAGGGTGATGTCGTCCCCAACTGATAAAGCATGGACCGGTTACCTGTACCTTTGCGTTATTGATCGTAAACTTTCTTTGAATCATTCTAGCACTGTAACGGTGAAAACGGGTAGCTGGTAGAAACACAGAATTATTAACTTGATTTCGCCCATACCTGTTACACGAGGCCAGATAACCTGACAGTCACTATGAGCTCAGTAGAATGGGTATTTCTGTGGATGCAATGAACACATCCCTCCGATCGTACCTGATCTATCTATGCGATATACGCCCCATTAATGACTAAAGACTTCGGAGCTTACAACTTCGGTATTTAGCCATCTCTCGGTCAAGAGGATTATTCGAGCGCGGCAACTTTAGAGCAATGCACTAAATACGGGAACTTTGTTTCCGACGTTGTTCTGGTCTTCAGATCGCAGACTGGTTTGATGCAGCGCTCCATGCTACTGTGTCCTCTGCGATTCTCCTCATCTGAGAAGACGTTCGGTAACCTACATCCTTTTGAATCTACGTATTCGTTCCTCGACCTCCCTCTACCATTTTTACCCCATACACTTCCTTCTAATGCTAAGCTGACGATTCATTGATGTCTCAGAATGTTTCCCACCATCCTATACTTTCTCTTAGAATATACCAGAAACTCTTTTTCTCCCCAATTCTGTTAAGCGCTTACTCGTAAGTTACGTGATCTACCCATCTAATCTTTCTCATTCGTCTGTGGCACCACATATCGAAAGCTATCATCTTTTTGTTTGAAGTCCTTATCGCCTACGTTTCACTCCCATGAAATGCTACACTCCAGACATAGGCTTTCAGAAAGGGCTTCCTAACATTTAAACTTATATCTGATGTTAACAAATTTCACTTCTTCAGAAACGCTTTTCTTCCCACAGTCATTCTGTGTTTTATATCTTCTTTACTTCGGCCATCAGACGTTATCTTGCTACCTAAATAATAGAACTCATCTACAAATTTCATTGTCTCACTACCTAATCGAATTGCTTCAGACTGATTTTGTGACATTACATACCATTAAACTCATTTTACTCTTCTTAATGTTCATCTTATATCCTCCTTTCAAAACTCTGTCCATTCCTTTTCATTGCTCTTCCGGGTCTTTTGCTGTCTCTGACAGAATTACTAAGTCGTTATAAAACCGCATGGTTTTTACACCCCGGACTTTAATTCCCTCTCCAAATTTCTCAAATGTTCAAATGTTTGTAAAGCTTATGGGACTTAACTACGGGGTCATCAGTCCCTAAACTTACAAACTACTTATGAACTACTTACGAACTAGGACGACACAAATATCCATGCCCGAGGGGGGATTCGAACCCCCGACCGTAGTGGCCGTGCAGACCGTGACTGAAGCGCCTCAGTCTCCTCGGTCACCGCGGCCGGCTCCAAATTTCTCCTTGCATTCCTTCACAGCTTGCTCAATGTATATACTGAACAACATTGGGGAAAGACTACAACCATTACTCCCTTCCGAATCACTGCGACCCTTTCATGCCGTTCGACTAATAATTGCAGTCTGGTTTTTGTACAAGTTGAATATTCGCTCCCTGTATTTTACCCCTGCTATCTTCAGAATCTGAAAAAGTGTATTCCAGTCACCATTATCAAAAGCGTTTTCCACAGCCAAAAATGCTAAAAACATACGTTTCCCTTTCCTTAATTTGAGATAAGTCTTAATGTATTTCCTCGCGTGTTCCAACATTTCTGTTTGTAAAGCTTATGGGACTTAACTGCGGGATCATCAGTCCCTAAAGTTGGAGACTGTTTATAATTTAACTTATACTAAAGACGTCACAAACATCCATGCCCTAGGCGAGATTCGAACCTCCGACGGGTAACGGCCTCGCGCATTGCAGCCTAGCGCTTCAATGCGCTTAACCACTCCGCCGCGGGCCTACATTTCTCATAAATCCAACTTGATCTTCCCCAAGGTCGGAGTCCACCAGTTTTTCCATTCGTCTGTAAATAATTCCTGTTACTATTTTGCATCCATTACGTATTAAACTGATTGTTCTGTAGTTTTCACATTTGTCTGCATTCTCTTTCCTACGTATTGGAATTACTATATTCTTCCTGAAGTCTGAGGGTATTTCCCCTGTCTCATACTTCTTGCATACCAGGTGGCACAATTTCTTCGTGACTGGCTGTCCTAAAGATGATATCATTACAGACGGAACATCATCGACCCCAGGGGCCTTCTTTCTGGACATATGTTTTAGTGCTCTGTCAAATTCTTCTCGCAGTATACTGTCTCCTTTCTCATCTTTCTCTACTTCGTCATCCATCTCTTGAATACATCCGTCAAGTTTATTTTCTTTGTAAAGACCTCCATCTTTCAGCTTTTCCTTCTTTGGTTAGTTCTGGTTTCCCACCTGAGTTCATGATATTTATACTGCTGCTTTTCTTGTCTCCAAATATTTCTTTTTTTACTTTCTTGTAGGCGATATCTATCTTTCTCCAAGTTATATTCCTTCTACGATTTCTCCTCAAGTCACTCATGCATAACCAGTCTGCACTTCCTGTCAACCTCATTTTTCAGATGTCTGTATTCCCTTTTGCCTATTTCACGATATGCATTTTATACTTTCTCCTTTCATCAATTAATTTCTAACTTTGTTTCTAATGCTTCGGTAATTTGCTGTCTGTCACAGAGGCGAAGCAAAGCCAGAAGTCTTCACCAAATCCGCCAGCTGCCCGTACGATCTGAGGACGTCCTCTGAACCCAAGCGACAGGAGTCAATAGTGCAGACATGAGCAACAACTAGCAGACGACTGCACTCTGTACGGTCAATAGCCACCGGTAAGGCAGCCTCCACATCTCGAACAAGCTCCGTAACGCATCTAACAGTGGAGCGCATCTAACAATCACAAACATACCCCTTCCTCGTACGCCCACTCAGACCCTGCCGAAGGACGGACCACGTGATCACTCGCACACACACATCCACACCCACCCACCCAGACACACACACACACACACACACACACACATACACATACATACACACACGCACGCACGCACGCACAAAGAAACAGATTTGATATGGCTTCTTTACATAGGCTACCAGTAGTTTCTTCCATTTCTTTAGGTCCTAAACTTCCTGTTAGCGTTTCAACCGTCTTCTTTAGACCTCCGTCCCATCCCTATGGTTGCATTATAACCCCTCATAGTAGAGTTCGAGTTTCATGTACTTCCCACATTAGCAAAAAATACTACTTACTGCAGTATTCTTCATTGTACAAAACTATCCCTATGAGTATCCAGCTGTATGAAACCGAAACTGAAATGGATGCAGAGTAGGTTAGAAAGCGATGGACAGAGAGAGAGGAAGGGAGGGTCTAACCAAAGAAAGGAATAAATACACAGCCTCCGCCGGGAAATACGAGGAGTGTCCAAATGAAAAGGTACGAAACGTCTGAGCAATCAAACAGGTTGAAAGCTGCGTATGGCGCATTGAGATAACCTAGTGTGACATGTAGGGACGTGAAGCGTGTGTCATCTGCTAATCCTTGCCACTGTGAGACGGTAGCCTACTCCATCAACAACATACGGTCTGGGCTGCTCAGGGAGGGATAGATTCTGCTCCACGACAACGCACGTCCACACGACTCCAGGGTCACACAGCATGAGCACCCGCCCTATAGCCTGGACATGCGCCCTGTGACTTCCATCTGTTTAGTCCGCAAAAAAAAAAAAAAAAAAAAAAAAAAAAAAAAAAAAAAAAAAAAAAAAAAAAAAAAAAAGGAGATCGGACGTACAACAGAGGTAAAAGACGCAAAGGATAAATTGAATACATCGAAATGACATTGGTCTCGTCATGTTACAGATGGTCAAAACAAGTTCTCGATTGGTGATCAATCTACTAAGAAAGACCAAGGGATGGCAAACACAGAAATGAGACGGAGGTCTAAGCTAGACAACTGGGTAAAATGGCAACAAGAAGCTTAGGACCTAAAGAAACTACTGGTTGTTGTTGTTGTTGTGGTCTTCAGTCCGGAGACTGGTTTGATGCAGCTCTCCACAATACCCTATCCTGAGCAAGCCTCTTCATCTCCACATAAGAACGGAAACCTAAATCTGTCTGAATCTGCTTACTGTATCCATCTCTTGGTCTTCCTCTTCGATTTTTACCCCACACACTTCCCTCCAATGCTAAATTTACGATACCCCGATGTCTAAGAATGTGTCCTACCAAGCGATCCTTTCTTTTAGTCAAGGTATGCCAAAAATTTCTTTTCTCCCCAATTCTGTTCAGCACCTCCTCATTAGTTACGCGATCCACCCACCCAATCCTCAGCATTCTTCTGTAGCACCATATTTCAAAAGCATCAATCCTCTTCCTGTCCGCACTGTTTATCGTCCATGTCTCACTCCCATACAAGGCAACACTCCATACAAATGCCTTCAGAAAGGACTTCCTTAGGCTTAAATCAATATTCGATGTTAACAAATTTCTCTTTTTCAAGAACGCTTTTCTACCCATTGCCAATCTGCGTTTTATATCCTCTGTACTGCGACCATCATTTGTTATTTTACAGCCCAAGTAACAAAACTCATCTACCTCCTTTATTGCTTCGTTTACCAATCTAATTCCTTCAGCATCACCTGATTTTCTTACACTGCACTCCATTACCCTAGTTTTGCTCTTGTTAATGTTCATCTTATATGAACCTTTCAGCACACTGTCCATTCCGTTCAATTGCTCTTCCAGGTCCTACTGGTAGCTTTTGTAAAGAGGCCATATCACATGTGTGTGTGTTTAAGCACATTATTAGTTTGATGCTCTGATTGAGATCGCAGAGCGAACTCGTTTGTTCTGATGTTATGAGCAGTGATAAGGCCGGCAGCTGATAGAAAATACGGCCTGGACGCCTGGAAGTGAGGAAGCTGCAGCAGAGGCTGCCTCCCCGCCCCGCCGCAGCCGCCGCCGCTTCCGCCCTCACGAACACCCCGGTCATTTCCGCAGCGGACAGGCCGCGCTGTCCACCACACTTCCTGCTCCACGGACCCCCATGCTCCTCCGCCAATGCTCTCTCTCACTCCCACACTCCCTGTCTCACTGTTTCCATCTCTCTCTGTCTCTCCGTCGCTTTCTCGTTCACCCTTCCCCTTTCCGCACACAGACAAAACACCACTCCTATGATAGCCTGACTTCGTGTTGCACTCCTTTCCTGCTCTGCAACGACTGGTCGAGTAAGGACAAGAGACTCCAACGACAAGTTTTGTGCGCTGGTTTCGGAAGTGATTCATAGGAGAGAGCAGTAACTTCAAAGGAGCCGCAAAGAACGTAGTCACTGTTACCCAGTCACTAACTAACTGGTTGAATCAGATAACTGTAATATATATTTTATTTATTTTTTCGCTAGTTATATTTTTAGTGAAAACTATCGACGTCAGGTGTAATTCTATAAGAAACATATTGTTCGTTAATATTACTTAGTCAAGTATTACATACATAAAATTCACAAAACTGCAATTACGCGTGGTGCAGCACATACAGTATTCAAAGGCTGTACCCTGCTTTAACTGACTTATTCTAGTTTTATGTTGTGTTCTTTTAATCTTAGTAACGAATAACAATCATTTTACCTGCCATTACCTAAGAATACTGTATGTTTACAAATTTTTTTCGCAAAGACTTTGAAATACTTCGCTTCAGAACCATTGGAAGATGGATGTATATAATTTATTTGTGACTAGAAATTTTATGTTTGGTGACGCCTCAACCTGGATGTACTCTTTTAATATGTGAAAAATGTTGTGAAGTTATATAAAATACGACAGGTCTGAAGATGGCGTCGAGCACGTCGAAATCGGTAAATGCGATCTTGGCTGCAAAGTCATTATTAAACAATATATAAAAGTTAATACAGAAGACATAATATTAGTTATTATTTCTTGTGTATGCTATTATGTAGGGTGTTAAGGTTAAAGATGTACATAAGAAATTTTAGAAAGATATAAGTTACAGACGATCAATTTGTTTGACAGGGTTTTCGTTACTCTTAGTCTTTGGTAGAATTTAGCATTAGACTATGACCTTTGATCAGTGGTGAGCTGCATTCTCTTTCGTCTAGCGTTAAAATATGAATAATATTACACCGTTTTTATGTTTAAAATCGGTGTCATCGTTTAATAAATTATTTGCTTTGATAGTTTCATAGATACATACGTATTCCATTTCTATTATATGTAAAACGTGCGGTGCCATTTTCTACAGTGTCTGTTGTGTCGATTTCTGACTGTAAGTTTTGGTAAAAAGTGGATGAGTTTTTCTCACTCTATCTATTGTGTTCTTCACAAAGAACGGTGAAATTACGTTCGATTTGTCTATAAAATACCTATTACATTTATTACAAGAGATTTTTTATATACTAGGCTATAATAATTTAGAAGTTTAGTTGTTTGTGTGACGATTTTGCTTCTTATGGTTTGTCTGTTTTGGTATGTAAAACTGATGTTACTATTTAAAATGTCATTTATTTTATTTGTGATTTTCGCTAGATATGTTACACACACACACACACACACACACACACACACACACACATATATATATATATATATATATATATATATATATATATGTGTGTGTGTGTGTGTGTGTGTGTGGGTGTGTGTGTGTGTGTGTGTGTGTGTTTCTGATTGCAACGTAATTCCTGCATGTGTTGTTAGTGGATCAGACTCGTTTCTTATTTTATAGTTCAAAATTCTGTCTTATGCAAAATCTCTTGTAATTCATGAAATAAATATTGTATAGGCAAAACCAGACGTAAACTCACTTTTCGTTATAAAGAATACACTAGAAAGAGTGAGAAAAACTCATCCACTTTTTACCATCACTTACAGTCAGGAAAACACACAGTAGGCACTATAGAAAATGCACTCGAAATTTTAATATAATACAGAACAAATACGAAATGAACATTCTAGAAGTTTTTAAACGAGGAATACGATTTTGAACATAAATTTCTTACAGATAATTTTATTTATACTTAACGCTGGACAAAGGACAGCTCACCACTGATCAAAAATAATAATATAATGCTAAATTCAACCAAAGTCTAAGTAAGGAAAACCCTATGAAACAGATTTATCATATACAAATATATCTTACTAAAATTGCTAATTTAACTCTGCAACCCCAGATGCCCACATAATGTCATAAACACACAAATAGTAACTACATTTATGCCATTTCTGTTCTATTCTCTTTGGGAAAATTGTAAACATACAAGATTCTGAGGTAGTGGCAATAAGTGACTGTAATTCGTAGCTGGAAGAATAAGATTAAAAGAACAAGACGTAAAAATTTAATTAGTCAGTTAAAGCAGGAACAGCTTCTGAAAACCGTACGCACCACGTTCGATTAAAATTTGGTGATTTTTTATGTATTACTTGCCTATGTATTATTAACGAAAAATATGTTTTTGCAGAAAGTCAGCAGTCGACGGTAGATATAAATTATCTAGTGAAGAGATCAATAAATAATGATAGATATTACACTGCTCTGGTTCAACCAATTATGTCTATCCACGACATGTGTAACACTGTGGGCCTAAGATATAACACGTTTTTGACATTATATGAATTCGCCAACACAAAAGTCGTTGAATCGGTTTTTAATATTAATTGTACAATTAGGTCTATGAGACGTACATAATTCGGTAGGGGTTTTAGATATACAGAATACAAAAATCATACCTATACGGAGTCATCAGGAGTGGCTAAAGAAAGCGGATGCTTTCATATATAAGGGGGGTGGGGAACATTAGACAGCCGTTCGCCACATAAGGTACATGTGTAGCAAGACAGCCATCTAGCGACAGAATGGGTGGAACCAGAAAAAATTTCGAGGTAACGGAATAACATTATTTCTTGCTTGGCGTCACTGTTTTCCGTTTTATCCTGACCTTTGTGGCCATTTGCTGCTACAACCAGTGAATTAATTATTTAAGTACCTCATCTAAAATTCCTACTTCCAGGTTTCCTTATTATTTGGAAAGGCAGGGTTCAGGAAGTAAATAAGAATCTGTATACCGAACAGTTCCAAAAACATTTAAGGGATCTTGCGATTGTAAACATGAAAGATCGACTTTCATCAGCAGGTAATACTAGTAACAATAGAAAGGATGCGTATTCTGAATAATATTATTTCTTGCGCTAATATTTCAGTGAGAAATGAAAACAATTTGACAAGAGCCAGCACTTCCTACAATATAAGCAGCATTTCTCTGCTCTTCGGTTTCAATTATTCACGAAAACTATTTTCGAGTTATATGTTGCTTTTACAGTATATAACGATGAATACAGGCAGAAACACTGAGGTGACTAAACTTATAGGATACCCCTCTCATTGTGTTGTAGATCCTTTTACCCGCGAAAATGCTACGACTGGATGTATCGTGAACTAATTGTTGTAAATAACCTGTAGGAAAACGGAGCTGAAGTGGAATCAGTTTTCTAAAGTTTATTGAACATTGAACTTATCACTCCTTGAACAATCAACTATACACAAGGAGATTAATAGATTGGATAAATCATCCAGGGACTACGGCGGCGTTCATTGTGAGCTGGTCCTTATCTCGGCGAGGATCGGAGCCGATAGGATAATTTGCTGCTGCGTTCGTCTTATCAAGCTGGCGGAGGCCGGCTGAGTTCTCCACGTCTTCTCGTGTGTCCTGTAAGGCACAGGGGAAGGTATAGGCTTGACAGGTATGCGGGGGTGCAATTCATTACGATGGCGCCGAACTAAGTGGCCATCCAAGATGACATCAAAAGGTTGGCTGCTCCGAGAACGCTGCACCTACTTTGGTGCCTAAACCTCGGGTCCAGACTAAAGAGCCTGGAAAGGAACGGGACTGACCAGGGAGTCTGAATTTTGGGAAAAGTATAGTGGTGATGAAGGAGGGTCCTGAGTTGGTGGCCGAGGAATGCTTCCGCCGAGCTTTTGTCCCCTATCGGCGTGGTTCGATTAGGAACTGAGGAATATTGTCAGAGCATCTTCAATGGTCTTTGGTATATTTGATCATTTGAGTCTTCCGACCAGTCATTCCGTTTCCACATTGAGGATGGATGGGCGGGGTGAGAAGATTCTGGATGCCTTTTCCGTGCAAAAGGAGAGGAATTCTTGGCACAGAAATTGCGGACCATTGTCCGTGACTATGGCTTTCGGTAATCGTTCCATGTGAAATATTTTCACAAGGGCAAATAGGATAATTTTCGTGGTGATTGCTTAGCACCGAACGACACGTGGAAAATGGAAAAAATGCGTCTGTGACTATGTGCCACTGAATACCCAGGAATAGTCCAGCGACGTCAAGCTGGATGCAGTCCCGTAGACCGTCAGGCAAAGGCCAAAGAAGGAATTTTGGGGGGGATGGGGCAATTGTTGAGAACAGATGACACAGCGTTGTAGCATCTCCGTCATGTCAGACGTGAGACCGATCAAAACGACAAGTCTTCTTGCGAGAGATTTGGCGCGAACGTTCCCCCAATGCCCTTGGTGAATAATGTGTAGGATCTCGGAAGGATGAGCCTCGGCATGTTGGCTGGATCCAAACGACCGAAAGCTGGTGTCGAATGGAAGGCAACCGTGCAGAACGCAAGACGCAGAGGAGGGGATCTTCTGTGGTGGCCTTGGCTACTTTTACAGCTGTAAAGGAAAATGACTTCAGGCCCTCTTGGACGTCGTCATTAACATGAAAAACAAGGAGGTCCAACTGGTCAAAAGTAGGGTCCGGACCTCGTGGTAGAAGCGACAGAGCGTCCGTATTGGCATGCTGGGAAGTGGTACGGATTTGGACGGTAGAGAGAAATTTGGAATAACTCATACATTTGTTTATGGCGACAGCGATATATTTCAGGAAATGCATTGTACACTTTGCTGTCATGTAAAATTTAATTTATTGTGCTATCGGTTTCGGGAGTGTCCCATCTTCCAGGCATTTCTATAATAGAACAAAAATTAGTTAATCTTCAATGTGACACAAATATAAAGTATAAAGTTCTTCATCCATGGTAGAAGTACTTACAAAATTACACGAGCAAAGATAAAATGTAACAGACTCATAGAACGGGGTATGTCAAAGATGTAACAAATTGCAAATGTGCTCGCTTTTTGTATCGTTAACACACGTGTAACGAAATTTACACAGTAACAGTAATAGTTACAATAAATGAAAGTGATTACATTTTTTATAATACATATATATATACGATTACAACAAATGAAAGCAGTAACATTCCAAAATATACAGGTAGGTATGACGTACCTCTGTTACACCTATGCTATTATGTGAATTACATAATGGTGAACAGTGTCGTCAATAAAGATGTTACAAGTTACCAAATTTCTATATCTTAACAGGATTGATATGTTGGGAAGTTGAACAAGAGGCATTCACTGTCTCTGGTCATTACGACTACAGTATAATATAAGCATCTAGGATACAAATGTTACGTCATCGAATAAAAATATAAGAAGTCTGACAAAATTGGTCATATTAAAATAATAAAATAACATTAAACAGAAAAATAAGCAGTAAACAAAATCACCTACTACAGGTATGATGCTGTAATCAATTTACAAACATAAAATTATAAGCTCAGTACTACTTTAGATAAAGGTGTTATAATAATGATATACAGACGTGTTGATCTGGGTCAGGTATTAATAAAATTAGAAATAAAAGAAAACAGAAGAAGGCAACACATTAAGCAAAGTCACCTACCACAGGTGTGATGCTACAGTCAATTTGCTAACATGAAGTTCCAAGTCAATAATAATTTTGCTACTGTTGTAAAAGCGAGTCTAAAGGAAATGATCATATTAAAGTTTTCAGAACGTAAAAGTTGCTAGCGCAATTAAGAACGGAGAGGATGTAGTACATAGTACCATGAGGGGAGGAGGCGGAATGTTGATGAACGATGGCAAATTGAAAGGATATATATCAACAGCAGTTTTGCTTGAAGTATGAAAGCAGTTAACTAATATGGGACTCTGAGCACTTGAAGCAATCTATGAAATTATTTAATTTGATAAACGATGGGAAATTAAAATAATATATATCCACAATAGTGTTGCCTGAAGTATCCAAGATGTCAACTTATATGGGGCACTCTAAGCATTTGAAGCAATCAATAAAATTATTAAAATAGCTTTCATTTTTTAGTTCAATTTGTTCATTAAGGACATTTTAAGGGTGACCAATCATGTTTGCAAATATTCATCGTCCAGCCCTTATAAATAAAACTATTACTGTTACCGTGTAAATTTCGTTACACATGTGTTAACGATACAAGAAGCGAGCACATTGGCAATTTGTTACATCTTTGACATGCCCTGTTCTGAGTCTGTTACATTTTATCTTTGACTTCTTGTATTACGAAGTAGTACTGTTTTCATTTGCGTTAAGTGCAGGAACCCCTTGATATCGTTATCACTATCACTTTTAACTTGCTTTTTAATTGGTTTTATAGATATGACGACACTGTCAACTTATTCAGAAACTGTATAAAACTAAACTGCTCATGTAATTTTGTATATATTTCTACCGTGGATGAGGATCTTCATATTTTATATTTGTCACATTGAAGCTTAACTAATTTTTGTACTATTATAGAAATTCCTGGAAGATGGGACACTCTCGAAACCGGTAGAACAATAAATTAAATTTTTCATGACAGCAAAGTGGACATTGCATTTCCTGAGAGGAATAACTCTCAACGCTGGAGACGATGAGAAATTTTGGTCGGCAGTCGTACTGAATGTGCCAATAAAGGAAGGAAATGTTTGTGGTCAGTAACACTCTGAAAGGACCTACCACAGAGGACAGGCGAAAATTATGGCAAGTGCTTCTTTCTCGATTTGAGAATACTTGATATGTGCCGCGGAGAAGTCTTTGAGGTTTTTATACCTGACTGATGTTCATCGGTGCATTGTTGAAACCGTCTATATTCGTCCTAGGCTGGCAGTTGTTGGAGATGGTGGCGTTTGTGCGGCAAACGGACGCTCGATGGCCATCCTTTCCTCAGTGTGAGCAGTGGCCCATTGGCCTCGACAATCTTCTCTGTCGTTTGCCGAATAGCGGGAGTGGCAGGAGGGCAGAGGGAGACGACCCCACGACGGCGCTGCTCGTTTTGCTGTTGTCGTGGCGGCTTTTGACTCCGGGACGGATCGGATCGACGTCTTTATTTGGAGGCAGTCCCCGACCTCAGCGGCGGATGTAACGCGCCGCTGAGGCCTGGACTGCTGCGACGGCATCGGAGTCCTCCGTAGCGGCGCCGCGGACTGTTGCAACATCGGTCCAGGACTCCAGTCAACGGTCGGCGGCTGTAGAAATTTCGAACTGGCCTGCTAGTTCCATGATCTGTTCGAGGGACGGGTCTTCTAGTTTGAGAGCGTCTCGTCGGAATGCGGAATGCTGTCTGTATCAAATGGTCACGCAGCATATCGTCGGCGTACGATTTCTTGGGAAGATGTGTGTGAAACTTACGTTTCCTGCTGCGGCCTTGAAGTTCGGCAACCCACTGGTGACAGGTCTGTTCGGACTTCTTCTGGCATTGATAGAACTCGACGCGGGCTGCGAGCACACGATAACGGCTTTTGTAGTAAGCCTGTAACGTCGCACAAATGGCATCGAAGGCGAGGGAGTCTATGTCCAGCGGCTGTAGTTTCGTGAGCAGGACGTACATCTTTGACTGTCTTTTTGGTTGAATTGATGAATTGTGAAGTGCTGTCAGATACGTTTTTCGTATATTTCCCATTATTAAGCATTCTCGTTGAACGCGGGGAACGGCGGTGGCGTCGTTGGTTGGTGGAGTCATCTGACTCCTGTGATGTGTCTGAGATTCCACAGAGTGGTGAATTAACGTGGAAAACTGTTGCACGTGCTTTAAAGAACTGTTGTAATTCCGTTGTTGCTTCTGGTGTAGCCATGATGATCGTTGGTATGTTCTACTACACTCATCGTCACTGAAGTATACTCAGTGGAATCAGTTTTCTAAAGTTTATTGAACACTAAAATATCACTCTTTGAACATTCAACTATACAATAGATTGCAGAAACCATCCAGGGTCTACGGCGGTGTCCGTTGTGAGCTGTTCCTTAGCTCGGCGAGGGATGGCTGTTCCCTCCCTTTTTTACTCCTATATTGTTACTTTAATACCAACGTACAAAAACATCGGTCGGCTGGCAGCAGCATCTTAGGCCGCTCTTCAGCTGAGTGGCTCGCAAAAACGAACATGAAGATATATATATATATATAAAAATTTGGCAAGACGTTAAAAACATGAAGTGTTTAAAAACATTGGCTGAGAGATGGTTTTGGTCATACAATTAAAATATATGGCGAAGGCACTAGATTGTATGACGGTGGACGCACTGTTAAAATCAGACACCGATACACTGAAGACACAAAACATGGAACGAAGCTCTAATTAAAACCGATGGCACTGAGGACGCTGCAGGGGAGGGGAGGGTGGTGGTCAGAAGCGCGGGAGGAGGGGATGGAAGGGGAGGGAGTGTAGTGGCTCTGAGAATTGAGTGAGGAGGGGGACAACTAAGTGTTGGGAGGGAAAGGGAGGGTAGGGGAAGAGGTGGCGTTGAATCAATGTGGAGAGGATCAGGGCTGATAGGAGGCATAGATTTCCGGTCGGAGGGCGTCATCCGGGAGGGAGAGGTGTCGGACGTTACCCTGGTGAAAGACGTGGAGAGTGTGAAGGGAGGGCGGCATACAGTGGTGAAGGGGTAGCAGAAGAGTGAAGAGTTGTAGACGCTGCTGTATTCATCTTATAAAGCTGCTGGAAGCCGGCAGAGTACTCCACTTTCCCCGTGCGTCGTGTGAGGCGATTGCAAAATAAGGTACGCATTAGTCTCTAGTAAATTCTGTTTGTTATTAAGGAACCGTTTGTTTACCAGCTGTACCTGTACGTGCTTGAATATGTTATAGGGCGCACAGGAGTGTGATGTGTGTAGTATAACTTGCAGTGACTTTCTCTGGGCATACGTAACAGGTGCCATTCTGCGTCTGTTGGTGTCCATAACTGCGAATGTATTGACAGTGTAGGATTTTATGCGCGAATAGACTCCCCATAATAGTTCGAAAAGGGTATAGAGATGTTTACTATGATACAGTGGCTTTACAACAAATATCAGACTTGTGAGATTTAATTCTTTCAATCCGATTTTTTCAAATAATCTGAATCATATCCATGTGGTTCGTTCAACCCGCTGAGTTAGCCATGCGGTCTAACGCACCGCTTTCCGAGACGGGGAGCGAGTCCGCCTGGCGGATTAACGAAGGGGGTCGGAGTGCCGACCATCCTGTATGTGGTTTTTAGGCTGTTTTCCACATCCCCCTAGGTTAATACCAGGCTGGTCCACAAGTCCCGCCTCAGCTCCACGATTCGCAAGAATAACATTTTACACTTTCACACATATAACACTGTATGCAGACATTTCCTCCCGGAGGGCAGGGGGTGGCGGCAGGAAGGGCATCCGGCCACCCTGTCAATACTACTAACCTGCCAAATCTGCAATAACAAAATCAAATGTTCAAATGTTTGTATAGTCTATGGGACTTAACTACGGGGTCATCAGTCCCTAAACTTACAAACTACTTATCAACTACTTACGAACTAGGATATCACAAATATCCATGCCCGAGGGGGGATTCGAACCCCCGACCGTAGTGGCCGTGCATACCGTGACTGTAGCGCCTTAGTCCCCTCGGCCACCACGGCCGGCCCGGAATCACAAGCCGACTCTGCATATGCGGGGAAGGGCTGAAGAAAAAGACAAGTTATCCATGTGGTTTGTTCAATTTTCACATTCCTCAGCCCCTTTCCACCTTTTTGTTCCACAGTTCTGGAGAGTGTAGCTTGTTTGACAACATGGGATTGCAATAGAAGCTTAGTGGCTAAGATATTTGTTTCAAGCTGGAGCCATTAGGTTTATGCGCTGTAGCATTGTAAAATATTTCTATGTCTATCGAGGATATAATTTTGATTTTCTGTACAGCATGTTTATTGATTAATGGGATTCTAACACCTAAAAGTTTGAGTGGCTTAGATATAAATTCTTCGATTAGTCAGCTTACATGTTTAAAAGTCTCTTTGCCCAAATTGTGTAATTTATACTGTCGTAGTACAGTAAATTAAGTTACTTTTGAGTTGCTGTTATCTAGTTTAACAGTTATTGCCATTGAAATTCACCTCAAGTTCGTTAAAATGCATTTGAATATTGAGGCAAACACAGTTGATACAGGTAAGGCAACTTATATTAATCCTGAAATAAGATTAACAGAGGCTTATGAGCTCATTCTGTTGTCGCATAACTTGACAACTGTCGTTAACACTCCGGAAGCTCCCAGTAATTTTTATTTGGTATCGACCCTCTTCCAGCATCCACCGTTTAGTGTCATGCTGCCAGCATCCCACAACTGCTGCAGTGGTCATGAGTCGAGAAACAGTGCTCACAAGACTTTAGTAATTGTGACGCTTCTTGGTGTTATGGTATACCTGATACATGGACATGGAGATTGCCATACGTGAGATATGGATACAAGCGAGGAAGACATTCTACCCATGACTCCCAACAAGAACATAGCGGGAATATACCAAATTATGTCTGAAATTTTCTAATTCGGCTGAGTTACGTTGGAGGAGTGGTACCCTTCTTCGCCAGAACTGATTGTAAGATTTCAATTAACCCTAGGCATCCTTTCATTTAATCCGTAAATTCCCTTTAATGTCGATTACGTTTCATTAGGTTGAATGTAATGCTTCAAAATACTGTTGTCTTTCTTTAAACAAAACTTAATTTAATATTCATAGAATGTATGACATCAACTGCGATAGGGGAAAGCTGAAAATGTGTACCCAGCCGGGATTCGAACCCGGGTCTCCTGCTTTCTAGGCCGTTGCGCTGACCCCTACACCACTTCGGACACAGTGATCACCGCACCTGCAAGGACTACCCATGCACGCCTCCCGTCAGATACAAATTCCCAACTTCGCCCTGTTTGAAGCCCTTACTCTTACGGGAATTAGTTAAACTACGAGTTTGAGTACTATGGGCAGTGCGAAGTTGGGAATTTGTATCTGACGGGAGGCGTGCATGGGTAGTCCTTGCAGGTGCGGTGATCACTGTGTCCGAAGTGGTGTAGGGGTCAGCGCAACTGCCTAGAAAGCAGGAGACCCGGGTTCGAATCCCGGCTGGGTACACATTTTCAGCTTTGCCCTATCGCAGTTGATGTCATACATTCTATGAATATTAAATAATAACAGCTGCAGGATCAGAAGTGACGTCTGTTCTTTCGGAACAGACGCCACATGTATATATAATATGCCGGTAACGGGCAATGATCCTATCGTTAGTGGGGAGGGGTGGGCAAGTTTGAAGCCCTTACTCTTACGGGAATTAGTTAAACTACGAGTTTGAGTACTATGGGCAGGGCGAAGTTGGGAATTTGTATCTGACGGGAGGCGTGCATGGGTAGTCCTTGCAGGTGCGGTGATCACTGTGTCCGAAGTGGTGTAGGGGTCAGCGCAACTGCCTAGAAAGCAGGAGACCCGGGTTCGAATCCCGGCTGGGTACACATTTTCAGCTTTGCCCTATCGCAGTTGATGTCATACATTCTATGAATATTAAATAATAACAGCTGCAGGATCAGAAGTGACGTCTGTTCTTTCGGAACAGACGCCACATGTATATATAATATGCCGGTAACGGGCAATGATCCTATCGTTAGTGGGGAGGGGTGGACAAGTTTGAAGCCCTTACTCTTACGGGAATTAGTTAAACTACGAGTTTGAGTACTATGGGCAGGGCGAAGTTGTGAATTTGTATCTGACGGGAGGCGTGCATGGGTAGTCCTTGCAGGTGCGGTGATCACTGTGTCCGAAGTGGTGTAGGGGTCAGCGCAACTGCCTAGAAAGCAGGAGACCCGGGTTCGAATCCCGGCTGGGTACACATTTTCAGCTTTGCCCTATCGCAGTTGATGTCATACATTCTATGAATATTAAATAATAACAGCTGCAGGATCAGAAGTGACGTCTGTTCTTTCGGAACAGACGCCACATGTATATATAATATGCCGGTAACGGGCAATGATCCTATCGTTAGTGGGGAGGGGTGGGCAAGTTTGAAGCCCTTACTCTTACGGGAATTAGTTAAACTACGAGTTTGAGTACTATGGGCAGGGCGAAGTTGGGAATTTGTATCTGACGGGAGGCGTGCATGGGTAGTCCTTGCAGGTGCGGTGATCACTGTGTCCGAAGTGGTGTAGGGGTCAGCGCAACTGCCTAGAAAGCAGGAGACCCGGGTTCGAATCCCGGCTGGGTACACATTTTCAGCTTTGCCCTATCGCAGTTGATGTCATACATTCTATGAATATTAAATAATAACAGCTGCAGGATCAGAAGTGACGTCTGTTCTTTCGGAACAGACGCCACATGTATATATAATATGCCGGTAACGGGCAATGATCCTATCGTTAGTGGGGAGGGGTGGGCAAGTTTGAAGCCCTTACTCTTACGGGAATTAGTTAAACTACGAGTTTGAGTACTATGGGCAGGGCGAAGTTGGGAATTTGTATCTGACGGGAGGCGTGCATGGGTAGTCCTTGCAGGTGCGGTGATCACTGTGTCCGAAGTGGTGTAGGGGTCAGCGCAACTGCCTAGAAAGCAGGAGACCCGGGTTCGAATCCCGGCTGGGTACACATTTTCAGCTTTGCCCTATCGCAGTTGATGTCATACATTCTATGAATATTAAATAATAACAGCTGCAGGATCAGAAGTGACGTCTGTTCTTTCGGAACAGACGCCACATGTATATATAATATGCCGGTAACGGGCAATGATCCTATCGTTAGTGGGGAGGGGTGGACAAGTTTGAAGCCCTTACTCTTACGGGAATTAGTTAAACTACGAGTTTGAGTACTATGGGCAGGGCGAAGTTGTGAATTTGTATCTGACGGGAGGCGTGCATGGGTAGTCCTTGCAGGTGCGGTGATCACTGTGTCCGAAGTGGTGTAGGGGTCAGCGCAACTGCCTAGAAAGCAGGAGACCCGGGTTCGAATCCCGGCTGGGTACACATTTTCAGCTTTGCCCTATCGCAGTTGATGTCATACATTCTATGAATATTAAATAATAACAGCTGCAGGATCAGAAGTGACGTCTGTTCTTTCGGAACAGACGCCACATGTATATATAATATGCCGGTAACGGGCAATGATCCTATCGTTAGTGGGGAGGGGTGGGCAAGTTTGAAGCCCTTACTCTTACGGGAATTAGTTAAACTACGAGTTTGAGTACTATGGGCAGGGCGAAGTTGGGAATTTGTATCTGACGGGAGGCGTGCATGGGTAGTCCTTGCAGGTGCGGTGATCACTGTGTCCGAAGTGGTGTAGGGGTCAGCGCAACTGCCTAGAAAGCAGGAGACCCGGGTTCGAATCCCGGCTGGGTACACATTTTCAGCTTTGCCCTATCGCAGTTGATGTCATACATTCTATGAATATTAAATAATAACAGCTGCAGGATCAGAAGTGACGTCTGTTCTTTCGGAACAGACGCCACATGTATATATAATATGCCGGTAACGGGCAATGATCCTATCGTTAGTGGGGAGGGGTGGGCAAGTTTGAAGCCCTTACTCTTACGGGAATTAGTTAAACTACGAGTTTGAGTACTATGGGCAGGGCGAAGTTGGGAATTTGTATCTGACGGGAGGCGTGCATGGGTAGTCCTTGCAGGTGCGGTGATCACTGTGTCCGAAGTGGTGTAGGGGTCAGCGCAACTGCCTAGAAAGCAGGAGACCCGGGTTCGAATCCCGGCTGGGTACACATTTTCAGCTTTGCCCTATCGCAGTTGATGTCATACATTCTATGAATATTAAATAATAACAGCTGCAGGATCAGAAGTGACGTCTGTTCTTTCGGAACAGACGCCACATGTATATATAATATGCCGGTAACGGGCAATGATCCTATCGTTAGTGGGGAGGGGTGGGCAAGTTTGAAGCCCTTACTCTTACGGGAATTAGTTAAACTACGAGTTTGAGTACTATGGGCAGGGCGAAGTTGGGAATTTGTATCTGACGGGAGGCGTGCATGGGTAGTCCTTGCAGGTGCGGTGATCACTGTGTCCGAAGTGGTGTAGGGGTCAGCGCAACTGCCTAGAAAGCAGGAGACCCGGGTTCGAATCCCGGCTGGGTACACATTTTCAGCTTTGCCCTATCGCAGTTGATGTCATACATTCTATGAATATTAAATAATAACAGCTGCAGGATCAGAAGTGACGTCTGTTCTTTCGGAACAGACGCCACATGTATATAAAACTTAATTTGTTGCAAATAAAATTATTTACCTTTATTAATTAATTTTGTAATATTACCCGCCTAATGAATGACAGGGATCTTTCAGACATCCAATGCTTTACTTACCTTTTATCTCAATAGCATGTTATGTTGGCAACATTACTCACAACAATTACAGCTTCACCACTATTATGACCATTATTGTGGAGTCTGAAACACTGAGGACGTTGCAGGTAAATATTCATTTGAAAGGTACATCTATGTCTTTACGTTGCAGTGGTTTCTTTCTTTGGGGCGCCGTGCTGCGGTGCGCGCGGCCGTTCGCCATTGGGATTCGAGTCCTCTCTCGGGCATGGGTGTTATCTTTAGGTTTGTTTACGTTAGTTTAAGTAGTTTGTAAGCTAGGGACTAATAACCAAGCAGTAGAGTCCCATAGATTAACAAACATTTGATCATTTGAGTGATTTATTTTCAGCTTAATTTCAATTTCTTCAACAGAATAATTATACAATAAAATTTCATTCCTTACTTTCAGCATGGATGCCATATCATCTGTTCGAAGTAAAAGAACGTCATATGAAGTCACAACAACTGATAGAAATTTCGAGTCAGCCATTTCTGAATGGCTTTAAGATGAACCTCTGCTTAATGAAGAAGATGGCAGTCCTTTGATTGTTATCAGGGGAATGAGTTCGTGTCCTCTAGCGTCGTAAGTGAAGAAATCAGTGAAGGAAGCAGTGAAGAATCAGATGAGAGAAGCTACAGGAATTCTGATGTCCATATTGGTCGTGGTGGAACTCAGTGGAGTAAAACATCGCCCCATCAAACAGAATCCGAGTAAACAACATCATTAAAATTCCACCCGGTCCAGTAAGAGGCATTGCAACAGTGAAATGACAAGACTATGCGAACACACATGTAAACACAAAGAGTACGGCGCTACGGTCAGCAATGTCTATACAGTGTGTTACAAAAAGGTACGGCCAAACTTTCAGGACACATTCCTCACACACAAAGAAAGAAAATATGTTATTTGGATATGTGTCAAGAAACGCTTAATTTTCATGTTAGAGCTCAGTTTATTACTTCTCTTAAAATCACATTAATCATGGAATGGAAACACACAGCACCAGAACGTACCAGCGTGACTTCCTACACTTTGTTACACGAAATGTTCAAAATGTCCTCCTTTAGCAAGGATACATGCATCCACCCTCCCTCGCATGGAATCTCTGATGCGCTGATGCAGCCCTGGATAATGGCGTATTGTATCACAGCCGTCCACAATACGAGCACGAAGAGTCTCTACATTTGGTACCGGGGATGCGTAGACAAGAGCTTTCAAATGCCCCATAAATGAAAGTCAAGAGGGTTGAGGTTAGGAGGGCGTGGAGGCCATGGAATTGGTCCGCCTCTACCAATCCATCGGTCACCGAATCTGTTGTTGAGAAGCGTGCAAACACGTCAACTGAAATGTGAAGGAACTCCATCGTGCATGAACCACATGTTGTGTCTTACTTGTAAAGTCACATGTTCTAGCAGCACAGGTAGATTATCCCTTATGAAATCATGAAAACGTGCTCCAGTGAGCGTAGGTGGAAGAACATGAGGCACAATCAAGACATCACCAACAATCTTGCCCAAACGTTCACAGAAAATCTGTGTTGATGACGTGATTGCACAATTGCGTGCGGATTCTCGTCAACCCACACATGTTGATTGTGAAAATTTACAATTTAATCACGTTGGAATGAAGCCTCATCACATTTTAAGGGAAATACTAAAATGAGCTCTAACATGGAAATTAAGAGTTTCCGAACACATGTCCACATAACATATTTTCTTTATTTGTGTGTGAGGAATGTTTCCTAAAAGTTTGGCCAAACCTTTTTGTAACACCTATATATATCAAATGTTGTAATGATTTTTAAGGTTATGGGACTTCCTACGGCGTCATCAGTCCCTAAACTTACAAACTACATATAAAGTAACTTACACTAAAGACAGCACAATGCCCGCGGGGGGATTTCGAACCCCCGATGGGAAACGGCCTCGCGCATCTGAGCATAGCGTCTCAAAGTCCTCGGCCGATCCGCCACGGCCCTATATATCAATTTAAGTGTCTGGGGAAGGCGTTAGATTCAAATGTTCAAATGTTTGTATAGCTTATGGGACTTAACTTCGGGGTCATCAGTCCCTAAAAACTACTTACGAACTAACAATAAGGACGGCACAAATATCCATGCCCGAGGGGGATTCGAACCCCCGACCGTAGTGGCCGTGCAGACCGTGACTGGCGCGCCCCAGTAAAGTGGCGCCTGTAGAGGTGACCTGTATTTAACTGCTTATTACTATTCGAAACGGATTCAAGAATGGACAAGTGTTCAAGTGTTTATTTAGTTCTTATGTCTTGCTTCCTGTTCCTTTCTCTCCACTCCTATACTGAAAGAAGAGCATGCTGGGATGCAGTTGCGGTGAAACTAGCAAAAATCTAGTACTGGAGTGCTGAGAGATTGTTTGAGTACGAAAGTCGCTGGGTTAGTAGTGTCGATGGCTGGTTTTCGCACGCGAATTGGGAGATCAGTTCCGTGGAGACGGCGCCGCTAGGCGTGAAGGCTGCTTCGGTAGAAGCGGAAGCAACGAACATAGCCCTTTCATTCCCAGTGTTGTTCCTGGACAACAAGGTATTGAAAGTTGATTTACACCGTATGTTATGCATCAGTCCTTAAAGTTCCATTGTTGTTCATAAACAACATGCTTCCCTCTCGGTACGGAGTAGAGCCACATCTGAGGCATTGATCTGTCCACGTTGTGTTGGGTTGCCGTCTGTACGTGGCTGAGAGTGTGGTTCTTTTTATTGTCTTGTCTTTGGTCATGTGGCGAATATTATGCTAGCATTATTGATCTGGCAGTGTTAACTATCAACAAAATAACGTGCAAGTAATAAAATACCTCGATACAAACGTCTGTGTTGTGCACGCAATATGACATAAAAAATAAATAGTTCGACCAAAAATTTTAAAACACATATTCTTTATTAACAGAGAAAACACTTAATTTTAATTTTTCCAGTGATGACTTCATAATGTGGGACTGAAAGAGTTAGTCGTGCGGGTGTAGCCGAGTGGTCTGGGGCACATCAATCCGAATCGCGCGGCCTCCTGCGTCGGAGGTTCTAATCCTCCCTCGGGCATGGATGTTTCAGTTGTCTTTAGTATAAGTTACTTTATAAGTGTAAGTTTAGGGACACAGATGACATCGCATAAGATTGACAAACATAAGAATTAAATAGAGGTGATCCTCCCCCCATTGGCCAATTATTCACCCCCTCCCCCTTTCGAAAACTGCAACCCCCGCCCCTCTCACACCAGGGATATTAGGTCCTGTTTTGCTATTTAATATTGTAATCAAATATCTTTTATTTCACGTTTTGTAAAATGTTTTATAAGTCACCCCTCACCCGAGTAATTTCAATGACGCAGTTTGCGTCATGACCCCTCCCCCCCTTGAGGGCACCTCTGAAATAAATTGACCTGGAAGCTTTAGAGACACCGTCTAGAATAGTATAGAAGTGAAGGTGGTATACCGTCGGATGATAGCAGGAGACGGCGTTATGCAGGTGGTTCTGCACAGTCGCGCCGACTACTGTTAAATAAATGACCTGCTGCATCATGTGGAGAACCATTTCTGGATGTTTCTCTGATACTTCTGTTGAAGTATCTTGCCTTGCCAGAATCATATCAGTGAAGCGTTTTTTTTTCTTTTTTTGTTTTTTGTTTTTTTGTTTTTAGGTTGCTCTGCATCGTGAGCCAATAAGTCCTAGGTTTGCTGCTTGTTGCAGCAGAATGACTTGGTGCCTGCATTGCAGCCACGTGATATCTTCTACGGAGCTTCTTTTGCGTGCTGTGGCCGCGGTAGATCAGGCTATAGTAGGTAAAATGTCCAGTGAGGTTGTGTTCCCAGTTCCCTCACCAGTGGGTTGCGAGACTTGCTGTCTTCTCTACATCTTCATCCATTCTCCTCAAGCCACCTAACAGTGTGTGGCGGAGGGTACCTTGAATATCACTATTGGTTCTCCCCCCTTTTCCAGTCTCTTATTTTCTGGAAAGAAAGATTGTCGGTATGCCTCTGTGTGGGCTCTAATCTCTCTGATTTTATCCTCATGACCTCTTCGCGAGATATACGTAGGAGTGAGCAATATACTGCTAGACTCCTCGGTAAAGGTATCTTCTTGAAACTCGACAAAAGCCCGTACCGAGCTACAGAGCGTCTCTCTTGCAGAGTCTTCCACTGGAGTTTATCAATCATCTCCGTAACGCTTTCACGATTACTAAATGATTCTGCAACGAAGAGTGCTGCTCTCAGTTGGATACTCTATCTCCACTATCAACCCCACCTGGTACGGATCGCACACCGGCGAGCAGTATTCAAGCAGTGAGCGAAAATGTGTAGTGTAACCTACTTCCTTTGTTTAAGGACTGCATTTCCTTAGGATTCTTCAATGAATCTCACTCTGGCATCTAAGTCACTTCTAATGGCTACTCCCAGATAATTTATGTAATTAACTGTTTCCAGTTGCTGACCTGCTATAGTGTAGCTACATGATAAAGGATATTTGTGTCTCTGTATTCGTAGCACATTACACTTGTCTACATTGAGATTCAATTGCCATTCCCTGCACCATGCGTCAGTTTATTGCAGATCCTCCTGCATTTCAATACAATTTTCCATTGTTACGTCCTCTCTATATACTACAGCATCATCCGCAAAATGCCTCAGTGAACTTACGATGTTATGCACAAGGTTATATATATATATATATATATATATATATATATATATATATATATATATATATATATAGAAACAGTCTCACGACACTCCCCTGTGGCACACCTGGCATCACTCTTACTTCGGAAGACTTCTCTCCATTTAGAATGACATGCTGCGTTCTGTTATCTAGGAACTCCTCAATCCGTCACACAATTAGTTTGATAGACCATATGCTCTGACTTTGTTCATTAAACAACTGTGGGGAACTGAATCAAACGCCTTGCGGCATATGGAAGTTTGGGTCAGTCCTGGAGTCATGTTCGGGTAGCCTAGTGGTTAAGGCGACCGGCCCGGCACAAATTTTTCTTGTCACCATTTGGTGGCGCTAAAACAAATTCGCTATTGCGAGAAATATTGATAATATCAAAGCTATGGCTATGTTTATGATAACAAATAGAAGTTCGCAGCTTGTTGCCGGAACCTGTTGCAGAGTATAAGGACGTCTGCCAGCTGGTGTAGATTAGTGGCCGCGAAGTCCCAAGGTAGGTGGAGCGCCAGCAGAAGTGCCTTGTTTTGCACTATCAGAAGGCGTTGAAGGATGGTTTCTGCAGTGTTGCCCCACACTATTGCGGCGTATTCAATTTTCTGCCGTATTGCGGCCTCTTCCAGGAGTGCTAGTCTTGCAAGTTTCGCAAGAGAACTTCTGTGAAGTTTGGAAAGTAGGAGGCGAGGTACTGGCAGAAGTAAAGTTATGAGGCGGCATCGTGAGTCGTTTCGGGATAGCACAGTTGGTAGTGCGCTTGCCCGCGAAAGGCAAAGGTCCCAGGTTTGAGTCCCGGTTCCGGCATACAATTTTAATCTGCCAGGAAGTTTCATAGCATCGCACACTCCGCTGCAGAGTGAAAGTTTCATTCTGGAAACATCCCTTAGGCTGTGGCTAAGCCATGTCTCCACCATATCCTTTCTTCCAGGAGTGCTAGTCTTTCAAGTTTCGCAGGAGAACTTCTGTGAAGTTTGGAAAGTAGGATGCGAGGTACTGGCAGAAGTAAAGTTGTCAGGCGGCATCGTGAGTCGTGTCGGGATAGCACAATCGGTAGTGCGCTTGCCCGCGAAAGGCAAAGGTCCCAGATTCGAGTCCCGGTTCCGGCACACAATTTTAATCTGCCAGGAAGTTTCAGTCTCGACCATCGGCAGTTAAATAGCGGAAGCTCCGCACACTTCCCAAGAGCGTGCAGCGCCGATTATCACCCCGTTTACATGGGCTCCCAAAACCGGATTTCGTAAACCGATTTCCCAATTCCGATTTCGGTTGGCCATGTAAACACTCCAAAATCGATTCTGGAAATCTACTTCTCTAAGCGGTTTTCCAGTTCCACAATCGATTTTCGTGTCCATGTAAACGCAACCGTTTTTGAAGCGTTCCTGGCTTGTCAGATTGTGGTTTTTTGTAAGAAGTTTCGGCGCATATGGACAGAGTGACATTTTCTAATGTGAAATAGAAGTATTAATATTAGAGTGAGCATGAATCTGTGTATTTAAGTAAAGAAAAATAGCGATTATGCTGACTAAATCGGGGACTAAATAAGCTGTTTTACAGCCGCCATCTTAAGTGTGAAACGTGTCCATAAAAAATTGTAAGAAAATGTCTAATACTGTACCTCCTGTTTTGTGTCGAGTAACTTGCTTGCAAGAAAATTTATAATGTTGCTTCTAGTGTGTGTATCGATAAGTGTACTTGACTTTGTGAAGTTTCATCTTTGGCAAAGATCTTGTATTGCATAGCATTGTAGCTCGCGCAGAGAGAGGTACTTGTGGTTTAGCTCGCTTAGAGAGCGGTTGAGTTGTGTGTATGGCTCCGATGTAGAGCAGAGGCTGTTGTGCCAGGAAGTTGATTTGATTGTATTTGGAATATTTATATTGTATTTTTTATTACTATGAAAACGTTGTAACACCGCTGACACATTTCATGTCATTAGGAAAAAGTTGTATTATATAGGTAATGTAATGGTGATTATTAATAATAAGTAACAAAGTTGACCTTTCTTTCCTGTTTCATTTACTTAGTTAGAAGATTAACCTACTTTCTTCATTTGATAATCAGTTATTTGTGGATTTAAAGTGCAGTATTGATTTTGGTAATCTTGTTGAACAGATTTCGTTATTTGTACCGTAGTAGATGATTGTAATGCAACAATACAGTTAATTGATTATGATACTGAATTTTGACAATCAGGTACTAATCTGCATAAAATTCTCGCAGTCAAACATTATGAAAGTGGTTTGTGTTTTTAATATCTTTCTCGCAGTCAAAGCCGGCCGCGGTGGCCGAGGTGACTGAGGCGCTCAAGTCACGGTCAGCACGGCCACTACGGTCGGGGGTTCGAATCCCCCCTCGGGCATGGATATTTGTGCCGTCCTAGTTCGTAAGTAGTTGATAAGTAGTTTGTAAGTTTAGTGACTGATGACCCCGTAGTTAAGTCCCATAAGCTTTACAAACATTTGAACATTTCGCAGTCAAATTTTTTGAGTATAGTCAATGTGTGTTTCATGCAGTTGTTTTGTTAAGAGTTCCGTTGCGCACATAATCAGTTTAATGCACTGTTTCATATTTAACAGTATATACATAAATATCAAGGCCTTAATTAAACCAAATTACTGTGTTAATGAACGATTTGTTGTCTTATTTAACGATAGGTTCAAGATCAAACGTCTAGGGTTGCCAGATCTCCGGGCGCCGCCCGGAGTGCCCGTGCTTGGAATAAATTCTCCGGGTCTACGGGCCAATGACTCTCACTCCGGGCTTGAATGTAACCTTCATTATAACTTTTTTTTTCGCCGCTTTTTAAGTACTATGCTCATGTAGCGACGATCTACATCGAACTTAACGTAACTTAAACTAAGGACGTACACAACGTCCATGCCCTAGGGGAGGGGGGGGGGCTTCGAACCTCTGGCGGTAGCAGCCTCGCGCACCGTGGCAAGACGCCTCAGTGCGCTGGGCCATTCCCGGCTGGCTCCTCTCTAGTAATTATGAATAACTTTATATAAATGTCAATTTCTTATTGTAACAAAACGCTACTTTTCTGTTCTTCCTGTGAAAACTTTTCATTGTTGCGTTGGTAGTAATCGGCTAGCGCATTATTAAGCAAACACTGTTGCGGAAACGTGTCAACTGGCGACGTCTATTATTTGTGTTCGTTCGTTCATTGTTTATCAACAGTTTACCGGCAATTTTTGGAATACTCGGATCGTGTGAGAACAGACAATCTTACGTTAACTCAGATTAGTGAGTAATAACAAATAGATAGTTCTGTGACTCCTTCTCGGCCCAAGTAAGTCTGAATTTTCAAATTTACTCACCGTAGCCACATTAGATTCGCTGCCCGCCAGGTACACGGACTGTAACAAAAAATTTGTATTTTTCCAGTCTGACGATGCGCTAACAGCGCGAAACGCGTTATTGGAGAATAAAATACTGCAACAGAGACTGGGCATTTTTTAAATTAATTACAGTGAAATGAAGAGACGTTATCTAAGTTCGTTCCGTGAAGAATGGCTGCAGAAAGAAAATTATACAGAGTGACTAAAAAAAGTCGATACTGATCAGTGTATGTGTAAGTGCAGAATATGCACTATCTGAGTTGGTTTACGTTTTAGGAGGCGATCCACTTATAATATTGTAAAAAAGTTATAAAATAGCCAAGATCGCTTATCATCAATTTTTATTAACGACGACCGGTTTCGCTGAACTATGTCAGCATCATCAGGTCAAATAAAATATTTTACAAGGCCATAATCTTGTAATGTCAATCAGTTGTTATATAACAAATTACAGTGCATAAGTGCACTATGTCATTATAATAAAACATAATTATAACAGTGAGTGACAAAAGCAAACTCACTGTGATAATTATGTTTTATTATAATGACATAGTGCACCTATGCACTGTAAATTGTTATATAACAACTGATTGACATTACAAGATTATGGCCTTGTAAAATATTTTATTTCACCAGATGCTGCTGACATAGTTCAGCGAAACCGGTCGTCGTTAATAAAAATTGATGATAAGCGATCTTGGCTATTTTATATCTTTTTGCAATGCACTATCTCATTTACTTGCTGGGAGAGAGGAGATGATTAGGTTTTTTTTTTTTTTTTTTTAATTCACGTGTAATCCTGGTTGGGGGGGGGGGAGTTGGTCGCAGTTGAGGGAGGGCGGTGAGTCATTGGCCAAGGGGGAGGGGGGCACGTCTGGTGTCCGGACCTGACTCGAGTTCAATCTGGCAACCCTACAAACAGCACACAGCTTTTAAGTGGATGAGGAACTCTGATTCAGGCGGTGCCATGTAAACGCGACAGCGAATAACGGTTTACGAAAATCGGTTTTCGTCTTCCGGAAGATGTGTTCCTTGTAAACGTACTATTTGACCACGATAACTTGACGATTTTGTTGGTGCTGCCACAAGCGGAGAAAAACGGCTTCAGTTGAAAGATATTCATTTATTTAAATACGCTGCCAACTTTACAATGCTCGTTGCCGCGAAGAATTACTGTGCACATTGTTAGGGTAACGGTTCCAGCACTGCAGCAAGCAGCCGATGCTGTCGTCGGTTCGTGCAAGACAGGCTTCCTGCAGCTCCCAGAAGCCACCGCGCGAATCGTCAAGTTATCGTGGCCAAATAGTAGTGTATGAGTCCGTGTCACCTCCTGCCTTCCCGCGCGATAAGCAGACAGCTGACTCGCGGGAAACTGCGTCTGGAGAGAGAATCGTCGTAGTCGTAGTGGCACCTCTCTCACTCCACGGGCTTAAGACTATCTTCTATAGTTCTATGACGTACGGTTTACCCTGAGGGCATTTCGTACAATATCAGAATTTCTTTATTGGTAAGGGGATAGGACTTCTTTATTTTATTTATTTGTCATCAGGGTTTGTGGGTAATTATTCGTTTCATCTATATTTGTTTTCTTTTCTTACTTCTTGTTGCCTTGTTGGCGCTTTAATTGTTGAATTGCCTCGTCAGCTCATTGTTGACGAGGTCTTTGTTGGTGTGACCGGCGTTACTATTGCCCCGCAATCTTCAGGTGTTGTGATGTTATTGCTTCAGTAGTGTCGGCACCTAGGATGGTGTTTAGTATCTTCGTTGTTCTGATTTTCTGTATCGTCTTGAGTCCTGTTTCGTAGCATTTCTTCTGTTTAGCGGCTCAGTAAGCATCATCTCCGTAAGTGCATCAGGGGAATTCACGCACTTTGCAGTGTCTTCCCAAGGTTTACCAGTGATGTCTTCGATAAGATCTCGGAGCATGACGTCCCATTGCCCATGAGTAAAGACAGTAAATTGTGCTAGATGTCGGATGTTCGGACTGCCTCTTCTTTCGAGCCAATCTTTGAGGGCTAGAATAACAGGATAGGCTATAGTTACTTGAGGGTATGGTAAGGATGGCTTCTGATGGGAGGGGAGGAATGGAAAGGGATTATCCCAGTACGGATAAGTGCCATTTCGTATGGATTCATATATCTTCGTTAGTGCAGGCGCAACACTTTTGCCGCGCGGTAGTGGTAGGCCGTCGTCTTCGTGCCAGTGGACATCGCCGTGTGAAACGGGTGCTCTTGCAAACGTTTCATCTCTGTTGTTTTTCGTGTAGGTGACGTCAGAGCCCGTCGTCGATGACGTCGAGAAACGAGTTGTCGTTGCAGCGGTGTCGCATGTCTCCATCGTCTCCAGCGACGTAGCGGGAGTGATGATGACTTCTGTCTGAGTTGTCGCATCTATTCCTTCCCGTGTCGCCACGGGGGGTGATGCTTCCTGCAGTCTTCGTAGTTCGTCGCGAATGCTGGCTACTTCCCGTCGGACAGTCTCCAGTTCTTTCATCCAGGCTGCTCTTTCCGCTGTGATTGCAGCGTTGAGAGCTGCCCGCCGATCCGGTGGGGAGGGGGGGGGGTGGTCGAGCCGGTGCCGCCGATGGGGTAGATGCATCAGCCTGGCGGATCTTCTTCCGTTGTTTTGAAGTACGGGGGCGGCTCCAGTTTGCTTTGTAACTGCATTTCCTGTAGCTCGCCGTATGCGGGCCACCGCAGTTTACGCATTTTGGCGGGTTATCCGGTTTCTTTGGACAATCCCGTGTGTCGTGTGCAAGGGCGCAGCGCATACATGCCGCGGTAGCCTTGCAATGTTTGGCGACATGTCCGAGCTTCTGACATTTAAATCACTGCGCAGGACGTTTGCGAGAGCGATCTTTGCCTCTTGCAGCAAGTGCTTCTGCTGCCAGAAGCTCCATGGCAGCGAGTAGGCGAGACTTGGTCCCACTGCTCTTCTTATTTGCGCCGGACATTGCGGAGCACTCGTGCAGCGTGGCGTTCGCTACGGCCGTCCAACTCGGACTGTAGTGGCACCTCGACGGCGCGGCAAGGTGTCGTGCGAGTGAATTTGGAACTGCGCGCCGTTTGCGGCTCCCGCGTTGGGGGCGGCGTGGCCCGCCCCCTCTCTGGGCGCGTGGCGGGCGCCGCCGGCCATGCGCCGTGGAGCGTGGCCACCGGCGGCGGCGGCGGCGGAGGAGGAGCGAGGCGGCAGTTGCAGTGCGGCGGTGGTGGCGGCGGAACTCGCGTGGCGGAGTGCGGGCGCTGCGGCAGCTGGGACATGCGCGCGCCCACATGGCCGCCTCCCTGCTCGTAGCGGCGATCCTCGCCCTCGCCGCCGTCTCCGGTGAGTACCACAGCAACCGAGGACGCCGCGCCGCCACACGACGACAAAGTGGACGTCTCCGACACTGTCGCCCAACAATACTACTTGTCGCTCTCCTGCAACAATGCAACTTGTCGCATTTCCTCCGTCAACTGTCCCCCTGCCTGGACGTGTGTAGCATTTCTGTCGAGTTGGTTTACGTTCTAGGAGGCGATCCAATTATGATATTGTAGACACATATATAAAAAAAGCCAAGATCGCTGATCATCAATTTTTTATTTACGACGACGGTTTCGCTGAACTATGTCAGCATCATCAGGTCAAATAAAATCATTTTACAAGGCCATAATCTTGTAATGTCAATCAGTTGTTATATAACAGTTTACAGTGCATAGGTGCACTGTTGTTGTTGTGGTCTTCAGTCCGGAGAATGGTTTGATGCAGCTCTCCACAATACCCTATCCTGAGCAAGCCTCTCCATCTCCACATAAGAACGGCAACCTACATCTGTCTGAATCTGCTTACTGTATCCATCTCTTGGTCTTCCCCTGCGATTTTTTTCCCCACACACTTCCCTCCAACGCTAAATTCTCAATTCCTTGATGTCTAAGAATGTGTCCCACCAATCTATCCCTTCTTTCAGTCAAGGTATACCAGAAATTTCTTTTCTCTCCAATTCTGTTCAGTACCTCCTCATTAGTTACGCGATCCACCCACCTAATCTTCAGCATTCTTCTGTAGCACCACATTTCAAAAATCTCAATCCTCTTTCTGCCCGCACTGTTTATCGTCCATGTCTCACTCCCATACAAGGCAACACTCCATACAAATGCCTTCAGAAAGGACTTCCTTAGGCTTAAATAAATATTCGATGTTAACAAATTTCTCCTTTTCAAGAACGCTTTTCTACCCATTGCCATTCTGCATTTCATATCCTGTGTACTGCGACCATCATTTGTTATTTTACTGCCCAAGTAACAAAACTCATCTACCTCCTTTATTGCTTCGTTTCCCAATCTAATTCCTTCAGCATCACCTGATTTTCTTACACAGCACTCTATGTCATTATAATAAAACATAATTATCACAGTGAGCTATTGTCACTCGCTGTCATAATTGTTATATAACAACTGATTGACATTACAAGATTACAGCCTTGTAAAATATTTTGTTTGACCAGATGATGCTGACATAGATCAGCGAAACCGGTCGTTGTAAATAAAAATTGATGATCAGCGATCTTGCCTTTTTTTATATCTTTCTACAATAGCATTTTTGTATTTGACATTTCGACGATGACATATTCGCCGCCGAATTTGCCGCCTCACAGAATACAACGACAATGGTCATTCTCGGAAGTTTGTGATCACTCAACAATAAACAACGTGTTCTGCTCCGAGACCTGCTACATGTTCTGGACGTGTGTACTCGAGTACTTACGAGTCCGCTATTTTGAATCTTCTCCACTTGAATTTCCTTCTCATTACCAAAATTCTCACGAAAACATTTATTTATCTTTTTTCGTCACAGTTGCAATGTTTGGAAGTTGGTAACTAGTTTCGGACTTGTTCGTCAATTTTCAAACCATATGCCTTATTCCAACCGTAACAATACACTGCATGAAGCAAATGACGTAAAATCTATACGTTGTCTACTGTTAAAACATGATTACACTGAACGTTGGAGGCCCGTGAACGCAACATGTATTTTAACCTAATTTAAATTTCAATGTAATCATGTTTTAACAGTGGACAACGTATAGATTTTATGTCATTTTCTTCATGCATTGTAGTGTTACGGTTGGAATAAGGCACATGGTTTGAAAATGGACGAACAAGTCCGAAACTAGTTACCAGCTTCCAAATAGCGCAAATGTGACGAAAAAAAGAAAAATAAATGGTTTTCATTACATATCCCATTGCTGATCCTGCCTCATCTTCACGATGAATTTTCACAAAATTCTCAGTTGACGCAAATCATTGTCACCCAAGAATAATATGTCATATATTACCTTGACTGGACGTGTATACTCCAGTATGTATTGATAGCATTTCTTATCTGGACGATGACTGATTTTCCAAGAAATTTGTCGTGTAGTACCCAACTACCTTTAGGATGCACATGATATTACTTCAATATTTAGAGCCGGCATTGTCAAGAATGTTTAGCGATTTGATTTATGAAATCAAAGCTACACAGGGAATACACCCTAGATCGCAAATTTGGAATATTTATTGGGGCTAGTTTCGGTAAACGTTTTGCAATTTTCGAGCATAATAAAAAATAATTTTTAAAAACATTTACAGAGAACGATATACACAAATACGAACATTGTACTTGCTACAATAATGAATGTCTAAACTGTGTATTGTGTACAGTTTGAACAGCCATTAATGTACTGTATACAGTTTGGACATTCAATAATGAATTGTACACAGTTTGAACATTTATTGCTGTACCATCCCCGATGTACGTATCAGTGTATATCCTTCTTTGAAAATGCTTTCAAATAAATATTTTTCATCATGTACGAAAATAGCTACAACTTTGTCGAAACTAGTCACAATAAATTGTCCATAAATAGGCGATCTAGGCTGTCTTCCTTGTTAAGCAATGATTTTATTTGTTGGATACTTGCTACACTAAATTCATTAGTAATATTTCAACCTTGAACGTCAAGATACGAAATCGCTCTTTTGGTTTTTGCACCGTTTTCCTAATTATTACGTGTAATACAACTTAAGAGACATAGTTAGCCGAAAAAAGACAGAGTATTCCATCTCGATTCGTCATGAAAAGCGCTTGATAACTACTAAAGAAGTTGATATCTTTGTAGGATCTTATTATCATCCAACCACAAAACATCTCACTCTGAGTTCGCCATTTCCCTGTCTCTACGTGTTTACTATTTACGGGATCGTTACAACGATATAGTATTCAAGTAAGATTTGCGAAGTGCATATATATTTGAATTTTAGTTACAAAACGACGTAGAATAACACATTTTTGGCAATGTCACTCTACGGTATTATTGTTACGGTTTCTATCTGTTATTCTACGAATTATTTTGTATTGATTTATAGGGTAACTGAGCTACTTAGTCGGAACCAGCGCTGTACTATTCCGTTGTGACGTTTACGATTAGTCCTGATCTCGAAAGAATATACTAAAAAATTACCGTAAGAGACGCACTACTATGTCGGTACATTGTAATCTTGCTCGTCGATGATTCCGTTACTATTCGTGTGAAATGTTTTATTTAGACATTCCTTATCTAGCCGATGACATTTTCGTCACGAAATTTGTCGTAACTTAGCCAGCAATGTTTAGGACCTAAAAACATTCGTTAAAAATCAGATGAAAGCCCGCTACATTCGTACAGTTCGTTAGTAATATTGCATACATCAACGCCATGACATGACTTCGTTTTGTCGATTTCTCTTTTCCTATAAATTACTTATCATATAATGTTACAGTGCTACAATTATTTAGCCCAAAAAACGAAACAATATTTCCGTTTCCTATAAATTAGATTAATATAATGTGGCACATATACTTAGCCAAAACAACGACTAAATATTATGTCTCGATTTTGAAGTACGTTTCCATAGAAAATTTCTGCGAAAGTCACATTAATGTTGTCTCAGAATTCTCAAAAGACGTGGTCCTGGCCCTGAAATTCACTGTCGCACAACAATAAAACATCCCGCTCTGCTTCAAGAAGTCCGTTCCCTACGCGGTCATCTAAACTCTCGTATTTACGCATCCGTTATCTGGACTATGACACTTTTACACACAATTAGTTGCATCTCAGCCAGAAAAGTTCAAGACGTCAATGATACTTTCATAACATCAGCTACTTACCCTCAATGACCCTCAATTTTTTAGTAATATTGCACCCAATGTTGCTATACGAGATGATTGTTTTGGTTTCTACTTTCTTTTCCTGCAAATTACATGTAGAAAGTAAGGTAAGAGAGCTGCTTAACAGTAACGGTGACACTTTTTCTGTGTAGATACAGAAAATAAACTGTAGAAGTCATGATTATGTCTTCTTTGAATTCTTAGAAGGTGTGGACTCAACCTGGAAATTCAATGTCAACCAACAATAAAATGTCCCGCTCTGCTTCATGTTGCCTATTCTGTGACCCGGACGTGTACACACTAGTATTTACGCATAAGTTATCTGGACGATGGTATTTTCTCTGCTAAATTTGTCTTTCTTTGCCATTAGGGTTTAGGACGTACTTTGAATATTTACAAACTCTAAGCCAACTACACTCGTATATTGCCTTAGTAATATTACATCCATCAATGTCTAGATAAGAAATCTTTGGTTCGGGTTGTTCTCTTATTTACTCTAAAACAGGTGTAAAGAAAGACTATTCTGGCAGGATGTTGACGTTATACAATTTCTGTAGACAAGCACTTTAAAGCTGTTATAAAACCGAAGTCGATTCCACCTCTGCTTCTATCAGTCACCCAACAATAAAGTACACTGCGTTTCTTCAAGTCACCCATTCCCCAGCTCGGACATGTGTACTGTAGTATTTACGCTTTCGTTATTTGGATGTGACAGATTCTCCGCTATTTTTTATTTCTCGCAGCCATCAAGATTTAGAGGTATTAGAGTATATTTACAATTTTACTAGAATAACTTTTTAACACTATTACTTACAGCAGTAGTGTATAAGTTAAATGTAACACATCATTCCGTCGCTAGTCGGTAAACCAGTTTACCTTTGTCGATGAAGAACACTACCTTTTGGTTTTCAATTTATTTTTGTTGTTCAATATTTAATTCCCCTCCCAAGAAGCGATAATTTGGAAAGGGGCAGCGTAGTAGGCCTACTTATGAAGATCAATAAATTTGCACCCCTTCTCAAGGTGCACTAAATATGGTTGACATAACACTCTTGGCTGGTACCATCATTTCAATGTTACCTAAATGTGGTAAATACACGGATTCCGTGTGCTAAGGCATCTTTCACATAGGATTTTTTATTTTCAACGTATTAATTCTTTATTTGCGTCTGGTCGAGTCAATACTTCTCATTATTTGCTCTCAACGGACTGTAAATGTCCCACTACTAGGAAAATCATATGCCTTTCAATGACTGATTGCGCTCGATATGCAGTTTGTAGTATCTGTAATATTGTGCGACCAAAACCTTCTGTTGAATTATTTTTATTTTACTTTATTTTAACATCATCAGTTGGGACAATTGTAATTTTTAGATTTTAAAGCAATTATTTCCTAATACACAAACCTCTGAGAGCACATTTCACTGCTTGAAAAAAAAAAAAAAAAAAAAAAAAAAAAAAAAAAAAAAAAAAAAAAAAAAGCACATACGCTCTTCAGTTGCATAAAATACAATTATGTTCAATATTGTTGCTATTGTTGCGAAGGCACTCAAATGTGATTATCCCATGTAGATGTAGAAATTCGTGTACTATAAAATAATCTCTACAAGATCGAAAGTCATTAGCGAGATACTGTCGAAACCAGTCCTACGGGATATGAAGTAAAGTAAAGGTAATTTAACATACTATCTCGATTACACATTATTATCCTTATTTTAAATGTTACTTGAAACCACTTTTTTCTTATTAAGTTGCTCATATTTTCGTGTACAATTTATTCTTCGAAGATATTTAGTATAATTTCGAATATCGAAGACCACAGGTTTTAATAATTACGGAGCTATATTCCTACAAAATGAATCACTGATTGACATATCGTAATACTATACAAAAATTTTTGGTGTTTGTGTTAAATTGAAGTAGAATAAAACCAGAGTTAAAACAAAGTAAGAACCTAGTACTCTTAAGTAATGGGTTTTTTGACGGCAGGGATATCCTCGTAATAAACGTCTAATTACAGGTTTACATAGTGGAAACGATATTTACTACATTTGTAAGATAATTTGTAGCCTCGTTATTCTTACCCAACTACCTATGGGAAAAACTGAAATCTTAATGAGCGTCTGGTCGAATTCAATGGCCACAATGTTTGCATACAATGAACTAGAAATACACCACTGTGTGAAAAATGATACTTATATCTCTGAGAATGAACTTTTGTTTCTTTTTATCTCTACCAGCGTTTCCAAATTCATCATATTCTTCAGCAAAATATGATTTAATTTTGGCTGTTCGTACCTTTTAAAATTTGTATAGGAGTTCTTACAAACAAAGTTTTGACATATCATTCGACAGCATTTCTCTTATTTAGTGAATTAAATAATACTGATATAACAAAACTATGTTGAGTGTAAGATAACTCATGAAATACGAGAAGCTATGAAGTTTTGATTTTCCTAGTGGTGTGTTTCAGAAGTAGGCTACTAAGCACACGAAAAGCGTTTTTTTAGCTGAAGTAACGGCTGGTTTAAGGTATCGATTAGAACACTTGTAGGGTAGAGAAGTGACAGTAACTGATAGGGACCTTCAGTTGAAAAATATAGTAAAATCACTTGCACAGTTAAGGAAAATATTTAAGTTCTGACACGATGAGGTAAGAGTACGTTAGAGGTACCGTATTGTGATGTCGTATTCGTGTGTCTCTTTAAGTTCGGTACTGGTAAGTTACTTTCGAAATTTCAGATGAGATTCAGTAACAATGAATGGTTTTGAGGAATCTGTCGCAAATAAAGAACTATCAACGATTGCGTACAATTCACAACATGTACCCTATCTTCTACAGTGTGTATCATCTTGAAAAGTTCAATACCGAGCGTAACTTCAGTCGTAACCCAAGGGCGAAAGTCATCAGCTTCAAAGTCGACTCAGTCTTAGAAAATCTTTGATGTTGTATCGTCACTCCAAACTGACGCAATAAATTTGTTTCACTGTCTAACAAATCCTGATTTAGTACACCATATTAGATTACTAAGCATATTGTTTCCGATTTATATTCACAGTGACGCACATCTTAAATCTTTCCAGCAGTTAACGAATCGTCTAATTCAAAGGAAGTATGTTCCCTCTACACCATCATTTATATTCATTGAATACCGCTATTTACTGAACAAGAAATAACAAAGAGTCGTTATGGTTGAATGAAATAAATGGTCGTTGTGTTTCTGATGCAACTGTGTAATGTCAGTATTCTACAGTCACTGCAAGTATCCTCAACCTCTAGGTCCTTACATGACCAAAATCGTACTATATTTCAAAAAATAGGTTAAATATTGAAATTAAAGTCGGGAATATCAACTTAGCGAGATTTACAGACACTTCTAGGTAAAGCACTTTCAAGTTAAATACTTCTTTTATTTTTTTGCAGTGTATCTTCTCCTGTAGAAGTCAGTAGGTTTTCAATGAAAAAACTCCATTAACGTTAAAACTTCCGAATTTCATGTAACATTACACTGGCAGAAGCAGAGTTACTTTTGTTGCAGATGATACAAGTATTGCAATAAATAGCATGTCGAGCATAGTTATGGAAAGGTGTGCTAATGATATTTTCGTTAGTATTAATAATTGGTTTAAACGCATCGACAATCAACTTTGAAAAGACTCACTACATGCAGTTCAGAACCTGTAAGAGATTCCCATCCAGTATACACATAAAGTATGAAGAAGTGCAGATAAAATAGTTTGATAGTATAAAATTCCTGGAATTACAGCTTGATAATATATTCAGTTGGGAGGAGCACACAACAGAACTGCAGAAACTACATAACAAATCTATATTTGCAAAACGAGTGGTATCAGACATAGAAGATATAAAAATAAAAAAGCTTGCATACTTTGCTTACATTCATTCCTTAGTCATATGGTATAATATTTTGGGGTAACTCTTCAAGTCAAACAAAAAAGTTTTCAGAGTCGAAAAGCGAGTATTACGCATTATTTGTGGTGTAAATTCACGGACATCCTGCAGAAGCCTCTTCAAAGAACTGGGTATATTAACTACTGCCTGTCAGTATTTTTATTTCTGAAATAATGAAATATGTCATAAATAATTTATCCGTATTCCCAACAATACTGGGGACAAAAATGATCCACATAAGGACTTAAAGCATTTACTTTAGTTCAAAAAGGGGTCCACTACTCAGGAACACATTTTTTCAATAATTTACCAACAACCATAAACATTTTGCCACAAATAAAGATCAGTTTAAGCGGAGCGTAAAAGACTTTCTCGAGGCCAACTCCTTCTACTCCACTGATGAATTCTTAAATAGAACCAAATGATGCATTTTCTGTATTCATACATTAGTATTAATGTATCTCTTCAACACAGATCTGTGGACCGAACCAACTAATCTAATCTATAAGCAAGCTATACGCTACAAAAAGACACTGACTGAAACCATGTTTTCTACTATACGCCTTTTATTGCTTGGATCAAAACTTCAGAATCTACCACAATGTTTACTAATTTTAGTGTTGCTTTCTGCACTGTGATTAGCTGATGGCTTTGAGAATTTCTTTCAAAGAGACGACAGTTTTCTTCAAAAAATATATTCTCTTCCCACCTCTCACTGTAAGCTGGCCTCTTCAACTTCAGCAGAACTGTCCTGGAACCACTTTTATTAAAACGGTATAATATTTGTCTGCATCCCGCAACATCTCATATACTGTACACTTCCACCCGGGGTTCCGCATGCACGTTATTTCCTAACAGCGTGGTATTAAGATCATATTGTAAACGTTGTGCCACGAGCTTCTTTGCACTAAGTAAATGAATTTCATAGGTGAATTAGATAAAATTATAATTTCGTCCAATTTGGACAATGAAAATATTCAAACAGACTCTACTAAAAAGAAACTGCAACGTTGGATTCTTCAGAGTACACGTATTGTAGAATACAATACCATCTATATTCGCAGTGTAATGTGGTCACACCGAGTGGGTTTCTAATTTGCATTAGTCCACGCAATATATGTCTGTATCGAACCTGATAAAAAGATCAGAGAATTAGTGTTTCTAAAACTATAAAAATTAGATTCCACTATATGGAGGAATGTATTCAACGACCGCAGAGTAATTCATTTAAAAGTCGGCGAAGATCGAAACTTCTTTTATTTATTTTATTTTCTATCTCGAATGACTTTTACGTGAATCAGTAACTAAGATCGCTGTTAATCCATGATGTTCTCAAAAATAGTTACAGAATAATTACCACAAACAGTGAAAATGGAAAATGGCAGCACTGGTCCTAAAAAATCTTTTGTTTTCATTGTAGCAACTCGATTTCAGTTACTGAGTAACCAACTTCAGTGCTGAAGCTAGACAAAAAAGAAATGTACCAAATCTATATGTCAAATAAATGTGCCAAATAAATAAGTGCAATTTTCATTGAGCACGAATGCTGTAAGTGGTTGATACAAACCAGAAAATTCACAGCAGATTCTTAACTGAATTAGAAAATGACACAAAAAACCTGACATATCCATTGTAACAATGTATAGACAGTGCTAGGTAATCATTTTAGTATCAGGTATACGTTACACTGATCCAGCTGCGTACGAAGTCTTCTCAGCTGGGCTCCGTAATAGTCGACACCAGCGCACTCTTTGATTTGTCAAGATGCTTTAGACTATTTGTAGTTAACAGATTTTAAAAATGTAAAATTTTAAAATAAGAAATTAGAGTAAAAACAAAAAAACCTTGCTGTTTACATACTATGCATACAGAAAATCTTCATAGAGGAGAGCAAAATTCTTTTTCTTATTATTATAGCTGCGCCACAATTAGGAATTTTGCATTAAAATTATTAAATAAGGAAAGCATGATTTGACAACATGATAAAGCTTTATAATATTGAGTGGAGTGACTATGATAAAGCTTTATAATATTGAGTGGAGTGACTATTTGCACTGACTTCATAATTAAAATTAAAAACTTCGTCTTGAGTACGTTGTGTATCGCTTTACATTTACCATATGTAATGTTGAACCGATTCTTTAAACGAATTTTCATAGTAATTTCATTCAGTATAAAAGTTGAAAGTTGTTATATTAGCTCATAACTATGTTCACTTCAAGCATGGAATAGACTTTCAAGCTATATGATTGTCGATCATAAAGTACCGTCTTCAACACATTACCTGAATTCTTCGCACTGGTTATATTTTTCTGCTTTTATGTAATAAATTTTTGTCATTGTATAAAAGCAATATTGTTCTGTGGTATACGAAGTACTTCAGTCATGACGCACTAGATGACGCTGCTTGTTCCTCTGCCTAACACGTGAAAGTCAGTGAAAACGTACTCCACTGAATATTGTTAATTTTAACATGTTTTTCAAATTATGCTGATTTATTTAGTAATTTTAATGCAGATTTTCCAATTGTTTATGCAGAGTATGTAAATGGCAAGGTTTTCGTTTTTCATTTTATTTCTTATTTTAAAATATGATAATTATTTTATTCTTTTTACATGTGTTAACTACAAACGGGCGAAATAAAGAGAGAGGTAGTGCCGTTTAATACCGAGTCCAGCTGGCTCAGTTTAAGAAATATGCCTGCCTGACATCTCAAATGTTTACCTAGCATTATCTATACATTGTAACATGCGATGTGTCAGGTCTATGTTTCATTTTGTAATTCATTTCAAATCAGTCTTGAATTTTCTGGTTACTCAGTAACCGAAACCGACTTGTTAAAATAAAAACAAAGTTATTTTTACGGTCAATGCTGCCCTTTCCACTGTTTGCATTCACAACCGGAAAATTCACTGGTACAACGCAGGCTTACTAAATAGCGAGAACTGCCTGCCAATTGGCAGCCTGCTGGATAACTAAAAGTATTTGATTCCGAGCCGCCGTTTACCTTAGTACAAAAGAATTTGAAATATTTACGAAATGTTCCAGTGTAATCGGTTTCAAGTTTAATCAGGCAGTTGAACAAAATGGTGTATACATATACACCAGCACATACTAATTTTTTTGCTCATGACAGACGACATGTAACGCGGGGAAATTCTTTACGAAAGGCGAGTACCTGAACACCGGGGCTAAATTAAGTTATTTTGTCTGCAGCATCTGATATGCAAAGGTGGGCGATTGAGATCAATCAATTACTGGGAGGAATCTCGTCAAATGCCTAGATCGCTAAAAGTACATTTGTTTTCAGAAGAATGGCTTAGACAGATGGAAGCTCTCTCCTTCTGTTTCCCCCAGGCATTCATTTGAATCAAATTACACACACCATTGTTCAAATGTAATCACATTGATCTGACAATTTTATATTTAAATGAGCTCTTCTTGTACATATGTTTGCCGTATCTCGGAATCTGTTCTAACGATTTGCATCATTTGTTTTCGTGTGGAACATCAGGTTTTGCTAAATGTAAGACCGGTGCTTGGAAAGAAACACTTAACAGCCAAAACTAGTCCTATAGATCGTCACTAGAAAACTTACTTGCTGTAGCTGGGCTCGAGGAAATTTTCTGTATACGTAACTTAAACGATAGTCCCTGACCAAAACAAAACACACCTGTTTCAATGCATATCAACACATAACAGACAATATCTAAACAACGCATTTTGCAACAATTCGTGCTTCACAGTTGGCAATCTAAAATTTATGCTATTATGTCGCTGACTGCAATAAAGAAAAAGGATATAATAAATTAATCAATTATATTCCTATAAACCGGTGCCGTAAGCTGAAACATCTTTATTACTGAGTTATTCGTAAGACTAATGTTAAAATTTAAGTCCGCCTTGTACGATGCATTGTTGTATGCACCTTTCAGTATTAGCAAGCAGAGCTCTTAACATTTCTGCACAGACTAAGATGCAAACATGACATTTGTTCTTTTAACACATCTGAAATTTCCGATTCTGTCATGTAAACTCTGAGTTTGATAAACCCCTGAAGAAAAAAATCCAACGTGATGTCTCTGGCCATCTAATCCTACCACTACGATCTATTCATCGTTGTGGTTATACGCTGAGAGGTATTCCCTAATCCATGATAGGATGGTCCACCATCGTGTTCAAACGAATGGCTAAGAGTTAACTGAAAGGGAATGTTTTCTGAGGCATGCCTAAGATTCACATCATTCAATAGCAACTGCAAACACAGCCGACACAAGTAGTTTGGGAGACAATGAATTTGGTGCAATGATGGTGATCTCCTAGAATTCCGCACCATGCGTCAAGACCCCAGTGTGGCTGCGTGTGATGCGGTCGTACCCCGTGAAGGACTGGTGCAGCCCAGTATAGCAGAACGATACACAATTTTGAAAATCCTCTCCATGTAGCTGTAGATGCAGTTTAAAATCTCCAGAATACATAAAATTATAATTTTGAATTTAAGAAGTTTTTTTCAATTTGTGTTTACCTTCACAGCCGTTTTATTTTACTAAATATGATAACCATTGCATTATAGGAATATGAAAACCTTACTAAATGAAATCAGCGGTTTTTGACCTCCAGTCAATGTTAGATACCATTGTCTTAGGTTATGCTCATATGTTTTGCGGTGTTTTCAGTGAACCAGCGCATTTGTAAATGCATACGACACTTTTGAGATAAAAAATTCTATCCCTCTGAAATAGACGCATGCCACTGCAATGACTGTCGTTCGTTTGTAGGTGAGTCTGCATAACATTCATAATTGGTTTCTTCTACCACAGTATTACAGAAAACAAGCTACCGAGCATCACTTGGCCACCCAACATAAACAAAATAATAAGCAAAACATACATGGTCACATACCTATACGCTCCAGAAAGAATAACGTATTAATCCACCAATGTGCTGTGAGAATTGATATGTTATTTATTGTTTACTTCGAAAATATCTAAAATTTGTCCCTACGTAAGATTTTTAGCAAAATTACGCTTATGCTACAATGGATAAAAAAGACTGGAGTGGGTCTCAAGACAATATTTTAAATTATATCCCAAACAATTCATTTGCTAACATTTGATAACACGAGCTTTCTTCTACTCAAATACTTTCACGCGTAATAGTTATAACGATATATTATGTATTGCATTACGTGTCATTAAGGAAACGCTGAAACGCTCGTATTTGGGTATCACTTCATCTTCTGCATAAAAGTACCTACAGTAATAAAAGTTAATTGCGTACTTTACAGCTGAATGGCTAATTCTCTTATTGTCTATAAATATCTCATGTATTTTCGTGGGACTGACATCCTCTGTGGATGTGTTATGTTGTTACTTTGCGAAACTTTACAACAATGAAATGCCTTATCTTATAATCTGGATACAACTAAATGGGCGTATCTTCTAACTCTAAACTTTTGTGGAGCATTATCCATTATTATTTTTGGTTAGGACATTTCCTAATTCTATCATAAAGATGTAATTTTTCAAGATATATTCATCTGTAAGTAGGGTTTAAATATGTATTTTAGCTTCCTTTTAGGAAGACGTACACTTTCAGTGAGCTGTGATATCGACAGCTGGACACAAAAATATAAAGAAAGTTTTTTAACTTTACTTACAATTTACTTGTGAAGCAGATACTGATGTGTAATTGCGACCCCGCACCTAAACATCTTAAGTACGGTTTTCAATTTTAATGTACATTTACCACCAAAATTATTATTATTATTTTGCAATAGTTGCAACTACAGATATTCAGTACAGTTACGGTTCATAAATACCAATAAGTATTTTTGTGAAGTGTTATCTGTTTTTATCTCCGATTAATACGATTCCCTTTCATTGCCTTATAATACAATTATTTAATTTAGTAGGACTATATTACAATATTTCCAGACAGGACACCACATATTCCACATTTTTTATTTCTGGGCAAACACGCTATCGTAGTTATACTGCAGAAATGCTTTTAAAATGAAAGGTTTTCGGAAACTTCGTTGACTTCCTGTAAATAGCATGTATTTAGAATCGAATAACTGTTGTATTAGAATGAAAACCTATTTTCTCATAATTCACGCTACACGTATTTCCGTGTTTCCTCGAATTAGTCATGTGCGTATTTCAGATATGTTCCTGGGTTGAACCGCTGCCAAACGAAAATTATGGTTGCCATTTCTCGATTTAGAACGAAGTTTAGCGCAAGACTTCATTTACATAGATTCTGTGTCGTTTCTGTTATTTTTATGCAGCAAATTCCATAAAGTATTTACGTCATGAAGTTTTGTACTCTCTAATAGAAAAAAAAAGAAAAAAAAAATATATCTGTTTCGTAAAGGGAGATTAGATTTAGAACGTTCAGTAACGTTACTTTAACGAAGTAAGAACTACATATGATTGTGTGGTGAATTTTGAAAAACCATTAATGTTGTAATATTTGCCCACGTTTGAAATAAGAGATGTTTATAGATAACACGTATGTTTTTAAAAGAATATTATATTGCTGTAACTTAGGCTGTGTCTTGCTTTCGAGAAAGAATATACCTAAATTAATTTACTCCGCATTTATCTTGTCTCTTTCCTTGAGTATTATATGTGATATTAATTGAAAGGGTCTTCTTATTACCGGAAAATCCACAAAGGTAAAAGAAACAACCAATAGAGAAAATTTTCCTTCGCTTACATTATTTCGCCCAGTTTGCCAAATATTTTTAGCTAGTGGTTTTTTGACGATATACCTCATCCGTTAAGGTTATAAAGCTCATTGTAACTCACATCATTATGTTTACGAGATCTGAATGTTCATGCAAGCATTAGAATCGTGTTAACAGCCACAACATGTATTTTTAGCGTTTTGATAAACAATAAAAAAAATTAGACTCGAGAATCAGAAAACATAGCTCAATAGTTTTCGTAATAAAGTGGTATTTTGGATATGTCTTACCCTATATCCCATTAAATGGGCATGAAAATCAAACAAGACGAGAAACGGTATTAAGGCAACTCAAGTTTCTAATACGGTCTTTCACAAATACAAAGAGAAGTCAAGGACTACAACAATTTCATATTAGTTTTTGGAATACGTCGTGAATCATTAGTGACAGCCTAAAACAGAAGTACTGCGCTGAGCAAAGTTTCAGATAGAAGTTGCTTACAATGAAGGAAATGTAATTCGATAAAAGCTGAAATGTTGCTAAAGCGGAAGTTATTGCAGAAAGAAAACTAAGTCCACCCGTTCAAATCTGGCACAGTCTAATCATTATTGATCCTTCTCCCTATCTATAAATCTGCAAAGTGAGTTGAATTCACAGATTAGGCGTTGTAAGTCTTTATAAAACAATCAAATTGCCTTTCCCAGAGCAGCGCATTTAGGAGATGAAAATCCGTCTACTTGTGTATAGAAGTCGTTTATCTGTCTGGCTTTATTACTGAAGTAGCGCTGTTACTTCGTTTGACTTTCTTTCACATACTTTACCGTGAAGCACTGCCTCGTGAGGAAAATATAAACAGAACTCCAACATACATCGTATATCTGTAAGATAAACAGCTCCAGGATTATGTGATATGGTAAATAGGTTGTGGGCTCTACAAGCTAAACCACACTCGTGACAGAAGAAATGATTTGCATTATGCCATTTATCAAATACAAATAGAATTTATGTTACTGTTTCTTCCTATTTTTCGTTTTCATTTATTTTCTTAACCTGAATTGTCATTAATATGTCACGTTAGAAATGTTCAACCATATGATAATTTGAAAATCTGTACGCCCTTTTACATAAGCCGCATAGATGGGTGTGAGAAATCTACCTCAGCTAACAGTGGCTCGCACGGTGCGTTACATTTTATTGAGGCTACACAGACAACGACGGTACGTGATACCGGCGCAATTGTAGCAGCGATCAGGCGCCACAGATAACTTAGTACGCGGTTTCAAGATGCTAATCTGTACAGTTCCGTATTTCAGAGATAGCACTGGATTCACGTAGCGCAGCAGTAGCGTTGGTATCTTTCACATCAGTGCTTTTTGTAACTGTAGACCATGTACCTTCCTAATGTACGTACTGGTAACATTTCGACAAATATACAAGTTCTGATTCTCTCAGATGCCAATACGGTACTGAGTCATTCCTCTTAATGTAAAACATTTCGGTCGGGCATTTCGAAATTAATGTAACTTTATAATGCTTTCGGCAAACATAACATGGTTAGGTTGCACCTTTTAGATTCTGAGTTCCTGTAACGCTGCAAGGTTAGTTTCAGCCTCATTTCTAATAAACAGCTCTTCCTGCAAGTTTTTTTGTTTGCATGTCACAGCAAAAGTGTCATTGGATTTTAGTGAAGGACTCAGTGATTAGGCGCGATTTGTCAAAAGCACTGTATTAAATATAAAGTCTTGAGAAAGGAGAAGATTTGCAAGTTGTAAATCACAGTAACTTCCGTGATAACATTCTTACAGTATTTGTACCTTTATATCATTCTTAACTGTTTCCTGTACAGATACCTGAAGAAGGGCAATAATTTTCGAGACCGGTTCTGAATAAATCTACAACCCTGTAACTGGTGCCTGCTTACTTTCTAAACCAATAAAACATAGTTGCTGCAATGGATAAAAAATCAAATAGTTTGTCCAGCCAGACTTGATAATCCATAAAGGATTTAATTCTTACTGTAATTACAGGACACAACACTTCTCCAAACTACAATGAGCCGACTATTACTGTCGCCTTCTCTGATGAAAGTGGTGCTAATGGGCTATTTCATATTTTAGAAACTAGCAGCTTAAGGGTGTTGCTGTTCTTATTTACGTGCTTGCTACGGTAAACTATATTTTAGAAACTATGTTGTTTATGTATCGATGTGGTCTATTTTATGTAGGAACTGGACATTGATGAAACTATTAACTAAATACTGTGACCCATAAATTTCAAAAGTAAATGTCTTTCTACAACTTACTACCTAGAGGCTCAATGATGCCTTTTTATCCTACTGTGTACAGTACATTTCGCCCGTCTTTTGTGTCAAAGTCTAGTTTATACTTTATATACTTACTGTTTTGTTCAAATTAGATTAGATTAGATTACTACTTGTTCCACAGATCATGAATACGACGCTTTGAAATGATGTGGAACGTGTGAGGTTAATGAAAGGTGTCTTTGTACTAAATATTACATGACACAATATTTTTTTTCATTTAATTCTTTTTTTTCAGATTTCTTAATTTATATATAAAAATTCGTCTATAGTGTAGTAGGAGTTGCACATCAGAATTTCTTTTAATTTATTTTGAAATGCTAGTTGGCTATCTGTCAGGCTTTTGATGCTGTTCGGTAGGTGACAAAAGACTTTTGTGGCAGCGTAATTCACCCCTTTCTGTGCCAAAGCTAGATTTAACCTTGAATAGTGAAGATCATTCTTTCTCCTAGTGTTGTAGTTACGTACACTGCTATTGCTTTTGAATTCGATGGGATTGGTAATAATAAATTTTATAAGTGAATATATATACTGTGAAGCTACTGTGAAATCCCTAGCTCTTTAAATCCTTGTGTTTCTTCACTCAGCTTTTGTGGGCTAAACGGTATTGTGGTTTACACACCGTAGGCCTCCGTGCATAGAGGCCACATTACCGAAGACAATTTCTATTTGTGTCGATAATACGCGTCCTGCTGCTGCCTGGTAGGTACTTTGCAGCTGAGTTGCAGTCAGTCTCCTGGTTCGACGGGTAGTAGACAGGAGATAACGGTCATATCTTCTTGATGTTACCAATGGTCGTTCTTGGCCTTGAGTTGTTTTACGTTCCTCTCGACTGAAATCGCGTCGAGGTCCTGGAAATTACAACTTGGGCAACTCCAATTGCTGCAACGACCTCCCTCTGTGTGTTTCCTGCTTCCAACTTTCCTATGGCTCTCCATACCATAGCTTGATCTGAACCCAATTGTTTCTGTTATTCGTTTGGAATGTAAACACAAATCAACACCAATCCCCTCTGCACCACCTTTCTGTAATTTCTACTATCTCGATTGCCGTAATGTTGTTGTGTCCACTTCGTAGAACTGACAAAACCGATCTTATCCAGACTTGGTACTCATATTCTTTGCCATAAGGCAACAATAGCTGTGCAGGTAAAACCCCCAACTACGCATATTGCAGCAGATATGGCGTCGTGAATAGAAAGAAAAAACTGTCTCTACAAGCGACGCCTGGATAACGAGATTTTCCTCATCCACTCCTCATGAGAACAGTTAACACCGTGCAAAATTGAAATACATACAAAGGTTTTTCGTGATGACAACTACAAAATAATGATAAAAGAAATGAAGTTTATCGCTTATTACTTCTACTAAGGCATTTATCATGACGCTAGAATTTATTACTTCTACAACATAAGATGTATGTAACAGACAGTCGGTACATATAAAACTGTTGTTTCTTTCGAAATTGTATCATAGAGCGACGTATATTTCATAAGACGTTAATAAGATTCACAAGAATCAGACCTATCACTTTGAGATTTCGATTCATTCCATCTTTACTGCTAACTCTATGTGCGTCATATTTTGCGGACAGCATACACATAGACCCCTGAAAGTACCTTGGAAATTATTAGTACGCCAAATCAGGAGCTATGACGTTATAATCATTGAGATGAATAGAAACCACCTTTAACCCACGAGGTTATAATTTATTACGTCTTTACCATTCACAGCGCGTTTCGTGGACAGTTTCTTCACAATCCAGTCCAAGTACATGGAAAATTACATTATTGTAGGCGATATAATACCACAAAATGATGCTGAAGACGAAGCTGAAACGGACAGAAAGTGGAGAGTAAAGCGATAAACGGGGGAGGGGGGGGGAGTGATGACCTGACATAAGAATGGAATACATACATGGCCGGGAAACGCCATGAACTAAAGCTAATTTTAATATTCAGCTAACACAGTCTGACATATACAGTCGCGACACACTCAGTTACGAAAGTTGCTACGAACTGACAGTTGCAATGACACGAGCGCTCCTAGTGGTGGGGAAGCCGCCGAAGGAGTAATCTTCGTTTATAATTGTTTTCGTACGTAATTAACGAAATAGTTACCGTTATTTTTGCGTTACAAGCATTAGTAAAATATAAAGAGACATACATAACCGGGAAACTGATGTAAATACAAACGAATTTATCTGATTCAATGGTATAAATAACAATTTCGTAAAAAAAAAAAAAAAAAAAAAAAAAAAAAAAAAAAAAAAAAATACAATATGTGTATATTTGCAGGTTATTCTGCTGAAAGTAAGTAGAATATACACACAAGGGAAACATAAATTTATATTACGGTCTGTTCTTGCTATGACAGTCAGTTTTTGACGCGAATCAATTCCTTATGGAGTTTAATGATTCGCACATTTTTACCCTTGCGTCGTCTTTGTTATACGCGCTTATGCTTTTAAGTGTAACTAGTTTAGCTTTAAAAGGCAATAGTTCGAAGATACTTGCCGTTTGTGGCTCAACTGTACCAACAATTGTGGAAATTGGTTTTTCTTTCTTGGGAAACGGATTGCTTTTGTCGTGCTATTGCCACGTCTGTGAGGCTTATTCTTGAGCTATAGGTCTAGTCCCGGATTTGGTACGTTAAATACTTTTCTACCCTCACCGATTTAAATGTAATAGTAATGAAGAAACCTTAACGTTCCTGAGTAGGAACGCGACGTTTTTCTGTCAAAGGGCAGGTTTTCTGGTGTTTCCTAGCCATTTTTTATTTTTAATAGAACATGCAATTCTTCAGTAAAAATGTAGGTTGCAAGATAATTGTTAATAAACTGTTCTGTAATGTCAAGTTTCATACCTTGTCAGGGATTTTAGGAAACCCGAGAAACAGAAATAGATAGTTATAGTTAAGTTACTACCTACTTTTATGTCCCTACATACGTTCCCTGACGTAAAAAGTAAAAATCAACATAAACGATACTGTTCGCACTCATACAATATCGTATTCAGAAAAGTAGCCTGCCGGCCGTTTGGAGCTCTGCTGTCACAGTGTTTTGCAAAGGTTAGTGGGACTGTCGCGACTGCACGTGTTAGACCGTGTAACTAGTCTCAATTGCCACCGATGGAGGTCGCGCAATAATATCACAATGCAATTATATTCGGAAAGACGCCGTCTCCAACACCACTCCAGAAAACTGATTTAGGTTTTCATGATTTTCCTAAATCACGCCAGGCAAATGCCGACATGGTTCGTTTAAAGGGGACCGTCGGTTTACTTCCCCATCAGTAACAAAAACTATCCGTTCCTGTGGTCCGTTTCTAATAACCACGATGTCAACTGCACTGTAAGTCCTAATCTTGTGTCATTCCTACCCTCTAAATTCTCTCAGTTACTAAATGTTCAAAAGTTTGTATAGCTTATGGGAGTTAACTACGGGGTCATCAGTCCCTAAACTTACAAACTACTTATTTTCTACCTTATCCTAAGGACGGCACAAATATCCATGCCAGACGGGGGGGGGGGGGGGGGATTAGAACCCCCGACCGTAGGTCACTTGTGTCTCATGTTTTCGTTTCGTGGAGGCGGATGACATTAAAATGGTATTTTTTTTTTAAAAAGTTGACCGCCATTTTACTGAAAGTTTTGTTTATTGTCTCTACATGGTTTCGGCCTTAGGCTATTTTCAAGTGCTGTGATAAAAGTTGTCAGATAGGTTTCCTTATTCCAAGGTCTGCTCAGTACGGAGCGTGAAACCCAAGTCATGGACAAGGTATTTATTGATAATTTGGGTCTCCTCCCTCATACTAAAAAGGGCAATCAGTATATCTTGGTAGTTATCGACGGATTTTCTCGCTTTACTTGGCTCATGCCGAGTCGAAATGTATCCGTTACCACCACCCTAGCTCACCTTACTAATATATTTAGTTTGTTCGGTCTTTTAACACAGAACTTTCATCACAGCACTTGAAAATGGCCTAAGGCCAAAACCAGGTAGTGACAATAAACAAAACTTTCAGTCAAATGGTGGTCAGCTCTTTAACAAAAAATTATATGACTGAGACTCCTGACGCCTACAAAATCATTAAAATGGTAGGTCACTCATAAAATATTTAACTTTGACAGTGGTACATCACACGTAAAACGATTAAACTACTTAAAATGCCTTCTCCATTGCGTCATGTATCTGTGTCAACATAACACCTTAGAGAAGGCGTTTTAAGTATTTTAACCGTTTTATGTGTCAAGTTCAAATGTTTTATGATTAAAATGGTACGTCAATGTCATGCGTCTTCACGAAACGAAAACATGGGACATAAGTGTGTCAGAAAAATAAATCAATATTTGCGGTCTTGGCATTTTAATACTTCATACTAAAGAGATCGCCGTCCTACCATGGATAAATTAAATAAATACTTTAGTGAGTTTCATCGTGGTATTGTAGACGGCGCATGGCAGGTGAGACACAGGTAGCGATAAGAGAAATGGGAGGGGTGACGGAGGGCAAAGGCACTTACCAACATTTACGACATTATTGCGACCGGATAAGGTCCTGTAACAACTGGTCCGCCGACTATAAAAAAAAAATCCTTTAAATTTGTGAGGATTTCAGTGCTGGGCCTAGAACAAGTATCAGCTATGTGGGCTTTCGGAGCAGAAGTCTCACTCGTACTCTTGCTGAGACAATGTAATACGCCTCGCTTGGGACCGTCAACACCGACTTGGACTGTTAATGACTGGGAACACTTAGCTTCGTCCACCGAGTCTCGTTTCCAGGTGTATCGAGTGGATGGACCTATACGCATGAGAAAACCTCATGGAACCATTGAAATTGCTTCTGGACAGGGGACTGTCCGAGCTGGTGGAGGGCCTTTAATGGGTGAGGCGTGTGCAGCTGTAGTGATACGTGACCCAACATACGTTTTGATACGACAGGTGACACTTACCTGGCTGTCCTGGCTGATAGCCTGCATCCGTTCATGTTCATTGTACATTCCGACTGACTTGGGCAATTTGAGTAGGACCATGCAAAATCCTACACCTTACTCCCCAGACTTGCACATTATTGCAAATATCTGGGATAGCTTCCAACGTGCTGCAACCCGTCGTAGTCTTACAATTTATGGACACCCTGTAGGATGTACGAGGGGCGTCTGAAAAGTCTGTTCAAATGTCCAAATGTTTGTAGAGCTTATGGGACTCAACTGCGGGGTATCAGTCCCTAAAGTTACTTACGAACTAGCTAATACTAAAGACGGCACAAACATCCATGCGCTAGGGAGGATTCGAACCCCCGACGGGGAACGGCCTCGTGCATCGTAGCATAGCGCCTCAGTGCGCTCGGCCGCACCGCCGAGGCGAAAAGTTTACCCAAAAGAAAAATCTACTAACGTGTGTGTGAAAAAACACCTTTTTTATTTTAATATGGATGGTTGAATATGTAGCTACTATCGGTTGTGTGTAAATCTATTACACATACGGTGTAGAAATCGGCCAACAATTTTTCTTCTTCCTAACTAACCCGAATTATAACAATTAGTTTTTTTAGCGTTCTAAGTTCAGCATATGAACGGAAGTTATCGTCAGACAAGTTTTTTGGCACTTTCGAAGTAAATTCTACTACAAAATTTAATTTCGAAAGAGTTTCACAACATTTTACGTCTTTGTTTGATTGCCTGCTGTATTGTCCAAAATTTAAATATTTTATACCACCAAAATATGAAACGTAACTGCATGAAACAGCTATGTTAAAAATGGACTGTGAAAATGAAATATCCCATCAGATACGTAACTGTAAAATGGCGTCTTACCTTGTGAATAAAGCAACCACCGACTACCAAATACTTTTAATAATCTATTCTTAACTAACATTAGCATTAGGGTATCTATCATGAATATTAGCATTTTAATGCTGTAAGCCAAATACCTTACAGTAGCGTGAACTGCTCAAAAGTCAGCAACTGTCATCACAGGGTTCAAATTGACAAGGTGCCTCCAGTGTGGCTATGGAACTATAAACAATTCTGAAAATCCATTTCAGATGTTATACCTATATGTAAAGCAGATGACCTTTAAATTCTGTGTTACAAGTTGCTAATATTAATTTCATAAGCAAGAATTCGAACTGCAGTGAGATAACTGATCTCGTGCCCCCAATAGTCATTGTACATATCATAAAATGAAAATTTTTGAACTTCCTGTTGACCAGTACAGTCTAAAGTTACTCGTCTTTAAGAGCTACCAGTATTATAAAAGCCTGTTGTTTATTTAATTCAAAATCAGATATTGTCTTGACTGACAGCCTGTTAAGCAAGAGGAAATATCTCTGAACACAAGTAATAAGGCTACTTGTATTCCCGAGAAATATAAATGGGAAGAGAGTATTTGTTCTTTTTGTTCCTTCTTAAACCGATTTGTGAAGTTAAACGCTGAGCACCTCTTCAGCATCGTGCTTCATATACACTGCAATAGTCAAACAAAACATACATGATTATGAATTGGGTACATATGAGGGGGTTAAAGCCAAAGTGCTGTAAGTCATGTTTCATGCATCTTGAGATACAGAAGGTTTTGTGAGATACATTATAATAAATTCCACAAGAAACCAATACCACTTTTTTGTGTTTTACATCACAAGAAGGTGTTATTATTTCAATGTGTTCATAATTGAAAACGGTTTAATACAAAATTATGTGTCTTTTGAAGGGCCCAAATGACTTACACCATTTTGCTTTTAACCAATCTTGTATTTGCAGTAAATTTAAGTAAAAGCAAAATGTTTTTTAATTACAAATTATATATTTCCGCATTAACTAAGAGCAGTACAACGAAATATCCTTTCTTAACTATGACAACGTTCAGTCACGTTCAGTGTCAACAACATCCATCAGGCCTGCATCATCTACTGTTGCTTCAGCTGTTGTAAGTCCCTGGAAGTAAGCATGGTTGATGGGTGGAATATATGGTAGAAGATCTAGCATGTCCCTTTTCTTTTCCTTGGTTACATGTCTTGATCCATGGTATAGGTTTCCCATGGCAATACGTCCAAGTGAAACTGGCCTTCATGGTTTGGCTGGCTTTAGACAGAGCGGAGAATGGAAAATCCTCATTAAGAGTCTCCTTGTAGTAGCATAAAGGATTCTTTCTTCAGTAAACGAATCCACTGCATATTAAGCCACGACACTCGTTTTTTAGCGACATTTTGTTTTCTCCTTGTATTAGCTTGTTCAAGATTCTTCGTAGGCTTGAAGTCTTTACGTGACATTTGCGTAACACTAAAAGTAGTCTGGAATTGTAATTTCTAGTTATTAGTTGAATTTACTGCCTGCAGATTTCATTGATGTATTGTGTAGCTGACTTACTGTCGATTACAATCTATTGTCTCCTTTCTGACAGGAAACAGCGAATCAAATCAGGTAACCGTGACGATATTCCATAAACACACAATTTCATCAGAAAACGTATGTCCAGTACAGTGTCAAAAACCTTCCAGAAATCTAGAAATGTATAATCTATTTGACATCCCTTGTCGAAAGCAATCATTACATCATGTGAATAAACAGCTAGCTATGATTCATAAGAACGATATATTGCACGCAGGATTAATTGGCTCGTAGGTGAGCAGACTGCTGGGCAAGCGTGGGGAGAGTGGTAGTGCTGGGGAGGGGGGCGGGGTAGCGACTAGTGCAGTGAGGAGGAAGTGACCTGCAATGTAGGGAAAATGCCTCTTTAAACTATTTCTACATCTACATGGAATACTCTGCAAATCACATTTAAGTGCCTGGTAGAGGTTTTATCGAAACTTCACAGAAGCTCTCCTGCGTAACTTGCAAGACTAGCACTCTTGGAAGAATGGATATGGTGGAGACATGGCTTAGCCACAGCCTAAGGGATGTTTCCAGAATGAATCTTTCACTCTGCAGCGGAGTGTGCGCTCATATGAAACCTCCTGGCAGATTAAAACTTTGTGCCGGAACCTGGGTTCCGGCACTAGGCTACGATACGTAAGTATCAAAAATAATGAAAAATAGATTAATGTCCAACTTACAACATCGTAATTTAGTATGCAGAGTTTCTTTAAACAATGGAGATACACTGGTTTGTCTTGAGTACACATGAAGGCTGTGATAAAATCTCTTAAAGATTGAGCTTTAATGCAACAGGAAGTTTAAATCAGCGCACTCTTAGCTGCAGAGCGGAAATTCGTTCTATTATTCGCCACAGTGCTGGTGTGTGGAAGTTTAACTCAAACGTGCAGAGTTTGTGTGTATAATTACTACCGGTGATAAATGCCAATGTGGGAAAGGAGACGAATGGACCGAATCAAAAGAAGCATTGTTAATTTTTAAACGTATAATTGACAGCACTAGGCAACGAGGAATGAAAATTGACCAATTAATTTGTTACACTAGAAGGGAAAAATTGAAAGACAGTATATCCATCTTGAAATCTAATCTGATTGTTCATGTCACTGTAAGTGTAAACACATTACATGTGCAAATAAAAAAATGCGAACTTTTACTGTGTGCAAAAACAGAAGAGTAGTTAAAAGAGTAAATTAGCTAGCTGTATTTATCTGTACTGTTATGTAATATTTGTACAACAGACAAGATATGTTGAATTTTGCATATGAAATCAGGAGAAATTTTCGGTGTACGTGGTGTCATTTTATTTCAATTAATTCCTTAGCGTCCCTTGACTACATGTATATGAATTCCACTGCAACCATTTCTTCAGCCTAACATTTATTTTTTACGTTAGTGTTTTCATCACGACTTTGACTCATATGTGAGAATACAACAGGTGGCTGCTCTCGTTTTCAAGAACGACGATATGAAATTTCACTTGTCTCTGGTATATCGCGACTGTAACGGTAATCTTTACAAGTATTAGTAATTTCTTCAATTACGTCAGAAAGTTCATGAAGTTTACTTGTCCCAACAACTGCAAGAAGAAATCTTGTGAAAATTACATGTAACTTGCAGTGTGTAGCCTACAGCAATACTTCATACATACGAGCGTCATAGGGCAGCTTAACGTTGGCAACGTTGTTGTTGTGGTCTTCAGTCCGGAGACTGGTTTGATGCAGCTCTCCACAATACCCTATCCTGAGCAAGCCTCTTCATTTCCACATAAGAACGACAACCTACATCTGTCTGAATCTGCTTACTGTATCCATCTCTTGGTCTTCCCCTGCGATTTTTTCCCCACACACTTCCCTCCAACGCTAAATTAACAATTCCTTGATGTCTAAGAATGTGTCCGACCAATCTATCCCTTCTTTTAGTCAAGGTATGCCAGAAATTCCTTTTCTCCCCAATTCTGTTCAGTACCTCCTCATTAGTTACGCGATCCACCCACCTAATCTTCAGCATTCTTCTGTAGCACCATATTTCAAAAGCCTCAATCCTCTTCCTGTCCGCACTGTTTATCGTCCATGTCTCACTCCCATACAAGGCAACACTCCATACAAATGCCCTCAGAAAGGACTTCCTTAGGCCTAAATCAATATTCGATGTTAACAAATTTCTCTTTTTCAAAAACGCTTTTCTACCCATTGCCATTCTGCATTTTATATCCTCTGTACTGCGCCCATCATTTGTTATTTTACTGCCCAAGTAACAAAACTCATCTACCTCCTTTATTGCTTCCTTTCCCAATCTAATTCCTTCAGCATCACCTGATTTTCTTACACTGCACTCCTTTACCCTAGTTTTGCTCTTGTTAATGTTCATCTTATATGCACCTTTCAGCACACTGTCCATTCCATTCAATTGCTCTTCCAGGTCCTTTGCTGTACCTGACAGAATTATTATGTCATCGGCAAAACGCAATGTTTTTAATTCTTCCCCCTGAACTTTTATTCCTTCACCAAATTTCTCCTTGCTTTCCTTTATAGCTTCAACGATCAGAGACAAATGAATAGCTTCACACTAGTGTAGATTTTCTCCGCTTGTGGCAGCACAAGCGCAATCGTAAAGTTATCGTGGACGAATAGTATGTCATTTTCATCACAGTGGCTATTTTCTTTCTGAATACGTTTTTTAAAATTCGTTGTTGTACGTGTCAGTCTCCATTCTAATCTCCTGTGAAATTGTTTAATTCTGCAATTTTATCGCCGTGCAGTGTCTTGTGCCAAATTGTCAAATTTTTGTAGATCGATCGGCTGAAGAGCAGCAATCAAGTTGCTGCCAGCCTGCCATCACAGGTGGCTTTAAAATATCAATAAATAGAGGGAAAAACTGTTTTGGTGGCTGTCTCAAGACGACATGTTGCTGCAGCCGCTTTGGCGCCCTGAATGGTGCTAAGTCAGTGCCTGTTGAATGGGAACGCGGTAGGTAGTCGCACCTTCGGTAAACGGAACGGGAAACAATCTGTTTGATTGCGGTGCCACAAGCACTCCACGGAGACGCGTTTCGCCGTTTACGGGGACGCGCGGCAGACGCCGGAAATTCGGGCAGAGAGCACCTCGGCGCTGCGCGGCACAAGTAAAAGGTCGGGCGGCCCCCCACGCCGTGAATTCGTGACAGCGGCGCACTTGTCACGGCGAGTTTACAGCGCGGCCGGCGGGCACGCTAAATTTTGCGTAACCGCCGAGCAGCCGCTGAGCCGCGGGGGCGGGCGCGGGGGTGGAATTTGTATTCAGCCTCCAGGCGCAATTACGCAACTCACTGTGGCGCTTCCAGGAGCCGAGCGCGGCCCTATAAAATTACGGAAAACGCCTGCACCTCGCGCGGCACTAAGAAGCCGGGCAATTCCGACTTCTCAATTAAGAGCGCTCCAAACACCTGGATTATGTCGAAAGGGATGTGTGTGTGCTTTTATTAAAACGGTACGTGTATAAGGTTTGGACGCGGGTGAACTCGGCTGATGTTGTGTGGCTCAGAATGGTATACTAGTAATAATTCAAACGCCTCCTCTTATTAAAAGTATGAATGTACAGTGAAGAGCCAAGGAAACTGGTACACCTGCCTAACATCGTGTAGGACCCGCGCAAAGACCTTTAAAAATAGTCTCCCTAATGGCGCTGCTGTCGTCGGGTAATTTAAAGGTTCGGTCGGCCGCCATGATAGTGGCAACCGTCACATAAACACCAGTGTTGTTAGCAGATAAATCGTCTATTACATACCTACTGTGGTATATGACGGGGTTAAAGCCGAAGTGGTGTAAGCCACGATTTTAAAATTATCGAGTTAAATGCTGCAATACAATTTTGAAATATAGATCTGTTAAATAGAAGAATGGCGTAACTCACAATTTTGTTCTTACCCTCATAGATGGCGTTAGCAGATTCACTTGTGAATGAAACGGCCTCTTTGTTTACAGGCATTGCGGTGCAAGTCTGACTTACGTCATTATTCCTCTAAGTGCTTCTAAGGTGTGCTTTCGTACTGTGTAGTTTACGTGTTTTGGTGAAGATGGAACCTCAATTTCCTGAAGACACAAGTAGTGAACTCAGTATATTGCAAAATGCAGTATCTAGCGATGATTATGATCCTTCAGAGACTGAAATGTTTGGTTCTTCGGGTAACTTTAACTCACGTAGTCTATCATTTGTCCAATTACGTTAGTAACACATTATCATGTCTTTGAAGTTTAACAATGACTGGCCTATGAACGTAATTTCAGTGAAAATAATAGCAGACGTGGTGCGCGAGCTAAACGATGTAGTACAACACGAACGCCATCTTCTAAAGGCTGAGGCTGCTAGAACATCCATGAAATTAGATAAAGAAAAGTCACAGAAAGGTAAATTGTATTATGCCTTCACTTTTGACTTGCAGAAAGCTCTACCATTCCCCAAACTGATCACTTCTGTGTCCTATTATAAAAGAAACATGTACTTACACAATCTTGGCTGTCATGAGCTGTTAACTGATATGGGCCTTACATACATAGCGGATGAGACAGTGGCCTCACGTGGGTCACAAGAAATAGGTTCTTGTGTTACAAAACACATTACTACAAGAGCTTAAGCTTCAAAACATGTTGTCATATAGAGTGACACTTGTACGGGGAAAAATAGGAATTTGAAATTTGCATTGTGTCTCATGAAATTGCTTCACACCAGTGCTAACATAGACATTGGACCATAAATTTATGGTTAGATTCAGATTTTGGATCTATAGAACCCTATGCAAGAGGTACAACAGTTTATATTCCTGCTGATTGTTGCTTTTATTGTTACCCAAATGTCACGTGAAGACCAAGTCTACGAAGAATCTTGAACAAGCTATTACAAGGAGAAAACAAAATGTCGCTAAAAACGAGTGTCGTGGCTTAATATGCAGTGGATTCGTTTACTGAAGAAAGAACCCTTTATGCTCTACTACAAGAAGACTCTTAATGAGGATTTTGCTTTCTCCGCTCTGTCTAAAGCCAGCCAAACCATGAAGGCCAGTTTCACTTGGACGTATTGTCATGGGAAACCTATACCATGGATCAAGACATGTAACCAAGGAAAAGAAAAGGGACATGCTAGATCTTTTACCATATAAATTGGAAAGAACACGTAGAAAATATTGTAGGTCAGGAGAACCAAAGACTACTTTCAGTGGCAGAACACGTAGAAGATGCAACAGTTATACTAAAGACACTGCTTACACTGCGGCCTATTTTGGAGTATTGCTGTACATTGTGAAATTCATACCGGGTGTGACTGACGATTTAGAGAAAATTCAGAAAAGGGCAGAGCGTTTGTCACGGAAATGCTGCACGAGTTATGGAGCAAATTATGAAAATACAGGCGTAATCTGTTGCTTTGAGATATATTTGTTAAATTTGTTTCATCAACTTTCTCTTCAAAATGCAAACATATATTGTTAGCACCTACCGACATAGGGAGACATCACAATGAAATAAGTCATATCGGAAACATAAAAATTTAGATGTTGCTTTTTTCAGCGAGCTATTAGAGTACGATGGTCTAAATGTTTCAATATTTCTAATTCGTAAAATTATGGCCGTAAATGTCAAGCACTGATAAGTTCAGACACCATATCAATAATTATAAAAGTGGTTCGTTGAACCCTCTGCCATGCACTTCAGTGTGACTTGCAGATTATCCATGTAGATGTAAATGCTAGAGGTAGAGAATTTGGGTTGTAAGCGAAGCGTGTCTGGATAGCCTAATTGGTTAAGCCGACCGATGGTCCAGCACAAATTTTCAACTTTGCAGTTGGGTTTATTTCAATTAACTGAAACGGTTGGAATTACAGCCTTGACAAACTGTGGGGTCGCATCGACACACAGCAAAAGGTCAGTGTATTTAAAGTTTATTTCGAGTGAAGCACCACATTCTAAATACCACCGTGTTAAGGAGCCTTCGTGGTCCACTTATCAAAAACATGAACCGCAAATGTTTCATTTTGATTTGCCGACCGCGGTGGACGAGGTGACTGAGGCGCTCCAGTCACGGTCAGCACGGCCACTACGGTCGGGGGTTTGAATGCCCCCTCGGGCATGGATATTTGTGCCGTCCTAGTTCGTAAGTAGTTCATAAGTAGTTTGTAAGTTTAGGGACTGATGACCCCGTAGTTAAGTCCCACAAGCTTAACAAACATTTGAACATTTTCATTTCGATTTGCAAAGGATGCTGAGAATTAAGAGAACTATGTTGAGATTAACAACCGTTCATTTACTCTGGTTAGTTTTACGCAGGGAAGAAAATGTTACCAATTCGTTCACAACTATTCGGCTCTTCATGAGGACTGTAAATGCTTAAACAGTACATAACACTATTGCTGCTGTATAAAACTTATGTCTCAGCCTTCCAATTGGTGTTACTGTAATTCGAGTCGAGCCTGCTTCATTTATTTTATATTTTTATTTTATTTTTTACTATTACCCTTTCTATCCATTTATGGTTTTTCCTGCGACTGCCTCTCTCTCACAATATCTGTTCTCTCTTTCATTCCCACTTTAGTGCCTCCTCTTTCTTCCATTGTTACTCCGATAATCTCTTTCGGCAAACGAGGCGTGAATATGTTCACATGCCAATCTTTCTAGTTTGGGACTGAGGCACGAGTTCTTAATTTTCTGTTTAAACAGAGACACATTTGCCTCTGTTTATTATTATTATTCATTCAAAACGTTGTAGAAGAATCGCTTGTCTACACTAACATCGTGATTACCAAATTGGACGTCAATTTCCGTAGTAAATTGTATTGTTTCTTAACTGTTTTGTTTTTGTTGTTCACTCTCACTAGGAGATGGCACCTATTCGTCATCGTCGAAATTTGTGGTACATGTGGTACATGTGTCGGTGAGAAACGAAAGTGCCCCAAGTGGGAACTCCCGGTGGCCAAGCGTTAAGAAAATAAAAGGAAGTTTAATACGGATCTGTCACCATATGCACCTTATCAACTGTCCTTGTGACGGCGTGTTTAGGAAGCGGTAATTTGGCTCAGCGGTGACAGCGCGTCCGGTCAGGGGGCTTAAACGCCCTCTTTAATAGAAAGAACTGAGCCAAATATTCAACGAACAACCAAGGATGAATGAACCGACGACCGCAAAGCATAGATATATCTGAATAAAAGGAAAAAATGGGTGGTAAAAGAACGGATTAGTATTAAGAAGGGCGCGGGTTCAACTCCACCCAGCGGCAAGTTCTTCTCTGTTCCTTGGCAGTGCGTACATCTACATATTGTTCCCATTGGGATCGTGAGGACAAGAGTAGATCAATAACAGCGCACACGGAGGCATTTAAACAACCATGCTTTCCACACTCGATACGTGAATGGAATGGGAAAAACCCTAATAACTGGTAAAGTGGGTCGTACCCTCTGCCGTGCACTTCACAGTGGTTTGCAGACTAATGATGTATATGTAGACTGACATCGCCATTGACAGCAACATCATGTATTTTATTAAGTTTTATAAGCAAAAAAGAAAGGGCATTCGATGAAATTCGGGACTAAAAATATTTAAAAACGGACTGCAATTAACGCGTACTTGGGTACGTTGTGTACATAAATCGATACTTCCATTCTTTTGTAATTGATCTAGTACATTTACCGGGGTGATATTCATTGAAGAAACAGGGGAAGCAATAAGTTTACCCGCATCTTGCGCACATTATGAACGCCGCCCTTTCGCAGTTGCATGTTTTTTTAATGGCTCCATAGACACACAAACTTGACTGACTTATGAAAACAGCTTCTGCTGTCTCCACGAAAATTGATTATGTATAATGTTATGTAGTTTGATGCAAGCTTCTGGAGAAATGATTTCTTCTTCTTTCTCGATTTGAATTTTTTTATTAAATTTTTTACCTGGCGATAAAAATATACATCGCATGGTTACACTAGTGGAGTACATGTGGGGGGAATTATTTTGAAACTGCTATTGGCAATCCAAAATAACATATATGATGTTGCGGTTAATTTTGAAGTCAGTAATAGTATACGCACTGCCAAGGAGTAATAAAAAATTCGCCGTAAAGTGGAATCGAATCTACGAGCCTTTCAATGCAAATCTCATCTCTTACCGCTGAACCAAACGCCGCTTTCTAAACAGACTCTCTCAGGGGCAGTTGCTAAGGTGCATATGGTGAAAGATCAGTATCAAACTTCCTTTTATTTCCTAAACGCTTAACCATCTGGAGTTACCATTTGGTGCACTTGCATATCTCACCACGCCTTACATGAACCATAAATTTGGACTAATTCGGAATAGACGGGTAGGCGTCCTCTCCTTGTCGGGCTAAATTCCGCACTCAGACCATTCGCAGCCTTCAGCACATCCAGCTAATCATAGTATTTAATTAGGGCAGCAATGCCATTTATGTATCTAATCCTTGATATTATTTGGTTTTGTTTGCCGACATTGTCGGTGTCGATGCGGCTGGAAATTACATAGAAACCCAAAAAATATCACCCTGAGGCAACAGCGCCACCGTCACTATGATGAACTGATTTTCTATTTTCTCCCTCACATCGTATGTTTCGATATACTTTGACATGATTTTCAAATATGAGTAACGAGTACCGAACGGAGCATTACTGTGATTCGCGCTGCAGTAATTAAAAGTATGTAACAGGATTTTCGATGGCTCAAAAATAGCTTAAGGCAAGATTAAATCCCCTTATCTTGTAATAAGATGCCTTTCTGCTAAATATGAAAACCAACTTGATTATATCAAATGTTGCTTGATATTAATGGAGCCCCAATCGCAGTAATGTTCCCTTAGGTACTCACTACTCTAATTTGAAAATTGTGTTATAGTACATTGGAGAATGTCTTGTGGATGATGAAATGAAAAGAAAATTCTCATAGTGACCTTGGCTGTAACGTTAAAAAGACATTTTTGTCTCTCAATAGACATGGTGTTTGCTGTTTCGAAAAGATCTGGAAGAACGTACTGGTATACCCGATCTATATAATCTTTATTCTATCGGTATGGTGTCTGTTCTTCCGAAAAAGACACTACATGTGCATCACAGTCATACTGCATTCGCAAATTATTGATAAAGGAAGGCCGGCCGCGGTGGCCGAGGGGACTGAGGCGCTCCAGTCACGGTCTGCACGGCCACTACGGTCGGGGGGTCGAATCCCCCCGCCGGCATGGATATTTGTGCCGTCCTTAGTATTAGCTAGTTCATAAGTAGTTTGTAAGCTTAGGGACTGATGACCCCGTAGTTAATTCCCATAAGTTCTACAGACATTTGAACATTTTTGATAAAGAAGAAGAAGGAACAAGGATTATGAACGAAATGATTGACAGTGGCTACTTTAGAGTATTGAAATCAAACAAGTGAAAATGTGAGCCGGGCAGGAAATCAAAGCCGGGTCTCCCGCTTCGGGCCATCGATCGTCTTAACCACTTGGCTACCCCTGCTCGCCTCCCGTCCTTCTCTAACTTCCATTATTCGAACGCTATGGCTGTAGCGCCCCTTCCGTTTCGTACACTCTTACATTCGCCATTACGAGGACGGACGTATGACAGCGTGTGCAGTGAATTTATTGAAGCTAACGCCATCATCCCGGGTAAATACTTATTATTTTGATATTTCCGAAAGAACAGACACCATACCAATATAATAAGTATTTACACACGAAAACGGCGTTAGCTTCAATTACTTCACCGCAGATGCGGTTATCCGTTAGACTACGCATGAGAATCCGTAATGGCGAGTGTAAGAGGGCATGGACGGTATGGGCGCTACAGTCACAGCGTGCGGCTAGTTTGAGACGGACGAGAGGCGAGTACAGGTAGCCAAGTGGTCCGCACCCGGTCAGAGGGCTGAATGCCCTCTGTAATAAAGAAATCTGAACCAAGAACATATCGAACAACAACGAACAAACCCGATCAATGAGCGGAAAGAATTATCCATATGAAAAATAAATAAATAAAATGAAGCGGGAGATCCGACTTCGATTCCCGGTCCGGGTCACATTTTCACTTGTTTAATTTCGATACTCTAATGCAATCACTGTCAATCATTTCTTTCCTAATCCTTGTTTCTTCCCCTCCTTTATGAATAATTTGCATAACTATAATCGTATATATGCGTCCATCAGGCAAATGTCTCTTCTGTGCGAATTAACAATCCTCGCGGAAATACATGCTATGCTGCGAACAAGAATGAACAGGCGACACAGCAATCGTAGTGAGCGGTAAGTTCAGCAGTTGAGCGGGGCGAGAAGCAAGATCGGCTATAGTCGGCGTCACCTACGAAGGCGGCCCAGTTCTCAGCCGTTCTGCGCAGCCTCCGCCATTACCGCAATGACAGCCAATAATTTTCATTCTGTAGGCGCGTGTCTGGCCGCGAGATACGCAATGTTTCTCCCTAGGGCACCTGGATATAGACATGCATACGCATCCGCCAATTTTGTTCCTTTGCTTCGACGCGCGATTGTAGAATAGGACAGTCAATACGCTTTCAGCATGGTGGGCTGTGCAGCTCCGAATTGTTCTAATCGTTCAGAAAATGGTTTTAATTTTCTTTTTCGTTTCCAATGAATCCTGAAGGACATAAAATATGGTTAATAAATTTTCGTCGTGACAAATGGATACCAACAAGGTGTTCAAAACTATGCGAGGTGGGTTGACTTAATTGTACTAATGCACAATTTCTACACGTCGTTAACGACAGGTTTCGAATCTTCTTTATTTATTTTACTTTATTTTTATTTATTTTTATTATTTTACTTTTTCAGCGATGGATTCGATGCTACGCACTAATACAGTAGCAACATTTAGACAATAACAATACTAATTACTTTTAAATGATGCACACTGTTTTTTACTTGTTAGAATGGCTCATACGCCTCGTACCGAAGTTTGAAGCTACTGCAATGTTAATTTTAGTTACAGCTACTGCGATGTTAATTTTAGTTACAGCATCGCCGGCGTAATTTGCTAATGTTGGCAACAGAATGCTCGCTTTAGGAGGATAATTAATTTACTGACCGGCCAAGTGTACATACAGGAAGATGGTAAACATGAAAAATTATTTTCATATCATTCTACCTGTTTGAGTTTTCAAACAGCATTCAAAGGTCGTTGCCAACATCAGTACACTACGCCGCCGGGTGGACAAAACCAGAAAACAATTTAACGATTTGTCAAACCATATTACAATAATTCATTACGACGAGATTAATTTTTGATACGAATATATATTAATTTCTTTTTGGTACCTGTATTAGAAATGAAACAAGCAACGGTTGAAAGCAATAACAGCATAAAAAACTCCGCCTTTCACATGCTCACGCTATCACCGCCTGGAACCAAAATGGCTGCGGGAGCTGAAGTTACAGCAGAAATTGATGCGCATGCCCGTCTATATACAGGTGCCCTATTTCTCCCGCAGGCGCAATTGTTGGCGCTCTGCCGTAGCTTCTACAACTACATAGATACTCTGCAAATCACATTCAAGTGCCTGGCAGAGGGTTCATTAACCACCTTCATAACTTTTCTCTACCGTTCCATTCTCTAATAGCGCGCTGGAAGAAAGTACACCTAAATCGTTCCGTTTTCGATCTGATTTCTCTTATTTTATTGGGATGGTCATGTCTCCCTGAGTAGGTGGGTGCTAGCAAAATATTTTCACATTCAGAACTAAAAGTCGGTGATTGAAACTTCGCAAACAGATCACGCCGCAATCAATAACGTCTTTCTCTTAATGATTTCCACCCCAATTCGTGCAACATTTCCGTGACGCTTCCCTCCCTGTAACGTGATAAAGAAAACAAGCTGCCCTTCTCTGAACCTTCTCAATGTATTCCGTCAGTCCCACCTGGTGAGGGTCCCACAAGGGCAACAGTACTCCAGGAGAGGAAGCACAAGTGTGATGTAGGCAGTCTCTTTGGTGGAGCTGGTGCATCTTCGAAGTGTTCTGCCGCTGAAACGTAACCTTTGGGTCGCCATCCCCACAATATTTTCTATGTGTTCTCTCCAGGCAAAGTTGTTCGTAATTGTAACTCCTAGGTATTTGGTAGAATCTACGACCTTAAGGTTTGACTGATTTATCGCGTAATTGAAGTTCAGCGGATTTCTTTTAGCGGTCATGTATATTACTTCACACTTTTCTTTATCTAGTGTCAATTGCCAATTTTCGCACCATGCAGAAATTTTGTATAAATCGCTTTGCAGTTGCCTTTGATCCTGTGTTGCCTTCACTAACCGATAAACGACAACTTCTCCCCTCCACACTTCCCCTATCGCTCTGTCTCTATGTGCGAAAGCGCCTTCGTAAGTGACACCGCATATAATTGGTTACAGCGGGTGAGGTTTCCGCGTACGAGTCCCGATCAGCACAAATTTCCAGCTTCGTCACTGAAGCTGTCACTGAAGCTCTCACTGTGGCTTTCGCTATGTCTGCATATTTGGAATTCAACATCCCTTCGACATGACTTTCTATCCCTCTCTCTAATTCAGTCGTGCAGGTTGAAGCTATTGACGTGAACAGTGCGTACTGCCAGCGTGTGCGGTTTGCCTGTCCATTGGGCCACACCTTTCGACACGGTGCGAAAATCGTCCAGCCGGAAGGCAGCGCGTGCGGCGGTCTGCGCGCTCTGTGGCGCTCTTACAGCGAAAAGCTCTCGCCGCCATACGTCAGTCGGCCTGTATCGGTGGCGGCCTCGGATAGCCGCCGGCCTCAGTCACACTCTGAAGCCGTAACAGTGGCCGCGCGGTCGAAGCGGTAGCGGTTGCGGTTGTGGCGGTTTCACGTGTCTTGTAACACTAGCTTAGGAAGCCGATAGCCCCACTTTAGCTGCCAAGTGTCGCACGTCCGTTTCTCGTTGACAAGGATCCCTGCAACAAACGTTCCTGTTTAAATAGCTCGTTCTGGCAACGTAGCGAATAGGTTACTTAAAAGAAAGACAGTAACTGACGACTGTGAATGTTACGGAAATATCGGTGAATAGGCATTTTCAAAACACTAACGTAATTATTTACAGGATAAACTATCTTCACATGGGGTACAGCGGGGCTATAACAGTGGGTTCAAATTACATCAGATTTTTTCCGGAAAATTATTAACTTTTGAAACTTCCTGGTAGATTAAAATTGTGTGCCACAACCGGGACTCCAATCTGGGACCTTTGCCCTTCGCGGGCAAGCGCTCTACAATTTTAATCTGCCAGGAACTTTCATATCAGTGCACACTCCGCTGCAAAGTTTCATTCTGGAAACATCCATTAAGGCCATTCCACAATGCACATGGCGTGCGCTTGCGGACTTACGCTAGATACTTCTAAAAATATCGTTTCCCTTGTTATCAAACGAGACCGTTCACAATGCAGGCCACGGCCACGTGCTACGCCTCCTACGCTGGACACGCGTGGCTTGCGTTCGCTCCCTAAGCGATCTTTCTAAACGTGGTGGACACGTTTTCATTCCGCGCATGCGCAGAGCGAAGGTTAGATCTCACGCAAGCCAAACCTCGTGCACTACACAGCGCGTCACCTTTGTTATCTGAGCTGTTGTGATTATTGTGGATCATTTGCAAGCAGTTGGTGTGAGACTGTGCTTTTCAGTAACCTTCGAGGGTTCAAAATGGAGGAATTAATTGAAGAAGTAAGTACTCATCCAGTGATTGGGACTCTACATTAGACGTCTACAGAGACGTTACGTTGAAGTAAAAAGCATGGGATGAAATTACCGAAACGTTATCAAAAGATAGTAGTTACATACATACATATTCAGCGGTAATATTATTAAATATCTTAGAAATAAATTTGTATAATCTTCTATTAAAACGCCAATAAATGTAGTCTCCAGTAACCATAAATTATTCATCGTATTTATTAATGATATATGTACTTTTATTTTTTATTACTAGGTTTTTGAAAGTAACAAATATTTCAATAAACGGGGAACGGGAATATCCAGTGTTTTCATAAAAAAAAAAAAAAAAAAAAATGGTGCGTTTTTTAAATGAAATAACAAACAAACCAAAAAAAGGTAAAACTAAATTATTTTATAGAAATTCCCACGGAAAACAGTCTAACTGCCTCTTAAATAAACCACACGAAAATCGAGACTGACACCACGGAACCGTCGGAGTTGACAACTTTCTGTATACTGGCATTAAACGTAGCTGGTATAGTATCGCAACTGTCGCCACTGTGTGAACTGATACGTGGCTAGCGTGGCCGGCGAGGCGTACGTCCAGATACGCACTCCACGTACAGTGTGGAATGGTCCTTAGGCTGTGGCTAAGCCAAGTCCCCACTATATCCTTTCTTCTAGGAGTGCTAGTCTTGCAAGATTCGCAGGAGAACTTCTGTGAAGTTTGGAAAGTAGGAAGCGAAATACTGGCAGAACTAAAGTTGTGAGGACGGACCGTTAGTGGTGTCGGGATAGCTCATTCGTAGATCACTTGCCTGCGAAAGGCAAAGGTCCCAGGTTGGAGTCCCGGTTCCGGCACACGATTTTAATCTGCCAGGAAGTTTCACATCTGCGCACACACTGCTGCAGAATGGAAGTTTCATTCTGGGAACTTAATTTTTGTTTTGAGCATTTACTATGACGTCTGTGGGTGTACTTGTATTGATAAAAGGTGGGTAGTACACGATTGTAAAACATTTATTTTGCGCTGTTATTCCATTTACCTTCCAGATTGCAGAAAAGTGCATTTCGGTAGGGCTATTCCGATAGCGGCCGGGGCTATTTGAATACATGGGCAGATACATGAGTAAATTACATGTAAGAATAGCTGAAAATTTGCTAACTTCTATTCAGTACTCATTACCTCTAACTACAAAATTGATTACAATAGAAATTTTACATGAATGGAAGGCAGCCATTATGATATGAATCCTAGTGATTGGAAAACAAGCGCAGCTAACTCCCGTTATAAGAAAGGTAAATGAACTGACCCACATAATTACAGGCAAATATCGTTGCCATCAGCCGTGTGGTATAACGCACCGCTTTCCGAGACGGTGAGGCGTAACGGCCCCTGTACGAATCCGCCCGGCGGATTAACGAAAATGGTCGGAGTGCCGGCCAGCCTGAATATGGTGTTTAGGCGGTTTTTCACATCGCCCCTAGGTGAATACCGGGCTGATCCCAAAGTCCCGCCACAGTTACAGAATTTGCAAACATTTCGTCACACTTTACACTTTCTCACATATAACACTATATGCAGACATTTGAGACATTTCGGCTGGCGACAGGAAGGGCATCCGCCCACCCTGTAAATATTAAAGCGCCAAATCCGAAAATACAAAGATGACCCAGCATGTGCGGGAACATGGCTGAAGAAAAAGAAGAAGATTGTTGACATCACTTTCTTGTAGAATTTTGGAGCATATTCTCAGCACGAATATAGTACATTTCCTTGACACGAATAGGCTTCTTTCTATGAATCAGTACGGATTTAGGAAACAACTTTCGTGCGAAATTCAGCTTGCTCGATTCTCACGTGACATGTTGAGAACCATGGTTGAAGGACAACAGGCAGATAATTTTTTTCTCGATTTCAAAAAGGCATTTGACTCGATGCCACACTGCACACTGCTAACGAAGATACGAGCATATGGAATAGGGTCACAAATTTGTGACGAGCTGGAAGACTTCCTAACAGAACGAGGTGCGTTGTTGTCGACGGCGAGTATAATATATCTGCAGTGCACTCCATATTCCAGCCCTCTAAATTTCTTTTCTCAAAAAGAACTTCGTCTTCGCTCCACAAATTTCCATTTGAGTTCCCGAAGTATCTAACACTCGCCCATTGATGGAACCTACACGTAACGAATCTAGCCCTCTGCCTCTGAATTTATGTCCTCCTTCAAACCGATATGGTGGCGATCCCAAACATTTGAGTAATACTCAAGAGGGTTCGCACAAGCGTTTTGTATTTGATGTACCTTACAAATAAATCACATATCTGCAAATTTCTCCCAAAATACCGGTCGCCCATCCGCCTTCTCCACGACTCTCATTATATGCTCGATCCATTTCATTTCACTGTACAGTATTACACGTAGATACTTAATTGATGCTACTCTTTCAAGCAGCACAGTACTAACGCTGTAATCCCTTACAAACTGTGCGAACTTGCGTTCCATCTGTAATTACCACTATGTCGACGGGACGATAAACTGTAAACTTTCTTATGTCATACCCCGTGACCGGCCTCAGTAAGGGCTTTATAATGGTTGTGCATTAAATGTAATGATAACTTCGGGATTATTCATATAAGACACACACACAAAATGAAATATCGATAAACTTTCAGTGCTTTGTAGTTTTTTTTAACAGGAGTGCAGCCCTTCCACACTCGCACTGTCATGGTGACCAAGTCAATTGGCCTACTGTCACCTATGCATGTGTTAGTGTTTGTAATGTAGGAGTCACAGTAGCGAGAACTGTGACGTCTGTCATTCGTGTGGCTAGGATTACCCATTAATACGGTCCATCGGAGGATACTAAATGGTCGAAAGCTTTTTGAAACAAGTGCGGTTCTGACAGTTGCCAAGGGAAACAAACCTCTGCGACACTCATTGACGGGAAGTAAGAGCAGATCATGCAAGGATTCGGGTTATGTTAGATGGTGGTTATCGTGGAAGTTCGGTACCATTTTCATTGCGTGTTTGTCATGAATTTATCAACCCGGTTTGATGAGTCACGCCACAGCAGTTGGCACTGGGATGTCTCCTGGACCACCATCAGCGGATGCTGGCTGCAACAATCAAGACTGACGTATGAGTAGTCGATTTTGGTATCACCCTCTGCGTGTGTCGGTTGCAAGTAAGATTTATTTGTGTGTCGTACTTGTTCATGCCCCATGCTGTGGACAGTTAATCGGCTATATTAGCCCATCTGGCATAGCCATTTAATTTGCTGAGGTACAGGGGATCGATGAACAATGATTTTGTTTAGTTAAGCTTACCATAGGTTCTTATCTATTCCTCAGAAATAGTGTTTTAGGTCGTTTGTACTTCCACTTATGGTTGTGATCGTAGTTGTCCAGATTAAAGATGAAAGGTTTATTCGATGGTCTAGAGTTTTTGTTTAGTCGTGCGGTGTGTTTTTTGAATACCTTCGTGAGAATATCAAGGTGAAGGTTCGCTGTGCGCGTGTATCTTAGAGCACTGCTTATGATACGTAGCACCTTGTTCTGTATGAGCTGCAAGTGGCGCAGCCGTGTCGGTGCTGCGCAAGCCCAGCACGGAGCTCCCTACGTCATCAGAGGTCTCACAAGTATGTTGCAGCCGTTTCGGTGCTGCGCAAGCCCAGTACGGAGCTCCCTACGTCATCAGAGGTCTCTCAAGTATGATGCAGTCGTGTCGGTGCTGCGCAAGCCCAGTACGGAGCTCCCTACGTCATCAGAGGTCTCACAAGTATGATGCAGCCGTGTGTCGGTGCTGCGCAAGCCCAGCACGGAGCTCCTTACGTCATCAGAGGTCTCTCAAGTATGATGCAGCCGTGTGTCGGTGCTGCGCAAGACCAGCACGGAGCTCCTTACGTCATCAGAGGTCTCTCAAGTATGATGCAGCCGTGTCGGTGCTGCGCAAGCCCAGTACGGAGCTCCCTACGTCATCAGAGGTCTCTCAAGTATGATGCAGCCGTGTCGGTGCTGCGCAAGCCCAGTACGGAGCTCCCTACGTCATCAGAGGTCTCTCAAGTATGATGCAGCCGTGTCGGTGCTGCGCAAGCCCAGTACGGAGCTCCCTACGTCATCAGAGGTATCACAAGTATGATGCAGCCGTGTCGGTGCTGCGCAAGCCCAGTACGCAGCTCCCTACGTCATCAGAGGTCTCTCAAGTATGATGCAGCCGTGTCGGTGCTGCGCAAGCCCAGTACGGAGCTCCCTACGTCATCAGAGGTATCACAAGTATGATGCAGCCGTGTCGGTGCTGCGCAAGCCCAGTACGGAGCTCCCTACGTCATCAGAGGTCTCTCAAGTATGATGCAGCCGTGTCGGTGCTGCGCAAGCCCAGTACGGAGCTCCCTACGTCATCAGAGGTCTCTCAAGTATGATGCAGCCGTGTCGGTGCTGCGCAAGCCCAGTACGGAGCTCCCTACGTCATCAGAGGTCTCTCAAGTATGATGCAGCCGTGTCGGTGCTGCGCAAGCCCAGTACGGAGCTCCCTACGTCATCAGAGGTCTCTCAAGTATGATGCAGCCGTGTCGGTGCTGCGCAAGCCCAGTACGGAGCTCCCTACGTCATCAGAGGTATCACAAGTATGATGCAGCCGTGTCGGTGCTGCGCAAGTCCAGTACGGAGCTCCCTACGTCATCAGAGGTCTCTCAAGTATGATGCAGCCGTGTCGGTGCTGCGCAAGCCCAGTACGGCGCTCCCTACATCATCAGAGGTATCACAAGTATGATGCAGCCGTGTCGGTGCTGCGCAAGCCCAGTACGGAGCTCCCTACGTCATCAGAGGTCTCTCAAGTATGATGCAGCCGTGTCGATGCTGCGCAAGCCCAGTACGGAGCTCCCTACGTCATCAGAGGTCTCACAAGTATGATGCAGCCATGTGTCGGTGCTGCGCAAGCCCAGAACGGAGCTCCTTACGTCATCAGAGGTCTCTCAAGTATGATGCAGTCGTGTCGGTGCTGCGCAAGTCCAGCACGGAGCTCCTTACGTCATCAGAGGTCTCTCAAGTATGATGCAGCCGTGTGTCGGTGCTGCGCAAGCCCAGCACGGAGCTCCCTACGTCATCAGAGGTATCACAAGTATGATGCAGTCGTGTCGGTGCTGCGCAAGCCCAGCACGGAGCTCCCTACGTCATCAGAGGTCTCTCAAGTATGATGCAGCCGTGTCGGTGCTGCGCAAGCCCAGTACGGAGCTCCCTACGTCATCAGAGGTCTCTCAAGTATGATGCAGCCGTGTCGGTGCTGCGCAAGCCCAGTACGGAGCTCCCTACGTCATCAGAGGTCTCTCAAGTATGATGCAGCCGTGTCGGTGCTGCGCAAGCCCAGTACGGAGCTCCCTACGTCATCAGAGGTCTCACAAGTATGATGCAGTCGTGTCGGTGCTGCGCAAGCCCAGTACGGAGCTCCCTACGTCATCAGAGGTATCACAAGTATGATGCAGCCGTGTCGGTGCTGCGCAAGCCCAGTACGGAGCTCCCTACGTCATCAGAGGTCTCTCAAGTATGATGCAGCCGTGTCGGTGCTGCGCAAGCCCAGTACGGAGCTCCCTACGTCATCAGAGGTATCACAAGTATGATGCAGCCGTGTCGGTGCTGCGCAAGCCCAGTACGGAGCTCCCTACGTCATCAGAGGTCTCTCAAGTATGATGCAGCCGTGTCGGTGCTGCGCAAGCCCAGTACGGAGCTCCCTACGTCATCAGATGTCTCACAAGTATGATGTACATGTTCCTCAACACCTGCCTATTGTTTGCTTGGCCTGTCGAGCATTGGGTAGAGTTGTTCGAGCCTCGCGTTTTCCTGGTTGGTCATGTGGTCCCCCAAGTGAGTTTCCGGTCCAGTCAGACACCGAAGTACATAACTTAAACACAGAAACGTGTTGGGCGTGTGTGTGATGTTACTGGTCTGCAGTGTCAGTGTTTGCGCAGTTGTTTCGGCCTTCTAGTACTGCTTCGCACTTGACTTGTCGACGTTTGCTTTTACACGCCATCGTTCCAATCAAGGTTCAGCAATAGTGCGTGCAGTCTGTAGTCGTGAGTTGATGTTTGACGGTTTCCAATCTTGCGCTAGGATGGCTGTGTCATCCGCGTAGATGGCGACCGACGTGTTATGTGTGGTTGGAAAGTCGTTAATGTAGAGGTTAAACAAGAGGGCCTCTAGGCTACTGCCTTGGGGTACTCCTGCTTGTATAGTGTATACTGTTTGCTGTTTGCCTTAAATGTCAGTGTTGAAACATCTGTCAGTGTGGTATGAGTTTATGAAACGTATAAGCCCATCGAGAAATATTCAAATTTTGCAATCCTTGTTACGAATCTCTTATGGGATCTTTATTTGGCATAGATCGCTTATTTATTTTACATTGATGACTATTTTTGTTCTAGACCTAAGGGCATATTTGATTGGTGATGTTCATACCATTTATTACTTGCTGCCATGATATGGGTGTCTTACCATGCCTGGGCAATTAAAAATTATAATGGCTCTTCAACGAGTCGAAACTTGTTGTCAATGTAAAATCAATAAGCGATCTATAGCAAATAAAGATCGCATAAGAGATTCATAACACATTAAACACCGCCTCCTACAAGACAACCTGATTAAAATGTCAGGTAGTTCGTTAACTACTGAGTCATTAGTCTGTAGCTTACAAACTACTTAAACTAATGTAAAGTAACCTAAGCACAAAACAAACACCAATACACGATGGGGAGGACTCGAATCTCCGACGGCGAACGGCCACGCGCACCGCAGCATGGCGCCCCAGTGCGCACGGCTAAGCCGCCACGGCTCCTGTCGAGAAACGCAGCCGCTGCGGCTCCCGTCGGGATACTCAGCATCGTTTGCGTATGAGGCCGTTGTGCCATAGACGATCGAAAGCCTTTTAGATGTCCAGGAACAAAGCCCCAGTGGCTTTGCCTGTGTTGCAACCATGAGTAATATGTTCAACTACGGGAAAAAGTTGTTGTGGAGTGGTGATTCCTGAAGCCGAATTGCTCCGGTCTCAGGATGTTGTTGCTCATGCAGTGCCTAGTGAGTCGTTTAAGAATGACCTTCTCAACAATCTTGCTGAGCTAAATAACCTGATGGGTCGGGAAGTTTGTGGGAGGGTGGTCTTTCCCTGGCTTCCTTAACATCAGGAATTTGGCCGCTGTCCGAAATGCAGGGAAGTGTTGGTGTCGTAGGATGGCATTCGTGATGTGTGTGTGAGGTCGCTTTGTAGATTCCAGGTAAACGCAACGATGGTGGCAGGCGGAAAGCCCTGCTACGAGAATACACCTATGCTTTGCTTACACGCGTCTGGTGTAGCGTCAGAGCGGTATACGAGAACTCACGTCGTGGAAGTAAAGTTGACTGCGAGGTACGTCGCTCTCAGGTATCGCTGACAGCGAAGGACGCGGTGACAAGTTATGAGCGCGGCGAATTCGACGGCGGATGAAAGCTGCGTGGGGCGTGTCGCGCTTAACGGCCGGCGATATTCGCCGCCTGTGGCGGAATTACACGCCGCCTCCCGCGCTTGTTTGCTCGCCGGCAGCAGCAACACGCTCCTCCGGCTGGGCGGCGTGCCGTCTCCCCCTCCCCTCCCCCCTGCAGACCGCCGGGCTGTATAAACTGCCTTCCTTCCATTATTTACACTGGCTGCCGGCTCCAGGGAAGTCGGCGCTGCTAATTAGGATGATATAGGTTAATTACTGAGCGAATCGCTGGCGCCGTCGTGCCGCAGCGTGGGCACAAAGTGCGGAAGTGGCGTCGATCACCGAGTCCTGCCGGCAGATGTCGCGATGGTCGCTGTGAGGTGGCGACAGTCTTCGACGGTAACCTCAAGCCACTTGTGCACAAAGGATCTGAAGGCAAAAGTTGGCTTGAATCGAGATCGGACAGAATCGGCTTACTACATCTACATACATAATCCGCAGTCCAACGTAAGGTGCGTGGCGGAGGGTACACTGTACCACTACTAGGCATTTCCTTTCCTATTCCATACACAATCCACCTGTTGCCCTTCATCCATGGCTCGCAAGATGTCATGTGAGAAAAGTGCAAGCTGAGTTTCACATGAACGACGTTTCTTAAACCCGTGCTGATCCACAGATAGAAGCTTTTCCGTTTCAAGGAAATTTACTATATTCGAACTGAGAATATGCTCCAAAATTCTACATGAAACTGATGTCAACGATATTGGTCTGTAATTGTGTGGACCAGTTCTCTTTCCTTTCTTATAAACGGGAGTCACCTAGGAACTTAGCGCTGAATTTCGTTTGCGGGTTAACATTAGGAGACAGCTTAGATCTACCCCCTGGAACACCCAATGGAAGTCAATTGACCGTTGCGTTTTTTTATCATATTTCAAAATTCTTTATTTTCCACAATGAAAAAAAAATCGTATTTACTGTGTTTTAATAATGATTTTACTATTTTTACATGGTTAATAGTAATAATGTAGGCTCATTGTTATTTGAAACTGAAAACATTTATTACATCTATACTGTATCTATACTATATTATTGATATATAAAATTGGTTGCATTTGAAATGTTTCTGTTTTACATGATATAACAATAGGTGACGAATGTAAATTATTTTTTCGCTGATGTGGAGACCTTGCAGGTTGGAATAGACCCCTGGCGGTCTATATACACGACTTTGGGAATCACTGCTTTAGATGTTTCTTCTTCCCTGTCAGCAGTCAAAATAGATGGAGTCTGGAGTTGCTATGGGCGAGAACGTCTGATTGGTTCCACTAAACAAAAGCGTAATAGACTCTATAGGCAACACCGTATGAAACTGATTATTGTTGGCTAACAAAATATCCAAACAGACCTGATGCATAGTCGTGAAATGCAGTCAATTGGCCCATTAAACTGATACTGTTCTTGTTTTTCTTCTTTCGTTACGACATCTGTAGGAGCATCTTTTATGGATTTAATTTTCCTCCTCTCGACTTCAGAGTATGATATATTAAAAGTACTTATTTACTATTTTCATAAAAATCTCAAGAATATGGTCAACAATTTTCTTTAAATTTTACATGATATTCTAAAAATATTAGAACGCACGTATGGTGTCCCAGCTATCTTGTCCAAATATCTCTGGAACAATAACAGCAATTGGAAAACGACTTTCACCGGTATCAATGTACGGCTGGGTCCCATGAATGTACATATTTGTAAACATTCTAAAACGAAAGCAAATGTGTTTTTAACACAAACTTATTTTTTTAATGGACACCCGTTTTTTTTGTCTTCAGCAATCCATAGCATGACATATCACATAAACAATGGCGTTGATTGCATCGCAATATTCCAATTACAACCCGAGATATTGCGACTAGAAGTTGACGCTTGAAAAACCCGAAATTAGCTGCTAGCGCACGTCCTGAGGCTCAGGCGTGAACCCCATGCTGCCCGTAATCGCGATGTGATTGACATGCGTAATCGCACTTCCATACTTACCAAGAGGTCCGAAACGAATAATACGGTATGCTGCCATCAACACTCATAAGCACATAATGGTTTCCCTCTTGTACGTTTTCTGTGTCTACGTACAAAATATGAACCAGTACCGATCGGTATACACCAGTCAGGTTGTCTTATTTATCCTGCACACCCAAAATAAGGTTTATAGAATGCGTTAAATGACCCATTGTGCCTTTCGCGCACTCGTTCATCCAGGGTCTAGCTAGACACGTGTGCAACGTAGTTCCCACTACAGCCACAGTTACCACTTCGCCTTGTTTGTGATTTGCGACCCATTCAAACTCCTGTACTCCACCACCCTCCGAGATCCCATTTATTGTTGCTTTGGCGTGCAGTACACCACTTGCCAGTGTAGAGTAATCTAGTGACGGCACGGAGGTAGTACACATTGTGAATAAACGTTGTGTTGTGGAAATTATACTGTATTATGTACACATATGAAGATATGGTAGAAATGCTGCTGATCTATGGAGAATGTACGTTGACGGAAAATACGTTATTAGATTGCTTGTTTGTTTATAGTACTGTTAGAGAAAATTATGGTTATTACGTTAATGGCCGGCCGCGGTGGCCGAGGAGATTAAGGTGCTGAAATCACGGTCTGCACGGCCACTACGCTAGGGGTTTCGAATCCCCCCTCGGGCGTGGATATTTGTGCCGTCCTTAGGATTAGCTAGTTCATAAGTAGTTTGTAAGTTTAGGAACAGATGACCCCGTAGTTAAGTCCCATAAGCTATACGAACACTTGAACATTAAGTTAATATGTCTGTTTTCTACCCTACTCTACATACCTATACTGTTCTATGTTGTAGGCGGGCGAAATTTTGTTCAGGCAGAAGGACTGTACAGAAGACGATTCCCTGACAAGCCATCGCCTTCGAGCCGGATGTTGGGTCGTCTCACATCTCGTCTACGTGAAACGGGAAGCATAAATACAAGACCTAGACATCGTCCTAGAACATGCACATATGAACTTGCTGAAGTTGCTGTGCTCGCTACCATAGTTGTGAATCCTCACATCAGCACACGTCAAATTGAACGTGAAGTTGGTGTGTCGAAATCAAGTGCACAGCGTATTCTTCAACGTCATAAATTTCATCCTTACCATGCTAATTTACACCAGGATCTTCATGGAAATGACTTCAGCTGGGTAACATTTTGTCGGTGGGCTCAGCAAAAACTTCTGACCAATTTTTTTCGCAGATGTTCTCTTTACCGACGTGGCATCATTCTCCAACAAAGGAATTGTCAATATGAGGAATATGCATTATTGACCCGCAGAAAATCCAAAATGGCTCCGTCAGGTAGAGCATCAACGATCGTGAAAAGTGAATGTTTGGTGGGGGATTATTGGAGATACCATTATCGGACCTTTCTTTGTAAATGGCGTCCAAAATGGCAGACGGTACTCCAGATTTATACGACACAATCTTTCTGTTCTCTTGGACACCGTACCTCTGAACACAAGAATGGTCATATGTTATCAGCATGACGGATGCCCTGCAGATAACGACTTAAGAGCACGACGAATAAAATAAATGTTTGTAAAGCTTATGGGACTTAACTACGGGGTCATCAGTCCCTAAAATAACAAACTACTTATCAACTACCTTATATTAAGGACGGCACAAATATCCATGCCCGATGGGGGATTCGAAACCCCGACCGTAGTGGCTGTGCAGACCGTGACTGGAGCGCCTCAGTCCCCTCGGCCACCGCGGCCGGCGAGCACGACGACTTCTGAACCATAACTTCCCTGGTAGGTAGATTGGACGTGGTGGCCCAGTTAGGTAGCCTGCCCGATCTCCGGACCGCTGGATTTTTATTTATTTATTTTTTTTTTTTTTGGGGGGGGGGGGCAGTGAAGAATGTTGTTTACTAATATGAACCAACAACACCAGAGGACATGAAGCAACGCATTATTAATGCTTGTACAGCCATCAAAGAGGAAACGGTAGCACGAAGTAGGACACCCGATGTATGCAAGCCAATAGTTATCACTTTGAGCATATGTGAACGCTATCTTTAGTATGTAGTGCTGGTATCACAGTGCAAGTTTCTACATGGGGCAATTTTACCCAGTGACGTTCAGAAACATTTGTTTGAAACAATTTGTCATGTAACGCATTAGATAAACGTAACATTGATAATTATATGATAAGAAAATTAATTGTTCAAACATGTTTACATTCATCTTCTATGTCTTATCTGAACTTCCCAAATCAAAACATTTTTACCTAAACAACGGTAAAACATTTAGTCCACTTGCTCGTTTCACTAAAACCATAAACATATATTTTACTATTATGAGTGAATGGTTCACTGTCACTTGCGCTAGATCTATAGTAAAGCAAAGTTTTAACGTTGAACGGCATTACCTTTTTAGTAACGGATTAACGATAAGCGAAGTTAACTTAATGACTAACGTTGCGGTACACAGATATGTTACAGAACCGCATCACCCCGAGCATATGGGATAAATACCTGCTGGAATGTACGATTTTAATGCAGGATGGCAGCAGACCGTATTATTCGCTTCGGACCTCTTGGTAAGCATGGCAGTGCGATTACGTATGTCAATCACATCACGATTACGAGCAGCATGGGGTTCACGCCTGAGCCTCAGGACGTGCGCTAGCAGCTCATTTCGGGTTTTTCAAGCATCAACTTCGCGTCGCAATATATCGGGTTGTAATTGGAATATTGCAATGCAATCAACGCCATTGTTTATGTGATTTGTCATTCTATGGATTGCTGAAGAAAAAATATAGGGTGTCCATTAAAAAAAAAGTTTGTGTAAAAAAACACATTTACTTTCGTTTTAGAATGTTTCCAAATATGTACATTCATGGGCCCCAGCCGTGCATTGATACCGGTGAAAGTCGTTTCCAATAGTTGTTATTGTTCCAGAGATATTTTGGGTGGACAAGATAGCTGGGACACCCTGAACAAAAAATTACGGCTAAACTTTCAGGAAACATTTCTCACACACAAAGAAAGAAAATATGTTATGGGGACATGTGTCCGGGAACTCTTAATTTCCAAGTTAGAGCTCATTTTAGTATTTCGGATTACGGATGATGCTTCATTCCAACGTTATCAAATTGTAAATTTTCACAATCAACATGTATGGGTTGACGAGAATCCGCACGTCATCAACACAGATTTTCTCTGAACGTTTGAGCAGGAATTGTTGGTGATGTCTTGTTTGGGCCTCATGTTCTTCCACCTACGCTCACTGGAACACGTTATCATGATTTCATACGGGATACTCTACCTGTGCTGCTAGAACATGTGCCTTTACAAGTACCACACAGCATGTGGTTCATGTACGATGGAGCTCCTGCACATTTCAGTAGACTTGTTCGTACGCTTCTCAACAACAGATTCGGTGACCGATGGATTTGTAGATGCGGACCAATTCCATGGCTTGCGCGCTCTCCTGACCTCAACCCTCTAGACTTTCATTTATGGGGACATTTGAAAGCTCTTCTCTACGCAACCCCGGTGCCAAATGTAGAGACTCTTCGTGCTCGTATTGTGGACGGCTGTGATACAATACGCCATTCTCCAGGGCTGCATCACCGCATCAGGGATTCCATGCGACGAAGAGTGGATGGATGTATCCTCGCTAACGGAGGACATTCTGAACATTTCGTGTAACAAAGTGTTTGAAGTCCCGCTGGTACGTTCTGTTGCAGCGTGTTTGGGGACGTGGTCAACGCCCCGCTCTGCCGATCGTTTCGCGACCAGAGCCACTACTTCCCAGTCACATATCTCCTCCGTTGGCCTCGCATGGGCTGAGTTCACCCCGCTTACAGACTCGGACGGTTACCCATCCGAGTGCGCGCCAAATCATACAGTGCTTAACTTCTGTGACCTAGTGAGAACTGGTGTGTCCACTACGGCGCGGCTTTTGGCATATTTTTAAATATTCAAATGTTTGTATAGATGGGACTTAACTACGGGTTCATCAGTCCCTAAAATTACAAACATGAACTAACTACTACTAAGGACGGCACAAATATCCATGCCCGAGGGGGGGGGGGAATCGAACCTCTGACCGTAGTGGCCGCGCAGACCGTGACTGAAGTGCCTCAGTCCCCTCGGCCACCTTTGGCATATTTAATATATAGTGTACATAAATATATAACATAGAAAGGTGAAACCTTGTTACCAAAAAAATAAATTTAATTGTTGGTTCACTAATAAAAATTTTAATTATACTGTGTAATTATTGTCTGTGAGAATGTATAGGTTTCTTATTAAAACTTTCTGCAACAAAGATACTATGCTCTGGAATTTGAAAGTGCTGCTACAGTTAATAAGGTGTAAGTTTGGAGAATGCCGTGATACGATAGCGGGCGGGGGGAGAGGGGGAGGAGAGGGACGGGAGAGAAATTGAGCGTAGTGAGGAGACTGACAGATAGTGAGGGTAGGAAGTGATTCACAAAGTGCAAGAAGAAGAGATGGACAACGAAAGAGGGAAGAAGGATTCAAAATGTTCAAATGTTCAAATGTTTGTATAGTCCATGGGACTTAACTACGGGGTCATCAGCCCCTAAACTTACAAACTACTTACGAACTAGGACGGCACAAATATCCATGCCCGAGGGGGGATTCGAATCCCCGACCGTAGTGGCCGTGCAGACCGTGACTGGAGCGCCTTAGTCCCCTCGGCCACCGCGGCCGGCAAGGAGTCAGGTAGGTTGACGGAGGGAACTATTTTAGCATTTACATCTATTTCCTGTAAATATATAGCTCTGCAAAGTATCGCTGGATTACCTAGTTTATTTATAATCGCGATGTCATCCTGGGCCTTATCTCAATAAGAAATTGACTCAGGAGATACTGGAAGCGTACCAGGCGTCCGGTGTATAAACATCACGTTAACAGGTTACATGGTATCATATAAGCAAAAATACAAACATTGAAAACAACACAGTGGGACCAGAAACTCTCTGGACTTGATGCCACACGTTCTGGAGTGTGGGCTCTGGCCTGATACTTCACCAAGGAAAATCTCTACACGCCTACTCTACAGGGACCAAATGGCCCAGCATACTCAGCAGACTCAGTGTTCACACTTGAAACGGTCCAGGCGATCACACTCTTCATGACTCAGCCTCCGCGCAACGAAATCAGACGCACCAGGACACACGAAATCACATGGGCCTGATGCATACCACAGCCATAAAAGTGCCTGGCCGTGATGGCATTAACAACCGTGTTCTCCAGGAGTTCACGGATAAAGAGCCTCACACACATCACGAATGCTCAAAAAAATCAAATGTTTGAAGCGCTTATTGGAGTTAACTACGGGGTCATCAGTCCCTAAACTTACAAAGTACTTATGAACTAGCTTATACTAAAGACGGCACAAACATCCATGCCCGAGGGAGGAGTCGAACGCCCGACGGTGAACGGCCTCGCCCATCGTAGCATATAGCTTCTCTGTGCGCTTGTCTTCTCCGCCACGGCATCACGAATGCCATCCTGCAACACTAACACTTCCATGAGTTTTGGAAGGCGGCCAAAGTCCTGATGTTCAGGGAGCCAAGGAAATACAACTCCCTCCCATAAAGTTACCGCCCCATCAGTCTGCTGAGCTCTCTCAGTAAGATAGTTGAGAAGGTAATTCTTACACGTCTCAGTTGGCACTGCATCACCAATAACACCCTACGACTACAACAATGCCGATTTAGGAATCACTACTCTGCAACAACAAAGCCACAGGGGCGGTTTTCTTAGACATCGAGGAAGCTTAACGACGAACTTGGGGTTCTCATATGCTCATATCTCGCCAGCAGAAGCTTCAACATTAACGTTGAGGGCAAACAGTCCGCACGAGACGGACACATGACCAAACGGGCAAACGCGAAGCTCAAAGAATACCCAATTATCAACAGGCAAAGCAAACTGAATAGACGGGCGTCGAGGAACATGTACATGACATATATTAGACCCCTGATGACGTACGGTGCTCCGTGTTGGGCATGCGCTGTGCCAACACGGATACGCCGCCTGCAGCTCATACAGAACAAGATACTACGCACCATAAGCAACGCTCCACGATACACACGCACTGTGGATCTTAACAATGAATACCACCTAGAGCGACACTCTGTGGAATTCAAGAAACTCGCCACACGACTGTTCAAAACCTCGAGACACTCGAACAATTCCTTCATACTACGCTTGGGGAACTATGATCACAACCATAGGTAGAAACATAAGCGTACAAAAACACTACTCCTCAGAGACTAGCCACCTACGGTCATAGGGACCACCAACTCAGAAACACGATGAATCCGCCAAACCCTTGCAGAACAGCAAACTAACTGGCATTGCCAGATGAGCTCATAGCCGGCCAACAGGCAAGGCAGGGAAACCATATTCAGCGCACTGAACACAAATAGACCTACACAGCCCTACATAATTAGCCTGTTCTGAACTGTCTATCATGACAAACTTGGCTATGTTACAGGCACACTGCCGCAGCCGACTCAGGAGACATCATAGGAGTTCAGCTACAGCAGAACCTCTCACCAAACCGGACTGATTCTTTATGACAAACCTAGCGAAGTTAATGGTACCGACATATGCGCACTACTAACATTACCAAACCCTCGCATGATCACAGACAGCAAGAAATCGCTATTGACATTGCAACCTACCAAATTGTCGCAGAGGTTTTCGTCCTCTGGCTCTCGCCTAGACATTTTTTCCCTCTGCCCTTACATACCTGCCCTTCTTTTACCTTCCTACCACTAATAGCAGATGCACGTTATAATGGGTGATCGTGCCCACTCGTAAGAATAACATCGCGACTCTAACATCCCGTGATCCACCATATCAAAACTAACAAATACGGACAGTAGAACTTTTGAGTTGGTCACCCATAGGCGTCGGCGTGGAGGGGCTCCATCCTAAAGAAAAATGTAAGGTTTAATTGAAAATTCGTTTGATACATAATAATCACGGAACGTAAAAGCATTGGGGGTAGTCTATTCAAGTTAATATAAATGAACCTGACTTGGAAAGTCCATTCGTATGCCTTTTGTATTTCCGTTCCAGAATACGCGTGGCTTCGTGAAAATTAATAACATACTATTACTTATTATTCACTATATAGCTTCACATGTAACGGTCATGTTATCATTTGTAATTTTATTGTGTCGAACGACTAGGCATATTGCTTGGTGTTCTCATCATGCACATCTCTTTTGGAATATATTCGCTCGGTAAATATATGGTGGAAATCGAGACGTGCGAAGTGATCTCTGAGGTAAATTATACAATGTTCCATTATTCTTTAGCCTGGTGACCATTTCGTATTTTTCACAAGAATGTACATTCTGTCGCTATCTTACCGTACAACGTCAAAATTAAACATCACACATTTCCTGTATCGCTGTCAAATTAAGCAAATCCTTTAGTTTCGGATTTTCACATTACATGCTGTATATGGTAGCCTTTATACGGATTATGAAAGCACCATTTGTTATGAAGACGTAAATCTATATAGTTTAGCACGAATATGTTGACCATTTCGGTGCTTTTTAATCATTTTAATAATCGTATATAGGCGATGTCCTTACTGTACGTTCTTTAAATTACAGTTTCGAACAACTATTTTTCGGTATCTTTTATTCCTAACCGAGAGTCATAATTTCAGAGTTACTATATATAAGCACATAAATCAAAAAACTTGTTTTAACTGTTTTTGAACGATGCATATATCTGAATAACTATTAATAGGGAATTTCTCAAATGTTCATTATTTATTGTGTAAAAGTGTATCTAGAAACGCCACTTCATACAAGTTATACTTAGGAAGAAGCATTAGATTGGTTAACTATTCTGAGAATTTCTCCTCTCACGTTGTTGACTCTTCTGTGAATATATTCGCGCGGAACACCTTTATGCAGGACGCCTCGTTTCAATTTCCACGAAGCTGTCTCCTTAGTAAGCGAACTCGTGAATAACACCTCTTTTACGGAACGTCTCTATTTTTATATCAGTAACATTTTATAAGAGCCCTAGGTGGACGAGAATCTCAATATATTCTATGTAGAACACCGCTTTCCTGCGATTAGGAACTGTGATCGTTGTACTCTGAATCCTTTCTTCGAAACATCACGAAGTTTTATTTCGTATCACTAATTTTGGATATTCTTCAGCAGTTTAATCAAACGAAAATGGACCTATTTCAGCACAATTACCTATATAGGTCTGTTCGAAAAATTCTGGAACATTCTTAATTTCAGGCCAATGAAGGAGTAAACTGCGGATGCAAAAAGGGACAATTTTGAATGCGTACATAAGGGACGATCCATTACTGAAAGTGTGTTAGTTACTGATTCACTGCTGTATCGAACAGAACATTGAGTCACTCAGTATGCCAATATTGATATTGTGGAGTTAGAGGGTCAACTCGTCTTTGGCTTCAAACTCAAGAAAACCTTTACAGAGACGCACCAAATGAGGCATATAGTTTACGGGGATGAGTTCTTGTGTTAGTAATGGTTCACTCGGTTTATAATGGGCCGACAAAAGTTCAAGATGGCCCTCGTCCAAGGCGTCTTTCGTTGACTAAATATTCGAGAGATTTTAAAAGAATGTAACACTTCAGGAGTGTCAGGTAGTGAAATCCCTAAGCAGCATCTTGGAATACATCGTGCTGCACACGACTCAAGACCAGAAAGACCATCTTCTCGCAATCTGTTAAGTACTGTTTGACCACTCAAACGAGATTTTTCCTTACGAGAATCGTACATAGCGATAAGACGTGGGTCTGTGGTTATGATGTTGAGACAAATGTTCACATTTGGTTCCTTTAAGACCATAAAAAGCTCGTCGGATCAGGTCAAATGTCATATTTTTCTTTGGATGATTAATACATCATGATTTAGTGCTACACGAGCGGAGCTGGATGGTTGTGATCCGGTCCGTGAAGAGTCGTGGCTCTATTCAGTCACTTTAAAAAAAAAAAAAAAAAAAAAAAAAAAAAAAAGCTGAGCCGGCCGCGGTGGCCGAGCAGACTAAGGCGCTTCAGTCACGGTCTGCACGGCCACTACGGTCGGGGGTTCGAATTCCCCCTCGGGCATGGATATTTGTGCCGTCCTAGTTCGTAAGTAGTTCATAATTAGTTTGTAAGTTTAGGGACTGATAACCCCGTAGTTAAGTCCCATAGACTATACAAACAATTGAATTGAATTGAAAAAAGCTGATAGTGGGGACGAAATGGGAATAAGTGGGAGAGGCTTACCAGTTCCGGCTAACGTCCGATAACCAATGAAAACCTCCCGAAAACCTCGGACTCAGCCGGGCGACAACCAAAAATTGTGCACTCGAGTTACTCTCGTAACCCCGCACGAATCAGCTCGACCAAATTACGACGGACAAGCGTCGAACTAGAAGAACCACACCCGGGAGCGCGGTATCTTCTGTTTCCGTGTTAATCCGAGGTTATTCGATGTTAATGAAATACACTTAATACGGTAAAGTATCACATGAAATCACATGAATATGAACAAGCTACTCCGCAAAATTACTAGACGGCACAACAGTTTTCGATAAAACATTCATTTACAATATGTTCTATTCCGTGGCCCAATTTAAATGAAAGAACCCCATATGTTGCCGCAGAACCTACCTATGAAAAACCCATTAAATTGGTCCGTAATTTCGGAGATTTGCGTTTTTATATAAACAAATAGATAGGTCGGTTAAGGATAAAAATTTTGGGTAAGATATTTTTTCTTGTGCTCCAATTTCGACGGAATCGACTCTATATGTTACTATAAAATTTACAGAATTTAACTGTGAAAGCACCCTGTAAATTCGTCAGGTAGTTTCGCAAATTACATAGGTAAAAGAAATGAAGAGAAAGAATTGACTATTATACATAAAAACTTTTAAATTTTATTTAAAGGCATTGTGCAATAACCTTCCAATTGCTGCTTTAAATACAAGTATAATTATTACAGTATATGACCTATTTCGCTATAGTGTCATCGTCATGTATGTCAGATGGTCGTGACATCCATATACATTATCGGTTTTCCTGCTGTCAATTTCTTTCTTTATTGCTTCGTAAATTGTATATATATGAAAAAGAGCGCATATAATCTACTCTCGGGTTACAGGTTACCTGTGAAAACCTGATGCAAATAAGTCTAGTAGTTTTCGGTAGATTACAGCGTTCATGTAGGCAAGAGAAAGCTGAGGTAATGGTCCAACACTAGCAGCGTCATTCACACCGAACCAGTTCCATCAGACGCAGTGTTCACACTTGAAACGGACCAGGCGATCACACGCTTCATGGCTCAGCCTCCCCGCAACGAAATCAGACGCACTAGCATACACGAAATCACATTGGCCATCAAGAATACCACAGCCATAAAAGTGCCTGGTCCTGATGGCATTAAAAACCGTGTTCTCCAGGAGTTCACGGATAGAGCTAAAGAGCCTCACACACATCACACAGAAACAGATCGATGCATCATTCTAATGCCATTGCAGGATATACTTGCATCCTCCTAGGCTCTGGCGCATATGTAACACATCGTTCATGACCAGGATCTACAGTCCGTCACCGTTTAATATAGCATGGCTTACTTGCGTCTCGTCCACCTTTCCGCCTACGTTTGACTGATGTTCAGAAATATACTGGACCGCAATGGTGTATGGAAGGACGTCACTGTCAACATATACATTCAGTGCAAAATCCATACCCTAATACTAGAAAGTTGCACAGGTCACTCAAATATTTAAGAAAAGCAATACAGGTGATCCGAAATATTACAGGCCCATATCGTTTATGTCGGTTTGCAGCAGGAGGAATTTAGAACATATAGTTTCATTGAAACGTTATGAAGATAACTATCTGATGACTCGTAGTCAAAATGGATTCAGAAAGTATCATGAAGCGATAAGTGATATCGACAAGGGATTTCAGATCGATTATATATTTATAGATTTCCGAATGGCTTTTGACACTACCTCACAAGCGGCTTCTAATCAAACTGCGTGTTTACGGAATATTGCCATAGGTTTATGATTGGATTCGGGAATTCCTGCCAAAAAGGACGCAGTGCGCAGTAACTGACGGAAAGTCAAAAAGTGATATCTTTCGTTCCCCACGGAAGTGTTTAACTCCCCTATTGTTACTTTATAAACTAGGAGACAACCTGAACAACCCTCAAGAACGTTCACGAATGATCCTGTCATTTATCGGTTAGTAAAGTCACCAAAAGATCAAAAACAACTGCTTACATAAGAGATTTGCATTGCGTGAAAATTATCTATTGTAGTGTCAAATTATGCGTTTGAGCCCTAAAAGAAATTTGTTATACTCATTTATACGGTAAATTAGTCAAATCTACCGCCCGAAAAATAATATACCTAGAAATTACAATTACGAAACACTTAAACTGGAAACAACAGACAGAAAATACCGTAGGGTAGGCGCATCAGTGGCTACATTTCATTGTCAAAACAGAATATGCAAGTTCATTTCCACTAAAGAAACTGTCTACACTGAATTTGTGTGACCGTATTTGGAGTATATCTGCGCACTGCGGGATCCCAACCACGTGGGACTCATTGAAGATACACAGAAGTTCCAGAGAAAGGCAGCTCGTATTGCATTATCACGAAACAGTGGAGAGAATGCCACGGAAATGATGCACGAGGTAGATTGAATATAATTAAAAGAATGGTGTTAACCATTGTGCGAAATTTCTTTCACCAACGTTCAGCTCCGAATACGTATTTTGTTAGCATCCATGTATATACGGGGACATGATTGTCAGAATAAAATAAGTGAAATCATAACAAAAGCGAAAGATTCAAGAGTTCCTTTTCCCCTCTAGATATTAGAGAATGGAATGGTAAAGAAATATCACAAAATCGGTCCGATAAACCCTCTGTCATGCACTTCAATGTGATTTGCAGAGTAAATGTGTAGATTTAGATCAGATGTTAATAATAACAAACATTATAAACTATTCAACCCAATAGTTTAGATTATGATAAGTACACTGCTTTATCTTCAAGAAATACATGGTTTTAAAACCATTAGTTCAAAACTTTTACTGTAAATAAATCATACTGCTGACACAACAACTACAAACACTCACAGTCATGACTACGTTATATTTTAATGGATATGTGTGTGTACTCGGAATTATCAGTATTACAGTCATCACTAAGATAATTAATAAAATTCGAGCTCTTAAACGATAGGAGTCGTCCCTTTCGATAATTATATACAATTGGTATGATGAAAGTTTTCAGAAATTTATTTCTTCTACGACAACCTTGCTTCCCTCCTTCTCACTTGTCAACCTGTTCTGCGGTCGTTTCCTTCTCCACAACAAGCTACACACAATTGTCAAACACAGGATACCAGCAATAAAAAAGCTGATAACACTCTGAACCTTACTTCACGGTTTAACATTTTTTTAAAGTTTAATAAGTATCTTTCGAATCACGTCATCGACTTTCTCACTCTAGTGAAAATGTAATAACGATAGGTATCGGACTGTTAGGAGATGCCACAATGACGTAACAGGCAGCATACCAGAGTAGACGTGATACTAAAACGACACGTGCTCGTTGATTGTCTTTTTGAACAATGGCAAATGTATCTCGAGCGTCATGAGGGTGGACAAAAATCAAAGACGTGTTTAAGGGAGAGTAAAGTATTTCAGCTACGAATAATTGTTCAGGAAACGGTGAAAGTTTTTGTTTTGGAAAGAATGGAACTGACGATTGTTGATATTGAGTGTAATCACTCCCACCCCCGCAGTTATCACCACATTTAATTCCTTACTACACAGGCGGACGTAGTCCCGTATTTCTCTTTTGACTGCCTGAATGGAGTGGTGCTGTGCATTGTGCGTCCTCGTTCGAGATATCCGTATAGTCAATACTCTCCTACCTTTCAGGTGCCAACTGCTTTATATTGTACTCAATTCTTCTGTTATTATCATTACCGTATGTATCGATTTCTAGAAAGAGAATTTTATGACACACTACACGAGGATTTTGTAAGCACATGGAAGGTGACAAGAAAATGTGATTTTGAGTCCAGTATGATAAATGTAAGTATACTTAGACGAATTGTTCTTTGTACATAGGACATAGATGCAGTGAGAATTTCTGTGCTCACCATGAACATTACTTTCGAATTAATATTCCATCCAAAGTGTTATTATACGTTATTTACGTTTTACACAATTTTTATGATATTTTCAACCTTCGTAGTGCGAAGTGCGATTTTAAGTCATTTGCACATTGCCTAGTTAATACCAAATAAAGAGATTACCACCTTCGAAATTTACGATTTTCAATATATTAACCCAAATGTAATTTCCTTCTTTAAAACGATTTCAGACTATAAGGCAGTTATATCGTTCTTATCGAAACCAGCAACCACGCATGTAATGTATTTACATCACTGGCAAAAGAGATTTATTTACATTTTTAATGAAGAAAAATATTACTTCACTTGTTGTATATGTCCCAATGAGCTTATGTAAACCGTTAAGTACAGTCATTTTAAGTACTTTGCCATTCCCGCAGATGTTATCATACGAGACGGATATGAAGTGCACAACGACATTTCGTAGCCGTAGTTAGAACTTTCCCCTCTACGGAGAGAGTTCGACGGAGTCAAATGTACTGGACGGGAATGCGCCGAGCATGTGCGATAGGACCGACCTTTGTTCTCCTGATCTGAACAACAGAATGAGCAGCGAACTGCGGCAGTTTGCTGGTGATGGTGCAACATGCGGAAAGTTGAAGTTGTCGAGTGACTGTATGAAGAAACATAATGTTTTAGAACAAGATGTTTATCTCATGTGCAGTGCATATATACGTATAAAAAGTAGGTTAAAAATTGTCAGATAATCGCACTAGTGTAGCAGTATTTTAATAATAGAAAAATCGGAGGCTAAAAATAGTGGTTATTGATGATTAATACAATAATTTACATTTACCTGGATTATTACGCCTATGGCAGGCGATTGAATATTTATTTACAGCACACTTTCTTCATCCAAGATCCCTAATTTAATTTATTTGCTTGTTTTTACCGGTTTCAATGAACTACGTCATCATCTTCACAAAGGTTAAACTGTTCTCCTATCTTCACTGCAAAAAGTTACAAAGATGGTTAAAATCCGTAAAGTCCTTTTCTGTATACAAATAAGATAAAAGTTAACAAAATGCGTACAAAAACTTTTGGGACTCACGTAAAATAACGAGTTACTCGTGAAAATGTAAAATGTAGACTATTAAACTGCAAATTGTTAAAACTTGGATCACAAAAGCGAATCGTATTCTGCATAGCACGCTAAAAAATTTTGCATGTTGTTGACACAAATAACAAGGAGGTTGAAACATTCAATAAGTGTGCTGCTACAGCTATCCACCACGTGGCAGTGGCGTCACAAAGAGACAACATGGATACATTTCCCACTTCCGACGGTTTGAAACCTACCACAGGGTTTAAGATATCTAATCGGCAAAAGAAGTTTAGTTTTCTTATCAAATTTAGTAAAGTACTGCAACATATTTCAAAGGTCTTACAGATGTCAAGACTTATTACGTAAATGTAGCGTTTGGATGATTATAGCTCATACAGAACAGCATCAGAAATTCGGAAGAAATGTCGAAATTTCAATTAAAATTGAGAGAACAACAGTATTTCCTGTTGCTTAGCATGACTTTTCTCTCGTTAAATGACAATATATTCATCTTGTTCGTTATACAGCGGATACAAATGTACTAACAAACAGCGTGACCTAGCTCAGGTGGAAACACGTTACGTAGAAAACAGTGACGAATAAAATACATTCACACATCGATTACTATAGGTATAGAATAACTGTAAAATTCGATGTGTGAATGTATTTTATTCGTTACTGCTTTCTACGTAACATAATAAACACAAAGTGTACTATTCTGATACAGTATTCATGTGTTTAACATATATTTAAAAGTTTACGGGCCGATAGCGTAAATATCGCTGACTGGAAGTCAAATCTGGCGTTAGTTCAGATTTTAAACTCTACTCAGCGTTCCGCTCTGTTGTATATCGCTAAACCTAGGCCCCACCGAAGCAGGGAAGATACATGGCAGCACCGCTAAAATCGGCTATCGACCTGATTTTTTCGCTTCGACCACAGAAATTAATCGATACACAAGATTTGTTATAGAAGCAGCAACGCTGTGAAGTTGGAATGAAATAAACAGAAAAAAGAGCTATATTGAAATTTGTCCCAATATGAAAAAGAAGTCGTTTTGGAGCGATATCAGTACAGAACGCATGGAAAGAAGTTTTGTTTATTTAATACTCACAGTATCGGAACAGATACATTTTGATTCTGTGTTTTGAAAATATTAAGAATGGGACGGCCGGCCGCGGTGGCCGAGGAGACTGAGGCTGTCCAGTCACGGTCTGCACGGCCACTACGGTCGGGGGTTCGAATCCCCCCTCGGGCATGGATATTTGTACCGTCCGTAGTCTTAGTTAGTTCATAAGTAGTTTGTAAGTTTAGGGACTGATGACCCCGTAGTTAAGTCCCATAAGCTATACAAACATTTTTTTGAATGGGACGACGAAAGCACTTGCATATGGAAGCATATTATTTGTTATCCTCTTTATAATTCTTTGTGTACATTTCATCTTTTAGTAGGCCCCATGTATTTGAAAACAATAATGTGAAACAGTTTTGTTGTGAACAGTAGACTGCTCAGAAAGCTGACACTAAGCTTAAATTACGTAATATTGTGTTACAATATGGTAGTGTTTTTCTAGTTATCTTTAATGACTGGTGCAGTAGATACTACTCGTGATGAGGACGAAAAATAAACATTTAAGTTGATACGAACAAGACGACACATCCACTTGGCCAGAATGATGCCCGTCTGATGCGTACTCATTAAGAGTTTATCCATAAAAGCGTAGTTGTGTTTTAATCATCACTGAGCATGCAGTTGTTATCTCACGATGTGTTCGGTAGTCAAAACTTATTACGAACTGCGCAGTTACTGCCACTCAAGCAGAGAGAGCACATATGAGATTTTGGATCGTTATTGGGTGCTATCGTACTCCATAAACTTACCTGTTCACTGCAAATGTTTATCACGAAGTCATGGAAGCGACCCTAGCGCTCCAAGCCTCAGCACTATAAATACAGAAGAAAGATGGACGGCTCTTTCTCCGCAAGGACGGAGGGGCGGGAGTCTATTATCGTTCCGAAAGCTACACGTGAATGTTTACGAATATATTAATAAATATATTGATCCGATCGCAACCAAACTTCGCCGGATCACTCGCTGAGCTATCTGAAGATTTTCTGAAATTTAATCAAAATTTCTCCATCCGTGTTAGAGTCTATGGATGACATAAATACATACAAACTTCCATTTTTATAGTAAAGATTTAAGTATTTAAGAAAATGTCAAATATTAAATGATCTACAGAAATTTTTCTTACACAGGTGGGGATGCAAAGAAATTTGTTGACAGTGGCAAGTAAGATCGACAGCATAAGATGAAGGCAATGAAGGTGGGAGAGGCAGAAGAGATAGTTTCAGGCTTATGTAGACAGCGACCGGGATTGTATGCGAGGCTGGGTATTTAGGGATTCTGTATGTTCTGTGTTAAAAGAACTCGAATATGTTCGCAAGCCATAATGCATGAGCGTATTTACCTTCTTTTCTGCTCCGACAGGAGAAATTTTCAGTGTGTATAAATATCGTCCATCCTGGTCATATGGTAAATAAAGAGGATCGTGAAATGTTTCCAGAGATACGAGAATGTGAAGAAAAAATGTCACAGAAGTAGCTTACAAACGATTTCGCGCTTAGTCGTAATAATAGACGTTCACATACCTTTCACCTTACTAAATAACTGTTGACTGAGAAAATTACTTTTGTTGTCCTGCCCCCCGTCCCACCATTCCAAACCATTCCGCCTTAGTCACCATAATTTTTCCCATGTGACGCCTTCCACGTTTGTAAAAAAAAGAAAGAAGGGAAAAGGTTTCAATCAGTCAAAGAGTTTCACGTGCAAACACAGGCGGTACTGCACACCTTATCGGAGAAAGCGTCGAGAGTGCTATTCAGGAACAAGAAATGTTGAGAGCTAAATAAGTGCTCTTAGGAGATGTACTCTGAAGGTAATTTGCAGAGTAAGATCTAAGTACGACAAAACGATTTTAACCCTTTCAGTCCCACATTATAAATTCAGCTTTGGAAAAGGTAGTTCAGTGTTTTCTGTATTAATACAGTGCACTGAACATAAAAATAAGTGTTTTAATTTTTTTTATCGAAATACAGATTTTTTTAAGTCACTTATTTCATGTACAACACATACATTTGTATCGAGGTATTTTATTACTTGGACGTTATTAAGTTGATAGTTAAGACTGCCAGATTAATAATGCTAGCATAATCTTCGCCACAGCACCAAAAAATCCACTGCTGGAATAAAATAAAAGGAACCACACTCACGCTCAGCTACGTACAGACGGCAACGCCACACAACCGCCATGATCGACAGATTAATACTTCGGAAGTGGTTACTCGCCGTATGAAATGTTCAAATGTTTGTAAATCTATCGGATCAAACTGCGTGGTCATCAGTCCTTAGCTTACAAACTACTTAAACCTAGGTAAACTAACCTAAGGACAACACACACACACTCATGCCCCAGGGAGGACTCGAACCTCCACGGCGAACAACCGCGCGTTCCGCAGCGAGACGCTTTGGACCACTCGGCTATTCCCCCGCGGCTACTCGCCCTACCAAGCGGCCATATGCCGTACTAGAAGCACGTTGTTCATTAACAAAAATTCAACTGTAAGGATTGATGCACAAAGTACGTTATAAATCAACTTTTAATACGTTATTGTCCAGGAGCAACATTGGCATAAAAAGGGTTAATACATTCCGGTAACATTTGTAGACCCCCTTCCATGCTATTGATTTCTCCAGTATGCTGTTTATAGCTTTGAAGTTCCTACAGATTGATGTGAAGATTAAAACCATACTTGGCTATTCGTAGTTGAAAGAATTTCAGACTACATGTAGTAACTCCAACGCGAAGCTACGACGTCTTTTTCCTTACATTTTCGTGTCTTGTTAAGAGCTGGCAGACAAGTTCTAGAACTTCGTCTTCGGGAGGCCAAGTAGTCAGCACAGACACAGTTCTCGTCCGCTGCAGCGTTCAGCTCGCTCGCTGGACTACAGTGGACACAGCGGACATTGATTTTCAGTGACAGCTTGACAACGTTTTCCTTGTACCATCTGTATCGCGGTCAGCTTTCACACTGCTCCGCCTACAACACTTACGCCTTGCTGTTCAGTTGTTCTAGAATTTCAAAATTGAAACAAACATTTAACTGATTTATGTTTCCTTATATAATAATAAATGTAATGTCATATTAGATAGTGACAATTAAATGAAAGTGTTATGGGTCGCTTTATACGTGGATGACGTATGGATCTTGAATATGGATGAACTACCGAACCCGGAATAAGCTCTGAATTACTTTATTTTATTATTGATCGCTGTGTGATAGAGAGTCAACAATATGTACAATGGTTTCGGGAGGGGAAAGTTAGTGGTCGAAATTTAGTAAGAAGATATCGTCGAAACGAAAGGCGCCAACAGAGCGAGGATAAATAAAAAATCACCGCCTTCTATAATTGTATGAGTCAGGTAAATGGGCGAAATGCGAAACAAGTATTCCTTGAACCTTTCTGGAATCGTACCACTTGAGTTGTGAGACCGATAAAAGACAGTACTTATTAACTTAATACAATACTCAGGTACCACCTCAGCTCATACTAGCAACAATTTCGCTACATGATAAACTACGTTTGATGCCGACCAACACGACATCACCTGTTTTATTTCATCAACCCATCCGATTGGTTAGATCCCCGCAAATATTTTGAGGTTATCTCCGATCGGTTCACATTAAAAATGTTGTAATAATTGTACTTCAGAGCTTTCTGTTAACTCTTGTGGATATGGTACTTTCCCAACACAGCTACCACGATATACAATTTGTAATTTTTCTACAGAATACTGAGAAACACGTCTGCTACATTATCCCAACAGTCCAACAATACCACCCCTGTTCAACAGCAGTATGTAACCGTTAGTTATGTGGAGAGAGTCGTTCTTTCTTCCTATCTTACAGTCGTGAATAAAGACCAGTGGTAATTCAATGCTTCTCTCGATATCAGAGGAAGGGCGACGTGAGACGGTGACCCTCTTGTCTGAATATTGCAACATCGAAACCATCGGCTATCCGTTACGTAGGATTTCCGACCATGCGGTTTGAGACCAGAGTGCCTTAGGTAGCATAGCTGTTTCGAACAACCGCCCCCATGGATTTTCGGTAGAAAGTCTCCGACACCGCCTGCCTGCCTCAAACGGTCACAGCCAGTGCATGTGTTGACATGGTTTCTCAGTGTTGTCGTCGATAGCTTTCGTTCTGTGCATTTACATACATTACTTTTCTGCGATGCACATCATGGAAGTGATACCAACCCTTAAAGGGAAGCTGTGTCATTGCCAATGCATCCACAGAAAAAATGAAGAGTATACAAATGGGGTATGCATAATTCCGTACACAGTATGTGCAGAGGCGAAGCCCTAGCAAATTAACATTTTATTAAGTGCGGTGTAGCTCTGCTCATAGAAAGCTGCTGCCTTACCCTGGCGAGCTGCTGGATCGAAACCCCATGGTCAGAAACACCACGACACCCATCCAGCGTACTCGGATAAGCGCTCCACGACGGCCGCAACCAGTCAACACCTGCTAGATACAAGCCCGTGTAACTTCATACTGACGACCGCCAGCTGACTGGCTGGCCGCTGGGGCACAGTCCACTGCCTCATAGCAGCCAGACAGTCAGCTGGCGGTCGCGGCCTGGTCAGTGTGACGTTGACACAGGCTGTTGTGAGTCCTTGTACCTAGGTCGTTTGAACCAGCGCGATTGCTCCTGCAAGGCCGGCTAGCATTCGTGACGTGTACTGCGTTGTGCTGTACGGTAGAGGTTGTGAACTCGTAGCCTCTCTCTGTCAGAGTGCGAGAAGGCCTTTGGTGGGTAATGGACTGAGATCCAGGCGGCGTCCTCAGGGCGCAATCAAAATGCCACCTCTGCGACCAGCTGACACGAGGGCGAAATTTTCCAACTATGATACGATATCCAAACTACCAAACTTATGCTGACCTAAGAAGTGGGACTATGCATTCCATTCTTGGCAACTTGTTGCGCCAAAAGTATCGGTACGAGTCACAGACCTGATTACAAACACGCCTAAAGATTGACCTCCATAGCTACCTATTGTAGGGGTCTTCTGGAACTGTGCGGTTTCGACGTATATATGTTTCGTATGCGAGCTACTAACAGTATATAATAAATTCACAAATTGTAAAATAATAATGTCTACAAATTTTTACAATGACATATAATACATGAAACATTATCTACAAGAATATTATGATCAACTTCATATCTCATTCTTCCAGAAGTATATATATGCCACTGCTGTACCACTGCAGGTCATCAGGTCTTTGGCTGTGCACACTCTTGGGTGATTTATTTCTGGACATTCCAGCAGGTGATCCATGGTCTGTATGTTCCCACACGAACACAAAACACTTTCACTGATTCCCCACTTGTGGAAATTCTTGCTACATCTACCCATTCCCGACCGCAGTCTGTTCAGAGTCTTCCATTTCTGCCAGTTAAGTTCTGCGCCTAGTGGAAGCGCCTCCTCAGCATAGTTGGCATGTCCTAGTTGTTCCCGCCACAATTTTATTCTGGTAGTTCTTGGTGGGTCTGCGAGTGGTTCCGTTGAATGTAGAAAACTGCTTCTTGACTTAAGGCGTTTTGGTACAGTTTGCTACCCATGTAATGGGTGACGTTGGTCTTTAGGCTGTTTTGATCGTTCGATGCTGCTCTATACCGAGCGTCGGATCTTTGGTGGAGCGATTCCTGATAATGAGTACAGGTGTTCAACTCTTGTAGGTTTAAGACAGCCAGTGATAAGCCTACAGGTCTGATTCAGGACAGGGTCCAGTTTGTTTGCATGACATGACCGTTCCCACACAGGACTTGCAAACTTAGCAGCAGAGTAACAGAGCGCCATTGCTGTCGTACGTAAAACTTTTGCATTAGCTCCCCATTCTGTCGCTGTTAGTTTGCTAAGTAAGCTATTCCGTGTTTGGACTTTTGCCCTGCTCTTCTCAATGTGTCCCTTAAATCATAGTGTCCTGCCAAGGGTAACTCTCAAGTGCACTGGCGAAGGGTAGTGTTCTAATCTTGTACCAGTCCACCAAACATTCAGTTCCCTCTTTGCCTCTCTACTGTTATGATTAGACAAGTCTGCGTCTTACTTGGATTGGGATTTAGCTGATTTTTATTGTAATAGTTTGTTAGATTTTCTAGGTTTTCATTTTGTGTTTCCTCAATATCCTCGTAGTTTGATGCCTGAACAGCTATCGCCCTATCGTCAGCATATATGAAAGATCTTGACCACGGACTAATAGGCTCGTCATTCGTGTAGATATTGAATAGAACTGGGGCAAGGACACTGCCCTGGGGAAGCCCATTTTTCTGTAGCCGCCGTCTGCTCTTGTTACCCTGGAAGTCAACAAAATATCTTTTGTTCAAAAGAACTGATTTGAGTACTGCAGTAAGTCCCTCGACTTTTGTTGTTCTTTGCACCTTCGTAATAAGGTTTTTGTGGTTGATGGTATCATATGCTGCCGTCCTATAAACACAACCCCTGTTGCTAGTCGTTCCTCAAACCCATCTTCAATGAAGTGAGGTTGAGATTTGCCAGGTCGAAATCCTGCTTACTCTTTTATTAGGGTACCCTGAATCAGGTCACTGAATCTGTTTAGTATCAAACAGCATATAGGTTGTACACAACAGAGAGATCGGCTGATAGCTCTTAGGATCTTCTGGGTCCTTACCAGGCTTAAGAATTGCAATTACTTTTGCCTGATCTTAGGAATTTGACCAGTTGCCTAATAGCTGTTCATAAACTCCAGCAACCATAATTTAGCATGAACACCAAGATTTATGAGCTGTTCATTTTTAATATTGTCTATACCTGCAGCCTTCCCGGTCTTCAGACTTTTCATTGCTTCGTTTGTTCTGATAATGTAAATGGGTGATCTTGTGATTTGTTATTTTCTTCTTGGGAAGTATTTAGTTTATTTGAATGTCCCCTCTTTAATCTATTTTACCGTTTTACAGCAACTGGGAGGCTATTTGTTTGGCTGTAACGGCTACAATGTCTGGTGTACGTGTAGATGTACCATCTAGTTTTTCGAGTAGTCTCCATGTTTTCCTGCTGCTGTGGGTCATGTTAATGTTTTCTACAGTGTGTTACCACTTCTGTCTTCTATTTTCAATCAACTTCTTCACCGGCCTCAATTGTTTCTTGGGCGAACGGGTTGGCATCATAGAGATCACAATACATTACGTCCTTCCTGTTGTATCTTTGTTGTAGCCTGGGACCTATGATTTTCTGCATCCTCTCGGTATACTCTGCCGCCCACAGTATTTTAAAGCCTTAACAAAACCACTGTAGTTTTCTGAAAGAGGTTGCAATGATGAAAGTTTGCTGTCAATTCCTTTTGAGAACGCTTCAAAAGGTTCAAAGGTTTGTAGAGTCTATGGGACTTAACTACGGGGTCATCAGTCCCTAAACTTACAAACTACTTATGAACTACTTACAACTAAAGACGGCACAAATATCCATGCCCGAGGGGGGATTCGAACCCCCGACCGTAGTGGCCGTGCAGACCGTGACTGGAGCGCCTCAGTCTCCTCGGCCACCGCGGTCGGCTGAGAACGCTTCCCAGTTAGCATTTTTGAAATTAAATTTGTTTCGGAGAGGAAATTCTGTTGGTTGAATCACTGGGTTCATTTTGCAGAGTATTGGTCGGTGCTGGGATTTTGGGATGGGATTCAGGACAATCCTCATGAGTGTGCGGAAAATGAGAGATCAGAAAAGGCTCCTTTCAGAACCAACATTGACTATTATCTCATTCAATACAGGTTTGTCCAATGCAAAACAAGAAGTTTCGCCGTGCCCGGCACGTATTCCATATAGGATATTGCAACTGATATGTTCCTCCTGTATCAACTGCTGGCATCCACTTTGTACCTTTTCTGCCTGCTTGAAATTTCCGGTTAATTGTCCCACGCAAAATACAACAGCAGAGCTACGCATACAGACACTGTAGCAAACACTTCTCCTCTAAGCTAAGCACAGGTACTGCCTGCAGAGTGAAAGGGAAAGATTCACAAATAGGCATGTAGGACACGTTCATTATACCTGTTGTAGTCACATATAAATGAGTAAGACTATATCCGCTCAGTAATTAAATATTTGTCGCTACTGAGCGTAGTCCTTGAGGGTGTTACAGTTTTTCCATCAAATATTTCTATACAAGTCTCTACTGTTCACATATACTGGTATCCCTGGTTGTATAAAAATCAGAATACAATTATAGAGTCAACAGTGTTCACTAGCATTACGCAAGGAAGACAGCATTACAGTTAGCATACAACTATACCAATAAATTTCAGGTCACCTGTGGTATAGTGTGGGGTACGTTGTCTAGTCCATCTCTCATATTCTGTAGTAAGTGTACAATCTGCCACTATTGCCCTAACAACACAACGTTCATGGTGGACTTCCGTGTTGCATTGACATCACTTGACCATTGGAACCAGCATCTTTGCACAACTGAAACAGTAGCGCAATTTGTGTAATAATTCTCTGAAAGGACCCATCACGTCACTCGGACGGCCACAATTTGACCCCATGAAATTCGCTCAGTTGGCTGCTGGAATCACAAATGCATCTCCTTGACGTTGATATCGCACTGCGACTAACGTGTGAAAACATTTCTTATTGAAATGATCGGATGGAACTTTTGGACGGAAGATCCCATCTGGAATAGTTCGGCTGCCTAGTGCAAGTATATTTTACGCCACTTCGGCGACTTGCGTTAAATGTTCAAATATTTGTAGAGTTATGGGACCTTATTGTAGTGGTCTTTGGTCCCTACTCTTTCAAACTATTTAAACTAACATCCTGAGAACAACAAACACACCCATGCTCGAGGGAGAACCTCCGACGGTGGATGCCAGTACACACCGCAGCAAGGACCATCAGTATGCACGGCTATTCCGCCGCGCCGACTTGCGTTTCGTTGGTGATAAAGTGATAGGGACAACACACAACACCCATTCCCAAGCCAGGAATCCAATTTGAACCACCTGCTTTGTAGTCAGCGATGCACTTTTTTTCTGCAAGTAGGTGGATACTTTGCGGTCGTTTGTCCATGATCATTCTTGCTTGTTCATTTTTTTCTTAAAATTAAAGATGGTGTTGAGCTCACTGACCGGGCCTCACAACTGACCGTGCCTATGTAACACCAAGAGGCTGCGGCCATCATCTGACTGGCTGGCATTTGGGGCACGCCTACCGTCTCACAATCGGCAGGCTAGTCGGCTACCGTTCGCGGCCTCTCGGAGTGACGTAAGCACGACAAGTTGTAAGGCCTTGACTTCTAGGTGGTGTTGGCTGAGCCAAGGCGCCCGGCATGCACTCCACTGAGCTACGGACAAAACATTGCGTATTAAAGGCTACACACATATGTAGTTTCGTAGGCTTTCCCGGCGTAATAGTTATTCATAGTTTCTTCTGGTTTGCTGCCGGATTTTGAGGTCAAACGGACGCAGTTTTTCGGCGGTACACCTGTCCGCCATCTTCAGGGGAACTTCTGCTGCTGGAGTCGCCCACAACTGATGCCGAGGGCATGGAACGCCGTCCTATATAGGACTGCGAGTGGTGTAAGGCTCATGCGCGGCCTGCCACAGGTACTGCACACTGACAGGTCTTGCGGCGCTGCCGGTGGCGGAAAGGCTGTGCTCGCGATATATCGCAGTCATGAGTTGTCTTCCAGCAATCTGGTGGGTTGCATAAAAGATCGATGATTTTTCATATTTGATAAATCCGGGTTCCACGCCCTGCTAAGCGGAAAACCCTTGTCTCTAATTAAATTTTCTGACAGCCTGATTTAAATGGACTCTTTATAAACATTGTCCCAAAAACCGGACGTGCTGGCCACAATACGAGTTTCATCGAACAACATCCTATGTTCCTCGTTTAGACAATGTTCCGCAACTGCTGATTTTTCGGGCTGTAGAAGCCTGATGTGACGACGGTATTCTACACATCTGTCATGAACTGTCCGGATCGACCTGCCAAGGTACGCCTTCCCACACTCGCATGGAATTCTGTACACACTCTGTTTTTTAAGGCCCAAGTCGTCTTTAACGGATCCTAAAAGTGTTCTGATCTTGGGTGGTGGACGGAACACACTCTGGATGTTAAATTTCCTTAGGATTTTGCTAATTTTGAGAGATAGGCCCCCTGCATACGGATCTGTCTTCCTCTTCATATAATTCCCGGGATGGTCCAAACTGCATAGCTCGAAGAATCTGATGGTGATCTGGTAGCCATGACACTACACCAACTACCGAGGCCAACGAGAAAGGCGCACGTCACATCACGTGATGAAGGGAGGCCTGAGCCATTGTGATCGCTAGCTGACTGGCTGGCCGCTGAGGTACAGCCCACTGGGCCATAGCGGACATCCAGTCACATAGCGATCGCGATGGCTCAGACTTATCTTGAAAAAGTGCATTATGTGCGCACCACAGCCTAAAAAAATTTTAAATGTTTGTTACGTTTATGGGACTTAACTGCAGGGTCATCAATCCCTAGACTTACAAACATAAACTAATACTAAAGACGACACAATCATCTATTCCCGAGGGCGGATTTGAACATTTTTTTAGGCTACAGAGCGAACGTCATGTGATCAAGAGAGGCCTGAGCCATCGCGATCGCTAGCTGACTAACTGTCCGCTATGGCCCAGTGGGCTGTGCCGCAGTGGCCACCCGCTCAGCTAGTGATCAAGGTCTATTGGCATAAAATCTTTCACAGTCATAATTGTTAAAATTGAAATTCTTCTGAGCTATTTGCCAGGTCACCTTTCTCCGACGATTCAGGTCCGTTACAGGAGCCTTCTTCAGTATTTCCTGAAGAAGGCTCCCGCAACGGATTCGAAATATTGGAGAAAAGTATCATAATGACGTGGTAAAGAACTCAGAAGAATTTCAATTTTGACGTTGAATCTGTTATCGGTAGATCTAGTATCCCCAGGAAAGTACGTCGTAGAAGGTATACTAACTTCATTTTTTCTGGTATCACCATGAAGATGCAACCGTATAGCTTCGAGAAACACTTGAAACATGAAGTAATTGAAGTAGACACTCGTGCAGTGAAGAATCTAGCGACGTCATTGTACACAATGTTGCCCCAGTGAGCGTCAGTTTGAAACACGCCCATTCATGCCTGTGAGGTTTGGACGCTCTCTCCTCTCCAAAGCAAGTGGGTTAGTAGTGTGCTATAGTGTAGGGCGAGCGCAGCGCGGCGTATCGCGTTACGCCAGCCGCGCCAGTGGTGCGCGTCCACTGCGCCACGCCGGCAGACCGCACAAACGCACACGCAAACGCACACATAACGTAACAGTGCGCGGCCTGCGACCCGCGGGACAGGCGCATAGCAGAGCATAGCGACGTCGACGGCCGCGCGTGGGCTGCCCGCCACGCACCGCCACTCGCCCTCGCTGCAGTGTCAGCCGCTCCCGCAGCGCGGCGCTGCGGCGCTCGCCCGTCTGAAGCCCTGCACTCCGCGGCTCTGCGTATAGAAAGTAGCGACAACATTTCACGTGTGGATTGCCGACTATCGCAACTTACCATTGGTCAGTTGCACGTTACGTGGTACTCGGTAGCCATTCCTGGCCAATCTAGCCACTACAGTAAAGTCTCGATAGTTCGAGGTGAGCGGGACCGGAACCACCTCGAGCTATCGAAACATTGCACTGTCGATATTTAAATGTAAAATAGCATTATCATTATATTGTAGGTAATACAGATAAAAAAATGCACTTTACTAGAATAAAAATATTTTGTTAACACAATGCATTTTAAGGGGGTAGAACGTCAGTCTGGTCGAGGTGGAGCAGGAGAAGCACGATAGGACATTTTAATTTGGACTTTCTATACTTTTACAAATAAATCCATAAAACTTTCTCGACATGATTAGGAAGGATTCAGGATTCACACTAACAGCAGGGGCAGTTCTAAAACATAACAAAATTATATTTATTTACATTTGAAATTTCATCATTTTTTCAGTTACTGTTGGCTGCATTTGTTGCTATAGGTACAGTTTACTGCCGGCCGCGGTGGCCGAGGGGACTGAGACGCTTCAGTCACGGTCTGCACGGCCACTACGGTCGGGGGTTCGAATCCCCCCTCGGGCATGTATATTTGTGCCGTCTTAGTTCGTAAGTAGTTCATAAAGAGTTTGTAAGTTTAGGGACTGATGACCCCGTAGTTAAGTCCCATAAGCTTTACAAAAATTTGAACATTTGTACAGTTTACTTCATACATAATAGAGATTCTTGGATGTAATTTGCACAACATACAAATCATACTTACAGGTGTATCAGACACTAGAATTTTCCAAATATATTAAAAACTGTGCTAAAATTTAAGTTTGTTAACTACAAAATTTTAGTTTTTTCTAAAATTTAAACAACTCACTCTTTTCTTCATAAAGTAAATAAAATCTAGATTTTCATACACCTGTAAGTATCGTTTGTATGCTGTGTAAAACTCATCGAAGAATCTCTCATAGTTATGAAGAAAAGTCTATAGCAACAAATGAAGCCAATAGTAAGTGAAAAAAAAATAATGAAATAAAAATGTAAATAAAAATATTTTTGTTCTGTCTTTGAAGCTTACCCTGCTATGAATGTGATTCCTGAATCCTTTCTGATCACAGAAAGTGCAAATTAAAATGTCCTGTCGTACCCCTCCTGCTCCACCTCGGCCAGACTGACGTCCTACCCCCTTATCAGCTCTTCATTAAATCATTAAAATCGTCTAGTTTCGGTACAGGACCATCATCATAGATAAACTACACAAAAGGACAGAATAAAAGTAATTAATGTACGCAATAAAAAGAAAGTAACAAGCAAATTAGCACACATAGTTTGGAAAAGTGAAAGTATCAGACTACTTACATCTCTATCTATGTAGAAACGTAAGGACACTTGTTCATCCACTCACTCACTCACTCACTGAATAAACACGAAATCTCAAAAACTATGTCACCTATGAAGCTGAAATTTGGCAGGATTGTAGTTTACGGGTAGAAGACGTCGGCTAAGAAAAAAGGCCATAGGGCCGATAGTGCGGGAGATATGACGTCATAAACAATGAAAACGTCCCCGTCTTGGGGCACGTGATACTGTGACTTTATCAGTCCACTATTTGAGACGGACAGCACTTAGCGACTTGCAACAAACTTTAAACATAATATCAAACCTTTAGGAAAGTTTTTCTTGGTGATAACCACAGCAAAATGATGAAAGGCAAATATATAGCGCTTACTACTTTTCCACCGATCACTGAGTAAAACTACGGCATTCGGTATAATAATGCAATTTAAAATTTCTACACAACATACTGTATCTGCAGGAAATTTTGGAGACAGTATACACGCATACAGCTGAATCTACCTTCGAAATTGTATCACAGTACGACACGTAGTTCATGAGCTTTGATGACGTTAACAGTAATGTTAATGGAAAATCGCTCCATCATGCACCAAGTTTTAATCTATTACTTCTTCACTACTAATTGCATTCCCAAGTGATTTTACAGACATACTGCCCTTATAAAGTGAATATATAACTGAAAAATTATACAATTTTACAACACATAACTCAATAAATTTGAGATATATACTGCCAATACCAATTTAGCATTCGTAAAGGACAGTCGACAAATTGTTCAAATGTTTGTTAAGCATAAGGGACTTAACTGCCTGGTCATCCGTCTCCAAACATACAAAATACTTATGAACTACCTTATACTAAAGACGACACAAACATACATGCCCAAGGGTGGATTCGAACCCCAGATGGCCGGTCGCAGTGGCCGAGGGGACTGAGGAGCTCCAGTCATGGTCGGCACGGCCACTACGGTCGGGGGTTGGAATGCCCCCTTGTGCTGTCCTTGTGTTAGCTAGTTCATAAGTAGTTTGTAAGTTTAGGGACTGATGACCCCGTAGTTAAGTCCCATAAGCTGTACAAACATTTGAACATTTGAATGCAACACGGAAGTGTTTGAACCCCAGACGGAGAATGGCCTCGCACATCGCAGCAAAGCGCCTTAATGAGCTTAGTCACTTCGCCGCGGCGTGCATTTTATAACTAATATTTCAGTCTTAGAAAGAAGTAGACATGTTGTTTATTAAACTTCAAGGAAATGGTACATATGCGTTTAGGAATAATACCTTACTTCGAATAAATTAATTGATAATAAATAGCGTCACCTGTCTTAAAAATTGCAGTACGCGCTAAATAAGGGCAATAATGAGTGACATAACAGTCGATTCCAGCATTTATGACAAATTACAGTGCATGATTATTTTCAAACATTTATTTAAAGTAATAAAGCATCGATTATTTAAATAAAAACCAGCACTAAATTAAGCATAAATATCACTATTTTCATAATTTGCATAAAAGTAAAATTATAGGTGGTAAGACTCCCCTTAAGCAGCGACATTACTCTGGACATCGGAAACGACACAAAGAAGACATATGACAAATTTCAATAAACATGTACGAATATAAACAAAAATTTTAAAAAGTTAGGAAAGACACAAAATTTGAATTTTATCAAACAATCGTTGTGCTCCCTTTATGTCAGTGAATCCTGCACTGAGAGAACAAGAGATGAAAATAACATGCACTCACAAGAAATGAGGTTTATAAATAATGTCACAGATTGCTCAAGGAGGTACTTCATGAGAAACACAACGATCTTTGGAAATTTACATTCTAAATTAAAGGAAGTTTTGTTGTTGTTGTTGTTCTCAGTCCGGAGACTGGTTTGATGTAGCTCTACACCCTACTCTATCCTGAGCAAGTCTCTTCATCTCTTCATGAGTACGGCTACCTACATCTATTTGCTTACTGTATTGGTTATTGGTCTCTTGGTCTCCCGTTGTAATTTTTATCCCACACACTTCCAATGCTAAATTCGCGATTCCTTGATGTCTAAGAATGTGTCCTACCAATCGATCCCTTCTTTTGGTCAATGTATACCAGAAATTCCTTTTCTCCGCAATTGTCATCAGTACCTCCTCATTAGTTACGCGATCCATCCAACTAATCTTCAGTATTCTTCTGTAGCACCACATTTCAAAAGCCTCTATCCTATTCATGTCCGCCCTGTTTATCGTCCAAGTTTCACTCTCTTACAAGGCAACACTCCACACAAATGCCTTCAAAAAAGACTTGCTGATACTGTGTACTGCGACCACCATAAGTTATTTTACTGCCTATGTATCAAAACTCATCTACCACGTTGTTTCGTTACCTAATCTAATATCTTCCATCGCCTGATTTTCTTATGCTGCATTCCATTACCCTTGTTTTGCTCCTGTTAAATGTTCATCTCATACTCACCTTTCAACATACTGTCCATTCCGTTCAACTGCTCCTGCACGACCGTTGCTGTCTCTGGCAGAATTACAATGTCATCGGCAAAACACAATGTTTTTATTTATTCACTCTGAAATTTGTACCTTCTCCAAATTTCTCCTTGCTTTCCTTTATAGCTAGTTCAATGTACAAATTGAATGACATTGGAAAAAAGCCTACAACGCTGTCTTACTCCCTTCCCGACCTCTGCATCTCTTTCATGACCTTCAACTCTGATTGTTGTCTAGGTTTTGTACAAGTTGTAAATAACCTTTCGTTTCCTATATTTTACTCCTGCTGATATCAAGCTTTCTCCAAATTTTGTTTATTTGTAAATCTAACGGACCAAAGTCCGTAGCTTACAAACTAGTTAAACTAAGGTAAACTAACCTAAGGACAACATACAAGCCGATGCGCCAGGGAGGACTCGAACTTCCGTTTCTCTAAATCTCCAAAATCCAGAAATGTAGGTACGCCTTTCCTTCATCAGTCTTCTAAGAAAAGCCGTAAAGTGAGTATTGCCTCACATGTTCCTACATTTCTTGTGAATCCAAACCGATCTTCCCCGACATCAGATTCTTTATGTTTTCCCACACGTCTGTAAATAATTCTATTAAAATTTTGCAACCATGGCTTATTAAACTGATGGGTCTGTTATTTCCACACTTGTCTGCGCCTGCTTTCTTTTGATTGGGGATTGTTATAATTTTCTTAAACTCTCATACATCTTACGCACCAGGTGAAATAGTTTTGTCATAGCCGGTCCTCCCAGAGACTTAAGTAGTTCTGAGGGAATGATTTACGTTTTGGGAAGTAGTGTCATTTAATTAAAGTAAGTGATTGAAGAATACAGAGACGAATGGAGACAAAACACTAAAAGGATGGACGGAGAGAGAATTCCAGTCGTGGCAAACGAATAAAACCACTTGGGGAAAAGAGGTGTTGGAAAACTCAGAAAGAAAAGGAGCTGGGATCAGGGACACTGCCTAATACTTGAAGCGGGTGGAGATACTTCGTGTTTGAAAAAAGTAACTGGAGTTTTTGTTCAACGAATCTTTCTCCAGTGAGCCGAGGTCCGAGCAGTATGGGGGCAGCTGGACCGGCGCTGACCCCCGGCCAGTGCACGTCTGCGCCTGCGCAGTACGCCCCGCAAGCTGGAGTTGGGCCGCTCGGCGCAGACTCGATTAAAACTTTTAGTTGCGTGGCAGTAAATACTGATGTTATGGATTAGCAGTAACCACTATTACTGTCACATTAATAAACATTACAGGGCGGCTGAGGGCGCAAGGTGGCAATATCCTTGAGTGCTGTGACCCACATAGTGGCGAGTTAGCAGGCGCCGCGCGCAGTCCGCGGCGTTTACGAGCCGCTGAAAACAGCGCAATTAACACCGGGCCGCACTGCCAGTGCTGCAGCCGGGAACGCCCTGACGAGGGGTGCGTTGGTAGAAACGGTCGTCAAATAACCCGCTCCTCTTCATAGAGATCAAACAAGGCAAACACAAGGATGCACTGCACCTTATATTGTACCCTCCTGTTGCACGCCAAATGGGACGGTGTGAGATTTGTATTGTTATTAAAGTGTAATAGTATAGGTCAGTGACTCATAATCTTTTTTTGTATTGGGATCTACAATGTCTGCGGTAAAATGTTCACGCCCATTTGTTTGACAACTAATATTTACTTGAATTGCCTGTGGTCGAAATTCGACCATTTGTGTTTTCAAAGTCGCGTAAATGAAAAAGAAAGAAAAAAAATGAATTTGCTGAGCACTACAATTTTATAGGGCTTATTTGAATGCTATGAGAACAGGTGAAAGAAAGGGCAAAGAGGAAACATGAATTAAAGACACAAATGAGTGAATTAATTGCTTTATTAACACAATTTAGCATTACAAAACTTCAATGAAAACAACAATTTTCGTAAAAATTCTTTCATCATTCGCTAAATGTCCTCGGTCTCTATGTTCACAAATTATTGTTATGAATCTGTATATATTAATACAGCGTCCAAAAACTGAATTGTTTATTTATATTTAAAAACTATATTTAAAAGTTAGGAATTGAACATTACGAAGAATTTGAAAAGAAAAATGATGGGGCAGTGGGAATCGATGCCGGAAGCTTAAGATTGGAACTCCAAGGGCTAACTGACTAAGATAATTTTACCTGTACCCACGTGCCACCTACAAAAGGTAATAATATAGAGGGATAACTTATGGAGAATTCGGAATATCACCCTAAAATTTCGTTTTCTTTTTACCACTCTTAACGGGAACGTGCACACATAATTTTTATATTCGCAACATGTATGACAAACTACCTATCGAATTATGTACGTTTAATTGGCATTCTTGTATGATTAATATTAAAAAATCTGTACTCTCCGTTTCGTGTTAGTGTATTTATATAATGATATAAATATAGTATTTAATGTGAAACTAGTCTTATTATTAAATGCAAAAGCTTAGGTGAATATTACTTTTCAAACTAATAAAGGGAACATCTTACACAAAAAGAGTATTACGAACGAATTGTACTCCTAGCGTCCCGAGTACCTTGTTGTGCCACATTGGTTCTGATTTCAATGATTTTTGTACACAACGTTTCAGATTGTAAAACTTTCCTCTTGAAGTAAATTTGCATACTTTTTTCAGAATGTAAGATATTTCACTTGGATATTTAGAAGTCGTCCAGCAACCCACAGCACGACACAATATACATAATTCTGATTGCACGTGGGTGCATAGGGATTAATAGTAATATAAAAGCAATATCAAATTCTATGTAATGTGAAACTGCATTATATACATCAAATTAAAAATTAAACTAATTACTTCTAATTACATGGTAAACCCAATGAGATTTTGGGATTCTACTTAATCTTGGTGTTAATGATACTTCCTATATTTTGTTTTATTGGATTTAAACTAATTACTTTAAGCGTAAACTGTTGTTATTTTTCGTTTTGTAAAAAAATAATAATAGAGAAATTATATGTACCTGTGGAATCCATTAATTCCCTGAATGCTGTACTTGCAACAAATCGATACTGTCTCCCACCCCCTATCCTCCCCCACCAACACCCGATATGGAAATATGCCGTCTTAATTAACGCGTCTATAGTGAAATAGAAAATAGAAACATAGTATCAAATAAAAGGAACCGGCACACAAAAGAGATGCGTAAAGTAAACAACAAACAAAAAAGGGACGATGTCGCGATGAGAGAAAGACTAAAGCGTTGGATGGATACTCACATGACACTTGTCGCGAATGGAACAAGACTCATCGTTGCCATATCGTAATGACGAGCAAATGCTACGACTGCGATGCTCTCGTATCGCCCTGAATACTTTATTAGCCTCATTGGTTTCTTCTTTTGGAACTGGCTTATTCGATAACTTTTCAGATTCTGAAACTTATCCCTTGAATATTCTGCAGTCAATAAAATATTTTAATTACATATTTCAAAATCAGCCAGCGACTTACTTGAATAAACTGAAGTAGAGAACCACTGGTGCAGGCCATACATACCATAATCTGGCGTTTATTCTATTATGAATACGAAATACTCCTATCACAGCACAATTAAAGTTTGATGGGATGTGAAGTCTTACCCTCCTTCTTCACAGATCTATGGAATTCATCTTTTGTTAGTAACACATACTGCTTTAGTTAAGAAAAGGAGGGAAGCAGCTCAAAAGTGCTTCTGTCTGAGCGCAAATCTTACTCTTTAAAAGACCCTGACAGAAAAGTGGGGAACGAACTGAGAGTTCTCACTCCGATTTCCTCACCAACAGTTAGAGATGCGATCGAAATCGCGCTTTGTTGAGCTGAAAGAGAAATGCAAGAAGTGACGGTGGAAGACATAGGAGACACACTAATGGGAAAGTGATGGAGAAAACAGAGTAATTGTGGTGGAAGAACACAGTCGCCATACAAAAGAGTAACCCAGTAAAATACAGGCCAATTTCATTGACGTCAATTTGCAGCAAGGGATTGGAACTTACTTTGTAATATTTGAATACATGATATCTTGAACAGAATGATCTATTGAACCAAGCACAACAAGGTTATAGAAAATATAGTTAATGCGAAACACAACTAGTTCGTTACTCCCACCAAGTGATGAGTGCTATCGACAAGCGTCCTCAAATTGATTCCGTATTTCTTGATTTCCAGAAGACTTTTGACACCGTACCTCACAAACGGCTTTTAATAGAATCACCCCAAATTTGCAACTGGATAGCGGATTTCCTGTCAGAGAGGACACAGTTTATAGTAAACGGTGATAAGACATCGACTTATTTGCATTTGGGAGAAAATCTAGGCAGCTCTCATAGGTTGTTTGCAGATGACACCGTCATTTACCATCTAGTAAAATTATCTGTAGATCAAAACCAACTGCAGAACGATCGAAATAAGATACCACTATGGTGTAAAAATTGGCAATTGACTCTAAATAATGAGAAGTGTGAAGTCGTCCACACGAGTATGAACGTTAAATGTTACAAGGTAAATCAATCAAATGTGAAGACCGTAAACTCCACTAAATACCAGGGAATTACTATTACGTCAGACTAAAACTGGAAAGTACAAGTAGATAATGTAGGAAAGGCGAACCAAAAACTGCTTTTTATTGGCAGAACCCTTAAAAGATGCAACAGAACTACTAAAGAAACTGCATACACTACGCTTGTCCGTCCTTTTTTGGAGTATTGCTGTCCAGTGTGTAATCCTTATCAGGTGGGCTTGACAGAGGACATCGAAAGTCCAAAGAAGGGCAGCTCGTTTTGTATTGTCACGATACAGGGGAGACAGCGTTACGGAAATGATACAGAACCTGGGATGGGAATCATTACAACAGCGGCGTTTATCGCTGCGTCGTGGGCTACGTACGAAACTCCAATCGCCAACATTCTCTTCCGAATATCGTTGACTCCCACTTACATAGTTAGAAATGATCGTTAGAATAAAATACATTAGGGTTTGAACGCGAGATTCTGGTGTTCTTCCTTCCCACGCGAAAGTCCAAAGAAGGGCAGCTCGTTTTGTATTGTCACGATACAGCGGAGACAGCGTTACGGAAATGATACAGAACCTGGGATGGGAATCATTACAACAGCGGCGTTTATCGCTGCGTCGTGGGCTACGTACGAAACTCCAATCGCCAACATTCTCTTCCGAATATCGTTGACTCCCACTTACATAGTTAGAAATGATCGTTAGAATAAAATACATTAGGGTTTGAACGCGAGATTCTGGTGTTCTTCCTTCCCACGCGAAAGTCCAAAGAAGGGCAGCTCGTTTTGTATTGTCACGATACAGCGGAGACAGCGTTACGGAAATGATACAGAACCTGGGATGGGAATCATTACAACAGCGGCGTTTATCGCTGCGTCGTGGGCTACGTACGAAACTCCAATCGCCAACATTCTCTTCCGAATATCGTTGACTCCCACTTACATAGTTAGAAATGATCGTTAGAATAAAATACATTAGGGTTTGAACGCGAGATTCTGGTGTTCTTCCTTCCCACGCGAAAGTCCAAAGAAGGGCAGCTCGTTTTGTATTGTCACGATACAGCGGTGACAGCGTTACGGAAATGATACAGAACCTGGGATGGGAATCATTACAACAGCGGCGTTTATCGCTGCGTCGTGGGCTACGTACGAAACTCCAATCGCCAACATTCTCTTCCGAATATCGTTGACTCCCACTTACATAGTTAGAAATGATCGTTAGAATAAAATACATTAGGGTTTGAACGCGAGATTCTGGTGTTCTTCCTTCCCACGCGAAAGTCCAAAGAAGGGCAGCTCGTTTTGTATTGTCACGATACAGCGGAGACAGCGTTACGGAAATGATACAGAACCTGGGATGGGAATCATTACAACAGCGGCGTTTATCGCTGCGTCGTGGGCTACGTACGAAACTCCAATCGCCAACATTCTCTTCCGAATATCGTTGACTCCCACTTACATAGTTAGAAATGATCGTTAGAATAAAATACATTAGGGTTTGAACGCGAGATTCTGGTGTTCTTCCTTCCCACGCGCAATTCGAAAATGGAATGGGAAATAAATAGTATAAAGGTGTTTCGATGAACCCTCTGGCAAGCACTTAAATGTGATTTGCGTAGTATCCCAAGTAGATGTAGATAAATGGATAATCCCATGAGGACGAGGGGGGGGGGGGGGTCCGGATGATTCTCCAGACCGACGAAAGTAACAAGAAAACTTTTGTTCACTGGTCCATCTGTTACTCTGTCTAGGGTTAACAACCCCAAGCAATCGAACTGTAAGGACATGTAAAAGAGGAGAATGGTATCTAAAGAGATAGAGCAGACCGTAAGAAATAAATTAGAAATTTGATGAAACAGGATTGGGTAAATACACTTGCAGAGAGACAGTGAAAATGGCAGAGATGGAGTTCATGATAACGAAGGTTTAATAGATTAAAACAATGAGTGAGACAAAACAGGCGAAACTGCGAGTGAGACAAAAGTGGAGTGACGCCTATGTAGAGCCGGCCGCGGTGGCCGAGGGGACTGAGGAGCTTCAGTCACGGTCTGCACAGCCACTACGGTCCGGGATTCGATCCCCCCTCGGGCATGGCTATTTGTGCCGTCCTAGTTCGTAAGTAGTTCATAAGTAGTTTGTAAGTTTAGGGACTGATGACCACGTAGTTAAGTCCCATAAGCTATACAAACATTTGGACGTTTGATTTGCCTATGTAGACAGTGGCGGTTAAAGGGACATGCTGTGTATTAAAACTTTACAGTAAGGTGATTGGGGATGGATTTACAGTGTTTCGTGTTGTCATTCCACCCCATTCACTCATACAAATGCGTACTCTCTCGGCTAGATTTGGATGGAAAGTCGATGAACGTCCAAACAGTTCGCTGCATTTGAGTAATTTATTGGTACTGTCGGTCAGAGCGGTTAATGGTTCCCTCAACTTTCTCTAAACGTATGCCGAGATCGACGGCGGGTGTGGGGTGAGTAGTTCCCATCAATACTTGAAACAAGCGTCACAGACGTCGATCACTGTGATCACCACCCACTGCACTAGTCTTGCTAGCTGCTACGTGTACCGCTTTGAATAATGTTGATCCCACTTCGACAGTGACAAATCGACCCACACAATCGAGTGAGAACGTGAATAAAGTATTGGATAAATAGTCACTGATGCTGCAGCTGGCAAGCAAGCGAATATCTCTTCTGCAATTCAAAAACGGATCGTAGGATGATGAACAAGTAAGGATTAGAACCTCCAGACCGACTGTTACACAAAATCTTTCTAGGTATTTCACATTATGTTCGTCATGACGGGCATACCATGGAAAATTTACAATAAATATGCGATACGATCCCGACAAGTACAACATATGACTTTAATCTTTTGCATGGATTCCATATTCTGGATTAAAAACAAGTACTGTTCTTCTCTATTAATTTTTATTTACTGCAAACTGGTGTTCGTTTTATTTGGCCATACTCATGGAGCATCACCAAAAATTTTACTCACAGATACAGATAGATATATTATCTGTGGTTACGATTTTTCACTTCTTATCACGTTACATATGGTGTTCAATAAACTTGGTTGTTATTATTTATTGACATTTAGTTTCAGAACGGCCAAAATTATGCATGTTACTTAGGCTACCTAAAATACGTAATATTATTATTTTTAGTCAATGTTACAGTGTGTGTGTCGTGACCTGTATTTTATAATGTCAAAATTAACGCAGCGGTGGAGTGGCCGATCGTTCCAAGGCAACCAGTTACGGAGCGCGCCGCTGCTCGCCGTCGGAGGTTTGAGTCCTCTCTCGGGCATGGGTGTATTTGTTGTCCGTAGTGTAAGTTACTTTAAGTAGGCACTGCTGACAAGAGTACTCAAGTCCCACAGATTTACAAACATTTGACAATTTATTTATTTATTTATTTTCTTCAAAATGAACTTTTGTTACTTTTGCATCCGTGTGAGAACCCCCATATCTGACATTCAATAAATCACAAGCACTAGATTGTTGGTAGTGTTCGTTCGAAGCAATGGCTTCCCGCTAAAAGGCATTATTACCAACTTCCCCCATGGACATTCCATGCCTTTTAACCTTAGTCTCCCAAAAACCCTCTTGCTACCCTGTGGGTTTCGTGGAAGAATAGCGCGAGCTGGGTTTCCCACAATAGTTGTTGCTTCTGGATCTTAGGCTGATTCCTGCAGAGGAGATTTCCGGCTTACAAAAATGTGCCCATAATACTCGAACACAACGCGTGTTCCAAAGTCCTACAACTAACCTACGGATATCATCCCCCACAATATAGATTTTCTTGTTGGTGCATTGTGCTGCCAACTGCTGCCAAGTACTCTATATTGTTTATTAACACGACCAGGTTTTGGTCATCAGTCCCTAGACTTACAAACTACTTAAACTAAGTTAATCTAACCTAGGGCAACACATACATCCATGCCCGAGGGAGGATTCGAACCTCCGACGCGGGAGGCCACGCGATCATAACGTGGCGCTCCAGACTGCTGGGCTCATGTTTTGGCCTTTGGCCATTATGTATACTAATAATAAATCTGTAAATGTAGGCCTGTCGCTGTTCCCTTCAATTTTCAAAACTACTTGACGAATCTTCATGCGGTTTTCACAGGAAACACGAGAAAAGTGTGGGTCAACATATAGGCATAATTTTATCAAAATCGGATCGCGGAAAAAAAAGATATCGTAATTTTAAGTGTTTTCAGCAACCGTCGTGTCTGTTTTTTCAACTATTAAAAACCTATTATCTCCAAAACTACTTCAGGAATTTGCATGTGATTTTCACAGGTAACTTGAGCGTACCTCTGGACAACATATAGACTTAGTTTTATAAAAATCGGATCAAGGAAAACAAGAATAGCGGAATTTGAAATATTTTATCGACTACCGTCATGTCTGTCTGTCTCTTTGAACACGTCTATCTCCTAAACTACTTGACGAATTTTCATGGGGTTTCCACGCGTAACTTGAGCATATCGTGCAGTTACATACAGGCTTCAATAATTAAAATCGGATTAGAGAAAATAAAGCTATCATAATTTAATTATTTGCTTACAAGCCATCGTGTATGTCTGTTTGTTGAAGGTAATCTCCAAAAGTACTACATGAACTCGCATGGAATGAAAGAGAATAGTTTGGAGAGTAACATAGGATTAGTTTTATCTAAATCGGATCAAAGGAAGGAATGATATCGTAATTTGAAATTTTATATGTATGCTATGCTGTGGTGTATGGTGTGAAGCAGCAAATCTACAAAAGAGAGGCCCTGTTAGTTACGTAGTGCTCCAAAGAAATAATTGTTGGTGCTGCTGCATTTTTTAATTTTTATTTCATTTCGATGTTTATGCCATAGAACAGTAACGAACCACTGAAGGTGCTGTTGGTTTTGTAGTGCTGCAAAGTAACAATACATGATCGGGTTGTTCTTATTCCCTCAGTAACAGAAGTGTTTTGATCACAACCTCTTTGATTTTGAATTAAGAGTCGCAATATTATCTCTGCAAATACAAACAAACATTGAACAGCGAGTTGCTGATTACACTTTGTATACTCACAGCTTAACGACGTCTATGATTCTTTTGACAGGGGACATTTTAATTTATAACATAACGGCATTCCTTCGTTGTCTATCGATGATTTACATAAGAATTCTTTGCAAGGAAAATGGAATTTATTTAGTTCTATTTCTGATTTTGGTGTATCCTCATTACATTTTGAGTGCATTCAGTTTAGGAATGCCTCGAAAAGGACAAAGTGAGGAGACGTTAGTTACATAGTACACCAAATAACTAATTAGGGGTTCCTGCTTTTTCTTTTCATTCTCATAATTATGGTGTAATACACTACAAGACGGGGTGCAATTTTACTTACGGCGGCGACGTTGTGCGCTGATGTTGGCAACGACCGTCGACTGCTGTTTAAAAAATCAGTCACGTAGACTAAGGGGAATAATTCTTTATGTTCAATATGAAATAAATAATTTATGCTATTCTGGTCAGTAAATTAATTATCCTCCTAAAACGAATAGTTCGTTGTCAACGATAGCAAACTAAACCGCCACCACTGCAAGAAAAGTGTAGCCCAGGTAGGACACAATTTTTTTTCTTCCTGGCTGCATCCCATATGCTTTGCAATGTTATGTAAAAAAAAAGAAGTGTGTCATTCGCCAGGTATAACCGCTAAATGATACATAGAGTAGAAATATCTGTGGAGTGAGCTGTGGGTTCTGTGCATTTTCTCAACAAACAAATCCACTCTTTCCACACATTTATTTGCTCCTACTATTGGTTTGTACCGCATTGGCTGCAAAGAAGCCTCACCTCCTTTTAGCAGAGCAACCACGTAACATGAAATAATATCTAAATAAATGTGTTACATAACCAACAAGAAAGTTGTGGAAGCGTCGCTAAAAGGGCCAATTACTCATAGTCATACGTCTTAACCGAACAAAAAAAAAAAGGATCAAGATAAAGTCATCGATTAATAGTTTTTTCCCAATATCAAGTGAGGACAGAAAATCTGATCTGCACATCTGAATGTTCAGTCCAAAGATATTTCTCTCTGTGCGTGCCACTAGAGATAACATACACACGCGAGCGACAAACTCATCAGAAATCTCCCCATTTCGTAATTGTTCGTACAATATTGTGATTAAAATTTGAAACTACTTACTTTTGGTGCGGACTACATTAAGATAGAGAAAGACGTCTTCTTTTGCAGAGACAATTGTACTATGAGTCATAATCCGATTTTTGAATATAGAGTTCTATTACGCAAGATCGATTCCAACTTCGTGCGTTACGAAGTAATCACTGCAGGACGTGAGGACATCTATTAGCTGAAAAGTTGTCATGAAAATTAACTGGAAATACCATAATTAATGGAAAGTTCTATACAGACGATCACCTGACGCCATTCCTTCAACGATTACCCAGACTTACTTTATCGCACAGACACCACCATGATGTCTTATTTAAACTGACGTGAACTCTTTCAGTATTTAATACAAATAAACTTTCGCTGAGACGGATTTTCGTCTCAAATATGTCAAAGACATTATTGATAAATCTGAAGCATTGAATTAAAATTTGGGGTGCGGCCGGGAATCGGACCCGAACCTCCATGCTTATTTGGCAGACGTCTTAACCGTTAGACTACCACACCACTACGATGAAGGCGCCTTGGAGTAGTCTAAGTACGATTTCCCTCCACGTCACAAACTTTAATTCAGTATTCGTCGACTTTTTGATAATATGGAGCACTGCATACAAAATAACTAAATTGTCCCCAGTGCAACACTGAAGCATTCTAATACTTCAGCATACACTTACTATGAGAGATAAAGAGTTTAGTCCTACACCATAGAACCAATACATGGCGCTGTTATTATTATTCCTATTTCTCAACGGTCTGCACGGCCACTACGGTCGGGGGTTCGAATCCCCCCTCGGGCATGGATATTTGTGCCGTCCTAGTTCGTAAGTAGTTCATAAGTAGTTTGTAAGTTTAGGGACTAATGCCCGTAGTTACGTCCCATAGACTATACAAACATTTGAACATTTGAACATCCTATTTCTTATCTCAACGATCGAAGTGTTTTCAGTTACGCCAAACAGACAATTACACACTGCAGTCTTTATTAACACAACCTAACATTAATTTACATCGTTCCGGAGTACAGATTTAAATTAATTTCACTTTTTGTATGGAAACCTTTATGAACATTCATTGTTTTCGACAATGACTTCTACTTAAATTTGACATCTTGGCTAGAAGAACTGAGTTTATTGACAGACAAATCCAACAAGGATTCAGTTTTTGCTGACATAGGTCCGGAACAGGAAAAAAACATGATATACGCATGTCCCTGTTTAACAACCGTTGCGAAGCACGGGCATATAAGCTAGTTAAGTAATAAGTCTTCAGAGAGTTTTTTTTTTCATTTTATTTTTCATTAGATAGCATTAGAAAGCAGAATGGGGCTCTCCGCGGAACGCATGGGCTTCGAACGTATTCAGGTGATGCTTGGGTGTCACTTGTGTCAGAAGTCTCACTCCTACACATCCGTAGGTTTTCTGCTCCAATGGAAAAGTGAAAACTTCAAGGGACACGTACAGTCCGAAAGCGTACAGGCCAATGTCGTCTGTTGACTGATACAGATCCCCGAAGAGTGTCCTACAGTGTAACAAGCAGTCATCTAACCAGGTCACCACATATGAATTGCAAACTGCATCAGAAACACTCCAAGTACTATGACATTTAGGCTGCACGGCTGCTACGGTCGGGGGTTCGAATCCCCCCTGGGGAATGGATGTTTGTATTGTCTTCAATGTAGTTCATAAGTAGTTTTTAAGTTTAGGGACTGATGACCCCGCAGTTAAGTCCCATAAGCTCTACAAACATTTGAACATTTGATTTGGTTCAAATCTTTGAGGGCGGGATCTTGATATTTCGAGAATGAAACTTTCACTCAGCAGCGGAGTGTGCTATGGTATGAAACTTCCTGCCTGATTAATTTTGTGACAGAAACGGGACTCGAACCTGGGTCCTTTGCCATTCGTGCGAAAGGCAAAGATCCTAGGTTCAAGTCTCGCTGTCGGCACACAATTTTTATCTGCCAGGAAGTTTCACTTAAATATTTGTTACAACGAAGGGTATAATGTCATTTACTCTCAATATCGCGACACGTCCAAAGATATGTGGCAAGTAACAATACAAAAGTCATTGTTGTTCCCGTATGTGTTAAAAAGAAGGTTGGGTTTAAAAAAAAAAAAACTTGCGGTCGGTCTCTAACCCACAAGCTTCGACGGCGCAGCGCGTTGCCGCTAAACACATGACTATTCCTGGTAGGTAGATAGTTGTGGCTTCATTAAGATTGATGATAGGATCTTCAGAAGATTTTTACAGTTGATACGTCTTTAAATTATAGTTATATTTTAGCAAATAATGTGTTTTTTATAATCTTCAATGCGTCAAATATAAATATGAAGGGTTTATGTTGCCTTCATGGATGATTTGCGCATGCGCAAGGCAAGGTGTGCAGTAGCAATTGTTTTGCTTCGGAATCATTCGTGCGTAACGGCCAGAGCTCGAGTAGCCAGAAGCTGGTTTCTCTACATCTACATATCTACATCTACATGGGATACTCTGCAAATCACATTCAAGTGCCTTGGAGAGGGTTCATCGAACATCCTTGATACTATTTATCTCCCATTCTCGAATAGCGCGAGGGAAGAAAGAACACCAGAATCTCTCCGTTCGAGCTCTGATTTCTCGTATTTTATTCTGATGATCATTTCTACCTATGTAAGTGGGAGTCAACAATATATTTTCGCGTTCGAAGGAGATTCTTGGCGATTGGAGTTTCGTAAGTAGCCCACGCCACAGCGATAAGCGCTGTTGTAATGATTCCCATCCCAGATCCTGTATCATTTCCGTAACGCTGTATCCCCTGTATCGTGACAATACAAAACGAGCTGCCCTTCTTTGGACTCTTTCGATGCCCTCCATCAAATCCACCCGATTAGGATCCCACACTGTGCAGCAATACTCCAAAAAAGGACGGACAAGCGTAGTGTATGCAGTCTCTTTAGTAGTTCTGTTGCATCTTTTAAGGGTTCTGTCAATAAAACTCAGCATATTGAAAGCGGCGTTTCCCCTCACACCTCCATGCCGCGGGAGAACCATAATACTGCCTCCAGGGGGTTCAGAAGAGAATTTGAACCTCAGCGGCGCATGCGCATTGCAACACTGAAGCCTCTGCCGCCTATATTAAGCGGCCGCGCTGCGACTGTAAACGTGCTGTCTTCGCGATGTAAAACATTTCTCGAGTGATAAAAATACTTTGATTGTACGTGTAAAATGTTGTGATAGGATAACGAAACGAAGAGTGATAGTTTGAATGTAATTTATGTTTTTTTTTTTTTTTTTCACTGCGGTCTTTTTTCCGGTGTTCACTGAACCAGTGGACACACAGGACGCGCCGCCACTGATTGTAGATACAACCAGAGTGAACGTAATCTGCAAGCGTGTGTAGTGCCAACACAAGAATTTTGAGGCGGTGTTGTTGTGTGTTTTTCATGGAGGGTGCTTGGACTCTCCGTTGTTTCACGTGGCACTATTAAAGCATAGCCCTACATTCATGTTTTAAGCACCTCCTTGCTTCCCCTGGATGAAGAGCACTTCTGGACTTGCGATTGCAGCATTAAACATGATAGGAGTGGTTACACGACAATAATATCCCTGTAATGAAATGCTCTGACTTGAATCCTACAGAACACTTCGTGCCAGGCCTCACCGACCTAAAGAGGAACCTTTATTCCGTGCAGCACTCCGTGAAGAATTGGTTGCACCTGATTGAACATATTCATGCGAGAGTAAAACCTCTCATTGGTACACGGAGTGTGTGCCTGAACGTGTGTGGTCAACATGGGGCTGAACGCTAGGTGACGGCGCGACTTGTGCATACGAAACGTGTGACTCAATGAGCTACACGCTACAATAGCGCGCTCCAGCGACAGTTGTCGGCGGCATCAGGTTCTGGAATGACACTGTCTACGAAATTACCTCTATTACCTCTATTACACCGCTTATTTCAGCGCTCGTGCGTATGTTATGTTGAGTGATATAGACTTACATAAATAACAACAAAATATATAGGAACATAAGACTGTTATAAAAGTTACATGTTATGTGAATAAGTGCAGCGAATTATTAAAGTTTCATGAGATATAAAATTAGAAAAGGCCTTCACATGAGGCAAACAGTCTCGCTTATTACAAAAACGTAAAGGTCATTCTTCCACAATCAATGTTACTATTCAATAGAAGAATGTTTAGAATGTGTAAAATGCAATACATGAAACAATAAAGTGCGTATTTTACTCTAAGTAAGGTGCAAACTGTCCTGTAAATAAAACGAATCTTCCAAACTTATTCCTCAGAGGATGCGCGCATAGTATCCTATATTATACAGTATACTTCTATGAAATTTATATGAAAGTCTTTGAGTCTATTACAAATCTTGAATATAAGAAGAAAAAAATATTTGTTTCCAATATGTCTTGAACCAGCGCCATGGTATATCTTCCATTTCAGAATCGACGCCTTTGCAGCCTACACTACAGCCACTACCGTATCTAGCTGTCATAGCCGAAGCATTAGACGTGTTGTATACACTACTGGTAGATATGTCGGTTGCTGACATGTAATGACAACAAATGATGTAAAGAACAATTTGTGTTGATAGATCTTCAGTCCGCCTAGCCTTCACACGACAGATTACTATAATACGGAATTTTTTTTGATCACATATGGCCTTTTACAGTCTTTTATTCCAACAGATAGTACCTCTAACAAGAGGTTTTCGAGAGATTTTTATTTACTCACAAGGAAAGTACTTGGGCTCGAACAAACATATATATCATAATCGTACGAGAGATAATGTAAAGATCCCTAATTGCACTAGTGACACTTCCGCAACTGCAAAACACTGCAGTCGCCCGTTAGAGGCCTCTGCGTGTGCCTTGTCACATTGCACTTTGACCTGTCGGTTCGCCAGTAGGGACGGTGCAGTGTGCCTCCGAAGTTGCGTTTTGTGACATTTGTGTGGTGAAGCGTCAGATGGAGCGGCGATTGATAATCAGTCCTGCTAAAGTATTGCGATTGGTTGAGATGAAGTTACGAAGAACCATTCTTCGTGAAGATGGTATTAGTGTAGAAGACGAATCATTAGCATGCTTTCTCGTATCTGTTATGGTACAGAAATATGAGCATAAGTTAGGCACTGTTGTAACACTAACACATAATGATGATAATAGGGATGATAATGACGAAGAACTCATTGCTAGCGGTATTGCTACGGTAAGTCCGGGAAGAGGCGATGGAAGCAGTGGCAGTGAATACCAACAGTCTTCAGAGAAGAAGGTTAAAGTGCAACTATAATCATGGCTTTTGATGGCAATACGCAAGAGAACATGTACGACGATTATTACATTATAGTTCAGATATCTGCATTAGGTATGGCGTCTACAATTACATCTACAGTGCTATCTACAGCCTGATTGCAAAGTTTTGCATAAAAACGACACACACCAGTTCATTGAAGTCTACGTAGAGATACTGTAAGCAAACGTTCATACAGATATGTTTTTTCAAGCCCAAGCACTTTCCTTGTCAGTTACTTTTACTTGCTTTGTAATGTCATATATTCATAAGACCTAAGTCTTATACAAGAAACCCATGTAATACGACGAACCATTGGCGTCTTCCTCTCTCTACCGAAAAGAGTGGCCCCCCCTTCCCAGATAGCCACATGGTGTGACGTCGATGGCGTTTCCCCACCTGATTGGTGATCGTTCAGGTGCACGATGAGAATATATGGCGTGCTTGATACTGCCCCAACACACCGGAAAAACCTCGCCAACGTGCGGTTCGCACCAAGGCCAACGAGAAAGACGGGCCACGGTGCGCCTGTCAAATCACGTAACCAAGGCAGGCCTGAGCCGGCGCGATCGCTAGCCGATTGGCCGGCCGCTGGGGCACAGCCCACTGCGGCCAGCCACTTGGCTAGCGATCGCGCCGGCTCAGGCCTGCCTTGGTTACGTGATTTGACAGGCACGCCATGGCCCGTCTTTCTCGTTGGCCTCGGGTTGACACGTTGTGACGTCAGAAACTCGCCACATTGGCAACACTCGTTCAGATACACGCTCCGTGTGCCGAGGGCTTAACGGTGGGAAGTGTCTGGCTACTTTTGATATACTGTAAGCTTATTGGTTTAAGTATCCATTGGACGACCATTCTTGGAAATCCTTTTTGGAAGTCTTGCGACGCCCTCGATTGTGCTACGCGACTCTCCAGGTGATCGCGCCGGCTCAGGCCTGCCTTGGTTACGTGATTTGACAGGCGCACAGTGGCCCGTCTTTCTCGTTGGCCTCGGGTTCGCACGTTGTGACGTTAGAAACTCGCCACATTGACAACACGCGTTCAGATACACGCTCCGTGTGCCGAGTGCTTAACGATGGGAAGTGTTTGGCTACTTTTTATCACATACTGTAAGCGTATTGGTTTGACCATTCTTGGAAATGCTTTTTGGAAGTCTTGCGACGCCCTCGATTGTGCCGCGCGACTCTCCAGGTGTCGATGCAGCCAGTTTGGAGAGGTCCGGCGTAGAGTGCAGTCGATGGCAGAGTGTGCTGACCGCGAGCTTAATCGTTGGCGCGCGGCCGTGTGGGGGCACGCGACACACCGCTCCGGCGATGCGGTGATTTCCCCGTGTTCCGCGAGTCGTGGACCGCATGGCGCGGTGCGAGAATCGATAGTCGACACGGGCACACGCGAGGTGATGCTGCGCCCGCTCCCCCTCCCCCTCCCCCGGTCCGGCTCTCGGACGCGGCCCGCGCCGCACCACTGCTATTTGCGACGCGTGTAGTCTCACCTGACTCGTGTTAATTAGTAATGCGACGAAGGCCGGGTCGATACCAGAGCCAGTCGATTGAGTAGCGGCGGGTGGCGAAGCGGAAGCGGCAGCCCCGGTAATGGAGCGCACTGTGGCTCGTTTTGGTGGCGTGCAAAGCGGAGCATTACGAACGGAACCAGGTGTCTGCGAGGCGAGAGGGTGTTCGCCGACTGCGCACAGAAAGAAACTCTGGCGGGTTGTTAGTGAAGTCGGCGCTAGTTCGTCAGCATTTTTATTACAAATAATTTTCTGAGAAGGGAAGCACAGCTTAAATAATTATGATAAAATTCAATACAGGAACACCACAAAAAATAAAAATTAACTTCAGTAATATGAAGTTCCAGGTGCAGAATTTATCTCAAAACATCTGCACCCAGGACTTTATATTATTGTAGTTAAATTTTAGTTTTTGTTGTGTTTGTGTATTGAATTTTATCAGAAAGCATTTTCATTTTTTCTCGGCTGAAATGGGCGAAATTTCAGTTTTGTCGAAAGCAAGGAACCTAATTGAAATTACGAGTAGTTGCAGATGGGATTACATTGGTCGGTCCCCATGAAATCAGGCGATGTTGAGGTTAGGAAATGAGACAATGAAGATGACATACATGTTTTCTGAGCATTAAATAAGTTAGTAGGAGTACAGAAAAAAAATTCAGAATGGCAATGGGAGGAAAAGAACTTCTGACAAAAATAATTATGTAAAAAAAAAGTGATTAGTATCGAATATGGTTTTAAGGGGATCTGTACGTGAACGGGCTGCATTTTCATACCTTGTTTTCGGTGCCCATTACTCTTGATATACAATGCGGAGGAAATTGTGAATTTGACCAACACTGAATGACGTTAACTCAAGCTGTAATAGGAAATTAATTGAATCTGTTACAGTTATGAATTATAAAGGTTTGCCTAATAGATGTTTTTATAATACACATTCGCGTTTTGCAACGATTTTCTGGTGCATCGTCAGTCTAATATCATTTAGACTCTGACAGGCTGCTGTCAACATTCGTCGGAAACATTAAGCCTTTTGTTTTGTAGATTGGAATATATCTGAAGAAGTAGAAAAAAAATCTCTTTACACTTCATTTCTATTCTGTCTAAAATTACCGTAAAAATTAGAAACAGAATGACAAACATAGATCATTTCTGCAATGTATTAGGCGTAATACAAAGATACTGTTCCAGTCTTCAATTGAGAGAAATTTGGTTAACTTAGCTAAAACCATTAGTAATGTGAGATTCCTTAATTTATCCTGGCGACCAACAACTTCGAGAAACTTACGGGCATGCAGTCAGGTATCAAAATCGTCGACGGCCGATATTTCGGCAGGATACCACCCTTCCATCTTCAAAGCAAAACTGCAGTGAGGAAGCAATGTGCAACGATCTTCAAAACCTCGGTTTTCAATGAGGAAACAGGAAAGGTCATACACACCGAGCAAGCAAGCACGCAGCGTCGACACGACGACAGGTGGAAACGGCCAGGATATCGAAAATAAACATCAGTTCTCGACGGATGAGGTCAGATTAGTTTTGTCCCTCTATTTTTTTACAAGGGATCCTGCTCTCAAAAATCAATGGGACAAGGACAAAACTAATCCGACCTTATTCGCGGAGAACTGATCTTTACTATCGATATTCTGACCGTTTTCTTGGCCGTGTCGGCGTGAGTATGTTGTCTTTCCTGTTTACTCATTGAAAACCGAGGTTTTAGAGATGGTTTCACATTGCTCCCTCATTGAAAATGGCAGAGTGGTCTCCTGCCTAAATATCGACAGTCGATTTTGAAAAAATGTTCAAATGTCTGTTAAGCTTATGGGACTTAACTACGCGGTCATCAGTCCCTAAACTTACAAACTACTTACGAACTAGGACGGCACAAATATCCATGCCCAAGGGGGGGGGGGATTCGAACCCCTGACCGTAGTGGCCGTGCTGACCATGATTGGAGCGCCTCAGTCACCTCGGCCACCGCGGCCGGCCAGTCGATTTTGATACCTTGCTGCATACACGTACGGTTTTCTAAGTCATTATAAATATATATGTACCTAATGTTCTGAAAATGTAGTTTCGAGAAATGAGTAAACAATGTTCACAGAGAGGGCGCACCGGATAATCGGTAAAATGTTTAGCTACTATATCAGTGAGCAGCACAATAATTAGGATATGTACTTGCCAATGATCGTGTCCTGCTATAATAAGAAAATACACGAGGCAACAGGTCTGTAGTCATATGAGGTAGTATACAGGAGAAAATGCCATCACCATTTGACGTAATGAAGCAGAAGGGTGGAAAGGTCGGCGATATAGTAAATGATTTTTCAAAGATGATCAAAAATGTGTGAATGATGATAGAGAGCGCGAATGCCGAAGCGTTGAAGCGGCAGGAAAATTTGGGGAATATGGGTGTGAAGTACCCAAAATGGGTAATGTTAACCATGCCTTACCTGGCGAAGAAGAAAACAAAGAAATTGGTATCCAATTATCAGGGGCCTTATCAGATTGTGGGTTGAAACTGTTAGTGAATGTGAAATTACAGTTGCCAACACGGACAACAGTTGTGCACCTCTTATGTGGGTGGTTGATACTTTACCACAGCCAGTACTACTTATTGGTACGAGAGATAAAGGGCGTCAAAGGCAGAAGCAAGTGATGTTTCCGAGCAAAAGAAATGGAGAGCTGGTATAAATAGTTTACCTAGAGGCTAGTTAAGTCAGCTAGGTTATATTAATGAGGTTCTTTCTCTCTCTTCTCTTTGCATTTTTCTTTTTTTTTTTTTCTTTTTTGAGGGATTGCCTTCTAGCATGATGGATCTTCACGTGTTATCGATAGTAATGCTTTACTTACTTGTGGTTAGCAGTGGTCTGGAAGTACTTAAATTAAAGTGGGGAACTGTGTTCTCATGACAGCGATCAGTATTAATAACTAGTAATAAGTGGACTATCGCTTTGATTACGGTCTGTGGGCATTTCAAAAATTCAAATGTTTGCAGAACTTATGGGACTTAACTAAGGGGTCATCAGTCCCTAAGCTTACAAACTACTTACGAACTAGCTAAGACTAAGGACGGCACAAATATCCATGCCCGAGGGGGGATTCCAACCCCGGACCGTAGTGGCCGTGCAGACCGCGAGTGGAGCGCCTCAGTCCCCTTGGCCACCGCGGCCGGCTCTATGGACATTACGAAACGAGATTATGAGATTGGTAATGGAATTTGACACATCACAAGATGATGGGGAACTAGATAGTGTTTCAGGAAGTAGCAGGTGGATATGTTTGGTTACAGTATTCTTACCGGCAATTGAAGGACAGACCGTACTTATCAGCTACCTTATACTAAGCACGGCACAAATATCCATGCCCGAGAGGGGATTCTAACCCCCGACCGTAGTGGCCGTGCAGACCGTGACTGAAGCGCCTCAGTCCCCTCGGCCACCGCGGCCGGCAGTGAAGATATTACACAGCTTCATACAACTATACAAAATATGAGGATTACGGTCGACGTAACCAAAGAAACAGAAGCATGACATACTACACAGATAGGAGGGTTACATCAGGCAGTCCCAAATAATACAAAAGCCATTAGAAACATCACGCAGGAATTTAGTAAATGTCTCCTTTTAGTTATCAACACACCGAACGCGAACTTGAGAATGGTACAGACACAACTGAATACAATAGATTCAGGGTTAATGTTAGGAAGGGCGCTGCGATTGTTGACAGACCAAATAATCGATGCCGGATTAGGCGCAGAAACGTTTTAGGAAGCTGTACATCGTGCGATGCAGGGCCATCTGTTGACAGCGTTATTGCCGCACGACATATTTAGTCGATACTAGTTAGGGTAGAGAAACAGCTGCCGCAAACATTGCAGTTGATATTATCCCCAGATAAAGCACATATATCGTATTACTATCATTTAGCCACAGTGAGTGTGAGTACTATTACGAATTAACGTTTCCTTTCCAGTAGCAGATTAGTATTTTTGATGGCTACACAATACATTTCCGATACGATGAGTCAGACTAAACAAATTTGTTCAGTTTAAGACACACCAAATGTTGATAATTTCCCATACGACAAATGCTAGCACTGTAATAACGACAGCCGAGTTCCGAGACCATTTTTGAGGAAGTAATTATCTGTCCGACCCGAATAATTAACTTAAGCACAAAAATTGTGTGTCGCAGTTCTTCGGGCGCCCGAATGAATCAGCTTGTCAGCGCGAAATTTTACCTTCGACCTACTATTTTTTCGAATGTGTAGGAAGCAGTTGGATATAAGCAGTAGAATGGCCTAAAGATATCTTTGCTCAATGTTTCAGGAATGGAAAAATATCCGCCATTCAGCATTTTTAACTCTGGAATAGTGGTCTGATTCTTAATGGTACGTCAAGTTCTATTACAAAGGCTAATTTCCATTTACCTGCAACCATTAACATTTACATTATCATATCGTACCCTATTGTTTACTAGCCTGACACTTCTCTGCTGATACTGCCAGAACAAAATCTGACCTTCCTCAATGATTAGCTTGATCCTGCAACATTGAAATCCTTACAGCACTTCATTAGCACTCAACAAGGCAGAATTGATGCAAATACTATAGTACAACATTTATTGCAGCTTAAACAAGAACGAAAGACAAAAATTATAATCTTGAGCACTGGTATTTCTGGTTCCTTTTTACTTTTGGTGCTCATTTGCGTGGGTTTTCTTTTTTCTTTTTCGTAAGCGTAAGAAGAAAGAGTGTAGCAATGTTCCTGTACATCAAATCCCGGTAGAGTGGTGTAATGAATGGCATAGGGATATTGTGAGTAACAATATCAGGAGTTTTAAAATGAGCCAGATGATTCTCTTACTTTTTTGTTTTTGTATTGTTTTGTTTTGGAAATAGATGTTAGTATTTTTCAATATGCTGTTTCAGGAGTAAATGTTGTTTTTGGAACAAAATCCGGGGCAAAATTACTCTGGGGGTAGAAGAGTGTATGAGGCAGAGAACCTATTTAATATATAAAGCAGAGTGTCCGTATATTTGTACGTGTTGCATACAAATCTACAGTTTTGTTCCAATCTTTATGAAATTTTTTACATGTAAGCTTCAATCCATGAGGACGGTCGCCTAAGTGTAAGAATCATATACGATATATAGTTCACGAGATATGACGTCATAAACAATGAGATGCGCGAAAAACTGCTGCATTTTGCGACAATGTTGCTCATTTTCTACTAAATCATTGGACCGATTTCAACCAAATTTGCTACACACATTCCTTATCGTGAGGTAACAATTTCTGCATGATTAAGAATCGCATACGGCATATGGTTCAAAAGATATTACGTCATAACCAATAGAAATCGCAAAAAAATGCCATATAATGCGGCGAGACTTTCGAAATAGGCAGTATGAGAATGACCGTACTTAGCGACTTGCAACAAAGTTTGAACATAATTTCAAACCTTTATTAAACTTTTTCCCGCTGGCAACCATAGTAAAATGATGACAGGAAAAAAGTTTTTCCCTTACTACTTTTCCGCTGTTTATGGAGTAAAACTACGGCTTTCGGTATGATGTTACAATTTATAATTTGAACACTACACATTGTAGCGACAGGAAATTTTACAGACAGTATACTCTCATATAGATTAATGTACCTTCTAAATTATATCACAGTACGACACGTAGTTCATGAGATATGAGCACATAAACAGTTACGTTCCGCTGTTCATGGAGTAAAACTACGGCATTCAGTATGACGTTACAATTTATAATTTCTAAATTACAAATTGTAGCCACAGGAAATTTTATAGACAGTATACATGCATATAGTTGAGTGTACCTTTTAAATTGCATCATATTACGACATGTAGTTCATGAGATATGAACACATAAAAGGTAACGTTCATGGAAAACCGCCCCATCCGGCACCAAGTTTTAATCTACTACTTCTTTACTGTTAATTGTATTCCCAAGAGATTTTACACACATACAGCCCTTATACAAATGAATATATACCTGAAAAAATGGCAGGAATAAATAGATAAATACCCGGGCAACGCCGGGTTTTCAGCTAGTAATTAATAAAAGTGTACTTAGTAGCGAACAGAAGCGGCGCTGTGTCGAAAGCGGACGTTAAGTGCAGCAAGAAAAACAAGCTTGCAAAGTCAGCGATGAAAGTAGTCCAGTGCTGTCGACACGTAGCCAAAAAGAGACAGGCCGCGGCGCGCACGTCATGCGACGTAAGCAAGGCAGTCCTGAGCCCGCGTGATCGACAGGTGAGTGGCTGCCCGCTATGAAGCAGTGGGCTGTACCCCAGCGGCCGGCCAATCAGCTAGCGAGCGCGCCGGCTCGGGACTGCCTTGCTTACGTCGCATGACGTGCGCGCCGCGACCTGTCGTTGGCCTCGGTCGACATCTGATGACACAAGTGGGACAATGCAGACTCCTGTACTACGCAACAAGTTCAAAAGTTCAAATGTTTGTTAAGCTTATGGGACTTAACTACGGGGTCATCAGTCCCTAAACTTACAAACTACCTATGAACTACTTACGAACTACGACGGCACAAATATCCATGCCCGAGGGGGGATTCGAACCCCCGACCGTAGTGGCCGTGCTGACAGTGACTGGGACGCAACAAGTAAGCAAGTGTGTTATCAAAGGGAACAAGTGGCGGGAGGCGTACGTGACCAGAAAAAGGAAAGCAGTCACATTTTGCAATAAGTGAGCATGTCACACTTGTGAAACACACAGGGCAGTAACTGGCGGGGTCAACCCTGTAGAATAAATAAGAGCGAAGATGACAGGTCCGACATTTAGTACGTTCAGTATATTTGAGGCGATCAGTACGGTCGATACAACTGGACCGATTGGAATCAATAACACAGGGTGCAGCCGTTGCAGTGGGAGAAGCGGCAACGGAAAAAGCTGGAGGTGGTCTCCGCGACGGGAGGAGGCCGTAGCAGCAGCCGCGGGGTCCTGGCAGCGAGACTGCGGCATCGCCAGCGGCGGTGCGAGACATTGATTAGATTAGATTATATTAGTTTTCCGTTCCGTAGATCCGTGTTGAGGAGATCCTCGTGAATGTGGAACATGTCAAGAAACAAAATTTACAAGTTGAATAATGGATAATACTAATAATATAAATACAGATACATATATTTTTAAGGTTTTTTTTAGCTGATGATATAATAATACTAATATAGTATGAGTACAAGCATCATTTGGTACAATTTAGAAATTCACTAACGGAGTAGAAGGAGTTGGCCACTAGCAAGTCTTTTAGGTTCCTCTTATACTGATCTTTATTTGTAGCTAAATGTTTTATACTTGGTGGTAAATTATTGAAAATATGTGTTCCTGAGTTATGGACCCCTTTTTGAACTAAAGTAAGTGCTTTTAAGTCCTTGTGTAGATCATTTTTATTCCTAGTATTGTATGTATGAACTGAGCTGTTTGTTGGATAAAGGAATATATATTATTTATGACAAATTTCATTAAAGAATAAATATACTGAGAGGCTTCAACAGGACGTCCGTGAATTTACTCCACAAATAATACGTATTACACGTTTTTTGACTCTGAAGACTTTTGACTGACTTGAAAAGTTACCCCAAAATATTATACCATATGACATTAGGGAATGAAAGTAAGCAAAGTATGCAAGCTTTATTACTTTTATGTCTCCCATGTCTGATAACACTCGTATTGAAAATACAGTTTTGTTAAGTCGTTTCTGCAGTTTTGTGGTGTGCTCCTCCCAACCAAATTTATTATCAATCTGTAATCCTAGGAATTTAATACTGTCAACTTCTTCTATCTGCTCTTCTTCATACATAATGCATATGCTGACAGGAAATCTCTTACAAGTTCTGAACTGCATGCAGTGATTCTTTTCAAAGTTTAATGACAATGAGTTGGCTTTAAACCATTTATTAATGTTTATGAAAACATCATTAGCAGACCTTTCTATAACTATGCTGGCCGTACTTTTTATTGTAATACTTGTATCATCTGCAAACAAAACGAACTCTGCTTCTGGTAGTGTAACTGATTAGAGGTCATTAATGTACACAAGAAAAAGCAATGGCCCTAAGATGGATTCTTGTGGAACACAACATGTAACCTTTTATTGCAATGCTTGTATCATCTGCAAACAAAACGAACTCTGCTTCTGGTAGTGTAACTGATGAGAGGGCATTAATGTACACAAGAAAAAGCAAAGGCCTTAAGATGGATCCTTGTGGGACACCACATGTAATTTCTTCCCAATCCGATGATGACTGTTGGCTTAATTCACTAGTCCCTTGCACTGACACCCTTTGTTTCCTGTTAGTGGGGTACGACTTGAACCATTTTGCAGCATTGCCCGTGACCCCATAGAATTCTAATTTACTTAAAATGATGTTATGGTTCATACAATCAAATGCCTTTGACAAATCACAGAAAATACCTGCTGCTTGCGATTTATTATCTAATGAAATAAGTACATTCTCGATATCGGAACCTTTCAGAAATCCAAACTGTGTTCTAGACAATATGCCTTTTGAGGTTAAGTGGTTGAGAAGCTGCTTGTACATTACCTTTTCTAGAATTTTGAGAATGCTGGCAAAAGTGAAATGAGTCTGTAGTTTGATGCTATCTCTTTATCCCCCTTCTTGAATAGAGGTTTAATATCCGCATATTTTATCCAATCAGGAAATGTTCCCGTTATAATAGACTGGCTACACAAATAAATTAAAATTGTGCTAAGTTGGTTCAGTGCATGGCGCGATAGGCCTGCAGCGAGAGGGTTGGCGCCTGGCAGGCAGCGAGTTACTCACCCGGGGGCGCGGTGTGGGCGAAGAGATGTGGCCGCACCTAGGACGCCTCCTGTGAACAGCCGGAGGGCCGCACAGCAGCAGCGAGTGGCGAGGGGTGCGGGTTCTGCTCCTGGGCCGTGCTCGTCACCCCAGCCCTCCATCACGACAGCGCGGGACGATCTTCACAGGGAAGGCGCTCATCGGTGGCAGCGCGGTGGTTAACGCGGGGAAAGCAAGCCGGTGGAGCCAGCAACGTCATTGCATTTGCAGAGTGACGCCAGTGCGTTTCTAAAGCCTGTTTTACACAAGCGACTGCTCGAAGTGCGTGCGCGTTTCGCGCCTGCGTGTAAATCAGATGCCAACCGGATCGCGAATTCGTCTATGGCATCAATTGCGGAGAATATCTGAGTGTGCCTCAGGATGCGCATGCGCAGAAGCAAGTAATTGTAGTGGCGTCTGCAAACATCGGGAGTTAAGCCATTCTGGTCGAGCTCATTCCTTTTATAGAAATGATTTCGTATCTTCTTCAACTATTTTCCATTATTTTCTTTGTGCTCTCGTCAAACCGAAAAGGTGGCAGTAGAGCCTAAAATTCATATTGCTACTAGTATTCACCTACAGAAGAGAAGAAATATCTGCAAACAGAGAGATATGAATGTTTTACATGAAAAATGCTGCACCATGCATAAATACGAATGAAATATATAAAAGGTGTTTTAATGAAAATTACCTCAACACTGAAACACTCAGATTTATTAGAAGAGAAAATTATTTTGGACTTAATTTAACCGCTAGTAAGAAAACAAGATAAGACAACTAGAAAAAACTAGCTGCTTTTTACTTCATTTTCGGAATTGTTTTATGTGCTACAAATACTTTCTCTTCAGCTAATAAATTTATAAGTTTTGATAATTTTCGATGATGCTTTTTGCATTTTAGCTCATAAATAAAGTACACAATAAGACACATGGTATTAGACGATAACGACAAATACGTATAGCCGCGGTGGAGTAGCCTAGCGGTCTAAAGCACCTCGCTGCGGAGCGCGCGGTTGCTCGCCGTGGAGGTTCGAGTCCTCCCTGGGGCATGGGAGTGTGTGTTTGTCCGTAGGTTAGTTTACCTAGGTTTAAGTACCAGAATGAAACTTCACTCTGCAACGGAGTGTACGCTGATATGAAACTTCCTGGCAGATTAAAATTGTGTGCCGGAACCGGGACTCGAACCTGGGACCTTTGCCTTTCGCGGGCAAGCGCACTACCGACTGTGCTATCCCGACACGACTCACGATGCCTCCTCAAAACTTTACTTCTGCCAGTACCTCGCCTCCTTCTTTACAAACTTCACAGAAGCTCTCCTGCAAACACGCAAGACTAGCACTGCTGGAAGAAAGGATATGGTGGAGACATGGCTTAGCCACAGCCTAAGGGACGTTTCCAGAATGAAACTTCCTGGCAGATTAAAATTGTGTGCCGGAACCGGGACTCAAACCTGAGACCTTTGCCTTTTGCGGGCAAGCGCACTACCGACTGTGCTATCCTGACACGACTCGCATTGCCGCCTCACAACTTTACTTCCGCCAGTACCTCGCCTCCTACTTTAGGTTTAAGTAGTTTGTAAGCTACGGACTGATGACCACGCAGTTTGGTCCGATAGATTTACAGACATTTGATTTGAATTTCGTGCTTTTATTAGCTCAGAAATATATAAAGGAACTATTTCTTGTACATTAGCATTAAAATAGTTGGCTTCTAAAAATAATCTGGGAAGTGACAATTTGATCCCCTGGTTCACAGATACATTAATTACAGAAAAAGGTGGTATAATTACCACGATAGTGGACAAAACATGGGACTGTGAAATAGTGTATCTAATTCTTAGTAGGGGCGGCAAAATTTGAAAAGTCTACTGTAGACAAATGTGAATATCCGCCACTGCATGTATCTACATATACCCCAAACAGACAAATTACCATTTCAGTGCGTTTATAGTAACCTGTGCGCGAGACCGTTCCACGAAGGGGGTTGGCATCTTCTCTGTTGGAAATTCATTGCTTTTGTCGTTTTATTGCTGCGTTTGTGACGTTTTTCCTTCAGCTAAAAATGTTGTAGCTGATTTGGTACGTTAAATAGTGTAGTTATGTTATTCTATAATAGTTTGCTGCACTCACTGATGCGACTGGAATTGTAGAGAAGAAACCTTAACGTTGCTGAGGAGAAAAGCGACGTCTGTCTGTCGAAGGGAACGTCCACTGGTGTTTTTTATTTTTAATAGAAAATGAAATTATTTAACAGAAGCCTGAAAATTAGAAGATAACTGTAAAAAAATTACCTGTAATGTACCGTTTCGTACCTTGTCAGGGACCTTAGGAAACTTAATTAAGACAAATGTGGAGTTATTTTTAAATTATTACCTCTTTTTATGGCACTACATGTTTTCTCTAATGTAAAAAGTTTTTTAAAAAATCTGTGTATCGATACTATTCGTCGTCAGAAATTAGCTTGCTGACCGCTTGGAGCGCCACTGTCGCAGTACATAACAAAAATCTGCGGGAGGGTCGTGACTATATACGTTAACTGTGATGTCACACTTCCTCAACAATTAGAGTGATAATTCGAGCTGCATTTTTGTTAAAACACCTCCGATTGTTTGTCCTTACAAAGTAATGACACACAAACTGTCAAACGTCTGTCACTTCTGGACGTAAACTGTCACAATGACTAACCCATGATACCATGGCTGCTAAGAACACTTCCTTAGGGATCTGCTTTTACCACTGGATAATCGCTGATACACATTTGCAGCACGGTTAGTGAATGTGCGACCATGAAGCGCGTCTTTCAACGTTCCAAAAATCCAAGTCACTAAAGGCTAGGTCATGTGAAAAGGGAGAAAGGGATAACAAAGGTGTTTTCAGGGGGAAAAATAGCTCCCCATGTGCTTATCAAAGAACACGGATGAAGTTTTCGACGGTTTTCCACGTACTACTACCTATCATTGTCGTGGCCTCCGTGACTCACTGGGTAAGGTTTGCTGTCCCAAACTATGGCCACCACGAATATTTTAACAATGGAAATTACCCAAAAAGTTTTTGTGGCGGTAAGTCTGTGTGCCACCATTTATCTGACTATAGGCCCTACTTCCGTATCAGAAATTAAACATGTCAGCACAATTGCTAAAGCCGCGGCGAAGTGCATTGAGGCGCTATGCTCCGATGCTCGAGGTCGCTCCTCGTCGGGGGTTCGAATCCTCACCCCCCCTCGGGCATGAATGTTTGTGTTGTCTTTAGTATAAGGTGGTTCATAAGTGGTTCGTAAGTTTAGGGACTGATAACCCCGCAGTTAAGTCCCATATGCTTGACAAACATTTGAACTTTCTTTTGAACATTTCTATAAACGACACCTTCATGTCGTCGTCACGATTCAATATTGGCAGACGACATGCAACCTGTGTAGCAGGAATCAATCGATTCGCTCAATTTGCGCAAGTGCCGGTTCCATTTCGTCGTTTAATGACGACATATAAAACTTAGCTTGACAATCATTTCTCTATAATTAATCGTGTTATAAAAATTATTGTGACTACACGAATTTAACTACGTACGTGCATAGTGTAAAACGATTTTTCTTTTTAAAAAGTGGTTTCCTTCAGAAACTTCTAAGGAAACAAAGTTTTGTTTTTCATGCAAAATTAGAATATCAGAATGGCACAAATGACAATTTGTCCACAACTTTAATTTCGGTGCAATTGACTTTTTTTCCAAACGGGAATAATCGATTCTAAAGTTTCGTTTAGTGTTATGTTCAAAATCTTATATGTACAAGTGTTCTGAAGTGAATGTTTTGAAATTTTGACAGCGCTGCATTCGAATAAACGAATGTTTCAGTGTGACATATTTTACCATGTGTGATATCAGGATTTATTTAGGTTTTAAAAGGGGGATCGTTGTTGTGAAAAATCACAGAAAGTTACAGATACTATGTATGACATGTATTATAAATCGTACAGCAAACCAGTCCCGACCTAGAATGGAAAATTTTATTAAAATTTCTAATAAGTCTGTCAAGACAAGATTAGTGGTAATTTGAACAAACTAACACAGAATACATATTTATAACGTTCCCCATTTATTACATAGATACCAGATGGAGCTCCAGTACATCCACAAAATATATATGTAATCAAATACACAATTGTATCGAAATTGCCGGCCGCGGTTTTGGAGGGGACTGAGGCTCTCCAGTCACGGTCTGCACGGCCACTACGGTCGGGGGTTCGAATCCCCCCTCGGGCATGGATATTTGTTCCGTCCTTAGTCTTAGGTCTTAGCTAGTTGATAAGTAGTTTGTAAGCTTAAGGACTGATGAACCTGTAATTAAGTCCAAGTTCTACAATTTTTTTTTGATTTTTTTTTTTTTTGCTGTATCGACATTTCCAAACAATCGATGAAGAACATATCTGAGAGTTTCAACATTTATACATCTATAAATAATGAAAATAATATCACGTGGCTCATTGGCCTGGTGCTAGTCTTTGAACTGGACGTCACTTCATCGATTTGCGTGTCCGTACCCTATCCCAGGTATCCAAACGGGGAAAGGGGACCTACAAATTAACGTGGAATCCGAACCACGTGTTGTTTCCGGCGACTTCTGACACCGTTGAGAGGAGAAGGGTGGTTTAAAGCATAGGCTGAAAAATCAGAGGAGACGACCGGGTTTCGAACCCCGCAGCCCTTCGGTTTCCACTCGAGCGCTTTACCCCAACACCATTAAGGCCGACACAGCTATAAAGAAATGTATATACAGCTATTCTTAAATGTTCGAATGCCTTCATTGTTTTGCTTTGAAATGTTTACACAAAGTTACATTAAGTCATTTACATGTTTTTCAATCTAATTTTTTAATATATGTTGTATAAGCATTCATAAAAATATTGCTACAAAATTGTTCAAATGTTTGTAAATCTAACGGATTTCAATACGTCGGTCATTAGTCTATAGGCATACAACTACTTACACCCCTGCCCGAGGGAGGCTCGAAACTCCGACAGCAAACGGCCATGCGCACCACAACAGGGTGACTTAGTGCAAAAGTTTATTTTGCCGCGGCATGGTTATAAAAACCTGAAAAAATTAACTTATATGAAATAAATAGCTCTATAGATACTCTCCAGTATTAGAATGCAACGTAATGTCAAACTTTGAAAGCAAACATTTAAGAAGTTTCGAAGATTAACGATTTTTAACAAACGAAAATCTACATTTTTGTTTATTTAGAAGAAGATGAGTGGGCACTCTGGATTCTGTGAGTCTTAATCGGGAAAAGTCTCTGGCTGGTATATAAAGTCTCTTACTGCAGTACGTCCATCCGGCGCGGATAACACTTCATTTATCCTCGCCTATTAGGAGCCAAGATTACTTCCGCCTCAGCTGCGAGGTGCGACGGCACGGGCGATGTAAAGTTTGCCCGCGCTAACGGACCGTGTCGCGTGACAGCTGCGGAAAATGTTGTTGACCGTCGCCAAAGTTGGCGCGTTCTGCGAAAGAAAGTGCCAAGCGGTGCAGGATTGTGTTTCCGTCGGAACAAATTTTAGGCGAAAGTCTTGCGCAGCGTCGCGAGCGTAACGTGAGAAGTCTCGCAGCGCAGCAGCCGCCTCCGGAGGCGCAAGGAAGCCGAGTCGAGCTGAAGCGAGCCGAGCCGAGCCGAGCCGAGCCGAGCCGAGCCGAACCGAGCCGAGCCTGCGACAGCCACCAGCGGCGGCTATCCGCTGACGCAGGGGCGGCGACGACCGCAGGCCGCCTGTCACGAGGCGTTGAAGCAGCAAGTAGCGACCAATCGAAACATTGGCTGCGGCACTTCAGTCAAACCCTCTCGTGACCAGCTGAGCGTATGAAAGGGACGGGGATTTGTAGGCCACATTTCACTGATTTTCAGGAAGAGCACGTTTAAAGTTTTTTTTTTTTTTTTTTTTTTTTTTTGGAAAGAGAGAAGATGTGCATATTCATGTTTTCGCCGCGGCGGAATGACTGTTTAAAGAAGTTTCGGGTCCGGCCGCGGTGGCCGAGGGGCCTGAGGCGCTACAGTCACGGTCTGCATGGCCAATACGGTCGGGGGTTCGAATCCCCCCTCGGGCACGGATATTTGTGCCGTCCTTAGTCTTAGCTAGTTTGTAAGTTTAGGGACTGATGACCCCATAGTTAAGTCCCATAAGTTCTACAAACATTTGAACATTTTGAAGTTTCTGGCGTGCAGCCGCATAAAGTTTACTTCTTATTCCGGCTAAGAACTGTTCAGCCATCTTCAGAGACAGTCGTGCTTATATACTCGCGGGCCACTCTACTGCGCATGCGGCCAAGGTGCTGTCATCTGCTAGATTGAAGCCCACAGTGTTCTGGAGGTATGTTGATGACACGTTTGTTGTGTGGCCTCACGGTGAAGATAAGTTAAAAGAATTTTTAAACCACCTGAATTCCATACATAAACAAATCCAGTTTACAATGGTAGTCGAAAATGAGGGATGCCTTCCGTTTCTCGATGTAATGGTACGACGCAAAGGCGATGGCACCTTAGGACATTCAGTATATAGGAAACCGACGCATACTGATTTATACTTACACGCAAATAGCTGCCATCATCCATCCCAGACGATAAGTGTTCTCAGAACACTGATCCATAGAGCACACGTCATTTCTGATGAGAGCAGTCTGCAGGACGAGCTTCTACACCTGAAGAGAGGTTTTCAAGCAAACGGGTACTCTCCACAGCAGATACATAAGGAATGTTTTGGTGAGGCGAGTGTCAACAGCCGTAACATATTTCATAAAATGCATTTTAAAAAACCATCAGCCGTTTATTCAAAGCCTTATACATCTACCAGTTTCGGTCATAGACCATCTTCATGGATAAAAAGGTGTTAAAACAGAATGGAAAAATGCATCAAATAAAATACATCCAACTGAGACAAACAGGAGTCAGTATAACTAACACATTTGTATCCATGAAGATGGTCTATGACCGAAACTGGTAGATGTATAAGGTTTTGAATAAACAGCTGATGGTTTTTAAAAATGCATTTTATGAGATACATAAGGCACTACATATGAAGCCAACGGTACGTCTAAAGAATGCAGAAAGTTTTAAATCCATGGCTTTTCTGCCATATGTTGGGAGCCTGTCGTCGAAAATCGGATTATGAACAAACACAAAATAATTTTTCGCCCCCCACCAAAGACAGCAGCACTTTTGGGTTCTATCAAAGATAATTTGGAGCTCCGGAAGGCCGGGGTTTACAAGATCCTATGTGAATGTGCCCTTTCGAACATAGGACAGACGACACGTACAGTCCAGGAAAGATGCACGGAACACCAGATATACCTGTCTCTTACAACGTAATAAATCGGCAGTGGAAGAGCAATGTATTGATACTGGACACTCCATTACGTACGAAAACGTCAAAAATTTTGACTCCACTTCATCTTTCTGGGACTCAGTGGTGAAAGAAGCAATAAAATTCCCTTGGGGACGAATTTAATTAACAGAGACAACTGCTTCAGTTTAGATAAATCTTGGAATCCGGCACTTTCTTTAATAAATTTACAAAGACGCCGCCACTACACAGATAACACGTCGATTTCTCCGCAGTAATCGACCATGCAGCCAGAGACATAATTTACACACACGTGTACGTCCTTGCCGCCAAGTAACTACTTTGGCGCCTTGTTGTATCTGTGGCCGCATGTGAAGTAACGCGGCTCGCGCGTTTATAAGCACGATTCTCAGCCGAAATGTAAGAAGAAGTAAACTTTATGCGGCTGCACGCCTCAAACGTCGTTGAACAATGGAGAAGACATTTAGCATGACCTCTAGTAACAGTCCAATGGACCTTTTTATGTATATTTCCTCCGGTGTAGTTTAGGACGGAACCCTTACTTCCAACGTGCAATATTCAAAAATATTCAAACTACGTTGGTCATCAGTCCCCAGACTTACAAACTACTTAAACTAAGTTAAATTAACGTAAGGACAACACACACATCAATTCTCGAGGGAGGATTCGAACCTCCGACGCGGGAGGCTGCGCGATCCGTAACGTGGCGCTCCAGACCGCTCGGCTACTCCAGCGAGGCGATGTGCAATGTTGAGCATTATTTCCTCGGAAATGTTTATTTCTCACAATTTTGTTGATGTAAATTCTCTTTTAAAGCTTTCCCTTTGTCTCTGATGCTAAATGAAATAGAACACAATCTATGCACTGTATTTTTTGCATAGGGAAGATGAGAACGGAACGTGGACGTCTAAACTTAAAGAACACATTTCTTATGTTGCGCGCATCGTCCTGAGGAGATTGATGAACAAAACACAAATGTTTGAGGAAACATAACACTTGTTATATTGCTATGTAGCCATATTGCATTCGCAAATTGTAGATAAAGGAGAGGAAGGAAAAAGGATTAGGAAAGACAGGTTTAACAGTACCTGGTTTAGCTCATTGGAATGATACAATGGCGACAGGTGAAAATGTGAGCCCGGCTGGGGATCGAACCCGGGTCTCCTGCTTCGGGCTAGCGGTCGCTTTAACCACTTGGCTACCTGTGCTCGCCTGCAGTTCTGAAATTCTCACAAGTTTCTTGCTATGGCTGTAACGCCCCCATCATCCTCTCACACTCGCCATTACGGATTTCCGTGCGAGGTCTAAAGTATGACCCCATCTGCGGTGAAGTAATTGAAGCCAATATAACAAGTATTTACCCGCGACTACGGCATTGTCTTCAATTACTTCACCGCAGATGCGGTCATACTTTCGACGAGGCACGGGACTCCGTAATAGCGAGTGTAATAGTGCGTGAACGATAGGAGCGCTACAGCCTTGGCGTGCGACTTGCTGGAATTTGAGACGGACTGGAGGCAGGCGCGGGTAGCCAAGTGGTTAAGGCGACAGCTGGCACGAAGCCGGAGACCCGGATTCGATCCCCGGTCAGGCTCACATTTTCATTGTCCCCATTGTATCAATTCAATGCCCTAAAGCAGCCACTATCAATCCTTTCCTCCCTATCCTTAATCAATAATTTGTTATGTGTCTTAAGCGCCAGGGGCGGAACCACAGTGGATACATACGTCCCCGCTAGGTAAGAGAAGTTATGCGCTGTCGGGTTTAAAATGGTCGAATGTTTGTTACGAATATGGATCAAATGTTCAAATGTGTGTGACGTCGTATGTGACCAAATTCGTGGTTATCAGTCGGCAGACTTGCACACTAATTACTTGACTTACTTAAACTAACTTACGTTAAGGACAACACACACCCATGCCCGAGGGAGGATTCGAAACTCTGACCGTAGCGGCCGTACAGACCGTGACTGGCGCGCCGCAGACCGCTCGGCCACTGCGGCCGGCTAAAGCTTATGGGACTTAACTATGGGGTCATCAGTCCCTAAGCTTACAAACTACTTATGAACTACCTTATACTAAAGACAGCACAGACATCCATGTCTGAGGGAGGATTCAAACCCCCGACAGGGAGCGACCTCGCGCTTCGGAGCATAGCGCCTCAATGCGATTGGCCACTCCGCCGCGGCTGTCGGCCTTAGCTCGTACTAAAATGGATAACCGAGTCTTTCGAACGGTCTTGGCAAGCGGGGTGTATTGAGTCGTGAGGCCAATTGGGGAGCTACTTGATTGTGGAGTAGCCACTGCAGTAAAACAAATCGACACAACGGCTGGGAGTGTGGGACGCTGACCACGTCCGCTTCCATGCCGCACTAACGCCACCTAGATACAAGGTCGGTGTGCTGCCTGCCAAAAGTAGTCATAACACAAGAAAATTATTTCTCTTACGTAGCGTTGTGATGTGTTTGGAAATACGTGCAGGTTGCACAGTGTAATTCAGAATGTTTTTAATATTATTTATGTGGTTCACAAACAAAGTTAAGTTGTTATAAGAAATTTACGAACTATTAGTAAGATGTCTTAGCGGTATTGGAATCGGACGGCCGGCCGCGGTGACCGAGGGGACTGAAGCGCCCCAGTCACGGTCTGCACGGCCACTACGGTCGGGGGTTCGAATCCCCCATCGGTCATGGATATTTGTGTCGTCCTTAGTATTAGCTAGTTTGTAAGTTTAGGGACTGATGACCCCGTAGTTAAGTCCCATAAGCTATACAAACATTTGAACATTTTGAAAGAGGGCTCCAGACACTAACTGCCTGCAAGCTAAGCTGCATTTTGAATTGTATCATAACACGGAAAAAAGGAAGAAAATCTATAAAGCAAGTATAAATAACGTGTTTATGGGGGTGTACAATGCTAAAGAATGCCAACTAAATGCACAAACATTTTTTTCTGAAAAACCTATATTCGTGTACTTAGGTATGCTTATGAAATATCATCCCGTTAATGAAAAACTCTACAATTTTCCAGATCTAGTAACAAATGTAGCAGAAATTGAATAATTTTACGAAATATAAGTATTTTCTCTGTGAAATTTTTTTAATAGCATGAATTCTACATTTTCCTACAACTGCAAACACGCCTTATGTGTTAGCAAATTTCGTGGAAATGTCTATTTTACTTATGAACCTCGCACAATAAAGAGATGCATCCAAAAATTAATTAAAAATTAAACAGATCTGACTTTACAAAATACTGTGTTAGGTTTTGGAACTTCCACTACAGTAGCAAGAATCCTAAATCTTTCCTAGTAATGCTGGAGAAGACTTCTGAATTTATTTGGAACAGTGTTGATAGTGCAAATCAATCTGTGTATAATGACGTGTACTTCAATGACCAAAGGAGAGAGAGGGAAATAGTAATAGACGACGAAGGTCACATAATATCCGAAAACTGTTGCGCACCAACAAGCGCTCCGGCTGAAGTTCCTTATGATTGTAATCGAAGTAAACAGTAATTATATTATTAATGTTTTCACTTCTTCACGTTGATCTCAGAGTCTCCCCGTGAGTTCGCAGCTACATACTTTCTAAAGCTGGTTTAAAAAGTTAAAAATGCACTGTGAGGAAACTGTTGATCTGGTCATTTGTGTTGCGAACTAACTTGTAAGGAAACAAATCCAAAATCTTGTCTGATAGCTTTTTACTGACTTTAAACAGGATAATCAACCTTCACTACACGTCAGTTATCAAAATCTGCAACTAAATTTCCAGTAATACAACTTCCCACTGAACGGCTCGATAAAATAACAAGTGAAATTTAATTTACAGGCTGTATCATATCAATTAATTTGGAAATGCGAGATATGTCTGATCGTTATCGTTCATATAATGAAAGAGAGATCGGTGAATTAATTATCTGTTTATATCTGTCTATCTCTTGCAATATTCAGTTACGGCTACGAGGAAAATTATTGCTTTCAGTGGAACCCATCCGTAGTTTTGGAATGACGCGGCACACAAATTTTTTTTTTTCTGATGGCGTTCCGTTTATCCATACACAGTTTCATAAGAAATAGAAATCGATATACAGGGTGTTTCACTAAGTGTGTTTGCCTGTGTAACTTATAAAATAATAGGTGACGGGAAATTTTAATGCGGTAGGTCAACACAAGAACAGTTACACTTTCTGTGGAGCTATGAACATAGTTTATTGTATCATTTTCCAAAGAGTTACAGCACAAAGATATATTTTTTAAAATGGAACAATAGTTTTTTTCTGTCGTACATTTAATTCGTTGAAACCAGCTGCGTCCAAATCAATTTAAACTACATTCCTATCACTGTTAGTTTGGGAGCTACAACCCTTCCAAGTTTCAGGGGCAGATACCACACGCTGTACATAATACATGGCTATGTGGTGGGTGATGGATGTTATGACGGTGGGAAGTTGATTTACATCAGATGTTCAAATGTGTGTCCATATTCCTCAATGCATAATGCAATGCGCCGTCGAAAGGATCTGCGGATAAGATGTAATATCGCTGGTGTGACGGAGCGACATGCGTTTTAGATCATCTGGGGATATGGGCTCAGTGACATTAACACGATCCTTTAGATATCCCCACAAAAAGAAATCTATTGGTGTTAAATCGGGCGACCTTGCGGGCCATGAATGAGGACCATGGCGCCCCAACCATCTTCCTGCAAACCTGTTGTTTAGGAGGCGAGGTACTGGCGGAAGTAAAGTTGTGAGGCGGCATCGTGAGTCTTGTCGGGATAGCACAGTCGGTAGTGCGCTTGCCCGCGAAAGGCAAAGGTCCCAGGTTCGAGTCCCGGTTCCGGCACACAATTTTAATCTGCCAGGAAGTTTCTGTTGCTTAGTTCTTCCACAACAGCACGCGCAGAATGGTCTGGGTGACCATCGTGCTACATCCACATATGGACTCTCGTGTGTAGACACACATATTCAAGGAGACCACCCAAACTGTCGGCTATAAAAGCGCGATATAACTCACCTGACAGTGTACCTGGGAAGTAGTGCGGACCGATGATTTCATCCCCAAGGATTCCACATCACACGTTAATAGACCACCTATGTTGACGGTCGACAGGTCGTACCCACCGAGGATTGTCTACGGACCAGTAGCGCATGTTATGGCCATTCACTGCACATAATTTGTGAACGTGGACTAATCAGAGAACATAACAATTTGGAAAGACTCCAGTGTGAAGTCACGCATGGCATACTCACAGAATGTCACTCTTGCACGGAAATCGTTCCCATGCAGCTCCTGGGTCAGTGACAGGAGGTACGGGTGAAACCTGTGGCCGTGTACTCCGTGTGCGGCGACAGTCGGCAGTCTAACAGCGCATCGAGGAACCTTCTCGCTCCGTGACACCGGCGACGTTACAACTCGGCCGCACCACACTTAGAAGGCGCATTGCATTATGCGCAGCGTTTGTGGTATCTGCCCCTGAAACTTGGAAGGGTTGTAGCTCCCGAACTAACAGTGATAGGAATGTAGTTTAAATTGATTTGGACGCAGCTGGTTTCAACGAATCCAATGCACGATAGAAAAACTATTGTTCCATTTAAAAATTATATCTTTGTGCTGTAGCTCTTTGGAAACTGATACAATAGCTCCACAGAAAGTGTAACATTTCTTGTGTTGACCTACCGCATTAAAATTTCCCGTCACCTATTATTTTATAAGTTACAGAGGCAAACACACTTAGTGAAACACCCTGTATATCTTAGGACAATACGCCTGAGATATACTAGTGCAGGCGGTTAAAATTGTATCACTTGTTATTAAAACAAGACAATCAAAGCCTTGGCTACGATCAGATGCCAAATACAATAGCGAAGATGTTATTGTACTCTACCATCGTAAAGCACTTATTGGCCTCTTTTAGAAAGGTATTTTATTGTAGATACGCTTAAGTTTCCAAAACAATGTGTATAAAAATTACTTTTACTTATTCTTTCAAAACTGTTTCACAAGGTAATATAGCAACGTAGTAACATATTCGTGATTAATAGTATGGAATTGTTTCAGTGAAAACAGTGGACTGAGTCTATAAGGTCTTCGAGAATTACGAAGCTCTCACACCATATTCTGAAAGAAACGCGTAATTAGGTGTGAGATCTTGTTTCCGTTTTGTCCGTTAGGTAGGAAGCGTAATTTAGCTAAAAGATGTAATTGGCTTTGACCGTCATAGATTGTTAGTTAATGAATTGCCATGCGTTTGCATGCTGACCTCCGTGTGCAAGTGTTTTGTTTCATTTACCACGCGTGAGCACGCACATACTTTAAAGAAGCAAATATTATCTTAAATATTTTGCCACGTCGAATTATGTATACGAAAGTAGCAATATTACAACAATAACACCTAAAGGTGGTTCATGCGTACTGTAATGTGACAGTGGAAAATTTACGTACACACGTTGATTAGGAATTTTTAAAACAGGCTTCTAGGGTATCAGGGTACTTAGTAGGTAAATTTATAACACAGAATTTTTCAAATTTCCAACATCATGGTATGCAGAATCATATCTGTACAAAGTGCTATACAGGGGCCAGTGGTGTGCCCATGACATCATCTTCAAAGCTGCAAGTTTGGCTCTTCCGTGTATCACCGCAGTCAGGCTTCCCAGTTACCAACGTGCAGCAACTCGGAACCATTGTAGTAGTCGAACGAAATGCTGCGAGATGTCTTTATTACAACATGGAATCTGGCGATTGAACTCTGTAGTTGAGAATATGCTATGTTGTGGGAGATTGAAAATAATCAGTTTTCAAACTCATCTTAAATTCAAATCGTACAGAATCGCACTGAATGATTGAAAAGTGATTTACTTCATTACTGCATGAGCCGAAGCAATCATCTGAACATGGAGACCCGATCTGATAATATCAAGCCATCAGTTTCAAAATGATAACTCATGATTGTACGACATAACTGTTATCCACCAACGCCTGAGCGCCGTCTTGGATAAAAGAATACCATCAGAGCAAGCTCGGTTTGTTCGCAATGGAGGAACACAAGAACACATTCTCAAGATTTGACAGGTAATGGAGAAATGTAGGAAATTCGTTCCTTAGACTGCAATAACGCTTTTTTTACCTTATTCGATCGGATGAACTGTGGAGTGTGCTAGCGGAAACGGTTGTTCTTGATCGCCTGACTGCCCACTTCATAAATCTTTCCTCAAAAGATTTAATCATTTTAGACGTAAGGCTCCTTTAACCATGTAAAGGAGTCCCACAAGGGCGCACTGTAACGAATTCCACTGAATATCTATGGAGAATATATTATGAGGAAGAGTCTTCAGGGCTCGTGGGATCCGAATTGGAGGTCGAAGAATGATTTGGGATTTAAGATGAGACCACACTATTCCCAGAATCACATGAAGAAATGGCGAAACTATTACGTAGAGTTGAAAGAGAAAGTGACAAAAACTGAGCAGCCAGTTAATGAGAAAATGGCGAAGATCATGGTGGTGATAGCTACTAATTTAATATCGAAATATGAGGAATTTAACCGTTTTATATACCTTTGCTCACTGATATCCAAAGAGGTTTGGTCTTCACAATCACAAGAAATACGACGCAGAATTGCCCTGGGTAGTGAGTCTCCTACCAAGCTGACACTGATATGGAAAGGCAAAACCATAAAACCATAAACAGACCTACTAAATTGAGAGTGCTGAGATCTCTAGTGATTCCTGTTTTCCTTTTTGGGCCTGAAATGTCGACAAAAACTGTATCGGACAACAAAAAATTTGAGGTGTGCATCTAGAGAAATCGCGGGGAATATCGTGGACGGACAAACGAACTGACAAATCAGTCCATCAAGATATCAGGGAGGAGAAAAGTTGCTCAGTATTTGTTACTCGAGTATTTTACAGTTATTTTTGAACGACATGCAGAAAACTTGAAAATAATGACCATTCACGGCAAAGTCGAAACAAAAAGTTTATAGGTAACACCATCAAGAAGATGGATGGACCACATAAAGGAGAAGACCAACCAAAAATTGGAGTCAGTTACTCTGAGTGGCTGAGGACCGAAAATATTGGGGGCAGACTTTTCACTAGATGGCTTGATGGGACAACTACTTCTACCTCTGGGAGACGGAGCGTTGCTCATAATGTATGACATATGCGCTTTATACCTGTGGTATCGCGTCATATTGTAAAAATGGCTATTACTAAGACAGAAAACGGTTAAAGCACGGTTGTAATTGCTTTGTTCGCCAGTGATCAGCAGAAGCAGAAGAAGACCACTATAACAGTGTGTCGAATCATTTATTGTTTTAGTGACAGCAATCTTAAGAATATGGTGCGTTGAAAGACAAAGGAAATGTCAACTATTTCATACTGCGGTAGCGTACTGATTACATTAATGTTTGTACCTGATAATTGTTTCCGAAGCATCTTACTCAGTTCCGTTAATATCTGTGAATAAGTAACCACCGTTTTAACGTTATATCACGTTTTCGGTAGCCTACAAATGATCTGGCGGTCTATAGAAAAAGATTGACATTCTGTGAGTCCATGCTTGACATCGTGGCCGTGCATTGCCATGCTGACAAATGGCGTTTCGTGATTGTGATTCTAAGAGAATGGCTACAGGTCACAGGATGTCATGGACTTAGGTGAAACTGGTCACAGCACCCTGGAATCATACCAGCTGTGATGTGTGGCTTTAATCAGTAGCGTCCCACACCATGAGGACTTGGTGCTGTATGTCAAACTGCTCACAGTTCTGTGTACTCAAACCAGCTTTGATGTGTGTTTTTACCCAGGATCATCCCACACCATAAGGAATTGGTGCTCTATATGAACCTGGTCACGGATTCCTGAGACGTACCAGCTATGAAGTGTGGTTTTATCCAGTAGCATCAAACACCATAAGAATTTGGTGCTGTATGTGAAACTGGTCACAGCTTTCGAGACCCATACGAGCTGTGAGTGAGGTTTTAGCCAGTAACATCGCATACCATAAGGATTTGGCGCTGTATATGAAACAGGTTACAGCTCCCTGGACTCATACCAGCTGTGATGTATACTTTTACCTAGTACCATTCCACACCATAAGGACTTAGCGTTGTATGTGACATAGGTAGCAGCTCCCTACACTCATGCCAGCTGTGAGCTGTGATGTCTGATTTTACCCAGTAGTATCTCACACCATAACGACTTGGTGCTGTATGTGAAACTGGTTACAGTTACCTGGACTCATACCAGCTATAACGTGTGGTTTTACACAGTAGCACCTCACACCATAACGACTTGGTGCTGTATGAGAAAGTGTCATAGTTCCCAGGACTCATAACAGCTGTCATGTGTGGTTTTACCCAGTTGCATCCAACATCATAAAAACTTGGTGCTGTATGTGAAACTAGGCACAGGTCCCTGGACATACCAACTGTGAGTGTGGTTCTAGCCAGTAGAATCCCATACCTTCAGGACTAGGCGCTGTGTGTGCAAATGGTCACAGTTTCCTGGACTCTACCAGTTATGATGTGTGATTTTTACCGAGTAGCATCCCACAACATATGTTGTTCTGCGTGAAGTGGTAACAGCTCCCTGGACTCATACTAGCTGTGATGTGTGGTTTTAACCAGTAGCATCCCATACGATAAGACCCGGAATTTGCCTGGAGTGATTTACGAAAACCACATAAAACCCAAATCTGGATGGCCGGAGGCGCATTTGAACCACTGTCCTACCGAATGCGAGTAGAGTGTGTTACCACTGTGCACTTTACTCAGTAGCATCTCTCACCATAAGGACTTGGTGTTGTATGTGAAACTGGTCACAGCTTCCTAGACTCAAATCGGCTTTGGTGTTTTTTTACCCACTAGCATCCCATACCTTGGCGCTTTATATGATACAGGTAAACAGGTTACAGCTCCCTGGACTCATACCAGCTGTGATATATGGTTTTACCCAGTAGCATCCCACACCACAAAGACTTCGTGCTGCTTGTGAAACTGATCACTCCTCTCTGGGGTCATACCAACTGTGAGTGTGGTTTTAGCCAGTAGCTTCCCACACCCTGGGTGTGTTGTGCAAATGTGTGACGCTACTATGCTACTATGCTATATTACTGAAGGATAGTCGAAGAAGTGGACGACACAAAAGAAACCGGTGCCGTAATACTGTATGATGTTTTCCACTGCCCCAGAGTTGATAAGGAAGCAGATCTTTCAATCGTTGTTCCGTGAACCACTTTCTACACCCAGTGCGATGACACAACACTTCTTCTCAAACGAGTCCTGCTTCAAAAGTCTTTCAATTTTGCCGAAGTCACAGTGCTTCGTTTGCCTCGGTTTACAGTTACAAAAAGAGTCGCAGCCATTTTAAGTTGCGTCGCAATGTCGATGTTGACCTTGAACCCGTGGCACGACATGTTTCAACAGCCACTCATTCCGGCAGAAAATGTTATTGTACGTTCTCTCTGAAAAAGAGCTTCCTGTCTGTTGTCTTTCAAGGAGTTCTTGTTTTTGACAACACGGGTGTCTATCTCGGCAATCAGTTCCGCGCAGAGTCTGGCACGCGTCGAAGCTCATTGACAGCGTTGACAGCGGCCGTCGCAGACGCAGTGACGTAATCAAATGTTTGTATTATGGGACTTAACTAAGGGGTCATCAGTCCCTAGTGACTAATCAGAGCCTGGGTTGGCCCGCAGGACGCCAGCAGTAGCAGCGACAGGCGCTGTACAGTGGTTCCAAATCCCAGAAAGCCGGCCGAAAGCCGAAAACGTTATAAAATCGGCCGAAGATTTGGCAGTTTTCGGGGTCGCTGATTACGAATTCGAAGTCCAAATTTAGAATAACAAAATGGTGGATGAAATACGACGGTAAATCTCTTAATAATTCAATTTGAGTAAAAGTCTGGAATCGAAGCCCCGTCGTGTCTTCAATGGAAGTCTTAGAACATTCATTTTAAATTGTGAAAGAAACGGGAACGTTGAACCACAAATTTTCGGCAGAATTTGATTTCGTTCCTGCTCTCTTGTTGCCACCTCTTCTTGAAGAGTTTAGCCAAGGCGTCTTTCAAACGTTTCGGCAAAATGTTTGGATGCTTTGTTTGACACCTGCATCTCAAACATGTCAATGACCACGTCGATATTCTCGTTCAATACCGATGTCACAAATGCAAAAATTTTCTTTCTCATTAAAGAAATTTCTTCGGTATTACCCAGAGGTATCTGTAGAAAATGAAGGAAAAACATTAATAGGATAATTGTTTTGACCAAATCAAATATTAAAATGTCTGTAAATCTATCGGACCAAACTGCGTCGTCATCAGTCCGTAGCTTACAAACTACTTAAACCTAGGTAAACTGACGTAAGGACAACACACACACCCATGCCCCAGGGCGTGCTCGAACCTCCACGGCGAGCAACCGCGCGCTCCGCAGCGAGACGCTTTAGAAGGTTTTGGATATGTTTTGAAGAATTGTCTAAGGGACAATTTTATTTGGCTTAAGACCAGGCGTCGACAAGAGTTTTGACTTTTTTTAACAGGACTTCTCGGAACGCGGCCAAGAAAAATACTGCTACTTTCATTAATTGTTTTCTATTTCATACATAGTCAATAACAATTTCAACCTACACGTTCAAATTTAACATTTTCTGGAGAAGATTTCATTTTGCAGAATCGAAATCTGTTGGCCGGCCGCGGTGGCCGAGGTGACTGAGGCGCTCCAGTCACGGTCAGCACGTCCACTACGGTCGGGGGTTCGAATCCCCCCTCGGGCATGGATATTTGTGCCGTCCTAGTTCGTAAGTAGTTCATAAGTAGTTTGTAAGTTTAGGTACTGATGACCCCGTAGTTAAGTCCCATAAGCTTAACAAACATTTGAACATTTGAATTTGAAATCTGTTGACTTTTCGCAATTCTACACACGTCTGAACTTTGTGCCGCTATCGATGTTTGACGAGTAAACAGTGCGGCAGGCCCGATGCTCACAAACGAAATGCGTTCCTGAGCCAGGTAGGGGCGATTCCCTTTTATTTACGGTCATTATGCATACTAGGTGTACCACTACAACTATTGCAACCACTAAAAGTCCGTAGAATAACAGCTGTTACGGCCTACTTGTGGCCAGCTTCTTGGGACCACTGTGCGCTGCGCGGTGGTGCCACGCGGCCCCTCGGCCGGCACGCGGCGTCGCGATTCGCCGGAACAAAGGGCTGCGTCGCGAGCGGCTGGTAGGCCGGGGAGCGCAGCCCCAAATCAGATTTGAGCGCGAGTCCCCAGGGGCGGCGGCCGGCAGGGCCAAACAGCCGCCAGGTGCCGAGCCAGCCGCACGCTCAGCGCCCAGCGCACCAACCGACCAGCCTAACCACGGTGCCGGCACGTCTCTGGTTGACTCAACCCCCGGACAAATAAATAAATAAATAAAATAAAAAGTTTTTTTAATCTACAATTCTTCGTTTCGTTCTCCTATCGGATCATTTTATATTCACATTCAATTTTTTTTTTATCGCAGCAGCTTCCTCTCCTCTCTCAGCTCCTTCCTACGGTGAGTCCTTGCGCCTTCCTCCCCCCTTCTTCGTCTCCCCCCCCTCCCGTCCTTTTCCCGCCGCACTTCCACTTCCTCCCTTTTTCCCACTGCTGGGAACCTGTGTCGACATATTTTAACAGTGCGCCGTTTAGTGTTGTGCTGTACAGCAATTAATCTTCATCCCACGGATGATAGCAGAATAGTACAACCCATCCTACTGCTGTACAAATAAGATGGGTTGGAGGCGTTGTCAGGAATGAAGGCGAAGCGGTGAAGGCTTGTGGGCGCCCTAGGAGTGCGGCTGTTTGGCAAATAAAAGGATTCAAGCTAATAGTTGGTATATTTTGAAATACGGGACTCGCCCTGAGGTCGGATGCCATGAATGAGGGCCAGTCTGAGTTAGTGGATTAGTAAATGGAAAAGGTAAAGGTTACGGTTTACAGTGCTGGTGGCAGATTCGAACAGCCGCTAGGCGAGAGCAGACGGCATGCGGCCGTTCGCCCCGCACAGACGCTGAGCCTCTGGAGTGCGTCTGTTCTGTTCGAGAACTAAAACTGAAGAGAGCGAAGGAACTGATCCTCGCACCTCAGAGTCCTCCAGCAGTAGCATGCGTGATCAAACGTGGGTGTCTTCTATTGGCTCCACAGTTGCATGGAAACGTCAGTAGTTTCAGCACGGACGCCAGAAGGGTGGCGTGATTTAGAATCAGCAGTCAATACTGGTTCTGGCCGGCTCTGTCTTGGAAGGTGGACAACCTTGGTCGCGTTGTCAAGGCATATGTCGCAGTGGAAGAACTCTCGTAAAACTTAGGCGAAGATTGAAATAAACTTTATTGAATTATTACCCTAAACTATTTTAGACTGTACAGTGCCACTGATTGTGCTACTTGCTCGAGTGGTGTTTTAATACATCAGCAACCGCCGAATATTCGAGTTGTCATACGTTTTAATTCTGTGCTTCGTCGACGTCTTGTTCATGTCATCAAGTTCAATGAAATGTTTGTAAAGCTTATGGGACTTAACTGCGGGGTCAACAGCCCCTAAACTTACAACTACTCATGAACTAACTTATACTAAAGACACCACAACCATGCATACCCGCGGAAGGATTCATCCTCCGACGCGGGAGGCCGCGCGATCCGCAACGTGGTGCTCCACCGCTCGGCTACTCCCGCGCGGCTGTCATCAAGTGTTCCTTTACTCAGCATGACTTATTTACGTGTAACCATTCTTGTGGATAGCAGTGGGACGTCAGCAGGTCAGTTCAGTTCTTGCAAAACATTTTCCAACAGCCTTTCACGTTACAATTTTATTTAGGCGACTAGTTTCGGTACATCAATTGTACCATCTTCAGGTCCCAATAGTGAATATTTGGATAAGCTCGTCCGATTCATAAGGTTGGACCTCGACTAGCGTCCATTTTCCAAACTCCAGTATGTGTCAACGCTGCAACCATTAACTATCAACCGGCCAACTGATCAACTGTCAATTGATAGTTAATGGTTGCAGCGTGGACACATACTGGAGGTCGGTAAAACGGATGATAGTTGAGGTCCAACCTTATGAATTGAAGGAGCTTATGCAAATATTCACTATTGAGGCCTGAATATGGTACAATTATTTATCGAAACTAGTTGCCTAAATAAAATTATAACGTGAAAGGATGTAGGAATTTTTTTAATATTTTTTTGTACAAGAAATGACTTATTATTTCCCGTATGTGTGTTTTTACCACTGTGGCTCTCTTAATTTCAGGCTATATGTTTTTAAATTCTCCTTGTCTCTTGTAATTGTCTCACTGTTTATTCACCTTCATTTCTTAATTCTACTTTTATTTTCTCCTTTAAGACTATTCATATTCATTTTTTACCAATTTTTATTTCTCTCGGTCGAGAACTCCAATAAAGGAAAAATAAAAAATAGAAATAAAAACAAAAGCAGCTTCCATCTGGCCTGGGTCTCCAGAACCATTGAAATCTTCGAATACCTACCGCATCCGTCTCCCCTCACAATCGTGGATCCTGTATGACCTCATCCCATTCCTCCATCTCTGCCAGTTTCTCCGCCTCCTGTACATTACCCGCGAGACAGATTCTCGTAACCCCCTGGTGTACCCCCTCCTTACCCCTCCTGGCCCTATGCCACGTCTTCACCACTGTATCCCCCACCATTCATTCACCTCCACACTCTCCACGTCCTTTCCCAGGGTAACTTCCGACACCTCCCGCTGCCGGATGACGCCCTCCATCCCGAAATATATATCCCATCGATCAGCCCTAATGTTCTCCTCCTCGATTCAACGCCCCCTCCCTTCCTTTTCTTCGTTGTCCTCTCCTCATCATTTAGAGTCCCTGTTACTTACCATTTATTATGGGCTACAGCGAGAAAGGTTTTGTTACCTTTCCCAACTTCAAACCTGGTGGAAAGAGGTTTCAGCACTGTTGCAAATCTTCTTACAAAAAGAAGAAATATATATATCCCTTCGATTAGCCCTAATGTTCTCCTCCTCGATTGAATGCCCCCTCCCTCCCTTTTCTTGGTTGTCCTCTCCCCATCATTTAGAATCCCTGTTACTTACCATTTATTATGGGCTACAGCGAGAAAGGTTTTGTTACCTTTCCCAACTTCAAACCTGGTGGAAAGAGGTTTCAGCACTGTTGCAAATCTTCTTACAAAAAGAAGAAATATATATATCCCTTCGATTAGCCCTAATGTTCTCCTCCTCGATTGAACGCCCCCTCCCTCCCTTTTCTTGGTTGTCCTCTCCCCATCATTTAGAGTCCCTGTTACTTACCATTTATTATGGGCTACAGCGAGAAAGGTTTTGTTACCTTTCCCAACTTCAAACCTGGTGGAAAGAGGTTTCAGCACTGTTGCAAATCTTCTTACAAAAAGAAGAAATATATATATCCCTTCGATTAGCCCTAATGTTCTCCTCCTCGATTGAACGCCCCCTCCCTCCCTTTTCTTGGTTGTCCTCTCCCCATCATTTAGAGTCCCTGTTACTTACCATTTATTATGGGCTACAGCGAGAAAGGTTTTGTTACCTTTCCCAACTTCAAACCTGGTGGAAAGAGGTTTCAGCACTGTTGCAAATCTTCTTACAAAAAGAAGAAATATATATATATCCCTTCGATTAGCCCTAATGTTCTCCTCCTCGATTGAATGCCCCCTCCCTCCCTTTTCTTGGTTGTCCTCTCCCCATCATTTAGAGTCCCTGTTACTTACCATTTATTATGGGCTACAGCGAGAAAGGTTTTGTTACCTTTCCCAACTTCAAACCTGGTGGAAAGAGGTTTCAGCACTGTTGCAAATCTTCTTACAAAAAGAAGAAATATATATATCCCATCGATCAGCCCTAATGTTCTCCTCCTCGATTGAACGCCCCCTCCCTCCCTTTTCTTGGTTGTCCTCTCCCCATCATTTAGAGTCCCTGTTACTTACCATTTATTATGGGCTACAGCGAGAAAGGTTTTGTTACCTTTCCCAACTTCAAACCTGGTGGAAAGAGGTTTCAGCACTGTTGCAAATCTTCTTACAAAAAGAAGAAACATATATATCCCTTCGATTAGCCCTAATGTTCTCCTCCTCGATTGAATGCCCCCTCCCTCCCTTTTCTTGGTTGTCCTCTCCCCATCATTTAGAGTCCCTGTTACTTACCATTTATTATGGGCTACAGCGAGAAAGGTTTTGTTACCTTTCCCAACTTCAAACCTGGTGGAAAGAGGTTTCAGCACTGTTGCAAATCTTCTTACAAAAAGAAGAAATATATATATCCCATCGATCAGCCCTAATGTTCTCCTCCTCGATTGAACGCCCCCTCCCTCCCTTTTCTTGGTTGTCCTCTCCCCATCATTTAGAGTCCCTGTTACTTACCATTTATTATGGGCTACAGCGAGAAAGGTTTTGTTACCTTTCCCAACTTCAAACCTGGTGGAAAGAGGTTTCAGCACTGTTGCAAATCTTCTTACAAAAAGAAGAAATATATATATCCCTTCGATTAGCCCTAATGTTCTCCTCCTCGATTGAACGCCCCCTCCCTCCCTTTTCTTGGTTGTCCTCTCCCCATCATTTAGAGTCCCTGTTACTTACCATTTATTATGGGCTACAGCGAGAAAGGTTTTGTTACCTTTCCCAACTTCAAACCTGGTGGAAAGAGGTTTCAGCACTGTTGCAAATCTTCTTACAAAAAGAAGAAATATATATATCCCTTCGATTAGCCCTAATGTTCTCCTCCTCGATTGAATGCCCCCTCCCTCCCTTTTCTTGGTTGTCCTCTCCCCATCATTTAGAGTCCCTGTTACTTACCATTTATTATGGGCTACAGCAAGAAAGGTTTTGTTACCTTTCCCAACTTCAAACCTGGTGGAAAGAGGTTTCAGCACTGTTGCAAATCTTCTTACAAAAAGAAGAAATATATATATCCCTTCGATTAGCCCTAATGTTCTCCTCCTCGATTGAATGCCCCCTCCCTCCCTTTTCTTGGTTGTCCTCTCCCCATCATTTAGAGTCCCTGTTACTTACCATTTATTATGGGCTACAGCGAGAAAGGTTTTGTTACCTTTCCCAACTTCAAACCTGGTGGAAAGAGGTTTCAGCACTGTTGCAAATCTTCTTACAAAAAGAAGAAATATATATATCCCATCGATCAGCCCTAATGTTCTCCTCCTCGATTGAACGCCCCCTCCCTCCCTTTTCTTGGTTGTCCTCTCCCCATCATTTAGAGTCCCTGTTACTTACCATTTATTATGGGCTACAGCGAGAAAGGTTTTGTTACCTTTCCCAACTTCAAACCTGGTGGAAAGAGGTTTCAGCACTGTTGCAAATCTTCTTACAAAAAGAAGAAATATATATATCCCTTCGATTAGCCCTAATGTTCTCCTCCTCGATTGAATGCCCCCTCCCTCCCTTTTCTTGGTTGTCCTCTCCCCATCATTTAGAGTCCCTGTTACTTACCATTTATTATGGGCTACAGCGAGAAAGGTTTTGTTACCTTTCCCAACTTCAAACCTGGTGGAAAGAGGTTTCAGCACTGTTGCAAATCTTCTTACAAAAAGAAGAAATATATATATCCCTTCGATTAGCCCTAATGTTCTCCTCCTCGATTGAACGCCCCCTCCCTCCCTTTTCTTGGTTGTCCTCTCCCCATCAGTTAGAGTCCCTGTTACTTACCATTTATTATGGGCTACAGCGAGAAAGGTTTTGTTACCTTTCCCAACTTCAAACCTGGTGGAAAGAGGTTTCAGCACTGTTGCAAATCTTCTTACAAAAAGAAGAAATATATATATCCCTTCGATTAGCCCTAATGTTCTCCTCCTCGATTGAATGCCCCCTCCCTCCCTTTTCTTGGTTGTCCTCTCCCCATCATTTAGAGTCCCTGTTACTTACCATTTATTATGGGCTACAGCAAGAAAGGTTTTGTTACCTTTCCCAACTTCAAACCTGGTGGAAAGAGGTTTCAGCACTGTTGCAAATCTTCTTACAAAAAGAAGAAATATATATATCCCTTCGATTAGCCCTAATGTTCTCCTCCTCGATTGAACGCCCCCTCCCTCCCTTTTCTTGGTTGTCCTCTCCCCATCATTTAGAGTCCCTGTTACTTACCATTTATTATGGGCTACAGCGAGAAAGGTTTTGTTACCTTTCCCAACTTCAAACCTGGTGGAAAGAGGTTTCAGCACTGTTGCAAATCTTCTTACAAAAAGAAGAAATATATATATCCCTTCGATTAGCCCTAATGTTCTCCTCCTCGATTGAACGCCCCCTCCCTCCCTTTTCTTGGTTGTCCTCTCCCCATCATTTAGAGTCCCTGTTACTTACCATTTATTATGGGCTACAGCGAGAAAGCTTTTGTTACCTTTCCCAACTTCAAACCTGGTGGAAAGAGGTTTCAGCACTGTTGCAAATCTTCTTACAAAAAGAAGAAATATATATATCCCTTCGATTAGCCCTAATGTTCTCCTCCTCGATTGAATGCCCCCTCCCTCCCTTTTCTTGGTTGTCCTCTCCCCATCATTTAGAGTCCCTGTTACTTACCATTTATTATGGGCTACAGCGAGAAAGGTTTTGTTACCTTTCCCAACTTCAAACCTGGTGGAAAGAGGTTTCAGCACTGTTGCAAATCTTCTTACAAAAAGAAGAAATATATATATCCCATCGATCAGCCCTAATGTTCTCCTCCTCGATTGAACGCCCCCTCCCTCCCTTTTCTTGGTTGTCCTCTCCCCATCATTTAGAGTCCCTGTTACTTACCATTTATTATGGGCTACAGCGAGAAAGGTTTTGTTACCTTTCCCAACTTCAAACCTGGTGGAAAGAGGTTTCAGCACTGTTGCAAATCTTCTTACAAAAAGAAGAAATATATATATCCCTTCGATTAGCCCTAATGTTCTCCTCCTCGATTGAATGCCCCCTCCCTCCCTTTTCTTGGTTGTCCTCTCCCCATCATTTAGAGTCCCTGTTACTTACCATTTATTATGGGCTACAGCGAGAAAGGTTTTGTTACCTTTCCCAACTTCAAACCTGGTGGAAAGAGGTTTCAGCACTGTTGCAAATCTTCTTACAAAAAGAAGAAATATATATATCCCATCGATCAGCCCTAATGTTCTCCTCCTCGATTGAACGCCCCCTCCCTCCCTTTTCTTGGTTGTCCTCTCCCCATCATTTAGAGTCCCTGTTACTTACCATTTATTATGGGCTACAGCGAGAAAGGTTTTGTTACCTTTCCCAACTTCAAACCTGGTGGAAAGAGGTTTCAGCACTGTTGCAAATCTTCTTACAAAAAGAAGAAATATATATATCCCTTCGATTAGCCCTAATGTTCTCCTCCTCGATTGAACGCCCCCTCCCTCCCTTTTCTTGGTTGTCCTCTCCCCATCAGTTAGAGTCCCTGTTACTTACCATTTATTATGGGCTACAGCGAGAAAGGTTTTGTTACCTTTCCCAACTTCAAACCTGGTGGAAAGAGGTTTCAGCACTGTTGCAAATCTTCTTACAAAAAGAAGAAATATATATATCCCTTCGATTAGCCCTAATGTTCTCCTCCTCGATTGAATGCCCCCTCCCTCCCTTTTCTTGGTTGTCCTCTCCCCATCATTTAGAGTCCCTGTTACTTACCATTTATTATGGGCTACAGCAAGAAAGGTTTTGTTACCTTTCCCAACTTCAAACCTGGTGGAAAGAGGTTTCAGCACTGTTGCAAATCTTCTTACAAAAAGAAGAAATATATATATCCCTTCGATTAGCCCTAATGTTCTCCTCCTCGATTGAACGCCCCCTCCCTCCCTTTTCTTGGTTGTCCTCTCCCCATCATTTAGAGTCCCTGTTACTTACCATTTATTATGGGCTACAGCGAGAAAGGTTTTGTTACCTTTCCCAACTTCAAACCTGGTGGAAAGAGGTTTCAGCACTGTTGCAAATCTTCTTACAAAAAGAAGAAATATATATATCCCTTCGATTAGCCCTAATGTTCTCCTCCTCGATTGAACGCCCCCTCCCTCCCTTTTCTTGGTTGTCCTCTCCCCATCATTTAGAGTCCCTGTTACTTACCATTTATTATGGGCTACAGCGAGAAAGGTTTTGTTACCTTTCCCAACTTCAAACCTGGTGGAAAGAGGTTTCAGCACTGTTGCAAATCTTCTTACAAAAAGAAGAAATATATATATATCCCTTCGATTAGCCCTAATGTTCTCCTTCTCGATTGAATGCCCCCTCCCTCCCTTTTCTTGGTTGTCCTCTCCCCATCATTTAGAGTCCCTGTTACTTACCATTTATTATGGGCTACAGCGAGAAAGGTTTTGTTACCTTTCCCAACTTCAAACCTGGTGGAAAGAGGTTTCAGCACTGTTGCAAATCTTCTTACAAAAAGAAGAAATATATATATCCCATCGATCAGCCCTAATGTTCTCCTCCTCGATTGAACGCCCCCTCCCTCCCTTTTCTTGGTTGTCCTCTCCCCATCATTTAGAGTCCCTGTTACTTACCATTTATTATGGGCTACAGCGAGAAAGGTTTTGTTACCTTTCCCAACTTCAAACCTGGTGGAAAGAGGTTTCAGCACTGTTGCAAATCTTCTTACAAAAAGAAGAAATATATATATCCCTTCGATTAGCCCTAATGTTCTCCTCCTCGATTGAACGCCCCCTCCCTCCCTTTTCTTGGTTGTCCTCTCCCCATCATTTAGAGTCCCTGTTACTTACCATTTATTATGGGCTACAGCGAGAAAGGTTTTGTTACCTTTCCCAACTTCAAACCTGGTGGAAAGAGGTTTCAGCACTGTTGCAAATCTTCTTACAAAAAGAAGAAATATATATATCCCTTCGATTAGCCCTAATGTTCTCCTCCTCGATTGAATGCCCCCTCCCTCCCTTTTCTTGGTTGTCCTCTCCCCATCATTTAGAGTCCCTGTTACTTACCATTTATTATGGGCTACAGCAAGAAAGGTTTTGTTACCTTTCCCAACTTCAAACCTGGTGGAAAGAGGTTTCAGCACTGTTGCAAATCTTCTTACAAAAAGAAGAAACACACTGTGAAATACGTCCACTGAATGTGTTGTCGTGTTCCATTTTGATTTATTCATTAACCTAAAGTGTTTCTGCACCATTAATGTTATCTGTGTGTGCAAATTATTTTATTCTTTTATTAATGATCAATGCCCCATGTTTACATATGTTTGCCCCAAATTTATATGTTTCCACCCGTGTGATTGAACATGTGTGTTCCAAAATGTCCAAATGTTTGTACAGCTTATGGGACTTAACTACGGGGTCATTAGTCCCTAAACTTACAAACTACTTAATCCTAAGGACGGCACAAATATCCATGCCCGAGGGGGGATTCGAAATCCCCGACCGTAGTGGCTGTGCAGACCGTGACTGGAGCGCCTCAGTCTCCTCGGCCACCGCGGCCGGCGCCGGCCATGTGTGTTCATGTGAATGTCGAAGGTTGCTTTTAATATTGATTGACTGCCACGCAATGGCTTACAGTCGCCGCCTCCCGCTTTAGGCTTCGTTTTGCTGTAGTAAAGAACGCATGGCTTCATTTGTCGTCTGCGGTGGCGTCTGCTGGCTGGCCACAGACAAGCTTACTTGTCAAAGTGGGGAGGGAGCTGTGTTCTTATTGTCGTACCAACCTAATCTTGGAAGAAAGACGGACAGAAGACCTCTCTGGGAGCTTTTGTAGAGGGGTCTTGGCCAAATAGCAAGGGTTGGTAAACACTACTCTCTGAACTCACTCTGCGTCGCTTTTAGCGTGCTCTATATCCGGGGTATGGCAGGAGGAGGTGTTTCCGTGATCTTAGACTTTGACACTTCACTTTTCATTATGGCTCCGACGACAGCGGAAGTAAGAAATCAGCCGAATCAAGCTGATGGGAAGGCATGCTATTAGAACCTTGCTTTATTTGTGATAAGGCATCCTTGATTTTTCAGTGATAGTTCTCTTGAGTAATTCTTTTGCTATGCGAGGCGAAGTGTTTCTTAATTTACAGAACTCGGGTAAATTCAGTGTAAATTTATTATTTGCATTTTCATTCCAGTGATGATTGTGTGTCCGGTTTTGCTCAAGTTAGAATACATGTGTGTGGCCTTCAGCCTTTGTGTAAGCCTAGTATGTTCGAATTTCCTTCGTGTTTTTAACTAACGTTTTCACGCCGTGTCTGTATCCACGAGTGTGCTAAATATTTCTTAGATTTTCTAGTTTGATTCCATGTTTCCTGTGTTGTACGACCGATTGCACCACTTGCTTTCGTATCGTTCGTTACTTCGGCCTTCATCCATGATTTTATTAATACTAGTTTTCTTTTATACGAATTCTCGCGTGTGCTCTATTCGTTCATTCTGAATTAATTTCTGTTTGTAAATGCTATGAAATTCGGCTTGGTCACACCACAAGATGCTTAAGAATCGTGATCCGCTGCCTCGCCGAACATGAGTTTGGTTTTAAAATAGCCTTGATGCAGTATTTACCATCCATCCTCTTGTTAAATGAAATAAGAAATTTAAATATTAACGAAACGGTATGCTATGCTGTATCTTTTGTATTATTAACGGTTTTTGCAATTATCTTTGCAAAACAATATTAGACAATATGTAAATAAATCGTACTAGTAATATTGTATATTAGATTTTACAATAATGTAAATTCTGGTAACATAAACAAATTTTGGTATTAAAACGCTTATTCAGGTTGTTCATCGTGCAAGAATAACGTATGTGCAATTAAAAATGGAACATGCAAAGTCGTTGCATTTAAAACAGCTTATTTTATTATTAGCTCTTACCTAAGATATATAGTTTACTTTCTTCTTATTTGTTTTATTCTATTCTCGGTTATGTAGTCTACATAGTTTATTTTGCTTCTCTTGAAAAATTAACTTTTACTTCCTTTTTTCTAATACTGATCCATTTCCGAAATCTAAAAGTTGAAACATTTCGACCGTTTCAGGGAGCTGAAATACGTTCAAAGACAAAGATGAAAATTTGTGCTGGACCAGGATTCGAGCCCAGATTTCTCGCTTCGGGTCAGCGGTCGACTTAAACATTTTTTTTCAATTTTTGCCGGTGGTCGGGATCGAACCAGCGACCTTTTTTACTTTGTGAAAGAAAATAAAATAAGGCAAAAATACCATCCTTGATACTGTCTCCCACCAGGATTTTATTTAAATGAATTTTAGGTGAGGAATTAATTTCAGTTATTTGTTTTGCCTTCGTTCAGGTCATTGAATTCACATGGCCGACATATTTTATTTTGTTTGGAACATATAAATAAAATAAATAAAAAATGATACGAAATATAATAAATCGAACTTAATATATGCTTCTGGAAGGATGATAGAAGAGTGACGTCCTCTTCAGGTATCGGAAATAAACATTCTTCGGGTCCGACTCTCCGCAACGGGGACCCGGTATGTCTTCGCATAAATAATTCTTCCTCCACGTTCGATTTTGGTCCGAATTAGTGTTCGCTTTAATTGTCTTCTCTTACCCGTGTCGACCCAGTTACGGGGGGGGGGCACCTTTTAGGCTACACAGGAAAGCTCCCCTTCCACCCCAAATTCTACAACTCTAGCCCCCTGCCAATTAATTCCTCTTGCTCGCAGCCTATACTGGATTCCTGCACGGGATCAAGCGTTGAATGCGGCCGCGTTGAAATTGTCATTGCCTGTTGGAGGCAGAGTTGCTGATATCCATTTCTAAACTGGATAGTAAGTTCTTCATTAGGGGTTATTCCTATGAGTTCTTTTTGAAGTGCGACATGGGTCTCTTTCACATCAGAATATCCATTTATAATCCACTGTGGTATGTCCATTCTCGAAATATCCTCAAACCTCCTCTCAAAGTATGTGTGAAGGACATTTAAATGTTGAACGTGGATGGAAACATCATCATGCTCACAGTTTGCTTGTTACAAATTGGGAGACTGCTAAAATTTGCGACGCCCAAAGTTTTGCTTCATTAGCTTCATCTACGAAGAAAAGCTAAAATGTTGGACTTTGTTTTTATCAAATTTAGGCTGTGGCCTTGAACTGCAAGTTAACTTCTTTAAATTTAGCATTCACATCTGTTAGATATGCAACGTCTGTTTTCCACTTGATTAAATTTTCTTTTAAAGTTGGATCCTTAGCATTCCAAAACTCTAACAAGGAAAGTACTTGGGCTCGAACAAACAAATATGAACCAAAATCGAATGAGAGATAGTGTAAAGATCCCTTATTGCACTAGTCATACTCCCGCATCTGCAAAACTCTGCAGTGGTCCGTTAGAGGCCTCTGCATGTGCCATGCCACATTGCACTTTGACCTGTCGGTTCGCCAGTAGGGACGGTGCAGTGTGCTTCCGAAGTTGCGTTTTGTGACGTTATTTGTGTGGTGAAGCGTCAGATCGGGCGGCGATTGGTAATCAATCCTACTAATGTATTGCGATTGGTTGAAGTTACGAAGAACTCTTCTTCGTGAAGATGGTATTAGTGTAGAAGATGAATCATTCACATGCTTTCTCGTATCTGTCATGGTACAGAAATATGAGCATAAGTTAGATACTGTTCTAACACTAACACATAATGATGATAATAGGGATGAAAATGACGAACAACTCATTGCAAGCAGTAGTGCTACGGTAAGTGCGGAAAGAGGCGATGGAAGCAGTGTCAGTGAATACCAACAGTCTTCCGAGAAGAAGGTTAAAGTTGCAACTATGATAACGGCTTTTCATGACGCTAGAGAACATGTACGGCGATTATTACATAAGTTATAGTTCAGATATCTGCATTACGTATGGCGTCCAAAATTACATCTACAGTGTTTTCTGGAGCATCATTGCAGAGTTTTGCATAAAAACGACACGCACCACCACACTGAGGTGTACGTAGAGATCCTGTAAACAGACGTTCATACAGATATGTTTGTTCGAGCCCATGTACTTTGCTTGTAAGTGTAAAAAAGTGTTAAAAATCTCGTCAGACATAAGCCTTTCAACAGCCAGCGTTGTAAGAAAAAATTTGAATTTTGGTTGCAAACTTCCTAAATCTGAACAAGTATGGTAGACCCCTTTTACAACAAATGGACCCACAAATTATTTTGGCCCACTTTAGGTTACGGTAGTAACACTAAAAGTGGACCTTTGCGATCGTCTTTTGACAGCTCGAAATTTAAATGAAAATAACGGCTTAACCATTCATCTGACATGAAACTTGAATAACCAAATTTGTAGAGGAGATCAGTAACAAATTTTACAGTCATAATTATAGGCCGCCAGAGATCAGGAAAAATACGGTAGTAATACCAAGAAGAGCCGTTTGTAATGTAACTGTATTTGCAAACGAAGCGTTCATCTGACACAAAAATTCTCTACAACTTCGCTCTCTTATGTTTTTTTCATATCTTGCATCGTTGAATAGATATTTGCAAAAATAACGGCGATTTGACTAAGTCTGTCTGACTGTAACGTGTTCCCACTTTTTAGATCGAACCGTTCAACCGATCGGCACCAAATTTTACAGACACAATTGGTGGGTACCAGAGACAGGACCTCGCTTTTTCAAATAACTCGGACAAGAAATACGTTAGTAAAATAAAAAAAGCCGTTTGTAATGTAATTTTAATTGCAAATAAACCGTTCATCTGACTCGAGAATTGAATAAACGAATTTGTAGAGGAGAAAATTCTCTATAACTATGTTCCCTTATGTTTTTTTCATATCTCGTATAGTTTGAGAGATACTTGCAAAAATAACGGCGACTTGACACCGTCAATTGATTTTACGAAAACCAGCCGTTCGGAGATGTCACGTGACATTCCTCGCACACAACTCTATCTGGCATACGTCATCCATCTTGCGTTGCGTATTTGATGATTTCCTTATTGTAACTTACACGTTGTCATTTCAAAGCAATGGCGCACTGAAGAATTAACAAAAACACGTCGTTCTTCGTACGATAAATGATAATCTAGGGTCTACAAATGCCATATTAGCATCAGTTAACAACGGCCATCAATAGTATGTAATTATGTGACTTATCTTTCGATTGATAGACGTAACGTAGTGGGCAAGGCTTTGGACCATGACGCTAAAGGTCGGTGGTTCCGAACCCGCCACTACGTAACTTTTTTTTCTAAAAGGGTTTAAGACACTCTTCTTAATTAATTTTTTATTATTTAGATTATTATTTTGATTCAAAAAGTTTGCAAAAACTCATAAAACTACAAATCTAAAGTGGGCCGTCAAAACGTCAGTGCGATTTTTTTGGTATTAATACCGTATCGTTTGTCCGAAAAATTTTAAAAAGGGAGGTTCTAGTCTTTGGCGGCCCACAATAAATAAAAAAAAAACAAAAAAAAAAAAAAACAAAAAAAAAAAAAAAAAAAAAAAAAAACGACTACTTAAACTAAGGTAAACTAACACCCATGCCCCAGGGAAGACTCGAACCCCCGACGGCGGGCAACCACCACGCGCTCTGCAGAGAGGTGCCTTAGTCCGCTCGGCTACTCCACCGCGGCAGCCTACAATTATGTCTGTAAAATTTGGTGCTCATGGGTTGAACGGTTGGTCTTAAAAACAGGGAACAGGTTACGGACAGACAGACAGACAGACATCCCAAAATCGTCGTTACTTTGGCAAATATCTCTGAAACGATACGAGACATGAAAAAAACATAACAGAGCAAAGTTGTAAAGAATTTTCTCCTCTGCAAATTCGGTTATTCAATTTTCGTGTCAGATGAATGGTTAAGCCGTTATTTTCATTTAAATTTCGAGCTGTCAAAAGACCATCGCAAAGGCCCACTTTTAGTGTTACTACTGTAACCTAAAGTGGGCCGAAAAAGCTAAAATGATGAACTTTGTTTTTATCAAATTTAGACTGTCGCCTTGTAACTACAAGCTAACTTGTTTAAATTTACCATACACGTCTGTTAGATAAGCAATGTTTGTTTTTTACTTGATTTTCTTTTAAAGTTGGATTTTTAGCATCTAAAAATGCTGTCAAAAAATGATAAAAAATCTCGTCAGATATAAGCCTTTCGACAGACAGCATTGTAAGATCAATTTTGAATTATGTTTGCAACCTTCCTAAATATGAACAAGTATCGTGGACTTCTTTTACAACAAAAGGACCCCCTGTGGTTGCGTTGACTTTCCCGGCGTTGTAACTGATAATATTCATCACGGGTATGCAGCCGGATACCGTCGTCAACTAGACACGATATTTCAGCAACGATTCTTCTATCACGTGGAGACTATGTGTCCAAGATGAACTTTTTATTGGATGACTCAGCCTATCGTAGGTTACGTAATGATCCCACCGAACGTATAAAACGGAAGACTCTTTTACTTTTAAAGAAGAGTTCCTTGTCAGAGGATGTTGTTAAGAAACTTCTCCCTGGAGCTGCTGTCCCTCCAAGATTGTATGGCCTACCTAAGGTTCACAAGCATGGAATTCCTCTTCGTCCTACTGTGAGCAATTTGAGTGCCCCTACCTATAATTTGGCCAAATATTTAGCTTCTGTTCTCGCTCCTCATGTTGGAAAGTGTGATCATCACATATTGAACTCGTCACATTTTATTCGGCGGCTGAAGTCAGTTTGTCTTGGTCCATCAGACTTGCTTGTCAGTTTCGACGTTGTTTCCCTTTTTATCCTGGTTCCTCTTGAAGAGTCATTGTTATTAATTAGTAATATATTGGATGATGAAACAGTCAAGTTATGTCGTCATGTGCTGACTTCGACGTATTTCCTTTTTAATGATACGTTTTTTGAACAAACTGACGGTGTGGCTATGGGGAGTCCTCTTTCCCCCATAGTCGCAAACGTTTTTATGGAGGACTTTGAAGACATGGCTTTAAGGACGTCGTTTCTTAAGCCTACCTGTTTTTGGAGATACGTCGATGACATTTTTATGGTTTGGCTTTAAATCATTTTTAGACCATTTTAACTGTCTCCATCCCAATATTAAATTTACGATGGAGGTAGAGAACGATGGGAAACTTCCTTTTCTGGATGTTTTGGTTCAAAAGAACAGTGATGGGACCTTAGGACATGGAGTGTATCGCAAGCCAACGCATACCGATCTTTATCTTCATGCGACGAGCTGTCATCCGCCACACCAACGTATGGGGGTGTTGCGTACTTTAGTAAAAAGAGCGTACGCCATTTCTGATGCTGAACATCTGGGTGAAGAACTGGAGCATCTGAAAGTGGTCTTTCAACAGAATGGGGACACTGCTCAACAAATTTGTCGTGCATTTCAATTTGGTCCAAAAGGTGAACTATTAGAAGACAATTACAAGTCTAATGCCTTTTTGCCTTTCGTCGGGAATATTTCCTCGAAAATTTCAAGAATTTTAAGAAGATTCGACATTAAAAGTGTTTTTATGCCCCCACCTAAGACTAGGGCCCTCCCTGGGTCAGTCAAAGATGATTTAGGACTGAGGAAACCCGGTGTTTATAGTATTCCGTGTTATTGTGGTAAAACTTACATTGGCCAAACGATTCGCACAGTTCAGGATCGGTGTGTGGAACACCACCGTCATACTCGTTTGCTCCAACCTGAAAAGTCTGCTGTTGCTGAACATTGTTTGAATGAGGGACACAAGATGTTATACGATGAAACTAAACTGATTGCTCCTGCTTCCAGCTACTGGGAACGTGTTCTCAAAGAATCCATGGAAATTCGTATGGCCGATAATATTATTAATAGGAACAAGGGTTTTCCACTAAGTAAAACTTGGAACCCGATTTTATCTGACATCAAGCAACAACGGTCTTCATTTCGACCTGCTGTTTCTTTTACCTAGCCTTGTTTTCGACCCATCGTTTTTGCCGTTTTTCTCCACCGGCGCGCTACTGGTTCTATTGCACCTAGGTGGCTTCTACTTTGGTTTCGCGCACGCGCGGTGAGTCGTCAGCTGTGTATAAAGGGGCTGCTGTTTCTTGTTCTTTATCAGTTTCCGGCGAGTTAGTGTTTTGCGCTCTAACCTGAAGATGGCAGCCAGTTGGTCTGCTGAAATATCGTGTCTAGTTGACGACGGTATCCGGCTGCATACCCGAGATGAATATTAAAAGGACCCCCTAATTATTTTTCCGGTTACGTGGACCCCTTTCAGGTTAGGATACATCCCTAGGGGTCCTTATAGGTACCACTATGGGTAACAAAGTACTCCGGCGTGATAGCGAGTACTCTGAAAGGCGTCCTCAGGGGGCGGCGAGTGTGGTGGCCGGCACAAGGGGCCCGCGGCGATATAGCGGTGGGCGGTGCGAGTACGTGCGGTCGGTCACGGGAAGAGCCGCCGCCGCCCAGGCGGTCGCTAACCGTGTTCCGTGTCGCTGCAAATTGAGTTAGCGGCCCGCCGGCCCGCCGGCCCGCCAGCCTCGGCCAATCACGGCGCGCGCCGCCGCCCGTGGCCACGCGCTTGTCGCCTGCCGCCTGCCGGCCACACAATTTGGCGCATTAAGCGCCTTCCTCCCAGCACAATCCAATAGCCCCGCAATTCACTTGCCGTTTGCCGTCCCCCGCTTAAGAATTCAGACTAGTGATATGACAGGCCAGACATATTCCAAAACACTGGCACCAATTCAACTCAGGTGTACGCGATCTACAATACGAAAACAAAAGAAGGGAAAATTCTCGCAGTTTTACAACTTTGAACGTGGCTGGTTAACAGCAACCGTAATCGATTTTTTTTTAACAATTTTTATTTTCTCGACTTCAGAAAGGCGTTCGACGCGGTGCTACACTGCTGACTGCTAACGAAGATACCAGCTTATGGAATAGGTTCACAGATTTGTAACTCGCTGGAAGACTTCCTAAGTAATAGAATGCAGTACGTTGTTCTCGACGGCGAGTGTTCATCCGAGACGAGTGTATCGTCAGGCGTGCCCAGGGGAGTGTGATAGGACCGCTATTATTTTCTATCTATATAAATGATCTGATGGACAGAGTAAGTTGTAAGTTGCGGCTGTTTGCTGATGATGCTATGGTGTATGGGAGGGTGTCGTCTTTAACTGGCTGTAATAGCATACAGGATGACTTAGGAAAAATTCAAAAATGTTTCCAATGTTTGTATAGCTTATGGGACTTAACTACGGGGTCATCGGTCTCTAAACTTACAAACTACTTATCAACTAGCTTATCCTAAGGACGGCACAAATATTCATGCCCGAGGAGGGATTCGAACCCCCGACCGTAGTGACCGTGCAGACCGTGACTGGGGGGCCTCAGTCCCCTCGGCCACCGCGGCCGGCTGCGTGGGTTACTTACGGAACTCCGATCGCCAGCATTCTCCTCCGAATGCGAGAATATATTGTTGACTCCCACAATATAAGAAGATCATCAGAATCAAATACGAGTAATGAGAGCTCGAATGGAGAGATTCAGGTGTTCTTCCTCCCCAGCGGCTATTCGAGAATGGAATGAGAGATAAATACTATGAAGCTGCCAGAGTGATATTTTCACTCTGCAGCGGAGTGTGCGCAGATATGAAACTTCCTGGAAGATTAAAATTGTGTGCCGGAACCGGAACTCGAACCTGGGACCTTTGCCTTTCGCGGGCAATCGCTCTACCAGGTCACGGTTATGGCACATTTTAATCTGCAGGAAGTGTCATATCAGCGCACACTCCGCTGCAGAGTGAAAAATTTCATTCTGGTAACATCCCTTAGGCTGTGGCTAATCCATGTCTCCACCATATCCTTTCTTCCAGGAGTGCTAGTCTTCCAAGTTTCGCAGGAGAGCTTCTGTGAAGTTTGGAAAGTAGGAGGCGAGGTACTGGCGGAAGTAAACTTGTGAGGCGCCATGTTGAGCCGTGTCGGAATGGCTCAGTCGGTAGAGCGCTTGCCCGCAAAAGGCAATGGTCCCAGGTTCGAGTTCCGGTACACAATATTTTAATCTGCCAGGAAGTTTCAGTATAAAGGTGACTTAAAGGTGATTTGCAGATGTAGCGTCCAGCCTGCAACATAGTCCACGTAATAAAATCCATTATCATGTCAATAACAACATTGAAGTCTAATGTTAAACCCGAGACTTCGAAATTATTCTTGAATACATCTGATTACTTTCCTCATGGTCTACAGCTGAACCCATGAGTCTCTTGGTTTCGTGTGGCATTTTTGGCCCTTAGATGCCAGGTGTGCTCGTGTTCGGCTTGCTTGGTGCAAGTCTTTAGGTGATGCCACATGGGCGACTTGCGCGTCGATGATGATGAGGACAGCACAACACCCAGTCCAGAGTGGAGAGAAAGCTCCGACCCGACCGGCAACCGAAACAGGGCTCCCTGCATGGCAGTAAACCACGCTGTCTACTTGCTTACTGAGGCGGCCGAATCTCTTCCGATACCCTTGCTCCTCCCATGCGTGTAACATCGATTGTGTTTATTTCCAGTTTTTATTTGATTTAATCTTACCATCGTTTCCCTCTGTTATTACCTGCAATCACTCTCCCTACTTTCATATGTAACCTCAACTTCATAACAATCCAAATCCCTTCCGCAGTGGTGACGATGTCGTACGCATTCACTGGTTCAGTAAACCAGTCTTAAAAGTGCTAATGGTTCAAACACAAGTATTATATATTTAAAATACTATTATTAGCTTTATACTCGTACCATTCTTATCTGAGTTTTCAAAGTATTTTTATCACATGAGAAATTTTCAAATCCAGTAGCGTGGTGACAGATTCTCTTATGAATCTCCACGCGGTATGGCCGCGTGGTCTAAGGCTACGGACTTGGCGGCCGTTTCCGCCGGAGGTTCGAATCCTCCGTTTAGCATCGTGTGTGTGTGTGTGTGTGTGTGTGTGTGTGTGTGTGTGTGTGTGTGTGTGTGTGCGTGTGTGTGTGTTTTGTCCTTAGTGTAAGTAGTTTGTAGGTCTACGGAATGATGACCATTGCAGTTTGGTCCAATAGTTTACAAACATATGAACATTTTATATTCATATGAGCCTCCTTAACAAGCCAAAGGGCGCTTTGCTGTCAGGGAGGGCCGGCCGAGCCGGCTGTGGTGGCCGAGGCGACTGAGGCGCGTCAGTCACGGTCTGCACGGCCACTATGGTCGGGGGTTCGAATCCCCCCTCGGGCATGGATATTTGTGCCGTCCTTAGTATTAGTTAGTTCATAAGTAGTTTGTAAGTTTAGGGACTGATGACCCCATAGTTAAGTCCCATAAGCTATACAAACATACAAGGGCCGGCCGAGGTAAAATTCTCTTACAACATTCGTGCTGGTGGAGTTAACACCTCCTATGCTATTCGGAATCTGACGGAAACGTGGTGATCAGTCCAACCGTAAGACAATATAGCTTGCATATATCCAAAATATCCCTATAAGCGTCTCCCTGCTGATTTTCGTCATTGAAGAAACACGTTATATGTGATCAAATTTCTTATAACTAAATTTCAATATTGACACATTAGCTATATGCGTCATAAGATGAATAACAGCAAAAGGTTTTACTGTGTCAGAGACCACGAATGCTTGCATAGAAATTATTAGCTTCGCATGACTAGATTAGACAGGTGGCGCTCATTTTCGTTATATAATTACCTCTTTGTCGTATTGACAACGTACACTAAATCGATAAAATTATGTCCTTATTGGATAGTCAAATGAACAATACATATAAAATAAAATTTGTTGTCGCCTATATGTTTTGTTGTATACGTTTTATGCATTTGATGATCCAATGTAAGAGTAAGTTTGTATATTTTCTGCACATTTCCAATATGACGACAGGTAGAAGTTTTATTTAATGAAAATCTCCAAAGGATGGAAGCTAGATTTTCTGAAACTAGACACGTGATTATAAGACAACACCATTCATACGATCGTAGCCTTTGATGAAAAATAAATAAATAAAAATCGACCAGATCGCAGCATCTTGTGCAAGTTATTCAATAACAACTGTGGTTGTTAACATACCGTGAGAACAACCGTGTGATTTGAAGCATCAAGTTATGTAGTACGAGAAAGACGGTTCGCATCCGGTGACAAGTATTTTTTTCTCCACATTTTCGCGCTTCTAAAAGATTTTGGAACGAGCAACTGTTTGACCGTTTTCAGCAAATATATCGCGAATTGGAGGGTCAATTACGTTCATTATGTTTTAGTGAATGTGAGGGAGAGCAGCCTTTGTGCACGTGTGAGGTGCGGATGCTGGTTATTTGGAAAGAAGTTAAATTGCACAATGCCGTAAAAGTAGTAAATTCCCAGTTATTTTAAATATCAGCCACCACCGCCAAGGTGAAAAAGGCTTCAAACGTCTGATTACCTTTCAAATCAGATATTATGTTAAATACAGATAGATTCAAAGTAATACCAGAATTTTTAAAATCATGAACTCTGCACAGAAGGAAAGGGGATTAACTTCAATGAAAGGATGCTCTGACTTCCTATTAGATTGCACATTGTTTTGCTGTTCGCCCATTTCTGTTGGTGATGCAGATTGGCGACTGGTCAACAAATAATTCGATTGTGTTATTGAGTAAGGCAGGAATAAAACTTCCTAGCAGATTTAGATTGTGTATCGGAACCGAGACTCGAACCTGGGACCTTTGCCTTTCGCGGGCAAGCGCTGTACCACTACCGACACGACTCACGGCGCCGCCCCACAACTTGAATTCTGCCAGTACCTCGCCTCCTACTTTCCAAACTTCGCAGAAGGTCTCCTGCGAACCATGCAAGACAAGCACTCCTAGAAGAAAGGATTTGGTGGAGACATGGCGCAGCTAGATCCTAAGGGATGTTTCAGGAAAGAAAGTACAAGCAGCTGTGTTTAAATTTTTTTAATTAATTAAGCCACCTGTTTCGGTGCTACATTCGCACCATCTTCAGATCCCCGTTGCGTGACTGTCATAAGTAACAGCGCATTTAAAAGGGGATAGTCGTTGACAGGCAACGGGGGCCCGAAAATTGTGCGAATATACCACCGAAACCGGTCGCTTGATTAATTAAAAAATCTAACACAGCTGTGGTACGTTCTTTCAATCTAAACATTTATCTCAGCTGTAGTCTCAGTCCGTTAATTATAGAGAGAATTAAACTTCTTTGTCATTTATTCTTGTATTGTGCAAATCTGAAAACATGTCTGTCAACTTTTCAGAGCTAGCTGCTGCCTCAACTAGAAGAAAAAGAAGAACGTTAATAGAGTTTTCTATGAGATGTGGCACTATGCCAATGACAGTAATTATTAGCAGTACTTGCCTATTTGAAGGTACCCAATGACTCGGCCGCCAAGGAACTCATTACTGGCCTCCAAGAAGGCCTGACTTCGCTCCCAGTGATGGTTACGTTTCATTTTTCAACGTCCTCTGCCGCAGTGGAGTGGCCGATAGTTCCAAGGCGCTACGGAGCGCGCCGCTGCTCGCCGTCGGAGGTTTGAGTCCTCCTCCCTAGGACATGGGTGTATCGGTTGTCCTTAGCGTAAGATCGTGTAAGTAGATTTTAAGCCTATTAAGTGATAAGTAGCTTATTTAAGTCCCATAGATTTACAAACATTTGAACATTTCGACCACCTCTACCCAACTGATATTAAAGAAGTAAAAGACAAAAACGGCAGCTGTCCAAACTGATAGACCCGCCATGCTGCAGAGGGTGTAAGTGGAGTTCGGGTATCGGGTTGATGTCACTCGAATGCTTGGAGGGAGTTACATTAAACATATATGACATTGTGTTTCAGTGAAAAAAAAGAAACGTCTACAAGTTCTCTTTGCATTCAATAAATTCACTAATTATCCAAGATCTAAGCATGTTTATTCGATTAAATACAGATTTTCAGATTTGTATCATTTTATTCTCTACCCCCTATTTGTACATGTTTCCGCGGCGATATCCATTAATAAAATGCTCTCGGGTTACAAGTCGCGTCAAATGATTTACTGTCCACGAGCTTTCGACAGACATCTTCTCTGCCATTGTCAAGTAGCAGCCTCCAACTTAGTACGGCATGGGAATCTGTAATTGCAGAATTGAGTCGGGAGTGGCGTACGCACTACCAAAACATTGTCATATATTGTCGGACGACTTGTAGAGGGTATGAGTACATAACATTTTGAATAGGAACAAATGTTCAAATGTTTGTAAAGCTTATGGGACTTAACTACGGGGTCATCAGTCCCTAAACTTACAAACTACTTATGAACTACCTACGAACAAGGACGGCACAAATATCCATGCCCGAGGGGGGATTCGAACCCCCGACTGTAGTGGCCGTGCTGACCGTGACTGGAGCGCCTCAGTCACCTCGGCCACCGCGGCCGGCTGAATAGGAACCCCACGACCGGAAACCTATAGTTTCCGTTCTACGACAGTTTCAATTCAGATGATTACCTCATCGACTCCTACTTCAGGAATGTAATTAGGCGTGACCCAGTACAATTGTTGCAATAAATTTGAAAAGAATACTGAATCGTTCAGTTATTACTTGCGCGTTTTCATAACAATTTACACATTATGGTATTGATGCATTACAACAGCGGCTCGATGTGGCCACCACCAACGTCGTTGTACCTTCTAAGCATGTTCAGCTACACTCTCTCCATTCCTCCTGTTGTCTCTTCTATGTCTTGTGTAGCGGCCGGAATTCTTTCCAAAGGAAGACGTTGACTAGTTACACATATGAATTGAAACTGTTGTAGAACGGAAACGATACGTTTCCAGACAAGGGTTGTTATTCAGAATTTTATGTACTCATTACCCTATACAAGTCTTAGAAGTTTGTAACGGAAATTTCCGACCACCCTGTATGTTTTCGTTATTAAACAGTGCTATAAGGGACGGTTTACAAATGCAAAGGCCACAGGTGGCGATGCAGCTGTTATTTATTTACTCGTGGCCTTTGTATTTGTAAACAGTGCTATAACGGACGCTTTACTAATGCATATGCCACGAGTAAATAAATAACAGCTGCATCACCACCTGTGGCTTTTGTACTTGAAAGCGTCCCTTACAGTACTGTTTAATAACGAAAACTGAAACCGGACGCGCCGCGGCGGAGCGGCCGAGCGCATTGAGACGCTATGCTACGATGCGCGAGGCCGTACCCCGTCGGGGGTACGAACCCCCCTCGGGCACGGATGTATGTGCCGTCTTTAAGCTAGTTCATGAGTTGTTTATAAGTTTTGGGACTATTGATTCCGCAGTTAAGTCCCTTAAGCTTTACAAACATTTGAACATTTTTAAAGTAGGCGCATACCTCATTGGTGACTTCATGTCGCATTTGGAATTGTCATATATGGTGAAGATCTGAGCACCTGTGACGTCGCAGGCGACGCGGTTATCCAAGCACGCCAGTGGCCTCAAAGTGACAGTCATCCACTTGACAGTGGCAGTAAACCACATGACGAGGCTTGTAACAAAAGAAGATTTTATTACTTACCCTGTATTTGACATGAAACAAGTCTAAACGATTCGAAATTGTGTTTAAAACGTGTTTCAAATATCTTAGTGCTCTTATTATAACGCCTGGACGAATACGGCCGCCTATTCCCTTTCATCATGCCTTAGACACACGGCCCATTTAGGCGAAAGGTTCAGGCATCTCAATAATGAAGGCATTATATCTGTTTCGTACCATGAGTTTATTGATATACAGGTGATCAATCCTCAGCACAACCGCCTTTGCGGCGTGTGACTTCCCGGCGATGGCAGCTTCGGTGCCGGATAGCGGGACGCCCGAGCTCCACACTAAACTTAATATGGGTTGACAGGTAAGTTATTATTGACATACGTAACGTAGACCGAAAGAAAATCTTATTTACTCACGTGTATTACGCAAGGAGGTACTGGAACTGCCTCCCTTTGTTTTTCAAGCATTTCTGACAGCTCCTGAAAAGTTGCTCATTACAATCATTGATCCTGTAAAAGATGCATGACGGAGAAATTGTCCCGAACTTAACTTTCTTTTCGGACGGATCATAGTTCCACCTAAGCGGGTATGATAATTCGCAAAATAATCGTTACTGTACTTAGGAAAAGGTAAACTTAAACCATGAACAGCCCCTGCATGATCGAAAACTAGGAGTGTGTTACGCTGTTAGCGACGAGGCTATAATAGGCCCCATATTTTTTCAGGAAACAGTTAATAGTGACAAGTATGTTAAAAACATATTGCGGCCTTTACTTGCCCAATTAACTAAAAGAACATGTCTTCGCTATATTTCATCAAGACGCTGCGACAGCACATACAGCCAACCTATCATTACGGAAAGTTTGTAACGAGTTTGGTGAAAGAATTATCACTAAGAATATTTGTCCCCCTCGTTCTCCCAATTTAACCCCGTGCGATTTTTATCTCTGTGAACCATTAAAAGAGAAAGTGTACAAATGAAATCCCCACACTTTAGATGAACTAAAAACAAACATTCGTCATGAAATCACTGCAATTCCTGCGGGCGAACTTCAGACTGTAATGAGCAACTTCCTCAGCAGGTGTCAGAACTGCTTGAACAACGGAGGGAGGAAGTTCCAGCACCTCCTTGCATAATATAGGTGAGTAAATAAACGTTTCTTTCCAAGTGTTTGAGTGATGTATGTCAGAAATAACTTGCGCGCCAACTCGTATTAAATTTAGTACGGAGGTCGCGCGGCCCGCTAAGCGGGAACCGCAGCTGCCATCGCCAGCATGTCACACGCCGTAAAGGCGGTTGCGCTGCGGACTGATCACCCTGTACATATTATATGGATAATGTCTGAAAACGTAACGTGAGGTATAAACTAAAACGTCAAGATTGATGGTGAGGTGCATGTCATGACTGAACCGTCTGTGTATAACGTCAAGTTATGGACTCAGTGCCACACATATAATTTTGCAAGTGCGTCCAGTAGATACTGTGTGGAAAGCACCTGTCCTTAAAAAGCAATCAATTAAAACATTCAGATTGTGAACAAAATTTCAGCCGACCAGTTGCATAAATTAATATGGGTTATATATGTAAATAATTGACCTAGGTTTCGGCAAAAAAATTTTGCCTTCTTCAGAAGATTTAGCTGAGAAAATAATTAACAGTCATATGGATGATAGTAATATACATGAAGTTGATAAAATACGTAAAACATTCAAAGTACAGCATTAGATTAAGTATATTCTAATTGGCTCACATTGAAGTAGTGGCCGTGCAGACTGTGACTGGAGCGCCTTAGTCACCTCGGCCACCGCGGCCGGCTCGAGATCCTGAAAGAAGTCTAATGTGCACCCGGTGCGTCTGCCGGGGGGCAGTAAGTAGTTTGTGACCTACGGACTGATGACCACGCAGTTTGGTCCGATAGATTTACAAACATTGGAACACTTGAAATATGAGTGGTTTTCTCATGTTATTTGACAGGTTGAAACTGCTGGAAGCAAATACTCTTGATGAGAAAGAAACTTCCTGGCAGATTAAAATTGTGTGCCGGAACCGGGACTCGAACCTCGGACCTTTAACTTTCGCGGGCAAGCGCACTACCGACTGTGCTATCCCGACACGACCTACGATGCCGCCCCACAACTTTACTTCCGCCAGTACCTCGTCTCCTACGTTGTCTCCACAAAGTTGTGGGGCGGCATCGTGAGTCGTGTCGGGATAGCACAGTTGGTAGTGCGCTTGCCCGCGAATGGCAAAGGTCCCAGGTTCGAGTCCCGGTTCCGGCACACAATTTTAATCTGCCAGGAAGTTTCATATCAGCGCACACTCCGCTGCAGAGTGAAGTTTCATTCTAGTTACTCTTGATGAGGTATTTCCTCATCCAGGTTTCAAGAGCTATATATTTGCTGATGACGTGACTAGGGCACTGAACATAATGGGAACACATCCTCACCAACTACCACAAGCTTCTCATATTCCCGTGATACAAGCGCTGTGGCAGTAATCAGGTGGTCTGCGTCTTCATTAGTTTCCTTTGCTGAGAAGCCTTCAAACTTCGAAATAAGCAAGCTAATAAGGCGTGCTTTATTTCTGACATTGCATAGGAATTGCTCCCGAGTCATAGTCACCACCATTAACTCTGTGAAATTGATCACAGGAGTAGTGTGTCTTTGGCTTCTGCGGAGCGCTCAGCATACTTGATGTTCTTGGTGGGCACATATTCTGGACAGCCATCAAACACTACACTTGTCGCAATTCGACTGTAGTGGCTTTTTAGATATTCATCGTATTTGGTTAGCATTAACTCTAATGTTTCACCATTCTTCCATACAACCCGGTGAAGAAGTAATACGCCATCGATGATAAAAAAAAAAAAAAAAAAAAAAAAAAAATGCTTTTACCTGGCCAGACCTATCCTTCAGTCCACGGGTGGCCGGGCGCACCGACAGGACAACAAACTGTGACGCCTAGTGGGCGGGCGCAGGAAGCTGCCGCCTGATAACTGCACACTGATATGATGCACAGTATTCTAGTAAAGCAAGAGCTGCTCTTCCTAGTGGTTCCTATATAATATATTTGCCTCCAGATTTGCCCAAATGTAGGTTCTGATTTTTTCGAGGTTGCTTTCTAGACAATTACCTTATGAATTACAAAAGATACAGTTGTGTTATTACACAGGTTTGCCAGGCAGAATATATACCCAAAGGCCAAATAACAAGGTGCAGAAAGGCTTTGCCGTTTAATGAGAGATTGCCAAATTGACCATAAATTTCTTATCACTGAATTTACCCCTGACTTTGGAAAAAAATGAAATTATTGTTCTCTGCATTAAAACTGATATAGAGACCTAGATTTGTAAATGTGAAGAACGTAACATGCATAGCAATGAAAGTGCAAACCAAGCCGTAGAGAAACGGGAGGTGCATTTCACTTTTAGTCTCATCTAATGCAGAATTTATTCTCTACATCTTTTGAATGAACCTCATTATATGGGTAAGTTTCAAAATGGAAATTTTTCATGAACATGTGAAATTCGTCCAATTTTGAATAGCACTAGAATGGAAACGGGTGGTCCAAAACAATGCGGATGGTCTCATTTAATACAGAATTTTACGCTCTACAACTTTTAATTCTACGTTTCCGATATTGTGAGTCATTTACGCGATATAATCACAAAACCGAAAAAATATCCCTTCTTCGGGTACATTTTTACCCCACTTCCCGCCCCCCCCCCCCTCACACATGCACAACACCGCAGAGGAGGAAAACTTAGCATAGTCATATTAGACTACAAACGAAGCCATTAAAACAATAAAATCTTTTGTAGCAGTTATTTCCGATTTGTGTAATTTTTAGGTTTAACCTTACTGGACTAAGTATCGATAATGTTTTAATGAATACGAATTTACTATTGCACTGTGTATCGATCCTGTAACTTTATAAATGTTCAAATGTTTGTAGAGCATATTGGACTTAACTACGGGGTCATCAGTCCCTAAACCTACAAACTACTTATGAACTAGCTTATACTAAAGACTGCACAAACATCAATGACCGAGGGGATTCGAACCACCGACGGGGAACGGCCTCACGCAGTAACTTTATAAAGGCAAAGCTTGAGCTGTCGTATAACTTAGGCAGCTGATTCGCCACTTTTCTGTCAGCCTTTTAACACGTTCGCTGCCGTTCACGCTCTGGCGCGATGATACTAGGTGCCACTTCACGCTCTGGCGCGTGATCGTATTTTGACAGTATCTTTTCATAGTTTTGAGCCACTGAATGTTTTGGTTTTAGTTTTCAGTTTTTTTTTCATATGGTTTTTTATTTGCATTTGTATTTTTGTGAAAACAACAAATGAATAATATAAATAGTACATACAAGGTATTTCATAAAACATATGCTTATTTCTATATCATCAGCAATATAAGTATGAACGATATCAAAACTAAGAAGTATTTTTTATAAACTGGTAACTAATCGAAGTAAAATTAAAATAATCAAAAGCTTGCTTGTTTACATAAGAATCCAATAAATCTATAATGACATCATGAGAAGCGTGTGTGGCTCGTAGCTGGTAATGCAAACGCGGAAATCTGGAACCATGTACGTGTGCAAATCACTTATACTCTTCCATGTGTGCCTACCAGAGTATACAGCTTTATTAGACGATGCCAGTTTACAACAATCCATAATAGGATGAAATAAATCGCAATTTGCGATGCTATGACATCACAGTATCAGGTTTAGATGGAATACCAAACTGTGGCGAATGAAAATTTCTGCCCGGGCGGAATTCGAACCCGGGATCTCCTGCTTACTAGGCAGACGCGTTGACCACTCCGCCACTGAAGACACAGTGACCAGTCCGACTGCAGAGGACTCTTCCCTGCACGTCTCCCGCCACACACAAATCTCCATTCGCCACGTTGTCTCTTTCCTGTACCACAGCCTATTTTATTCTATAATGCTCGCAGCCACAATACTGTATTCCCGCATCAGGGAGAACAGACCATGAGGTATCGAGACACAATTAATTGTCGTCAGGAGCCCAGCCTCGGCTTGTATACAATTATATATATTTTTGACGAATTACAGCGTTCAAATGAATGAAATAAATCGCAATTTGCGATGTTATGGCATCACTTTATTAGGTTCAGATGGAATACCAAACTGTGGATGTTAGGTCGCAGCACGCGCCACAGCGTGAGCGGCACCTGACTCAAGTAACGTTTACACGCGCCAGGGCGTGAACGGCAGTGAACGTGTTAAAGATGAACGTTCGCCTCTCTAGTTCTCCGACAGCTGCATTTTTCAGCTGTTTTAATCTCTGTGGAGAGTCAGATCGCACCAGATCCTCTTTGAGGCGACAAATGACATATGCACTGCCGTCGTAAATGTGATATAAAAATATTCCCCTCGAGAGCGGACGTGTTTCAAGTGATTCAACAAACTAACTCTCGCGGCACAAGTTATCGAGATCTGCGAAATGCAGGCGACTGAACTATCAGCGGGTGTCTGGCCAGCTGCCGCCGCGATAAGTAACGCCTCTGGCGACTAGTTTTCTCTCTGGTATTGGGAGCGGGCGTTCAGCATAGAGTTGGCTCACCCTGGAGGCGGGGCGCCGAGGGTTGCAGCCCCCGCCCCCGGGCCCGCCTCCTATTCGGGTCACGCACGGCGCCGCCGATGACTTCTGCCCCGCCTTCGGCTCTGCCCGCCTCCTTCTGCGCCCTCCAGATATTACACCGCCTACCGAAAACGTCCACTCATCTCCTGCCGTCGGTGATTTCCACGGCAGCCCCGACATTGCCCGCGTGGAATGAACCTTTATGTATTAGGGGGGAGGCCGTCAACAAAATATCGTTCCCGCGAGGAAGACAACCTTCGGTATCAATGGTAAAAGGAAATCCTTTTATCAAATGTACACATTATACTGAACAAAACAGTGAGCATGTATCAGAAGGAGAAGCGTAATAATCACTGAGCAACTGTAAACAAGTTTTTCGCAACTGTGCGCATGATGTCCGCCATTAACTCTTATATTTCATATTCGTATCTTGTAAACTGTGTTGTGGAGCCCTTATTAATATCATACATTGAAACGGGTGGAAACGATTGACTGAGTTCAGCTTAGATCAATTTACTATGTACACCTAGATCAATATGACAATATTGCACAAGTAATAAAACAGTTAACCGACAGTGCTTGAAATTGTACCCGTTGTTGTTGTTGTTGTTGTGGTTCGATACAGCTCTCCACACTACCCTATCCTGCGCAAGTTTCTTCATCTGAAAATTCGTTCGGCAACCTACATACTTTTGAATCTGCTTAATATATTCGTTCCTCGGTCTCCCTCTACGATTTTTACCCCACACGCTTCCTTCTAATGTTAAGTTGACAATTCCTTGATGTCTCAGAATGTGTCCAACCAATATATCCATTCTCTTAGGCAGGATATTCCTGAAACTCCTTTTCTCCTCGATTCGGTTAAGCACCTCCTCATTAGTTACGTGATCTAGCCATCTAATTTTCATTATTCGTCTGTAGCACCACATTTCAAAATCTTCCATCGTCTTTTTATCTGGATTCCTAATCGTCCACGTTTCACCCCCCTACAGTGCTACACTCCAGACAAATGCTTTCACAAAGGACTTTGTGAGGATACAGGGTTTTAGCTTAGTAACCTCTTTGGTACGTTTTGGCCGAACGATAGTTATCGTTGGCGTGCAGCGAGAGCTGCTGGCCAACAATGCTTAGGTTGGAATGTTCTTTGTTTGTTGGCCGGTGTGCGGCAGTCTCCCGCCGACCGCAGAGCGAGGCGGTAGCATGTCGGCAGTGAGTTCGTAACCTGCGTTTAGTGTTGGCTAAAGTTTTTGCCATTCCTTTGTATCGCATACGGGTTGCAGTTGCATAGTGAAATGTTTCAGTGTGGACTTGTAGACATTCATCGTAGTGGCACGCAGTTATTTAATCAGTGTATTTAAAGGGAAGAGTTTTTAACATTTGTCGTTCCATAATAAAGGAAGTTAACAATACTGTTATGGATCCGCCTAGTAATTGTCCGCATCCCATACCGTCAAATCATTGGAACAATTATTAAATGATTAAGCATAAAATAGAATGTAACGGCAACTTCGCCCATCGAGGATTAGGTGGAGGCAGCTGTGACGGTACAACTTCCTAACATTTAAATTAATATTGGATGTTAACAAGTTTCGATTCTTTAAAAACGCTTTTCTCCCCATAGCCATTCTACATTTTATATCCTCTTCACTTCTGTCATCAGAAGTTATCTTGCTACCGAAATAACAAAATTCATCTACTACTTTTATTGTCTCATCACCTAAACTAATTCCTCAGCATCGCCTGATTTGCTGACGTTGCATTCCATTATCTTCGTTTTACTCTTGTTAATGTTCATCTTATATCTTCCTTTGAAGACACTGCCCATCCCATTCAATTGCTCTTCCAGATCTTTTGCGGTCTTTGACAGAATTACTACGTCATCGGCAAACCGCAATGTTTTTATTTCTTCTCCCTGCACTTTAGCCGATAATTAAAGTCCGATGAAATATATATAAATACGAAATCAGCACCTGTTATGTAAAACAAAATTATCTATTGACCCACCGTCAACACAGATTTAGAAAATATCTTTCATGCGAAACACAAGCAGGTCTTTACTCACACGATGTGATCAGTTGTATCGACAAAGAATCTCAAATTGATTCCGCCTTCTTGATTTCCAGAAGGCTTTTCAGACCGTACCGAATGGCTGTTAATCAAATTGCGTGGAATTGTCGACTGGTTGGAGATTTCCTGTCAGGGAGAACACAGTTTGTAGTAATAGTTGATAAGGCATTGAATAAGAAATGATATGGGGCGTTCCACTGGGTTGTGTTATTGGCCCTCTGCTGTTCCTTATTTTCACAAACAATTTGGGAGAAAATGTAAGCAGCTCTCTTAGGTTTTCGCAGATGACGCCGTCTTGTGCCGTCTAGTAAAATCATCTGAAGATCAAAACCAACTGCGGAACGATCAAAATCAGATATCATTATAGTGTAAAAATTGGCATTGGCTCTAAATAATAAGAAGTGTGAAGTCGTCCACATGAGTACGAAAAGAAATCCGTTAAACTTTGTTTTCAAGGTAAATCAATCAAAAGTGAAGGCCGTAAACTTCATTAAACACCTGTTACTTCACACTTAAACTGGAAAGAACACGTAGTTAATGTTGCAGAAAAGGCGAACCAGAGACTGCGTTTTATTGGCAGAACCCTTAAAAGATGCAACAGAAGTACTAAAGAATCTGCATATACTACCCACCGCCCGCAGTGGCCGAGCGGTCTGCAGCGTGTCAGTTATCGTCTGCACGGCCGCTGCGGTCTGGGGTTCGAATCCCCCCTCGGGCTTGGATGATTGTGCCGTCTTTAGTATAAGCTAGTTCATAAGTAGTTTGCCAGGCGTGTGGCTGTTCCCTGTTGGAGGTTCGAATCTTCCCTCGGGCATCGATGCTTGTGTTGTCTTTAGTATAAATTTATAAGTAGTTTGTAAGTTTAAGGACATGACTTCGCAGTTAAGTCCCATAAGCTTAACAAACATTTGAACATTTGCCAGGCGTGGTGCCTCAGAGCGCTTTGTCAGAGGGTTGTCGGCATGGTAGCTTAGCATGCTCGGTCAGAGTGCTCGGTCCCCCATGTAACTTAGTCAACAATCAAAATTAAACAGATATAAATAAATAAAAATTAAAAAACTGTCCCTGGCATTTTTTCTGCTTGTTTCGTAAGAGGGTTTTGCGCACTCTTGTTAACTGAACACAACTATATCCTGCCTTACATAATGACGCGGTACCATACCCAGAAAACTTTTATGTCATCTGACTCTGGCCGCGGAAGCCTACGTAATTATATATATCCTGCAAGATTCTGAGTTGTTCAAAGGTAACATTGTTTACTCTGAAAAGAGCATTTTTTTCTATTTTGTAAACATATCATGAAATACATTTCAACTAATTGCAAACATAGACTTCTTTATCAGATGTACACAAACCGGAGAGATACGTTTACAATGAATGTTGTAATTGACGTAATGATAATAGCAACTTTGTATATAGATTATGTACTAGAGCTTTGTGGAATTCGGCATTACCCCAAGTATTCCGTTTGTTACTTTAGCTGTAAAAGAAAACTTAGTCACGGTTTGAAACAGAATATTTTTCACTTTATTTTAGCGCAGAACGAAAGAACATGAACAAAGTCATATCTCAACTACTTAAAAGGTTGTACAATCTACGTTAAATGCGTTCATAGCAACAATGCCAAAGACAATCATTTTAGTAAACGCATTGATTCTAATTAATGACTTTCAACATATTCCATTAATAGTGAATAATGGCTTAAGGAAAAAACGTAATTAATTGCAATGTATATACTTTCCTTCCGTTCATTAAGGAACGGCAGTTGCCACAGAAAACTAGGACTTCATTTGTATATGAAACTACCAGTATCTGAACGTTGTTTAGTATCCTCTTCGTTATTGTGGAAATCCTTCAAGAGACCAGTGTTCAACGCAAACTCTTCAGGGGACCAGAGTTCAATTCGTTGTTACGTAGTTCACGGCACGTTCTCCGAAAACTGTCTTGAGCAGTTAAACCGGCAACCCACGCGCTATGGAAATATTCTAGACCTTATAGCCACAAACAGGCCTGACCTTATTAACGATGTCTGTGTAGAGACAGTAATTAGTGATCATGATATCGTCATAGCGTCGATGGTGACCAAAGTTTATAAACCAATCAAGAAGGCTAGGAGCGTGTTTTTGTTGGGAAGAGCCGACAAGCAAATGTTACGATCGCACTTAGAAAATGAATGGGCATCGTTTAATTCCGGGACTATGGATGTAGAGGAATTGTGGACTAAATTTAAGTGCATTATTAATAAAGGGTTAGAGAAATATGTGCCAGTAAAGACGATTAAGGATGGAAAAGATCCACCGTGGTATAATAATAATGTTAGAAAGCTGCTGAGAAAGCAAAGGCTGTTGCACTCTCGATTCAAAAAAGAACACGCAAATGATGACAGGCAAAAGTTAGTAGAGATTCGTGCGTCTATAAAAAGACCGATGCGTGAAGCATACAATAATTATCACAGCCATACCTTAGCAAAAGATCTTACCGAGAACCCGAAAAAATTCTGGTCCTATGTAAAATCGATAAGCGGGTCAAAGCCCACTGTCCAGTCACTATTTGATCATTCCGGGGCAGTAATAGAAGAAAGCAAACGGAAAGCTGAAGTTCTAAAATTAACCTTTAAGAAATCTTTCACGCAGGAGGACCGCACAAATATACCATCATTTGATCAACGTACTAATTCCGAAATGGGGGACATAGCAATAGGTATTTCCGGTGTAGAGAAGCAGCTGAGAGAGCTAAATACGAAAAAGTCTGCTGGTCCGGATGGAATACCAGTTCGGTTTTACAAAGACTATTCTGCGGCGTTGGCCCCCTACTTAGCTTACATTTATAGCGAATCTTTAATTCAGCGCAAAGTTCCTAGTGATTGGAAAAAAGCGCAGGTGACTCCCGTGTATAAGAAAGGAAAGAGAACTGACCCATACAATTACAGGCCAATATCGTTGACATCAGTTTCATGTAGAATTTTGGAGCATATTCTCAGTTCGAATATAGTAAATTTCTGTGAAACGGAAAAGCTTCTTTCCATGAATCAGCACGGGTTTAGGAAACATCGTTCGTGTGAAACTCGGCTTGACATCTTGCGAGCCATGGACGAAGGGCAACAGGCGGATTGTGTTTTTCTCGACTTCAAAAAGGCGTTCGACGCGGTGCCACACTGCAGACTGCTAACGAAGATACGAGCTTATGGAATAGGTTCACAGATTTGTGACTGGCTGGAAGACTTCCTAAGTACGTTGTTCTCGACGGCGAGTGTTCATCAGAGACGAGTGTATCGTCAGGCGTGCCCCAGAGGAGTGTGATAGGACAGCTATTATTTTCTATCTATATAAATGATCTGATGGACAGAGTAAGTTGTAATTTGCGGCTGTTTGCTGATGATGCTGTGGTTTATCGTCTTTAATTGACTGTAATAGCATACAGGATGACTTAGACAAAATTTCTAGTTGGTGCGAAGAATGGCAGCTAGCTCTCAATGTAGAAAAATGTAAGGTGATGCGCATGAGTAGAAACACAATCCTATAATGTTCGAATACAGCATTAGTAGTGAGCTTCTTGATGCTGTCGTGTCGTTCAGATATCTAGGCGTAACATTGCAGGGCGATATGAAATGGAACGAACATGTAAGGACAGTTGTGAGGAAGGCGGACAGCCGACTTCGGTTTATTGGGAGAATTTTGGGAAGATGTACTTCACCTGTAAAGGAGACCGCGTATAAAACGCTTGTACGACCACGTCTTGAGTATTGCTCAAGTGTTTGGGACCTGCAGCAGATCAGTTTAAAGGAAGACATAGAGGCGGTTCAGAGGCAAGCAGCTAGATTTGTTACCGGTAGGTTCGATTAATGCGCGAGTGTCACAGAAATGCCCCGGCAACTCAATTGGGGATCGCTGGAATAAAGACGACGTTCTTTTCGTGAATTTCTGTTAAGTAAATTTAGAGGGCCGGAATTTGAAGCTGAGTGTAGTACGATCTTGCTGACGCCTACTTACATTTCGCGTAAAGATCACAAAGACAAGATAAGAGAAATTAGGGCTCGTACGGAGGCATATAGGCATTCTTTTCTTCCTCGTTCAATTTGGGAGTGGAATAGGAAAGGAAATGCCTAGTAGTGGTACAGTGTACCCTCCGCCACGCACCTTACGGTGAATTGCGGAGTATGTATGTAGATGTAGATGTAGAAATGAAACAAATGCCTATTTTAGAGGGAGCACTCTTACATCTGCACAACTCTCAACATTGCAGAAGATAGATCCATTTAATTAATAAGAGTGCCGGAAACCCTTTCAGGAGCTAAGGCGAAACAATAAAAAAAGATTTAAAAAAGAAATAGAGTAGGCGGATTTCAAACTACCGGCCACATGCATCACAACGTAACGCACAACCTACTACACCACGGCAAACAACTACGGCATTTTCAATTAATTCTCGTACTATTGCTGGCAGTTGATACCAGCTACCTGTACCACCTGTGCACGCAGCTGAGTGGCGACGGTTAAGCAGTTATTTCCATTTAAATTTCGATCTGTCAAAAGGCGATCGCAAACGCCCACTTTTAGTGTTACTTCCGCAATCCAAAGTGGGGCAAAAACAAGGTATGTAGCTGATTAGCTAGACTATGTATCAAAGAGTTTCGTTTTAACGGCAACGGCAGAGTAGTGTTGGTGATGCAGTTTAGGTAATGCGGCGTTTGTGATAACTACTGGTGGTAAACCGGAGGAGAGTACACTGTTGCCACCTGTACACGCAGCTGAGCGGCGACGTGTGTTTAGACGGCAGACAGGTAGCGGCCCGAGTTGTTTCGGAGAGGAAGCAATATTCTCGCATTACAGGCGCGCAGTTGCGCACCCTGAAAGCCGCGAGTTGCCAAAGTGTCTCCGCGCCCCGGGGGAAGCCCCGCGCCTCGCCGCCGCCGCCACCGCCTACCACAGACGTAATAATCGCGACAGTGCTCGCGGCTAAATTCATTTCTGGGCGCGGTTTCGGCTGCTTTCACGCCGAGTGACGTAAACGCAGATACACAGTTAACTGTAGCGGGGGCGGTCGGGCGATGCGTCCGGCGTCGGAAAATATTGTGTCGCACTGCCGCAGGCCGCGGGTGAGGGTGAGAGGGTGAGACGGGACCGCTCCGCACCCCCAGGGGCCTGTAGTGCGGATACAGAAATAATTGAGCGCGGCCGCGATGGGATCCGGGCCCCGCGCCGCCTCGTCAGCGGGGAGCGTCATTATCCAGAGATATTACTCTCGCCGCAATCCGGAATAAATAGCGAGAGGGATTAAATCTTTGTGTTCCCGTCACTCGTAAAACAAAAGCACTACTGCAGATCCCGACCGATTTACTCCGGGGGTCAAGGGATTTGAAATCAGCGATCTGTCATGAGCCTCGAGAAAATAATTTTCGCTGTTTTTTAAAAGAAAGGGAAGCTGTATTGTTATTGGGGCCGGAGTCGTTTGTGATCGACTCTCTTCAGATTTGTACATTTCAGAAAATATGTGGTAATGCTTTCTCTTTTCTAGGATTTACAATTCCGAAAAGCATCATTTGGAAACGGAATTAGAGTTCACGTAGAAGAAATAAAAACTTTGCAGCTAGTCGTGATACGACATTTACATTGAGTTATTGAACTTTGTATGCTGCTAGGAAAGGCTAATTTTCTCCAGTACCACCATTTCGGCGTTAAGCCGATGTAGAACAACACATAGAAAATTTTGTGGGGAAGGCGAACCAAAGATTACTTTTCATTGGCACAACGTTTCTAACAGGCACCAGCTCCACCAAAGAGACTGGCTACATCACACTTGTGCGTCCTCTCCTGGAGTACTGTTGCCCATTGTGGGACTGACGGCAGATATTGAGAAGGTTCAGAGAAGGGCAGCTCGTTTTGTTTTATCACGTTACGGGGGAGGAAGCGTCACGGAAAATTTGCACGAATTGGGGTGGAATTCATTAAAAGAAAGACGTTATTCATTGTGGCGTGATCTGTTTGCAAAGTTTCAATCACCGACTTTTACTTCTGAATGTGAAAATATTTTGCTAGCACCCACCTACTTAGGTGGACATGACCATCCAAATAAAATAAGAGAAATCAGATCGAAAACGGAATGATTTAGATGTTCTTTCTTAGCGCATGCTATTATGGAATGGAACGGTAGAGAAAAGTTGTGAAAGTGGTTAATGAACCCTCTGTCGGGCACTTAAATGTGATTTGTAGAGTATGTATGTAGAAGTAGATGTGGAAGAAAAAGATGAAGGACACTTAGGTTTTAACGTACTGTCGACAGCGGGGTCATTAGAGACGGAGCTCGGGTTTTTGGTTAAGAATAGGAAAGGAAATCGGCCGTGCCCTTTCAAAGGAACCATCCCGGTGATTGCCTGATTTAGGCAAATGACGGAAAACGTAAATCGGGATTGCCGAAGCTGGATTTGAACCACCGTCCTCCTGAATGCGTGTCGAGTGTGTCACCACTGCGCCACCTCCCTCGGTGCTAACGTAGAGTGGTGAGGTATTATATATGAAGAATGTTGACTACGTTATTACTTACATTTCGCTTACATAGATCATTTTGTGTATGCCGATATATGGATATATTAGCGTCGCGGAATAGCGGTCTGGAGCGGTCTGGAGCGTCCTGTTGCAGATCGCGCGGCCTCCCACGTCGAAGGTACGAATCCTCCCTCGGTCATGGATGTTTGTTACTTCATTACTGGTTTCAGTCTATATAGATCATCTTCAGGTGAATACCACCATGATGGCAAGCGGTGGTGGTATTAAATTAAAAAAGAACAATTTCGCGATCTGGACTGTTTTTAACTAAAGAAGAGTCTGCCTGCAAGCAAGTAATGGTCGTTTCCGCATAAGACGAATACCTGACGATTGCTGTCTCATAGAGTCATCCATCTAAGAAACACTATCCTCACCGCCGGTCTCTTTGTCCTGGGTGCGATAAGTAAAGACCATCGCTCGTTGTTGTGGTCTTTTGTTCGGAAACTGGTTTGATGCAGCTATCCACCCTACTCTATCCTGAGCAAGCCTTTTCATCTCCTCATAAGAACGGCAACCCACATCCATTTCAATCTGCTTACTATATGCGTCTGCGATTTTTACCCCACACACTTCCCTCCAATGCTACATTTACGATTCCTCGTTGTCTAAGAATGTGTCCTACCAAACGATCTCTTCTTTTAGTCAAGGTATGCCAAAAATTCCTTTTCTCGCCAATTCTGTTCAGTACGTCTTCATTAGTTTATGCGATCTACCCACCTAATCTTCAGCATTCTTCTGCAGCACCACATTTCAAAAGCCCATATTCTCTTCCTGTCCGCACTGTTTATCGTCCATGTTTCATTGCCGTACAAGGCAACACACCACACAAATGCCTTCAGAAAAGACTTCCTTACACTTAATATTCGATGTTTGCAAATTTCTCTTTTCCAAAAATGCTTTTCTTTCCATTGCCATTCTGCATTTTAAATCCTCTGTACTGCGACCGTCATATGTTATTTTACTACCCAAGTAACAAAACTCATCTATGACCCTCATTGCTTCGTTACCTAATCTAATTTCTTCAGCATCGCCTGATTTTCTAAGACTGCATTCCATTATCTTTGTTTTGCTCTTGTTAATGTGCATTTTACACGCTCTCTTCAACACACTGTCCATTTAATTCAACTGCTCTTCCAGGTCCTTTGCTGTCTCTGACAGAATTACAGCGTCATCAACAAAACGCAATGTTTTTATTTCTTCACCCTGAACTTTAATCCCTATTCCAAATTTTTCCTTGCTTTCCATCACCGCCTGCTTGATGTACAAATTGAAGAACATCGGAGGAAGGCTACAACCCTGTTGTTGTTGGCTACAACCCTGTCTTACTCACTTCCCAACTAATGCTCCCCTTTCATGCCCTTCAAGTCTAATAACTGCGATCTGTCTTTTGTACAAGTTGTAAATAACTCTCTTTTCCCTGTATTTTAACCCCTGCTGACGTCAGAATTTGAAAGAGTGTTCAAACGTTCAAACGTTTGTTAAGCTTAAGGGACTTAACCGCGGTGTCATCAGTCCCTAAACTTACAAACTACTTATGAACTACCTTACACAAAAGACGACACAAACATCCATGCCCGAGGTGGGACTCAAAACCCCCGACCGTAGCGTCCGTGCTGACTGTGATGGAGCGCCGCAGACCGCTCGGACACTGCGGCCGGCTTGAAAGAGTGTATTCCAGTCAACATTGTCAAAAAGTTTATCCAAATCTACAAAAGCTAAAAATGTATGTTTGCCTTTACTTACTCTATCTTCCAAGATTCCCCGATTCCTACGTTCCTCCTAAATCCAAACTGATCTACATCGACATCTACATACATACTCCGCAATTCACCGTAAGGTGCGTGGCGGAGGGTACACTGTACCACTACTAGGCATTTCCTTTCCTATTCCACTCCCAAATTGAACGAGGAAGAAAAGAATGCCTATATGCCTCCTTACGAGCCCTAATTTCTCTTATCTTGTCTTTGTGATCTTTACGCGAAATGTAAGTAGGCGGCAGCAAGATCGTACTACACTCAGCTTCAAATTCCGGCCCTCTAAATTTACTTAACAGAAATTCACGAAAAGAACGTCGTCTTTATTCCAGCGATCCCCAATTGAGTTGCCGGAGCATTTCCGTGACACTCGCGCATTGGTCGAACCTACCGGTAACAAATCTAGCTGCTCGCCTCTGAACCGCCTCTATGTCTTCCTTCAAACCGATCTGCTGCGGGTCCCAAATACTTGAGCAATACTCAAGACGTGGTCGTACAAGCGTCTTATACGCGGTCTCCTTTACAGGTGAAGTACATCTTCCCAAAATTCTCCCAATAAACCGAAGTCGGCTGTCTGCCTTACTCACAACTGTCCTTACATGCTCGTTCCATTTCATATCGCTCTGCAATGTTACGCCTAGATATTTGAACGACGCGACCGCATCAAGAAACTCACTACTGATGCTGTATTCGAACATTATAGGATTGTTTTTTCTACTCATGCGCATCACCTTACATTTTTCTACATTGAGAGCTAGCTGCCATTCTTCGCACCAACTAGAAATTTTGTCTAAGTCAACCTGTATGCTATTACAGTCAGTTACAGACGACACCCTCCTATACACCACAGCATCATCAGCAAACAGCCGCAATTTACAACTTACTCTGTCCATCAGATCATTTATATAGATAGAAAATAATAGCGGTCCTATCACACTCCCCTGGGGCACGCCTGACGATACACTCGTCTCTGATGAACACTCGCCGTCGAGAACAACGTACTTAGGAAGTCTTCCAGCCAGTCACAAATCTGTGAACCTATTCCATAAGCTCGTATCTTCGTTAGCAGTCTGCAGTGTGGCACCGTGTCCCCGAGGTCAGCTTCTGCCAGCTTTTCGACTCTCCAGTAGGTAATTCTAGTTAACATTTTGTAACCATGACTTATCAAACTGATGTTTCTGTAATTTTCACGCCTGTCTACGCCTGATTTCTTTGGAATGGGGATTATTACATTTTTCATAAGGTCTGAGGGTACTTCCCCTGTGTCAAACATTTTACGACCCAGGTGAAATAGTTCTGTCATGTCCGGCTGTCCCAGAGACTCCAGTAGTTCTGAGGGAATGTCGTCCACTCCAGAGGCCTTGTTTCGACTTACGTCTTTCAGTGCTCAGTCAAATTCTTCTCTCAGTATAGTAGCTCCTATTTCATCTTTATCTACTTTCTCTTCCTTTCCTACAACATTGTCTCCTAGTTCAATTCCTTTGTAGAGCTCCTCTATCTACTCTTTCCACCTTTCAGCTTTCCTTTCTTTGCCGAGAACTGGTATTCCATCAGAGTTCTTGATATTCGTAGAGCTGTTTTTCTCGTCCCCAGATGTCTATTTTATTTTCTTATTGGCAGTATGAATTTTTCCCATTCTTCTACAGATTTGCATTTGGCTTCTAGGCACTCCTGCTTAGCCATTTTGCACTTTCTGTCAATCTCATTTCTTAGTCGTCAGTACTCCATTTTGCCTGTCTCATTTACTGGATTTTTATATTTTCTCCTTTCATCAATTAAATTTAGTATGTCCTGTGATATCCACTGATTTTTTGTAGGTCTTGCCTTTCTGCCTATTTTGTCCTCTACCGCCTTCAGTATTCCATCTCTCAATGCTACCCATTTCTCTTCTACTGTTTTATTCCCCCACCCGCTCCCCCCGTATCTGTCAATTGTTGCCTAAAGCTCCCTATGAAATTCTTAATAACTTCAGGTTCCCTCAATTTATCCATCTCCTTTTTTTCCTACCTTTCTGCAGTTTTTTTCAGTTTCAGCCTACAGTTCATGAACAATAAGTTATGGTCAGAGTCTATATCTGCCCCTGGGTATGTCTTACAGTTTAAAACCTGGTTCCGGAATCTATGTTTTACCATTATAAAATCTATCTGATACCTTCCCGTGTCGCCTGGTCTCTTCCACGTATACGACATGTGTTTGCTGCTATTAAATCGTGAGCCGTACAAAATGCTACCAGGCTACTTCCTCTTTCATTCCTTCTGCCCAGTCCATATTCACCTACTATTTTTCCTTCTCTTCCTTTTCCTATTACCGAATTCCAATCACAATTAAGTTTTCTTCTCCTCATACATTGCTTCAATCTACTCATCATCGCCAGAGCTAGTTGGCATATAAACCTGTACTACTGTTGTCAGTGTTGGCTTCGTATCTATATTTACTGTGATCACTGTGCTGCTCATAGTAGTTTACCCACATTACCATTTTCTTATTCATTATCAGACCTACTCCTGAAATACCCCCAACTGATATTGTATTTATAATCCTGTACTCACCTGACCAGAAATCCTGTTCTTCCTGCCACCGAATTTCACTAATCCCCACTAGAACTTCAATCTATCCATTTACATTTTCAAATTTTCTAATTTTCCTACCATATTAAGGGATCTAACGTTCCACTCTCCGATCCGCAGAATGCCAGTATTGTCTTTCCTGATGATAATATTCTTCTGCCCGGAGATCTGAATGGGGGACTATTTTACCTCCGGAATATTTTACCCGAGAGGATGCCATCATCACATTTTCATACAGTAGATCTGCATGTCTTCGAAAAGGGTCACGGCTGTAGTTTCCCCTTGCTTTCAGCCGTTCTCAGTAGCTGAGTTGCAAAGCTACATTAGCTGATATTACAAGGCCAATCAGTCAATCATCGAGACTGTTGCCCCTGTAACTACTGAAAAGGCTGCTTCCCCTCTCCAGGAACTACACGTTTGTCTAGCCTCTCTACAGATACTCCTCCGCTGTGGTTGCACCTACGGTACGGCTATCTGCATCGTTGAGGCACGCAAAGCACCCCACCTCGTCAATGTCTGTGGTTCATGGTGGGACCATCGCTCAACTTTTCAGTAAAGGGAACGCTCAGCAGCGCTCGGTAATGCAGGAAGGTGACGCGCTGCTCCTACATGATAATGCTCTCCCACACACTGCGCGTGATACACAACGTGTGCAAGACGTGCAGCAGCTTCTTTGTTCAAGAAGATCTCCTGATTTGGATCTACTCGAACACTTGAGGGATGTGATGAGACACATGCGACTCAATAATTCGCTGCACTTGCAAATCAGCGAGAAATTCTACCGGGCGTACAATAATGTTCTCGGACGGTTCGACACCTATTTTGAGCAATTTATCGGTAATCACCTCATATACACCGTATGTAATGATTGATATGGAAAACGTTAAGAGGATGTACGCATTGTCTAACAGGATGTACTAATTATGATGTCCTGCGATGTATTTTGCCTTTTGAGATAATATCAGAATTGTATCCTACGTAAGCCTGACAGCTGGAGTTATAGAGAAATAACACATAAAAACGCAGGTAAAAGACAAGCAGTTGTTTTGCTGGATATTCAGTGTGGTCCACTCATTTTCCAGAGATATATTTAATGTCGTAGTGTTCCTAGTAAACAATATGACATGAAAGTATATTAGAAAAACCGATTCCTCGAACACCATCGTCTGGTTGATACATGATGGTTACAGGTAGATACCTTTGACTGTATATGACAGGAGGTGAGACAGCATTTGTATGAAGGAATAGAGAAACAATTATTTTCGGGTGCCATTGGCCAATGCAATTGTAAAATCATGGCAGTGTGTGAATAGCGATGGTAAGTTATGTTGACAATTCACTGCGAGTTACAGGTAGTATCTTATCTACTTAGTTTCATTTATAACGGAACGCTTCTTTCCAAAGTTCGTGGAAAAGGAAGATTCAATTTTACAACAAAAACTTTTTTGCGTTCCCACCGTCCATCAAAAATGTTGTTTGTTTGTATATCTATCGGTCCAAACTGCGTGGTCATCAGTCCGTAGCTTACAAACCACTTAAATCTAGGTAAACTAACCTAAGGACAACACACACAGCCATGCCCCAGGGAGGACTCGAACCTCCACGGCGAGCAACCGCGCGCTCCGCAGCGAGACGCTTTAGACCGCTCGGCTATTCCGCCGCGGCTCAAAAATGTTCAAATGTTTGTTAAGCTTAAGGGACTTAACTGCGGGGTCATCAGTTCCTAAACTTACAAACTACTTATGAACTACCTTATACTAAAGACAACACAAACAACCATGCCCGAGGGGGGATACGAACCCCCGACCGCGTATAAAAAGGGACCGAAAAGAAAACAACTGTCAGCGGTCATGGCGATTTGCCACGCGGTGTTGAAGTCCGTTGTAAATGCCTTCTGTCATGCACCACATAAAATCTTATATATACTGTGATCTTGCATTTGTTTTCTAGTTCAATAAAAAATTTCAATAAGGTGGAAGTAAAACTGTGGATTGTTGCCGATGTCCGCCAGGCTCCGCTCTATACTTAAATAGATAGTGACAACTCTTTATTTTTAAGGTAAAGTATGCAATATTTATCTAGCTCAGAGTAAAAAAAAATGTCAATACGTATGAAATACAAAACGGACGCTCTTCTTAATGTACAGTGCATGAAGAGGAAAATTAATTAGTTAATGGAACAACTGTATTCCATCAAGTTAGTACACATATTCCCTTTCTTTCCCGCCATGCACATTAACGTAATCATATCGTGTGATACATGTTAAAAGGAAGCTGAAAATTTTTAAAGGTTGTAGGAGACGATTAACGGCGTCATGATGGCTGACCTTAAAAAGTGATCCAAATGCAGTTCTGCTATCGATTTTCAATTAATTGATGGAAATTTGTCCATGTCGTACAATTTACTTCATACATGATCTGTAACAATATCATTACCGAAAAAGATTTAGGTGAAAGCGCTGGCAACTTAATTCTCAAGTATTATACACTAAAGCAGCACCGCAAAGCTTGGGATACAAATAATCGAAAAGGTGGATAAGTTTTGCTACCTTGGAAGCATGATTATACCACAAGGAGGTGCAACAGAGGAAATTGACAGCCGCACCAACAAAGCCAAAGGCGCTTTTACAACTCTCCTCTCTATCTGGCGATCGAAGGAAATAACATTGCCGGCCGCGGTGGCCGAGGAGATTGAGGCGCTCCAGTCACGGTCTGCACGGCCACTACGGTCGGGGGTGCGAATCCCTCCTCGGGCATGGATATTTGTGACGTCTTTAGTGTTAGCTAGTTCATAAGTAGTTTGTAAGCTTAGGGACTGATGACCCCGTAGTTAAGTCCCATAAGTTATACAAACATTTGAACATTTTTTTTGAAATAACATTGAGGACCAAATGCCGTCGGGGGTTCGAATCCCTCTTGAGCTTGGTTGTTTGTGTCGTCTTTAGTGTAAGTTTATAAGTAGTTTGTAAGTTTAGGGACTGGTGACCCCGCATTTAAGTCCCATAAGCTTTACAAAGACAGACACACACACACACGCTATATATCAAATGTTCAAATGTTTGTAAAGCTTATGGGACTTAACTACGGGGTCATCAGTCCCTAAACTTAGAAACTACTTATGAACTACTTACGAACTAGGACGTCACAAATGTCCATGCCCGAGGGGGGATTCGAACCCCCGACCGTAGTGGCTGTACAGACCGTGACTGAAGCGCCTCAGTCCCCTCGGCCACCGCGGCCGGCACACGCTATATATACAGGGTGTTTTACTAAGTATGTTTGCCTCTGTAACTTATAAAATAATAGGTGACGGGAAATTTTAATGTGGTAGGTCAAAAGAAATGTTACACTTTCTGCAGAGCTATGAACATAGTTTATTGTATCATTTTCCAAAGAGTTACACCACAAAGATGTAATTTTTTAATGAAACAATAGTTTTTTCTATCGTGTATTGGATTCTTTTAAACCAGCTGCGTCCAAATCAATTGAAACTACATTCTTATCACTGTTAGTTTGGGAGCTACAACCCTTCAAAGTTCCAGGGGCGGATGCTGCGATAGCGTAGCTTACTGGCCGAGTGGCTATCCCCTGTGGCATGGCCCACTGTCTCATGACCACCTGCTAGTGAGCTACACTGTCGTAGCCTCCGCCCCCTAAATTTTGAAGGGTTGTAGCTCCCAAACTAACAGTGATAGGAATGTAGTTTAAATTGATTTGGACGCAGCTGGTTTCAACGAATCCAATGTACGATAGAAAAAACTACTGTTACATTTAAAAAATTATATCTTTGTGGTGTAACACTTTGGAAAATGATACAATAAACTACGTTCATAACTCCGCTGAAAGTGTAACATTTCTTGTGTTGACCTACCGCATAAAAATTTCCAGTCACCCATTGTTTTATAAGTTACAGAGGCATACACACTTAGTGAAACACCATATATATATATATATATATATATATATATATATATATATATATATATATATATATATATATAAAGGATCAAATTAAGAATATGTGAAAGTAATATAACACCTATTCTTTTATATGGATGTGAAACATGGAGAATGACAAATCAGCTAATACATAAACTGCAGACATTCAACAACAAATGTCTGAGGAACATCCTGGAGATACGGTGGTCAAATGTCATTTCTAACACTTTGGGAAAGAACAGGCCAGAAACCAACTGAGCTGCAAATAAAATGCAAGTGGAGATGGTTAGGACGTACACTCAGAGGACATGATGAAGATATTTCGAAGGAGCACTTCAGTGGATTCCGCAAGCGCGACGAAGACGAGGCAGGCGAAAGTGAGGTGGAGACGATCAGTTGAAGCAGAAGGTCAACAGCAAGGAATCGGATGGGAAGAAGTGGAAATACTGCCACAAGACAGAACAAGATGGCGATGCTTTGTTGCAGCCCTATGCTCCACATAAGGAGTTAATGGAACAAATAAATAAATAATGCACTCAAAGAATGACTAAGGTAAAATATTAAATTCGATAATCAGTATTCATATTTTCGTACTCCTGGTTCGTCTCCTCCAATTTTTGACTGATTCAATTTCCCTGTTGGAGAAAAGACGAAAAAGAAAGGGAATTAAATTGCCAGCTGACATACGTAGACTGGAAGGACGCCGTCTTCGGGAAGTAGCAGCTGTTCCGCGGCGGTGCAGTATATGCGCTCGTGTGTGTGTGTGTGTGTTTTCTGGAGCGTAGCTTATCATCTTTTGGTTCTGCGGGAACGTGTTCCTGACGTCTTCTTTTAACGGACTCGGTTCCCTCGCGAGCTAATATTGACATACGGCCCCTCCAACAGAGGTAAAATTTGCCGTACAGTTCTGCAGTCATTTCACCGCTTGAAATGTGAACGCCATATTCAAAAGCTTTCTCTGACAGAGGGAAAAAATATACGCTGATTGAACGTGTTCACGGCGATGCAGTAATTGGAATCTTGCTCGACGTTAGTTTTAAGCGTTAACCCTTGCCACTGGATGTCGAAACAGCCTGTGAGTGTACAGAGTTGCAATCAATTAAAAACTTCTGTTACTGAGAACATTTCAAATTTCGGGTGACGGCTTTGACGGACCTCTAAAGTAATAAAAACTAGAAACGAAATAAAATTGCAAAGAATGAGAGGGATGAGTCCAAATTACTGCAAGTCGGTTTGTGAAATCGTGTAACGCATCTGACAGAGCCTGGAGGTACTAGTACGTCCGGCCATCGCTGAAGGGTGACATTCGAAACATGTACGAAAATGCTTCGTGTTTCGCTCATTTCTACTCATAACATCGAAACACGAGTAGGGGTGGGTGCCACGTCAAAGCTGTCACCATCCACTCCATCTCATTGCTGTGTGTGATGTACAAACTTTTCGAAAAAAAAAAAAAAAATCTCCTAAAGAGAGTAACACCTAATAGAGGCAGCAATATCCGTGGAGCAAGCTAGTTCTAGGTCGAAGAGGAGCAGCTGATATCAAGTCCTGTCTCTAAACACGTATGCTGAACGTGGTTTTCAGAACAAAGAAGTGTAGATCTCTCAGATGCATACGACACAGCATGGCTTAAAGAATTATTGTATAAGTTTGCTACAGTAGGCAAAGATAGATTCTCCGATCAAATGCATTTATCAGTACTCTGTTTTTCGTTGCTGTGCGTGTGTGGAACGAAAGGAAAATTCAAAGAGTTTTTAGAAAATTATTATTCATTGCAAAACCAGTGGATTGACGATATTTTCTGTTTATAGGTTTTATGCATAAAAATCAAAAACAGTCTGGTGGGTCACCGACTCGTATCCTGTACAACTTCCATCCCGCCTGGATTTTCGCTTCCCTCACCTACTACAAATTCCTCCAAATCCTAGATTGCCACGACCTCCACCTCACTTACCCTCCCTTTCCCCACGCGGATCCTTTACAATCTCACCTCCTTTAGCTCCTTTATCCGCAAGATAGATTCCCGCAATCCACTGGTCTACCCAATCCTTACCACGCCTCCACGATTGCATCCCTCCCTCCCTTCATATTCACACTCTCCACGGCCTCTCCCAAGTAACTTCCGCCACCTTCCACTTCAGAATGCCTCCCTCCGTCCCGTTATTTACCTGTCCTACCAATCCTAATCCTTCCCACTCCCTTCCTCATATTCCAACGCCTCCTCCTCCCCACCTCCTCCGCTTAGCCTCACCATCGACACGCACTTAAATCCTGCGAAAATCATCGGCTTATTCACCGCCCGCCGCTCCTCAGCGGCATCTACGTGGCACTGGCTCAACCAATCCACAAGGAAATCTGAATGTCGAAGACAAGGTACAGGAAAACAACAGTTCGTAACACACAGTTTAAGTTTTCAAGTATAACATTTTTACAGATACCGTGTGTTAACGAAATAGAAGACTCTACACTCTAAAGCGGATTGCCTAATGATATTTACATGCCTAACATACTGATTTTGTTACAAGTGAATAGTTTTCTATATTTCTATTTCTCAAAGACAACTCGTTATGTGAAATCCTCATTCTCTCGACATAAAGCGAAAATTTCCAATACAAAGAGTTTACTTAACTTTTCTTGGTAGTATAAACATTGCTAAGCCGAGGTAGCTATTGGTTTTAGTAGTGTGTGTTTGTACCATAAGCTGTAATACATCAACATGTTTCGTACCTATTATTTATAAGTTAGATAGATGCGATTTAGGTCTACATTTCTTTAGGAGTTGATTTTAATATATTTCTTAATTGTAACTTTTAAATTATAACAAAATAATCATGACAACATGATTTTTCTAACAAAATAAATACCAATTGATTCTTCTGATACTGTCTGTGTGAATCTGTTAAATAACAGCGGCAACATCACAATACACTTTCGATGTATGTAAACATACTAATCTCACGTCCTTCAGAAAAAATGACATATTCTTTACAGTAAAACTTACTTCTTCTTTAGAATTTGACCTGGAGTTAGATGTGTGGAAGCTGTTCTAGGGTAGTGAGTAGGACTATTTGTGGCCGATCTAAAAATTAGGTTTTCCTGGAACTGCAGAGTACGTTGTGTGAACATTTATAGCCGCGGCGGAGTGGCCGAGCGCATTGAGGCGCTATTCTACGATGCGCGACGCCGGTCCCCGTCGGGGGTTCGAATGTCCCCTCGGGCATTTAGTATATGGTACTTCATAAGTAGTCTGTAACTTTAGGGACTGATCACCCCGCAGTTAAGTCTTGATGCCGTCCATGAGTGGTCGAACGGTTCATCCCGAAGTCCCGCAAAGGGACAGATGTCGCATTATCCAACAAGAAACGTGCTAGCATAATTTCCACATGTTTTTGTTTCGTCGCATGGAATTTACATACGAAAAAGAAATAAAAGTGAACAGGTGAAATGCTTTAAATGCGTGGGGATAGTAACTGATACACAATGCAGCCAGATTATTGTTGAGGAATTGATTGAAACTGAAGTGTAAAGGCTTATTATTACCGACCAGGCCTTCGTCATGAGAGAACGTGATAAAGAACGCAAGTATTTTCTCAACATGATGTGAATTATCATCGTAGAGAGTTACATTAGAAGTAAGTGGACGTTTCGAACGGTCTTTCAAAACAACAGAGTCCATATTTCTCTGACTCAACAGTGACTACTGTGGTTCATGTGTGTGGAGCAGTTACACGAGTGAACGACGCCTCGGGAAGTAATTTTTTTTTTCTTCCATCAAGATAGGGCAACGTGCCAAACGCCTAGTGTCTCTCTCGAATTCATGGCCCTGTTTACAGAAGAGGGAGGGTTCCATGGACGAAGTGCTTTGAGTACCCCGTTCTCAGGCCTTGGTTTCTACAGCTTGGCTTATTTTTTGTTCCTTTAGCATGGCGATTCTCTGGATTGCTGCAATAAAGTAAACAATGGCACAGTTATGTTTTTCACAGATAAGAGTAACGGTTGGAGTTTTTTCAAGCTAATAACTTTATTTTACAATGAAACTAGCTGCCCATTATCGCAAATATATCCGTTATTGTTGTCTCTTTCGCATATTGTAAGATCACTTTACAATTCCTTCATATTGCCATTTGGTATGCCAATAAAATATATTAGTATTTACCACTAGCTGGGGTTTGGCCTGTACATGTTATTGGTCTCTAGCTTATTACAGATTCTACTACTGCTTGTCAGACACGTACAAATAATTTCAGATTGCTTCCGAATGTTCTTAGTGTGAGTCACACATTAAACATAGTAGCTACGCTCAAAGCCTAACCTACTACTTGCTATTGTCAGCATTACACAATAGAATTATTAAAAAATTTTGTACATAGCTACTATTGTCAGCAGCCGTTACAAAATCAAAGGATAAAAATGCTGCCCTCGGTCACGAAAATAAAATTATTTCACCTATTTTCGGCAATGACTATGATTTCCTTCATCTGAAATTATAAATTAAAACAAGTCACATAATAAAAGTTACAACTCAGCTGTAAAACTTATTTTTTTTTTCTTTTTTTTTTTCTTTTTCTCTTTTGGTCTGCACGGAGGCATCACACTGCCGTGTACTGAGTTGTGAACAGGTAGACGTTACCTCAGTAGTGCCATCACACTTTAAAATAAACCATTTCTACCTTAGATAATTGTGGCGTTTACAAAATTATTTGTGATACTTGCTCTTCCTACTACATAGGTCAAACTGGACGTGCTTTAAAATGAGGTTTACTGAACATCTTTTGAGAAAGAATGGCAGGTTTAAAGGAAAACTTTTGAGAAAGAATGACACTAGTCCCAAGAATTCTTTTGCTGACCATCTTCTCATTACAGGTCATGTATCTAAAGCCATTCATAACCTGAACATTTTGCACACCCAAAAGAAAGACCATAGATTAGACGTGCAAAAGGAACTGCAAATATCTTAACATCATTCTCGCAATGACGGGCTTATTCTAAATAAACAGTTACAACTCTGTAACAGAAGAGTTTTTAACGATATTAAGCCGTTACTCGATGTTACTTTGTGCAATGTCCGAAATATTTCTTCCGACTTTCTCCAAAAGACAATTCTGTTTTACTTATTACAAATTTGTTACTCATCAATTCTCAAGACTAATATTGTATTGCCAAAATGATGCCACAGCCATCTCTCATGTTCAACATAGCTTCTTGTAGCAATCGTTTTCTCAATACTTTAATCTGTACAAAAGCCTAGGTGGTGTAATTGCGGCTACTAGATGGCACTACTGAAGTAACGTCTTCCTGTTCACAACTCCACTTAGCACACGCCGGTGTGATGCCTCCGTGCAAAAAAAAAAAAAAAAAAAAAAAAAAAAAAAGTTTGCATAGCTTATGGGACTCGACTACGAGGCCATCAGACCCTAAACTTACAAACTACCTATGAAATATCAATAAAATTCTTCTGCGTATGAAACCGCGTCGTCATTTTATAAATTCCACCGACGTTTCGGCCGCTGTTGCAGGCGGCCTTCATCAGGGTCGATGGAATTTATAAAATGACGACGCGGTTTCATACCCAGAAGAATTTTATTGATAGTGACAACAGCCGCGGAAGCCTACGTTTGTACCTATGAAATAGCTAATACTATGGACGACACAAATATCCATGCCCGAGGGGGGATTCGAACCCCCGACCGTAGTGGCCGTGCAGACCGTGACTGGAGAGACTCAGTCCCCGCGGTCACCATAGCCGGCTCCTCCGTGCAGGCGTGCAGCACATAGTGGTTAGCTCATTCTGAATAATAATAATAATAATAATAATAATAATAATAATAATAATAATAATAATAATTTTGTGACGTAAGCTTTAAAGCTGAGTTGTAACTTTTATTATTTGTCTTGTTTTTAATTTATATTTCTGATTAAGGCAATCACAGTTATTGCAGAAACCGGGTTAAAAAAAATTATTTTGGTGACCGAGGACTACAATATGTTCAAATGTTTGTAAAACTTATGGGACTTAACTACGGGGTCATCAGTCCCTAAACTTACAAACTGCTTATAAACTAGCTAATACTAAGGACGGCACAAATATCCATGCCCGAGAGGGGATTCGAACCCCCGACCTTAGTGGCCGTGCAGACCGTGACTGGCGTGCCGCAGTCCCCTCGGCCTTCGCAGCCAGCTGTAGTTCAGCCAGTATGAATTTGCATATTATATTTTAACGAACATAAATTAATCCTCTGAATTACCAACAAAATGGATTCTAAGAAAAAGAAGTGATTAATTCAGGAAGTAATTGCTAATAAATGAAGTTTATTACTCTGTTTGGACATGAAAATACGGAGGTGGTCCTACTCTATACATCGGTAAATGAATATTTCCCCAACTATTGTACATGAGAGGCACAATAAGTATCACACGCACTCGAGAGTAAAAGTTCCAAATTAACTTAATGAAGTCCATCGAACATTGCAGTTCCAAATTAATCAGTGATAAATTACAGTAAATGTGATAAAACACAGTTTGTCATCACACGAGTACACCATTGCTGAATTATCACAGTTCCGCAGCCATAGAAGCATGCATAGTTTACCACTTTTTACAAGAGACTAAGTTCTGCAGTCTCGTAAATTTACTAAGTCCGCACATGCCTATCTCGTCAAATCACAAGTGCGTAACGCGGCTTCAGACCGTCCAGCGTCACAACCTTTCACCACCGCATCCAATTTACGAGAGTCCCTTCCCAAGCGTTAGAAAACATGCTCTACCTTGCTCCCAAAATTGTATTCTTCCGCTCATCCTAACGCCTCATCTTTAAAATACAATTTCCCTTCCAAAATATTATACATTTGTATATCACAGAATTAAATGCTTTGACCACCTCCCTACAAATTTTGTTTACATTTAACAAACAAATACATATTTAACAATACTAAAATCGGTTGAGACTGAAGCTCTTTGCACAGGTAGCTATTAAGCATGGCGTCTCATTGTTCAATTATACTGCCGCTAACGAAATATAGTTACACAATTAATATTTAATTTTATCCTGGCTTTTATACAAATATATTCAGTTCTAGTCCACAATTACTTATAATCGTTTATATATAAATTATCTGCTGCATATCTACTATTTTTAGTCGCCCATGAAATATTTTAGTGGCAGTCTACAACATAAAACGAACGTTACTAAGAATAATATTATGTATAATAAAATACATATATAAATATAATACGCTTTCCTGGTTCATGTCTTGTGTTTCTGTGGTGGAATCTATGTTCTGACACAAGAATATTATTACATCAAAGAAAAGTAGAACAAAGTTTATTGAAATAATACGGAAACAACGTGGTGCGTCTTTTAAGATAGGTAGCGTGGTACAATGCTGCCCATTTGCTTCTTAAACTTTTACTGATAAACACTACGTATCAATAATTGTAAATATAAGTCTCATAATAATACTATTATAGTACTGAAATGTATCTTTTTTTTTTTTTTTTTTTTTTTTTTTTTTTTTTTTTTTTTTTTTTTTTTTTTTTTTCGTGATTTTGAAATCGTAATTACGTTGTTTGATTCTTCCGAATTATAATTATATTTGCTGTAGGATCATTCCCTGATTTCATATGGACTTTTAGAATAATGCGTGTGGCTATATTGTATTTCAGTTGCAATCTTGGAGAGCCCCTACCCCATCCCACCCCCCTTCAGCCAAGACCATCGTTTTCTGTTTCCGAGCAGATTAGGATTTCCCTAACTTTCTGTATTCCATTCATTACGCTCAAACTGTTAGCTGGCTGGCTGGAGAACCTAACAGCCTGAAAAAATCAGCCTTTCACATGCAAACCATCAGCTTCCCCCTGTATCTGTATTTTCATAACCTCTTACGGTTTTGTGCGTTTCCCTTTATGTACGATACTTCTCACTCGATTCTGGTGAAGCTAATTGTCGTACATCACTGAATTTCACTAATATTACAGACTAACATAACAGCTTCATAAGGGAGGGTCTTCGCCGTAGTTATTGCGACTAGTATTGCCATTGCGTTTAAAATGGTCACTGGGGGTAAAATTTTACGCATCATGTCGACGGCCTCACGTGATTATGTTGGCAACATCAACAACACGATAGAAAATCTGTGCCCATTCGTTCGAACCACATAGAATGACTCGATTAGTGTATCGTACAGACCATGAAGTAAACAAATAATGCCGTTCCTGCTTTATGGTTGACAGGTTCTTGTATGTACCCTCGTCCACTCAAAGAAAAAAAAAAAAAAAAAAAAAAAAAAAAAGAAAAATAAAAAAAAAAAAAAATAATAATTGCCCTCGTAAAGTGAAAATTCCATGATAAAACATCAGCGTTGTCAAGCGATTGGCTGAAATGAAGACTCACAGGATTCTCACTATTTCATAGGAGGCCGCTTGGATATTTGGTAAAATTTATCCAGCACTGGGAGGTTTGAAACGGTATCTTTTACGTGTGAAGAAAGATGCCTGCCGCAATAACAACAAATAAAGATGGAAGTATATACTTCTCATACCATTTTCGAATTACATAAGTTTCATTAGCTTAATATTTCAAATGCAACTACTATTTCGGTGTTCGTATATTTAATCAACGCCAAGAAATAATGTTATTTCGATACTGCGATATTCAGAATCCCAGAGCTGACAACATGTAGACTTTGTAGTTCCACTTGTGCACCGCTACATGCCTCTCCCGGCGCATCACATTTATATTGGCATTCTCACTTCGTAGTTCCACCCTAGCACCGCTAGATGCCTCTCCCGGCGCATCATCCTTTATATCGACATTCATATGAAAACATCAATTTCCTTTAACCACTCTTAATCACTGCGCAAATGAAGCATTTCAACGGCACGAGAAAGTGAGTTGGGACCACTCCATGTTTCGATATTCACTTATTTTAATACGTTATTTTAATACTGCAGATGCGCTGCATTACTGCGTCTTTGGTCGAGGCGAATAGCCAATCAGTGAGCTGATTGTTGGAGAATGTAGAACGTGATCCAAGCTGTAGATAGGAAAATTTCTACTTCCTTTTACCACTTTTAATGGCTAAATGCACACATAATATTTATATTCGTGAAAGCTACGACAAACAATCTTTCGAATTATGTAACTTTCATTGGCCTTCTTGTACGAATAAATTAGCAATCTGTACCACAATTTTCGTGTTAGCGTATTTATATAACGATACTTAATTTCCGTTTAACCTATCACATAACATTTGAAGATTTGTAGTGAAAAATGTAGTCGCTGACTACGTTTGATTGACTTTAGGTGATGAAACACTACTGCGTACGGAATGTAATCAAGATTATGAAAATGTTTTTAAAACTGAAAAGAAAGCGATACATCGATCCAGTATGGCGAATAATGTGTTATAATTCGAGGGCGCTAGGGCAGTGCAATTTCCTTCGGCGGGTCTTGTGCACAACTACCGAGCCTCTAGTCTGCAGCTCAGTTAGTCAATAAAGCCCATCTCCGAGCCAACAGAAAATAACTTTACTAAATAGCGAAGTTTATCTGGGACAGATGACAATTCTCTAACTTGTTTTAAAATTGATGGTAACGAAGTTCAAACTAAATAAAAACAAGAAAAAAGCTGATTCTATGTATTATTGCTATACATATTGGATTGCTAGCTGTCACTGACGGGTATTACAACTTATAATGGTGATAGTAAGATTCTATTGAAAAGAAAATAATGCCAGTAGTTTTGTTGAATGCCCCTTCCGACACGTAATAGAAATGCGAAGACTAAAATTACCAAAAGAATTACTGAGCCGTGCGGGAGTACCCGAGCGGTCTGAAGTGCCATGTTGCGGATCGCGAGGCCTTCTGCGTTGGAGTTTCGAATCCTCCCTCGGCCATGGATGTGTATGTTGTCCTTAGGTTAGTTCAAATTAGTTTATGTCGTTTGTAACCTAAGAAATAATATCTACACAGTTGAGTCCGATAAATTTACAGGCATTTGAACATTTTTCTGAAGAATTTTTGACAGGATCCAATAACCAATTTCTTTATGTGTTCCTGTGCGATGCAGCATTTTTCCTGTCCTTTTTCTTTCTCCCAAAAGAGCAACAGTAGGGGACACTAAAGATGTTTACAACTGTCAGTTGACGGCCGCGGTAGCCGAGGGGACTGAGGCGCTCCAGTCAAGGTCAGCACAGCCACTACGGTCGGGGGTTCGAATCCCCCCTCGGGCATGGATATTTGTGCCGTCCTTAGTATAAGGTACTTGATAAGTAGTTTGTAAGTTTAGGAACTGATGACCCCGTAGTTAAGTCCCATAAGCTTAACAAACATTTGAACATTTTTTTTGAACTGTCAGTTATCTTGTGCAAGAATGGCATTAGAAAGTTCATTTGGTTCTATAAGATCTAAATTTAGACTTTGTATAAACTTATGCAAACCAATGTAGAAAATGCAGTAAACCTTGTGAAAGCTATATCTTATTGCACAAAATCATTCGTGACCTTCAAATAATTAATGATGATAAGGCTGCACTATTTCAAATATACAGAAGTAAACCAAAAGCAAAAGAAGGCTGTTCTAAAAAGAGATAAAATGCTCTTTCGGGAGCAGCCATGGGAGTGTTAGAACATTTTAATTATAATTTTAAACAAAATCCCATACGACGGATTTAAACTTTGCTGTTTAATAAATATGATGTAGTTTCTTATTTGTAGTGGTAGTTACTTTGAAATGTGATAAAAATCGTAAAGTAAATTCTGCTAAGTAACAAATGTGTAAAAAAGGACGTACTTGTAGTACCCGTTGTTAAGGAGATAGGTAAAAAAATAATTTCTACTTTGAATAACAAGTTGCACAAAACGCGTGAACCTCACTAATTTACTACATGTGTGATATATTAACTTACTGGTAGTACCAATTATTTTGACAACTTCCAAGCATTCACGGTACGATAATAAACGATTTTATAATTTTTTATTGCCCCACATCACAAAACGTTCTTGTACGGCATTGATAAAATTTTCAGACACTGTAAATTGCAAATGCCGGGCGCAAAACGCGCCCGCTTCGCGCGAAATGTCAAATCGTCTGATCGCGTCTGCTTCGTGGAATTGCACTTTGCACGCGGCCCCGCGCGGTCGCGCTCACGTAGGTCAAGTTAAGTGTTGGCCATGTGTTTAAAAGTTTCGCGTGGTCACTGCTTCGCGCCGCGCCGCGCCGCATTCGCAACAGTTCGCTCACGAAGGACGCTCCTTAAATCCGTCCTCACACAGGATGTATTGTCCCAACGCGCAGATCAGACGTGCTGTCTACCTAGCTACAGAATGCTCTGAAACGACCCGCTACATCCCACGGAAAGTGCTCTGGTTGTGATTTGCGACCGTTGCGGACTGGCGCGTAAATCAGTGTTTTTACTAAGATGGATGTACGCAAAATTACACGGTCTCTATGTTAGCGATAGTTGAAAAAAAATGTAGCTTTGCACGTGTTATGCAATACTCTTTCAGAAACAGCATTTATTTTCTTCAAGAAACATATAGACGGTACATTTATTATTGTTTATTGTTTATTACGTCTATGGGACTTAACTACGGGGTCATCAGTTCCTAAACTTACAAACTACTTACAAACTAGCTACAACTAAGGACGGCACAAACATCCATGCCCGAGGGGGGATTCGAACCCCCGACCGTAGTGGCCGTGCAGACCGTGACTGGAGCGTCTCAGTCCCCTCGGCCACCGCGGCCGGCACGGTACATTTATCTGAAAGCAGTTGTCAATAATAAAATGTACGACCGCAACACCTTTGGCAAATAATCGTTAAAAAATAGATCGGCAATGAAATACATCATCTGCACTGCACCAGCTCCACTTGTCTTGCCCTCTCACATATCCATTTTCCACGTTGTACATATTCAAATGTTTACTTTGACATTCCTTCGAAAATAATAGGGTCTGCCTGATACATTTCACCTGTTCGTACGCGCAGGACAAGACTTCAGCTCGACAGTGTTAGAAGTGATAATTTTTGTTTTTAGTATTGTACGTAAATTCTGTTCCTTCTTTACTGCATCTGCTTCCGTGATCACACGTTAGCCATACTTTCAATGCACTGTGAAATTGCACTTTTACTACTCTGTACTGAACTGGAACAAAATTCAAACACCGTGGGGAAAACCGGTCCTACGTCGGAGGTTCGAATCCTCCGTCGGGCAGGGATGTTTGTGTTGTCTTTAGTATAAGTTAGTTCGTAAGTAGTCTGTAAGTTTAGGAACTGATGACCCCGCAGTTAAGTCTCATAAGCTACACAAACATTTGAACACTTGAAAAACCGGTGACGTAGGGTAGATGTCTTGAAACTCAACAAATTGTCTTCTGGAAGAGTTCGTTCGTGTACCTAATAAATAACGTCTAATACCGGGTATTATAATTGTATTAAATTAAAAAAGAATGTACATAAACCGTAATTAAACTAAATCGCATAAAATATCGCAGAGAGTGTAGATGCAAACCTATTATTTACATTTCTTTTCATCCATGGTTCGTGACATTACCCTACGCGCTTCACGTTATCTTAATTAGAAATAACAACGAATATCGTATTTTATACTTAAATTAACAAGAAAGAACCAGAAACGTTAAGGAAACAAGTGGACAGACGCGAACCCTGCCCACTTGATATTTTTACTCCGCAGTTTTCGACGCTTCCAACTACGTTATTAACGGAATCATTTCGTTTACAGTGCTTAAGGCATACTATAAACCTAAAACCTATTGTAATATCTTACTTATCTATGGCATAGCAACAGAAAGACTCTCCATTTGGTAGAATGGCATTATGCCGTAGCATAGGAACGAAACACAAATTCCAACACTGACACGCATTAAATACGATAACCTTTAAAGCTTGGACAATGTAGATTCCGGTAATTTATTGTAACAAACGATATCTAAAATGATGGGTTTTCAAAAGTAGCTGACTGAGACGCTCCAGTCACGGCCTGCACGGCCACTACGGTCGGGGATTCGAATCCCCCTTCGGGCATGGATATTTGTGCCGTCCTTAGAATAAGGTAGTTGATAAGTAGTTTGTAAGTTTAGGGACTCATGACCCCGAAGTTAAGTCCCATAAGCTTAACAAACATTTGAACATTTGAATCAAAAGTAGCTCCGTTTCCTGACGGTTTAAAAAAGTTTATATACATCGTATGCTACAAAGAAAGATGGCACGAAATACGGAGTTCCGTTTCCAATATGGCTGCTTAAAAGTTCGCCTTGTCACGTGAAAACTAAGTCGCTTCTCAATGGCCACGTTCCACTCCACAAAGTCAGATCATTCCACGCTTCTTTGGATATGGAACGTGGAGCCGAGCGCAGTGGCCGAGCGGTCTGCGGCGTTCCAGTCACGGTCTGCACGGCCTCTGCAGTCTGTGGTTCGAATCCCCAGTCGGGCATGGATGTTTGTGCCGTCTTGTAAGTTTAGGGACAGATGATCCCGTATTTAAGTCCCATAAGCTCCATAAACATTTGAACATTTTTTTAGAAAAAAAAAATCCTGCCTAAATATTGTAGTAAAATTTATCAAATGCCAGTCTGTTTGATGCATATTCATACTTTCTGCTCTGATTGCCGAAAAATTCCTCACGTTACCACAGTCCAAAAGTGACGATGAAACAAGTGAATGAGTGGTATTATAATTTTTGTTGAACTATAACGTCATAATATCTTTTCTGTAAAGATAATTGTCATTTATAATGTTTTCTATGTGAAATTTAGTAAAGAAGCAAATAAAAAATGCCATTTTAGTTTTTCTTTAAGTATATTTGGCACTTCAAATGTGTTTTGTGAACGACATTTAATAAATGATCACTTGAAGAAATGATGTGATTAATTTGATACACCAGGTCCGATCTCGTTACGACAAACATCGCACCCGACTGAAGGTTAAGTAGTTTGTAAGCCCAGGGACTGATGACCAACATAGTTAAGTCCTTTAGATTTACAAACGTTTTAATAATTTTTAGCAGTGACGTAGCACTGTTGCCTTTTGCTGGCTTGGGCGTGCTATTCACTCTGTGTCCGTCAGGACGCTGTTGTCTCTGGGCGGGCCATTATGAACTGCAGTGCGCGCGGTGTCTTCGCGCAGCGTTGCTATTGCGGGCAGTCCAGTCACCGGAAGTTCATATGTTCAAATGTTTGTAATGCTTATGGGACTTAACTACGGGGTCATCAGTCCCTAAACTTACAAACTACTTATGAACTACCTACAACTAAGGACGGCACAAATATCCATGCCCGAGGAGGGATTCGAACCCCCGACCGAAGTGGCCGTGCAGAACGTGACTGAAGCGGCGCAATCTCCTCGGCCACCGCGGCCGGCTCACCGGAAGTCTGTCCCGTCTCCACTGTTAGTATTTCCGGGTCGCTTAGCTGTTTGTATAGCCTCTTATTTTCCTCTTCAAACTGGGTTATCTTTACATTAAAAAGGTAAAGCAGTCAACAATCCGAAGATTGGTTTGAACACTACAGTCCTTTACTAGGCATGGTACTGTTTGGGGGTGGTATGCCGCTGTCTTCCTCCGACCTTCCAACTGACTTACCCAGCCAGTTATAGGAGGACCTATAGTTTAACGTGGATTCCGAACCACGGTGCTGTTACTTTTCACATGAGCAGTACTGTCAGAGGTGAAAGAAGTGGAAAGTGACAAATAAAACGGAATAGCCGAGCGGTCTAAAGCGTCTCGGTGCGAATCGCGCGGTTTCTCGCCGTGGAAGTTCGAGTCCTGCCTGTGGCATGGGCGTGTGTGTTTGTCCTTAGGTTAGTTTACCTAGGTTTAAGTAGTTTGTAAGCTACGGACTGATGACCACGCAGTTTGGTCCGATATATTTACACACATTTGAACATTTGATTTGACAAATGAAATTCCTAGGACAAGTTGGGGATCGAACCTGCAATCTTTCGATTTTTTAGTCAGACACTCTACCATTGTCCAACCGAGGCGCACCCTCTCTGCATTACGTTCAAATGTTCAAATTTTTGTAAATCTATCGGACCAAACTGGGTGATCATCAGTCCGTAGCTTACAAACTACTTAAACCTAGGTAAACTAACCTAAGGACAACACACACACCCATGCCCCAGGGAGGTCTCGAACCTCCACGGCGAGCAACCGCTCAGCAGCGAGACGCTTTAGACCGCTCGGCAAATCCACGGCGGCTGTGCATTACGTAAACTTATATGTTTGCCGCAATCTTTCAGATGTTCAGCCAAAGCTGATTACGCGCGCAGTCCCAGGCGGATGTTACTCAGGTTCTCGGCTGCCTATGTGTTTCAAAAAATGTTCAAATATTTGTTAAGCTTATGGGACTTAACTACGGGGTCATCAGTCATTAAACTTACAAACTACTTATGAACTAAGGACGGCACAAATATCCATGCCCGAGGGGGGATTCTAACCCCCGACCGTAGTGACCGTGCAGACCGTGACTGGAGCGCCTCAGTCCCCATGTGTTTATCCGTCGCCCAGTTTCTCCTATTTAAACACGACGGCACTCACAGCCAACTTCATACACACCGGTTTCTGATTCTGGCCAGAGAAACTGGGCGGTTGAGTAACAGAAGGATATCCAAGCACGAGAGGAACATATGTCTGGGACCGCACACCAAGCAAGCAGTGGCGGAGGACAAGCAAGAGTGCGGTAAACAGATTTTCGGTAAGTACACCAAAAGAGTCTTTCATGTTTAAAATGTGCTGGGAAATGTGCGGAACACATAAGGAAGCGTTTATAAGCCTAAGCTGTGAAACCGGCAGTATGTCCTCAATAAACCAAATTTACCAGCTGTTAGCGGGATATTTTTATTCAAAATGACATACAACAGATGCAGACGTGCGGATTCAGACAAAATTTCTACATGGTGCGAAAATTGGCAATTAACACTAAATAATGAAAAGTGTGAAATAATACACATGACCACTAAAAGAAATCCGCTGCACTTCAATTACACAATAAATCAGTCAAACCTTAAGGTCATAAATTCTACCAAATACCTAGGAGTTACAATTACGAACAACTTAAACTGGAGAGAAGACAGAAAATATTGGGGGGAATGCGAACCAAAGGTTACGTATCATTGGCAGAACGCTTCGAAGATGCAACAGCTCCACCAAAACAGACTGCCTACATCATCTCCTGGAGTAATGTTGCGTAGTGTGGAACCCTCACAAGGTGGGACTGGCGGAGGACATTGAGGAGGTTCAGAGAAGGGCAGCTCATTTTGTTTTATCACGTTACAGGAGGTAAAGCGTCACGGAAATGTTGCACCATTGGAGGTGGAAATCATTAAAAGATCTTTATTCGTTGCGGCGAGATCTATTTGCGAAATTTCAATCACTGACTTTTACTTCTGAATGCGAAATAATTTTTCTAGCACCCAAATACATAGGGAGAAATGACCATCCCCAAAAAATAAGATAAATCCGATCGAAAACGGAACGATTTACATGGTCTTTCTTCTCGCGTGCTATTAGATAATGGAACGGTAGAGAAAGGTTATGAAAGTGCTTAATTTAACCCTCTTCTAGGCACTTAAACGTGATTTGCAAGCTGCGGCGGATTAGCCACGTGTACTGGAACGCCGTGTTGCGGTGCGCGTGGCCGTCCCCTTCGCGGGTTCGATGCCCCCCTCGGGCATGGGTGTTTGTGTTGTCCTTAGTTTATTTTACCTTAGATTAAGTAGTTTGTAAGCTAGGGACTAATAACCAAGCACTTCAGTCCCATCGATTTACAAACATTTGAACATTTTTGATCTGCAGAGTATATATATATATATATATATATATATATATATATATATATATGTGTGTGTGTGTGTGTGTGTGTGTGTGTGTGTTGATTATAAAATTGTCTGTCTCTCTAAAGCGGTGTTTATTTTTATTTTTATTTATTTATTTTTTTTTTTTCTGTGGGCGCGTTGCATGTCCTTCATCTGGAATTTCGCAAAATGTGCGACACGTTCTGCTCAATAAAGCACTGAACTGTAACGGACATAGAATAATCAAGATTCCTGATGTTATATACTGAATTTAAGATTCCAACCGGATTTCAGTCCAACATTCCACAGTCACGAAATTGCGAATTTCCGATTTTTTAATTTTTTTAAATTTTTTTCAACAAATCTACTATAATTGAGGACATCTTGTGTAAATGCGACTCAAAGCCGAGTAAGTGGAAAAATATTTGGTTCGCCACGCAAAAGATTAACAAAGAAGAATGGAATAAAGAGGGTTTTTTTCCTATTATATTGAAATATAGGCTCTTAGGAACTGCTGACTAAATTTCGGAAAAAGTGATTAATTTAAATATTTATGTTATCACTAAAAACTGAAATTCCGTGAGGGAAAAATAAAAACGAATTGTACTATTACTTACGCTATAATACTCGTTATGAAGCTACCTGCTGCCGCTCAAATATTTCATTCTTGTGTATGCTTTACGAGTGAAATGAAGACCTTTATGCCGTAATGAAGTATGAATATGGTACCATGAAATGTTGCTGCCAGGTGTGAGCCTGGTGAATAAATTTTGTGGAATTATTATCCAGATTTGTAAAAAAAAAAAAAAAAAAGTAAATAAATAAATAAATAAAATACCGCCAGATGTAGGTATCCTGTCAATACTTGATGTTGTGGTGTGCTCTCCGAAGGCATGAATGTCAGCAGAAGGGCCAAATGAGCTTATTACGGCTATTTGGGGATTAATTAGTGCACTGACCACGCATTGCACTCATCCTCCACTAAAATATACGCCATTCAGGCCTGATTACGGAATATAAATGCGAACGAACGTGTGGATCCAAAATTGGATAAACCCATGACTAGATGCGAAAATTAAATTTACATTGCGCGGGGCAAATTTCAACACATCGTGGCTGCCGCGTTTTTTTTTGTACCACGCGGTACTGGAACGGGAGGTGATACTTGTTTATCACTGTAGAAAAAAATTAACTTAGTTGCTAAATAAAATTTGTGATTCAATTAAAATGATAATGATAATTCAATAACGTTCTAACACACTCCGGGAGCAAGATCTGGTTAATTGGCTTTCACAATAAATTTGTAACAAACTGATGACATTTTTTGCGTTATAAAAGTCACACACTTGATGAAATTTTATGAGAGATTGGTATTTAATCTTTATCTCATTTTCATCAGGAACTGATCATAAATGTGACAAAATATGGATTTCTTGAATGTACTTTTAATGACGTTCAGAAGTTCTGTTTAAAGTACACCATTTCTGTTTACGTTAAACAAAAGACAATAAATCCATTTCGCCAAATATTCTCTTTGGGAAGTATCTTTACTGTGGAGAGAAGCAACGGAAGAATAACACTGCATTATTTTCCATATCCTTACTGGTAGTATGTTCATAAAAAAAATGTTCCGCTGTCTTAGAAATTTCTATAGCTTTTAAATAAAAATGTTAATCCCAGTTAGTAATTACCGATATTGAATAACGGAAGTTGGATAGAGTGATTATAGTGATTTCCACTGAGAATCTTTATAGCGAACAACTGTCCAAAAGTCCGAATCTAGCTGCAGCGTTAAGTTCTCCAAAATCAGTTGAAACGGATTTTTCTTTAGCTAGTACTATTACAACATTCTTTTCCATTTTTTCAGACCTATATCTCTAATAACTTTTTCAAAAGGAAACTGAAGAACTGTTAGATAAGGTTAGTTTGGTTTTAGAAAATGTAAATGCCTGATAATGGAAGCAAGACTGAAAAATAATTAATACGCCTTTCTGAGGAGCGCGCGATTGCTCTCCGTCGGAGGTTCCAGTCCACCATGGGGCATGTGGGTGTTGTCCTTAGGTTATTTTAAGTTAGTGTAAGTAGTCTGTAAGCCTAGGGACTATAACGTCAGCTGTTAAGGCTCATAGATTTACAAATATATAAAGTTTTTTGAAAAGTCAGTGCACCATTACAGATCTTTTTGAAACCGAAAGAGCGTTAGGGAATGAAAAGTTACAAGATGTTCGAAATTCTATAAGGAATAATTAAAACGCACGAGAAGGAGGAAGAATAAAAAACGTGCAACGCCAAGAACGAAGCGTTAGTCGTAAAAAGAACGTAAAATTGGGATACAATCTTTTACCCATACTATTATAACCCAGAAGCAATGGCCGATATAAAAGAATGATCCGAGTGTCGACTAAAACTTCAGTGTGAAACAATAACAACGGTAAGCTCCGATCGTGATATTTTGTATAAAAGTGAAAACTTACATGATATATTGAATGGAATGAACAGCATTAGAGTATACGGAATCTGGACTGAACATGGACCACAAAAAATAAAGAAAAGGTAATAAAAGTAGCAGAAATTAAGGTACTGAGATAGCATCAAAACTGATTATCACTACATCTACAAAGTTCAAAGTTAAGGAATACTGCTATCTTGGAATTAAAATAGCCAATTACGGATGAAGCAAGGAGCAGTAGACTGGCATGGTCTAAGAAGGCTTTCACCAACAAGAGGAGTGTACTGGTATTGAACTTTTTCCTTAATGTCAAGAAGAAATTTCTCATACATATAGAGCACAGCGTTGTGTGGAAGTAAATAATGGACAGTGCGAAAACCTGATCAGAAGAGAATGTAAGCAGTTTTATATTTCGTAAATGAAGACTGCAGTCTGATTTTACTAGCGAACTCACTGCATAACATACAGAAAAGACGAAAACAAGCTGGAATAAAGGCGGCCGTTATATTGTCAGTTACCTCATGTTTGTAACGATTGTAGTTTTCGTCATTGACATGTGAGTCACTAGTTCCATGATTTTTATCTTCTTTGTCATTCTAGGATTTTAAAATAGCCTAAGGATGACATAGTGGAACGATGTACAATATATCAGTCCAGTGTCAGAAACAAGTTTGAAATCAGAGATGTTTTATTCGTTATGGTGAAGATGCGTTCAGATTCGACGTCTTATACATACCACTCATGAAACATTTTTAGGGTCAGTTCATGAAGAATTCTTGCTTGTAAGAAAGTAAAAGTTTCGCTATTTGTAAGTGACAAATGGTGTGACCAGAAGACAGAGGTCAACTGTGCGAATGTCCTCATGATTACCATTTAAGAGACAGAGAACTCTTGAACATTTGCAAAGTTGTAATAAATATCCTTTTTGTCGTTCATGTTCTCTGAATGTGTTGATCGAAGCTAAGGTTAGTCGAACAAAAAATGTTGAAATATTTGTAAAGCTCTGGGACCAAACTATAGTGGTCATAATTCCCTGGATTTACAAACTACTTGAACCAACGTATGCTACGGACAACGCATACACCCATGCCCGTAGGAAGACCCTTCCGATGGGGAATAGTGCGAACCCCACAGTAAGGCGCCTTAGAACGCACGAACATTTGTGCGCGGCTACTACGGGAACCACTGCAACATAAAAGCAAGTTTAAAAACGGGATCGTCGGTCTACTCGACCACTTGTATTATTTGAAAGACGAAATGTCGACACTCATTGGAGCGCACTAGTCGCCTCCACTCAGTTATTGTCCAGTTTTTGTGATTTTTGCCTTTTAAATAGGGATTAAAAATGCGGTTTCATGTTTTTGAAAAGATTAACGTGTTAAATGTATTAAAATGTATTCTTATTCCCAGACAACCGGCAATACCATAAAGAAGAATGAACTGCAACGATATCAGGTGTGCCCATACCGGAAACGTAGGTAATAGCCAACAAGTCATTCTAATGATAGACAGTGCTGCACCCTTCAGGTGCGTTTTTAAGGGAAAACTCTTAGTCAGTAGGATGCACACATCATTCAGAATATTAGGACCACCAACATAATATTTATCAGTAGTAGCAAACCGAATGTTTAACAGGTCATTCATTATGAATGGCATGAAATTACTACTTATGGCGTGTTTAGAACTTTCTCGACCATCAGATAACTATCTGTCCATAATGACAGCTTCACAAAGACATGTCACAGATTTTAGGGAAATAGATGTTTGGTAACTTGATATTCGTTGAATAGACATTGGTAGACTGGCAATGTCTGTAAAACGAACATCTACGAACATCTATTTAGTTAAACTCTGAATCATATCGTGTATAGCTCTCGCTTACGAACAGGTGCACTCCTGATATTCGATAAAATCCGAAACACAATAATTACGTCATGCTGTGCCTTATTTATGACGTTCAGTATCGCAGATTAAAACAATTGTCGTCGCCTGCCTCCTATACGACTTTATGCCACTATTACATCACCCATTTACAATATTTGACACTGATGTCGGCGGAGGAGCGTTTTGGCATGGGAAGCAAAAACGCCTTGGTAGGTCCCTAAAATGAGTTACCATCTGCACACAAGTCACCCAATTGCCGTAAATTCTGGATAGGTGGTTAATCATTTCTGACGCCATGTTCATGATGTGTTACATTGGGTTCAGGTCTGGCTAGTTGGGAGGGAGGGAGGGAGGAGGCCATCACATCAATTGCATTACGCCACTGTGTTTCTCCAACCTCCATCACACATACATGGTGTCGTGACAAGGCGCATTATCTTGCTGAAAAATGGCACTGCTGTTGAGACATATGATTCTCAAAAAATGGTGTACGTAGTCTACAATTAATGAACCATACTTCTTAGATCGTCAATGGAACCATGCATGATTTCACTCAGTCTATCGCTCTCCACGTGAATGATTTTCCGAGCATAATGTAGCTGCCTCCCTAGACAGGTGTCAAGGATACGTTACCATCGCCGTGATGGAAGAGGTATCGAGATTCCAAAAATATATAACGTTGGCAACACTCATAGACCACATGTAAAACAAATGAATAAAGAAAAACAACATAGCCGCACTGTAGTGGAGTAATAAGCAAATCGAAAGGCATTGCACTTTAAACAGGTGATATGCAAACTCTATGCAGTTCAAATAGGTGCAGTGATGTGATAACAAATGAAACGAAGGAAACGGCACAAAAACAGAGGAGAAATGCCGTACACGACCGAAAATCACACGCCATTAACAAACCAACTCCATACAACACGACGGAGAAACAACATTGAGACGTAAGGAAGAGACAACAACACTGTGAGTAGACTGAATATCAATTTAAAAACACATAGGCCTAACGTTAACAAAATTTTTTTTTTACTGTTTTTAATCTTTCTATACAGAACAAACTGTACAAACTTGTGTATCATTTTCAGACCTCAGAAGATGCTTTTAAAATAAAAAGCGAAACACGTCTGATGTAAGATAAATCGCTCAAATGCAGTCAGCATAAGGCGGATTAACTTTAATTATAATTAGCATAAATCAGCAATCATCATTTGCTAGGCGCTGCTGCTACAGTTTAGACGAGTTTGTATCGATAGCGGGTAGGTGGTCACATAAGTTTATCTACATGTACATCTACATGGGATACTCTGCAAATCACATTTAAGTGCCTGGCAGAGGGTTCGTCGAAATACCTGTACATTTTTTATCTCCCATTCCATTCTCGAATAGCGCGCGGGAAGAAAGAACACCGAAAATTTCAGTTCGAGCACTGATTTCTCGTATTTTATTCTGATGATCATTTCTACCTATGTAAGTGCGAGTCAACAATATATTTTCGCATTCGAAGGAGAATGTTGGCGATTGGAGTTTCGTAAGTAGCCCACGCTACAGCGATAAGCGCCGTTGTTGTAATGATTCCCATCCCAGATCCTGTATCATTTCCGTAACGCTGTCTCCCGTGTATCGCGACAATACGAAACGAGCTGCCCTTCTTTGGATTTTTTCGATGTCCTCCGCCAAACCAACCTGATAAGCATCCTCACACTGGCCAGCAATACTCCGAAATGGACGGACAAGCGTAGTGTTTGCAGTTTCTTTTGTAGTTCTGTTGCATCTTTTAAGGATTCTGACAATAAAACGCAGTCTCTGGTTCGCCTTTCCCGAGACATTATCTACGTGTTGTTTCCAGTTTAAGTCTGAAGTAATAGTAATTCCTAGGTATTTTGTGGAGTTTACGGCCTTCACATTTGAATGATTTATCTTGTAAACAAAGTTTAACGGATATCTTTTTGTACTCATGTGGACGACTTCAGACTTCTCACAATTTAGAGTCAACTGCCAATTTTTACACCATAGTAATATCTTATTTAGATCGGTCTGCAGTTGATCTTCAGATGATTTTACTAGGCGGTAAATGACAGCGTCATCTGCAAACAGCATAAGAGAGCTGCTTAGATTTTCTCACGAATAGTTTACGTAAATAAGGAACAGCAGAGGACTAATAAAACTACCCTGTCGAACGCCATGTATCACCTCTGTTTTAGTCGATGCCTTTCCATCGATTACTACAAACTGTGTCCTCTCTGATAGGAAATACCCTATCCAGTCGCAAATTTGGGGCGATGTACCATAACCACGAACTTGTTTAAAAGCCGTTTGTGAGGTACGGTGTCAAAAGCCTTCTGGAAATCAAGAAATACGGATTCAATTTGAGATCCCTTGACGATAGCACGCATCAATTCGTGTGAGTAGAGAGAGTGTTAGCGGTGTAGCCACGCTCTGTTCCAGCGTGCCCCACTCTAGTGCTGCACTGTTCTTTCGTGGGACTGGGCAGCGGCCTGTGATTTAGCGTGCAACACGTCTCTTGACCGCGGCGCCTTTAACCTCTGCTTCTGTTAGTGTCACTTAATGAAAAACGCGAGAGTTAGCATACATGAGGGCCGGCCCTCAGGGCGCGGCAGTCACACAAATTAAATTAGCTTTTCATTCTTGGCGAGACCGCCGGGGCTGCGCGAAAAGGCAGCGGCCCGGCCCGGCCGCCGACCCTGAATAATGTATCGCCGCGGCCCAGGTGGAATTATTTCGGTCGGCCGCGGCAGTGGGCGGCCCCTGGGGTCGCCGCCACCCGGTAAACACCCGCACTGTGCAGAGCGCCGCGCCGCTCATTTCAATGCGCCAATGACTCTCCTCATTGTTGTCGGATGAATGGCGCCGGGAAACGCGAGCAAGATTATGAGACTGCGAGTGCTGGTAGTGCTCTATTGTATCTGGGAAAATGTTTAAAACACATTTCATTAATTTTGATTTGCGCTCGCGCGTGCCCACTTCATTAGCCAAAACAGGTACTGCAGTGTAAGGCCACGAGTCAACAATGCGAATACACCGTCTTGTGTGTGTGTGTGGGGGGGGGGGGGGGAGGGAGGTTCGGAGAGGAATTGTAAATATTGCAGATTTTCACACTCCAGTCAAGATCTACTGCCGATATAGATGAAAGAAAGAAGATATGATGAATTATTTATTAGATTCCACATATATAGTGGTTAAGCCACGTCACACAAATGGAATTTTAATTTACAAAACGTAACTAGTTTCAATGAACTCTGTCATCATTATCAAATTTAAGCAAAAATTGCATTAAACACAAACTGAGAAAATATAATGTAATTATTTCTCAGGTTGTGTTTAATGCAATTTTTGCTTAGGTTTCACAATGATGACAGAGTTCATTGAAACTAGTTACGTTTTGTAAATTAAAATTCAATTTGTGTGACGTGGCTTAACCACTATATATGTGGAATATAATAAATAATTCATCAGTCACACACTCCTTACTACAATGTCATATATATGATGAATTACCATGCTACTTTGTTTAACTGAATGAAGTATGGGATAAAACAGACGACTTACTTACTTCTCGTGCCCGGGTTACATATTCAGAACTACAATATTTCAGCCCAGTACTAGGCTACGATGATAGCATTTTCTCTTGGGAGCCATAAATCTCGGAAGAGCATGTAGACGGACAAACTGAGCAGTTTGTTGCGTGCTCCATCGTCTGTTTCTCGCCACATTCTCAGAATACGTCTAGATTGTTAATGTATCCCCATTTCGCCAGGTTTGACTTGACGGAAGACACACCAGTTCTAATAATGTTCAGCGACATCCATATTTTCCAGTGCAGGTGCATTTCTGTTGGTGGTTCTTGTTGGAAATTTTTTGGCGGTTCAATTCTCACTTTGCTCACAAAGCTTCTTTTGGATTTAAATCGACTGACTGGAGATTCTGCTCCAAAAAAGCGGATGTCTGTCATCGAAACTTTGTTTGAACTTTTCAATATATTCAAGTTCACATCGTCTGATATCTTTGTAAAGTATATTTAGGAATGTGTGTTTTATACAGCCTGTAATAATTCTGCAGGTTTCGCTTAAAGCAGTGCCGACTTATTTGCCATGGATTGATCTGCACCACACAGGGGCTGCAAATTCTTCGGTGGAGAAACGTCTTGTTCAGTACTTCTTAACGTTTTTGGGCTTGCTCCCCATTTGATCCCACATAATTTCTTCATGACGAGATTTCTTGTCGTAACTTTCTGCCTGGTCTTGTAACAGTGGTATTTGTAAGTTAGTGATCTGTCCAAGATAACGCCCAGAGACTGTGAATGGCTTTCATGCCGTAGAAGTTTACCCTCCCACACAAAATGCAGCTGTCCTCTTGCTTTTTTAGAGCGTCGATGGAAAGCACGTAATTGAGTATGTAGTTACAAATGGAACGTTGGGTGCAGGTCAGTTGGGAGTCGAAAAGCTCTGTCGTCAATGTATGCCATTATTCTGTTCGGAATGGTGTCAAGCAGCCTTTCGTTCCTCCCCTGAGGCTGGTTTGTCTACACTTGTTGCGCTGTGTCTCCAGATCCCCTGGGTTCTAAAGAGACGGAGGCTCCTTCCAATGTCGTTCACCATTTGTTCAATAATGGAGAGGTCCATTCGTTTGCCTTGTTAATATGGTGATGTTTTCTGAATGTAATCAATATTGTTCAGAGTTCCACATTATCTAACCAGATGAGGCTACGACGACGTCCGGTTGAACAGACAATCTTGACTCATCTCTGAACAGAACCCTGCGTCATTTACTACGACTACAATCGTTATGTCCCTCCGCCTAGTTCCTGTGGGCTACACGGCGTCGTGGTTTTAATAAGACACACGCTATAGACATCCGTGCGTAAAAACCCGAATGCGATTTCGAATGCCTGTCCCGTTTCTGCCTTGATGTTGCGTTGCAACTGAGTTGCAATCAGCTTCCTGTCTCGACGGGCTATTAACCGGAGATAATGGTCATATCGTGCTGATGTTACTTGTGAACGACCTTGGCCTTTACTTTTTTTAACGAGTCCTTTTGTCCGAATTCGCTTCCAGGTAATGGAAATTATACTTTGGGACTTTCCAGTAGGCGCACAAATTCCCACGTTCTATAACTCCCCATACCATAGCTTCGGGTAAGTCATGTTTTTATTGCATTGAACTAGCTGCTCACTGCATTATCTCAACCTAACTGCTCCTATAATACCTTTGGTAGAGTAAACGCAAGTCATCCCCAACCCCTATGCAGCAACTTTCTGTTGTTACCACTATCTCTGTTGCCGTAATGTTGTTGTCTTCACTCCGTAGAACAGTCAGGAAGATGTCGAACCATTGTAGTTAATTTTGATAATGATAATACCTCAGAACCTAGATATGTCAACTGATTCCGTAATTGTTTCGATGACTATATACAGTTGCCTAAACAATCTTGTATTAGGATGCAACTTTGTTCAAAAATTTCAGAACAATCAATCTGCAACTTTCGGAGTTTAATAATTTTGAACAAACTCACATCAACATTTTTACAGCCATTCGATTTATCACTTTTACAAGTTGGTGTTCCAGTGGATCCAAAAAACACTCGCCGATTTAAATTCAAGATTGAGTGAAAATCTCAAAGCAATCGCTGAAAAACTGGAAAAATCTGATTATTAACAAATAAACATTTGCGTTTCTTCTAATACACAAAATGTTTAAATTTTTTTGTAAAACGTTGCATTGGAATACGCGCGTTTTCAAACCGCAATTTTTAATATCAGTCATATATGGTTTTAAATTAATTTAATAACGGGGAAATGTCGTTATAAAACTATATAAATGAGTACATACACAACCTCATTTATCAAAATGTAAAATGTCAAAACCTGTCAAGAAATTTCAGATATTAGGAATTTGGTCAAGCTTTTAAAATTTTATTTATATAGAAACAAATCTTTTTGAGTGTTAAAATATGGTCATGGAACCAAACTGCTGTGATTATCAGTCCCTACACTTATAAACGACAAATTATGCTAAGCACAATACACACCCACACACCGGTGACCGAGGAAGAACTCGAACCTGCAACGGGGAGCAGACACACACTTTGCAGCAAGGCGCAAAAATAGGTATGGCCACTCCCTTGCTGCTATAGCGAGTGTCCCTCGTAATGTTCATCATGGTATTACATAAAAAGTGAATTAGAATTGTTAATAAAATTATTCTGGCCGCTTGCAATAGTGGCCGAAACGTCGGTGAAATATTTGATATATTGACGATGCGGTCCAGTACCCAAAAGAGTTTTATCAACAATGACAAGAAGAAAGTCAGCAGTAGCGGCACCATCAATACGAAGTCATGGATGTGACATTTGCGCTCCAAGCCGTTGCAATATATTTACAGAAGAATGACACGAAAAAAAATGTTTAAATGTCTGTAAATCTATCGGACCAAACTGCATGGTCATCAGTCCGTAGCTTACAAATTACTTAAACCTAGGTAAACTAACCTAAGGATAACACACACAACCCATGCCCCAGGGAGGACTCGAACCTTCACGGCGAGCAACCGAGCGCTCCGCAGCGAGGCGCTTTAGACCGTTCGGCTACTGCACGGCAAGAATGACACGGTAGAAATGGTTGGCTAAGTGGGTACTGTAGTTTCTAGTGCTAGGAGTAAACCTTTATGTTTACGTTAATTATTAAACTTGATCCGATGGATACCAAATGTCACCAGATCACCCACTGGGCTGATTTTATTAAAATTCTTCCAGCCTTCGCCCCCTCCTGGAAACCCCACCTTCACACTCTCGGTCAGAAAGCCCTCTCCCGCCTCAACCTGCTCCCTCATGGGGACTGAACCCCTCCAAAATCCTATCCTAAATACCAACACTACCTTATGCATCCTGTCCTGTACAGTTTCCACCCCACCTGGGTTGCCGCCTCCCCTGCCTATTACAAGTCCTTGAGCGCAATACCCCCCGACTCGCTTACCGCATCCGTCTCTTCCCCCACGTGGATCCTGTGACCTCATTCCTTTTCCACACCTTCTCAAATTGCTGGAGCATACACGTTTCCCGTAAAATAGAATCCATTTTCCCTCTGGTTTCTCAACTCCCCTTGAATCGTGAGCCCGTGTCGCACATTTACCATATCCCTCTCTCCGTCCATCTCCACACTCCATATTCTTTCCGAGGGTAACTGCTATCAGCTTCCCAGACCGTAAGACGCCGAGCTCTCTTCCCGTATTTGATACGCTTTCCTCCCTCCCCTTCCCCTCCCTTTTCCTCCCTCGCTTGGTTCTCCTCTCCTATCACCCTGGAATTCTTACGTCCCATCCAAACCCCTCCTCCCCCCTTCACTCCCCCCACCCCACTGCATTTACCACCCCTTCCCTATCCTGCACGGGATTTTTGACTCGTGTGTCAGTGTGGTCACTCATCGTCTTTCGAAATGTCAGCAACCGCTGTATCGGCATAACAAAGAGTTGCCAGGTGTTTTCGTTGGTGCACTCGTATAATCATCCGTCAACAGTGTTAACATCAGTGTGATTTTAGCCGCCGTGCCAATTTTAACTCATAATATGTGTATGTATCAATCAGCCTATAATGTTATTTTATACACCATTCATCATCATTTGTATTAGAAATTATTCTTTCGTTTCGCCATTTTATATTTTTGTCACCTTGTTATTTACATTCATCACTCGGCTGAAGAGTGGCCTTAAAGCTGCTGCCAGCTTGCCCCGGCGTTTCAAAATCACCATTTATTTTTATATTTATTTTATTTAATTTTTTGAGCGATATGTCAAAGTTTTGTATACATCCAACAAATGCAGAAGTTCTATTTCGGGATGAAGAGGTTAGAACAAGGGAAGAATACTAGCGGAGTGATAAAGCAGACAAAAGACGTAGTTCTCATTTAGACGTTCTTCCATAACTCATTTCGGACAGATAGTTCTGTTTAGCGGCCATGTGGTGATAACGCACTTGGTCAGCGGACCATCACATTTGATTGTTTCCTTTCGCTGAAACGCTCTATAGACACAGTGCTGTACATGAAAATGTTGTCCGTGATTAGACTCACTGAAGATCACATTATCAAAGTTACATGAGACTAAGGCAACGGTTTTCCAATGCAAAGATGGCTGAAGATCAATATACTCTTACTCGAATGTCACTTATTACGAATATCAAGGATTCATATACAAGAACCGATGTGGAATTCTATTGACAGTGTAATGATAGGGAATAATATAGTTAAACAATATCTGACAAAATATGTGTTGATAAATTTGCAACTTTATTGCTGGCAACATGCATTCTGGTGTACGTGGATCTGCACATTAGAACAGCGTATGTGTTTGCCGCTCAATGCATTTGAGTGTGTGTTTGTGTTTGTGTGTGTGTGTGTGTGTGTGTATGTGTGTGTGTGTGTGGGTACGTGTGTGTTTGTGTAGGGCTGGAGAGTATTACCTCTCGTTTTTGTGCATTTGTGAGCTCATAAGATTGCTTGTTTTTGTCCATGGCCTGCATGTATTCCAGCCAGAAATTGCTAATCTACTTCACCCTCCATTCATACTCGTTCCACTGATTATAATCACATTCTTTTTCACTGCCCACGGGCTCTAATGAACCAAGTGTCGCGTGCACATCATTAAAATCAATCATTGCCATGATAATCAACATCCGCCTTCCTAATGCTGAAGCTGTAATATGTGCATTCATTGGCACTCACTAACTACTAATGAAAGCGTAACTTGGCGTTCTCCATCAAATCGACGGTAATGCCTGCGTCAGTGTGTACTGGAAGCTACAGTGGCGGTCACAGCGGAAACATCCTCTGCCTTAGTCCCCGCCACAAACCATCCACGCCGGGTTTACAACTAAATTATGTTTCTAGTGGGAATTATTTAATTTGTGCTCTTTATTTATTTCCCTCTTACTTATATATTACTGTGTCTGCAACGCGAGATCAGGAGGCTAAAGGAGTCTAATGAAGCATTTTTCAGATCGATTTTACGTCTTTCCTTTTTTTTGTTTTCTCGTAAACGAGGCAGGGAAATGAAATATTCATTACTTCGTTTGGTCCGAGTTCCTGTTAAGCTTTTAGTGATGAATGACATACGTACGGTCAGAGTAAGAATGTCTCCTAAAATTAATCCTAACTAGTTCGGTTCAGTTTCTCGCAATTTTTCGTACATCATAGGAGTAAATAGTAGCAAAATTACTTCCTCTTAAATAACATATTTTATATTTAATTATATATATATATATATATATATATTTGATGACGTTACAGCGTTCATTTTTAATGAAATATTCCCAATTTGCGATCACTTATGGTTTCACTGTACTTGGGTTAGATGTATTACCAATGTGCGGCGAATGAAAATTTGTGGCCGGCCGGGATTCGAACCCGGGATCTCCTGCTTATTAGGCAGACGCGTTGAGCACTCCGCCACCGAGGACACAGTGACCAGCCCCACTGCAGAGGACTCTTCCCTGCACGTCTCCCGGCACACTCAAATCTGCATTCACCACGCTGTCTCTTTCATATAGCTCAGCCTATTCGTTCTGTAATGCTCTAAGCCACAGTCCTGTATTCCAGCACCAGGGAGAACAGACCATGAGGTATCGAGAGACAATTGTCGTCGGGAGCCCAGCCTCGACTTGTATACAATTATATATATTTTTGACGACGTTACAGCGTTCATTTTTTAAAGAAAAATATCACAATTTGCGATCACTTATGGCTTCACTGTACTAGATGTAATGCCAATGTAATGAGTTTCATCAATGCAGCGACCTATGCAGCTTTTTGCAGGCTTCATTCCTTATTCATCACGGTCACCTGTCTCCTCCGTGATTTTGTCACAATTATGTATCGTAATAATATTGATATTTTAGGCTGTTCTTGAGTGGATTGGGAAACTCCAAAAGGTTATGCTTTATTATATACAAAATCAGTAGTCAAAGAAAACATGTAAACATCTCACAATCCGAGCCAAAGAACTTAAAAGCAAGACAACTCACACAAACAGACGATGCATCAAAAGGAAGCAAAATAAAAACGCATCCCGACAACCCACAGAAATTGCGAGGTTTTGGCAACGCTGGTAAACAAGATTAATAGAAAGCAGAGTTACAGCGTAAGTGACATTGTGAGTGGAACGAAAAACTTATGACGATGGCAACATAACAACGTGACTAACCTCAATAGATAACGTTATTCAAATTAAAATAAACCCATAGCACGAGAGCTGTTCATGATTGAGTTCAGTAATAACACGGAAAAATATAGACAAAAACATACACTCAGTTATATTTCTTCGGAACATCCATAACCGTCCATCTTCATCTTCAATAAATTTTATTAAATTAATATATATTTGTTAGATGTATTCGCTGCCGGAGATTCGAGACCTGTGTCTCATCACCAGGCCCTTCACCAAATTATAAGATAGACATCATTCATGTAATAAAACGGTTTCCCTACATCTTTACTAAAACGATTTAGAAAAAAGTATACGTACTTGGTGACTCCATAAAACTGTCACATGAAGCATTAAATTAAAATAGTGGGTTCCTGGTACATGCAACCAGCGAGGAAACACTGTTGGCAACTTGGACGCTACATACCCAATCACAAAAGAGGGTATGCATGTAAAACAATAAGTCCCATAACTGAAAAGTGGAACATCGAAAATTTAGGATTAGATTAGTTGTTCGTTCCATAAATCCTTGCTGAGGAGATCCTCGTGGGTGTCGAACAGGTTTTTATTTTATTTTTATTTTTTCATACAAGTTGATAATATAATAATACTAATACAGGTACATACATTTAATAAGCTGATAATATAATAATACTAATAGTATGAATACAGATACATGCATCATTTGGTTCTATTTAAGATTCGTCAGTGGAGTAGAACGAGTTGGCCACGAGAACGTCTTTTAGGCTCCTCTTAAACTGATCTTTATAAGCAGCTAATTTGTTTATGGTTGTCGGTAAATTATTGAAAATATGTGTTCCTGAGTAGTGGACCAATTTTCAGTCCTTGTGTAGATCATATTTATTCCTTGTTTTATAGGTATAACTGAGTTGTTTGTTGGGAGAAGGGATATATTATTTAAGACAAATTTCATTAAGGCAGTAGTTAATATATCCAGTTCTTGAAGAGGCTTCTGCAAGATGTCAGTGAATTTACTCCACAAATAATACGTATTACACGCTTTTGGATTCTGAAAACTTTTGTTTGACTTGAAAAGTTACTCCAAAATATCGGACTGTAAAGAGCACAAAAGTGGCTGTATATTCCGCGCACCTAAGCATACCGAACCACAAATGTAAGCATCCTTGTATAATTGTAACATATATAGAGTGTTAATAGTTGACCACTGAGGATGTTGTGAAATAAAGGGAAACGTCTCCTGTCTGAGTGAACTAATTTCCACAGCTGCAAAATATGGTAATACAAATTGTGTAACAGTATACATGTAACTGAGGAGAAGGAAACCAAAATACAAATAGAATACTTGTGTTTCAGGAGTAACGAAGATAATAAGGCTTCAAAGCCATTAATATAAGCATTCTATAGTGTGTGTTAACGAAAACTCAATCTTCTTCCTTAATTTAAGCCATACAAATTTTATGTTATCTGTGCAGAAGGAGGCCAAAAAACGAAGAATAAACATGCAGGATACATGTATTTCACATTACCGGAGATAACAAGGTTTCAAAGCTTTTAATATATGCATTATATAGTGTAAATTAACGAGAGAGCTCTGTCATTTTTTCTTGGTTTGTCTAAGGAACCAGCTCTCAAAGTTCGTCTGTAATTTTTGGATGAGATCAAACGGAGATAAGTACAAGAAAAACGAAATAAAAAATGTTCCGAAATTGAAAAAAAGAAAAAAATAAATGTATTCATCTCCACGGGGCAATAATCTGCAAAGCGAACTTCAAGAGTGTGTATTTGGCACTGTATTGACAGGAGACGAAATTCGGCTTGAAAACTTGACTAAGGCTCGAAATCTTGAGATGTTCCTTATTTCTTCGGTGTTTCACCTCTGCCGCTTCTCAGTGTTGCGGGGGTTTATTTAGACACGGCCGGTGTGCATTCAGTTCGGTCAAAGCGAAATTAACTCGGTAGGTCTGAGAGTCTTGCAGCGGGGCTGGGGGTCAGGGAGCGCCAGAACTTGGCACTTCCACAAAATTAGCCTGCCACTCCGCCCGCCGCGGCGCGGCGCACGAAAGCCGGCTCCCAACGCATTACCGGAACTGCATTCGATTCCCGACATGCAATCTTATTTTAAGAGCGACTCGCTGATTGTGTTCTCAATTTCGTTCGAATAACGCCCGCCCTCAAGGGAAAGGTTTATGCGCTGATTTTGCCGGCTGATACAGGAGAGCCCGAAAGCGAGCGCCTCCAGCCGTCTCGAGCGCCACACAACATTTGTCTGACGATTCTCCCGACGTAGCCGCTCAGATACGCTACCTGGGGTCTCGCGGAATAGCTGCTAAAACGTGTTTCAAGCGTGTTTTATCTGATACGTGAAAACGAATACTTTTTTGTTGGTCTACTATGTTTTTTTATACAATTTGCTCATGGTAGGTAGCGATCTTATAAATGTATTTTGTGAATAATGAAATGCCAAGACAGTGGTATTTCTTTATTTATAACAGACGACCGGTTTCGATGAACACAGAAATCATCTTCTGGTCTCTGTACTAAATAGTAACATTATTACATAAATTCATATTGTAGCCAGTTGGATTGTACTGGTGCGTTGTCACACATTAAAATATGCCGTTTGGTTGTCGGATATAAAAATCGTATAGTCATATATAAATAAAGAACCACCATATTGTACAGTTGTGAGTAACAACAAGCTACTCAAACTAGTAGCTTGTTGTCACTCACAACTGTACAATACGGTGGTTCATTATTTATATATGACTATACAATTTTTATATCCGACAACCAAACGGCATATTTTAATGGTGCCAACGCACCAGTACAATCCAACTGGCTACAATATGAATTTACGTAATAATGTTACTATTTAGTGCAGAGACCAGAAGATGATATCTGTGTACGTCGAAAACGGTCGTCTGTTATAAATAAAGACGAAATACCGCGATCTTGGCATTTCATTATTCACAAAATACTATGACTTTCTTTATGTGTCTTTTCTGTGTGTGTGTGTGTGTGTGTGTGTGTGTGTGTGTGTGTGTGTGCTGTGTGGTGGGGTGAATTGAGAAACGAAACCCATATAAATTCTTTGACTGACATGTTCGCGGTTTATCTGCAAATTATTCTGAATTGCGTGTACAATCCTGATTTCGATTCTTACAGACATTCTCAAGTTGCAGTTTGAAACCTTTTTGTTGTAAGTTTATTAAGTGAAAGTGAAAGCTTGATGAAAGTATGTTACGTGAAAATTTCCTATTCTTATTAAGTCTTTCTATTTAAATCAAGAAGTTTCTCTAATCATATGTGCGCACGGATTTAACAAACAAAATTAGCCCGTGTAAGTAAAACAAACTGTACTTCTGTGAACATAATTTCTGACTGTCAGATTCAGTGGCATGTGAGGACTAATTAATTTACTGGTACGTGAACATTTACATTTAAAAGGAAATCTTTTTTCTCAAAAAACTCAACACGTACCATACAACAAAATCAAAAATGCCACAATCAGGAAAATGAGGGACGAGGTTGAGCTGAAATAAGAAAAATTAGTAGTCATTGAGTTATTTATTTGAATTAAAGAAACATACCTTTGTTGAGTTTTCAGTATAATACATTTGTTTTATACAATTCCTTTCCATACAAATATTCTCTTCCTCTTGATACAGAATCCACTGTTCCATACAATTTGTTTGTATTCATAAATATAGAGTAATATAAATCAAACTCAATACAATCATTGCTGACCAATTCAACCATAGTACACAACACAGTTGTCATACGTCTGTCAGCTAGCCTAGCCCACGATCGACTTTTCTGCTTAACAGCTCACTCTCTACTCCTCGCCTCAGCAATCAAAGAAGCTGCTGTAGCGCAGATGGTACATCGCAGTTGCAAAGACATTATAATGTGCAGTAGTTACAAACATCGGATACAAAATAAAGCTATGAGGCGGATACACGTTCATATTCACCAAAATAAACCTACAAATACATAAATAATGAACTTTAGCCTAGGGCTGCCTACTTTCAAGTCTTAAGGTGAACCTACATCCCCCTCTTCCAGCAGCAGTGTATCTAAAATCTCTTAAAGAGATTTATTTTGTAAAAATAAAAAATAAAAAACAGCCTGGATCACAGAAGTTAAAAGTTTTAATTTGACCGGTTTCAACCTATTGCAGGTGATCCTCAGAAATAATCAAACAACCCGGAAGGATAGATGCAACTAAATTACAAAAAGGTCTAATCAATATTGATACCCACAATAAATATATTGTTGCAATTACCCTTGTGGCTGGTTATCAGATCTGCACGGCTGTTGTGGCTGCTCTCTGTCTGCACGTTGGTAACTGCTGACTACTGGCCACAGAGCCACTAGTTACCTCGGCAGCGATGTGTCCTAGAATTCTTATTAGTGGTGTGTGCGATGTGATACACTCCTGTTTATTTATATTAAATAAGGCTGAAATTATATTTTAATCAACTCTGAATTGTAACTAAGGTTCTAATTATTGCATAATATTAATATACAATATTAATACTATAGTATAATCTTAATATTAATTATGTATCACATACAAGCTGCAGCTACTGTGTCATACAATACTCAACTTCGTGTTTTTTGCCTACATCATTTGCACTAAAATAAGTTAATAAAGAAAGATAACAAAAATATCAATATAATAGAAGCTATAAATTACGTTGCATACATTCACTTGTTGCACATTACAAGGTTACAACAAACTAAATATGATTCGTGTGCAGACAACTTCACACAGTCTAGTAAGCTCAGTTTCGATTCAGCAGCACCTCACGAAGAACTGTTTGCGACTATAGTTAAAGAAACACAACAGCGCTACTCCGCAGACATCCCGTGGCAGATACCAGGAACTACAAAGTGGTCTGACGTGCCGTCTAGTCATTAACTAGAGGAATACATCGCATGGGGTGTACAACACCCCGACACACCACTGTCGGGTTAAATAGTGTGTCAGTTTCGCGACAAGTCAACGGCAGCCAATGCGGAAAGGCTTTATAAACTATGAGGTCCCAGTGTCATATTAATTACCATGTAAGTATACAAATACACTAGTATAACAGTAAAGACTATAAATAAAATATCAAATTAGGAATTGCTCTGTTATTAAAATGGTGTATAATAAACCTAATCTACAGGTAAGATTCAACGATTTGTGATTGTTTAAAAGAAGAAAGGACTATTATAATCATTGTATGTGCTAATATGGCAAAAAGACATAATGACTCTGCTTAATTACATTAAAAATTGAATTAATTTATAAATTTAGTTGTATTTTTATGGAACATTGCCGTCTAGTGTGTCGTTTAACATGACGCCTTTGTCACGGCAACATGATGGAAGCCGTCGTCATGCCAACACAGAAGGTAAAATGGCAGGTCAGCAGTCACAGAAGTGCATAGAAGGACGCCGACTGTAGAGACGGTTACGCTAAAAGATATCAAGAATAGAGATCGCTGACACATACTTGCTGAAACGTAAGATTACATTATTTCACTGTAATGCTTTTAAAGTAATCGCCTTTTGCTACTGCGAATGAAGGGTTTTATTTTTATATTTTTAAGTCACCCATACGCGTTTCGCCTTTCTCTCAAGGCATCATCAGTGGCTGTCAGCACATGCTACTCCACGTCGGTCTCTTTCTGGCAACCAGGTCGAAATGTTACACTGATTTCTGAAACACATTGCAGTTTTCTGCTTCCACTGTCACCTGCTGCCATACAGTGTCCACTGCTGTTTGTTTCGTAGTGTTCCCAACCTTAGCTTATTTGAAATTCAACTGTTTCATTGAAAGTGTGTTGAAAGGAACAATCAATGAAACAGTTGAATTTCAAATAAGCTATGGTTGGCAACACTACAAAACAAACAGCAGTGGACACAGTATGGCAGCAGGTGACAGTGGAACCAGAAAACTGTAATGTGTTTCAGAAAACAGTGTAACATTTCGACCTGGTTGCCAGAAAGAGACTGACTTGGAGTAGCAAGTGCTGACACCCACTGATGATGCCTTGAGAGAAAGGCGAAACGGGTATGGGTGACTTAAAAATATAAAAATAAAACCCTTCATTCGCAGTAGCAAAAGGCGTTTACTTTAAAAACATTACAGTGAAATACAATTCAGCTGCTGCTCAAAATGGCCACTGCAAGCAACGAATTAAATTATTATTCAAAGTACCACATAGAGTACCCACAAATAACTGCATTTTTTTCATGTATATTACACTGGTACAAAATAAAAGGAACTATAAGGTAATGGTAATATAGAAGGACTGAAAATAAAAGGTAACATAGTTTTGTCATTGGGTAGTAAAGTGCTAATAAATGTTATACAATGTGTCTTAAACAGGACAAAATAAGGAATGTAACATTTGCAATTTACGGTAGTTAGGTCTACTACTGTTGTGATGTAATAGAGAGAACATAAAAACAGAATTGTTAGTTGTACAGGCTACTAGTATTAAAATACAAAGGATACTAAAAAACAAAAGGCAATATGGCGCTTCGGAAGAGACCTATGAAGGGAAGGCGACTATAGTCGTGATAAAGTTATTAGTCAATACTTACGACAAATGTACGGCGGCCTTTTTTTCTTTTCACTAGTCCTGGTCCCAAGATATTACCGAATTGCATACATTACATCTAGCAAATAAACTATAGAAGGTAAAACATGGATTTATACTAGTCGTACAAGCATTAGCATTTGGATAACAGCCGAAATATGTATGTGTATTTAAATGTAGTTGATTCTTAATGAAATTATTCATGTATGAAGATATGAATATAATTTTAATGCGAATAAGTCAATTCCAGGAAAACACGAATTAAAAGGAAAAAGATTATCCCAAGTTTTAAATTTATATTTACAGATAGATCGAAATATGTTTACCTTGAAATTCTAAGATTTCATTAAGAAGATATGTTGGGCTCTTTCTATGGTGAATAAAGATCTCCATTTCCTCAAGAGTATCTGAGAGACAACCTTTTGCGATATCATATCTTTTAACCATATTAGCACATACTACGGTTATAACAGTCTTTTCTTCTTTTGAAGTATTACCAACTGTTGAAACTTACCTGTAGAACAGGTTTATTGCGCACCATTTTAATAACACAGCAGTTCCTTATTTTATATTTCATTTACAGGTCTTTATTGTCAGACTAATATATTTGTATACTTACATATTTATATGACACTGGAACCTCGCCGATTGAAAAGCCCTTCCGCAACGTCTGCTGCTGATATGGCGCGAAATTCACATGCTAGAGGCTCTGTGATCACGTGTCAGCTGTTACTAACGTGCAGACACGGCAGTCCTGCACAGCACATCACCTCCCACATGGGTAAACGCTACAATGTTATTCTTTACATTTGTTCTGGTATCAAAATTACTCAGACCTTTTTGTAATTTAGTTACATCTATCCTTGTAGGTTCTATTATTACTTCTGAAGATGATCTGCATTAGGTTTAAACCGGTCAAACAAAAAACTTTTTCCTTCTTCTATTCAGACTGTTTTTACAAAATAAATATCATCAAGGAATATCGCTGTTTATTGCTAGGACAATGAACTACTAAAGAGAGGTTCGTTCCTGTCTACTGGAAAAAAATCACAGGTCGTTCCCCGTTTTCAAGAAGGCTCGTCGATCAGATGTGCAATACTGTAAGCTTATACCTTCGAAGTCTGTTAGTTTCAGAATTTTTGAACAAGTTTTATGTTCGAGTATTATAACAGTTAAGAGGACCGGGAATCTCCTCACGAGGAAAGGAACGAACATGTAAAACCCAGCTCACGCTATTTTCTATGAGACTCACAGGGCAGCAGATACCGGCCCCCTGGTATTTGCCGTGTTTATTGACTTCCTCTAGGCCTCTGATGAAGTTCCGCACCGCCGTATGATGTACAAGTGCGGATGTGTGACTGGATTGAAGAGTTTGTAGGTAACGGAATGCAGTGTGTCATTATTAATCAAACACTTTGAACTCGCTGTTCAGTGAAAGTGCTCAGTAATGCAAATAATTGAATGTATATTGAAAACCCAAGTTATCACTGTAAATCCATGAAAACGAAATTTCATCACGTTTTGCTGTGAGTGTGGTATAAAAAGCCGTAGATTGTTCTCAAACAATGCAGAGCTAAATGACGTATTTATCTACGAATAGTCTAACCATGCCTAAAACATCTTTGCGACGTAAAACCGCTTTTACTAGTGTTAGTACAGTGGATTTCAGGTTTCAGTTGGTACCCTAACTATAAATATGCTTACAGTCGTCTAGTATATCTACTGGGTGTTACAAAAAGGTACGGCCAAACTTTCAGCAAACATTCCTCACACATAAGAAAGAAAATATGTTATGCGGACATGTTACTTTCCATGTTAGAGCTCATTTTATTACTTCTCTTCAAATCACATTAATCATGGAATGGAAACACACAGCAACAGAACGTACCAGCGTGACTTCAAACACTTTGTTATAGGAAATGTTCAAAATGTCCTCCGTTACCGAGGATACATGCATCCACCCTCCGTCGCATGGAATCCCTGATGCGCCGGTGCAGCCCTGGAGAATGGCGTATTGTATTACAGCCGTCCACAATACGTGCACGAAGCGTCTCTACATTTAGTACCGGGGTTGCGCAGACAAGAGCTCTGAAATGCCCCCATAAGTGAAAGTCAAGATGGTTGAGGACAGGAGAGCGTGGAGGCCGTGGAATTGGTCCGCCTCTACCAATCAATCGGTCACCGAATTTGTTCTTGAGATGCGTACGAAGACGTCGAATGAAATGTGCAAGTAGCTCCATCATGCATGTACCACATGTTGTGTCGTACTTGTAAAGGCACATGTTCTAGCAGCACAAGTAGAGTATCCCTTATAAAATCATGATAACGTGCTCCATTGAGCGTAAGTGGAAGAACACGAGGCCCAATCAAGACATCACCAACAATTCCTGTCCAAACGTTCACAGAAAATCTGTGTTGATGACGTGAGTGCACAATTACGTGCGGATTCTCGTCAGCCCACAATTTGATCACGTTGGAATGAAATTTAAATTTAAAGAGAAATTAAGCGTTTTCGGACACATGACCACATAACATATTTCCTTTCTTTGAGTGTGAAGAATGTTTCCTGAAAGTTTGGCCGTACCTTTTTGTAACACCCTGTATAAATCCTGAATGCGTTGTATTTTAATGAGTTTTTTTATATTCCATACTTTTTTTCTTCGCAACTGTATAAAAAAAATATTTCCCTAACGTGTTCTCACTGTTGCAGAAAAATGTATAAAAATTGAGGTAATACTTGCTGCCCCCTTCCACCCTCCCCCCCTCCACCCTCTCTCTCTCTCTCTTTCTCCTTCACAGATTTCTATTTCCTGCAACTTACTGCATTTGTCTCTGTCAGAACGCCATGCATTTGCGTCAAGTTACGCAGATTATGGAAAGCAACTTTCGTACTTCGTTCTGAGTAAACAATGAATGCAAATTATTATGCCAGAAGTTCTCCACTTAATGTCTTTTTGAGTAACACAGGAGGAGCCGAGACGAAGATGTATAACCTCTTACTGTTGTTGCACAATTCTTATAAAATCCATGCCATGTAACGTTAAATGAACAGTTTTGCTGACAATTTAAAATACAAGGATAACAAATCCGTATTTCGAGGAAAAATCATTTTACAGGAGAGTAGATGTGAACGCCGTGTCAGCGTCTAAAAGTCGTATATCTGAAGAAAACAATGTGTTTATATCGACGTCTATCGCCTACAATAGCAAGCGTGATGAAGCGCTAATTAATACTCGAATTTGGTGAGGCAGGAGTGCGAGACACACTTCCCCTCGAATCTGAGGTACTGACTTGTTATTAGTTTCAGAATTCTTCCATATTTCTAGTTACGCCTTCCACGAATGCACGAAACATCAGATTTACCTTTACTGAAGCTTTGGCAAATACCTTAGTATTAGATACAATTACGAAACCTCAGTTGGCTGCCCCTGTGTTCTAGGCAATAGGACTGTACTCTGGTTAGCAGGGATATGGAGTTTACCTAGAGGTGCATAAGTATGAATGTGCTAATTCTTCTTGATTACATTTGTTTCAACCAACACTAATTGTTCAGTCATTCTAACTTTCTTTTCCATATTATAAACGTAACTACCATCAGCAATCTAATGCTACCTGTGTATGGATAAAACACTTTCAGAAGAATCTAGTTTCAGATATTGGGTTTTATCATAAATAGGGTTGTATATCTGGTGGTTCTGTCAAAGAGGGTAGTTCGTATCAGACCACAAGACCTAAGATTTGCATATAATATTGACCTATACCTGTAATTCACGTATAAAAATATCCTGATCAGTGCTGTATACATCCAATCAAATGTCATTCAAGAGGTACAGTGCAGTCTGACTTATAAACAGAAAAAAAACTGAAATTTTAGAAATTTGACCCCTATTCGATATTTCTCTTCAGTAAAACATGTTTAAATGCATGTAATTCTAAGGAACTGACTACTCTGATCATCGGTCATTTGACTTAAAAGCTGCTTAAACTACCTTATACTAAGGACAACACACACACACACACACACACACAAATGCCCGATGGCGGTTTCGAACCCCCAACGCGAGAGGTAGTTCAGTCCGTTAACTGACACCCCAGACAGCACTGCTATTCTCAGATGGCTTTCTGTAGTTGTTCATGCCAATATATTCTCAAGGAAACCAAATGTAAAACGTTGATGTCATCTGTACATTGGTGGCGTCTTGTCAGAGGTATCTAGTTCTTTGAACGTGAAAGACATCCGGGGTCAATGAAATCGGATGGCTCACTGATAATACTGTGTGGACTATGACGGATCATTGACAATTTATTGGTATGTAAATCTGAAGAAGGAAAAGATACAGCCACCGATATTAACAAGACATTCTTCTGCATGTATCAATGCACTTTAATAACCGTTACTTGTTGCACTTTGTGAAAGTCGTTTTTGCACTAACAGTTCATAATACAAACTGTGAAATCAGGCTGGAACTGCAGGCTAACACCAGGGTTGCATCTCAAGACACCTGCAGAACCATTTTTTTAATCCTTTACTAAATCGAAGATTAAAGTAAACGTGAGCTACACTGACAGATACCGTTTTAGTTATAGGTACTTCCACGATCTTGAAAAAGTTCTAACTCGATTTTCTCGAGAAGATAGATTAAGAAAAGGCAAACGTACATATTTAGCTTTTGTAGATTTGGGGAAGGCTATTGACAATGTTGATTGGAATAAGCTCTTTCAAGTTCTGAAGCAAGCAGGAGTAAAACATAGTGAGCGTAAGGTTATTAACAACTTGTACTAAAAACAATACAGTGGTTGTCAGAGTTGAAGCGCATGAAATGGATGAAGTGGTTGGGAAGGGAGTAAGACAGGGTTGTACCCTTTCTTCAATGTTATTCAATTTGTACATTGAGTAAGCTATAAAGGAAAGCAAGGAGATATTTGGAGAAGGAATTAAAGTTCAGGGTGAAGAATTAAAAACATGGCGTTTTGACGACGACGTAGTAATTCTGTTAGAGACAGCGAAGGACCTGGAAGAGCAGTTCAACGGAATGGACAGTATGCTGAAAGGAGGATGTAAGATGAACATAAACTAGGGTAATGGAGTGCAGTCTAAGAAAATCAGGTGATGCTGAAGGAATTAGGTTAGGTAACGAAACAATAAAGGAGTTAGATGAGTTTTGTTACTTGGGCAGTAAAATAACATATGACGGTCCCAGTACAGAGGATATAAAATGCAGAGTGGCTATGGGTAGAAAAGGCGCCTCGCTGCGGAGCGCGCGGGTGCTCGCCGTCGGTGGTTCGAGTCCTCCCTTGGGCATGGGTGTGTGTGTGTGTTGTACTTAGGTTAGTTAACCTTAGTTTAAGTAGTTTGTAAGCTACGGACTGATGACCACGCAGTTTGGTCCGACAGATTTACAAACTTTTGAAAATGTTTTGAATGGGTAGAAAAGCGTTCTTGAAAAAGAGAAATGTGTTAACATCGAATATTGATTTATGCCTAAGGAAATTCTTTCTGAAGGCATTTGTGTGGAGTTTTAACATGTATGGGGATGAAACATGGACGATAAATAATGTGTGCCGCGGTGGAGTAGCCGAGCGGTCTAAAGCGTCTCGCTGCGGAGCGCGCGGTTGCTCGCCGTGGAGGTTCGAGTCCTCCCTGGGGCATGGATGTTTGTGTTGTCCTTAGGTTAGTTTACCTAGGTTTAAGTAGTTTGTAGGCTACGGACTGATGGCAACGCAGTTTGGTCCGATAGATTTACAAACATTTGAACATTTTTTAAACAATGTGGACAGGAAGACGATAGAGTCTTTTGGAATGTGGTGCCACACAAGAATGCTGAAGATTACGTGGGTGGATCGCGTAACTAATGAGGAGGTACTGAACAGAATTGTGGAGAAAATGAATTTCTGGCGTACCTTAACTAAAAAAAGGGATCGATTGGTAGGAAACATTTTTAGACATCAAGGAATTGTGAATTCAGCATAGGAGGGAAACGTGTGGAGTAAAAACCGCAAAGGAAGACCAAGAGATTGATACAGTAAGCAGATTCAGATATAGGTTACCATTCTTATGTGGAGTTGAAGAGGCTTGCGCTGGATAGGGTATTGTGGAGAGCTGCTTCAAACTAGTCTCCGGACTGAAGACCATAACACAGTAATAAATAAATTTTTAAAAAAGGGCTGCTGGAAGTTTTTTCACTCTAATATCTCAGCAAAGAAGCGAAAGCTGAAAGGTGGAAAGAGTACATAGAGCAGCTCTACAAAGGAAATGAACTTAGAGACGATGTTGTAGGAAGGGAAGAGGAAGTCGATCAAGATGAAATAGGAGATACTATACTGAGAGATGAATTTGACAGAGCCTTGAAAGACCTAGGTCGGAACAAGGCCCCAGGAGTAGATGAAATACCCTCAGAGCTACTAAAGTCTCTGGGAGAGCCAGCCATGACAAGACTATTTGAACTGGTGTGTATGATGTATGAGACAGGCGAAATGCCCTCAGACTTTAAGAAAAATGTAATAATCCCCATTCCAAAGAAATCAGGCGCAGACAGGTGTGAAAATTACAGAACCATCAGTTTGATAAGTCATGGTTGCAAAATTTTAACACGAATTGTCTACAGGAGAATGGAAAAGCTGGTAGAAGCTGACCTCGGGGAAGATCAGTTTGGATTCAGGAGGAACGTAGGAACCCGGGAGGCAATACTCACTTTACGTCTTATCTTAGAAGACAGATTAAGGAAAGGCAAACCAACATTTTTAGCTTTTGTAGATTTGGAGAAAGCTTTTGACAATGTTGACTGGAATACACTCTTTCAAATTCTGAAGTCAGCAGGGGTAAAATACAGGGAAAGGAGAGTTATTTACAACTTGTACAAAAGCCATACCGCAGTTATTAGACTCGAAGGGCATGAAAGGGAAGCATCAGTTGGGAAGGGAGTAAGACAGGGTTGTAGCCTTTCTCCAATGTTATTCAATTTGTACATCGAGCAGGCGGTGAAGGAAAGCAAGGAAAAATTTGGAATAGGGATTAAAGTTCAGGGGGAAGAAATAAAAACATTGCGTTTTGCTGATGACATTGTATTTCTGTCAGAGACAGCGAAGGACCTGGAAGAGCAGTTGAATGGAATGGAAAGCGTGTTGAAGAGAGCATATAAAATGAACATTGACAAGAGCAAAACAAAAATAATGGAATGCGGTCTTAGAAAATCAGGCGATGCTGAAGGAATTAGATTAGGTAACGAAACAATGAAGGTGGTAGATGAGTTTTGTTACTTGGGTAGTAAAATAACATGCGATGGTCGCAGTACAGAGGATATAAAATGCAGAATGGCAATGGGAAGAAAAGCATTTTTGAAAAAGAGAAATTTGCTAACATCGAATATTAATTTAAGGGTAAGGAAGTCTTTTCGAAGGCATTTGTGTGGAGTGTTGCCTTGTATGGGAGTGAAACATGGACGATAAGCAGTGCTGACAGGAAGAGAATAGAGGCTTTTGAAATGTGGTGCTACAGAAGAATGCTGAAGATTAGGTGGGTAGTTCACATAACTAATGAAGAGGTACTGAACAGAATTGGTGAGCGAAGGAATTTTTGGCATACCCTGACTAAAAGAAGGGATCGCTTGGTAGGACACATTCTTAGACATCGGGGAATCGTAAATTTAGCATTGGAGGGAAGTGTGTGGGGTAAAAATCGCAGAGGGAGACCAAGACACGCGTATAGTAAGCAGATTCAAGTGGATGTGGGTTGCTGTTCTTATGAGGAGATGAAAAGGCTTGCTCAGGATACAGTAGGGTGGAGAGCTGCATCAAACCAGACTCCGGACTGAAGACCATAACAACAACAATATTTTACCTGAAAAGTGGTGTAAAACCGCCTATAAAACATTTACATTGCACTTACATGTATACCAGTGCATTGTTTAATGGCTCCTAACATGGTGGCTATGCGGCCGGCAAGCAGCAACGGACGTCGACGCGGTCGTGTCGTGCTGGCGACGACACCTCTGGGAGGCGACGTCGAGAACAGCACAGCGCAGCACAGCACAGCGCAGCACGCGGTGGGAGGGAGCAGCGCAGGGCAAGGACAGCCGCACAGGGGAAGCCCGCGACGTGCGCGCAGCTTGCCGCCGCCGCCGCCAGGGCTCGCTTACCGCAATATGGCGGAGGGGTGGGGGACTGCCCCCATGACACACCAAGCTGGCCAGCACTGTGTTACGCCGCCTGTCGGGCGGCTGATATATCGTCCGGAGGGCACGGCACCCCGCGACAGCCAAAGACAGCTCGTTGATCATGCGCAAAAAGCCCTCGTGATAAACTGCTTGTGTCTTTTTGCCGATTTCACAGCAACCTCGACGCTAATACATCTTTTCCCTGAGGCACGAAGTAGAGACTTTCTAAAGTGCGTCGGCAGGTGGCGTAGTGTTTCCGCGTACGGTAGCATGTCCTGCTTAGCGTAGGCGTGGCGAGGATTTGGTTTCGGGAGGGGTTTACAGCAAATGAACATTGGAAAAAAACTGTAGCAAGATACCCTGCTCGTTGGTAGCCAGATTAATACAGTGATATTGTCGAAATCGAAGAGCATGTCCTAATCGTAATTCGTCCCATATTGTTTGTTATCCCCCAAACAATTGGCCACTTATGTACTTGTTTCGATTTCCTTTTATCTTATGGTAGCCTACTGTTTTCGCAACCGGTCAACAGAATTCTAATATTCATTTTTTGATGTTTGGTCATCTTTGGTTGTGTTGACTCTGCTGTGAGTTGTACTGTGTGTGTTATTTTCATTGTTTACCCTTTGCAAACCGAGGTATTAAATACGCTTGCACATTGCTTCCTTAAGTGCAGTTGTACCTTGAGAATGGCAGGGTGTACTGCCGAAATATCGGCGGTTGTCGACGACGTCACCCGGCAGCATACCCGTAAGTTGTTTGAACATTCATTACGCCGGGAAAAGTTAAAGTCTCACAGACTTCTAATAGTCTCTGCTTCTTGCAGCAACTGCCTACAGACGAAGCAAGTCAACTGATTTCTTTGCTGCTTTCCTCAAGCTGTCTTGAAACGTACAGAAATAGTTCGATTTCGTCATGTGATGATCATCATGACAAAAGTTACAACCCAGATAAAACTGACATCCTTCCAGGAGGACGAGAACGGAAGCTTACTTTTTCATTCTTGCACGTAAGAATTGGTACACGGTGTCATTTTATTATCTCTTTAAATAGCTTTCTGCCATTGCACATCAGCTTTAGCATTTATTGTCGACTTCAAACTGATTGGATACGGCTGTGAATTTCAGGTTCATATAAAAGATATTGAACGCTTCCTCGTAGTTTGTATTTTACGGCGGGGTGAGATAGAAAAAGTCTTTAAACCGTTTAATGTCATGGCTATAGTTTATGTTATCAAGTCCACTTGCGACAGTTTCCTTAATACGTTGCACGTGTGGCCCGTAGGCGGTTTCACTCAATATTTGACTAACCTGGTATCATCTCTCTCGTACATGTCCCCCAGTGCAGAAGCAGCACACAGGTTGTAGACTCGAAGTTTTCTGAGGTGAGGCTGAAATTTAAAGTGGTGGATACTGTGGGTGTCTAACTACCATTAACGAAGTCGATGTATTCCTTCAGAGATGCCAGTGGCACTTTTATTTTTACCAATCACACGAATACAGAAGCCACAAACTGCATGTTGGCGTCAATATTAGATTCCTTTACAAAATTCACAAAAATAACGTTGTTACAATCATAACACACTTTGACATACATTGCTCGCACTTTTCAAATATTTTTAGCCCCATTAATGTCCTAGTAATACAAGACTGGTTATGGCAAGTGCCGCTATATGTTTACCGTGTCGGGGCTCGCAGTGGACTAACTAGCAGTCGAGCTGTGCTCCACGCTAGCGCCTAGAGTTTTGGCGCCAACCGACACTTCTAGAACATCACACTCACTCTTTACCTAAAATACTTAATCTAATAAATCTACAAAACAATAGTGTAATCACAAACAATTAATTTCACACATTATAACAAGAGAATTGATAACTGAATTTTTATTTATTAAATAATTAATAAATAGCTGGGAGGTTGTGGCACTTAAAGATATAGAAACAGCCAATCAGATCTCCCTTAGAGAAAGGGGCGGAGTTTTCCCACGGGATCGTACTTACACTATACTGGCTACTATATGGCACAGCCACTTCCTACTATCCCATGTATATTTCATTATGAGTAAATGAAATTATGAAATAAAATAAAGCAATGGTTGCTGGCTTGCAAGCCAGTACCGCCACACATTCCCTCCCTTGTGAATTTTTTCAAATTACAATGTTCTCGAAGTCAACAGATAATTTGAAACCATTTTCCAACAAAATAATCCCAAAGTCAAACAATAATAACTATAATCTAAACATAAAATCCAAAAAATGTCCCCGAACATAGATAATAATAACATCAATGCCTATATACGGTGGTACAGTTTGATAAATACAAGAAACAATACTGTCATTAAACCTAACTCATACCGATTAAAAATTCATATGCATGTACCATTAAATATACACCAAGATTGACAAAATTCTTCCTCATGAGCCAACATATCAAGTCTTAACTAAGCATTAACTGTCAGAAATTTTACGAAATTATTAAGGACAAGAAATAATAATAACCAGTAACACAATGTTTCATGTGAACCACTGAGATCACCTAATCCCTCAAAAAATTAACCTTCACCTTGCAACTTTCTACCAATACACAAACAACAATATCGACATACGAGAATTTAGCAATCAGAAATGACAGGAAATGAAATAATTCTCTGTCAAATATGATAAATCTAATTAGTATCTGAGTAATTATCATAAGGTGATACCGCAACAGTGAAAACAGATTAGTGACGAAATATAAAATATCACTTTTCAAAAGAAAATCATAGTCGTCGCTTTGACGTCCTAAAATTAACTACATCAATAATCGGCGCATTGCCGTCTTAAAATCACGCTTCAGCACATTGCCGTTCTACGTCACACGCATCACGTCGACGTCATCTTTCACTTTTCACTTAACATATTTAGACTTATATATTTATATGAAGCACATAAACCATTCACTTTGGAGGGGTGGATAAACGTTGGACAGGCGAATGCAGCAGCAGGAATGCGTAGTGCAGAGGCGAGCAAGCGGCATTAGAACAGGCCCATCAATCCATTTTACTCTGCAGTGTCATTTAGTGATTATTATGCTGTATTTATTCCAACTTTCTCCATCCCTCATCTCGTCATACTTATCAGCCGAGGTGGCTCGTATGGATACAGAAATAACACTAATTAGACAATTAATTTACAAATCATTAAACCTAAAAAAAAGAAAAAATTGAAACAAATTAGTTACAGACAATATCAATTGTTCTTCAAATTTTATTAAATCCATAACAATATTTTTTTCTCGCGTTTGATCAACTGCTTTCAGAAATAATCTTCACTATTTACAAATGACTGTCTTTTTATACGTGTTCAGAATCCTGCGTCTTCGGTCTCAAGTCAGTGTAATCTCATGCCAGCTAACTCTGTAGCGCCGGCCACACTACCTACTGTAACATCTGTTGTTGTGGCGCGCTGCCCACCCGCCTAAGGTCATTGCTTTCTATGTTTACATTCTGTTACTAAAGAATGTTACGTATAATTCATCCATAGATATATAAATGAGATTCATATTTCGTAGTCAACTCAGTTTATTCTGTTACGGGATATTTTTCACGTGAAACAAGCAAACTTACGCCTCATTGCCTTCACTCATAAGTAGAACCGTGTATCTCTTTTCGTCAGTATTTCAAATATTATATACCATCAATATGTATTCTAAGATTACCTGACATGGTCGGGTTTGGAGGCGATCAAATCGTTTTATATTTTTCAAAATGACAAGCCAAGTTCGCACATTAATAATTTACTAAATTACGACCGGTTTCGGTGTACTGTGTCACCATCATCTCGTCACATATATGTTATAATCTGATCATCTTATTATAAAAATTGTGTATAAATTAACAAGTGCAACATTGCACTTAGTCGCTACATAAGAAATATATATAATTTAAAAACATGACAGCTTGCAAAATATTTTTAAGCTCTCATGTTTTTAACTTTTGTATTTCTTATATAGTGACTAAGTGCAATGTTGCACTTGTTATTTTATACCCAATTTTTTAATAAGATGGCCAGATTATAACACATATGTGATCAGATGATGACACAGTGCACCGAAACCGGTCGTCATTTAATAACTTATTAATGTGCGATCTTGGATTGTCATTTTGAAAACTATAATATGGAATCTTCTGTGGCTTCCCACTCATCAGGACTTGTTTCATCGTATGAAAATCATATAATGGCAAACAAACAATCATTCTACCAGGTACTTACCATGTAATTTTTATATGTTTCTAGGTGTAGGTAACGTTTTGTTAGATACTTAACAGAATTTGTTAGACAAAACGCTCATGTTTTATAGAAAGGTGTTACAATGTTTACTTCTCAGACTTCATTAATTGAAGCAGGTTTTATCACAGGATAGGTGTATACAAATTCATGGTGACAGTAATCTATTCATAATTTGGTATTGTTTCACTTGGTGGACAAAGTTATATTTAACTCTTAAGCGCTAGTGGGTATTCATGTTTTCTCTTACATAAATGACAATAATGATAGCCGACACCTCTCGCTGTGCCACCTAAAACAAATCTCTTACTCTGCATACGTATGGCCGGATCTCCCCGTCCCACACACAAAATACTATTCTGCAACATCGTGCAACTATCGCACAGTCACCTCTTCACAAATAGTGGCGGAATTTCATGTCGCCTAAAAATCATCTACAACATCTGTAGCGGAATAATACATCGCCTATAGCTTTACCCTTGCATATTCCAGCTCAAGTTTCGTACTTAATAATAAATCCCACATTGCAAAACAAAATACCTTGTCATGTGTACTGTCAATGAAATGTGAAGAGTACACCATCGTAAGCACTTAACTGGAATAGCTCCTCTATATGTTCATTAGCTACGTTGTGTTTGCTTATTAGTAACTTATAATGTTGTCATTATCTCATATTCTATATATTTGTATGTGTCCAATAACTTCAATTTTCGGTCTCATCAGGTGTATCATATTGTTGCCTATATTCTCGTGTTTGTTCAATAGAAGAACGTTGTCAGTATCTTTATTCAGTTTGTTGTCATAATCCAGTACAATGTACCTACATTTCATATTCTTGGTGTAAGAGTAGGTAAGATAGATAAGAATATATAGAAGATAGGTACAGTTTAGATAGTTAGAAGAAGAGTGTTGGCAATACGGAAAAGAAAAGGAAGTAATCTCGCCAACGACTACAGTGCCTGCTGGTCGTCAATCACGTAGCATTGCAAAGAATGCAACGCCCTCTGAGGCAATTGTTTTAGTTTTCCGAATCTTCACGGCGTCTGTCCCTATCAGGTGTGTGATCTGTGTTCTGATTACTATGACATTCCTTGTTGCCTCCATGATAAGTTCCTCTATTAATGCCGCGCTGATGTGAGCCCCTCCCCCTTCTAGACGGGCTCCGGCTACGGCGCGGCTGCCCACTTTGTCGCCAGCTGTTACTGTTCTCGTCTGTCTCCCCCACTACTTCTGTTCCTGTCACTGCGTCTATCGTTATGCCAACTGTTTTTTCTCCAGCCTTCCCGTGTCTGCCTGTTACCTGACAAGGCATCTAACTCTTCCAATACTTGCAACAAATTATTTATATCATTTTTGTTGATACCAATTAATTTTTCTTGCGCCGAAATTGGGAATTTCAACGTAATAATTTTAACTAATTCACTTTCCCTTAGTGGGTCCGTTAAATAATCATTTTTCCCAATAAAATCGAAAGAATTTTTTGTAACTATTACACCTACTGTTTACTAAACTTTTTGCTTCAAATATTTCATTTCGGACATCATTTTGTGTGCTAGTCGACCAATACTGGTTCAAAAAGGCCTGAACAAATTCCTCGTACGTCTTACACTTGTTAATTACACTGGTGGCCCATGATATTACATCACCCTCAAACCTATTGGCTACCATGTGTATTTTCTGCTGTTCGTATAGTGTGGAGGTATGTTGTTTTCAAACTGCCAAATGAAGGCAAAGGGGTGCAATTTTCCTTTGCAAGAAAAACTATGATATTTACACGCATTTGAGGAATCTCATACCGTAACAACTTGACGTCTGATCCTGCTCACTTCTTTAATAGCCTCTTGTAATTTAGCAACATGAGAATTTACTGTATCAATTTCCGGGATTAATTTGCTGTGAATCACATTTGCATTGTCTGCACATTTATGTTCAATAGCGATTACTTTTCTATTGATTACATTTTGTTGAGTTACTGCCTGATGTGTAACCTGTTGTCGATACCTGTCTTTGCCATTTTCATATTTAATTCGTCTAAATTATCTACCTGTTGTTTGATAGTACAAACTTCATTGTTCTGATTATCTATTGTAATATTTAACTCCTTACTTTTTCCATAAACATTTGGATTTGTATCAAATTTACATACTTCAAATTTCTTGCCTAATTCTGCATTTTCTTGCCGAAGCTTCTTCATCTATTTTAGCCTCAAGTTTGTCAACTCTTTTATCTACCTCGTTACATCTTTTATACAATTGATTCACCTCTGTTTCTAATTTTCTTTTATTCCTTCAAATTTTTTATTTAATTCTATGTTTGCATTCCAAACTCATCTTTCATTTATTCTTGCCCCTCATCTATTTTCCTTTCCAATTCCTCTTTATTTTCTTGTAGACTTGCTTAATTTCTGTAATTAATGATTGCATCATTGACGTAAACGAACTTTGATCCAAACTGGCAAATGTATTCAGATCAGATCTGGGTTACCATTTTTACTTGAGCATTTTCTCGAGTTGGAAACGTGTCAGCTGAACCCTTGTCGTGACTGAACCTGCTCGTTTGTTTTGCTAATTCATTTAAACTACCAACGTCAGTATTTCTGACGTCTTGATTAAAATCTCCTAGTTAATCCTTGTTTAGAAAATCGGACTCAACATTCTCGATGCACTCATTTATCACAGAATGTACATCATCACTTACATTAACTAAACCCTCATTATCTACTATTTCGGATTGATTTGACGAATCAACATCAGAAATAATACCATATATATTTACATGCTCATCAAACCGATCATTACTACTACTGTCTGCCTGTTCTCTTTATCTACATCTCTCTCTACATCCTTAAGTAGGCTTTATTATGTTGTTCTTGTTGCCATCCTCACTTTATTACTTATTGCAAATAGCTCCTCCCCTCCAAGGAAACTCATTAATAAAATCACAAAGTTTTGGTAAGGTGAGTGCTAACGGCCATCATATATTTAATAAAATGCATCTTTAACCATCAGCTGTTTTATTAAAATCGACTAGTTTCGGTCCAGGACCATCATCATACGCAAACTACATAAAAATAAAAAATTAGTTAATGTACACAATAAAAAAGAAAGTAAGGAGCAAAATAACAGACACAGGATGGAAAAGTGGAAATGTCACACTACTTTTTGTTATAAATAGATACAAGGAATTAATACAGGTTAGTGAACAGCATTAAATGAAATAGATATGGCTAAAACAGTGGGAGTCACTTTCAATAAAATTACAAATGTTATACCAGATTATCATAGTCGAAACAAACATAAAATGATAGAACAGACTGTGACTACTGAAGAGTGCACAATGCTGATTGCATAAGTCATCGACCATCACAACTTATGCTTTAGAAATGGTATATACAATTATGGAGTCATTCGTAATGCGTGTGGAGTGTCTTTGGCGGAACATCTTTGGTTAAGCGTAAGTAAACAAGGTTACAAAGTGCAGTGATCAACAAATTGTACCACATTTTATTAGATGACGTAAACTTTTCATATATACTTATTTTTAAAATTTGTTGATAACTGCACTTTGTAACTTTTTTTACTTACACTTAACCAAAGATGTTCCACCAAAGATACTCCACACCCATTAAGGATGACTCCATAATTGTATATTCCATTTCGATAGCATATGTTGTGATGGTCTTTGACATACGCAGTTAGCACTGTGCATCTTCAGTATTCACAGTCTGTTCTTTCATTTTATGTTTGTTTTCACTGTGATAATCTCGTATGACATTTTATTGAAAGTGACTCCTGCTGTTTCAGTCAGATCTATTTTATTTAAATCTATTGACTAACCTTTTTTAATTCCTTGTAAGTATTCATAACACAAAGTAGTGTGATATTTCCACTTTTCAATCCTATATGTGTTATTTTGCTTCTTACTTTCTTTTTTATTGTGTACATTAATTATTTTATTTTGTATTTTTGTGTAGATTATCTATGATGGTGGTCCTGTACCGTAACTAGTCGATTTTAAGGATTTTAATAAAACAGCTGTTGGTTAAAGATGGATTTAATTAAATCATTAATAAAACGTTACAGCATAACATCAAAATAACCCATTCCATTACGTACAATACTGATTAAGCTAAATTGTTACTTACATAGTACATCAAAATAAGATACGTTTGCTTTATATTGTGCTTAATAACAAAATACACACAGTTTTTACGCGGGGCAGTTAAAGGGCGTACTGTCAACTGAGGTAAAGGGTTATCGTTGACTGAATCCATCCAGAACGCGACCGGGCTTCATCAGTAAGTTCAAGAAAGCTATTTTCAGCCAAGTCGAAGATTCCGCTGATTTCTGAGTGACAAGGAAAGTACTTGGGCTCGTTTGCTTACGGATCTCTACGTACACCTCAATGCGCTGGTGGGTGTCATTTTTATGCAAAACTTTGCAATCACGCTCTAGATATTACTGTAGATGTAATTGTAGACGCCATACGTAATGGAGATATCTAAACTATAACTTATGTAATAATCATCGTACATGTTCTCTATTGTCATCAAAAGCCGTGATGATAGTTGCAACTTTAACCATCTTCTCGAAAGACTGTTGGTATTGACTGCCACTGCTTGCATCGCCTCTTCCCGCACTTACCGTAGCACTACCGCTAGCAATGAGTTCTTCGTCATTATCATCCCTATAATCATCATTATGTGTTAGTGTTACAACAGTATCTAACTTATGCTTATATTTCTGCACCATAACAGATACGAGAAAACATGCGAATGATTCATCTCCTACACTAATACCAACTTCACGAAGAATGGTTCTTCGTAACTTCATCTGAACTAGTCGCAATACTTTAGCAGGATTGATTATCAATCGCCGCTTCATCTGACGCTTCACCACACAAATAACGTCACAAAACGCAACTTCGGAGGCACCCTGCACCGTCCCTACTGGCGAACCGACAGGTCAAAGTGCAATGTGGCAAGGCACACGCAGAGGCCTCTAACGGACGACTGCAGAGTTTTGCAGATGCGGGAGGGTCACTAGTGCAATAAGGGATCTTTACATTATCTCTCGTACGATTTTGATGCATAAAAAATGTTCAAATGTTTGTATAGTCTATGGGACTTATCTATGGGGTCATCAGTCCCTAAACTTACAAACTACTTATGAACTATCAAAATATATCCACGGGTTTACTGCCGGTCTATAGTGTCCAACGGGCACAATATTTCGGCGATCATACATGTCGCCATCATCAGGTGAACTGACGGACTGAGCTCCTGGAAACGCGCAGGCACGGAGATCCGCACGCTACGGCTGCTCGAAGGGGACTGGGTTCTAGCCCGGTAGCGGTCCATTTAAATACCCTCGGCCCGCGGCGGACCCCTTATGAACTACTTACGAACTAGGACGGCACAAATAACCATTCCCCAGTGGGGATTCCCTTCGGCCACCGCGGCCGGCTTAGATGTATATGTGTTTGTTCGAGCCCAAGTACTTTCCTTGTGAAACCGAAACTGCGTTCAAAACCATTATTTTGGCCGAAACCGACGTAACCGTAACCGAAACCGAATATTCGATCGGCCTTTAGTAAGGACGGAAGTCGGAACGGAACTGAAAGTCCCGTCGTTAAGCTGACACACTGTTTTGGAAGAGCGCCAGTAGCGACGACAGAGCGCAGGGGCGCGCGTCCGGGTACAAAGTGTATCCGCGGCGCACGCCGTCCGAGAGGGTGTGTTCCTAACGGGCCGGCACTGGCGCCAGTGGGCGCTTCCGCGGATCGACGGCGCTGGCGCAGGTGGCGCGTCGCGGATCACAAGCCGCGCCGCCTTCAAAGGGCGCCGCCAGCCGCCAGACGCCTGCCGCTCCCGCGGGGCGGCCGGGCCAAGTTTTCTTTTGTCGCCGGCGGCGGCCATTGTGCCGAGAGCGACCGGTCTGTTTCCCATTCTATTTCTGTCCCGCGAGAAGCCGCAGACTCGGGGAAATAAATTATGCCGCCCTTTCTCTTCCCTCTTCCAGCATGTGGGAACTGCCCTGAAAGGTTTTTCCTCTTTTTCTGGTAACTTGGCGCGATGTGGAAAGAAAAATAAGTTAAAAACTTTTTAGCGACCTATTTGTCACTCCGTTGTGCCGGCGATGTTGAAGCGCGTTTCGCGAAGGAACTATTCGCCATATCTTTCTCTCTCTCCCGGAGCCCTTTGTATCGTTTTTGGCTTGCTCCGGCCATAAACTTTTCGTAACACCATGCGCGGTAGCCAACTGGCAGCGTTGCTCAGCGGCGCGAGGCTAGTTCTGGTGGAAACGGAACACAGGGGGCAGCCGTTACGCCAGGGTCTTTTTTCAGGAAAGCCAAAATAGTCTTGGTTCAACCCGCCACTGCCCGCACCGAAACTAAGTTTATTGTGCGGTATCGCTCCCTGTATATCTAGTAAAGCCAACCAATGCCCTTGAACAGTGCCAGGAGTCCCTTTACCAGTTCTTTATCAGACACAATTTCTTCGGGTCTGGTTGTCCCAAACGTTCTGTGCCTTTTACTCTCCAATGCAATGCATTCGAAGATTAGATGTGATGCAGTTTTATCACCGTCATCATAGATCCTACATTTAGGGTCCTCTTCTGTTATTTCCATTGTATGTAGGTGTTTTTTGAAATTCCCATGGGCTGTCAGCAATCCAACCATGAGTCTAATCTCTCTCCTGGTCAGCCCAGGACTGCAAAGCTTCTTTTAAAACATGGCTTTGGCATCATTACCTTGCCATGTTTTTGTTGGTGGACTTTGGTCCAATATTCTACGTGCTGTCTTCTGAGCCAGTTACGTCGGCATGTTCGTTGCCACTGATCCCTGAGTGGCCAGGGACCCACTATAGGTTTACTCTATTGCTTTCCCCTAGCTCCACCAGAACCCTGTGACATTCTGCAACAATTTTAGACCTTGTTGCTGGAGCTGCCAGTGATCTAAGAGCTGCCTGGCTGTCTGAATAGATATAGATGCTACGATCTTTGTAGCACCTACGTTCTCAGGCGTTACTGGGGTCAAACCGTGCCACCGTCCATACAGGAAAGATTTTTTCGCGAGGCTAAATTTTACAGTTGTTCCATACATCTACATCTACATGGGATACTCCGCAAATCACACTTAAGTGCCCTGCAGAGGATTCAGCGAACCACCATTATTCTATTTATCTCCCATTCCATTCTCGAATAGCGCGCGGGAAGAAAGAACACTTGAATTTCTCCGTTCGAGCTCTGATTTCTCGTATTTTATTCTGATCATTATTTCTACCTATGTCAGTGGGAGTCAACAATATATTTTCGCATTCAGAGGAGAATGTTGGCGATTGGAGTTTCGTAAGGAGGCCACGCCGCAGCGATAAGTGCCGTTGTTTTGAGTATCATTTCCGTAACGCTGTCTCCCCTGTATCGTGACAATACCAAAAGAGCCTCCCTTTTTTAAACTCTTTCGATGTCCTCCGTCAAACCCACCTGATAAGGGGGCCAATACTCGAAAAATGGACGGACGGGCGTAGTGTATGCAGTTTCTTTTGTAGTTCTGTTGCATCTTTTAAGAGTTTTGCCAATAAAACGCAGTCTCTGGTTCGCCTTTCCCACGACATTATCTACGTGGTCTTTCCAAATTAAGTCTGAACTAATAGTAATTCCTAGGTATTTTGTGGAGTTTATGGAATTCACTTTTTATTGATTTATCTTGTAAACAAAGTTTAACGGATTTATTTTCGTACTTATGTGGACGACTTCACACTTCTCATTATGTAGAGTCAACTGCCGATTTTTCTTCCACCATACTGATATCTTATTTAGATCGTTCTGCAGTTCGTTTTGATCTTCAGATGATTTTACTAGATGGTAAATGACGGCGTCATCTGCAAACAACCCAAGAGAGCTACTTAGATTTTCCCCTAAATCGTTTATGTAAATAAGGAACAGCAGAGGACCAATAATACTACCCTGTAGAACGCCCGATATCACCTCTGTTTTTGTCGATGCCTTACCATCGATTACTACTAACTGTGTCCTCTCTGACAGTAAATCCCCTATCTATTCGCAAATTTGGGGCGATATACCGTAACCACGCAATTTGATACGGGTAAATAAAGCAATACACAAAAGTCTGTCATAAATTCTGTCGTTCAGGAATGTCTCATCATCATCATATAAGTCCGTTTATGCCTTACAGCTTTCAGTCTGGAGAGTACTCCTCAGGAAACTACTCCACAATCTGTATTCAATGCCAAGATTTATGCCTTGACCGAAGCCAAGTATTTTATCCTTGGTCTACGTGACCGCTTCATACCTTCTACTAAAGAACTGTTGGAGCTCTTAGGTAACCTTGCGTGTAGCATGATTCAATTATCTAAGCATGTTCGCTCAAACTGCTTCGTCTGTGACGATCATTCCCAGCTTTTATTTGATTTCCTCATTATGGACACCTTCTTGCCATTATTCCCATCTATTACTACCTACATTCATATTTGTAACCTCAACTTTTTAATAAGGTAACTAGTTCTTTCTGTCAGGCACACAATGCACACAGATATTAATTTTGGTTTTGGAGATGATAGTATTCAAATCATAACCATTACATTTGTCATATTAGTTTCTACATCTACTTCTACATATATACTCCACAATCCACCGTAAGGTACGTGGTAGAGGGTTTACTACACCACTGCTAGGCATTTCCTTTCCTATTCCAGTCCAAAATGGAACGAGGGGAAAAAAGATGATTACGCGAAATCTAAGTAGCGGCAGGAAGATGGTTCTACACTCAGCTTCAAATTCCGGCTATCTAAAGCGGGTCCCAATACTGAAGACTCAAGACGTGATCGTACAAACGTTTTATACGTGGTCTCCTTTACAAATTAAGAACATCTTTCCAGAATTCTATCAATAAACCGAAGTCGGCTGTCTGCCTTACTCTCAAGTGTCCTGCGACGTTCAATCGAATCTGTCATTACAACTAAGTCGTTCGCATATGCGACGCTGATCATTTTGTTTAACCTCTCTCAATGTCACCCTACAACTATATCGTTTTCAATATATGACCCGCAAGTAATGTGAACAACAATGGTGACATGTTAAGGTTCTTACTTATTTTTGAAACTATCCTGAACCATGAATTTAACGTACAGTTATACAAGAGTTACAGTCGGCACACGTCGGCAGAGTAGAATACCGCGACCTCTTGCTGTCTGTGATTAGAAATTGTGAACATGTAGCACAACATTCTATAATATTATTTCACTCGAGCCTTGTCCTTTTAAGATCAATACCTGGTCCGTTTGCATTTCTGAAACTTGACATTCGGTCATTTTTAGGTTTTTAAGAAAACTACCGAAATGCAATCATATCTCCAACATCTTATTAAGTAAAACCAAAGAACGGTATCACCCCATGAAGAGTGACCTTTTTTTTCCTTATACATACTCATCTTCACAAAATAAGTCCATGCCCTCTTCCTATAAGTGCATTAACTCTTTAGTAATCGTGGTGTTACATTTGTCACGTACGTAATTCCATGACATCCTGCTGTAAGGGCGAACGAGTCGATAGTAAGAAATAATAAAATGCTACATATCCAACACGATTTTCAAATAAAATACTGGTTCACTGGTTGCTGCACGAGTCACGCCGTCGACACACTCGACTCAGGCAACGAAACATTATTGAATACTGAATATTGTAAATGAAGTCACAAAATAAAACTCCCGCTCTCCCCAGCCAAAATAAATAAATGAAACAAAGAAAATAAAAACACAGAGAACAAGACACAGTTTGTAATCTCCAATCGACAACAAATCATGAAAACAAATGACTCATCGAACAAGTAACAAGAGCAACAAAACACGACGCAGAATTCACTGAGAAGAAGAATAAATTGTAAATAAACGGGGTTAAAATACGAAAATATTCCCTAAAGCCAAACGTTTCCCATTAATGAAGCATGGCAATCCATGTTTATTAATCACTCAAAGCCGGCATAAGTAACCAAGAAATGAATGGGAATAGAAAAGTAACGTCAAGCAAGAATTCAAGGAAACCACATATTTCGTTGGTATGGCCGAAAGTGTATGTTATGATTTTGCGAGAAAATTGCATATTTAAAGCTTACTCAATAAACAAATTTTCGATGAAGATGATGATCTAATGTCCCTTTTCTTTCGAAGAAGACATGGTGACAAAATTTAGACATGTGACTGGCGAATTGCAGATGCAGACGTTGCAAGAGCGTCTTGTGTTTCAGAGCAGCTACCACTGTCAAAGTCGCGAGATCGTACGTTTCTCGAAGAGTATTCTATTATATCGCTTCGTTGTACATACATATTTCAATAAAGATTGCGAGGATGAATTTGGAGCGATTGGAGCCCACATAAAGTCTTATCAGAAGTCTTTCCCACGCAAACCAGATGTAACTTCAAAAGTAAGGGAGAAAATGCCGATCATACACATGGTACCCTCCACCTCATGCCTTGAGATGATCTAGGCATAAAGATTTTGAGGTTTATCTGCTTAACTAAGTGGCCGTTCATATGGCTCTTCACATTACATAAAGACTTGTACGACTTTCAGGAAGAAACTTAGAATTTCTTCTTCCAACCGTCTTTATTGACTCCCGATGGTGACGGGAAGTTAAAATCTAATCTTTATTCCTTCGTTCTTTCTGGAGAGATATTGCAGCACTGTAGTTGGTCAGACACAGATTATTTCCATTTCTACGCGGCCATTGTAATTCTGATGTAGTAAAATTATTGGAAACAACAAAAATGGAACAGCTGCGGCATCCATACAGGGCAGAGTTTCGTATTTAAATGAGCGGACAATCGATGTTAATTAACGGGAGCAGACGTAATTAACCGTAACAGAGGGCTCCTCCAACAGTGGGGCTCGAATTCGTGATTGTGCTGGCGGTCGTGTTTCGCTGTACGTCAGTGATCACAAGTGGAATTCTATTTACGAACCGCTTCATAAATCATTGCGAACATTTGTTGTCCGTCAGCAGCGAGAAGGGAACAGCGCGCGTGATAAATGTAATTTTCGGATACTCTCCGAAAATATACCTTACTGAAATTTGTGATTCTCTTGTGATTTTTAAACTCGTTGCGTAGTGGGTATCCCCAAGGGTGTCCCTAAGGACATCAGTAAATTCAACAATTTGCTCTGTAGGGAAGATGTGTGCCTATCATTAGCACTCTACATTAATATATGCTGAAGTAAAACATGTATTTAGAGAAAATTTCACTGCAGGCAATGTATTCATACAAACGACTGCGCACACATTCACAAGTAGTATTAATAAAAGTATGAACGCGAACAATGAGGCAACTTATTTCTTCCAAAACAGGAAGTAAGTCAGCAGCCAGTTGAAATTCGTCTGAATCGTATAAGCAGCTATAGTTCAGTAAGTTTTAAGCTGGTCATACAAAATCGACCAGCAAATAACCGACGACCCCAGTACGTACATAGCTCAGCTGAAACTTACGTTGCTTTTTACAAAAGCCTTAGTCTGAATGAAGCTATATATTATACATATAAAATTCGTGGAGTAATACTATTGATTCTATAGCAATCACATCAAACGGACTGATGGTAGCCCTTTTAAACAAATTTCAGCTGAAGACTGACTTCATCGTTGCATTACATCAGAGTGTGATGAGAACTTACGTCTTATTAGAACCTTAAATACATTTAACACGGTGCCACACATTAATGTCGAAGTATAATCAACCAAAATGTTAATCAGTTCCAAATTTGTTTTACCTACAATGTAAATATCACATTCAATGCAAATGATTGGCTACCGCAGAAATCATACTTTGTTTTGACCGCGCGTGATGTTCCGCTCTTAAATACCCTCTTTCATTGTACTTACAGTATCACTAAAATGCACTTTGCCACAAGATACACGTAATTAACACTTTTCCTGTTGTGTGGAGGTGTAAGTTACGTCTTTTATTTCATTCTGGCCGAATAATGTCATCTTTCTGTTATTTACAAGTGAAAGTTATCCATACAATATTGAAGGGAACCATCGATCTCTAGGCTTTGCATTACTTTGAAGTCTAGCGTGAGCAAATATTAATTACAGTTTGAGTTTATATTATTCTTTAAGACATCCACTTGGTTTTTTATTCATTAGTTTCGTCTTAATACGTATAGTTTTTACATTCCTCTTCATTTTATGTTTTGTGGTCTCTCTCAAAAAAGAATATGTACCAAAAGACTTGAAAGTTGCACAGATCACATCTATTTTCATGAAAGGCAGTAGGAGTGACTCAATAAATTACAGGCCTATTTCATTGACGTCAATTTGCAGCGAAGTTTGGGAACATATCACGTATTCAAATATTATGAATTATCTCGAACAGAATGATCTATTGATCCAAGGTCAACGAAATTATCGTTCATGCGAAACAAAACTAGCTCCATACTCACACGAAGTGATGAGTGTTATCGACAAGGGATATTAAATTGATTCCGTATTTCTTGATTTCCAGAAAGCTTTTGAAACCGTACCTCACAAACGGATTTTAATCAAATTGCGTGGTTATGGTACGTCGCCCCAAATTTGTGACTGGATATGGGATTTCCTGTCAGAGAGGATACAGTTTGTAGTAATCGATAGTAAGGCATCGACTAAAACAGAGCTGATATTGGGAGTTCCAAAAGGCATCGTTATTGGTCCTCTGCTGATCCTTATTTACATAAACAATTTGGGTGAAAATCTAAGGAGCTCCCTTGGGTTGTTTGCAGATGAAGCCGTCATTTACCCTAGTAAAATCATCTGAAAATCAAAACAAACTACAGTTCGATCTAAATAAGATATCACTATGGTGCAATTGATCCTAGAGAATGAGAAGTGTGTAGTAGTCCACATGAGTACAAAAAGAAATCCCTTAAACTTTGTTTACAAAGTAAATCAATCAAAAGTTAAGGCCGTAAACTCTACAAAATACCTAGAATTACTATTACGTCAGACTAAAACTGGAAATAACACGTAGATAATGTCGTGGGAAAGGCAAACCAGAGACAGCGTTTTATTCACAGAACCCTTAAAAGATGCAACAGAACTACTAAACAGACTGCATACCCTATGCTTGTCCGTCCTTCATTTTTTTTTTTCTTTTTTTTAGTAATGCTGCCAAGTGTGAGATCCGTATCAGGTGCGTTTGACGAAGGACATCGGAAAAGCCCAAAGAAGAGTAGCTCGTTTTGTATTGTCACGATAAAGGGGAGACAGCGTCACGAAAATGATACAGGATCTGGAATGGGAATCACTACAACAACGGCGTTTATCGCTGCGGCGTGGTCTACTTACGAAACTCTAATCGCCAACATTCTCCGAATGCGAAAATACCGGGTAATCAAAAAGTCAGTATAAATTTGAAAACTTAATAAATCAAGCATTAATGTAGATAGAGAGGTAAAAAGTGACACACAGGCTTGGAATGACATGGGGTTTTATTAGAACGGAAAAAAAGGTTGAAAAACGTCCGACAGATGGCGCTGAACAGCAAAACGTCAGTAACTGCTACCGTGACGAGTGAGAGATACGCCGATATGTTACAAAATCGCATCCTCCCCATCCTAGCTGGTAAACACCTACTGAAGCGTACGATTTTTATGCAGGATGGCGCTCCACCCCATATTGATAGACGTGTGAAAGATCTCTTGCGCGCGTCATTCGGTGATGATCGTGTGCTCACGCGCCACTTTCGTCATGCTTGGCCTCCCAGGTCCCCAGACCTCAGTTCGTGCGATTATTGGCTTTGGGGTTACCTGAAGAAGCAAGTGTATCGCGATCGACCGACATCTCTAGGGATGCTGAAAGACAACATCCGACGCCAGTGCCTCACAATAACTCCGGACATGCTTTTCTGTGCTGTTCACAGCATTATTACTAGACTACAGCTATTGTTGAGGAATGATGGTGAACATATTGAGCATTTCCTGTAGAGAACATCGTCTTTGCTTTCTCTTAATTCCTTATGATAATTATTGATTTTCTTATCAGATGAAGACCCATCTGTCAGATATTTTTTGAACTTTTTTTTTTCTAACGATACCCCATACATTATTCCGTGATTTATTAAGTTTTCAAATGTATACTGACTTTTTGATCACCCGGTGACTCCCATCTACGTAGGTACAAATGAGCATCAGAATAAAATACGAGAAATAAGAGCACGAACGGAGAGATTCAGGTCCTGTGCGCTAGTCGAGAATAGAATGATTGATAGATAGTGTAAAAGTGGTTTGATGAAGCCTCAAACAGGTATTTAAATGTAATATGCAGAATATCCCATGTAGACGTTGATGTGGGGGATATTTCCAGTACTAAATTTTCACTCTGCAGCAGACTGTGCACTGATGACCAAGGCAATGGTCCAGTATTCGAATCCTGGTCCAACAGTTGTAATCTGCCGGCTAGCTTCAAATATATGTTCTAACTGTAAAGTGTACATTTTGGACAATACTATTACTTTTAGTATTATCTACCATCTTTAAGCACTAAAATGTAATCAGAAATTTAGGCTTCCTCAAGCGTTTATATAGCTGATTTCTTGTGTCATGGATGGAGAAATCGAATGATCTCCGAACGGCTTAGTGGAAGGCCGGGAAGTCGAATGAATGTTCAACTGCAAAAGTAGTGCTGTAATAAAATTGTTTGTCACCAATTATACAGTCCGATCTATGTCGTTGTTTGCAAAGAGGAATAGATCGAACGAATAAAGTTAATGGGAGTGGGGCAGAGGTGGGAGCGGTTGAGGGAGTGTGTCATATAAGCGTAGCGGTGCGATCGAGGCAATAAATATTTCATATTGGGGATTACCCTGTTTAAGCATTAAATTGGGGTCCTAGTTTTGAGCTTTCTCAGCCGTTTATCTAGCTAATTTCAACTCTACCGTCTCTAATGACCAGGCTGTCGACGGGACGTTAAATCCAAGCTTCCTTCCTTCCTTGCTTCAACTCTAATGGATGGAGAGATTGAATGATCACTGAGGGCCGGGAAATGACTGCCACCAATTGTCGCAGTCCGACCGTTGTTCGCAAAGAGGAATTGATGGAACGATTAAGGTAAATGGTGGGGGGAGGAGGGGGTGTAAGTGGTTGAGTGAATGTGTCATATAATCGTAGCGGTGCGAACGAGACAATAAATGTTTCATATGGAAGATTATTACGTTTAAGCATTAAATTAGGATCCTAGTTTTGAGCTTCCTCAACCGTTTGTCTAGCTGATTTCAACACTAAAGGATGGAGAGATCGAATGATCTCTGAACGGATGAGTGGATGGCCGGGAAGTCGAAGGAATCTTCAGTAGTGAAAGACATGCCATAAGAAAATTTCCTGTCATCAATTGTCGCAGTCCGACCTTATGTCGTTGTTCGCAAGAGGAATGGATCGAACGAATAAGGTGAATGGGGGAGGGGGATTCGAAGCTATTGCGAGAGTCTTTCGTATAAGCGTAGCAGAGCGAACGAGGAAATAAATGTTTCATTACGTTTAAGCATTAAATTGGGGTCCTAGTTTTTAGCTTACTCAATCGTTTATCTAGCTGATTTCAACTTTAATGGATGAAGAGATCGAATGTTCTCTGAACGGATAGGTGGTGGGCCGGGAAGTTGAAGGAATCTTCAGTAGGAAAGAAGTGCCGTAAGAAAATTTTCTGTTACCAATTGTCGCAATCCGACCTTATGTCTTTGTTCGCAAGAGGAATGGATCGAACGATTATGGTGAATGGAAGGGGGAAGGGGAGGGGTATAAGCGGTTGAGGGAGTGTGTCATATAATCGTAGCGGTGCAAACGAGGCAGTAAATGTTTCCTATGGAAGATTATTACGTTTAAGCATTAAATTGGGGTCTTAGTTTTGAGCTTCCTCAAACGTTTATCTAGCTGATTTCATCTCTAATGGATGGAGAAATCGAATGATCCCTGATCGGCTGAGTGGAGGGTCTGGAAGTCGAAGGAATCTTCAGTAGTGAAAGAAATGCCGTAAGAAAATTTTCTGTCATCAATTGTGGCAGTCCGACCTTATGTCGTTCGCAAGAGGAATGGATCGAACGAATAAGGTGAATTGGGGAGGGAGGGAGGTTGGAAGCGATTGAGGGAGTGTCTCATATAAGCGTAGCAGAGAGAACGAGGCAATAAATGTTTCATGTGGAAGATTTTTTTGGCAACAATTTTGAGGGGAGACGGTCGAACAATGGAGTGTCGCATGGAGTTCCAATTTATGGAGGGACGACTCCAGAGAGGGTGGGAGGTGGGAGAGCAGGCGTTGGCCGCGCGCCACGCCGCAGCCGCAGCCGAGGCAGATAAGGGCGCTGCTGGCTGCTGGCTGGTGGCTGGCCCTGCCCTAAGGGCCGAGCGCCGAGGGCCAGGGCGCAGGGCCGAGGGCCGGCCGCCCCGCGCGGCTATAAATCGGCTGGGCCCTGCCAGTCGTAAACGCAAAGTGGCAGCCCAACTCGCCGACTCCTAATGACGCTGCAATGAGTCTGCCCGACCCACGGGCCGCCGCGAGGAAATCGACCCGCGCACTCGAGTTTTCTGGGAAGACCGTCATTAACGTCGCTGTGTAGTCAGTAAATACACCGTAACCTGCGGGAAACCGACTGTACGCAGCGAGCAGCATTCGAAATCTTACACATCCACTCAATCTGGCAGTCATTGTGCGTGTTTTGATGGTATTATCATTAACACAGCAAAAAATAGATCTTTATCTTATCTATAGAAATGTATTTATGTTCTCTATAGACTCCAAGGTAGTTGGAACCATTTTGAAGAAATCTCCTATGTAACCCATGTTAATTTAGGAAAGTATTTGACCCATTCCGCCGGCTACGGTGGCCGAGGAGACTGAGGCGCTTCAGTCACGGTCTGCACGGCCACTACGGTCGGGGGTTCGAATCCCCCCTCGGGCATGGATATTTGTTCCGTCCTTAGGATAAGCTAGTTGATAAGTAATTTGTAAGTTTAGGGACTGATGACCCGTAGTTAAGTCCCATAAGCTTTACAAACATTTGAATTTGAATTTTGACCCATTCCTGAAAAAAAGAAAAAAAACTACGGGAAACCGACTGTACACAGTGAACAGCATTCGAAATCTTATTTATCCACTGAATCCACCAGTCATCGTGCGGGTTTTGATGGTATTATCATTAACACAGCAAAAAATACATTTTTATCTTATCTATAGAAATGCACGTAGTATGTATTTATGTTATCTATTCCACGGTAGTTGGAACAATTTTGAAGAAATCTTCAGGTTAAGGGAGACTCACCTTGCCCATCTAACCCATGTTAATTTAGGCAAGTATTTTATACATTTCTGAGAAAAAGTAAGAAAAAACTACGGGAAACCGACTGTACGCAGCGAACAGCATTCGAAATCTTATGCATCCACTGAATGTAGCAGTCATTGTTCTGTTTTTGAGGGTATTATCATTAACATAGCAAAAAATAGACCTTTATCATATCTATAGAAATGCATGTATGTATGTATTTATGTTCTCTACAGACTCCAAGGCAGTTAGAAAAATTTCGAAGAAATCTTCAGGTTAAGGGAGACGCACCTTGCCTATCTAACCCACATTAATTTAGGCAAGTACTTGACCCTATTCTGAAAAAAAAAAAAAAAAAAAAAAAAAAAAAAAAAAAAAAAAAAAAAAAAAAAAAAAAAACTACGGGAAACCGACTGTACGCAGCGAACAGCATTCGAAATCTTATGCATCCACTGAATCCAGCAGTCATCGTGCTGTTTTTGATGGTATTATCATTAACACATCAAAACATACAACATTATCTTATCTATAGAAATGCATGTATGTATGCATTTATGTTCTCTATAGACTCCAAGGCAATTGGAACAATTTTGAATCAATCTTCTGGTTAAGGGAGACGCTCCTTGCCTATCTAACCCATGTTCATTTAGGCAAGTATTTGAACCATTTCTGAAAAAAAAAAAATACTATTTGATGCAGGACCTTAATATTCTTACTGATGATGCTAATAGAGTCTATTGTACTTAAGACTACTTTCTCCATTTTATAATTTTTAAGAAATACTATTTTTAATTTATTAAGAAAAAATATTAACATATTTTTGGAAACATTTTTGCTCCACTTATGGGAAACAGCACTCTTATATATATAAAGAACAGTCTAGAGTGCAAAAAGTTTTAATTTTTTTCGACTAGTTTCGATCTTATTTAAACCATCTTCAGGAACTTAAGCTCTGAAATATATCATAATTACATTTAGAGGACTTTCGGCAATATACATTAGTGTCAAACTTAAACTAAATTAATAAAGAGAAATAAAACGAAGTTATACCCATTGATGTTGTGGAGCTGGCAGGAGCCTTCTAGTGCGTCACTGTTGGCTGGAGCAAGGTTTACTGCTCTTAAATAGCTGAGACTCCGCCCCTTTGCCAGCTCCACCCATCTCTGATAGCCAATGAAAAGACTACATAGATGAATTAAGCCAAAACATATAATTATGATTAGCCACATATTTCTTTGTCAATGTCTAAGATAAAGTAATTATAGTCAGCTTAAAATAAAGCTTTAAACATTAAAATACTGACAATAAATTGTATCAGATTCTTATTAATATTTTCAAAGATATTCTATGAGTGGTATAGCAGCGCTGTATGTAATTTTACTAGTACTAAAAAAATTAAATTTATTTAAGATACATGGAAAAAAATTTCCGAATATGATACCTGTTCTTTATATATAAAAATATTAAGTTTTTTTCCACAGAAAATATGTTTTCTGTGAACTTTACGTTGTGGCAATATTAATGAATTTAGTACCCGAGGCGTAGTTTTATGTTACGCAAAGTTTTTGAAAATTTCATTCATTTATCTATGATAGGTTCTGATATAATGCGGCATATGTACTGAAAATTTTTGTTTGCGGGGAATTGACTTTAAAGATAAAACTTTTGAAATTTATTACCTACAATTAAGTACAACTGTCCTGCTGCGTATGATGGCCCTTCTTTGGCCTGTAGCAGGTCTTCCAGCTTCTTTTTCACCTTTATGGATGTTTGTGTTGTTTTCTTGGCCATATTAGATGTAGACCAGATCAGATATCCTCATTTTATCGCAATGTTGCAGCCCGTATAAATTGTAACGTCATACAGTATAAGGCGAGAAACTTTTTTCCTTTCATCATTTTCTTTAGTTGTCAACAAAGTTTAGTAAAGGTCTGAAATTATAGTTTGTTGCAAGTATCTAAGTACTGTCATTCTCATATAGTGTATTTATAAAGTCTCGCAGCATTAGGAACAGTTTTTTGTGATTCCTATTGTTTATGACGTCATATCTTCTGAACCATGTGTCGTATATTATTCCTCACCCTGCAGCAATTGTTGCCTCACGGTAAGGTATGAGTGTACCAAATTGGGTTGAAATGGGACCAATGTTTTAGGAGAAAATGCTGTTTATCGAGCATCTCATTGTTTATGACTTTTATCTCATGAACTATGTGTTGTATGTGATTCTTACACTTACGGTGGCCGTTCTCATAGATTAAAGCTTACATGTGCAAAATTTGAAAAAAATTGGGACAAAACTATAGATTTGTATGCAGTACGTACTCACAAATACACGGACACTCTGCTTTATATTTATAAAGAACTAGCTGAAAACCCGGCGTTGCCCGGGTATTTATTTATTTATTCGTGCCATTTTTCAGGTATGTATTCATTTTTATATAAGAGGTATGTCCGTAAAATCTCTTGGGAATACATTTAGTAGTAAAGAAGGAATAGATTAAAACTTGGTGCATGATGGGGCGTTCTTCGATGAACGTTACTGTTAAGGTGCCCATATCTCATTAACTACGTGTCGGAATGTGATACAATTTAGAAGCTACATTCAAGTGTGTGTATATCTATCTATCTATATATATATATGTGTGTGTGTGTGTGTGTGTGTGTGTGTGTGTGTGTGTGTGTGTACTGTCTGCAAAATTTCCTGTCGCTGTCATCACTTTACTATGGTTGCCAGCAAGAAAAAGTTTAATAAAGGTTTGAAATTATGTTTAAAGTTTGTTGCAAGTCGCTATGTACTGTCATTCTCATTCTCATACAGTGTATTTCGAAAGTCTCGCCACATTATATGGCATTTCTTGCGATTTCTATTGGTTCTTTTGAACCATGTTCCGTATGTGATTCTTAATCATACAGCAACGACTTGCAACAAACTTTAAACATAATTTGGAACTTTTATTAAACTTTTTCTCGCTGGCAACCATAGTAAAGTGATGAAAGGGAAAAAGTTTCTCGCCTACTACTTTTCCGCTGTGTATCGAGTAAAACTACGGTTCTCGGTATGACGTTACAATTTATAATTTGAACACTACAAATTGTAGCGCCAGGAAATTTTACAGACAGTATACACACATATAGGTGAATGTACCTTCTAAATTGTATCACATTCCAACCCGTAGTTCATGCGATATGACCACATAAACAGTAGCGTTCCGTTGTTCATGAACTAAAACTACGGCTTTTGGTATGACGTTAGAGTTTATAATTTGTACACTACAAATTGTAGCCACAGCAAATTTTACAGACAGTATATACACATATAGTTGTGTGTACCTTCTAAATTTTATTGCAGTATGACACGTAGTTCATGAGATGTGAACACAAAAATAATAACGCACCGTCACGAACCCAGTTCTAATCTACTATTTCTTTACTAAGGTAAAGCAGTCAACAATCCGAAGATTGGTTTGAACACCACAGTGCTTTACTAGGTACCAATTGTATTCCCAAGAGATTTTACAGACATACAACCCTTATACAAATGAATATATACCTACAAATGCCAGGAATAAATAAATAAATACCTGGGCCCGCCGGGCTTTCAGCTAGTCATTTATATAGATTGTGAAAAGTAGCCGTCTTGTTACACTCCTGAGGCATTCTTCAGGACACTTTAAACGCCTCAAACCTCTTTTTCCGATGAGAATGGCATTTTGCGTAATGTTAGCTAGAAACGCCTCCATCGAGTCACACAGTTTGTATGATGTTCCATAAGATCGCACTTTGTTTATCAAGCGACAGTGCGGAACCGTTTTGAATGCACTAAGGAAGAAACACGGCTTCTACCTGAGATCTTGATTTCACTGCCCTCTGGATCTCGTGGATGCGAGTTGTGTTTCACATGATCACTGCTTTCGGAAACCATCTTAATTTCTACAAAAGAGATTTCCTGTCCCCAAAAATGATATAATACTCGAAAATAAAATGTATTCCAATCCGATGTCAGAGATATACGCCTTTAGTTTTCCGCATCTGATCGACAACCTCTCCTGTAAATGGGAATGACTGAAGCTTTTTTCCAATTTTTAGAAGATTAGCTAGAAAAAAAAGTGGGGCAGCTCTCTTGAAGTTCTAAACTCTACCTATAAAATTTATATAAAACCCAGTATTCTATATGGATGTGATGTATTACTCCCAGCGAATGTATCTAACTTGGAGGTTCTTCAAAATCAAGCTCTATGCCTTATTACAGGAGCAGTAAAAAATCACCAATTTCGGCTCTTCAAGCAGCGACTGGCATTCCACCTCTAAAATCAGAAATTATGAGACTGGCACTACTCCAATATGAAAAATTAAGCAGATTACCCAACGACACATATTGGAACAACTACCAACATCATGCTAATCGGCTGAAAACACAGAAAGGCTTTATGCAATGTATTGATGCAGTAACACAAGACCACAGTCCACCAATCAGTAAAGAAGACTTCGCTGCCCCAGTCAGTCCACTTAAACAATGCCCAGTCATATTCAGACTTCAACTGTATGAAAAGGTTGTTAAGACAGAAACGAATAAAGAACTTCTTAAAAATATGGCTCTAGAAATGATAAATAGTAACTACACACAAACAGAATTGCTTCATATATATACAGATGGATCCTTGACTGAAGCAAGTGATACCACTAGTGCTGGAGTCTACAGTGAAATACTTGTTTTTACAAAGCTTTAGGACAGTATTACTCCTATTTCGATGAAGAGTTGGAGCCAATAAACCTGGCACTAAAACAATTGTTGTCTGTATCTAAAGGTCATAAAAAGGTTGTTATATTTGGTGCTTCAACTTTTGCAATATAGGCAATTGCATCCTTCCAAACACCTCAAACTGCTTGCATAAATGAAATGAAATCCTCTATTGCCTCAATCACCAAAGCTGGAACTCAAATAGTTTTTCAGGGCATACCAGCGCATACAGGTATACATGGCAATGAAATGGCAGACTTTCTAGCTAAAAAAGGAACCAAGATTTCTCAAACAAAATGCCCAAAATTATCATACATCTCCATTAAAAGACTCATCAACAACAGTTTCAAGAAGAAGTTTTATGACCACTTGACAACACAAGGGCAAGGAAAACATGGCTACTACTGTTAGAAGAGAAGAACGCACGTTCCAAACACCCACGAAGGGAAACTGTGGCAGCATTTCGAAGAATCACTGGCCACGACTGAGTTGCGGAAAGCCTGCACAGGATTGGAACCTTATCCTCACCGAAATGTGTTATATATGAAAGAGAAGACACCATTATGAATTGGGAGCATCTCAGAAATTGTGAAATACTGCAATATTGTGACGGGATGTGAGATGGTCAATTGTATTGGGAAGTTAGAAGACTAAGGACTATGTATCAAATGTCTGAGCATTAAATAAATAAATAGGAAGTCTTCCGTTCTTTAAAGACCTGCGGTCAATTATTAAAAATAAGCTCTCTCTCTCTCTCTCTCTCTCTCTCTCTCTCTCTCTCTCTCTCTCTCTCTCTCTCTCCCTGGGCCGTGTTACCGCACATACAGGATCGACCTAGTGAAATCCGGATTTGCAGATATGAGACATTGCCATGTCTTACACGAAATTATGGAATAAAAATACAAAGCTATTGGATGATTTTTATGCAGTAATTAGGTCGTTAGAATGGCGCGTCAAGTTCAGATAACACTTAATAGAGATATTTTTCTGAAGCATACACTCTTTACTTAGCAGGTAACGTTAATGAGAAGATACATTATCTGTGGAATGTGATCTACTATTCATAACGATCGTGGAGGAAAAATGGCTGGCATTTGTTGTTTTGTTCAGTGTATGTCAATGTGGAGCAGCTTGTAGCCCGGTACGACATTCTCCCACGCATCTGTTGGTCTCGCACGAACACTCATTTCTGTGTCGCGCAGCCCGCCCTGGGCTATACGAAAACGTCACGACGCGACAAATCCATTTTGGGAAGCCCGTCATTCTGCAGGTTCAAACTCATTCACATGCGGATATTGCGTCCTTTGAGGTACGCGAGGCGTGGCAGAATTTGCTTTGACGTCCTCCCTTACTTTGGAGGCTCCTCGCTGACACAGGGCGATGTACCATTGACCTTCCTTGTCACTACAGACAAGAATGAGCTGGATCAATGTCGCCGGCCTCTCTCTGCACTCTCAGTCATTCACGCCGCCATCCGTTCTACAGGACTCGACACATTCCACAAAACTGCTATGTTCATTAGTCCCCACTGATCTCTATACAACTTGGATGTATAACTTTGGTGCCTGAACGTAGAACTGTAGCGTGCCTGCACGTTTATATCTTTTGCACACGAATTTGCTCAAAAATCAAAATGTTCAAATGTTTGTAGAGCTAATGGGACTGAATACGGCGTCATCGGTCCCTAAACGTACAAGCTACTTATCAAATAGCTTATAGTAAATACGGCACAAACATCCATGCCCGAAGTGGGGAATCGAAACTCCGACAGGGAACAGCCTCGCTCATCGTAGCATAGCGCCTCAATGCGCTCGGACGCTCCGCCGCGGCCACGAATTTGTATTGTCCGCCATGTTGTAATTATTCAAACGCAATTCCATGATTTAGTAATTGACAAATAATATCTAGATTAACTCTGGATTTAAAATTTTTGTCAATATGCGTGAGTAAGGAATCGAAATATATGTCCTTTTCGTTTTCTTCTAATACTTCGTAGCAGCCATGTTGTAGTTAGTCAAGAAACTGAAGATGAACATATTTGGCTGACACGCTCAGAAATCTTTAGTTCAACATCCAGGTAGTATAGTGATCAGTGTCAGTCCCTTAACTACTTAAACTAACTTAAACTAACCTGAGAAAGCGAAACAAAGACTACATTACGTTGGCAGAACACTTAGAAGATATAACAGTTCTACTAAAGTAACTACGTACACCACACTTGTGCGTCGTATTTTGGAGTATTGTTGCATATTGTGGGATCCCTGCTAAGTGGGATTGACAAACGATTTAGAGAAATATCAAGAACTAATACACATGCTTCAATTCTGCCTCATTGTTCCCCTGTGAAATACGTATCATATTGCGAGGGTTCTCCTATATTGGAATAGCACCCTGGCAAAGAACGTGAATGGGAACAATCCTGCCTTGTTCCTCAGGCCGAGGTGATATAAATATCAACAAATAATATAGTTAATTGGGACAAAATTGTCTCGTCATACCAAAGATATTAAACATTAGGAGTTATCAGTGTTCTTTCGACAGCAACAGATGCGTTGGAGAAGGTAGTACCGCGCTACAAGCTGCTCCACATTGACATACGCTGTACTGGCAATTTGAGACGTATATCACAGGGGAACACTGAGGCAGAATTAAAATATGTGGTGTGGAGAGAGACATGCTTTAATACAGTCCTTGTAGTAGTTTTGTCTGTCACACTGAGGCAGCTGAGCGATCTAAAGCGCTTGCCTAGTAAACATAAAGTGAAGGGTTCGAAACCCAGCCACAGCAAACAATTTAATTCAGTGCGTCTCTTTATATTTAATACCTTTGATTTAGAGGAAGTACAGAGAACGGAAATTCGTTTCGTATCATCGCGAAATATGCAATAGAGTGTCACGGAAATGATGCACGAGTTGGGGTGGAAATCATTAAAAGAAAGGCGTTACTCGTTGCGACGCGATCTCTTTTCGAAATTTCTTTCACCAACTTTCTCTTCCGAAACCGAACAAATTTTGTTAGCACCCACCTACATAGGAAGACATGATCATCAAAATAAAATAAGAGAAATCAGATCAGAAACGGAAAGATCAGGGTGTTCCTTTTTTTCCCGCAAGCTATTAGAGAATAGAATTGCAAAGAAACACCATAAAGCGGTCCGATGAACCCTCTACCAAGCACTTGAGCGTGACTTCCAAAGTATTTATCTAGATGTAAACGAGCACACACACACACACACACATGGCCTAGGGAGGACTCGAAACTCTGGCGGCGAGCAACCGCAGGCTCCACACAAAGGCGCCTTAGAGCGCTCGACCACTCCGCCGCGGCTCGGCACATTCAGGAAGTAGTTTGTGTGTGTTGTAATTTTTATAAGTGTTGGTGAACAAGTTACTTCGGGAAACATTTGGGCCGTCTCTGAACCATAAGTTTCTTGCAAGTACTGCTTTTATGATGAAATGATGCAAGGTGTCCCGAATATTAAAAAAATTGTTTAAATTTTAATGGAAATTAAAAAGTACTGCTTACTACGTACGTACAAAACTGAACTTTTAAAACCGAACAATGTGGTGACTTCAACCACTGAGGTAAGTCTTAAAAACATAAATTAATATCCGGAACGGACATGCCCGGGAAATAGGGGAAACACAAATATTAAAAATTATTGCCCCGTTATAAGTTCACCCAAAGGAAATACTGAATGAGAAAACCATCTGATAAATTTATATTATGGAAGGGGAAGCACTCTGACTGCGTCACAATAAATGAAATTTGACTTACCTCGTATTCGCATTACAAAACTGGAAACCAGAAACAACAAGCACATCTCAGTATGCAAGATCATTAATTTTATAATTTAATTATGTCGGGGCCATAGGAACTTTACTGTGATTTCGTTAGAAGTTCCGAACCGAAACTTTATTTAATAAAGCGCTAGTAATAAGAGGCACTGACGTTTGTAGCAGTCACACCATACTAAGGCCAGTTGTTATTAATGTACTGAATTCCATCAGTAGTAGTCGCGCTATTACCAGCAATTGAAGATGCATGGTGGACGACCCAAGCCGGCCGCTGTGGCCGAGGCGACTGAAGCACTCCAGTTAAGTTCTGCACGGCCACTACGGTCGCGGGTTCGAATCCCCCCTCGGGCATGGATATTTGTGCCGTCCTTAGGATTAGTTAGTTCATAAGTAGTTTGTACGTTTAGGGACTGATGACCCCTTAGTTAAGTCCCATAAGCTTTACAAACATTTGAACATTTTGAAGAAAGATAACAAAAATATCAATATAATAGAAACTATAAATTGAGTAGTTTGTAAGTTTAGGGACTGACGACCCCGTAGGTTTTGAGTACCCACATACCAACAAGACAGTGAAATGCAATAAATACTCTTTGTCACTGAAATTGCTGTTTTTTTTTTCTTAATTTGTCATAGTTTTGACTGGTGTGATGACCCAGATCGTTTATTTCCTAGTGAGATAGCGATGCTCCTGCGCAGACCTTCTACACCAAATATACAAAAACGGATTTTAAAACCATGACCCTTTTCCGCCGCAGTATTTTATTCAGCCTCTTGCTGTTTGTATTCCTACGGCCCCATTTTAATAGACAGTCTCTAATATTGTAAAGTGTCAATAGATTTATTTCCTTTTATAAGACTATTTTATATCTCCTACTAGTTTTCTCTCCAACTCAAAAATTTGCTTCCACTCTTGTAGCAATTAATCGTCGATTGAAGAACAATGAAGTAATGTCGTGTATACCAGAGACCTTGTGGACATCGGTTATTTAATTGTGGCTCTTGTTATGTCAGCAGTGTGACTGGATTCATCCAACATTACACTGGCGAATAGGCCGGAAGATTGTGTCTTGGAACATTGATACTGGTTGCGTAATTAAATGAAATTCAATTCATATACCTATTATAAAGATGACTTCACAGAGATTCCTGCAAAATGAGTAAGGTATTGGAAACCACTACGGAAAATTAAAAGTAACAGTCTTATAATAGCGTTAGATATGTAACGTAGACACAGGTAATCAAGATGACCATTCAGTGGCGCAAGAGGGGTTGAATAAGAAAATGAATACATAATCTAGACTGAAGCAACTACAAAAATACCTTGAACTAAGGATGTCGTTGAAATCAACCAGTCAAAGTAACCTGGCTCGTATTATCTCAAAATGGTGAGACCTTTTTTTTATCGTACACGTGAATAAAACCGTCTAGATAACTAAAACTGTATTAATTGCATCCAAAGATCTCTGAACATGGGAAGCAAATTTTAGTGTCAATTGATAAATCCTGTACCTAGTAGGGGCATCAGCTAAAATCTCTGATTCGATGATGGCACGTTCCAAAACGTTGTAGCCGCGGTGGAGTGATAGAGCTCTCTAAGGCGCCTTGCTGTAGAGTCCGCGGTTTGTTGCAGTAGGAGGTTCGAGTACTCCCTCGAACATGTGTGTGTGTGTGTGTGTGTGTGTGTGTGTGTGTGTGTTGTCGTTAGCGTAAGTTAGTTTGTTTGTGTGCCTAGGTACTGATAACTGCAACAGTCAAGTCCTTTGGATTTACAAACATTTGAAAATTTGTTAAGTCGTAATAAATATTTTAGCAATAGTGACGCTTTTAATCATGATGTCAAAAGGTTAAGATCATCCACTGATATCGAAAAATAATTTCATTTATAAAGAAGCTGAGATTTGCATGGAAATGATTAGATATTAGATACCTTATAAGTACCTCACAATCGGTACTCAACTGGCTAAACATACTGTCATTCGATGTTTGAGCGAAGCTCCTTTAAAAAGCCCTACTGTTGCATTTTCTTTATCTAAGAATTTGACTCTTATACTGCCAGCGAATGATTCGAGTTTTGTTATAACTTTTAAGCGGTCTACGGCATTAAGCAGTCATGCACTGTCAAAGAAGTGCAAACTGTAATTACATGTCAGGAAAAGCTTACGAAAAATGAATAGATGTTCACATTATTATGCATTCTTCATGACTTTAGTTAAATGAAAATTATTTACTGCCGTTTGCTTCATTCAACAGTATCGGTCATAATTAGACCCCTTCCTATTTTCCTGTTAAATTTATATCTTTGTCTTTGCATTTCTTAGACTGTCCTGCATATTGTAGCGAAGTAACGACAGCAACTTGATAAAACTACAGTATCAGAAAATAAAATTCTGTGATGCATGCTTACTCAGTGTTGGCAACTCACCTGATTTTCGGCTGATTCACTCATATTTAAGGAATACAAAACCGGAAATTATTCTTGTTAGCCGACAGCCTAATTTCTCGATGTCTTCTCGTATTGTTGCAAAAGCAATAACATTTAATTTAATCTACTTAATGCACCTTGATTTTTCACTATAACTTAATAACTTTATGAATATGGATGGACTTTTAGATAGTTAGAAACATTGTCTCTGTATTATGGTCATAATTCCCAACTCTGTAACGTCTGACACAATAAAAATGCTTCGGGACAACAACGATAACTATGGTTCCCAGAATAGCTATTCTGTTTCCTATAATACAGTCTGCGGTGCTAATAAGACAGTTCTTATGAACAACATACAGGCAGCAGTCTCTATTCGTTATGAGTGCATTTATTTACCACCTCTGAATTTGAATAAGAAGTGGATGCAAATTAAATACGTTTTTATATGGACTGAATCGTTTCAGTCAAATTCATGTGCTTTATTCAGGAGATAAATTAACCACGAAACGAATGTTGTTTGTTCAGTAATGTGAAAAAGCGAAGATGATGCCAATTTAGAAAATGTACCTTTACATAAAGGAAAAAAATGTTCCTTATAGACCTTTTTTATGGCCCATTCGTTGCAGAAATTTGAAACTTTGGTTAGACGAAATAGGTATGAGAGGGTTGGCAGCACTGTGGTCAATATTGCCTACTTATTTGTGTTGCTCATGTAACGAATATTCTTGAAGACAATAAGGTAGTTGTTAATGGAAGGAAGGAAGCTTAGAGTTTAACGACCCGTCTCAGCTTGGTCATTAGAGACGGAAGGTAGTTGTTGGCATTTCTCTTAGTAAGTTTTAAAGATCACAGACATAAATTACTGGACTGAAAAAGATGCATTATTACTGAAGTCTGACGCCGCCATCTTAGCTCGCAAAAGTCAACATATGTGGTACTGGTGTAGAATAACGTGGTAGATTTTCCAACGTAGTCCGGAAATTTCTGCAGATGATGTAAAATTTGCCGCTTCAGAACGCAAACTGTAGAAACTTGTAATGAGAACACGTCACTTAAAACAACATCAAGTGAAATAAACCGAAGTCTAAGCAGACTGTTTGTAAGAAAATTTCGTAAGTACACTAGATTTTTATGTAGATTCTGGTTGTCAACCACAAATAGTGCGTTGTACTTACAGGAGCACTTATACAAGAGTATACTTTACAGAGACAATTTGAAATTAATCAAAAACGTTGTTAGTTTATTAGATTAACACCACTAAAGCAACATGAGTTATTGTAATAAGCACAATTTTTTGAAAAGCATATCGAATTATATCAAAAAACTTCATCGTACCAGAATATAAGGAACGTTACAGAATAACGTAAGTTTTTTGTATTGACAATATATCGTAGGAGTCCCATACAAAATCTTTCTAACGGTTTTTGCGACAATATGGGGCGACAAACTTCGGTCACAGAAGAGCCTGTGCGTGTTTGTTGTTTGTCTAATAATGTATGACTATGTATAACGCCAGTCGTAGCTACACAGTATTTGATCTTATATAGGTTACGGGTTTCGGACATTATATCTATTTTCAAACCATATGTCAGAACCGAGTACATGCCGTTACGTATTTTTTTACATGCAGATAGAAACCGCAAAGTACAGAAATACTGACAAGTAGATTTTTAAGCTACCTGAACGTAGTCTATGATAACAAACGCACAACTCTCTATACGTAAACCTGACTAAGAAACAACTGCTATTCTTAAATAGGAAAGTCTGCTGGTCCGGATGGAATACCAGTTCGGTTTTACAAAGACTATTCTGTTGCGTTGGCCCCCTACTTAGCTTGCATTTATAGCGAATCTTTAATTCAGCGCAAAGTTCCTAGTGATTGGAAAAAAGCGCAGGTGACTCCCGTGTATAAGAAAGGAAAGAGAACTGACCCATACAATTACAGGCCAATATCGTTGACATCAGTTTCATGTAGGATTTTGGAGCATATTCTCAGTTCGAATATAGTAAATTTCCTTGAAACGGAAAAGCTTCTTTCCATGAATCAGCACGGGTTTAGGAAACATCGTTCATGTGAAACTCAACTTGCCCTTTTCTCACATGACATCTTGCGAGCCATGGACTAAGGGCAACAGGCGGATTGTGTTTTTCTCGACTTCGAAAAGGCGTTCGACGCGGTGCCACACTGCAGACTGCTAACGAAGATACGAGCTTATGGAATAGGTTCACAGATTTGTGACTGGCTGGAAGACTTCCTAAGTAATAGAACGCAGTACGTTGTTCTCGACGGCGAGTGTTCATCAGAGACGAGTGTATCATCAGGCGTGCCCCAGGGGAGTGTGATAAGACCGCTATTATTTTCTATCTATATAAATGATCTGATGGACAAAGTAAGTTGTAATTTGCGGCTGTTTGCTGATGATGCTGTGATGTATGGGAGGGTGTCGTCTGTAACTGACTGTAATAGCATACAGGTTGACTTAGACGCGGTCGCGTCGTTCAAATATCTAGGCGTAACATTGCAGAGCGATATGAAATGGAACGAGCATGTAAGGACAGTTGTGAGTAAGGCAGACAGCCGACTTCGGTTTATTGGGAGAATTTTGGGAAGATGTACTTCACCTGTAAAGGAGACCGCGTATAAGACGCTTGTACGACCACGTCTTGAGTATTGCTCAAGTATTTGGGACCCGCAGCAGATCGGTTTGAAGGAAGACATAGAGGCGGTTCAGAGGCGAGCAGCTAGATTTGTTACCGGTAGGTTCGACCAATGCGCGAGTGTCACGGAAATGCTCCGGCAACTCAATTGGGGATCGCTGGAAGAAAGACGACGTTCTTTTCGTGAATTTCTGTTAAGTAAATTTAGAGGGCCGGAATTTGAAGCTGAGTGTAGTACGATCTTGCTGCCGCCTACTTACATTTCGCGTAAAGATCACAAAGACAAGATAAGAGAAATTAGGGCTCGTAAGGAGGCATATAGGCATTCTTTTCTTCCTCGTTCAATTTGGGAGTGGAATAGGAAAGGAAATGCCTAGTAGTGGTACAGTGTACCCTCCGCCACGCACCTTACGGTGAATTGCGGAGTATGTATGTAGATGTAGATGTAGTTATGACAGGGGGCGCTGTTCACAGCTGTGATAGGTGAATTGTTTCTTAGTCCAGTTAAAATGTGTGGGCAACACTATCTTGTAAAAATATAATGAACAATCGATTATATGTCATATATCAAGGATATGGTTGAATAGTGCGTGCGTCATGGACAAGCTGTCATCCGCATTGATGCAGATAGAGAGAGAGAGAGAGAGAGAGAGAGAGAAGAATCAAATGTTCAAATGTTTCTTAAGCTTATGGGAGTTAACTACGGGGTCATCAGTCCCTAAACTTACAAACTACTTATGAACTAGCTAAGACTAAGGACGGCACAAATATCCATGCCCGAGGGGGATTCGAACCTCCGACCGTAGTGGCCGTGCAGACCGTGACTGGAGCGCCTCAGTCCCCTCGGCCACCGCGGCCGGCGAGAGAGAAGAGAGAAGAGAGAAGAGAGAAGAGAGAAGAGAGAGAGAGAGAGAGAGAGAGAGAAAGAAAGAGAGAGAGAGGGTAGGGGAAGAGTCAGGCTAGTCCTCTACTGATGAACGCTGAACGCTAATATTATAGATTGAAAGAAGGCCTTAATTGTGTAATTTGATCTTATCCAGTGGACTTTAGAAAAGACGATCACTTAGTTACTGACAAAATAAGATCCGGTCTCCTCCATTTATTTTGCAGTAATTCGAAAATGCGAGATGTGGCACTATACGGCTTGCCACGCTTGCTTACTTGCGGCAGCAATTAATTTTGTCGCTACTGGCAACTTGGTTCAGGCTTCCCTGTTATGTGCTGCGAGCAGCGATGCTGTAATCACGGACTAAGAGGCGCCCCGACAGCACGAGGTAATTACTTAATATGTTCTGTCCTCCCTCCCGAGACCGTTTTAATTTCGTCGTGTTCTCCAAGTACTACTGCCGCGTTTCGGTTTACTCTTTTAACTTGCATTACATAAATGAATTACACTCTCCAGAGGAACGGTCCCATGTTCCTGTGTGCCGACAGCTTCTGACGTAGCCGCTTCTGCGCAGCAGTGAGAAACGTTTCCGCAGTAACAACTCTGCTTTCTGTTCGAGGCGCAATTCAACGGTTGCAGGTAAGACCACGACAGTACGAGTGATAGCAGGAATTTCGGTGGAATTTGAAACTGTCACTGTAAGTATGTAAGAGTAATCACGATTGACTATACCACCTTACATGTCTGCAATTCGGTAATATTCTGAGAGCTGTGTACTTCGAATGAAACGGCAGTGCGATCGACATGAATCGGACATTCGACTTTCGTTCCACTAGCGGTGACGGAAAACTAAGATGGCGGAACGGCTGATTTGTGTGCAGCTGATACCGATATTGATTCTTTATAATTCTATTAAATTTCTTGGCAGATTCAAATTGCAGCCAGATCGTAAATCGAAAAAGTATTTTGGTAATCACTACAGTGGTTTAACTGTTTTACACAAGGTAAATTGACCGCATTCACTGAATAAAGAACTCATATTCGTTGTCAATGAATACAGACTTCAGCCAAAGCTATGTAATTAAAACGTAATATAGGTATCGAAGCGATAAATATCAAACAAGGAAATGTTATGAATTTTACGGATATCTAACGATTTTATAGGAATTTAAGCTGCACTCTTAGGTTCCCTCTTGACCACATCCTTGAAAACAATTACCCATTCGTAAAAATCAATACATTCATATTGATTGATTCTATTGTCGGTTGTTGGTGAACATTGTAAATTAAGTAAGTGAACACTTTTTGTTGCCTTGTTTCACAAAAATTTGTTTGTACGGCGTAGGTTTCTGCTATGAGCCCATTTTGAAGTACTTTACTGACTTCAAAGTTGTTACGCCAGTGAAGGCAAACCATGACGTTACTACATGTCTCTGCTTATCGACTTTAACATCACGATTAGGAACTATTACACTTGCATTACATTATTAGAGTAACCTTATGTAAATATCTATGGTACTTACATTGTAATTAATGATATTATCTTTCACTGAAATTACTAATCATTATTGTACCTCAACAAATTGAACAAATTATTGTGCATGAGCATGCTTCTTGCATTGACCACCTCAGGTTACTTATATTGTTATTATCTACTCTGTGGAAGTTACACATAATCTAAAACAGTGAATAATTGAATTCTCTCTGTTCATTCAGTCTCAAATTTGGAGCTGTGGGCATCTGTTTTTTAATTACCAAAATTTCTAGTTGGATCAGTTTTGTACCTTTACCTTCTACATGTAAGATTTTATTTTACTAATTTCTTTTAATTTTTTTTTAATTTGACAATAATTCAGCACTTCATACATACCAATTTACCATAGTCCAGAATACGAGCTAACTTACATTTGGAGGGTTATACACAAAAAATTTTAATGTTTGCAATTACCAGGTCATAAAATTAAAATGAGCGATTTGTGTGTGTGGTTTTTATTTTATCTTTCATTCAAGTCAGTATGGATTCAATGTTAAAGAAATATCAAGGAAAAAAGTTACAGCAGTTTATGTCTCTAACAATAGTAAATATGATTTGTCGGGTGTGGTAAAAGTTCGTAGCGAAGCTATAGATGTTGCGGCATGTACCAGTTTTCCGCGGATGTTGCCACTTATGCAATTTCCTGGTCTCCACGAGGCAGTGGCTTACTCCTTGCCTGCCAGGAGTTGTGGCAGACTTTCTGAGTAGGATATTGCTCGCGGCATGATATTCTGTTTCATTCCACTTGAAACCACGAGATGATTTTTAATATCTCTAAAGATCACAAAGCTCCCCACTCTGGTCGGAGATGATTGCGCCGCGAGACGCAGCCTCTGCAGTTGTTTCGCAACCCTCATTCCGAATCACTGGCTCCACGCGAGGCGCAGTTTTTTCTAAGAAGTTTCAGATACATAAATGAGAAAAAAATTCGTAAAACTTATCGTTTACGACCCATGTAAGTTTTTCCATGCTCGGGATTTGTTACTTTCCTATGATTAAACAGGTGTAATACTCCTACATTGTTGCGGCATACGGACGACTACAGATCGATAGCTTCTTAGCTTCTTTATCTTTCTTTGTATATAAAGCAGAATGTCCGTGTGTTTGTGCATTTGTTTGTGTGTACGTATTGCATACTATTCTACAGTTTTGTTCCAATCTTTATGAAATTTTACACGCGTAAGCTTCAATCCCAGAGTTCGGTCGCCGTAAATGTAAGGATCACGTAAAACCCACTGTTCTCCTGATATTACGACATAAAGAATGGGATGCGGAAAAACTGCTGCTCAAACGACAATGTTGCACACTTCCTCCTAAACCCCGGTACCGACTTCAACCAAATTTACACTTGGTCCTTACCGTGAGGTAACAATGATGTCGGGGCGAGAACCACATACATCTTACAGGAGTGAAACAAGAGTAGTTGCAAAAAATTTACACATAATACGACATAACTTTATGCACATGCTGTATGAGAATTACAGTACTTAGTGTCTTACAACCAGCTTCAAACATAATTTGGAACATTTATTAAATTTTTTCTCGCTGTCAAGCACATTTAAATAATGAGACGAAAAAACTTTCTCGCTTACTACATTTCCGCTGTTCATGGAGTAAAACTACGGCATTCGGTACGATGTTACAATTTATCATTTCTACACTACAAATTGTAGCTGCAGGAAATTTTACAGAGAGTATACACATATATAGCTGAATGTACATTCGAAATTGTATCACAGTAAGACACATAGTTCATAAGATACGAGACCATACACAGTACCGTACATGGAAAATCCCCTCATCACGCAGCAATTTTTAATTTATTACTTCTTTACTACTAATTGTATTCGCAACAGACATTACAGACATACAGCACTTATACAAATAAATATATAACAGAAAGATGATACAACTGTACAACATATAACTTAATAAATATTAGTTTTGTATTACTTCCTTTCTTTGTTTGGACACTGCACTTATAATTTTGTATATTATGCAAGTCATCCTTTATATTCTCCGATAAATAGAACACGTTTTTAGAAAATAGGAGGTGGGGTAGGAGAAGTACTAATCAAGGCATGAATAAATAAGTAAGTAAATAACCGAGCAACGCCGGATTTTTAGCTAGTACCGATTATATGTGAATAATTACAGCCACATTTCCAGAAAAGTATTTACATCGGTGTACCGATGAAACCTCGACATTAAGCCTGTAAAATAATTCATAATGATTCCGCCATTTACATTTATAAACTGAAATGTACCACAATATACGAAGTAAATATATTCGAAGAGGCACCGTATGAAAATTCTGCATTTGAATGGGTGGTAGATGAGTAATGTAATAATGATTATGCAGCAAGTACTAAAAGGGAATAATAAAGACAGTGTATTATATTAATATTGGTACACAACTTTTTCAGTTCACTCAAAATTCATTGTTGAAACAGTGCAAATTCAGTAGATGTAATAATCAAGGAAGCTTGAAGGGACGAAGCTTGAAGTTTAACGTCCCGTCGACTGCGTGGTCATGAGACGGCGCTTATGGTCGGAGTGTTCTGGTAAGGATGTGGAAGGAAACCCATGCCCTTTTAAAGAACCTATCCCTCCATTTTCCTGGAGTAATTTAGGGAAATCACAGAAAACCTAAATCTGGATGGCAGGAGGTGGATTTCAACCACAATCCTTACGAATGAGATTCTAGTGTGTTACCACGTGCCACGACGCTCGGTGTGAAATAATTAGAGTTACAGATTAGATTAGATTAATACGTGCTCCATAGATCATATATACGACAGTTCGTAATGATGTGGAACATCTCACTTTAGTAAATGGTTCTCTACATGACAATATTGTGAGGATTTTTTAATTGTAATATATTTTATTTTAATTTCAATATTTATTTTTTTAAATATCGTTTTATTAAGTTTTATCTAAAAAATCATCTAAAGTGTAGAAGTTGTAGCCGTTCAGAATTTTTTTTTTTTTTTTTTTTTTTTTTTTTTTTTTTTTTTTTTTTTATACCAGTTGGCTATTTGTCAGATTTTCGATGCTACTTGGATAGTGACCGAACACTTATGTGGCAGCATAATTCAATATTTATTTTTTGAAATATCGTTTTATTAAGTTTTATCTAAAAAAAATTATCTAAAGTGTAGAAGTTGTATCCGTTCAGAATTTTTTAATTTTTTTTTTAATACCAGTTGGCTATTTGTCAGATTTTTGATGCTACTTGGATAGTGACCGAACACTTATGTGGCAGCATAATTCACCCCTTTCTGTGCCAAAATTAGATTTAACCTTGAATAGTGAGTACCTCCCTCCCTCCTAGTGTTGTCCCTATACACCCTGCTATTACTTTTGAATTGGGTCGGATTGTTGGTAACAATTTTCATGAGTGAATTTAGATCCTTAAATAAATGTCTGCAGGATAATCTTGGGTGGGCTCCAGCAATTATACTGATTACACGCTTTTGTGCAATGAATACGTTTTACTCAATGTTGAATTGCTTCAAAATATGATCCCATATGAAAGCAGTGAAAGAAAATAGCCATAGTAAGCTAATTCTTACTGAGATGTATATCACCAAATTTTCCATTGACCCTGAAAGCCTAAATAGCAGAACTCAAACGTTTAAGCGTATCTTCAATGTGTTTCTTCCAATTCAATCCCACGTCAATGCAAACACCTAAAATTGTGAATATTCTGCCTCAGTTTCAGATTTATATTCAAAGTCTAAATTTATTTATGCTGTCATGCCATTTACTGTCTGAAACTGTATATACTGGGTTTTATCGAAGTTTAATGAATGGTCATATGTAGAAAACCACTTAATAATTTTCTGAAAAACATCATTTACAGTTTCATCAGTTAATTCCTGATTGTCAGGCGTGATAGCTATAGTTGTATCGTCAGAAAAAAGAACTAGCTTAGCATCTTCGCAAACACAGAATAGCAAGTCCTTAATGTATATTATGAACAGCAAAGGACCCCAGAGCGAACCTTCTGGGGTCCCATTTGAGGAATTAATTGTTTCTTCTGTCTCACGCGATCTGCTTATTTCAACTTTCTGCACTCTTTCAGTTAAGTATGAATTAAACCATTTGTGCACTGTCCCACTCATACCTCTATACTTAAGCTTATCTAGAAGAATCCCATGATTTAAACAATCAGAAGTACTTGAGAGATCACAAAAATCACAACTGGTAATCCTTGGTTATTCAAAGTATGTAATATTTTATCAGTGAATGTATATTGTTGAAAAGCTGTATTGAAAACCAAACTGACCATTTGTTAGAACATTATTTTTAATAATACGTGAAGCTATTCGACAATACATAACTTTTTTGAAAATTTTTGTATAATACTGTCGGAAGTGAGATGGAGTACAGTTGTTGACATCAGACGTATCCCCTTTTTAAGCAAAGGATTAACGACAGGCATATTTCAGTCTATCAGCATAATACCCTGCTTTAAAGAGCTATATATATATATATGGGAACAAGCTTTTAATACCCTGCTGGAAATGTCATCAATTCCATGTGACCTTTTGCTCTTGAGAGAGTTTATTATTTTACTAATTTCTGAAGCACAGGTGGGTGGTATTTCAATTGTATAAATTTGTGTAGGTATGGCCTCTTCCATAAATTGCTTTGCTACGTCTAATGAACATTTAGAGCTTATTTTCTCTACAACATGTAAAAAGTAATAATTAAAAATGTTTTAAAATTGTGACTTTTTGTTACTTAAGTATCCATTTATTTTAATGGTAATATCATCTTCTTTTGCTCTTGGTTACCCTGTCTCCACTTTTATAATATTCCTAATTCTTCTAATTTTATTATCAGAGGAACTAATCTCAGACATGATGCATATGCTTCTCGATTTTTTAATAACTATTATTAATGAGGCACAGTAGTTTTTACAATATTTGTTTCTTTCTGGAATATTACTGTTTCTTGCAGATATATTTCCCTTTTATGGTTATAAGATATTTTTATTCCTTTAGTAAGCCCTGGTTTTTAGCATGGATTCTTACAATTATATTTAATTAATTTCTTGGAGAAACAGTTTTCAAATACCCTTACATGTCCGTCATGAAATAAGTTATATTTTAAATTGGCAAGAGGCTCCTTATAAAACTTATCCCAGTCTAACTGCTGTACGCTTTCTTTGAAATTTCTAGTTGTTAGGTCATTAAACGAGAGGACAATTCTGGAGGACTGTTAAGAATTACTGAATGGAGATATGTGATATACCCACCTCGCCTTGCGCATGCGCAAATCCTCTATGAAGGCAAATCCGCCCTTCCTATTTTTTCGGCGCATTGAAGATTTATCAAAAACACGTAAGATTTGATAACATATAACGGTAAATTAAAGATGCATCAACTATAAAAACTTTCAGAAGATTCGATCATAGATATTAATTAAGTCACTATTGCGCACCCAACAGAATAGCCGTGTTGTTAGCGGCATCACGCTGCGCTGTCGAAAGTAGTGGGTTTGGGACAAACTACAAGCAAATTTTTAACCAAATGTTTTTAACAGATACGGCAACAACAATGACTTTTGAATTGTTACATGAAACATATCTCTGAACGTTTTAGCAAATGTGTCGCGATTTTGAAGGTAAATGACATTTAAACTCTTCTCTGTAACAAATATTTGTTCGATAAGATATGTGGGTGAGCAGCCTTTGCGCATGCGTGAGGTTAGAAAGAGTGCTGCTTACAGGGACACGTGACCCAGTAGCTTGTCTCTTCTTCGTAACAGATCATTTTGTTAGAATCACTTAACAGTGTAATCAGCTAATTACTGTGTTTTAGTACTGATGTGAATATTCATATGTTCTTGGTGTTTATTATCAAAGAAAAATGAACAACTTTCAGTTTCTTTTAGAAAAAAATTACTCAGCTTTACGCTTGGGAGAATAGTGTGAAAGAAAGAAACTTGGTAGGGCGACTGCTCAGCTCGAAGAAACTGCAGCCGCAGTGGAGTAGCCGAGCGGTCTAAGGCGCCTCGCCGGCCGCGGTGGCCGAGGAGACTGAGGCGCTCCAGTCACGGTCTGCACGGCCACTACGGTCGGGGGTTCGAATCCCCCCTCGGGCATGGATATTTGTGCCGTCTTTAGTATAAGGTAGTTGATAAGTAGTTTGTAAGTTTAGGGACTGATGACCCCGTAGTTAAGTCCCATAAGCTTAACAAACATTTGAGCATTTAAGGCGCCTCGCTGCAGAACCCGCGGTTTCTCGCCGTGGAGTTTCGAGTCCTCCCTGGAGCATGGATGTGTGTATTGTCCTTAGGTTAGATTACCTTAGTTTAAGTAGTTTGTAAGCTACGGACTGATGACCATGCAGTTTGGTCCCATAGCTTTACAAAAATTGGAACATTTTTGAAGAAACTGCAAACAAGCCGAGGTAACACATTCTGCCGATCTTTAAAGGAAAATATATCTAAATAGGGTGGGGGGGGGGGGGAGAGGGCAAACCGGGGCGCTTTCCCCCGACGCCACTCGCAGAGGTGTGCCAAATAGTCTCTTTCGACGCAGACCGGGCGACGGGCGGGTAGGGGGGGGGGGGGATCGACTCGCCGAGTGGGAGCGCCACTTTCAAGATCCGGCACTCAAAGAAGTGAAACCCAGTCATCTGAAGCATCAACGCTATTGCATTTAATATTTCATTAGAGAAAGGAACATGATTGTCTCCCTGTGTCCATTGCAGTGAACGGATGTTATTAGACGCACGTTAGCTCATCTACGGGCATTTTTCAATTAGTACACATACGGAATTCACTGTAGGGGTTCGTAACGGTAGGGGCTGCACCGTAGGTGTCAGACCGATGCATTCAGGTTTGTACCTGATGGCTGCAATTTATCCCTATGGCAAGCATCTACCGGCAGCTAGTGGTTTCGATCACCATTAAAAACAATTTCATTAAAAAGATAGTGCACTTGAACTAAAAGCAAGAAGCCTCCATGTCAAAATGGCTTTGAATGTTTCCAAAGAGAATACAAAAAACTTACAGAAGGGACACGGGAGTTCTCAAGTGTCCCGAGTCCACTCCAGTGAACATTACTGTATTTTATTATATATTTTTGACGACATTACAGCGTTCAAATTAATGAAATAAATCGCAATTTGCGAACAGTTATAGCTTCACTGTACCAGGTTTAGATGAAAAACCAAAGTGCGGCGAATAAAAATTTCTGCTCGCGCGGAATTCGAACCTGGGATCTCCTGCTTACTAAGCAGACGCGTTGACCACTCCGCCACCGAGGACACAGTGCGCAACGAGACTGTAGAGGACACTTTCCTGGACGTCTCCCGCCACACCCAAATCTCCATTCGCCACGCTGTCTCTTTCTCCTATAACCACAGCCTATTTTGTTCTGTAATGCTCGCAGCCACAATACTGTATTCACGCGTCAGGGAGAACAGAGGTATCGAGACAAACTTAATTGCCGTCAGGAGCCAATCCTCGGCTTTTATGCAATTATATATTTTTTAAGACATTACAGCGTTAAAATTAATTAAAGAAATCGCGATTTGCGATCAGTTATGGCTTCACTGCACCAGGTTTAGAAGAAATACCAAAGTGCGGTGGTTATGGGAAAGACACAGCGTGGTGAATGGAGTTTTGGGTGTGGCGGGAGCTGTGCAGGAAAGAGTCTTCTGCAGTGGGGTTGGTCACTGTGTCCTCCGTGGCGGAGTGTTCAACGCGTCTGCCTAGTAAGCAGCAGATCCCGGTTCGAATCCCGGCCGAGCACAAATTTTAATTCGCCGCACTTTGGTATTTCATCTAAACCTGGTACAGTGAAGCCATAACTGATCAAAAATTGCGATTTATTTCATTACTGTATTTCTCCGTGTAGAGACTGTATTGGAAAAAAAATGTATTTTATTACAGCAGACATATTTTCATTACTTTACATATCCCAAATCAATTACTCCTCATTTGTTAAGAATACATGCATCACAGGGTTAACGGATACAGGCAATAAAATGATAGCGAATGGGATCCCTGTGCAAGGATACAGTGGCCAACAACTTTTTGGCTGACATTTGGGATGAAAGCCAGCTGTCGTCCACGTAGCGGGTATTTCAGCGCTGCGCAACTAACAGCGACGCATGGCCGCGGGCAGCGCGCAGTTTTCGGCTGGCGGAGCGCTGAGCCGCTCCAGTGCGCAACTTGGCCGCGAACGCCGGCCCTGCTGACTCCAGGGGCAGGTGCATTATGCAGCCGCCAGATCAATGATTCACGGCTCCATGACGGCACTTGCAGCCGCGGCCGCGGTGGGGTGCACTACTACCGCCGACTGCTGCCCAGGGCCCACTGCGAGTCACTGCCTTCCGCCCGACTGACTACCTGCCTGCATTTCTGCACTTCAACTGAACTGTCCATATACCACAGTTTAGGACCTCACCTACTAGTTCTCAAGATATGGGGAGGCGGTAGGCCAATGTTAAATTACGTAAATTTGTGTTGTTGTGCTCTTCAGTCCGGAGACTGGTTTAATGCAGCTCTCCACAATACCCTATCCTGAGCAAGCCTCTTCATCTCCACATAAGAACTGCAACCTACATCTGTCTGAATCTGCTTACTGTATCCATCTCTTGGTCTTCCTCTGCGGTTTTTAGCCCACACACTTCCCTCCAACGCTAAATTCACAATTCCTTGATGTCTAAGAATGTGACCTACCAATCTATCCCTTCTTTTAGTCAAGGTATGCCAGAAATTTCTTTTCTCCCCAATTCTGTTCAGTAACTCCTCATTAGTTACGCGATCCACCCACCTAATCTTCAGCATTCTTCTGTAGCACCATATTTCAAAAGCCTCTATCCTCTTCCTGTCCTCACTGTTTATCGTCCATGTTTCACTCCCATACAAGGCAACACTCCACACAAATGAATTCAGAAAGGACTTCCTTACACGTAATTAAAATTCGATGATAACAAATTTCTCTTTTTCAAGAATGCTTTTCTACCCATTGCCATACTGGATTTTATATTCTCTGTACTGCGACCATAATTTGTTATTTTACTGCCCAAGTAACAAAACTCATCTACCTCCTTTATTGCTTCGTAACCTAAAGTAAATTAATCGTGCTTCTGTGAGTGTCCTATGCTCTGTTGAACCAGATCTGAAAATTTGAACACAGTTGTTTTAATACATTCTGAGAAAAAAAGGTACAAATGTATCTATCTACAAATGTTAACTCTCAGAAAATGCAGAAATTATTCATTGTTCTTAATACTTGCAATTTTATCTAACTCCAACTTTAAAAAAAATAAATAAATAAAAAGCCTGCTCTATAATGATCATCGCTTTCCTGTTCTTACTGCTGCTTCAAAATCTTCCTTTTCCTGATTAAACTCGCTTCTCTACTGCTCATTTGACAGGTGTAGTCTGATTTGACTACTTGTATCCTGTCCAACAGCTGCAAACCGTTCATAGTGTTTATAACAGGATCTATACCAAGAAATTTCAATACCCTAATCCTTCCCACATTACCATCATGACAACACTGCATCAGCAACATCCCAATTTAGTGTTTTTATACCAACAGACACGTTTTTTGGTATTCGACTACGGATCAGGTTATTGAACGATTCATTTGGATTTTGGATTCTTCCATGTAGACACTTCTTGAGGAGCTCTGGGTTTGCTAAGTCAAGATACACAGGCTTCATCAAGTCAATTGCAGCTGAAGGTATGGAGTGTTTGTGTACAAATATTGTACCTTCAGTTACAGCTTTCCTATATTTACACCATGTTTCTGGACCTGCTGGACAAAGACAGTGTTGTGGGTTGTTCTGGTTTCCCCAAACTTATTGAAGTTTCTGGTAATTCTAGGCATTTTCAGCAGCTTCAGTATATTACACGACCAAGAAAACAGCACGATAGAACTGCAGAAATTTACTGCCCGAAATATAAGCTGTCTATAATTTCACGCACAAAAGGCAGTGTAGGCAACATAAATAAATGTGTTAAATAAATATTTATGTAATATGTGATGTATAACCAAGATATAATTAATTTTGTGCGATTTTTTGTAAGAAAGTTTCGCAATTCTATGACACAAATTTAAAAATGGCATATAAATCAAAACATCCGTGGAATCGGACACATGTTGTGCCAAGAATTTAGGATGATTTTCATCTAGGAACATCTACATTTTCTGTAGAAGTACAAATCTAAATGTTCGTTTGTCAAAATCTGAAATCTCCGAAAATTCGTCACAGATTGCATTGAAATTTTGACAAAATCTTGCACACGGATTCGCAATTGTTTCTAAATTCATCATGTGGAACACCATTTGGTATATGTGTAGCATTTCTGTAATTAATGGCGAACGTTATAAAAATATAAATGTTCTTTTATTCAAAACCGTTAATCTCCAAAATTGATTGAAAGCTTACTTTGAAATTTTGACATAACGATCCATTGTAAAGGAGTTTTTTTATATTCATCTTTTTTAATATACAATTTTTATAATGGTGAACTTTGTGATGAAGAATCTCAAAAATTACAGGTATGTGGGTAAATGTAAGACTACGCGATATTTCGTAACAACGTGTTATAGATTTTACATAAATTCACATATGACACATTAAGTACATTAGTTACATAGGATAATGACGTATAAAATTTCAACGTCAAAAATATTCGTAGATATAAGGTTTTGTTCATAAAACTAAACGTTAGAGTTCTGAGAGGAGATATTGGAGGGGGAGTACATTGACGTAGCGAGGGGCAGATGGAGGTAAACAGCGATACTGTAATGATGAGTTGGAAAGGAAGGTAATGGAAGTCCACAGAAATGGAAGGAAGGAGGATCGGATGAACAAAGAGAAAGTGCGAGAGATGGGAAAAGGGGGAGGTGGGAGAAAGAAATAAATAGAGAGAGAGAGAGAGAGAGAGAGAGAGAGAAGAGAGGAAGGACAAAGAGAAAGGATCGACGAGTGGCATAGAGAGAAGGACAGAGAAAAGAGAGTAGGGAGTGTGGTATAAACATCCAATTCCATTTCACAAAGCATCATGATATTGAATATTTTACCCATTTCAGCAACTGTGGTTTATAAGTTAGAAAAGGAAACAGTCAATAGTTGCAGGGTTGTACATTGATTGACTACCGATTTGATGTAATTATTGCCCATCTTGAGGTATCTGTACAGGAAACAGTTACAGAATAATATGGAATTAGAAATATTACAGAAAAATACGAAGTACAAGCAAAGAATTAAAGGGGCAAGAGATGGAGTGTATATACAGCGTTCTTTAAAATTTTCAAAATATTACATTATTACGCTGTATTCTCATAAATGTAAGTAACTATAAAAAGAGTTATCTTCACATCCATATTGTATCCAAAGATGCACATGTTAACAGCTTAGTTTTACAGTTGTAGCATAATCTCTGCACTTGACGTTCAGTATTATTACACCATGCTCTGAGTGAACATATACGCGAAAGTTAATATAAGTAACAAAATTTTTTCTTCTATTTGAATGTAAATCTTTCTTTTATCAGAATACAGCAGTGGAGTGTATAAATATTACAAATTTTGACAATTATCAAGAACACTTCCTATAGGCCTACATTTCACCTCTTGCTACTTTCGTTCCGTGCTTGTACTTCCATATTTTCTGTAATGTGTATATACCTGTATATTATTCTGTAACTGTTTCCTGTACAGATCTCTGAAGAAGGCAATAAATGCCTGATACCTATATTTAATAAATCTACACCCTTGCTACCGATGGCTCCTTTTCTTTTCTTTTTCATTTTCTTCTTTTTTTTTTCTTTTTTATGTTCACTCAGTATAAAATTACGCATATAAGTTTTTTTTTAAATCTGAAACAAAGAACATTGACGTGTTCTGGGCACACAAATTATTGCGTATTTACTGTTGGCTAACAAGGATTGTTTGAATATGATCCTGCTGGTTCGACACTAGTCACTATGTAAAGAAATTGATGCTTTGACAGAATTGTATCTAATAAACATAATAATGAGAGGCGGTAGGCAAATATTCTCAAAACATGACCTATTTGTTTTTTCTCTTATTAAATTATTTTTTCTCTTCTGAATGCAAGGATGAAAAATTTATTGCAATCCGGGAAATTTCAGTATTTGAAATTAGTCATCAATTGAAGAAAACGTAACATCGGCAGAATTTCAAGAAAGATTTTTAACATATCAAAATTTCTGGTCCTGCCTGTCATCACCTTGCAAATACATAGAACTATCGAGTGATTGTATTTAAGTGCTATATAAGTAAAGGTATGCATGAGAGAATGTCAGAGAATTTGTGTGTGTGTGTGTGTATGAGAGAGAGAGAGACAGTGCGCGTGTGTATGTGTGACTGTTTGTGTGTTTGTGTCCCACATTTCCTCCAAACTAACGGACCAATTCACCAAACTTGTTACACATAGTCTTTGCCGTCATACAACAATATCTGGGACCAATAGTTAAGGAAATACCTCATGAACAACGAGAGTCGTTAAAAACTAACGCATCAAGGGATACTTAATTGATAAGGTTCTATTCAGCCACAATTTAAGAAAGGAACGAACTTTACACATAATTTGAATGCGTTACTAAACATTTTATAGTTGACAACACCGACAAAATGGTGAAACAAGTTCGTCTCTAACTACTTTTCCTCTGTTCCTGCAATAAAACTACGTGATTCGACATGTAAGAATTTATTACTTTTACACAAAGAACTGTGTTTGCGAGATATTTTACACCCAATGTGCACATATGCAGCGGAACGTACCTAAGAAATTATAACAGTATACGACACATAGTTCAGGAGATTTGCCGTTGCGGGAGAAGCCGAACAGTCTGGAGCTCCACGTTGCGGATCGCGCGGTCTCCCGCGTCGGAGGATCAAATCCTCCTCGGACATGGATGTTTGTGTTGTCTTTAGTATAAGTTAGTTCGTAAGTAGTTTGTAAGTTTAAGGACTGATGACCCTGCAGTGAGTCCCATAAGCTTGACATACATTTCAACATCAGGAGATTTGACGTCAAGAACAATTACATGCTTGAAAAAACCCCACCACACATTAGCCTTTGATTTATTACGTCTTTGTTACAACCTTATTAGCAGGCTATTCCCTACACAGATATTTAATATACAACTGTATGAACCTGGAAAATTACATTATTGTATATTTAGAAGAGTGAACTATGTGAAAACGAAGCTGCAATGTAAAGAAAGTTTGGCAGAAGACGACGGACAGAGGGGGAATAACTAACACAAGAATGGAAAAATACCTACCTGGGCAACAGTTGTACAGAAATAAATGAAATACACTACCTGCAATACCATCTAAATTCCAGAGCCATGAATGCAGCATACGAAAAACGGTCTTATTGTTAGAAAGTGTTATTACACAAATATTCTAATAATTGTTTTGTTGAAAGAACCGCACATAATCTATAAGTTTAAATTTTATCTTATCAAGGGACCTGACAACACATGTGGAAAAGTAGCTACTGACGCCATAGCGTGGAATTCCACGTTTCACTACACTGCGTAGTGCAAACTGAAGAATCTGGCATGCAAGACCTTTAGTTTATGGAGTCCATCCCTGTCAACGAGAGTTTACTTGAATTTTTACGTTAATATTTTGTGTCTACCATATTGCATGGAGCTCCACGCCATATTTGATGTGGAGTACCAATATAATCTGTTTCAGAGCACTGGCACACTGAGAGTTTTTTTAAAAGAAACTGTCGTTTTCTCTATTTATTACAACAAAAGACAGAAACACACATATCGGCGTTAAAAACATTTCGTATATGATTGTAGCGTTCTATTTTTTTTTTTTTTTTTTTTTTTTTTTTTTTTTTTTTTTTTTTTTTTTTTTACCATAACTTCAATACTTAAAACTACTGTCAGGCTTTCTCGACATGAAGGAATATTACTTTTATGTGTGACATACTATTTTTTATTTCTCATCTGTTATCATTTTTGTCATTGTGACATAAGTGGGCACCATGGCTTTGAATATTAATTATATCGCCGTTTTGGGCTTCTGATGAATGCAAATATCTGCAGGAAGATTGCTTTATCGATGTTAAGCGACGATTCTATGAAGAAATAGGATTACTGTTTCTTATTTCTATTTTTACTTAAGTTCTATTTTCTTTTATTACGATGAAAACTGCTTTTTGTATGCATTCGATAATAGTATGTCATTTGGGTGAGATATCTACTTAATTTTCGCGGCTTCAAGCGATATATATGTGACAAAACTTCAGAAATAGTGTAAAATATTCCGATTTTAAGGTAAGCGTAGCATACTCCAAAATAGAACGCATAAATGTTGCATAACCAGTTTCTGTAGTAGCATTTTTGCATCTTCTGAGTGTTCTGGCAATGAAGCGTAGCCTTTGGTTCGCCTTCCCTACAATATTTTCTCTCTTCCCAATTTAATTTATTCGTAATTGTTACTCGAAGGTATTTAGTTGAATTTACGTTCTGTAGCTATGACTGATCAATCGCGTAAATGAAGTTTAACGTGTTTCTTTTAGCTCTCGTATCATTATTTAGGGTCTATTGCAAAGTTTTGCTGCATGAAGAGTTCTTATCTAAATCATTTTGTAGTTGCAGGTTAAGTGAACGGCTACTGCCCAAGGTTGATTTGGTCTGACCATAGATATTTACTGGTGGTACGGAAATTCGACCATTAGTAGTTACCGAATATTTCTTGAATGAAGTCAGAGCCACCATGTCGCTGTTCGCTTTTACGTATATTTTTGTTAGTGATGATTTTGTTCAAAATGTGATAGTCAATCGAAACTGTGCTATATATCCGAATACGATGTATTTGCTATGGAAATATGTCTTTCCGAAAATAAAGAAATGATAAAAATGGCATTGCCTTTCATACATAGCAATTTCGATCTAATTATACGAATAAGCATGCGAAATAATATGTTACAAAATGTGCCTCTCTACTGTAATGATATTTGTGGCAGATGTACATCAAAGACAGAACATATTTCTGAGAGAGTGGACTGCTCTCACTATTATCCACGTTGCCTTTCACTATTCCTCTCGTCCTTAACGTTTACGTTTGGGTCTTAGCAGCGGTAAATAGGCTAAGGGACTATTATAAAACTCATTCCCTTGGAATTGCCGATAGTGTTACCTAACCGTGACGTTTACCTAACCCCACAACTTCCACCTAAAAGTCCTCCTACCTATCATATCCATAGAATTTCTCGCACCTAGCGTTACCGAGACTCCTGGCAAATCTTGTATTACGACGTCAGCGTTAGTGTGTGTTTTTAGTCTACCCTATGTACCACTGTCTTGGATATTGGCGCTCACAAGTAGAGCCTCAGGAAGGAACTTTAAGCCTCTTTCGTCCTGAATACTTTTGTATCACACACCTTTGATTGCGCTAAATGATTCTCTTAAACATTAGTCTCTCTTCACAGCCACTAAATTGTGATCCGAATTTGTATCTGTTCATGGGTAGAATTTTCAGTTTAATACATAATTTCGGTATGTTTCTCTCTGATTTCTTCGTCCTATGGTAGCGTAGGGGGTAAGCATAGACAGAGCATTGTTGTCTTGGAAGGATTCAATTAGTTGTTTTTCACTCCCGTACTTTAGTGCAAACCCATTTTGCGTCCAAAATATGTTCGAATGAAAGTATTTGTGGAAAGGGCTGATTTTTTAGCATGCCGGACAAACACAGAACGGAGATCAGAAGTACCCAATTGCAATGACAGTGTCTTTCAAACGATTACGAACATCAAAACTAGACTTACGCGTCTTAAAGGATTTAAGAATAATATTCTTGAGTATCGGTCTGCAGACCGCTTTTATTTTCTCTAACATGACTGGTTTCGGAACAGCGGCCCATCTTCAGATCAATTCTATGAAGTTGCAGTTACTGTAACTGTAACTTCATAGAATTGATCTGAAGGTAAGAAGCTGTACCGAAACCAGTCATGATATAGAAAATAAAAGCGATATGTCGACGGATACTCAAGAATTTTACTGACTACGAACTTATCATACGAATGATTAGTTTGTCTGTTCATAAGACTTTGACCTTTATATCATTAATATACCACTGTTTCCAATCTAGCTGCGATATGTTGGTATGCATACCTAGTGGCTTGGAGTAACCGTGCTTAAAACTAACCTACTTAATACCACTTTTCGTCACGACAATGACGAAGAGAACTGGGGGACAGGGGTAGTACCTTGTGTTACTGTGTCAATTCGAAGAAATATAAGGTTCAATAATATTTATGTTGAGGTAAATCACGCACAAGTTGCCAGTGTAACATGTTTCGGGGCTACCGTACACCAGTTTCAGCTACTAAAATGGCAGGTTAATTTTAAAATACTTGAGAATGGGCTAGTGAAATCCTGAAACCTGTACTGACAAAGATTTATGAAATTGACTGCTGGTGTGTGATTTGTCTGAATAGTGGATAGAAATTATCTGGCTCATTTTGCCAGTTGGAGAGCTATCTCATAGTTTTTAATATGTCAAACTTAAGGATTGTTTGAGGTTGATCTCAGTAATTATTTATTTAAATGATAGATGTCAACTTTATAAATCCTCGTCTCCTTTTTGTAAAAAGTGGATGTCACATTGTACAACAAGTCTCTCATTATCAAAGTAAAAGGTCATCTTGCGAAAATATGATATAAGAGTCAAAGTAGAGGCCAAACAGTAATACCATGTTCGCAACGATTTTCACATGTACACTTTATTTTTATAACATGACCTTAACTTATATCGTATGACGAGATACTAACTGCACAAATCCTCAAAACCTCTCGTAAGATGTCATTTTTTTTTTTTTTTTTTTTTTTTTTTTTTTTTTTTTTTTTTTTTTTTAAGGGAGAAACATGCAGATGACCTATTTAGTTGAATTCAGTAATTAAAACAGACAATGTTATTAAGCCTTAACAATCCTTTATAAAAGTTTTACATATTAAAGACCTGATGGAACCACAGTTGTACATGCGAAAAAATACACTAAATGTTCCCAGAAAAAGTTCAAATATTTGTAATCATAAAGGACCAAATTGTCTTAAGTCATTAGTCCTTACATTTTCATACTACTTATGTTAAGGACAGCAAAAAAAAAAAAAAAAAAAAAAAAAAAAAAAAAAAAAAAAAAAAAAAAAAAAAAAAACACAGTGCACGAAGAAGGGATCGAACGTCTGGCAATCGGTGGTGTGGGACACTAAAAGAGGGCTGCCATTCTCACACGGCAGGTTATTTGTACTTGTTGAGTTATCGTGACAACATTTTTATAGGTAAATGCCGCGGCGAAGCGGCCGAGCGCATTGAGGCACTACGATGCGATGCGCAAGGCCGGTCCCCGTCGGGTTTTGGAATCCCCCCTCGGGCATGGATGTTTGAGCTGTCTTTAGTATAATGTAGTTCATAAGTAGTTTGTACGTTGAGAGACTAAAGACCCCGTAGTCTCATAAGCTTCACAAACATTTGAACATTTTATAGGTAAACGTCAAGAAAGAATTATACCACAGAGGAGATGGGATTCTTATGTTCGGCAAGGAAAAAATGCGTTGCGTAGAATATCTCAATTCTGAGGGATCCATTTACCATTAAATATTTTTGGATAAATATAACCGAATCGAGGTGAAGACTTCATGAAAATCAATAAACTGTATTTTTGTCGGAATTTTACAATGTTACTTCTTTGACTACATTACAGTAGTCTTAGAGAGTTGATGACTCTCCTCTTCACCGCCATCCATCCCTTTGTATTGACAGGGTTTATTTATGAAGCTAGGCAAGATTAAAGTAGAATGAAACTTTCACCCTGTAGCGGAGTTTGCACTGATATGAAACTTCCTGGCAGATTAAAATTGTGTATCGGAAACGGGACTCGAACCTAGGATCTTTGCCTTTCGCGGGCAAGAGCTCTACCACTGAGCTGAGTTGTGAGGAAGGATAGTGAGTCGTGTCGGGATAAGTCAGTGGTACAGCTATGGTGGCTGTAGCTAAGCCATGTCTCAGTATATCCTTTCTTCCAGGGGTGCTAATTCTGCAAATTTCGCAGGAAAACCTGTGAAATTCGGAAAGTAGGAGGCGAGGTACTGACAGACGTGAGTCGTCAGTGGTACAGCGCTTACCCGCGAAAGGCAAAGATCCCAGGTTCGAGTCCCGGTTCCGGCATAAAATTTTGTTCTGCTAGGAAGTTTCAACATTGAAGTATCATACTAATAACCCACCTAACTAAGTGCGTTATCCAACCTGGTCTGTTCTCAACAATGTTGAGTCGTGTATATAGTAGTTGCACAAACAACAGTCGTATGAGCAAGAGAATCAACGGTTCCAGGTTTATGAATCTAATTGTTATTCCACTATCATTTAGAATTGCATATATAATAATGGCTTTGATGGACTGTATCGTACACTGTTTTTGGAAAGACCTTGTCGGTCTTAAGGCTACCACCAGTAGCTGTAATTATTTATTACAGAAAATATTATCAGCCCACAAGTTGTATATTATAATTTAAAAACACTTTACCAAGTTATTGACATAGACTAGGGATGCTAGAATGTAGGTGCTACAAAGATCGTAGCATCTTTATCTATTCAGACAGCCAGGCAGCCCTGAGATCACTGGAAGCTCCTGCAACAAGGTCTAAAATTGTTGCAGAATGTCACAGGGTTCTGTTGGAGCTAGGGGAAAGCAATAGAGTAAACCTATTGTCGTTCCCTGATCACTCGGGAATCAGTGGCAACGAACATGCCGACAGATTAGCCAGGATGGGGGCAGAGACTCCTTTATTGGACCGGAACCTGTCCTGACAATCACCAAGGCAATGATCAAATTGGAGCTACGTAACTGGCTCAGGAGACAGCAGGTAGAATATTGGACCAAAGCCCATCAACAAAAAACATGGCAAGGTAATAATGCCAAAGCCATCTTTTAAAAGAAGTTCTGCAATTCTGGGTCTAAACAGGAGAGAGATTACGCTCATGATTGGATTGCTGACAAGCCATGGGAATTTGTTCAAAAATGATCAAATGTTTGTTAAGCTTAAGGGATCATCAGTCCCTAAACTTACACACTACTTATGAAGTACTTACGAACTAGGACGGCAAAAATATCCATGCCCGAGGGGGGATTCGAACCCCCGACCGTAGTGCCCGTGCAGACCGTGACTGGAGCGCCCCAGACTCCTCGGCCACCGCGGACGGCCATGGGAATTTCAAAAAACACCTACATACAATGGGAATAACAGAAGAGGACCCTAAATGTAGGATCTGTGATGATGATGATGAAACTGCATCACATCTAATCTTCGAATGCATTGCATTGGAGAGTAAAAGGCACAGAACATTTGGGACAACCAGACCCGAAGAAATTGTGTCTAATAAAGAACTGGTAAAGGGACTCCTTGTTCTGTTCAAATGTTTGTATAGTCTATGGGACTAAACTTACAAACTACTTATGAACTAACTGAGACTAAGGACGGCACAAATATCCATGCCCGAGGGGGGATTCGAACCCCCGACCGTAGTGGCTGCGCAGACCGTGACTGAAGCGCCTCAGTCCCCGCGGCCACCGCGGCCGGCCCCGGCCCTTGCACTGTTCAAGGGCATTGGTTGGCTTTACTAGATATACAGTGAGCGATACCGCACAATAAACTTAGTTTCGGTGCGGGCAGTGGCGGGTTGGACCAAGACTGTTTTGGCTTCCCTGAAAAAATCAAATCAATCAATCAAATAAAGGGATGCTAGCATGAGAGGTATTTTTGTAAAATATTTAAATTTACCTCTCAATTTGTGAATCCTAAATTACACTGCAATAAATAGCTACTACGGTTACTTCCTACAGAAGAACCATGTTTAAAACTGAAAACAAGACATCCTAGTCACAGGTTTGTGCCGGCCACGGTGGCCGAGGTGACTGAGGCGCTCCAGTCACGGTCAGCACGGCCACTACGGTCGGGGGTTCGATTCCCCCCTCGGGCATGGATATTTGTGTCGTCCTAATTCGTAAGTAGTTCATAAGTAGTTTGTAAGTTTAGGGACTGATGACCCCGTAGTTAAGTCCCATAAGCTTAACAAACAACAACAACAACACAGTTGTGTAATTTCCAGGAGAAACGAGATGATGATGGATGATGTTGGGAAAGTAAATCGGATATGCGCTTTGCTCGAAAATAATGAAATTGTAAGGGAGTGGGAGTGGGCACTCAACAAGTGGAGTGTCGGCCGCTGTTTGGGTGCGCAGCTTCCGCTGCGCGGCGCGGCGCGCGACCCGACAGGCCGCGGCGAGTGATACATCACTGCCCGCCGGCATTGAGGCGCGGGCACTTTGATTGATGCCGTTTTAAATACGAGAATCGATGCCCGTCCGTCTGCCCGCGGCCGTCTCGCGCGCGCCGGCGCTGCCGACGGTATTGATAGGGCTGTTGAATAAAATCTTGATATATCTGTTTTAGCGCAGACAAAAATGATTAATGCCGTATTTACGAAATTTATCACCGGCGCGGAACACATCGACAGATATATGAAGATAAGATTGATGTTTACAAATGTGAGTGCAATACGCTTCGTGTAACTGTAATTTTTCACTGCTGGCCAGGGGGAACGAACACGGCGCGGGTACCAAACGGGCGTGCCATTAGTGTCACCGAAATGATCTTTCGGTGGCTAAAAGCTAGCACACTTCATGTTTTGCTGATGAAACGCTATATATGATGGATGGAAACGGCAGAATGGGGTGCGGGGGAGGGAGGTGAGTCGAAGCTTAGTCGTAGCTTTACTGCGAGTTCTGTGGCCACAGAGATCGATGGCAAAAATTGCTGTATTCCTCGGGTATTCAGTTGTTTCATTCCTTTAGGTCCGATAATAAACAACCTGCATCACTGACATACTGGATATCGATTTTGACAGAGCATGGAAGAAAGTCTATCCTTTATGGAATTCTAATAAACACGCGTTCAGTTTTTTTTTTAAATACTGTTACCTCACATGATATGAGAAGAATTTGACAGAACGCTGAATGACCTAAGTCGAAATAAGGGCCCTGGAGTAGATGACATTCTTTCACGACCACTTGAGTCTCTGGGAGAGCTATCCATTACAAAACTCTATCATCTGGTGCGTAAGATGTACGAGACAGGAGAAATACCCTCGGACTATAAGAAAAATGTAATAATCCACATTCCAAAGAAATCAGTTGCAGGCAGGTGTGAAAATTACAGAACCATCAATTTAATTAGTCATGGATGTAAAATTTTAACACAAATTATTTACAGAAGGATGGAAAAGCTAGTAGGAGCTGACCTCGGGGAAGATCAATTTGCATTCAGGAGAAATATAAGAACATGGGAGGCAATACTGACTTTACGCCTTATCTTAGATTAAGGAAAGACAAACCTATATTCCTAACTTTTGTAGATTTGGAGAAAACTTTTGACAATGTTGATTGGAATACACTCTTTCAAAGTTCAGGGTGAAGAATTAAAAACACTGCGTTTTGCCGATGACATTGAATTCTGTCGGAGACAGCAAAAGACCTGGCGGAACAGATGAACGGAATGAACAGCGTGTTGAAAGGTGCTTAAGAAATGAACATTAACAAGAGCAAAAACAAAGGTAATGGAGTGCAGTCTTAGACAATCAGGCGATGCTGAAGGAATTAGATTAGGTAACGAAACAATAAGGGTGGTGGATGAGTTTGTTACTTGGGCAGTAAAATAACATGCAATGGTCACAGTACAGTGGATATAAAATGCAGAATGGTAATGGGAAGAAAAGAGTTTTTGAGAAAGAGAAATTTGTTAACATCAAATTTTAATTTAAGAGCCATTTAAGTAGTGGTTTCTCACCATTCTTGTTCAGACTACAGCTGACTTTCAGAAACGAATGAGTGTTAGCCTAATATATGACATCTAGTCAATTACTGCTGATCAAACAACAGCAGCTGTGCAACAGTTGGTGTCACCACTCTTACGAAATATCCTTCAGTAGTATCACTTGCCTTTGGTAATGTTCTGTTGCGATAAAATACACGAGTTAGACCACGAAATTGATCAGTGTTTTATATACATGTGCATTGTAGCTTATAAGTTAAGTTTTTCTGCACTTGAAAATGGCAACAAGCTTTGCTGAAAATGGTTGTGAAATTAAACAAACTTGTTTTTAACGTGATTTAGGCTGATCTTCTTTAAGAAGTATTTCAATAAAACAATTCTGAGATCAGTATCCTACCGGCAAAATTTTGGCTTTTATTAAACAGGACTCTGTTTTAATGGTTACTATCCCAACTAGTGTAACACTTCAGTAACACTTTCGTATAGCGCGATAAAGCATAAACATCTGTTCTTCACTGGACTTTTTCCATCTTTTATATCATTCGAAAACGCCCACCTGTACTCATGCAGGCGTCAGAGAAGCCTATTGTAGGCAGACCCATTAGTGAATTTGTTGCATTTTCTTAGTGTACTGATAATAAACCCCAGACAACTTATCCATACATTCTTGTCCAGTTAAGGATTTTCGTAATTCCAATTCATAGGTATTTAGAATAATTGACGGTCTTAAGATATCCCGTGTCACCGAAATTTGACGGATTTCTAAGTACACTTTTGGATGAAAGGTTCCTAAAAGGATAAAGCCAAGACCGCTAATATATAATTTCATTTCGACGACCGGTTTCGATGGTCCCTGTCATAATCTTCTGGTCTATAAACGTTTATAAAGCCGTCATCTAGTAATATCAAAAGTTGTTGTTTAATATAATTTAAAATTAATAGATACACTATGTCATTGTAGTCAAAATGCATATGTCAGTATAAGTGACAGTGAGTATCTTACAGACATGTACATTTTAACTACTGTGACATAGTGCACTTTAAATCATTTTAAACAACAACTGTTGACATCACAAGATGATGGCTTTATAAAATTCTATAGACCAGAAGATTATGACAGAGATCATCGAAACCGATCGTCGAAATAACATTATACATTAGCGACCTTAGCATTATTCTTTTTGGAACCTTCCATTATATTGGATCGCCTCCTTATATTATAAACAGATCATCTTTTGGATGTCCTCTCTGTTTTCCTCACATCGAATCAGTTGACACTTTCCGCATCCATCCATGTACTTTGATTAAAACCTTTTACAGTATATAATGATCTTCGGGTGATTTTCACCAGACGATACATCATGTGAAATCTGCCACTGCGATGTTATCTCTAAATTACATAGATTAGGCACATCAGTGTGTCTGTGACACTTTCACGCGAAAGGTATCTCACTCGAGAATTTTCATCTAATGCTATGACGTGTGGCATTTTTGGAAGCCACAAAAATAAGACAATACTCCACAGGCAAGCGATTCGATTAAACGGCACTTGTGAGCAACGGTGTTCTGAGAATCTAGAAATATGGACACATATAAATACTATTTATATGTTTATTCAGTCTCAATAAACGTGAAATCTATTTGCATGGGACTACAGTGCTTGCTGAACAAATTTTCGAGATCTGTTACAAAAATGCAGAACAATGGTAATTTCGTGGCAACGGAGTGCTGGAGAGAAATTACGGTTGGCAACCATGTACACACCTGTATTGAATGTGTACCTTCCAGATGTATTATTGTTTTATTTCAGTTATTATGCAGTGCTGTATTGAGTAAAACGTAATGTCGCAGAGTTTTTCAAGAATTTCAAGACGGCAGGACTAGACGAGCAAAGAGTCTTTACAAAATAATACGTGAAACTCAGGACAATCATTACAGAGATGCATCAAATGATGCAGGAAGCCTACGGTAATGTTTTCTTAGGCCATAGACGATTTTAAGAGTGCTTCACGAAGTCAAAGATGATGGCCTTCGATATCTACTGACGACGCTTACGCCAGGAACGTCAACAAAATTGTGAGTACCAACCAAAGACTGACTGTCCGAAAGTTTGCAGAAGAATATAATATTTATACTGGCTCATGTCATGAAATCCTGACACAGCATCTTGGTATTCATCGTGTTGCCACAGAGTAAGTCCGACGATTCACGCGTCAGTACCAATAAGACCATCAGCTAGCAATCTCTGACGAGCTCTTCATTCGGGCTTTGAGAACGACAAGTTCTTTAAGAGAATCATAATTCAGTGAAGGCTTTTACGACCGGATGTCGTAACGTTTGATGATTCTTCCAGGTTGTAAGGCCGTGCTCCATGAAAAATTTCTGTTCCTAAGGTTTCGTTAAGACCTGCGGTAAGGACCTCCTCAGAGGTGAGTCTGGGGGTGCTGAGTCTTACCGTCTGGCGAGTTGACGTCTGAGAGCCGCATAAATACTACCTGAACTGGGCGTGGTCAGGTTTTCACGTGATCAGTAGGCATAATCAATGTCAAAGGTAAAACTTTACTATCAATTGACACTAGAAAAAGTTGGGGAAAAAAAAGCGCTCACTCACACCAGTACGTATTCTAAAGAGCAACAGTCCATGTATCCATAAGCTTCACGGCTTCTTCCTTCCTGTTACCATGATTACATATTTCAATTGCTTGTCTATACATAGTCGATAATAGGTCGTCGCCGCGGCAGAATAGCCGCGCGCACTAAGGCGCTCAGCTGCGGTACGCGCGGCCGTTCGCTAGTGGGGATTCGAATCCTCCCTCTGACACGGGTGTTTATATTGTCCTTGACATAAGTTACTTTAAGAAAGTGTAAATAGTTTGTAAGCCTAGAAACTACTGACCACCGTAGTTAAGTCCCTTACATTTACAAACATTTGAATAGGTCGTCGTTGTAGATAAAATTTCGTCATTGCGTGACTGAAGTGCGTGCTCAGCCATATCTGATTTTTCAGTTTTCCAGTTTTCCCTAGTAAGCAAAGCCTTTCATGTTCTTTTATACTTGTATTAACGCTCCTCTTAGAAGTTTCAATGTATACTTTTCCACAAGTACACGGACTCTTATACACTCCACGCTCTGACAGAGGAGGCAGTTTATTCTTTACGGACCGGAGTGCTTATAGTTGGCCTAAAACCCGGTTACACGTAATTTTTTCGTAAACTGTTCGCAATCTGAACAGTCACCTCATCCATTTCATAGACCACGGCCATACAACACGGACAATCCAACTGGTGATGCGTCGGGGTTCTATGGTTATGACTTTAAAGGTTTAATCTTCAGCATTTCCAAACATGGGACAGGTTTTCCTAGCTCTATATCTACATCCGTACTCCGCAAGTCACCTGACGGTGTGTGGCGGAGGGTACCTTAAATACCACTATAGGTTCTCCGTCATATTCCAGTCCCGTATTGTTCGCGGAGAGAAAGATTGTCGGAATGGCTCTGTAAGGGCTCTAATCTCACTGACTTTATCCTCACGAACTCTTCGCTAGATATACATAGGAGGGAGACATATACTGAAACTTCTTGACAGATTAAAATTGCGTGCCGGAACAATGACTCCATGTTGGGACTTTATCGCGGGCAAGCGCTCGACCAGCTGAGCTATCCCGACACGGCTCACGATCCGACCTCACAACTTTACTACTGCCAGTACCTCGGCTCCTACTTTCCAAACTTCGCAAAAGTTTCCGTGCAAACCTTGCAAGACAAGCACTCGTGGAAGAAAGGATATGATGGAGACATGGCTTAGCCACAGGCTAAGGGATGTTTCCAGAATGAAACTTTCACTCTGCAGCGGAGGGTGCACACATATGAAACTTCCTGGCAGATTAAAATTGTGTGCCGGAACCGGGACTCGAACCTCGGACCATTACCTTTCGCGAGCAAGCGCTCTACCGGCAAAGGTCCCAGGTTCGAGTCCCGGTTCTGGCACACTATTTTAATCTGCTAGGAAGTTTTATATGTGTGCACCCTCCGCTGCAGAGTGAAAGTTTCATTCTGCAGAATTATACTGCTATACTCCTCGGTAAAGGTATGTTCTCCAAAACTTCGAGAAAAGCCCATACCGAGCAATAGAGCATCTCTCTTTCAGAGTCTTCCACTGGAGTTTAGCGATCATCTCCGTAACGCTTTCACGATTACCAAATGATCCTGTAACGAAGAGCGCTGCTCTCCGTTGGATATTCTCTACCTCCACTATTTACACCGTGTGGCACAGATCCCACACCGGTGAGCAATATTCAATCAGTGGGCGAACAAGTGTACTGTAACCTGCTTCCTTTATTTTCGGACTGCATTTCCTTAGGAGTCTTCCAATTAATCTGTCTGGCATCTGCTTTGCCGACAATTAATTTTATATGGTCGTTCCATTTTAAATCACCCCTAATGCCTACTGCCAGATAATTTATGGAATTAACTGCTTCCACTTGCGAACCTGCTATAGTTTAGCTAAATGATGATCTTTCTCTCTGTGTCTTCGTAGCACATTACACTTGTCTACATTGAGATTCAATTGCCATTCCTTGCATCATGTGTCAATTTGTTGCAGATCCTCCTGCATTTCAATAGCATAAAAATCTCGTCATCTCAGGTAAAATGTGAAGGCTATGCTGAAAGTTTACGTTGATTTTATAAGATTAATTCATAATGAATTAGTGTCACGTCGTCCGAAAGAAACCGCGAGAAGAAAACTGCCTCAAATGTGGCGAGTTAATTCATGATCGTTACATTACGATATCCCCCCATCCGACATGCAGCACCACACATTGAAACGTAGCTATGCAATGTTAATAACGTTGAATGTCTGTAAAATCATATCTGTGACTCCGCGAGGACCATCTTTGGTGTGCGCTGTCCCGCATTTGAGCTTAGTGAGTTTGGTCGCCAGCCTCCGACAGGTGAGCAGGAGTAATGTTGTGCAAGCAGCCTTGGAATGTAGTCGAAAATTGGTGTCAGCTTGGATCATTTGAATCTTTTTATGTGTTATAATGTTGTGAATTTTTTTAATTTGAATATGTTCTGAGATTATGAAGAATAAAGATAGGGTGAGTGGCCTTTTATTATTAGGTGCATCGCGTAATTGTAGCCCATTTCTAAAAGATATTAAAGAAGGATTTAATTTTCGTCTTTTATGTCAATTCCTTAAAATAATTAAAAATTTACTACATGAATTATAGTAGGTTTTTACTGTACAAAAGGAAATGGAGGAAGTGTGATGTGGAAAATATCAATTTTTTATTTATATTGTATAAAGTACTAGGTTTTTTTTTTTTTTTTTTTTTTTTTTTTTTTTTTTTTTTTTTTTTTGACAGTAGAAGTAAATGGGTTGCTGAAAAGATTTGTGTAAGACATTACCATCATGTAATTACCATTTTTGTGCCACATTGTGTATGTTCATGTTCTCCTTTTATGGAGAAAATATAAAGTGCTTAAGTTTAAACTCCAACCTCAGGTCTGTTTCGTGTTACTCATCCCGAAACCCAATTAATTATTTGTTTTAAATACTACAGAGATTGACAAAATTAGTATTTGTGCAGTTAGTGGATTCGCATTGCACTCTTGCGAATTATGTGGTTTAGTTTTGACCTCGCAGCAGCATTTTTGTCAGTAATTGTTAGGGCAGTTGCACATGTTTCCTTGCGCACAGGTAGGCCATAAAATCAGTGACAACCCTTGAGTGAGATAATTCAGGAGTTGTTAATCAGTCACTTCTGCAGTAAGCTGATGTCCTATTGTTCAAAGAATTGATATCTTTAATAAAACTGGTTATTTTCTACCGGAGGTCAAACTAGCCACTTTATGAATAAAGTAACAGGGTCGGGATTAGTTTTTATTACATATTGTTCAAAGTCATGCTTAATTAATTGGATAAAGTATTCAGTCAGATTAGGAAATTTGAATTCGAGGGCAAATTCATTTACAGCTAGCTACCCATCCATACCCACACAACTACACACGACACAATTGTTTGAGAAGTCACTAAAGTACAGTCAAGAAATTTTTATTGACAAGCTCCGAGTACAATAGGAAACCATACTATTTTAATTACAATACCAATCATTATAGATTTATTTTGATCAAAAACAATAACTATCATATTTTTATTATTAACAACTTTCAACGTGGACCCGGGGGAATCTTTCTTTACTCCGAAGTTGAAGACCCCTTTGAAATGTAGAACATTTGCAACGAGAGGCGAGATAAAAGAAATTTCGCAGAGGGAGCTTTTTGTGGACCAGTAAGAGATGTGGCACGGCTGCTTCCGGATGAGGATACAGTGTTAGGAGCGGTATATCAGTTATTGTGGAGGAAGCTACTTCGAAAGAGACAGTGCACAATAAGTAAATGCTAAACGTAGAAAAATTCTGTGCTCAGAGTTCCGGAATATTTTAATAGACGTTGTACACTTACAAAATACAGGGCTGCAGAGAAAATGTTACATAAAACATGCAGCGGTTTTCCCCTCAGTTACTGGGAGCTTACCGGAGTGTGTGTGCTATCCTGGTAAGACAGTGCGCTTCCGGATTCTCATTAATGGCGCTCTCAATCCCCGAGCATAACGAGCGCCCTTTGTGTCCGCCGAGGATGCGGCCGGCGAGCGCCGCGCCACATGCAGCAGTCTTCAAGTGCTTATTTAGAAACGGCCAGTGGGGCGGCGGGAGGGCGGCCGAGTTTCCACGTAAATTACGCAGTTCCGCGCAGCCAGCCGTCTCTTAGGTGGTTTATTATAGGAGCGACTAAATAATTCAGTCAGGCAAAACGGCGCGGCTCGGCGCGGCCTGTGTATATCCGCGCAGTGGATTGCCGGCCAGTGCGGAGCAATCTGAAGCGTTGCGGGGTGGTCGGGGTAGGGGGAGGGCGCTTAAGGTGGGAGGAGTGGGGGCAACCCCTGCGCCAGTGGCCGCTCCACTCGGCGCTATTGCGGGGCAGCCAATGATCTCACGGCGCGGCCCACAACAGAGAGCTACGCGTCACTCATTGCCTCGTACTCGGCGTAAAAGGCCGATGCCTTTGTAACGATCCCAGCGGCAGCAAATTATTCTTACTGAAATAGCCAACACTGCAGCAGTTAAAGAAAAAAAAGAGTTTCTTCAGGAACAATAGTGAAAATTTTAGGAGCTGGTAGTATAGACCAGTGTTTCTCAACCTGTAGGGGGTGGCAAAGTCTCGCTCAGGGCTTGGAGGTCGCAGGAGGATGCAGCAGCAACATGTTCCATAGCAAACCTACACTCAGCTACTAAGGCAGATGTGCTACACGGAAGCGACAGGATTACGAGGAAGTCGCTTAATTAACATGTCATCCGTAGGTGGGAAAACGGCTTTGTTGTGATATGTTTCGGGCGGGCCTTAATCAGAAATAAAAACTGTTACAGGTATAAGATGTACCTATGGCCGATTTGATTTCTGATGATGGTCCGACCGAAACGCGAAACATTGAAGCCATTTTCCAACTCACGATGATACGTTAATTAAGCGACTTAACAACGTTCGTGCAGTACTGCTACAGTTATTTACAATGGTCACAATCTTCTTGTATCACTGTCTTATGTTCAAATATTGTTATAGCATAAAAACAAATAATCACTAACCTGTGGGGGTGGCAAAGCCTCGCTCAGGAAATGGCGGTCACAGGAGGATGCAGTAGCAGTAAGTTCGATAGCAAACCTATGTTCAACTACTATGGCAGATGTGCTAAATGGGGAGCGTCGTTTCAAATCATATTATGTCCAAAAAACTAAATTTTACATGAGAAACAAAAAACTGATTACTCATAACCAGAGGAACATTTCACAGATATTAAAATTTTGCAGATGTTATATTTGAAGCGTACTTCTAGGTATGTGAAAAGTAAAATAAATTTCCTGTTGAGTTCTTCAAATTTAAAGTAAATGTTTTGGACATAATATGCTTTGATGCAATAATTTGTAAGATATACAAATATAAAACGACTACTGTGGTAAATAGATAACTAAGTACTTAATTTTGTTTCTTTATGGAATAACATTAACTGCCTCAGATGTAAGTTGATGAGCACGTTTGGTTTCCTTTCCCCTCTTTCTGCTTCCCATTGAATTATCACCAACAGCAGTTTCTTCCTCCATTATCGAAAAACTACTCTCTTGCACAAAGTTCACAATATAACTGTGAATATTGAATGCGTAGCATTGTTGAAAATAGCGCGCCAGCTGCCAGCATAGCCAACAGAGCATAGTGACAACACTGATTCACGCTGGGCACAATATGATTTGAAACACACGCTACAGTGGACTGAATACGATTTGAAAAAATAGCTACTTTACAGACGCAATCTACGCTATTAGTGAATCCGATTTGTTACATTCTGACTTCACAGCAAGAATGATCGCTATGTAAACTATACAAAAATGTATCAAACTCAATTTTGTTCAGGGGTATACTTAATACGATTTGAAACGATGCTCCTCAAATGCAAGAGACAGTGTTACGTGAGAGTCGCTTAACTAACATGTCATCCGTAGGTGTAAAAACGGCTTTGTCGTCATACGTTTTAGGTGGGTCTTAATCATAAATCAAAACTGTTACACGTATAAGATGTACCTATGGACGTTTTGATTTCTGATGATGATTCGAAAGAAACGCGAAACATTGAAGCCGTTTTCCACCTCACGATGATACGTTAATTAAGCGAATTAACAGTGTTCGTGCAGTACTCCTACAGTTATTTACAATGGTCACAATCTTCTTGTATGACTGTCTCATGTTGAAATATTGTTATATCATAAAAACAAATAATCATTAACATTAATTTTTAATAAATACATAACAATACCTTTTTACTACTAGATCATAGTAGTTTTCAGTTGGTAACAAATTTTCGATGCATATTATTTTTAATCAACTAATACGAAAACCATTTTATTATTGGATCGTGGCAGTTTGATACTGGTTAAGGGTTTACAGTATCCTTTCGAAGAAATGCCAAGTTTATGAGCATCTTTGAAATATTAAGAAGTGATGCATCAGTTTTGATGGTTTCATACTCGAACATGCCAACACATCGCTACATATTACACATTGAAATTTATTATTCATCATAGTAAAACCATGCTTCAAATACTAGTAGACAAAAATTATTTTTATTTTATTTATTTTTGATGCGCTTCCGCTACTGTAACTTTCACCGTATATAAAAGGAACCGCAGATCTTAGATATATCTAAGACAGAAAATTATTTTTTTTTTCCTTTCGAATCACGTGCATAGCTTTAGGTTACGATAGTAAAACTAAAAGTGGGCGTTTCCCATTCTCTTTTGACAGTTCGAAATTTAAATTATTGTTTAGGGGTGAAAACTATCTGTTTTTGTTCTACTTAATAATGTTTATTTACGAACTAGCTTTCGGCTTACTAGGCCATCTATGCTTATGTTGAAAACACGTTAAGTAAAGATACATCACACCAAAACTTCAGTTCTTTGCTTGTGACATTAGTTCAAGTTATGAAATATTTGTTTGTGCTGTGTGATAATTGCCTTCTATTTTATAATTGTACACAGTGAAACACGTTACATATTTCATATTGCTGGATATCATTTCATGGCACAGCTTTATGCATTTAAACAAACGTGAAATACAAGCATTGTGACTCTTGTGCAACCGATGTGGAAATGTATCTAGTAGTTCTAATGATGTATTCAGCTATACCATCAATGCTTGTATTTCACGTTTGTATAAATGCATACAACTGTACCATGAAAGTTGTAATGAGAGGACATAACTAAAGCCATATTAGATATGACCTTGTGAGATATAGGAGATCAGAAGATGACGTTTGAGTAACGGCGAAATCGGGCAAAGCCGGTTCTATTACGCGACCTTGGCGAAAAACCTGTATAAAAATTATGTGTATTTGTTTGAGATATTACAGGTTTTTAATAATTTTCAACTCATTTTCATTTTTGCCGATTACGAGGGTTGGAACTTAAATAGGGGCATCTATTTTCTTTACAACAGACGCCTGTTACAGTCCTACAAAGTAGTGACCACGGTTGTGTAGAACTCGATGCCAGCGATGTGGAAGGCGTAGAATACCGTGAGCAGAGCGTGTTCTGTAGATGGTGCGAATATCTGGAACACTTCTGAAGCAAATGCCACGAATTGGTTCCTTCATCTTCGAAATCAAATCAAAGTCACAAGGACTTAAGTCCGTGGAGTATGGTACAGTATTTCCCAGTCACATTTACCGAACAGAGCAGCCACATCTTGCACTGTATACGCTCGCGCATTGCCGTGTGTCCTAATCCGGTTTCGTGGGCGAACTGTAGAATCATCTGGCGTCGTCCACTGTCCACTAACGGGGCAACAGTATTCACTTTTTCAGACACGCTAGGACGACGTGTCTGATGCATACTTGCCACAGTTACCGACCTTCGTGCCACTGTTCCCCGCACGCCTCTTGAAGACCTTGATCACACTGCCATGCTCTACGACCCCTGGCACATTCAATCTTGATCCAACTCCGTTGTTCCTGTTTCCAAGGCATAGTGACACTATGACGTTAGACCACTCACTCACAAGTAACTGTGCTTCCCTGGATTGTGCGCACACCGGTGACTTGGGATTTGCGATTCCATTCGCTCGGAGGTAAGGTAGGTATGCAAACGACATGTGCTATCAGCGACAATAACACATTCCATTGCATAGTGTCTCCACAGCAGAGGTGACGCTATTTAAGTTCCAACCCTCATATAACGAAACGGAGAAAGATGTTTCACTCAAAAGTTACACTTCTTTTCACGGATATTCCAAATCTGCAGTAAAACATAGGGGTTATTATTTAAAATGTCAACGTCATCCTCCCTCTCGTCCCCGTGAGTGGTTCAGGGGGATTGAGCTTTGTGTTAGTAGATTTACCTCTTCTCTCTTCCAGTTGAACAACTAACATTTTTTAACGTTACTTGAAATCACAGGTTGTGGAGGTGACCTGAAGGTTAATAATATCAAAAGTGAAAAGCCAAGATCTCAAAATACTTATTCATTTTATTACGACCGGTTTTAGTGGGCTATGCCACGATCATTGGGTCATATGAAATTTTACAATGGTGGCATAGCCCATTGAAACCGGTCAACATAAAAGAAATAAGTATTTTTCGTTCTAGGCATTCCACTTATGAATATTATTAAAATTTTTGAATTCGATTTGTATTTTTCGTAATATTCCGAATAATACATTAATGCCTCACGCTATAGATTTCGTTGTGGTCAAAGTAGGAGACCATACGAAAATTTCGAACGAACGCAGTATGCGCTTGAATAGACGGTGTGGGTGTGTGAAGCCTTTGTATTTCAGTGGCTGAGTTGTCAGTATAAAATTTTATTGATCCTTGTTGAATGTTTAAAGCCACTACTATCAAATGAAACTATAGTACCTCAAGTTTTGTGTCCCAGCCTCGTCGCCGCTTTTGTGTCCCGTTTCCGTCGTAGGTGTCGGTGGCCGAGTAGAAAGACCGACACAGGAATAAAGGATGCACGCTTGTGCAGGTAGGAGGTGACCAGCCAGTGGGACAGCAGAAACTAGAAACACTAGAGTAAATTAGAACGAGATATATATTGCACAGAATGTATACAATACTTAACTTTTACATAGATCAGTACTGCAGAATGCTGATACATAGTTGAGCTTGAGGCCTGCCTAGTGCCTATACGATAGCCAAGTCTTCACTGGTGCCTATCTGATTCCGAAGTGTTAGCTGGTTCCTATCTCAGTCCCAAGTGAATGATGTCGTTCAGTGGTGGCCACGAGCGGGATAGCAGCAGAGGGCGTTCGTGGCTGACGTCGTAAGAACGCCGCGCCGTGCGTGCATGGCGGCGCGCGGCGAAAGTAGGTGGCGCGCACTTTAGACTTGTGCGACACCACATCAAGTAAATCTGTATGGTACAGAGACATCAGACAAGTTATCTAAAGATGTCATAACCGCGCGGAACGCGTTGTTTAAATAAAAATGTTTGCAACCAAGACGTTCTTTTATTCAATAATTCAAGTAAATCTGAAATCAGAACAGTGCAGATCACATAGCGACGTTTGTTGTTTTGCATATGTCCGAAAGACCAGGCACCGCAATTATTACCTATCAAAGAAGAGAATTTCTGTCATATCATTACATCGTGTAAAACAATTTGTGGTATTTTTGTGATGTGTGTAATGGTCTGAAAAACGTTTCTCCGAAATTTCCTCATAGTATGATATAAAGGAACGACGCGTTGCAACGTTGGTACCACGCTGTCTATTTAAAATCTACGTTGGTGCTTTAAAGATCTTTACTCTCTATCTTGGCTATTATATTGCATTGTAGAAGGTTAACTCTATTTTTAGTAAGTTTGTTTGCACGTATTAGCGAAACATCACCATAGGATGACACGCTTAGTATAATAAGGTAACACCGTGAACTCTGCACTGTGAAAGGGAACCGAAGTCTAGTCGAGCCGTAGCGCCCCGAAACGCAGGGACGTAAGTGTATGCCGTTAGCCGGTGGAGGTCGGTAATCCTGTGGAGGGACGCATGCGGTGGCACGTAAGGCAGCGGGCTAAGCCAAGCGGCAGCTGCGCCGCCGGTTGCCTACACTGACGGCGCGGCCCAACTCGCCGGCAGTAGTTGCCTCGGCGGGACACAGCAGCGCGGATTACGGGGCCGTGGATTTTACAAGTTAAACAATGTCTTCATTGTGAGGCCGCTGTCGCTGGCGGACCCTCGGTAATGCCACTTAGCGGAAATCTCCAACTCGGATTGTATCAAGCACGGCACACACGGCACTAAACTTGACTGCTTAACGCGCTAGTTTCTGGACTTACGTATGAGCACGCCGTTTCTGAGCCCCTGTAGAATAAATAGTCATGCTGGATCTAGATCTAAGGGCTGCAAAAGTTTCGGCAATACAGGTAACTCTGTTCATAATCTACATCTACAGCCATACTCTGCAAGCCACCTGACGGTGTGTGGCGGAAGGTACCTAGAGTACCACTATCGGTTCTCCCTCCTATTCCAGTCTCGTATTGTTCGCGGAAAGAAAAATTGTATTCCTCTGTGTAGGCTCTAATGCCTCTGTTTTTATCCTCATGATCTCTTCGGGATATATACTGCTTGACTCCTCGGTAAAGGTAAGTTCTCGAAACTTCGGCCGGCCGCTGTGGCCGAGGGGACTGAGGCGCTCCAGTCACAGTCTGCACCGCTACTACGGTCGGGGGTTCGAATCCCCCCTCGGGCATGGATATTTGTGCCGTCCTTATTGTTAAGTAGTTCATAAGTACTTTGTAAGTTTAGGGACTCATGACCCCGTAGTTAAGTCCTATAAGCTCTACAAACATTGGAACATTGGAAACTTCGACAAAAGCCCGCACCGAGCTATAGAGCGTCTCTCTTGCAGAGTTTTCTACTGGAGTTTATCGATCATCTCCGTAACGCTTTCACTAATACTAAATGATCCTTTAACGAAGCGCGCAACTCTTCAATGTATCTTCACTACCTCCTCTATCAACACCACGTGGTACGGATCCCACACCGGTGAGCAGTATTCAAGCAGTGGGCGAACAAGTGTATTGTAACATACTTGCTTTGTTTTCGGACTACATTTATTTAGGATTCTTCCAATGACTCTCAGTCTGGCATCTGATTCACCGATGATTAATTTTATATAGTCGTTGCGTTTTAAATCACTTCTAATGCTTAGTCCAATATAATTTATGGAATTAACTGCTTCCAGTTGCTGGCCTGCTATAGTGTATCTAAATGAAAAAGGATCTTTCTTCCTATGTATTCGTAGCACACAACACTTGTCTACATTGAGATTAAATTGTTATTTCCTGCACCATGCGTCAATTCGATGCAGATCGATGCATTTCAATACTGTTTTCCATTGTTACAACCTCTCTATATACTACAGCATCATGCGCAAAAAGCCTAGGCGAACTTCTGATGTAATCCACAAGGACATTTATATATATTGTGAATAGCAACGGTCCCACTACAATCCTCTGTGGCACCCCTGACATCACTCTTACTTCGGAAGACTTCTCTCCATTGAGAATGACATGCTGCTCTGTGTTATCTAGGAGCTACTCAATCCAGTCACACAATTCTTCCGATAGGCCATATGCTCTTATTTACTTCATTAAACGATTTCCCCACAATAACTTGCTGAAGTCAAGAAACACGGCATCTACCTGGGAACTCGTGTGTATGCCGATCTGTCTCTCGTGGACGAATAGCGCGAGCTCTGTTTCACACGATCGCTTGTTTCGAAAACCATGCTGATTCTTTCAGAGCAGAAAAGACTTTACACTCAAAATTTCTGCAACTGACCGATAGAGATATAGGCCTATAGTTCTGCACATCTGCAGAAATTTAGTTCTGCAGCATAATGATGCTGAGGCAGGACACAATAAGATTCCTGAAGCATTGATATTTTACTTCGGCAAATCTGAATCAGGATCTGAAGCAAACGAAACAACCAATCTAACAGTATGTTTTAAAAGCGTAAGAAAAGCAATTGCATTTAAACCAATTATTGTTGTTTGCAATATGATTAAAATACGGTCACATAAATGTTTAATTTCAAACGTTTGTGAAGCATATGAGATTGAACTGCGGGGTCATCAGTCTCTAAACTTGGGTTATATATCCTAAACGTTATGGTAACACATCTGGATCATAAAACGAGAAACTAATTATAGATTTATAAAAGCATCATTAAATATCTGAAAACAGCATTATCTGCAACACATTCTTCAAATTTAGTGCATGCAGTATTGTAGGGTGGTTCAATGTTGACTTTTGGTGTGCTTTTTCTTTCCTTTATGTGAAACTGAGGTGCCGCTCCCCCTGCCTGCGGCGAGCGAAATGTGGCCTTTCTTGTCAAGCAACCTGGATTCATCTTATGACATTTCTTTCTTTCCCAATAACATCTGTCCAAACAGCAGTGCTTTCTAAAATGTTTCTGCACATTAGCCAAAGGTAAACGGAGAAGTCATTATATTGGTGTGGTGTCTGTTCGTCTGGATATGTCCGAAATAACAGTCACCACAACAATATGATAAGTATTTACGCGCGAAGACGGCGCTAGCTTCAATTACTTCACCGTAGATGCTGTCACACGTTCTAACTCGCTAAGGGAATACGTAAAGGCGAGAGTAAGAGGGCATGACCGATAGGATAGGTACAGCCATAGTTTGCGACTTGTTTCAGACGGATGCGAGACGATCACGGGTAGCAGAGTGGTTAAGGCGACCGCAGGCCCGAAGCGGGAGACCCGGGTCCGATTCCCGGCCCGGTTCACGTTTTCACTTGTCGCCATTGTTTCTTACCAATGCCCTAATGCAGCCACTGTCATTTCTTTTTGTCCTAATCCTTTTTCCTTCCTCTCCTTTATCAATAATTTGCAAACGGAGAAGTGGAAGTTGCGCACATAAGCCGTTCTGTAAATCGCGTCGAACTATGTCGACCCACAGTGAACGATGTGTTACGTTTTTCCACGGCTGCACCAGTATCGAGAAAGACGAAGATTTGTCCTGCAATGGCATTTGGTGACGAACTTCTCTGGGCAAGGGGGATGTCAGATAAGTGCGACCTCGTCGTGCTCTACGGTTTTCCGTGACGTATTCTGCACACATCGGTCCTCTGCACTGCTGCAACGTTTCGTTCTACACTGGCTGCAATATTCCGAATGGAAAAACCGCGTACTTTTTCAAACCCACTGATTTGACGATACGGCTCGCGATGTCACATTGATCCATTTATAGCAACGACGAGAGCATCGTTCACATTTTATGGTAGATTTAGACCTTGAACCCGTTGGCTAAAATGGTGTACATGATAATCAATTTGGCCTACTATAGCATATTTCCTGTGAAAAACAACTTCCTATCTTTAGTTTTTCAATGTGTTCTTTTCTGAAGATAATAGTATTTCATGATGAAAAGTATTCACCAACTTCCTATCTTTAGTTTTTCAATGTGTTCTTTTCTGAAGATAATAGTATTTCATGATGAAAAGTATTCACCAATTATGCTGGTTAGAAGCATCATTAATACGATAATTACAATTTTTCTTGAATAGACCAGAAAAGATTAATTACCTAAGCCCAGTCACGGGTTGATCATCCGCGTCGTTCTTTCAATGATACACTTTCGGCATACATTGTATGCCTTGTATATACTCGGTCCAGAGACGTAGACGACGTCCTTGCACTAATCAGTTATTGGATTAAAAGCCTTAGCCACACGAAGACACTGTCGGCTGATGCTTAAGATGACTGGGGGTTCACTTCATTGAGTGTGGTATCGAGGGGCGTCGATGTTTTGACGCTCCCCACCCCTCCGTTCGGCGTCAAAAAAGCGCCCCCGATTTTTCCCTCCGCCCCCCTCTATCGCTGTATAGATATATTTTCGTTAAAAGATCTACAGAATGTCTTACCTCAGCTTGTTTGCGCTTTCTTCAACTCGAGCTGAGGCGTCGGCCTACCAGTCTTCCTTATTTCACACTTTTGTCCCAAGCTTAAACCTGAGTAATTTGTTTCTCAAAGATACTGATAAAAACACCAAGACCATATGATTATACACATTAACACTAAAGCAAAGGAAGTAACTGCTTACACTGGTAAGTGACTGTAACAAAATTGAGTCCCTATTGATTCTCCTTACTATTATGTTCTATGGTTCTGCAACACCAAACATTTTGTTGTTTTTTAATGCGGCAAAATACATTTTCCCTTAATTTAAGGGCATGCTGATGATGATGGCGTTGTCCAGCGAAACTGGATGCCAGTAAATAACAATATGAAACTACAGCTGACGGTGGTGGTATTCATTGTTTCCATTGAAAAATGAATCTATTACGATGAAGACATAAGCTACCTTCGGGTCACGTGACACTGTAAGAAGAACCCTCCTCCTAACCTTAGGCATAGGCTGCTCTCCCATATATCCTTTCAAACAGTTAAATATTTGCTACAACGAAGAGTACAAATGTCATTTACCCTAAAAATTACGACATATTTGCCTAAACGTCCAAAAATATGTGGCAAGTAACAATACAATACAAAAGTATGTTGTTCCCGTATATTTAAAAAGAAGATTGGGTTACAAAATTGCTTGTAGTCGGCATCGAATCCACTACCTTCGACGGCTCAACGCGATGCCGCTAACCACACGGCTATTTTTGCTACGTAGAAAGTAGTGAATTTATTAATATTCATAAACGGATCTTCTGAAGGCTTTTACAGTTGATGCCTCTTTAATTTATAGTTATAAGATAGCAAATATGACATGTTTTCGATGAATCTTCAATGCGCCAAAACAAATATGAAGGGAGAATGTTGCCTTAATGGAGGATTTTCCGATGCGCAAGGCGAGGTGCGCAGTAGCTCCATTGTTTTTGCTTCGTGACCATTCGCGCGTAACCGCCAGAGCTCGAGTAGCCAGGAGCTGGCGTCTCTATCAGCTCCAACGCCAATGTTAAGGGCGTCTTTTGCCCTCGCCCCTCCCTGCCGCGAGAGCGCCCATATGCTGCATCCAGAGGGGTTCAGAAGAGAATTTGAACTTAAGCCACGCATGCGCATTGCAACGCTGTGGCCACTGCCGCCTACATTAAGCGACCGCGCTGCGAACCGTCCGGCAACGGAATAGTAGGTGCTTCTCCAATGAACATAAATGTGGCGGATCAGATTGGCAACTTTTGATGCACTGTCTGGCTGAATCACTACACCACTCAGCCACCAATCTCCGTAAAGATTTCCAAAACTCTACGTGCAGTAGCCAGAAAAATAGCCACAGTCACTCAAGATTTTGTTACTAGCTTCCTGACCATGTCCAAGCTTCGTATACCCTGCGATGCGCTACGACTAGTGTTGAGACAAACATTCAGCCATATAGTAGCTTTTCTGTTCGTTTCGCTCCACTAGAATGTCATTATCCTACGTCATATTGATCTCTCGGTGGGTGCTATTTTACGCGTTTTCTACACTAAACAGGCATCTTCCATTTTTGTTAACAAACAACAAATGCGAAAGACTTATTCTGAAGCAGCTGGTATTTCTACCAGCCATGTTGCGCTCACTTATATCTGTGACTTACTCAGTTAAAGTATTTAAGTAATTGTTATGCTGCGTGCTCGTAGAACAAGTGATTATTATGATTAAGTCATGACATATTTTCCTGAAACATAAAAGAGGGGAAAATACAGTTCACATCCTACCCGAAAAATTACAAAAAAGTTGTGTTCTAACATATGGTCATTTCAGGTTTTCATAAAATAATTTAAACAATAATTTACACATTTTGTGTACACTTGTTAATGAATTGGTTCATAATTAAAGGGAACTGGTACGGTAAAACTTAAAGAAAAAAAATATATTGTCCTGAAAAATGTTCAAATGTTTGTTAAGCTTATGGGACTTAACTACGGGGTCATCAGTCCCTAAACTTACAAACTACTTATGAACTACTTACGAACTAGGACGGCACAAATATCCATGCCCGAGGGGGGATTCGAACCCCCGACCGTAGTGGCCGTGCTGACCGTGACTGGAGCGCCTCAGTCACCTCAGCCACCGCGGCCGGCTATTGTCCTGAAAGCTGCAGGTGGAATTTTGAGTCACATTTTATAAAGTAACAGAATCAGGACACAATAAATGAACTAAATTAAGTGCAAAGCTTTCTTCCGTCGCAGAATGTTAAAGTAGATGTAGTATTACTTTTTGTGCCAATAGATGTGTGTGTGAGTGTTTGAAATTATATTTTCTTGTTCACGCTGGCACAATCAACAGTCTTATGAAAGAGTCATATCACGTTATTGAAATTTCATGTTCTCTAGATTGGACATTTGTGCCCTCCTTGATATTGTCTTTCAAATCAAATTTAAATATTTCATTTTGTTCTACAAATAAAAGAAGTGTTATGATAACAAAGGTGTTAGGATAATCAAAATATGACTGCTCTTTTTTAAGGCCGAAGGAAATCTATGATTAAAGAATATTTCTGAAGTCACAGACATTTTTGCATCAAGATATATACATGCACCAACAACACTAGTGGAGTAGGGTATTTAGTAACACAAAGCGCTGCATTAGATTTTCATCGCAGTTTTTCTCGGACATGTTCAAGAGGTAGTGCCATAGAGCCTCAAAATTTCCGAAAGCTCACATATAACAGATATGTAACTAATAATTTTGCGCAAATGAATCTTCTTAGGCAGACAAAGGTCACTAAATGTTAGTTGTAAATGTTTCTTCCACTGAAGTGCAGCAATTCGTGTTTTCAAATTACAGTGTACATTTCTAATTAGTAGCTGCAAATTATTGTTTGATATAATGTAATCCACTTTAATTACTTGTTTTGTATGATCTCCCTAATGTATGTACAGTAAATTGTGTTTCTGTTTCACATTTTTATTAAATCTGTATAATTACCAGTAAAAGTGTGTTTTTGTGGTATACTCATATCTTCTTATTGTCCTCTGACAAATATTTTCTTAGTACTGTTAAATTTTCTCTCTGTCACAGCTATTAATTAGAGGCTTGCTTTTTTTAATCCTTGCACATACAGCCATTCCCCTCCACACACACACACACACACACACACACACACACATACACAGACACACACAATGACACACGTGGGCGCGCGTCTGATCTTATGCTACTTACGGAACCATCTGTTCAGTATCTTTTCATAATTCGTTATCTAATTAGTTATTTAGCGACTATATCAGGGTTATACATGTTTATTTTTATAATAAAATTGTAACTTTCCAGTTGCACCATCAAGTAATGACATACGAATAAATACAGCAAGCGACCACGGCAGTGCTTCGCAGTTGTTAAGATGTATGGTAATTAGATAGACACCCTTCTTCTTCCCTCTCTTTACTCTTCTCCTTCAACCCCTTTAACACTCCCCTCCTCCACTCCCTTTGCTTACCTCCCCCTCCATTTGCCAATCTCCACCTCCTGTTTCGGTATCTCTGTCCATCACCTTTATCCCACTCCCTGTACATATCTTATGCCACAATATCTCCTGCTCTCTCTCCTCTACGCGTCTATTATGTTCATTCTCTTTCTTTACATCCATTTATTTACTTCTCCCACTCTCTCTGTTCTTCATGCTTATCGGGTTTCTCCTTCGCCTCCTAACCATTTACATCCGTTCAACCATCATCCTATTTCTGTCATTACCTTCCTCTATTCTCTGCCATTTCCTTCCTCCCTTGTATGTGCCAAATTTTGTGGTTATCGGTCAGACTGTACCCTTCACCAAGCACGGTGCGTAATTTTATGCAGGCAACGAAGTGTTTCTGAAGGTCAAGTGACAACAATTAAACCTATATCGGAGTGAATCTGTAGAATTCCGTTGTAAAGTTCCGTCTGCCATACACTGTACGAATTATTACAAACCCAGTACCAATCCTCTTGTTTTGAAGGTCAAACGTGCAAACTTTATCACAGCTGGATAAAAGGTATTAATGGTTGTTCGTCAAACATATCATATCTATCGTCATGAGTTATCAAGCTCGCCAGGTGCATCAATTAAATTTTTTCTTGCGGTCGCGGGTGTGTTACTGGAATACATGAAAACATGTATAAAAAGTGGGTTGTATACTGTAACAATTTTGAGATCATACAATGTGAAATAAGGAACAATAACTACTCTGCGAAAATGGTATTTACTGTTTGAAATTTCAACTTTACCACATGTTTGAAAATGGTGTTACTTATTTCTGTATTTTACAAAATAAGAATGCAATGAATACAGAAAGATAAAAAAAATTTAAAAAAGTGGGAGGTCGAAGGCAACATAATGTCAATATTGCATTGCGATCCGAGAAGAATTTTAACGAACTATTATATATATTTGTAAATGTGTACGCTCCTAACTCCAAGCCGGCCGCGGTGGCCGAGGGGACTAAAGCGCTCCAGTCACGGTCTGCACGGCCACTACGGTCGGGGGTTCGAATCACCCCTCGGGCATGGATATTTGTGCCGTCCTTAGCCTTAGCTAGTTCGTGAGTAGTTTGTAAGCTTAGGGACTGATGACCCCGTAGTTTAGTCCCATAAGTTCTACAAACATTTGAACATTTGAACCTAACTCCAGATCCCTGAAAGTTCTTGACTAAATACAATGATACATAGTTAAGGAACTTTCACACTGTTAAAATGTAGTTGTTACAATAAAATTGATGTTGCCTGAGAGAAAAGGCGTTAGTCCACTTCAACAGTTTTTCTATTAGAGTCACGGAGACACGCAGAACCGGTTTCACAACTTCATAGTTTCAGCTTCAGGTAAATTTACTGTACAAAAATGATATTGATTTAATGAAATTAATATTTAGATTCAAATGTAGCGTATTATAAAATCAAATATCGAAACTACTTGTGTATCAAAAGTAAAATGAAAATTTTTTATACGCCAGTAGGATAATTATTGCGATAATTATCTTTTATATTACTTACAATGTTTTGCATTTAATTCATATGGTGAATAACGGGATTTATGGCCAGGTGTCACTGCTAGAAGCTATTCTCAATTCGTCAAAAACAAAATCAGTTGACCATCCGGTTCCTGTCATTTTAAGTAAACTATTGAATCTTGGCAATCAGCTTGGTAAAAATTATTTGGCTGATTTGTCATTTAAAACAACTGTTATAAAAATTACTGAGAACCATGAATGATGTGGGCTAATACGATTTTTCCACATACGAGGAGAATACAAAAGTCATCAATGTAGTGAAGTTCATCAGCTCCGTCAGGGTGGTCAAAAATTGCACTTCCGTGCAGGGTGGTAGTGCGGAAATGCCTTAGCTGACAAACAGTCATGTCTATCAGCCTACTGACTGTGGTTCGAGGGGCGCTTGGTGTGACGTTGACACTAGTTGCGATGGTTACCAATCAATAAACCTCGTTAACCGTTTTACAGTAGTATGTATGACAATTTGGACAACGAGATTATGTGCTTGATTTCGAAGTCATCTTCACATTACAGTTAAAAATGAGTTAATTTTTTTTTCATTTCTCTTTCGAAAGAGTGCGCGATTGTGAGAAGTCACTGAGTTGCATACGCCTCCACGCCAATTTTTGCTATAAAGGCGTCGTCGAACACTAGCAATCTCCAGTGGAACGCACTCACCTGAAATATCGTGGCAAGAAGTCGACTGAGTGCGGCTGCAATCCCGAAGCTCTATGGAAGATTTCGTACGCCGGGAAAACTTCAAGAATCTCCGTTTCAGGCATATCACTAAACAAGAGAGCGAACAATACATTTGGATTTCTAAATTAGAGTTTCGTATTTCGCTTAACACATCATGAGAAAGCGACAGTGCTACACTTGCAAGAATACAGGGGTATACGCCAGTACTGCACCCCACTTATTGCTTCTTGGTTAGAAACACGAATGTGCTGCCTCCGTGGCGAGATTAGAAATTGGCCTTGCCGAATAATAAATCTGGAAATGGGGTCGATAACTCGTGGGAGTAGCCGCGCGTTCAAATGCATCATGCAACAGACTGGGCGTCCGCTCCCGCCGGAGGTTCTAGTGCTCCATTGGACATGGGTTTGTGTTATCTTTGAGTTAAAGTAGTTTGTAAGTCTATGGACTGACTACCATAGTAGTTTGGTCCAATAGTTGTACAAACGACACATGCCATTGTTAGTATTGTACCTACTGAAGAAATCGATAGTCTCTTTTAAAGCACCTATATGAAAAAATGATATCTGAAACTGAAGTATTCATTTGGCATCCAGAAAATTCAGTTTTCCCTTTCAGCAGATTCTCACAAGGTTTCGCTCTAGAAAGTTATTTTAGTATATCTTGCTGAATTTGTAACTAATGAGTCACGCATTAATGATAAACAATTTGGTAAGTCATTTTTATGACATACATTACAAAATGATGCAATCCATAGGTACTAACATTTGATTTGGTGGTCGGCAGTTGTACGAAATATATTTCTAAATTATCTGAAGAATACGCATCTGAAGACATGATCATCATATGTCGCTATTGGAGTCTATACCCGTTGCAGCTGCTGTATTGAAATTTATTTCCAGTGACTAATTTGTAATTCAATACGTACAATTTATTTCTAATTAATTTTGTAACATATAGAAATGATGACTTTGTCTGTTTATATAGTACGAGGCGATCCAATATTATGATAGGTTCCAAACAGGATAAAGCCAAGATCGCTTGTATTTACTTTTATCTCGACGACCGGTTTCGATGGTCTATGCCATCAACTTCTGGTCTAAATATATTTTACGCAGCTGTCATCTTGTGATGTCAACCTTTATTGTATAAAATAATTTAAATTGCATATATTCTCTATATCATTGTAGTAAAAGTTTACATTTCAGTGCAAGTGACAGTAGGGTACTATGCTACTGTCGCTTATACTGAAATGTAAACTTTTACTACAATGATATAGTGCATTTATGCACTTTAAATTATTTTATACAATAACGGTAGACATCACAAAACAACGGCTATGTAAAACATTTATAGACCAGTAAATGATGGCATACACCATCGAAACCGGTCGTCGAAATAAAAGTATATACAAGCGATCTTGGCTTTATTCTGTTTGGAACTTAAGAAATGAATACAAACTGCCAATAATACTCGTGATAAAAACTATTCTTAAGTCATTTTTGAAGATGAGTGCGTCTATAACTGCTCTAACTGCTTATGAACAGATTTCAAAATTGATACTCATTAAGAAAAAAATGTAATATGATGTCGAGTCCTGAACAGTGTAGAAATATTGAGTACGTATCCACACATCCAGTACATTCAGTGCTATGATTTCGGTTTAATTTGCTTATCTGATATTATTTAAGGTCATCAGTTTTTGGCTGATTTCAAGTCTTACTGTGTTATATACTTCCTAATAGTTTTCTGGTGTTTTATTGTAAATATTCTCTGCATTGGGAAAATCAAGCGTACAAATTCAATGTTGTCACATTTATGATTGAACATAAGTTGAGGGAAGAGACTGTATTCAACATTTGTCTTGATGAAGTTTGACTGCAATGAGCACCCCATATGAGCTTTTGAATCCTGTTCTTATTGGTATTTTATTGCTATTCTATAAATTCGTTTTTACCTTCAGTGGCTGTCAGATAGGTCAGTTAAACATCAGTTACTACGATTGTGTAACAAATTAACTTCCCTTTCTAAATAATGTCCTGGGACAGTGGTAACCAATGGACAGTCCTGCGATCATTTGCTACATAATCAAAAGCCCATAGTGGAATCTGTGAGAGTACTTCGTCTCATTACTACGGGTTCCGGCCAGTAGCTGCACAGTCCCAGGAGGGCAATGACTGAAGCCGCGTATCGTATCGTTTTGCAGGCTGTAACGAGGAGGCTGCCCACTGGTCGCTAGAAAGTCGCCCGTCTAGGAGCCACCGGCATGCGCGCGGTGAGTAAGCCAGCGCCCAGCGCTGCACAGGCACTGCACAGTAGACGCAGGCGCAGACGCACCTCACTGCACCGCACCCAGGCCGCCGCGCCCACTCACCACACGCGTAGCCAGGGTTCCGAAAAATGTACATTCTAATAACAAGTACTTATAGTAGAAATCAAATACTGCATCTGTCAAATACTTTTATGAATATTTCATTCCGAATGATAGTATAACAGAGGGCCACCTTATAACACAAGCTACATTACTAAATGCAAATATTGTATTAGGGAGAAAAAAGGTTGTGGAACGAAAGGCGTGACTTCAGCTGAACTAGGACGTGGAACGTTATTATCGTATATGCAGTGGATTAGATTACTTATCTTTGAAAGTATGTCTAAAGGAGATATTAACTCATGTGTACCTACATTTCTCCTACATCCAAACTGATCATACACTTCGGAATATATCAGTTTCCACATTCGTCTGTAAATAATTCATGTTAGTATTTTGTCACATTGTCTTATTAAACAAACTGTTCGGTAATTTTTCACACCTGTCGGCACTGTCGTTGCAATAAGAATTGCTACATTTTCATACTTGTTGCACACCACGTTGAATGGTCCCTACATTGCTGATTCTCTGATAGATATCAGTCGTTGAAATACCACTACTCTATTTTCCTCCAAATCTTCATGTGCCCCGGAAAACCCTAGTAGGAGTGTATAATTCCTCTTCCGCTTCTAAAATAGTTCATTTCTCATGTATAGGCACTTTAAATATTCCCATTCTTCTTCTGCTTTCCATTCTTTACTTAGAACTGCTTTTCCAAATGAGCTCTTTTTTTTTTTTTTTTTTTTTTTTTTTTTTTTTTTTTTTTTTTTCAATCAGTTGATTTTCATGTCCCACAAAGTACTCGTTTTATTATTTTGTAGGTGGTATTCTTCTAAGGACGACATCTGCTCTCTACCTGTTGCTAGTTAACCATTGTTAGCTGGCCTCATTTTTCTTCTTGTTCCTTTAATAGGTCACTTTCTTCTTCTGCTGAAGTATATTACCCTGTTTCAGTCCGTAGTTGCTTAATGCTTCCTCTGGAACTCTCAATAATCTCACGGTTTTTCAATTTCTTCCGTTTTCATCTCCTTATTATACCGATTTTTGTTATTTCCTCAGTATACATCTACAGTCAATAACCGATAAGTTACGATCATAGTAAATATATTTCTGAAACGTATCGTACATATTCGAACTGTTCCGATATCTCTTACAATTTTAAAACAAAAATCTAAATCCTTCAGATTTATCATGGTTTCTTCAATGTAAACAATATCATTTCATGCTTGATTAACTAAATGTGATGATTTTATTTTGTTCCGTACAAAATTCTACCAGGCGGCTACCCTGAACATTCTTTTTTCGCAGACAATATTCATATACTATATTTTCTTATTTTTCAATTTGTTCTGTTTCCAATTCTCCACCATCAACAATTTTTGGTCCTCATTAACTACCTCAATGGCGCAAGCATTATGGAGTAGTGGGTGCAAACGTTATTACTTGAAAAAATAAATAAATAAATAAACTATAGGAAATGAAATTACAGATAGTCTTTCTATTTTATAAAGTTAAGTAAATGTGACAAAATTTTCCAAAAATATTCCCGTATTATAAAAAATGGTCTTTCCTAAATAAATTAACTCCAATGGGAAAATGTTAAATTAGAATCTTATAGGTCTTACGATTACTTAGAGTAACTGTTTTAGGTCTGTTTTCTTCGTAAAGAGCTGTAATATCATACTATTAAATAATTTTTTAGATTTTGTTAACTATATGAAAGTATGATTTATAAAAAGTTACAGTATAAAAGTAACTTAAGGAAATCAATTGCTGACATTTTTTTTTTCTTTTTTTTTCCAGCATAAAAAATAATGCTGTTCTACGACCTTCTGGAACCAAAGTTCTAATGCAGGGAATTAACACTTTATAAAAGTGTGCTTCAAATAAAAATCTCTCCCCTCCATATTTTTGTGGCTCTGACACAGAAACCGTAATAGATATTTTGGTTATTTACACATGACGCGTTTCGCCTCTTCTGGGTATCACCAGACACTGAAAGCGGGAAAATTTACAAACGAGTAAAAAAAAAAAAAAAAAAAAAGCAGCAACAGCACTACAAATATGCTGAATCTTTCACAAACTTATTGGTTAGGAAACGGTTAATATATCTTTAGTTCTGTTTTTCTATTTCTTATTAGCTAGTTTGTAAATTTCCCCTCTTTTCAAAATCTGATGATTCCCAGAAGAGGCGAAACGCGTCATGTGTAAATAAATGAAACATCAATTTTATGTAACAGAGACTGTTTTCTCTGACAACATTATAATGACCTGCACTTGCAAAATCTATGAAATCTGTTGCTCTCCATTACTTCCAGTAGCATGTGCTACCTCCTTTCACTTTAAAAGCAAACTATAGACCATGATTGTGTTGTGAATAACTTACCAAATAGGGAGCAATATATTAAAAACGTATGTGAACAACTATTGACAAGAAAAGTACTCATAACCGTGGGTGATTATTTATTTCTAGATGTTTAACGTTATAGCTTTAGTACTTTTGTAAATTAACTTAATTCCTTAATCGTATCCTGAAAAAAAAATTTCATTCTATACGAAAAATAACTCGTGAAGTGATGAATTATGTGTTAAACACACATAACAAAAGATAGAATGAATTTTAAATATTTTCTGAGTTATTTCGCTCGTAAATCCGCTACTACTGCGTCAAGGTACATCACAAGCTTATGAAAATTAGTGAAATCCGAAAACTGACAAATAAAGGGTTCCACTTCGATCAACGAGTCTTACATTGTAACCAAATATAAGAAACTAAAATAAATTATTGGGTTTCATACCACGTGAAAAATTGTATTAGTTGAATTTACTAGTATTCGAAGCTCTACGTGAAAGCTAAACAATGCATTGGAACGAGATCTGATTGTAGAAGTGCGTCTAAAGAGTTAGAAAATAAATGATGTCCAATTCAATTTTTACTTCAGTGTTCATAATGCTCCTGGTAGGTTCAAATACGCTCAGCTCCATCAGTTCGCTTCGTTTGTGCGAAAAATTACTTTTACTTAAGTATAAATTACCCACTATATTCCGCGTATCCACCAAGAGCCAAGTAAAACAGTTCGCCCTGTGAAGTTACTTAGTATGTACGCCACTTTGCTCAACTTAATTCGAACAACAATGCGTAACGTACGGCTATGCTACGTTGCTCGCTACTATTCTGTGTTTATCTTGAACGCTGCTGGCGCCACGAAGTTTCTGTACCAATATGTACTCTGCCCGCACAGGGAAATGTAGTCTGCGTGGTGTGACCGCGTCGAAAACTAACGTCGACTGTACGAACGTGTTTCCTGGCTATGCTTATTCTCTCCTGAATCCTAAAAGTCATTCAAAATTCCCTAATAAATTATTGTACATATAAATTTGCTGACTAATGAATTGTTTGTAATAATGGAATAGAGATATCCCATGCATTCATAATACTGGTACATCTATGGACAGACATTCAAATTTAAATGTTATGTTATAGGACCTAACTGCGGGTGGTGATCGGTCACTACACTTACATACTACTTGAACTAACTTACCCTAAGAACAACACACACACATCTATGCCCGAGGTAGGACTCGAATCTCCGACGGCGAACGTTCGCGCGCACCGAACCAGAGTGCCTTAGTGTGCACGACTATTCTGCCGCGGCACAATTTAAGGATAAACTTCTATGTGTGTGATATGTACAATAATATGTGTTCCTTTTTTCCTTTAATTTTGTATAAGTCACTGTATTTTCGGAATCGTATACGAACCTATGAGAAGAAACTCGTAATATACCGTCTTCGCTTACAAATTTGGTGCTTCGATGCTACTCCGTTAACATATAGATGATTCGTACCGCTCCCTATTTGTGAACATTCGTTCCAGAATCCGTAGGATTCAGAAAATATCTTGTAACTGATATTGTATTAAAGTTTACCATTTAGAAGGAGACGCAAAGAGTTGTGAAATCGGTATTCTATATAACACGTCATTGTCCTTAACTTGGCATCCGATAGCATGTGCAGCTTTTGTATTTTGTTTTTTGTGGATTTTAGCAACGTCATATTCATTGTAGAGTTACGCCAACTATATCAGCGTTATACAGGGACACAGCAGTGGTGTTACTGGTTCAGATGTCACTCAGATCATGTGAATACCCCAGTGGCTTAGATAAAACGGACGGGGGACGAGGGGGGTCAAAACCCTCCCAGCACCTTTTTTTTTTTTTTTTTTTTTTTTTTTTTTTTTTTTTTTTTTTTTTCCACTCGTGCTAAAAATAACAATTGAAAATAATTTATGTAATGAATAGGAGAGGTAGACTGAAAACTTTGCCAGCAAAGAGATGTACTAGGGTGTCTGTAAGTTGTGATCGATGATTAGTTGTGCTTTGGCTTCTTAATAGTTGTCGGGACACTTTATCTTGAATGTCATATGTGTGGCCTTCGTGAGGCCTAGGCAAGCGTCGCGCACAACTTATTAAAATAATAATAATAATAATAATTGTTCAGGTAACCACCACCTAAACATCAGTAACAATGAACAAGTATAGTTGAATTACAGACAGAAACATGCTCCATAGAATGTTTCAAGTACCGCGCGAGGCGTGCCTAGCGTGTAACGAAGGCCACCTTGTCTTATGTTTACTACTGTTGCCCACTTCACTGATCTACTAACTTTATTACTACAGTAGGGTGGCGAACGTGTACATAACACAGACAAATATATTGCAAGAAGCAACCTTACCTTCATCCCACTACTGTATATGCACATTAATTCGTCAAGTGTTTGCAAATGTGTTCAAGAGATGCCAGGGCGCTCTTTCCATAGAGGGACATCATTTTGAACATGTACTGTAAATAAAGGTAAGCTTAGGTTACTCAGATAGCAATGTTTCTTAGACTAACTCAGTGTATGCGCCCGCGCCACAATAGAGTCCGAGAATCGGACGCTGGCGTGGCCGGCGAATGCGGTGGGGGCGGCCGGGAACCATACCGCGCGATCCACGAATGCCTGGCAGGCGTCTTCCGTGAGACACACTTTAGTTGGGCAATGTCTTTGACAAGAGCCAGTATTTCAGAAGGTGAACGCCGGTCATTTTCCAGGTATACCACTATACCAGAAAAGACTGCTCTTCACGTCTACAACCTTTTCCAATAACGCTTCATTCTTTTATCGACTATTCGCAAAATTCTGCAAATTAATAGAAAAATGCAAGTTTTTCTTACGTGGGAAGGGGGAAAGACGGCGTCACAGCTTTGGCACCTGTCAACTATGCGAGGGCACCTCAATATAGCTCAGGCTCTGAACCCCTCCCCCCCCCCCCTCCAGAGGAAAAATTTATCTACGCCCCTGGAATACCCATTGTAAGTTTGGTTGTTGAATCGTGGAATAACTCGCAGTCTACCTTTCTATAGTCTTAAGTATCGAGGAGAAGGTGGCGATAACGAAAAATTTTAATAAATAACGAAGTGGATATATATTAGTCTGACATGTCCGAAAAGAACAGACACCATATCAATAATTGTAAATATGTCCACAACAAAGGAAAAAAGTTCAAATGTTTGTTAAGCTTATGGGACTTAACTGCGGGGTCACCAGTCCCTGAACGTACAAATTACTTATAAACTATGTTATACTATACACAGCACAAACATCAATGCCCGGGCTCACTCTTCGGAACATAGCGCCTCAATGCACTCGGCCACTCCACCGCGGCATGCCCACAATCTGAATGCGGACGCATCCAAACGCTCGGTCCAGTGTAGGCTGCGAGCAAGACGAATCAATTGGCAGGGGGCTAGAGTCTGAGAATTTGGGATGGAGGTGAAGCGTGCCTGGATAGCCTAATTGCTTAAGGCGAGCGGTTGTCCGAAGCAGCCAAACAGCGTTCGAATCCCGGTCCAGCACAAATTTTCAATCCCCCGAAACGGTGGAATTTTTCAATATTTTGAGTTCATAAATTTACTGTCGTTACTCTCAACTAACTGTGCCTGTTCTGTCTGACATGCCCGAAAAATAACGGACACCCTAGCAATAAACAATAAAAATGTGTAATAAAATGTGCACACAACAGAGAATATCAAATAACTTTAAAACGTTATATAATATTACAGCTAACAACGACGAACCGTGCAGAAATACTAAGAGTGTCACTTCTTTATGAAGAACGTCAGTTTACATTATAGCCTATATATATTGTAAAATTATCAATAAATGTTTCTACAAAAAGTATATATGTAAAAGCCGTAGTTATGTATTCAATCTCTGCATAACTTTGAATGTTAAGCATAACGATAGTGTAATGAATGTCCTGCGGATTTCCTATTACGGTAACACTTGCAGCACACTGACTTGTAACGTGTATTGCTTGCCTCCTGAAGAGCCCCTATGTGGAGGGCTAGGATACGTTTCTTCAACACACTCTCTTCCGGCCACACCGCCGTCAGCATTTCCTGCCGTTGCGTACTTCTTCTGCGACGGCAAGTCCTCGTTACTGGACCATTACTCCCTTAAGAGGCGCGGTTCGTGCTGCTGGAGAGCTCCATGGAACCGAATAGTGCGGTTCCTTTCATCGCCATCAATGCGCGACGCGTTACGATGTAAAACTGCGCTCCAAGTGAAGTCTCTTCAGAATACGTAGAACTGCGCATTCCTACTGAATGTGAAGCCACGGTGTCTCTTCATCCGTAGAGAGAAAAACACAGCAAGGTTTAAGAAAAAAAAAAAAAAATTCCCGCGGATGCTAATTTGTACTTACAGTAAATTCATGAGGATGCGAAATCCTGCTTTTGAACCAGGATACATCCACTACCGTAGGACTGATCAAATTCGATCGGTTTTTCTAGTATCCCGAAAGGTTACCGATTAACTTTACAAAGTGTACTAAATAAAATAGATGATATAGGTAAATAGATTTACGAATTATAGAAAAATTCTTGACAAACTCCATGCTGCACATTACCATGGGGAGGGGGGGGGGGGTAATACGTTTTCGAGAATTGATGTGCGGTTAGCACCCAAACGTAATCGAAATCTTTAAATCCTTGTTACACGCTAGTGGAATAGGTGATAGTATTAGGTGCAATTTGGCCCGAAACCTAGATCTAATTTTACATGAATGTCAAGTTACATGATTCTGAAAATAAAGCGCGTGTTACTTTTGCATTAATTATTAATGAATCAGAAGTAAAGATTGCAATTTAACCCATTACATGGAAACAGTGAAGCATAGATTTGTGAACGTTAAAGGCCGAGTTCAGTTACTCGTGAAGCGCCTCGCATGATTATTTTTGTCATACCGGGAAACTGCCGTTCTCAGTACCATAAACATCATGCGAGACAGCTCAATTTGTATTCAGTATATAAAGCCTTATCAGCTCGAACTAACAGAAGGCATTCAAATTGGCAAAAACGTCGTTATTCAGGTGGATCGAAATCATACCTGTACGCACCGTCCCTCACCCTCTCCTATACAAATCATGTTTCTTCCATTACGGGACTTGCTGGCAAAACATAATCATTCGCAGGAAACTGCAAAATTGTAGACAACAAAAAATTAACTCTTGGTTAACTATGCCTTCGGAAGAGAAACGATCACGGTAATCACCAATTGTCAACGTCAGTGGATTTTCATTAGAGCAAGAAAAAAATGCGCTGACTTCCACGGGATAAATGCCAATTAATTCCTTCACTAGAAACTATGGAACGATTGACACTCGGAACAAGATTGCAATATTCCAAAAATAAAAAGAGAAGACGAAAAAAAAAGGAAGCTGGGGAGACAATTGAAGATGGGAGAAATAATTAGAAATTATGAGCGAAATTTGGAGTAAAAGAAAGGTAAAGTAGTTCACATGAAAGTAATTCTTAGTGGCTTATTAGAAACAGGACGAATAGAACGCAAACAAATACGAAAGAGAAGACGATATGTATCTCTCAGAAAAGCAATCAGAAAAGGTGTGAGTGACAATTATCGTAAAGGACGAGCAATAATAGCTTGGCATGTAGGTTGCAGATAATGATTCTTCTCATGTCACTCCCGTGAATGGAGTAGGGAGATATCTTAATAGACTACACAATAAGAAGAATCGTGTGTTACAATTTCGTATTTATTCGCGACCTTTAGATATAGGCATTATCTGAGAAATTCTAGCGCTTGAAAGAATAGTTTCATTCTGTTAGGAAATATAAATACCTTCTTAATGAAAAAAATAGTATTATAAAGGCACGACAGTTGCAGTATCTACTGGCGCGCTACTGTAAGTACATGGCATGAAGAACGTCCTGTATTGTTCCAACTAAAAGCAAGTGAAACAGGAAATCCAAATGTCACAATTATACGTCGTTACAGTGAAGTGTATTACTTGAGATATATTTGTGATTTCTATTATCGACGATCACATCACATGGGAATTCGTTTATGACACAACAAAGGAAATATGATGACAACAGTGTTTTTCTCTCCCACGTAACGAGACTTCATTTTCTATGATGGCTTCATAAAAGTAGGAAGGTGCACACAGTTCGGGATTATCTTTTTCATCTTTCATAGCAAACTATAATTTCTAAGGAGAGAATTTCACGATTATTGTAAGCTTTTCCTTACACTCTTTCACAATGATAATCGTTTTAGTGAAACAGCACCGTGATGTGACTTCTCATCCTCCGTTCAGAATCAGCTACAAGATTTGAAATATTAAAGGATTAAGGAAACCGTAATGGCTACAATAATAATTCGGTTACATAAGTACTGGAACATTAAACAAGGAAATAACTGAAAATCTTTAATCGAATTCCAGGAAGAAAGAAGTTTAGCGTGACGTCGAGAACGTAATGCTTAGAGACGGGTCGCTTCAGTCGAGGGACACAGAATTTCAAACATAAGGAAACGAAATTTTGCCAGGTAAATAAATATTTTGTCGCGCTCTCACCCCCACCACCTCACATATTCTGTCTGTCTGTCTCTCTCTCTCTCTCTCTCTCTCTCTCTCTCTCTCTCTCTCTCTCTCTCTCCTCCACACACACACACACACACACACACACACTTACAGACACACGCGCGCGCTATGTCTATTATACGTAAAACTTATAGTAGGTTTACTCTCTTGTTTTCCATCTAATTTAACGAAATGTGTTACCATAGTGTCCTTTTTAGGACTTAATGGCACAATTTAAAAACAAACGGAACTCTTGCAATATTAGTTTCGTTAGACAAAAGATTATTATTTAATAGGCAAGAAGTGAAATATAAACCGAACTTATCGAAAGAAGCAAGGAAAGACAAGTAAATTCAATGACGGTTCGTAAACATATGTAAGCAGTACTGAATTCTGACGTTAACTTTCGATATACAACAGTCACTGCTTTGAGCTAAAGCAGTGCCATACAACTAAGCGGTAGGAACTCACGAAACTGTAGTTACGATATTATTTGCTAAAGATATCCGATTTTGATGCAATCAAGACTACAATTTTACCTCAATATAAACTCAAGTTAACTGTGAAAACTTTCTGTAATTTAAAACATTAAATTTGGAAATTTGCACTTTCAGACAAGCAGAAAGCGGTAGTTCCTTTAAATTTCCGTGTCTTTAGCCCCGTTACCTGATTTCGATGAAATAATGCCCGTATGTTCCTCGTATTGCGCTACATTTACCTTTGTAAACGTCGTAAAAATTAATAATTAATCTAGTAATTTTGCAGAATTGTGCAAACAGCTGTTTATAATTTTTTTCCTCCGTATACCACTTTAGATTAAATAAAGCCTATGCGTTGCTCCCAGCTGCACTCACTTACCGGTGAAAGCCCACATGCAATTTAGTTTTCAATTTTTGGAAGTTTGCATGTTTAAACTTACATAGAAGTAACGGATGTAAATTAATCTCGACATCTTCTTTTTCAATTATCCAAGAAACACTTAAGTGGGAAGTGCCCACACCGTCCTCTTGGCTAAATGACTCCCCTCCCCAATCACCCCCTCTGCGACCAACCCCCCCTCCCCCCCACATACACTCACATCGGAAGATAAATTTGTTTTGTATATAAACATTGCTTTAATGTTTTTTATTTCACGTATTGTAATTTTTGTTCATTAAGTCTCCCCCCAGGCTGGCAAAAGTTCTCATCCCCCCCACCCACACCAGAAATTTCAATGACGAAGTTTGCGTCATGACGCCGCAACCCCGCCCACCTGTGGGCACCTCTGGCCTAAGTAGGCCTACAGATTTATTTGCAACAAGAGCTCGGGAAAAGAATAGTTATTAACCTAAGGATCCGCGGTCTGCTGATTAATGTCTTTCTGTTGTCGTATACAACACTGTAAGAGAAAGCGTCGGGGTGGACAGGCGGTAAATACCTGGTGTCATTACCAGCGCTGAAGGGAGAACAGCGGCGCACGCGCAGTGCGCGCGACTGTCACCTGCGCATGTGCGCTGGCGTCTAGGCGGCCGCCTGAGAGATTGAGTCCATCTGGGCGGCGCGGTGGGGCGCGTGCCATCACTCGGGCTTTTATTGCCTGCGGAATGCGGCGCACACGCCTCCGACGCTCTGTTGGCGCGACCTAACAGTTAATTTAGCCAGCCATAAATCTGCAGCCACCTCAATCTACGTCACCCGCGAGAGGAGAGAGGGTCCGAGCAGACGGAGAAGAAGTGGCGCGGACGGCGGAGGGGATTTCCCGGCCGGAAGTGGGCGACAGGGGGGTGTGGGGGGAGGTTGGAAGAGGGGGGGAGGGGGAGTGGGGAATGGGGAGCACGCTGCCGGCCTTGCTGCGAGGCGCAACTTCTCCTCGCGCCCGTGTGAGGGGAACGGCGGAGAGATTACATCTCTGTTTACGCTATCGATAAAGAGATCAGCAGCGATTCGTTTTGCTGAGCACCTGCTATAAATTACGGAGCCGGCGCGGCAGCTGCGCAGCTGTCGATAGGCCGGCGAGACACCGCCAACAAAAGAGGAGCGCCTCTGCCGCCGATCGTCTCCAAATAAACGAATGCGTCCGATCCCAGGTCTACGCCAACCGACTCCGGCGTGAGCAGCCTGCTGAGAGGTGAGGGCAGCAGATACATCAGGTGGGAATTACTGCCACTTCTTTGGTCAGGAGATTGTTAACGCATGTTACGTCTTTATATACAGGGTGTCCCAGCTATCTTGTCCACTCAAAATATCTCTGGAACAGTAACTGCTATTGGAAAACGACTTTCACCGGTATCAATGTACGGCTGGGGCCCCATGAATGTACATATTTGGAAACATTCTAAAACGAAAGCAAATGTGTTTTTAAACACAAACTTATGTTTTTTAAATAGACACCTTATATTTTTTCTTCAGGAATCCATAGCACGACAAATCAAATAAACAATGGCGTTGATTGCATCGCAATATTCCAATTATATCCCGTGATATTGCGACGCGATGTTGACGCTTGAAATATGACTATGCGAGAGGAGCGTGTCTATTGCGGCGCCCTTGGCGTGCTATTTCCGTACTACGTCTCGCCTGTCTCAAGTAGTCGGTTTCGTTTAAAAGTTAAAACCAAACTGAAGAGCTGTTTGGTATTTATTTCGCAAATGAATGAAAAAGTGAGGTTTAGAGGGAACTTTTTACGTGGGAACAGGAAAAGGATAACTGACGAAAGGGTAATAGATAGTTAATGTTCTTTTCAAATGCTATATAGCAAATGTTTTACACAATAGGGAACCTAAATAATAGGAAAAGTATTTGTCCAACTTAAGAAAATTTATACATTTATTTGTTGAAGGGAATTTATACTGGCAATCACATGAAACAATGTCGAAAATGAGTGAAAAGCGACCATTTAATTTAGTTTGCGTATCTTCAAGACGGTCAAAATAACATCGGAAACCATTTTCTCATAGAATAAGTCTGACTTAATTGTATACATAATTGATGTGAGGTCGCGGTTATGTTACTTAATTATTTTGTCAAGTAGGCTCAACCACAGATATCGTGTAAAAGCATAAAATATGACGCGTTTCAAGGGTCAAGCCCTCATCATCAGGTAATCTGTACAAGAATCTGGGCGCACGTATGCACATGAAAACAAAGAGCTCTAAATTCCAATTTGCGCAGTATGACAAAGGTTGAAATTTAAAATAAACGACTTTTGTTATAATAGATCCACAAAATTTTTAAAAAAGCTGTATGTATTACCTTGAACTTGTTCATTTAATGAAACGTCGCTTTTAGCGTCATGTATTATAATCTCCAACTTTTCTAGGAGATCTTTAAAAAAAAAAATGTTCAAATGTTTGTAATTCTATCGGACCAAACTGCGTGGTCATCAGCCCGTAGCTTACAAACTACTTAAACCTATTCAAACTAACCTAAGGACAACACACACACCCATGCCCCAGGGAGGACTCGAACCTCCACGGCGAGCAACCGCGCGCTCCGCAGCGAGACGTTTTAGACCGCTCGGCTACTACACCGCGGCAGTAGATCTTTCTTCCCTTATGCTGTCTATGCAAAATCTTAAGGTCATCTTCAATCCGCTTTAATGGGTGGTCAGTTTCGCGGATATGCGTAGCTACAGCGGAGGTTTCAAAATTATTAAGTCAGAAGGCGTCCATATGTTCCTTGTACCTAACTCTAAACGATCTACCAGTCTGACCAATGTAGTTTATAACCCTTCCCGTCCTACACCACCAGTTAGTATACGATAATTAGAAAAATTGACCCGTGTGCCTAATTATCTTAATTGGGTCGAAAAGCTATCGGTAATAAAGCCGATGATGTAGCGGAGGCTATAACCGGAACGTTGCTGTACCTCTTTTGTAGACAATAACGATCGATAGGAATAAAGAAAGTGGAAAGTAAAATTTGGAATAAAATGATTAATGTTTAAATGATAAAAATGCGGAACAAACGGGACACAGGGATTAATTTTAAAAAAATGAAATACTCACTCATTTACGGTCGCCAGCTCGTTGTACGAGCAAGTAATTTGGTGGGATCTCAATAATAGCAAAGTTAATTAACTACGTGAAAAATTACGTAAAATTTGGGTGGGCAGGGAATCACAGTATGTGTATCAAATCCGGTACAAAAGACATTGACAATATACTAATTACTGAAAAACAGTTCATTAACATAGGGGTTGAATATAAGACAATGAAACGTAAGCAATAGCCACGCAAATGCAACATACAGCAGATAATGCAAAACTCTCACCTTAATACTTACTACTTATAGCTTCAATAATTAATAGTTTATGTAAGTACCAGAAATTATGCAACAGCGAGAATGCCATATGCTTTAGCAATAATCAAGATGTAACTGAAGTATTAACTGTACTAATAGCAAGCTCAAAAATTAATAAATGACTTGACGTGATAACACTGAATATTTAGAAATGAACTATTTAACCGTCTGATTTTTTGCTCTCTCTTTAACCAGGAATTATTAGCATTGCAAACAATTGCAAATAATCACTATTGCCACTAATCAGTACTTGCAAGTAAAGACTTTACCGCAAACTAATATGCAATGGAAAACAATTAATCTTATGCACATTTATTGAAATATCTCTTGAAATTAAAAGTTAGAGTAGCTGTTTCGTTCCCCTTAGCAACCTATTGATCAGCAACACTGGCATAAAATACATTTAGCAACACTTCTCTGAACGAATTGTTTTTAATCACTCTCACGCTGCCTTTAATGACTTTGATTTTTAGTTTTCTATAACTTCGTGAATATTCTCGGTAAAACAATGGATGAGGAAGGAACATGACTGGATAATGACTATGGGTAATGATATTTAAACACAGGTTCTCAAAAAACAATGTCCACTATTGAACAAATATCACTAACACGCTGGTTAGCTGTACATGCTAACACAAACTGGGCTGATCTTACGGATTTTGGTGTGCGACGTGGTGCTGCTGATTAGAGAGTGTTGGCACTTAACAATAATTGTTAAGTGCCAACAGTCTCCAATCAGGTACATTGCCAGTTATTGGCAAACACAGGCTCTTCTTGGCTACGAATGTTAATTACAATTTTGTGCCCTCAGCATTCCTCTTGATGCATTTATTAATTACTAGCTTAAAACCGCGGCTCCGCTCGCGTTTTGGTTGATTATGATAGATAGGCTATCTTTCAGTAGTGTGCTATGAGAATGGTAATGCGCGAAACGTCAAATCGATTATTTTAAAGAGATTAATTAAAGGAAATTCTTTTTTACTGCTTTTTTATTTATTCTTATTATTCCTTATTCGTATGCTTATCCTTACAGAGAAAGAGCTGAAGACATTGCAGCACGCATAGATGAAAGATATGGTCTGTGGCATCACGTTTCGCTGTATGAAACCTCCTTGCTATAGAGTCTCAAACGTCAACGCTGGCCTTCAGTCCGATTTTTCAACGAATTTCAACCACCATATCTTCCATCCCCTTATAGCTATCGGCATGGAACTGATATGGTGTACAATGGGACACTTCAGACAACACTTACACAAAGACCATTCGTTTACATTTTGTAGTTTTCGCTGCAGAGCAAAATATGAACACACACACACACACACACACACACGTAAAATTTTATATACACCTATAACTCTCCATCCCAATATACTCCACCCTTTTATCATTATCAACCCTCAAGCAACAATGCAACCAATAAAACCATTTTCAAAGAGTGAATATAATTTTCAAAGAGTAATTATTGATCCATATTTCACGTTATATTCTTCAAATTACTGAATTCTATCAGATCGCTATAAAACCTTCCTCGGGTATAAATTAGTAACTGTACAAACATTTAAGTCTCTGCGTCTTGTCGTTCGGTCGTGATAAGCGTATACTGAACAGACATCCACATTAATATATATATATATATATATATAGATAAATAGCTATCCGATCGCCATAATACCTAGCCTAAAGCCTTTCCCGGATAGGCATTACTAACCATACAAATTTTTAGCTATTTACGTCTTATGGTTCACGCGTGATAAACGTACACCGAACAGACATTCGCATTTATAGATATAGATTTGAGCTGTGTCCGTATGAATAAATAATATTGCCTGTTAGCCGTCTCCTCCACTAGTGCCAATCCAACACGCATTCTTCTTCACGTACTTTTGCCGTACACCGTTCCGCGCACCGTTTCGCTAATACGTCTGTACGCTACTTCGTCAGAACAACGACTCCTTCTCGCTGAGCACCTCTGCGCTACCAGCGACAAAAACTCCCTACTCAAAGATGATTCTATACAATAGCAAAGCCCTCGCTAAACCAGCGTGTCTACTACATCGATATAAATACTATTTCTTTCACAATATTAAAATGAACATACAAAATTAACATCAATTACATAATTCATTACACAAAATACAAATAATAAGGAAAAATACATGAAGCATCGTTTTATATTACAGTATGCACTCATGACTGGAAAGCACCGTTGGTCACTGTGTTGTTGTGTCACAAGTTGGCATTGCAACTATTACACTGTATATTATTAACTCTGATTTGTCATATTTAGCAGTCTCTTGGGTAAAGTTATTCCGTGCCGGCCGCGGTGGCCGAGGAGACTTAGGCGCTCCAGTCACGGTCTGCACGGCCATTACAGTCGGGGGTTCGAATCCCCCTTGGGCATGGATATTTGTGCCGTCCTAGTTTGTAAGTAGTTTGTAAGTTTAGGGACTGATGACCCCGCAGTTAAGTCCCTTAAGCTTAACAAACATTTGAACATTTTTTTTAAGTTATTCCGTAATTTATGATGTAACGTCTTATGTCTCTTGATATTAAAAATTCATATGCAAATGTTTCGGTTGACGAGGCCGTCGAGTTGATTAAAGCTAACTTACTTAAACACAAAGGACTAGCTCAGCAAGAAATCGTTGAATTCATTGACCTACTTCAGTTTATTCTGAAATATAACTATTTTGCTTTTAACGGGAAATTTTATATACAGACGGACTGGCTCTGGGTTCAAGTATTTCAGGAATAATAGCAGACATTTTAGTAATAATCTGGCTCTATCAGGTGCTTTTATCGACGAGGGCGGTTGTCGCCTTGATGTTTTATGTGAAGTGCTCTGACAGACGGGGTTGATGTTGATTGTATTGGCGAGCCCCTGGTTTTATGTTTTAACTGTAATTGACCCGACGATGCGACTTTAAGTCGCGAATCCGGTCATCCTTAAAAAAAAAAAAAAAAAAAAAAAAAAAAAAAAAAAAAGCTGAAGCGGACCCTGTTATTAAAGATATAGTTATTGTAAGTTATCCTAACGTCAGCATAATCAGTCGTTCTGGATGAGCCGGCCGCGGTGGCCGAGGTGATTGAGGCGCTCCAGTCACGGTCCGCACGGCCACTACGGTCGGGGGTTCGAATCCCCCCTCGGGCATGGATATTTGTGCCGTCCTTAGTTGTAAGTAGTTCATAAGTAGTTTGTAAGTTTAGGGACTGATGACCCCGTAGTTAAGTCCCATAGACTCTACAAACATTTGAACATTTGTTCTGGATGAAGGACTCGCACCTACGACGAAAGCGTTCGTGCAAACGTTGGCATAGCGCCTTAGACCGCGCGACCAGTCCTGCACGTTGTTCCTTCTCTTTGTTTAGGAGGTGAGCTGGGAAGGAAACAAGTGATAGTGGTACGAGGTACCCTATACCGCGCATAATATCGTGGCTTCTTTATTTGTTTGGTTAAAATTTAAATAATTGTCTTTAATGCTTTGATTCCATAGGTTGTTTAAGCCATATATTGTTACACTTAACTAGATATAAGAATAAACTATTGCAACGAAAAAACCGACTTGACTTACAAAGAGAGGACGCCTGATCGTCATAGCCGAATTCATCCAAATTTACGGTACACGTAGGGTTTCGTGAGATATGTAAATGCACCAAATGGGAATTCCAGATATCTAAGCGTTCAGGAAATAAAAGCAATTTTAATACGGGTCTATCACCGTATCCACCTTATCAACTTTCCCTGAGAGTGTCCGTTTAGAAAGCCTGTGTTTGGCTCAGCGGTAAGAAACCGGAAAGTTCCGTGGTAAGATAAAGCTTTTATCTTTGACTTGTATCATGTATCAGTTTGCTATTGTCACTCACTGTGGTAATTATGTTTTATTATAATGACATAGTGCACCTATGCACTGTAAATTATGTTATATAGCAACTGGTTGGCATTACCAGATTATGGCCTTGTAAAATGATTTTATTGGACCAGATGATGCGGACATAGTTCAGCGAAACCGGCCGTCTTAAATTGAAATTGATGATCAGCGATCTTGGCTTTTTTATATCTTTCTACAATATCATAATTGGATCGCCTCCTAGAACATAAAGAAACTCAAATTATGATGTTGCGGTTAATTTTGACGTCAGTCTACATCCACATGTACATCAATACTCTGCAAACAATTGTAAATTGTAAATGTAGGTGTAGAGGAGAACCGGGTAATGACGAACAGCGGCCAATATCGAACACTTATCCTTCCCTCTCCAGAGATATAATTTCTTAGTTCCGTGAGGTGCTGCAGTCTAGTGGAAACAATGTGAAACCGCAGCGCCAACGCAAGTTTACAGTGCAGTTGAGTTAATGTTGTTGTTGTTGTTATTTAAAGGGGACCAAACTACTGAGTCATCAGTCCCCTTTGAGTTAATGGATGACGAAAGTTCTTTTTTAGTGTTTACGTTTTAAGAACATAACTTTATAATGATGATGTTTGTTAAGGTTAAGAGACTTAACTGCGGGGTCATCAGTCCCTAAACTTACAAACTATTTATGAACTATATTATACTAAAGACGGCACAAACATTCATGCTCGAGGGGGGGAAGGCCTCGCGTATCGTACCATAGCGCCTCAATGCGCTCGGCCGCTCCGCCGCGGCCGTCACCTTATGATTTGAGGTATGTATATGTTATTATTCACTGTTGACGTTTTAATAATATGCTCATAGATTGTTCAACATATTTAATACTAATATAGTTCAGATTCAAAGAAATAGGCTACCGTTTCTTCACAAGATATTTTTTCAAATGGAGTCCTAGTTTCGTGTAATTGTGTACACTATTCGGTATTCACAGCCGTTTGTTCGGCATTTCCCTCCCCCATACTTGTCGGTTACTCTACGCGTTTTATAGTGGAATTTGATTGTTCCAGTTGCCAAGAAATCGCAAACATACAACAAATAAAGCCAAGTGGTCTAAAGAAACACTGGAGATATCCCTGTAGGGAAAGGAAACGTCGAGCCAAAGGGTAAGAAGAAACTCCTCAAGGAATTTCAATCCTCATAAGAAGAAGATTTAAGCGACGTCTGTTTGTGTGATGATGGTGAATTTCACGATATGGGGACTGACAAAGAAAAGTGTTTTTTCTGTGATGACTTTGGCAAGGATGGGGAACTTTGGTACAGGTGATGTGGGCACATCCTTTGTGCTCTGGCTGGGATACTCCAGAGGGTACAAGTGTGATATTTGCGTAAAAAAAATGTGGCACATGTGATTGTAAGACTGATACTGTTTTGTCGTCCTGGTCAGCCACTGTTTCGTCGTTCCCGACCTGTCTTTCAGGAAAGGGTCTATCAGGATGCGTGGACAGTTAAAACGGATATATAGATCAGTAATACAAGTTTTATTTACCGAACTGTACAAAGATACTCAAAATCTCTCTCTGTCTCTTCTCGTTGCGTATCAAACTTTTATTTCCTACACGCTTGGCCATATGGAGTTACCTCTTGTGGCACTTACGTGTCTCACCATAAATTTGGGCATATTCGGCGATGACGAGTAGGCGTCTTTTTTGTATCCCCGGCTCGTCGCCACTTTTGTGTCTCGTTTTCGCCAGTTGTCTTAGGTGTCGGTGGCAGAGTAGAGAGTGACCGACACAGGAATAAAGGATGCACATGTGTGCAGGTACGGAGGTGACCAGCCAGTGGGACAGCAGAAACTAGGAACACTAGAGTAAATTTGAACGAGATATATATTTCATAGAGACTTTGTAATAATTAACTTTTTACGCCGTGCGTGCATGGCGGCGCGCTGCGTAAGTACGCGGCGCGCACTTTATACTTGTGCGACACCACAGTCTTCTCATTGTTAACATCCAGATGACACCAAATAAATAAATACACGGCGGCATTTACAGGATTTATGTAAATGCACAATTTAAATTTTCTTGTCCAGATAGTGGAAGTAATTAAAGGTAGCTGATGCTAGGATACCTCGAAACCCCAGCAGCTTTGTTTGTGTGTCTGACGAAAGTCGAGGCTGTGGAGTTTTAAATAACTAATCTTTTATGTAAAACACGGGGCTCTGAATGGATACACGGTTACCGGAAATGACGACACGGTAGCCGCGTGTTGAGCGACGCGGCGGCGCACGTGGCTGCAGCGGGCGGTAATGCCCGAGAAGAGCGAGGCGGCGCGTGACGTCAGACGGTGGCTGCGGCTGCGGACGGATGGGAATGCGATTACAAGCGCCGGCCCGCGGCTCATGAATGTTAACCGAGCCGGCGGCGGCGGCGCCGAGGGAGAGGGGGGGGGGGGGTGAGGCGACGCCAGCAGCGGCTGATCACCGGCCGAGCTGCGTGTGCCGAGCGACGCAGTTAACAGGGCTTGAGTAGGCCACCAGCACACCAGGTGCCTGGTGTGAAGCTGTCAGGGGAGCCGTGGCAAGTGGCGTGCTTTGTATTTCACTTTTGCCGTGGGATCTGTGTCACCAGTTAGGGAGCGTTGGAGTGATAAACATGATTTGTAAACAAATTTCACTCCTCGGCGCGCGTGTGTGTTTGTGAACACTGCTTGAGACATCAAATTTACGTTTCGAAACAGTATACGACAAAGTGGATGGACTGGGATGGTAACTAATAGAATCAACTGGAGGAACGGAGCGAATACGTCCCACCGTTAGTTAGGAAAATAAAGAAAAAAATATGGAAGTAAAGTTGAATGTTCTCGAATATCTTTCTTCAGAATCAATCAATGCAAGTGTTTAAAAGCGCAAATGAAAGAGCTTGATCCGCTAAGTGTCGTTAGGTCAAAAATAACACAATTAGGTCAATAATAACCGAACATGTCAAACAGATTAACATATTCAGTGCAAGGACAGAAGGGTACCTCGTTTGAAAAATAATAATAATAACAATAAAGAATGGACAGACGTGAGTTAATTCTGATAGTTCATGACGAATCTGCGAATACCTTTCGTTTAAAGCAAGAATGAGGTAATTCGATCGGAAAGAACGGCATGACCGAATGACTGTAGTTAACAAAAATTTGGGAAAAGATGGAAGTAAAGTTGAAAGTTCCCGCATTGCCTTCTTCAGAATCAATCAATGCAAGTTTTTAAAACCGCAAGTGAAAGAGCTTGATCCGCTGTTGTTAGATCAAGAAGAACTGCATACCTTAATTAGAGCCGATGATAACGCAAAACTAATCGATTAAAATATTCAGTGCAAGGACAGAATGATACCGCGATTGAATAAAAATAAAGGATGGAGAGACTTAATTCTGATACTTGGTGACAAATCTGTGAATGAATACCTTGAGTTTAAAGCAAAAATGAAGAAAATCGGTTGGAATATCCAAATGTATGTTAAGCTTTGGAACTTCATTGCGGGGACATCAGTCCCTAAACTTACAAACTACTTATACATTAACTTTCTCTAAAGACAGCACAGACATCCATGCCCAGTGGGAAATTCAAAATAGGTTGGATGGAACAGCCTGGCCCACTGACTTTAGTTTACAAAAAAAGTTGTGAGAAAATAGAAGAAAAGTTGAATGTTCATGCATAGTTTTATTCAGAATCAGTCAAGGCAAAGGTTTAAAAGTGCAAATGAAAGAGCTTCATCCGAAGAGTGTCGTTAGGTCAAGAAGATCTGCGTACCTTAATTGGAACCGAAGATATAGTAAAACAAACCGATTAAAATATTCAATTCAAGGTTAAAAGGATACCGCGTTTGAATAGAAATAATGGATGGGAAGACTTCACTTAATTATGATACTTGATGACAAATCTTCGAATGAATAGCTTTCGTTTAAAGTAAAATTTAAGGAAATTGGTCGGATAGAACGGCATGACCGACTAACTTTAGATTACACCAAGGACATCCTCATCAGAAATATACAGAAGGAAATCGTATTTCAGTATTGAAAAGAAGGCGAGAATTATGTAAATTCTGACCCTTGATGAGATGTGAATGAATGCCTTTCGTTTCAATAAAAAGAAAAAAAATCGGACGGGTAGTTTGGTCTGGCCGATTGATTTTAATTTTCGTAGATTATTTTAATATATAAGATTGCTACTTCAACTAATTGATTTTAAGTTTAAAAATAAAATACATAATTGGGCGAAGAACGTATATTAAATGCTTAAGGATTTGTAGAAATGGCTTTATTAATTTGTAGAAGAAAAGTTATACTTTCAGTAGGTGGAACGCGTTTGACCACTTCAAGATTTACACAATTTTAGTTGTAATATGGAATATTAAAACAACGAAACTTCAGTTTGTGAAGCGCGTTTTGATCCCTTCTCAATTAAAAACATATCTAGTTTTGAAAACAAGAAGAAACCAAATATCATCAGTAAGTGAAGTCCACGACACAGTCTTCACATTATTTAATACTAGAAACTTTTAAGCGGGTGAAGCCCAGGCTTTAAAACTGTAACCAACTTGAAAAAGGATTTAAACAGTAAAATAAAAATATGAATAGGGCACCAGCAGGCAAAGTTTCGGACTTTATCTTCCGTTAAAAAAAGAGCATATCAAAACTGAAGACAAATCACAAATTGGATGCCATTAATAAAATGGATAATCACAATTATGACATAAAAATAGCCACACAGATTATTTGACGTAATCAAAATTGCTCAAACTACATAAATACATTTTGCGCTAAACTGGGACGTAGGTCTGACGATGCCCTGAGAACACCTGCCCCAAGGATAACACATAATTGCTAAATCAAAAACCACTAGAAGTGGTCAGCAGCAACAACCAAAAAACACCAACATGCATCACATCTAGTACGGCAAATATATGAGACAGTACCAGATTTCCTTTTCGTAAGGTAAAGGGAGGGAATTGTGGTTATAATACATCAAGCGGAACAAGTAGTCAAGGATACAGAATGAGGTCCTTGCCAAGTTGGAAGGTGGCGGTTATTATGAAATATAAAAAAGGAATTTAAAGTGCCAAAAAACAGAGGGACAGAATTAATTTTGTCTCACTTGTCGATTAATAGACACTATCAGTATTTTTGATGTATGGTCACCTTTGGTTGTGTTGACTCTGCAGTGACTTCTACTGTGTGTGTTATCTTCCTTGTTTACCCTTTTGCAAACCGAGGTATTAAATATGCTTTCTTGAGTTGTGCAGTTGTGTCCTCCTGTCGTTGTTGGCGGTTGTCGACGTAGTCACCCAGCAGCATACCGGTAAGTTGTTTGAAAAATCACAAAAGCGGTTCTATGCACTCTGGGCCACGCACTTCATTGTGATTTGCAGAGTATCTATGTAGTTGTATGCACCGAAATAACGTGGCGTATACTACAAAAATAATGTATAATATTTTTAAACACGTTTTTATATATTGATGATTGTAATGCATTATGTTTTATAAGGTAGACTATTACTAAATGTGTCATTCTGTTTCTGATTTGCTGTAGACTTGAAAATGGTCATCACTGACCGAAATCGGTCGTCGAAACGACGAGATATTTTGTGATCACTCGCGTAAAAGTTGGAAAGTTGCCAAGTTACTCCAGTATTCAAGAAAGGCAATAAGAGTGACCCCAAAATTACAGGCCAATCTCATTGACGTCGATTTGCAGTAGGATTTTGGAACTACCTAGAAGAGAACGACCTATTAACCAATAGTCAACACGGATTCAGAAAGTATGGCTACTGCGAAACACAACTTGCCATTTATTCACATGAAGTGTTAAGTGCCATCGACAAGGGATCTCAAATCGATTCCATATTTCTGGATTTCCGGAAGGCTTTTGACACTGTACCCCACAAGCGATTTAGACATGGTGCGAAAATTGGCAATTGACATTAAATAATGAAAAGTGTGAAGTAATACACATGACCACTAAAGGAAATCCGCCGAACTTCAATTAGGTTAAACCTTAAGGACGTAAATTCCACCAAATACCTAGGAATTACAATTACGAACAACTTTGCTGGAGAGAACACACAGAAAATAATGTAGGGAAGCCGAACCAAAGGTTACGTTTCATTGGCAGAACGCTTCGAGGATGCACCAGCTCCACGAAAGAGACTGCGTACATCACACTTGTACGTACTCTCATGGAGTACTGTTGCCCCTTGTGGGACCCTCACCAGGTGGGACTGACGGAAGACATTGAGAAGGTTCAGAGAAGGGCAGCTCGTTTTGTTTTATCACGTTACGGGGTCGAAAGCTTCACGGAAATGTTGCACGAATTGGGGTGGAAATCGTCAAAAGAAAGACGTTATTCATTGCGGCGTGATCTGTTTGCGAAGTTTCAATCACCGACTATTTCTTCTGAATGTGAAAATATTTTGCTATCACACATCTACTTAGCGAGACATGACCATCCCAATAAAATAAGAGAAATCAGATTGAAAACGGAACGATTTAGGTGTTCTTTTTTCCCGCGCGCTGTTAGAGAATGGAACGGCAAAGAAAAGTAATGAAAGTGGTTAATGAACCTTCTGCCAGGCACTTAAATGTGATTTGCAGAGTATATATGTAGATGTAAATAAGGATACTAAAAGTTATTAAATTCTTGTATTTATTTTCGAGAGTACGATAAAAAGTTTATGAGCAGCCCTGCAGCGCTGTCAGTCATCTGCCGCCGGCTCTGGTCGTGAAGCGTGGCAGAGAGCACGGCGTCGTGCTCTGGCGGCAGAGTTGCCGCGGCTAACTTGTGAGCAGCGGGCCGGCGGCTCCCACGGGGCAGCACGCCCCCAGCGCCGGAGCGCCGCGCCGCCTGGCAAACTGAGTAATCTCATCGCGCCATTGTGAGCGGAATCCACACACACTGCCCTGGCCTGGCCTCGCCTGGGCACCGAAAAACGCGCGACTGTCACGTGCTGTCAGCAAGTGCGTACCAGAGGGCCCTGGCACCCTAAGCTACGAGAGTTTTCATACCAACAAAAAGGGTTCATGGCGTTTTCCCTAAATGTGTTTGATACTCATAAATCAAACGAGAAATCATCATCATCATAATTAGAGACTGATTATGCCTTTAAGCGTTCAGTCTGGAGCGTAGTATAATAAAATTCTTTTATGATCCCCTAATCAATGCTAACATCGATTCCTCGTCTGATGTTATGCCTTTTACTTCAAAATCATTCTGCAGCGAATCTAAGTACTTTCTTCTTGGTCTACCTCGACTCCTCTTACCCTCCGCTGACGAGCTCATGAGTCTCTTAGGTAACCTTGCTTCTCCCATGCGTGTAACATGAACCCACCGTCACAGTCTGTTCGCTCTAACTGCTTCATCTATGGTGTTCATTCCCAGCTCCCTTATTATGGACACCCTCCTACCATTGTTCCCATCTATTCGTACCTGAAATCATTCTTGCTACCTTCACATCTGTAACCTATATCTTATGAATAAGGTAACATGTATCCACCCAACTTTCACTCCCATACAACAAAGTTGGTCGAAAGATAGAGCGGTGCACTGCTACCTTAGTCTTGGTGCTTACTTCCTTCCTGCAGGAGAGAGTAAATCTTAGCTGAGCACTCACTGCATTAGCTTTGCTGCACCTCGATTCCAGTTCTTTCGCTATTTGCCATCCTGTGAGAAAATAAATCCCAGGTACTTGAAACTGTCTACCTGTTCTAACGGTATTCCTCCTATTTGACACTCAAATAAATAAATAAATAAATAAATAAATAAATAAATAAAAAGAACCGGGAACCGATCCATGGCATAACGTTGACAATCTATATTCCAATCCTCCCGACCCATTGACTCAGATGATTCGATTGCAGAAATGTTCAAAGAAGGCTTTGACCAAATTACAAATACGCTTCCCAAGCATACAATATTAATTGGTGGCGATTTCAACTTACCCTCGATATGTTGACAAAAATACCTGTTTAAAACCGGAGGCAAACATAAAACATCGAAATCGTACTGAAAGCAATCTCCGAAAATTGTCTCGGGTGAACCCACTAGAATAGAAAATGCTTGTGAAAATATACTTCATCCCTTAGCAACAAATAATCCAGAAAGATTATTTGGCACTGTAAGTTTTTGAGGCTATCTGATAGTATTATAGTCTTTAAAATGAAATGCCAAGATCGCTCATTAATAATTTATTGAATGACGAATGGTTTTGGTGAGCTGTGTCACCATCATCTAGTCATATATATATACTTTACAAAATGGTCATCTTATTAAAAAAAAATGGATATAAAATAATCAATGCAACATACCACTTAGTCGTTGTATAAAAGTACACAAGTTAAAATTACGACTGCTTACAAAATATTCGTTTACTTTGTAAGCTGTCATGTTTTTAATTTGTGTATTTTTATATAGTGACTAAGTGTTATGTTGCACTTATTATTTTATATACATTTTTAATAAGATGGCCAGCTTGTAAAATATATATATATATATATATATATATATATATATATAGATATGAACAGATGATGGTGACACAGTTCACCGAAACCGATCGTCATTCAATAAATTATTGAAGTGCGATCTTGCCATTTCATTTTGAATACCATCAAAAATCCGGAACTAGTAAAGAGTATCAAAACAGATACGAGGATTAGTGAACAAAGACTCGTCTCCAAAAAAAAAAAAAAAAAAAAAAAAAAAAAAAAAAAAAAAAAAAAAAAAAAAAAAAAAAAAAAAAAAAAGTAGATCAAAAATTCGATTATCGCTTTCCTGAGTGAGATTTTCCAGTCTTTCGAAGCAAACGATGTTTCTGTTGATCAGTTGTGGTTTAGGTTCAGATGAATAATATCGACAACTATTGACAGATTTATACCAAACAAATGAACAAGAGAGGGGTCTGACCCGCCGTGGTACACAAAACAAGTTTAGATTAAATTAGATTGTATTAGTTGTTAGTTTCATAGCCAGCCGCGGTGGCCAAGGGGTCTCCGTCGCGTCAGTGACAGTCTGCACAGCCACTACGGTTGGGTGTTCAAATACCCAATCGGGCAAGAATATTATTTGTATTAGGTAGTTCATAAGTAGTTTGTAAGTTTAGAGACTGATGACCCCGTAGTAAGTGCCATAAGCTCTACAAACATTTGAACATTTTGTTAGTTCCATAGATCCCTGTTGAGGAGATCCTCGTTGTTGTGCTATTTTTTTATTTGTTTTATATTTTTTTTTACAAGGTAATAATATAATAATACTAATTCAGGTACATTCATTTTACAAGCTGCTAATATAATAATACTAATAGTATGAATAAATGTTCAAATGTTTGTATAGTCTATGGGACTTAACTACGGGGTCATCAGTCCCTAAACTTACAAACTACTTATGAACTACTTACGAACTAGGACGGCACAAATATCCAAGCCCGAGGGGGGATTCGAACCCCCGACCGTAGTGGCCGTGCAGACCGTGATTGGAGCGCCTCAGTCTCCTCGGCCACCGCGGCCGGCTAGTAGTAGTATGAATACAGATACTTTCATCATATGGTTCTGTTTAAGAATTCATTATTGGAGTAGGAGTTGCCTGCTCTTTAGTTGTAGCTAAATTTTTTATGGTTGTTGGTAAATTGATAATATGTGTTCCTGTGTAGTGCGCCCCTTTTTGAACTAAAGTAAAGGTTATGTCACTCTTGCAGAAGCAAAGAAAATGTATGCCAAATTTAAACGGAGACAAAATCCTCAAGACTGGTAGTATGTAAAGCACACTATCGTGAAACACAATCAATACCGTTACTACGTGATAGTAAAATTGATGCTATTAATGCAAATTTATTGCTTAACACAACCTACCGAAATTTCTTCACGAAAGAAGACGAAGCAAGTGCTCCAGAATTCGTATCAAGAACGGCTGTTGGCATTCGTAATTTAGAAGTTGATACCTCTGGTATGTTAAAGCAACTTAAATCACTCAATAAAGAAAGTCTTCCGGTCCCTATTGCATACCATTTAGTTTCCTTTCAGAGTATACTGATACAATTGTCCCATACCTAGTTATCATAGTCAACCGGTCGCTCAGCGAACGTTCCGTACCCAAATACGGGTTACGCCAATATTCAGGAATAGGAATGATTCACAGAATTCCAGGCTTACATCACTGACGTCGATTTGCAGCAGGATTTTAGAACATATACTTTCCTCAAATATTATGAACTACCTCGAAGAGACTGACCTATTACATTTAATGAAATAAAACGGAATTTGCGATCAATTATTGCTTCACTGTACTAGGTTTAGAAGTTATACCAAAGAACGGCGAATGAAAATTTGTGCACGGCCGGGATTCGAACTCGGTGTCTCCTGCTTACGAGGCAGACGCGTTGACCGCCACCGAGGACACAGTGACTAGCCCGACTGCAGAGGACTCATCGCTGCACGTCTCCCGCCACACACAAATCTCCACTCGCCACACTGTCTCTTTCCTATGCCACAGTGAAGTCATAACTGATCGCATATTGCTATTTATTTCATTCATTGAACGCTGTAACGTCATCAAAGATATGTAATTATTCCATTTAACTTCCGCTGATGTGTGCTATTCAGTCCGGCGTGTGTGCGTACATTCCTGTCAGCTTCACCCAGTATGACGCGAGGTAGCTACTGTTTTACCTCCCTGTTCTGTCGACACACCGGTAACGTTTCCACAGTAACCAACCCAAAATTTTACCGCTATACTCCTGCCACAGAACTGGAGTTCCTAAGTCTCAAGTAAACAAAAAGTGACATTTGTATTACAGAGAATGGATATATCATGAGACTTTATAGTTGAAATATCTAGACTTTATAGTTGAAACATACAATAAGTTGTCGTTGAAAACCCATGTTCTAGAGTCTATAGAAAATACAGGTGCTCCGTTATTTGACATTGGAATATTACCAGAAAGAAGTTATAGTTCAACACGGAAAACACTATTTATTCAAATTCGCTTAAGTCGCACGATGCTGTATTAGGGGTAACTCTTCTGATTCAAAACATCTTATTTTTTGTTCAGAAACTGGAGATCCGGAGTATATGGTTTACGCTCGAGAACCGCTTGTCGACGCCTGCTCGGTGGCTAATGAATACTAACATTAGAATCTCACTACGTATTTTCTTAAATGTCGTTTGTTATTAACAATATCAGCTCCTTTCCAAGAGTTAGCAGTATACAGTTAATACTAGATATAAATTTAATCTGTATTTGGATATGATACAGATGACTCTTATTCAGAATGGTTTGCAGTATTCCGCTGCATCCGTTTCTAATAGGCTGCCGGAAGAATAAAAAGTCTCAGTATTAAACCAAGCAGTTTGAAAGCAAAGGAGTTTCCTCAAGGCCCACTCCATCCTCTCGAGAAATTACTAGATTTTTTTTTTAAAACAGGTAATTTCTATGATGATTGTATCTAATTATGCTTAGGCATAGCATATTGAATAGGAGTCCTATACTTTTTATTTTATCTAGTACAATTCTTCTGTTACAATTGCATGTACTGATTCGTTCCTTGACCATGGATGCTTGTTACCTACTTATATCCTGCAGTCAATTCCATTTTATTTCCTATCGGCCTCCAAACGGCCTTCTACGAGGTCTTATGAGCGGATGCAAGGAAGGGCACTCTATTGCCCTTGGGACTGCTGCTAAAGGCGAAAGAGCCACAATATGGCCAACGGCATAGGATAGAGAAGGCAACGGGGGACCATTCCCTTATAAACGCTAATGGGTATCCCAAGTATCAAGAGATCATAGCTGGAAGCTCTGGATGTAAAAACCGTCCGCTATTCGTATCCACAGGTGGGTATATAATTTGAAAATAATTAAAAGTAAAACAAAAGTATAGAATGTGACGAAGAAGGACAATCTGTATCCATGCTGAAGTAGGCAATGTACTACATCAACCAGCTGAAATTTAATTACCTAAGCAGTAAGATCACCAGGGATGGATGAGGAGGGCAGAAGTAGAAGCAAAAGTCCTCAAACAAAAACTGCTTTAGGAAGAAGAAAAAATCTTAACTTCTAAGAGCATCAGTTTTGTATTCAGGAGAATGTTTCTGATATATGCATGCATTGTTTCGCGGTTAATGTTGATAAAATTTTCCCGGGTTTCCAGACGCGTAATGGTTTACTACTCACGACGTTTCGGCTGAGATTTCCTCGACCATTGTCAAAGGTATGACTGTCGTTGTCGTCCTTATATAGCTTCACTGCTGGTTGTGACGTCACTTGTACTCCACGACATGACCATAAAGGGCAATGTTTTGGTCGCGTGCCTGCCGCCCCCGCTTCAACCTTCCGATCGCCGGGTTCCAAGCTGTGCTCAATTGCAAGCCACCGTCTCTATTAATAGTGTTGTCAGCTAATTTGATCTCAATCGCCTCTTTTATTACACTATCCCAGAAACTGTTCGTTCTAGTAATTATGGATGTATTTTCAAAGGCAATAGGATGCCTGTTTTTAAGTGCGTGCTCCACAATTGCCGACTTTCCGTCATAACATAATTGTAACATCTTTCGTGTTCCACTCAGCGCTGTTCAGTAATGCGCACTATTTGTTATATGTAAAATTGTCCACAACAACATGGTATTTTATATACTCTATGTGTCCTTAGACCTACAGGCATCATCAACTGACGTATTTGTGAAAGACGTCTGAAGACCGAGCCGATCTTGTGTCTCTTAAGCAGACGGATAATCTTTCCAGTAATTGAGTCCCAAAACGACAAAAACGCAAGTTTCTTTGAGTTCTCCTTAGGGGTCTTGTTTGTCAACGGGAAGATAGCTGTCGTAATCTGGTCGGTACTGTAGTCGTTGCTCTTAAAATCTTTCCGTAGATGGCTGAGTTCCTTCTGCAGATTTTCAGTGTCTGTCATTGCTTCCGCTCGGTGCACCAAGGTCCTTAGAACAGACTGTTTCTGCGCGCCACAAGCGATCATTATCTAAATGTTTCTAAGTTCTGGAGTATGGCATGCTGTGACTGTGACTAATAGACCCTTCTTGCCGAGGAGGAGAAGAAAAAAAATTCCTTTGAAACAATAAGAGCTTGCAGAGACTGATTGTTAAAGAAGATTTCATCTTACAAGCCTTCAAATGACTTACGAAGGACTCCTGTAAACAATAATAGAATGTTGTAGTGGATGGAAAAGACCAAGAGGAAGACCACACTAGAGGTACATAGACAAAACCATGAAATTTTTAACAGCATTTTTTTTTTTTTTTTGGAAACAGCATTGTTAAGAGTTTAAATAATTAAAATACGACAGTCCAGATCGAAACTTGCTTCTCTTTTTATTGGCAATTGGTTTCGGTCCTACAGGACCATCACAGGCCTTGGCCCCTTATTGGTGGACGGTGACGATGGCCGGAGCAGTCGTCAACTGCAGTTAATTATTTAAAACCATGAAAGATGTGGAATGCAAGACGTAAAAAGAAATGAAGGAAAAGCAGGAAGGGTTGAGAAGGGAGACTTGCTGCCATCATGACTGCTGCAAACCAATCACTGGATTGACCACTACAGATGATGACAACTGAGTTACAGATATTTGTTGTGCTGAACATGAAACAGACCACTGCACCATGCAGATTGGCCATTTGTGTGGGGCCAAAAGCCCACGCGTACGTTTCGTCAATATTCACGTCTGTGTGTATTTGGTTCACATTCATAGCCACGTGAGGCCACTGAATAGGAATATTACACCAGCAATTCTCAAACAAATGGATACTCCGACACCACGTCTTACTCGTTCTCCCATCCTCAATCCACAAGACTTCCACATTACAAGACCAATTTGTATATCACACCTATTCATGACATGGAATCTGCGTCAGTCCATGGAGATAGCAGATGCGAGAGACGCATGGAATATAAGAATGAGTAAGATATCCAATGACGCGGTGCGTAGATGCCTGAATTAAATCTCGTGGTAGCCATTTTATTATCTTCTGTAGAGAAGGCTGCCTACATCACACTTGCGCGTCCTCTCCTGGAGTACTGTTGCATGGTGTGGTACCCTCACCAAGTGGAATTGACGGAGGACATTGACAAGGTTCAGAGAAGGGCAGTTCGTTTTATTTTATCACATTTCAGGGGGAGGGGGGGGGGTGAGCGTCACGGAAATGTCGCACGATTTGTGGTGTAAGTCATTAAAAGAACGACGTTATTCGTTGCGGTGAGATCTACCCACCTACATGACCATCACAATAAAATAATAGTAATCAGGTCGAAAACAGAACGGTTTAGGTGTTATTTCTTCCCTCGCGCTATTATGGAATGGAAGGGTAGATAAAGGTTATGAAAGTGGTTAATGATCCCTCTGCCAGGCACTCTGCAGAATATCTATGTAGATGTAGAACCGTAAGTAATAATTTACACTTTATCGACACAAACGACAACCTGTTAAAGTAGCCTGTGTGGTATACACAACATCAAATGCCTTTAATAAGGTGATGAAAGCAAATAAAGCATAAATGTGTGCAAGACATATTCCACTTCTTTTCCTCTGTCGAATCTCCGGAATTTTCTCACATATTTAGTTTCAATCTGTGTATACAAAATGAAAAACATAAAATAAAAATTAAATAAAAAAATGTTTGAATCTGCGGGAAGGATACGTTGAGTAGAACTTTCTTTGGCCACTACGACTGATTTCATGTAACTGCTAACACTTCTGGGTAGCCTCATATGTATCGAATGGGACCGAATTGTGTCTCAGAAAGGGGAAAGAGAAATGACGTGACGAAGCAACGTTTCATACTTCCGTCGGCTACGAAAGAGTGCAAAGAGTGTAGGTGCTCCAATCCCCGGCAGAGGAAGATGAGTTCACAGCGCAAGACGCCGTCAGAGGAAGATTTCGTCAGGCGGTTCTCCTGCTTACACAGGACAGCACGGCAGCGACGCGAAGCAGAGAGCACGCCGCAGGACAAACGCAAGGACAACATTCAAAACGCCACGCAGTTAATTCCACGGCGGAATGGTAATTAATGCCCAAAACTGAATTACAACTGTGGCCGTTACAGTTCAGGCCGCACCAAATGGATATTTACTTCGCAAAACTATGTCTACAGTGATACATGCGTGCTAATTACTGCTGCGATTAATCGCTGGCACAATATTGGCGTAGCAACGCCGATCTCGTTTAGCGTCCGATGAGGCGCGTTGTGCACAATCTAATGCCGAGGAGAAAGCGAAATGCACTCTGCTGCGCAGCGTCTGTCGTTAAAAAATTAAAACCAATCGGTTTTCTCTTTTATCTTTTGCTTTCCACGTTTTCCAGATTTAAACTGCGTTACCTCATTTCGATCTGTTAATGAATACATGCTAAATCCATGGTATGACACTATAATGTATTGCAGACGAGATATTACTAGTTCTCTTGGTTAAATCGAATGCGTCCTCTTCCTTTCTAACTGTTCTCAGTAACGTCTACTGTAGGTTTCACCATGCCGTTGTTCAACACATGATGAATTCCTATCCCGTGCACCTAATCTGACATGTCTTATATAGATTTTCTTTTGTACGCAGAGCCACTATGTACCTTCTACTACTGTACTCATCCTTTCAAATCTGTTAGTAAAGTACGATGGTGCAGGGAATCCGTGTTGCTTGCTTTCACTTTGTCCTTTCCCCTAACCCCTGTAATATACCGAAAATAATTCGTTCCACACAGGCAGTATGTTTGCAGCAAATTCAATTTACAAAATTATAACATTCCTCACTGTTCTCTTCGCAGAACAATATTACCTTATTCAATGGTACGGATTCGCAGGTTTTGCTGACTTTAGGGTTATATAGTGCATCGTTGGCATGACATTGATATTTTCTACAGAGCTTTCAAGGTACTCGATGTTTTCACAGTTTCCTCATACTGCCTGGTGTCCAGAAGGCAGCAACGGTGGTTCAAAGAATATTGCTTCCACTTATTACTTTATTAAATTTCTGATATTACAGTCCACGGAGTAAAATCGCAAATGGGCCTAAATTCCCAATTCTAGCGAAATGTTAATAATGCACCATTATTTAGTACGGAGTAGAATCGCAAATGGGCCTAAATTCTCAATTCTAGGGAAATGTTAATAATGCACCATTATTTAGTACTTACTTTTCTAGCTTAATACAAGTCGCAAGTGTGCGTCAATTAAAGCTGTTTCCTTTACTTTTCTCTGTCAGAGCTTAAATCTCGTCATACATCACTAATCAGGTCGCTACTGTAGTGTAACAGTCGCTCGCGTACAATATTTGAACTTTTATTTATTGCTTACAAATATTTTAGTATAACAATTTCCAAAATGCATTTAATGTCCTGATGCGAATGTGGTACAATAACACACCACTTTCTAATGGAATAAAAGTTTAATGGTTTAATACACGTTGTATGATGACCAAATGAAATATTTTGATTAATAGCTTAATAACGGTTCGGGACGTACCTCCTACATTCTCTATCACCCTCACTATTATTTTAAAAAGACAACAGAGATTAGTACTCTAATAGGGGAAATAGTCTTCGTAATAAGGGACAATATTAAAAAGGATCCAGTTCAATATGATAATGATTAGACGACTATAGGTGTATTGATTTATAGGTGTTACGAAGGATGTTACCGTACACGGCAGTACAGTTTTCAGTTAGAGAAGCCCTAGAATAGGAACCTTTGGGGTATGAAATCGATTTATATAACTCAAAAGCAGCGCACAACGCTAAAAATATGTAGCCGATTGGAATGGGGGAGGAGGGGAATAGACGTAAGTATAGAACCACACGTGATTGCAACTCTGGCTGTATACAGGGCCGCAGCCAAAACGGGGTGAAGGGAGGCCTTAAGGGGATAAAACCCCTCCCACATCAGCGTTCTCCAACCAGGTTTCAAAAATCTTGACTATTCATTTTGATCGAGAGTACTTTAAGTAAGTTACCCTAAGAAGCCATCAAGTATTAATCACCGTTAATTTTGTTTTACAGAATAACTGGTTTATCTCTTCCTACTCTGGAGAACACTACATATGGCAAACATAAATACTTCCGTAATTAAAATAATACGGCAGATGTATAAAGATAACAAATGCCAAGTGAAAATTGGTAATACACTTTCACAGAAATTTAGAACAAGCAAAGGTCTGTTGCAGTGCTTTCCCGTGTCACCAACATTATTTAAAAACTATATAGATATTTGCCTTAGAACGTGATCCCGGAAATGTAAAAGTATAGGTTTAGAAATTAGAGATGGAGTATATCTACATCATTTATTATTTGCTGATGATCAAGTTGTCATAGCATAAGATGGGGAGGTTGCAAACTACATGTGTAATCAACTAGCAATAACAAACAAAAATTGGGGTCTGAAGATTAATCATAAAAGAAACAGAATACTTGACTAATGATCCAGATGAACTATACACAGAGGGAAAGAAAATTTAATGAAATTAACACTTCCTGTTATTTGGGATCCATGTAAGAAACTGGGGGAAAATCAGAAATTATTAAAAGAATTAGCAGTGGACGAAAGGTCAGTGTGATGCTCAAATTAGTCCCATGGAGCAGAAATGTAATGAACAGATCAAAAAAATTATATATAAATCTATATTTGTAGTTCTGTACGGAATAGAAACCTGGATCATTAACCTGAAGCACATTAAGCAACTACAAGCTGTAGAGATGGATTTCTGGAGAAGATCGGCCAGAATTTCCAGGTAAGAGAAAGAAACACCGAAGTAACAAAGAGGATGGAAATAAAAGAAAGAATAGATGAAGTGACGGTTAGAAGGAACAATGGTATGGGGCATGTACGTAGAATGGGGGACACCAGAATTTCGAAACTGGTACTGGAGTAGGAACCTGAGGGGAGAAGAAGAAGAGGACAACCTGTGACCACCTGGATGCAAAATGTACAGCTCACTATGAGAAAATAGGGCGCAGAAGAAAAAGACACACAAGATCGAGGCACCTGAAGGAATATAGTGAATAGTTAGTGTAAAACCTTATGTACTAGGTGTACTCCTTTCTGGACGAATTATTATGTTGGAGGTTTTCTTCTGTAATGAGCAAAATCTCAGTATATATATAGTTACATAATTACGCATCAGAGTACACATACATCATTAGATACTACATTTTAGCTGTGGAGGATTGATGAATCTCTTGAGCTCCTGGCGAAGCTTCGGAGCACCCTCTGCTCCGTGAAGCAGTTTCCGTTGCTCCCGTCCCTGCTGCCAATCAAATGGGCCAGTAGTCACTTAGCACGGCAGTGTTATCATCTGCCTTCGGTGCCTTACATGGTCACCGAACTCTACCCTTTTTTCATGGATATGACATAGTGTCATCATACCTCATGTAAATGAGCGCATTCACACAAATCAACTACATTGTTTTTAGAGGTTCACTTTTTAAAGATTATCGCTTTGTATCCTTAAAAAATTTGCTATCACTTGTGTGCACGTAATGTCACACATTAATGTTACACATTAACAGAATATTATACTATACACAACATTCTATTTCTTACAAGCAAGCTCAACCATTATTCGTCTAGAAATCATCTTTCTGGGGAAACAATATTTAACAATTATAGCCAGAACAAGGATAACGTCAAGGCGTTGGTTGTGGGTTGGGAGACAAGGAAGATCTAATAAAATTTTTGTTGAAAGGAACAAACTAAATTATTGCCACCTCAGGAAAACGTCTCTACTACGGCTTTCCATGCCGCAGACCTCATCAGAAATAGACAATACGCCTTAAATAAATTATCAGCAAAAGATTTAGAAATTCACCATCAAATTAAAATACTATCTGTCAAAACTGGCAAGCTGAATACAGTTCGATTAACAACACAACACACACACACACACAGCTGGTCGACCAAGCAGTTTACAATTTAGTAAGGAAATAACAAACACGGCAGGCAAGCCACTTTGACTGTCTACACTCCGCAGTTTACACAATTCGTCAATGGCAAGCCCTTTTATCACATACAAGCATCAAATATTTACAATTTGGCAAACCAAAGAGCATTTAAACAAAACCAAGCGTGATAAAATGTGCGAAAATTTTAATCTTTCTGTTAGGAACTTTCCATTAAAGAACCAAACAATGATGATTAAGAAACTTCCTGGCAGATTAAAATTGTGTGCCGGAACCGGGACTCGAACCTAAGACATTCGTCTTTTGTGTGTAAGAGCTCTATCGACTGAGCTATCCCGACAAGGCTCACGATGCCGCCTCACAACTTTACTTCCGCCAGTAGCTCGCCTCCTACTTTCCAAACTTCACAGAAGCTCTCCGGCTAACCGTGCAAGACTAGGACTCCTGGAAGAAAGGATATGGTGGAGACATATCTTAGCCACAGCCTAAGGGATATTTCCAGAATGAAACTTTCACTCTGCAGCGGAGTGTGCGCTGATATGAAACTTCCTGGAAGATTAAAATTGTGTGCCGGAACCGGGACTCGACCCTGGGACCTTTGCCTTTCGCAGGCACACGCTCTACCGACTGAGCTATCCCGCAACGACTCACGATGCCGCCTCACAACTTTACTTCCGCCAGTTGCTCGCCTCCTACTTTCCAAACTTCACAGAAGCTCTCCTGCGAACCTTGCAAGACAAGCACTCCTGGAAGAAAGGATATGGTGGAGACATGGCTTAGCCACAGCCTAAGGGATATTTCCAGAATGAAACTTTCACGGGTTACAGGTCAAATACCACTCAAAGATTAATCCTCAGTGCACTAAGCTTCCTTAATTTCCTACCACACGTCAGTAAATACAGTTACAGAAATTTTCCAGTGAGCCAATTAACCGACGAAGCCGAAGACCACGTACACAGACAACTTGATCAAGTCCAGCGTATATTCCCAGCGTTCTCGATCGGCAGCTCTTCTTGCCTGGCGTCCCGGAAGAGTCGGCCACGCCAAACTCTCCGTCTCAACGACAAGCTGGTGTCTCCAACATAAGGACAAGCAACGGCGCTGGTACCCTCTCGGCCGTCGATGTCACGGTTTCCCGCACAGCTAGCGCACCGCCGGAGGTTTTATCTGCGACGCTACTCGTGAAGAACGTACCGTCACAAGAGTACTTGGTTGAAATTTACATGCAGGTTATGGGTGACAGTAAATTCAGTGACAGAAAAGTCAACTATCAGTAGCTAAAAGCGTAGTCGGTGGCAGGTACCGTCGTCCAGTGGACCTAAGTAGACTTGGGTGCGAGCGGCAATGCCGAGTGGAGAGCCAGCCTATATTTAAACAGGGAGCCGAAACACGGAGTCGGCGCCGGCCTATAATTTGCATCGAAATGGCCCTCATCGAGCGGCGGTCGCGCTAAGGCGGTGTGAGTTACCGGCTGCCAGGCCGGAAGCCATTACCACCGCGACGGAGCAGCGCCCTCTGGCCGCTAGCAGCCAGCCGCCAGACGCCTGCCGCCCTGGAAGCGTTACGCAGGGGGGTCTACCTGCCAGGCTACTTGTGTCGCGGGCGGCATACTCTCCTACAATACGTTTTAATTATTTCTTCAATATAAGCCGTCGTGGTTGCAGAGTGTTTTTTTATTATGTGAGGAATGTATGACATTAACTGCGAATAGGTACACATTTTCAACTTCACCCACTCGCAGTCAATGTTATACATTACGTGAATATGAATAGATAATAACTGCTGGATAATAACCGTGCTCATGGGTGCGGTTTCTCTAGGGGGATGCTTGTCCACTATTGGTCGAGCTGATCCCTACGAGTTTACGAGAGTAACTCGCGCGTCCGATCCTTGATTGTCGTGAGTGAACTCGTGCTTTCCCGATAATCCATTTTTAGTCCGGGGTAACATCCCGGAGATAAATTAAATTGGTCCCAACCCCCCAGTTCCGACCAAGGTTTTCGGGAGGTTTTCCTTGGTTGTACGGCATATGCTGCGACTGCTAAGCCCCTCCCACTTATTTCCAATGGGGATTCCCCATTTGCCCCACTATTAGCTTGTCTGATAATTGGCTGAACAGAACCGCGACTCTTTATGGGCAGGATCTCAAACAGCCCGCTCCACTCCTCGGAGTGGAGAATGGAAAGAATAAGTTGTTGTTGTTGTTGTTCTTGGATCAAACATCGGACGCAGAGGATACTGCGCATCCGGATGCGGTTCCTTTAGGGAGACGCTTGTCCACTGTTCGTCGAGCTGATATCTACGAGTAACTCGGGCGTCCGAACCTTCAGGGACGTGAGTGCACTCGCGCTCCCCCGTTAATCCATTTTTACTCTGGGGCAACGTCCCAGAGATAAATTAAATTGGTCCCAATCCGCCGGTTCCGACCAAGGTTTTTGGGAGGTTTTCCTTGATTGTAAAACGCATGCCGGGACTGGTAAGCCCCTCCCACATTTCCAATTGGGATCCCCCCCCCCCTTTGCCCCACTATCAGCTTGTCTGATAATTGGTTGAATGTAACCGCGACTCTTTATGGGCCGGATACCAAACAGCCCGCTCCACTCCTTGGAGTGGAGAGTGAAAAGAATAATATCGCCTCTTTTGATCCATCACTCTTACGGAAATTAGTCTACAATAACTACGAGTTTGAGTTCTACTGGGCAGGGTACAGTTGAGCTTTTGCATTTGACGGAAGGAGTACTTGGGTAATTCCGTCCAGGTGTCGTGATCACTGTGATCCCAGTGGTGTAGTCAGCGCAACTGCCTAGAAAGCAGGAGACCCAGCTTCGAGTCTCAGCTGGCCACACATTTTTAACTTCGCCCATTCGCAGTTAATGTCATACATTCTGTGTCTCGTTGCCGCCGGTTGTCCTGGGTGTCGGTGGCCGAGTGCAGAGAGACAGACACAGGGAAATAGGATGCACGCGTGTGCGGTTACGGAATCTGAGGTGACAAGCCAGTGGGACAGCGGAAACTAGAAACACTAAACTAGTTTAGTACAAGATATATATTTCGTAGTAATAGTGCAATACTTTGTTAACTGAAGCTTGGTGGAATGAAGATACGTAATTTATCTAAAGTATAAGCCTGCCTACTGATGTGAGTCTTAACTAGTGTCTGTCTTATTGCCAAGTGGCCGATACAGTTCAGTGGTGGCCGCGAGAGGAGCTGCGTCTTTAGAAACGCTGCGCCGTGCTTGGATGGCGGCGCGGAGAAAGTACGTGGCACGCACTTCACACTTTTGCGACACCGCATTCTGTGAAAATAAATAGATAATAACTGCAGGGTCAAAAGTGACGTCTGTTCTTTCGGACATGTCAGAAAGCACTGACGCCACCTATAATGTTTTATTATTCATTAATGATTCGTTTCGCCCTTTAGCAGGGCATCCTCAGATTTTCTGCATGATTATCTGATGATGTCCTGCTAAAGAGCGAAACGCTTCATTAAAGTTTAATAAAACACTCTGCAGCCAAGACGATTTTTATTGAAGAAATATTTAAATACACTGATTTCTGTATCCATTAATTGGAAATCATTTTATTTTTTACTCATGTTTCTGAATGCGATCTGCACTTTAAATAAAACTGTTAGTATTCAGCTAAAATGAAGTACTGAAATTTACGCGTTTTTAACCAGCTTCAATGGATCTCATACCATTATCGGAGCTAAAATACCTAAGGAGAACAACAGTAAAACGGAAACTACAACTCCGTCCTAGATTAAAAGTTCTAAGAACAGGAAACTTAACATTTTGCAAATTATGCGTGTTTCTAAACATTTAAAATACCTAACGTAATCGATCCTTTTGGAGGCATTGTTTTTAGTAATGAGCTATGTATTTTAAATATAAATAATTCATATACCAACAATGGTGATCGTGTAAGATTGGTAATATTTATGAGATGACTGGATTCGCTTATAGAGAGATCATATTCAGATCTGTTCCATAATGATGGTGGAACTGATGTAGAGGAGCTCAATCAGTATTGGGTGGAAAACAGCTTCTCCTTTTTTCATTAAAGAGTAAAAAATTATATGTTTTTGGTTGTAAAATGACATGTTGATCATAGCTGCTTAGTTTACTGAGTTTGTAACAATCATTCACTGGAAAAAAAAACTGTAGGAGGTGAAGCATGATGCCAAATACTTATTTTACAGATTTTTTTTTTTTTTTTTTTTTTTTTTTTTTTTTTTTTTTTTTTTTTTAAATTACATGTTAAGCAACTGAATAAGCTCTGCTGGCACTTGAGACTGGCACATTAACCGAAGCCGGTAGCTTTGAGCTAATAAATTAAGTGGCTGTGGTCAACATGTCATTTCACAAATATTTAAAAGCTGTTTAACCCCACCTTTTGACTTTACTAAAAAAGACAATTATTTGATACCGTTTCGTTTCATGTGGCTCACGTCACATGAAAGCGAACAGTATTACAGCAGAGGTATATTAAAGGGAGCCTGGAGATGTAAAAACTTTTATTACTATTACTGTGATTACATTGCCAAGAACGTAGTCTTTCTTATGTACTTATGCCTTGATACTAAAATAATTTCAAAATGTAAGTGCTAATAAACACAAAAATACTATAGTAATTTAGGTTCAATATAAATATGTGCATGATGAGCACTGATTTGTGATACTCTCTACATGATAATAACGGTAACTGAAAAGTTGTGAAATGTAAAATTACTTAAAATTAGAAATAACTGTGTGGATCGAAAGGTACTGCTTAAAGACAAAGTTTTACAAAACATGCAACTAAAAGTAAATGGTATGAACCTCATAAAAAGTAATATTACGGACTATTAATGTTAAGTGTAGGGGGGTTATTGGATTACTTCATGGGAAAGAACTTTTCTTTGAAAACCAATTGCTCGTTTAGTAGGGGTGACGGTTCATTTCTGGGGCGGATATATATTCCAAGTTCGTCTAAGATAATGAAAAACCTTCCGTAACCATATGGAGGCTTTCGAATACCAATAGTCCTCTCTCAGTGCTTATTCTGACTGTTGTCTTGATCGTAAACGGATTTACTACTGGCTGTCATTGGTGTATGTTGCTGAAACGTAATCATAAAGTCATTATCTGTCTGCCTTATATAATGGTCGTTGGAAGCCTTACAGATTATTTTTATACTGATTGTGGATGCCTGTGGAATGTCTCAACTTATGCTGAAATAAATTATTTGTTATAAATGCTTTCGTTCCGTCCATGTTTCAGAATATTTTTCTTGTATAAGATATTAGCTACGTAGGTCATTGTAGAAGTTTCTCCATGCACTACAAATGGACCTGCTCCACGACAATTCCGCATCATCAAGGAACAGGTGTAGATCACCACCCTCTGAGATCAGATCCGCTAGTTTAATAAATAGAATCAATCTAAGACTATCAATCTAATTTATAATTAAAATATAATTTCCTTAGGCACTTAAGTGTACCTGCGCCAAAAGTTACTCAATGACCAAGGAAAGCACCTGAATGCCGTCTTCCTGAGGTCGAGAGTGGTCAAATTTTAAACCAGAACAATTCTACGTGATCATGACTTTTCGTACCGAATATTTTCAGCACCAAAGGAAATATACTGAATGTTAATCGGAAGAGGGTAGATAATAATTTTGTTACCAAATCGATGATTGCATGTGTACACTTACGCGTCTGTCGTCATAGTCAACAAACTTCTTCTTGGTGTGAGACCGCATTGTTAGTCAATAAGTAACTCACTGACGTTGCGGCCATTGTTGCAAGTGGCATTTTTTGTGGATATTTTTAACACAGACAACGTCGTTACGATCGCTTGTAGCAATGTCCGCAACGTCGAAAACCTTCCTAAAAGTTTACAATGTAGTCTCACACCGAGAGGAATTTTCTTGATTTTGATGATCAGTAGTGATTTCAATAGTGCTCCCTTCCACGTATTAGGTACTACAGGTTCAAATGTTCAAATGTTTGTAGAGTCTATGGGACTTAACTACGGGGTCATCAGTGTACTACAGGTGTATAGTAATGGTAGTTGTTAGCGACATAATGACCGATGTACGCCATCTAGCGATTAGTTTGGCAACTAATTTCCCGTGAATACAATGTCAGGAAACGCAGTTGTATTTGACGTGGCTTGGGCGTAACATGTTAGGAGAACGTACGAAAATAACGCTGTGTTTCTTTGTCAACCAGTAATTAAGAGTTTATTTCACAAACCTGCACAACAATGCCGTACCGGTCTATGTGATGCATTTTTACGTCAGATGGTCAGTAGCAACTTCTTTGGTGGGATTTCCACAGATATGGAAATATCGCAGTAAAGTGTGGGGACGCTAGGATTTAGAGTTTCAGTGGGTACTAGCTGTCACCGTGGCTATTTTAATTTCTGAATATGTATTTTTAAAGTTTTAGTTTCCTATATAAGTCTCCATTTTTCATACTCCAGTAAAATTTTTAATTCTGCAATTTTATCACCGTTCTATGTTTTGTGCCAAATTGACGAATATGTAAAATCAATCGGCTGAAGAGCAGCACTGAAGCTGCTACCAGCCTATCGCCACAGGTGATTTTAAAATATCAACAAAGAAAAAAATTTGCGATGCAGATGCATTTCATGATATTCTCCTATTGTGTTTTTGTTCTGATAAGGCTACATACGTCGAAGTGAATCAGTGCGATGGTAGTAGGTGATCGTGGCTGGACATAAACATCATTGCTGCCAAAAGTTGTGTCGAAATGAAATTCATACGTCACTCATTTCGACATCATGTGAAAATCCGGCAACAAACTCAATGCCGATGGTAGAAGTAGCAGAACAATCTTTAGTAACCAATATTTATAAGGTTGTCATAACACTTTTGGAATGGTTTTCGATTTCTGGACTTAAAAAAAGGCCAAAATTTAAGCTCACTGTACGTTTAGACAACTGTCAAAATTTCTGATAATATATAGCAACCAATTGCACAATTATATTCAAAAAAATGTTCAAATGTAAATCTATGGGACCAAACTGCGTGGTCATCAGTCCGTAGCTTACAAACTACTTAAACCTTACTAAACTAACCTAAGGACAACACACACACCCATGCCCCAGGGAGGACTCGAACCTCCACGGCGAGCAACCGTACGCTCCGCAGCGAGGTGCTTTAGACCGCTCGGATACTCCAGCAATTGCATTATTTATATCTAACCGATTACGGACACTTGGTGCCCTTCTGACGTTGTACCTCCAGTAGACACATGGTGCATCATTATCCAATATCCGGAATGCACATGTAAGCTGATTCGCCGAAGCGGAGTGGTCGAGCGCATTGAGGCGCTATGCTACGATGCGCGAGGCCGTTCCCCGTTGGGGGTTTGAATCCCCCATCGGACATAGACGTTTGTGTTGTTTTCAGTATAAGTTAGTTTATGAGTAGTTTGTAAGTTTAGTGACTTATGACCCCGCAGTTAAGTCCCATAAACTTAACAAACATTTGATTTTGTAAGCTGACTCTTATACGTATGAAAGATGGCACTAAGTGCACGTAACATGTAGTAAATAAATATATCTATCATGCAGCTGTTGCCGTTTCTCCCTATTTTATTAAAAAGGTACCAACCATTTGAAAAATGTAGCTACATAAGTTGCATTTGAACTTCTATCCATTATAAATCTGCATCCTTAGTATGGTGGAAAATTAATTAAATTTAACATTACAGCACTTGATGACTACAGTGCTGTATGGAAATTGGCAGCATTAACTTCTCCTTCTAATTTTCATGTAAAACTTTAACTAGAGAAATTACTTTTTATTACGATGTCAGAAACGCTCATTAGAGAGTTGTTTCGTCCCGCAAGTGTTAACTGTTCAGTGCTGAGGAGTCATGTGCACAGTTCGCAGTTCGCCCACAGCTAACAGAAACATAATCACTAATGCTGTCAGTAACAGATATATAAACAAATAAAAGAGTTAGTACTGTATGGACAAAGCGGAGAGTTTGGAAATAGTGTCTCACACGTCCTGTTGGAAATGGGCGGGGGCTGTACGGCTGTTGATTTTGTTATAAACTTTATTATGGCATTTAACATGCACGAAACAGGTTACTTTTAAGATAGTAAATAAGAGTGCAACAGAAGCTGATTCTCTCTCTATAATACTGAGCATTCTCCGCTATTAATGTTCGTAAAACTGTATCCTATGCAATTAAAATTACTTCAAATATCTATCCGTGTTTCACAGAACACGACATAAATACTAAAAACGGAAAACATTTGCAATGTTCTGCAAATAATATTTATTTCCTAGATCAACGACTTGCTTTTAGCCTTCTTGGCTTTTTTTGGGTAACTGACAACCAAATGTCACAGACAGTATGACCTGCTGCTTCTTACGTAACCATCTGTTCGTGGATGGAGCGTCAAGTACATCCGGACCCTTGTTGCCACTGAATGACTCCTCAAATCGCTACATAAAAATAGATCCATTAACTCAAGTGTGCGAGCTTCGTCGCCACTGAAGGATGGGATTGTTTTCAGTAGTATAGCCAAAGCAATTCATGCTAACTTTAAACAAGTTAATGTTCTCTAACACTTTACGTGCAATTTGGCATTACGAAACATATTAATAGTGTTACTTCAGATGAACATTTTGGCCAATAGCTCATCAATAAACCAAATAAGAGAAAATTTCGTTTCGTATCTGCGAATTTGTAATTTCAAGTTATCACAAGAGCTGTGTTTAAATTTACCGAAACTGTCAATACAAGATAACAAATATCCCGTGTTCACTATATTGTAACGATATGATATTTAAGGTCTGACCTTGTGTGTTAGAATCAGAATCAGTCACGGATAACAGTGATTTACACAGATACATGCAATTTACTTGTGTTCTGAAATTTGCTGTAATGACAAAACATTTACACTCACCTTTTGTACAAGCATATTAAACAAATTTCTAAATGATCCCTCAAAATTTTCACGAAAGTGCACATTTCTTTCACTCTGGTTTTAAGCTTTACTTACTGAAGGGTGAATGAGTACCACAAATCCCTTCACCTAGAAGTTTTTTTTTTTCTTTTCTTCTTCATTTTTTTTCTTTTTTATGTTACCAAGTTGCTTTATGAAATATATAAACATAAATGATAAACCATCATTATAAGTTCTCTACGAAATGATTCGTTTGTTTCATTATGCTGGAAGTGTCAGGATCTAGAAATACGTCTAACTTTGAATTTGTACATTTGTGTGATTAATCCTAAAAATCCGTTTAGAAATCACTAATAAATGTTTAGAACTACCTTAGATCGTTGTTATATTTGCTTATGCTATCAAAACTACAGGTGCGCTTCAACTGAAATTTCCATTTCTTGTTGGGACACACAACCATCTGTATCCAAAGTAGTTCCTATCATTTAAATTTATTACTAAGTTACATTTGTTTGTTATTAAAGATTCAGTAGCATTTACTTTAATAGAAATTTTTCTAACTTTATCTTTATGTATGTCTATTGTGCACCGTACAATTAACAGTTTTAAAACGCAAAGTAAGTATGTGATGACGCGGGAAGATCTGTCAGTGTCAAGGAAAAATTTTTTGACTGGTAATTGATAAATAGAAAGTAATGTCGTTGTAATTATTATTTTTATGGAGAGATAATTTTATTAGATCTGACCGTATGTTTTCCGTATCCTTATGTGGATTTCTTTATTTTACTTTTCCGAGAAAACTGTCCTCATAATCCAATACTATTAAAACAGACTGACGTCCGGTATTTACTTTACTGGGGTCCCAGTCTGAACATTGCGACGTTATTAACAGTGTTATCAATGTCTACAAACAGTGAAGTTACTCTGTTCTTCCTGAGGACCTCTCAATAGTCAAGAAGTCGTACCTTTATTCCATTCTCGTAAGTATCAATTCGCTTTCCGTTTCGCAGGGCTGGTGGAACAAAGCAAGCGTTTAATCTCATTGCCAATTAAAACTTTGAAAGGGCTGCTCTTGCGCTTTGGTCACAAAGAGTAAACTTATACATTATGCATTCTTGGATAAATGTGAATGGCTTACCGTTTTCACAAGACGATTGAATACAATTTTAATATTCTAGTTACGAAGCTGGTGTAAAACAAATTCCATTTTGCACTCGCAAACTCGTTTCGTTGGTCTGAAAGCCTTGCTCCACAATCTCCATGGCAAAAAGAGCTAACTTTCAACGATTAACTCTTGACAACGCCATATTATTAGCTCATACTTCACAAATAATGAACCTGTTTGTCTGTAGTGCGGATAAAATTCTGAAATGAACTGCACCAAAAATTTGAAATAAAAGTGTACCTGAACAATAAACTGATTTGTGTGTTGTGTATACGGTGATTCATGACATTGACACGATGTATACCTATGTGAATGAATAGAGGCATAAAGATAGAAAGTTAATGAGTTAGTTTTCTGTTTTAGAAATCAGGTCATTTTATAAGACCGTGGCCTAAACGTTCATTTAATTCATAATAGTAGCGTATAATGTGACGTGGTCACGTACACAACAAACCTCCACGTTAACCCTTCACGGTACAAAACGAATTCTACTCATTCTTGAGGGTCTACGCCCCAGTTCATGAGTCATTCTCTTTATTATAGTGATCTTTAAAGATTACTTATATTTTTCTTAATTTTTCTCAGCATAGACTTTATTTCATAACCAAGTCCCCCATTTATTTCCTACTCAGAATCTGTATCTCTCCGGCATTTTTCCGTCAAGAATGTCATTTAGTTGCTTGCTAAATACGAGGTTATTCCCCACTAATGCATGACTCTACTACATCCTTTTTGCTATGGAGACTGCATCTCTAAATTTTTCTTTGCCTTTCGTAAGAGGTGTTTGGAAAGAGTCTCATCCATACTAAAACTCTGCTGTTAACCAGTAAATTACTTTCGTATCCCTACTAGTTGTAATCTGTTTCTAACGCAGCCAGCCAGTCACTGATTACTACGGCCCAGTATGGCAGACCTCCAGATTCGGGACATTTAGATTTCAGATTCAACCAGAAGGAACAAGTTCATTCATGACGAAACCCTCAATTTAATTGTGTTACTTTAGTCTCAACTGGGAAGAAGGAAGAATGATAACGGTTTAACGTTGGGTTGACAACGTGGTCATTAGAGACTGAGAAAAAAGTCGGAGTGCTTGTGTTAGGGTGGGGAAGGAATTGGCTGCGTTGTTTGAAAAGAAACTTGCTCCGTTTCTTTCGAAAGATTTAGGTAATGCAGGGAAAACACAAATCTGGATGTAGTTTGAAGCGCCTTCTTTCCAAGTGATAGGTAACTGTACTAAGTATTGCGCCAACTCACTCCATGCCTACGAATAATGCCCCCTTCCAATCCCTTCACAGTGAGGTGCGAAACAGCACTGCTGAAAAACCATATATGTGCTTTCCTGCTTTGTTCGTTTAAATTTCGCAGATTCGTTTTTGACTGTCTTTTATATCAGAGCACATAGGTCATTAGGGTCGATTCGTCCAGTGGGTGTCTGTAGCGTCATAGATTGTGAAGAATTTCGACCTGTTGGTCGACGAACTGCGAACCGTTTTCGACTATACAATTAGTGTGAATCAATGCGCAAAGAGAGGGGGTGGTCCCATTAGAGCACAATGTGCCTCCATCTGAGGCCTTTTTTTGTATATATTTTGAGCTATGGTGTCTTAAACGCTCCCATAGGTACCCATGAGAGGTTTCAATGAGGGGTGAAACAGTTCTGACCTACATCATTGAGAAGTCAATGTAGGGGGTGGCATGTAAAACGGGAGAAAGGAGGACGCATTATTATGTTAAAGATGGTGAAGTAAATCGGTCGTGCTTTCCAAAGAAATTGCCGTCTGGTATTTAGGAAAAACCTGGAAAACCTGAATCAGGATGACCAGAAGCATATTTAACCATCCAGTCACCCAAATGCAAAATTTTAAATTCCAATACCTGTCATTCCCTTTACCAAGCGTCATTGATGTTCCCCAGCTCGAAAGTGACCTGGCAGAGTGCTAGAATTCTGTACTGTCACAGAAAAAGGTTGGACATACTTTGAGCCAAATTTCATACTTTCAAGTCGTAATCGGAGACAAAACAAGATTTTGAAAAAGTATTCATTTAATTATATTGCGCAGTATACTTACACATCATAATAAATTTCAGACACTTGTAAATACTACAGAACTGTCAGATTAGTAAGACACTGATACTTTATGTACAAAAGTGTGGTAAATGGTGAAACTGGACCTTGGCATAGATCACTTAGACTTTAGGAGAAAAAGAGAAACACGGAAGTCAGTAAGCGTAACTCATCATAGAGGATAGCTTATGGAAAGACAAACCTACGATTACAGCCTTCACAGATTTGCGTAGAGCTCTTGTCAATGCAGTGAACTCTTTCAAATGCTGTAGATAAAAGGGGTAAAACATAATGAAGTTTTATAAAATTGCACAGAAACCAGAAAGAAGTTAAATGAGTCTAAAGAATTTATGGAGTCGTAGTGATTGGAAAGGGAGTAAGGCAGCGTCTCAACGATTCTTCAGTTTTATTCAATACGTGAGCGAGATGGGCAGGGAATCAAGGTGTTGTCAGTAAATGGATTTAGCGATGATATAATGGTCGGAGACAGAAAATGACCTGGGTCAGCGTTGTTCAAATGGATATTATCTTGAAAGGCTGATATAATATTAACATTAATCAAGAGCAAACTATCGGAAATGGAATGCAGCCGAATGAAATCAGGTAGTGGTGAGGGAGTTAGATTACGAAAGGAGAAAATGATCGTAGTAGATCATGTTTTTTGTTTTGTTTTATGCATTATGTTGCCGTAGTTATTCAGAGATGAAGAGGTTTTACGAGGATAGAGTACCGTGGAGAGCTGCATGAAAGCATTCTTCGGCTTTTAATACTCATTTGAAGACTTGGCGGAGGTTTTTTTTTTTTTTTTTTTTTTTTTTTTTTTTTTTTTTTTTTTTTTTTTTTTTTTTTTTTTTTTTTTTAAACGATTTTTCTGCGCCGTAAATATTATTTTCCTGTGTACATAGTGTATTCTAATGCCAACCCTAAATGACGCAAACTGTTTTGTAATACTCGATGTACATAACTATTATGACAAAGAGGTAGTACAGTCATTAAGGCAAATATATAATATAGAGTCTCCTCTGCAACACCTCAAACTATTTCGACTGGGGCGAAATCTGGCTTAGTTTGTGAATAATTAGCAGACTGACTCTAATCAATGTCAAGAAATCATTTACAGAAACCTACCCTTAAAGTCCCTAGTTTTACAATGAATATCTTAAATTATTTTATTAATATACTGCATTAATGTGGCTAAAATACGATTTATCGACTGCACTGATAAATAGTTAATTCCAAATACAATTGCCATTTATTGATATCCTGCAAGTTTAGATTCATTATCATTCACAATTTTCCGAGGCCTTTCAATATTATATTCATTATTACGGTCATTTTATATTAATAATTGCTATTGAAGTTCAGCCATATCGATTCAGATTATTCTTGTATCTTTGGCTTGAGTGATCTCCAGTCAGGTATTTAATATTATTAACAGCTTTGTCAATCAACTTATAATTAAAGGAAGAAAATCTGTGTAATTTTCAGAAAATCTTGTCATTTTCAGTCTTGATTTTTACGTAATAATGATAAATTTAAAGATTCAAAAAGTTGTATTTGACGATATTAACTACCTAAATGAAATTAATTCTTGTTTGTGAGAAGAGAGTCTTTTCAATTTCCTACTAAATTTGTCTAGTTTTCTTCTATGATATAAGAACTAGAATATATTGCCTCCCAGTCAGGGACTTAATAATAATGGGCAGGCTGTACTGTTATGATAATAGTAATTATTGTTCGTAAATTTTACCTTCATGCAGTCCATTTAGAGGATATATGAATATTGATCGTTCTCTGGCCATCGAATTTAATAATTTATATTTGAAATTGGTTATATCATACATCTTTGCCATAAAAATACATATTTCGTGTATCACAAAATAACCTTTGCCCCATGCGGCTGACATTCGTACACAATATTTACACAGTAAAATAATATAATAATACAGCAACCGAGGAACTGGAAATAAAGTTGCTGCAGAGGCGGCAGTTGTTGAGTTGTGTTTACTCTAGTAGTTTTGTTCAAAAATTATCAAATGTTTGTAGAGCTTATGGGACTTAACTACGGTGTTATCAGTCCCTAAACTTACAAACTACTTATGAAGTAGCTAATACTATGGACGGCACAAATATCCATGGCCGAGGGGGGATTCGAACCCCCGACCGTAGTGGCTGTGCAGACTGTGACTGATGTGACGCAGAACGCTCGGCAACCGCGGACGGCGCAGTTTTGTTGATATAGTGTAGTGAGCAGGTAGTGCAATGCAACAACAACGTGACTTACCCGAAACTATAGCATGGAGAACTATAGGAAAGGTGAAAGCGGGACAGACACAGAGGGACGTGGCTGCAGTTACTGAAATGCCTCAATATTTCAGGACCTAGGCAGGAAGGAGTTTATACCGTTAGAAGAAGGCAAGACCAAGGTGGTCCACGTATAACTTCATAAAGAGATGACCATTATCTTCGGTTAACAGCCCGTAGAGATAGGAGGCTTAATTCAACTCAGCTGCAACGCACCCTCAAGGCAGCAACAGCTCGCGCAATATCAACAGAAAAAACACCGTTATTGCCTTCTGCCTTGTTCCTTCTAAGCACGAAATCCTGTCACATTAAAATGAGGACACCGTTTAGCCTGCAGAAAGTGAGCCGAGGAACAGGATTGGATTCGTAACCAATGGCGACTGGTTCTGTTCATATGTGAGTCAAGACTTCTCTCCATAATCAAAGGATTGGGACACAACTGATAAATTTGAATGTGGAAGAAACTACCAGCAGTGGTGTAGAAATTTATATTGAATTTCGCGCGACCAATTTCGGTATTAGCAATCACACCATCTTCAGGACCCCTTTGTGGAACTGTTAGTAACAGCAGGTTTCAAAAGGGTAGCCGTTAACACCGGTAGCCGTAAATTTCTTAGTCTGTTCATGTTTTTTGAAACAGTTCCCTACAGTCGTTTAAAGAACAAAGTAAGAGCACATCAGTTGTGGCACTGGATTGATGAGTGCCTAGATTACAGAACGCAGCATGTCATTCTCAATGGAGAGACGTTTTCCTAAGTAAGTGTGAGGTCAGATTTGATACAGTTCCCCACAATCGTTAAATAAAGTAAATAAGAGCATATGGCCTATCGGACGAATTGTGTGACTGGATTAAGTACCTCCTAAATAACAGAGCATCATGCTATTCACAATGGAGAGAATCCTTCCGAAGTAAGAATGATGTCAGGAGTGCCACAGGGGAGTGTCGCCAGACCGTTGCTATTCACAATATACATAAATGACCTTGTGGATACATTGGAATTTCACTGAAGCTTTTTGCGGATGATGCTGCAGTATATCGAGAGGTTGTAATAATGGAAAATTGAAACTTTCTGGCAGATTAAAATTTTGTGCCGGAACCGGGACTCAAACCTGGGAGCTTTGCCTTTCGCAGGAAAGGGCTTTACCACTTAGCTATCCCGACAAGGCTCGCGGTCTCACCCCACAACCTCATTTCTGCCAGTACCTCGCTTCCTACTTTCCAAACTTCCCAGAAGTTCTCCTGCGAAACTTGCAAGACTAGCAGTCTCGGATGAAAGGATGTGGTTGAGACATGGCTTAGCCGCAGCCTAAGGAAAAGGCAAAGGTCCCAAGGTTCGAATTCCGGTTCCGGCACACAATTTTAATATACCAGAAAGTCTCATACCAGCGCACACTCCGCTGCTGAGTGAACGTTTCGTAATGGAAAATCGTATTGAAATGCAGGAAGATCTGCAACGAAGTGACACAAACTGCAGGGAATGACAACTGAATCTCAATGTAGAGAAATGTGCTACGAACACAGAGAAAGATAGATCCTTTGTCATTTAGCTGCACTATAGCAAGTCAGAAACTGGAAGCTGTTAATTTCATAAATTATCTGCGTAGAAGGCATTAGAAGTGATTTGAAATGGAACGAACAAATAAAATTTATCGTCGGTAAAGCAGATGCCAGACTTTCTGTGGAAGAATTCTAAGGAAATGCAGTCCAAAAACGAAAGAAGTAGGTTACAGTACACTTGTTCGTCCACTGCTTGGATACTGCTCACTGGTGTGGGATCCGTACCAGGTGGTGTTGACAGAAGCGGTAGAGAAGATCCGACGGAGAGCAGCGCGCTTCGTTAAATGATCATTTAGTAACAGTGAAAGCGTTACGGATATGATTGATAAACTCCATTGGGAGACGCTGCGAGGGAGACGCTCTGTAGCTCGGTATGGGCTTTCGTCGAAATTTAGAGAACGTATATTGCTCCCTCCTACGTATATCTCGCGAAGATATAGTGAGGATTAAATCAGAGAGTGATTAGAGCCCACACAGAGGCATGCCGACAATCTTCCTTTCCGCGTGCAATATGAGACTGGAATAGGAGGGAGAACAGATAGTGGTACTCAAGGTACCCTCCGCCAAACACCGTCACGTGGCTTGCGGAGTATGGATGTAGATGCAGAGAAGTCAACAAAGTCTCACAACCCACTGGTGAGGGAACTGGGAACACAACCTCACTGGACACTTAACCTAAGATGGCCAGATCTACCGCGGCCACAGCACGCAAAAGAAGCTCCGTAGAAGATATCACATGGCTGCAACAAGCAGCCACTAAGTCATTCTGCAGCCACTAAGTCATTCTGCAAACCTAGGCCTCATTGGCTCAAGATGCAGAGCAACCTACAAAAACTGAAAGCTTCACCACTATGATTCATGCTGGATGAAGGTAAGGTAGCGTAAAGCTACCAGAACTTCAACACAACTACAGTGGCGGCTCGTACAAAATTTGACAAGTGTGCTACAATATTACAAAAATAAACAGGAAACAAAATATACTAAAATAAAAAGTCAACCTTTGTATGATTGCCTTTAATTAAATATCAATTAATACAGTATTGTCAGTGAGACCTTCAGGGGAATCTATAACAGCGCTGCCAACTGCATGTATTTCACTGCAGGTAGTAAATATAATGTTTAAATAATATTAATTTTATTTACAGAAATTGAAAATTTAGACTCAGAGATATTTAAATACGAGCCTCACACAGGAATTGAGAGACAACCCACAAGACGTCTGAGACAGCGCGCTGTTTGACTGTGTAAGCCGCAATATTCGTCATATACTATTCTTCCGCCGCCTTCACACGCAGCGCGAAGAGAAATATTGATGTGGTGCTGCAGTCGGTCTTAGCACACGAGTCGCCAGGCCTGACGTCACGTCTGCGCATGCGCACTAGCGACCAGACGACTGCGCAGCCTTTCTGCGCACGTACCAGTGCGGCTGAATCCCACTTCAGCACACGGAGCTGGTTGCCAGCTATCGCGACGAGAGCGCTCCAGAGTGCGTTTTCATCCTTATTACCAGCATTCTAATACGAATTGGAAGGGGACTGGCATAATTTTATTGTGATTTCTGGCTCGTATTCCAAGAGAAAGAATGTAATTTTACAGCGATTTCTCGCTTGCATTCGAAGGGAAATGGCATAATTTTAGTAACATATTTACAGTGTGCTGCAGCACATTAGCACACTGCACAAGTATCGGAGAAACACCCAGAAATGGTTCTCCACATGATGCAGCGGGTTACTTATTTACCAGTAGTCGTCGCAACGCTCCAGAACCACCTGCATAACGCCGTCTCCTGCTGCCATCCGACGGTATACCACCTTCACTTCTATACTAGTCTAGAGGGTGTCTCAATAGCAGGTTTAACCGCCACACACCGTCCGGTAGCTTGCGGAGTATGGATGTAGATGTAGTTGGGAAATCCGTTACACAGTCGGACACGGCGGTATGCACACCTTCAAGGAACATCATGCCACCCTTTCCATCGGACGCAGTATTTCGGACAATGTTCTCGTTCTCAGGACTTAACGGGACGACTTCAGCCGTGCGCCGCTGCTGGGGTGCACGTACTCCGCCAGCGAGCGGGCTGCTCCGGCGTGAGTTGCGGCCGCCGTACGTTACGCTAGGGCAGGGCCAGCGGTAATTGGCCGTGTCCCTGAGATGTGGTCACGTGCCGCGCCGGGATTGGTGGGCGGCGGCGTGTATCGCTAACGACGATAACTCGGCGCCGTAATGCGCAGCTTCGCACGTCGCGCACGTCGCGCACGTACGCTAAGCTCACGCGCCGTCTCCGCAGGCTGCCGGGGTGCGCTCCCCGCGGTGCGTCACCACCCGCTTTCGCTGAATCGGCCGCTGTTAGGCTGTGCTTATAGCCCGCGGGGAGGAATCGCGGCTGTTTGGCAGTGCGCTGTTTCACATAAGGCAGCGTGGGCCCTGTTTATCTACATCTACATAGATACTCTGCAAATAACAGTTTAGTGCCTGGCAGAGGGTTCATTAACCACTTTCATAACCTTTCTCTACAGTTCCATTCTCCAATCGCGTGGAGGATGAAAGAACACCGAAATCGTTCTGTTTTCGATCTGATTTTTTTTATTTTATTGGGATGATCATCTCTCCCTATGTAGGTGGGTGTTAGCAAAATATTTTCACATTCAGAAGGAAAAGTCGGTGACTGAAATTTCGCAAACAGAACTCGCCGCAACGAATAACGTCGTACTTTTAATGATTCACACCTCGAATCGTGCAACATTTCCCTGACGCTTTTCTCACCTGTAACGTGATGCCGGCCGCGGTGGCCGAGGGGATTGAGGCGCTTCAGTCGCGGTCTGCACGGCCACTACGGTCGGGGGTTCGAATCCCCCCTCGGGCATGGATATTTGTGCCGTCCTAGTTCGTAAGTAGTTCATAAGTAGTTTGTAAGTTTAGGGACTGATGACCCCGTAGTTAAGTCTCATAAGCTTTAAAAACATTTGAACTTTTTTTTTTTGTAACGTGATAAAGCAAAACGAGCTGCCCTTCTCTGAACCTTCTCAATGTCTTCCGTCAGTCCCGCCTGGTGAGAGTTCCACACTGGATATCATACAACATTAGGAGAGGAAGCACAAGTGTGATGTAGGCAGTCTGTTTGGTAGAGCTGTTGCATTTTCGAAGCGTTCTGCCAATGAAACGTAACCCTTGGTTCTCTTTCCCACAATATTTTCTATGTGTTCTCTCTAGTCTAAGTTGTTCGTAATTGTAACTCCTAGGTATTTGGTAGAATTTACGACCTTAAGGTTTGACTTATTTATCGTGTAATAGAAGTTCAGTGGATTTCTTTTAGTGGTCATGTGTATTACATCACACTTTTCTTTATTTAGTGTGAATTGCCAATTTTCGCACCAAGTAGAAATTTTGTCTAAATCGCTTTGAAGTTGCTTTTGATTCTCTGTTGACATCACTAACCGATCATCCGCAAACAGTCTAAGAGAGCTATTCAAATTGTTTCCTAAATCGTTTATAAACACAAGGAAGAGTGCGGGACCTATAACGCTTCTCTGGGAAACACCAGATCACACTTCTGTTTTACTCGATGACTTACCGTCAATTATAGGCGCGGCTGCAGCGGCGATCCCCCGGCTCTTCCGCTGCTGCATTAAAATACCAGCGGCTGCACTTCCAAAATGCTTACATGGCGGCTAATGGAGCTGTTCCGTGCGCCATATGTCTGGCCGCCAGGTGGGAACAGGGTGTTCAAAGTCACTGCGGCAGAACCACTGCTATGCATAGCCTTCGCAACATCACAGCGGTTGCTCCACCGCGGAGGAACCGCTGTCTACAAACTCAGCCTTAGGGCCGGTTCCCACTAGGGAGGCGGTTCCAACAGGCTGCTCCGCGAGCAGATGCACACGAGCACTCACTGCCCCAACTTGCAGCTGCGGTAGTGGGGCAAGCTCACGTCACGCATGCTACTCGGCAGCCAAAAGTAAACAGACGCCTTCGTACAATGAAGAGGATTCTGCTCATCGCTGCTGCAAGCAAGATAACACCTGATACATGTTTAAATAAGTCGCAAAAAATTTGTACGAGACAAAAAGTAAACAAATTTTTCGTTGAATGAAACTTTCACTCTGCAGCAGATTGTGCGCACACTCCGCTGCAGAGTGAAAGTTTCATTCTGGAAACATCCCTAGGCTGTGGCTAAGCCATGTCTCTACCATATCCTTTCTTCCGGGAGTGCTAGTCTTCAAGTTCCGCAGGAGAACTTCTGTGAAGTTCGGAGAGGAGGAGGAGAGGTACTGGCAGAATTGAAGTTGTGGGACGGTGCCGAGAGTCGTGTCGGGGTAGCTCAGTGGTAGAGATCTTGCCAGCGAAAGGCAAAGGACCCAGGTGCGAGTCTCGCTTCCGGCACAAAAAAAAAAAAAAAAAAAAGAAACAAAAAACAAAAACAAAAAAACAAAAAAAAAAAAACCTACAGCCTCTCTCTTTGCTAGTGTGTCTCACAATTTTTGAGAGGAAGTAAATAGGTTCCTTATTTTCTAGCACTATCTCCATAAATTGAAAACCTTAAAATTTGGGCCATTTCTTGTGATAAATTCTGGATCGGCCGTTATACCACTTATTATAGCCACTTTTTAGCGAGTTACTGTACGTGACAAATACTCAAATGAGTGCATGTTTTCGCGACGATAACCGTTAATGAAACCTTCTCGGCTTGTAACCAGAGAAGATTCTATTAAATATTCAAATGTTTGTTCAAAAAATTGTTTGTAAATCTATCGGACTCAACTGCGTGGTTATTAGTCCGCACCTTACAAGCTACTTAAACTTAGTTAAACTAACCTAAGGACAACACACACTCCCATGCCCGAGGCAGGATTCGACCCTCCGACGCGGGAGTTCTCACGATCCGCAACGTGGCGCTGCAGACCGCTAGGCTACTCCCGCCCGGCTGTATGTGGCACAGGTGCCCAATCCCCACCTTGGCCAATACCTCACCCTCCCCAAGACTGCGACCAACCCCTCCCCCTCCCCACATCCGAAGTATTAGGTCCTGTTTGCCATTTAATATTAGAATTAAGTATCTTTTACTTCACGTTTTGTAAATTGTTTTATAAAGCCCCCCCCCCCCCCCCACGCTGGCCAAAAATAATAACTTTTCACCCCCTCCTTCCCCCTCCCCAGAAATTTGAATCACGCAGTTTGTGCCATGACACCCTCTCCCCCCTGTGGGCAAATCTGGAACGTCAGCATTTATGACAGGTGAGTAAGTTTAGTTATTGGCGATTAAGATAGCGTGTTACTAATTTGCCTGCAGTAAGCTATTATGCCTAAACGCAAAGGTACCATTTCTTTGAACTTAAATGAAAAACATATTTTCTCTCATTGGAAAATTCATATCGCCATATTTACATAGTGGAAACTGCATGGAGTTCAGCGTGATAAATCAATCATAATCTGCCTTCTTTTGCTACTCTACCAACTGTTAAAATCCAGACATCTTCATTAGAAAATAATGAGTAAATCCGTTTTACAATTCATAAGATATACTTGATTACATGAAACAGGCATTTAAAAATGTAAAATAATGCCACCATAAAATGAGTTACTAAATTCCAGTCGTGGAATCAGACCGTTGTCATTTAGGATCACGTAGCTGTTAATTATTTACAATAAAGAAAAATCATCTATGAGGATTGACCAGGTGTCATGTGGATTTCATTTTCATTGAGAAAGATGCCAGCTTCGCTAGTAGACTAGTTATTTCAAAAACAGTCATGCCTGTGGCGGGAATTGCAGTGCCGCTGCACTTTCTCGTGACGTCACAGCCCAGCCGCTCGGCGCAGCCTCAGCCGTGTGGAGTGCCGCATTCGACAGCTGAACAGCTCACGAATGAGTAATGCAATCCAGACTTTCACCTGCTTACCGATTTTACATAGGACAGGAATTTTTTCAGGTACACGGCAAGATCTTTCGCTGAGGTGTGGCTGTGGTAGTTATTGTAAGCTTCGCGCGTAGATCTAAGTTGCAAAAATCTTTGATTTGATTGATCATTTTCGAAAGTGTCATAATTGTTCGAATATTTTTATTAAACTTCGATGGGTTTTTTCTACCTTTAATCTACTTAGTCGGCATGTATATCTCCAACGATTTTTTTTTTTCAGATTGCATTTGAATGTAGCCCATTATTCATCTACGTCCATCGTTCCGGAACTAAACGGGGTCCATTCACTCTCTGACCGGGACCCTAACGGTTGCGTATCAGCTCTTTCTAAGAAACACAATAGCCTTGGATGCTTGACTGATTTATTAACTTTGGTACATTGTCGCCATGATAACTTTGTAATCACTAGTTCGTATCATTGTTGATAAATTGTGGCCCGTTCGTAGCTACAAGGTTTAAAACACTTCCATTAAATGTGGTCTGTCAATTTAGTTACTCAAGACTGTTTTCAGATAGCAAGTTAAGAAGTGTTTATCACGACTGCTTGTGTCTATCAGGTTTAGCGAAAGCGTAGATGTTTCGGGTTTTACTCGATAACTTAGACCCATAATTTTTTTTCTTTTACATGACTTTATTGACGCAGGTACTGAGTTACACATCATCATGTTCTTTGATTCATATAAATGTCATTTAGAACACATCGTTTACGGTATGTTTCCCAGCTTTGATACGACAGGAAGTAGGACGGACTGATCCACAAATAAAAGGGTATCTAAAACGCTGAAAGGTTTGCAAACCAAAGGGACCAAACTGCTTAGATCATAGGTCCCCAGATTTACATACTAACTTATATTAAGCCGCCCCCCCCCCCACACACACCAACACACACACACACACACACACACACGCCTGAAAGGACTCGAACCTTAAATGCGATCCTTAACCTGGTGCCCCAAACCACATGACATTCCCGTACGGTGGAACAATGTCCACGGTGCCAAACAGAAAGGTATTGCACAAAATTATACAGCCAAACAGAGGCTGGAATACATTCATCAAATAACTGGGACTTTTTTGTGTGCATGTGTTAACTCTCAAGCCTGTACGACTTAATGAGTTCATCGTTTTTCAAGCTTCATAACAATTGTACAGTGCAATGAAAAACTCTGAACATTGTAGTTGTTAACCACTCTTACTACTATTTATCCCTAAAAACAAATTGAGGAACATCGGATAATAGTCATCGATTAACTCATACTAAGGAGACAGTGTTTAACTTGTCATCAGAAGTTTCAAACAAGCACAAAACAGTTTTAATGCGTCAGCACATCTGTACGGAAGAATCTGTAAAGATATTCCCTAAACGATCACGGTCTTAGTGAAACAATAGATAGAAATACAGAAATTGAATGTTTTTATTCATCTTTTCCCATAACCGGTTTCGACATGTCTAGCATATCGTCATCGGATGGTGAGTCGAATTTAACATTACATTTGGTTAACGGTGGGATTGACAGATACTCGGTATCATTATTAAATATATCGTGGTGTGATATTTTTTCCAAATTCGTATAGTTGGTAACGTCCACAAACATGTAGAAGGGTTTATCGTGTACCTGCAAAGTAAAAGGTGCGATTAACAAAAACGGACGTGTGGACATTATTAGCTATCCCAATTTGGAAGAAGATGGTGATTCAATTATCTGTCAATACCACTGTACACCGAATGTCATGTAAAATTTGTCTTACCGCTTGATGATGATATGCCAAACATGTTGAAATACATTGTGGGAAAAGATGATTATAAACATTCTAAATAAAGGGTGACTGGTGGCGGTTTTCATAATACCTTTATTCACCACAGCCTCAGTGCTCCTCAACCATAATGGGTAAAATATTCATCAGGATTTAACTATCTGATCTGAGAAAAGTCTTATGTTGTTGTAGAAGTATGTTGTATAGTGACATACGCCATGCAGTGTTAAGTACCCTCCGCTCTACACCATACGAAATTTTAAGTAGACAACAGCGACCTTTGCCTTATTTTGAAAGTCATCTGTGAAAAATTTTATCGGGCTAGAAATAAAACGATATACTAGTGTCAAAGTTGCTAAATAACGTACCTACCCGTACCTACCTCCATGCACCAAATGATACTTTATGTACACCTTCGCCTTCTTTTGAAGAAGAACTGTGCAAAATTCCATAAAGATCTGAAGAAAATTGTAGATTTGTATGTAGTACAAACAAACACGTTGACTATTTAATATACAAGATGATGACGTTCTAGGGATTTTTTCTGACGTAATATTGAAGACCATACTTTTCTGTCATTCACGTCTATTGACGTATATACTAACTAACTATTACATTATTCTGATGAGTCGTTATTGGAAACACTGATATTACGTTAATTTCACGTTCAACCGATTATATGTGATGCCTCAATCACTTTTTTCCGATTTGTATTCGGATTGTGAGGTCGTAGCTCGTTTGTGTGTGTGTGGGGGGGATATCGTTTCGCGTCCAGCGCACATGTCATTTTTCAACATTTTTGTTGGACCATAACCTGGAACTGACAGCTCAGAGCTCGAAACGACATTGGGAAGTTAATATTATTGTAAAATTCGCGTAATAAAGTGTATACAGCATTTTTCTGCTGCAGTGATAAGTTTTCGTTTGTAACTATTTACTCTCCTTAGGGCTACATGGAGTAAATAAAATAACCTACCTGAGTCCCTGTGAAGTTTGCACGTCGTTCCTCCATATTTAGACAAGCAATTAACACTTTGTATGTCAACAAATTGTTGCTTTATTGTTAATAGGACAACGCAATAGTCTGCTGCCGTCTGCACTTTGTTCACTTACCGCCATGTTTACTAAATTACTATCGATAAATCAGGATTTAATTGGAAAAGTAAAGTTCCTAGTATAATTTGTCAACAGAAAATTCTCTTTCCGTGATAAAACTTGTAATAAAACCAATATATTTTATCTCTTTCGTAGAGAAATTACGAAGTCAACGTAGCAATAAGTCAGTGTTATTCGCCAAGTTTTTATAGGTTACGAAGTGGAGGAATTTGACTCTCTGCCTGCATGAAACAATAAAAATATGATTAAGAGCCGTCGTAAAATTCTTTATTTCTCTCTTTGTGCTGCGCGAATGCAGCCTCTAGTGAAAGTGCTCAGACGCTTACTGTAGCGTGGACAAACGTCCTTAGTTTAAATGGAACCTTATGGTGGTGCTTGGTAAAACTTAACAATAATAACAATTTTCTTGAAAAACATTAATTTAATTTTTCTGTATTTGTCGTCGTAGACGGAAGGAAGGAATCTTGGAGTTTAACGTCCCGTCGAGAGCGTGGTCATTAGAGACGGAGCTTAGGCTCGGAATGTTTGGGTAAGGATGTGGAAGAAAATCGGCCGTGTCCTTTCAAAGGAACCATCCCGGCATTTGCCTAGAGTGACTTAGGGAAATCACTCGTCTTAGACCATCTAGAACAATCGGTAATCAAGAGAGAATTGAAAAGCATCGCGAAGTCATCCCACATAAAAGACTCATATTTCAAGAGCATTTCAGTAATATACATGAATGAGAACTAACATAAGTTTTTGTACGAAATTGTAGTGGTCGTCAATATATGGTGTCAAATACCCCTAGTGCCTACAAATCGGTTGCTGCGGTTCAAGGTAGGGGAAGTTCCTGTAGAGAGCTGTAAGGTAGTCGGTGTGTTGATCGTACACGCAGATCGGTGAAGGACGGGGGCGCAGCTATATTGTGTAAGCTTCAGATGGCCTACACAGACACAGTAGGAAGGGAGTAAGTTCTTCTAACATTTCCAAATAACGGTTTTGGTTGAAAGCACCTTCATCTCGAAGAACCCCAATTAGGATGCCATATATTGCTGTCAAAAAGTCCTCCAAATAGCTGAAGCATCTACTTTTACGACAAGTGTTCAACATCTTCGAAATATGTGTCACGTAAATCTGATTTGCAAGTGATCAGTAAATGTTTTCGCGCTGGAGATATATATTTGTACTAAATACCGTTTTCTAAATCTGAATATTTAATTTCGTTTGTATTTCTTGGACAATTAGAAAGAAAAGGATTGTTTGAAAAAATTGCATAAATCCACAGCATTGAAAAAAACTCTTTGCAATAATAATGGCATACCAGTGTGATGCGGATCTTAGAATATACTTTTTGAGTGTTCCTTAATCTTCTGTTTAAATTTCACTTCATTCGAAAATCAACATGGTACTTATATTATCTTCCGTATTTGTATTACAATTAAGTCAATACGTTATTATTAATTTTTTTAAATCAGCGATTCAGGTGCTATCATCGCATTAATTTTAATGTAATTTTATAATATATAATTATTGCGTTTCTCGCCAGTATTCTTGAAGACGCTTTCTCAGATTAGTGTTATTTTGGAAGCATAATTTTAAATGTCTTTTGTGGAAACAATTTTGATTCACCACAAACACTTTGCCACGATATTCTACAGTGACGCATTTTGTTTTTCTTGCTGCCGTTTTCCTGGTACCTGTGTAGATGTGCTGCCATTAGCGTTTCGCTCTTGTAGCATACTTTCATTACTTCGATGCTTTGATGTCCGTTCGCACAAGCTACCTGTTGAAGAATTTAATTTGTTTTTGTATTTCTTGAGACGAGATGTTTCATATAGATGCGAAGCTTTTATTTCTCACTGAAACTGCATTATTTAGTAGTTGTCATATTTCTGTGGTGATGAGTTTTCTGTACATTTCCAACAATTTCTAGCCTGTTTTGTTTGTTTGGAGTATTGGAAACGGCATTCCCGTCACCAAAACTTTGCTGTCAAGACGTAGCATCTTAATGAAATCATATGATGACGTTACATACTCTTGTGGCGAATTCTGTATACACATCCAGTCTTTCCATGACTGATTACAGTGTTTCCTCTCTCAGTATTTTGTATTTAACCACTTATTTACTGTGCTCATCGTCTATTACAATATCTCTGTCAATGAGGTATACATTTGCAAATGTTTTCATACACCGTTTTTTACAGCTCCGAATACCTCGTCCTGCATACTTTAGTAAAGATTAGTCTAATCATTAGTCGCCAAAATGTGCCCTCTTCTGAAAGGATGTATTATTTGAAATTTTATTACTCCCTATTCTCTATAACTGTGGATGTCTTACTTCATATCGTTTTAAACATCGATGTAAAAATTTCAGTTCTTTCCTCTCCAACTTTCCACTAATGACACTTGTGTACAATAGTGTGCTCCTGAGGATACCTTTCACAATCTTTTTGTTCAATTCCATGTTAATATATGATGCAACCTGTACCCTCAAATCAAACTTAAATTACTCCAATTTACTTCAAATGCCTCACTTTTCCCGGCAGATTTTCGTCGTCTTGGTGACTAGATGAAACGGGATTTTTACTTTACCCATTGTACGGTTCTTGACTAGTGTGATTGCGCAATTTGTGTTTCCTGTATTTAACAAATCTGGTTATCCTATTTTTAAACATCCGCCTGTAAAATAATAGTGATGAAATCTACTAACGAACTATTGTGACGATTATAGAAACTATTTTAATAATATTTTAACACAATCAAATAGAAGTATTATCAGTCTCTTACCAAGTCACGATTTCTATTCTATATGTTCAAATTTTCTTACCGTCACTTGATTGCTGGAATGTGATAAGAAAACGTTGCTACAAACACGTAGTTACTGTATATAGGCGGTTATTGATTATAGTGGTTACGCTACCCCCGTTTTCTAAAATGATGCAGCACTACGATGGCGGATTTCGAGCTACTGACGTTTCGCCATCTTGTAACGTTTCTTGACTATGGAAAACCCAGAGATGAGTCGAGTCACTAACTAACTGGTGATTGTAAGCGGCTTAGGCGATAATTAAATATTCACCGGAACGAACAGTGTGATAACAGCCATAATATCTTCCTTTACTGCCACAGAGACGAGTGATTATGAGTCTATTAACTGTGCCTTTTATTGCCTTGCGGAAGAGCAATTATTCTGACATTAAACCGCAACTAAATTGCTCTTATTATGAGCTCATTTAAAGGTACATCCCAAGAGGGAAGCAGAACACACAAAAATTCTGAACTGTATGACAAAGAGGGAAATAATTAGCTAAGCAATTAGTAAGAAATGACAACTTGATTTCAAGCCTTGACTGTGTCGACGGAGCAGGGGGTATTCCAACTTCATCAACATCGATAATATCGAAGTAGATAAATGATATGTAGAATACAGAGTAGCTTAGGGGAAAACGTGGATCCCATAAAAGTAGCAATTTTCTAGTTGCCCTTTACATTTACTTAGAAATAACCTCAGACAACCAGGAAATTTAATGACCCCTAATTGAAGCACCGAAATTAAAAGTAAGGTGCTACCGAATTACGCCCCTTGTTTAAATTTGAACAACAATTTTCTCTTTCAACCTGAAGACACAAGGCATTCTTCTATAATTCCGATATGAAGTGGACTACCGATTGAGGGTTTAGAATCTGTAGTGTTACTGAAGATACATTTGTATACAAAATGATGAGAAAATATCGCAGGGTGAAGCTAGGATTCATTCTAACGGCTATTGAAATGTGGTCACTAGAGACGGAGAAGTTTGTATTTTTTTAAAGGATTATAAGGTTTGGAATGGTAATGGGGCATGCTCTTTCAAAGGAACCCTCCAGGTATTTTCATAGAATAATTCATAGAAATAACGGATACCTAAATCTGGATCTTCGGAGGTGGATTTGTTGCCTCCTTTAAATTTTTTAAAAATATACAAAGCTCATACTCCTAAGTGAAAGTCGATAATATTTATCATATATGTAGTATTTAAAGCATTAAAGCTGTCGAGTATACAGAGAGTATTATTAAAGATACGAGTTTCATAGGTCAATAATTGCATCTGCGTCCTCTGGTAATAGAGGGTTGCAGCAACCATCAGCGTGTGAAGTGTAAAACGAAAATGTAACACGTTTTTTGCGGTTGTTCCCAAATACCAATCCATATAATAACACAATAGCGACTGAGCTAATATCAATGTAGCAAGGATAAGGCAGCATGTTATGTTTACATCGCAGAACCCGATAATATATATCTATATTTAACGTCTATGTGCGATAGAGGAAGTTTCTACCTCACTACAATCTCATTAAATTATTGTACAGAATTAGATAACAATTTCACAGTAAAATATGAATTCAGAACTACATTGTTATCATATAAAATATGTGAAAATTGTAAAATCTGTTCAGTTTGCCTGGGCTGCCGGAAGTGTGCAAGGCATAGTGTATCTGATCAGTTGATCGATTAGCTCTGAACTGATCAACATTTTACCACAAATTCATTTGTAGTTTCTTCTGTACATAGTGGTACGCATCCAAGTAGCTCTTCCTGGAAATTATAAATTACAAGTGCTAGTGAATCAGTTAGACAGTTAGCTGCAGTGAACTACTCCAAACATATGCGTTTTTTTACTTTAGTATTCCTCCTCTGCCATGTATAAGTAGTCATTCACATACTATTGTTGCATTATGAGTTACTTTCTGGAAAGACTAGCGGCATAAGAGTGTAATTTACTGTATAGGGTATAGGTTACATCATGGAAGCACTATATAGCTGACCTGCTATGAACTTTCTGTTGCTAGTAGTGCATAATAATTTTAAGGAATATTCTTTTAATATTTTCTCAGTATATGCGCACTATACATTAATAGTGATAGTTTTTACAGCTTCAAATTAAAAGTCATGCATTAAAGGGTTAAATTCTGACCACGTGGTGTAGGACAGCTACAGTATGCCAATTAAATCTCAGGTAGACGAATAATCACTTAAATCCCAAAGGGCCGCGGCGCATTAGCCGCGCGAGCTGGAGCGCCATGTTGCGGTGCGCGCGGCAGTCCTCCGTCGGGGGGTTCGAATCCCCCGTCGGTCATGGGAGTTTGTGTCGTCATTAGTAAAAGGTAGTTCATAAGTAGTTTGTAATTTTAGGGACTGTAAGTCCTTTAAGCCTTACAAACATTTGAACATTTATTTTGAAATCCCAAGGCTGACAATTTTAATTGAAAAGACCATATAGATAATATTATTGGATAGGCAAACCAAGGACTGCTCTTTGTAGAAAGACTACTTAAAAGACACAACAAATCAAATCAAATGTTTTTAAATCCATTGGTATCATTTGCTAGGTTATTAGTCCGTAGCATACAAACAACTTAAACTAAGGTAAATGAACCTAAGGACGACACCAGTACCCAAGGGGGGGGGGGGGGACTCTAACCCTCGACGGGTCCGTACTCTGCTCGAAAATGTGTTGCGTGGTGTGGGACCCATACTCAATAAGATTCACAGAGAAGATTGAGAAGGTACAAAGAACACTAACTCCTTTTGTATTATCACACAATACGGGAAAGAGTGTCGCCGATATCAGATGCGAGCTGGTGTAGCAATAATTAAGGAAGAGGCATGTTTCGTTGTAGCGAGATCTTTATTTAAATCACAAACGTTTCCTCCGAACGCGAAGTTTTTTTGCTGCGCAGATCTACATTGAGAGACATGCTAATCATAAGAAAGATGTATGTAGAACGACATAAACACTCTTTAAGAGTTACGATGAAACCTCTCCCAGGCAATAATGTGTGAATTGCAGGCTAATGATGTAGATGTGCTGGCATCGGACATCACACTCTCCCTGCTGCTTCACCACCATTATCAATCATACAACAAGCACAAAATAGTCTACAACTGTACACTGAACGTATTGTTTACCGTAGGCTCTATTTGTATAACCCTCTGTACATTTTTGTACATGAAATACTTGATATCTGAAACGAGGGTTTACGGTAGTAGGCTGGAGAGTTAACAAGTGCATCTCAAACATAGACGTTGCAAGAAATTATTTCGAGACTCTAATTTGCGTTTAATTACAGTAATTCTTGTGGTACCGTAGGTCTGCATGCTCGTTTACTCAGCTGTATTGCACATTATGGTGGGTTGCAAAAAGTGTTTATTATGAGATAAAAAAATTATAATCGGTTAATATCTTCAGTTCGCGCATTGCTCTTAAAGATAAAGGAGAATAAAACAAAACTGAATTCTTTGCAATTTTATAAAGTTAGTTTAATCTTGCAAAATAAACTCGCCTTAGTTTTTTATGCTTTATGAATGGTCGAGATAATTAAAATAAGTTAAAATCAGAGTAATAATGTAATATTGACGAACGTGCACTGTCGTGCAAAGAACAGAAATTCAGTAATATTGCGCAGTTTTCACTGTGTAGCTCTTCGCTCGTTTTCTAGGGCACAACGACCCAGCACTGACAACTTGGTGGTGGTTCCACATCGAGTTCGTCCCACACACTACCCACCAACAACACACCCAATTGATATATGTGGTATTTGTAAAATGTTTATAATTCTTTTTCGAAATTTACCTACAGAATGGAATTCCTTGGCTGACTGTTACTGTTCTATCCACTACACATTGAAAGTCTGAAGAAATGAGGCAGAACCGATCTAGACAAGTGCTGCTGGGATATAGCAATCTGTAGCTTTCTGTCCACATACATTGTAAGAAACCTGTTTCAACTGTTTGACGCACCTCTCCACTGCTTGAGCGTGACAGGGAAACTTTTGCATTACTCTGATGAAGTTTGTTTTAGAGCGTGAAATGTTTCGATAGTGCATGTTGCACTGAGGATGCTTATTCCATAGTCGAAATCGATTTTCAATAACAAATAAACATTAATTTACGAACAATGCTGAAATTTCTTTTGATAGTAATCATTCTATGGTCGTGGTGCACACTGCTCCTAATTGGAGTCTTCATTTCTTTTCTTTAATTGCTGTAATACTCTACACCTAACGTCACAGTAATCGCTTATTATAGACTGTGCATTCAGAAATATCTAGGACGTTGAAAACAAGAAAAAAAGAAAAAAAAAAGAAAACAGTCTCCCAACAGCAGCCTAGTGGAAAGTAGCATACGATCCTTCGGTGAAGTCAGCAGCAGAATAACAAGAATTGGTGTGCACTGAATAAATCGTAAAGAAAACAGGAGTCGTGGAATTACGCAATGCTGCGAATGTTTGCATGTGAGACGATATCAATTAGATATCATTGTAATTGGCATATTTTATTTTCATTTATTTATTATTTAACATGCCCCATTACATAGTAATATTACATGTTTGATGATCAGATTCAGGCGATTACATCAGTTATTTTTGCAACCACAAGTACAGTACATAAGTTGACAGGGTTTACAAAGGAACAAACAATTTTATACATCAGGAAATGTTATTGAATTACAAAAATTGTAAAAGTCTGTAGTGAATTTATGTACTAAGTCATATTTACTGACGGGCCATCCTCCTCCTTTGGCAGCTATTTTTTTCCTGGGATGGTACCTTTCTTTCAGTAAATTGCAGCAGTCAAAAAGCAAGTGGTCAATTGTTTGGACAGCTCTGTTACATGTGCACGTTCCGTCTTCAATTACTTTGACAGTAGGCTTTCAGTTTCCCATGACCTGTTAACATAGCTGTAAAATTCGGAGATATTGGAAGTTTAATCATTAAACGTTGTCGGATCGTAGGAAAATACGGTTTAGTGCTTCCCCCGTTTTTTGTTCTGTGCCACTCAATTTCCCACTTGTTCCTAAACTCTTCTCGAAGTTTCTTCCTTACGGCACTTGTAGGTATTTTGTTGTATCGTATTGATTGTCGTGATACAGCTGCTCTTTTAGAAAGTTTGTCAGCTAGTTCAATTCCCCGTATCCCTTTATGTGCCTTAACCCATTCGAAATGTACCATCCGGTTGTGTGTCTGCAAACTTCTGATTTTACATCTTTGAAAGGACAAATAGGAGAGCTGAAGAAATGGATTTTGTTGTCTGTGTAGCTCTGGTGTTGGTCTTTGCAGCGGTGGAATGGCCGAGCGCTCGAGAACACCTTGTTGGGGAGTGAGCGGTTGCTCCCTCTGACATGGGTGTGTCTGTTGTCTTTAGATTAATGTAAGTAGTTTGTAACCCTATGGACTGATAATAGTGCCGGCCGCGGTGGCCGAGAGGACTGAGGCGCTCCAGTCACGGTCTGCACGGCCACTACGGTCGGGGGTTCGATTCCCCCCTTGGGCATGGATATTTGTGCCGTCCTTAGTGTTAGCTAGTTCATAAGTGTAAGTTTAGGGACTGATGACCCCGTAGTTAAGTCTCATAGATTTACATACACTAGAACAGGCATGGAAAACACTTCCCCCCGGCTGGCGCGCCCGCGCCCCGCGGTCGGACCACACTGTAGTTGACTGCCCCGGCCGCGACCGTATGTCACTGGTGCCCCATACGCCGCTGCGCACAGTATGGGGCGCGGCAAAGGCCACCCGCGTGCTCGCGCCGCCCGCGCGGAGTTTAGCCATGCCTGCAATAGAACATAATGTTCAAATGTTTATTAAGCTTAAGGGACTTAACATCAGGGTCATCAGTCGCAAAACTTACAAACTACTTATGAACTTCCTTATACTGAAGACGCCGCGAACATCCATGCCGAGGGGGGATACGAACCCCTACCGGGAGAGGCCTCGCGCATCGCAGCACACCTCCTCAATGTGCTTGGCCACTGCGCCGCGGCTACTAGAACATATGTGGGTCTTTAAGTCACCTGTCTCTGCTGTCAACTGTTTTCGAAATTTGTAACAATGTTTCGACATTACAAAACGTTTTATAAATTCATATATGTCACGTTTTAAAATTTAGGTACGTGTAAACACGAACGTATAAAGTGTAACGTTTAACCAAAATTTCAAACTATTGGATCCAGAACTTTCAGATAAAAGATTTTGGACATAACACTTAACAAGTTACTAGGTTAGAAACGGTTGCCGGCCGCGGTGGCCGAGCTGACTGCGGCGCGCCACGGTCTGCATGGCCAGTACGGTCGGGAGTTCGAATCCCCCTCGGGCATGGATTTTTGTGTCGTCCTTAGTATAGGGTAGTTCATAAATAGTTTGTAAGTTTAGGGACTGATGACCCCGTAGTTAAGTCCCATAAGCTCTACAAACATTTTTTTTTTAGAATCGGTTGTAAGAGGAGGCGGCGGAATTAATGTACAGTGGGGGAGAAGGAGGTGAAAGGGAGGCCGAGTTGATGAAATGGACAGATAAAAGGAAGACTTGCTCAGATTGTTGTGGGGGATCGGATGAACAAAGAAGGAGGGGAGGACTTGTTCCTCGATTTCATCCTGCAAACGTGATAAATAAAGAAAATAAAAATAAAAAAGTTGAAAGGAACTAGGGAGAGGCGATTGAAGAGATGCACAGAGAAAGTGGAGAGGGACAAAGAGATGGGAATCAGGTTTAGACAGAGTGATAGATGGAGTTGGGAGCAGAGGGGGTGTATATCCAATTTCCATTCACAAATCATTCTAAAACTACTGCCTTTTCCATCGAATCTGTGAGAAGCCACAGCAACGCGTGGCCGGGTACGGGTAGTAGAACAGCAACAAAAATGTTGAATCTTTGAGAATGTACTTAATTTATTAGATAATAAATTACAAGCAGCAGATATTTTCTGTGATAAAGGCATTTGATTGTGTGAGCCATAACATCCATTTTAGTAAATTAGAATTATATGGTGTCACAGGAATTGATGCAAAAAATGGTTCAAGTCTTACATTGCTAACAGGAAACAAAGGGTGTCAGTGCAAGGGACTAGTGAATTAGCCCCACAGTCATCATCAGATTGGAAAGAAATTACACGTGGTGTTCCACAAGGATCCATCTTAGGGTCATTGCTTTTTCTTGTGTACATTAATTACCTCTTATCAGTTACAGTGCCAGAAGCAGAGTTCGTTTTCTTTGCAGATGATACAAGTATTTCAATAAATAGCATGTCGAGCTTAGTTTTAGAAACGTCTGCCAATGATATTTTCATCAACATTAATAAATGGTTTAAAGCCAACTCATTGACATTAATCTTTGAAAAGTCTCACTACATGCAGTTCAGAACATATATGAGATTCCCATCCAGTATATGCATAAAGTACGAAGAAGAGCAGATAGAAGAGGTTGACAGTATAAAATTCCTGGGATTACAGCTTGATAATAAATTCAGTTGGGAGGAGCACACCAAAGACACGACTTAACAAATTTGTATTTGCAATACGAGTGGTATCAGACAAAGGAGACATGAAAATAAAAAAGTTTCCATACTTTGCGTACTTTCATTCCATAATATCATACAATATTTTGGGGTAACTCTTCAATTTAAGCAAACGTTTTCAGAGTCCAAAAGCGTGTAATATGTATTATTTGTGATGTAAATTCACGGACATCCTCCAGACGCCTCTTCAAGAACTGGGTATGTTAACTACTGCCTCTCAGTATATTTACTCCTTAATGAAATTTGTCATAAATAATATCTCCCTTTTCCAAACAAACAGCTCAATTCATACCTACAATACCAGGAATAAAAATGATCTACACAAGGACTTAAAAGCACTTACTTTAGTTCAAAAAGGAGTCCACTACTTAGGAACACACATTTTCAATAATTGAACAACAACCATAAAAAATTTAGCTACAAATATAGGTCATTTTAAGAGGAGCCTGAAAGACGTTCTAGTGGCCAACTCCTTCTACTCCATTGAAGAATTCTTAAATAGGTGATGCACGTATGTGTATTCATACTATTAGTATTATTATATTCAGCTTGTAAAAAGTGTATGTACCTGTATGAGTAATATTATATTATCAGCCTACGAGGAACACCTCAACTAATCTAATCTAATCCTGAGAGGCTAAAATCGTGTCCAGGTTCGAGTCCAGGTTCCGTCACACAATTTTAATCTGCCAGGAAGTTTCATATCAGCGCACACTCCGCTGCAGAGTGAAAGTTTCATTCAACAAAAATGTTAGACAATGATTTACAAGAATCTTGAGTGTGAGGAGTACAAAGTTTACGTAAGCTGGCGTTTAACCTGAAGCGACCCCGGCTCGGCGTCATTCCGCACGCGGCAGCAGCAGCAGCAGCAGCAGAGTCGGAACACCTGCGCCCTTTGTTTCGTCACGTGGCGCCTCTAAGCCGGTTATCGGATAGCACTTTTTTCCCGGTGCGTTCGTTTATTTTATTCCTGGCGACGCAGACACTGTTTGCGAGTCCTAATTAAAACGTTTCAGCGGCGTCGGGGTCGCGGCTGTGATTTAGCGCGGATCGGGGTGGCTAATGCCACGGAATAAGCCTTATTAACGATGACGTGGGTGCAAGGGGGAGGGGAGGGGCGAGGCCTCGTGCGTGCGCCCTATCTGCGGTCGCCTTGTTTATTAGCGAGATTTTGCTGGCCGGCGCGCGCGCCGGCCAGTGCATAAATCGCTGGGCAGTCGCTCGCGAGTCGCCATTACCGACGCGCTGTTGGCGATCAGTCGGCATCGACACAGCTGATCGCCGTGGCCGTGGCTTAGGGGGCGGACGAGTCAATAGCCGCCTCCCAAAACGCATTCCTCTTCAGCACACACAGTCAGACATTTTCACTGCCAACGGAAAAAAAGTTTACCACTGCGATCGCACTTAAGTGAGGAAATTTCCATTTTTTTCTATTGCAACACTTTATTTTCGAGATATTAATACGTACCAATAAACACTACACACTCTCAGAAACTTTTCATCGTAACTTCCATTAAAATGGAAAATATCGCAACACAAAGGACGGCTAATACACAAAATGAAAAAGATAATTGTAGATGTGGAAAGTTTTTTTTCACCTATTGACAACAGATGCCACCTGGGCGATAATAAACGTACTGATATTGATTCCAATGTCGTGCGCCAACGCGTAGCTGTCCAAAAAAATGTTCAAATGTTTGTATAGTCTATGGGACTTAACTACGGGGTCATCAGTCCCTAAACTTACAAACTACTTATAAACTAACTAAGGCTAAGGACGGCACAAATATCCATGCCCGAGGGGGGATTCGAACCCCCGACCGTAGTGACCGTGCAGATCGTGACTGGAGCGCCTCAGTCCCTTCGTCAACCGCGGCCGGCTCTCATTGGTGTTTTTTGTGAGTACGCCATATCTCCCGTATTACTTATCATTACTTATCAAAACTTGATGATAGAAGTATCAGTTTGAAGGTTTTGTTTTTCATTAATGACGAATAATACACATATATTTATATTTAAAGAACAGTGTGGAGTGCAAAAAATAAATAAATATTCCACTAGTTTAGATCAACTGCAGTAAATAAGCTCCATGGATGTTTAGGAGCTAAATTTCCTGAAGATGGTCTAAAATAAGACCGAAACTAGCCGAAAAATATTTTTTTTGTACTCTAATTCTTTATATATAAATTTAAATAAGATTGCTGTTCCCCATAAGTGAAATAAAAATGTTTCCAAAAATATGTAATACACGTATAGTTTATCACGAGATAAGGAAACTATATTTTGATATAATGTGTACTGTTCGTACAATCTAAGTTGATACCCGACGAAAGATCATAAATGGCAGATTTATTTACGGTTGCTCCCATCAGATAACACGCCGAGTATTAACTTAGTTTGCGCGACCGATATATAAAGGCCATGTAGAAGGTGCCATCTAGTGACAATCTTTTTAACTAACAGGAACGACAGCTCTTGCAGTTCGTTAGATTCTTTATGCAAGCCAAAGACCTCCTTTGACGCAAGAATAGTTTACCGCACGATTTCGGTTATACACGTCTATGTAAGGACGAAAAATTCACAAATAATTTAACAAACTGGCACGACGCCTCTTGCAGTTGTTTAGATTCTTTAAGCAATCTTGCTCTGGGGAGTCTTTCCTCATATGCAGTGAATCCCTAAACAGTCTACAGGCCCTCTATCAGTGCTTTCCTCGCCATCCCTTGATTAAAGCCAACTATGAATTCCTATACGACATCGACCGTTGTGGTTGGTCGGTAGCATTTGTCTGGACGCCAGGGCACGCTGGGATAGCTGGAAAGGAGATGGCTGACAGATTGGCGAAATAGGCTACCCATATACCAACCCTGGATACAGGTATCCCAACTCCTGACATCCATTCGATGTTACATAGTCGCGTTTCTGGTCTGTGGAGTACAGAATGGCATACCCTACGGACGCCCAACAAATTGCGACTAATAAAGTAGACAACCAACGTGTGGAGGTTCTCTATGCGGAATTCTCCCAGAGATTCTGTCTTCCTCTGCCGACTCCGCATCGGCTATTCTTAGCTTATGCAATTACTCCGTCGCGAGGATCCTCCTCACTGTCGATGTGGTGCGCCTTTGACAGACGCCCACATGTTATTCGAATGCCCAACTTTTACCCCTCAAAGGCGGACTTTTAATGTTCCTGACTCCTTACAACTTAATATAGGTGACAATGTCACTGTGGCTGATTCTGTTTTAACAATTCCATCTGACGTTATTGAATATGCTTTATTTATTTATTCTGCACCTGCCTATTATTTTTAGGCAGGTGATTTTAATGCTATGTCCCACTTTGGCGGGCTATTATGTTGACTCAGTGACTGGAAAAATGGACTGATAACCACAGTAGTTTAGTCCCTTTCAAACCTCAACCCAGCCAACCAATATTTGCGCAAGCGTAGTGTATCACGTGATTTCCTTTTCACACGAGGGTGCACAACAACTGTTGCAATTGTTCACTTTGTTCAAAAAAGCCTCTTCTCCGTTACTGTCTTACCTATCTGCGACTGATCAGGGTAGAGTGCGAATTATTCGCAAGGATCAACTACAAAGACACATTTACAACCTTTAAATTGGATTCCATTATCTGGATGGGTGTGCTTAACGGCCACAAAATCACTTTTATCAATAATGAAAGGAGCAGCATTAGCCGTAAAATCTTTTGCTTTATTTAGGAAAATCGATTTCGGTTTTCCAAGAAACCATCTTCACTGCTGTCAACAAGGCACAATGCTGTTTTGAACTTGCTGACAGCACTGAAGATGGTTTCTTGGAAAACCGAAATCGATTTGCCTAAATAAAGCAAAAGATTTTACGGCTAATGCTGCTCCTTTCATTATTTATGAAACATTTACAACCATAAGGTTCAGTACGAAGCAAATAGGCGGCTCGCCACTATTTAGTGCTACCTATAGCCAACTGAGCGAGTTTGAAAGGAATCAAATTGTGGCCAGGGTAGCATGGAGAGCTTCATCAAACCAGTCTGCGGACTCAAGGCCACAACAATAACAATCCACTTGCCTTGTTAGATTGTAGCTTACCATAACAAATTTTCTTTAGGTCAGTAAATAAAACGTATTGCTTTTGATATTCCTTAAAGCAACTGTAGGTCTTTCTTCAGGGCATATTTGTTGACAATAGTTGGTATATTGTGGTGTTTTCTTTTTTTTTTTTTTTTTTTCCTACAGTAAATGTAAAAGGAGTTCTGACGTCAGAGTGTGATATTCGCCATGATTTGTGTCTTTTTTATTGATTTCATGTATCAAAATTTTCTAATGTTTGTAGACGTAATGGACTAAACTGCTATGGTTATCAGTCCCTAGACTTAAAAATACTTAAACCAACTTACATTGAGGACAATACTCACACCCATGCGTGAGGGAGGATTCGAGCCCTTAGCAGCCAGGCTGTAGCATGATTCCTTTGACCACGATGCCATTTCACACGGCTTTCATGGATCCGTGTTCTTCGTTTCCTGAAAATAAATGTTTATTATTAAACATGGTATATCCTGATAATTAATTGTCTCATTGCTATTTTTTCTAACACCTTAGTATGATGATCGTCTTCGGCTAGAGCTAGTAACAACAGAACGTCTTCTTCATTTGTTTTATTTGAAGTGCTATTGCTATGTAGGAAAAGTTTCCCAACTATGTACACATTATGCGGTGCGACAAAGGGAAAAGGTGGTGAAGAACTTTAAATTGTCAAAATAATCTCGTATCATACCAAACTCGTCCTAAATCTTGTCAGTCTTATTAAGAAAACCTGATTATAGCTCTCATGGTCAGTTGGTAATTAACACTTACTAGTTTTTTAACGTCACCTAGCAACTTAACACCTCTCATTAACCGTGGCACCGAACTTCCCTCCGAAGTATATGTCCAGCACCTTATATAAAAATATATACAGTAGTTCATATTTCTATCTTTTCTTAAAACACAAACTGGTCCTTATACCCGCGGGAGAAAGATAAAAGGCCAGTATGTAACTTCACATTCAAAGTTTAAACTCTTCAGCACCAATTCAGTCATGAAACTGACGTTCGAGCGAATATTTTAGTTTCACGTTTAACATACCACTGTTTCATTTGAATGCGTCTTGAAATTTAATAGTCTGTTATAAACTTTTCAAACTGATGGTGTTTTCTTCCTAGATGTAGAAGGTCATATAAGCTCTTGAAAATTTCCATATTTCACATTAAATAATAAATTATTCCATATAGATGATGAAATATTTAAAACTCTTCTTAAGTCAAACATCACATGTTTATTGGTCCACTTGCAATACAAACATATACTATTTGCTTCTGATACAATCATACATTCACAAGGACATAATCTGAACTGACGAACATTCATAGCAATAATAATGTTAAAAATCTTCTTAGAGGACGATCGATGTCTCGCAATAAAGAAGGCGTAGAGACGTCCGCTGCCCGTGACCGTCGGCTAACTTCATATAACAGCCAGCTCTGTGACGCCGGTCGGTGCTGCGGCGACGCTGCTCCTGTTTATTGCACAACCTCGGTCGACCATGAAACAAACAGAAACAAACACAAAATATTTTTATAAGTATCACATCATGAAAATCATTACTCAACATTCAATAAATTTTTTCATTAATTTTCATCTCCTGCAAAACAAAGCTGGTATGGGAGAGTAGGGACTCACAAATGCCCCACTGCAATGAAAACTACTAGAAAATGAGATCCCGGTGCCGCTGCAGTGTGGAGATTACTGCGGTACTCCTGACCGCACAGTATGCGGAATTTCCGCTATCACTTCCGGTCACGCCATCCGAAATCGGTATAAGTGGGCCTTTATGCTGCATCCCTTTGGATAGCTGGATCCCACTTTGCTGGATTGCAATCCCTAACACGTTTTTATATTTGACGCTTGTCACTATCATGGCGGCCAGCCGAAGATTCAAATTATCCCGCGACAGCAGCGCTGTTAGGGAGTCTACTTTATTTTACGAGGTCTTTGGCATCAAATGAAGTATGTGGTCCGCATAGATGACGCCATCTCCCATTATTTTATCCTCCTTGACGAAAAGAAACTGTTACGGGTAGAGGTCTGCGCGGATATCTGCGAATATATCCGCGGATATCCGCAGTATTTCTTAATTTGCGGATAAAATTATGAGTGATGCGGATATCCGCGTGTTATATGCGGATAAAGAGCGAAATACGTCTGTCGATAGGTTATCTCAAAACTTCAAGCCTGTAGACATTCTTTGAATCCTTGCAGGGGTTAGTTAGTGCGGAAGTCTGTCGGCCTCATCCCCTGCCCACAGCGGACGTAGCTGTACCCCAGGATCCTGTGCCTAATCCGTTTACTTGACCGTATCTTATCTAAGGTCCGTCAAGAGCCTTCTGGGTGGAAAACTGTTCCACTGCCCATCAGAGGTGCTATGCCAAATTTCCGCTGCCTTCAGTTAACGCTTTGTAGTGAGCGAGTGACAATGTATATCGTAGTGAATACAGTAACGGTTCTTTCTTAAAATGAACACATCAATGCACATTACATCGTGTAAAGTGAAAAGAGGTGATTTGACATAAATGAAGGAAAACAAACTGAAATCGTCATGAACGGTACAGCCGCACATAAAATAAGAACAAACATACAAACAACCATGTTTATGTATTAGATACATGGCGACGGAAGTAATATAACTAACAATTGCATTTTATAGTGGCTTTCATAATCAGATACGGTGTACAGTGAAAATATCGTATTTAGGAAGGTACACAATATTAGATTGTATAGGCTGGCCGTAGCTGCAACCACATTGTCTCCTTTTGATAACAGTTACCAATTGGATGTAGACGGCTGTTATTTATTCGTATGGCTTTCATGGTCATGCTACAGTCTTATTTGAACATTTTCATTTATAAGAAGAATTACAAATACAAAAACTATGCGCAAATATGCATAATAAAAGCAAGCAAACAAACAAACCAGAGAAAATACTATAATCGAACATCTAGGTCTCTTAACCACTCTACAGCTCTTGTTGTCACCAAATACAGCTCACTGAGTCCTCCAGGAAATATCTCTTCAATCAGGCGCTGCATAGTTTGCACAGGAGCACCACAGTCACACGCTGGGATATCTTTGTATCCCAATTCATACAAACAGGCACTACATTTTCCATGCCCTCTGCGGAATCGGCTCAGGGGCGTCTACAGCTTTCTGGGAAGACGGAATCCATTCACACGTTTTGTAAGGTCAGTTATAAGATGAGAGTTAGCCAGAGGAAACTCTTTCCAAGCATCTTTCCATTCTTCACAGACATCGTAAACATGGGACGAATCTTGCATTGGCTATGGTGGTTATCTGGACTTGAGTCTGCTGGTAGGTGAATTCCGCAGTTGATTGTACGAAAGTGAGCTCTTTTGAGTGGAGATCTGGTGGAACTCTCTTACTGTTGCTGCTTCTCGTCTTATTGATGGAGGTGGAATATTGCACAATACAGGCAGCCATGGAAGTGGCGAAGACATTGTAGTGCCACTGATTATTCTCATAGCTTGATGTAGTTTGACGTCTACTTTACGTACATGTGCACTATTCTTCCATACTAGAGCACAGTATTCTGCCGTGGAGTAAACTAACGCCAATGCAGCAGTACGAAGAGTATCTGCATTTGCACTCCATCCTGAACCAGCTAGTTTTCTGACAATGTCGATTCTGGTGTTCACTTTTTTTGCTACATATTCTAGATGGTTCTTAAAGGTAAGAGCCCGATCTAAAATGACCTTAAGTATTTTGGGTATGGGTTATGTTCCAGGGAAACATTTTCGAAGACCACATTCAGTTTGCGATTTGCCTCGTGGTTATTAAGTTGATAAGTGTTTACCTCTGTTTTAGCTTGATTTGGCTTCAGTCTCCAGCTCTTGAAGTAGTCGCCCATTATGTTTAGATCTGTAGTCAAGGTTCCCTCACACAAGTTTCTTGCTTGATAAGATAATGTTAGATAACGGCAAAATCCATCTTTTTAGCGCTAGTGTTGGGCATATCGCTGGTATAAAGATTAAAAAGGGTTGGTGATAGCACAGAGCCCTGCGGTAGTCCATCATCCAGCCTTCGCCATCTGCTCCCGTTGCCTCCAAGGAATACTTGAAATCGTCTGTTGCTGAGCATGCTATCCATTAAATTAACCAGCTTTTGGTAGGGAAAAACCTTTGCAAATTTAAGCAGCAGGCCATGGCGCCATACGGTGTCAAATGTGGCAGTGGTGGACATGAGGGACCAAACAACGAGGTCATCAGTCCCAAATGTGGCAGTAAGAAGGCTGTTTTGACATTTGAAATGACATGTTTTGCTTTGTGTCACATAACTTTTGTGCGTTAATGTGTGAAAAATAAAGTGTCCCTTTAGTAAAACTCCGGAACTACAGTTTCTTTTTTTGAATGTAAAAGCAGTAAAATCTCCTCAATGCCGATCAGTTTTAACCACTGAAATATAAAAAAGGTGCCTGCATTCAACATCTAACGTAGTGCTCAGACCATAAGGGCTCCCAAGCGCTACCGTGTGTCCGTAGAGCCAATATTTTCCCGTTCGGAACAGCCTGTTTTGGAGTAGCTAAAGAAAGTTACCGTAATTGAGGAAGTCAAAAGTAGTTCACTTGTCGCATAATTGCATACCATACCATTACTATTACCCATTAAAGTCTTTAATATCTGCGGATGCGGATAACGAACCTTACGGGTGCCGATAAAGTGCCGCGGATGCGGATGCTGTTGCGGATATTGGCCTTGCGGATGTGGTGCGGATAATACCTTTCTCATCCGCGCAGAGCTCCAGTTACGGCTATCCATATACGACTTGTCGGCGCACAGCGTGTACAAATGGCGGGTGGGGAATCGACGGCAGCAGCGAGACTTTAATCTGAAAAGCCGGCGCCTCCGCCGCGGCGGGCGTCTGCTTGTTTACAGGGGCGCGCTTAGCGGACAAAGGCTGGCGCACCCCGCGGCTGTATATTGTGTTAATCAGGGCCGCGGGATGCGGCGTGACGTCGGCGTGGCGCGACGCAGCGCGCATGCGCGGCCCGCCGCTGTTTAACGCGCGCCTCGCTAATCCGCCGTCTGCTGCGCTGCCGGCAGACGCCGCCCCGTCACACAGCCACTTTCACGCTAATTGCTTCACGGCGCGTCAAAGCGCTTTGTCCTCACTCCTGACTCTCAAACGTTTAATTAAATAAAAAGATGCACACGTGCGCCGCGTCGGAAAGGCCCGAAGGGCCACTGAGCGAAATCAAACGCAATAGGAATGAGCTGTTAAACTGCGACGAGTGAATGAAGTAACGCGTTGTATCGACAAATATTGTTACTCGGTTTTCATTTTACACTTCCCCGCTTTTAATTTTTCCAATGGTTGTTGAACTCCTTTGCTGTCATCTGTTTAGGGAGCATGTGAAATGCAAGCGCTGGGATAGTATTGAAGTAGTCTTGGATTAGTGAAAGGTGACGCACAAAGCAATGAAAAGCGGGGATGGCCAATGGAAACCTCTCTAAACCCCGTCCAGAGTAGACTTGCGCATAATAGATCGCGATCGGGAGCGCTCACTTTAGTTCGCGGCTCTGCCGCGAACTAGTTCGTTCTTTTAGTTCGTCCGCTCCCAGTGACAAAAAAAAAAAAAAAAAAAAAAAAAAAAAAAAAAAAAAAAAAAAAAAAAAAAATTGTAAATCTATCGGACCAAACTGCGTGGTCATCAGTCCGTAGCTTACAAACAACTTAAACCTAGGAAAACTAACCTAAGGACAACACACACATCCATGCCCCAGGGAGGACTCGAACCTCCACGGCGAGCAACCGCGCGCTCCGTAGGGAGACGCTTTAGACCGCTCCCAGTGACGGCTGAGCGGCGTGGTCTGCGCGTGCAGGTGGAGGGATAAGTTCCCCCTCCTAGCTCCTTCATGCGCTTGCTGCTTGAGCCGCTAACGATACCACGCAAACCAAATGACATTGTTTGTGTATAATTTCTCTCGTTTAAGTTTAGAGTTATCTCTATATCTTGGCATTATGGAATTTATTAGTCAGATATTGCAGAGTGCAGAATACTTCACAACAGAAATTTTGTACCGCTGAACTAAGTAATCTAGCAGGCAGACGCTCGCCTCGAAATGGCTCTCATCAACAGAACGCAAATACTTGATTTTAATTGTGCTGCGCACACTCTCGCTATTGCCCGTCGGTCTTCGGAAAACGATCCAACGAAATAAGAAGCGAAATACATTTGGCATAATAGTTCGCGACCGGTAACGCATGTTTTAGTTCACGACCGATCACGTATAATTTAGTTAGCGACTGACCGCGCATATTTTAATTCGCGAACGATCGAGCATATTTTAGTTCGCGACCGGTAGCTCTCCTTTTAGTTCGCAGCTCGGTCCCGAAGTAGGTCGCTCTTTTTAGTTCGTCTGCTCTTTTTGGCTTTTGCTACCGCTACTAAAAGAGCTCTTTCTTTTGTTATGACAGCTTTTTTATATAATGATCAGTCTTGCCCAAGCGTGTCCAATTACGGATTTTTGGGCAATTATACATCAAATACTTAAGCAAATAAACCAATTATTTACACGAATGGGTGATACAATGGTATTCATTGAATACACTACGGAAAGAGGGTTATATTTAGACATTGCTAAATACCTTAGAAAAGAAAATTTGTGGCAGTGAACTATGGAACTACAGCTGAGCTGCATCTCAGCTCGAAATGACGGTAACTGGCAGAAGGGAATCACGCGATTCTGCGCGCTCTCGCGTCCTCTCGCTGTTCCCCGTCAGTCTTCGGAAAAGGAGCGGAAGAACTAAGGGGCGAACTTGTTCGCGTAGTTCGCCTGTGGGAGCGCTCTCCCGAACTAGTTCGTTGCGAACTACACAGGAGTAGTCTAGAGCAATACGCTTCTTGGAAACTTCTCTGTTTTATTTTCTTTTTTACTCTCTCGGAATGCAAATTGTGTTCTAGTTTCAAAACGTTAAAACGACGCGCAATATTTTGGACGCTGAACTGATGAGTGACCCCACCTCTCCGCCGTAAGCGATTGGAAAACAACCTTTCTCAGAAGCGATCTGATCTGTCCCCCCCCCCCCTAGAAGAACAAATAAACTACATCCCTGAGCTTCAGGCTCTAAGAAGTGTCACTGCAACTGTTCTGACGTCCTCTTAGCAAGAAAATCTTCCCTTTCTTTAAAAAAAAAAAAAATATAAGCAACTAGTCATCTTTGGCCAAGGTGTCGAAAGGCCATAGAGATGCTGGCACTATTCAGTTATTTCATAAGCACTGCGTTCCAAAACATATACCAATTAGTCGAAATCATTCTTTTTATCTAACTTTAGAACATGATAACACAGGTACTTCGCGACTAGATAAAGGTAAAGCAGTCAACAATCCGAAGATTGGTTTGAACACCACAGGCATGGTCCTGTTTGGATGTGGTATGCCGTTGCCTTCCTCCGACCTTCGAACTGACTTACCCAGCCAGTTATAGGGGAACCTACAGTTTAACGTGGGTTCCGAACCACGGTGTTACTCGGCATTTTTCACTTGAGCAATACTGCCAGAGATGAAAGAAGTGGAAAGTGACAGATAAAAATCCTAGGACCTGGTGGGGATCGAACCCGCGACCTTTGGATTTGTAGTCTGGCACTCTACCACTGTGCAATCACCGAGGCGCACCCATGCGACGATTGTGATTCATTTCCACCCTGAGAAAGGGGTGATATATACGTATATAAGGAGCATAACAGTGTGTGAGTGCACGTTAAAGCGGCGATATTAATAGATAAAATCTTCTCGGCCTCCAGACGTGTCAGGTGGTAAGAAACCCGTGAGTTTTCGGCTAAGCTCTCCTTGGCCATTGTCAAATGGTAAATGAGTGCTGCACCGTCGCTGTCTTAACGATAAATAGCCGTGCTGCTGGCTGTGACGTCACTGGCTATGGCCGGGTCCCAAGCTGTGCTTTCTCTGAAAGCCAACGTCTTCATTAAAGATGTTCACCGATATAGAAATAAAGATGTATAATTTGATAGAGTCATGTTTTAATGAATTGGTAGATAAATATTTAGATAAAAAATTATGACAAAGTGTTGAATAGGTGGATCCATGAACAATAACTAAAATAAACGATTTGGTTTCCCATGAGATCTCACGACTTTTTATGGCGGAAGAAATTCGTCCGAGACTTGCATTTTTGTAAATTTTATCTTTTTTAATGGGATATCACTTTTTTTTGTAGGTAGCCCTTTCCAGGAACACTTTTTGGACATCAGTCACGGATTTTCTTAAAATCCATTCCCTGTCTCTTTGGTTTGGTGTGGTTTCGTCTGGTTTCATGTAACAGTATTTGGGAAGTCTGGAAAGTCGATTATATTGTTATTGTTGAATCCTGTCATCATGTACGGTACTGTAACCTGTGGTGGACAACTACAGAAATATCAACAAGTTAGTGTTGTATTACGCATAAGTTTGTGAACTTCATAATGTACGAAAGTTGCCGATGAGGTAGATTTTCATATATGAGTGAAAGTATTAGTTATTATTTCGCCTCGTATTTATTGAATGATCAGTTTATTTCATACAACAGTAATTCAAAATTAGTTATTTTAGTGCATATAAAGAAGAATTGTTTTATAGTGCATAGGATTTACGGTGTGAAAATGATTACATATAATTGCATATATCTGACTCCTAAAATCAATACAATTAATACTTATGAGAGTTACAGAATGAAAGTAATTACTTTCTTGAGAAAAAATTAAGCCTGAGAGCGTTAATAATAACTATGACATAAAATTTCTGTAATTTTCATCAATTTTGGATCCAGCAGGAAGTACTTTTGGACAGATGGTGATAATTTCGAGTGACATTTTTGGACGTTAGACCCCATCTGGGACTGGGTTCGGACTGCCTGGCGGAAGTCTCTTGGTGACGCCACTTAGGCCACTTGCGCATCGATGATGATGATGAAATGATGATGAGGACGACACTACACCCAGTCCCCTGGTGGAGAAAATCTGTGAACAGACCGGGAATCGAACCTGGGAGCGCTACATGGCAATCTACTACGCTGTCCATTGAACTGTGGGGGCGGACGCTTTCTGAAAAGAAGCGCGTTTTGGCATAATTATTTACTGAACTTGCAGTATAATGCACGTTGCCTTAGTTCCGTATTTCATTCCCTACAATTTTCTGAGATACAACTTAATAACTTTTGTTTCACGAAGGTCCATTTGTTTTTGGAGACAATCCTCCTCCTTTTCTTCTCTGGTATCATTTGTTGTACATCAGCAATGGATTTTCTTAAAGGTCACTCCTCATCCTTTTATTTAAATTTTTCTCAGAGGCTCTGACGTAACGGTTTTCAGCATACATATTGCCAGCACGTTAGTGCTCGCACTAACGCCGAAGTTACACTAACTTTCTTCCTTGATAAAGACTATTCTGTACGCTGGCGCTGACACTAACACCAATGTTGCACTAATCTCCTCCACACATTCGTCCAACTTTGATGAAGGCACTTTAACGTGGCGTCGAGGCCGATGCACAGACATGCAACTCGTAGACCACCCGCCTGATAGTTAATATATGATTGTGGCACATCGATGGTATCAAAACATCGGATTATCGATATTTCCCTAAGAAGATTCAACTGGAAGATCTATTTAAAAAAATGAATAGCCTAAGATGCCAAGCCACAAACAGCTGAATATAAATGTATCTTTGTCTTGTACATGATAGAATTTTACTTACGGCAGTGGTGGCGTTGTGTGCGACAAGGAATGACGCACTGCGGAAAACCAGTCACGTAGAATAAGAGGCATAGTCTTTCGTGTTGACAATGAAGTAAATAATTTTGTTCCTTCTCTGCATTTCACAGGTTCTTCTATGGATTCCACGTAAAGCGAACATTTCGTTGCCAACATTTGAACCCTACGCCAACGCCTTAAGTAAAATTTAGTCTTTTCGTAGACAGAGATGTTATGTTTTGAACATCATGTCTGCAAAAGTTTGTAAACTTGTAACAAACTAACAAGCTATAGCTTAGAGGTGGTGTCTGTACCATCCGTTATAGAACATACGAAATTTTACATAGAAAGTGATTTCCTTAAAAATGTTCAAATGTTTGTAATTCTATGGGACCAAACTACGTTGGTCGTCAGTCCCTAGACTTACAAATTACTCTAACCTAAGGACAAACACACACATCCATGCCCGAGGGAGGATTCGAACCTTCGACGTGGGAGGGCGCGCGATTTATAACGGGGCGCTGCAGACCGCTCGGCTACTCCAGCGCGGACGAATCCCTTCCATTTTGTTCTAATGTGCTAAATTTTATCATGATTGGAATATAGATACATATTTCTATGAATTTCTAACAATCGCTGTTATTCTCATATTTCCGCAGTCCATTTTGATACTACCCGCACGGTTATCCGCGTGGTCTAACGCACCGCTTTCCGAGACGGGGAGTCGTACCGGCCCTGTTTCGAATCCGCCCGGCGGATTAACGAGGGGGATCGGACTGCCGGCCATCCTATATGTGGTTTTCAGGTGTTTTCCACATCCCCACTAGGTGAATACCGGGCTGGTCCCTAATTCCCCCCTCAGTTACTCGAGTCACAAACATTTCGTAACACTTTACAATTTGACATATGTAACATTATACGCGGACATTTGGGATCCTCATTTCCTCCAGGGGGGCATTGGGTGGCGACAGGAAGGGCATCCGGGCACCGCGTAACTATTAACACGCCAAAACCCGATTAACAAAACCGACACTGTGTTTTCGGGGACATTACTCAAGAGAAAGAAGTAGTATCGATTTTGATCCTGTATTTTGCCATCCTTAGGGCCCTAATCAAAACCAAATGATTTGCAACCACCCAGCCAGCAACAAACAAGTGTCAGATGTTAAATTGCTTGAGTGTATGCATACCAGTGGAGGAAATGTATGTAGCATTCGATTTGGATATCACCAATATGTTTCACGCGAGGATATGAAGATGAATCTAATGTACTGTATAATCGGCTCGAGTAATCAATAAATAACATAAAACGTTCGTAAGTCTGCAACCCTTACTTCTGAATGTTCTGCAGTCATGAGGTAGCTTGTTTCACGATGTTCACTGTTTCCAACAACAGCAATGCGTACGTTCAGTTGGAAGGACCGTAACGTCATACTTCATAACGATTAGCGTAACCAAGTTCCTGCATATATGACTTGCTTTTGTAATTTCTGCAACAACATCTCCTAGCAGCGCGGGAATAGCCGTGCGGTTTGGAGCACCACATTGCGGATCGAGCGGCCTCCTACGTCTAAGGTTCGAATCCTCCCTCGGGCATGGATGTTTGCGTTTAATATAAGTTAGTTCATAAGTAGTTTGAAAGTTTAGGGACTGATGATGCGGCAGTTAAGTCCCATTAGCTTTCCTAACATTTGAACATTTTCTTAAGAACATCTTCTACCCTTCTATGCTTGCATTTATTTCGGCAGTGTAGCTTACACAGTATTTTAAATTGTTTTTACGGTTTTCCAACGTTTTCGACGTAAATAAAGGTTTTCGGATTAGGCATCTGGCCAGCCGCGGTGGCCGAGGGGACTAAGGCGCTTCAGTCACGGTCTGCACGGCCACTACGGTCGGGTGTTCGAATCCCCCCTCGGGCATGGATATTTGTGCCGCCTAGTTCGTAAGTAGTTTGTAAGTTTAGGGACTGATGACCCCGTAGTTAAGTCCCATAAGCTGTACAAACATTTGATTTTGATTTAGGCATCTGATATATTTGCGTCTGCAATAATCGGGTAGAGGTATGAAAGAAATGTAAACTAAGTTAAAGCAGGAAGCTGATTAAGCATACTTAGTACTCACTAAAAACAGCAGGCAGGTGTAAATTGAATTTGCTCAGAAGACGTCACGGAATAAAGGAAGCTCATTGAAAAATCTACCTTAGTTACAGCCTTCTGTCCAAAGTGTATATTTATTACTAAAGTTGTGCCACTTACTGCGCAGAACTGTATATACTGTGTTGCTAAATCTCTTCTGGGTATTGGACCGCATCGTCAATATATAAAGTATTTCACCGACATTTCGGCCACTGTTGCAAGTGGCCTTCTTCTGGGTGTTACATTTACTGCTGGATGAGTGAAAGCTGCGGTCTTAAATAGTAAAAACTGCCAATTTTGATTGGTGGTTTCACCTCTCTTATAATTGGTGTTTGTTTTATTTTTTCCTATTGGTGGAAAAGGAAACCCTGGATTGGTGTTTACATTAACGTTTGCCATTGGTTGAAACTGGCCTATGAGGGCGGAGCGGTCTAAAGCACCTCGCTGCGGAGCGCGCGGTTGCTCGCCGTGGAGGTTCGAGTCCTCCCTGGGGCATGGGTGTGTGTGTTTGTCCGTAGGTTAGTTTACCTAGGTTTAAGTATTTTGTAAGCTACGGACTGATAACCACGCAGTTTGGTCCGATAGATTTACAGACATTTGACATTTGAACATTTGGCCAATGAGGAGCGCTGGTAGCAGTGACGTAGCACTGATGCCTAGCGCCGGCTAGAGCGGGCTATTTGCTCTGTGCACGCGCGGCCGCTGTTGTCTCCGGGCGGGCCCGAATGGGCTGCACTGCGCGCGGTGTCGTCGCGAAGCGCTGCTACTGCTGGCAGCCAAGACGCCGGAAGCCTTTACCCGTCTTTTCTGTTCATATTTCCGGGTCGCTTAGCTATTTCTATTGCTTCCCTGATTTTCCTCTTCAAAGTGTAGGGTTGTTTTACCAGTACAGGGACTTCCTGAAAACCTATCTGCTTGCCGCACTCTTCCTGGTGTTCAGCTACTGCCGACTTCGTTTGCTGTCCCAGCCGAATGTACCTCTCGTGCTCGACTATCCTTGTGTTAATCGGCCACCCAGTTTCTCCAATGTATGTCTGGCCGCACTCACAGCCGATTTCATAGACTCCGGCTGTGTGAATTTCATCAGTTTTGTTCTTCAATGAGCTTAGGACATCTCTTATTTTACTGTTGCTGCGAAATGTAGGTTTGATGCAATTTCGACGAAGAATGCCACTTGGAACAGTGACCAAAACGTCGGTTAAATACTTGATATATTGACGATGCGGTCAGACACCCAGAGGAGTTTTAGCAACAATGACAACGGCCGTGGAAACCTTCGTTTACATGTGTATATACCCTGTTTTATCAAAATTTAATGACAGTCAGTTTGCAGAGAACCACTTAATGATTTTGTGAAAAACTTTATTTACGATTGCATCCCTTTGTTCTTGTTTTGTGAATGTGATTACTATATCTGTATCATCAGCAAAAAGAAGTAACTTTGCATCTTCATCAACATAGAATAACAAGTCATTTATGTATATCAAGAACAGTAAAGGACCTAAGACAAAAAAATGAAGAAGAAGTGACTCGTCAAACTGCGATTGCTTCCCATTTATAATTTACTAGCTTAAACCCACGGCTCCGCTCGCGTGTTGTTTGGATATGATAAAGCTTTCTTTAAATAGTGTGTTATGAGATCAAATCACACGTAAAAATGCGCTCGTTTCGAAGAATCCAATCACGAAATTCAACAATAACGACTGAAATAATATCACAGATCGATCACTTGATGTAATGCGCGAAACGTCAAATCGATTTTTAAAGAGATGTATTAAAATAAATTTCTGTTTTAATGCTTTATTTATTTATTCTCATATTTCCTTAATTCGTATGCTAATCCTTACAGAGAAGAGCTGAAGACATTGTAGCACGCATAGACCAAAGATATGGTCTGTGGCATCACGTTTCGCTGCATGTAACCTTCTTGCTATATAGTCGCAAATGTCATCGCTAGCCTGCAGTCCGATTTTTTTTAATAATTTGACGACTTTCAACCACTATATCTTTAACCCCCTTATAGCTATCGGCATAGAACTGCTATGGTGTAAAACGGGAGACTTCGGTCAACAACTGCACACATACCATTCGTTTGCGTTCTGTAGTTTCGCTGCACAGCGAAATGTCAACACAAACACACGTAAATCTTTATATACACCGATAACTTTCCATCCCAATTTCCCCCACCCTTTTATCATTATCAACCCTCAAGCAACAATACAACCAATAAAACCATTTTCATAGAGAAAATATAATTTTCATAGAGTAATTATTGATCCGCATTTCACGTTATATTCTTCAGATTACTAATTCTCTATTAGATCGCTATAAAATCGTGCCTAATGCCTCCCTCAGGTATAAATTAGTAACTGAACAAATATTTAAGTCTCCGCGTCTTGTTGTTCGGACGCGATAAGCTTACACCGAACAGACAATCAAATTAATATATATAGATAAATAGCTATCCGATCGCCATAAAACCGTGCCTAAAGCCTTCCCCTGGTAGACATTAGTAACTGTAAAAATTTTTTGCTCTTTGTGTGTTGTGGTTCAGACGTGATAAACGTTCACCGAACAGACATTCATATTTACAGATATAGATATGTAATAGCGATAATAGCGACCTTGAGCGCCCCCCATCAGTACAGATGTTCTGCCCTATTAGCAGTTACAGAATGAAAAATAGGACGGAAGGGTGCACGGGAACTTGATGTACCAGATGGAATATCGAAGCCTTCGTCGTCTGTGGTGCCGAGTTCTCCTGAAGCTGTTCTGGACTGCTGGAGCTGGTGCTCGACTTGGCGGAATCGGCCTGGCACTTGCCTGCCTGCCCTACTTCTGCTACAACGCGCGCACGCCCGGCGCCTCAGGCGGACTTGGGGCGGACGCGGATGGATACAGGTGCGCTCTGCGCGAGTGCGCGGCGCTAGTGCCAATTCTCGAGTAAGGGGTGGCTCGTGTAACGAGGGAAGTTGTCAGTCGCTGCGGGCCGCAGAACTGCGCAGTGCGTCGCGCGCCACGGGCAAACTGCCGCAGTTGGCCGCGCAGGCACTTGGGTGCCCACCTGCACTGCAGCCGAACCGGGGCATGTCCTCGTGCCAGCAGCTGTGAACGTTATCGAGCGTAATGTTCAAACGTTTGTAAATCTGAGCGACCTAACTGCTGCCGTTATTAGTCCCTAGGCTTACAAACTTCTTAAACTAATTTATGATAAGGACGATACTAACAGCCATGCCCGAGGGAATCTATGAGGGAGAGGAGACGCGCGCTCCGCAGCAAGGCGCCTTAGAGCGCTCGGCCACTCCACCGTGGCTGTGGGAATTAGGGTACGTACTGTAGATTCCCATAACTATGGACCAAATTAAAGACTCTACAGAGTACCGTTTAGTGACAGCTGAGCGCTTCCATCGCTCTCGAAGCACTGAGGGAGTCTGCCGTCCACTGGCAGGATGACTAACAGCGACGTTGGGCACGGTAAAGCACCGCAGTAGCCGTAGCGACAACGTGAAAGGGCTCATTTTCAATTTTGGCGTCCAACTTTCTTTCCTACTGAGAGCAAGGTAGGAGACAGCTCTTTTGAATTTTCTTTATCTGTTTACATATGTTGCTGGGTGAGGTCTCTTTATTTGTGGAACCTTTTTTACTGTTTTGCCAAGATGGCTTATTTATTTACAATGACCGGTTTCCACTGATCTCGTAATAATCATCAGATCTGTGGAACTGTGGTGTATCTAATCATACCAAGAATGTAAGGCTCCGTCTATACGGCGTTCCGCGTGGTAGTCAACTGCACAAAATTGCATAGACACAATGACTATGCTGTTTAGTGTAGTTGAAAACCACACGGAACGCCGTATAGACGAAGTCCTACATTCTTGGTATAATTAGATACACCACAGTTCCACAGATCTGATGATTACGAGATCAGTTGAAACCGGTCATTGTGGTGGATACATCAGCGATCTTGGCAAAACAGTAAAAAAGTTTATTTATCTGTCTTTTAATATATTTAGAGTATATAAGTCTAGCTAGGTGCTTATCTGCTGACGTTATAAATGCGAAATGTGCAACGTGTGAAGTTGAGATAGCCCTGCGGAGTGGTCGAGGGCATTGAGGTGCTATGCTTTGATGCGCGAGGCCGTTCCCCGTCGGGTATTCGAATCCCCCCTCAGGCATGGATGGTTGTGCCGTCTTTATTATGAAGTACTTTATAAGTAGTTTGTAAGTTTAGGGATTTATGACCCAGCAGTTAAGTCCCATTAGCTCTACAATCATTTGAATATTTTTGAACTTCAGATAATCTGTGGTCCACTTTCCAGGATAGATTTTAATTTTAAGATTCCCAAGAAGACTGCGACCAGTAGTGGTGATGAGGATACGGCATCGCTTTTCTCAGATGACGACGATATCTTTTATTTGAAGACATAAGAAATTGGCGACGGTGTAATGAAGGTTGTTGATGCAACAGTAGTGTTCGTTTCTCAAGCGGATGACGATGTGGTAATTAAGAAAGAGGGGGGTGGGAGGTCGGAATACTGGCCTGGTGGTGTTCTGAATGTGGATAAATCATGAATCACAATTATCTGTATAGAGAGAAGTGGGAATTTTTGCAACTGGCAAACTGCATAAGCAGGGTCGGCTCTTGTTAAATCCGGATTTGGCTTCTGTTAATATTTACGGGGTGGCCTAATTCCCTTGCCGTCGTCACCCCATGCTCCCCAGGAGGAAATGTGTACCCCAGAAGTCTGTGAATAATGTTATATGCGTGAAAGTGTAAAGTGTACGAAATGTTTGCGTACTGTATAACTGAGGTGGGACTTGGGGTCCAGCCCGGTATTCACCTAGGGAGACATGGAAAACAATGGCGAAACTATAAGATATAAAATTCAGAATGGTTGTGGAAAGGAAAGCTTTTCTGAAGAAGAGAAATCAACCGTGTGATCAAAAAGTCAGTATAAATTTGAAAACTTAATAAATCACGGAATAATGTAGATAGAGAGGTGGAAATTCACACACATGCTTGGAATGACATGGGGTTTTATTAGAACCACATCACCGTTATCGGCCTTTTTTTCTTCGAGGAACTGCGTGTTTCTGGTTTTGTAACTGCTACTGTGATGGGTGAGAGGTGCGCCGATATATATTTCAGAATCGCATCATTTCCAGCCTGGCTAATAAACACCTGCTGAAACGTACGATTTTTATGCAGGATGGCGCTCCACCCTATATTGCTAGAGGCGTGAAAGATCTCTTGCGTGCGTTGTTTGGTGATAATTGTGTGCTCAGCCGCCACATTCCTCATGCTTGGCCTCCCAGGTCCCCAGAACTCAGTCCGTGCGATTATTGGCTTTGGGTTTACCTGAAGTCGCAAGTGTATCGTGATCGACCGACATCTCTAGGAGCGTTTGCTTCCCAGTCTACACTGTATCTACAAACAGAACACAATAGCTGAAGCGTTTACTCGGCTTAGTGCAGCAACTCAACGTGGGTTGGATTTAACTGATCGATGCGAATCCCTTACCAGAACATTTGTACCATGCTTCCGTTATAACCGCCCATTTTGGAACCGTTGCCGGTACAGGATTTTGTGAACGAACTAATGGCCAAATTATATCCTCTGGATCTACGATGGCATTCATGTTAAGCCATCGATGTGGCCAAGTCATTCGCCGGAATTGTCTATTCTTCAAAGCCATCGCGAACAATTGTTGCTCAGTGGCTGCCCGCATAGTCATTCATAAACAGTTCATTTCACACCTTGCTTTCGATGCACATATCTCTTGATCTACAATGCGGAAGAAGTTTCGATTTTGTAACAACATTGAATTAACTCAAGCTGTAATAGGAAATTTATTGAAACATCTGTTATAGTTTAAAAATTAATATATTTTGTGGAACAGACATTTTTGTAATACACGTTCGCATTCTGGAACCATTTTCTGGTGTATCGCCATACTATTAAAACTGTGGCAGGCTGCTGTCGACATGAATCTTCTTTTGTAGTTTGGAGTGTATCTGAAGAAATAGAAAAACCCTTATTACACTTCATTACTATTTAGTCTAAAAATGACCGTTAAAATTATTTACAGAATGACAAGCATAGATCATTTCTGCAATGTATTAGACATAATACAAAGATAGTGTCCCATTCTTCAATTGGGAGAAATTTGGTGTACATAGCTACATCATTATGAAGATATATGTACCTAATATTCTGAAAATGTAGTTTCGAGAAAATGAGAAAGGAATGTTCACGTTGTTTTTGACTCACCGTATGCCTATTTCAGAACATTACAGGGGCATAATCTTGCTTCTTTATCCTCTGCAGACTTTTCCAGGAGTCTTTTCCTTACTGTTGACTGTTTAGTGGTGACCTCCGCAGCCCTCTCAGCTTCAACTAGTCGCTGACGATCCATGGCAGTCAGAGCAGCTATCATATTATTTACTGGCTGAATGCCTAATTTGTCCATTACTCTTGTCCTGCTAATTACGCCATCACTGAAACAGATAACAGCATCCATCACACCTATTTTGATTAGTGTCCAGCCAAGAAACACTGTTTTCGGTACTCTTTGGCACACACAGCTATGGAAACTCTCATTAGGATTTTCTGTACGGCCATACAGACATTTGCTAAGTAATTTTTTATCCTCTATATTGGCTTTATTGTTTCCATGACTGTGGTAGGCAAGGAATTTTTATAGTGATTTTTTCTTGCCTGAAGCATCAGCATGGCCAATATGCATACATTTGTTCAAAGAGCTTTGAAGAGTATATAATCATTTAAAAGTAAGCAAGCCATAAATTGTTTGGAAACGGGAAAAATTTTCTTTCACAAGAAGGCAAAAATAAATAAATAAATAATTCAGTCATTTTTACGTCCAAGACCCCTTAATTGTGGTTCGTAAAACTATTAGTAAACCGGATCAATATGAAAACACAATCAGAGTAATAATCCTCAATTTAGACTACTTGGACACTACCACTGGAAATAAGCAAGCTCTGAGAGAGCAGTTTCAGTGTTAATCCTGCAACTAATAGTGACTAAAGTGCAATTCTGCGATTACGTGACCTATTGGAGATCCGCCGACAGCGCTCAGTTTAGGTGCAGCACAACTCTGTGCAATACCAGGGGACAAGTTGTCTAAGTGTCGTGCTCCACCAGAGTAGAACTCACACTCACACACTTGTGCTTCAAAAGCCTCGCCAACACTTACTTCTACACAAAACGTTTCGTTGCTTCCTTGTGCGGAATCCGCACATAAAATCGTATCGGCCCATCTCGTGCTTGCTTACAACAAACTTGCGTTAATGACACGGGTAATAACAGGCCGATCCATAGGCATGTCTCATTCTCGGTGCAGTTCCCCCTTTACACTGTAGTGCGAGAGTCACACGCCAGCCCTTGGCTCCGGCAAGGCGTCTCAACGGTTTTCCAACTATAGGATACTCTTCCCGTTACTTGGCGAAAAACGGACCCCACCTCAGAGATCGTGCATGCGTAGCTAATGCACTCTCAATGCCCGTCACTGAGACCCCTGCTGGCAGAACGTTCCTGCAGCCTTTCGAACACTCGAGCACTCCGCCAGGGCGTGACAACAGAGAACCATTTGCGTTCGCCGACGACAGGGAGTTCTCGGAAAGAGACCACGACATTTGCCGTGCTTACTACAGAAATTCTCTCTCGCGACCTTAAAGCTTACTCAGCTGCGTATCCTAGCAGTGTTAACATCATCGTCGATCAGACTCAGTCGTGCAGAAAGATTTTCAAACATTGTCGCCTTTCCCTTGATTTTATGAAACACAAAACTGCTTAAAATAGAAATATTACTGTCGATGATAAGGTCTACAATGCTTCATATTCATTATCGAAGATGAGAAGAATATTAACTTTGGACTGAATACTATAATACAACATTTATCTAGTCAAAATTTCCTTTACCAATAATGACTTCAGGATTGCCAGGTGTGGCGACTTTTCTCTTTCTTCGCTTTTTATTTATTTATTTATTTATTTTAACGAAAGTAGCCATTTTTGCTTTCTGACGATTACAATATCTAATAGTTGGCGACTTAATGACTTAATGGCTATTTTACTTATATTAAAATGAGTGTAAGACAATCACTCTTGAGACCAGTCAGTTCTCAAATATACTACAACCCCATATGTATGACTCCTGTAAATATCGCAAGGAAAAGATTATATTAATTACAGCATGCACGAAAGCATTCCAACAGTAATTTATCCGGGCTCCATACGTCATCAACAAAACAGCCATTCCTAACGGCTACTGTGAGACGGACCCTTTGCTACGGACTTCACAGTGCTATAAATGTGGATGTTAAACACACGACACTATCATATCGTTCTAATGGCTGATTTCTTTGCGTTTCATTACGCATTATTATGAAGTCAAGTCCATCTCACCTCAAAGATTGAAATTCTTAGTGCATCATTGTGAATTACATTACAATTACATATCAAAATGTAATGATTTTGTGTGTACTTAAGAAAAGTTTGAAAGATTCAGAAACATATGTAAATATGTTTTGAAGAAGATGAAAGTGATTGACAATGGAAGCTATGCTTCATAACATCCCTTTCGTAAGTTTGCTAGAAAGATTGTTGAACTATTTTATATTACAATTTTTATAACTTATGAAATTAGTAAATATGACAGTTAACTGTAACTGCGTTTCAAATTAGTAGTCACAGTATCTTATGAGTCTCTCAATTACGTTTGAAAATGACTATTTTGACTGGCCTCATGGGTCAGTTGGTGGTGTGTTTGGGTTTAATTCTTGGCTGGATCCAGAAAAACGTTTCCGTAAACAACGAGTTTCCTTGGAATGTCCATTTCGGTATCTGTGACTGTCAGTGTGCCACAGTGTTTCTTTTTTTCAGTAACCAGCTCTCTAATTATTGTAGAGTCACACCACATAATTATCATGGCACACTATAGCTTCCTGATAAAAAATTGCAATATTTGACTACATATACTAAAAAAAATACTATCTACCGGGCCAATCATAGGACCATTTGTTTTCCCCCCTCAGGATAGAAAATTTTTGTTCCTTTGACGCTTATTTCGTGAGATATTTGTTGCGGTCACTATCAATGGACCATCCTGTATATACTGTACTGGCCATTAAAATTGCTAAACCAAGAAGAAATGTAGATGATAAACGTGTATTCATTGGACAAATATACTATACTAGAACTGATATGTGATTACATTTTCACGCGATTTGGGTGCATAGATACTGAGAAATCAGTACCCAGAACAATCACCTCTTGAAGTAATACCGGCCTTGATACGCCTGAGGATTGAGTCAAATAGGGCTCGGATGGCCTGTACAGTTAAGGATGCCCATGCAGCTTTAACACGATACCACAGTTCATCAAGACTAGTGACTGGCGTAATGTAACAAGCCAGTTGCTCGGCCACCATGGACCACACGTTTTCAATTGGTGAGAGATCTAGAATATGTGCTGGCCAGGGCAGCAGTCGAACATTTTCCGTATCCAGAAAAGCCCGATCTACATCTACGTCTACATGGGATACTCTGCAAATCACATTTAAGTGCAGAGGGTTCATCTACACCACCGTTAAACTATTAAACTCCCATTACATTCTCGAATAGCGCGCGGGAAGAAAGGACACCTGAATATCTCCGTTCAAGCTCTGGTTTCTCGTATTTTATTCTGATGATCATTTCTACCTATCTAAGTGGGAGTCAACAATATACTATCACATTCGATGTTGGCGATTGGAGTTTCGTAAGTAGCCCACGTCGCAGCGATAAGCACCTTTGTTTTAATGATTTCCAACCCAGATCCTGTATCATTTCCGTAACGCTGTCTCCCCTGTATCGTGACAATACGGAACGAGCTGCCCTTCTTTGGATTCTTTCGATGTCCTCCGTCAAATCCACCCGATAAGGATCCCACACTGCGCAGCAATAGACAAAAAAAAAAGTACCGACAAGCGTATTGTATGCAGTTTCTTTAGTAGTTCTGTTGCATCTTTTAAGAGTTCTGCCAATAAAACGCAGTACAAGACCTGCAACATGCGGTAGTGCATTATCCTGCTGAAAAGACGGTTTCGCAAGGTCGAATATATGGTAGAGATAGCCAGTATGGCGATGACGAATATGCGCTTCCCATGTGTGTTCACCGCGATATCACCAAACACGGATGCGACCATCATGATTCTGTAAACAGAACCTGGATTCATCAAGAAAAAAAAAAAAAAAAAAAAAAAAAAAAAAAAAAAAAAAAGACGTTTTGCCATTCGTGCACTCAGGAAGGTCGATGCGTACCCCATCGCAGGTGCTCCTGTCTTTGATGCAGCGTGAAGGGTAACCGCAGCCATGATCTCCGAGCTGAAAGTACATGCTGCTGCAAACGTCGTCGAACTGTTCGTGCAGATGGTTGTTGTCTTGCAAACGCCCCCACCTGTTGAGTCTGGGATCGAGAAGTAGCTGCATGATCCGTTACAGCCATGCGGATAAGATGCCTGTCATCTCGACTGCAAGTGATACGAGGCCGTTGGGATCCAGCACGGCGTTCCGTGTTGCCCTTCTGAACCCACCGATTCCATATTCTGCTAACAGTTATTGGATCGTGACCAACGCGAGCAGCAAAGTCGCGATACGATAAACCGCAATCGCGATAGGCTACAATTCGACCTTTATCAAAGTCGGAAACGTGATAGTACGCATTTCTCCTCCTCACACGAGGCATCACAACAACTTTTCACCGGGCAACGCCGGTCAACTTGTTTGTGTATGAGAAATCGGTTGGAAACTTTCCTCATGTCAGCACGTTGTAGGTGTCGCCAACGGCGGCAAACTTGTGTGAATGCTCTGAAAAGCTAATCATTTGCATATCATAGAACCTTCTTCCTGTCGGTTAAATGTCGCGTCTGTAGCACGTTATCTTCGTTGTGTAGCAATTTTAATGGCCAGGAGTGTATATATGTTGATTCTCTTCTTCGCACAAGTCCGAAAGAACAGACACTACACACTTAAATGGGCTGCTGATGGGCAATGATCCTTCATTCAGTGAAAAGATACGTCTAGGCGCTAACGGTTACAAGAATGAGACTGAATTACCGCGTCTTTACGTAATAATGGTCAGGGTAAATTTGAGAATTTTTATATGACGGGAGGCAGTTGTGATGATCACTGAGTACCCAGTGCTGTAGGGGTCAACGCATCTTCCAGGGAACCGGGAGACCTGCGTTAAAATACCAGCTGGGCACACGTTCTCAACATTACCCATTAGCAGTTAATTGTCGCCAATTCCGTGAACACCTATACTAATAATCAATCTGTAAATGTAGGCCTGTCGCTGTTCACTTCAGTCTTCAAAACTACTGGACGAATCTTCATGCCGTTTTCACAGGTAATACGAGAAAAGTTTGGGTCAACATATATGCAAAATCGGACCAGGGAAAATAAAACAAATGGTGATTTCGTTTTCAGTAACCGTCGTGTCTGTTCAACTATTAAAAACCTCTTATCTCGAAAACTACTGCATTAATCTGCATGGAGTTTTCACTGGTAACTTGAGTGTAACTCTGGACAACATATAAACTTCGTTTCATAAAAATCGTATCACGGAGAAAAAGAATATCGTAATTTGTTTTTTTTTTTTTTATCTAGGACCGTCATGTCTGTCTCTTTGAACATCTCCGAAACTACTCGGCGAATATTCATGGGGTTTTCAGACGTAACTTGAGCATACCGTGCGGTTACATAAAGATTTCTGTAATTAAAAAAGGATCAGAGCAAATAATGATATCATAATTTAATTATTTTTAAAAGCAATCGTGTATGTCTATTCGTTGAGGATAATCTCCATAAGTACTACACCAACATTCATGGGTTTCCACGACTAAATTAAGAACAGTTTGGAAAGTAACCTAGGCTTCATTTCATCAAAATCGGATCAGAGGGAGGAAAGATATCGTAATCAGACGTTTTATGTATGCTGTAGTACAGCAGATCGCTAAGATCGCTAAGATTCAAGTTTCATGGAGTTTCATAGGTCAACTGAGAGTACCTTGGTACAACATATAAGATACATTTCATCAAAATCGGATCAGGGGATGAAATGATATCGTAATTTGTAGTTTCTGGTGTGTGCTATGCTTGAATTGCAGCGCAGAATAGCAAAGCTCCGATAGAGGCGCTGTTACTTACATAGAACACCAAATAACTAATAGAGGGCGATGCTGCGTTTTTTATTCTTGTAACTAAGGTTTAATACACTGAAACAAGGGCTACGATTTTCCTTGCGGCATCGGTGTAGTCTATTGATGTTGGCAACGGCCGTTGAATCCTTTTTGAAATATCAGTCACGTGTAATGAGGGGAATAATTTTTATGTTGATAATGAAATAAATAATTAATGTTGTTCCGATCAGTAAATTAATGATCCCCCTAAAGCGAATATTTCGTTGCGAACGTTAACATACTAAACCGCTGCCACTGCAAGTAAAATTAAGCGTAGGTACTACACAGAAAACAATTTTTTACTAGCTAGAGAGGCGCTTTATTGCACCAAAGAACTAATAGATGCCGCCACTACGCAATAAGTATGGCGCAGTACAGCAAGGACGCGTATGTCTGTGACAGAATTAAGTGACACAGTCTTATCTCTAAGAATACCAACAAACATTGAACATAGTGTAACTGATTTCGCTTTGTGTATTACATAATTAACGACATTTCTTTGCTTCTTTCGGCACGTTTCAGTTATGTTTAAAACATTACGACATTCTTTCATTTACATAAGAGTTCTCTGGAAGGACAATCAACTGTATGCGGTTGTTTTGTGATTTCGGTGACCTTCTTTACTGACTGAGGTCTGGAATCCTAGAATGCCTCGATACACAGAGCCCCTTCTACAACAATCGTTCCGAAGCACCGGAATATAAGCTATTGTACTATAAATGTTTTTTGCGAGTGCAGCAACCAGTTGCACGGGTGAAACTTTTAATTTCGTCCACTTCTTCAGAAAATGTGTTGGTTTTTAAAACGTGGTGGAAGGCTGTCATGTTATAACGTTACTAATACACTTCTGAACTGCCTAGATTTTAAAGGAGCTGCAACTGCTTCCAGTTTTCATTTTCGTACTACACTGACGCAGCACGCCCAACTGAAATTGAAATTCACCAAATGACCATCCCTCTACCCGTAAGGCAACTCCTTTATCCCCTTTAAAACTTCCTCAGTTGACAAGATAACACTACGGCATCTCTGTAGCAAAGCGTCTATTTCCTTCACACGATATCACACTGAGCCTTATGGCTGTCAATGTTCCTCACCAACGGTCACACACAGGTAGGACTCTAAGCTGTGGCTTACGTCATTGAAAGAATGTGTGGCTTACGTCGTTGAAAGAATTATCAGTACCTCTACTTTTCTCCGTCATCGTGGAGTACTTATAAGGGCGTCTTTGTTTTATTGATGTCACTAGTGCCTCAACTCGAAATTCTAACCTGGGTCTTCTGCTAACTATAGAGTTGCAATGTCTTGTAAAGCCATCTGGATGAAGCAATCAGTTGTTAGCAGGTACCCCGTGAACCACACATTTTCAACTGGCGAGGTGTCCCTGCCCAGTTTAGTCACTACTCGCTGCATTTCACTGATTGCCGTAACAGTTCCAGCCTTATGTGCATACACACAAATGAAAGGTTCAGTGGCTCAGTATGGTGAAAGTTAAAGTGTTTCTAATGTACGACTGTGATGGTGTTATGCTAACGCATTACGTTCCTGCATGGCAGACCACTAATACACAGTACTATTACCGTTCATTTTTGAAGCATCACCTGCGATTAACTTTACGAAAGTAGCGGGAACATGGCGCACCCACCCGTCATTTTGCACAACAATGTGCGTGCTCTTACAGTGAATAATATAGCTCTTACGTTCGGTCATTGGGACTGGGAAGTACTGTACCATCCACCATAATCCTTTGATTTGTTTCCAAAGAACCATTTCGTGCCATTCGCTTCAGACCTGTTCCAGAGATTGGACAGGCAGTAGACTTCTCAATTCGTACCATCAAGAGAACAGGTTCTGCTAACGGTAAAGTACGCATTCCACATCGACGGCAACGGGTTCTACACAACGCTGGTGAATACTATGAAGGATAGTAACGAATATAAACTGCCTTGGTATTGGTTGAAAATAAGCAGTTACCCTTATTCAAGTTCCAACCCTCGTATAAGCCAGACTTCACATTTCGTATTATGAACTCTTCTACATCTGCATCTACATCTACATATATGTTCCATAACCCACCGCAAATTGCGTGGCGGAGACTACATTGTACCAATACTAGGAATTTCCTTTCCTATTCCACTCCCTATTTCGTTACAACGCTGGTGACTGCTATGAAGGTAACGCTTCTGAATCGATTGTGAATAAATATACGCACCTATTCAAGTTCCAACCCTCGTGTAAGTCAGGCTACACACTTGCTATTATGAACTGTTCTGCATCTACATATCTACTACATAATCCACCGTAAAGTGCGTCACGGAGGGTACGTTGTACAACTACTAGACATTTCATTTCCTGTTCCATCCCTCAGTTTCTACACAATGCTGTTAACTACTATGGAGGACAGTAACTGGTGCAAATATGTAACGTTTTCGTATTGGTTGTGAATAGATAGTTGCTCCTATTCAAGTTCCAACCCTCGTATAAGCCAGTCTTCACATTTCATATTATGAACTGTTGTACATCTACATATAGCCACCGCAATGCACCACAAAGTGCGTGGCGAAAAGTAAACTGCACCACTACTAAGCGTTTTCTTCCCTACTCCACTCCCTTTTCTCTGCACAATGCTGGTGACTACCATGAAGGACAGTAACTGGTGCAAATATGTAACACTTTTGTATCGATTGAGAATAAATAGTTGCCCCTATTCAGGTTCCAACCCTAGTGTAAGCCAGACTTCACATTTCCTATTATGAACTGTTCTACATCTACATATACACTCTGCAATCCACCGTAATGTGTGTGGTGGAAGTTACACTGTACCACTACTAGGCATTCCCTTTCCTGTTTCACTCCCTGCTTTCTACACAACGCTGGTGACTACTATGTAGGACAGTAAGTGGTGCAAATATGGAAGACTTTTGTATCGGTAGTCATTAAATAGTTGCCCCTATTCAAGTTCCAAGCCTTGCATAAGCGAGACTTGACATTTCCTATTATGCACTGTTCTACATATACACAGCGCATTTCACCGTAAAGTGCGTGGCGGAGGGTGTACTGTACCATTACTAGGCATTTCCTTTCCTATTGCACTCCTCAGGTTGTACACAACGCTGGTGACTACGATAAAGGTCAGTAAAATGTTCAAATGTTTGTAGAACTTATGGGACTTAACTACGGGGTCATCAGTCCCTATCTACATCTACATCTACATAGATACTCTGCAAATCACATTCAAGTGCCTGGCAGAGGGTTTATTAACCACTTTCATAACTTTTCTCTACCGTTCCATTCTCTAATAGCGCGCGGGAAGGAAGAACACCTAAATCTTTCAGTTTTCGATCTGATTTCTCTTATTTTATTGGGATGGTCATGTCCCTCTACGTAGGTGGGTGCTAGCAAGATATTTTCACATTCAGAACTAAAAGTCGGTGATCGAAACTTCGCAAACAGATCACGCCGCAATGAATAACGTCTTTCTTTTAATGATTTCCACCCCAATTCGAGCAACATTTCCGTGACGCTTTCCCCCCCGTAACGTGATAGAACAAAACGAGCTGCCCTTCTCTGAATCTTCTCAATGTCTTCCGTCAATCCCACATGGTGATGGTCCCATAATGGGCAACAGTACTCCAGGAGAGGACGCACAAGTGTGACGTAGCCAGTCTCTTTGGTGGAGCTGGTGCATCTTCGAAGCGTTCTGCCGATGAAACGTAACCTTTGGTTCGCCTTCCCCACAATATTTTCTATGTGTTCTCTCCAGTCAAAGTAGTTCGTAATTGTAACTCCTAGGTATTTGGTAGAATCTACGACCTTAAGGTTTGAGTGATTTATCACGTAATTGAAGTTCAGCGGATTTCTTTTAGTGGTCATGTGTATTACTTCACACTTTTCTTTATTTAGTGTCAATTTCCAATTTTCACACCATTAAGAAATTTTGTCTAAGTCGCTTTGCAGTTGCTGTTGATCCTCTGTTGACTTCAATAACCGGTAAACGACAGCATCATCCGCGAAAAATCTAAGGGAGATATTCAGATTGTCTCCTACGAACTGTGTTCTTTCTGATAGGAAATCTTGAATCCAACCGCACAATTGAGGAGATATTCCATAAGCACGCAATTTCATAAGAAGCCGCTTGTGGGGTACAGTGTCAGAAGCCTTCCTGAAATCCAGAAATATGGAATCGATTTGAGATCCCTTGTCGATGGCACTTAACACTTCATGTGAATAAAGGGCAAGCTGTGTTTCGCAAGAAGTCCGTAAGCTTACAAACTACTTATGAACTAGCGAAGACTAATGACGGCACAAATATCCATGCCCGAGAGGGGATTGGAACCCCAGACCGTAGTGGCCGTGTAGACCGTGACTGGAGCGCCTCAGTCCCCTCGGCCACCGCGGCCGGCAATGGTCAGTAACTGGTGCAAATATGTAACACTTTTGTATCGGTACTGAATAAATAGTTGCCACTACTTGAGTTCCAACCCTCGTATATATAAATTCTTCGTAATAAATGAACGTGTAATAGAATGAAGAGTGTGAGTGTAGCGCTGCCACTGCCGCCAGCCACATATCGGTGGCGGGCACACGTCTAAGGAGACCCTAGCGGCTGCCCGCGCTCATTAGAGTTGCGCGCGCAGCTCTTAGGATTGCGCTCTGGTAAATAGCGGGCAGCGGAGCAGAAGCCGGCCGTAAACAAGGACCAGCGGCTCCTGTAATCTGGCGGCCTGATTGCGACCGCCGCCCGCCATGGCAACGAGCGGCCGCCCGCGGGCGCACCCGCCGACCCGAAGGCCCGCCACAGCCAAACGAACTGCACTGCGACCCTCAATTTGTCTGGCGGCCGGGCGACTGCAAATGGGCCGCCGCGGGCAACAAGTCGCCGCCCTGCTGGCCTTTCCTATCGGCAGCCACACGCCAAGCTGCGTCTGTCGCAGACGGCAGTGCCACCGCTCAACGACATGTACAATTCAGTAACAGTATTATCAGTTTGACTAGCGATCGGTTATTGAGCCGTTTACAACACTGAATGCCTTTGATGCAACGTCCTGGTAGATTAAAACTGTGTGCCAAACTGGGATTCGGACCCAGGACCTTCACCTATCACGGGTACCGCTCTATCGGCATTAATTTTCGAAATATCCACGGGTGCACTGCCAGTCTACAGTGTCCAAAGGGCACAATATTTCGGCGATCATACATGTCGCCATCATCAGGTGAACTGACGGACTGAGCTCCTGGAAACGCGCCGGCACGGAGATCCGCAAGCTACGGCTGCTCGAAGGGAACTGGGTTCTAGCCCGTTACCGGGCGATTTAAATACCCTCGGCCCGCGGCACGCGGAAATCTGGTACACGCCGGCCTTCAGTGTGGAAAGTAATATATTGGACAGACGATGCGTACTGTCGAAGATCGATGCGTAGAACACCAGAGGCACACACTATTGATGTATCCGAGCAAGTCGGCGGTCGCTGAACATTGTTTGTCGGAGAATCATGCGATGGGATTCGAACCCCCGACAGTAGTGGCCGTGCAAACCGTGACTGGAGCGCCTCAGTTCCCTCGGTCAAAGCGGCCGGCCTCCAGTCTACCGCGTTACCACTTGCTATTCGCTCCCGAGTGTTAACAACAACAAAATCTGTGTCTATCTATTCCGTACATGAAGTGTAACAGCCAACACTCGACACTACGCAATCTCAAGCGTCTCCACTCGGGAGTGTCACTTGGATCGGCTATCACAGAGTTGCTCCTCTTCGTGAAGTACTGGTTTAGAGTCTTATTCCTCACCTCTCTCTACACAGCGTTTCCTCAATTGCACACTATACCCTACACACTCCAAGAAGAGAAGCGCTGGACGCTTTGAAAATTTCGCCAACCAAATTTCGTACATGTCGAGCCGTGCCCCCCCACCGCCTCTGAACAGTGTCAGAGGGAATGTAACCCACTCAAAAACTTTCTGGCTACAAGGGGATGGCGCGCTGTCAAACTGTCTCGCTGTATTAGGCTCTATAAAGGCTCCCTCAAACAGAGAGCGGGCAGCCCACGCGAACAAAACGCGCTGTTGTCCGCCGCGTTCCGCAGCAGTCAGACACGGCGCGGGCAGCGCTCGGCGTTCCAGTGTTGCTGACTGGCACTTGTAGTGTGTGTGTGTGTGTCAGCTGCGGGGCGTATAAGCATGAACAGTAGTTCAGACGAGGATGATGAATTTCTACTTCTCATTTTGCTTGCTTCAAAGAAGCGAAGAAAATAAGTTCACGAAAGTAATATGAAAAGAGAAGAATATGGTGAATTTCATCGTCTTTGCAAAGAGCTTTGGTTGTGTGAAGACATTTTTTTTTCAATTATTTTCGAATGTCTTGCTAATAGCATTGGCGTCTACATAGAAAGCATGTACGGATGACATGTCCAAGAAAAGAATCTGTTGTTTCGTTTGGAGTTGTTGATCATGATGATATCTTTGTGGTTTTGATGTGGGCAGCTAGAGTAGATACAGTGACAGTGTTATTTTCTAAAACACTACATTTCTCCGTGGATTTATACAAGGAGAAAATATTCTACCACGAAAGCCATTGCAGGATACAAGCACTCGCATGTTAGTAGATGATGGTTTAAATTGCAGAATTATTTAATATGTTCCTTTTCTAAAGCTGCAGCCTTGGAAGATCCTCAAAAATCCATTTACAATAAATGCCTCTGCAAGAGACGGCATGTAGTGTAAATTCTTGTTGAAAAATGGCGTGACTTTTTAGGGCCAATAGACCTACAAACTGATGCTGTAAATAAAGATTTGGAAGCAGCGTTCTGGCTACATAATTTCCTCCGCAGCAATGCAATGTAATGCAAGCTACGTGCCTACTGAACAAGAGGAGCAGATTCATAACCTACTAGCTAATACAATTTGTTGCGTATTTTGTCAATAACCAGCAACAAGGTATTGGCATGAAGGTGTATATACAGTTCGCAGCCAACAATTACCTTCTGCACCATCTGCGTTGATGTTTGTCCAACCACATCGTTTTTCTTACGTTTTTTAACTGTATTTTGCGTAACACAACCAGAAATTCACTGTAATTTTCAATATTACGCTTAATTCTTTTTCATGTAATAGTTTGGATTAGACAAGTACGTATACATTGGTTTGTAATTCATCATCATCTTCATCATCATCACCATCATCATCATCATTACTGATTATGCCTTTCAGAGTTCAGTCTGGAGTATAGTACCTCTAATAAAATTCGTCCATGATCCCCTATTCAGTGCTAACATTGATGCCTCGTCTGATGTTATGCCTTTTACTCCAAAATCATTCTGCATCGAATATAAGTACTTTCTTCTTGGTCTTACCCTACGCTGCCGAACTCTTGAGTCTCTTAGGTAACCTTGCTTCTCCCATGCGTGTAACATGATCCCACCATCTCAGTCTGTTTGCTCTAACTGCTTCATCTATGGTGTTCATTCCCAGTTTTTCTTTGATTTCCTCATTATAGACACCCTCCTGCCATTGCTCCCATCTACTAGTACCTGCAAGCATTCTTGCTACTTTCATATCTGTAACCTCTACCTTATGCATAAGGTAATCATTATCCACCCAACTTTCACTCCCATACAACAAAGTTGGTCGAAAGATAGAGCGGTGCACTGCTAACTTAGTCTTGGAACTTACTTCCTTCTTGCAGAAGAGAGTAGATCTTAGCTGAGCACTCACTGCATTAGCTTTGCTGCACCTCGATTCTAGTTCTTTCACTATGTTGCCATCCTGTGAGAAAATACATCCCAGGTACTTAAAACTGTCTACCTGTTCTAACTTTGTTCGTCCTATTTGGCACTTAATCTGTTTGAATCTCTTTCCCACAGACATTACTTTCGTTTTGGAGATGCTGATGTTCATATCATAATCCTTGCACCTCTGATCGAGCTCTGAAATATTAGTTTGCAACCTTTCAATCGAATAGGCCATTACAACTAAGTCATCCGCATATGCGAGACAGCTTATTTTGTTTTCACCTATTTCAATCCCGCCCTTCCAGTCTACTGTTTTCAACATATGATCCATGAATAGTAAAAACAACAGTGGTGACAGGTTACAGCCTTGTCTTAACCCTGAAACTACCTTGAAGCATGAGCTTAATTTGCCATCTACTCTAATTGCTGCCTGACAGTCTACGTAAAGCCCTTTAATTGCCTGCAGAAGTTTGCCTCCTATACCATAATCTTGAAGAACTGACAATAGCTTCCACCTAGGAACACGGTCATAAGCCTTTTCTAGATCTATGAAACATAGAAACAATTCCCTGTTCCACTCATAGCACTTTTCCATTACCTGCCGTAAGCTAAAGTATCTGGTACTGATAGCCTCTAAGAGGCCTAAACCCACACTGATTTTCATCTTCTTAGACGCATTTTTGTATTCTGGGTCACGTGTGACAAACAGGAATGGCTTTGGACGCACCAGATGGATCAGTCTGTCAGTTTTCCGCCACACTGCTGCCGCTTGCCCGCCGCGGTCTCTGCAGAAAATCACAGCCTGCCCGCTGCACGCGGCGGGCAGCGCGTGCGACCGCTCCCTGTTTGACCTGGTCGAATGCAACACTGCGCCCGCGTTCTGTTCCATATCAAGGATTTGTTTTGTCTTTTTGCTATGGCCTTCACTTTACGTAATATTACATCAGCCCTTTCCTTTTAACTTGGGAACAATGTTTTGGTTTTTCATTTTTCTCTACTTATCTAGAGGCCGAATCACTGTGTTGTCAGCTTTGCTAACAGGCAGGTTTCTCCGGGGGTCCCCCTGTCGTAAAACAGGAGTGGAAAGGGGGGGGATTGCGTCATTCCGTCGGCGTGTTATCCATGTATACAAAATTGTGCTTTCTGTCTGTATAAATAATGTTTCCTTTCTCCAGCCTCCAATGTGCATGTCAAAGTGCAATTGTAATATGCCTAAGCCGGTACTTACAGTAACTCAAAATTGTCTTACCATGTAGTGGATGGTATCAAATTAATAGTCATGTTGAATAGCTCAACTTTGTATGCTCGAAATATGCATGTATGGAGGTCAGGAGAACTTCATTCCACCAACATGATCAGTAGACAGTGCAGTACTCAAAACCTGTTGGCAATAAAAACAGATGAAAATTTGCATCATGTCTAAAATTTCCTAACAATTACTCATGACCGTCTAAAGCTTTGTAACCATTCCGGACAGAAATTCTTTCACTGTCAGTTGCACATTGGATCTTTACAAAATCGTTCTCCAGCAGGACAAAACGAGAATGCTATCCACATTTCCAATCAGAACCATTCAGAATCGTTGTAGTCACCAAAATCGACCTCTACGATCCACAGACTTCGATATATCGATTTCCCATCCAGTTACTGGAGGAAGTAACTACAAGGTGGCCTGCTTGACGTCCTAACCCCTTGTCGCAATTGAAATTATTTATGTGGCAACTTTGGCAGTTCAGTATTGGTTTCTAGTGTGTGACAGAAGACGCAAATTGTGGAACGATGTACAGGTTATCATTTTGGGTTAAACTGAAACAGGTGATAGGGCTCTGCAACAGATTATACTGTGATAGGGGTCGAATGCCAAAAACGTAAATTGTCGTAGCTGTGTCGGGAAAGAACCAGAACTCCAAGCGTTAATAGAAAGCACCGTAACACACATCATTGCAGGCAGTGAAAGTTGGCTCAGGCCGGAAATAGGGTCTAAAAGTTGAAGTCTGAAGTCGTCCACATTAGTACAAAGAGATATCCGTTAAACATTGTTTACAAGATAAATCAGTCGAAAGTGGAGACCGTAAACTCCACTAAATACATAGGAATTACTATTACTTCGGACTTAAATTGGAAAGATAATGTCGTGGGTAAGGCGAACCAGAGACTGCGTTGTATTGACAGAACCCTACTAAAGAAATTGCATACACTACGCTTCTCCATCATCATTTGGAGTATTGCTGCCCAGTGTAGGATCCTTATCAGGTGGGTTTGACGGAGGACATCGAAAGAGTCCAAAGAAGGGCAGCTCGTTTCGCATTGTCACGATACAGTGGAGACAGCGTTACGGAAAAAATACAGGATCTGGGATGGGAGTCATTACAACAACGGCATTTATCGCTGCGGCGTGGGTTACTTACGAAACTCCAATCGCCACCATTCTCCTCTGAATGCGAAAATATATTGTTGACTCCCACTTACATAGGTAGAAATGATCATCAGAATAAAATATGAGAAATCAGAGCTCGAACGGAGAGATTTAGGTGTTCTTTCTTCCCGCGCGCTATTCGAGAATGGAATGGGAGATAAAATAGTATAACGGTGGTTCGATGAACCCTCTGTTAGGCACTTAAATATGATTTACAGAGTATCCCATGTAGATGTAGACGTAGATGTAGAATGCATCTTTTTCTTTGGACACGTACGGTGTATAACGCATAACAACAATGTAGTTCGCAGTAACTGTTCAGAGCGACGACCATGAAGCGCAACGATTCCTTGGCAAAGACGTGGAGAGTTCTGCGGCACTCACTCAACGATCCCAGATGTCCTAGTAGACGCCATGGGTTAAAGTGCAGTTTATGCGGCATCGGCTAGCCGTCGCGCTCGCTAGGCTGGCAAAGGCAGAGCAGCCAATCAGAAGTCGCGATGCCGCGGCCAATGAGATTGCGTGTTTCATGACGAGTAAATTTGGCGTCAATTTCGAAGTTTATTCGAGGATATCGATGCGGCGTTTGGGTGATTGAGATTTTTAGATAATTGTATTACGGACATAAGTGACCTATTATTAATACACCACAGCAGTCAAACATGTTTTATTTGTTTTATGACCAGTACGAAACATTGATCATTTTAAGTGAAAGTTAAGTTAGGTATATGTTAACCGAGAAGTTTTTTTTAGTATGTGAGGGCGCGTAGCGCCCGAATCTCTGGTTAAAAAACACTCAATCTAGGCTCGATATGTATATCATTTCAATCCGAGTTACCTCGATTGTAAGCATTCTTGGAAATTATCGCAGTTACTATTACTGACGGGACAAGGGTACATACAAGAACCTGTCAACCATAGAGCAGGTATAGCATGTTTTATTTATTTTATGATATATTCGAAACAGTGATCAAGTGACATCCATACTGATAGCAACTATAACTTGTAGATCGTCAAATACTTTTGCATACACCGCTTCGATTTGGTTTCATAGTACAATTGTAACGGTCTTTCTTGTTGGCCGCGGCATCGCGACTCCTGATTGGCTGCTCTGCCGTTGCCAACCTAGCGAGCGCCGCATAAACTGCACTTTTACCAACGCCATGTTGGATTTCGAAATAGGTGTAGAAGGACTGCGTGATCCTGAGCTATCCCTGGTTGTTCTAGGACTTCATCGCTTTCTACGGGAGTTCAGACACCAACGACTTTATACCACGAAGCAGTTGTACGCAGAAAACGGCGTCCGTTTACAAAATTTCCTCCCTCACCCTCTTGTTTTCCCGGTCGGCAAATGAAAGCAGGCGGAACATTAACAAGCAGGGCGAACCGTCAGAGCCACACCGACGCTGGCGCCAGCATCGGTTCGTCAGCGACTGCGGCGCCAGTAGCGTTCGCGGGCGCTTTTGAAACACGAATCCCATTCCGCACCGCTGCAGCCGGTCTTTGACGAGGGAGCATCCCACAGTTCATTAGCAGCGTAATTAAATCAAATCACAAATTATCAACTTTTATGAATGACTTCCAAATTCATCGAGACAATCACGAGCGGGCGCAAAATGAGTTGCCCTTTTGTGCAAGTTCTAATGAGTCGCGCTTTCCGTCGACAATTGGCAACAGCTAAATTGCAAGCTGCATGTTTTTACCCCGCGCGCAAATACTAAATCCTGGCAGCAAATTAAAATTTGGGCGAGAGAACCGATGAGAGAGACAGAGAGAGAGAAAAATTCTATTGTGTGTCGCCTGCATCGCGTTAGCCCGGACGCGCGTACATTTGAATTCAGCAGGTCGTCGATAATTCGCGATATTGAGCCCTCCTCCTACGCCAGTAACTGCATTTCGTGCACCGGCGCCCGGCTCGGTAAATGCTTAATCTGTGAGAAGGTCAGCGAAATATTCCGCGCTGTTTGCCGCATTTTCTGGGGATGCTGAATCTGGCTAAAGATATGAAAGGAGCTCCAGGGTGAATGCGGAATCACTAATGCCGAAATGGAGGACGTAATTGCTTTGTAAAATATAGGACAGCTCTTTTCCGAGACAGATATTTTTCACGTAAAGAGGGTGAATGGGTTAGATTGATCTACTATGTGTTCAGAAAGCGTACAATACCGTCCACTGAGAAAGAGTACAAATATTTAGAGAACTGATTCCTGTGACTATAGAAAATTAAAATCAGCATATCGCACTTTTGCGGTACCCAAAACCGAATAATAATTTTATATCTTTAAAGGGATGGAGAATTTAAAATCCATCGTGTCCCTGATGTTGGACTGTATGGTTGTAAATTGAATGATTGACAGAATACTAGAGATTATAAATCTGTTAGCGTTCAGAGGACCGAAAGACTCATCGCAACAAAACCTTTTATTGTGATACCAACGTATCGTTGTGCAATGAGTCATACAAACCAATAATTACATGGTTACTTAATTTTTCGGCTTGCCTCGTCGTCATACGTATCGTGAGAGATTACACATTCTAACTTTTTTCATGTCTCAATATGGAAACAACTACAATTTTCTGCCGCGGTGGAGTAGCCGAGCGGTCTAAGGCGTCTCGCTGCGGAGCGCGCGGCTGCTCGCCGTCGAGGTTCGAGTCCTCCCTGTGGCATGGGTGTGTGTCTTGTCCTTAGGTTAGTTTACCTAGGTTTTAGTAGTTTGTAAGCTACGGACTGATGACCACGCAGTTTGGTCCGATAGATTTGCAAACATTTAAACATTTTGAATTTTAAAATTTTCTACTCTTTATTCGATTGTATTTCTCCAAAATTATACCTACTGATGTGGACCATGATATAAAATGACACAAGGTCAAATCCAAATAGTTTGCGTATTAGAAATTATATTATTTTATCCAGCTAGACCATCCAGTAAGTAGGAACAGCTGTCTTACCTGTAGCCCTACAAGAACCAAGCCAAAGCAAAATTTCCCGTACATTAAAAATTGTAATAAATATTATTACTTTCTGTAGCCTTTTTCTATTTTCTCTCGCCTTATGTAGTATTGCACTGTACATTTCTATGGTTACAATTTTATAAACTCCAACAAAAATATAGAAATTTTATACCCAAGGGCACATTTTACCCTCGTTTGATATTCCATGCGACCGTAATTCACTGTATTCCCTACAAGCACCAAAGCGAATCGAGAACAGTGCAGTGATGGCAGATGCCCGCCCTCCCCCTTCAGCCACATCGGTACCAATATGGAAAGGTCACAATTACGTCATGCCAGGCACTTAAATGTGATTTTCAGAGTATCCAATGTAGATTCAGATGTAGATTGCGTCACTACTAGTTCCGGATCAAAATGATCACCAGGGATAGCTCAGGATTACGCTAGCCATTCTACACCTATTACAAAATCCAACATGGCGTCTACTAGGAAGTTCCAATTTAGATTTGTCCATAAACGTTTATAACAACACTTACATCCAGCATGGCGCTGCTGCTGCACGGTTCAGTGTCTTCACGTGACTGTGTCTTGTCTCAGAGTGATGGACTTTCCTCCCAAATTCACATTCGGGGAGGGGAGCAGAGGTATTTGTGGTGCTGGCATCTAGCGGTAAAAATTATAAATTTTTTCCACCAAAATAAATCGAAGTTATGGCCAATTGCGTTCAAGGAAATTCAAAGTTCCCGATCGGCCACTCTTGGCCTACATCATAGGGGGAGGTGGAAGAGGGGGCCGTGGTACTGGGTATTTCTTGGCAGCCATCTTACAATGGAAACCGAATTACTTAAAATAAATGCGTTTTACAGCATTTACAGCTTATATTAACACCCATGTAACCTAAAATTAGATATATCGCGATTAAGCGTACTTGACCATTAAATTCAACTGAATGCTACAAATGTTTCAAGTCACGTTGGGTCTACAATACATCTTACACCCGTTTCCTCACACTTGAGCAGAGGAGACAGGGTTGTGAAGATGTTTTAACTGAGATTTTAGATAAGTTTCAAAGCAAAAAAGTTGTTTAAGGTAATTTCATTACCTCGATTGAAACATGGGTCCACCACTTCACTCCCTAGAGAAGAGAGGAATCAAAACAATGGACACAAACTGGAGTACCGACCCCAAAGAAGGTGAAGACACTTTCATGTGCAGTCAAGGTTATGGCGTCGAATTTTTGGCGTAATACTTATTGGATTTTTTGAAAAGTATCAGCGACGAGTGTTATGCTACAATATTGCCATGTTTGAGGGAAGAAATAAAGAAAAACCTGCCGAATCTTACCCATGAAAGACGTTGGCTTTGTCTTACTTTAACGTTTCCTGTTCTCTAAAATCGCGTTCAAGCTCTGGAAATCACACTTTGGGACACTCCAATAGCTGCAGCCACCTCCGTCTGCTTACAACCTTCCTATTGTTCCATATGCCAGAGCTTTGGGTAAGACATGTTGTTTCATCACACTAATGGCTCACGACTCTTTCTTAAGGACAATGCGCCAGCTCACAACTCCGTTAGTTAAATGCCCAACGTACAAAAATCAGTTTGAATTGCTACCTATTCCCCAGATTTAGCACTATAGGATTATTTTAGGTTCCCAAACTTGAAAAAATGACTGTGTGGTCGAAGATGTTCAAGAAATGAATATATGATTTCAGTAGTTAAAGGCTATTTTGAGGTGTTAGACAGTTCTCATTATAAAAAGGGTATGGAACTTACTGAACATCGCTGGGGAAAGTGTATACAGATGAAAGGAGATTATATTTTTTATTTAATTTTAGTTGGGTTACGTTCTTATCCGACCGTTCTCCTAATGACATTAACCCTTTAGCAGCTGCCTCCGAGCATCCTGTCTGTCGGGTCCCGCGCGCCCATGCGGCCGCCCAATCCTGCTATGTGCGCTAGTATAACGGCTGTCCTGTATACTGAGTGTGGTGATGCCAGACACACAATATAACTGGCTGGACACTTTTTCCGTACCTTTGAATCTGCAGATGTATTACTACACAGACATTATGCGCATTGAGACTGCTTATTGGCCATTCCACGTCAAATGCCCTGATTTCGACACACTTTGCCGCTCGATCATAACGGATTTCGAAGAATTTTTTTCATATGAACATATACACATGTCGTCTATGACAGTAAAGTTTGGCAATCGTCGAACTAATACTGGAACAGATATAGTGCAAGCTATCCCAGTAATTATAAATAGCCGACCGCGGTGGCCGAGGAGACTAAGGCGCTCCAGTCACGGTCTGCACGGCCACTACGGTCGGAGGTTCGAATCCCCCCTCGGGCATGGATATTTGTGCCGTCCTAGTTCGTAAGTAGTTCATAAGTAGTTTGTAAGTTTAGGGACTGATGACCCCGTAGTTAAGTCCCATAGACTATACAAACATTTTTGAATTATAAATAAATAAAATTATTGTTTAATGAAAATTGAACAGCACTACCCACTTGCGAAACTGAACTTAAAAAAAAACCTAACAATGTGGTTAGTACGACCACCGAGGTAAATCTTAGAAAACATTAATATGCGCAACGGACACCCCCGGGAAATGGGGAAACTAAAACACTAGAATTTATGGCCCTGTCTAAAGTACTCCCAAAGGGTACAACAATACTGATGAACTTGAATATTCACAGATAGGTCGCGGTGGAGTACGCGAACGGTCTATGGCGCCTCGCTGCAGAGCGCGCGGTTGCTCGCCGTCGGAGGTTCGAGTCCTCCCTGGGGCATGTATGTGTGTGTGTGTGTGTGTGTGTGTGTGTGTGTGTGTGTGTGTTTGTGTGTGTGTGTGTGTGTTTGTCCTTAGGTTAGTTTACCTTAGTTTGTAAGCTACGGACTGTTGACCACGCAGTTTGGTCCGATAGATTTACAAACATTTGAACATTTGACACAGATAAAATTAAAAAAATAAATAAATAAAAAAACATAAAAAATTAAAAAAAATAATAAAAAAAATAAATGAATAAATAAATACTTACCTCATATCTTCGTATTACAAAATTTAAAACAGGAAACAGCAAGCAGCTCGCGTCATGCAGTATTTCAGTATTAAAATGTTCAGAAAACATGTGTGGGTAGGAATTAAGTTCAACAATAATCATGAGGACGCAGAACGCATATTGAATATTAGAAATTATGTATTCTTAAAAATTACGAAGTAGAAAATATTACAGAAAATTAATTAACATAATGCATTAAAATAATAGCGTGCTGCAACAGATACTTAAAAACTGCCTTCTTCAACAGCGTCCTCGCGCTACCTCACCTAACAGGCAACTTTCTCCTAACACAGCTCGCAACTGACTTGCTACGGACTGCTCTCTCTCGCAGCCAGAGCGCTTACTCTACACTCGAACTTCCAAAGATTACTGTGCCACTTACAATATACACCTCTGGCCAGTTTACATATGAACAAAATATTACAGAAAACCGACTTATGTCGAGACAATAGTCACTTGTTTGACTTCAAGAGCAAAGTAGCGCCGAGTGAGCGAGAATTTCTGGCGACTTTGAGTTGTTCTATCTCGGGCAATATTTTATTAAAATAAATGTAATTTGGCCAGCGTGTACAACTATGCGCGTTCTTTTAAGGATAATAAAGAAAATAATTTTGTGAGCCATAATCAGCCAGAAATTGTACAGCCGATTTTCAGCCATTAAAAGATCCATCTGATGACTCTGCATCGGGACACAAATGTCAACTCAATAACGATCCAAGTATTCTGTCATTAATTATGATATTTAAGTAAGAATACTTGTTACAGTTTGAAGGAGATGAAACATCAGCTTTAGGGGTATACCATAGCAATTACTCCAGAATCTGTACTTTCACATCACTCCTAGTGAGTATCTCCAAAATTAATTTATCTGTGCAACTACGGTAATGTGAATAATACGAAAATAACACTCACAAAAACACAAAACGAGAAACAAAAATTAATAACGAAGAACTGGAGCATTAAGTGCACACGCACGTTCCAAATATGCAGCCGAAACTCTGAAGAGCTAGTGAAACGGTGCGGAAATACAGCCTTGTGTATGGAGACGTCTACAGCATATAGGAAGTGGGGGCTCGGTGCGTCTGAACACGTCAACAGCATAGACGGAAAGTCCCAGTCGTGCGTCTGAGGACGTCCACAGCACCAGAGGAAGGGCACGGAGCCGCATCTATAGATGTCCACAGCGGTCAGAGGGTTAAATACCGAGTCTCGTTATTTGGTTCACACAATTGGTCGAATCTCAACTACAGCCAATAGTATTTATTATTAGTATGACCTCGGGGGAGATCAGTTTGGGTTCAGGAGAAATGTAGGAATACGGGAGGCAATACTCAATTTACAGCTTATCCCAGAGCACAGATGAAGAAAAGGCAAACTTACATATCTAGTTTTTGTATATTTGAAGAAGGCTTTTGACAGTGTTGATTGAAATAAACTCTTTCAAGTTCTGAAGCAAGCAGGAGTATAATATAGGGAGCGTAAGATTATTTACAACTTGTACAAAAACCAGACAGCGGTTGTCAGAGTTGAAGGCATGAAAGGGATGCAGTGGTCTGGAAGGGTGTAAGACAGGGTTGTAGCCTTTCTCCAATGTTATTCAATTTGTACATTCAGCAAGCTATAAAGAAAAGCAAGGAGTTATTTGGAGAAGGAATTAAAGTTAAGGGTGAAGAATTAAAAATATTACGTTTTGCCGACGACATAGTAATTCTGTCAGAGACAGCAAAGGACCTGGAGGAGCAGTTGAACGGAATGGACAGTGTACTGAAATGTGCATATAAGATGAACATTAACTAGTGACAAACTAGGGTAATGGAGTGCAGTCTAAGAAAATCAGGTGATGCTGAAGGAAAATATATTAGGCAACGAAACAATAAAGGAGGTAGATGAGTTTTTGTTACTTGGGCAGTTAAATAACATATGATTGTCGCAGTGCAGAGGATATAAAATGCAGAAAGGCTGTGGGTAGAAAAGCGTTCTTCAAAAAGAGAAATTTGTTAACTTTGAATATTGATTTACTCCTAAGGAAGTCCTTTCTGAAGGCATTTGTGCGGAGTATTTTCCTTTGTATTGGAGTGAAACATGGATAATAAACAGTGCGGACAGGAAGAGGATAGAGTATTTTGAAATGTGGTGCTACAGAAGAATGCTGAAGATTAGGTCGGTGAATCGCATAACTAATGAGGAGGTACTGAACAGAATTGGGGAGAAAAAGAATTTCTGACTTACCTTGACTAAAATAAGGGATAGGTTGGTAGGACACGTTCTTAGACATCAAGGAATTGTGAATTTAGCATTGGAGGGACGTGTGTGGGGGTAAAAACCGCAGAGGAAGACCAAGAGATGGATACAGTAAGCAGATTCAGACAGATGTAGGTTGCCGTTCTTATGTGGAATTGAAGAGGCTTGGTCAGGCTATTGTTAAGAGTTGCATCAAACCAGTCTCCGGACTGAAGATCACAACAACAACATTCAGCCAGAAAATGTTCAGCCAATTTTCAGCGATTAAATGATCCATTTCATAACTCTGCTTCAGGACACAAATATCAACTCACTAACCGACTTATACTGTCATTAATTATGATATTTATTTCAGAATACTTGTTACAGTTTGTAGGAGATGAAACATCAGTTTTATGGGTATAGCAGTGCAATTACTCCGGAATCGTAGAGAGTATTTCCAATTATTATCTGGCAACTATGGTGATGTGAAGAATGCCAAAATAACACTCACAAAACCACAAAACGCAAAACACAAACAACAACGAAGGGCTGCAGCAGTAAGTGAAGATGCACGTTCGAAATATGCTGCCGAAACTCTTAACAGGTACCGAATAAAAGGAACGGAAACACAGCCTTGTGTCTGGAGACGTTTACAGCATACAGGAAGTGGGGGCTCGATGTGTCTGATCACGTCAACAGCACAGACGCCTAAGGACGTCCACAGCACCAGAGGAGGGGCGCGAAGCCGCGTCTATAGACGCCCTCAGCACCAGGGGAAGGGCGCAGAACTGCATCTAAAGACGTCCACAGCAGCCAAAGGGTTACATATCGAGTCTTGTTACTTGGTTAACACAACTGGTCGAAGTTCGACTACAGTCAATAGTATTTATTATTAGTATGACCTCGTGTTGGCTCTAACCCTCTAACTATTGGTTGTCTTGGTGACCTGAAACGCACATTACGTCCTACTAAAAGATGACAAATAGGTCACTACGCATCCGAGCTGTTAAGAACGCACCGAAGTCTGGCAGTCTGCGCGGAGAGTGCGTGTTGGCGACTTGGCAGACAGGACGCGGGGCGCATTTTAATGGTGCAGCGCGGCGCACACGGCTCGACTCATCTGCATGACAATTAGAGGGCCGCCCATCCGGCCCGCAGACCACCGACTACCACGCCACGGCCCGCGGGCTCCCGCGGGTACCCGCTGCCGCCCGCCGTGCACAATTTATGGCCACCTGCAGGTCGCGTGCGCAGCCACTTCTCCGCGCCGTTCCGCGTGCGTCAGTAGGCAGGCAGCTGCCCTCTCTGCAGTTCCATTAAAACAATTTGCCATCTGACTTTCAAAGTCAAACGTTTCCCGTTGTTGCGTCGAGTAATCTCTGCAGGAAACTGCCACTGTGCATCACTCTTCTTAAGATCCCCAGTCACAAATAGAATCAGTATAAAGTGCGCCTACATCTTCGAAAATCACATTTAACCTGTTTTCAAGAAGGGTCCTCAAACAGATGTGCAGAACTATAGGCCTATATCTCTAACGTCGGTCAGTTGTAGAATTTTGGAACATGTAGTATGTTCGAATATAATGACATTTCTCGAGACTAGGAATCTGCTCTGTAGGAATCAGCATGGGTTTCGAAAAAGGCGTTCGTGTGAAACCCAGCTCGCGCTATTCGTCCAGGAAACTCAGAGGGCCATAGACACAGGTACTCAGGTAGATATTGTGTTTCTCGACTTCCGCAAGGCGTTTGATACAGTTCATCTACATCTACAACCATAGTCCGCAAGCCACCCGACGGTGTGTGGCGGAGGGTACTTTGAGTACCACTATCGATTTTCCCTCCTATTCCAGTCACGTACTGTTCGCGGAAAGAAGGATTGTTGGTATGCCTCTGTGCGGGCTCTAATCTCTCAGATTTTATCCTCATGATCTCTTCGCGAGATATACGTAGGAGGGAGCAATATACTGCTAGACTCCTCAGTAAAGGTAAGTTCACGAAACTTCGACAAAGCCCGTACCGAGCGACAGAGCGGTTCTCCTGCAGAGTGTTCCACTGGAGTTTAGCGATCATCTCCCTAACGCTTTCACAATTACCAAATGATCCTGTAACGAGGCGCGCTGCTCTCCGTTGGATCTTCTCCACTTGCTCTATCAATCCCACCTGGTACGGATCCCACACCGATGAGCAGTATTCAAGCTGTGGGCGAACAAGTGTGCTGTAAACTACTTCCTTTGTTTTCGGACTGCACTTCCTTAGAATTCTCCCAATGAATCTAAGTCTGGCATCTGCTTCACCGACGATTGATTTTATATGGTCGTTCCATTTTAAATCCCTCCTAATGACTACTTCCAGTTGCTGGCCTGCTATAGTGTAGCTAAATGATAAAGTATCTTTCTTTCTGTGCATTCTCAGCACATTACACTTGTCTACATTGATCTTTAATTGCCATTCCCTGCACCATGCATCAATTCGATGCAGATCCTCCTGCATTTCAATACAATTTTCCCCACAAACGTTTAATGAACAAAGTAAGAGACTGTGGTCTGTCAGACCAATTGTGTGATTGGATTTAGGAATTCGTAGATAACAGAAAGCAGCAGGTCTTTCTCAATGGAGAGAAATCTTCCGAAGTAGGAGTTATGTCAGGTGTGCCACAGGGGAGTATCGTGGGTCCGTTGCTGTTCACGATATATGTAAATGACCTTGCGGATAACATCGGAAGTTCACTGAGGCTTTTTGCGGATGATGTTGTAGTATATAGAGAGGTTGTAACAATGGAAAATTGTATTGAGACGCAGGAGGATCAGCATCGAATTGACGCATGGTGCAGGGAATGCCTATTAAAGCGCAAAATCGACAAGTGTAATGTGCTGCGAATACACAGAAAGAAAGATCCTGCTACACTATAGCAGGTCAGCAACTGGAAGCAATTAATTCCATTAATTATCTGGGAGTAGTCATTAGGAGGGATTTAAAATGGATGACCATATAAACTCAATCGTCGGTAAATAAGATGCCAGACTTAGAGTCATTGGGAGAATTCTAAGGAAATGCAGAACGAAAACAAAGGATGTAGGGTACAGTACACTTGTTCGCCCACAGCTTGAATACTGCTCACCGGTGTGGGATCCGTACCAGGTGGGATTGATAGAGCAAGTGGAGAAGATCCAACGGAGAGCAGCGCGCTTCGTTACAGGATCATTTGGTAATCGTGAAAGCGTTAGGGAGATGATCGCTAAACTCCAGTGGAAGAGTCTGCAGGAGAGACGCTCTGTCGCTCGGTACGGGCTTCTGTCGAAGTTTCGAGAACTTACCTTTACTGAGGAGTCTAGCAGTATATTGCTCCCTCCTACGTATATCTCGCGAAGAGATCATGAGGATAAAATCTGAGAGATTAGAGCCCGCACAGAGGCATACCAACAATCCTTCTTTCCGCGAACAGTACGTGACTGGAATAGGAGGGAAAATCGATAGTGGTACTCAAAGTACCCTCCGCCACACACCGTCGGGTGGCTTGCGGACTATGGTTGTAGATGTAGATGAACTGTATCAAACGCCTTGCGGAAGTCGAGAAACACAATATCTACCTGAGTACCTGTGTCTATGGCCCTCTGAGTTTCCTGGACGAATAGCGCGAGCTGGGTTTCACACGAACGCCTTTTTCGAAACCCATGCTGATTCCTACAGAGCAGATTCCTAGTCTCGAGAAATGTCATTATATTCGAACATACTACATGTTCCAAAATTCTACAACTGACCGACGTTAGAGATATAGGCCTATAGTTCTGCACATCTGTTTGAGGACCCTTCTTGAAAACAAAAAATAAATAAATAAATAAAAATAATTAAAAAAGGTGTAAAAATTGGCAATTGACTCTAAATAATGTGAAGTGTGAACCTCCACGGCGAGGTGGAGGTGCAGGTGCATATTATTCATAGTTATTGGACCGTTTTAAAACCGAGCTGCAATACAATCGCCGGCGATTGGCCCACAAAAAAGTCCCTTTCCATCAACACAATTCACCAACACACACCTCAAGAGCTGTGGTTGCAAAATATTGGAAATACGATTACAACTCGTTTCACATCACCCCTGTTGTCCAGACTTGCCTCACTCTGACTACTATTTGTTCCTGAATGTTAAAAAATGGCTTTCTGGACGAAGATTTCATTCAGACGAAAAGCTGATTGCAGAAACTAATAGCAGGTTTGGACAATTCCTATTATTCGGAAAGGATCAACAAATTGGGACAGCGTTAGACGAAATTTATGATTATAAAATGAGACTATGTTGAAAACTAAAAATGGCTTTCCGCGAATACTTTAGTTGTTTTTATTTTTGCATGGACTTTTCAATCGTTTCATGTTACTATCTATATGTCTTTATTGTCATACTAGTATATTTGTTTACTTACATATTTATATGACACTGAAACCTCACTGTTTGTAAAGCCTTTTCCCATTGGCTGCTACTGACATGGCGCAAAATTCACACTCTATTTAACTACAGTCTCTGTGGCCACTATTCAGCTGTTACCAACGTACAGACACGGCAGTTCTGCAAGGCTCAGCACCGGCTACTGGGGTAAGCGCTAAAACATTATTCTTTGCATTTCTTACACCGCAATTGCGTAGACGTTTATGTAGGCCTAACTAAGTTACATCTACCCTTGCAGGGTGTATTATTATTATTTATGAAGGTGATCTATATTAGATTGAAACCGCTAAAATAACAAGATTGTTCTTCGATCAAAACTGGTTTCTTATTCATAAGCGGTTTAAGATGCACCTTAGAAATTTTGTAAGGAAATCTAAGGGGAAAAATGTTCAAATGTTCAAATGTTTGTAGAACTTATGGGACTTAACTACGGGGTCATCAGTCCCTAAGCTTACAAACTACTTATGAACTACCTAAGACTAAGGACGGCACAAATATCCATGCCCGAGGGGGGATTCGAACCCCCGACCGTAGTCACCGTTCAGACCGTGACTGGAGCGCCTTAGTCCCCTTAGTCTGCACGGCCACTACGGTCGGGGGTTCGAATCCCCTCTCGGGCATGGATATTTGTGCCGTCCTAGTTCGTAAGTAGTTCATAAGTAGTTTGTAAGTTTAGGGACTGATGACCCGTAGTTAAGTCCCATAAACTACACAAACATTTGAAACATTTTTAGATTCCGACTTGTGCGTCCATTTTCAAACCGTAGGCCCTATTCTAACCGTAACAATACACTGCATGAAGCAAATGAATGATAAAATCTGTACGTTGTCCACTGTTAATACATGATTACATTGAAATTTAAAATCGGTTAAAATAGATGATGCGTTCACGGGCCTCCAATGTTCATTTCTAAATAAAGGCTTTCTTCGGATGGCCTTCCTTACTCCATCAAATCAAGAGAAGATTGACAGACTGCCCATAACATTCTATGGGAATGAAATAAATTTGTCAGCTGCATTTATAGTGTTGCAAGAACTTTGATACGTTGGAGGCCCGCGAACGCATCATCTATTTTAACCTATTTTAAATTTAAATGTAATCGTGTATTAACAGTGGACAACCTACAGATTTTATCAGTCATTTGCTTCATGCAGTGTACTGCTAAGATTGGAATAAGGCCTATGGTTTGAAAATTGACTTATCCATCACATCACTGTATTATACAATATCTGAACAAAGTGTTGTACGACAAGAATGAGCTTTGGTAAACAGATATGTATCATACATTTTAAATATAAAAGTGAAAACGAAGTATTTAATTTTTATAAGTAAAGATAATACAGCGGAACGTAAGCGTCATAAATAGATCTGTGCAACTCTGGTTTTATTATTGATTACGTGTGCCGATAAGAAATGCGAAGAATAGTAATATTGATAATAAACACAATTCTAAGCATTTACATGTGTGTCTGAACTAAATATAGCCAATAAGTGATCGTGCCCAACAGAAAGTAGTTATTAAAGGCAAGTGATAACTTTAATAAAAACAATTACAAGATTGACTTCAGACAAACGTATTTGTGATATGGCGCAAGCAGAAAACATACACACATGTGCACATTAACGGCATTCCTGCGGCGCCAAGTTTCTCTTCTGTAACTGAAAGAAATTCAAACGCTGCGCGCCATGTTATTTGCTAAGCCGTTATGAAAGGCAGGAAAGCGAGTTGTAATCGCTTTAGCAAACACGAAACAGCTGCATAAAAACCGCCCTGCTCCTAATTCGCCAAGTTCTCTCGAATTTGTATAAGATACTAAATACGGGGACTTTTTTGCTCTTATTACTTACTCTTTAGAGACCAAATATACGGTAATCTCGGGATAAGGTCTGATAAATATAAATAAAACATCGTATTTATTCACAGTTCTGTGTGACCCAAATAAATACCAAGATCAAAATAAACATCTGTACAGGTAGAAGTATTTACTGCGCACGCAATGCCATTGTCTAATATATGGAACCAGTCAGCGAATACCGACTGTGAAATTTAAATTGAGGAACATAGTGGAGATACATGGCAGTCATTAAATTCCCGGATTATCTAGACGGAACTAGAAATTTAAATACAAGTTAGAGAACGCAATATAATAAATTACAACGTATATTGGCTATAAGACACAGTCATTGATTTTTCTGAAATAGAGACAACTAGCTGAAATCACTCCCGTCGGAGCAGAAAATAGATTTCTATGTATATCGCGTTTACGAAAACAAATTGCCGAACTAGCTACCTCAGTTCTGACTCCTTCTCATAAAAAATTTCGGCGTGCGAACATATTCATACTCCTTTAATAGAGAACGTGTTAAATCATTTTAGCCGCACAGAACTATCCGAGAGCTTCTAGGGTCCTTGTCGGAAATTGCGGCACTGTCTCGGCCATGGATGTATCTGTTGTCCATAGATTAGTTTAAGTAGTCGTAAGCCTAGGTACTGATGATCACAGTAGTTTGTGTCCAACGATTTCTAAACATTTGAAATCTTTTGACCCAGTTTCTTCCTGTAGTGACGTTTTCATACACTTTCGCCGTCTAGATATGTCTCTCTTCCTATGTCTCAATTTTCTCCCATTCGCCGTTTCTTCTGTCCGTACCACTGTCACAGTTTCCACCCCTTTCTACTCATCCCCTTTGCATTCATCCCCTTTCTACTCAGCCGTAGAGGGAAGTGAATTGGCGGATATGATATTCTGCTGTGATTTAGCAAACGGACGCAGCCTTGGAGTTCGTGGCCTCTACGCTGAAAAGTATTCACAGTGCAGTGAAATTGTTCGGCAGACATTTTAGCGTCTTAGGAACAACCCAAAGACCTGAATCCGCATGCCTGATATGGAGGAGGAAGAGCTTATTTTAGTGCACGAAAACCCTGGAAACAGAATGCAACGGTAAGCAGAAGAAGTGGCCAGAAACAGTAGACACGAATATCCTCCACCCACCATTGTTAAGGATAAGGAACCAGATAAAAAAACAACTAAATTATGTTGAAAGTCCTGAACGATATTCCCGCTGAACTGCTTACGGCTGGAGACTAAAACTGTAGAGTCCATCTAGAGTTTTCACTGTGTGGACATATGGGACAGTATAGCACAGGGTCTTGAACAACATGACCCAAAGGCATATTCGATTGATGATGTGCATACTATTTATAACTTGCCACTATGATGTTGGTTCATCTGAAGTATATTTCTTACCATTCCTGGACAATTAAGATTTGATAATGACTCTTTAACGAGTCGAAAGTAGTTATCATGTAAAAATCAATAAGCGATATATGGCAAACAAATATGTCATAAAGGGACTCATAACCAAACTATTACTTATCACTTCTTTCACCTCTGGCAATGTTCGTAATGGGAAAAATACCTTCTTACAACGTGGTTCAGAATCCACGTCAAACGCGAGGTTTCATGTAACTGGCTGGGTGAGTTGAGATGGAGGACGAAGGCAACGGAGTACTACCTTTAACCTAACAATGCCTAGAAAAGTAATGGGATATTCAGACCAATCTTCTTTTACGTATACACAGAAATTCTATTCCTTTCCATTAGTGTCTCTAACGAAGGCAAAGTGATTGTGGAATAGGCCTGGGTTAGTTTACTTGCAAGAGACGAAGTAAATATCTACTTCATAGCAACATGTAAGTCAAAATCGGGATATGAAAACCTACTGCCTATTTTCCCATAGGAGCTGCTACGGAAGATGCTTTGAAATTCAAAGAACATAAGGCTCAGCATTAGCTATTTATATTTTTAGGTTTCGTGAAGGAAGAGATCTTTAACCTGTCACTGCTTTTTATGGAAAACGATGAGCTAAGCGCATGAATATGTCTCACTTGTGTTAGTTTGTTTGGTTATCAGATTTACCTTGAGTGACAATGCATACCGGATTCTTTGAATACCTAACAAAAGGCGGGAGCCCGTGTATTACAGGGGTACCATTTACTATATTGTGTTCTTTAAGTAGAGAAGACGATCACAGAGCGAATGTCAAACACAGTTGTGGAATGGTTTTTAACACAAGTCTTCCGTGTTTTCACGAAGTCGTTTGAAGCGAATGCTTGGATAGTTTCCGCGTAACGCCACAGTCTATTTCCTACCCTTCCTTTCTGCAGTACTGTCAACATTCGCATACATTCCATCAACAAAGGGAGTAAGACAGGGTTGTTGCCTTTCCTCAATGTAGTTCAATCTGTACATTGAACAAGATGTGAAGGAATGCAAGGAGAAATTTTGAAAGGGAATTAAAGTTCAGAGAGAAGGAGTAAAAACTTTACGGTTTGCTGACGACATAGTAATTCTGTCAGAGACAGCAAAGGTCCTGCAAGAAAAATTAAACGGAATGGACAGTGCCTTGAGAGGAAGGTATAAGATGAACATTAACAAGACTTCAATGACGGTAGAGGAATCTAGTATCAGATGCTGAAGGAATTAGATTATGTAATTAGACATGAGTTTTGTTATTTGGGTAGCAAGATAACTTCTGATGGCGGAATAAAGAAGATATAAATGCAGAATGGCTAGGAGTAGAAGCGAAATTTGTTGACACCCAATATTAGATTAAATGTTAGGAAGTCCTATCTGTAAGCACTTGTTTCGAGTGTAGCATTGTATGGGAGTCAAACGAGGACGAGAAGAACTTCAGAGAAAAAGATGATAGAAGCTTTCGAAATGTGCTGTTACAGAGGAATAATGAAGATTACATGGGTAGATCACGTAACTATTGAGGAGGTGCTCAACATAAATGGGGAAGAAAAGGAGTTTCTGGCATATCATGACTAACAGAAGGGATAGGTTGGTGGGACACATTCTGAAGGATCAAGGAATCGCCAACTTAGCACTAGAAGGAAGTGTGCGGGGTAAAAATCGTAGAGGGAGACCGAGAGACGAGTACAGTAAGAAGATTCAAAAGGATGTAGGTTGCCGAATATATTCTCAGATGAAGAGGCTTGCACAGGACAGGGTAACGTGGAGAGCTGCATCAAACCAGTATGCGTACTGAATACCACAATGACAACAACAACAACAACAACAACAACCTTCAACATTATTCCCACATAAAACTGTGGAAACCTTTTCTTGGAATAAACGGAAGTCAATAGTATCTGAAACCTGAAAGATTCATGAATCAACTTTTTTTCAGCGGAACTCTGGACAGACACACAACTCACTACCGGCAGCAGTAACTTCACAGCTACTAAAAGAAGTGAACCACAATTACTCATGTTAAGCAAATCGTCTCGACCTAAATCTTTTGTTAGAATTTTGATTCCTGCATTCATTACATCGATTTTTAAGAAAATTCCAAAGTTCACTTGAAGTATCACATAAGTCAAATGTAGTAGTGATCACTTTGTCAGATATTCCTCTTGCGCTTCTCTCACGGCGAATACGAAACAGTCTCAACTTTATAATTAGGAATATCATTAGCTGCAGGTTTCCAAATGAGCGGGCGAGTACTCCAGAACGTCACGGACTCAAGCAAACTTTGAGACGTCGCAGAAATGTGATAGCACGTATATCGTCGGAGAAGATATTATTCCGTTTGCAGCGCCTACAAGATAAATCAGTACTGGCGTAAAAAGTGTTACAGCAGTTTTAAAACTGGAAATGAGAATGGAGAAAGTTTCTCTTGCAGGCAGCGCCTCAAGGCGAACAAAATTCGTCCTCTGCGATGAAGCATATCGCTATACTGGCACACACCATGAAAAGAGAAACACTAGAAGCTTGCAGAGTCATAGTGTTTACATGGAAATATTTTGCTTTTGCCACTTATATTATTATTTGTAAATCTATGGGATTTAACTACTCTTGCCATCCGTACCTAGTCTTACAGTCTACTTAAACTAACTTATGCTGGGGACAATAAATACGCCCATGCCCGAGGGAGGACTCGAGCCTTCGACGGAGTGCCGTTTTTAGAATTACTAGCTGAAAATCCGGTTTTGCCATTTTTCAGGTATGTATTCATATGTATAAGGACTGTATTTCTGTAAAATCTCTTGGGAATACAATTAGTAGTACAGAAGTAATAGATTGAAACCTGGTGACTGCTGGAGCGATTTTCCATGAACGTTACTGTTAATGTGTTCATATCTCATGAACTACGTATCGTACTGTCATACAATTTAGAAGGTACACTCAACAATATGCGTGTATACTGTCTGTAAAATTTCCTGTGGCTACAATTTGCAGTGTAGAAATTATAAATTGTAACATAATACCGAAAGCCGTAGTATTAGTCCATGAACAGCGGAACGTTATTGTTTGTGCTCATATCTCATCAACTACGTGTCGTACTGTGATACAATTTAGAAGGTACATTCAACTATATGTGTGTATACTGCCTGTAAAATTTCCTGCGGCTACAATTTGTAGTGTACAAATTATAGACTGTAACGTCATATCGAATGCTGTAGCTTTACTCCATGAACAGCGGAAAAGTAGTAAACGAGAACCTTTTTTTTCTTTTCATCATTATGCTATGGTTGTCAGCGATAAAAATTTAATGAAGGTTTGAAATTATGTTTAAAGTTTGTTGCAAGTTGATAAGTACTCTCATTCTCATATAGCTTGTTTATAAAATCTCGCCGCATTATGTGGCAGTTTCTTGCGATTCCTGTTGTTCATGAAGTCATATCTTCTGAACCATGGGTCGTGTGTGATTCTTAACACTGCAGAAATCCTTACCTCACGGTAAGGAATGTGTGTGTCAAATTTGGTTGAAATCGGTCCAGTGGTTTAGGAGAAAATGAGCAGAATTTTCGATAAATGCAGCACTTTTTAGCGCCTCTCATTGTTAATGACGTCATATCACCTGGACTATGTATCGTGCGTGATTCTTACATTTACGGCGACCGTCTTCATGGATTGATGCTTACATGTACAATGTTTGAAAAAGATTGGAACAAAACTGCAGATTTGTATGAAACACGTACAAACAAACACACAAACATAGGAACGCTATGTTAATGTTTTGCATTAAAAGATATTTGTCTTTAGAAGGTCGTGTTCTAAAAAGTTCGTATACTCGCATGTATAAATATTCCTATGTTGCCGTCTGGAACTACAAAACGACATTCAGGCGTCTGTTCGTCCGTCCGTGGAACAATTCACAGCATCATCTTAGGCGTAATACAAAATCATGAACATCAGCTGTTATAATCATAATATCGTCAGTATTATCGTTTCGTAATAACAACTGCGTCGTCGATTTATTATAAAATGTGATTGGTGTTATGTCAATAGCGAAATGGTTAGAAATTGTGTTCAAAGCTTGTTGGAAGCCACTGTCGGTTCTCATTATCAAGCGCTGGATGAATACTGGATGAAATTTGCGCTCTGTTTGACACAAAAGCTAGTTTTCACGCATCTCACTGTTTATGATCTCATGAACTCTATGACATACTTTCAAAAATTACTTTGTAGCTAGATTCAGTTATAAACATAGAAACGTTTACAAATTATAGATCAATATCTTTTTGGAGTAGAAAGTGTGATCGCGGTCGAATAATTTCAGTAGTGAGAGTAAGTGTTCAGCACAGCTATTGTTAAATGACTGCAAATGTACAACTGTAAGAGATTAGCTAACACTAATGATTTTACATTTGACCTAAGACCTCTTAACTAATTATGAACACTTTGAGAGTCGGTGTAGCGTATATAGTTCTGCAAGTAATAAATTGCATTCGGCAATGCGAAATAGGTCCATCCTGTTTAAGTAATATGGGAGATTTCCTAATCCGTCAATGCTGCCAAAATTGTTGGAAATTTGTGCCCACTCGTCCGGATATCTCTTATTCGTCCTACCATGTACATAAATTCTATGGAATTGTGGTAAAAACTATTTTTTATTTTTTTTTTTTATTTTTTTTTATTTTTCTTTTTTTTTCTTTTTTTTCTTTTTTTGTGCACTGATTTGAAAATCCTATGAATTGTACTGGAAAATTCAATTAGCCTTTCTAACTCTGATTACGAGAAAGTATTGTAATTTTCCGTACTATTATTCAGACTGTATATTGCCATATGACAACAGAAATCAATCGGTAAAACTTATGTAACATTCCATCTGATTATAACACATTATCATATAGTACGTAATTATCAGATACACACAAAAATACGAAATGGATATATTCAACGAAACGTAACAGGCACATCATTTATAACCAATTTTCAGTCACAATACCTTTAAAACAACAAATGTACTTGTTGCAGTAAAACTGACAGAAGCTATCACGAAAAATGTTCAAATGTTTGTAAATCCATCGGACCAAACTGCGTGGTCATCAGTCCGTAGCTTACAAACTGCTTAAACTAACGTAAAATAACCTAGGAACAACACACACACCCATTCCCAAGGGAGGACTCAGACCTCCGACGGCGAGCAATCGTGCGCTCCGCAGCGAAATGTTTTGGGCCGCTCGGCTACTCCACCGCGGCTAGCTTTCACGCACAAAAGTTCGAAAACATAAGTGAATTTGACCAACATTATTTTATAGCACACTAAAACGGTAAAGAGAGAGAAGTATCCACTGTCTTGCATTCGTCATAATTATTTAAAACAAAGAATATCGAGTTATTAATAATACAAATTTTGTCATAGAATTACATTTCCAAGTAAATTTGATTTACCAAACTATGTTCACCAGATTTTATGATGTATTTTATGAATACCGTACCTGACATTTTGTTATTTATTAATGAAAATACAAGTAGAATGAAGAAAATATTACATGCTTCACATTTTCACAACAAAATTGAAAATAACTCAGGAATACATAATTGATACGAAAATATTTTAAAGATCTTTTCTAAGTGTTTTTACTGTGTTTTAAAACTAAATACTTTGATACAATTTGATGTAAGAAGAACATAAAATACAGAGAATTTTATATGAAGGGCAACCACAGCTAAATATGTATACACAGTTAAAATATAGGTGTTAAAATAAAACTGGAGTTTATCAGAGTCGTGGAGACCCGCACAACCGGTTTCATAACTTTATAGTTGCATCTCCAGTTGCAATTAAATGTTTTGCACATAATTCCTGGGTTGAATAACGGGGATTAATGGTCCGTCTCGATCGGTATCAGCCACGGTGGATTAGCCGAGCGCACTAGAGACCGTGGCCGCTGCGCGCGGACGTTCGCCGTTGGGGATTAGAGTTCCCCCTCGGGCATGGGTGTTTGTCTTGTCCTTAGGTTAGTTTACCTTAGTTTAAGTAGTTTGTAAGTTGCGGACTAATAGCCATGTTGTTGAGCGCGATAGATTTACAAAACATTTGAACGTTTGGCCGGTATCAGCTTCCCTCAGTTCGTCACTTATAAAATCCCTTGACCATCCGCTTTGTGTCATTTTAAGTAATATAGTATAACTCGGCTTATCAGTTTCGTAAATATTATTTGGCTGTTTTGTCATTTAAACGGCGTGAAGGGTGTTAAGGTTGTCGTCGTTGCAGTTGGCTTCCTAGCACCATTACAGTGGTGCAAAGTTGCGTTTCCGTCTTGTGTGACTGTGCGGAAAGGCCTTAGCTGTCAAACTGTCATGTATACCAGCCGCCAGACTGAGGAGTTCTGCGGAAGTACACAATGATTTGGTCCATCATCTTCAGTTGTACGTTCACTATATTAGTTTCTCCATCACTGGATGGTTGCTGTTGCCGCAACTGTGGTTCAAATTTAATGAAAGTCCACCTCCAGTTGCAATTATTGGTGCTTTATGTAAGCCCACACTACCGGTTTTGGCCTCGGCCTCTTCACTTACTTGACGTTGCTTTCTCTACGGCATATCGTCTGTCACACTTGAAAATGGCCTAACATAGAGGCCGAAACCGGTAGTGTGGGCTTAAATAAAGCACCAATAATTGTAACTGGAGCTGGACTTTCATTAAACGTTCACTATATGTCAAGGACATTAAATAATAATTATTTAAGGAGAACAGTGAAGTCTGTACTTTCAAAGAAGTGTTTTTTGGCTTTCCGACCATAACTGCCAGGTCCAGTCTGTTTACAGGAATGAACTTGTCAGAAAATTCTGAGGCTTCCAGAATGAAACTTTCACTCTACATCGGAGTGTGCGCTGATATGAAACTTCCTAGCAGATTAAAATTCTGTGTCGGAACCGAGACTCGAACCTGGGACCTTTGCCTTTCGCGGGAAAGCGCTCTACCACTGAGCTATCCCGAAACGGCTTACGGTCCGTCATCACAACTTTAATTCTTCCAGTACCTCGCCTCCCACTATCCAACATATCCTTTCTTCCAGGAGACGTGTAGGAGTCGTGTCGGGATAGCCGGGTGCCGTGTCTCAGTGCGCCCGGTCAGAATTGTTTAAGGACTATCACAATCTTTTGGTTTGAATATACAGTTTACTCCGTCTTTAACTTTCAACTATAAATGATATGATCAGCGACCGCAAGGAAAAAAAAAACTGGTACAGTGCTTGTCCGTGAAAGGCAAAAGTCCCAGGTTTGAGTACCGCTTCCGCCACACAATTTTAATCTGCATGGGGCCTAACTGCTGGGGTCATCGGTCCGTAAACTAACTCATCCTAACAACACACAGCCGGCCGCGGTGACTGAGGGGACTGAGGCGCTCCAGTCACGGTCTGCACGGCCACTACGGTCGGGGGTTCGAATCCCCCCTCGGGCATGGATATTTGTGCCGTCCTTAGTCTTAGTTAGTTCATAAGTAGTTTGTAAGTTTAGGGACTGATGACCCCGTAGTTAAGTCCCATAAGCTATACAAACATTTGAACAAAACAGACACACACACACACGCACACACAAATGCCAGAGGGAAGAATTGAAGCTCCGACATAGAACGGCAGTGCCCACTGCAGCAAGGCGCCTTAGTGCGCACGACTATTCCGCCGCAGCCAGGTTTTCCAATTTCTGCAGAATATTTATGAAAGATTGTATTGCGAAATTTGATTCAGTCTGTGCACACCTTTTCGAGTTCTTAACAACCAGTAGAGCAGGGTAATGTACGATAAAAGAGAGCTATATCTAAGCAGATGTTGTATACTGCCTTTGGAACAGAGAGTAATTTCAATAAATCTCAGAAGTCAGTCCCAGTTGCAAAATTTTTTCTTTATTTTAATGACACGTTTCCTCCTTTTGAAGCATCATTAGATTATGTAAATATATTGTGAGCTATTTGTCATCAACATAAATTAACCAAAATGTTCAAAGGTTTGTAGGGCTTATGGGACTTAACTAAGGGGTCATCAGTCCCTAAACTGACAAACTACTTATGAACTAGCTAACACTAAGGATGGCACCAATATCCATGCCCGAGGGGGGATTCGAACCCCCGACCGTAGTGGCCGTGCAGACCGTGACTGACGCTCCTCAGTCCCCTCGGCCACCGCGGCCGGGCATAACGTAACAACCTAGGAAGGAAACCTATCGTCCTAGATGGTTGATTTTATGACGACAAACAGCTCACCATATATTTACATAATCTGATGATGCCTCAAAAGGGTGAAACGCGTCAATGAAATAAAGAAAAAAAAATTATAACTGAGACTGACTTCTTTGATATATTCATAACTAACATGTCTAACAGTTGTCTCGCCCCTTCCCCTCCCCCCCCCCCCGCCTCCCTTTGCTATTGGTCTGTCATTTTATAAACCACGAATTCGAGAAGTCTTTTCCTCCACATGTGCACTGTAGTTTTTAATGTAGGCCTGTCGCTTGATAATGGCAACAACTATTGCCGAAACTAGTAGTGAAATAAAGTAATTTTGCTTTAAATGTGACCTAGGCTACTCTTCTTTAAGAAGTGTTTCATTCTAACCATTTAAGATCACTCTCCTACCGACAAATGTCGGCTGTTATTTATAATATTCATAACCAGTTAATGTACGAGCCACCAGTACGGAGTGGAACCACTTTTACTAAATTAAATAACATATTTTGTATGAGACACTTAATCTTTGCTAACCGAAGATGGTAAATCAGGAATAACCCACAACCTTTCTGGACTGTCGAGGCGGAAGCCGTTTTTGAAGTTGTCAGTTGTTTGTCGGTGATAGGTGGCATCTTCTTCGGAAAATCGGTGGGGGCGAGCCGGGAGGGTTGGTGGGGGAAGGGGGTGCTGTTTCTCGCTGTAAAATGCACAGCCCTCCTCGCGTTGGTAGGTGCGCAAACATTTGTTCCCGCCGTCATCGTAATTTTAAAGATTATTTTAACATGAGTCGAGGAAGGCAGACGCGGAGTTTCGCTATGAATAATGCCGCAATCCAGCAGGCGCCGGCACTTAGGGGCGGGACTGCTGGAGGGGGGGGTGGGGGGGGACGGCAGATGGAGGTATAGGCCACGCGCCGTCTAAATGTTTCAGTCCGCCGCGAATAATGCAGACATATTGTGGCTCGGATATTAAGGCTCGGTCGGCCGGCAGTGTGTAAAGAGTCGTTCGTTTTAATAAGACATGCGGCGCCTGGCCGGGCTCCGGGATTAACAAGATTTGTCAGCAGCGCTAAGCGACCAGCCTTAAGATACAGCTGCGGTCGGCGGCTCGCCGAACCGCGCCGGCGGTAAGTGAAGCACTGAGGGGAAGAGCACGAAGAGTAGGATTTAACGTCCCGTCGACGGCGGAGTCGTTAGGGGCGGAAGCCAGAGTTTTGTTTTTCTTTTAACGAATGGGGATGGAATTCGGGCGTGCCGCTTTGTAAGGAACCACCCCAGCATTTACCTGCAGAAATATAAGAAGACCACACAGAAAGAATCCGGACACCCGGAGGTGTGCATCTGAATCGCTATTCTCTGGCATGCGAGACCAAAGACTGAGCAGAGTGACACGAGGGGCGTTTTAAAAGTCTGTGCAGAAAAAAAACTGCTTACGCGTTTAGCGGAAAACCATTTTTAATTTTCGACATAGACTTATAGACTTCGTCCAAAGCTGTTCCAATTTGTTGATCGCTTCCGAAGAATAGGAATTGTTCAAGCCTACAAAATAGCTATTAGCTTCTGAAATCACCTTCTCGTTTGAATTAAATCTTCGTCCAGCACGGCACTTCTTCAAATTGGGGAACAAATAGTACTGCGAGGGAGCCAAGTCTGGAGAATAGGGCGGATGTGAAACGAGCTGGAATCCTAATTCCAATAATTTTGCGACCACAACTGCTGAGATGTTTAGTGGTGCAATGTCGATTTGGAAAAGGACTTTTTTGTGGGCAAATCGCCCGCGTTTTTCTTGCATCTCGGTCTTGAACCGATCCAATAACTATGCATAATATGAATCTATAATAGTTTGTTCCAGATAGTCGATGAAGATTATCTCTTGCGAATCCCGAAAGACCGTCGCCATAACCTTTTCGACCGAAGGACCGGTCATTCATTTTTTTGGTGCAGATTCTCCTCAACCAACCCATTGTTTTGATTGTTCTTTAGTCTCATAGTAATGTATCCATGTTTCATCCATTGTGACAAAACGACACTTTAAAGTCCTGCGAATTCATTCTGAATAGCTAGTAACCCTCTTTGTAACACTTTACAGAATTCGGTTTTTGGTCAAGCGTGAGAAATCGCGGCACCCATCTTGCGGATAGCTCTCTTATGTCCAAATATTTATGCAAAATATTATGTAACCGTTCATTCGAGATGCCCACAACACTAGCAATCTCACGGACCTAAACTTTTCTGTAATCCTCTTATCATGGATCTTATCAATCATTTATGGAGTTGTAAACTCCACAGTGTGTCCAAAACACTCATCGTCAATTGTGCCCAAATGGCCACTCCGAAATTTTTAAAACTATTTATAAACGTAATCGAAGGTGCAGAGTCACCATAATGTTTATCAAGCTTCTCTTTACTCTCCTGAGGCGTTTTGCCTTTCATAAAATCATGTTTAATCGCCACACGAAAATTTTTTGTCCATTCTTTGACTTCCTTGACTCACACGAATGCCAAACACAAACAAATAGACCAATATGGCTGAAACTTTGTGTGCGTTTCTTCCACAGTTCATACTAACTAAACAAGACCTCGATACTCGCTAATGGTGCAATCTCCAGGACTTCCCACGGATTTTTCAAACGTTTCTCGTACAATGATCAAAACAATTATGAGATCAGTTCAGATATCTGGGTTGTCATTAATGGCATAAAATGGTTCGACGTCTTTCTGCCGACTGGAGACATCATTACAACACAAAGTGGTGCATGCGGGTTATACATGTGTCAACCAAACGTACTTTACAAGCAGTTGGGTTCAGAGCGTATAGTGAGCAGGTACTGCAATGCAACAACAACGCCGGCCGCGGTGGCCGAGGTGGCTGAGGCGCGTTAGTCACGGTCAGCACGGCCACTACGGTCTGGGGTTCGAATCCCCCCTCGGGCATGGATATTTGTGCCGTCTTTAGCAGTAGCTAGTTCATAAGTAGTTTGTAAGTTTAGGGACTGATGACCCCGTAGTTAAGTCCCATAAGCTTAACAAACATTTGAACATTTTTGCAACAACAACGTGACTTAGCCAAAGCTATGGCATTGAGAATCACAGGAAGGATGGAAGAGGGAGAGATGCATAGAAAGGTGGCTGCAGCTATTATAGTGACCCAAAGTGTGATTTCCAGGATGTGACCACGATTTTAGATAACAAGAAAAGTTGAAATAAAGCAAGGCCAATATCGTCCACGGCTAATATCAGCAAGAGTTGACCGTTATCTCTGGTTAATAGCCCGTCGAGTCGGGGGTTCGAGTCCCCCCTCGGGCATGGGTGTTCGCGTTTTCCTTAGGTTAGTTTACCTTACTTTAAATAGTAAGCTGTTCAGTCCGATAAATTTTCAAACATCTGAAAAGGAGGCTAAATGAAAATTGCTCGAATGTTTGTAAAACTATTGGACCAAACCGCTATGGTCATCAGTCACTATAATTACAAACTACTTAAAATAAGCCGCGTGGGAGTGGCCGAGCGCATTGAGGTGCTATGCTCCGATGCGCGAAGCCGTTTCCCGTCGGAGGTTCGAGACCTCCCTCTGGCATGGATGTTAGTTTATAACTAGTTTATTCGTTCAGGGACTGATGACCCCGCAGTTAAGTCCCACAAGCTTAAAAAAACTTTTGAACATTTGAAAAACATGACTCCGTTTAGCCCACAGAAACTGGGAAGAAGAAAATCAGGATTGGAATCGTAACGAATGGAGCCAGGTTCTGTTCACAGATGAGTCAAGATTTTGTGTTCATCCGGATAATGGTCATTGCCTCATCTGGTAAGAACGTGGAAATAGGAACAATCCGGCTTATGTGCAGAATACATCATGGTAGTGGCAAAAGTTAGTATTGGCAGACGTACGGAACTCTATGTCGTTCCGAATGTCGCTTCGTATGCTCAGATGTATAGAGACGAAATCCTTCGACCTTTCTTGTGCCCTACGCCGGTGCCTTAGGAGATGGGTTCCTTCTGATGGACGATAGCGCACGTCCTCACTGAGCTATACTGGTGGAGAACATGCTTGAATCTGAGGGAATTGAACGAATGGAAAAAAAATTCAAATGTTTGTTAAGCTTATGGGACTTAACTACGGGGTCATCAGTCCCTAAACTTACAAACTACTTATGAACTACTTACAACTAAGGACGGCACAAATATCCATGCCCGAGGGGGGATTCGAACCCCCGACCGTAGTGGCCCTGCAGACCGTGACTGAAGCGCCTCAGTCTCCTCAGCCAGAACGAATGGAGTGACCAGTCTGTTCACCGGACTTAAACCCTACTGAGCATGAAATGTTCAAATGTTTGTAGAGTCTATGGGACTTAACTACGGGGTCATCAGTCCCTAAACTTACAAACTACTTATGAACTACTTACAACTAAGGACGACACAAATATCCATGCCCGAGGGGGGATTCGAACCCCCGACCGTAGTGGCCGTGCAGACCGTGACTGGAGCGCCTTAGTCTCCTCGGCCACCGCGGCCGGCCTACTGAGCATGTTTCGGATGCACTAAGCAGATGCATTGCAGCTAAAACAGCACTGCCCACAACGGTTGTACCACTGGATATTGTATTGGCCTCACGTGAGAATGACCAAATATCCAAGAGCACTTTAATAACCTCTTACTGTCCACAGGTGTACCACTGCACTGGACGTCCAAGGTGATCACACACCATATTAGGGACGTTTTCACTACTGTGGTAGTCCCGTGGTTCCTCGCTCTAAATAAAGAATAATTATATAAACCTCAAGTAAAGAGTTGAGACCGCAAACTATCGTATTCTATCACAAAAAATTACTATTGTAGCCAATGTCTGAATAAAATACATTGCCATATGTATGTTGTGTATGATATGAAACCAATTCCCTAATTGTTTTTGGCAGTGTAGTTTGTAGCGCAGGTATTTCTACAAGAAGCTTTGTATAGGGAAAACAGTGCTTGTCGAGAACAAATGAAGTCATATTCTATATCAACGTATTCATTCCACAAATCATGTTTATGAGGAAGAGGGTTTCCGCGAATAGATCTCACTGTATCGATTAACGCACCATTCTCGTGACACTGTGTACCCAATATCGCCATAAAAACTATGACTTCTATGATATCCATCACGTCCACCTGCTGGTATCGCACACCTCGCAAACATTCTCCAAAATAGTACGGACAGTAAATTATAGTCTCTTTACTAAAACTGTTGTATACTCTAAGTGTTCTGTCAATGAAATGCAGTTTTTTGTTGACTTTGAACAAAATATTACCTACGTGTCCCTTCCAGTTTGAGTTGTTCGTAATTGTAACTGTTACATGAATCTCACAGCAAGTAAAGAACAATATTCTCTGCATAGTAATTACTGTTTTGATGCTATGCTTGCGCAACAAAAGTGGAACCTGGAACTAGCCGAATTGTGCGACGTTTGTCACCACTTCAACTAGAGAATATCTCAAGTACTGACACCAATCTTCCAAGACATTTGAATCAGCCAAAACAGGAAAATCGGATAATGTTGTTACCGATTTATTTTCTATTTATATCGAATGTAAAATTAGCAATTTCATTTACTTTCAGGGATTTCAACATTATAAAATATGGTTATGAAGTAATATCGTAATTCTGAATTTATTGAAATCAATCAGTTTTCTGATATTTGACAACAGTAAACGACTTGGCTGAGTATTACTGTTTATACTGAAGACCGACTGTCCGCGCGGGAGTAGCCGTGTGCCTGCAACACCGTTTGCGTCAGAGGTTCGAGTCCTCCCTCGGGCATGGATGCGCGATTTATTCTGTTTAAGTAATTTGTTTGTATAGGGACACATTACCACAGAAGTTTGGTCCCTTAGGTATACAAATATCTGAACACTGACTGTCAACTATTACATAATTTCATCACGAGCATATGTGGTTGAACATTTGAAAAAATTACTTGAGAATAGATTAACAGCAGAAGCGACCCAATACACAAAATAAAAACTAGTTTAAAATGATACAAACAATATAGGAAACTTAATTCAATCACGATATAGTGCTATACTATCTCGTACACACCATTCTGAATATTGATGTCGTAATCTTCTTCTTCTCCTTCTCCTCTCTCTCTCTCTCTCTCTCTCTCTCTCTATCTCTCTATGTCAGACAGAAAATAGTGAATTGTTGGCAAGATTTAATTGTACACGGTGCTAAGATATCCTATATAAACTCGGTAGTATCCAGTCCAGATCGCGTATCAAAATATCCACTCGTTAAACGCTCTCGACGGTTCATGCCACCATCACTTGTACTAGAAGACCAAACGTTAAATGCAACCGCATTACGAACAGTAAGACCCCGCGTCTAAGAACACATTGTATTACGATTTCGGATTCACTGGAAAGTAGAGAGCTCAGGCAGTTTTCTTTGATGTCACCTTGTTAGCAAGTCAATTGGATGCATAGCAGTGGGCGATGTGGGGGCGATTCAATTCATTTTTCATCGTGTGATTAAGAGATTTTGTATATTTGGCAAACCTGCAACATGACGTATAGACGCGAGTGACTAAATGCACTGTAGTAGTGCAGTAATGACTTCTTGGGCAGGATTTTGACAGGTAAGTGAACATCAATGTGCAGTGTTCATAGACTAGGATTTTTAGTGTTCATGGGCACTAGCTCTCCTTGGGCTTTTTCAGTTCTGATGAAGGTGGCAAGATGCGCCGAAAGTGATTTGACAGTGGAAGTTCTAATACTAATATGCAATTTTGCATTGATAATAGCAAGTTTTCAAAACATTCATGTCGCTAAACCGGTAGGGCTTTAAATAAAAACGTCAACGGATTTTTTTCCACAATAAATGTCTCTTTCAGATGCGGATGTCAGAATAACATGGTTGTGTGTTTACATAAGTACACATCGCACTGTGCAATACGTGTAGAGGAAGCTTTCGGGAGTGAAGCATCCCCGTTAATGAGGAACGCCAAATATTTAGTATGGCGTGTGGTATATAATGTTCCTGAGAACTTAAATTATTTAACAGTCATATTTCCAACCATGATAAAAGTCAAATGGATGGACAATTAAGAGACGCTGAGCAGACAAGAGAGAACAAGACATTATTGAGGATGATAGAGAAGAAAACATCTTGGAATGATCAACTTCAGACGATCAGGGATTAAAAGTGAAAGGAAAAGAGGAAGGAGAGGAAGGATAATGTTTAGAACGCTAACAGATATGAAGGAGGATCCTGAATCGTGAGTGTTGAGTGTAGTAAAGTGGTTATATAAATTAGCGAAATAAAATGCAGTAATAAATGGAAAGTGAATAATAAGTGAAGTACAAATGAAAACATAGCTCAGTTCAGAATAGTCAGACACAGGCCAGTACAACAGGAGATCTATGGTCGCATTCGGACTGTGCATCGACCGGCTAACGCAGCAGCTTCAGCAGACCATTGTCTCACCAAGTATTCACGTGTGACGGAACGCGACAAGTAGTCCATCACTCTCTCCACATGCGGAAGCCGATAATTTAGCGATCACGCCATCGACCGACCACCTCACACGAAACCTCAAACTATCAAACGTGACCTGCTCTTAGTTCTCGAAGCTACGTAACCAGAAGCCAATAACCTAGTGTTTTGACCTCTAGAGCAACGAGACGGTAGTTCTTTATTCTCAGGATTCAGGATCCTCCTTCATATCTGTTAGCGATCTAAACATTCTCCTTCCTTTTATCCTTTCATTTTTCATCCCTGACCGTCTGAAGTTGATCATTCCAAGATGTTTTCCGCTTCTTTATCATCATCAATAATGTCTTGTTCTCTCTTGCCTGCTCAGCGTCTCCTAATTGTCCACCCATTTCTCTTTTATCATGGTTGGAAATATGATTGTTAAATAATTTTAATCTTAGGAACATTAGATACCACACGCCGTGCAAAACATTTGGCGTTCCTCATTAAAGGGGATGCTTCACTCCCGAAAGCTTCCTCTACACGTGTTGCAGAGTGTGATGTGTACTTATGTAAACATACAACTATGTTATTCTGACACCCACATCTAAAAGACACATTTATTGCGGAAAAATCCGTTGCAGTTTTTATTTAAGACACTACTGGTTATATGGAACTTGCTATTAGCAATCCAAAATCGCATATTAGTATTACAACTTCCACTGTGAAACCACTTTCGGCGCATCTTGCCACCTTCATCAGAACTGAAGAAGCCCAAGGAGAGCATCAATAAATAACTCTGTTTCGCTAGTGCCCATGAACACTAAAAATCCTAGTCTATGAAGACTGCACTGTACAGTGTGACAGAAGAGACACTCTGTAGTCGTTCATCTCAAGCCAGGTCCATCAAAAAAAACCAGGGCCAAGAGGACGCCGCGACATTCAATGATCATCAGTATTGCCAGTAGCAGCGTTAGTAGTAGCAGCAGCCTTAGTAGAAGTTGGAATATGAGTCATGATCAGCCACCGGTAGCGACAGTTTGGGTTTAAGATAGAAGACGGATCAATCTGGCCGCCAGTAACATCATTCGGGAAGGAGATCAACACTACCATAGTTAATCACCCGCGATGACTGACCAGAACGATATGAAGCGGTTTGGTCAGGAAAGTCACCTGTGATGTCCGTCAAAGGTTCTGCCATTCGAAGACGTGCAGCCAGGAGACCATTGGTTCGAGCCCAGGACAAGGACGCACTGTCTCCATGTGGCGATGTTCTGCCTCTGGTCGAAAACAACACTTGTGCACTAAGAAGAAGAGGAAATAACACGTCACCGCCAAGAGGTTATTCCGCAGGGTTTACAGCGTTTTTGACGCACTTTGTGAAAAGTACTTGCTTCGGCGGCCGACGCTGTTCAGCTGACAAGCGAGAGGCAAATGCTCCACCAGTGTAATCAGATACTCGCAGTCGACGCTGCGAAACGCATTACGCCGCCGCACGCCTTACCGCGTCGCCGACATTAGCTGAGTCATTTCATTAAAGTAAGAATTATTTGTTTACGCCTCATACCCGAGCCAAGGAAAGGCTCCTACATAACCCACACGGTTATAAGATTCCTTGCAAAAATGCTACCTAGACAATAAAATGTTACATTATTATTGAATACATCATCGATGGTAAAACTGGGACTGCGGCTGCTCAAGATTATGTAGGAAGCAGGTTACCATCAACCGTATTTCTTATAGAAATATTTATTTCTTGGCTACCAGTTTCGGCATTACATTATGCCATCTTCAGGCCATTATATTGAACATCAATTTAAATAGGGAGTCAAACTGGTTTCGTGGACTTCTTGCTATTAGTAAGATCCAACAACAGTTGTTATTGTTGGATAATACTGATAGCAAGAAGTCCACGAAACCAGTTTGGCTCCCTATTTAAATGGATGTTCAATATATGGGCCTGATGATGGCGTAATGTAATGCCGAAACTGGTAGCCAAGAAATAAATGTTTTTATAAAACATAGGCCTGATGGTAACCTGCTTCCTAGATAGTAAAATGTAGAGGATTCCATTCTCACAATAGGGCAACGATTTACCGTTTGTCTTAAGTGTTCACTTTGTAACTAACCGGTAACAGAACTCTTTCTCAAGATTTGGCAAATGAATAACCATCAGCCGTTACTTTTGGAATTTGAATTACATGTTTCGAGAATAAATTATTCTCGTCTTCAGGCCCTTATAATATCCATGCAGTAATATGAAAACTAGCCATCCATTTATAATACTACATTACACCCTCTCACACCAAGATGTAGCCGAGAACTTCTTCAAGAGGTATCTTCATTTAATGTCAGAAGTGTTTCACTCAGTTGATACGTTGTTGTTGTTATGGTCTTCAGTCTGGAGACTGGTTTGATGCAGCTCTCCACCCTACTCTATCCTGAGCAAGCCTTTTCATCTCCTCATAAGAACGGCAACCCACGTCCATTTGAATCTGCTTACTATATGCGTCTCTTTGTCTCCCTCTGCGATTTTTACCCCACAAACTTCCCTCCGGTGGTAAATTTACCATACCTAGGAGTTTAAGAATGTATCCTACCAAACGATCCCTTCTTTTAGTCAAGGTAAACCAAAAATTCCTTTTCTCACCAATTCTGTTCAGTACCTCTTCGTTAGTTATGCGATCTACCAACCTAATCTTCAACAATATTCTGTAGCACCATACTTCAAAAGCCTCTATTCTGTTCCTGTCCGCACTTTATCTTCCATGTTTCACTCCCGTGCAAGAAAACACTCCACACAAATGCCTTGAGAAAAGATTTCGTTACACTTAAATTAAAATTCGGTGTTAGCAAATTTCTCTTTTTCAATTTTTTTCCGATACGCATCATCATCATCATCATCATCATCATTAAAGACTGATTATGTGTTTCAGTGTTCAGCCTGGAACATATAACCTCTAATAAAATTCTTCCACGATCCCCTATACAAAGCTAACATTGATGACTCGTCTGATCTTATGCCTTTTATTTCAAAATAATTCTGCATCGAATCTAAGTACTTTCTTCTTGGTCTACCTCGAATCCTCTCACCCTCCGCTGCCGAGCTCATGACTCTCTTAGGTAACCTTGCTTCTCCCATGCGTGTAGCATGACCCCACCATCTCAGTCTGTTCGCCCTAACTGCTTCATATATGGTATTCATTCCAAGATTTTCTTTGATTTTCTCATTATGGACACCCTCCTGCCATTTTTCCCATCTATTAGTACCTACAATCATTCTTGCTACTTTCATTTCTGTAACCTTATGAATAAGGTAACCTCTATTCACCCAACTTTCACTCCCATACAACAAAGTTTGTCGAAAGATAGAGCGGTGCACTGCTTAGTTTTGGTACTGACTTCCTTCTTGCAGAAAAGAGTAGATCTTAGCTGAGCACTCAATGCATTAGCTTTACTGCACCTCGATTCCATTTCTTTCACTATGTTGCCATCCTGTGAGAAAATACATCCCAGGTACTTTAAACTGTCTACCTGTTCTAACTTTGTTCCTCCTATTTGGCACTCAATCTGTTTAAATCTCTTTCCCACAGACATTACTTTCGTTTTGGAGATGCTGATCTTCGTATCAAAATCCTTGTACCTCTGACCGAGCTCTGAAATATTACTTTGCAACCTTTCAATCGAATCTGCCATTACAACTAAGTCATTTGCATATGCGAGACTGCTTATTTTGTTTTGACCTATTTTAATCCTGCCATGCCAGTCTACTGTTTTCAACATATGATCCAAGAATAGTACGAACAACAGTGGTGACAGGTTACAGCCATGTCTTACCACTGGAAGTACCCTGAACCATGAGCTTAATTTGCCATCTACTCTAACTGCTGCCCGACAGTCTACGTAATTGCCTTTAATTGCCTGCAGAAGTTTGCCTCCTATACCACAATCTTGTAGAACTCACAGTAGCTTTCTCCTAGGAACACGGTCATAAGCCTTTTCTAGATCTATGAAACATAGAAACAATTCCCTGTTCCACTCATAGCACTTTTCCATTACCTGCCGTAAGCAAAACATCTGGTCCCGACAGCATCTAAGAGGCCTAAACCCACACTGATTTTTATCTAACTTATCCGCAATTAATACTCGCACTCTCCTTTCAACAATACCTGAGAATATTTTGCCTACAACGCTAATTAAAGAGATATCTCCATAGTTGTGACAGTGTTTTCTGTTTCCATGTTTCAAAATTGGCGTGATTACCGTTTTCGTTCAGTCAGACGGAACCCACGCCTTCTCGATTATCCAGTGTAATTTGACGAGTTCCGGCTTAATTTTATCCACCCCAGCCACTGTCTTGCACTGTAATCTACTGACCATTTTCTCCACTTCCTCAAATGAGATCCTGTTTCCATCGTCGTTCCTATCCCATTCTACCTGTAATCTGACACATCATTGAACGTTTCGCCTACATTGAGCAATTCATTAAAATATTCCCTCCATCTCCTCAAGGCATCCACAGGACTGTCTAGCAGCTTTCCTGGCCTGTCTAAAAACACTTGTTAATTCCTTCTTCCCTCACTTTCGAAGATTGCTAATTACGTTCCAAAATGGTTTTCCCGCGGCTTGTCCCAGATTTTCTAGCTTATTTCCAAAGTCTTCCCATGATTTCCGCTTGGAGTCTGCAATTATCAGACGACAAATTTACTGAAAAAAAGAAAAAGAAGAATCCAACTTCTTTAGGAACGTAAGACGCCTTTTTTTTTTTTGCAAATGAACGTGAAGTACGGAAGTTGCGATGGCTCCTCCATCAGCGCAGCTGCTACGCGTCCTTAATTTGCGGCAGCGGCCAGAATCTTTGCTGCTTGACGTTGAGCGATAATTTTGGTGTGGTCGGCCGCAACGCAAGCAGCGAACGTGGCAGCGAGTGGGGCGATGAATTACTTGCGGCGCGGCCAACTGCGCGCAAGTTGCGGCAGGAATGCCGTTGGCTGGAGAGCGCCCAGCCGACTACCCAACTATGCGGCGACGCCGCGCCGCCTCGCGGCCGACCGCCCCATCTTCGCCGGCGCTCTGGCCGGGTGGCAGGCACGCCCAGAAGAAGCCCGCGCAGCCGTCACGCGGGGACACTCCGAGCCGCAACTTTCTCCTTCAAGCCGCCACGCACCAAGTCTAGAGCAACGGAACTCAAACTACAACCTCTGACAATGAAGTTCGGTAAATAGTCCTGTAACATTAACGTAGATGAACTGTGAACTCCAGTTACCTTACTGCTCTACGAAAGAGTCACCTTCCATAACTAGAGGTCTGAGCGAAAAAGAACAGTGTTATCTGTGCGATGTGCTATTTTCCCGGCGTATTTCTGCAAAGAAGGGAAAGCTGAAAGGTGGAAAGAATATATAGAGGAACTATGCAAAGGAAAGGAACTTAGAAACATTATTGTAGGAAGGGAAGAGGATGTAGATGAAGATGAAATAGGAGATATTATACTGAGAGAAGAATCTGACAGAGCGCTGAAAGACCTAAGTCGAAACAAGGCCCCTGGAGTGGACGACATTCCAGCAGAACTAGTGAAGCCTCTGGGAGAGCCAGCCATGACAAAACTATTTCACCTGGTATGTAAGATGTATGGGACAGGAGAAATACCCTCAGACATTAAGAAAAATGTAATAATCCGCATTCCAAAGAAAGCAGGTGCAGACAGGTTTGAAAATTACAGAACCACCAGTTTAATAAGTCATGCTTGTAAAATTTTAACAGGAATTATTTACAGAAGGATGGAAAAGTTGGTAGATGCCGACCTTAGCTTTTGTAGATTTGGAGAAAGCTTTTGATAATGTTGACTGGAATACACTCACTTAGATCTTGAAATCAGCAGGAGTAAAATATAGGGAACGGAAGGTTATTTACAACTTGTACAAAAACCAGACAGCAGTTATCAGAGTTTAAGGGCAAGAAAGAGATGCAGAGGTTGGGAAGGGTGTAAGACAGGGTTGTAGTCTTTCTCCAATGTTGTTCAAAAAAAAAAATGTTCAAATGTTTGTATAGTCTATGGGACTTCACTACGGGTCATCCGTCCCTAAACTTACAAACTACTTATGAACTACTTACGAACTAGGACGGCACAAATATCCATGCCCGAAGGGGGATTCGAACCCCCGACCGTAGTGGCCGTGCAGACCGTGACTGGAGCGCCTTAGTCCTACCGGCCACCGCGGCCGGCGTTGTTAAACTTGTACATTGAGCAATCTATAAAGGAAAGCAAGGAGAAATTTGGAGAAGGAATTAAAGTTCAGTGTGAAGAAATAAAAAGATTGCGTTTTGCCGATGACATTGTAATTATGTCAGAGACAGCAAAGGACCTGGAGGAGCAATTGAACGGAATGGACAGTGTGTTGAAAGGAGCATATAAGATGAACATTAACAAGGGCAAAACAACGGTAATGGAGTGCAGCCCAAGAAAATCAGGTGATGCTGAAGGAATTAGATTAGGTAACGAAACAATAAAGGAGGTAGTTGAGTTTTGTTATTTGGGCAGTAAAATAACAAATGATGACCGCAGTACAGAGGATATAAAATGCAGAATGGCAATGGTAAGAAAAGCGTTTTTGAAAAAGAGAAATCTGTTAACATCGAACACTAATTTAAGCACAAGGAAGTCCTTTTGTGAAGGCGTTTGTGTGGAGTGTTGCTTTGTATGGGAGTGAAACATGGACGATAAACAGTGCGGACAGGAAGAGGATTGAGGCTTTTGAAATATGGTGCTACAGAAGAATGCTGAAGATTAGGTGGGTGGATCGCGTAACTAATGAGGAGGTACTGAACAGAATTGGGAAGAAAAGAAATTTCTGGCATACTTTGACTAAAAGAAGGGATGGATTAGTAGGACAGATTCTTAGACATCAAGGAATTGTGAAATTAGCGTTGGAGGGAAGTGTGTGGGCTAAAAATCGCAGAGGAAGACCAAGAGATGAATATAGTAAGCAAATTCAAATGGACGTAGGTTGCCACTCTTATGAGGAGATGAAGAGGCTTGCTCAGGATAGATTATGTTGGAGAGCTGCATCAAACCAGTATCCGGACTAAAGACCACAACACAACATTTCTAATTTAAAGAGTTCTCGGGTGTTCGGCCGGGTCATGTCGTAATTTCTCCACGATATTTCGGCAGACCGACACCTTGCCATCTTCAGGTAGTCCCTGACGAATGCCGTGCTCTTCCTTGTCAGTGTTGACCACCAGCGCGGGGGAGAAGTGGAGGGGGATAACGCCTATACTTACAATACTGACAAGGAAGAGCACGGCATTCATCAGGGACCACCTGAAGATGGCAACGTGTCGGTTTGTCGAAATATCGTGGAGAAATTACGACATGATCCGGCCGAACACCAGAGAACTCTAAAAGTGTTATCTGTTATCCGCATTCGCACCACATCCGCAAGCCACATATCCGCAATCGCATCCACATCCAAATCCGCGGCACTTTATCCGCATCCGCAAGTTTGTTATTTGCATCCGCAGCTATTGAAGTTTTGAATGGGTAATAGTAATAAATAACAGTATTTAAAACCATGATATATAATGATACAATTATTATTAAATTTGGAAGAATCACCTTTAGCCGCATTGAAATCTTTATTTTTTATATACAATACAGATCGATTTCGGTTAGTGTCTGACCAGCCTCACTGCATGAATGCAAGCCCTGTTGGCCCACAAAAACTTGTACTTTACATTTTAACATCAAGTAGGCAGTACATACGTAGAATGTCAAACATGTTTATGTTTATGTTTGACATTCTACGTATGTATTGCCTACTTGATGTTAATATGCAAAGTGCAAGTTTTTGTGGGCCCACAGGGCTTGGATTCTAGCACTGAGAATGGTCAGACACTGACCGAAATCGATCTGTATTGTACATAAAAAATAAAGACTTCAATGCTGCCAAAGCTGGTTCTTCCAATTTTAATCATGGAGTCGCCTACAAATAGAATTATTGTTAGAGTGTGATTTCTGCGACAACTTAACTACTTTTAACTTCTAGAATCATGGTAACTGTTCCATACCTATTCCAAAACAGGCTCTTCCAAATAGGACAACAGTGGCGCTCCGGACACACACAGGAGCTCTTCGGTGCCCGTGAGGTCGGAGCACTGCGTCAGATGTTTAATACAAGTATCTTCCTAAATTTCAGTGGTTAAAACTAATCGGTATAGAGGAGATTTTGCTGTGTTTATATTCAAGAAAAGAAACGGTTCTTTCGAAGTTTTACAAAAGGGAAACATTATTTTACCCCTATTAAGAGATTATGTGACACAAAGCAAAGCATGTCATATCAGTGTTAAAACTGCCGTCTACTTCTAATTGGTTACTGTCAGCAAAAAGAGACAATGTCGGCTGCAGCTACGGCCGGCCTATACAATCTAACATTGTGTACCTTCCCAAATACGCTGCCTTCACTGTACACCGTATCTGATTACGAAAGTTGCTATAAAATGATATTGTTAATTTTTATTTCTTCCGTCAGCACTTATGTAGTAAATAAACCTGAATAATTCAAATGTTTGCAGAGCTTATGGGACTTAACTAACGGGTCATCAGTCCCTAAATTTACAAACTACTTATGAACTAACTAATACTAAGGACGGCACTATCCATGCCCGAGGGGGGATTCGAATCCTCTCCTTCCCCCGACCTGAATGATTGTATTGAGTACTACTCATCCAAAACTTGTTTGTAAATCTGTCAGACCAAACTGCGTGGTCATCAGTCCGTAGTTTATAAATTACTTAAATTAAACTAAACTAACCTAAGGACAACACATACACCCATGCCCCAGAGAGGACTTGAACCTCCGACGGCGAGCAACCGCGCGCTCCGCAGCGAGGCGCCTTAGACCGTTCGGCTACTCCACCGCGGCACTGCTCATCCAACCAACTGTTTTACTTAAAGATAAGACCGAACACTTTTTGTTACGTATGTAAGGGGATCTGGACGTGAAAATGACTGAAAAATCGAAAATATTTTTGCCCCCATCTGAAGGCCAAATTTCTCCTGTTTCCGATAAATATATGGTTTATTTACTTTTAAATAGTTAATATAGTCTTAAATGCTCTTTGAAAAATTTGTCTGCAGGCAAGGAATATCACAAAAAACATTCCATGCCTGCCATAATCATGGAAGCAATAAAGCCAAATACTGGTACTTTGCAGATAAGATATTACTTTGCAAATGTCTACATGGCCGTACACAAAAGCCTAATGAGAGTTTCAACAGCGTGTGGCAACGAGTAAGCCATTTAAATTTGTGCGGTAGGAAGAGCGTGAGAATCGTGCCAAAATTACACCTCATCGTAAGACGCATTTCAAGAAAATGTGCTTTCTACGGGAAGGCAAAGAGTAATAGAAAACGCACGTAGTGGCCATCGCGTTTTAGAATTCCACCCCTCGCCCTTCAAATTAAACCGCTTCTACTGTATCTACACTCGAAAGTTCCTTGTTTTCCATTATACGTTCAAAAAAAAAAATAAAAAAAAAATAAAAAAAAAAAAAATAAAAAAAAAATAAAAAAAAAATTAATAAATAAATAAAAATAAAAATAAATTATCGCCACAAATTAAACATAATTTGTATTCACCAGAATGCGTAACAAAGTCATATTCCACGTTAACACTATTCATGTAATTTGTACCTTCTTATTTGGAGTCTACGTTTGGTATCCTACTTCTTCTACCATCGGGTAAAAGGGTAAAATTCACTAACGTCATTTCCCATCTGTCATTAGTTGCATTCATTTTGTGTCGCTCAACCAGCAAACTTCATTTACTTTGATTCATCCTCGTCTAATAACATCTTTTCTAAAATGTCTCAATTCCGTTCAGCCGGCCGCGGTGGCCGAGGGGACTGAGGCGCTCCAGTCACGGTCTTTACGGCCACTACGGTCGGGGGTTCGAATCCCCCCTCGGGCATGGATATTTTTGACGTGCTTAGGATTACCTAGTTCATAAGTAGTTTGTAAGTTTAGGGGATGATGACCCCGTAGTTAAGTCCCATAAGCTATACAAACATAATAATAATAATTCCGTTCATCTTCACGTCTACGGCCTTCGTGGGTCTGTTTCAGAATAGCAACATGGTCTACAAACCTATAAGTGTTTATTTTTACTCCTTTACTTTTCCTAGAATCATTTTTGATTTTGTTATTACTCGATGAAGAAAGAAACATGATTTTCCACCTCGTACTTCGAATTTAGTAACTGCAATCCGCTGTATATGACTAGGTTAGATTAGTTGTTCGTTCCGAAGATCCACGTTGAGGAGATCGTCGTGGATGTGGAACATGTAATTTTTTTAAATATTTTTATTTATTTATTTATTTTTACAAGTTGATGATATATTAATGCGAATAGTTTGAATCCAGACACATTCATCAATTGGTTCTATTTAAAAGTTCGTCAGTGGAGCAGAAGGAGATGGCCAGTAGAAAGTCTTCTGGCTCCTCTTAAACTGATTTTATTTGTACCTAAATTTTTATTGTCAGTGGTAAATTATTGATAAATTGTGTTCCTTGGTAGTGGACTCCTTTTCTAACCAAAGTAAGTGCTTAGAAGTCCTTGTGTAGATCATTTTTGTTTATATTATTGTATGAAATGAGCTGTTTGTTGGGAAAAGGGATATATTATTTATGACAAATTTCATTAAGGAATAAATATACTGAGAGTCGGTAGTTAATGTACCCAGTTCTTTGAAGAGGCTTCTACAGGATGTCCATGGATTTACTCCACAAACAATACGTATTACACGCTCTCGGACTCAAAACTTTTGCTTGACTCGAAAAGTCACCCCAAAACATTAAACCATATGACGTTATAAAATGAAAGTATGCAAGCCTTTTTTATGCCTCCTATGTCTAACACCACTCGTACTGAAAATACAGATTTGTTAAGTCGTTTCTGCAGTTCTGTTGTGTGCTCCTCCCAACTGAATTTTTTATCAAGCTGTAACTGACGAGATGTCATTCATGTATACAAGGAAAAGCAATGGTCCTAAGATGGTTCCTTGTGGAACATCACATATAATTTCTTCCCAATCTGATGATTACTAATGGCTTAATTCGCTTCTACTTTGCACTGACACCTTGGTTTCCTGTTAGCAGGCTACGACTTTGAAGCATTTTGCAGAAATTTCTGTGACACCATAGAATTCTAGTTTATTTGAAAGGATGTTATAGTTCACACAATCAAAAGCCTTTGTCAAATCACAGAAAATACATGCTGCTTGTTTTTTATTATTTAATAAATTAAGTATATATAAAAAATTTTACTGTCTTATTTTCCTTGCTACACCACCCTGAGACACAGTGGCTTCTCATAATCGAATATTCCATGCCCTCCTTTTCAGTCGAAGACCTCTTTCTGTTTAAGGTAACCGTATGTTTTCATATGATGAATGTCTGCATATCTGTCACGGATGTTTGAGCCTTGAGAATTGAATCATGCCGTTTAATTTGTATGTGGGCTATCAAGGGAAGATTGTATGTCCTGTGCTGACGATGTTAAACTATCAAATTTTTGTGACCCAATATCATGGAATTTTTTAAGACAGCAGATTCCAATTTTTCATAATTAATTATTATTATTTAGTGGATAAACTCAATTGATCCTAATGTAAATGCTGTGTTATGCGGCTTGGTGTGATATTTTTCTCAAGGTCTTAATATTTCTTTCAGAATCTTATAAATAAATGAACATAAAACCACACAATTAACTACATTTGTAGTACTATAATTCCGCAAGTGTTAAATCTTACTGTTGTTGTACTGTTAAAATTTCATGATTCCACCTTCAATAGTTTTTAAGATGATCCGTCATTTAAAGGAGGAAGAAGTGTTTTGCTTTACCGATGTTTAATGGCCGTCTTTAAAAATAAAACTTTATGCCGATATACAGTATGAATACCTTTGTACACAAAAATTAATCCTGGCCCATATACTGCGCTTTCTTTATTATTGCAATCGCTTAATGCTTGTCTTCTGATTTTCAAACTTGTACTTTTGTCATCTGATGAGAAACGAAATCTGATTGGCGTTCAGGGAGCAACCGCAGTTCTCATAATCATTTAGCCGTAGTCTGCTCCAGTCCTACTCTCAGCGTTTCTAGTAACGTCATTTTCTGTAGTTTCCACCATTAATTGTAATTACACCATCATAAATTAGCAACATCAAATTATCGATGGTAAGATTCATATTCTATTTCTTCCTATGTAAAAATTTCCTAGTACCTATTGTAAACAACTAATTTTCGTAACTAAGTTCGATTGCCTCCGTTACAGTCAAGAGAAGAGAATGTGTATGTATAAATACAATACATTCCAGATAATTAAACTTTCTCAAAAATGTTCATTTCGTATACCTATATAAGAACAATAAATGCAAGTGTAGTACCAAAATGTCCTCTTTCTACCAGTCTACTTTTTATGTACTCCTTGATACCGTGATAATCAAATGTAATTTATTTTTGATACTCCTCACACCTTTTGATACTTCCTATTTTCTTCTTTCTTTTCCTGGCAATGTACTCTCAATTGTTGTTGTTGTTGTTGTTGTTGTTGTTGTTGTCTTCAGTCCGCAGACTGATTTGATGCAGCTCTCCACGCTACCCTGTACTGTGCAACTCTCTTCATCTGAGAATACGTTCGGAAACCTACATCCTTTTTAATCTGCTTGCTGTAATCGTCCCTCGATCTCCCTCAACGATTTTTACCACGCATACGTTCTTCTAGAGATGTCAATTCCTTGATCCCTCAGAATGTGTCCCACCAACCTATCCCTTCTCTTAGGATATGTCAGAAACCTTTTCTCCTTCATTCGGTTAACACCTCCTCATTAGTTATTTATTCTTATTCCACCTCTTTAAATCATTCATTGAAGATATCGTAGTTCTTCTTAACTTTCATTCAGGATTGCAGAGTCATCAGCAAATCTTCGACTTCGTTCGAAATCGCACAGGATAGCAGATGTGTTGCTTTCCGACAAAGAAAGCAATATGTGATTGTTAGAGACGGGCGTTTTCCAAATGTTGATCAACAATCAGGTGGTGTATTGTTTTAAATCATTGGTGTACTAAGTACACCAGGTAAAACTCTTTTCTGAGGGAATTTCATCCTAATGTTGGAGGTAATTATACAGTTAAATACATCCGAAATTACTTGCCATTAAAAAGTTAACAAATATCCTCGTTCATCTCATAATCCTATTACGAGAATTATTTGATACTAACACTTACCTCTTCGGATTAGCTAGTATGTTCGTCTCATCTTGTTGACACGTTAAAAAAATTACTTTGCCATTAAATAGTTATCAGAATTTCGAAAGATTTTTCCACTGTTGTATCAACAGTTTGTTAGTTTTCAAATCAAATGTTCAAATGTTTGTGAAGCTTATGGGACTTAACTGCGGGCTCATCAGTCCCTAAACTTACAACTACGTACAAACTAACTTATACTAAAGACAGCACAAACATTCATGACTGAGGGAGGATTCGAATCCCCGACGGGGAGCGGCCCCGCGCATCAGAGCATAGCGCTCGGCCACACACCACAGCTGTTATCTTTTAGTGGTAATACGATATTTAGAGTTCGTTCATTTATCGAGTTGAATGTACTTTGTCCATAATGGAACATTGTGTCGTGTGATTTACTGACTAGGCACTACACAAATAATATCGATTTTCTTAATTATTCAAAAATGATTGAGGGGAAATACTGTGCATTATAATAGTTACCATTTGTAACATTTAACAGCTATTTTGTTCGCGTTGATTAGGGACATTCCGATAGAGCACCTCATTAATTTTTATTTTGATGCCTCATTGTTTACTCAAGGCAGCGATCAGTAGATTTACGAAATGAAATGAGAGTGTACTGATCCCATTAACATCGGCGACGGTAAACACTGCGGGTTGTTTTTCCACGGAAAACGCACTCATCAGACTGTGAGTAACTTCCTGTCCGCAAAATTATTAATTCATTCATCTTCATTAGTTACACTTGGAGTATTACAGGCTTAACTCGTTGTGAATATTAGCCGAGCGTTAGAATAACATTCACCCTGACGCCTGTTCTGACGTCTCACCGATATTTATATACTATATCCTCCAAAGCAACCCTTCGCATAACATTGTTTCAAAAGTGAATTGTCATAGCACTGATATTGCAAGCAATATTTGTAACGTGAGCTGAGCATTTCGACGCACATTTATAATGTATATGCACAATATTATTCCTTTTATAACCCTTGAACAGATGCAATTCAGTTGATTTCTAAACAAATGTTATAATCTAGTAGCTGACTCCTGGTGGTTAAAATGGTCAGCGTTAACAGTCACAGCTTATTGGTTACTAATTAAACACCCCAAGGATTTTGTAAGAATATTTCCAAGGTATTGATCTTCATGGGCAAGCAGTCGGATTTCATTATACGTACGACTCGATACTTCAACATTCGGACTGGCCACCATCCTCAGGTGATACTGTTGGTGCACAATCACGTTTAGAGCGTCAACAACCATTACTCCGAGGAAATCTACGCAATTGTTTGCTAAATAATTTGATACACGAGCCTCGTGTGTAATTTTTCGCGTTTCGAATCACAATAGGATGTAACAAACCAAATGGTCTTTGCTCTTTTCTGACGTTGCTCTGCGTATTTATAACTCAGCTATGTAAGCATAGTCTTTTCTCACCTGCTATCTGGTATTAAGAAATCCCTTCTCCAGCCTCCATTCCACTTGTCCAGTCATCCTCGTCGAAGCTACAGATTCTTTTTCATATCTTTGTTATGTCATCCACTGCATGAAGTTTCCCCATCTTCAGCCACTTAGCCACAGGCCCGCACTGAACACTCCACAGTCCTCCACCCCCACCCTCTCTCTCTCTCTCTCTCTCTCTCTCTCTCTCTCTCTCTCTCTCTCTCTTCTCCCCTCCCCCTCCCCACTACACACACACCCACATATACAGACAGACAGACACATACAAAGCGACAGATACTCACTCTCACACGCAAACAGAGTTGTTTATGAATCTTACTATAATTCTGCTAACAGGTATGTTTTTCTACGTAATATGTTCAGAGAAAACGAAAGGAGCTTGAGAGAGAAGATACGTTTATATTCACGGGACACCTTTATTACTAGGTCCTGACGAAATGGTTAGCATTTGAGTCACTTCGTTCATCATGTGCCTACTGCCATGGGCCGTACTTAGCATTATGACTTTAGTCCCCATGTGGCTCACTTACCTACAATTGTTCATCGAGCTGGAATTCAAAAACGTAATTTTAAATACCATATGTTTCATGCAAAAGACACATTCAGAGATTTAGCCAACAGGGCCTGATTTTGGCTACTGTTCGTCAAAAATGTTTTAATCTACATGTATCATATACATGCAACAACAAATGTGGCTTTCTTCAAATGTTATACCGCCTTTTGTTGGCATTTATAAGGTGTAATAGTTAAGTATGGGGTGCCCCAGGGGTTTGTTTTGGGACCGCTGCTGAACCTTGTTTATATAAATTATATGCGTTCCAGAATAATAGGCGATTATAAAACAGTTTTGTTTGCTGTTGATACCAGGTTGGTAGTGAAGGATGCTGTTTGTAATATAAACACCATGCCAAATAATGTAGTTCGATAGAGACGTTCAATGTTTGTGGAAAATAAATTGATGAGAAATCACAGTAAAATTCAGTTTTTACAATTTAATTTAACAAAATCTGACATTTTGAGTACACATAATGGGCATGTGATAAGTGAGACTCAACGGTTCCAATTGTTAGGTGTTCAGACAGATAGTAAGCAGTCATAGAAAGCCCACGTTCATGGTGTTCTTCAAAAACTACGTTCTGCTTGCAATAATATAACCATAATGAAAGGAAAACCATGTCCCCCTTCCTCTCCTAATGTTTAAATGTTCAAATGTTTGTATAGCGTATGGGACTTAACTACGGGGTCATCAGCCCCTAAACTTACAAACTACTTATGAACTAGCTAATCCTAAGGACGGCACAAATATCCATGCCCGAGGGGGGATTCGAACCCCCGACCGTAGTGGCCGTGCAGACCGTGACTGGAGCGCCTTAGTCCCCTCGGCCACCGCGGCCGGCCCTTCCTCTCCCTCATCCGCTGCTATGTAAACCCCAAGCTACCTTATATTCAGCAGTCAGACACAGACCCAGATGAAGACCGCTTGCAACAGTGGGCGAAACGTCGGTAGAGTTTATAAAATGACGACGCGGTCTCATACCCCGAAGAATTTCCTTTACACGTTCTGCTTTCTTTATCATCAGAAAAAATATCTGAAATAAGTGCTTTTTCAACACGAAAAGCAGTCTACTAAGCTTGCTTTCACTCACTTACGACGGACGGCGTTCTTGTTTGTGGTAACTGGCTCAGGCGGTTGGAGCAATATGTAGCGTAAATTCGCAAACGACGTGTCGACCGCTTTTCAGTAGTCTGGGAATTTTGACATTAGCGTCACAATACGTATTTGTTGTTAACAATATCAGGTCATTATCACGATTTAGCAGCTTTTACTCGGTGAATACTGGACAGATATATCATATACACTTGGATAACATCTCCTTGACTCTTGTGCAGAAAGGTGTGAAATATTCTGCAGCATCCATTTTCAATAAGCTGTCGCAAGAACTAAAGAATCGTAGTACTATCCCACGCAATTTCAAATTTAAATTGGAACTCCAGGAAAAATTAAAAAAAATTAATCTTATTCCTTTTATTCGTTATTGATTCTTTTCACTTGGGCTTAGGATATCCATGTGCATAGGACTACTTTCAGTTTTTCTATTACCGAAGTTGTGTTAAACTTTCTGTACTGACTTGATACATGATCTTTGAGTCTTACTCCTCAACTAGGTCCTGTGAAACAGAAAACCATTTTATTATTATTATTATTATTATTCGCTGTGATTACCTCCATCCCCTCCGTTAACTCCACCCGCCGTTTTTTGCGGCGAAAATTATGCGGCCTTCATTTTCAAACAAAAAGAACCCTTATTCGTTAGAAAACACTATGCGATATCATTAGTGGTCTCACTGAAGTCGTTCCGCACAACGCTCCCTTGTAGAATGTATCGGCACATTATTCAAAAGAAGATGGAGGAGCGGAAATGCGCACGTAAGCCAAAACGAAATATACGTTGTCCCCTATTATAATGTTCGACGTGTTACACTGTCCTACTGTTGCGCCAGAACCCTAAAGCACTCATATATGTCCAGCAATGACATTCGGATGACATGTCAAAATGGTTTGGACGTGGTTCCGGTGGAGAGACCTGATCTCACCATGTTGTACGGTCTTTCGTTAATCAAGACTTAATGTCAAGTGACATGTCACCAACCTTTTATCCAATGACATGGATATATGTCCAGCAATGACATTCGGATGACATGTCAAAATGCTTTGGACGTGGTTCCGGTGGAGAGACCTGATCTCACCATGTTGTACGGTCTTTCGTTAATCAAGACTTAATGTCAAGTGACATGTTACCAACCTTTTATCCAATGACATGGATATATGTCCAGCAATGACATTAGGATGACATGTCAAAATGCTTTGGACGTGGTTCCGGTGGAGAGACCTGATCTCACCATGTTGTACGGTCTTTCGTTAATCAAGACTTAATGTCAAGTGACATGTTACCAACCTTTTATCCAATGACATGGATAAGGTGGCAGACAATACATCTACGTAGTCAGTCTGTTTAATTTTCTGAAGATGGTTTAAAACCGAAACCTGTAAAGTTATAACTATAATTAATAGCTGATGCTTGACAATATGTGTTTTTTAAAACTTCGTTTAATCACTCTGCACACACACGTTGCACAAAAACACTACACACTGATAAATAGCAGTTACTGTATGGATGCATCACATTCTCAAATGCCAATAATGATACCTCACAAACTCGCTTATTTGTCTGTACAGTTTGCGGATACGTCTGCGAGGCATCATTTCCACTCAAATTACACACCGATCCATCATAATCGGATTTTAGCGACAAGTGCCGCAGATACATTTTACTGGTAGATAGTGTTCCGCTGCAATATTAATGATGACCTTATACCCCCGAGATGACGTGTCTGATATGCTAATCATTGCAACAGGACAGACGTACGTACATATTCTGTGAATATGAGCTTCTTGTCTCTAATCTTTCTAGGCATTCTTTTTTCTGCAACATTACGGACGGTGACACGTTGCAGATTAGAATGGTGAAAAGAATAGAACGTGATGTACTTTAGAATGGTGGTAGTATGTGGTGTAACATGAACTGTTCTAAATTTTGTGGACCGTGAATGGATGAATTTCTGTTACACATTTGTTGACTTATCTGTTGTGAGATTTATGTTGCCTGTATAGCATTTAAATACAAAGAAACCCACTGAACATGGTCACCAGGATCGATAGTTCTTAATATAATAAGAGTTCTTTGCGATTCACATCGTTTTCGTGCATGTTTTTCTACCACCATAATAATTTGCTATCGCTTCACTGACGACAGCCTTAGTGCAGAAGTTCTATATTCTGCTAAATTATTTTATCTTCTTCTGAATTGCAATAGTCGCTTAAATTGACTGTGATATGTATCAAAACATAATATGTTGGTACGGTTTCAACCCTCATATAATACTTCGTCAAACTCTGCACCTTGTATCGATTTCGTTGCCTCGAGGAGACTGGTATTTCAAAGCTGCTGTTTCTTTGATAGATTTGGCTGTCGATCATGTATGTAGTAGTTTTATCCACGCCTGTACTCAGACTGCGTGTAAATCCTGCAGTTCCCTTCTAGAGTTTTTTATTTATTATCCACGAAGTATTGTATTTGCTACTTTCATGACTTTATTCAAAACTTTTCGTTAATGTTACACAGTGGATTTGATTTACTATCACTGTCTAGATATGTACTAATTTAAGAGTTTTTCTTCCATATTAATGTATTTTTGTTTCTCAAGTCCACTGCAGCATTTTATGGTTAATTTTTAATACCTTACCCCAGTTCACTACGTGGCTCCTGTAGGTAATTATGTTATAAAAGTGTATCTAAAAGAAATTAATTTAAAAAAATGTTGACCGACTTATTATTCTGACAGGTTTGGTGACATGTGGGGAGCAACTTGGAGACAGCAATAAAGGTGAATATATATTCAAACTGTGGTTGTGTTAGAAATTCTGGGTGACAGCTCATGCATGTTATTAAAACGTAAGGAAGAATTTCTGGTACTTGGTACGTATGATTTTTATTCCGATGAGAAAACATTGTTTGCCCACATAAGCTATAGCAACGTCAGTATCACAGCCATTATCTGGAATGTTTCGACATAATTTATAATAATTAACAGTAATTGGAACCCGTAAAATTAAGTTATTCACTGCTCCTTCTTTCGTTGATTGTTTCGTATTTCCAAAAAGTATGTGTGTAATGTAGTCGTTTACTAATCTTAACTGAAAATGTTCAAATGTTTGTATATCTTATGGCACTTAACTACGGGGTCATCAGTTCCTAAACTTATAAACTACTTATGAACTAGCTAATCCTAAGGACGTCACAAATGTCCATGCCCGAGGGGAGATTCGAATCCCCGACCGTAGTGGCCGTGCAGACCGTGACTGGAGCGCCTCAGTCCCCTCGGCCACCGCGGCCGGCAATCTTAACTGATGGATCAACACAAGGACGCATTGACACCGATTGCACTGGGCACTGAAATAAATTGAAATTTATTGGAAACTTGTGCCTAGCCGGAATTCGAGTTCAGGTCCTACTGCTTAATTACGAATCACGCTGCCCACTGCACCGCTGTAAACACAGTGAGGACTGAGGCCGCGTGGGCTACCCTTACACGCCTCCCGTCAGACGCAAATTCTCAACTTGTCGACACACTAGTAACGAAATGACTCTGTACCTTATAACTCATTATCATAAGCAGTAAGATCTGGCTTCGAATCCCGAATGGGAACATATTTTCAACGTTCCCCAATTATTTAATTCAGTGGCCACTGAGAGCTATGCCGGCCACGGTGGCCGAGGGGACTGAGGCGCTCCAGTCACGGTCTGCACGGCCACTACGGTCGGGGGTTCGAATCCCCCTCGGGCATGGATATTTGTGCCGTCCTAGTTCGTAAGTAGTTCATAAGTAGTGTGTTAGTTTAGGGACTGATGACCCCGTAGTTAAGTCCCATAAGCTTAACATACATTTGAACTGAGAGCTAGTGTCGTGAAATCCTTTGTGTGTTCATTCATACCAGGTGAAGAATCACAAACGGTCTCTGTACTTTCCAACAGAACAGGTACAAAATACATGCGTTACGATCAAAAGGATAAATTGAACTATTTCGCATCTCTCCATCTAATATTAGTTCAGAGCTAATTTTAGACGTCTAATAAGCAACCGGTGATGAATAACAGAATAAACGTGGTCTTGTTGCAAAATTTTGATTTATTAGTGATAATTATGCGTTTGGCACTGGGGAAGGATAAAGCTTGTAACAATGATATGAGAGCTAACAAGGAAAGGACGCCTACTCGTCATCGCTGAATTCGACAAATTTATGGTACTTGTAGGGCGTGGTGAGACACGAAAGTGCCCCAAGCCGGATCTCCATATGTCCAAGCGTTTAGGAAATAAAAGTAAATTTGATATGGATATAGCACCATATGCATCTTATTAACCGTCCATATGACCCCATGTTTAGGAAGCGGTGTTTGGCTCAGCGGTAGACAATCTGTATTTTGCAACAGAACAGGTACAAAATACTTACGTTGCGATCGAAAGGATAAATTGAACCATTTCGCATCACTCCATGTAATATTAGTTCAGAACTAATTTTAGACGTCTGATAAGCAACCGGTGATGAATATCTCAATAAACTTGGTCTTATTATTAGGTCGCGGGTTCAATACCCGACAGGAAGTTTTTCTCTGCTCCTTGGCAATGCGTATTATTCCCTTAGGGATCGTGAGGACAAGATTAGATTCATTACAGCACGCACGGAGGCATTTAAATAATCACTCTTCCCACGCTCAATATGTGAATGGAATGAAAAAAAAACTTCACAGTGATTTGCACAATATTGATGTAGATGTAGACTGACGTCGCAATTAACGGCAGTATCATGTAGGTTATTTTATTAATTTATATAAGCAAAAAAAAGTATTGTATGAAATTTGGGATTACAAACATGAATTTAGTTAACCGTATTTGGGGATATCATGTATGTAAGTCGTTAGTTCCATTCTTTTGCAATTGATCAATTCTTCCGGGGTGATATTTATCTAAGAAACAGGGGAAGCAATAATTGTGATCGCATCTTGCGCACGTTATGAGCGCCGCCCTTTTGCAGTTACATGGTATTTTTAATGTCTCAATAGAAAAACAAATTAAACTCACGAGTACTCATGTTTGAACCTTACGGACCGTTCACAACCCGAAGTTTGCAAGATAATATACTTGTTTTGAATAACGACGTCCCATGATGTTGTGCATATACAGGGTGTTACAAAAAGGTACGCCCAAACTTTCAGGAAACATTCATCACACACAAAGAAAGAAAATATGTGGACGTGTGTCCGGAAACGCTTAATTTCCATATTAGAGCTCATTTTATTACTGTTCACATTAATCATGGAATGGAAACACACAGCAACAGAACGTACCAGCGTGACTTCAAACACTTTGTTACAGGAAATGTTCAAAATGTCCTCCGTTAGCGAGGATACATGCATCCACCCTCCGTCGCATGGAATCCCTGATGTGCTGATGCAGCCCTGGAGAATGGCGTATTGTATCACAGCCTTCCACAATACGAGCACGAAGAGTCTCTACATTTGGCACCGGGGTTGCGTAGACAAGAGATTTCAAATACCCCCATAAATGAAAGTCAAAGGGTTGAGGTCAGGAGAGCGTGGAGGCCATGGAATTGATCCGCCTCTACTAATCCACCGGTCACCGAATCTGTTGTTGAGAAGCGTACAAACACGTCGACTGAAATGTGCAGGAGCTCCATCGTGCAAGAACCACAAGTTGTTTCGTACTTGTAAAGGCACAGGTAGAGTATCCCGTATGAAATCATGAAGGCGGAAGAACATGAGGCCCAATTAAGACACCACCAACAATTTCTGCCCAAACATTCACAGAAAATCTGTGTTGATGACGTGATTGCACAATTGCGTGGGGATTCTCGTCAGCCCAAACATGTTGATTGTGAAAATTTACAATTTGATCACGTTGGAATGAAGCCTCATCCGTAGTACTGTAGAGCAATGAGTCGCATGTCAACACAAGCACTGAAGTCAACATTACTTTTCTTCAGATGGGCCAACTGTCGGTGAATCGAGGAAGTACAAATACATACTAACGAAACAATTGGGTATTTTGACAATTGTCTGCACGAATTATTTCAATTTACATACTAAATATTGAAATGAGCTCTAACATGGAAATTAAGCGTTTCCGGACACATGTCCGTATATATCTTCTTTCTTTGTGTGTGAGGAGTGTTTCCTGAAAGTTTGGCCGTACCATTTTGTAACACGCTGTATAAATACAAAATAACATATATGATGTTGCGGTTAATTGTGAAGTCAGTAGTGTACGCATTGCCAAGGAGCAAAAAAATGTTTTTACAAATGTTTCGCCAGGCGGAATGAAATCCGCGAACCTTTCAATAAAATTCCTTTCTTTTACCGCTCAACCAACGCCGCTTTCTATACAGGCGCAGTTGATAAGGTGCATATGGTGATAAATCCGTATCCAATTTCCTAAACACTTAGCCTTCTGGAGTTCCCACTTCGTGCACTTTCATATTGTAACGTCACAGCTGCGTCCACATAATCCGCGATGGGCGAAGGTGCCGTTATATTCTATTTGCTGCTTAATCATTTAATAATTGTTCCAATGATTTGACGGAATGGGATGCGGACAATTACTAGGTTGATCCATAACAATAAACTTTGTTAATCTCCTTTATTATGGAACGACAAATGTTAAAACCCTTTAAATACACCGATTAAATAACCGCGTGCCACTACGATGATGTCTACAAGTCCACACTGAAACAATACACAATTACAACCGAAACTTATATGCGAGACGACTTATGGGCAAAACTTTAGCCACCGCTAAACTCGGGTTACGGACGCACTGTCAGCATGCTACTGCCTCGCTCTGCGGTCGGCGGGAGACTGCAGCACACCGGCCAACAAACAAAGAACATTCCAACCTAAGCATTGTTGCCAGCAGCTCTCGCTGCACACCAACGATAACTATTGTTCGACCAAAACATACCAAAGAGGTTACTAACCTAAAACCCTGTATCGTCCTCTCCTTGTAAGATTCATCGGTTATCACCAAGGGCCTTTGCATAGCATGAAATGTTTGATCCGGTCGTCAGATATTAAAGACGTGATAGACCTTACATAATATAATGCAGAAGCAGTCTCAAACACGGTTTGCACACCATCTCCAAACCTCACAACACCGATGGGCAGCGATATCTGCGACTGGTTGGCCGCTGTAAGATGGCTTCCCTAGAGGCCAGCCAGTCACAAAGGAGCAACGCGTTCAAAATGTGGCACAATATAGCCGTGGCAAGCGCGGCCGCCCGGAACAAAATCAAAGTTTGGATAAAAAGGAACACTGAAATAGAACAGTGTGCTAAGTTCCGTAGTATGGCACCACCAAAGCGTCGGCTTCCCACTAAACGGAAAGCCCTCACCGCGCAACAGCGCACTGACCGCGGTATTCAAATGTCCAAATGTTTTTAAATCTATCGGACCTAACTGCGTGGGCGAGGGCGGTCTACACTTGCCGTGATGTCAGCAATCAGAGCAACGTAGTACCAGTCGGAATCTCCAGGGTTTGTAAAATGCTTGTAAATCTATGAGACCTAACTACTGCTGTCATCAGCCCCTAGGCTTACAAACACAAGGAGAGGAAGCCTATTCGTGTTCGCCGAATTCCTCCAAATTTATGGTGCATGTAGGGCGTTGTGAGATATGAAAGTCCACCAAGTGGTAACTCCAGATGGCTAAGCATTTAGAAAACAGAAGAAATTTTTATACGGATCTAGCACAATATGCATCAACTGCCCCTGAGAGAGTCTGCTCAGAAAGTGGTGTTTGGCTCAAAAAGGGAACACCAAGTATGGTACCAACGAATTTTGATGGGTCACAGGTATGTTGTGAGGGAATTCTTCCAGACCATCAAGCTGAAAAGATTTGTCCCAATGGGCCTTGATTTCTAAGGAAATCGAAATCAAATTCGCAGCAAATTACCACGCGTAACGTGTCTACTTATACATGGCGGTTACCACACAGCGAGACAGCTTGGTGTAATCGGCAAGGTGCTAGGCTCCCATGCTACTTCTAATTGGTACTTTTTATATTTCAAAAAAAAAAAAAAAATAAGTAAAGAGAAATGTATAAGGAAAGACAAAAAAATAATAGTTCACTGGGATGGGTTATGTGGTACACACGTCATAGCAGGAGATAAAAACAACATGGTTAGAAACTGTAGACATAGGTATTAAATGTTGCCCAAATATTATAGGTATTAACAAAAGACTGTTTCAATCGCCTTAAAAGTGTCTATGCTGGGCGGATTATGAACAAATACAGAATCCGCCATCACGAGTATAAAACAGTAAAAGGAGAAGTAATATAATTGGCGCTACGGATAACGTCTTTGGTAAATGCATCCACCGAGCATGCAGAGCCAGAAGAGACGTTGTTATGGTCATTACAAGATCATAAACACATCGTCACATGTGCACACAATGGGCAACTTATTTGATGACTAGGTAGTGATTTGGCACTGCAATTTATGAACAATCATAGATATAAATTTAGTTCTAACAGGAAAATTTAATATGAGATTAAATTGTTAGTTTCCCATCTTTCAAATACAATTTACATTCGTTACACATGGAATTACGCAACCTCCCTAGCTCGCTGATACAATCCGCAACTTTAGGTAGGTTGGAGGAGAGTCAGAAGGTACTACCAACACAAACTATTAGAGCGCGCGCCACATAACTTGGCGGGAGAGGTCTGGATGCGCAGAATCACGGGTACGTCACGCCACGTGACCTGCTGGCCAATAGCCGTCAGTCAGCCGTTGCTCGCGCTCGAGTTCGAGTCGTACTGTGCGGAGCGACAACTGGTTTTGGCAGAAACAGGATTCATACCTGAAAGTAAATTAATATTTAAGTCATCAAAGACGAGGCATTCAGAAGACTACCATTCTGAAATGACTTACGCAGTCTTCAGTCAGTGGTTTACAAGTCAACTGCTTCCATACCTGGCCGAGCATTCTGTTATCGTTATGGACAATGCAAGTGTGCACTCTGTGCAAGTGAACAGAGCTCCTACTTTAAATACCAGAAAGGACGAAATTATGTCGTGGCTAACATCTAATGGAATTCCTCACAGTGCTTCACAAACCAGGGTAGAATACAAAAAGTTCAAATGTTTGTACAACTTATGGGACTTAACTATGGGGTCATCAGTCCCTAAGCTTACAAACTACTTATGAACTAGCTAAGACTAAAGACGGCACAAATATCCATGCCCGAGGGGGGATTCGAACCCCCGACCGTAGTGACCGTGCCGACCGTGACTGGAGCGCTTCAGTCACCTCGGCCACCGCGGCCGGCCGGGGCAGAATTGCTCATGCTTGTAAATGCATACAAGCCCAAATACCGCACTTACGCCATAGATGAACTTGCAAGACAGCATGGTCACCGGGTAGTAATAAATCACGAAATGTGCAACACGTTGCTTTGATCAGTAAGCACTTGCTTGATGGGCATCAGTCTACGAAGACTGAACATGTGTCGCTTGTAACGTTTTTAGATAGTCTCCTTGTCTTGTACAATGCCAAACATATACAATTATTGTATCATTCCATGTGAAATGTCACTCAAGTCCTTGATAAATTATTTTCATAAGTGCTTCGAAAAATCCAGATTTCAAGACATAATTACGGGAAAAATAAAAAAGTGATAAATTAGAAATTGACAAATTTTAATATTCACGATTAATTTACTTTGAATTCGTAATCAGTCGTGATCGTGTAATGTGGTTTTTCAGTAATAATGGATAGACTGATGTCCATAGAAGAACTTGTATATAATTTACAGATATTTCGTGTTAATCGAGTGAGCTTCGAAATGAATTTCTGTGTCGCTCAGAAAATTGTGCCCTGCCGTGTAAACATGATAGGTACAAGAGAAAGAGACTCATAAATACTCGTAAATGCGCCACAGTTTTCCCAACAATAAACGAGCATTGTTTTTCTGCTTTACACTTTTTATACAGTCGTGTGTATTCAAGACTCGCAGCTTGAGATATCCTTGCGCTTGTATGCGGCCGTAACATTAAACCTAAGCGGCAGTCAGCAGCTGACTGCGGAATGGAACGGAGCGCAGCTAACGCACAGTCCGGCTACGCTGCAACAGCTGGTCCCCCACCACTACACAACTACCTGCGCAGAAGAGCCAGTCCACCCGCCAAGTTATGTGGCACGCGCTCTAACACACATGGGGACCTAAATCAAGATACATAATATGAATTGGAATTAACACTGAGCAGGTGAGAAAGGAACCTTAGTCGGGAAGTAATATCATAATTTGAGTAGCATTCCCCACGAGTTCTCGATATTGGCCTAAGGTCCACCCATGCGTACTTTAACCTACCTAACTTTAAAATCTCAACAAAGAAGTCGCGTTGTGTAATCTAAGGCTGGAGCGCAGCGTCTCAACTCACCAGACCACCGATGGCAGAGAGCCGGTTTCAAAACAGCAACGGATGGCGGCTGTCTAGGGAACGTAACCTAAAGGGGGGGGGGGGGGGGGATTGCCAACCCCTGCGGTAGAAGAATTTTTCGGAGGCGACGGCCAACCTAAAGGGGAGGGGAGTTGCCAACCCCTGCGGTAGGAGAATTTTGCGGAGGCCACGGCCAACGCTCGTCTCTGACCTGCCCACCGACTATACTGTTAAGTTGGTAGGGGAACATGCATAGGACGGAGCCTTTCTGACGACTACTGGAGGGAATCTGAATCCTGTGAACTACAACTCTTGACTGACTCTCCCCTTAGGATAAGGTATGGAGCGAACTGTATCACTCAGGTACACTGAACAATTGATCCAACCAACTTTTTACTTTCCTTCACCGAAGGCAGAGGCAAAAGGCAAGCATGAATTGAAGCACGGTGGCATAATAACTGAAGTTCTGTAATATAAGAAAAAGACAATAGATGAATGCGGGTCCAATTGACCCCTTTCAGTATATATACGAGTGTAAATATGTGAACGTGTTTCACAAAGTATTATTTCAACAGAAGAGTCAGAATTATTAGATGATAAAATGTTTTTCGATGTTATGTCGACCGTTAGCTAGAAAATAAGATATGAAAACTAAATAGTTGCTTTTTACCACATTTTCGATATTGTTTCATGTGTTTGCCGATATAAAATTTTTTAGCGAAATAAACGTATAAGTTTTCAAAAGTTTGAATGACACTTTCTTATTATTTAGGTTCTCAATTGTTTATAAAATTTAGTATATGACATTTGAGGAGAAAATCAACTACTAATTACCCTTTCGTTATTAATAAACTCAATTTTCCTTTTTCTGCTCCTAATTAAATAGTACCTTCATCACTTAACTTCTTCCTTTCTGTTGCGACACTATAGCCGGTCGCGGTGGCTGAGGGGACTGAGGCGCGCCAGTCACGGTCTGCACGGCCACTACGGTCGGGGGTTCCGTCCTTAGTAGTAGCTAGTTTATAAGTAGTTTGTAAGTTTAGGGACTTAAGACCCCGTAGTTAAGTACCATAAGCTCTACAAACATTTGATTTTGTAAACGACTACTCGAGACAGGTTGGACGCAGTACGCCAGAGGCGCTGCAATAGACCCACTTGCCTCAAGTAGTCAACTAACACAAGAAAGATCGTCGTGTAATAGGAGCTTAAGCAGGCTTACGAGCTACGCTGAAGTGCAGAACTTCGTGAAAAGGGTGTGAGTGTTCACATGACCACTGCAGCCAGCAGTTTTGCAAAACTTAGTTACCACTGGAAAAAAGCCTTGCTCAACTGACAGCACGTCTTTCTTGTGTGGAATTTCTCCGAAAGGATCACCCCGCCAAACGGAAGACAATTTGACCCCTTTCAAAATCGATCATAAAGGACTAGGAATGCATCTTGGCGGTAGGACGTCTGTTTACTTCAATACTGATACCACAATGAGTCCTATGGCTGCAAACAATTCTTATTAAGGGGTATACATAGAATGCGCTGTGATCTGTGATAGCTATATCACTACTCTATCCTTGGCGAACGACGTTTAAAGTGCTTTCTGTAATTTTCTATCTCCAGAGTGGCATCTGTCGTAATGGGACGAAAATCTATGTCGTCTTACCAATTTTTTTTTATGTCGGATGCCACCTGACCTTCAAACCTGTTTACATAAGATTTCGTTTTATGCATGCCTGAGTGTACTTCAGAAAAGATATCGGCACTAAAATACATTTTTAATTCGATCTCGATAAAAGCATACTTTGAGGTACGAAACAAAAGGAAGACAATCTAAGCTTTCTGAAGGTGCGTGACAGAGGGTAACTAAGAAGAACAATAGCAGAAGTATGCAGTTTTTCTTCGACAAGGTTTTTATATTGCACAAGCTACTATATTTTGCGTGCCAGAGGGTACATTCGACATCGTTTCACCGATATACGTCAAATTTGGAAGATACATGTGATTTTTAAAATGCAAGGAGAGGAGGGGATGGGATAGGAAGTCGAGACAGAGTGAGAGGGTAGACGGCAGGATAGAGAGAGAGAGATGAAGGGAAAATGAGCTACGAAACTAACAATAAATGCCAGATTTTCAGCTACTTCATAATAACATCTGACATCTGTTGTATTGGAACATATACAAACAACAACGGAAAAGATTGTGTATCATTCATGTACTCACTAGAGCACTTTAAAATACGTATTACGAATTTTGACGTTTCTGAAGAAAATAAACATTTATAGCGAATTTGCTTCGGCAAATATTTTGACATTTTTATAAATACACTGTACACAAAATCCCAACTAAAATAAAGAAAAAACGTATGTTGCGTTCAGATTTATTATTTTCTAGTGGAAACACAATTATAAGGTCCGTAGTTACTAGAGGTTAGAGAACGGCACTAGAGTGTAATGAGGAACTGGTAGTTAACTACTTCGCGAGAGTTGAACGCAGCCTACAGATCCTTGAGAATTGTGTGCTCTGCGAACAGCTAAGCTCTTAGCGGAAGCCTGATGTTCCACGGCCAGTATTTATAGTTCATCACGTCAAACACGGTGACTGCTGCCCCCGTACCCACTTCGTCAATTAGCAGCCAAACACTGTCTGACAGGCCTCGCCCTCGGTCACATCAGACCGAAAATGCTTTCTGGTGAACTGACAGGCCTCTGGAATGGAGAGCTGCTACACGATACTCCACTGGCCAGACAGACAAAACGCTTCCCACAGTGGGCGTAGGTGGTAATTCTCCATGGGTTGCGAGGTAATCCAGGTAGCCGTACTCAAGTTTTTTTGGAACTGAGAGGTAGATGTGACGGATTTCTCGGCTTACATTCCTGTGGCCACTGGACTGCTCGATGTTGTAAGATAATTGAGCATTGTTCCTAGAGGGTTTTCATGACCAGCTGCTGAAGCTGGTACGCCGGTGTTCGCTTACCAATGTTTGCTCAAAAAAAAAAAAAAAAAAAAAAAAAAAAATGTTCAAATGTTTGTTATGCTTATGGGACTTAACTACGGGGTCATCAGTCCCTAAACTTACAAACTACTTATCAACTACTTACGAACTAGGACGGCACAAATATCCATGCCCGAGGGGGGATTCGAACCCCCGACCGTAGTGGCCGTGCTGACCGTGACTGGAGCGCCTCAGTCACCTTTTTTTTTTTTTTTTTTTTTTTTTTTTTTTTTTTTTTTTTTTTTTGTTCTATGGGTAGTTCTCTTCGTTGCGGACGCTGATGGTTTTTTGTTCATTGCTGTTCGACGTGTTGTTGGCTCAGCTTTTTTATTACAGAGGGCGTTGAGCCCCCTGACCGGGCGCGCTGAGCCACGGCGCCCGGCAGTCACCTCGGCCACCGCGGCCGGCCCAATGTTCGCCTTGCACTGCACGTAATAGTTGAAAACAGTCCTAATGAGACATCTAAGTTCGTGAAAATGGCAACAATAAGAGGAATGCATATGGCTGAAGTTCATTTGGTGTGTTAGATACATGTGAAAGAGGACTCTTAGTGGGTCTGTGCATTTGCACTTGTTTCATACGTCCCATAGAGTTTGTGATAAATTTGACAAGAATAGATTTACACGCTATGAGACGTACTCAGGGGTTATTTGTGAATCGCGGAACGATGTGAAATTACCAGACACAAAGGACGTGTGGCACGTATCGTGAAGAATCAATTCAGATGTAACAGTGATTTAAATTATGTTACGATGGAGACATATTTGGCGAGGGAAACTTTGGTATAGAGAGAGGTTTTTCCTTTACGGAAATAAAGGCAATAGCTTCAGTTATTATCATCATGAGGCGTACACAAAGGGTACTTAAGTTTTTTTATTGTGCTATCAGTTTCAGATTTAACAGAGAACATATCTCACACTATAGTGTGTTATTTAACGCTAGGCGGCTCAGTCAAGTGCCAAACTAAGGATCCTAAACGTCTTGGCAACGATCCTGAGATTCTCATGTGATAACGGTGTTAACTTCACAAATGATGAGAAGAGGATGATAAATTTACTTCAGAGGTCATAGTAAAGAAGAAGCTTCCACATCCAGTAAAATCATGTTTAGTACTACGGTGTTCAAGCAAAGTGACTTCAGTTTAACTTGAAGTGTTTAGAATTTGTAAGTAATGGTCGAAATGTTCAAGTGTTTGAAGGCCTATTGGATCAAACTGCTATGGTTATCAGACGTTAGACTTAAAAAATACTCATTCTAACTTACCCCGAAGACAACACACACACACACACACACACACACACACACACACACACACACACACACACACACACGTACACACAGACATGCCTGACGGAGGATTCGAACCTCCGGTGGGAAGCAAATACGGGCAATCTTATAAAAAAAAAACAGCGATTATGTGTTCCTGCATTAATTGTAAATCCAAGATACGGCACTAACATTAATGTCCTCATTTGGGCAACAACTACAATGCTCAAAATAATTAGGGGATCAGGTGAGATGATATACACAAAATGCATATGGTAGCGTATTTTATTCAGATATTTGTTACAATTGTAATTTATGCAAGATAGAATACGATATTTTGTTGTCTAGACTCAGTGAGGTTACCGTGGCGTTTAATCAGAGCGAGGCACTATGTGGTACCAAAATATCGCAAAAGACATTCTCTTTGCCGTCTACGATAATGTGTGATCACCTCGGATGGTCAGTAAAGGTGCACATCTGCGTGGCATGAATGAAGATATCAATCAGTTTTCGAGGGATATTTGGCCGTTCTTCCATGAGTGCAATATCCAACACCGCAAAGATTGTGGCTGCTTGCATATACTAAGTGCATTCCAGCTTCAAGGAAGTTGTCCACCAGTGCAGCTCTGTGGGGACGAGCGTTATCGTCTACCACCTCCTACGGCACCAGCGTTGGACACAACAAAACTCGAAGGATCTAGTCTACTTACCTCCGAGCAGGCATTCTGAGCGGCATAGCGATCTACGTTTGCCAATACTGACTTCTGCCCAAACCAGTCGTCCACCATCATGATGGACATGATGATCCTGCACATATACAGGATTCATCCGACTTACAAGCCTCTCCAGATGAGAGAACAAAAAATCTTGACTCATAAGTGCACAGAACCAAACGCTATACGTTACGACTCCAATCCTGATGTTCCTCAGCCCAGAGTCTGCCAGCTGAACAGTGTCTTCGTTTTAATGGAACACACGCCATATGCCTCCGTCCGCAGTCCACGTCCTTGAATGAGATTTTGGTTTGTTTGGGATGATATTGTACTTCCTGTTACTGCTTGGAGGATGCGTTGCACCTGAGTTCCATGCAGCTTCCTGTCTCTATTCTGTTAACTGAAGAGAATGGTCATTCTTGCCGATGTTACCTGTGAACCCTCATTGTATTGCCTTCTTTTAACGGTTCTGTTGTCCGGAATCGCGTACAGGTCCTTGAATTTACACTTTGTAACGCTCCGTAGCAGCAGCCACCTTCCTCTGTGTGTATGTCGCGTAGTTTAACTTTCCTATGGCTCTCCACTATCTGCACACTACTGTTTTTTATAATTCGTTTGGTATAGTAAATGCAGTTATTCTCCTCTGCAGTAATGTTCAAATGTTTGTTAAGCTTAAGGGACTTAACTGGGGTGTCATCAGTCCCTAAACGTACAAACTACTTATGTACTAACTTATACTAAAGACGGCACATACATTCATGCCCGAGGCGCGATTCGAACCTCCGACGGGGAGCGCCTCAATGCGCTTGGTCACTCCGCCGCTACTCCTCTGCAGTAACTTTTCGTTATAAACGCTATATCGGTTGCCCTGATGTTGTCTGCACTCAGTAGAACAGGCAGAAAGACGTCGAACCACTTTAGTTTATTCCTCCGATGACAATATTTAATTACCAAGTTATCTCAGCTGGTCCCCTAAGTGTTTTGACTGGCGTACAATACTTTGGCCGAGCAGTTAAAAATCTGGCGTAAGGTTGATGCTTAGTTCTAATTTGCCTACCAGAAGAAACTGATTTCGTAGATCGATTTAATGACACCTCCAACAGTAGCGAACAGCGCCTTTACTGTGTGTGATAGACGAAGGACTTTCAAGACGCAAGTTACCGGTAATTCTACTTGCGGTCTTCAGATGTTTAAGGGGGTCGCAGCCTGCCTATCTAACCCATGTTAATTTAGGCAAGTGTTTGACCGATTTCTAAAAAAATATTTGATGCAGGACCTTAATACTTTTACTGTATGTTATATGATGCCAGTAGAGTCAAGTGTACTAAAATCTTCTGTATTCATTTTATGGGGTTTTCTTATTTATTAACAGAAATTATTATGATTTTTGCTACAGAAAATATTTTCTTGTGAACTTCCTAATGGGTGAGTATTAATGAATGTAGTACCAGAGGAGGCTTTCTATGTTAATCAGGGTCTTTGAAAATTTCATTCATTTATCTATGATATAATGGGACATATCTACTAAAACCACTCCCATGAACCACAGACATTGCCGAGGTGGGGTGGCTTGCGTGCCTCAACGACACAGATAGCCGTACCGTAGGTGCAACCACAGCGGAGGGGTATCTGTGGAGAGGCCAGGCAAACGTGTGATTCCTGAAGAGGGGCTGCAGCCTTTTCAGTAGTTACAGGGGCAACAGTCTGGATGATTGACTGAGCTGGCCTTGTAACATCATCTAATGTGGCTTTGCCACACAGCTACTGCGAACGGCTGAAAGCAAGGGGAAACTACAGCCGTTATTTTTCCCGAGGACATGCAGCTCTACTGTATGAACATATGATGATGGCATCCTCTCGGGTAAAATATTCCGGAGGTAAAATAGTCCCCCATTCGGATCTCCGGGCGGGGACTACTCAGGAGGATGTGATCATCAGGAAAGACAATACTGGCATTCTACGGATCGGAGCGTGGAATGCTTCATCCCTTAATCGGGTAGGAAAATTAGAAAATTAAAAAAGGGAAATGGATAGGTTGAAGTAGGATATAGTGGGGATTAGTGAAGTTCGGTGGCAGGATGAACAGGATTTCTGGTCAGGTGAGTACAGGATTATAAATACAAAATCAATTGGGGGTATCACAGGAGTAGGATTGATAATGAATAAGAAAATAGGAATGCAGGTAAACTACTATGACCAGCACACTGATCGCATTATCATTGTCAAGATAGATACGAAGCCAACACCGACAACAGTAGTACAGGTTTATATGACAACTAGCTCTACCGATGATGAGGAAATCGAAGAAATATATGAGGAGCTAAAGGAAATAATTCAGACAATTAAGGGAGAGGAAAACTTAATTGTTATGGGAGACTGGAATTCGGTAGTAGGACAAGGAAGGGAAGGGAAGATAGTAGGTGAATATGGTCTGGGAGAAAGGAATGAAAGAGGAAGCCGCCTGGTAGAATTTTGCACGGAACATAATTTAGTTATAACAAACACCTGGTTCAAGTATCACAAAAGAAGGTTGTATACGTGGAAGAGACCAGGAGACACCGGGAGATACCAAATAGTTTTATAATGGTAAGACATAGATTTCGGAATCAGGTTTTACAGTGTAAGACATACCCAGGGGCAGATATAGACTCTGACCATAACTTGTTGGTTATGAACTGTAGGTTGAAACTGAAGAAACTACAAAAAGGTAGGAAAATAAGGAGATGGGACCTGGATAAATTGAAGGAACCTGAGGTTCTTAAGAATTTCAGAGGGAGCTTTAGGCAACAACTGACGGAAACTGGGGAAAATAAAACAGTAGAGGAGGAATGGGTAAAATTGAGAGATGAAATAGTTAAGGTGGCAGAGGACAAAATAGGTAGGAAGGAAAGACCTACAAAAAATCTTTGGATATCACAGGAGATACTAAATTTAATCGATGAAAGGAGAAAATATAAAAATGCAGTAAATGAAACAGACAAAATGGAGTACAGACGACTAAGAAATGAGATTGACAGAAAGTGCAAAATGGCTAAGCAGGAGTGGCTAAAAGACAAATGCAAGGATGTAGAAGAATGTATAAATAGGGGAAAAATAGATACAGCCTACAGGAAAATAAAAGAAACATTTGGAGATAAGAAAAACAGCTCTATGAATATCAAGGACACTGATGGAAAACCAGTTCTCAGCAAAGAAGGGAAAGGTGAAAGGTGGAAAGAGTATATAGAGGGGCTCTACAAAGGAAATGAACTTCAAGACAATATTGTAGGAAGCGAAGAGGATGTAGATGAAGAAGAAATAGGAGGTACTGTACTGAGAGAAGAATTTGACAGAGGCCTGAAAGACCTAAGTCGAAACAAGGCCCCTGGAGTAGATGATACTCCCTCAGAGCTACTGAAGTCTCTGGGAGAACCAGCCATGACAAACCTGTTTCACCTGGTGTGTAAGAAGTATGAGACAGGCGAAGTACCCTCAGACTTTAAGAAAAATGTAATAATCCCCATTCCAAAGAAAGCAGGTGCAGACAGCTGTGAAAACTACAGAACCATCAGTTTAATAAGTCATGGTTGCAAAATATTAACACGAATTATATACAGAAGGATGGAAAAGCTGGTAGAAGCCGACCTCGGGGAAGATCAGTTTGGGTTCAGGAGAAATGTAGGAACACGGGAAGCAATACTCACTTTACGGCTTATCCTGGAAGACAGATTAAGAAAAGGCAAACCTACATTTCTAGCTTTTGTAGATTTGGAGAAGGCTTTTGACAATGTTGATTGGAATAAACTCTTTCAAGTTCTGAAGCAAGCAGGAGTAAAATATAGGGAGCGTAAGGTTATTTACAACTTGTACAAAAACCAGACAGAGTTGAAGGGCATGAAAGGGGTGCAGTGGTTGGAAAGGGAGTAAGACAGGGTTGTAGCCTATCTCCATTGTTATTCAATTTGTACATTGATCAAGCTAAAAAGGAAAGCAAGGAGAAATTTGGGGAAGGAATTAAAGTTCAGGGGGAAGGATTAAAAACATTGCGTTTTGTCGACGACATAGTAATTCTGTCAGATACATTAAAGGACCTGGAAGAGCAATTGAACGGAATGGACAGTGTGCTGAAAGGTGCATATAAGATGAACATTAACAAGAGAAAAACTAGGGTAATGGAGTGCAGTGTAAGAATATCAGGTGATGCTGAAGGAATTAGATTGGGAAACGAAGCAGTAAAAAGGTAGATGAGTTTTGTTACTTGGGCAGTAAAATAACAAATGATGGTCGCAGTACAGAGGATATAAAATGCAGAATGGCAATGGGTAGAAAAGCGTTCTTGAAAAAGAGAAGTTTGTTAACATCGAATATTGATTTAAGCCTAAGGAAGTCCTTTCTGAAGGCATTTGTATGGAGTGTTGCGTTGTATGGGAGTGAGACATGGACGATGAACAGTGCAGACAGAAAGAGGATTGAGGCTTTTGAAATATGGTGCTACAGAAGAATGCTGAAGATTAGGTGGGTGGATCGCGTAACTAATGAGGAGGTACTGAACAGAATTGGGGAGAAAAGGAATTTCTGGCATACCTTGACTAAAAGAAGGGATAGATTGATAGGACACATTCTTAGACATCAAGGAATTGTGAATTTAGCGTTGGAGGGAAGTGTGTGGGGAAAGAATCGCAGGGGAAGACCAAGAGATGGATACAGTAAGCAGATTCAGACAGATGTAGGTTGCCGTTCTTATATGGAGATGAAGAGGCTTGCTCGGGATAGGGTATTGTGGAGAGCTGCATCAAACCAGTCTCCGGACTTAAGACCACAACAACATCAATAACAACAATCTACTGAAAATTTTATTGCGGGTAATGGCTTTAAAGAAAAAAAAACTTTTGAAATTTGTCACAGTTAATTAATACTGTCCTGCTACTTATGATGGCCCTTATTTTGTCTCTAGCAGGTATTCTTGCTTCTTTTTCACCTTCCTGGATGTTTGTCTTACTTTCTTGGCCATATTAGATGCAACCCTGTTTGCATCCGCTATCCTCATTTTATCTCAATGTTGCAATCCAGTGATCACATTTTCACCTGGATTAATTTCCAGTTTTTTCAGTACCCAACCACTTTCTAATGTTACCAAAATTGAATGTAATAACAGCATCATGAACTCCTAGTTTCATTGTATGCTTGCCTACAAATACAGTTTCAGGAAGGCGGAAATCTCTATTTTTCACACTCTGACTCACCACACTATCTACATAGTACAAAATTAGAAATTGCGTCTGATAATATTCCCAAATTTATATTAATGTTACTGCACCCCTTGTCATTTACAGTAAATTCGTTGTAACTCTCTTGTAAAGATAAGAGCTTCTTTGATAAAGCACTTGTTGTAAAATTACAATTAGAAATATCGTTGCCAGGCGACATAACCTCGTGTACAGAAAGCTTTCTAAATTTGTTTCCGCTAAATTGTCGTTTCTTGAAAACGCCTTTACGTTTCGTCATCTTCAATAAACACAGCAAAACACACGTCAACACGCACTGCAAACGTAAGTATAGCAATTACTCGCAATCACACTTGAACAAAACTAACCGCGTGTTTGAAACAAAAGAATACCGACCGTTGTATTTCAAGGATAGTCAACACCCTCGTGAGTAAAAAAAATTATGCCTAATGTGCAATGTACAGAATATAATAATCCAAAATACCGGGGATAAAAAGTCAGTATAAATTTGAAAACTTAATAAATCAGTATATGAGAGAGAGAGAGAGAGAGAGGTAAAAATTCACACACATGCTTGGAATGAAATGTGGGTTTTATTAGAATAAATGCTAGACAGGGTATTGCTAGACGCTTGAAAGATCTCTAGCGCGCGTCGTTTTGGTAATAATCGTGTGCTAAGCCACCACTTTCGTCATGCTTCACCTCCCAGGTCCCCAGACCTCAGTCCGTGCGATTATTGGCTTTGGGTTTACCTGAAATCTCAAGTGTATCGTGATCGACCGACATCTATAGGGATGCTGAAAGACAACATCCGACGCCAACGCCTCACCATAACTCCGGACATTTACAGTGCTGTTCACAACATTATTCCTTGACTACAGCTATTGTTGAGGAATGATGAACGAATTGACATTTCCTGTAAAGAACATCATCTTTGCTTGGTCTTAATTTGTTATACAAATTATTGCTTATCTGATCAGGTGAAGCACCATCTGTCGGACATTTTTGAACTATTTTTGAGTTCTAATAAGACCCCACATCATTCCAAGTATGTGTGTCAATTTTTACCTACCTATCTACATTATCCCGTGATATATTAAGTTGTCAAATATGCAGAAAAGTAGATGACAGAAAGGTGGCCGTGACACAGACACACATACTAGGAAATAGCTTTTTAAATGCTCAAAAAAGTTTTTTTTTTTCAGCAAAATCCTTTTCAAAGTACTTAAGCCTTAGCCTATCGAAATATGATGAAAACCGAAAATCAATTTGAACTGAAACAAATGTTGTCTCCCTTAGGTATACTTTCATCGACAAAATCCCGTTGGGAAAAAAGGGAAAAAATAAATTAAAAAAGTCCCAGTGGTATCTTTACAACTGATGATGTTTTGCGGAAATGTACCCTGATTTTCGTACATCTTTGGACGTCCTTATCACAGTCATGATGACGGCGTCCAGTTTCCACCAACGACGCGACTGACCACAGGAGCAAGGAGCAGTCGACAAGAGAAAGTGGGACCCATGACTATTTCTTGTCCCGCGGACAGGTCTGACTGGAGAGCTATAGGGAACAGACCGGAGGGCCAATAAAACTGCATCAGCGGAAGCCAGTGGGCAGACTGTTGGCAAAAACAGGCAGCGGGGCCCTGGGTGACTGGGCAGTGGCCGGCAGGTGGGCGGCGCTCCCACGGCTGTGCGGAAAGCCGCGCGGCCACCAAAAAGCCGCCATTAATACCGCCGCCACGCCGGAATAATGCATGAGGCGCGCGCCGAATTAATACAGGCGGCCGGCCAGCGGCCTCTCCGCCGGCGCGTTAATATCCACAAAGCGGTGATTAATAAAGTTACTTGCCGCGGCGACCGCGCCAGGACACCGTCTCCAGGCGACGACCGCGCCAATTCATCCGGCACGTGCCGCTGCGTTACGGGTACGGCGAAACACCCCTACTCAGATAATCGTCATATGGAGAACGCAATGTTATCTTCCTCTTGTTGCACAATCCGTCAGTAAATCTTTGTAACCTTTACAGTGACAAATCTCTGACTTCTGGAAGAAATGAAGATACTTTTTTGTTTTGTTTCCTAGCCTCGTCGCCGCTTTTGTGTCTCGTTTCCATCTTAGGTGTCGGTGGCCGAGTAGAAAAGTACCGACACTGGAATAAAGGATGCACACTTCTGCAGGTACGAAGGTGAGCAGTCAGTGGGACAGCAGAAACTAGAAACACTAGAGTAAATTAGAACGAGATATATATTTCTTAGAGACTTAGTAATACTTAACTTTTACATAGCTCAGTACTACAGAAGGCTTAGCTTAAGGGATGTTTGCAGAATTAAACTTCCACTCAGCAGAGGAGTGTGCGCTGATATGAAACGTCTTGGCAGATTAAAATACTTTGTTGGAACCGGGTCTCGAACCCGGGACCTTCGCCTTCGCGGGTAAGTGCTCTACCACTGAGCTATCTTGACACGACTCACGGTCCGTCATTACATCTTCAATTCTGGCGTTACCTCGCCTCCTGCGTACCAAATTTCACAGCAGTTCTCCTGCGAACCTAGCAAGTCTAGCACTTAGTGCCTCTTGTGCAGGCGTCAAATAAATATTTTCAGTAAATCTAATGATGTATACAAATCTACCAGCATTCCAGAATGAAACTTTCCCTCTGCAGCCGAATGTGTGGTAATATGAAACTTCCTGGCACATTAAAACTATGACCCGGAATCGGGACTCGAATCTGGTTATTTGTCTTTCGTGAGCAAGCGCTCTACCACGGAGCAATCCCGATACGATCCGTCCTCAGAACTTTACTTTTGCTAGTACCTCGCCACCTACTTTCTAAACTTCACAGGAAGCTTCATATCAGCGCACACTCCACTGCAGAGTGAAAGTTTAATTCTGGAAACAGTAAATTGTTGAAAGCTACTAAGCAGGCTAAATATAACCCTTACTATGGGAGTGGATGGCTAGGAAGAGATACCAAACATCTTTGTCATTTAGAAATGTACACACTTCCATTTTACTTCTAAAAGGTCAATTCCAGCGTATTCAAATTCTTCGAATTGCTCAAGTGTTCAAATGTTTGTACAGCTTATGGGACTCAACAACGGGGTCATCAGTCCCTAAACTTACAAATTACTTATGAACTAGCTTGTACTGAAGACGCGCACAAATATCCATGCCCGAGGGTGGATTCGAAACCCCGACCGCAGCGACCGTGCAACTGTTACTGGCACGCCGCAGTCCGCTCGGCCACCGCGGCCGGCTTTGAATTGCAATAACCTCAAAAACAAACAGATATTTAATTAAGAGGATCAATTGTTTAAATAAATTAGATTACAATAACCTTGTTAAGGTAGTTTATATTCAAATTTTATATACGGGGTGTCCCATTTATCTTGACCACCGAAAATATCTGTGAAACAACAACAGCTTTTCTAAAACGACTTTCAGCGATATCGATGTAAGGCAGGGTCTCATGAATTCGAAACATTCTAAAACTAAAGTAAAAGTGTTTTTCAACACAAACATGTGAATTTTGTAATGGACACCCTATATTATTTCATCAGCAGTCTACAGCATGAGAAATCACATAAACAATGACGTTGATTGCATCGCAACACGCCCATTACTTCTCGAGATATTGCGAAGCGACGTTTACGCTTGAAATGCGCGAAACGCGCGGCTAGCGCACGTCCTGAGGCTCAGGCGAGAACCCATGCTGCTCAGGACGTGCGCTAGCCTCACTTTTCGCGTATTTCAAGTGTCACATTCTTAGAAAAATTTCGGTATGTAATTGGCGTATTGCGAAGCAATCAACGCAATTGCTGAAGAAATAATATAGGGAGTCCATTTAAAAACACGAAATTTTGTGTTAAAAACACATGTGCTTTCGTTTTAGAATGTTTCAGAATATTTACATTCATGAACCCCTGCGATACCGGTAAAAGTCATTTTACAATAGCTGTCGTTGTTCCAGAGATATTTTGGGTGCTCAAGATAAATGGGCACACTGAATAAAAACAACGACTGTTCGTGTCCGTAGCAATCCTCAAGCTACACGCGTCCCCTGGGTGGTGCTAAAGAACAGTCACTTCGAGTCACGAAGTCAGAGCCAGAAGTCACGGCAGCAAGACCACTTGTGGACTATCCTGGCTATCAAACACTTGGGCTAATTCATGCAATGATGATGAGGAAGAAGCGACCGACTCCTGAGTCTGTACCGACAAGAGAGCTGGGCAGCACTACACGGATTTGTCAACTGAACGTAGAGGGGCTTAGCAGCTCCAAGAGCCAATTTCTTTCAAAATTTCTAGTGGAAAACAATATTGATGTAGCCCTTCTTCAGGAAACACACTTCGAAAATCTAGAGCAACAGAGGTCCAGAGGGAAGATCCATGGTTATGATCTGCTGGGAGCTGTATATCACCGGCATTACGGACTCGCAACCTATGGGAGGAGCAGTATTGAAAACGCGGCCCTGGTCTCACTTTCAGCCGACTGTTTCCAAAAAATAGTTACGAAGATTGGTGAACCAACAGTGGTAAACATATACAAACCACCTCAAACAGAATGGCCACAGAACGTTATAGAAACTCACCCCCACACCACAATATACGCTGGAGATTTCAACAGTCACCGCACAGACTGGAAATATCGTACAACAGATATAAATGGGGAAAAGCTATCAAACTGGGCCGAAGAAAACCATCTGCACCTGGTCTTTGATGCGAAAGATAAAAATACCTTCAAATCTGCTATCCACAACACAGAAACGAATCCTGATCTGAGCTTTACTACCAGGAATCCCCAGTCCCATCCTATCCCCACCCGCAGAAAAATCCAGGAGAGTTTCCCACACAGACAACACCGCTCCATCCTTCTAGAAATTGGAATCAACATCCCTCTTATCCGCTCACTCCCAAGACCCCGTTGAAACCTTCAAAAAGCAAACTGGGAAAAATTTTCTAACGCCATTGATCAAACCCTGCGGTGAATCCCTGCCATATGGTATAACTATGATAGATTTGTAAATATAATTATAGCAGCGGCCAAACGATATATTCCCCGGGGCTATCGTAAAGAATATATACCAGGGTGGAATGAAGAGACAGAAGAACTACATCAGAGACTCCTTCAGGAGAACGATGCTGAAATTGCGGACGAACTCGTCGAATCCTGGATGTAGCTCGAAGGAAAAGATGGGAAGAAACTACTGAGGCATTAAACTTTACCAAATCCAGCAGGAAGGCATGGAACCTCTTACGGAAACTGGGAGACGCCAGTGCACCTGAACGAGAAGTACCAAGCGTATCTCCCAACCAGATTGCCTCACGAATTGTATCCTTGTCTAGAGCACCTAGAGACTAGAAACGTACAACTTTTGTTAAGCGACACTTGAAATCATTCCGTCAGTCAGAAGGAGCTCCAAATAAAATCTCTCGGCCATTTACAGCCGAAGAAGTCAATACAGCCATCAGTAAAATAAAGAAAGGGAAGGCCCCCGGATTTGATGGAGTCCTTCCTGAATTCTTAATACACAGCGGCAGGCGGACGAGAGAATGGCTGAGCCAGTTCTTTTCACATATCATGCAGACTGGCGTTGTATCACCCGTGTTTAAGAAATCTAAAATAATATCTTTGCTGAAGCCCGGTAAACCGAAGGATAAACCAGAGAGTTACCGACCGATTTCCCTCCTGAGCACAACCTACAAGCTGCTGGAGAGGCTTATTTTAGGACGTATAGAACCAATACTGGAAGAACACCTACCAGTGGAGCAAGCTGGCTTTCGCCACAACAGAGGCTGTGAGGACCAAGTGCTCAGCCTAACCAGCCACATCGAAGCAGGCTTCCAGCAACGACTCAAGACGACGGTTGCCTTCGTGGATCTCACTGCGGCTTATGACACTGTATGGAAAGATGGCTTACTATATAAACTGTATCGCACTGTCCCATGCCAGAAGCTCTTACGCCTCTTTAATAATATGCTACGTGACAGAACTTTTCAGATAATAATGGGTGACAAAAAAAAGTAGAGTCCGAAAAATAAATAACGGCCTTCCTCAAGGATCGGTGCTGGCACCTGCACTTTTGAACTTGTATATATCAGACATGCCAGAAACAAAAGGACGCAAATTTGGATACGCTGATGACCTGGCAATAGCCGTTCAAGCAAAGAGGATGGAAGATGCTGACACACTCCTTTCTCAAGATCTTGAAATTGTTGGGAAGTTCTACGCTGATTGGAGACTGATTTTCAGCACAAGCAAAACGGAAACAACTAGTTTTCACCTTATCAATAGGGAAGCAACAAAATCTCCAAAAGTACTTCTCAACGATAAAGTGCTCCCCCATAATCAGTTCCCAAAGTATCTTGGTGTCACACTGGATCGCACCCTCTCCTTCAGAAAACACCTGGAAGCAACGGCAGCCAAAGTCAACACTCGCAATAATATCTTGCACAAACTGTGTGGCAGCAGATGGGGAGCACATGCTTCCCTCTTAGAGGTTCTGCCCTAGCACTGCCGCAGAATACTGCTCCTCTTCATGGTTGAATAGTAGTCATGTAAGCAAACTAGATGCCAGACTGCACGACACCATGCGTACCATCAGTGGATGAATCAAAAACACACCTGTGCAATGGTTACATGTGCTGAGTCACATTGCTCCACCTCCGCTACGAAGAAAGGGCTGCTTGGTCCGACAGCTGAAGAGGATCCAAAGTGACCCAGACCTACCAGTACATAAGGACATTCCTTACCTAGCACTGAGGAGGTTGAAGTCCAGGAAGCCTCCACTAGTCTCAGCGCAACTACTACAAGACGCGGATTTCAGCATCACTGAGCAATGGCGAACGGACTGGAGCACTGTCAACTTCACAGCTCTCTGGCCCGACCCTACAGAAAAACCTACTGGATTCGAACTTCCCCGCCGACAGTGGAAAGCACTTAACAGAATCCGAACATCTCACGGAGTCTGTCAGGATTCTCTGTACAAGTGGGGCATTTCGACAAGTCCTCAGTGCGACTGCGGTGCTTCGCGTCAGACAATAGACCATATTGTGTATGACTGCAACATCAGGTCTTATCCAGGTCCAAAAACAGACCTGTATAAAGTGACAGATGATGCGCTTTCATGGCTGGCTGGTTTAGACATTAATATATAAGGAGCATGTGCGCTGCTTATGTTTCTCAATACAGTTAATATAAATTGTGTAAATTTACTGCTCATGTCATTGTTGTTTTTTTTCTATTACTTATTTTAGTTTCCTAACTTAATATTCTTATATTAGTGTTGATTCAATTGTTCATATTACTGTAAGATGTAATATATCTTTCATAAATTTCTATTAATATTTTATAATCTTTTTTTCCAAATTCTATTGCATCACACATAGTAGTGGACTTTTTACTGCATACCTGTATACGTCTCTGTAATTAATGCACTTAAATTTTGATATAAGCTGTTTGTTGTCTCTGCTTCCCACCTGGGGAAGTGTCAATTTATCTTGCGTGTCCAAGTGTTTATGTCATACGATAGATAAAATAAATAAATGAATAAAAATGAAAGGACTCAGGCCAGAAACAACAACAATCCCACAATACAAACGCAATCAACGCATTTAACCACTACATAAACAGTTAACATGGATCACAAATTCTTTCCAGTGTGCATTTGGCAATCTATCATATTACAGTTAGCTTCTACGGTGTGTAAGTTGTGTGACCACACAAACACCTGTTGCTACGGAGCCTATTATGCGGGGTTTTATCTTACCACAGGCAAGAATAAAATCGACAGACCAACGTGACAGAAGACTAGCAAAGGGAAGTTCGATAAAAAAAAAATCACAAACGTGGAGGTTACAAAAATTTGGTCATTGACAAAAATATATAAAGGTCACACCCTACCGCTGAAGGAATTTGAACGTAACGTGGAGATACACAACAAGAACAAAAAATGTTCAAATGTTTGTTAAGCTTAAGGGACTTAACCACGGGGTCATCAGTCCCTAAGCTTACAAACTACTTATGAACTACCTACAACTAAGGACGGCACAAATATCCATGCCCGAGAGGGGATTCGAACCCCCGACCGTAGTGGCTGTGCAGACCGTGACTGAAGCGCCTCAGTCCCCTTTTTTTATATATTTTTTTCTCTTTTTTTAATGGTCGCCTCGACCCTTTTTCAAATTTATCTTTATTGAAACAAATTAGGGGAAAAGGAAAAAGGAGAAAGAATACAATATAATCAAAACGAAGGAGCCCTTCAAGCATAAACAAAAGGTTATCTGTGACTTCTTTGTAATGAAATTAATGACTCCGTCGGACCTGCACATCCTCACAAGACTGGCGATCGCTGTGATTAGCCGCACGAGAATAAAAACCGCACGGCTGAGATACATCATTAGATCATCCATACACGTCTTCTCGAAATTATTTGAGGATTACCGGTGTAATGATCCATCATAAACTGGTAATAGGGAACGTAAGTCAGCTTCTCCCTGCATGGATGATCCAGCTGCGAGGGGGGTCGCGGAATGCACTCTGGAGGAAGTTCGAAAAGTGTTGCTGGTACTTCGGGTTCTTGACAACTGCGCAGTGTCGTTCATTGATGTATTGCCAGAAATCGAGAACTGATTTATCACCATTTCCAAACAGGTAGTGGACAGCGAGACCGCTAATCCATGTCACTGTGTAGGTCTTCGCTCGCGGGAAATAGTCCTTATCGGGGAAGAGAAGCATTTCGGCAGTGATATTGTCAGGGGTTGTTCGTGTAAAGAAGGCCAACATCTGGCGGACCAAAAGCCAAACATTGCCTGCCTCGCCGCAGACAAGTCGATGGCCGTCGTCGTCTTGCACGCCACACGTGGCACATAATGGCGATGCTGCTAGGTGGATCCTGTGGAGGCGCGTCTGGCAGATCTGCTTCCCATTGACCGTGAGGTACCAGCTGGACTGGGCATCTGATGTAAGCGTAGGATCATGCACTGCTCGCCACACTGCTGTCCAGCGAACATGCGGATGTTTGCGTTCAATCGCATTCGGCGGAAGTCTCGATTGCATCGCTGAGTACACCAGCCGAGCCGTCGACATACGTGGACGTGTAAGTGTGGTTCGAAGATAACTGTACTCGAGGAAGAGGTATCTCAAGTAGAAAAATGGCGCTGGGACGGCGGTCACCTGCACTGGTGCGATTAGCGAGCTTGGAGCAAGGGCCCTCATTAGTAGGCTGGAAAGGCAAGTCGGAGTACGTCGCCACATCTTGATATGAGTGCTTACAAAGAGGGCCGTCGCTCGATGCGGTACGTGACAGAGGTGAAGGCCTCCTTTGCTCCTTGGGAGGGTTAGGGATTCATAGCTGACCTTGAATAACATACCGTGGCTCACAAACGAGCCCAATGCCGCCAACATGCGCTTGGACATCGTCGAAGGTATGGGGAACGTCTGTGCCACGTGTGGGATACGGGATGCGACATAAACATTAGCGTACTGGGTGCGTTGCAGCATGTTCAGGGCTCGAAGGCGGTGATCTACAAGTTCCACCCGGATCCGTCGTAGAAGACGCCTACTGTTGAGAGCCACAGATCGTCGCAAGTCGGCTGTGAAATCAATGCCCAAACATCTTATTGTGTCGTGGACCGGCAGGGGAGCGACGTCAGGCTGTCCGCATCCTATTGGTAGTGCGCGTGATTTGCGAATGGTAAGGATGCTGCCTGACGCAGCGCCGTAGGACTCCACCCACGCCAGCGCGTCTTGGACGTCGTTGTGGTTTCTCAAGAAGAGGACCAGATCGTCCGCATAGGCTGTGCAACAGAAGGTGTGGCCCTCATAGGTTATCCCCATGAGGCGTTGGCGGAGGCCACATAGGAGCGGTTCCATGGCAATAGCGTAGAGGATTGTTGACAGAGGGCATCCCTGTCGTACTGACCGTTGTACCGTGATCGGTGGTGTTAGTCGGCCGTTGTATAGAATCCGCGATGTCGCACCTCGAAGCAGGCGCATCGTTATCTCCACGATGTTGTCTGGGAATCTCATATTCCGCATTACCGCAGCCAGATATGTGTGATCGACCCTGTCGAAGGCCTGACTGAAATCGAGGGAGGCTAAGACCCCTTCCATGCGCTAGTGCGATCATGTCTCGGTATCGATTTAATGCAGTCCGTATGTTGTGATCGCCTCCTAAGGACACTTGATCGTGGGATATCACGTAGCAGGTGACCTTCCGGAGACGTGCTGCCAAGAGCCGCGTAAATATCTTCATGTCGCAATTCAGGAGTGATAGTGGACGGTAGTCTGTGAGGCGTGTTCCACCGTTCGGTTTGTGGACGGGAACAAGCAGTCCTTCAAGGTATTCATCAGGAATTTGTACTGTCGGCGTCATTAATTCGCGACATATGTCTATCCAGGCCGGTGTTAGCAGCTGGCGATAGGTCTTGTAAAACTCTAACGGGAGGCCGTCAGGTCCTGGTGACTTGTGTGGTGCGCCAGCCAATATTGCTGCAGTGACCTCTTCCTCAGTGACATCCTCAAGTAGACCCAATTGTTTATCCTGGGGTAGTACTCCGTATGTTAGGCGAGAGATTTCCTCTATCACTTCTGTTGAATGATACTGAGCTGCGTATAGTTGACGATAGTGAGCGTGGAGAGCAAGACCTATTTCACGTTGCGTTTCGATACAGCGACCATCATCTAAAGTTATACTCTGAATCAGGGCCCGCCTCCGTCGTCGTCGTTCAGCGAGGATATGGTACATTGACGGCCCTTCGTGGTCCATTCTGTCTATGGTGCGTGCACGAAAAATTGTTCCCTCAAGGTGACGCTTCGTAAGTAATGTGATCTGCGCTTTCGCGTGATTCATTGCTTGCTGGCGGGCAGGCGAGTGCATCATTGTTGAACAATCACGTAGGATGCGGTAATAAAAGTCCATTGTGTGTCGTCGCCATGCGGCTGCCTCCCTTGCATGTCCAATCAACACTTTCCTCAAAGCAGGCTTGGCACATTTTACCCACCAAGAGATTGTTGTTGGGTAAGCTCTTTTTCGGCGTGTGCATTGTGTCCACGTGGCCTCCACGATCTCTCGGCATTCTGGCGAATGTAAGTGTGCAATGTTCAGCTTCCAGGGGCCCCGCCCATGCCACGTCTTCTGTCGGCGCATGGTAAGAGTGCATATATATGCTGCATGATTGGAGAAACTTACAGGCCATATTTCGGCGGCCTGTGTGCCCTGAACGAAGGGTCGCGAGAGATAGATGCGATCGATACGGCTGGATGAGTGGCTGGTGTAGTGTGTAAAACCCGGCCGATCGCCATGTATGTACTCCCACGTGTCCACTAGACGTAGGTTGGTGATGATGGCAGCGAGCGCCGCACATGGAACATGGTGTGGTAGTTGGTCCTTGGGCGCCTGGGTGGAATTGAAGTCTCCACCGATGATTAAGGCATCCTGACGACCCAAAAATAGGGGCGTGACGGTTTCAGCGAAGAAAGCAGTCCGTTCACGGCGACGACCAGATCCAGATGGTGCGTAGATGTTAATGATTCTGACGTCATGTAGGGTGAGTGCCATGCCTCTTGCATCAGGTGTGAAAGTGATGTCTTCTGCAATTAAGCCGTCACGGAGAAGGATTGCCACGCCGCTGCCTGTGTCAGAAGCGTGAGAGACATGAGTGGTATATCCATAAGGGCCGACGAACTCAGCAACATAGACCTCCTGAAGAAGGGCAATATCTATATCCGCCGCATTCAGCGTCTCTTGTAACATCCTTAGTTTATGGTGCGCGCGAATAGTATTGATATTGATAGTGGCCAGTCTGTATTGTTGGGTCTCCTGGAAGAAGTCTGCTGCTCCAGCGGTGTCCGTTCGGGATGGAACAGACACAGCAGCCATCAAGTTGTCAGTTACTGTGTCGGAACTATGTCCGACAATACCATGGGGACATCCCCTTCATTTTCACCTTCGTCCAACGTTTCGTCCGCCCACGATCGCGGCAGTTCAGATGTAGTGTCCATCAAAGTGTCGTCCGCTGTGCCCGCAGGTGGAGGTGGCACGGCAGGTGGGACACCTTCTGGGACTCTCCTGGGAGTGGGCGTCGTCGTCGCATCACGATTGTTGGAAGCGGTCGGGGGGTGAGATGTCGGCGCAGTGACGTCTGACATCTGCGTGTCAGAAGACCTGCCGTCATCGGACAGGGAATCGTCTTCTTGTAGCCCCATTCGTTGTAAACAATCATCAGAGGGCAGACGATGTTTCTTCCGGCGCTTCCGAGGGTTCTTTTGTTTGCGGTTATGTTGTTCAGAGTCGGAAAGAGCGTGGGTGTCTGCCTCGTTCTTGTTTGTTGGAATGAAGGCAGAAGTTGGCACGACGTCAAGTGTCGGTTCCTTTGCATCTCCTTGCTCAGCGGAAAGGGGTTGCTGCATTTCTTCTTGCACTGCGTCTGGTTGGCATGGCGTCGAAGGTGTGAGAGTCATGTCTATGTTTGCGGTCGTTGTCGGTGGTTGGTTAGATTGACCTTGTAGATGATCGGCCGGTGGTGCGGCGGCTGCAGCATAAGTAACAGGGAGAACTGTGGACGGCGCAGAGAGGGCGTCGTCGTTGACAGGCGTTTGTACAGGTCGACGTAGGGGACATTGTTGGCGGACGTGTCCTTCCTGGCCGCAACCGGCACAGGTACGTGGCTGACCGTCGTACATGATGATGGCCCTGCATCCTCATATATTCAGGTATGACGGTACGTGCTTCTTCAGTTCTATTTGTATTTGCCGTACACCGTTGAGGACCGGGTAAGTCTCAAACGTTTTCCATTTTTCGGCCGCGTGACCGATGACGTTTCCGTACGGGCGGAAGGCTGTCTCGACGATATCTTCTGGGACCTCAAACGGGAGTTCGAAGACCCTGATTGTACGCAGGCCGTAACCCACATGCTCGATCACGACGGCACCGATGTGGCCGTCAGGGTGTTTGAACTTGTGTCGTTCCGCGTGGCGGTTCACAATGTCGGTACACAGTTCTTCAGTGCGCATCTTCACATAGACAACATTTCCGATAATGGAAAAGTGTATGCCGATTACATCTCGTGGATCGAGGTGCAGATCGTCTCTTATAAAGTTCTCAATTTCAAAAGGTCGTGGTCGTGCGTATTCTGCTTGGAAAGAGATCTTGATAGTCGTTCGGCGGTATGAGTGCGCCATGGCTCACTAGTACAGGGGACTCAATACACAATAGCGCGACGCGAAGTAAACAAGGAAAACGCGAACGCGTACCTCGCCAGGCGGGGCGCTAGCGGACGTCCTCGCCTCACGGCTGCCCGAGCCACACTGTCCCCTCGGCCACCGCGGCCGGCCAACAAGAACAGTCATTCAGAATCATGAGAGCCCAATGCTGAGGCGCGTAACGCCTCTAACAATACCCCCAAATAACGGGCCTATTTGAATCAACACGCGACGCTTAAAATGATCAATAACATTGCAATAAAAAACACATCATTTGTCCAGAAACAAAGGAGAGGGGGGTGTCGGTTGAAAGCTTACTACTCATTACGTATCGTGTTTACGTGGTCTGTGACGTCATGGAGTAATGCCGCACAGTGGGACGTAATTGCCAAAACGTGGTCAAAACTACGAAAAATGTACTTTAGAATCTCGGAAATTTGATGGGTAGTTGGGTAGGGGAAGGACTGGTGCATCTCATTCTAGAAGCTCAAGCCGGCACCTTCGATGCCTCTAGAATTAGTCAGTTCAGAAGTGACCTTCGTCAGGAGCACACGCGGCGCTGTAAAAGCAAGGCAGAATTACTCTCGATTTCTGAGTAAATATTTTGATAGTGAAGTAAAGAATTTCAGTGCAACAAGATGAAATCGGTTGCTACAGGTATGTACAAAATGTTCCTAAACTAAATAGGTATAAGTTTCATGGTTATCCTATTTATATTATATTTTTTCCGATGCCTGTGCAAAACGGCCATGCTTTACCGAAGTTGAATTTTCAACTAGTGCAAAAGTAGCTTATACCGCAATATAACCCGGAATTTCAATTCCCAGACTATAGATTGATTAATTATCTGATGGAATTGACAAGAATCAGCTGCCAAAATCTTCCATTTCTCTTATGTAATGAATATTTACGAGTTCCACTGCGGCCGACATTTCGTAGCACAACATGGTATATGCAGCGCGCGGCGCGGTAGGCTACGGAACTAATGTTTCCAGAAAATGTTCACAATTAAAAACATTATGAGACGTTTTAAAGAAGCTCCTTGCAACTTCGAATTCAGTATTAGAAAACTGCCATCAACATACCGACAAGTTTGTCAAATTCGGCAATAAAGCTGTAACTCTCCCCTGCAATTCCATTAGACCACGATCGCCCGTGGAAAATTCCGATATGGATTCTGACAGAGAAATTCGAGAGCGATACTGACCGATTGCTAGATATAAAACCAATCATAACATTTTTTATGCATCAGAACAAAATCTCCAGTCATCTTAAGTTTTGAACGCTAAGAACGATTCTCTTTATTAGCTACACTTGTTACTTCTATCGTTATATACTGTTGCATTTACCGACTTCGAAGATTGTTCCATTATATTATTAAATTGCAATGTGGGGTGGTATCGAAGAATTTTTTTTCGATGTATTTTCAACAAATATTCTTTTATTTTGTTAATATAAACAAATCACGTTTGCAGTTTATTAATTATAAATGTCTGTATATTATATATATGAAATTATTAGTAAATTCTTATGGATTTCAAGAGTCACTTTGGTGTAATAGCTCTTTCATTTTGTTCAGAAAATTTTTACCATCAAATTCTTAACCAGCGATCTCACAAACGCCCGTGTGATGAATTTTGTGTGAATTATACGTCTTCTTTGGGTTTTGGCCACGTTTTGTGAATTCCGTCCCAATGTGCGCCGAATTTTTTTCCGATTCTATTTTCAACAAATATTCTTTTATTTTGTTACTATAAACAAATCATGTTTGCAGTTTATTAATTATTAATGTCTATATACTACATATATGAAAGTATTAATGAATTGTTATGGATTTCATGTGTCACTTTGGTGTAATAGCTCTGCCATTTTGTTTGGACAATTTTTACCATCAAATTCTTAACCAGCGACCTCAAAAACACCCGTGTGATGAATTTTTTTGTGAATTAAACGCCTTCTTTGGGTTTTGGCCACGTTTCCGTCCCACTGTGCGCCGATAAGAACAACAAAAGATCAAATGGGATGACCCGAGGGTTACTAGCCACCCAATGGAAGCAATTACGCAAATATAACAGAATTAATCAAGAAAGAACCTTATTAGTATACAGTCGAGCGCGGGAGACTTACTTTTGTTAAGTGATTTAAATTATAAATCACTGCCTAACACACTAAGAGAAGCACTTGCAACTCCGGAGGATCACGATGCCAGAAGGAAAGCTCTACCGCCTGAAAACTCCGTCCCTCTTACGAGACCGCAAGGCATAATATTTAGATCCAATATTTGTGCCGATGCAGACAGCACTCCGAAGAAGTACTCCAAGACAAAGACACGCGCGCAGCTAACATGCATTAAATCAGAACTAGTAGTCAAAACATTAGGGAGAAATGGTTGCAAAAATTATTACCTGAAAACAAAAAATATGAGCGTGCACGAGATTAAAAATTTCAAATAGAGTTTCTATTTTATAAAACTCGAGCCTAAATGGCGAAATTTGCCGAATAAATTCTCAAAGTTCCAAAAATGGTTTTTATTAAATAAATAAAAAAGGATAAATCCGATGGGAAAATTTTAAATTAGAAAGTTGTAGCCCTTAAGATTATCTATCGACTGTTTTTTTTTTCTTTTTTTTTTAATTCAGCTTTGATACTTATAATGAACAAAATCTAAAAAAATTATTTAATAGTATGATATTACAACTCTTCAGGAATAAAACAGATGGAGAACCATTACTCGTCATTAAACAATTCTGAATATTATTGATATTTTACGAAAAAGGTCTTTTTTTACTCATTTCGTGCCGTACTTGTGGTAAATAGTAAGTTTGAAAACGTGTACGTTTTCGAGTTATAAGGAATCTAGTTTTTAATGAATTTTAAGTGTTATTTCGATTTAACTCCAAACGTATCAGATCAATCGATACGTACAAAAAAGCAATCAACCGATAATATTAAGGGTTACAACTTTCTAATTTAACATTTTCCCATCCGAATTATAGTTTTTTATTTCTTTAATAAAAACCGTTTTTTGGTATTTTGAGAATTTTTTCGGCAAATTTTACCATTTAGGCTCGAGTTTCATAAAACAGAAACTCTATTTGAAATTTAATCTCATACACGCTCATATTTTTTTGTTTTCAGGTAATAATTTTTGAAAATTTAACATTACGCCGTGACAGAATGCTTGGACTATATGTAGGTGCGACCATCAGTCCGCGGTGCAGTTGACAGTCGACAGCGCGCACTGCTCCTTTAAAACGTCCACAGCCGGCCATTCATTCCGGGCCACTGTGGGACGGAATCCGCAAAACGTGGCCAAAGTCCCGACAAGACGTTTAATTCAGACAAAACTTATCACACGGAGGTTTTTGAGGACGCCGATTACAAATTTGGTGGGAAAAATTGTCTAGACAAAGTGGCGTAGTTAATATAGCAACGTGAACCATGAAAACCCATAATTTATTAATAATAGCCTATATGTAGTATTTAGACATTAATAACACAGGTCGACATGGATTCTGTGGTTTGGAAAGTAAGTGATGTTCTTTACTAACTTTGTACCCCTCAATATGAAAATCGTATGTTTTTTTTTCCATCACCCTTAGTTTTTTCTACCCCCCCCCCCTCCAAACCTATCATTCGCTGCGAAATCTATGTTATGCAGTGTCCACAACTACAGAAATGTGGCAACGCTTCATTTTTTGTGTGAAGGTTAGGAAGAGGAGGCTAGTGAGCGTGGAGCTGACGTTCCATTATCGCCACAGAAGTTTGAAAGCAGTGTTGCTACATATTGGAAATGACCTAGGATCAATTCCAATTGCGTATTCAGTACATTTAAAAGACACATACAATACCACGAAAATACTTCTACAAAATGTGAAGTACGAAGAACACCAGTGGCTTGTGTGTGATGACTTTAAAGTGATTGGCATTCTTCTTGGTCAGCAAGCAGGGTACACTAAGATGCCTTGCTATATGTGTGAATGGGACAGTAGAGCTCATCATGAGCATTGGAGTAGGAGAGAGTGCCCTAAGAGGCAAAATCTGACAGTGGGATCAAAGAACATAGTGAATGAACATTTGGTTAATCCAGATCATATTTTATTGCCTCCACTGCACATCAAATTAGGACTCATGAAGCAGTATGTTGAAGCACTAGACAAAACAGGAAACTGTTTCCAATACCTGTGTAGGCAATTCCCAAATCTATCGTCTGCAAAGTTGAAAGAATGGATATTTGTTGGACCAGATATAAGGAAGTTGATGTCTGATGAGCAGTTTGACAGTTCTATGACGGAAATCGAACTTCAAGCTTGGAGACATTTAAAAAATGTTGTGCATCGTTTCCTTGGCCGGAATAAGCAGCCTGATTAGAAGGAAATAGTGGAAGACATGCTACAGTCGTTTAAACAGTTAGGATGCAAGGTCTCTCTCAAAATTATATTTTCTTTTCAAGAAAATTTGGCTGACACATCAGAGGAACATGGTGAACGATTTCATCAGGAACTTAAAATTATGGAACATCGTTATCAAGGTCGTTGGGCAATAAACATGATGTCTGACTACTGTTGGTGCATCACACGTGAAGGAGAAGTGACACACAAGAGGAAGGATATCATGCGTTCATTCACGTGCAAACGAAAACGGAAGTAATACCTCTACCTGGTAAGTGCCCACCATAATATTTGCTTCTTATAATTCATATGCCTTTCTTCCAATTCTTTTTAACCACTTTACTGTTCCATTTCGTTTCCATTGTCCCGTAATTGCTTTCCAATTTCATGGGGCGCAGAGTTAGACAATGGTGAATATGATGATGATAGTGGTGGTGCAAAAACCTGACGTGCTACAGAGAAACAGGCGGAAGAATTGTGATCAGCATGGTCAATTTAGTCAGTAATTCATTTTTTCATGCAAACCCCAGACAAAAAGTCGAAATTTGTCGACCTGTGTAATTAATACACTGCCTATGTGATTTGTTTATAACAACAAAATAACAGGATATTAATCGAAAATATATCGAAAAAAAAATTCTTCGATAGCACGCACATTGTAATTCAATAATGTATTCAAACAATCTTCAAAGTCGGCGACAGAACACAAAGAATCATCGAAGTCGGTAAATGCAACACTATAATCAACAATAGAAGTTTTAAGTGTAGGTAATAAAGACAACCGTTCTTAACATTCAAAACTTGAGATGATTGGAGATTTTGTTCTGATGCATACCAAATGCAATCAAAGTCAATATCGCTCTCGAAGTTCTCAGAGTCAGAATCCATATCGGAATTTTTCACGGGGGATCGTGGTGTAATGTAATTGAAGGGGGCAGTAACAGCTTTATTGCCTCTTTTTACAAACTTTTCCGTATGTTGGTGACAGTTTTCTAATACTAGATCCCAAGTAACCAGAAGCCTCTTTAAAACATCTTCTATTGTTTTTACACGTGAATATTTCCTGGGAACATATATTTCAGTAGCCTGCCGTGCATAGACCACGTTGTGCTACGAACTGCCGGCCGCTTGGGCACTCGTAAATATTCATTAAACAAGACAAATGGCTCATTTCGACAGCTCATTCTTGTCAATTCCGTCAGATAATTGTTGTATAGTCTGGGAATTGAAATTCCGCGGTATATCCTACTTTTGCTCTAGTTGAAAATGGAAGTTCGGCTTGGTCGTTTTGCACAGGCATCGGAAAAATATACCGCGTGATCAAATGGTCAGTATAAATTTTAAAACTTAATAAATCACGGAATAGTGCGCCTCGGTTGCACAGTGGTAGAGTGCCAGACTACAAATCCAAAGGTCGCGGGTTCATCTACATACATACTCCGCAATTCACCGTAAGGTGCGTGGCGGAGGGTACACTGTACCACTACTAGGCATTTCCTTTCCTATTCCATTCCCAAATTGAAAGAGGAATAAAAGAATGCCTATATGCCTCCGTACGAGCCCTAATTTCTCTTATCTTGTCTTTGTGGTCTTTACGCGAAATGTAAGTAGGCGACAGCAAGATCGTACTACACTCAGCTTCAAATTCCGGCCCTCTAAATTTACTTAACAGAAATTCACGAAAAGAACGTCGTCTTTCTTCCAAGGATCCCCAATTGAGTTGCCGGAGCATTTCAGTGACACTCGCACATTGGTCGAACCAACCGGTAACAAATCTAGCTGCTCGCCTCTGAACCGCCTCTACGTCTTCCTTCAAACCGACCTGCTACGGGTCCCAAGCACTTGAGCAATACCCAAGACGTGGTCGTACAAGCGTTTTATACGCGGTCACCTTTACAGGTGAAGTACATCTTCCAAAAATACTCCCAATAAACCGAAGTCGGCTGTCCGTCTTACTCACAACTGTCCTTACATGCTCGTTCCATTTCATATCGCTCTGCAATGTTACGCCTAGATATTTGAATGACGCGACAGCATCAAGATGCTCACTACTAATGCTGTATTCGAACTTCATAGGATTGTTTTTCCTACTCATGCACATCACCTTACATTTTTCTACATTGAGAGCTAGCTGCCATTCTTCGCACCAACTAGAAATTTTGTCTAAGTCATCCTGTATGCTATTACAGTCAGTTACAGACGACTCCCTCCCATGCACTACAGCATCATCAGCGAACAGCCGCAAATTACAACTTACTCTATCCATCAGATCATTTATATAGATAGAAAATAATAGCGGTCCTATCACACTCCCCTGGGGCACGCCTGACGGTACACTGGTCTCTGATGAACACTCGCCGTCGAGAACAACGTACTGCGTTCTATTACTTAGGAAGTCTTCCAGCCAGTCACAAATCTGTGAACCTATTCCATAAGCTCGTATCTTCGTTAGCAGTCTGCAGTGTGGCACCGCGCCGAACGCCTTTTTGAAGTCGGGAAAAACACAATCCGCCTGTTGCCCTTCGTCCATGGCTCGCAAGATGTCATGTGAGAAAAGGGCAAGCTGAGTTTCACATGAACGGTGTTTCCTAAACCCGTGCTGATTCATGGAAAGAGGCTTTTCCGTTTCAAGGAAATTTACTATATTCGAACTGAGAATATGCTCCAAAATTCTACATGAAACTGATGTCAACGATATTGGCCTGTAATTGTGTGGGTCAGTTCTCTTTCCTTTATTATACACGTGAGTTACCTGCGCTTTTTTCGAATCACTAGGAACTTTGCGCTGAATTAAAGATTCGCGATAAATGCAAGCTAAGTAGGGGGCCAACGCCGCAGAATAGTCTTTGTAAAACCGAACTGGTATTCCATCCGGACCAGCAGACTTTTTCGTATTTAGCTCTCTCAGCTGCTTCTCTACACCGGAAATACCTATTGCTATGTCCCCCATTTCGGAATTAGTACGTTGATCAAATGATGGTACATTTGTGCGGTCCTCCTGCGTGAAAGATTTCTTAAAGGTTAAATTTAGAACTTCAGTTTTCCGTTTGCTTTCTTCTATTACTGCCCCGGAATGTTCAACGAGTGACTGGACAATGGGCTTTGACCCGCTTATCGATTTTACATAGGACCAGAATTTTTTCGGGTTCTCGGAAAGATCTTTTGCTATGGTATGGCTCTGATAATTATTGTACGCTTCGCGCATCGATCTTTTTATAGACGCACGAATCTCTACTAACTTTTGCCTGTCATCATTTGCGTGTTGCTTTTTGAATCGAGAGTGGAACAGCCTTTGCTTTCTCAGCAGCTTTCTAACATTATTATTATACCACGGTGGATCTGTACCATCCTTAATCGCCTTTACTGGCACATATTTCTCTAACCCTTTATTAACAATGCACTTAAATTTAGTCCACAATTCCGCTACATCCATAGTCCCGGAATTAAACGATGCCCATTCATTTTCTAAGTGCGATCGTAACATTTGCTTATCGGCTCTTCCCAACAGAAACACGCTCCTAGACTTCTTGATTGGCTTATGAACTTTGGTCACCATCGACGCTATGACTATATCATGATTACTAATTCCTGTCTCTACACATACATCGTTAATAAGGTCAGGCCTGTTTGTGGCTATTAGGTCTAGAATATTTCCATTGCGCGTGGGTTGCCGGTTTAACTGCTCAAGACAGTTTTCGGAGAATGTGTCCAACAGTAGCTCGCAAGACTGCTTGTCTGTACAGCCTGAAACGTAACTAGCGAGGTCCCAATCTATACTCTTAAGGTTGAAGTCACCTCCGACTAATATTACATGGCCCGGATACCTGTGCACTACCTGGTGTATGCTTTCTTTGAATGATTCTAAAACTGCTACAGCAGCACTGGGGGGCGGTAAAAAGAGCCAACTATTAACTTTACTTCTTTTAGACCTGTTATACGTGCCCCGATAACTTCACAGTTACTTTCAACATCGATCTCAGTAGAAACAATATCTTTATCCACAACGATGAACACTCCTCCTCCAGTTGTATCCGATCTATCTTTCCGATATACCTTCCACGCTTCGCTAAATATTTCTGAACTTGCCACATCATCATTTAGCCAGCTTTCGGTGCCTAAAACTATCTGAGCGCAATAACTTTCATGCAGTGCGGCAAACTCGGGAACTTTGTTTCTAATACTCTGTAAATTCGCGGCTAATATTTTTATGTTCGAATTTTTGTTCCAAACGTGGCCTGAATTCGCTGTTTGATTGCTGACAGACGAGTGCTCATTAGAGTTAGCGCCTAGCCTAAAAAAAAAAAAACCGTGTGCACTCCACAAGTACTCTGCTACCCGAGTAGCCGCTTCCTTAGTGTAGTGCACCCCTGATCTATCTAGGGGTACCCTACAATTCCCCACCCGATAACGCAGATCCAGAAATCTGCAGCCATGACTGTCACAGAGTCGGCGAAGCCTCTGGTTCAGACCCTCCACTCGGCTCCAAACCAAAGGACCCCGATCAACCCTGGGAACAATGCTACAAATCGACAGCTCTGCTTGCACCCCGCGTGAGAAGGCAGCAGCCTTCACCAATTCCGCCAGCCGCTCGTAGGACCTGAGGATGTCCTCAGAACCCAAGCGACAAGCGTCATTGGTGCCGACGTGAGCCACGACCGGCAGTCGACTGCACCCCTCACCTTCGATAGCCGCCGGCAAGGCCGCCTCCACATCTCGGATGAGGCCCCCCGGCAGACACACAGAGTGCACGTTGGAATTCCTTCCGGATCTTGACGCTATCTGCCTAAGGGGCTCCATCACGCGCCTAACATTGGAGCTCCCAATAACTAATAATCCCCTCCTCCCGTGCACCTGCTCGGACCCTGCTGAAGGAGTGGCCACACGCTCACTCACAGGACGAACGGGCGCGGACGGACGTACAGCGGATTGGCCTTCCGCCTCGAGCGACGTGAACGCCCACTCCCCTTGCGGAGAAGGCGGCTCGACGACGTCCGGTACACCTGAAGGTGCCTCGGTAGCAGGGACAGAGAGCGAAGCGTGAGACACCTGAGGTGTCCCACTCGACGCACCAGACTCGCCAAGACTCCCCACCATCGCTGCACCCAGAGACAGCAGCCTGAAGACGGCTGACCGTAGACAATAGCACGCTCATCTGTTCGCGAACTGCGGCCAACCCCTCCTGCGTCCGCAAGAAGAAGGCACACACTCTATCCATCCTATCGATACAATTAACTGCAGAAAGTAGAATACTAAATAATCAACTTTTAAGAATCCTAGTACTCTAATAAAGGCGGCTGGCTGCTGACTGACCTGTCACTATCAAATCAACAAAACTGAGTTTTCAAAATAAACAAGAATATCTGTGCAATACACCGTTATCAAACGCGCGGGAATATAATCTTAGCGCTGTTTACGATGGGGCACTGGTGACAGCTGGCATTAGACTGACTGATAACGAGCTTTAGTAACGGTCTCTGACTTGTTTTGAAATACGCTAGTCAAAGACGAAGACTAAACAGAACGGTATTTATCAAATACGATAGAGTAAATTATTAAAACAGTAGTACAAACGAAATCTGTAAGTACGCGGGAATAAACCTCTGAAAACAGAAGTACTAACGAAAATGAAATAGACTGGCAAATTAAAATTCACACAAATTAAATTACGATACTTAGCGCTGTTTACGATGTGGCACTGGTGACAGCTGGCACTGGACTGACTGATTTTTTATCTGTCTCTTTCCACTTCTTTCACGTCTGGCAGAATTCCCCTTGTGAAAACTACCGAGTAGCACCGTGGTTCGGAACCCACCACGATAAACTGTAGGTCCCCCTATAACTAGCTGGGTAAGTCAGTTCGAAGTTCGGAGGAAGGCAACGGCACTGTGGTGTTCAAACCAATCTTCGCATTAAAAAAAAAAAAAAAAAAAAAAAAAAAAAAAAAAAAAAAAAAAAAAAAAAAAAAAAATCTTAGATGGCGCGTGATTCTGGTTTTGTAACTGCTACCATGTCGGGTGACAGGTACGCCTGCCTGATAACCACCTGCTGGAACGTACGATTTTTATACCAGATGGCGCTCCACCCCATATTGCTAGACACGTGAAAGATCTCTTGCGCGCATCGTTTGGTGATGATCGTGTACTCAGCCTCCACTTTCGTCATGCTTGGCCTCCCAGGTCCCCAGACCTCAGGCGTGCTATATGTCTAGGAATGCTGAAACAACATCCATCGCCAATGCCTCACCATAAATCCAGACATGCTTTACAGTGCTGTTCATAACATTATTCCCCCACTACAGCTATTGTTGAGGAATGATGGTGAACGTATTGAGCATTTCCTATAAAGAACATCATCTTTGCTTTGTCTCAATTTGTAATGCTAATTATTGCTTTTCTGATCAGATGAAGCGCCATCTGTCGGACATTTCTTGAACTTTTTCTTTGGTTCTAATAAAACCCCGTGTCATTCCAAACTTCCAAGCATGTGTGTCAATTTTTACCTATCTACATTATTCCGTGATTTATTAAGTTTTCAAATTAATTCTGACTTTCTGATCAGCCGTTAAATAGGATAACCATGAAACTTATAACTATTTAGTGTACGAAAATTTTGTACGTACCTGTAGCAACCGATTCCATCTTGTTGAACTGAAATTCTTCTCTTCACTACCAAACTATTCACTCACAAACATAGAGTAAATTTCCCTTGCTTTCACAGCATCGCGTTTGCTCTCGACGAAGGTCAGATTTGAAATGACGTAACTCGGCAGGCATCGACGGTGGTGACCTCTACTTCTGGAATGAGATACGTCCTTCCCCTACCCAACCCACCCATCAAAATTCCTAGAATCTAAAATTCATTTTTGGGGGTTTTGGCCACGTTTTGAGGATTCCGTCGCACTGCGCGGGCTCTCGGACGGCCCAGACCATATCGACTACCCGTCTCTAATGATCACGCTGTCGACAGGACGTAAAACCCTAAGCTACCTACCTACATACCGACTACGCACAGCGCCTCGTCAAAGATATAGGCGCGCTATCGATACAGAGCAGCGATATCGATGGTGAAGGCGGCTACTAAATATCGAAACTGGACGACAATGCTTGGGCGCCAAAGAATTACTAACAAAGAAAGATAAGAGGGCTAAGTACCGCTATAAACGAGGTTAAACACGTGTAAAAATTTTCGATCTTCCACTGAAAGTTACGTTCATACCTCGAAACGAGCAAGCACGGCTCAATTGTGTTTGTATCGCGTAGTCAGTTACATCACTTTAATTTTACTGCATACTGTCGAATGCAGTGGTTAAATAATTTAGTGCCGGCCGCGGTGGCCGAGGTGACTGAGGCGCTCCAGTCACGGTCAGCACGGCCACTACGGTCGGGGGTTCGAATCCCCCCTGGGGCATTGATATTTGTGCCGTCCTAGTTTGTAAGTAGTTCATAAGTAGTTTGTAAGTTTAGGGACTGATGACCCCGTAGTTAAGTCCCATAAGCTTAACAAACATTTGAACATTTTTTGAAATAATTTAGTACAGGGTGTCCGAAAAGTGTTTTCATGATAACATAAATTGATAACTCAGGCTAGAAGTAAGATACAAATACGAAACTGGTGTCTAATTGTTTACAAACTATCAAAGTTTTTTTCACACATCAGTAAACTTCCACATGAGCACTCTTGGTAGCACGTAGCAAATCTAGGCGATATTCAATTTCCGTCCACACATTAGCCAACATCACTGGAGGGATCGATTCAACGACTGTGGTTATCCGTTGCCGCAAGGTTTCAAGATCTGATACACGTGTTCGGTAGACCTCGTCCTTGCCATAACCCCATAAAAAGAAGTCTAATGGGGTTATGTCAGGAGAGCGTGGAGGCCAAACCGTTGGCTCATCAGGACCAATCCATCGCCCAGGATAGGTCATATCCAGATAGCCACGGACGTCCAAACCCCCAAACCCAATTGAGGCGGTGCACCGTCTTGATGAAACAAGACATCGGGGTGATACTGAAGCAGCTGAGGAACAGAATACAGTTGCAAAATGTCCAGATACACTGCAGATGTGATAGTAGTCTTAGCGAAGAAGAATGGCCTGATAATTCGATCGTGCAATAGCGCGCACCAAACATTCACCTTTGGACTGCCTCTGGTGCACTGCATGACCTCGCCAGGGGTTTTGAACCCCAAATGCGCACAATATGGCGATTCACTACTCTACTAACCAGAAAGGTCGGTTCGTCGGAAAAGGTAATTCGTATAGGATGACTATCGTCGTCCTCAAAACGTGATAGCATTTCGATCGCAAAATCATGTCGACTAACGTACTGCAAACATAAAAAAGTAGAATTCCATACAAGTGTCATTCTTGTATCTTACTTCTAGCCTGAGTTAACAATTTATGTAATCAGGGAAAGACTTTTCGAGCACCCTGTACTTTTCGCAAAAGCGAATTTCATACTGTGAAACGAAACAGGTGTTTCGCTACAAATTTTCCAATTTTGAAATGAATGTCTTGTCGCGTAAAATAATGCGAGTGGCGTCTGTAAAGGTGACCTGTATCCAGCCGCTTATTACTATTCGAAATGGAGAAGTATTCTTTATTTAGTTTCTATGACATGCTTCCTGTTCCTTTCTCTCCACTCCTGTATTGAAAGAAGAGCATGCTGACATGCAGGTGAGGTGAAACTACCAAAGATCTTGTACTGGGGTGCTGAGAGATATGCCTGTTTGAGTAAGAAACTTGTGGATTGGCACAGTCGATGGTTGGTATTCGCACGCGAATTGGGATGTCAGTTCTTTGAAGACGGCGCCGCCTGCCAATCACGACGCTAGGCCGTAAGGCTGGTTCGGTAGGCACCGGGCGAACGAACTTAACCCTTTCATCCCCAGTGTTTTTCCTGGACAACGACGTATTAAAAGTGCTTCTAGTACGACATTTTGCCGCTTGTTACGTCGTGTAGACTCTTCTAAAGCCATTAATCTGTCCATCTTGTAGGTTGTGTTGCGCTGCCGTCTGTACTAGGCTTACAGTGTGAGTGTGCATGAAATACAAGACATAAAAAATCAACAGTTCGAGCAAAAATTTCGTAACACTTATTTGGATGTTTACTGCATTGTATTAACACAGAAAACACTGCATTTTAATTCTTCCAAAGCTGATTTCATTATCTCGGACTGAAAGGGTTGAGCTATGTCCTACTCCTCCACCAAATTCGGAAAGTTTTTCGAAACGACTAAAAAAAAAAAAAAAAAAAAAAAAAAAAAGGATGAAGGAATGTAGTCTAGGGGGATATTAGGCGATGCTGAAGGAATTAAGTTAGGTATAGAAATAAATAATGTGGTAGATCTTTTTTGTTAACTGGGCAGTAAAATAACATGATAGTCGCAGTCCAGAGCATACTGAATGCAGAATTGCAATAGGAAGAAAAGCGCTTTAGAGAAACAGAAATTTTTTAACATTGAACATTAATTTAAATGGAAGGAAGTCCTTTCTGAAGGCATTTGTGTGGATTGTCGCTTTCTGCGATAGTGAAACATGGACGATAAATAGTTGAGGCAAGAAGAGGTTAAAAGCTCTTGCAATGTGGTGCCACAGAAGAATGCTGACGATTAGTGTGTAGATCACGTAATTACTTAGGAGGTACTGAGCACAATTGGGGGAAAAGGAATGTCTAGCGTATCTTGACTACAAGATAGGATCGATTGGTAGGACTCATTCTTAGATATCAATGAATCGTGAATTTAGCACCGGAGTGAGATGTGTGGGGTAAAAATGACAAGAGGGAGCCCAAGAAACGAATATAGTAAGCCGATTCAAACAGTCGTAGATTGCCGTTCTTACGAGGAGACGAAGAGACTTGCTCAGGATAGAATAGGCCGGAGAGCTGCATCAAACCAATTTTCGGATTGAAAATCACAACAAAAACAGTTGTTTAAAAAGTTGCTTTCAATTATTAAGTGATGATATTCTAACTGGGTTGAGGCTTTAGACATGCTTACGTGGCCGTTGCCACAGTCAATAACATTCCCTACAGGTTTTGAATTTATAGGGAATTTATAAAATTGTTCGAAATTTCTGCCACTATTGCAAGTGGCCTCCTTCATGGTTTTCACGTTAAAGGAAAATTTTTAACACAATCTAGTAGAGAGATTAAAAATTTTCACGAGTTGGTGATATTTCATTCAATAACTGTTAAGGGTTACTAAAATTAAGTAAAAGAAACTGTCTAGTAGCTTAGTTTTATCAAACACAACGCAAATGTATTGGTAAATATTTTGTGGTTAACAACCACTGAGTGTAATTTTCGCTCGTTCGGCTCGAACGACAATAAACCCCGTCCGCACCGCTCTTGACGGGTCGGTTGGTGTTAATTCGATAAACGGCCGCACTTAGCGCCAGTGTCGTTAGCAGTCTTTCATAATTAACCTCGTGTCAGTGTCGGTCCGCCCACCCGTGTTTAGCACTGCTTGTGTTTACATGAGCAGCTTTAGGCGCCACGAAGAGTAACGAGTAATCGCAAAATCCGCCATCAACCGCTCCCCACTGCCGATATTTTTTATTCCCTTTTTTACCGGGTAAATTTTTAACATCACACACACATACACACACACACACACACACACACGCATGCATATATACAAATACACTACAGGTGAATAGCACAGCCCAAAGAAATTCGGTAGATCTCTGCAAGCTAGAGAGTCACCTCCGAGAAATCTTTTTATTTTCGTGAAAGAGAAGCTCCTGTATCGTTTTTTAGGCTAAGTTATAAAATCTAATGACAGCATAGTTTTTGATTTATTTCAGCCATGGTCTGCCCGCTAGTGTATCTCTTTTTTGTTCTGCTACAGATCTGACGATGGATGTTCGAGTATAATTACTTTTCTGGAGACTAAAAATCTAGTCTGTAGGAATCAGCATTGGTTTCGAAAATGGCGATCATGTGAAACCCAGCTCGCGCTATTCGTCCACGAGACTCAGAGGGCCGTAGACACGGGTTCCCAGATGAAAGGGTTCAAATGTTGGTTAAGCTTAAGGGACTTAAATGCGGGATCATCAGTCCCTAAACTTTCAAACTACTTGTGAACTACCTTATACTAAAGACGACACAAACATCCATGCCCGAGGGGGAATTCGAACTTCCAATAGCGGCCGTGCAGACTGTGACTGGCGCTCCGTAGACCGCTCGGCCACTGCGGCCGGCATTCCCAGATAGATGCTGTGTTTCTTGACTTCCGCAAGGCGTTTGAGACTGTTCCAAATGTTCAAATGTTTGTAATCCAATGGGACCAAACTACGTTGGTCGTCAGTCCCTGGCCTTACAAACTACTTACAGTAAGTTAAACTAACCTTAAGGACAACACACACATCCATGCCCGAGGGACGATTCGAACCTCCGACGCGGGATGCCTTGCGATCCGTAACGTGGCGCTCCAGACTGCTCGGCTACTCTCGCGCGGCGAGAGAATTCCCCACAGTCGTTTAATGAACAAGAGCATATGATCCATCAGACCAATCGTGTGATTGGATTGATGAGTTGCTAGATAAGAGAACGCGGCATGTCATTCTCAATGGAGAGAAGTCTTCTGAAGTAAGAGGGATGTTAAGTGTGCCATAGGCGGATGCGTGGGAACGTTCCTATTCACAATACATATAAATAACCTTGTCGATAACATCGGAAGTTCACTAAGGCTTTTTGCGGATGATGCTGTAGTATATCTAGAGTTTGTAACAATGTAAAATCTTATATACTGAAAAATATCTACGAAAACGAAAGTCAGTCGGCCAAACCAAACTACCCGGCCGATTTCCTTCATTTTTGTTTTAAACGAAGGTATTCGTCCACAGATTTGTCATCAAGCATCAGAATTTAAATTCCTTTTTCTATACTCAAACGCTGTTTCCGTCTGTACATTTCTAATGGGGATATTCTTGCTGAAAACTAAAGTCAGTCGGTCAGGCCGTTCTATCCGACCGATTTCCCTCATTTTTGCCTTAAACGAAAAGTATTCATACGCAGATTATTCATCAAACATCATAATTAGCTTAAGTCTCACCATCCTTCATTTTTATTCAACGCGATATCCTTCTGTGTTTGCAATGAATAGTTTGATCGATTTGTTTTACGATATATTTTGTTCTAATTAAGGTACACAGTTATTTTTGACCTAAAATCACTCAGCGGATCAAGATCTGTCATTTGCGCTTTTAAACACTTGTACTGATTGACTGTGGAGAAATCTGTGCCTGAACATTCAACTTTTTTGTCATTCCACTAACGGTGCGATATATTCGCAAGGGTCCTCTGGTTGTATTGAAATGCAGAAGGATCTGCAACGAATTGACACATGTTGCAGGGAATGACAATTTAATATCAATGTAGACAAGGGTAATGGGCTACGAATACTTAGAAAGAAAATTCCTTTATCACTTGGCTACACTACAGCAGGTCAGCAACTGGAAGCTGTTAAGCCGGCCGCGGTGTCCGAGCGGTCTGCGGCGCGCCATCCACAGTCTGCACGGCCGCTACGTCGAGGTTTCGCATACCACCTCGGGCATGGACGTTTGTTTCGCCTTTATTATAAGGTAGTTCATTAGTAGTTTGTAAGTTTAGGGCCTGATGACCCCGTGGTTACGTCACTTAAGCTTAACAAACAATTAAACATTTTTGAAGCTGTTAATTCCATAAATAATCTGGGAGTAGGCATTACGAGTGATTTAAAGTGAACCGACCATATAAATTGTCGGTAGAGCAGGTGCCAGACTGAGATTCATTGGAAGAATCCTAAGGAAATGCAGTCTGAAAATAAAGGAAGTAGGTTACGGTCCACTTGTTCGACCACTGCTTGAATACTGCTCACCGGTATGGGATCCGTACCAGTTGGCGCTGATAGAGGAGGTAGAGTATATCCAAGGGACAGCAGCCCGCTTCGATACAGGAATATTTAGGAAACATGAGAGCGTTACGGAGATGATCGATGAATTCCAGTGAAAGACTTTGCAAGAGAGACGCTCTGTAGCTCGGTATGGGCTTTGCCCGCCGCGGTGGCCGAGCCGTATGCGGCGCGCCAGTCACGTTCTGCACGCCCACTACGGTCGGGGGTTCGAATCCCCCCTCGGGGCATGGATATTTGTGCCGTCCTAAGTATTAGCTAGTTCATAAGCAGTTTGTAATTTTAAGCACTGATGACCCCGTAGTTAAGTCCCATAAGCTGTACAAATATTTGAACATTTTGGTAGGGGCTTTTGTCGAAGTTTCGAGAACATACCTTTACCTATGAGTCTAGCAGTATATTGCTCCCTCCTACGCATATCTCGCGAAGAGATCGTAATGATAAAATCAGAGAGATTAGAGACCACACAGAGACATACCGACAATAGTTCCTTTCCGCGATTAATACGAGACTGGTATAGGAGGGAGGACCATAGGCGGATCCAAGGGAGTGGGGGTGAAGGGTCGGTAGCCCCCCTCCCCCTTCAGCTCAGCTCACTGTGATTTTTGTTTTGTTTATGTTTTAGAATGTGAAATGCGTATCAAATTGCCAAGGCTCTCCTATACTGGAATAGCATTGAGGCGGAATTAAACTATGTGATGCGGAGGGAGACGTTCTTTAAGACAGTCCGTGTAGTCGGTTTGTGTGCAACGCTGTGGTAGCTGAGCGGTGAAAAGCGCCTACCCAGTAAATAGAAGGTCCCGGGTTCGAATCGCGGCCCTATGTTTAATACCAGTGAGGCTTGAAAAGGGGTGGCCGGTACTAGTCTTTCTACTGAGCCAGAGTTTAGCTGACGACGAGAATTCTTTCACACCCCCCCCCCCCCCACTCCCAACAGCCCGTCCTGAATCCGCCCCTGAGAAGAACCGATAGTGATACTCAGTCATACATCGCCAGGTGGCTTGCAGAGTATTCAAATCAAATGTTTGTTAAGCTTATGGGACTTAACTACGGGGTCATCAGTCCCTAAACTTACAAACAACTTATCAACTACCTTATACTAAGGACGGCACAAGTATCCCTGCCAGAGGGGGGATTCGAACCCCCGACCGTAGTGGCCGTGCAGACCGTGACTGGAGCGCCTCAGTCTCCTCGGCCACCGCGGCCGGCGCTTGCAGATTATGGATGTAGACGTAGATGGTCGTAATAACTGAAACGGGTACTCTGTTGTCTTATTATTGCGATCATCGACGTAAATAAAGGAAATCTGCTTACTAACGGAAGGCTGTTTTCTTTCCGACAATTTCGCAGCTCAGGAGAAACAGTGTTTACCCAGAAGAGATCTAGATAATTCAAGAGCGCAATGTGATATCGTAACTGTTGGTTCGGCGAGTGTATTTACTATTGCTCAAAGTAAGAGAAGAACTAGGTTCGCGATGGCGAGAGAACGTGAAGGAGCGCCATCGTCGCGTGTTCGGCGCGGAGTGCCTGGAGCTCGCGCAGTGGGCGCCGTCTGTTCCAGAGGGAGCGGCTGCATTCAGGTAGATGGCGGGCCCCCGCCCAATGTTATCGGCGCCGCGGGAGGACGCCTGGAGACGGCGTGAGGGATGCACTCGCCGCCTTATGACGCCTGCCGGCTGCCGCTCCCTCCACGCCAGCGACAGTACCAAAAGCTGCTCGAGCACGAAATGCAGGCAGGCAAGTAGCAGAGTGACCGGCATCTCACCGTCTCATATAGGACATAAAGTATGTTTCAGGAGGAATAGTAAATATATCACTACGTGTTCTTATAGACGAAGTTAAATAATAATAAGAAATGCCCACTTTAGGTTGCGTTAGTAACACTAAAAATAGGCCTTTGCGATCGCCTTTTCACGGCTCGAAATTTAAATGAAAATAACAGTTTAACCGTACATCTCACACGAAAATTGAATAAGCAGATTTGAAGAGGAGAAAATTCTAGACAACTTTGCTCTTAGGTTTTTTTTCATATCTCGCCTCGTTTCATAGATATTGGCAAAAAAATAACATCGATTTGAGGATGTCTGTCTTTCTATAGATCCGTTCGAACCATTCCACCGCTCGGCACCAAATTTTACAGACATAATAGTTGGACGCAAGGGACCAGAACCTCCCTCATTCAAAGCATAAACGTAATGTTTGTATAGCTTATGGGACTTAACTACGGTGTCATCAGTCGCTAAACTTAAAAACTACTTATGAACTAACTAATACTAACGACAGCACAAATATCCATACCCGAGGGGTGATTCGAACCCCCGACAGTAGTAGCCGTGCAGACCGTGACTGGAGTGCCTCAGTCCCGTCGGCCACCGCGGCCGGCCTCATTCAAAGTTTTCGGACAAATAGTACGTCAGTAGTATTAAAAAAAGCCGTTGTAACTGTAATTTCAAGCAAATCGTTCATCTGACACGAAAACTGAATAACCGAATTCTACAAGGAGAAAATTATCTACAACTTTTCTCTATTTTGTTATTTTCGATTATTAATAGTACGAGAAAGGATATGAAAAGCGGATATGATCAATGGCGGTACTAATAACACGATGTACATGAAAATATCATGTTTGTGTATTCCCCAGCATTAAATGCGCAGCAAATAACGGAATGATGGCCACGAGGTGACTAATTAGTACCATGTTCATGATATCGTACTTTAGATCTTCCTTGAACAACCCTGTTTCAAAATACAAGGTTAGCTATGGACCCCATGTCCATGTCAGGGTGTTCCAGCGATTGTGGAAAGTCATATATTGCACACCTAGACGTGCCTTCCTAATTCCCATCGGGAGATAATATAGCTACATTGTTAACCTTCCCCTAACCCCCCCCCCCCTTCCTCCTAAATAGCTTATAGGTGGACCCGCATCAACTGCTGATTTGATTGAAACCCAACAGCATTAAATTCGTCCACTACTAAATTCGACATTATGTTCAAAATTATCGTGGATAATTAGGAGGCCGCACAACTCTGTTTAAAGGGGAGTCGACATTACAGTGAATTAAATTTTGGATAAAGTATTTTGCAAAAATGACGGAGATTCGACACAGCCTCTTTCATATCTTACGTATACCAGGGGTTAGGAAATGTCACGTCACATTCCTCGTCCAGAACTCTCTCTTGCATATATCATCTTGCTTCCTGGATTTTATGATTTTCTTATTTCAAAGCAGTGGAGCACTGGATAATTGATAAAAGCACGTCGTTCGTAGTTCGTTAAATTATAATGTAGTGTCTAAAAATGTCATTTCAGCTGTTAGCAACTGCCAGCAATAGTACGAGAAATAATGGACACTGCCGCAGTTGTTTGCCGTGGTGCACTGGGTAGTGCGTTACCTCCACAGTTTACGCTTGATAATGAAAAAAGACTAGGGAAAGTTCAAAACTTATTCAGCGACGGTGGCGATATAGAAAAAGTGTTCGTCAGTGTAAATGACGATCATCATCGACTGAAACCAATAAAAACATACAGTAGTATGTAATCTATCTATAATAATAAATCTGTAAATGTAGGCTTGTCGCTGTTCACTTCAATCTTCAAAACTACTGGACGAATCTTCATGCGGTTTTCACAGGTAATATGAGAAATTTTTGGGTCAACATACAGGCATAATTGTATTAAGATCGGACCACAAATGAAGAAGATATCGTAACCTTTAAGTGTTTTCAGTAACCGTCGTGTCTGTTTGCTCAACTATTAAAAACCTCTTTTCTCAAAAACTAATTCCGAATTTGCATGGAGTTTTCACATGTAACTTGATCGTAACTCTGGACAACATATAGACTTCGTTTCATAAAAATTAGATTACAGATAAAATCTACGACCGTTATGTCTGTCTGTCTCTTTGAATACGTTTATCTCCAAAACTACTTGACGAATTTTCAAGGAGTTTTCACACGTAACCTGAACATATCGTGCGGTTACATAAAGGCTTCAATAATTAAAACAGGATCAGAGAAAATAAAGATATCATAATTTAATCTGTTGTTTAAAAGCCATCGTGTATGTCTATTCGTTGAGGTTAATTCCAAAAAGTACTACACGACCTTTCATGGGTTTGCACAGGTAAATTGAGTATAATTTGGATAGTAACCTAGGCTTCATTTAATCAAAATCGGATCGGGGTGAAAAAAGATTTAGTAATTTTTAGTTTCTGGTGTATGCTATGCTTGAATCGCAGCGTAGTATAGCAAAGATCCGATAGAGGTGCTGTTACTTACATAGTATACCAAATGACTAAAAGATGGCGATGCTGCGTTTTTTATTCTCGTAACAATGGTGTAATACACTCAAACAAGGGCTACGATTTTCCTTACGGTAGCGGTGTAGTGTACTGATGTTAGAAACAGTCGTTGAATCCTTTTTGAAAAATGATTCACGTACAATGAGGGGATTAATTCTTCGCGTTCTTAATATAATACATAATTAATGTTGTTCCGAGCAATAAATTAATGATTCTCCTAAAGCGAATATTTCGTTGCCATCGTTAACATACTACACCGCTGCCAATGCAAGTAAAATTTAGCCCAGGCTCTTTATTGCACCAAAGTACTAATAGACGCAGCTGATGCTTAATAAGTATGGCGTATTACAGCAAGGAAGCGTATGTCTGTGACAGAATTCAGCGACGCAATCGTATGTCTAAGAATACCAACGAACATTGAAGTGTCACTGATTTCACTTTGTGTATTACATAAATAACATTTCTTTGCTTCCTTTGGCACGTTTAATTTGTGTTTACAACATAGAGACATTTCTTTATGTCTCTCAATTGTATTCATTTACATAAGAGTTCTTTGGAAGGACAATCCATTGTATGTAGTTTGTTTTGCTATGTCGGTGACCTTTTTTACTGTCTGAGATCCGCAATTCTAAAATGCCATGATACACAGAGGCCCTTCTTTAACAACTTTTGCAAAGCACGGGCATAAAAGCTAGTAGTAAATGTTTTAGGAGGTGTACGTATAATAAAAATTTTTGAACATAACTGCTATTGTCTGCGACCTTTACAACGTAAAAAGATAAAAACGCAGCCCTCGGTCGCAAAATTAAAATTATTTAACCTGGTTTCGGCAATAACTACGATTGCCTTCATCAGAAATTGTAAATTAAAACAAGTCATATAATAAAAGTTACAACTCAACTGTAAAGCTTGCACAGGCCAGTCTGGTGCCTCCATGCAGTCCATACTGGCTAGCTGTTTCTAAAAAATTGGTTTAAATTTTGTGAGTAGAATACTATTACCCGTCGTAAGGTAAAGATTGCCCTGACAGCCTCTATGTGTCCTAAACCCACAATGATTTACATCCAACGAATACTCGTATTCTCAAAATAGCTGATAATATTTTGCCCACAACGCTAATTAAAGAGATACCTCTGCAGTTGTTACAATCTTTCATGTTTCCATACTCGAACATTACTGCTCCCGTCCAGTCCGACCAAACCTATCTGCACTTCCGCGCCATTTCAGTATTCTCGTGTATCTAGTTGAGACCTGACATTCCACTGTATTTGATACGTTCCGACTTAATTTGATCTACCCCAGCCGCTTTACTGGACTGCTATCTACTGACCATTCTCTCCAGTTCCTCAGATGTGTTACGGTTTCCACAATCTGTACTATCCCATTGAAACCAAAGAATCTGACACATCACTGAATTATTCACATACAATGAGCAACTCTTCAAAATATTCCATCTACCCTAGGCACCCACAAGATTCAACAGCGCCGCGCGGTAGTAGCCGAGCGGTTTGTAGCTCCATGTTACGGATCGCGCGGCCTCCCACGTCGGAGGTTCGAATCCTCCCTCGGGCATGGATGTATGTGTCGTCCTTAGGTTAGTTTAACTTAGTGTAAGTAGTTTGTAGGTCTAAGGAGTGATGACCAACGTAGTTTCGTCCCATAAAATTACAAAAATTTGAACATTTGATTCAACAGCAAGTGTACTGACTTGTCCAAAGTACTTGTTACTTCCTTTTTCTCTCCCTGTCGAAAACTGCTAGTTAAGCTCCAGAACTGTTTAGATATGTCTTGACCCAAGCCGCGGTGCAGTAACCGAGAGGTCTAAGGCGTCGGAGGTTCGAGTCCTCCCTGGGGCATTGGTGTGTGTGTGTTCTCTTTAGGTTAGTTTACCAAAGTTTAAGTAGTTTGTAAGCTTCGGACTGATGACAACGCAGTTTGGTCAGATAGATTTAAAAACATTTGCATTTTTCTTTATCCAAAGTTTCTAACTTATTTATATTCTATGACTGCTGCTTGTCTCCTGCAAATATCTATCTGGCTTCGTTTCATTCTTATCTGTCTGCAAGAGTCCTGGTACAGAGCCATTACTGATACGCCTTGTTTTGTGTCATTTACCTAAGCTATTTGATTCTTCCTTCCTTTACATACTTCTGTTCCTAGACATTATCTATACACTTAGTGTGTGACTGTGTCTCGTCAATACCTCTTCCAGTAACTGTACATTCAAGTATCTGGTACCTTTCTGAGGTCTTTGTTATATATTTGTTCCTGACTTCCTCGTCCTGAAGCTTTTCCAGTCTTATCTTTCTACATATGGACCTTAATTACTGCATTTTTGACCCCACAAAAACCATTTTACTGCATATCAAATTATTATAAGAGACATAAAAAAATCTGTAAACACGTGTGTCCTTGATTGCCTTTCTTAATTTCCTATTTCTTATTATAGAATCTGAGTCTGGTGGCCGATACCACGGCCAAGGAGGCCTGTCGGCTTCCGAACGTAGCTGATTTTCCTCTCCCTCGCCGTGCCTCGCTGTCATTTCTTAGGAGATCTGTCATGCGCCTCTGGGACCAAGAATGGTTCGCCGTCGATCAGTAAAAGACACAGCTAGGAACTGACGTACATCCGTACAGCCTGTCAGGTGTGATGAAGTCTGCTTAACAAGTCTTCGAATAGGACACTGCCCCCTGACGCATAGATTCCTTCTTTGTGGCGACGAGTCCCCTACTTGTGATGCTTGTGGTGTGCTTATAACCGTTCAGCATATTTTAACTACTTGTGTTTCCTATAATGCTGCGAGGGAACAAGCCATTTTAGGTGATAGTGATATGAAAGTGGCACGCGTTTTACGATTTTGTGTTTTGGCCGACCTCCTACCAAAAGATCTTAGGTCGACGGTTCTAAAATATAGATAGAGAAAGATAGGATCGTTCGGTCCATCCCTCTATGTTTAGCCCGCCTTGTCCCCCATTTGTCTGTTTTGTCTAGTGTCTTATTAGTGCCACTGAACCTTTATTATACATATGATGTATGAGGAAGAGCGTATGTTCTTTCGTATTGTCTCTTCCCTTCCCTCTCCTGCACCATTTAGTAGCATTGGACTCATTTCTTCCTAGTATGGGCGCTGATGGCCACGAAGTTGAGTGCCCTAAAGCTCGAATAACAACAACAACAACAACAACAACAACAACAACTGAGTCTGGATCCCGTGCCTGCTGCGATTAATTTTATAAATTTTTGTGCCTTCGGCTAACACTCGGTTGAGAGTAATTCAGTATATGATAGCCAGTACTGACCTGGTTTCTAAGTGGCGTTCGTAGATAAGTATATCCTCAGTAATCCGGTTGTAGCCTCTAGGGAGTGGGACACTGTCGGACTTGTAGTGTGACAGTCGCACTTTCGTAAGGCAGAGAACACGGAACGGAGGCGGCAGGCGCTTATCTGCCTGCAGGCCGCGTCGCGTGGCAGCAAAATAAAAGAAGGCTAAATAGGGGACAGGTCAGGCGCTATCTGGCCGGAGGGGCTGCACGCGCGGATTACTCGGCAGCGGGCGAACGCAGCAGGTGGCGTGCCGGCCGGCCCACCCCAGATAACGGCGCCTGCTCAGCGCGCTGCACCCAGTAACGGCCGCAGTCGAACTCCGGAACAACGGGACATTGCATTAGGGCGCGCCGTTACTGCAACTCTCCAGTGAGACGGAGGGTACGGCTTTAGCGGCGGGACCACGCCTTTGGTCGTACAAGGGAAGCTATGACACCTCCCGTCGAGAACTTCCATGTTACTTTCGGATGTGAACAGGAGATTCCAATAGGATGCACCGTTACTGACCCTCTCCAGTGAGAGAGAGGGAACGAATTTAGTGTTGGGATTAGTATTTTGGCCATATGAGGTAAGCTGTGACATCTCCCATCGAGAATTTTCATGTTACTTTGAGAGGTGAACAGGAGATGCACCGTTACTTACCGTCCTCTGTAACAGGAAGGGTACGACTTTAGTTTTGGGACTTCGTCTTTAGTCGTACAAGGGAACCTACGGTACCTCCCGTTGAGGTCTTTCATGTTACTTTCGGATGTGAACAGGAGATTCCAATAGGATGCACCGTAACTGACCCTCTTCAGTGAGAGGGAGGGTACGAATTTAGTGTTGGACCACGCCTTTTTCGTCATAAAAGGGAAGCTATGGTACCTCCCGTCGAGAACATTCACGTTACTTTCAGATGTGAACAGGACATTCCAATAGGAAGCACCATCACTGCCCCTCTCTAGTGAGACGGAGGGTACGAATTTAGTGTTGGGATGAGGATTTTGGCCATACGAGGCAAGCTCTGGCACCTCCTATCGAGAACTTTCATTTTTACTTTGAGAGGTGAACAGGACATTCCTAGAAGATGCATCGTTACTGACCCTCCCCTGTAACAGTACGGGTACCACCACAGAGTAATATATGCAGAGAAGCAGCCCCCCCCACCCCCTAAACCACTGTCCTACGCTCCCCTCATAGTTCCGTAAGATGCTAGCAGGTGTCAGGCGGTTCCCTGGCTTAGAACCGGTAGACCACACTAGAGGCACTTCTGAGGGTGCCTTTCGCATGTCAGAGGGTAGCATGGAGGGGAGGATGAGGAAAGAGCTCGTGCCACCTGCCATGAGGCCACAGCTGTGTCCGGCTTGCTAGCATTTGAGGGGAGGTGGTGGTGGGGACAGCCGCTACCTGCCGCCTGCTCTGGCCAGTTTAAAGAGCTGTTTCTGAACCGCAGCGCCATCGTGGGACATCGTATGGAACTGCTGGAAACCCTCCCTCCCCGCACCCCTGAGCGTGGCACCGGGCCCTTAAGGAGGTTTCCCGTCTGTATATATTTATCTGTGGTATGACTTTAGTTCCCAGAACAATGGGACATTGCATTAGGGTGCACCGTTACTGCCCCTCTCCAGTGAGAGGGAGGGTACGAATTTAGTGTTGGGACCATGCCTTTCGTCATACAAGGGAAGCTATGGCTCCTCCCGTTGAGAAATTTCATGTTACTTTGATATGTGAATAGGACATTCCAATATGACGCGCCGTTACTACACCCCGCCCCCTACCCTGTGAGAGGGAGGGCACGAATTTAGTGTTGGGATCGGGGTTTTGGTCATACAAGGGAAGCTATGGCTCCTCCCATCGAGCAATTTCATGTTAGTTTGAGAGGTGACCAGGGCATTCCAAGAGGACGCACCGTTACTGCCCCTCTCCTGTCAGAGGGAGGGTACGACATTTGCGTCAGGACTGCAACTTTGGTCATACAACGGAAGCTATGGCACCTCCCATCAAGAACTTTCTGATTACTTTTAGATTCCAATAGGATGCACCTCTCCAGTGGGAGGGAGGGTACGAATTTAATGTTGGGACCACACCTTTCGTCATACAAGGGAAGCTATGGCTCCTTCCGTTGAGGAATTTCATGTTACTTTGTGAGGTGAACAGGACATTCCAAGAGGACACACACCATTACTGCCAAACTCCTGTAACAGGAAGGGTACGACTATAGTTTTGGGACCTCGGCTTTAGTCGTACAAGAGAAGCTATGGCACCTCCCGTCGACAACTTTCATGATACTTTGAGAGGTGAACAGGACATTCCAAGAGGACGCACCGTTACTGCCCCTCTTCTGTGAGACAGAGGGTACTACTTTAGTTTTGGGACCAGGCTTTGGTTGTACAAGGGAAGCTGTGGCACCTCGCGTTGAGAACTTTCATGTTACTTTCAGATGTGAACAGGACGCACCATTACTGCCCCTCTCCAATGAGAGGAAGGGTACGAATTTAGTTTTGTGACCTCGCATTTAGTCGTACAAGGGAAGCTATGGTACCTCACATCGAGAAATTTCATGTTACTTTCATATGTGAACAGGACATTCCAATATGATGCACCGTTACTGCCCCTTTCCCATGAGAGGGAGGGTACGAATTTAGTGTTGCGACCAGGGTTTGGTTGTACAAGGGAAGCTATGACACCTCCCATCGAGAACTTTCATGTTGCTTTGAGAGGTGAACAGGACATTCCAAGAGGATGCACCGTTACTGCCCCTCAAATGTGACCGGGAGTGTAAGACTTTAGTTTTGGGACCTCAGCTTTAGTCATAGAAGGGAAGCTATGGTACCTCCTGTCGAGGTATTTCATGTTACTTTCATATGTGAACAGGACATTATAATAGAATGCACCATCTTTGCCCCTCTTGTGAGATTACCACCCAATAGAAATACTGGTAATTAATAGTATTTGATAATTAAACAGTATGAAGTTCACTGTTAACATTGACCATGCCAATGCACTAAATGTTACACAATTTTAATCTTATAAATTATGGTAGCAATGTATGTACGCAGTTGGGTGACAACATTTATAGTTAGGCCAAAGGTAGAAATTCTCCACGTTGAGATTTGCTGTGTGCTTGTAGCTGAGGGGAGGCCAGCGAGCAGGCCGACGTTGGTGGCTTGTTCCAGCTTAGGATTTTCCAGGCTTCGTTTCCGGTGAGGGGAGAGAGGGACAAATGCGAGTGCCAGGCACAGTGCAGTGCACATCCTGAAATAAAATATTGTAATACTACTGGCATTTGACGTAATACGATGCAGTTAGGAACCTTTAAGGCCCTCATTACAAAATAGCCTGTTGATAAATAAACAATGCATTAGCTGATATAGTCACATCTGGCGTAATATGTTTAATTAAAAAAGAAAAGTAATAAATTACCAATGAATACAAGACAGTTACACAACTAGCATGGCAATGTTTGTTTATAAAAATAATATATTAACTATTTCTCTTTTTTTTAATTAATCTTGTGTATTTTATCTTGAAGTATTCAGTTGATATAAGAAATTGCACTATTATGATAAATAGTACAAAGGATGTTTATACCAATATAAAAACCTAAGAAGACATTTATTTAATGTGTAGTGTAATTATTTTGATTTTAAGTAAAGTTTTACAAATGTATTGGCTGAGCGCTGTACGTTGGCAAATCGGTTAGAACAGCTCACATGGGGAAGTTGATGACGTAGGGAAAAAAACCCGGCGCGTGGGCAGGAAGTGACGGAGTCGGGAGCGAGGAGGGTAGCTGGCCGGGCGGCGTCGCGCTACGTCGGCATGTGTATCTCCAGGTGGAGACTTTAGATTTTTGGTGTGGCAATTGCCAAGTGTGGTTGCTCGTCGTAGACTGCACCAAGTTGTATCGACTGCTACTGTGTGTTGTGAATATTTAGCCGGTGGAACAAGGTGTGCATCGCACTAAAAGTGACTATGTTTTGTTAATGTAACACGTGTCGTCGCATAGGCATGAACATAAACGGTGTTTGAGACAGGCACATGGTGTGAAAACAATTTGCGACAAATATTCATTTTGTCTGGAGGCTCACGAGCTATAATTTTTTTGGATACGTACAGACGTATCAGCCACAGGGTTCTAATATTGTGAAATAAACAACATAAAGTGAACTTTCACGTGTTTTCAAAAATAGTAGTTAGTACACCCTTTTCTCTCATGAACTTGACTTTATTATGAATTGTTTTGTTAATCATATGCAGGGAAGGAAAGCTGCAAACGTGTGATATCATCCTCTAGAAAACGAGTCAAACAGTCGCAATCACAGTTCCAGTGTTTTTGTGTGTTTAGGAATTGTGGTTCGCAGTTGGTGGTTGTGAGTTTTAAAAATTAATCTTTCCCTATTTAAACTCTCACCCTGACCCTCACTCTCGCACTCTCCTGTGAGAGGGAGGGAACGAATTTACTGTTGGGACCAATGTTTTGTTCGTACGAGGAAAGCTATGGCACCTCCCCTCGAGAACTTTCATGTTGCTTTGAGAGGTGAACATGACATTCCATTAGGACACGCCGTTACTGACCCTAACCTGTGAGAGGCAGAGTATGACATTAGTGTCGGGACTGCATCTTTGGTCGTAAAAGGGAAGCTATGGCACCTCCCATCAAGAACTTTTATGTTACTTTCAGACGTGACTAGGACATTACATTAGGATGCATGGTTACTGCCCATCTCTTGTGTGATGAAGGGTACATCTTTAGAGTGGGGACCATGGCAACTCGTGTCGAGAACTATCATGGTACTTTGAGATGAGGACAGGACATTTCATTAGGACCAACCTTACTGCCCTTGTCCTGTGACAGACAGGGGGTGACATTTTTTGGGACCACAGATTTGGTCATCCAAGGGGAGCCATGGCACCTCCCACTGAGAACTTTCATGTTACTTTGAGAGGTGAACAGGAATGGAAAGAAAGCAACAAGTGCAAAATATGTCGTTTCGCAAACATTAGCAACCCTGCAGCAAGGACATCTGTGAGCCCATTCGCAGTACAGTGGAAGGTAAATATTTATATCTTACACTACCTTATATGCCCGTGCTCCGCAACGGTTGTTAAAGACAGACCTGAGTATATATCATGGTTGTTTAGGGTTCCGGACCTAGGTCAGCATAAACGTTTTGGGCTACAATGTTACTAATAGAATACGACCTACACTGTTATCGATACCTCTGGCGGTTAGTAACACTAATTTTTTAGAAAGTGCTAGCTGCTATGTGCTGCGCGCCTGCATGGAGGCATCAGACTGGCGTGTGCTAAGTGGAGCTCTGACGTAAGCTTTACAGCTAAGTTATAACTTTTATTATATCACTTGTTTTAATTTATAATTTCTGATGAAGGCAATCGTAGTTATTGCCGAAACCAGGTTAAATAATTTTAATTTTGCGTCCGAGGGCTGCGTTTTTATCTTTTTACGTTGTAAAGGTCGCTGACGATAGCAGTTATGTTCAAAACTTTTTATTATACGAACACCTAAAATATTTACTACTAGCTTTTATGCCTGTGCTTTGCTAAAGTTGTTAAAGAAGGGATTCTGTGTATCATGGCATTTTAGGATTGCGGACCTCAGACAGTAAAAAAGATCACCGAAATCGCAAAACAAACTACATACAATCGATTGTCCTTCCAAAGAACTCTTGTGTAAATGAATACAATTGAGAGACATAAAGAAATGTTTCTATGTTTTAAACACAAATGAAACGTGCCATAGGAAACAAAGATATGTTAATTATGTAATACACAAAGTGAAATCAGTAACACTATGTTCAATGTTCGTTGGTATTCTTAGACATACGATTGCGTCGCTGAATGCTGTCACAGACATGCGCTTCTTTGCTGTACTACGTCATACTTATTAAGCATCAGCTATGTCTTTTAGTTCTTTGGTGCAATAAAGCGCCACTCTAGCTGTCAAAAAATTGTTTAAAGTCGTACCTGGGCTAAATTTTAGTTGCAATGGCAGCGGTTTAGTATGTTAACTTTGGCAACGTTTATTAATTTTACTAGAAAGGATATGACAATGGCAGCAGTAATAACATTATGAACATTTCATGTTTGTGTATTCCCCAATATTAAATGCGCAGCAAATGACAGAATGATAATATAGCTCCAAATAATACGCTCTTGATATTACTTGGGGCCATGAGACAGATTGTCCATAAACAATCGTTGCTGGCACGCACTCTTTTCTGCTTATGTAAAATAAAGAAGTAAAAGCAATTTTCGATCTCTGTGGCCCACAGTGTGTAGTATGTCTTTGATTGACTTGTTCAATATCACAATAATTATAAATTATTTTAACACTGCTTTAAATTTTATTAACTCACTATAAGCTTATTTCGGCCTTAGGCCATCATCAGGTGTTATTAATTATAATATTGTTGTTGTTTGTTTGCTGCCCAATTGATTACAGAAGCTGATGAAATGCTTATCTGTATATGTGCTGCAGCACTGGTTATATGATTAGATTTTTTATCAGTTTTTGATAGTGGCAGTTTGTAGTGGCAGCATCCAACGATATTATCCAATGGATGCTGCCACTACAGACTGCCACTATGAAAAACTGATAAAAAATCTAATCATATAACCAGTGCTGCTGCATATATACAGATAAGCATTAAATCAGCTTCTATAATCAATTGGGCAGCAAATAAACAACAATATTATAAGTAATAACAGCTGATGATGGCCTAATGCCGAAATAAGCTTATAGTGAGTTAATACATTTTAAAGCAGTGTTAAAATATTTTATAATTACTGTTGTTTTGAAAAAAAAGAAAAATTTAAAAAATCTATAAAATAGGAAAACAGGTGTTAAACGTTCCTTGCACAGTACGTATTAGTCCACACGTTATGAACAACTGCGCCATACGCCCCCTTAGACATCTTAACGGACCATAATCAATATCTTCCTTGAACAATACTGTTTCAAAATACAAGGTTAGCTATGTAATTTAGCCTTTTACTCTATTAAGAGTGGATCCCAAGTCCTTGTCAGGGTGTTAGAACGATTGCGAAAAGCCATAATTGCACACCCAGACGTGTCGTCCAAATTCCCATTCGGGATAACTTAAAGGTGGACCCCCATCAACTGCTGCGTTGATTTAAACCCGACAGCATGAAATTCGTCCACTACTAAATTCGACATTATGTTCAAAATCATCGTGGCTAATTAGGAGGCCGCACAACTCTGCTTAAAGGGCAGCTGACGTAACAGTGAATTTAATTTTGGGTGAAGTAATTTGCCCATTTCAGCAACTGTTTTACAATTATTTTTTTTTTTTTTAATAAGCAGCAACCAGTTGCAGTTCACTTCGTTTTATTGCCGATTTCGGCCTCTTAGTCCTCGTATTCAGATTATGTTCGTGGCCCTATATGTGCAATCCGACTTCAAACAGTACGTTCTCGACGCAGAGGATACCGCGCAGTGTTGCCAACCGTAGGGACTTTTGACTCTTTTTTCCAGACTGTAGGGACGGATTTTCAAAACGTAGGGAATTTTCTCAGGGATGATGGAGAATGAAAGTACCTTTTCTTAATTCAAAACAGTAACAATACATTGTACATTAATATTAATTTGGTGCATAGGGACTTTCATGGCGAACGTAGGTATTTTGACACGTCATGCACGGACATGGTTCGAAACGAGTTGGCAACACTAATATCGCTCTCTCGTGTGCGGTTCCTCTAGGAGGCGCTTGTCCACTGTAAATATTGGTGTCAGTTCCGACCAAGGCTTTCGGGATGCTTCGTTAGCTTTAAGGCGTGTGCCGGAACTGGTAAGCCTCTCATACTTATTCCCAATTGGGATCCATCTTCATCCCACTATTCGCTGAATAGAATCGTGTTTCTTTGTGGGCCGGATCTCAGACAGCCCCGCTCCACTCCTCGGAGTGGAGGCTGAAAAAAAAAACGAGTACATAAAGATATGTAAAACGTGTTTCAGACATCGAATGAAACCTGGTGGGCCCATCCGACTTAGGCCTGGAGAAATGAGCTGCATGGAGGCTTAGTGTGAGTAAAGAAATGAGACGCTACAAATGGAAGAGGGAACTTGCGGCTCACAAGAATAATTAATATATTATGACTGTGAATCACCTTTTTAGTTTAAATGTACCATTTAATGAAAATAATTTCCCAAGTGTAAATTTAAACACGTCAATTTCCTGAAAATGAAATTTCTAAAAGTTGTAATTTTTAACGATAAATGTTTGCCATTTTCTGAAATAATAAAGAAAAACATGGTGGAGACATGTGACTATTTAACTTTTAGGAGCATCAACATAATCTGAATACGAGAAGTAAGTGGTCGAAACCGGCATCAAAACGATTTCAACTGTAACTAGTGGGTGCTTCTTTATGAGGCAAATATACTGTATACTAGGTGACCTGTGCAAATACTTTGCACGATTTGTGGCCAGACTAACAGCTGGAAAAATGTACAACAATGTCATAGATTTAGAAGTTGTAATTTACAAAAAAAGTAAAGGGAATCGGTTGGGTAGAACGGCGTGGCCGACTGACTTCATAACTTTTGCTTGTTTGTTCACTCATAATTTTCTCCCAAATCAACGAATGAATGTCTTTAAGGGCTCAAATGAAAGGGATTGATCCAATGAATTTTGTTAGGCTAAAACGAAATGTATAGAATGACGAAAAATATGCGTTTTTTGAATTCTAACATTTTTATGACAAATCATTGGATGAATACCTTTCCATTACGGAAAAAAATAAATAAATAAAACTAAAAATCGGCCGGGTAGTTTGGTCTGGCCGACTGTCTTTAGTTTTCGTAGATTCTTTTAATATAGCATATAAGACAGTTTATTGAACTATAAATTTCATATATACGGCGTCTCTTTCTCGGACATGTCCAAAAGAAAAAGCACCCTATCTATAATCGTATATATCCCTCCAACAGGAATATGATAATTTACGTGTGAAGCACAAAAAGGCCAATATATTTGTCCGAGCCAAAACACGTGGTAGCTGTGCAACTGAAAGATCCAAACAGTGATAGGAGGATAAGTTACGGAAAGACCTCGGAGACTATATCATCTGGATCCACGACGTATGATCTACATGATCCTCAATCGCCTATTTGAAAATGGTGATGGTCCCAACATGATTCGCTGTCTTTGTTTCCTTCCGCTCAAATGTTCAAATGTTCAAATGTTTGTATAGTCTATGGGACTTAACTACGGGGTCATCAGTCCCTAAACTTACAAACTACTTATGAACTAACTAAGACTAAGGACTACACAAATATCCATGCCCGAAGGGGGATTCGAACCCCCGACCGTAGTGGCCGTGCAGACCGTGACTGGAACGCCTCAGTCCCCACGGCCACCGCGGCCGGCTTACTTCCGCTATACCTTGTACTATGCTGCAATGATTAACAGGTATATCAAAAGCATCAAATGTTCAAATGTTTGTAAATCTATCGGACCAAACTGCGTGGTCATCAGTCCGTAGCTTACAAACTACTTAAACTAAGGTAAACTAACCTAAGGACACACACATCCATGCCCCAGGGAGCACTCGAATCTCCGACGGCGAGCAGCGAGGCGCCTTAGACCGCTCGGCTACCCACCGCGGCTATCAAAAGCATAAAAAAATGTACTGCCTCAAGGGTACACAGGAAATAAATGTCACCGGCTTTGGGATAAATTAAGCATATTTAATAACAGACACTGAACGGATTCAGAAACATGAAAATATCGTGGTAGCATTCTCATGTAATATTAACCTGAGTTTCCCGAAATAAATTAAAAAAAAACCTAATGTAATAATAAGAGAAAAAATGTCAATTTACTAATTTCCAGTGCTTAGTACGCTTGTAATCGTGCCTGATTTAAATCGCAGTTTTATGCCGTTTACATGTGACAATTATTCCATATAATTAAGTCAACGTTTTCATATTACTGGCGTTTAAACGTAAGCACTACAAAAAAAAAGTAAAAAAAAAAAAAGTTTGGGTCAAACCTGTTGAGTCATTAAGTAAGTTGTTTCAATGTTTTGTACTTTCTATAACTAAGCCAACTTAAAATAATATGTATTTTTATCATACATACACACATTACATTGGAATGAGTTCACTAACAGTCTGAATGATACAGAACAAATACTAATTGAAGATTGGATAACACACGAAGTGAATGCTAACGAGGCGATTCACGCATGGTTGTATTAATCATATCATTTATTATGGTTGATACTAATGAGCGTAAACATTAAAAGAATCCAAATTAAACCAAAGCTGTCGAAAGCCTAATTACCAATGAATGGGAAATCGAAATGTTTCTCTCTCATCTCGTCATTGATGATTACTTTCGGCTTTGTGAAGCATTACAGGAAATGAACAATTCATGGTCACCGTACTAGGTCTTCAATATGTCAAATTTCTATAGAATATATGATCTGCAGATAATTCGTGTTGCTGGATATTCTTTACACTACGAAGTGATATAAGCCGAAGTACTGAAAATATATTTCTGATTCGTTGTTACCGCATCGTTAAAATCTAACTATAGGTAGCTAATTATTGTCAGATTATTATTAGCAGAATGAAGAGGCGTTCTACTTTAAATCGCAAAGTTGAAATGATATGTTTAGCATTATCCATTTAACAAAGGACGAGAACCGTTGTTACGTTCTAACAATAACAACGCGTGGTTTTCAATTGCCTTTTCCAATACCATACACGACTAATTCAGTTTTCGTCCCCAGAAAATGCTGTCATAATCAGCTTGTCCAAATAAACTAACCGGGTTCGAATCCCAAAGGTGTTCAAATACCTGCAAGTTGTAGAAATACATGAAAAGGCCGTGCGGGACTATCCGAGCGGTCTGGAGCGCCACGTTACGGATCGCGCGGCCTCCCGCGTCGGAAGTTCGAATCCACCCTTGGGCATGGACGTGTATGTTGTCCTTAGGTTAGTTTAACTTAGTTTTAGTAGTTTTTAAGTTTAGGGACGTATGACCAAAGTAGTTTGGTCGCATAGAATTACAAACATTTGAACTTTTGGTGGAAAAGAAAACAACAAATTGTATCAAAATGGAAATAACTATTTCTTAAGGATTTGAGGTACTAGGTGTTGTTCTTCAGAGGTGTATGAGTCACCTTATTATGGCCAAATTCTCGCAGCCACAAGCGGTTTCCAATAGGCTGTATAGAAAGGCCACATGACTTTGAAACCTATCAGTAATAACTACAGGACGGAAGACGGCTTGCAACAGAACATCTGAAACTTTCCTGGCGGATTAAAACAGTGTGCCGGAACTAGCACTCGAATCCCGGTTCCGACATACAGTTTTAATCCTCCAGGAAAGTTTCATATCACCGAACACTCAGCTTCAGAGTGAAAATATCTTTTTGTAAGCTGTCATGTTTTTAACTTGTGTATTTTATATATGCAATGTTGTGCACTAAGGCAGTGTTGCACTTATTATTTTATACCCATTTTTAACAAGATGACCAACTTGTAAAATATATATGTAACCAGATGATGGTGACACAGTTCAACGAAACCGATCGTCTTTGAATGAATTATTAATGTGCGATCTTGTCATTTCATTTTGAAGCCTATGAAACCATCAGATCGCCCCCAAAACCGGCAATGTCAGGTAATCTTATCACTCCAATTTTGTCATGATGTCGCTCATTCATATTTAGCAGCTTGGTATATCACTTCACATTTGCTTGCCTTCTCCCATTTCAGGCCTAAATCTTAAACACTATGAGATAGGTTGTCATCCTAAAAATTTTATTTTGCAGTGATGACAGATAGCTCAGCATGTATCGTTTCACTAAGTTTATTCTCTCTTGCTTTCTATAAATTCAGTAACGGTTCGTACAGCACCGAACTAACTCTAGAACGGCGGAGTTTCTGACATTCCTAAAACGGCGGAAAGGGGTCATTTTGACCCCCACATAAAATATTTTCATATTAGAGTTAAATAATTTTTTTTTGTTAATCCACACTTTTGCTCCGGCAGGGACAATAATTATTAAACACCATAATTAATAATAATCAATAATTATTTATTTCAATAGCAAAATATTGCTATTGCAGCTGGTGCTGCTAACAAGTTTCCTATTTGTATAAACTTCTAGACACATTTAGTATTCTTGGTCCATATTACTCTCGTACGTGGTCTACACACACCTTTGTATCACTTTTCTCTCAAGTTACTGAAATTTGCTAGACGCACTTAGCACATATGATTTCTGGTTTACGCGCACATTTTCCGCACACTGCTTCGTGGCACTTTACACAGTTTTCGCTGGTCTTGTTGCCTTTGCAGAGGCCGATTTGTCACTTCCTCCGCTTTCTAGTTGAGTTCGGTCCAGTTCTTGCTCTTTCATTTCCTTGATTTCATTAGCCAGCTGAAGTATGAAATTCTTCCTTTCCATTTTCTTGTGTGTTACTATGTTGTAAAAGACCCATGAATTTGTTGCCGCCATGTCCAAGATGTAAAAGACATGTATTGGCCATCTCCTACATGCAACCTTTGTAGTATATTTACGGGTCATTTGATATACCACGTCCATCCCATACTTTGTTGCATGGTAAAATGTTACTGTTTCAGGTTTCTTCTTTCCTTCCTTGCTTATTGCTACTTCAGAATGTAGTGTACTCAGAAGAATGACGTTTTTATTCTTCGTTCCTTGGTATATAGTCATGGTGCAATCTGTTTTGCCGCTATGGTGCAGGATGCTGGTGGAGTGTATTTCAGGGATTTCACGACGGATCTTGTTTATTGTACCCACTAATGAAGTTTTCTTCTCTTTGAGTTTCTTAGCAAGTTGAAGAGCTGTAAAGAAGCTGTCTGTCGTCACATTTCTTCCTTGATTTTCACATGGCTCCATGAGACGCAGAACGACGTACTCTACAAGTGGTTGCTTCTCTCTATGCATGTCCTCTTTGCCGAGGTATGGAAAAGCATTAAATATATACTTTGTCTTCACATCGACAGGCAACGAGAATTTGAGGCCATATTTGTGTGGTTTGTTGGACATGAACTGAGTGAACCTGCATCTTGTTTTGCTTGGTAATGGTTGCTCATCTATGGTTATATTATCTCCAGGACGGTAAGCACTAATACTGTTTTCAATGAACTTTCCCCAAATTCCAGATACAAGAGCGAAATTGTTGGCTGCCAGGCCTTCAACTCGGGTTGATTTTTCATCGAAACGGAGGAATCTGAGAAGCTCCTGAAATCTGTCCCTCGGCATAATGTCCTTGATAAAAGTATGCCCCCAAGAACATGATGGCTGTTAGTTTCTCCAGTTCCTCAAGCGAAAAACTCCAGTTATTGTTTTTCAGTACTTTTCGCGCATTTGACTCCGTGTATTTCTTCGTGAGACGTAGCATTGCTTCGTCAAAAATAAGGCGGAAGGCACTGGTGACAGAGTCGTCTATTCGTTGACAAGCATAAGCAGTATGTCCTACTTTCTTCTTCAGAACGTTCACAGCCGACCTCCTTCCAGGAGATGAAAAATTGGTCGTCTCCCACACGGATCCATCCCTAGCAACCAACTTTGTAGACGCTGTCAACTGTGCCTGCTGTGATGAAAGATGTGATTGATGTAGCTCAGCACGTGAATCCTCTTCCACTAATCGCTCCTCATTCACTATGTCTTCATCTTCACTTGTCTCAGGTACATAATCATCATCATCAGCGAAGTCCGTTTCCGATTCAACTTCGAAATTCTCTAAGAGCTCTAACACTTCTTCATCAGAAAGTGCACGCTAACAATACATGTTCAAAAGCATGTTTCGAGGACAAGAACTATCACTAGAATGACATAAACTGTGGCAAACTGGAACGAACACATGCCAAGTTGCAATAATGACACGCAACTACTCTGCAATACTGCTGACTGTAGCCGATACATTGTTGGATTACTTACATATATTCAGAAGGAAATTACATTGGGGTCAAATTGACCCCATCCGCCGTTCTAGGTATATCGATAGAAATGTCAAAGAAAATAAAAATACTTTTTAAATTCTAATACATCATCATAAATAGGAGATAAAATTAGGAAAAGTCATATGACATCATTAGGAAAGTAAATAAACTGAAATGACAATGAAGGAAAAAAGTATGGCAGGGGTCATGACCCATTCCGCCGTTCTAGTGCTAAGCCATGGATGGTAATCCCCTTCCCCCACATTCAGAGTTGTTATTTTCTCATAACTGTTAAAGTTGTTGTACTAAGATGTAGTATGTACCATTTCATAACTGTTTTTCGTCTTTAGATAATCTGATGATGCCTCAAAAGGGCGAAACTCGTTAGTGAAATTAAGAAACATTTTGCATCTGAGACTGACTTTTGATGTATATTCATAACCAGTTGCTGTAGCAGCCACCAGTATGGAGTGGAACCAGTTTTACTGAAACGTTAGGTTTCCGTAATAGATCCATCTCGACACGGCAGAATACCCTTGACTATTTCAGTAATTTAGATTTGTGTAAGATGTTTAGAAATAACTGTGACTAGAGTCTCCGAATTGCAGCTGTGATTCGTAAGAGGCATGTTTTGAAACATATTCGAATTTGTGTCAAAAGTAGGAGCAAGTGGCTGTGTTATCTTCCTACCGCGTATCGACCGATAGCTGAATGCATATACAAGGTCAACAGCGACCCAGAGGCCGAAGCGTTTTTCCGATAAGTGCCCCTGAGCAGGCCGTTTAGCTGTGTGTAGCCCACGAGAAGAGACAGCCGTATGGAAGCGGTCCAACCCGGTCATGAATAAATAATTTCCCCCTCCCCCTCGCCGCCCCTACCAACCCCTTTCTCGCGAACCGCCTCTCGCCAACGGTATCGAAAGAGAGAGTAAGAGAGAAATCAATTCCATAAAAAACGGTAATGGTGATATATAGCGCCGACTATCGGCACGGAAAAGCTTCCAAGTAAAGTTGGAGCGATAAATGTCGCGCGCTCACGTGATTGATGGACGTCGGGAGAGTATCCGCGCCTCGCCTGGAGGTCTGCGCCAATGACGCCTCCATTCCACCCCCACCCCCCACCCCTCACCCCCGCGTCGCGCACGTCAGTCTGCCGTTCCACTTCTCAGTCGCAAGGACGAGAGGGCACGAATGCCTCTGAGTTCCTGAGACCACCACACGACGACTATTCCCGTAGCTACCACATATTTAACCCATTAGACGTTCACCGTAATCGTACCGTGAAACGGGGTGATTTCGGACACCGGGGTGATTTTGGAGGATATGATCTTCTCTCTCCCGCAGCATAACAACGAAGTAGCGCTTATTTTCACCTCCGCGCGCTTCTTATTTTATGCACGAGACTGTAATTCTCGAGTCCCGCGCTCCCGATTTTGGATTGATTGTTTACCGCCGCAATAATCAGTCGGACAGCCCAATAGTCGAAAGTTCTTGCTGTGTTAAGGAGCGGAAACTTTCTGTTCTTGCGACTGGCAGAAACGTATTGCAACGTCAGTTGCCAACGAGATCAGAAGTCTGCGGCACTGTGACAAGTTTTGTATGCAATATATATATATATATATATATATATATATATATATATATATATATATATGTGTGTGTGTGTGTGTGTGTGTGTGTGTGTGTGTGTGTCTGTTCGGTGAAGGTTTATCACGTCTGAACCACAAGACATAAAGAGCTAAAAATTTGTACAGTTACTAATGTCTACCCGGGGAAGGCTTTAGACACGATTTTATAGCGATCAGATAGCTATTTATCTATATATATATATATATTAATGTGAATGTCTGTTCGGTGTACGCTTATCACGTCCGAACGACAAGACGCAGAAACTTAAATATTTGGACAGTTACTAATTTATACGTGAGGAAGGTTTTTGGCACGGTTTTAAAGCGATCTGACAGATATTTAGTAATTCGAAGAATATAACGCGAAATGCGGAACAATAATTACCTTTGAAAATTATATTTACTCTTTGAAAATGGTTTTATTGGTTGCATTGTTGCTTGAGGGTTGATAACGATAAAAGGATGGAGTATACTGGGATTGAAAGTTATCGGTGAATATAAAATTCTACGTGTCTGTGTGTTAATATTTCGCTCCGCAGCGAAAACCGCAGAACACAAACGAATGGTCTGTATGTAAAATTGTTGTCAGAAGTGTCCAGTTGTACACCATAGCAGTTCCATGCCGATAGCTATAAGGGGGTGGAAAATATAGTGGTTGAAAGTTGTCAAATTATAAAAAAATCCTGACTGAAGGACAGCGATGACGTTTGCGACTCTATAGCAAGGAGGTTACGTACAGCGAAACTTGATGCCACAAACCATGTCTTTGGTCTATGCGTGCTACAATGTCTTCAGCTCTTTCTCTGTAAGGAAATATAAGAATAAATAAATAAAGCAGTAAAATAGAAATTTCTTTTAATATATCTCTGTAAGAAATAGATTTGACGTTTCGCGCATTACATCAAGTGATCGATCTCATATTATTACAATCATTATTGTTGAATTTTGTGATTGGATTCTTCGAAACGAGTGCATTTTTACGTGTGATTTGATCTACACTACTTACTTTCCTGATAAAGGGTAAGTTCATAGACTTCTCTAATCTGATAGGAATAGTTTTCAATTTGTTTCTAAACAAGGTACTGTATTTCATTTCATCCTTCAAAACCAATCTCATAGCACACTACTGAAAACTAGCTTATCTATCATAATCAACCAACACGCGAGCGGAGCCGCGCTACTTTCGGCTGGTTACAAAAATGCAAAATATCCTTTCTAATAGCCGTGAAAATCTACTAAATGTTATCTTAATTTTTAGGGTTATTTGCAGTCGCTAAGGAATGCTGTCAATCGTCTTCATTATTACGGTGACGTGCTTTTCATTTGGTCTCTCATGAGAAACACACTGCGTATTACCTCTACGCGTTGAGGAATGAAAGGGAATTCCCGTAAGAGTCACGGACAAGTCGATCTTGCTATGCGGTCATCGTAACGTAGAGGTGTTAGGTGGGGGTGGTTTTATAAGTGGTTGTTTAAACCAACGATAGAGGTCAGGTCGGATCTCGTTTTATGACAATACCTACCTCCAGAAACAATTGCAATTTAACCTATATCTTCCACCCCTCCCCCCTTATCGTTATCAACCTCTACCACCATATTGCACAATGGGAGACTGAAACCTACTTCCACATACAAACACTAGTAGTTTTGGCTGTAGAGTGAGATATAGGCACAAACACCTCAATTGTTATATATATTAAGATACGATTAAAATGAATTACCAACAGCCTTAATTTTGCTTATTTTATATAGCAACCTGTTTCGGTCCTCAGTAGTACCACCAGTAGGCACGTTAATTAATCAAAATGTTCAAACGTTTGTAGAGCTTATGGGACTTAACTACGGGGTCATCATTTCCTAAACTTACAAACTACCTATGAACTACTTACGAACTAGGACGGCACAAATATCCATTCCCCGACCGTAGAGTCCGCGCAGACCGTGACTGGAGCGCCTCAGTCCCCTCGGCCACCGCAAAGGCTTACTCAGTTGTGTGTTTTGAGACGCAACAAAATAGCTCAGTTTTACAATTCCCCTAGGCGAAGATGACTATTAACAGCAATAAATAAATTAATAGATAGAAATAAAGTTCATAAATTGTGTGGCTTTTTGTATAAAAAAGTAAAGCAGTTAACAATCCGAAGATTGGTTTGAACACCACAGTGTTTTACTGGGCATGGTCCTCTTTGGAGGTGGTATGGCGTTGCCTTCCTCCGACCTTCGAACTGAATTACCCAGCCTGAAGGGGGACCTACAGTTTAACGTGGGTTCCGAACCACGGTGCTCCTCGGTATTTTTCAGATGAGCAATACTGCCAGAGGTGAAAGAAGTGACAGATAAAAATCCTAAGACCTGGCGGGGATCGAACCCTGGACCTTTAGATTTGTAGTCTAGCTCTCTACAACTGTGCAACCGAGGCGCATATGTATATGTATATAATTTGTTTATTCATTTCCCCAATGCAGTTGCGGAACGTTGGTCACTACCTACGAATCCAAAGGTCGATTATTCGATTCCCAGTTAAGACTGGGATTGTTATCTGTCAGTTTTACCTCCTTAATTTCCGGTATTGTTGCTGAAGTGAAAATGTTCAGTTGCATTTTGTTTCGGTACCCTATAACTGCCTGGGTAAATCAGTTCAAAGGTTGGAGGAATAAAACGCCAAACCTCCTCCAATGAGACCATGCCTAGTAAAGCCGTGTGCTATACAACTAGAATTGTTGAATCCTTTACCTCTTTCCTCACTTATCAGTATGATCGATGAGGTTCCGAATGGTACATGACGATATGGCTAGGTCATGTTTCCACCATATCCTTTCTTCCAGCTGTGCTAATCCTGAAAGGTTCGCAAGAGAACTTCTGTGAAGTTAGGAGAGTAGGAGACCAGATACTGGCAGAAGTATAGCTTTGATGACGAAACGTGAAGCGTGCCGGGATAGCTCAGTTGGTAAAGCGCCTGTCAGCGAAAGGCCAAGGTCCCAGTTTCCCGGTTTCGACACGCTGTTTTAATCCGCCAGGAAGTTTCATACAAGGAAAATGGTTTGAAGACAGCAATTTGTTTGCAACGTCATAAAGACGCATCTACAGCACAGACTTCGCCTCCCCTCCCACGGTGACTAAATAGGTTGAGACTGCGCTTACTCGTAGAATCCTCCTCGTGTGCGGATACTGTGCGAACTACCACCAACGACGCCCTGAAATACGGCTGAGAGTTCCGTACGGAAGGTCCAAGCCCCCACAACCCTAAGCGGCCGACTACGAACAGCGGGGAAATTGAAGAGCGCCTCGGCGGCCATTACGGTGGCAAACTTCCGCGCGAACTTTAAATGTGCGTAAGTCTATTTTGATTAGTGTGTGCATTGGAGTTACGTCGCGAAAATTATGTCTCACTTAAATATATACAAAAAGTTTCAGGCTCTTTGAATATACAGCAACTATCGGTTGTGTGTAAATTTATTACATATATGTTGTAGAAATCGGCCAACAGCGTTTCTCCTTTCTAACTAAATCTAATTATAACATATTTTATATATATATATATATATATATATATATATATTTTTTTTTTTTTTTTTTTTTTTTTTTTTTTTTTTTTTTTTTTTTTTGCGTTCTAAGTGCAGCATATGAACGAAATTTATCGTCAGACATGATTTTTTGGCTCGATGGCGAAACCTTTGTACATTCAAATGTTCAAATGTTTGTTAAGATTATGGGACTTAACTACGGGGTTATCAGTCCCTAAACTTACAAACTACTTATGAACTACTTACGAACTAGGACGGCACAAATATCCATGCCCGAGGGGGGATTCGAACCCCCGACCGTAATGGCCGTGCTGACCGTGACTGGAGCGCCTCAGTCACCTCGGCCACCGCGGCCGGCTTTGTACATTAATTTCGGAAGAGTTTCACAACACTTTACGTCTTTGCTTGAGTGGCTCTCGTATTCTCAAATAGGTATTTTACAGCATAAAAAATTAAAGGGGTCTGTTTGAAAAAGCTAACGTGAAAAATCGACTGTGAATCTGAAATATCAGATACATAACTGTAAAATATCGTCTTACCTTGTGAATACAGGAACCAGCCACTATCAAATTCTTTTAAAAACACAAAGAGTGGCCTAATTAATCATTAGCGTATCTAGCTCGAATATTAGGATTTTTAATTGTGTTTAATTGTGTACAGTTGCGTGAACTGCTCAAAAGTCAGCAACTTTCGTCATAGGGATCAACTTCACAATGTTCATCCAGTGTGTCAGTCATATATGGAACTATACACAGTTCTTCAAACCCGTTTCAGTTGTTATACCTATATGTAAGGCAGATCAATTTAAATTCTTTGTTGCAAGTTCCTAATATTAATTTCAGAAACCAAAATTCCAACTGTAGTGAGGCAACTGATCCCGTGCTTCGAATAGTAATTTTAGACAATCAAAAAATGAAACTTTTTGAACTTCCTGACCACGCAGTAGTGCTTAAGTAGCTCGTTTTTGAGAGCTACCATTATTGTAAAACCCTATTATTTATTTCGTTCAATCCTATATTGTCTTGAGTAACAGCTTGTTAAGTAAGAATAACTATCTCTGAACACATGTTGTTGAGCTAGTTGTATTCCTGGGAAATATAAATGGCCGGCCGCTGTGGCCGAGGGGACTGAGGCGCTCCAGTCACGGTCTGCACGGCCACTACGGTCGGGGGCTCGAATCCCCCCTCGGGCATGGATATTTGTGCCTACTTAGTTCATAAGTAGTTTGTAAGTATAGGGACTGATGACCCCGTAGTTAAGTCCCACAAGCTATCCAAACATTTGAACATTTGAAATATAAATGGGAAGACAGTATTCGTTCTTTTTAGTCCTATCTTAAATAGATTTATGCATTTAAACGCTGAGCAGCTCGTCGTCATCGTGCTTCACGAATACTGCAGTAGACAAACAATACAGACGTGACTACTATCTGAGTATGTATACCGCAGTACCTATCTAATACACGATTTATGTCCTAACAACACTCGTAATTGCGCTCTACCGACTGAGCTATCGCGACACGACTCCCGATGCCGCCTCACAACTTCACTTCCGCCAGTACCTCGCCTCCTACTTTCCAAACTTCACAGAAGCTCTCCTGCAAAACATGCAAAACTAGCTCTCCTGGAAGAAAGGATATGGTGGAGACATGGCTTAGCACAACCGGAGGTTGCAGCGGAGTGTGCGCTGACATGAAACTTCCTTGCAGCTTAAAATTGTGTGCCGGAACCGGGAGTCGAACCTGGGACCATTTCCTTTCGCGAGCAAGCGCTCTACCGGAAAAGGTCCCACGTTCGAATTCCGTTTTCGGCATACGATTTTAATCTGCCAGGAAGTTTCATATCAGCGCATACTCCGCTGCAGAGTGAAAAGTTTCATTCAGGAAACATTCCTAATTATCAGACGCTGCCACTATAATGGCGGTCGGCCGAAGTTACAAATTATTCCGCGACAGCAGCGCCGTTAGGGAGTCTAGTTATTTTTCACAAGGTCTTTGGGAAGGACGCACGGTTGCCGCATTATTCCGGGTCGTGCGCGCATGCGCTGCACCTCCGCACGCCCCCTCCCTTTCCACCGTCATCCTGCCACTCCTCCTCCTGCGTGATATCCTCCTCTTTTTTTCGCCTTCATTCCGGCTCATAAAACCGCCGGGCGCGCGGCCGCTGGCTAGCGGGGCGGCCACATGTTTACACGGCTCAGACAATGCGGCCATCAATGAAGGCGGCTGGCGGCCGGCTATTGTGGGCCTGCAGCGCGTCGCTCAGTTGTCTCCCGTCAATAGAGACGGCCCGCGCGCAGCTTGCCATTCTCCGGGCCCTGCCTCACCTGCGGGCGCAAACGTGTCCATAGGAACAGGCGAGATGCGGCCAAATATTCTGATCACGCTGATTTCAGGAACTCTCACATGGAAAGGCACCACGTTGTTTGACCCTTACACCGTTGACAACGTTAGTGGTTCATTTTTCCAAAGTAGTAACATACTCTGCCTGAAAATTCCAAAAGTGCAAAGTACGTATTATAATTCCGCATGTGTTGGTTATAAAAATATAAATTAACTCCCTTTACTAAACTGCGTGGAGAGAGGATTTATTTACGTATGAAACTCTTGGTTAGTTGGGGCGATCTGGAATTTATTTATACAGGTTCTCAGCCGAGATCGTATTTTATTCATTCGGATGACCGATTTCGAAGTGTCTTAGACGTCATCTTTTGATCTACTGTAACTCTCAATGTTACATCTCATGTAGGCCCCAGCTATTCCCTATTATTAGAAATATCTTGGTACAATTGCATGCATCTATACCGATGTCAAATAAAAAAATGATGGTAGAAACTTCCTGGCAGATTACAATTGTCTGCCGGAACCGGACCTCGAACCTGGGACCATTGCCTTTCGCGTGCAAGCGTTCTACCAGTGAGCTATCCCGATACGACTCACGGCCCGTCCTCACAACTTCAATTGTACCAGTTCCTTGCCTCCTATTTTCCAAACTTCACTTGCAAGGAAAAGGTCCCAGGATCCAGTCCCTGTTCAGACACACAATTTTTATCTGTTAGGAAGTTTCATATCAGCGCCCACTCGGCTTCAGAGTGTTGTTTTCATTTCGGAAACATCCCTTGGGATGTGGCTAAGCCATGTCTCCACCATATCCTTTCTTCCAGGATGCTAGTCTTGCAAGGTTCGCAGCAGAACTTCTGGAAAATAGGAGGCGAGGCAGGAGTAAAGTTGTGAGGACGGACTGTGGGATGTGTCAAGATAGCTCTGTGGTAGAGCACTTGCCCGCAAAAGGCAAAGGTTCCAGGTTCGAGTCCCGGTTCCGGCACACAATTTTAATCTGACAGGAAGTTTCATATCAGCGCACACCCCGCTGCAGAGTGAAAGTTTCTTTCCGGAAAAATCACTTAGGGTGTGGCTAAGCCATGTTTCCACCATATCCTGTCTTCCAGGAGTGCTAGACTTGCTAGGTTCGCAGAACTACCGTGAAATTTGGAACGTTGGAGGCGAGGTATTGCCAGAATTGAAGTTGTGAGAACGGGATGTGAGTCGTGTCGGGAAAGCTCAGTGGTGGAGCGCTTGCCCGCGAAAGGCAATGGTCCCGGTTTCGAGTCCCGATTCCGGCACACAATTTTAATCTGCCAGGAAGTTTCTTATTAGCGCACATTCCACTGCAGAGTGAAATTTTCATTCTGGAATGATGGCAGATATATATACATCATTAGCTTGACTGTAGACATTTGTTCGGCGGCTGCATAAGAAACACTAAGTGTAAGGTATGAAATTATATAATCAAATCGTACAATAATTTTCTCGGGTTTGCAGCCGGGTTCTATAGTCAACCAGACATGATATTTCAGCGGCTCAAATGCGCGCCATTCTCAGGTGAGCGTGCTGGTACACAATCTCGCCGGAACTGAGTTCCCAGTGCGATATGCGGCTCCTTCATATCTTGAGAAAGGCCCCCAGCGCGTACGCAAGAAGTAACCGTGGCTGCCCTGTGGCGCACATATGTAGGTAAGAATAACTGTAGATTTGCGCTACGTATCCCAGCAGTACTACGCTTTGAAGCCATAGCCGCCATGACCCTCCGACAAAAACACTGACAGTATGTTGTAGCTGTGTCTGTATTTCCAGTCGCTAATTGGATCATGTACGCATGTAACGTCCTCATACTGGTTGTTTCAAGTTTTTATTTAAAATAAAATCTCGAAAAAAGATTTTTTTGCGTTTACTATGTTTAAAAGTAGTTGTTACCACAATATTAAGAATCTCAAACGTGGGTTCATTCTTTAGCTAACCTGACGATCGTCAGATAAAATAATTCGATTGAGTGAACCAACGACAGATTTACGAGAACTGTGGCGATTTATTTTCTTCGTGTAGTAAGTTTCATTAATATTGAAACTAGTTTCCCTTTCGAAATCATTGACTTAATAAAAATCAAATTTATATTTTATCCTTTTTCATTCGTAAGAAGTATGTTAAGTGGGAGAAATAACTTTGATCTTTAGGAAATCGAAAAGAGAAAAATACGCTACTTTACATGTAAAGATGTTGTATAGGTTCGTTTGCAATAAAAGTGACAAAAATTACACGTTAGCGACGCAATTTACACATGAATTGGTATTTCCCTCGAATAAGACCCAGGATTAGCGTTTCGACGATGTGGTTAAAACAAATTGGAAGTGAGCATCGTACACTCCTCGCGAAAGTCACACGGGTATGTCAATGTCATAGCTAACCTTTCGTCAAGCATTTTGTAACATAGGATTAGGTTTTGGCACAGAAAATTGCGTGTAAATCAAAGAACAAATCGAAATCTTCAAAGATATCGACCGTTTTACGGCATCAAAATAAACTCGACGGCGAAGTTGAAATTTTGTTCAGAACCTGAGTTCGCACCCGGATTTCGCGATTTGCACAATCGCTCGCATTATACTCAATTAGGTCATCCAGGCACGCTTCCTTTCCTGACCAAATTCTCAACTTACTGCAAATTACGTTAATAGCCAACCTCCACACCCGCGCATTAGTTCCTCCTGTTCGCAGCCTGTCCTTCACTTCCGCAAGGGATCGAGCATGGTTGTGCATCCGCAAAGAAATAGTCATCTGTCTCTTTGGACATATATACTGTTAGCGATATGGCGTCTGTTGAGGACTTATCCGAAGGTACGGACGCGATATCAGAAATGAATGAGTTAAGTTTGACGATGAAATGATGATCATGCAAGTAATTCAAAATTTCGTAACATTTTGGAAGTTTCGCGGTGTTGGTATGAATTCAACGACAAAGCTGAAAATATTTGTCGGCCCGGTATTAGAATCTGGATTTACCATTTCGAGCCAGCGGTCGTCTTAACCAATAACCAGGGGAATAGCGCAAAGCACTGTTTCCATGATCTTCACATTCCTCAAATCTGCAAATCTTTGTATAGCTTATGGGACTTAACTACGGGGTCATCAGTCCCTAAACTTACAAACTACTTATGAACTAACTTATAATAGAGACGGTTCAAACTTCCATGCTCGTGGGAGGATTCGAACCCCCGACCGTATTGGCCGTGCAGACCGTGACTGGAGCGACTCAGTCCCCTCCTCCACCGCGGCCGGCTCACATTCCTCATCCCCTGCTTGTATTTTGCACCTATCTCTTTTCTTTGTCACCCAAGGTACTCTCTGGTAGTCTATCTCTTTGGATATGCGTAATGTGTGTGTTTTGCATTACTCTAATTCTATTACGCACTGTTGATTGAATAATGACTAAACCGCGGATCTTTAGGATAAAACCTATTCTTTTCCAGAGTTCCTAGTTGCAAATAAAATTTTAATTAGGCTTTCCATTACTAATTAAAACCGGAAAAGCTAATTTTATAGCACCTAAAATATCTTATTTCGACGTCAACGCCTATTTTTTGCCTTTTTCAGCTTTAAAATCCTAAAAGGCCCATATTTCTGCTATTTTAAAAGTACTTGCTTTGAAAAATCTACTGTAGAAGTAAGTCTGTACCGGCAGAGTTGCGTAAAAATTATGTGAACTCAACTTACAAGGATGCAGGCCAAATAATTCGATATTGTGTTGCAGAATGTTGTGTATGGATTTATGTAGGTGAAACTATGGAACAATCGAAAAGTGATTTTTGCCGAGTTAGTCCCAGATCGCCAACCAGAGTCTATTTGATTCCCTCAAAGCAAAACCTCAAGACTAAAGAGCAAATAATAGCACACTTTGTCGACACTACCAGGTGCTACAATCAAGTGGCGTAGATGAAAATAAAGTACTTCCGGCTTTGAAATTACTCGAAGATCACACAGTTCAGCTGTTCATGGCTTACATTAGAGCAAATTTATAGCAAATTTATGGTGACAAATATTTCCGAATTTCAAGGCTCATTTAGACCTATCACGAGATTAGTGATTTTCTGGAGGAAGTGAAAATTTTTGAAGCGCCTGGTAAAGTGGGAGAAAACGAAAGGGGAAAAGTCAGCAGGGTTTGCAAAACAACAACGCTGAAAGCTGCATTCCTGTCCAAAATGTATCGAAGGTGAAGTACGGTCCCTACACATCCGTGGATGCTGAACGTTCATTGGCGGCATATTGTTAGTTTTTTTTCTGGAAAAGCTGAAATAAGTTTCAGTTAATAGCTGTGAAGCCAAATATGGTCTGAATGTTTGAAACCACTGAATTATTCAGCGATTGTTAAATTGTAAGGGCCTATTACATGTAATTCAACATATAGCTTTGGATCTACATCGTATTTTTATCTTCGAAAAATATTGAGGATTTGTGTCGGTTTCATTACTATGTTGTGTGATATTTTTCTTTTTGTTAGCGATTAAAAATTTGCTCGTATTCACCACTATGTATTCTACTTTATCTTTTTTCATCTAATGAATTCTTTGGAGGACCTAATTTCGATTTTGTTTCGCCCAAATGAGGTAATAAACGTGCCTATTTTAGGAGCCTAAAACTGTCTTTTTATGAAAGAGTCTAATAACGACGCTACTGAATAATGTAAAATTTCCCTCCGAAGGCAGTGTTTCCTTGTTAATTTGTCTCTGTCTTAAAAATGTAGTTTTTGGTAAAACGCAACTTCCTGCATGTAAATAACACACAAACCGTTAAAATTTAATTTTTGTAATATGTATTTTTTAATGATCTTTTACTGCCTTTGTTCGGTTGCGAGCGACGAGGATCAAAGACGTTTGTGGACAGCATTTCTTTATTCTCTTACACTTGCGTAAAATTTAGCGATGCTCCTGACAAAGGCCCCATTGTCCGCATCGAGTCTGTCCGGACGCTTCGCAAGTTGAGTTCACCGCCCCCCGTGTACTCGTGAGGAAAGCACCACCAGAACAAGGGGTGGTGTGGCGAAATGCGCGCAAACAATGCAGGTAACCTTACAGGTATAATCGCGATGTTACTGAGGATTAGCCAGCTCCGCCGCGCAATGAAAGCCCCAACATTCGGTTGCGCGGTAACAATGGCCGCGATAATAATGGTAATGATGACAAATGTTATTGCGCGACTATACATCAATACTCATCTCGGATGGCTGGCCGCTCGCCGCGCGCGGTCTATAAAGCTGCTGTGATAGGATTAGCCTGCGCGCTAATGACATCCACGTCAGATGTACTGCGTATCAAAGAGCTTAAGTATACAGAGCTTCCACACCAACCGCCGCGCCGGGTCCTGTGCACGCGGACCTGCCAATTGGACAGCGCGAACAAAAGCAACACTGCCGCTTCCCCGGCACCGTCCCCTCGACAGGAATTAGCGTGGAACGTCAGCCCGTGTACGGTGGACAATTTCGCTGCTGCGTGCGTATGGTGCGATGAAAGCACGCGGATAGCCATTCCAGTGACAGGGACAGTTCGCTATATTAAACACAAAGTACTGTGGGTGGAATAATTGACGGCAATTAGATAACTGAAATGTCATTCATCAGGTCTGTTTTATTGCAGATTGTAGAGGTAAGAAATGTAATCCATTTATTTTAATTTTTATTTAATTTAATTTTAATTTTTAAAATGTACCGACCCTCTCTTGTGTCCGTCATTGTGGATATGAGGAACTCACCACACTCTGCTGATATTTTTGTGCCTACCTGATAATTCGTAATCTTATTTAAGAACTCTATCAACCAAACAGAAATACAGTAAAAGTAATTGTCTATGTAGCGGGGACGTCGATGAAATTGACCAAAAAACTAAATTTTCGATTTCAAAAATGTTCAAATGTCTGTAAATCTATCGGACCAAACTGCGTGGTCATCAGTCCGTAGCTTACAAACTACTTAAACCTACGTAAACTAACCTAAGGACAAACACACACACCCATGTCCCAGGGAGGGTTCGAACCTCCACGGCGAGCAACCGCGCGCCCCGCAGTGAGACGCTTTAGACCGCTCGGCTACTCCACCGCGGCATTTTCGATTTAATTTTTAGTTGTTACTAGAACTCGTGGACAATATGTTCCCGAAGTTCCAATGTTGAAATCGTATCCGAAGTGCCTGAAAATTAATTAAAAGTGTGTCGCGGCCTCCCTGCAACGCGCACGTTTTGAAGCAGCACTTCAACTGTTTGTAAAGCTTATGGGACCTAACTAAGGGGTCATCAGTCCCTAAACTTACAAACTACTTGTGAACTACTTACGAACTAGGACGGCACAAATATCCATGCCCGAGGGGGGATTCGAACCCCCGACCATATATATATATATATATATATATCGAACGTCGTAGTATCGCAGCATAGCAGACAATCAGGTGTCACTTTATGGCACCAATAAGATTGGGTGTTTCACCTGAAGTATTATTCATGTAGTATTTACAAGAGTAATTAATGCATTGATGAAACATTCTATAAGCAATAAATAATAGAATTTTAATGTATTACACACTGTTGCGAATGGAAACCCGTTGGTTAAACATCAAGGGATTTTGCACGTAGCGCCCGAATCTCCGGTTCAGAAGTGCTATCATTCGATACTACGACGTTCGATATATATCGACGGAAACACCGCCGTGCACAAACTCTTGCAAATTACCCGATTCTGCGTATTACCACAGTCTAACATAAACAGTGGCGACATTCACTGCTGTGAAAGTTGTTACCAACTGACACATGCAACGACACTAGCGCTCCTAGCGGTGGGCAAGCCGCCGTAAGAGTAATATTTGTTTGTAAAAACTTTTGTGCGTAATTAACCAAAGAGTTTCTGTAATTTTTGCATTCCAAGCATTAGTCAAATATCTACAGACGTAAATACTCGTGAAATAAACGTGAAAACAACCGAATTTCACTGATTCTGTTATATAAACAATTATTTCTTCATGAAGAAATACGAATACGGGTATATTTGCAGCTTATTCCGATGATAGTAGGTAGAATATAAACACGAGAGGAACATAAATTGTCTTACGGTTTGTTCTTAGATAATAGGCAGTTTCTTTGAGGTGTAAAATTTCGGTATGGAGTGTAGTTATTCGTACATTTTCACACTTCGCTCGTCTTTCGTTTAAACGCATATAATTTTGAATGTAATTACTTTTGCTTACAAAAAGGAATGGCTTGTAGTTTCATGTCATTTGTGTTTCAGATGTAGCAATAATTGCGGATTGGTTCCTGCTTTATTTGGGAACGGTGTTTTGCTTTCGATATTTTATTGTCACGTTTCTGACGCTTTTCTTTAAGCTACAGCGGTGGTGGCTGATCTGGCACATTAAATAACATAGGTATTGTATTCCATATAAGTTTCTTCCATTCAACTCTTACTGATTTGACTGGAATTGTAGTGACCGATCCTTGACGTTTCTGAGAACAAAACCGATATTTTTATGGAATTTGTCGGGGCTTCTGTAGTTTATTTGCCATTTCTTGTTCTTAATAAAAAAGGAAAATTGTCATTAAATGTCCGTCGATTTCAACAGAATCTTACATAAACTGCCTTGTAATGTGCCATTCATATACTACAATGGTTCTTACGAAATCTAATAATGACAAATGTGGAGTTATTTTGTTGTTATTAACCATTTTAATATCACCACATCTCTCCTCTCTTGTGAAAAATGTGTTTAATTTAATTTAAAGAACATTATTCCCAGTCATCAGATACCGTATTCAGAAATGTAGCTTGCCCGCCGCCTGTAGTGCTGCTGGCGTATAACAACAATTGGTCTGAGTGTCGTGACTGTATATATTAGACTGTGGTATTAATTTCAACCAAACATGTGTGTGATACATCTAGAAGGCCGTGATACATACTTTCTGGTTTTATAGATCATCTGAGTCTGTTCCGTTTCTTATAATCAATAACAAACTAGCTGCATCATGTATGACGATACAATTCCTCTTTTGCCTTGTGATACTGACGGAGATTTATACAAATGTTCGATACTTCGTTCATTCAGGTACGCCACGAATACAAAGAGCGTATAAAAATGGGACAAACTGCGTCTGAATAAGTTAGTGAACAGAAGACGTGAGAAACAACAACAAACCAGCTTTGAGGCTACGTTCGAAGTAAGAACAATGCAGAAAATCAAGGAAAATATAAAAAAGTTCAAAATGTTCTAATGTTTGTAAATCTATCGGACCAAACTGCTTAGTCATCAGTCCGTAGCTTACAAACTACTTAAACCTAGGCAAACTAACCTAAGGACAAACACAACACACACCCAGGGAGGACTCTAACCTCCACGACGAGCAACCGCGCGCTCCGCAGCGAGACGCTTTAGACCACTTTTTTTTATTTTTATTTTTTTTATGGGTAGGTCTCTTCTGACGCTGATCGTTTTTGTTCGTTCTTTTTCGTTGTGTTTTTGGCTCAGCTTTTTTTTATTACAGAGGGCATTGAGCCCTCTGACCGGGCGCGCTGAGCCACGGCGCCCGGCAGACAGCTCGGCTACTCCACCGCGGGCTATAAAAAAAGTGAGGCGAATGGTGCATACTACAGCAATGAATCTCGGTACACTGCATTTCGCTTAATTGACCTTGAAACCAACATCCAGAATCCAAATGAGTCTCTAAATGTACTCATATGGAAACGATGCCCTAAAACCACATTTGCATCTGCTACAATTGTTAGATTTGCAAATTATGATGCCGTTCTTGTATTTAATGATATAAACGTCGAGAGGATGAAGCTATTAGAAAGAAACTTCGGGAGGATGAAGGTATTAGAAAGAATGGGCTTTAAGATAGGAAATTTTACTCAAGATATCCTGAGAAAAATAGATGTACAGCGCGTCTCTGCAGTTGAAAAGTCAGTTGAAGACCTGGAAAAGGATTGAAGACAGACAACAAGAAACCAGAAGAGAAGCTTTGAAGGGAAAGATGACCCAGAGTACATATGCCGATCCTTCTGAAGAATTGACACAAGGAAAAAAGTTGGGATAAACTTTAAATTGCGTTTCCTGAAAAGTTTGTTTTTTCAAGTTTATGTACTTTTCCTCATATTCTAGGGAAGGTAGAATTATGAAATTTTGTACACATATTTCTTTAAACCTAATAAAAGTTGTCTCAAGATCATATTTTGAAATTCTGATTGCAAGCTGAGATATGGGGCAAATAGAAGTTTTGCATGAATTTAAAATTGTTCTTGTGGAATTATAATTAAAAAATCATGACAATCTCCTATTCGTCCTATTAAAAGTTTAATACGAGAAGCTTACAACATATAAAGAGATGAAACACACAGGTGTATTTTTATTTTTTTTATGTTTTATTTTTTATCTTTTATTTTTTCATTTATTTATTTATTTTTTTATTTATTTATTTATTTATTTATTTATTTATTTTGCAGAGATCTCTTGAATTCTTTGTGAGAAAAAATGATAAATTATTTTTTGAAAATAAAACTTCAAAATTCATTAAAAAAAGTTGAATATGTAACAAATATGTAACAAAACTTTCATGTAAACCTTGTTACAAAAATTCATTGCCATATGACCACAACTGCGGATTTGGTGGATTTTTGAAATAGTGTGTGTTTCTCGTCAACGTCCCCCCTAATTAAGTAATGGAATACGTACATAAAGGGGCATATAAATGCTCTGACGATAAAGTTCGGTGAGTAGTTCTGTAACATTAACGTATATGAACTACTAACTGCAGTTACCTTGCCGGCCGCGGTGGACAAGCCGTCTGCGGCGCGCCAGTCACGTTCTGCATGGTCACTACGGTCGGGGGTTCGAATTCCCCTCGGGCATGGATATTTGTACTGTCTTTAGTATAAATTCATCAGTAGTTTGTAAGTTTAGAGGCTGATGACCCCGCAGTTAAGTCACATAAGCTTAAAAAAAAATTTGAACACTTTGTCTTCCTTTCGGATGGTGTACAAAAGCGTCGTCACTTTTCGTTGGATGTCAGAGACATCGTCAGATCTCTCTCCTTTCAAAGCGAGTTTAGGATACAGAATGAGGTCTGGAGCATTGAGATACGGTGAGTATGGTGGATGTTCAAGTTGTACCACCCCCAGTTTTCCAGGAACTGCTTGAAGATATTGCCTGTGTTTGCGAGAGCATTGTAGGCTACTTCAACAAGTACTCTGCCGACTGACCTATCCTGACACGACTAACGATGCCGCCTCACAACTTTACTTCCGCCAGTACCTCGCCGCCTACTTTCCAATCTTCAAAGGCCAAGGTCCCAGGTTCGAGTCCGGGTTCCGGCAAACAATTTTAATCTGTCAAGAAGTTTCATATCAGCGCACACTCCGCTGCAGAGTGAATGTTTTATTCTGGAAACATCCCTTAGGCTGTGGCTAACCCATGACTCCACCATATCCTTTCTTCCAAGAGTGCTAGTCTTGCAAGGTTCGCAGGAGAGCTTCTGTGAAGATTGGAAAGTAGGAGGCGAGGTACTGGCGGAAGTAAACTTGTGAGGCGGCATTGTGAGTCGCGAATAAAGCGCTTGCCTGTGAAAGGCAAAGGTCCGAGGTATGAGTCCTGGTTCCGGCAAACAATTTTAATCTGTCAGGAAGTTTCAACTATATAGTTTATCTACATGAATGTTACAGGACTGTGCACGGAATGTTATTGTCAGCCGGCCGCGGTGGCCGAGGGGACTGAGGCGCTTCAGTCACGGTCTGCACGGCCACTACGGTCGGGGGTTTGAATCCCCCCTCGGGCATGGATATTTGTGCCGTCCTAGTTCGTAAGTAGTTCATAAGTAGTTTGTAAGTTTAGGGACTGATGACCCCGTAGTTAAGTCCCATAAGCTTTACAAACATTTGAACATTTGAATTTGTTATTGTCAGAGGTTATACATAGAACCAAAAGGCGGTAAGATTTAACAGTATCTGAAAATACGAAAACGGTAGAGGCTTTTAATGTAAGAATCCCGTCAGACATTTTAACTGCTTACTGTGGACGTTGAATTAAATTCAGTAATGCCGTTGGAAACTTATGCTCAGTATCTAACACGGATCTTCTGTTTATTAAGCAGATGATATGTCCACTATGTCCATGATGGTGGTGGTGGCGGCTGGTGCAGCAACAGTGTTGAATAATTAAAAAAATCTCAGTCTCTGTTGCAAGAAAATATTGCAACAGAGACTGAGAATTTTTTAATTTATTATTTATTATTGTGTTCATTTTTACAGATGTAATAAATCACAAATTTGCTAAGCACAATAGAACCTGACAGTGGGCCGCCTACGTGATGCCGCCAATGAGAGCGGGTGCTATTGTCACTGTGAGCGGTTTTAATGCCACCGCGACCATCTTTGATGCTGTCGCAATTCTTACTGCCGATTGTTCATATGCGGCTACCCGCTGCTTAGGTCCGCGGCGCCACCGAGTGGAATCTTATAAAAAAACAATAGTGCTATTTTAGTTCAACTTTTACTCATAGAGTATCATGTTAATTAAACTGTAAAGACCTTTCTCCTTGGCTAGTAACATACTAGCTGCTTAATTAGTTGACGACCTAATTATATACACTCCCTTTCCACCACATTGTTCCTCTTCCACTTTCAAATTAATGTCAGCCTATTTATTTTATTTCTTGCGCAATTGTTTTAGTATTGTAATTTGTTAAATTATAATAATTGTAAAAAGAAGTCGTAGATTAATAAATTCAATAGGATTTTTTTTTTTTTTTTTTTTTTTTTTTTTTTTTTTTTTTTTTTTTTTTTTTTTTGTAGTGAGCCCCCTCCTAAAACAAATCCTCGCTGCGCCACTGTATGGGCGTATTTATCGTATGTCAGTAGTACAGTGTGTAATTGTGCAATTATTTATGCGTACTGTAGATGCCGATATGGTATTCCTGAATGAGTTATGTACTGGAAATTCTACTGCTGCATGTGGATCCGTCAAAAGGCCATCACAAACGGCTCACTCTTAGTGCAACTAATCGAAAGTGGGCTAAAACACCAAATCTGTCCAATTTTCTATACTTATTATCTGTTAGTATGTAATTAAAGAAAATAAAAATAAAATAAAAGAAGAAAAGAAACCATCAAAGCGAAGGTCAAAGTAAAGTGGACGTTTGAAGTTGATTTTCAAGAATTCTAGCACCAAATTCAATTCACTTTTGAATTCTTTTCATAACAACCACGTGTAGCTCTTCTGAGTCAGACTTACCATTCTTTTAGGAAGAAATTAAAAAAAATTATAATATCACGAATCATTAATAATAATTATAATTCATGATTAATGGGATTGTATTCGTTACATTTGAACACGTCACCAAAATACAAATATGATTTGTTGCTGTAATTGAATATCTACGAGGTGGTCTTCCAAAAAGCCCAAAAAGTAGGACAAATTACAAAAAATAAAGATCCCACTGATCTGATTTTCCCCATATTTACAAGTACTTTGATTAAAAAGTGCAATTGTAAGGAATATAAAATTCACTATATAAATATATGAGTTATTACTATTTTTACTTATTTTTAATCTTTTTGCAATAAGCCTGAATCAACAGCAAAATCTAAGATGAAAAAAGCCAGCACGTCTGACTCCCCTAAGATAGAGCCCAGAATCCTCCAACTTGGAATTTCCTTCTCTGCTCTCTCTAGGCTTTCCGGAATAGCGCCAGTGCGATTTCCTTTTTTGCAATTCGTCTATTATACAACTTCCTAAAATACTTGCTGCTCCTCTTGAAATGCCCTGTACTCTCCTTAAATCAGGTGTTACAGGCGCCACGAGAATAGAACTCCTTGGCAGTTGCAGGAATCGAATTCAGGTTCTCTGTACAGGAGGCATCTACATCAGGCTCTTCCAGCTCGCGCGCTCACTTGCTCGATGGGCGCCGCTTCTCGGCTGTCGCATGGTGCACACGGCTGTGGCGAACGTGTGTGCAAGTGACGCAGCCATACTGGTTTTGACGTCACGAAAAACTGCAGCCGCACTCTAATTCCCGCCACGGGCGCAACTGTTTCTAAAACAGCTGTAACTGAGACGCCCATTTTTCTCCACGAAAATGCGCGGCACTTGACTCCAGGTCAATCCTCGTGGATAATATTATCTCTTTCTTTATTATAAGCAATGTAAAAGCTCTCTGATCCTGAACATCGACGATTTGCTTTCATGACTATAATTTAATTAACCATGTTTAGGGTGGCGTTATTTTATATTTTTAAATGCCTGTTTCCTGGAAATAACGTAGTAAGTATTTCTTATGAATTATATAATGAATTTTCCCATTATTTTTAATGAACAAGTGTTTGATTTTAGAAGTTCTTGCTAGAGTATCAAAAGAAACCAGATTATGACTCATTGATTTATAAAGCTGAAGCGCGGCCGTCTTTCTACATGTTAATCGTAAATATGGCAATAAAAATAAATTAGTATAACGGTGGTTCGATCAACCCTGTGCTAGGCACTTAAATGTCATTTACAGAGTATCCCATGTAGATGTAAATCCGTACCAGGTGGGGTTGATAGAGGAGAGAAGCGCACTTCATTACAGGATCATTTCGTAATCGTGCAAACGTTAAGGAGATTATTGATAAATTCCAGTGGAAGACCCTGCAAGAGAGACACTGTAGCTCAGTATGGGCTTTTGTCGAAGTTTCGAGAACATACCTTTTCCGAGGAGTTAAGCGGTATATCTCACCCTCCGAGGTATATGTCGCGAAGAGATCATGAGGATGAAATCAGAGAGATTAAGCCCACACAGAGGCATACCGACAATCATTCTTTCCGCGAACATTACGTGACTGGAATAGGAGGGAGAATCCATAGTGGCACTCAGGCATCCTCCGCCACACACCGTCAGGTGGCTTGCAGAGTATGGATGTAGATTGTAGATGAAGACGAGAACTAAACTAGAGCGTCTGTTTATTTCTGCCCACCGAGCGAGCGAGCATGTTGTCAGCTTGCCCCACCAGAGCTGGGGAAGTGAGTGCTCGCGAGCGCCCCTGCTCCGGAGCAGCCTGTTGGAACAGCCTGATCTATATGGACTGCTTTCTTCGTGTCAGGAGCTATGGTTTCTGGAATTATTTTCCTCGTTTCGTGGTAAGTTGTGTGTAATGACGGTGATGGCGTACAGTTTGACATGTTTCTTGCAACACGGGAGTGAGTCGGGGAGAGTCATTAGGTCCCGGAATAGAGAGAGGGAATACTGCTCACCAGTGTGGGATCCGTAGCAGGTGGGGTTGATAGAGAAGGTAGAGAAGATCCAACGGAGAGCAGCGCGCTTAGTTACAGGATCATTTGGTAATCGTCAAAACGTTACGGAGATGATTGATAAACTCGAGACTCTGCAAGAGAGACACTTTAGCTTGATACGGGCTTTTGTCTAAGTTTTGAGAACATACCTTTACCGAGGAGGCTCCCTTATACGTATATATCACGAAGAGATCATTAGGATGAAATCAGAGAGATTAGAGCCCACACAGAGGCATACCGAATATCTTTCTTTCCGCGAACAATACGTGACTGGGATAGGAGGGAGAATTGATAGTGGTACTCAAGGCATCCTCCGACACCTACCGTCAGAGTATGGATGTAGATTGTAGATGAAGACGAGAACTAAACGAGAGCGTCTGCTTATTTCTGCCCACCGGGCGAGCATGTTGTCAGCTTGCCCCACCAGAGCTGGGGAAGTGAGTGCTCGCAAGCGCCCCTGCTCTCGGAGCAGCCTGTTGGAACAGCCTGATCTATATGGATTGCTTCCTTCGTGTCAGGAGCTATGGTTTCTGGAATTATTTTCCTTGTTTCGTGGTAAGTTGTGTGCAATGACGGTGATGGCGTACAGTTTGACATGTTTCTTGCAACATGGGAGTGAGTCGGGGAGAGTCATTAGGTCCCGGGGTAGAGAGAGGGAGGGGGGCGAGGCCGGCCGCTCCATTTTTCATGACCATTATTTCCGCGCGAGCAGCGCCGAGCTGTTAATCCCGGACCGCGCCGTGCATCGCTGCTAAGCCAGCCGCAGCACCGGACCCGGCCTGGCGCGGTTGAATATATCCGGCCTAGGCACCGACGGCCGTTTCCCTCCCTCCCTCACTCACTCCCCCCCCTCTCTCTCTCTCTCGTTCTCTCTCACTCTCGCTCACTCTCCTACTTTCTCTCCGGCGCGGGGCCTTTAATGGAGACGCGCGATAGCATCTCCACGGCGTTTGCCTGCAGTGTCAGGCGAATCGAAGAAGAATTCCGCAAGAAATCCAATCAGAATATCCACGGGTGGGAATCAATCCGGGGAGAGCGTCGAATACAAAGTAGTCTGCGGCCAGCACCGCCCTCGCCTCCTGAGGTCAGCGCCTCTACGCGGGGGCGCGAGCGTGCCCAAGGGTTATTCTTTTACTTGCGCTAATATCCGAGCAGTCGCGGTGCGGTGCCTTAATGACGTCGGCCGACTGCAGTAACAGCACTATAATGAGGCAAACCGTTCGATCGGTTTCGAAGTAAGCTATACCTGTTTAGCCCGACGCTTAGCGTTAGTAACGTGGCGAATCGCGAAAACGTGCGACTTCAGTGACATCTGTATTACTCTGCCACGACCGTATTTTTATAATTACTGTATTACCCTTTTTTACATTTTTTCCATTCCTTTTTGGAAAAGTAAAGGATATATAAAATGCAAAATGGATATGGAAAGAAAAGCGTTTCTTAAGAAGCGAAATTTGTTATCCAATATTAGTTGAAATGTTAGGGCGTCCTTTCTGAGAGCATAAATTTGGATTGTAGCACTATATGGGAGTGAAACGTAGACGATAAGGAGTTCATACAAGTAGATGATAGAAGTTTTCAAAATGCAGTGCTACAGACGAATGATGAGGTTTACTTGGGTAGATCATGTAACTAATGAGGAAACACTCGCCAAAATTGGGGAGAAAAGAAGATATTACGAGAAGGGATAGGTTGGTGGGACACAGTCTGAGACATCAAGGAATCATCGACTTAGCATTAGAAGGAAGGGTGGGTGGCAAAAATCGTAGAGGGAAACCGAGGGATGAATACGGCAAGCAGATTCAAAAGTATGTAGGGATGTAGGTTGCCCTTCGTATTCTCAGATGAAGAGGCTTGCACAGGACAGGTTAGCACGGAGAAATGCATCAAACCGGTTTGCAGACTGAAGACCACAACAACGACAACCCGTAAGGTGAAATGTGGGTAGAATGAGAGCTCGAAGGCTCTATAAGACCTCTGTGCTGGTTATCTTTACTTTGAAAGACGTCCACTGAAGGTGTGGTCCTGATCCACTTTGATTTATTCTTTAACCTAAAGTGTTTCTTCGCCATTAGTGTTATCTATCTGTTTGTTAATTGTTATATTCTTTTACATTCTTGATCAATGCCCCATGTTTATGTATGTTTGCCCCATATTTATATATGTTTCCACCCGTGACGGAACGTTTGTGTTCATGTGAAAGTGGAAGATTGCTTTTAATATTGACTGACTGCCGTGCAATGGCTTACAGTGGCCACCTCGCACTCTAGGCCTCGTTTGCTGTAGTTAAGAACGCGTGGCTTCGTTTGTCAACTGCGCTAGCGCCTGCTGGGTAGTCAGAGAAAAGCTTCCTAGGCAAGATGGAGAGATGTCCGCATTCTTAGTGTCGTACCAACTTAATCTTGGACGAAAGAGGTGACAGGAGACCTCTCTGGGAGCGGTAATAGAGGGAATTGTCTTGGCCAGGTAGCAAGGGTTGGTAAACACTAGTCTCTGAACGCGCTCTGCGTAGCTTTTAGCGCGCTCTACATCCGGAGTATGGCAGGGGAGGTTTTTCCGTGGCCTTGGAGCTACACTCTTGACTCTTCATTCTGGCTCCGACGACTGTGGAAGTAAGTACTCCGCCGAATCATGCTCAGGAGAAGGCATGCTGTTAGGACATGTTAGGATTTGTCAGTGATAGTTCTTTTGAGTAATTCTTTCGCTATGCAAGGCGGAGTGTTTCTTAACTTACAGAACTCGAGTAAATTCGGTGTAACTTTATTATTTGCATTTTCATTTCAGTGATGATTGTGTGCCGGTTTTGCTCAAGTTAGAATACACGTGTGTTGCCTTCAGCCTTTGTGTAAACCTAGTATGTTTGAATTTCCTTCGTGTTTATAACTAAAGTTTTCGTGTAAACGAAGGCTTCCGCGGTCGTTGTCATTGTATATAAAACTCTTTTGGGTTTTGGACCGCATCGTCAAAATATCAAACACTTCACCGACGTTTCGGCCACTATTGCAAGTGGCCATCTTCTGGGTGTTACATTTACTGTAAATGTAACACCCAGAAGATGGCCACTTGCAATAGTGGCCGAAATGCGGTGAAGTGTTTGATATTTTGACGATGCGGTTTAAAACCCAGAAGAGTTTTATAAAGTTTTCGTGTTATTTCTGTATCAGATAGTATGCTAAATATTTCTCAGATTTTCTTGATTGATTCCGTCTTTCCTCTATTGTATGACCGATTGTACCACGTGCTTTCGTAACGGTCGTTACTTCGGCCTTCAATCATGCTTTTGTTAATACTAGTACTATTCTACACGTATTCTTATGTGTGCTTTTCTCACTTATTCTAAATAAATTTATGTTTGTAAATGCTATGAAATTCGGCGTAGTCGCACACCACATGGTACTTAAGAATAGTGAATCGCTTCTACAATCCGACCTTTATCAAAGTCGGAAACGAGATGGTAAGTATTTCTTCTCCACACACGAGGCATCACAACAACGTTTCACCAGGCAACGCCGGTCAACTGCTGTTTGTGTATGAGAAATCGGTTGGAAACATTCCTCATGTCAGCACGTTGTAGGTGCTCTGAAAAACAAATCATTGGCATATCACAGCAACTTCATCCTGTCGCTTAAATTTCGCGTCTGTAGCACGTCAGCCTCGTCGTGTAGCAATTTTAATGGTTTGGAGTGTATGAATAAAATATTATTTCCGTTTTTTGCAAATATCTAGAATTTTATTCGCTTTTGCACTGGAGTACAGATGTTTCACAAAACTTTTTGGAACGAATGATGCAATATTTAAAGCAAAAATTAAGAAAATCTGATGTGGGGCTCAATTATGAGCCTAGACATTGTATGTAACATTCATGGCCTTCTGTCACGTACCATGAAAGTAGCCGACAAATTGTCAGTCTCGCCACTAATCAGTGCGTATTTGTTAAGGGCTGTGGGACGACAGATGCTATCCATGCTGTTCGCCTACTCGTCGGAAAGCACCTACACTTTGCCTTCCTTGACCTCTAAAAGGCCTTTGACCGAGTGCCACGCGAGTTAATTTTGCTTGGCCTGCGAGAGCATGAAGTACCTAACAAACTCGTTGGATGGGGTCACACCAACACCACCTAGAGAGAAGGCCGCGGCGCTCTCGTGTGACGTCAGGCAGAGTAGGTTGCGCGCGCATAGCTGCTGGGGCACGGCCCACCACGCCGAAGCACCGATCCAGCTAACTATGCGCACGCAACCTACTCTTCCTGACGTCACACGAGAGTGCCGCGGCCTTCTCTCTAGGTGGAGTTGGTCACACAGCCCTACCATGACGTGAATAGCCGGATACTGTCGGCTGCCGGGCTTTCGGACGTCTTCCGTATTTCCGTGGGAGTACACCAAGGGTCTGCTCTTTCACCCCTCCTAATCATTACAGTCATGGATACCGTCATAAGAGATCTGCAGAAAACCGCACCCTGGATATTACTATACACTGATGATGAAGTACTGGCCTCGGAGATCAAGACTGTCCTTCAATTTCAAGTCCAATCCTGGAATGACCGCCTTGCAGACGTTGTACTACGGCTCAATGTAAGGAAAAAATTATCTCTCGATAGGTTAACAAGACACTGTTATCATCAAAATCAATGGTGTTAATCTACCAACAGCAATAACCTGTAAGTACCTGGGCTCGACAATTCAAGCTGACGGAAATCTCAATGCAGTAATTTCCAACGCCAAAACTGTGCGTGGCTTAAATTGCGTTCTGCTACAGGAGTACTGTGTGACAGAAAAATTCCCAACAATTTAAAATAAAAATTTTACCGATCGGCAATCCGCCCTGTTGCACTGTATTGGGCTGAAGGCTGGCCTTCGACAAAAGAAGTGGATCAAAGACTTGCTGTAATGGAAACGAAGATGCTCAGGTGGAAATAAGGATTAACGCTGCTAGACCTCACAAACAATGAAGTTTCCTTCCCCCCCCCCCTCCCTCTGGAAACGCAACTGAGCATACCCCAAGATTTTCAACTGTCGGCGTCTATGCTCCAGATGGAGTACTAGGGAAATTTTAGCAGACGGAGTCTTAGTGCTAAAATCGATAGTAAGCAGGTTCAGACGAATCTGGGTTGTTGTTCTTATCAGAAGCTGAAGAGACTGACAGAATAGAGTAAGGTGCACAGGTTCATAAAACCAGTCTCCGGATTGAATACGACTGAAACACATCATTTCAACTGCAGAGTAATTATGAGTAATTATATGATGAAAAATAGCAACTAGGTAGTGTAGAAATGCATTGTCTCGCGGCCATAACTTAGAATAAAAGATTCTCGGGTTTCCGTCCGCGTCAGGTGGTTAAAACTCCACGGGCTTTCGGCCAAGCACTCCTTGGCCATTGTCAATACCACTTGACAATGGCCAAGGAGTGCTTGGCCGAAAGCTCGTAGAGTTTCAACCACCTGACGCGGAAGGAAACCCGAGAACTTTTTATTCAAAGCAACTAGGTTGGATTAACATTCAAAAATACTGCTCATCGGTTGCAAATTTACAGGTTAGTTACTAACCATGGTTTCGGCTTCAACTATGGAAGCCTTCATCAGTAGTAGAAAAAAGTTTTTTTTTTTTCCTTACTTGAAATGGACAAAGGTTCTTGAGCAACAGCCGGCCGCGGTGGCCGAGGAGACTGAGGCGCTTCAGTCACGGTCTGCATGGCTACTACGGTCGGGGGTCCGAATCCCCCCTCGGGCATGGATATTTGTGCCGTCCTAGTTCTTAAGTAGTTCATAAGTAGTTTGTAAGTTTAGGGACTGATGACCCCGTAGTTAAGTCCCATAAGCTTTACAAACATTTGAACGTTTTTTCTTGAGCAACAGAACTCACGTTTAAGTTATAAATGGAAAGTTGAAAGCGTCAAGATTAAAACAGACACATTTCATGTAACGGTTGTTGTTTAAACAGCCACGTTTAAAATTGTAGGAAACAATGATCTGGCCGGCCGCGGTGGCCGAGGGGATTGAGGCGCTTCAGTCACGGTCTGCACCCCCACTGCGGTCGGGGGTTCGATTCCCCCCTGGGGCATGGATATTTGTGCCGTCCTTAGTTTAAGCTTGTTCATAAGTAGTTTGTAAGCTTAGGGACTGATGACCCTGTAGTCAAGTCCCATAAGTTCTACAAACATTTGAATATTTTTGAACAAAGATCTGTCAACGTAATCGATGAAGTTGGAGGCGGATGCCTCACGCCGTAATTAAATCAGAGTACGGAAAGTAGCTCGCCTGATCCGCGAAGTACTCGTTGCGATCTCGGAGCAGCCGGGCAGCGGGGGCTGGGTGCCGAGTTGACGATCGACTTGATAATGCGCCGCCGTCGTCGTCCGCCTCCACCATTAGCGAGCAGGGGTCGGCGAGTGGGCGCCGCGTCTCTCTAATCACGAGGCGCCTCGCGGCTCTCTGATTCAGTTAAGCCGCGGCTGTAACAGCGCCGAAAAGGACGACGACTATTAATCGGGTTAAGGCGGCACCCCTTTAGCAGCCGGGCTACTTATAGGATTTTCGGTCAAATCCTGAATTAAGTAAGGCGGCGCCGGAGACGCTGATGGGCGGCGCGCTGACTCCGAGGAGGTGGAACGCGCAAGCGGGGAGGGAGGCGGGGGGGAGGGGAGGGGGGAGTTGTGACGCTTCCTGTCAACGGCTTAAGTCTGCCGAGATGGCGGCCCGGCGCCTCAGGATTACTCCACGTGAACAAACTCGCTGCCGCCGGTATTTGCATGTCTAAGCACCCTCCCCTGCCACCCCCTACCACAGACACGTCAGCACGAGGTCGCGCCACTTAGTCAACACGACGCGCCTTCCGCGAGACGCCCGAGCACCGTCTGCTCGGCGGCGAGGTTCGCGTTCGCGAGGCCGCGGTGAACCTTCGACTTCAGTAACTGTGTAACGAGAGTTTGGCTGGCGCCGCATCGCGCTATGCCCGGTCGCACGCTTCTCCCCCTCCGCGCAGCGCGCTCCAAGCCAAACCTCCATATAGTCAAATGTTCAAATGTTTGTACAGTCTATGGGACTTAACTACGGGGTCATCAGTCCCTAAACTTACAAACTACTTAGGAACTACTTACGAACCAGGACGGCACAAATATCGATGCCTGAGGGGCGATTCGAATCCCCGACCGTAGTGGTCGTGCAGACCGTGACTGGAGCGCCTTAGTCCCCTCGGCCACGGCGGCCGCCTACATATAGTCAGTTCGGTACCAGACGTCGTATATCGATAGTAGTCTTGTGTAGTTCGCGAACGAACTAGTTTGGAAGAGCGCTCCCACAGGCGAACTACGCGAACTAGTTCCCAGATACCTCGCCTCTTAATTCGTTCGCTCCTTTTCCGAAGACTGACGGGGAACAGCGAGAGGACACGAGAGCGCACAGAATCCCTTCAGTCATTTACCGTCGTTTCGAGCTGAGTGAGTTATTTATAAAGAAGTATTTTTATTCACCATAATAATCGCATCTAGTTTATTTTGTATGTTAAGATTACTGTGGTCGTCTGGTGTGGAGGCGATCAATTCGTTTTATAGTTTCCAAATGATAAGCCAAGATTGCAAACTACCAATTTATTAAGTGACGACCGGTTTCGGTGCACTATGTCACCATCATCTGGTCATAGTTACAAACACAAACATGACAGCTTACAAAATACTGTAAGCTGTCATGTTTGTAACTTAAGTATTTTTTTATATAGTGACTAAGTGCAATGTTGCACTTCGTATTTTATATCCAACTTTTTTAACAACATGACCAGATATATGACGGTAACGTGGGCACCGAAACTGGTCGTCACTTAATAAATTGGTAGTTTGCGTTCTTGGCTTATCATTTGGAAACTATATTTTGTAATTGAAGAAATATATGAGGAGCTAAAGGAAATTATTCAGACAATTAAGGGAGAGGAAAGCTTAATTGTTATGGGAGACTGGAATTCGGTAGTAGGACAAGGAAGGGAAGGGAAGATAGTAGGTGAATATGGTCTGGGCAAAAGGAATGAAAGAGGAAGCCGCCTGGTAGAATTTTGCACATAACATAATTTAGTTATAACAAACACCTGGTTCAAGAATCACAAAAGAAGGTTGTATACGTGGAAGAGACCAGGAGACACCGGAAGGTAACAGATAGATTTTATAATGGTAAGACATAGATTCCGGAACCAGATTTTAAACTGTAAAACATACCCAGGGGCAGATATAGACTCTGACCATAACTTCTTGGTTATGAACTGTAGGCTGAAACTAAAGAAACTACAAAAAGGTAGGAAAATAAGGAGATGGGACCTAGATAAATTGAAGGAACCTGAAGTTCTTAAGAATTTCAGAGGGAGCTTTAGGCAACAATTGATAGAAACAGGGGAAAATGAAACCGTAGAAGAGGTATGGGTAAGATTGAGAGATGAAATAGTGAAGGTAGCAGAGGACAAAATAGGTAGGAAGGCAAGACCTACAAAAAATCCTTGGATATCACAGGAGATACTAAATTTACTCGATGAAAGGAGAAAATATAAAAATGCAGTAAATGAAACAGGCAAAACGGAGTACAGACGACTAAGAAATGAGATTGACAGGAAGTGCAAAATGGCTGAGCAGGAGTGGCAAGAAGGCAAATGCAAGGATGTAGAAGAATGTATAAATAGGGGAAAATAGATACAGCCTACAGGAAAATAAAAGAAACATTTGGAGATAAGAAAAACAGCTCTATGAATATCAAGGACACTGATGGAAAACCAGTTCTCAGCAAAGAAGGAACAGCTGAAAGGTGGAAAGAGTATATAGAGGGGCTCTACAAAGGAAATGAACTTCGAGACTATATTGTAGGAAGGGAAGAGGGTATAGATGAAGATGAAATAGGAGATACTGTACTGAGAGAAGAATTTGACAGAGCCCTGAAAGACCTAAGTCGAAACAAGGCCCCTGGAGTAGATGATATTCCCTCAGAGCTACTGAAGTCTCTGGGAGAACCAGCCATGACAAAATTGTTTCACCTGGTGTGTAAGATGTATGAGACAGGTGAAATACCCTCAGACTTTAAGAAAAATGTTATAATCCCCATTCCAAAGAAAGCAGGTGCAGACAGGTGTGAAAACTACAGAACCATCAGTTTAATAAATCATGGTTGCAAAATATTAACGCGAATTATATACAGAAGGATGGAAAAGCTGGTAGAATCCGACCTCGGGGAAGATCAGTTTGGGTTCAGGAGAAATGTAGGAACACGAGTGGCAATACTCACTTTACGGCTTATCCTAGAAGATAGATTAAGAAAAGGCAAACCTACATTCCTAGCTTTTGTAGATTTGGAGAAGGCTTTTGACAATGTTGATTGGAATAAACTCTTTCAAGTTCTGAAGCAAGCAGGAGTAAAATATAAGGAACGTAAGGTTATTTACAACTTGTACAAAAACCAGACAGCGGTTATCAGAGTTGAAGGGCATGAAAGGGATGCAGTGGTTGGAAAGGGAGTAAGACAGGGTGGTAGTCTTTCTCCATTGTTATTCAATTTGTACATTGAGCAAGCTATAAAGGAAAGCAAGGAGAAATTTGGAGAAGGAATTAAAGTTCAGGGTGAAGAATTAAAAACATTGCGTTTTGCCGACGACATTGTAATAATCTCAGAGACAGCAAAAGACCTGGAAGAGCAGTTGAAGGGAATGGACAGTGTGCTGAAAGGTGCATATAAGATGAACATTAACAAGAGCAAAACTAGGGTAATGGAGTGCAGTGTAAGGAAATCAGGTGATGCTGAAGGAATTAGATTGGGAAACGAAGCAATAAAGGTGGTAGATGAGTTTTTTTATTTGGGCAGTAAAATAACAAATGATTGTCGTAGTACAGAGGATATAAAATGCAGAGTGGCAATGGGTAGAAAAGCGTTCTTGAAAAAGAGAAATTTGTTAACATCGAATATTGATTTAAGCCTAAGGAAGTCTTTTCTGAAGGCATTTGTATGGAGTGTTGCCTTGTATGGGAGTGAGGCATGGACGATAAACAGTGCGGACAGGAGGAGGATTGAGGCTTTTGAAATATGGTGCTACAGAAGAATGCTGAAGATTAGGTGGGTGGATCGCGTAACTAATGAGGAGGTATTGAACAGAATTGGAGAGAAAAGAAATTTCTGGCCTACCTTGACTAAAAGAAGGGATAGATTGGTAGGACACATTCTTAGACATCAAGGAATTGTGAATTTAGCATTGGAAGGAAGTGTGTGGGGTAAAAATCGCAGAGGAAGACCAAGAGATGGATACAGTAAGCAGATTCAGACAGCTGTAGGTTGCCGTTCTTATGTGGAGATGAAGAGGCTTGCTCAGGATAGGGTATTGTGGAGAGCTGCATCAAACCAGTCTCCGGACTGAAGACCACAACAACAACAACAACATTTTGTATGTACTGATTCTTCAATGACCTATATATAAATCCATTTTAAAAATAAAATACTACGAGTACTCTGTATATAAAGTAGTTGAATACCATTATATCACCCATTCGTGTAAATAATTGGTTTATTTGCTTATATTATATTTAATTGTCCAAAATACGGGTTATAGCCCACGCTTGGGCAACACTGATCATTATTTAAAAAAGCTATCATAATAAAAGAAAGAGCGGTTACAGCAGCGGCAGCAAAAGCCAAAAAGATCTAACGAGTAACGATCTGTGTCGGGAATGGGAGCAGACGAACTAACAAGAGCGACCTACTTCGCGGCGGAGCTGCGAACTAAAATGAAAGCCGCCGATCGCGAACTAAAATATGCGCTACCGGTCGCGAACTAACATACCAAACATACCTCGCTCCATAATTTGTTGATCCCTTTCCGAAGACCGACGGACAATAACGAGAGTACGCGCACCACGTTCTTGTCTCCTGCCGTTAAGTGCCATTTCGAGGTGAGCGTCTGCCAGCTAAAGTTACATAGTTCAGTGCTACAATATTTCTGTTTTAAAGTATTCTGCACTCTGCAGTATCTGACTAATAAATTCCATGATGCCAAGATATAAAGATAACTCAAAACTTAAACGCGAGAAATTATGCACAAACTGTTTCTTTTGGTCTGCGTGATATCGTTAGCGACTCACGCAGCAAGCGCATGAGGCAGCTATTTGCGGAACTTCTGCCTCCACGTGCATGCGCAGACCACACCGCTCAGCCGTCACTGGGAGCGGACGAACTAAAAGAGCGAACTAGTTCGCCACAGAGTTGCGAACTAAAGTCAGCGGGCGCGGTCGCGAACTATTGTGCGCAAGACTAATCGATAGTGTCAACCTGAATGTCGATATAATTCGTGCTATGTGCTGCCGTTCAGCAGAACGTGAGTAAACTATAAGTAACACCTGAATAGAGGAAAACTCGCTTGGTTAGCCGAGTGGTCTCACGCACCGCTTGCCGAGACGGGGAGGCGTACCTGCCCCGGTTCGAATCCACCCGGCGGATTAAAATGAAGGGGCTCGTAGTGCCGGCCAGCCTGGATGTGGTTTTTAGGCGGTTTTCCACATCCCCCTAGGTGAATACCAAGCTGGTACCCAAGTCTCACTTCAGTTACACAATTCGTAAACATTTCGTAACACTTTACACTTTTCACAGATATAACACTACTAGCTGAAAACCAGGCTTTGCACGGATATTTGTTTAGTTACTCCAGCCTTCAGTTGGTACTTCTCCCATCCCTTCTCTATCTCACTGTGAATCTCTTTCTTCTTCTAAAAGCATGTTATATTTATGGGAAAATATTTTAAGAAATGAGAAATAACGTACAAAATTATAAGTGCAGTCTCCAAACAAAGAAGTTAGTCATCAAAATACAAATGATATATAAAATTTGTATCATCTCGTATTTTTGAGCTATATATTGTACAATTTTTCAGGTATTTATTCATTTGTAGAAGTGCTATATGTCTGTAAAATCTGTTGCGTATGCAATTGGTAGTAAAGAAGTAACAGATTAAAACCGGTGCGTGATGGGGCGTGAAAATAGTAACCGAAAACGTTTTTCCTTTCATCGTTTTACTGTGATTGTCAGTGAAAAAATATAATAATAAAGGTTTGAACTATGTTTAAAGTTGGTTGCAAGTCGCTAAGTACCATCATTCTCATACAGTGTATGAATGAAGTGTCATTCCACTATGTGGCAGTTTTTTGCGATTCCTGTTGTTTATTGCGTCATATATCCTGAACAGTATGTCGTATGTGATTATTAACCCCGCAGGAACTGTTACCTTACGGTAACGAATATGAGTATTAAATTTGGTTGAAATCGGTCCAGTGGTTTAGGAGGAAATGTGCTATATTGTCGCGTGATGCAGCAGTTTTTCTTGCATCTCATTGTTTACGATTTCATACCTCGTGAACTGAGTGTCGTACTATGATAAAATATCAAACTTACGTTCAGTGGTATATGTATATGCTGCCTGTAACATTTCTCGCGAATAAAATTAATAGTGTACGAGTAAGAAATTGTGACGTCATGCCAAATGCTCTAATTTCACGGCGTGAACGCCGTAAAAATAGTAAGCGACAAAGTTTTTTCCTTTCATCCTTTTGCTGGAGTAGTCAGCGAGTAAAAGGTTCGTAGAAGTTTGAAATTATGTTTAAAGCCGGTTGCAAGTCGCTAAGTGCTCTCCTTCTCAAATAGTGGAATGATAAAATCACACTATCACGTGCAGCAAGACGGGGAAGTTTTATGACGTTGTTTATGACGACATATCTCCTGAACTATCAGCTCTATGGCAAAAAACTTTCTCAGATGACGTCTTCTGACTATAAACTACATTCTTGCCATATTTCAGGTTTATAGGTGAAGTAGTTTTCGAGTTTTCGTGTTTAGTCAGTGAGTGAGTCAGTGAGTGTGTGAATGAGTGTCCTTTCCCTTTTATATAGATAGAGATACGCAGACATTTGGGGTACTCATTTACTCCCGCAGGGCATGGGCTGGCGACAGGAAAGGCATCCTAATTATTAAGATGCCAAATCCGATTAACGAATCCGACCCTGGATGTGCGGGAACATGGCTGTAGAGATAGAAAAAGGCGTGAGTAGAGAAGAAGCGTGGTTGTGAGAGCATATTATTGGGGCCGAGCAGTAAGTTTCCAGCGTTGTATCGGGATGAGGCGTCATACCTGGGAAAGCGCCAGAGGACGCTAGTGAAAAGTATTAGAGTTTACAAGTTTATTCAGCTGAATAGAATGTTTCGTGGTGTAGCAGCTAGCTCGACAGGTGACGTCACAATCTGTCCCGTCAGATCATCCTCTCGTTGCATTTTCCTCTGCTGTACCGTTAGGACGCTGGTGCCCGTGCAGTGTTGTCTTGGTTTCGAAGCAGAGACTACCTGGATAAGTCCGATCCTGCTCCTCCGCTCTGTGCGGCTGCTTGTGGCCCCTGGCTTGGAACCACTATGCTGTGGTGAGACATGACCTCTCAATTGACAGCTCGCCGACAGGATAATTGGCCTTTAGGAAAGCAATGGAGACAGAGCTTCCAGATTCAAATGTTCAAATGTTTGTAGAGCTTATGGGAGTTAACTATGGGTCATCAGTCCCTAAACTTACAAACTACTTATGAACTAGCTAAGACTACAGACGGCACAAATACCCATGCGCAAGGGGGGATTCGAACCCCCGACCGTAGTGGCCATGCAGACCGTGACTGAAGTGCCTCAGTCCCCTCGGCCACCGCGACCGGCACAGAGCTTCCCTCGGGTAGTAACCACATTCAGCGTCGTGTAAACGGTAGACAGCAGTTAACCATCTGCTCTGGATGACGCTCGGTTCGAAGTATACTAGACCATCTCCTAGCAATGACTAGTTGCTACTAGTCTCTACTGCTTGAGCTGAGACATAATCTGAAAACAGTGATTAGATCCATGGATCGACGACTACCCTCCTGACATCATCGTTTCCAAAGACCACGTGAGCACACTTCTAAAAGCGCGAGTGTATATACTGAAATCGGCTGAAGCTATGACGTAAGGATGCACCACTTGTCACTGCAGTTTTCTCTGAACAAGTCTTTTAACCGCTGACTTATTACCTGGCTATCCACTTTAGTGAAAAACGAATTTGTAGTTACGAAATGTTTACAAGCTGTCGAATATACCCTCTCTCTTTCCTTGTCGTCCTGTTGACTGCAGGCTTTCAACTCGCCAACTCGTCACGAAAGACTGGCTTTACTTTAAGGTGCGATATTAATGAAAATGACGAAAAATCTAAATTTTTTATTTGGCAGTATAACTCGTGGACAATAATTTCCCAAAGTTTCAATGCTGAAATCGCATCCAAAGTGCTTGAAAATTAATGAAAAAGAGTGGTACTGATGGAGTTTTATACAAGTGTTCGATTCTTTCTTCATTCAGTTATACCAAGAACACAAAGAGTGTATAAAAAAAAAGAAACAGATTAAACTGCGTTTGAATAAGTTAGTTAATAGAAAACGTGAGAAACAACGACAAACAAGCAACGAGAAGAACATCTGATGAAAATGTGAACTCGTCTGCTAGCAGCTCCAAGCGAAAATTTAGTGAGGCGAATGGTGCACACTACAGTGTTGAATTTCGGTATACTGGATTTATCTTTGGATAAAGGGACCCGGTTCAGCTGTTTGCTTATTTAAAAAAGACGACCGGTTTCGCGACTTATAGTCGCATTTTAGGGTCAAATACCTTAATAAAAAGGAAACACCAGACTATAAGCCAGTGACAAACCAGGAAAAGCCTATCTGGATAAAGATGGAATAGAAATATACTTACGGGTAAAACATAACCAGGGGCTACCCAATACAAACAACAACAACCCCCTCCCCCCCCCCCCCCGCTGTCAGAAAACTTCACATAAAACATCAAGGCGACAACCGCCCTCGTCGACCAAACCACCTGATAGAGCCAGACGGCGCGCACAGCGGCGTGGCTGGACGTAAACTGGCGCAGGAGCGCGTGATGGCAGACTGCACCGGGGTCGCGCATGCGCAAAGTGCGTTTGGCGGACACAGTAAGTAGGTAACGTCAGATATTGCAGCTGATCCACATGTCTTTACATTAATTAAAAGTAAGTAATTTTAATGATTTTAGTTTTCAGTGTACCTTGAAATTATGTGGTATGTCATTACCCTCGATTTAAAAATTAATTATAGTAGCGACGGAACCGTACATATAAGAATTGTTTGGGTTTAACCCCCTCAGTCCTGAATTACTTTAAAGATATAATGAAACATATTCTTGTATTTTTTCGTGTCCATAAGACCCTATAAATTGCACAAAAATAAAAAAATTTCATATTTGGTTTCCAAAATAAAAATTGTTAAATTGGACACCGCACCCTTAAGGCAGTTGAGGATATGAAATAAAAAGTCAAGAGTTATATATGTCACACCATATGTATTGTGGAACTTACATCGCAAAGTGGAATTAATACATGAAATAATTTCAACTACTGATATGTCTGCCGCACTCCGCAAGGGGTCCACTATGTCCACTGATTTTCATTGTAGCACGCCATTCTGGTGTCAGATAGCAGCAACATGCACATGTCGACTAAAGAGGCCAGTGAACTTAAAGCGAAATCGTAGGATGTTCAAAAATTAATAAAAAGTCGGAGTCTAATATATTTGGTCGCCAGATCTGAAAGGGTTAACTGCATACGGGTACAGAGGTATTGTTTACGTCCATTATGTCTGATTAACGCGCTATGGCCATCTATACCGGCCGATCAGAACAGGCGGTTACTCAAGCCACAATCAACATCTAGATCGACTTCAGCAGATAAATGTGACCAAAAATCCCCTGAAGCATGAGCAACATCACATCTGCTAGGACCTTCTACAAGACCAGACAATATTTGTCCCGTGATTTCAAAAGGAACAAAGCAAGTCACTCCTACCAAAATTCTGAACAATTTTTCATCTTTGTCCGTTAAACCCGAAACTCAAAGAAAGAGACGTAGAAAAATTGAAACTATAAACTTAACGAGAAAAGAAAGTATTTAAAACTTAAAATTGAAACGTTATGAGAAACTAAAAAGAACTAGGCCTATTGGAAAAAATCAAGTGTAAAATATTTGGATATCAAATGTTAAAGAAACTTCTGACATTTTAGATTCTTCAGATGAAGTCCAGTACGACGACGGCTCAAGTGATGGTCTTCTTGAACGATGAGGAAGAGTGCGTTAGCTATGATGAAAGCTACTTGAAAACAATATGTATTAGGTGTAAGCGTTGGTTGCACGAATCCTGCGCAGCGTATGTGCATGTGTGCCATTGATGCCATCGAAGGTGGCATTGCCATTTTAGAAACAAAATCGAAGCGTCTGAAGTAAAACTCTACATTTAGAAAGTAAGCCTAGCTCTAAAATAAATGAACAACTGATATGTTTTTTTTCTTTTTTTCTATATAAAACTAGTATTAATAAAAATGAAAAAAATAATCACAATTGTTTAGTGCTTTTTACAAGTGAGGATCAGTTTTATCTATGATTCAACTATTTTTGCACAAAGAGATTCAATTAAACATATTTAATCTGTTAAACGTTGTATTTAATAATTTTCTCTTTGGTTTTAATGTGTTTAGCCCGATTACACTTTTGTAAATGTCTTTTTAGCTGTTGTAAAATTTAGTATACCTTTGTAAACAAAGTGGACTTCCTCTTTTTGCGAAGTCAAAATGCAATTTATGCAATGTTTTAGGTTGTCCTGATGTATTAGGTTTCTGATACTTGCTTACGAAAATTCATGGTCATTGATATTGGATTTACCCTAAGCTCGTAACCAATCGTACTACACTCCATTAAATTTTCTCCTTATCCGCGATCAACCCTCCCTGGTACGGACAATTCAGTGACGAGCAGTATTCAAGTCCTGGGCAATCAAGCGTTTTCTAACATACTTCACTAACATACTTCACTACACTGCATGAGGACGTTTCCTATGAGTCTCAGTGTGACAACTACTTTGCACCCCGATTAATTTTATGTGGTCATTCCATTTCGCGTAGGTCTGTATGTGTACTGCAAGGAATTTAACTACTTCCACTATGTGTCACGCTATTGTTATTTACACAACAAAAGATCTTTACTTCTATGTAAAGCAGCATTTCTTTCGTATCACGCATATAACGTTTTAATGGGACTGCAGTGGAAGAAGTGTCATCCGCACTCCATGATTCATGTTCTAAGACCCGCCACCTGTCCCAGCCATCAGCAGATTACAGTCTGTATTTCTTATCTCTCCTCTTTATAGTTTCGTGATGCGCAAGTTATTGGTACCTATCAATGTCAACTGAGTCAGAGAATAATAAAAAATAGCGATCTTAAAATGGTCCTGTCACTCATAAATATTAACCTGCAGTGATTCCTAGAGCACAAGGAAACGTTGTGAACTTGATATTAATGAAATGCTGCTTTACATGGAAGGAAAGATCCTTTGTTATGTAAATACGCAATAGTGTGACACATAGTGAAAGTAGTTAAATTCCTTACAGTACACACACAGAACGACGCGAAACGGAATGACCACATAAAATTAATCGGGGTGCAATGTAGTTGTCACACTGGGACTCATAGGAAACGTCCTCATGCAGTGTAGTCAAGTATGTTAGAAAACGCTTGTTTGCCCAGGACTTGAATAGTGCTCGTCACTGAATTGTCCGTACCAGGGAGATACCTATCAAAGTCAACTAAGCCAGAGAATAAATACAAAAAGCGATCTTAAAATGGTCTTGTCTCTCATAAATATTAACCAGCATTGATTCTTAGAGCACAAGTAAACAACCCAACAATTGATTAAATTGTTTAAATATGTTACAATATATATTAACAACTTAAATGCTGAATGGAAACAACTCTTGCCGTAACAGTATAAATGCAATACCTTACCATCCCAAATTATTTAAAGATCAAAATGAACTATCAACACAATCCCAGAGTTTCATTCACAAAAACCAAAACACCGATGTTATCCAGTATACTGGTATTGAAATGAAATACTGTTTTGCAAAGATCGAAAACACTGTTGTATTTTCAAAGATTACAGGCTCCGCTACTCACAAGTTGTCTTATTCTGCTGTGATAAACCGTTACAATAGTGTTGTTGCTCAAGAACACGACGTTATGATTTCTAAATGTGCAAATAGTATGTCAAGGATAAAAAAAATTAAATTATACACAATGAAATAAGCGTATACACAGTGACGTTTGGTTTTGATTTGTAAACGAGACTCGTTTTGTCAATCAACCTATTTTTTCCTTTTTATACGTAAAAATCTGTCTTTCCTATTTCACCACTTTTTCATGTAAACATTTCACTCCAGCATCCCTGCACTTTCTGATAATTAATTCGCGAATGACTTACATTTATCTGTTTTCCGTATTCGTCGCTACGTTGACGTATTTGTTCTGTTATCCAAGGTTCATAAACTTCCTCCCTGCGTGTATCTATACAGTACAACGCTAGTAAGTGTTGGGTCTGCATTCCTCTGCATTCAAATGGCCTACCACGCTAACATTCCTACAGTATGTGTAGATCCAGGAAACTTCAGTTGCAGGTCGCCGTTTCGTCACCGCTATCGTACTGCTTCATACTCTGATTTTTCCAGACCTCTTACCACAGCAATGTAACACTTGCAGATTTATTGTTTTCTTACCGTCGATATGGGCGAATTTACTAGTTGAAATTGTATATAGTAATCTATTACATATGGAAATATAAGAGAGAAAAGCTGAAGACGGTTCTTCAGGCAGATCTTCCTACTTTTATACGACAGTACTATGCTATTATAATTGTAACTACCGAAACGAAAGTAAAATATAAGGAATATCGTTTGCATATGTACCGTTAACATCAATTTGGTTAGAATTACACAGCTTGTGAGAGTTTTAGATCATAATTTAGAGTTGTACGAAACGGATACCATTGTTTTTAAATCGGAACTCCACACAACGTCGTATTTCACTCATGAAGGCTGCATACAAGCCGATTTATTCAGTGTTCAGTAGCACGGTTCCATACTTCCAGTCCATTGCACGGCGGCTCGTGTCATAAATAACAAACATTAAACGAACGAGGTACGAGGACAAAAACTGCTGCTTAAAATTAAATACGACCCACTCGTACACATGGTTGAATAAAAATCTGTGGGGATAATTATATAATCAATTGTTCACCTGTCCGACGATAAAAGTTTAATTCTGGAAAACGGGTTATGTTAATTTATTTCAGCTAATTAGAAGAGAGAGAGAGAGGAAATCATTACCAGCATTCTGTTAGCGGATATCACCAACTTTCTTCTCCGTAGATGAATTTGAATTTAAACACTGAATAGAAACGAAAAACTATGCTTTAAAAATTGTAAATATTCATCCACTACGAAACTGATGAGGAAAGAAAGAAAATTTCAGAATGTCTTGTTTCATAACGATAATTTAAGTGTCTAACATATAACGTGTTTTTGTTTAAGTTCATGTGTCAGGAGCGTAAAAATTACTTATACGCCGTAATTTCATTTCGCGCATGAAGCGACAGGAAATACTGAATCTGGAAAGCTTCTGTCAGAAAATGTGGATAGATTTCGAAACCACCACTCATGCTTAACCCAAATTGCACTTTTTACGCACTTAATTCTAAAAACCAAGAATGAAGATTATTCCATAAGTAGGATAGGATGTTTTGGGCGTACAACAGCAAGGTTTTTAGCGCTATTCCATAAGTCTAAGACGCAGAGGGTATTATAAAGAAGACCCGGGCATATAGAAATGTTTCGCAGATATGTGATGGGCTTCGAGAGTTCTTAAGTAACGAAACCATATACACTAATCTGGACGGTTACAATTTTGCATTTTTCCCGAAGAAAATAAAACGCAACCGCTCCTGTTCTGACGGATTTGGTGACCACCAATATGCGGCTTTTTGCAGGTGGCGTTGTTCGCTGAACTGCAGTGGAGGTATTATAGTTGTATGATATTATGAGGAAACACAATGAATTGGACAAAATTTTAATTTGGTGATATATATGATGGATGGCCCTACATATAGGTAATGTTTTGTGATGCAGGTTAGTTGGACGAACAATCATGCTGTGTTCGAATACAGCATTAGTACTGTGCCTCTTGACACAGCACGTCTACTAAATACCTAGACGAACACTGAAGAGCGATATGGAATGGAAAGAGCACGTAAGTTTGATAATCGTCTTTCGTGAAATTATAAATGTCACCACATACGGTACGGTGAATTCTAGAGTTCCGAGGAGTTTTTGAATATACAGATATGGTATGATACAGAAGCAATTAGACGCGTGATGTTACCTACATCACACGTTCATTCCAACCCTCCTTTTGTTTCTCTTATTCCTCCCACAATTCCCCCACTTCCACACTGTTCACCTGTCATTCCCCCCTGTCCTTGTCCGTTTGTCCGTCTCCTTCTGCCGTTCTCTCTGTCCATGTACTCCACCAACTCTTTCTGTACATAACCCCTCCATAACTTTACACCCCACTCATCTCTCTTTACACCTTCTCCTCTGTATAACCTGGCTCTTCTCCGCCTCTCTCTTTGTGTCATTCCTCCATGCTGCTACGTAAATCTCCTCGTCTCCAGCCATCTCAACTTCTTTATTATGTGTTGAAATTCATATTTTCCAACGATCAAACGGTGTTTGCATATTTATATAGGAAACATGCTTCATGCCTCTCTTCCACGATATAATGCAGAGACGTGACAAATTTCAGTATTATCGGTAAAACTGTGTTGAAGTAAGGTATTCTCCACCAAAGCACTTTGTGTGTCATTTTCACGAAAGAGAAGTTTTAATTTAGGGTACAAGATATTATCATTCCAAACGTTATCCAAATCTGACGAGTCATTTTCATTTGAAGTATTGTATGACAGATGTACTAACTCACACACATACAATTAATATTTAGGAAGATTGGAACTTAAATAGTGGCAACACTGCTGTGGAGACACTATGCAATGGAATCTACTATTGTCGCTGATAGCACACGTTGTTGACACACCTACTCAACTCCGAGCAAATGCACTCGCTAGTACCATGTCAGCGGCGTGCGCACAGTCGAGGGAATCACAGTTACTTGTGAGCGACCGGTTTAACGTAACAGTGTGACTGTGATTTCCAAACAGGTACAGCGAAGTTGGATGAAGACTGAATGTACCTGAGGTCGTACTGCACGACAGTGTAATCAACGTCTTCAAGAGACCGTACGGGGAATCGCCCTTGCCGTACAGAACAGTGGCACTTAGCGTAAAAGCCTTCAGCAGTTCATAATTTTATGAAAAATAAATGATAAGAATCCAGTCCAACAGTATGGAAATATAATAGCAACAGCATTGCTGTTTCTCTTGGACTGCTCACCCTTTCTACAAGAGGTATTCAAATGGAAAGGTACAAAACTCCGTAACAACCAAACTCATTGAAATTTTAATATGACGCTTTGGGATAACGTAGTGTAATATCCTTGGCCTATGCGTTGTCACCACCCCCTAAAAGTTCAAGGCTGAGCCCTGCGCAGTAAAGGTGATGCTCACCATCTTTTTCGATGTCCGAGATCAGATACTCATCGAATTCCTTGAGCACGGACAAACCATTTCAGTGACGCGTACTGTGAGACACTACATAGCAAGTTCATTAAGATCAAATGGCATGTGCTGCTCGAAGTGGGAGTGGTTCTGCTCCATGATAACGCGTGTACAAACGTCTCTATGGTCACACAAAGTGTACTGGCCAAGAGGAGCAGCTTGAGCATCCACGATACAGCCAGGACATGTGGCCCTGTGACTTCCACCTGTTTGGTCCATATATATGAAGAAAAGAAAACCAGTAGTTCGTCGAGCCAGCAGAGGGAAACTATTGACATATTTCTGAGGATGTACAGAATACGCGATAACACAGATCCATACGTACAAGCGTACAGCCACCGGAACGTGCAGAAAAGTCGAGGATAATACTGTGTATACCCTGCTTTTGCAGCAATGGAAGCTGGAATTCTCCCATTGCGATGATTTTAGAGCTGTCTAATGGAGTCTTGCGGAAGAGACTGCCATGAAATTTCCATCTGCTACCTCAGTTGGACGAGATTTCGTACCGGTCGTTCAGACCGCTGAAGCTGACGCTTTATCCGGTTTCAAATATGCTGACCAGGGAAGCTGATGTACACCTTCAAGATCACGTTGGGTGGTTCGGGATACATGTGGACGTGCAGTGTCCTGCTGGAAAAGCTTATCGCCTTATTGGTTCCTGAAAGGTAGCAAGATGGGTGGAATGATGATTTAATTGAATCTTGCTGTGTTCAATGTTCCCTGAACGGTCACCAGAGCAGAGCTGCCAGTGTGGATACGGCTCCCCACACCTAGACACCGGGTGTCGGCCCCTTGACGCCCCAACGGCACGCCTTTTTCATGCAGTATGGTGTAGGAAGTCATATCCTCCCCTGGCCGTCCTCTTCTTATGATCGTCAAGAGAACATTGAACAGACATTCAACCTGTCTTGTTACTGTTAATGAACCAACAAGGCGATATGCTTTTACAACCAGACAATGCAAGTCCACATCTATCCCATATCACCCAACGTGCTCTTCAAAGTGGACGTCAACAACAATGGTCAGTGCGATCCTCATATCTGTCCCCCATTGAGCATGTTTGGAACCGGGTGAAACGTCATCTTGGTCGGTCTGCACGACCAGTACGAAATCTCGCCCAACTGAGGCACTAGGTGGAAACTGCATGGCAGACCATGCCGTAAGATTACATTCGGCACCTCTATGATAGTCTCCGTGGGAAAACTGCACCCTGCATGGCGGTACTGGCGTTGACATTGTGCACGCTATGGTGCATAGGCGGATCCAACGGTGGTGGTGGTCGTTCGCCCCCCCCCCTCCCCCAGAACCCATTTCTTTCTGAAAAAGAAATGCAAAGTTAGCGTCCTATCAATGCACTGAATCTTCAAAACTGTGAGACTTTTGTTTGATTGGACATGGGGTTAAAAGGGGTGGCTGGTACTAGAGTCTTTCTACTACGTTTAGCTGACGATGAGAATTCTTTCACCGTCCCCCCCCCCCCCCCCCCCCCCAGAAGTGTGTTCTGGCTCTGACCCTGCTCTGTACTCACGTGCATATGTCTCTTTCTACGTGATCGTGTGTTGTATACATGTTAAAGAAATTGTAAATAAAATTTCCCTCTGCTAGCTCGACGAATTAATGTTTCTTCCCATGAGTATTCACCGACCCCAACCCCAGTAGGCCGTTCTGGATCCGACACTGCTCTGTACTCACGTGCATATGCCTCTGTCTCCGTGATCGTGTATACATCTTAAAGAATGTGTCAATTAGATTTCCCTATGCTGGCCCGACGAATAAATTGTTATATTTTCATTCTCCACTATATATATAAACTTACAAACTACTTATGAACTAGCTTACACTAAGGACGGCACAAATATCCATGCCTGAGGGTGTATTCAAACCCCCGACCGTAGTGACCGTGCAGACCGTGAATGGAGCGCCTCAGTTCCCTCGGCCACCGCGGCCGGCCACAGTACAGAACTGGCCCTTGTTACAGCCACAGGAATTCCTGGAACAGGAGATTCTTCGGCTCGTTAAACAGTGGAATTATTGTCCTTAGGAGACCTCTGGTGATAACTTTTGAATAAAGATTTCAATTATAAACACAGTGTCGTTTCGTACGTCTTCAGTTGAACACCCCTAGTATTTTGCGTTCTTTTTTTTTTTCTCAGTGGTTGCATACAGCGTCTTTGTGTTTTCAATCTGGGTTGTGTTTTACGGGGTACCCACGTCGCCGACTTGCGACTAAAATGTATAGTGGGAGTTGGGATGAGGATTTTCGCCTGTCTGTGTCAGAAGAGCGTGCACAATCTGTTTCCGCGTTAACAAGACAGTGTGGCTCAGAGTAGGCGGATGGAGCCGTCGTGTCAGTGGTCGGACAGCTCGTAAGGGATTTGTCTGTGTCGGCACCCCCACTACACAGGGGTCGCATCAGAGCTTTCAGCTGCAAAAGCAAAGCACGCCGCAAGGGATGCGCGGCACCGATACGCCGACGACGTCTCGACTCATATCGCCGGCTGATAGGCGGACACCGCCGCGGGCCGGCGCAGTGCTTTTAGGGTCGGGCGCGCCACCATGTCTGTGTGCATAAATAATATTTGTTGCGGCGGGGCACAGGGCCATGGCGCCCCCGGGACACGGTCGGAATGTTCCGCGCCATTAAGCGGCCGCTGAGCGCCCTTTGGTTCCGGTGGGTGGCGTTTATCCGTTCTTCCTCTGCAGGAACTGCCTGGAGGGCGTTATACGCTGCTCTGCACTCCTGTATGCTGGTTGGTGCCGTCGACAAGCACACATTTTCCTATTCTTCGTCAACAAATCCACACGGGCATACATACACACACACACAAAACACACACACACATTATATATGGTGTCCCAGCTATCTTGTCCACCCAAAATATCTCTGGAACAATAACAGCTATTGGAAAACGACTTTCACCGGTATCAATGTACGGCTTGGGCCCATGAAAGTACATATTTGGAAACATTCTAAAACACAAACTTAAGTTTTTTTTTTTAATGGACACCCTATATTTTTTCTTCAGCAATCCGTACCGTAACAAATCACATAAACAATGGCGTTGATTGCATCGCAATATTCCAATTACATCCCGAGATATTGCGACGAGAAGTTGACGCTTGAAATACGCGAAACGCGCTGCTAGTGCGCGACCTGAGCAGCATGGGGTTCTCGCCTGAGTCTCAGGATGTGCGCTAGCCGCGCGTTTCGCGTATTTCAGGCGTCAACTTCGCGTCGCAATATCTCGGTATGTAATTGGAATATTGCGATGCAAACAACGCCATTGTTTATGTGATTTGTCATACTACGGATTGCTGAAGAAAAAATATAGGGTGTCCATTTAAAAAAACATAAGTTTGTGTTAAAAAACACATTTACTTTCGTTTTCCCCAGCCGTACATTGATACCGGTGAAAGTCGTTTTTCAATAACTGTTATTGTTCCAAAGATATTTTGGGTGGACAAGATAGCTGGGATACCATATATATATATATATATATATATATATATATATATATATATATATATATATATATATATATATATATTGTGTGTGTGTGTGTGTGTGTGTGTGTGTGTGTGTGTGTTTGTGCATCTGAGGTGGCTGTTCAAGTCCAGGTTAAGAGGTAAAAAGAAAATTTTCTCTTCTGTAGAGTGTTTCAAAATTAACCTACAAGGTTATTCAATAAGAAAGAACAGTTTTCAAACATTGTCTTCCAAACTGAAAAAGACAGAAACACGATTGCAACATTAAAGGATAGAGAAAAGTTTACAATTTATTGTTAGTAATTGTGTATAATTGTAAGACCTAGATTCCGGAACCAGGTTTTAAACTGTAAGACGTACCCAGGGGCAGATATAAACTTTGACCATTACTTATTGGTTTTGAAATGTAGGTTTAAACTGAGACAACTGCAGGAAGGTAGGAAAATAATGAGATGAGACTTGCATAAATTGAAGAAAACCTGAAGTTCTTAAGAATTTCAGAGGGAGCTGTAGGCAACAATTGACAAGAATGGGGGAAAATAAAACAGTAGAAGAGGAATGATTAGCAGTGAGAGATGAAATAAAGGCAGCAGAGGACAAAATAGGTACAAAGGCAAGACCTTCAAAAAATACTAAATTTAACTCATGAAAGGAGAAAATATAAAAATGCAGTAAATGAAACAGGAGAAATGGAATACAGGCGACAAAGGAATGAGACTGACAGGAAGTGCGAAATATCTAAGCAGGAGTCGCTAGAAGGCAAATACAAGTCTGTAGAAACTTCCTGAGAGATTAAAATTGTGTGCCGGAACCGGGACTCGAACCTGGGACATTTGCCTTTCGCAGGCAAGCGCTCTACCGACTGAGTTATCCCGACACGACTCACGATGTCACCTCACAACTTTGCTTCCGCCAGTACATCGCCTCCTAATTTCCTACAGCGCTTGCTTGCGAAAGGCAAAAGTCCCAGGTTCGAGTGCCGGTTCCGGCACAAAGTTTTAATCTGCCAGGAAGTTTCATATCAGCGCACACTTCGCTGCAGAGTGAAAAGTTTCAGTCTGAAGTCTGTAGAAGATTGTATAAATGGGGGAAAAATAGATACCGCCTACAAGAGAATAAAAAAGACATTTAGAGAGAAGAAATGTATCTGTATGAATATAAAGAACTTAGATGGCAAACCAGTTCTCAGCAAAGAAGAGAAATCTGAATGGGAGAAAGAGTATATAGAGAGGCTCTACAAAGGAAATGAACTTAGAGACAATATTGTAGTAAGGGAAGAGGAAGTAGATAAAGATGAAATGGGAGAGACTATTGTGACAGAAGAATTTGACAGAGCACTTAAAGACCTAAGTCGAAACAAGTTCCCTGGAGTAGATGACGTTCCCTCAGAACTACTAAAGCCTCTGGGAGAACCAGCCATGACAAAACTATTTCACCTGGTACGTAAAATGTACGAGACAGGCAAATTGTAATAATCCCCATTCCAAAGAAAGCATGTGCAGACAGGTGTGAAAATTACAGAACCATCAGTTTAATAAGTCATTGTTGCAAAATTTTAACACTAATTATTTACAGAAGGATGTAAAAGCTGGTAGAAGCTGTCATCGGGGAAGAGCAGTTTGGATACGCGAGAAATGTAGGAGGGAATACTCACTTTACGGCTTATCTTAGAAGATAGATTAAGGAAAGGGAAACCTACATTTCTAGCTTTTGTAGGTTTGGAGAAATCTTTTGACTATGTCGATTGGAATACACTCTTTCAAATTTTGAAATCAGCATGAGTAAAATATAGGGAACGGAAGGTTATTTACCATTTGTACAAAAACCAGTCAGCAGTTATAAGAGTTGAAGGGCATGAAAGGGATGCAGAGGTTGGGAAGGGAATAAGACAGGGTTGCAACCTTTCTCCAATATTATTCAATTTGTACTGCTCACACCCATACCCGATGGAGCACTGAAACCTCCCAGGGCGAGCAAGCCGTCCGCTGTGGCCGAGGGGACTGAGGCGCTTCAGTCACGGTCTGCTCGGCCACTACGGTCGGGGGTTCGAATCCCCCCTCGGGCATGGATATTTGTGCCGTCCTAGTTCGTAAGTAGTTCATAAGTAGTTTGTAAATTTAGGGACTGATGACCCCGTAGTTAAGTCACATAAGATGTAAAAAAAAAAAAAAAAAAAAAAAAAAAAACAACGGCGAGCAACCACGCGCTCTGCAGCAATGCGCCTTAGAGCGCTCGGCCACTCCACGGCGGACTCAGTCTGGAGACTTGTTTGGTGCACCTCTCCAACTTAATCCTGAGCAGTCCTTTTCGTTTCCTCATTAGAACTGCCTCAGACATTAATTTGAAATCGTAGGCATGCATACAATGAAACTAGGAGTTCATGATGCTGTTATTACATTCAGTTGTGATAATATTGTAAAAAGCTGAGAATTAATTCTGGTGAAAATATGCTCTCTGGGCTGTAACATTGCGACAAAATGAGGATAGTCGATGCAGACAGGTTTGCATCTAATATGGACAAGAAAGCAAGACAAATATCCAAGAAGGTGAAAAAGAAGCTGGAAGACCTACTAGAGGACAAAGAAGGGCCATCATATGCAGCAGGACAGTTTTAATTGACTGCAAGTAACAAATTTCAAATGTTTATTTCTTAAAGTCAATTTCCCGCAAACTAAAATTTTCAGTAGGTATAGCCCATTATATCAGAAACTATCATAGATCAATGCATGAAATTTTCAGATCCTCTGCATAACATAAAGAGCCACCTCTGGTACTACATTGATTAACCCTGCACTGGACGCGGAACGTCAGTAGTCGCTGCAGACTGTCAGTCCGCATCGAGATAAACGTAGATTTATTAGTAAAAATCAACAAAGTACTTAAGAGTATTATATTTTATTGTGTTAAAAATGTCAAACAACCAAGTACAAACCACTTAGAAAGCAATACATTCCACTTACACCAACACATTTCACTTACTACACTTCAGTTCAGCAGTTAACACATTATGAATCACTGCCTTCCATTTGTAAACAATGTGAGCATATCAACACTTCAGTTCAACAGTTAATAAATTATGAATTACTCTCTTCCATTTGTAAACAAACTGAACAGATCACAGGTGCATGCTGTAAGCATACATATTTTTTACATTTGCAACAACTGTATCTGGTAGGTCTGTTTTTTATCCTGTGACAGTAAGCACAACGACCTCTGCTTGTCATGATATTCCATGGACCTTTTCTTACCTTCAATCTGGAAAATTTCACAAATTCTTGACGTAATATTAGATGGTATATTGCTCACGGGAGCTCGGACTTTTGACAGATAAACGCAGGTACGTAACGGAAAATAATTTAGAAATGCTATTAGTCATTAACAGCGCAAACATGGAATTGAAAAAATAAATTCCACCTCGATAAAAACGATTATGCATAGGCATAAACGCTTATCTTTTACTATTTATTCGAGCTTCAACAGCACAATTTCTACTAACGCCAGTCCTCGCGTGCGGACTGTCAGTCCGCAATAATTGTTGACTGTTCCCCTACTGTTGCTGTAATCGAAATGAAAGAACGGAGTACCGTACTACTGCTCATTGTTGCTCGACTTCTGAGACTCCTATGTCCAAACAGATCAAAAGGAAAGATAAAAACACATTCGTGCGGACTGTGAGTCCGCGCGCGACTACTGTAGGGTTAATATTCTCCCATTACGAAGTTCACAAAAATATTTTTTGCAGCAAAACGAAAATATTTTTATTGACAACTAAAAAAAGTATATTTTAAAAAGTAAAAAATGGGTAAAGTAGATTTTAGTACAGGTGACTCTATTAGCATCATGTAACATACAGTAAAAATATTAAGGTACTGCACAAATGAAGAGTGGAATTGCTAAAAGTGCTAAGTGCCGAAAATGAAATTGTTGAGGAAACAAAAAGAACTGCACATCTCTGTTGGAAATGGATATTTATTTCTAACAACTCTTTACATCAAATCAAATGTTCAAATGTTTGTTAAGCTTATGGGACTTAACTACGGGGTCATCAGTCCCTAAACTTACAAACTACTTATGAACTACTTACGAACTAGGACGGCACAAATATCCAGGCCCGAGGGTGGATTCGAACCCCCGACCGTAGTGGCCGTGCAGACCGTGACTGGAGCGCCTCAGTCCCCTCGGTCACCGCGACCGGCTCTCTTTACATGGTTATACAAATGCTGACGAAAGTTGTTCTACTTATGTTGAAAAATCAAAAAGTTACGTAGCGTTTTATGCAGAAAAGTGTAAATGCAGTAGGTTTTGTCATAGGTAATAGATGTGTCACGAGACAACCATGACTTTATGGAAGTAACAGCTGTCGGAAAAGTCCTTACTGTTTTCGTCCACGTAATCAATAATAGTGGAAAATCGTTTTCATATTTGGTGCCAGTGGAACAGTAGCTGGAAGTTTTATCAATTCCACAGATGCAGTGTCTTTCATTGTCTTGCCTTTCTTCAGAACATGACAATTCTCCCAGTCACACTGATCGGGAAAGCTTCTTTTGCAGGACACAATGCCAGTCTGTCGTTAGCTTATTTTGATCAAAGAGAACTGTGTCTTTGAAAACTTCAGACCCAGATTTTTTTATTCGTAACAATTGTTTTATTCTTTTAGCAAAAATATTAAAATTATTTTAAAAAAATTTAGCTTTGGAGGTCTCCTGTCCCATCAGGAAGTGTGTAGAAGAGAGTTGAATCGCTTTTACCTCTCTGCCTCTTCGTTATACCTCCCATGACGTCGTCTTTGAGTAAGAAAAATCTCTATAAACCCCATCAGCTAGTTGCCTTGTTGGTTCAGGTCAAGTTGATGGTATTCTTCAGAGTGCTGAGAGCTGAGTTTTCATACCAACTGTACTTACACAAAACAAACGAAAAATATGTACGTCAACCTGCTACAACTGGATAATGTATGCTTGTTTCATATTAGAAGTTTACAGTAAAGATTACGGTTGTTTTTCAGCAATTTCCCTTCTTGTTCTGCTTCTTCTGCGTGAGGTACGACGTTCCGCTTAATCTTGCCTTATACTGTTTCTTCCTGAACGTAACATACTCAACACTTACATCACCACGAAAATCACTGGCGTTCATATTATCAATATTAACATGTACATCATTTTAGATAGCAAGCAACAGCTACAATAAGCAAAACAATAGCGTTGTGGCATACGTAACCTTGAATACAGACTGCTGTTCGGCTAGCGCCAGATGCCTGTGGAACATAGATCCATTAGCAGCGCAGGCCCATCTGGACATAGGACTAGTACAACGTGTTGGGATCAGTAGCAGCTACAAAGAATGATTGGAGCACATAAATCTCTTAGCAGAGCATTGGCGCGAAGACATAGATCGGTTAGCAGTGAAAGACCCCGGAAGTAAAAAACTGGAACTTACATCCTTTAGCATTTCCACTCTTCAATATTTTTTTTTTTTTTTTTTTTTTTTTTTTTTTTTTTTTTTTTTTTTTTTTTGAGAAATGAGTGAAATACTCGCCCAAATTAACATGGGTTAGATAGGCAAGGTGCGGCCCCCTTAAAGAAACGTCCTAAGCAGTCGTGGACTAGTGGCATCGTCGATGTGAAAAATACAGCTGCAGGGAGATTACGCCGCCAAGTGTCGTAAGTTTGACAGTTTCCGTGCGATTAGTTTGTGAAAAGGAGTGGTAGGTGCTGTAAGTTGGCAGCACTTCCTGCAGGCGCGGCGGCCCCCTGCTATCATTGGTTATTCCGGCCGCCTGCCGCCGCCCGGGCTCGGTATTCCCCACATGTTCGCGCGCCAACTCCTCCGCTCCGACGAGGAGAGTGGCGCAGTTTAACGAACAGTTAATTAACTTGAGCCTCGCCGGCCACCGCAAGGTTTGAAAAATTGGCGGCGCGCGCCGCGTGCGGCCTAACCGCCCGGCGCCAGGGGCAGAGGGCAGGGCGTAGGCACGGCGCGGCCCTGACAGCGAGGCCGAAGGCTGATGACTGCTGCTCTGCGCGACCTCTGAATAGCCGAAACCGCTCAACAAAGTACACCCAAACTTCCTGGCAAATTAAAGCTGTGTGCCGGAAACGGGATTACATCTACATGAGATACTCTGCAAATCACATTTAAGGGCCTGGCAGAGAGTTCATCGAACCACCTTTATACGAGGCACGTCCAGAAAATAAGTTCCGTTTGGTTATATAAAACAAACGTGTACAGGTACAGAAAAAATGTTTATTGTACAAAAATCTACAACTGTTAAACTACTTTTCTAAATAGCTGCCAAAATTTTGTAGGCACTTGTTATAGCGTGTTAAAAGTTTCTGCGTGTTCCTCCTGAATCGACTAGTGACCACAAATATTATTAATATTTGCATTTACTTGGATTCAATTTTCTATAGTACTTGTTTTATACACATTCATTTAAACTCGCTTGGAACGACTTTAATCTGAATATTAAGTATAAAAACGCCAGTCACTCAAAAAATAGTATAAAGGTGATAATCTAAGTAATGCCAAAATGCTGCTTTACTTTATATATTTTAAAAACTGTTTATCAATATTGCAATAGGCCTGTTTCGGCACTGTGGCCATCATCAGGCTATCTACGGACAAATATTAAGGTTAAAATGAGCAAAATAAAGATACTTAAAATTTTGTTACATTTTTCGTAAGTCTGGAATAATATGTCACGAAAAATGTAACAAAATTGTAAGTATCTTTATTTTGCTCGTTTTAACCTTAAATATTTTTCCGCAGATAGCACCCTGATGATGGCCACAGTGACGAAATAGGCCTATTGCTATATTAGTAACCAGTATTTAACATTTATAAAGTAAAGAAGCATTTTGGCATTACTTAGATTAACAATATATCCTTAAAAGACATACATAATGCTGCAGGCCCAAATGAAATGAATGTACGAGGTACGTCCAGAAAGTAAGTTCCGTTTCGTTATATAAAACAAACGTGTACAGGTACAGAAAAAATATTTATTGTACAAAAATCTACAACTGTTAAATTACTTTTCTACATAGCTGCCAAAATTTTGTAGGCACTTGTCATAGCGTGGCACAAGTTTCTGTATGCCTTCTTTGTCACGGTCTGCACGGCCACTACGGTCGGGGGTTCGAATCCCCCCTCGGGCATGGATATTTGTGCCGTCCTTAGTATAAGGTAGTTGATAAGTAGTTTGTAAGTTTAGGGACTGATGACTCCGTAGTTAAGTCCCATAAGCTTCACAAACACTTAATATATATATATATATATATATATATATATATATATATATATATATATATATATATATATATGCCTTCTTTATAGAAGGTTTCCGCCTGTGTATTCAGCCAAGTGGTAGCATGTTCTTTCATCTCGTCATCATCGTGTAAATGTTGACCACCAAGGACAGGTTTTTAGGTGTAAGAAGAGGTGAAAGTGGCTAGGAGCGAGGCCCGGGCTGTAAAGATGATTATCAAACACGTCCCAGTGGAATTCCCGTAAGAGTTGTTTGGTCACATTCGCCACATGAGGTCCTGCAATATCGTGGAAACAAACACCACCTTTTGATGGATATCCTCTTCTTACACCTAAAATTTGTCCTATCAACGCTTCAACGATGACGAGCTGAAAGTACATGCTACCATATGGCTGAATACACAGGCAGCAACCTTCTATGAAGAAGGCATACAGAAACTTGTGCCACGCTATGACAAGTGCCTACAAACTTTCGACAGCTATGTAGAAAAGTTGCAGATTTTTGTACAATAAATATTTTTTCTGTATCTGTACACGTTTGTTTTATATAACCAAACGGAACTTACTTTATGGACGTACCTCTTACTTTCATTTCATTTGGGCCTGCAGCATTATGTATGTCTTTTAAGGACACATTGTTAATCTAAGTAATGCCAAAATGCTGCTTTACTTTATAGATGTTAAAAACTGGTCATTAATATAGCAATAGGTCTATTTCGGCGCTGTGGCCATCATTAGGCTATCAGCAGAAAAATATTTAAGGTTAAACTGAGCAAAATAAAGATACAATTTTGATACATTTTTGTGACATATTATTCCAGGCTTACGAAAAACGTATCAAAACTGTAAGTAAATTTTGCTCTTTCTAACCTTAATATTTGTCCGCAGATAGTCTGATAGGCCTATTGCTATATTAATTACCAGTTTTTAACATCTATAAAGTAAAGCATCATTTTGGAATTACTTACATTATCACCTTTATACTATTTGTATGAGTGACTGGCCTTTTTTATACTTAATAATCAGATTATAGCAGTTGCAAGCGAGTTTGAATGAATGTGTATAAAACAATTACTATAGAAAATTGAATCCAAGTAAATATTAATAATATTTCGGGTCACTAGTGGATTCAGGGGAAACGTAGAATCCTGGGAGGCAATACTCACTTTGCGACTTATCTTAGAAGATACATTAAGGGAAGGCAAACCTACATTTTTAGGTTTTGTACATTTGAAGAAAGACAATGTTGACTGGAATACACTCTTTCAAATTCTGAAGTCAGCAGGGGTAAATACAGGGAAAGGAGAGTTATTTACAACTTGTATGAAAGCCAGACTGCAGTTATTAGACTCCAAGAGCATGAAAGGGAAGCATTAGTTGGGAAGGGAGTATGGCAGGGTTGTAGACTTTCTCTGAAGTTATTCAATTTGGCCGGCCGCGGTGGCCGAGGGGTCTGAGGCGCTCCAGTCACGGTCTGTACGGCCACTACGGTCGCGGGTTCTAATCCCCCTTCGGGCATGGATATTAGTGCCGTCCTTAGTCTTAGTTCATAAGTAGTTTGTAAGTTTAGGGACTGATGACCCCATAGTTAAGTCCCATAAGCTATAAAAATGTTTGATTTGAAATTATTCAATTTGTACATCGAGCAGACGGTGAAGGAAAGCAAGGAAAAATTTGGAAAAGGGATTAAAGATCAGGGTGAAGAAATAAAAACATTGCGTTTTTCTGATGATATTGTATTTCTGTCAGAGCAGTTGAATGGAATGCACAATGTGTTGAAGAGGGTGTATAAATGAACATTAAAAAGAGCAAAACAAAGATAATTGAATCCAGACTAACAAAATCGGACGATGCTGAAGGAATTAGATTACGTAACGATACAATAAAGGTGGTAGATGAGTTTTGTTACTTTGGTAGTAAAATAACCTGCTAGGGGCGCAGTACAGAGGATATAAGATGCAGAATGGCAGTGGGAAGAAAATTATTTTTGAAAAAGAGAAATTTTCTAACATAGGATATTAATTTAAGTGTACGGAAGTCATTTCTGAAGGCATTTGTGTGGAGTGTTTCCTTGTACGGGAGTGAAACATGGACGACAAACAGTGCGGACAGGAAGAGTATAGAGGCTTTTGAAATGTGGTGCTACAGAAGAATGCTGAAGATTAGGTGGATAGATCGCATAACTAATGAAGAGGTACTGAACAGAATTAGCGAGAAAAGGAATTTTTGGTATCCCATGAGTAAAAAAAGGGATCGCTTGGTAGGACACATTCTTAAACATCGGGGAATCGTAAATTTAGCTTTGGAGGGAAGTGTGTGGGGTAAAAATCGCAGAGGGAGACCAAGTGACGCATATAGTAAGCAGATTCAAATGGATGTGGGTTGACGTTTTAAAGAGGAGATGAATAGGCTTGTTCAGTATAGAGTAGGGTGGAGAGCTGCTTCAAACCAGTCTCCGGACTGAAGACCATAACAACAACAACAGTGACACCATGATAGTAGTTGTGAAAGTGAGAAATGGTGACAGTAATTCAGACTTACCATATTGTATAAAGGGGTTTCAAAGCTATGTGAGATTATCACCACAAACTATACACCAAATGAACAAGCCACTGAAACAATTTATCCTACATTACAAGCACCCTTCGTCACAATGCAACATCGAATCAATAGCCTGGTTCGTTGCAAACCTTGCTCAGTGTGTCCTGAGTATTTGATACAGCTGTAGCTACAATCTTATGTCTTAAGTCGTATAGGTCAAGTGGTACTGGAGACACATACGCCCAATCCTTTACGAATCCAAAAATATAAAAGTAGCAAGGCCTTAGATCTGGTGAAATACGCAACGAACTCTGTTATCTCTGATTCTTAACTAGCTTTCCAAAAACGTCTCCGTATAATTCTCTACACAGACATCAATGGAATTTCGATTCTCAACTAGCTTTCCAAACTTATTTCGTTAGGCTACGCTCGAAAATACCTTCCATTCATTTGGCACGTTCTTTACTTCTTTATCGTCGGATTCTCTTTCTTTTTTCAAATACAAAATTTGTTTTCAAAATGATGATACTATCTACTGTTGTTGTTAACATTATTAGATGTGTACAATGGAACATAATAAGGAAATCACGCTACTCTCCAACTACAGACTCAACAGGCAAACTGTAACAGGCTGTTTCTTCCCCAGTTGTCATCTTGACAATCAGGGTTTCCGACCCAAGACAGAGGTATAAGACCATGCGCACGCGCTCGGTTGCTTGTGGGTCAAACTAAGTAATTAGTAAGGATACCGTGAGAAAATTCTACAAGGGTGGGAACCTAAATAGTGTTAACGCTGCTGTGGAGACATTGGGCAATGGAATCTACCATTGTTGTCGATAGCACACGTTGTTGACATACATACCTTGCCTCCGATCAAATTGACTCGCTCCTCCCACGTCACCGGCGTGCACACAATCGACGGACACAGCCTATTGTGAACGAGCGGTGTAAAGTAACGGTGTCACTAAGTTTTCGAAACAGGAACAACGGAGTTTGATTAAGATTGAATGTGCCAGAGATCGTACAGCACGACAGTGCCATCAAGATCTTCAAGAGGAGTGCGGGGAGTCGGCATTGCGGTACAGAGCAGTGGCACGTCGGGTAAAAGCTTTCAACGAAGGTCGACAAAATGTGGCAGACATCCATAGGGCAGAGCGTCCTAGCGTCTCTGAAGAAGATGTGCACGCTGTTGCTGTGTCAGAGCCCCAGTATGGCGAAAGTTATCATGATTCTCGTGTACAACTGTGCTCGTGTTATCCTAACGCACTACGTTCTTCCACGGCAGACCGTCAGTGCACAGTATTACTGTTCGTTTTTGGAGCAACACCTACGATTAGCTTTGAGAAAGAAGCGGTATTACTTCCTGCGCAACCCACCAATTATTTTGTACAACAATTTGCGGGCGCGAACAACGCAAACTGTGGCTGTTCTGTTCGGTCGATGAGACTGGGAAGCACTGTACTATCCACCATACTCCCCGAAGTCCTTCTGACTTTGATTTTGTTCCTAAGATGAAAGAACCACTTCATGACATTCGCTGCAGAACTGTTACAGCGAATCGACAGGCACTAGACCACTCCATTCGCCCTATCAACATAACAGGATTTGCTAACTGTATATTATGCCTTACACATCGCTGGCATTGAGTTTTACACAAAACTGGTGACTACTTTGAAGGACAATAACAGATGCAAACATGTAACGCTTTTGTATCGGTTGTGGTTCCAACCCTCGTACAAAGCTCTAAAACCCTCACTTTTAGTTTGGTACTCCCTGTATCGATTTGCCTTCATATTTCCTTTTCTATTCCCTAAACTTTTACATTGTTTCCGACATAGGGACTCTCTCTTCATCAATTATGGCGTTATCGTTTGTGTGCGAATGTTTGCAGTGTAAGTCTCGATACCTGGAAGAAGAAGGCAATCCTCCCTCTTCGTATTCGTGTCAGTTATTAACTCAGTTAGCTGGTATACAGTTCATTAGCTAATAATCGTCGTTGCTACTTTGTTAGTATTTTTTAATGACTATGTTAGGGACTCATCTGTCCAATTTCGATAGTTCATCGGTTGTTGACTGGGTGTTTAGCTTCAACACGTTTCTCATGCATAGATTGCATCTGGTTAAAAGCAGGGTGGTAGTGTTTGCATTTAGCAAGAAAATTTTGCTCTGATTGGTTGACCAAGTGTTGCGTTGTTTTTGATTCTAGATGTTCCGATTTATAGTGCATTTTCTCGATAAAATTCCAAAATTTAATCTCCTCGAGATACTTGAATTTATGCACAATTTTAATTTATTATTATTATTGTTCAATGCATAGTCACTAATATTTTAAAATTCCCACCGTTTTTATTTATAAAACGGAATAAAAGTTAAAAATTATAGTATCTAGTAGTCACATTTTTACAACCTAGAAAAATAGTCAAGCACTTTCGTCAGCTTGGTAGTGCTTCTGTGTAAGGCGCTCCATATTCCAGAGTGTAAATAAGTATACTATTGGCCATTAAAATTGCTACACCAAGAAATAACGCAGATGATAAACGGGTATTCATTAGACAAATATATAATACTCGAACTGACATGTGAATACATTTCACGCAATTTGGGTGCTTAGATCTTAAGGAATCAGTACCCAGAACAATAACCTCCGGCCGTAATAACGGCCTTGATACGCCTAGGCATTGAGTCAAGCAGAACTTGGATAGCGTGCACAGGTACAGATGCCCGTGCAGCTTCAACACGATTCGATAGTTCTTCAAGAGTAGTGATTGGCGTATTGTGACGAGCCAGTTGCTCGGCCATCATTGACCAGACGTGTTCAATTGGTGAGAGATCTGGAGAATGTGCTGGCCAGGGCAGCAGTCGAACATTTTCCGTATCCAGAAAGGTCCGTACAGGACCTGCAACAGGTCGTGCATTTTCTGCTAAAATGTAGGGTTTCGCAGGAATCGAATGAAGGGTAGAGCCACGGGTCGTAACACATCTGAAATGTAACGGCCACTGTTCAAAGTACCGTCGATGCGAACAAGAGCTGACAGAGACGTGTAACCAATGGCGCTCCATACCATCACGCTGGGTGATATGCCATGGCGATGACGAATACACGCTTCCAATGTGCGTTCACCGCGATGTCGACAAACACGGATGCGACAATCATGATGCTGTAAACAGAACCAAGATTCATCCGGAAAAATGACGTTTTGCTATTCGTGCACCCAGGTTCGTCGTTGGGTACACTGTCGCAGGCGCTCCTGTTTGTAATGCAGCATCAAGGGTAATTGTAACTATGGTCTCCGAGCTGATAGTCCCTGCTGCTGCAAACGTCGTCGAACTGTTCGTGCAGATGGTTGTTGTCTTGCAAACGTCCCCATCTGTTGATTCAGGGATAGAGACGTGGCTGCACGATCCGTTACAGCCATGCGGAAAAGATGCCTGTCATATCGACTGCTATCATTCGAGGCCGTTGGGATCCAGAACGGTGTTCCGTATTGCCCTCCTGAAGCCATCGATTCCATATTTTGCTAACAGACATTGGGTAGCGACCAACGCGAGCAGCAGTGTCGCGATACGATAAACCGCAATCGTGAAAGGCTGCAATCCGACCTTTATCAAAGTCGGAAACGTGATGGTACGCATTTCATCTCATTACACGAGGCATCACAACAACGTTTCCCCAGGCAACGCCGGTCAACTGCTGTTCGCGTATGAGAAATCGGTTGGAAACCCTTCTCATGTCAATGTTGTTGTTGTTTGTTAAGCTTAAGGGACATAACTGCGAGGTCATCAGTCCCTAAACTTACAAACTACTTATGAACTACCTTATACAAAAGACGACACAAACATCCATGCCCTAGGAGGGGATTCGAACCCCCGACGGGGAGCGGCCTCGCGCATCGTAGCATAGCGCCTCAATGCGCTCGTCCGCTCCACCGCGGCTTCCGTGTGTCAGCACTTTGTAGGTGTCGCCACCGGCGCCAACCTTGTGTGAATACTCTGAAAAGCTAATCATTCTTCCTGTCGGTTAAATTTCACGTCTGTAGCATGTCATCTTCGTGGTGTAGCAATATTAATGGCCAGGGGTGTATAATGTACCATTTGAAATAATGAGAGTAACTAATATCTTTCATTTTAACACGTGAATCTACTCTCAGACCTGGCCGAGCTGAACATAAAACTGTACAACTAGGTTCTGAAACAAGTGTTGACCACAATTATACCTACAGGATCATATTTTAAAACGTTCTTCTCACCATTTCCAAAATTGTAATGTATCATTCCATTTTATATTTCTTCTCTTAGTACGTCGAAATTGATAGTGCATTACATATGAGGTATTGTAGGAGTAGTAATATAACAACTGTGACTTGTAATACATTGGTATTCCCTATCACACAATTTATTCCAGTTGCACTCCTGAGTGACATTGTCTGATTATTATAAGTATTAACATATATTTGAAACGGTGGAACATGATATTAGCCAAAGAGTTTAGAATACAAGAAGATTCTCTTATGCTGAAAAACAAACACCTGCTTCCGGCATATTGTCGAGTTTTGGGATCGTAATATAGTGCTGATGTTTTGTGTCACTTTAAACAGGTATAAAACCTCCGGCGATACTGCCATGATGCACACAATTTTGAAAAAAAAAAAAAAAAAAAAAAAAAAAAAAAAAAAAAAAAAAAAAAAAAAATTAGCGTTAATAAAGTTCGAATGTTTGTATGGCTTATAGGACTTAACTACGGGGTCATCAGTCCATAAACTTACAAACTACTTACGAATTAGCTAACACTAAGGACGGCACAAATATCCATGCCCGAGGGGGGATTCGAACTTCCGACCGCAGTGGCCGTGCAGACCGTGACTGACGCGCCGCAGTTCCCTCGGCCACCGCGGAGGGCTACCGTTAATATTCAAGTTTTCAAACATCTGATGATGGTCCACAAAAGTATAGTATTTGAAAGTACAAACTCCGCACTGACGGTGAATTAATTCCACGCATTAACTGTGGAAAGGCTGGTTCAACGCATAGTTTTAACGTAGAAGTAATATTCTACTAGGCGCTAACAAGGTGAACAGGCTGAAATTAACGTCTGTGCTAGGCGTTGATAACCTCACTGACAGCAGCGGTTGCAGTTTAACATGGTGGCAGAACGCTGTCCTGTCAGACAGCACAGCACAGCTGAGCAGCTGGGACCGCCGTGCTGTGCATGGGCCGCTCTCGCCCTTCTGCCAGACCCTCGCCCCCCCCCCCCCCACCTCCGTCTGGGCCAATCAATGTGCCCGCTGCCGCCTTGCGCTGAAAGATTTATTCGCTCGCTTTATGGAGGAGTAATAAGTCCCTTTAGTAGCTGCTGTTTTATTTATACTCTCCTAAATTCTCTCCTGGCTGCAGTCGTAAAAATACGGTTTCTGTTACCGGAGGACCCTGGCACGGGTGCCGAAATATTTAATACTTGTTTCCTATCTGTCTAAAGTGAGTACACAATATTGTGACACTCTGTTTGGTGTTTCGGAGACGTTTTTCCACTTTACTATTCACTTTGCCTGCTGTCACAATCTTGCGGCTGCATGTCGGAAACGTATACGCCGAATAAACGTTGGAAAAGCCACTTTTATTTGACGTTCGAAATCATGTTTCCTCACAACGAACCGGTACAGTTATATCACAGCCTTTTGTTTGCTTTTATTGTTTAACTTTCTATTATACAATGTCTGTTTAAGAATTTCCGGAACATTCGTAATTTGGCGCCTATGGAGTGTTGAAGCGAATTACGGTTGGAAACCCTGCAGACGTCTGTGTTGAACCTGTAACTACCGGAAATTTCATTATTGTTCAACGGTGAAGTGAGTAAAGTTTGTGGCGCAATATTAGTCTTTTTCCAGATGGCTGAGTTAGAGGAGCAACCTATCTGCTCAAGAAAACGTTTCAGGAAGCTACGGTGATAACTGCTCAAAACTTACTCAGTATTAAAAATGGTTCATGAGTTTTAAAAAGTTAAAGATGACCCTCTGAAACGTGTATGTTGCGGGTGTTGTCGTGGCGGAGGCGTGCAGGTGCTCATTTAACATCTCTTTGTTAAATTAAAGCACCCTAATTTGCATACTTGAATATTGATTTTAATATATAACAAGTTATTTACATGCAAATTTGTGTTACTCATTAAGAGGCGCCACTGTATTTTATATAAAAACACAGAAAAATTATCTGAGCTTATCCGAATTGTCGAACGGCGTCAAGTTAAAATCTCAAAATGATATTTTTTTTAATCAGTGTATCAGTATTAATAATGTGACCTAAAAATGTCCCATTATTTACACAAATGAAAACATGACCCACATAAATAAGTGAGAGGTTTTTAATGAGGTAAAACAATTCCCAAATTAATAATTATATTGAACAATAAAGTTAATACAGCCTATCAGAGAAAAATCAAGTTGTCACTGTGAACGTATACAAAGTTCGAACAATAATCACGTTATAAGCACAAAACATGTATTAAATGAACACTTGATACAAAATTACATAAACAAGACTGAATATTACTGGCTATATCTATAGATACAGTACCCTAGCGATCATCAATGCAACTAGTTTGCAACTGAAATAAGTCTCGGATTAGAAAACAAGACGATTACTGACGAGAATATTCTGTGTCCTATCAGGGGTCGGGGTAGCGCGAGCAATATACTATACCCAAATAAGGGTCATGCAGAAACTCGCAGCAACAGCAGCGTCGTCGGCAGTCACCAGGCTCAGTGTGGTACAAACAGATCAACACTCTAATAAATAATCAAAGTTCCCAACCGACCAAAGCGGTGGAAAAGTCCAAACTCAGCAGTGGGAAAATTTCGCAACACGATGGCGGGTTTGCAGCACGCCATAAGACCTTCCCGATCGCCGGTACTCATAAGAGTGTCTCTTTTTCTCGCCCTCTCTCCACTCCTCGCAAAAACTAGGCAGCCGCGAGGAGAGCCACCTATGCTCAACCTTCAGGCCAATCGGGATCGTCCTCAATTCTGCGCCAATCAAACTGACGGCCTGGGAGCTACGAACTGCCTCCCAAAAAGAAAATATGTAATCAGCCAATGCCACGCTTTGCCGCCAACTGAAAGCACATTCCTCCCCCAACCTGCCGGAGTACCCACGCTTGGTCACGTATTCCACCTAGGTTTCCAGAAAATCAGTAAAAATTATCGGCTGCCGCCATCAAGGCACCGATGTATCTACATCTACATCCATACTCCGCAAGCCACCTGACGGTGTGCAGCAGAGGTTATCTTGAGTACCACTATCGGTTATCCCTCGTATTACAGTAACGTATTGTTCAAGGAAAGAAAGATTGTCGGTGTGGGCTCTAATCTCTCTGATTTTATCGTCATGATCTCTTCGCGAGATATACGTAGGAGGGAGCAATACACTGCCTCGGCAATGTTCTCGAAACTTCGACAAAAGCCCGTACCGAGCTACAGAGCGTCTCTCCTGGTCTTCCACTGGAGTTTAGCGATCATCTCCGTAACGCTTTTACGATTACAAACTGATCCTGTAACGAAGCGCCTTGATCTCCGTTGGATCTTCTCTACCTCCTCTACCACCTGGTAAGGATCCCACACCAGTGAACAGTTTTCAAGCAGTGGGCGAACAAGTGTACTGTAACCTACTTCCTTTGTTTTCGGACTGCATTTCGTTAAGATTCTTCCAATGAATCTCAGTCTGGCACCTGGTTTACCGAGGATAAATTTTATATGGTCGTTCCATTTTAAATCACTCCCAGATAATTTATAGAATTTGCTTCCAGTTGCTGAACTACCATAGTGTACCTAAATGATAAAGGATCTAAGTTTCTATGTATTCGTAGTACATTACACCATGCGTCAGTTTGTTGCAGATTTTCCTGCATTTCAATACAATTTTCCATTGTTACAACCTCTCTATACATTAAAGCGTCATCCGCAAAAAGCCTCAGTGAACGTCCGATGTTATCCAAAAGGTCATTTATATATATTGTGAACAGCAACAGCTCCCTGCGCCCCCCCCCCCCACCCGTTCCACCTCTCACTGTGTGAGACGCACTATGCTTTCCTTTCACACCCAGCCTGGTGGTCCCAGAGGTATAACAGAATGTCAGAATTCTAGGTATTCCACTAAATTAGCAGACGAGAGATACCGTGTTCCTGAGGAGATCAAACGGCATGACCGCCTCATCTCCCGCTCCATGCCGTTAAACCGAAGGCACCAGACCCGTAGCAGACAGACGCAAACACCCATTGTGAAGCTTCCGCTGACGGACCAAGCAGGTAACGAGCGGACCGCGGCATACAGCCACTGGCCCAATTGGTCGCCGGTGTGTGAGGAGCTTCCACAACCCTCCGTTGTGGAAAGCCGCGGACTCAAGGCTGACCGCCCCTACCTCGCCCCCGAATAACGGTAACGTGGACGGCGTCACAGAAATATTTGTCTGTGACGGCGTCCCTTACGCTCACAGCCAAGCTTCGGCACAAGCCAGGCAGTAGAATATATGAAATGAAGTTTCTATACGAACTGAATTTAACACAATAATGCTATTCTAATACACCCATTCCACCTATTAGTGGTAAAAGGACAGTCAATAAGATGATATAAGAGCAATAAAAGTAAATGCTGATAGATCGAATGATATACAATCAAGTATAAAACATGACAGTAGAGAGACAACAGACAGGAAGTTTAAAAAATAACCAACACCTATCACCTCCTTCAGGAAGTATTTCACGTCTAGCAACGACATTCATATCAAAAACGTCACCTAAATATTGCGTTACAGTCGAAGGATGACTGTCCAAAAGGTTGTAGAAGACTGTAACATTTCAGTCGAATTATGTCATAACATCCATTCACAGCATGGATTGAATTGCAACAAAGATCGTCCCACGGCTCCTGATTTATGATTCAGACTAGTGTACCGCGCAAATGAGAACGAAATCTAACTAAAGAGAATCATAACTGCTGACGAGGCGTGTCTACGGGTGCGATGTTGAGACCAAGTTTGAACAATGGGTCGGGAAATATCCGCCATGAATCGGTGGTACTTGTGAGACATTTTGCGACGGATGCGAGAAAATTTGAGGAGGATATTGCCTCAAAATGGGTGATATAAGTCCTGGATCTTGCATCAAGATAATGTGCCTGCACATTCACCTTGATAGCTGCGTGATTAGTCCACGCAAAAAAAGAAAGAAAAAAAATGAAATCCCTATACTGCCTCACAATCTACACTCTCCAGGCGTGGCCCCAGCGGACTTTTTTTACTTCCTGAGTAGGGGGATTCAAGTTCTGGTAAAAAGATTTAACATCTTGAGGTTTGCAGGTGATGTTGTTCTATTTGCAAACAATATATAAGAATTTCACATGTTTGTTAACTTGTGTTAGTAAGCTTTGAAGTAGGTCTCAAAACGAACATTCATAAAGCTAAGCTCATAGTCAATGAAGGAACACCGCAAGGAACACTATCTGTTGGATGTATGCAACTGCGTGGAGTCACAGAAATATTTCAAAGTATTGAATTGCGTTGACAAGATCATCCTGCAGACATTTGTTTAAGGATCTAGGAATCTTTACAGTAGCTTCACAATATATATATTCATTTATGAAATTTGTTATTAACAATCCAACTGAATTCAAATGTAACAGCAGTGTGCATAGCTACAACACTAGGAGAAAGGGTGACATACACTATTCAAGGTTAAATTTAGCTCTGTCACAGAAAGGAGTTAATTATTCTGCCACAAAAGTCCTTGCTCACTTACCTAGTAGTATCAAAATTCTGACAGATAGCCAACTAGCATTTAAAAATAAATTAAGATAATTTCTGAATAGCAACTCCTTCTACACATTAGATGAATTTCTAGATAAAAGTTAGTACTTTAGGAAAAACTTAAAAAATAAAAAAAATATATATATATATATAAATTCAAATATTGAGTGTCATGTAATATTATGTATAGACACACTTCATTTAACTGACACGTTCCACATCATTACGAAGTGTCGTATTCATGATCTATGGAAAAAGTATTAATCTAATCTAATCTAAAGCTTACGAAGACACTCTCAAATTTGAAGTATAATATGTCGACTAAGGGAAAGAAATCAATTTATGACCATTTTATGCTTCCAATAATAACTTACAACTGTGAAACACGAACATTAAATGAATTCAGTTTCAGGAAAATGATAATAACTCAAAGATGAACTGAATGATCAGTTTTGCGTTACACAAAGCAACATACGAACAACCAACTTCACAGACTTAATGGAAAGATTGGACACAAAGAAATTGCAGTGGGCAGCCATGTTGCTCACACAAAAGATGGTAGATGATCAAAACAAATACCAGAGCCACAAGAGCAAAACAACGCCTGAACGATGGACAAAGATTTATGGAAAACAGCTGGGTTCAATTGGAACAGGAGGCCCAGGATAGAAAGACATGGAAGAACCTACTAGGATACTTACTCAAAGACTCAATGAGGTCGTGTCACTGATAGAACTGATGATGATGCAGCTAAAAACTAAAAACCCCGTTGAAAGAACGAAGATTTGCAACGATAGACATCACGGAAAATTAGCACCTGCCACCTTGAATTGATGACCTCTGTACAGCCTGAATAACCAACACTTACAGCATGGACCGCTGTGAGACGTGCAGGAAGAGTGTCAGTGATGTTCTGAATGGTACCGAAAGGTATTTTGATCCATTCAGAATCCAATGCCGCTGTCATTTCTGAATCGCAGTTGAGAATCCATGGAACGAATTTTGGATTTAAATCAGGGTAGATTATACGCAGGGGGAGGATAATAAACGAATCCTGATACTATTTGAACCAGGAACATACACTACGAATTGCGTAACCTTTTCAACTATTGTGCTGTTTGATGGGATAGTGCTAAGAAGAGAAACATATCTTTAAAAATGATACTAATTTTGTTGATCCACTGCGTCTTCCACAATAACGAAAACTACAAGGGCGTGACACGAAAACATTTAAATTCCAAATAATTATTGTATTAAATGTAAACGAAGCCTTCCGCGGCCGTTGTCATTGCTGATAAAACTGTTCTGGGTATTGGACCGCATCGTCAATATATCAAATATTTCACCGACGTTTCGGCCACTATTGCAAGCGGCCATCTTCTGGGTGTTGCAATAGTAGCCGAAACGTCGGTGAAATATTTGATATATTGACGATGCGGTCCAATACCCAGAAGAGTTTTATCAGCAATTATTGTATTCACCAATTAATGTATTCAGTCTGCTCTGTGATGTTACCTTAAGACCATGTAACCAATATTACTGACCAACTTGTAACTAAGATATACTGGTGGCTTTCAACCACAAGAATCTGATGATGACCCAGGACAAAACGCGTCAAATAAAGTCATTTTGTAACTACTTCATGACGTTTATCAATACAGCGTACTGTGAAACTATTTGTAAACTTCAATCGTTATTCATTATGGCCGCCTGCCGCAAGGTCACACAAAGTGTACTGGTCAAGTTCGAGTGGAAGCAGACTGAGCATTTGCCCTGCAGCCCAGACAGGTCGCTCTGTGACATCCATCTGTTTGGACCGCTAAAATACATCCCAAAGAGAAGCGCTTCAACTAGAACGACGAATTGAAGGACACATTAGAGGACTAGCTCTTTTCACAGCCACAGGAATTATGGGAACAGGAAATTCTTCAGCTCGTTAAACAGTGGGATATTTGTGCTCACGCCTCTGGTGCGTACTTCTGGGTAAAGACTTGAATTATATAAGAACATAGGCTGTAGCGGCCATTTTTGATAAAATTGAAATTCTTCTGAACTATTTGCCTCTTCATGATGATACATTTCTCCAACGTTTCGGATTCATTACAGGAGCCTTCTTTAGCAAAGTCTGAAGAAGGCTTCTGTAAAGGATCCGAAACGCTGGAGAAATATATCATCAAGACGCGGCAAATAGCTCAGAAGAATTTCAATTTTAACTTGAATTACATCCACAGCGTAGTTTCGTACCTTTTCATTTGAACATGCCTCATATAAGGTACTATATTTGACAGACAACGTTCTCGGTGTTCTGAATACTCTCAGCCCGACAGCGTCAAATAAATACAATAACAGCGCCAAACAACTGTGTCAATTAATAGTGCATTTGATCACTGGGGCGCAGAGCTACTACTTCAAAATATTGCTGGAGGGGAGTGGAATCAATGTGCTCCCGCCTCCTTTCCCCCCTCCCCTCACACACATACACACACACACACACACACACACACACACACACACACACACTTATAAACACGTAAGTCATCTACTCTGTTAGCTATACTCGAAAATTATTAGTAAAGATATAGGCACATATACATTATTCTAAACCACTGTTAAATACAGAAATGCACAAATGACACGTCCTAAATAGTAATACGAACAGCTACAAAGATAAGAAATACTTTCACAAACGGGTTTAAATTTTCTGAACACATAATGTAAGAATAATTTCTCTTGTGACGAAGTTGAGTGTGCTTACAATGTCACATGGAACCACAGGAAAGGAACATAAACAGAAAAAAACCAGCGCACCGCAAGTTGTAATTACAAAACTAAATACGAAACTTTTGTAAAGGCATTACAAATTAAAAAATTTCCCTAATTAATTTCAACATATTGCTTGCAAGGATTTGAAGGTAGCTCGTTTGCGATGTTACACAAACACTTAAGGGAAATTAATAATAAATTTCAATTAATAAGCGACTTGTATGTGCGAAAGCTGAGAACGCCTTTTCTAATGGGACAGTCGCAATCAAAATTTCTAACTTTCCTTAGCAAATTGTAGAAGAAATTGAGCGTGATATCACTACAAGAATGCAGGACTCGCTAGGAATTCAGAACTTGTGCATCGGAAAAACGTAGATAGTTTGAAAAAATCAGTGTTGGGCAGAGGAAAATTGTTCTAGAAGTATTAAACCGCTGCTGAACCTTTCTAGGAACCAATATTATTCGAATAACGTTTCATAACTTTCATTTAACACAGAGATTAAAAATGCAGTATAATATCGTTGGGTCTTACACTGCCCAAAACAATTAGAGAATAGAGATGTCATAAACAATATTTACATGAAACGTATTTTATTCATATGTTTGTTACAACTGTAATTTGTGTGTGACTCAGTACGACATTCTGCTGCCTCAACTCTTTACTTGAGGTTTGCATGGCGTTTACTTAGAGCGTGGCACCATGGGGCTACTACAATAGGGAAATGCTGTTTTCGGTGCCCCTAATAAGGTGTGCGATCACTTCGGATGGCCAGTACACTTTCACACCGGTTGGCACGGACAGTATGAGGTTATCAATCAGCTCTTGACGGACATTTGACCATTCTTGGTTGATTGGTTTGTAGATTTGGAAAGGGACTAAACATCATCGGTTGTCAGTCCCTTATTGACCATTCTGAGTGCAATACGCACCTCTGCAACCGTTGTGGGAGGTCCTAGTCTGACTCCCAGACATGCTGTCAATAATGCTGTGTCTCAATGGAATAATATTAATCGTAATAATGAAATAAACGGATCTTGATGAATTTTTGCACACTTGACTAATAAGTTTACATAACATATCGTATGGTGGATCACATAGGGTATTTTATCTATTTCGGTCTTAATGAAATTACCATGAAGTTACAATGAAAGTTGGTTCATTCACGTATGTTTACATGGAGAAGGTTTTTGAACATTTCCAGTGTCTCCATCTGCATAATTTTCCTTTTTTTCTTTCTTTTCTTTTTTAATTTTTATTTAACATATTCCTGAATAAAAAAGAATCGCTAAATGTGATGGTAAGCATAAAACTTTCGGCGTTTTTCTCCTTCAAATATTTCTTGATGGCGAAGAAACGTTCTTATTGAGTATGTGTTTTTAATTGGGTCCCTGAATGCTTTCGATTCACATTTGATCCCATTGCGTGATACTAAAAGTACGAGAAAATTAAAATTGTTGGTTTTGTATGTCCCCATTGGACTAGATTCGTGTTTCATGTGCTGCCATACCATTCAAGCGACTGCGCTAAAATCAGAAAATCACTGGCTCCATGAATGTTCGTATGTTGCATGGTGGAAGGTACTATACTTGTGTTACGGCCACTTAGTCTGCAGGTTTCTTACGATATTTCTTACATTTTGCACATTTGACGTTAAAAAAATCGTTTGATGTATTGCAGGGAAAAATTACCATACGGACTTCAACAAAATCTACAGTTTTATTCCGATCTTGGTGAAATTTTGCACATTTGACCTTCAAAACAAGAGGAAGGACAGTGTTCCACATATTTATGTACGGTGCATGGTGAAGGGTACAGTTCGTACTTCTACAAATTGGTAGTTTTCATCTGACGTCGATGAAAATTTCCACACTCGACCTTTAAAACACAAGAAAGATGACTACATAAAATTCAGTATAGAGTCTGACGGAGAGTACTTTACTCATAAATGTAGACACCTACCTGCATTTTTATTCCGATTTTTAATAAATTTTGTACACTTGAACATCAAAAAGAGAAAAGGAATGGTAGAGGGTATTTGCTTAAAAACTTCGACACATACCTACGCTTTTACTCCCATTTTAATGAAAATTTGCTCACTTCAATATCGAAATGAGAGGGAATTTTGGTCTACATGACGTTTCATGTGGAGTATGGTGGAGGATACTTTCCTTACAGTCTTGAGTAATTGTTAGTTTCATTCCAACTTTGGAGAAATTATAAACACAATACATCCATCAAAACATAAAGAAAGAGAAAATGACGGTCAATAGAATGTTTCATGTGGTGTGAGGCAAGAACGTATCTCACAACAGACGTTTAGCTCCGTCTTACAATTTATCCTGAAAGTTTTCTCACGATCGTATATTTGATTGGAGAGAGTTTTTATTATCCGCAAGCCACCGTATGATGCGTGGCGGTCGGTTTCTTGAAATTAATTTAGTATCTGATTCACTGATAACGACGAAAGTTAGGTGGGGCGGAGAAGATGAACCGGATAAGGAGAAAGAAACCGGACAAAAATGGGAATGTGGAGATGAAAAGAGGGATGAGAGAAGAGATGGGTGGAGGGGAGGTGGACTACAAGACTATAGAATAAAGTAGTACCAGAGCAACGGCGGGATTTCAGCTAGTATCTTATAAATGCAATGGTTGGTAATGTCTTGTGAAAAAATAAACCAAACGCCTTGATATCATCTCCAAAATCTCATTAAATTATTTGCATAATATAAGAGGAACAGTGATATATTCCTGGTTTTATTACAACAGTTGCAACACTCCCATGATTATGAAATACTAGGCGTGTTTCTTAAGTAAGTACAGTTTTGAAATTAAAAATAGACGTGCAAAGGTATCTCAATAATTTTATTTTTTACAAGAAAACCTGTACCTTAATCTACTCTTCTACATTATTTCCGTCAATACTGAGGCACTTTCATAACGTTGTGCCAGTTTTTAAATACCTTCCTCATAGTAGTCTGCCGCCTAACTTGTTAACCACTGCACCACAATGGTTTTGCCTTTGTCAACGTCTTGAAGACGCTGATCGCACTAGGAGAAACATTAGGAAAGTCATCCCAAAAGGAGGAAATGGTAAAGCGTCTGTTTTCTCTCACCTTATTGTCCACTTCCTGCACCAAACTATCATTAACGACCGAAGGACGCCCACTCCGTTGTTCATCATGCACATTGTGCGGTCATCTTTAAATGCTCTCAACTACTTTCTTAACATTCCATCAGTCTCCGGAAACTGCACAGATCTCACGATGAATATCGATCGCTTTTCGGCCTTTAGCACTAAGAAATCTTATAACAGCCCGTACTTCACAGTCGGCGGGACTCACGATTATCGGAGACATCTTAAACAGTACACAAACAAGAAAGCATCAGACCCATCCTTCACCTCTCAACGATGTGAGGAGTCGCCAGAAATGACACGTGGTTCGGATTCCACGTTAAGCTGTAGGTCCCCCTTCCCCAAGTTGGATAACTGAGGTAGGCTAGGGACACGCAAGTCGCCGAAGTGGCGTCCAATTGAAAGACTTGCACCAGGCCAATGAGCCACACGAAATTTATTATTATTATTATTATTATTATTATTACTGTAATGGCGTCAGTGCATAGACAACAGATGTAGGTACCCAGTGCGCATGCCCAGAACGCCGACCGCAGCTCTACGGCCGCGGTGTGACAAAATCGTACTTACTTAGAAAACACGAATCGTATTTCCGCCTGGCGCTAAATGTACTATGGATGACATTTAGATAGTAAATATGTAGTTTATTAAGGTAAAACAGTGAAGTAATAACTGTTTCTGTTTACAGGCAGACGAATAAGGAATCTAGATTCCAATGGAATTCCGAAAGCTGTGGAAGAGTTCAGCAATGGTAAGTAAAACTGAACCAAAATATTTTCGAGAATGATTTGCATCTACCAGTCTTTTGTAATGCCAATACCGAGGTATGCCGACAGTGCATTCATTCAGTATTTCTGTATGTTCTAATGCCCACTACGTACTATGGTATTTCTTAAAAGTGGGTCCTAAAGTAAGATAATTAATTACGACGTAAACGTCTCTTTTGACCTATTTAGTAATCTAATAACTTAAGAATGACTTTACACTCAAAGTATTTATTTCTTTGTCTGTCTAAAAACACTACCAAGCGACACTGAGACCGAGGGCTGTGGGTCGATAATGTTTCTTGTATTTGATGCTGAGGTCAGCCTACAGACTAGGTTATGATGGTACTCGCACCTTTAGTGGGTAGTTCTCATCGCACTAAAGCATCTTTGGTCACTTTTATGGAAGTGATGGAACCTGTTTCCTGACACTGAGTTATAGTGTTAGTTATTAGTTTCATTATCAAGCACATTATACTTCACCATTACGACTTTCAATAATTAATTAATTTAGTTTATTAGAAGACCCAAGTTATACATCGATTCAGGAACAACCATTTCATTACTTATATATATGGGGTACAAGTAAGATATTCTGAGACTTGACACCTAGATAATAGGCACTCACACGACTCTTGTATGTTGCACACACTATCATGTAATGCCGTGAAATGATGTATCGTGGGCAACATACAGAGTCGTGTGTGGGTCCATACCCTAGCCTCATTATATCGTCTGAGAACTTGTTGACTGTACCACACATTGTGTGTGTTTGTGTAACACACAGAGATGTGAGTAAACGAAAGGCACCTAACGTGAAGATATTTGGAGTTTGATGTGAGACAGGGAGAAATGTTTTCGACTATTGCTACCAGTTCGACAAACTTGGAAACAAAATTAGGCAATAATCTTTGCTAAATCTACGTTTAAAACAGAAAGTACTCGGCTTGGAAGAGGAAAACACACGTGTCAGGACGGCCAGCGATGCGGAATATACAGGCAAGAATTTAAAACCCTCGACTACGGCCAGTTCTTTAAAAGTGGCTACACGTTGACACTGGCCAGCACAAATACTTGGAGCGTAAATAAGCTCGCTGCAAATCCCTTCGTTACTCAGCGCCTCCCCGATGGAGATAATTTTTTCACTCTTTTTTTTTTTTCTTCCCCAATACTCCCCCTTGGTTTTTTCTTTCCCTTTTGTTTTGCTTTTCCTACTGATTTAGAAGGATGAAACCCAAATGTTGCCCATAAAACACACCGATACTTGGAAGATGCAATTTACTTGTTGGTAGGAGGTTCCAGTTGGTGTAGCATGTGTGTGTGTGTGTATGTGTGTCTGTGTGTGTGTGTGTGCGCGCGCGTGTGGATGCGCGCGCGCGTTTGCGGCGAGCAGAAAAATGGCGCGTTTCCCACAAAGGGCGAGCTTTTGCACGCGCCGGCAGGTCGCATTCGTGAGTTCAGCCCCCCCCCCTCCCCCCACGACCGGAAGGGCGGTCTGCGAACCATTCATTAGGGAGGAGCGGCCGGCAAAGCCGCAGCCGCCGGTAAGCCGTGGGCTGATAAGCCGCGCCCTAACAAGCGACGCACAAAGGTCCGCCGATGCAGGTAGCCGGACAGTGGACACCGCCGGCCAGCGCGCATCGGCTGCGACCACTGCAGCTGACGTGTTTCGCCCACGTCACACTGTGGTGCTCTTTGTCATTCCCGCTCTAACGCCAAAAATTAAGCTTGCTGTCGTGTAATTTTGCATAAACTTCCAACCGATTTTTATTGCCCACTAGCTATCTAACAGTGTGTCCCGTGGCTCCTGCGTGGAATAATCTAACAGCAAGTTGCGTAGAAATCAGCAAGGTGCCCCATTTTGAATTATCTATATCTATAAAAGTGAATGTCTGTTCGCTGTACGTTTATCACGACTGAACCACAAGACATAACGAGCTAAAAATTTGTACAGTTACTAACGTCTACCCGGGGAAGGCTTTAGGCACGATTTTATGGCAATCGGATAGCTATTTATCTCTATATATAAAAGGAAGTGTCCCGATTGACTGACTGACTGACTCATCATCGCCCACTCCAAACCACAGAAGATAGAAACTTGACATCTGTGGAGGATGTTGATCTTAGTCTGTAGGCGTCATTTAAGAAGCGATTTTTCGATATTCCGTCAGTAAGGGGGTTAAATAGGGGATCAAACGTTTTTTGAAAATACGTAGCTATTTAGGTAATTTTGAAGCTAGAACTACAAACTTTCGAATATTAATTCTGGGTTCGAATTTAAAAGACACGTGGTTCGGTATTTTTTGAAATTCGACAAATAAGGGGGTAAAATAAGTGACGCAAAACATTGATTTTCAAAAATAAGTTGCTGTTAACTCAAATTTCGAGCTATAACTACGAAACTTAGGATATGCATTCTTCATCAGGATTAAAAAGAAAAAAACTGGTGGAGACAAACCAGCCTAAGCATGCGAGGCAACGGGGGTCAGCTAGTCTATGTATATTAATGTAAATGTCTGTTCGGCGTTCGCTTATCACGTCCGAACGACAAGAAGCAAACGAATGGACTGTGTGTAATTGTTGTCTGAAGTATCCCGTTGTACACCATAGCAGTTCCATATCGATAGCTATAAGGGGGTGGAAGATATGGTGGTTGAAAGTTTTGTATCCCATCCTCGTCACCACTTTTGTGTCCCGCGTTCGCCGGTTGTCGCAGGTGTCAGTGGCCGAGTAGAAAGATACCGACACAGGAATAAAGGATGCACGCGTGTGTAGGTACGGAGGTGACCAGCCAGTGGGACAGCAGAAACTAGAAACACTAGAGTAAATTAGAACGAGATATATATTTCATAGAATTAAGATAATACTTATCTTTTACAATGTTCAAGACTGCAGAATGCTGATACGTAGTTAAATTAGTGAGAGGCCTGCCTATTGATGATTCCGAGTGCCTTTCCGATAGCAACGTCTTAACTGGTGCCTATCTGATTCCCAAGTGAACGATGCAGTTCAGTGGTGGCCACGAGCGGGGTAGCAGCAGAGGGCGCTCGTGGTTGACGTCGTAAGAACGCCGCGCCATGCGTGCATGGCGGCGAGCGGCGAAAGTACGTGGCGCCCACTTCATACTTGTGCAACACCACAGAAAGTCGTCAAATTATAAAAAAAAGAAAAAAAAATCGGACTGAATGCCAGTGATGACGTTTGCGACTCTATGGCAAGGAGGTTACATACAGCGAAACGTGATGTCACAGACCATATCTTAGGGGCCATGCGTGCTACAATGTCTTCAGCTCTTTCTCTGTAACGATAAGCATACGAATAACGAAATATAAGAATAAATAAATAAAGCAGTAAAATATAAATTTCTTTTAATAAATCTCTTTAAAAATAATCGATTTGTCGGTTCGTGCATTATCTATCATCAACCAACACGCGAGCGGAGCCGCGGGTTTAAGCTAGTATTTCTATAAAATAACTTAAACAAAGTCATATCACATCTCCTGTAAGAAAAACATATCTCTGTATATTACTAGTAAGGTCAAATTGGGTACAAATTTGGCGTCAATAGCTACTGAAAGTAAACAAGATTTTCGATGTATTTCATTTTTTTTTAAACAATGAATACGTATTGCCGTGTGGAGTGGAATGGGCTAAATTAAACACACTGGAGAATAAAAATACCTAGGAGCAACTATCACACAAGATGGCAAACAAGACAAGCAAATTAATATAAGAATTAATGCTGGGAAGTGTACCATTTGTGGCGCATTTTTGCACTACAGTAGAGCCACATTATGTAAACTTTACCTTGTTTCACTTGTTCAGTGGTAGATGTTGTTTTAATAGCTCGCCTGCCTTTAAATAATTATGACAACATTAGGACGACGGGTTCTTCCAAGTCATGGAACCATAAATATGACACGTTCATTTCATGCACATTTATTTAATCTTGATGAAGCCCATAAACCGGAGTAATACATGATATGGACTGTACATCTTTAAGACTGCTTGCTAGTACATTATACTCTCCTTATGACTCACTTCCATACTGACTCCATACTGATTTATGACTCCATACTGAGTTATTACTGATTTAATTCTACATATTGATTCCTGAAGTAATACCCACTTGTGTTCGCGCCAATTCGCGCGTATTAATACATGTTATAGTTTTTGAGAACATTCTAGAACACGAAAATAGTTAAATACAGTTTTAATAATTTGTTTATGAAACACAAATAAATATTTCAACAAGAAAAGCTAAGAAAAATTATGACAAATATAGTGACATGCTTTTCGTATCAAAACAAAACAATACCAAAGATCGTAAGTAAATAAAAATTAGCGCAGTGTTAATATATGTTTACATTAACCATTTTAAATAAGTTAAGGTAATTAGGTAGTTTTACGATAAACAGAGTATTACATTACGGTCAATACATTACAGAAAACGTTAGATAGTAATTAATTTCATTAACAACCACATTATTCTTCAAAATTACTACTTTCAATAATTTATTAATTAACTTAGTTTATTAGAAGACCAAAGTAATGAAAGTGACTAAATCAATGTGACTTGTCAGAAGCGCCATAACATGCTTATATAATATAAACATGGAATATTAGGGCACAATACTACGATCAAATGTGTTATCGTGCTTTGCATTTATCCAAACAAGCGAGACTTTCCATGCCATATACATTACACATTGGAACATTAAATGGTATCTTATGGGATTAACAGATCAGAAAGGAAACAAAAAGGGATATATCTTCAATACAATCATCAGGAGAATTATGAAATATGAATCAGAAGTATTGGCACTTAAATTGCAAATAGGAACGAGGTTGTTGGCAACAGAGATGGAGTTTTGGAGACGATCTGCTGGAATATCTGGGAGGGAAGAAATCAGGAACGAAGTCATCAGGAAGATAATGGATGTTAAGAATTCAATTATAGATTTTGTAGCAGGAAAACAACTGTTATGGTAATGGAATACTAAAAGGATGTCAAAGGAAAGACTACCAAAGAGAATAATGGAATGAGAGCCACCAGGAAGAAAGAGGAGAGGGAGACCGCCAACCATATGGATCCAAGGCATTCAGGCGTCTATCCGGAAAAGGAATATAGAAGAAAATTTATGGGCAGATAGAGAAAAAAATTGAAAATGAAAATAAAATAATGTGCAATAAATAATAATGTATTAATATTAATGTAAAATATGTAATGTACAATCTTGGGGTACCGGAAAATGTAAACTAAATTACATTGTAAAACTGGACAATAAATAAATAAATACGTATTGACTGGACTAAAATTTCACAAGAATTCAAGTTTGTCAGGATAGAAGCTTTTAACTGGAGGAACAGAAATTACAACGAAAAATCATAGAAACTTCATCCCGAATTTTTAAATGAATTTTAAAATAAAGAAATATGCACTGGGCAAAAAGGCTGAAACAGCGCGCCTAACTTGACATTAAACTGACAAATCTACAGATAAGTTCGAGGCTGTCGCACTAAACGAGTGATGTTTTTGTTGCCTAAGCATGAGCACTGTACACAGTACCGTTCGTTGAGATGGGTGCAGTCTGGTGCGCCGTCGCTGAAAATCAACGTAACATGTCTGACTGGATCAACTTCCGTCGATGGAAATACTTTCTACGTCTCGATGATGTTGAGAACACCTAACACATCCTGGTCTCGCTACTGGCGTGGTACGCTCATTGCATAAATCAACCAAACGCGATACCACTACAATTTGCCCACAGGCGTAAACTATCTCACTCTGTCCTTATTCGCGTCAGACAAGAAGTGCCTGGCCAACACTGCGAAAATCTCACAATTCATTTAAATTCAATTGTTTGTAAACCTATTGGATCACACTGCTATGGTCATCATCCCATAGACTTTTTAACTCAATAAACGAACTTACACTTAGGACAACAGACGTGCCCATTCCCAAGAGAGGACTCGAACCTCTGGCGGGACAGACTGCCCAGTCCGTCGCAAAATGCCTTAGACCACGCGACCCATTCCGCGTGACAGCGTGACATTTCTGTCACATGTAATTTTTTCTACTCTGACAACTACGCAATTTTCGTCTGCTTATTACTGCAGCGCCTCATGTAACTAATTCTTTCTCTTCGCCTGTCATAGCGTAGTTCTCAATGCGAAAACATAGTTTGAAATATTTGCTCATTGCTGCCATTTCAGCGTAACAGACGTTGTGAATATATCCTCAGTTTATTCAATGATGCAATAATGATGTATTATTATTAATTATTGATTTTCATTAAAGCTAGTCTCCAACTTGTGTAGGGTTCATTACGGATTTACAGATGAGTGACTATTACAATTTTTAAAAGTAACTATAAAAATAATTGTAAAAATACATGTAACTGATACAGCTACTTTTGATGTGTAGTAACTATAACCATAACTAAGTTACCTTTTAGGAAAGTAACTTTACCTGTAACTCAGTTACTTTAAAAAAAGTAACTTTCCCAACCCTCTTGGTAGCAGTGAATAAAAGGACCAGAAAAGTTGTTGAGCGATAGAATTGATGATGGTGGACTGGTATATTGAATACCTGGCTACTGTGATGAAGGTAAACCATTGGATGTCTTTTGGAATTTAGAACGGATTTTATTTCTCTGATGTTTAGAAGCAGATGTTTCCAGGATAGAACTCGTAATACCGAAAATGATTTAGAAAAGAAATGTTGTAGTATGGATAGAGTTTTATTATCACGCTAACGAATACTCCTGCTGTGGTATTCAGAGCGTAATGTGAAGGTTGTAGACAAATAAGGTGTCCAATGATTGAAAAAACGAGGCAGCAAACGTAGGGTACGATAGTTTAGACGCTTATCTGAACGTAGTCAAAACGATTGTTTCCATAGTGGGAAAGGCACATGTCACGGATGTATCGTATACAAGCATTAGTGGCCAGTTCCAAACTGCATGGGGTTTCGTAAGAAAGTCCTTTGTGAATAGAACATAGTCCTTTACGGAGAGTATTAGAGCCTTATGGAGCTTCTTTGAGAGAAATTAAATGATTTTTTTATCACTGAAATGAGTAAAATGACAGTGTCACCTTATTCCTGACTGTGGTTGTATGTTCAGTCCAGTCCAAGTGAAGGTCTAGTATTACATCCAGGTTCTTTGCTAAACGAGATATAGCTGTTTTTGTCCCTTTTATCATTAACACATTGTGGACGGCATCAGAGCAAGACTCGTTGAGCGGTAGTCATGCGGACGGCGTCCGAGTCTGACTCGTGTAACGCTAAAAATTTGTAGGGACCATTATGCGACCTGTCCTCTATTGGTAACCACGTAGAAAGCCACATAGTGAGTGGAATTTTAACTATTTGCACGATACAAAAGGGCTTTGTATTTCTCGCTCTCGGTTCAGTCAGCTTTCGTGTGCTACTTACGTTGCTCGTACTCGGCATGCTCTCGATATGGCGAAACTTACGCTTTGCATTGCCAAACTGGCCACAGAACGTTAATTTATATCTCAAGCCATCAAAAAAACACACAAATTTAGTTGTTTATCAAAGGATGAATACTCCACAGTCCAGAGAATGTCCACCAACACTGATGCTAAACGGAACAAAAACTGCTTTTTTCTCATTCAGCAAAGAACTTGGATGTAATAGTAGACCTTCACTTGAACTGGAATGAACATATCTCTATTTGGAGGTGTCAGCACCACATTATTCATTTCAGAGATAAAAAAATTATTTCCCTTCTCTAAAAGCAGCTCGATAATGCTCTAATACTCTCCATAATTGTCTATGGTGATACTATTCTCCAAGGACTTTCAACGAAAACCTATACAGATTGAAACTTGCCACGATACGTCTGTGACTAAGGCTTTTCCGACTATGGAAACAATCGTCTTGGCTACGTTTTCTGCCTCATTTTCTCAATCATTGGACACCTTATTTGTCTGCAACTTTCACATTACGCTTTGAATACCACAGCTGAAATATTGGTTACCGTCAAAGTAAAACCCTGTCCATACTATAACCTGTCGTTTTTCTAAATTATTTTCAGTATTTGGATCCCCATCTTTCCTATCAGCGAAATAATATCCGTACCAAATTCCAGAAGACATCTAATGGTACACTTTCATCTCAGTACCCAGTTATTCTATATACCAAACCACCATCCTCAATTCCACCGCCCAACTTTTCTGTTCCCTTTGTCGGCAGAGGCCTTTAGTAATACTTTAATCCCTCCAAACAAAGCCGCTATCATTTCAGTATTCTCCTCATTCTCTAATCCTGTTTCATCAGATTCTATTGAAGTATTTTCAGATGTGGTAACCTGGGGTATATACCATGTAAAAATAATCAGTTATTTGTGTTCATTGTAAAAATAATTATTGCTACTGTGAATTGTTGTAATGTTTTCCATATGTCTTTTGGTAAAGGGGTCCGCTTCAGCTGTTTACTCTTTAAAATAAAAAAAATAAATAAATAAATAAATAAAAAAAAAATAAAAAAAAAACAGAGGAGAGCTTCAAGGCCATAATCTGGCCAGGGTAAATAGTGAAATAAATAAATAATGGTAAGTGTTTGCCATGAGGGTTCCCAGTTTAGAACTAATTTTGCATGGGCGTCCTATATTGAATATAAAGAGAGACCGTGTTTAGCGTTCCCGCTTGACAAGCAGTAGATTTTGAAAAGATCTAGGTCAAATCTGAAGATGGAAAACCATATTTTGTAGGATATATATAATTCTCAGGAAAAAATGGAATAAGTGGATGAACATAGGACCAAAGACTGCCGTCAAATTACTGCCATTTCAACCCATTCAGCTCATACGGGTTCAATTAAAGGTGATGTGGCAAGGACCAATTAAAATTTACACTGTGATTCTTCAGTTTCTCCCGGCGTATTTGATAATCAAAATATCCACGGGTGTACTGCCGGTCTATAGTGCCGTTGGACACTATAGACCGGCAGTACACCGTGGATATTTTGAAAATTTCACTGGTAAAAATCGTACGATGAATGCTATAAATCAAATTCCTTCTTACTGGACTAATGTAAAACAAATTACTGAATTTTATAATGCAATAAAAGCTGATTTCTGCACAACCGAATACAGCGACCTTGGAAAGTGAGGTAGCAGCCGTGCGGTCTAAGGCATCACGCTACGGACTGGGCGGCGGCTTCCGTCTACGGTTCCTGTCCTCCCTCGGACAACGGTGCGTGTGTATGTTGTCCCTAGTGTAAGTCAGTTCAAATAGTCCGAAAGTCTAGGAACTGATGACCATAGGCATTCGGTACATCAGGTTCACAAACATTTGAACGTTTGAAACAATTTTGTACACAGCCACTGTCTCAAAATGTGAGTTTCCGACAAAGTAACATTTATATTACTTTCAGCTCTTAGTTTTTTTTCACTGTTTAATTGTTTCTGCGACAAGTATATCCGAATACTCGTCCTACGGATTTTCGCCTATGGTTGGTGGTTATGGTGCGTTAGACGTTGCAATAGTACACTAGAGTATACCACATAAGTATCATATGGTGCGCCTAATGAGCTGCAAGATTATTTTATTAATTTTATTGCCTTTGTTTACTTTTTTATACGTAGTACCTAGTCCTCTTCTGAACACGATACTCTCTATCGTTTAGAAAGGGGAGAGTTACTCTGTAACTGCAAAGAATAAATCACCTGAAGATTGGCAGCTGGCTAGAAACCTATCCTTTAAGAGATTTAAATGATCTAAACAGTGACATTCAATAATGTAATTCAAATCAGGATCGGTAAACTCCCTGAAGACACATATGTTTAGTGTTGACAACTGACAACTCATGTTGAACATTGTCTAAGACACATGAGAACACACATTTGAGAACAGTGTCTAACACACTGTATACATCGTTGTCATTAATAGTAGTACTGGATGATAGTAGTCGGAAGTGACTGGACTTTTAAGATTCGTTATAGAATTACCAAACTGCGTCTCATTCAGGCTTCGAGTGCCCATCGGGGACGGTACGGCCGCCATGTCATCCTCAGCCTGAATGCGTCACCGGATGGGGGACGTTGGCTGCGCCCAGCACTCCCGGCTACATGCGGTAGACAAAGTATATGTTGGTTGGTACATATTCCCACAGTCCGAAGTTCTCTTTCACTTCTGAATGGTCAACCTGCTGAATATATAAATATTAATTCCATATGGCACAGTTGCCAAGTCGGATTTCCAGACCGGAGCCTCTACTACTCAATCAAGTAGCTCCTCCGTAGGCCTCACAAGGGCTGAGTGCACCACGCGTGCCAACAGCAATCGCCAGACTTGGACAGTTACTCATCCAAGTGCTAGCCACACCCGACAGTGCTTAACTTCGGTGATCTAATGGGAACCGGTGTATTTACTGTGGCACCTGCGTTGGCTTTGTTATAGATAATATATATTTTAATTTTTTTATATTTTCATACTTGTGTAAAATGTTTTAATCCACATATTGTTAAAAGTTTTCATCTATTTACATCTTGAACAGTGAAGTTAGATTTTATGTCTCGAGTAACTAATTTATAGAACAGGAACAAACTAGTTGTGAGTGGAGTTCAACTCAAAGAATTGTAGTTGGCAATGGAGCCATATGGTATTACTATCATTCATGTTTACCATTCACAAGCCAAACCAAAATGGGACAATATCAGTGATAAAGTAAGGATCCGTAAACCAACCACCACACACTGTTTCTACCAAACAAAGACGTGGAATCGTATCACACCTCTTGTATTGAATTCTGATGATTCTCACTGCTGGCAGGGCGGAGCATTTCCGGAAAAGGCGATGGTGTCCTGGCGGGTCGCCTGCGGCTGACAATGATTTCTCGCCTTGGCCGACGGGGAGCGTCGAGTCGGCGATCTGCGGCTGCCATTTCCATATTGACGCCCGGTGTGCTGCGGGCTGCATATCTCATTCGGCGGACACGACGGGGCCCGTGCACCCTAACACCCCCGGCCTCACACCCCTACAAACTCCCACCTCCCCCCCCCCCCCCCCTCCGACCGTACCTCCTCAGACAGCAGGCCCTCCCTGGCTCTTTTAGATATTACGACTTCTTTATGCGCCCTGCTCGGAGGCCCGAGGGCGCCAGTGCTATATCGCTCGTGGTTGCCTTTATGGCGCCACGCGTGTTACGCCAATACTTGCAGAGCGGTGAGCATGTGTACGGCCGAAATATGCTGAACAAGCTGCGGCCGCCGATGGCCCCACCGAATATCTGAATTGGAAAGAGAGCGTTTTTCTTGTTATTTCTTTATTCCTTTAAGATCTCCTCACTCTCCCCCCTCTGCCAGGCGAGAGCGATGGAGGGTTTCCGTGCCAGTTATGGGGGTGGGCGGGCAGCGCAGGTGGCGGAGTTGTCGTGAGGTCGCGACGTTGTGAAGTGAGGTCCGGGGGAAGTTTGGCCGGAGGGGCAGGGGAGCAGAAGGGAAAGAGTTGAGCCGATCTGAATTCCCGGCCCGCTGGATGTGCGGCGGCCGTGGCAACGATGGAGATGTCGGCCTTTCTGCGGGCTACTTTGTTTTAGTGCCGTGGTGGGCGGCCGCGCGGATGGAGGGGGAGGGGGGTATGTTTTATTCATTTGCTGGCCGTCGGTTCATCGGACAGGCGACCTGCTGCAGGTCCGTGTGTGGGGGTGCGTGCATGCGCGCGCTTGCTTGTGTGTGTGTGTAAGAGAGAAAGAGAGAGAGATGGAGGGAAAGAAGGGAAGAGAGATGAGGGGGGGGGGGAGTGCGAGAGAAAGTTGTTCGTGTTTCATTTCGTCTGACTAAAGAACAGTCACAGTCTCACATTCGTGGTTGAACGTTTGCAACAGTAGGTCCAAAACACCGTGGTAAGGAACTGCGACTGTTTAAAGGAGGACGTAAGAGAAAATGGACGTGATTCCATAATCTAACACAGTTTTCACTGCTTGAAAGATAATGGAACTAAATTTTGCACTTTAGGTAATTATGTTATGGGATTCATTCTGCAATTTTTTCTGCTTTTTCCTAAAAAAAAAATTGATCATGGCATTGTCGGAAATTTTCGCAACACATGCAATTACACAAGGAACATATTGTCAAAAAATTACTTTACTTACAACTTTCATATTGTGGTAGGTAATTCTCAGTAATCAGATAAGCAAACGTGCGGAACAGTTTTCTTAGTAGCACTTTTACAGCTCTTATTCTTAAAATTATATGTTTGAAACAAAGCAATTTCAAATTTACCAAAATGTAAATAATTTTGACAGAAATACACTTAGAAAAAATTTTAACCACATGATGTGTTATACTATGAACAAAGTCTATAGAAAATTTCACTTATCTATCTCCAGTGGTTCAAGTAAAAGTGATCCTTATACACCGAAAAATGAAAGTTATGGGAATGCATATAAAATTTTTATTACGATTTACACCATAACATAGTACCTTAATGTTGACCATAAACATATATTTGGTCATCTTGCTCTTCTTGGACATGTTTCCTTTGTAACTGATGTTTCTGGCGTGACCTTTTGGCTATATCCTATCTTCTTCAATAGCCTTTCGGTGAAGCAACCATCAACAAATCCTATTCCCGTAAGGGTCCTTATTATGTCAGTGTTACCATCATTAAACACTAGACATGCATCATATTTGGCAAATTTTAACAATTGTAGATGAGCTAAATGTTGTTTTGGAGCATCTCTTCCAAATGAGTGTTGAAGCTCTCATTCGGCTTTTGTGTTCCACAATGGGTACATTTCTTCAACAAATCTGGATGAGCTAGAAACTGGAATGTTGGATTTATGACAAAGATAACACAAACGGGTGCACAACCTTCACACTCTCCCGATGTTTTTATGAGAGCAAGAAGTAATAAAACATCGCAAACAAGTAGAGTGTCGTCTAGAAAAGTGGGCGTGACGCTGCGCAGTGACTGAAACAAGACAGATTTATTTTTATCATTTGTAGTTCGAATTAATACGTGAAAATTGGAGACAATATTTCTAACATGCTACAAAAATATGGAGGAAAATATTTTTAAAATCATTTTTGGTTAATTTCATCCTTTAGAGTCCTGAAGGTGGGTAAGAAGTCTGATTTTGTTGAAACTCATGTGCACATGTCATGTGGATACTAATAAGTCAATAATCCATAAAAAATATTTTCATATTCACATGCTTTCGTCTGTTGATACAAAATGATGATTATATCCTTAACAATAACATCTCATCCAAATGTTTAAAATAATTACGTTTTAGTGACAGAAACTCTTAATTTGAGATTCACTTCTTGTGAAAAGGAACAAAACAATTTCTCTCCAATGTGAAACAGAGGAACATTTTACAAGTGCTATATCGGATAAATGTGTCCTCGACAATCTTGTAACATATATTTTGTCTTATTTTTCTGATGATTGTTCATAATTTCAGTCATATGTTTAGCATTTATCAGCCTGAATCCTACAGATGGTAAAGCCTTAGGTGTTCTTGCCGGTTTTACTGGTGGACCACCACCATCGTCATCGTTCAGTGCACGAGACTGAGCTTTGCTCGTTACCTGCTATTCCATAGAATATAAGATTTTGGGCGATATCAGGCTTTCTTAACTAGATGTCGACTCGTCAAGTGCAGGTGTTTGTTGGCTGAAAGTTACATCAACCTCGTCTTCTTCTTCAGAAAATATATATTCAGAAATTTTTGGATCTGCCAACAGTTCCACTATTTCTTCATCATACCACCTACAGCAAATAATTGGCTTGTTGGATAATTTTGTTCTCTGATTGCAATTAAAATAAACACCTGCTATACTTACATGTAAGGAAACAACGTAATTTCAGGCAGGAAAATGAAAGAAAATTTAGCAAAAAGGAAAAAAACAAATAATCTGACCACTATAACAATGTAAACAAGAACAGGACATTTGTAGTCATATAATCCCAAAGTATTACATATGATACCTCCAGGCAAATATAACATTTTAACCACTGAGGACCGTTTCTCAATAAGGATATTAATTTACGTGATAAATTAAACATTTGTGAATGTAAATATGATTCTAAATATGTAAAATTACAAAAGACATAAATATTTACGTTATTTACATCCCAATATACTGGACGTCTTTGTAACGTTCACTTATCAGCTGCTGCTATTTTAACAAATCAAGAACAGAAAGCATCGAATGTATACTCTGCGATACCGGTAGGCGTTCTGGCTCCAGCAGTCGGAAAACGAGAAAAAAATTATAGATTGGAGGTATGATAAACTATAACTATGGACGCTAGAGTATATGACAATGACAAAGGTTCAAGAAACAATTATTTTCAGTCAGTCACTATCTCATTTATTTAACAACGCATTACAGTTTCACCTTCACTGGTACAGTAGTTGTCGTTACTTTTCAGCCAGCCTCTTGCAGTCCGTTGTCTCATTAAATCACACACACGGTATCAATTGTACACAGTTTTTGTCAGTACGACATATTTCTGGAGTAAATTAATACATTTTCAAGTTCTTACAAAATAGAGAGCACGTACGCAACCCACGAATTCGACGACTGAGGAAACAAAGCTGCAATCCACAGAATAGCATACCTTAATGATAACGCACCATCAGGCAACGCGTAGCGAACATTCCTTATCATTATAAACACTTAGTCTAAAACATACAGACGTTATGATACAGTTGTACGCTTTAGGACAGCTGGTTTCATATGCAAAAGTTAAACCGCGTGCAACCAAACAATGGCGATCTAAGATAATACTATCATGACACCTGAAGTACTATGTATTTAATCTATCCAATAAAATGGAAGCAAAAAAATAAAGAATAGTCTCTAAATTCATTGCCAGTTTTAAAAAATGACGTCACTAAGTTGAAGAACAATCACACTAATAAGGAGGAGATTGCTAAAACAGGTCCTATATTATCCATTAGAAAGATCTGCCTAATCATTTCGAACGTTGCTGGAAGACTCTCTTAAAGAACAAAAATCAATTTTTTTTCATATATCATGAAAGTATTATTGTAGGTCACCGATGACCGTTTGCTTGCATATAGATCATCTTAGCTATCGAAGAGCCACTGTTGAGTAGTCCACAACAGCGCATTATACTGTATATATATTTTCTTTTAGACGAGGCTTTTATGATGCAAAACATGTACGCAGCGTGTATTTTATTAATGACGTAGTTTATTACTAGATTAAATTTTAATTATGTTATTCTGGCTATTTCGTGAACTACATATACGTTTCGGAGTCCTTGAACTCGTGGTTCCTTGTTTCTCAATACAGTACTTAAAAATTGGATAATGCAGGCCTGAAAAGTCGTACTGAGAAAAACATATATTCCTCTCAAACCAGTTAAGCGTTCAGCTAAGATATCAAGGTTCTTAAGTATTGTCATCGGCAGAATGAACTAAAATGGGTCAACGTCATTCTGTTGTTTCTACGGAGTAGAGACAACAACATTACGGCAAAGGAGATAGTGGTAATAACAGTAAGTTTTTACAGACGGGGTTGATGTTGACTTATGTTTAGCAAACGAATACACACGCAGTTGGGAGCAGATAGTCTAGTGAACAGATAGTGCAATGCAACAACAAACCTGCTGCATGGCCATAGGAAGGTTGGAATGGGAACAGACACAGATGATAGTGGCTGCAGCGTTCCAAAGTGTAATTTACAGGACCTGGATGCGATTTCAGACAACATGAACCTTTAAAAAAAAAGGTAACATCAGCAAGAGATAACCGTTACGTCCAGTTAACAGTCCGTCGAGACTGGAAGCGAATGCAACTCAGCTATAGTGCACCTTACAGGCAGCAACAGGACCCGATATATCAGCACAAACTGTCCGAAATCGCCTTCGTAAATGAGCGCTCTACGCAAAAAGGCGATCGTGTGTTTGTGTTTGTGTGTGTGTGTGTGTGTGTGTGTGTGTGTGTGTGTGTGCGCGCGCGCGTCATTAAAAGCACGAAGTGGTTTAGCCCGTTGAAACTGGGCGGAGAGGGACATCAGGATTCACAAATGAATCACGATTTTGTGTTCAGCCGGACAACCGTAGTTCCAAATTACCTGTAGAGTATGAGGAACTCGGAACAATCCTGCTTATGTCCAGGTAACGTCGCCATATTGTGGTTTTTTTTTTTTTTTTTGGGGGGGGGGGGGTGGGTTTTAGGGCGCCATATTGTGGTGGTAGACGAATGATGTGGGCAGGATTCAGTACTAGTAGGCGTACAGACCTCTATCGGTTTGACTACTCAGAGGTATACTGATGAGAGCCTCCTAACTTTCGTTCGTCCCCACAGAGCACCTCTGGTGGATAACATGACTGAAGCTGGAAGAACTGCGCGAATGGAATGGCCAGCTTGTTCAACAGACTTAAACCAGATGGAGCATATCTCGGATGAACTAGGTACACGTATTGCAGCCTGACCCGCACCTCCCACAACCGCTGCAGAGCTGGATATTTTAATATATACCCCCCCCCCCCCAAGAGCTGACTGATAACCTCATACTGTGCATGACAGCAGGTGTGCAACTGTATTGGCCGTCCGAAGTTCGCATCACGATAATGATATTGAAACATGTCTGTACAAATTGAATAATATTGTTTCACCTGTTTTGTATCGATATTTGAATGTAAAATGCTATATAAACTTCTTTAACTACGTCTGTGGGTTACTCTGTTGTGTAACATCTCTGGAGAAGACTATGTATGTGAGTAGTAGCTGAACAGAGAAACAAAGTCGGTGTGTAGCTCTGGTATTGATCGGAATTGCTTTGGTTAGCTGCTTCTGTACGAGTTGATAGGATAATTTTGAAATCTGATTTTCACAGACACAGTTCTGTCTTTATAATATTTTGTATCATTCATATATGTATGAGTCTGAGAAGATTTTGTTGTTCTTCAGTCATAAGGTAATGTAATCATTATTGTTAATAATAATTGAGAAAGTTGAACCTCTTTACCTGTTTCACTTTTGTAGTTAGAAAGCTGACCCCTTTCCTTTTATTGAGAGTTATTGGCTATTAAAATCAAAGCATGATATTGACTAAGCTGAGTTTGATTAACATATTTCTTTATTGGTGTGACGTTTATTAATAATAATAGTGCTTGTTGTGCGATACTACACAGATGAACAAGATACTAAGTTTCTGTAATAAGTCAATTAGTGAAACAAATTCTAGCAGTTGCATTATTAGAAGGTTGTTTGTGTTTTTTCATATTTCTCTCGCAGTCAAAGTTATACTGTATGCAGTCTACGTATACGTATGGTTCTTGCTGAGTTCAAAATATCCGTTGCGCTTTCAATCAGTTTAAACCCACTGTTTCCTAATTAACTGTGCAGGTATTAATATTAAGGCCATAACTAAACAGAATTACAATGTTAATGAATTAAAAAATGCGTTCATCTAATCTTTAATCAGCTTTATTTGAAAATTAGTTATTGTGAGTGTTAACTACCAGCTAATGACAATTATTAATGCTGCATTTAACACCAGATTATTTTTGAATGAGTAGCTTTTGAAACAGACCTTTAGCTGGCTCACTGTTGCCAAATCCTTGTAGCGATTCTTTTTTTTTTCAATCAATAGAACAGCCTTACCTATATCCCACCAAACAACATACCAGTTTCAATATTTTCGCCATAATGGTAGCCTCATGGTGCCTCGCTATAAGTAAACGCCATTTAAACATCATGTAATTTATTTACACCGTTAAATATCGCAATATATTACACACAAATTACAATTGTAACCAATACATGAATAAAACATTATGATATCTCGCCTTATTCCTCAATTGTTTCGAGCGGAGTGTAATTGACAATTGGTACGTAATTTACCTCAGTACTTTCAGGAACAGTATTACTATAGCGTCAATATATATTGACATGTTGTGGTTTCATTTTGATGAATAATACTGCCAGTTTTGGTGTAGTTTATATCGTCTCATGTGGACGAAGTTTAGACCACTGTAGAAATATCACGACCACCAACAACAACATTACATGCGTTTTATGCAATGTCTTGCTGTACGATCTCGTGTTCTTCGAAATACTGCTTTCTAGTCATTCTGAAGTAGTTTGTAAATGTAGCCTCGCTCATCTATGTGGTAGATTGTAATCATCCACAAATATTCCTTCAACTCCTACAGGAGAAGCCTCTCGTATTATCACAGTATTCATATCCAAAGATGTCTCCATCAAAAATCATATAAATGTTCAAATGTTTGTAATCCTATCCGGCCAAACTTCTTTGGTCATGGGTCCCTAGAGTTACAAACTACTGAAACTAACTTACTCTAAGGAAAACACCAATTCCCGATGGAGGACTCGAACCTCCGATGGGGACGGCCGCCCACTCCGTAGCATCATGCCGTAGACCACGCATCAATTTCACGAGGAAAAATATTATTTAAATATAGAAGAACTTTTCACTGGTACATCTTAATAATTCTTTCCGATAACTTCCACGCGTCCTCAACACCTGAAAAAACTATGTATCCGCGAATCAGCGGCAGCGATGATAAGTGAAGCTAAATTCACAAATTACTTCAGAATGACTGGAATGCAGTTTAAGAAAGTACTTGCCTTTGACTCAATTAGATATAATGTTCTACAGTAGATCTTAAGTAAAAACTGGAAATATTTTTGCGCAAAAGAAAAACACAATGGACAACAAGCTGCATCCAGCTAGTAGAGGCAGAGAGTTCGTCTTACTGCATTTCTTATATTTCCCTACCGTTCTATTCTCCAACGGCGCGTGGGAAAAGATTTTCCTAAATCCTTCCGTTTTAGCTCATTTTATTATGATGATGATGTCTCCCTATATATTTGGGTTCTAACAAAATATGTTCACATTCGGAGGAAAGAGTTGGGGAAAGAAATTTCGAAAATTGATCTCGCCGCAGGAAATAATGCTTTTTTTTTTTAAATGAAATTTGATTCCATTTCCTGGAGGTGCTCCACGACCACACAATGATGAACACACCAGATGTATTTCGAAGCATTGGCCGTTAATGTTTTATTTTAAAAAACCACAGATCGATTTCAATCACCTAGTGATCATCTTCAGTGTCCTTCAAACAAGCATTCAGGGCATTCATATGCTTGTTTGAAGGACACTGAAGATGATCACTAAGTGATTGAAATCGATCTGTGGTTTTTTTAAGTAAAACATTAACGGCCAATGCTGCGAAATACATCTGGTGTGTTCCTTTCTTTAATGATTTCCATCCCATCTCGTGCATCATTTCCGTGACCCTCTCCCCCTTATATCACGATACTCCAGAACGAGCAAACCTTCTTTGAACATTCTCTATATACTCCGACAGTCGCAATTAGTGGGGACCCCACAATGCGGGCAATACTCTAAGCTAGGACGGATAAGTGCGTTCAAACTGTTTGTCCAGTAGCACCTACACAAATACATGAATTAATTACAGAATGATGCCTTGAACATTTGACATCCGAAATAAAATTTATTCCCAGTTCTTATATGTATATCTTAAAAGAGTGAATGGCAGAGAGTACATTGTAAAAGACGTACAACTTTTGTCCGATCATCATGACTGTTGTCATCTGCATTTATAATTTTTATTACAGACTTCTACATAATAGTTTGAAGACCAAAGTTGTAATGTCGCAATATTATACAGAACGATATTTGTCGCTGTTATCAAATGATATAATTAGAAATTCACATGAATTTGCGAATTATTGTGACCTAATACTTCTATTGCCCATCCAAATGACCGACCCTTTGGAGCCTGTGATGACTTCACTTGTTGACAATAACATTTAAGGTATATTACTTCAGCTACGTCTATTCATATAATTAGGGTCTTTTTCTTTATTCAGAAATATCATAATTTTCGTCAATATTTTTGAATACTCTGACATATACTGAGTCCCGTACATCCTTGTTTAATTGACTGTATTTCTTTTGTGTATGGTTTCGTCATCAATAATAATGGGCAATTAACCAAACATACATCTGTTACAATGCATGTTAGGCTGTTGAACAGTCCTTACAAAATAATGACATTTCTGCATGACGAAAAACTGTAACTCAAAAGTAAAGTAGTCTGGAAAGTTGAAAGATCACCGTTAATTGTTAAATAAACTCTAGCTGAAGGGAGCCAGTTAAAATCTTACTTTAAACATATAGCTCTGGCTTTAAAACCAGCTGAACTACTGACTGCTTCCTGCAACAGAATCTTGTTCCCTGGCCAAAAATTTAGAACTGACTCAAACTTTACATTAGCAGCAGGAAGACAAAGAGACGGTGGCCAGCATACGTCGTAGATCACTATAATTACACACAATCATTAATATACAAGCCACCGCGAACTAAACAATTTCCTGAAGGTGGCTGAGAGAACATTTATGGTGCAACGGAATTAAAAATATGATAATATCCATCTGAATTTGTTCTCAGCACTGGTGAAAAACAACATTAAATAAAAAGGGAAAGTATTCATTAACTAATATTTATAATTAGGATAAAGTTTCACAGATAATTAATTACTCACTTCAAACATGAGCAAATGGGGGCACCAATTTTGTTAAACAATAAAAATGCATCCCATTTCAAATATATTTAAAGTAATCTAACTGAACATCGTCGGAGGACGGATTTACAATCAACACGCATTCAGCCACTCACACGCGCGAAGTAAAGCGAAACACACCCAACTCAGGGTGCTGATACGAAGCAGAAGCAGGCGCCGCTATCGTAGGCGAAATTCAGCGTACCAGGATGTACCACGCAAAACAAGGTCGCTCTGGTCTTTCTTTACTTTACTTGAGTTGGTACGCGATAATAGCGAGATTAATTTCCATTCAAAACAAACCGTAAGCATGCAGAATTATTGACACACATTTATTCGCACCCCACTGAAGGCGAAGTGCTTAAAGATTGTATTCTTTTCAACAAAAACCAACGGAAACACAGATTACGAAGCAAGAATATACAATAGGAAGACACTGGTGTGTGAGCAATGGCGAGCACCCAAGTGACTAGCTATAAACCCTTGAAGTTGGAGTTCGGAGCCACGTGGTTCCGAAAACCAGTAAAACTATAAAAATTCAATTTCTGAAAAATAAAGAAAATGAGCTGCGGCATGCAACCCTTAGAAATGCGTAGTATATCATAAGGAAGTTAAGAAAATGCGGTTGGACGCGATTGGGAAGCTTTTGCCCGGATGGACGAAGTCCAGTCTTCAAAATTCAGAAAAGTGGAATAAATTCAAAGTCGGAGTGAATCAACTAAGAAATACAGGATGCAACCGCTAGAAATGCGTAGTATTTCATAAGCAAGCTAATAAAGGGGGTTGTACAAGGCTAGAAGAGAATTTACTGGGGGACTCTGAATGCAAAGTACAAGTTTGGAAACCAAACAACAATTTAAAAATAGATGGACAGGAGATCACGAGGTACTGATGGAAATTAGAAAAACACATACATAATTTCTTGCCTGAAGGGCGTAGAAACAGGCACAGGGGTAGCTGAAGGCTTTGTTCTAAGAACACACCACATGGAGTACATATCACTCGGGAAAAGAGAAAACGGAAAAGAATATTTCACATACGTTACCCAGAAAAAAAACATTCCATATAATAGTCGCATTTCACAAAGCTAGAAAGAAATTAAACTGATTTCATACACCACCAGCTAGTTTCACACAAGTTACTGATTCACAGCCGTTATCAAACCGAATTAGTTGCATATTCACTGTGTTTACCTATGCAAAATTACCGAAATGAAAATGAATACAATTCCGTACATTATTGGAGGAACGTATTCTGAAAAATGAACCTAAGATCTGAGATCTAACAATCCAGACAACGAATTGCTACCATCTCAAAGGCGGAAAGGAAGTCAGAACATCTTACCAGGTCGAAGCGCAGCCACCGAATGTCCAGATGGCCCACGAGCCCGCCACCAGCGGCCAGAAATCCGCCGGAAATTGGCAAAACCCACTAAAAACGAGGTGGTGAGGGATAGCTGTAACTCGCGCGTCTTGCCGAGGCTCGCTAACTGGGCATTGCCAACCCAACTTGTAACCAAAAGGTGGAGGAACATCTTTGGTAACACCAAAAGCAGAGGTTGGTAAGGACTACCAATCGACACGAAGCCATAGAATACTAGTAGTGAGCAGCCAGCAGCCGACGACTAAAATTCTCATACATACACTCAGACTGCCATGATAGAAGATTCTCATACATGCAGAATAAAGCAAGTACATATTCTCACAGGGACAGTAGCGTCACGGAGAAACCGTTCATATTGCCACATTCATAGACACAATGATAAATTATCAGGATAATAAAATCCCAGCAATATTACAGAAACTAACATTTAAAAATATGAACACAATGATAAATTATTAGCATAATTAAATCCCAGCAAAATTATCGAAACTAACATTTAAAAATATAGGCACAATGATAAATGATAGGCATAATAAAATCCCAGTAATATTACAGAAACTAACATTTAAAAACATAAATGAAATGCTATTCCTCATGCCTCCGAACGAGAGGGGTTCTCGTTTAGCAAAAAAAGGACTGTCTAATGAGCTTAGATAATTTACGAAATTAAAAAGCTAGGGAAGACGGCAGACAGCCGTCTTTCAAAGTAGAAAGTTCGACTTATTAGTTCGGTGAATGGTCCCGTATCTTACAAACCGCGCTGGCGAAGATGAGTTGCCGCGCATACAATTCTCAGGAAGCGTTCTCAGTCGTGCAAAGTACTTCAATCAACCGGTGGTACACGCTGCAGCCCAGCTAACAGGGTTAGTGTGAGAGGCCTTTGTCATTGCAACATGGAGCGCAAAATAGAGCAACGCCTTAACATCAAAGTTTTGTTTCAAATTAGATAAAATGGCGACGGAAACCCATAGGATTATAGTTAAAGTGTATGGTATGGCGGGGTTGGAGATAAAACGAGAGGTAGAAAGTTTGATAAAAGAGACTGGAATGATATATAATTTATCTGTCTTTCTCTGACACTTTCCTCGAGGTGTTACCACCATACGCATGCCAATGTCGTAAGGCTTAATTACGTACCACTGCACAAATCTATACAAGTTAACTAATGTGGTTATCAGTCCATAGGCTAACAAACTACCTAAACTAACATAAGGACAAACAAACCCACCCATGCCCGAGGGAGAACTTGAGCCCCTGACGGCGAACAACCGCCCTCTCCGCAGCAAGGTGCCTTAGAACGCTCGGTCACTCCACCGTGGCTATGAAAGTAGGAATATATAAACACGAATGTGCTGTGGCGAGCATCTGGCTTTTTTGAAGATGCTATCAAAGAATTCTTAGAACTAAGGTTTCACAATAACCTGGTAAAAAGAGATGAAGGATACCCACTTAGCGCAGCGTGGAACCCTACGATAGCGGCACTCCGTCGTCAACGTGACCACCACCGTCCTCTGCTGCAGCCGCAGGCAGAATGACCGCACTCACAGCTGAGCGTGGGCGGCTCTTACCCTCCCCCCCGCCAATCCACCGCAGCCACACGTGGTCCAGTGGGTACCGTGGGGAGGGGAGCGTACCGCTCTTTGAAGATCTCGTCACTTCGCTTGGAGATAAGTAGTATGACCCTTTCCGAAATGTTGCGATATATTAACGGTGGCTACCTGGCTGGAGACTTGGTATCGGAAAAAACCGTCCGGTTGAAACCGACACCGATATTTTAGTTGTGAATAACCTGTTTTTTCGGTTTCAGTTTACTGTAGTCTGTAACCATTGTTTTTACTTATTCCCAATATCCTGGAAAAAACACCGGTATAGCTACTTTCTGCTGTACCGTGGTGATTCTGTTTCTTTTTTAATAATAAAAAAAACTAGTAATATTTATTTTTAAAGTTTCGTCTGCTGCGAAATATTAGGTTACTGCGGAAACCAGGAAATACAATCAGTGGTAATTTAAGAACAGTCTCATGTAAGACAAAATTTTTAAATGTCATCGACAAACCGCAACATTTTTATTTCTTCACCCTGATATTTTAATTCCCTCTCAAAATTTCTCCTCGGATTCCTCCACATCTCTCTCGATGTACAAAACAAATAATTGCGCACGACCGTTCGCCGTTTGGGGTTGGATTCCTTCCTGGGGCATGTGTGTTTTTGCTGTCTTTAGCATAAAAAGTCAGTGAGTGTGCTTAGTTTGTAAGCCTAGGGACGAATGACATACGTAGTTCTTAGATTTACAAAAATGATTTTGGGAAAATGCTACGAACGTGTCTTACTCCATTCCCAACCACTATGTCGTTTTCGTGCCTTTCGGCTCTTACAACCGCTGCCTGACTTGTATATAACTTTTCGTTCCCTGATACCTTCAGAATTTGAAATTCTGTTATCGGTCAACATTGTCAAAAGCTTTCTCTAAATGTACAACAGTTGAAAAGGTAAGCTATTTTCTAAGAGAAGTCGTAATGTGAGAATTGCCTCCCGTGTTCCATCATTTCTCCTACATCCAAACTTATATTCCCCGAGGTCGGATTGAAACAGATCTGTAATGTCCATACTTGTCGGCACTAGCTTTTATTTTCTTTATTTCGGATTTGGAAGTCTAAGGGTATTTCCCCTGTCTCAAGCATTTTGCGCAAAGGCGCCAGTCTTTTTAATGACTGGCTCTACGCCGCGGCGGAGTGGCCGAGCGCGTTGAGGCGGCAGGTTTCGATGCGCGAGGCCTCTCCCCGTCGGGGGTTCGATTCTCCTGTTGTGCTGTAATTAGTATAAGTTAGTTTGTAAGAGGTTTGTAAGTTTAGGGACTGATGACGCTGCAGGGAAGTCCCATAAGCTTAACAAACATTTGAAGATATTGACTGGCTCTCCTAACGATGTCAGAAGTTCAGAGGAAATGTCATCTACTCTAAGGGTCTTGTTTCGACTCATTTCTTTCAGTGATCTGTAAAATTCTTCTCGCAGTATCTTACCTCCTCTCCCATCTTCCTCCTCTTCCCGTTGTACAATACTGTCTTCAATTTCCTTGTCTAGGCCCTGAATTTATTCCTTCCACCATCTTCGCTCAGTTTTCCATCTACATATCAAATAATAATTCAATGACCATGAAGTTTATTTCGTTTCCATGTCTATTTATTATAACACATTTTTATATCCTGCTGCCTAACATTTAAAAGTAGGTCGTACATCTTTTAATATAACATACAATGGCATACATTTTTTCACGTTACTATTTAGATAGTCTAACGAGCAATAATATGAAATAGAAAAATAACAAAAGAAAAGAGAGAAAATACAAAGATAATTACTGAAAAAGATAATAAATTGCAAAGTATGTACGTACTTAGTTCTTTGTCAGGCTATTGCAGATGGGAGGGTCTCGGAAAAAAAAACTTCGAGGCTGTCCCCGCTCAACCTGCATGTATTTAATCTAATATTGTTATAACTTATTTCTACTCAAGTGGATGGATGGTAACAAAAATTAATTTGATGCGTTAGGAATGTATATCAAAGATATTGAACTAAACGGAAGACAAAAAATTAAGCCGTGGTGGAGTGGTAGAGCGCTGAAAGGCGCCTTAATGCAGATCGCGCGGTTGCTCACCGTCGGAGGGTCGAGTCCTCCTTCAAGCAAGGGTGTGTGTTTGTGTGTGTGTGTGTGTGTGTGTTGTCCTTAGCATAAGTTAGTTAAAGCAGTTTTAAGCTTGGGGACTGATAACAGCAGCAGTTACGTCCCTTAGAGCTACCAACATTGGAACACTGAATTACAATTTGTGCTGCGTCCGGAATTTTAACCTGGGACCGTGAGCCGTGACCCGATATACACGGCACTTACCTTTTTAAATTAGGCAGTGTGTCCATGTGTTTGTGTGTACTTGTTGCATACAAATCTATAGTTTACTATACTTTATATTAAATTTGGTACACGTAAGCTTCAATCAATGACGACGGTCGCTGTAACTGTAACAATCATATAAAACACACAGTTCACGAGATATGTCGTCATAAACAATGAGATGCGCGAGAAACTGCTTCGTCAAGCGAAAATGCTGAACATTTAATCCTAAACCACAGACTGATTTCAATCAAACTTGATACGCGTATTCCTTACTGTAAGGTAACAATTGCTGTAGGGGTAAGAACCTCATAGACACATGGTTCAGGAGATATAACGTCATAAGCAATAGGAGCAGTAAAAAGACTACCAAATCATGCGACGAGACTTAGTTCACACACTGTATGAGAATCAGAGTACTTAGCGACCAGCAACAAACTTTAAACTATTTTCAAACTTTTTATTCTTTTTCTCGTTTTCTCAGAATGATGAAAGGAAAAAAGTTTCTCGCGTACCATTTCCTCTGTTCATGGAGTAATACTACGGCATTCACTACGACGTTACAATTTATAATTACTACTTTACAGATTGTAGGCGCAGATAGTTATACAGACAATATACACACATATAGCTGAATGTACCTTCGAAATTGTATTACAGTATGTCACTCAGTTAATGAGATATGAGGACCTAAACAGAAACGATCATGGAAAATCGCCTTATAAGGTGATCTATTACTTCTTTTCTACAAAGTGAATTCGTAACAGATTTTACCGACATACAAGACTTATACAAATGAATATATACCTGCAAAATTATACAAATGTACCCCATATCATTCAATACATATGAGATCATATATACTGTGATGGGTAAAAACCATTCACATTAGGCAACACGTATTAATACATTTCTTATTTACTGCTAAGCAAATTCCTGAAAACTGACGGTGCTCATGACAACTTGGAACTGGGAGTCACATGCGACTGTAAACGAAATCAATACTTTTATATCGCTACAAGGAAAGGAGAGAATGAAAGGGTGTACAACCAACGAGTTTCCATTATTTCCGATTGCTCGACCTTTTAGCTTCAAGAGACTGCAATTTCCAGTGGGACTTCAATTCGCTATTACGATTAGAAATCACAGGGAAACCTATTAAATACTGCAAAGTGGATTTAACGTCTCAATGTTTCTCACACAAACAACTTTATGTCATTTGCACTGTGATGGGCTCAATAATAAATTCATTCATGTTAGAGCCTGGACAAGTATTGTTCAGAATCAAGTTTTGAATTAATTAAATATATGAATGTCACACATCATTTGTATCTTGAGGACTACGTTTCTTTCTTTGGATCCTGAACTTATAATTTTGTACAATATGGAAGACAACCTTATTTCTTAAATATGCTCCCATAAACAAAAGGAAATTATTCAGACAATTAACGGAGAGAGAATCGTAACTGTTATGGTAAACTGGAATTCGGTAGTAGGAAAAGGAAGGGATTGGAAGATTGCAGGTGAATATGAACTGGGCAAAAGAAATGAAAGAGGAAGCCGCCTGGTAAAATTTTGCACGGAATATAATTTAGTTATAACAAAAACCTAGTTTAAGAATCACGAAAGAATGTTGTGTACTTGGAAGAGACCAGGTGACACCGGAAGGTACCAGATAGATTCTATAATGCTCAGACATAGATTTTGGAACCAGGTTTTAAACTGTAAGACATACCCAGGGGCAGATATAGACTCTTATCATATGTTGGTGATATTGAATTGTAGGCTGAAACTGAAAAACTTGCAGAAATGTAGGAAAATAAGGAGATGGGACCTGGATAAATTGAAGAAACCTAAAGTTCTAGCGAATTTCAAAGGGGGTTTGGCAAAAATTGACGGAAACGGGGGAAATAAAACAGTAGAAGAGGAATGGTTAGCATTGAGATGAAATAGTGAAGGCAGCAGAGGACAAAATAGGTAGGAGGCACGTGTTCCAAAATAGTCTCGAATAGCACAGGAAATACTAAACTTAATCCATGAAAAGAGACAATGTAAAATTCAATAAATGAAACCGGCCAAATGGAGTATAGACCACTAAGAAACGAGATTGACAAGAAGTGCAAAACGGCTAAGGAGGAGTAGCTAGAAGGCAAATGCAAGGCTATAGAAGAATGTATAATCAGGGGAAAAATAGATACTGCTAACTGGAAAATAAAAGAGACATTTTCAGACAAGGAAAGCAGCTCTATTAATATCAAGAACTAGACGGAAAACCAGTTCTCAGCAACGAAGGGAAAGCTGAAATCTGGAAAGAATAAATAGACGGGCTCTATAGATAAAATGAGTTTACAGACAATATTGTAGGAAGGGAAGAAGACATAGATGAAGATGAAATAAGAGATATTACACTGAGAGATGAATTTGACAGAGTACAGAAACACCTAAGTCATCAAATGTTAATTTAAGCGTAAGGAAGTCCTTTCTGAAGGCATTTGTGTGGAGTGTTGTATCGAACTTGGACGATAAACACCGCGGAAATGTGATGCAACAGATGAATGCTGAAGATTAGGTGTGTTGATCGTGTACCTAATAGGGGACAGTGAACAGAATTGGGAAGAAAAGGAACTTTTGGCATATCTTGCCTAAAAGAAGGAATCGATTGGTAGGACACATTAGTAGACGTCGAGGAATCGTTAATTTAGCATTGGAGGGGATCGTTTGGGGTAAAATCCGCAGAGGGAGACCAATAGACGAATATCGTATGCAGATTCAGATGGAGCTGCATCAAACCAGTCTCCGAACTGAAGACTACAACAACAACAACAACAACAACAACAAACAAACAAACCAAACGTGTTTAGAAAGAAAGGAGACGGTTAATGATAACGAGAGAAAAGGGATAGGAGAAGTAATAACTTGAGAGTTGAATATATAAATAAATAGTCTGACAACGCTGGATTTTCAGCCAGTTCGTTTATATAGGGGAACAAGAGGCAGAAATGAAGTTTGTGTTGTGGAGGCAGACGTGTTTTAAGACAGTTGGTGCAAGTGTCATATCAATTACGTCGCTGTTGCTCATTGATTATAGCGCTTGCCTAGCAAGCGGAAGGTCCTGGGTTCGAATCCTCACCATAGTACAAATTTAAATTTAATTTCTCTCCTTCAATTCGATAGCAATCGATACTCATGGATCTTATTTTCTTGTCTGCAAAGGACGCAGGACGCTTGAATTAGAGGCGTGCAGGTGTTGCAGGACGCTGGGGATTTGCAGAGCGATTAAGGCGCACAGAGGTGATCGGCGGTTTCGCCGAGCGGCCGTCCCGAAGCGCCGCTGCGGACGGCTGTGGAATTATTCAGCGGACGCGAGTGCGGGACGGCCGCAAGCCGGTGGCGAACAGAGGCCCTGTGGGGCGGGTCGCCTTCGCCAACGCCCGACAGCGTGAGAGCGCCGGAAACAGACACCTACGCGCTGGCAAATCAGTGGCGACAGATTTGTGCAACTATGGGGACGCCTTATTACTGTTGCGTACACCTACATCTTCACACATTGCATCGTCCGCATTCTTAGGGTGGTGTTGTGTTACGTAGGGTTCACTCGAGAGCTTCAAAGGGGATCGGAAGGGAAATTCATCTTCGTTTTTGGAGTGACATAAGCGATCATGCGGGAACAATGGGTAACTTTCAGGGAAGAATATATTGAGGTGCAGGAAAAACAGCATGATGCCTGAGAGGCAAGGCGAAATCTTCAGAAAGCGCCGTGATCGTTGGCGATCTAAAGGCCGTTTTACAAGATGGACTTTGTGGCGAAAATCAACTACTTGAAGTGCGTGCGCGTTTCATGCCTTGCATATAAATCAGCAGCCAATCACATCGCGAGTGCGTTTATGACGTCAATGATCTAGTGATTGTGCCGAGTATGGAGTTATAAAGCCCCTTTTACACGAAGAAACTTTCTCAAGCATTTCTCCCGTTGATAACAAGTTCACAACTTTTCCCTTCCTACTATTAGACGTGATATTTCCACCTATTCCCGTAGCAGTAAGGGCCTAGGAGTGTCTCTGCACAGAAGAAAAGTCATTGTCCTTCATCAGCAAACTTTTCTTTTAATGAGACACTGCTTCATATCATATTCCTGTACCAGCTGACGTCATTAAGTAGTAACCATTTTACTTTCTACTTACAGGAGTGGTCGTTCGGTTCGTTCTGACTACAGTTGAGAACACCATACCGGTCTTGAATTGAGGCGTGCACTACTTTCTGATGCATAGCCTGCATGTCACGGTAGATTTGGTCCACGTGTAGAGCCAACTGTTTCAGAATACAGCATTAGTAGTGAGCGTCTTGATGCATTCACATCGTTCAAATATCTAAGCGTAACATGGAAGAGCGATATGAAATGAAACTAATATGCAAGGACAGTTGTGAGTAAGGCGGACAGCCGACTTCGGTTTATTGGGGCAATTTTGGGACGATGTACTTCATCTGTAAAGGAGACCGCGTATAAAACGCTTGTACGACCACGACTTGAGTATTGCTCAAGTGTTTGGGACCCGCAGCAGATCAGAGGCGAGCAGTAAGGTTTGTTACTGGTAGGTTCGACAAATGCGCGAGTGTCACGTAAATGCTGCTCAATTGAGGATCGCTCAATTGAGGATCGCTGGAGGAAAGACGACGTTCTTTTCGTGAATTTCTGTTGAAATTTAGAGGGCCGGAATTTGAAGCTGAGTGTAGTACGATCTTGCTGCTACCTACTTACATTTCGCATAGTGATCATAAGGACAAGATGAATTAGGGCTCGTGCATATCGGCATTCTTTTTTTCTTCGTTCTATTTGAGAGCGGAATAGGAAAGGAATTGCCTAATAGTGGTACAGTGTACCCTCCGCCACGCACATTAAAGTGGATTGCGGATTATTTATGTAGATGCAGTTCAGTCCATACGCGTAATACAGAGTGGAAGAAATCGTGTGTAAAATTTTTGAGACAGGCCGGTGGCTCGTAAACTTGAACGTGCTAGAACTGAACCACTTTTCGACTATTTCTTTGGCGTTTCATTCTCGAACTGCACGCGGGAAAAGGAACACCTATATGTTTCCGTTTTACATCTGATTTATCTTTTTCTGTTCTGATGATAATCTCTCCCTAAGTTATTGGTCATGAATTGTAGGCTGAAACTAAAAATACTGCAGAAAGGAAGGAAAATAAGGAGATGGGACCTGGATAAACTGAAGGAACCTGAAGTTCTTGAAAATTTCCGAGGGAGCTTTAGGCAACAATTGACTGAAACGGGGAAAAATAAAACAGTAGAGGAGGAATGGGTAGCACTGAGGGATGAAATTGTGAAGGCAGCAGAGGACAAAATAGGTAAGAAGGCAAGACCTACAAAACATCCTTGGATATCACAGGATATATTAAATTTAATTAATGAAACGAGAAAATATAAAAATGCAGTGAATGAAAAAGGCAAAATGGAGAACAGACGACTAAGAAATGAGATTGACAGGAAGTGCAAAATGGTTAAGCAGGAGTACCTAGAAGGCAAATTCAAGAATGTAGAAGAATGTATAAATAGGGAAAAATAGATACTGCCTACAGGAAAATAAAACAGATATTTGGAGATAAGAAAAACAACTCTAAATATCAAGAACGCAGCTGGAAAGCCAGTTTTCAGCAAAGAAGGTAAAGCTTAAAGGTGGAAAGAGTATATAGAGAAGCTCTACGAAGGAATTGAACTTAGAGGCAATATTGTAGGAAGGGGAGAAGTAGATGAGGATGAAATAGGAGATATTATACTGAGAGATACATTTGACAGAGCACTAAAGGGCCTAAGTCGAAACAAGACTTCCTGGAGTAGACGACATTCCCTCAGAGCTATTGAAGTCTCTGGGATAACCAGCCATCACAAACCTGTTTCACCTGGTGTGTAAGATGTATGAGACAGGCGAAGTACTCTCAGACTTTAAGAAGAATGTTATAATCCCCATTCCAAAGAAAGCCGGCGCAGACAGCTGTGAAAACTACAAAACCATCAGTTTAATAAGTCATGGTTGCAAAATATTAACACGAATTATTTACAGAAGGATGGAAAAGCTAGTAGAAGCCGACCTCGGGAAAGATCAGTTTGGGTTCAGGAGAAATGTAGGAACACGGGAGACAATCCTCACTTTACGGATTATCCTAGAAGATAGGTTAAGAAAAGGCAAACCTACATTTCTAGCTTTTGTAGATTTGGAGAAGACTTTTGACTGTTGATTGGAATAAACGCTTTCAAGTTCTGAAGCAAGCAGGAGTAAAATATACGGAGCGTAAGGTTATTTAAAACTTGTACAAAAACCAGACAGCGGTTGTCAGAGTTGAAGGGCATGAAAGGGATGTAGTGGTTGGAAAGGGAGTAAGACAGGGTTGTAGCCTTTCTCCAATATTATACAAATTTGTAATTGAGCAAGCAATGAAGGGAAACAAGGAGAAATTTGGAGAAGGTATTAAAGTTCAGGGAGAAGAATTAAAAACCATTGCGTTTTGCAGACGACATAGTAATTCTGTCAGTCAGCAAAGGACCTGGAAGACAGGTGAACGGAATGGACCGTGTGCTGAAAGGTGCATATAAGATGAAGATTAACAAGAGCAAAACTAGGGTAATGGAGTGCAGTGTAAGAAAATCAGGTGATGCTGAATGAATTAGATTAGGTAACGAAACAGTAAAGGAGGTAGATGAGTTTTGCTACTTGGGCAGTAAAATAACAAATGATGGTCGCAGTACAGAGCATATAAAATGCAGAATGGCAATGGGTAGAAAAGCGTCTTAAAAAAGAGAAATTTGTTAACCTCGAATATTGATTTAAGCGTAAGGAAGTCCTTTCTGAAGGCATTTGTGTGGAGTGTTGCCTTGTATGGGAGTGAAACATGGACGATAAGCAGTCCGAACAGGAAGAGGATAGAGGCCTCTGAAATGTGGTGCTTCAGAAGAATACTGAAGATTAGGTGGGTGGATCGCGTTACTAATGAGGAGGTACTGTACAGAATTGGGGAGAAAAGGAATTTCTGGCATACCTTGACCAAAAGAAGGGATCGATTGGTAGGACACATTCTTAGACAACAAGGAATTGTGAACTTAGCGTTGTAGGGAAGTGTGTGGGGTAAAAACCGCAGAGGCAGCCCAAGAGATGGATAAGCAGATCCAAACAGATGTAGGTTGCCATTCTTATGTGGAGTTGAAGAGGCTTGCTCAGGATAGGGTATTGTGGAGAGCTGCATCAAACAGTCTGAGGACTGAAGACCACAACAACAACAAGTTGTAACCAACAAAATACGTTGGCATCTGGAAGAGAAAGTTTATGAATTAATTTTCAGGAATGAGTGTTGGAGCAACGAACATTGCGATTCTTTTAATGATTTCCACTCCAACTCGTAAATTATTTTCGTGACACTCTTTCCGCTATGTGCGCCTCGGTTGCACAGTGGTAGAGTGCCAGACTATAAATCCAAAGGTCGCGGTTTCGATCCCCACCAGGTCCTAGGATTTTTATCTGTCACTTTCCACTTCTTTCACCTCTGGCAGTATTGCTCATGTGAAAAATACCGAGTAGCACCGTGGTTCGGAACCCTCGTTAAACTGTAGGTCCCCCTATAACTGGCTGGGTAAGTCAGGTCGGAGGAAGGCAACTGCATACCACCTCCAAACAGGACCATGCCTAGTAAAGCACTGTGGTGTTCAAACCAATCTTCGGATTGTTGACTGCTTTACCTGCTTTCCGCTATATCGTTATAACAGGAGACGAGCTGCTTTGCTCTGTGTATGTCATACGTCCTTCGTCACTCTCACCTAATTAGGATCCTTCACTGCGGATCAATATTACATAATAAGGCCGCCAAGCGTAATATGGGCAGTTTCTTTAGCAGAACTTTTGCTTTCACTAAGAGTGCTATCAATGACACACGGCTTTTTCTTCGTATACTCCACGATAGTTTTCACGTTTTCTTTCCAGTTTCAGTTGGTCGTAATTTTAATAGCTACAAAGTTTTTGCTCTTTATCGTATAAATGAAATTCAATAGAATAGGCCTACGTGCAACTCTTTGTAGAGAAAATAGTAAATGCGGAACATAAAATTTTCGATGCATTTCGTAAATCAGAAATAAAATATTATTTTACCCCTAAACTAACACACATAGGGCAAAGTCTATAAAGAAGCTATGGATTCCTCAAGGGATGTATTCTTTAAGATAAGAAGGAAACAATATGTACATGTCTAATAGAGCTCGGGTGTAATTGCTTTAGATCTGTGTTTTTCAACCTGTGAGTCTCAACCCGTAGGGGGGTGGCAATGTCTTGTTGGGGTGGGGGGAGGGGTGTCGCTGTCACAAGAGGAAGGAGGCCTACTTGTTCCATAAAATAATTGGGGGTTCAGTAATACAAAAACGTACGTCCAAGTGAAAATTATTTAATTTTAAAATTACGGAGTTTCCTGTGTAACAATGACTATGAATTAAATAGATCATAAATTTTTTTATAACACAGTGAGTTAATGATGAATTAGCTCAAAGCTTGAAAAATCCAATCGATAGAGAAGAGAACTTGATACAATAACTAATTGTGAAATTGTATATGCAGGAGAAATATATCTTTTGCGTCTGAGTGTGATCTGAAATGCGAAATACTGGTTAAGCAATATATATATTTATGTCGTAAATATCGTAAAAATACGATAATGTGCTCTACTCCCAAGAATAAAAAAATTAAAATATAATATATAATAAAAATAATAAAAAAACGTTCCTCCAACAATTTAAAAGGAAGCTGTGGCAAAAGAAAGAGGGCAAAATTTGTTTCGTTTGTGGTAACATAGTTTTTGTTACGGTTCGTGAGGAGGGGGTTCGGCAAAATGTTTTTACTTGGGAGGCGGTCATCAGAATATTTTCACTTGGAAGGGGTTCGCAAATTCGAAAAGGTTGAAAAACACTACTTTAGATCATTATGGAATGCAGTTCTGTTCAGAATGTTCAAATATTTGTAATTATAAGGAACTAAACTGCTAAAGCTGCTTACAAACGACTTACTCCAAATTACCCCAAGTGTGGTGTCGCACAAGTACAAAGTGCGCGCCACTTACTTTCGCCGCGCGCCGCCATGCACGCACGGCGCGGCGTTCTCACGACGACAGCCACGAGCGCCCTCTGCGACAACGCCGCTCGTGGCCACCACTGAAGGACTGGTCACTTCGGACTGAGATAGCAACGAGTTAGGACCTTCGTAATCCGATAGGCACGAGTGAAGACTTTGCTATTGTACAGGCACTAGGCAGGCCTCTAACAACTATGTATCAACATTCTGCCGTACTATGTAAAAGTTAAGTATTGTTACATTCTGTGCAATATGTCTCTTTCTAATTTACTCGAGTGTTTATAGTTTCTGGCTGCTCCCCTCCGTACCTGCACCAGCGTGTCGGTCTCATTCTACTCGGCCACCGACACCTACGACGAGGCTGGGACACAAAAGCGGCGACGAAGTCGGGACACAAAAGTGGCGACGAGGAGTGATAGAACCTTGGACCAGCCCGCTTGCAGCATCCAGACAGCAGCAGTCGGAGCACGCAAAAATTGCTCCCGCCCACCCACCCTTATTATAATAATTTTGGGGGAACATTTTCAGTTACGTGTTTGTGGACTTTTTTGTTGCAGAGCGAGCCCTCCTTTCATATTGCATTTGTTTTGCTATAATTTACTTGTATGCGCGGCGCCTAATCGGTCAGCATGGCCACTACCCCGAACCCAAACTTAATGGAAATTATTCAGTTACAGACGGCGCAAGTAACCCAGCTCCTCCAGGCTGTGTCCCAGCTCACAGCGCAGGCGGCTAACCAACAACAACAGCCGTCGCATCAGCAGCCCACACCTGCCGCCGCACCGCTTCCGACGTTCCGCCAGTACAACGAAAGTGAGGAAGAATGGAGCGACTATTTCGCACAGTTTCAAGAACTCGTCGCGGCTCATCAACTTACAGGTCAGACTGTTAAGCATCTTTTATTGTCCGTGGTGGGCCCCAAAACTTTCGTGTTACTGCAAAAACTATTCCCGCACGCATCTCCTCGTGATGTAGACTTTGAAGAAATTGTAGATGCACTGAATGCTCATTATGAGAGGAAAGTTCTTGTAGCCGCTGCACGGTACCGATTTTTCAGACTTAAAAAATTACAGCAGCAGTCACACCAAGAGTGGATTACGGAATTGAAGGGCTTAACCCGCCAATGTAAATTTACTTGCTCTTGTGGACTTTCGTATAGTGACGTTATGTTGAGGGATGCAATTACGCAGAACATTCAGGACCCCAGAATTAGGGCAGCAATTCTAAAACAGTCAGACCCTTCATTAGACAGTGTACTGCAGCTTATAGAAGCGCATGATACTTTTGACTTAGCAGATGTAGAAATGCAAAGCCATAGTGTAAATTCAGTGCGCCGCAACGGACGCTTTCCTAGCCGTAGTTCTCAGTATAGCACTAGTGATTCTTATTTTTCTACCGGCCGTGCTGAACAGACAGTGAACAGTAGCCAGAGTAAAAGTGCGACGCAAAGGTCGCCCCGTCGTGTTAGAAACAGTGATTTGAATAACGGGCGCCAACGCTCATTTCAGAAAAATGTTCGTAAATCGTGCCTCCAGTGTGTGTCTCGCCACAAGCGTGCTCATTGCCCTAGTCGCAACGCAACCTGTTATCAATGTGGCAAATCGGGACATGTGCAGTCTGTGTGTATGCAAATTAAAAACTCAAAGAACAGTAACGTTAGAAACAGTGCTTCGCGAAGTGCGAGAGCAGTTCATTCTGTGAATGTTATACGGGCTGTGGAATTGAACAGTGCTTTGCTTGGTTCTCAATTGCAAGAAAGTTCTTCTGCACCTATTGCAAAACTATATAGTGCACCACGTAGCAAGCGCCGACGAGCGCGTAAAACAGTAGAACGGAAAAGGGTTCGGGACAAGCAAAATGACTATGAACAGTGCATTCCTGTAGTGAAAATAGTGCCTTCTGCAACTGCTCCTTGTAATAGTGCCCAGTACTGTGTCGCTAGTGACAGTAGACATAAAGTAGCTACTCAAAGTAATTTTAGTGCAGTAGCCTCGCAATGCGCGGACGCCGATCCGGCGGTAGTGTCATCTAGTGACAGTGTTGTTAATCCGCTGCGTGCCGAGTCTGCGCCGCTTCCTTCACTACGCGGCCCGCGCAAGAGCAGTAAACAAACCGTAGCAGACGTTGCCCACATTCGCGCACCTGTCGAGCGCCGCAAGCAAAAACTTTTTGTGAATCTTTCCATTGACAATAAGACTGTGCAATTTCAGCTCGACACTGGTTCCGCTGTTACCTTAATTAATAAAGATACTTATGAACTTCTGGGTTCGCCAAAATTGTCGCCGTCACAGCAAGTGCTAACAGCGTACACAGGTCAAAATATTCCCGTACTAGGAACGTGTAGCCTGCCCGCCTCTTTTCAAGGTGTAACGAAAACAGTTGCTTTTGTAGTTCTTCAAGCCAAATCGACACAGAACATTTTTGGACTGGATGCATTCGATTTGTTTGGTTTATCAATTCAAAGAGATGTGCTTCAAATTTCTTCAATAGTGCCTCAGGATAAAATCAATGCATTGTGTGACAAATATAGTGACTTGTTTTCGCCGGAACTAGGTTGTGCAAAAGACTTCGTGGCACATGTAACTTTAAAAGAATCTGCAGTTCCAAAATTTCGTAAAGCTAGACCAGTGCCTATCGCCTTGCGTGATACAGTTGCCGAAGAACTTAAACGTTGGCAAGATAGTGGGGTGATTTCTCCTGTTTCTGCGAGTCAGTGGGCCTCGCCTATAGTAATTATACCGAAGCCGTCAGGAAAACTTCGTCTCTGTGCGGACTTCAAATCAACAGTGAACAGTCAAACAATTGTAGACACTTACCCTCTGCCCAGACCTGAGGAACTGATGGACAAATTAGGACAGTCTCGTTTCTTTTCTAAGATTGATTTAGCAGAGGCATACTTACAGATTCCACTTGATGACGAGTCAAAAAAATTTTTCGTCATTAATACTCACATGGGCCTTTTTCAATTTCAACGCCTACCCTTTGGCAGTTCTTCCGCCCCCGCTATTTTTCAGCGCTTTTTGGAACAGCTGACAGTTTCTGTACCGTGTTGCTCGAACTATTTAGATGACATTGTGGTATCCAGACGTACAGTTGAAGAACATTTAGCAAACCTGGAGTGCCTTTTCAAAGTTTTGACTGCAGCAGGTCTACGTTGTAATAAAGCAAAGTGTTCGTTTTTTCAAACTGAAATAGAGTACCTAGGCCATGTGATTAATGCCCAAGGAATTCATCCCTTACAGTCACATCTTAGAGCAATCAAAGACTTGCCTCCTCCTAAGAATGTGCACGAATTGCAAGCAGTAATGGGAAAGCTGAACTATTATTTCAGATTTATTCCCAATGCCTCTCAGATTGCAGCTCCACTGCATCACTTACGTAGGAAGAATGTTCCTTTTGTATGGTCTAAAGATTGTCAGGTTGCCTTTGACAAACTAAAGTCTGCACTACTCAGTGATGCATGTTTGATTCCCTTTGACCCACAGAAGCCTGTAGTGTTAGCAGTTGACGCCTCGTCGTACGGTCTGGGTGTTGTTCTGTCGCATCGTATTGGATGTCACGATCGTCCTATTGCCTTTGCATCCAAGCTACTGACGCCGACGCAACAGAATTACAGTCAGATAGAAAAGGAGGCCTTAGCAATCATTTACGGCGTCACAAAGTTTCATCATTATCTCTATGGCAGAAAATTCTATTTGTTGACAGACCACAAGCCTCTCACGTCGTTGTTCTCACCCACGAAGCCAATTCCGCCACGAACGGCACAAAAGCTTCAGAGATGGTCCTTGATATTGTCTAATTATCAGTATGAGATTTTGTACCGACCTACCACTAAACATGCTAACGCGGACACACTTTCCCGACTTCCGGTTGGCCAGGATGTGTCGTTTGATTCTTCAGAAATGGCATGTTGTCAGATAGACTCCAGAGATGCTTCCGCTGTCGCAGATTTCCCTTTGAACTCTCGTCGGGTTGCACAGGAAACAGCTGCGGATGCAGACTTAAGTGTGGTAGCACGTTTTGTTCGCTTTGGTTGGCCTGCCAGAGCCAAAGACATTGATCGGCCTCTGGTTCGACGTTATTTTGCACAACGTCATGCATTATCTTTAAGTCAGGGTGTACTGTTGTTGCATACCGACAACGACCAAGCAAGAGTGATTGTTCCTCGTTCCCTGCAACGAGAAGTGTTACGCCTCCTGCATCAAGGACATTGGGGTATTGTTAGGACAAAGCAACTGGCCAGACGTCATTGTACCTGGGTTGGTATGGACGCTCAGATAGAGAACATGACGTCACAGTGTACTGTTTGTGCGGAGCATCAGGCGGCTCCTCCGCAGCGTTTCTCAGACTGGCCACGCCCCAAGGGACCATGGCAACGTTTACATATTGACTTTGCCGGACCTTTCTGGAATACGCGCTGGTTAATTGTTGTAGACGCTTTCAGCAAGTTTCCTTTCGTGATTGCCATGAACTCAACTACAGCGTCTAGTACAATCAGTGCCTTAACGTCAGTGTTTTGCATCGAAGGTTTGCCTGAAACTATCGTCAGTGACAATGGACCACAGTTTGTTAGTGCGGAATTTCAACAGTTTTGTCGTGTGAATGGCATTCAGCATATCACCACCGCACCTTTTCACCCTCAGTCCAATGGTGAAGCAGAACGTTTCGTTCGAACATTCAAGTCTCACATGGAGAAGATGAAAGGTCAGCACTCCAGGCAGCAAGCTCTTCAAATTTTCCTGTCTACGTATCGGTGCATGCCACGTGACGGCCCGTCTCCTGCCGAGCTGCTACACGGCCGCCGTCACCGCACTCTCCTTCACCTGCTGCAGCCTCCCACGCACCGAGTCGGTTCGTATGGCGCTACGCGTTTTCAGGTTTCCACGCCGGTGCTGTACAGGGTGTTTGCTGGAAACAAGAAGAAATGGATGCCGGGCATCATTCAGCGCGTGCTAGGGCGCAATATGTTTGTTGTACGTTCTTCCACAGGGTCGGAGCTGCGGCGCCACGCAAACCAATTGCGCCTGCACAGGCCGCGCGATCCTGTCTCCGGTTTCTTGATTCCAGACCCAGTTCACCGCCAGGGAGCACAACCACATCGTTCGTCCCCGGACTACGACATCGTCCCGATGGAGATCGACGCGACGCCGCCGCTGTCGCCGCCGCAGATGACAGCGTCACCGAGAGGGACTCCGGGACCGTGCGTGCCGCCGCCGCCTGGGCCACGCACCTCAGAAGAAGATGACCTGCTCCCTCTGGGCGGGGGCGGGCGCCCTTCCCCAGGTTTCGGCGGGTTCCCTGGAGGATCTCAAGGCGGATGCCGGGGCGCGGACGGCGTCTCGATCCCGGCCTCAGCTACGACGCCCGTCCCACCAGTAACGCCCCCGCCCAGGCCCTCCTCCCAGTGCCGTCGCCGTGGCCCTCAGCCCTACGCCACGACGGCGCGGCGGTTTGGGGGGGAGGGGTGTGGTGTCGCACAAGTACAAAGTGCGCGCCACTTACTTTCGCCGCGCGCCGCCATGCACGCACGGCGCGGCGTTCTCACGACGACAGCCACGAGCGCCCTCTGCGACAACGCCGCTCGTGGCCACCACTGAAGGACTGGTCACTTCGGACTGAGATAGCAACGAGTTAGGACCTTCGTAATCCGATAGGCACGAGTGAAGACTTTGCTATTGTACAGGCACTAGGCAGGCCTCTAACAACTATGTATCAACATTCTGCCGTACTATGTAAAAGTTAAGTATTGTTACATTCTGTGCAATATGTCTCTTTCTAATTTACTCGAGTGTTTATAGTTTCTGGCTGCTCCCCTCCGTACCTGCACCAGCGTGTCGGTCTCATTCTACTCGGCCACCGACACCTACGACGAGGCTGGGACACAAAAGCGGCGACGAAGTCGGGACACAAAACCAAGGACAACAAATACGCGCTTCCCCTTTGAGTACTCGAACTACCGACAGGAGCGGTCGCGCAATACGTAACAAAGCGCCCCAGATTGTGCGGCCATTCTTGCATGCCTGTAGTTCTGCGAAATAATAAAGATAGTAATACAGACCTCAAATGCATTATCGAAACAGGACAGTTACATTAGATAGAGAAATAAATACAATATGCGATTAACTTGGGCTACAGCAGAGATTAAGAGGAGAACATAGCGTTAAAAGGAAATAATAAATGGGCAATAGAAATGCTCAGTGTTTCTGCATATTTGAATAAGAATTTAATAACTGAATAGTGCGATTTTCTGAAGAGTAGATGCTGCTGTAGAATATCTCACACTAGTCCCATCAAATTAATGTAGTAATAAGAATATGAAACTTGCAACACTTGTCTAAGTAATATTCATCGTAATTGCCTGAAAAAAAATCCAGTGCACCAACAAAATTAATTAAGCTGTGTACCACTGAGGTTAGTGACATCTAGTTACTTAAGTATCCAGTCCTTTAACAGTGGAACATTTCCTGAATGTTGAAATATACAGAAGTCAAGCATTTGAAATTCTCTTTTCTCTGAATTCTTATAAATTTTACATACAATAGTATACAGTCATCTACTGAAACAACCGATCACAAATAAAATGTTATCCGTGACACAATTCGGATTTCTAAAGGATCATGATACGAGAAGGCTATCTACGCGTAGAGTAAGTATGTAATTTTTCATTAAACAACAAATTAGAGACTGCTGATGTATTCTGTGATCGATCAAAGGTAATTCACCGTACAAATAGTAATAACCTTTTGAGTAAATTACAGTATTACGAAATAACATGAAATGCTACAAAATAGTTCTACTCCAGTATTTCTGATAGAAAACGGAAGGTGTCAATAGAATGTACACGTGATTTAAGCCATCATGCTCAATCCAACTGGGAACTAATAACTTGTGGTGTTCTCCAAGGTTTCTTCCGAGGGGCTCTCACTCTTTCTTATGTATTTCAAGGACCTTCCATCAGTATCATTCCAGGACACCAAGTTTGTTTCGTATGCAGCTGACACAAACTTAACAATAAACAACATCTCAAGTATAGCATTATGAAGGTCGGCTAAAGAAATTTTCATGGACATTAAAATAATTCCAGGCCAATTATGTCACTAAATCTTGGAAAATCTACATGCAGCTTACCATGTGTTAAGTTTCCTATCAGCACACGTCAAAAACAAGACAAGAAAAAAAATTGGAAGAAAGTTGGCACATGCTAATTTTTGGGATTACAACTTGATAATAATGTCACTTTGAAAACTGCAGGTAGTCCGGAATTCGAAGACTGGTCGTTAATAGATCACAACACTTTACACATAGAACACGTTTATTGCTAATACAAGCGTACACTCCTGCTTGGAGGGCTCTAGTATTCATACATAGAAAGAAATTTCTGGAACTTCCAATTACATTAAACTTAAGAAACATGTAGAACAGTCTAGAAATAGTAAATACAAAGAAATAAACTTTCTTCTGCCCATGGCGGGATTTCAACTGCCGACCGCAAGCTGTGATGCTAACCACTGCATCATGCGTTCTCTCGTAACTGTTGCGGCAATGTATCTAACTGTTCATATCAAAGATTTTCCGAGGCTCATATATGAATGTATGTTTACCATAACGAATATTATCGAAGTTGGTATAAGTCGTTAGTGTAAAGGCTTAGTTAATTCAACAATGTCGTACGGGATTGTTCTCTGGGATAATTCGGCATACCAAGCAGAGTTTGTCCATCCAAAACAATGTGCAGTTCTGATATGAATTCAAAAACATCCTGCAGAGTACTGTATTAGTAATTGTTAATACTAACTACTACTTTCCAATATATTTATACTTTAATAACATTTGTCACTTAAATATATTCTTTCTTAGAAGTAACAGCTCAATTCCTTATTACTATAAATAACTTTCACAATCACGTGAAGTCACTGACTTAGATCCAAAACGTATCCACTATTCGGCAGTACACATTTTCCATAACATGACAGCAAGCGTTTCAAAGACGTATTTGCGCCCAGTTCGATTCAAGAACTTCTTAGCAGAATCTATTGGTGTATGTAACTGATAATATCACATATTTGAATAATGTTTACAATCTAACTTCTGTACAAATATTATGCAGTTAGGTTGTCAGTGTAAATAAGTGTTGTAGAACGTCTCTCTATTTTAGTTTTATGTGATGATGAGTGATTGCGGTAGCCCAAGAATTATTAAATGGACCTCATTAATCAGAATGTTAGTTTTTCGTAAAAGGTTATTTGTGTTTTTAAATGGAATATGCTTAGAGTTTTGTTTTTCTGTTGAAATCCATACATACAAGATAATTTCATATGGCATCCACGGAGTTTACCCTACCATATCTGTTATTTTCCTGTAATTATTTATTGTATGTTCTTGTTTTTGACATCTGCATCCAAAAGGATCTCCTCAGTACAGATAAATTGAAACTAAATGCACATCCGATGTAATATAATCGCCACCTGTTGAGTTTTGACGTAACGCTTCTTGTTGGGCTGAAATTAATCAGATACCAGCTTAGGTCAGTTTCGTATTGCATGTTCACTATAAAAATGGTCTTTTAAGTACTGTTGTATGTCAGCTGTCATATTGGCAGTCTCCTAATTCACATATAAAATTGAGTATCAATCATAAAAGAACAGTCAGATAAGAAAAAATACTAAACAATAACGCAATATATCGGGGAATTAAATATGGAGATACTGACAGCAAAAAGATACACCTTTTTTGGACCGACGTTAGAAGCAATACAGTATGAAAAATATATAAGCCTATCTCTTTCAATTATCAGATATAGTAATTATGTCTTTCAACTGCGCATGGAATAGATACATAAGTCCGCTGAAGAGGTTTTCGTAACAGGTTAGAAGTAAATATTTCAACTGGTCATTTGGTTGCTGTTTTGTTCCTGAAGAACAATGAGATAAAATATGATTCGGTAGAAAACGTGATGACGGCTAGACAGGCAATATCCCTAACTCTCAAAATAAACAGTAGCAGCAGGTTAATGGATAATATAAATTGACACGGCTTCATGACTGTTGTGTGTTTCTGTGCAGGTGGGCTACAGGCAGTAGTGCAGGGTAAAAGGGAGTAATTCTTATAATAGCGAGGTCGGGTCCTCTGGGCGGCAAGAACACATCAGGATAAAAATTCAAAACATCGATCATTTTTGGAGACCAGGAAGGCGTGAAGCGAACTTGAGCTCACAGAGCTCCTAGGCCACCATCAGTAGATGAATGACCCTGCCTTTGGTTCTTACCTTTAAGAAAATTAATGTTCGGGGAAAAGTAAGACACAGGGCAGAGTCACTCAGATAATATCGGCCAAGATATTTACTGGCACTCCGTAAGGCGGTGCATTTCCCTGATGACGAAGTACACTACAGGAAACAAGAAGGGTTCACTTACAGCGTAATAAATATTTATAAGCTGGGGGAAAGGAAGTTTCTTATTACATTTTGGCGTGACGCAACCCTCGTTGTGCAAGATTTATTTGCGTAGCTTTTACGTTATGAGGCTCTTAAATGTAGCTTCATTCATTGGATGGAAAAGATGCTACGCGCACAAAGCGACTTTTCGTTTCAATCTATCCTAATACATAAACTTTAATATGTTCTCTAATCATTGTTTAGAGATATTTGTTACTTTGTTTTTAAGAATTTACTGTACTGCCCAGTATGTGTAACCTAAGAGCAATAATCATGACGATAGCCGATTTTAGCAGTTTTGCCAGGCATCTTCCGTGGTGTCTCAGATCAACTTTGAAACAGCTTCGGAGAATCCATGTTTAGCGTTATACAACAGAGCGTAGTCCTGAACAGAGTTTGACTTTTGAACTAACGGCAGATTTGATCCCCATTCGGCGGTATTTGTACAATCGGCCCGTAAACATTTACAAATATACATATATATGTTACACTGTGATATTAGTATGTAAGTATCGATTAAACACTCTGAGGATGGTATAAGCATAGTATGATTTATTTTAATTATGTCTCTTAGAACACAGTACCAAATAAAACACAAACGCGTCTTTTTTATAGGTACAGAATATAAATGCCACATGTGCAAAGCCATGCAGGTCACTAATATACAGTATGTGATCAATAGTATCCGGACACCTAGCTGAAAATGACAAGTTTGTAGTGCCGTCCAATGCTTACGCTGGAATTGAATACGGTGTTGGCTCACCCTTCACCTCGATGACAGCTTCCACTCTTGCAGGAATTCATCCAATCAAGTGCTGGACGATTTCTTGGGGAATGGCGTTTCTTCACGAAGAGCTGCACTGAGATATCGATGTAGGTCGGTGAGGCCTGGAACGAAGTCGGCGTTCCAAAACATACCAAAAGAGTTCTATAGGATTCAAGTTAGGGCTCTGTACAGGCCAGTGCATTAAAGGGAATTTATTGTCTTGTAACCACCAACAAGCGAAAATAGTACCTATTCCTTAATAGGCCAAGGACTTTAAGATAGCTAGGAATTACAGACTCATAAGTCTTCAAACAAATGTTCAAATGTTTGTAAATCTATCGGACCAAACTGTGTGGTCATCAGTCCGTAGCTTACAAACTACTTAAACCTAGTTAAACTAACCTACGGACAACACACACACACACACACACCCATGCTCCAGGGAGGACTCGAAACTCCACGGCGAGCAACCGCGCTCGCCGCAGCAAGACGCTTTAGTCCGTTCGGCTACTCCACCGCGGCATAAGTCTTCTTAAAACTGTAGGTAAAAGAGTGGTTAAAGAGCATCAAACTGCCACTACTAGAAAGAGAGGTAATCAGAACAATTAAAATCACCTTTCAGCCTAAATTTTCGGCAGAGATACAGCTACTTCGAATTACTGAATACATTGCACAATAAAAGAATCTCAACCATTACACAACAGCAATATTTCTCGAGAAATATTTGAGAAATCATTTGATAAAATAAGGTGCGACAAACGACAGGCATAAGTAAATATTATATCAAAACCATTGACACATTCCTTACAAACAGTTCCTTCTTTGTACAAATTGATAGCAAAATATCAGAGATAAGAACCCGACAGAAAAGAATACCACAAGGGTCGTTGTTACTGCAGCTACGTTCCGTACATACGCAGATGATATTGCGAAATTACAAACGTCATCCTAGCTCAGGGCCTAATGAGCAGTACCCGAATAGTGCTTACATCCATCAACATGCTCCTGCAACAACTAGATAAAGTGAAAATCTGGGCAACTAGGCTTACAAACTACTAAAACTATCCTAAGGACAAAAATACACACCCAAGCCCGAGGGAGGACTCGAACCTCCGATGGCGAGCAACCGCGCTCTGCAGCGAAGCACCTTAGAACGCTTAGCCACTCTATCGCGACCACAGAAGAGCCATCCTCTTCACTCGAAGGAGACCATATGTCCAGACTCGCCTCAGGATGAAGAACCCAGAAATCGAATGGACTGAACCAAAACAATCTGTTTTTGTTCTACTAATTTTCGTTGATTAACGGTCTTCGACTTATTAGGCCACCAAACATCTTGGCGTTACACCAGATAAGAAATTACAATCCACCCCAAACATTCAGGATAAGAGTGAAAGAATTATCAAAACCATTCATGGACTTACCCAATGTTTAGCAGCAAAGAAATGAATGTTTAAACTAAGTTACGACTGTGCAATGCTACAATCGCTTCCACAAAGCTCTACGGATGCCTCTCTTGGAGGCACTGCTTGCAAGACCAACATCCGTCAAGTATAGGTTCTCCAAAACAGGTGTATGAGGACAATTGTAAAAGCGCCCAGGTGGTTCGGAACGTGTTGGCTACACGACGAACATGAAGACCACTAAGGAACATATCAAAACTAGGAAGGTAAACCTACTGGTTAAGATTGACACGCTCAGACACAGCATCAGACAGCCGGAAAACATCGGACTAGTAGATCCAGGACTATGGTATAAAATCGAAGTCCCTACACCCTTAATAGCATAATAAAAAATATTTAAGACAAGTGTGTCTATAAGGACCCCTGTGAACGTCGGTGGCGTCTTGTCGGGGTGGCAGGTGTCTTGATCACAATTTTTTAAATACACTGTGCACTAATGTGTGGGAAGACTGCGGCATACTATTCTTAAGTACCACGTGGTGTGCAACCATGCCGAATTTAGTAACTTTTACAAACAGAGATTAAACTTGAATAAGCGAGTAAAGCTCACATGAGGATTCGTATAGAAGAAAGCTAGTATTAAAAAATGCATAGCTGAAGGCCGCAGTAACGACAGTTACGAAAGCACGTGATGCAATCGGTTATACAAGACAGGAAAGACGGAATCAAACAAGAAAATCTGAGAAATATTTAGCTTACTCGCAGATACAGTAACGACGCGAAAGGTCAGTTAAAAACACATGGAAATTCAAACACACTAAATATACACAAAGGCTGAAGGCCTCACACGTGTATTCTAACTAGAGCAAAACCGGACACACAATCATCACTGGAATGAAAATGCAACTAAATTTACTCGTATCTGTAAATTGAGAAACACTTTGCCTCACATAGCGAAAGAAATTACTAAAAAAAAACTATAAATGAAAACTAAGACTCCCTGGTCACAAAGAAAGTAAAGTCCCAACAGCATGTCTTCCCCTCAGCATGATTCGGCGAAGTACATACTTCCACAGTCGTCGGAGCCAAAATGAAGAGTGGACTGAAGTTGTAAGACCGAAAAATCTCACCCCCCCCCCGGCATACACTGGATGTAGAGCGCTCTAAAAGGGACGCAGAGTGCGTTCAGATACTAGTGTTTACCAACCCTTGCTACCTGACCAAAACAATTCCCTCTACAACCGCTCCCAGAGAGGTTTCCTGAACCTCCTTAATCCAAGATTACGTTGGTACGACACTAACAACGCGGCCACCTCGCCATCTTGCTAAGTAAGATTGTCTCTGGCCAGCCAGCAGACGCCAGCGCAGACGACAAACGAAGCCATGCGTTCCTAATACATCAATACGAGGCCTAAGGCGGGAGGCGGCGACCTGAAGCCATTGGGCGGCAGTCAGTCGATATTAAGAGCACACATTCACATTCACATGAACACACAAGTTCAATCACACTGTAGAAACGTTTATAAATAGGGGGCAGACATACATAAACATGGGGCATTGATCATTAATAAAAAGAATAAAATAATTAACACACAGGTAGATAATATTAACGGCGCAGAAACACTTTCGGTTAAAGAATAAATCAAAATGGAACACGACCACACATTCAGTGGACGTGTTTTACACGTAACTTTTTAATTTCAACCAAAAATGCAAATACCTATTTTTGTAGTTCAGGCCTCCAAATTGGCGTAATAGTGACATATTAAAAAATCATCCAGTATTTCACTCCATCGTAGCTAGATTTACAAAAATACAGAAATAAGTATTCTTTTAATTCCAAGCAAGAATCTAAATGCCAAATTTTGTAGTTCTGGCTTCAAAATTGGCTCAATAGTAAGATATCATTAAAAAGTAAAGAGGAAAAAAACCTTCAACCCCTACTCCCACCCCTTTAATGGTTGAAAATCCAAATATACCAAAACACGTGTTTCTTAAGTTCTAACCATAAATCCAAATCCGAAGTACTGTACTTGTAGCTTTACAATTGCCTACATAACAACGTATTTTACCCCCTATTTCACCCGCTTAGGGATGGCATATCGAAAAATCGCTTTTTAAACGACGCCTGCAGTGCAAGAGCTACACCCTCTGCAAACTTCAAGTTTCTATCATCTTTGGTTGGAACTGGGCGATAATGAGTCAATCAACCAATTGGTACATTGCCACACTGCTGTGGATATACTATCCGACGGAATGTACTACTGTCGCGGAAAGCAATCGTTGTTCACATACCTACCTTATTTCTAAGCAAATGGACTCGCCCGTTCAACGTCACTGGCGAGCGCACAATCGAGGGAAACAGTTACAAGTGAGCGAGCGGTCTAACGTAAGAGCGTCACTATGTTTTAGAAACAGGAACAACGGAGTTGTGTCAGTGGTCGTACAGTACGACAGTGTCATCAAGGTCTTCAAGAGGCGTGTGGGGAATCGGCATTGTCTTACAGAACAGTGGCACCACAATGCTCGGGAGCATACAGCGGTCGATGGGTCGGAAGTACTGTACCATCCATCATATACTCCGCACTTAAGTTCTTGCACTTTGATTTGGTTGCGAAGATGAAGGAACCACTTCGTGGCATTCTTTTCAGAACTGTTCCAGATAGTCGACAACAGTAGACGCCCCATTCGCACCAGAACAGGCTCTGCTGAAGGTATACTACGCCTTCCACATCGGTGGCTAGGGGTTCTACACTGTGAATGGCGCGGGAGAAATAGACTCGGTTTACCCCCCTCCCGCCACTTTTAGATAAATTTTCGTTAAAAGATATGCGAAATGTGTTAGCTAGCTTGCTTCAACTCGAATTGAGGCGTCAACCTACCAAGTTTCATTATTTCACGCTTTTGTTCCAAGCTTAAAGCTGAGTGATTTGTTTCTAAGAGGTGCTGAACGTTGTACTTTTTTTTTTTTTATAATAAACACCAAGAACGTATGAATATCCACATGAACACTAAAACACAGTAAGTAACTGATTACACTGCTAAGTGACTGAAACAAAATGAATCGTAATCTACCTTTGTGTCACGTGACACTGTAAGCAGCAACCCCTCTTAACTTAACGTTTCGCATGCGAAAAGGCTGCTCTCTCCCACATTATTTCAAACAGTTTCATATTTGTTGCAACGAAGAGTATAAATGTTCAAAAAGTATTCAAATGTTTGTATAGTCTATGGGACTTAACTACGGGGTCATCAGTCCCTAAACTTAGAAACTACTTATGAACTACTTACGAACTAGGACAGCACTAATATCCATGCCCGAGGGGGGATTCGAACCCCCGACCGTAGTGGCCGTGCAGACCGTGCCTGGAGCGCCTTAGTCTCCTCGGCCACCGCGGCCGGCTATAAATGTCATTTGCTCTAAAAAACGCGACACATTTGGTAAAACGTCCAAAAATATGTGACAAGTGACAATATAAAATGTTTTTTGTAATCGCTCTCGAGCTTACTGCCTTCGACGGCGCAAAGCAATGCCGCTAACCACACGGTTATTCTCGCTAAGTGGATCGTAGTGACTTCATTATTATTCATGATCGGATGTTCTGAACGCTTTTATAGTCGTTGCATCTTTAATTTATAGTTATAAGATGTATTTACCATATATTACGTGTTTTTGACGAAAAAAAATTTAAAAAAATTGAATAAAAACAGGAAGGGCGGATGTTGCCTTAATGGAGGATTTGCCGATGCGCAAGACGAGGTGCTCAGCAGCTGCATTGTCTTTTCTTCCGGACCATTCATGTGTAACCGCCAGAGCTCGAGTAGCCAGGAGCTGGCGTCTCTACCAGCTCCAACGCCCCTGTTAAAAGCGGCGTTCTCCCTCGTCCCTCCATGCCGCAGGAGCGCCCATAACCTGCCTCCAGGGTGTTCAGAAGAGAATTTGAACCTCAGCCGCGCATGCGCATTGCAACGCTGCGGCCACTGCCGCCTGTGTTTAAGCGGATGCTCTACGACTCGTATACGTGCTGTCTCCGCGACGTGAAACGTGTCTCATGCGATAAAAATACTTCGAAAATGCATATAAAATGATTTGAGAGAACAAATGAAACAAAGAATGGTAGTTTAAAAACACTTTCATTTATTTATTGACTTTTTTCAACGACGGGCTTTTTCCGGGGGGCCGGCCTCGGTGGCCGAGGAGACTGAGGCGCTCTAATCACGGTCTGCACGGCCACTACGGTCGGGGGTTCGAATCCTCCCTCGGGCATGGATATTTGTGCCGTCCTAGTTCGTAAGTAGTTCATAAGTAGTTTGTAAGTTTAGGGGCTGATAACCCCCTAATTAAGTCTCATAAGCTCTACAAGCATTTTTTGTTTAACTGTTTGAAAAAATGTGCGGGAGAGTAGCCTTTTCGCATGCGTAAGGTTAAGAGGGGTTGCTGCTTACAGTGTCACGTGACTCTAAGGTAGATTACGATTCATTTTATTTCAGTCATTTAGCAGTGAAATCAGCTACTTACTGTGTTTTAGTGTTCATGTACATATTCATATGTTCTTGGTGTTTATTATCAAAGAAAAAAGTAGAAACAAATTACTCAGCTTTGAGCTTGGAACAAAAGCGTGAAATAAAGAAGCTTGGTAGGATCTTTTAACGAAAATATCGGGCATGGATATTTGTTCCGTCCTTAGGTATAGCTAGTTCATAAGTATTTTGTATGTTTAGGGACTGATGACCCCGTAGTTAAGTCCCATAAACTATACAAACATTTGAACATTTGAAACATTTTTTCCGGGGGTTCACTGAGACAGTGAACACGCAGGACACGCCACCACTGCCTCGTATACAGAGATACTGAATTGAAGTTGTACCTGGCAGTACATCGATAGGCGGGCTGGTCCCGATATCGGCTGCGGGACGGCCGCTTGGCGGCACGGACAGCCGGACCGGCGCGCGGCGGTGGGTTGGTGTCCGCGCCGCGCCGCGGCCCCCTCCAGCGCCGCCGCGCCGGCAGCAACAGGTCCATTTATTTGGCGGCCGCGGCGCGTCAGTTAATCTGGCGCCTCTATAACGCGCGCGCCGCCTGCCGCCTGCCCGCGCCGTGATATATCGCCGCGCGCAGATTACGCGCAATTATGTAGCGGACGAGGGCCCGTGTGCGCGCGCATCAATAATGACAGATCTGTGGACACGCGCGCGCGCGCACACACGCGGAGCGCGCCGGATTTCGGACGCCGTCCAGCAGCGGGCCGGAGGCTTAGGCGGCGCGCTATCGGCGTGACGCGGCGGCGGCGGCAGACGCCAGCGCAAACAGCAGGTAATCCCGCAGCCTCTGCCGCCGCCGCTGCCCGCCGCTGATAGGCCGCTACAAGCGCGCCGTGTCGCAGCTAACCCTGCCATTTCCAAACCTGCTCTTCCATCTCTCTTCCTCTCTCCTGCCGTCTACCTGTTCTCCTTTCCACTCAGTGTAAGTTTGACATGCTGTCTGTCCCTGCCCCTCTCTGTCTATGTGTTCGTGTGTGTGTGTGTGTGTGTGTGTGTGTGTGTGTGTGTGTGTGTGTGTGTGTGCGTGCTTGTGAGCGAGAGAGAGGGAGATCGACAGACCGCCGGCCGCGGTGGCCTGCTGTGCTGTTTGCACGGCCGCAACGGTCGGGGGTTCGAATCCCCCCTCGGGCATGGATAATTGTCCAAAAGTCAACACAGTTTCAGCCGACCCGTTGCATAAAATGGTTTACATGTATAAACCTTTACCTAGGTTTCGGCAAAATTAATTTTACCTTCTTCAAAAGTATACAATAAAGCTCACATTAAAAAAGTTGTTAAAATGTGGCTGACTCCATGTCAATAGATTAAAAATTAAAATTTAAAAACAATGTCACATTATAAAATTTTGGAGCACGTCCACACACAGGTCGAGTGAGCACTTTTCAGTGCTCACTTTAATTTTTTAATCTATTGACATAGAGTCAGCCACATTTTAACAACTTTTTTGATGTGAGCTTTATTGTACACTTCTGAAGAAGGCAAAATTAATTTTGCCGAAACCTAGGTAAAGGTTTATAGATGTAAACCATTTTATGCAACTGGTCGGCTGAAACTGTGTTCACTTTTGGATCGTGTTCCACCGTTGCTGAATTGCAGCCATGTTTAAAATTTATGGATATTTGTGTCGTCTTTAGTATAAGGTAATTCATAAGTTACGCCTTGGTTGCAAAGTGCCGGGCGCCGTGACTCAGCGCGCCCGGTCAGGGGGCAAAACGCCCTCTGTAATAAAAAACAGCTGAGCCAAATATCCAATGAACAATCAAGATCGAACCAAATGAACGACCGCAGAGCACAGATCTAACTGAAAAAAAAGAAAAAAAAAGTTGTAGAATGCCAGACTACAAATCCAAAGGTCGCGTGTTCGATCCCCGCCAGGGCCTAGGATTTTTATCTGTCACTTTCCACTTCATTCACCTATGGCAGTATTGGTCATGTGAAAAATACCGAGTAGCACCGTGTTTCGGAACCCCCATAACTGACTGGATAAGTCAGTTCTAAGGTCGGAGGAAGGCAACGGCATACCACCTCCAAACAGGACCATGCCTAGGAAAGCACTATAGTGTTCAAGCCAATCTTCGGATTGTTGACTGCTTTACCTGTTTTGAGTTCATAAGTAGTTTGTACCTTTAGAGGGTTAACAAACATTTAAATAGACACACCAACAGAGAGGGGGGAGGGTGGTAAGTAGGGTTAACAACCATCCGGCTTTTTGCTGACATGTTCGGCTTCTTTACGCTTATTTGAATGTCAGGTCAGAACTTTAGTTTTTTCAGAAAATGTCAGCCTTTTTGGTAATAAAGTTGTAATTTCATCATTTGGCTAGTTCGAGTGAAGCGTAATTGCACCAGACTACATAAGCTTCACACAATTATAGTTGCCGTCACCTATGAAGGCGGCTCAGTTTTCAGCTGTTCTGCGCATCCCCCCTCCATTACCGCCTGACAACCAATAATGTTCATTCTGCTGGCCGCAGTGTTTCTCCCGCAGGCGCAACTGTTGGCGCTCGGCCGTAGCTCCTCCCCTCCACGCTTCCCCTATTGCTCCGCCTCTACGTGCGGAGGCGCCTTCTTCAAAATTCAAATGTTTGTATGTAAACTTACAAACTACTTATGAACTACTTACGAACTAGGACGGCACAAATATCCATGCCCGAGGGGTGATTCGAACCCCCGACCGTAGTGGCCGTGCTGACCGTGACTGGAGCGCCTCAGTCACCTCGGCCACCGCGGCCGGCGGCGCCTTCTTACGTGATGGCAGGTATACAGGGTTAGCCAGAGAAATGAGAAGATATAAATCACTAATTCTTTAGAAAATTTACTTCTCCAATTTAATGATTATAAAGTACAAAGGTAGACATTTACTATACAATGAAATTCACGATTAAAAAGGCTGTATGTGGACCCATTGCCTTCTATGGGCATTTACAGAAACCTTATAAAAATACGTTGGGTCAAAAATGACACCGCCGGCCGTAGTGGCCGAGTGGTCTGTGGGACGCCAGTCACAGTCTGCATGGCGTCTACGGTCGGGTGTTCGAATCTCCCATCAGGCATGGATGTTTGACACTCGTCAGGACGCCGCCGAGTTTCCATGGCGATGAAGTACTGATAAATACTACAGAAGGCTGGTAGCAGCCGACGTCAACCATACACTTATTAAATAAAAACTAGACCGCTCGCTGGCGCTAGTGTCGCGTACCCACATTGAACGTGAAGGAAGCCTCCATTTGCAGGGAAACTGCGTAAACATGGTTCGTTCGTGTGCTGCTTCTAATTGTAATAGTAAGAATGGAAGCAAACACAAAGACGAAAACAGTGTAACATTTCACAGATCAGTCATGTATACCGTGTAGTATTATCGTAGGGAAATAATAAATCATAAGCGTTTGTTTTTGTTTAGGTTTCCTAAAAAAAAATTGAAATGTTTGTAAAGCTATCGGACCAAACTGCGTGGTCAACAGTCCGTAGCTTACAAACTACTGAATCCTAGGTAAACCAACCTAAGGACAACACACACACACCCATGCCCCAGGGAGGACTCGAACCTCCACGGCGAGCAACCGCGCGCTCCGCAGCAAGACGCTTTAGACCGCTCGGATACTCCACCGCGGCTTGGGTTTCCTCTTACTGATGATTCTCTGGAACTGATAAAAATACTTTGTTGCGTGTCAAGTACTTATATTTTATTTGCATATAACACGATTTATGTACTAAGTTGAGCTGAATGAAAAACTAGGCATTTACGTTTACATTTTTAATCATTTATATAAGTATGATGCAAAAGTAGGTCGAATAATTGCTTTTAGATAACAGGTGGTCATTGTACTTCGTAAATGGCCAAATATTTGATCGAATTTTGCATACTCAGTCACTTTGAAAGGTACTATCACTGTTAAAAAGTACTGTTCGAATAAAAAGCCTATATAAGGTTGTATGGGTTATGACAATTTTTCACACAAAAGAAAGTTGAAATTTGAAGGAAAAATTCTACGTAATATGGAAAGGAGTGTAGACAAAACTATGCTAAGCAAAAATAAGCGTGAAAAACTTACAGAGTAGTCGGCAAAATGTAAACGCCAGCCGCGGTGGGCGCGGGAATTGAGGCGCTCCAGTCACGGTCTGCACGGCCACTGCGGTCGGGGGTTCGAATCTCCCCTCGGGTATGGATATTTGTGCCGTCCTTAGTATAAGGTAATTCGTAAGTAGTTTGTAAGTTTAGGGACTGATGACCCCGTAGTTAAGTCCCATAAGCTTAACAAACATTTGAATTTTTTGAAGCTTAACAAACATTTGAACAACAAAAATTAATCAGGGCCAGACAGAATATTACGTGGATTAAATAATAATCGCACTCTGCTACTTTACAAGTTTCATGTAATCATCTTATGCAAATATCTCGATGCAAAATTGCTCCACCTTCGCAGAAAAGAGCCTTACATCCTTAAATTTCGTGTCTCTATGCAGTCGTATTTCGGAAATTGGGAAACTTAATTTAAGAATACTTTTTAAACAGACTGCGGTAAACAAACATGCGTTTATTTTGTGCTTCAGTTTGCTCCTGTTGCGTCTCATGCACTTCAAATCACAACCCCAGTACTAGGAGTCTTCCCTGCAAATGGCGGCGGTCAGTTGCTTCAATTCGGGGACAGTTGCCTCGCTTCTCCGCTACGGCGTGGTAGGTGCTTGACGTCATCGATGCGCCGATGAATAGGGGCTGCGGTGCGCCAGTAAACCATGTGGGAACTGCAGTTGTACCGCGGCAACGGGAAATACAGGCCCCACCGCAGACGTCATGCCACGTCATGCCGAGTTGGCACGATCGCTAGCTCAGTGGCTGCCCGCTATGACGCAGTGGGATGTGCCCCAGCCGCCGGCCAATCGGCTAGCGATCGCGCCGGCTCGGAACTACCTTGCTTCGTGGCATGATGTGTACGCTGAGGCCTGTCTTTCTCGCCGGCCACGAGTTGTACCTAATGACTTGTGTAGATGCATTATAGCCGTCTTGTTCACTGGTGATAGCAGAATTAAGCAATATTGATTGCAGAGTAATAGACTTATGGTAGTATAATAATTCAAAATTCAAATGTTCAAATGTTTGTAATTCTATCGGACCAAACTGCGTGGTCATCAGTCGTAGGTGAACTGACCTAAAGACAACACACACACCCAAACCCCAGGGAGGACTCGAACCTCCTCGGCGAGCAACCGCGCGCTCTGCAGCGAGACGCTTTAGACCGCTAGGCTACTCCACCGCGGCCAGTATAATAATTACTGTCGCCATATACATCGACTAAAGGACACTGCTAGTTAAAATTGTTGAAAACAGTTAAAGTATTAGTACTACATAAACAATACTACTGGCGCACCGCAGCCCCTATTCATCAGCGCATCGTTGACGTCGGCTGCTACCAGCCTTCTGCAGTAGGTATCGATACTTCGTCGCCATGGAAACCCGGCGGCGTCCTGACGAGTGTCATCTTTGACCAAACGTATTTTATAAGCTTTCTGTAAATGCCCATAGAGGGCAAAGGCTCCACATGCAGCCGATTTTAATCGTCAGTTTAATTCAATGTTTCCTATATATTTTTAATTTACTAACGTCCAATATATACAGAATCAAAGTAGATGATTTCGCGAAAACTATGCAAAAAATTTTAACTACTGAATTTTATGACCCTTATTATACTTCTGATTGGCTTACCTGACGAGCGGTGGGCGGAGCTTCCTGTATTTAACTGAGAGTCTCAGCTGCCCTCACCAGCAGTTGACGCCTGCTCTGTCCACCGCCACCGTCCTCCAAGAAGGGTAAAAACTTTTGTCATTTTATTTGCTATTTTGCTATTAAATGGAGAATGTCATTATTGGTATCACTTAAGTCTCGGTTATATTACAGTAGGACCGAAACCAGTTGCCAATAAATGGCGCAGCAACGTGCGATGGACTTTCTTACTTTAATTATTTAAAATTTTAAGATAGCTGTTTCAAAAAAAAAAAAAAAAAAAAAAAAAAAAAAAAAAAAAAAAAAAAAAAAAATGGTTTCAAAAGTTACAAGTGTTCAAATGTTTGTTAAACTTATGGGACATAACTGCTGCGTTATCAGGCCCTGAACTTACAAACTACTTATTAACTAATTTATACTAATGATAACACAAACATCCATGCCCGATGGAGGATTCGAACCTCCGAGACATCTCTCGTTGTACCTTCTCGCCATACCATTCGACGTAGCGCATATAGGACTAAAATACAAAATATTGATGCGGCAATGAGTTCTATATACAGAAAATTACAAATATTTCAGATTTTAGTCTGTTTCCAGATATTTAATGAAATTCAATGGCGAAGTTGAATTTTTGAGCCAGACTTGTACTCCAACCCTGTTCCATGTGTGTGCTTTCCTATTTTTTTTTCCATTTCTTTTTTGCCCTCGGGTAGATCTTGTCATTGTTCTTTGATGTTTTAGGGATCTTCGCTCCGTTTGTTTTGTTTCGGAGCCCTCTGAGCGATTGACTATCCAGATACGTTTCTATTTCTATAGTTTTCAAAATGACAAGCCAAGATCGCACAGTAATAGTTTATTAAATACCGACCGGTTTCGGTGCACTGTGTCGCAATCATCTGGTCACATATGTGTTATAAGCTGGTCATCTTGCCCAAATCATATATATACCGTCCTAATTATACTACTTTTTCCCGTAATTAGTATAACTGTGAAATAGGGGATCGAAGTGTCTTTTTTTTTTTTTTTTTTTTTTTTTTTTAGAAACAAATTGTATTCGATTTTACAAGAAATAGATTTTGTATATATTTCTGAGCTAATAATGCAGAGCATACCACTAATAGTGTAGGGGTAAGGAATATTTTAATACTGATTACAGAATATTGTGCGTTCTGTAAACGTTATTAAATTTCTTTTATTACACTTACTTACAGTTTAAAAATTTTGGCCCCAAATTTGTCGCCCCTAAAATCTACCAACCTAGGCCCAGCCTACTGGTAAATCCGCCACTGCGTACTTTCATATATGCGTACGTTTGCAATGGATTAAGTGACTAATAGATAACTGCTGATATACTTATGTTGCTTCGGGCGCTGATGACCTCGCTGTTGAGCGCCCTAAGACGCCAATCATCATCATCATTATTTTGCTAGTGGCAGCACAACCAGTTTTGTGGAACAAAACTTTGAACACGTTTGAATATAGAAATGTGACCAGAGATACGTAAAAACACGTTTTCGGCGACCTGAATGAAGATTTTGCGGAAATGTAGATGAAAGAAGGAAAAAAAAAAAATAATTTCGTAAATGGTAAACTAATATATGATGCAGTACTTAATTAGTTTTTTGTATCATATCATGTCAGCTGTATCTGTCATATAATATTGTGAAAAGTCGTTTGAGATTCATTAATTTATGTTTGGAACAAACTTAACTTTTTCACGACAGCGAAGCGGTTGCCCGTTTAACCGGTAACATTTCAACGCGTGTGCTAGAAGCTTTCCACCAATAAAATACCGACAGATATTTTTCCAGCAGATAGGGAGATAATCTTAGAAATTTTTTGGGGGATACATTATTTTTAATTTCATGGCAAGACACCGATACAACATTGGGTAGAGGTCGACCATGAATATGGCAATAACTTTCTGTTTCGGATTGTGACTGCGAATGGAAGGCGAGTCCACCATTACACTCCCGAATAGAAGAGCGCATATATGGAGTGGAAACATTTGTCATCATCTGTCCGGAAGAAGTCAAAAAGAACTCCGTTTGCAGGTAAAGTGCTACCCACCGTTCTCTGGGACGCAGTGCTTCTTACGTATGCAACGCCCTGCTTTTTTCCTGGAAGCTTTTTTGAATCTTATAAAGCGGTATGAGAAATGTCTCAATGTATTTGGAAATTATGAATAAATATTAAGATACGTCATACCTTTAATGTCTCATTCTATTTTTTGCCTTTCATCTTGCAGAAAATCCAAAGAAATTCTGGTCATATGTGAAGTACACTAGCGGCAAAACACAAACAATACCTTCACTACGCGATAGCAATGGTAATACTACCGATGACAGTACTGCTAAGGCAGAATTACTAAACAAAGCTTTCAGAAATTCTTTCACCAAAGAAGACGAAGTGAACACTCCAGTATTCAGTCCAAGAACAGCTGCCAGCATGCGAAACTTAGAAGTAGGTGTTCCTGGAGTAGTAAAACAACTTAAGTCACTAAACAAAAATAAATCTTCCGGGCCAGATTGTGTACCAACTAGATTCCTCTCAGAGTATGCTGATGCAATAGCTCCGTACTTAGCTATAATTTACAACCGATCACACAGCGAAAGATCCGTACCCAAAGACTAGAAAGTTGCCCAAGTTACTTCAATATTCAAGAAAGGCAATAGGAGTGATCCCCAAAATTACAAGCCTATCTCATTGACGTCGACTTGCGGTAGCATTTTGGAACATATACTGTATTCGAATATTATGAACTACCTCGAAGAGAACGACCTATTAACCAGTAGTCAACACGGATTCAGAAAGTATCACTCTTGCGAAACACAGCTTGCCCTTTATTCACATGAAGTATTAATTGCCATAGACAAGGGATCTCAAATCGATTCCATATTTCTGGATTACAGGAAGGCTTTTGACACTGTACCCCACAAGCGGCTTCTTATGAAATTGCGTGCTTATGGAATATATCCCCAATTGTGCGATTGGATTCACGATTTCCTATCAGAAAGGACACAGTTCGTTGTAATTGACGGTAAGTCATCGAGTAAAACAGAAGTGATATCTGGCGTTCCACAGGGAAGCGTTATTGGTCCCCTACTCTTCCTCGTGTTTATAAACGATTTAGGAGACAATCTGAATAGCTTCCTTAGACTGTTCGCGGATGATGCTGTCGTTTATCGGTTAGTGAAGTCAATTGAGGATCAAAAGCAACTACAAAGCGATTTAGACAAAATTTCTGCATGGTGCGAAAATTGGCAATTGACGCTAAATAAAGAAAAGTGTGAAGTAATTCACATGACCACTAAAAGAAATCCGCTGAACTTTATTTACGCGATAAATCAGTCAAACCTTAAGGTCGTAGATTCTACCAAATACCTAGGAGTTACAATTACGAACAACTTTGACTGGAGAGAACACATAGAATATATTGTGGGGAAGGCGAACCAAAGGTTACGTTTCATTGGCAGAACGCTTCGAAGATGCACCAGCTCCACCAAAGAGACTGCCTACATCACACTTGTGCGTCCTCTCCTGGAGTACTGTTGCCCCTTGTGGGACCCTCACCAGGTGGGACTGACGGAAGACATTGAGAAGCTTCAGAGAAGGGCAGCTCGTTTTGTTTTATGACGTTACGGGGGGGAAAGCGTCACGAAAATGTTGCAAGAATTGGGGTGGAAACCATTAAAAGAAAGACGTTATTCATTGCGGCGTGATCTGTTTGCGAAGTTTCAATCACCGACTTTTACTTATGAATGTGAAAATATTTTGCTAGCACCCACCTACTTAGGGAGACATGACCATCCTAATAAAATAAGAGAAATCAGATCGAAAACTGAACGATATAGGTGTTCTTTCTTCCCGCGCGCTATTAGAGAATGGAACGGTAGAGAAAAGTTATGAAAGTGGTTAATGAACCCTCTGTGAGGCACTTTAATGTGATTTGCAGAGTATCTATGTAGATGTAGAACTCTGGCCACAGTCGACAGAGGAAATTTATTTTCCAACTCCCCTTCGTAAAAATTGTACTGCACCCTTTGATTCACAAATATACAGTGCGCTGAACGATGTAAAACCACTGAGAAATAACGTTCGCTTCGCTCTAGTTTTTCATAACAATACTTGATTATTGAATCACTGTGCAAGCTCATTCCAGTGGCGCCTGGATATCACAATACTGGTTGTGCGGCGTAGATATACGATACGGACCCGGCGTGACGTTTCGTATAGAGAGGCGCGCGACACACGGACGTGGATCGACAGCGCTGCTAGCCGGTATCGATATTGACTTGCAAAGTAGCGAGCAGTCATTTCGCGGCGCCTCGCACCCGCCTCTATATTGCACGTCACAAGCCATCCGGCCGGGCGTTCGCAGACACAGCATGGCGTCTGTGACGTCTCGCCAACCAGAAACCCGCCTCTGGCGTGCGTCATTTCGAAATGCACTTCGGTCAGTGTTAGGTCGAGGCTCAAAGAGAACGCGGCGGGCCAATTTTCTGGTGACTGTGTTTAATCGACTTGGATGTGCTTTAGGTACAGTGATACAGTATTTAGGGAAACTGCGTGAAGAAACAGATCAGATATCTTATACAATGGAATCTATTCCTGTTACGTAATTATGTATGTCTGCATATTTTTGTGTTGTATATGTGTGTGTATCTGCGGCGTGTGTGTGTTTTTGTGTATTGTCATATATTGATTTACTGTTGGAATTGTTAGGCTGTGTGAGCCACAGAGACGCACTCCAGGCTGAGAAATAGAGACCATTGCAGATAACAGGCTAAAACAGACACGTATATCTTACGAGATGTAGGCACTAAAGAAATCTCTTAGCGAACTGCAGATGCCCTCGGCCACCGTCCCAGGATGGAGGTTACCTTTCGGAGAAGATGGGCGTAACTTCGTATAGCGTCTAGACGCTGTTGTAAGACATCACATTAGTACTTGGTGGCCAACAGGCACGTTTTAATGTACGTAGCAAAGTTGATACCAGTTACTTGGGAACAGCAACGTCAGTGGTTCCACGAGGCTAGAGTGAGAGGGTAAAGAAGAAAAACTGCAAGTTAGCAGCTCCCCCGAGGCGTGGCCTAAGGCAGAGCCTAAGGCGTGGCCAACTGTCGTAAAACATTGTTGTTGTTGCCCATATTGGGTAGCGTCGTGACGTTTTACTTTCAGTTGAACAATGTTGCTACCAAGTATGGATTTTGTTAGTGCACAAACAAGCCACATCCCCACCCGGGGAATGGCAGAAAGGACAGGGCTGAAACGTGTTTCGCTAGAGGACTCAGAGCGCAAACCACAATTTAGATTGGTTGAACCAAGCAGCGGCCAATAGGAAATTGTTAACTGTCGGAAAGTGGGGAAAAAAATGCGCCCACAACGGCCGTTAAACCCCCGGTTTTTTTTATCAAGAGGGGAGTTCTCAATCAGACGAGTCGGGCGCCAGCCCTTGACCATCGCCGTCGTCCTCTGGGTGCTCCATGACAGTCTGTTTCTCGCGGGGAGTTCGTCTGTCTAGGGGATGCTGCTAGGGAAAGTAATTACTGGCTTCTGTTGTGGCAAACGATTTATACTTCTTGTTTTTAAATAACTAACCCCAGTGTAGTAGACTTAGAATGGGATGCAATAAATTCAATGCAAGGTACCTAGGAGTTCCACAAAGTTTCCTAAACAAGTATCCTCTCAAGTCCCACAATCCGCATCTCTAGCAGATGCCTGTACTGTCTCTCTGAAATCACTCCTTTCCGCTCGGGATATGCAGACTGACCTTGCTACCTCTTCCCTCTTTCCTATGTAGGACACGACAGTATGTCTTCTTCGTCTCCTCCTGAACTAATGGACCGACCAGTTGGTTGGTTGGTTTTTTGGAAGGAATTAAACGGCAGCGGTTATCAATCCCTTTTTCCAGTCGTAGAGGTAAAACAGTGAGTTAAGCTTCCCTAAGGAATTGCGCTAACACTTCAAAGTTTAAAAAGAACAAGTAAAATCACAGAATGGACCGACTGCAAACAATCTTCGTAAATACATTCTTTATCCTCAGACTACAATCGCTGTTGGGCGTAAGAAACATCAACAAAGAGATCAAGGGATAGGACATCATATATAATAAGTTGTCCGGTAACCTGCCACATCATGCCATTTGGATGTATTTGAGAATGAGAGAGTTCACCAACATCCAACAAATTCTAGACGTGAATTTTAACATGTAAGAAACTTTATACATCTCTCTCTTTATACTTTTATGGTTTTCATGATGTGAATCTATATCAGTCGCCATGGCGTGCAATTTATTACTTCTACAACACTAATTACATACCGAGAAATTTTACAGACAGTATGCACGTGATACGCAAATTATTAATTAAAAATGTTCAGTCTCTGTTGCAATATGGAATGGAATGAAACGCAAATTAGTAGCTTTTCAGATCATTCACACAAGATTAGAGCCGGTGGCGACACCTACAACGTGCTGACATGAGGAAAATTTGCAACCGATTTCTCATACACAGACAGCAGTTCAAAGACCACTGTTAATTGTAAAATTAACTCTAGTTGAGGGAAGCCAGTTAAAGGCTTGCTTTGACATAAAACTCTGGCCGTATAACCAGCTAAAGGATTCGCGTGAACTACTGACTACTTCCTGCAACGGAATCATGTTCCCAGGCCTAGAATTAAGAATTGACTCAAACTTTACTTCAGCAGCAGCAACATAAGCAGACGGTGGCCAACATACGTCGTAGATCGCGAGAATTTACACAAAATCATTAACATATAAGCCACCCCGAACTATACCATTTCATGAAGGTGGTTATAAGCACATTTGTTCTCAGCACTGGTGGAAAAACAACATTAAATAAAAAAGGGAGGGTATTGAAAAACTAGTATTCATAAGAAGGAATAAAATTTCACTGACAATAAATTATTTATTCAGTTCAAACATGAGTAAATTGGGGCACCAATTTTGTTAAACAACAAAAATGCATCCCACATTAAAAATAAACTGAAGTAATCTGAACTGAACATCGTCGGGGAACTGATTTACAATCAACATGCATTCTGCCACTCACACGCCCGAAGCAAACCGAAACTCACCCAACTCAGCGTGCTGATGCGACGTAGAAGCAGGTTCCGGTATCGTAAGCGAAATTCAGTGAATCAGGGTGTATCACACAACAAAGGAAAACATAAACTTCGTAGGTCGCTCTGGTCTGTCTTTCTTTACTTGAGACGGTACGCGATAATAGCGAGATTAATTTCTACTCAAATCAAATCGTTAGCATGCGGAATTATTGACACACGACACTTGTCTGCTACATTACATATTCACACGCCACTGAAAGCGAAGTGCTTAAAGATTGTATTCATTTCAACAAAAACCAAACGGAACCACAGATTAAAGCAAGAATACACAATAGGAAGGCTACCAAGAACAAATAACAAAATTCCCCTAAATAGTCACAAAACATAAATACTGAGTCACGCAGCCACAATTCCAAGTAGTAGTCGGTCTTTGCGGGCACTATAGAAACTGAATTGGATATATAGGTAGTTCATGCATTTTTTCATATCGATTTTTGTCTGTTATCTATTTCCCACTCCCATGAACCACAGACATTGCCGTGGTGGGGTGGCTTGCGTGCCTCAACGATACAGATAGCCGTACCGTAGGTGCAACCACAGTGGAGGGGTATCTGTGGAGAGGCCAGACAAACGTGTGGTTCCTGAAGAGGGGCAGCAGCCTTTTCAGTAGTTACAGGGGCTACAGTCTGGATGATTGACTGAGCTGGCCTTGTAACATCAGCTAATGTGGCCTTGCCACACAGTTACTGCGAAGGCTGAAAGCAAGGGGAAACTACAGCCGTTATCTTTCCCGAGGACATGCAGTTCTACTGTATGAACATATGATGATGGCATCCTCATATTCCGGCGGTAAAATAGTCCCCCATTCAGATCTCCGGGCGGGGACTACTAAGGAGGATGTGATCATCAGGAAAGACAATACTGGCATTCTACGAGTCGGAGCGTGGAATGTTAGATCCCTTAATCGAGTAGGCAAATTAGAAAATTTAAAAAGGGAAATGGATAGGTTGAAGTTAGATATAGTGGGGATTAGTGAAGTTCGGAGGCAGGATGAACAGGATTTCTGGTCAGGTGAGTACAGGATTACAAATACAAAATCAATTGGGAGTATCACAGGAGTAGGATTGATAATGAATAAGAAAATAGGAATGCGGGTAAACTACTATGACCAGCACAGTGATCGCATTATCATTGTCAAGATAGATACGAAGCCAACACCGACAACAGTAGTACAGGTTTATATGCCAACTAGCTCTGCCGATGATGAAGAAATCGAAGAGATATATGAGGAGCTAAAGGAAATTATTCAGACAATTAAGGGAGAGGAAAACTTAATTGTTATGGGAGACTGCAATTCGGTAGTAGGACGAGGAAGGGAAGGGAAGATAGTAGGTGAATATGGTCTGGGCAAAAGGAATGAAAGAGGAAGCCGCCTGGTAGAATTTTGCACAGAACATAATTTAGTTATAACAAACACCTGGTTCAAGAATCATAAAAGAAGGTTGTATACGTGGAAGAGACCAGGAGACACCGGGAGATACCAGATAGATTTTATAATGGTAAGACATAGATTTCGGAACCAGGTTTTACAGTGTAAGACATACTCAGGGGTCAGATATAGACTCTGACCATAACTTGTTGGTTATGAACTGTAGGCTGAAACTGAAGAAACTACAAAAAGGTAGGAAAATAAGGAGATGGGACCTGGATAAATAAAGGAACCTGAGATTCTTAAGAATTTCAGAGGGAGCTTTAGGCAACAATTGACAGAAACAGGGGAAAATAAAACAGTAGAGGAGGAATGGGTAAAATTGAGAGATGAAATAGTTAAGGTAGCAGAGGACAAAATAGGTAGGAAGGCAGGACCTACAAAAAATCCTTGGATATCACAGGAGATACTAAATTTAATTGATGAAAGGAGAAAATATAAAAATGCAGTAAATGAAACAGGCAAAATGGATACAGCCTACAGGAAAATAAAAGGAACATTCGGAGATAAGAAAAACAGCTCTATGAATATCAAGGACAGTGATGGAAAACCAGTTCTCAGCCAAGAAGGGAAAGCTGAAAGGTGGAAAGAGTATATAGAGGGGCTCTACAAAGGAAATGAACTTCGAGACAATATTGTAGGAAGGGAAGAGGATGTCGATGAAGATGAAATAGGAGATACTGTACTGAGAGAAGAATTTGACAGAGCCCTGAAAGACCTAAGTCGAAACAAGGCCCCTGGAGTAGATGATATTCCCTCAGAACTACTGAAGCCTCTGGGAGAACCAGCCATTACAAACCTGTTTCACCTGGTGTGTAAGATGTATGAGACAGGCGAAGTACCCTCAGACTTTAAGAAACATGTTATAATCCCCATCCCAAAGAAAGCAGGTGCAGACAGGTGTGAAAACTACAGAACCATCAGTTTAATAAGTCATGGTTGCAAAATATTAACACGAATTATATACAGAAGGATGGAAAAGCTTGTAGAAGCCGACCTCGGGGAAGATCAGTTTGGGTTCAGGAGAAATGTAGGAACACGGGAGGCAATAATCACTTTATGGCTTATCCTAGAAGATAGATTAAGAAAAGGCAAACCTACTTTTCTAGCTTTTGTAGATTTGGAGAAGGCTTTTGACAATGTTGATTGGAATAAACTCTTTCAAGTTCTGAAGCAAGCAGGAGTAAAACATAGGGAGCGTAAGGTTATATACAACTTGTACAAAAACCAGACAGCGGTTACCAGAGTTGAAGGGCATGAAAGGGATGCAGTGGTTGGGAAGGGAGTAAGACAGGGTTGTAGTCTTTCTCCATTGCTATTCAATTTGTACATTGAGCAAGCTATAAAGGAAAGCAAGGAGAAATTTGGAGAAGGAATTAAACTTCAGGGGGAAGAATTAAAAACATTGCGTTTTGCCGATGATATAGTAATTCTGTCAGATACAGCAAAGGACCTGGAAGAGCAATTGAACGGAATGGACAGTGTGCTGAAAGGTGCATATAAGATGAACATTAACAAGAGCAAAAATAGGGTAATGGAGTGCAGTGTAAGAAAATCAGGTAATGCTGAAGGAATTAGATTGGGAAACGAAGCAATAAAGGAGGTAGATGAATTTTGTTACTTGGGCAGTAAAATAACAAATGATGGTCGCAGTACAGAGGATATAAAATGCAGAATAGCAATGGGTAGAAAAGCGTTCTTGAAAAAGAGAAATTTGCTAACATCAAATATTAACTTAAGTGTAAGGAAGTCTTTTCTGAAGGCATTTGTGTGGAGCGTTGCCTTGTACGGGAGTGAAACATGGACGATAAGCAGTGCGGACAGGAAGAGAATAGAGGCTTTTGAAATGTGGTGTTACAGAAGAATGCTGAATATTAGGTGGGTAGATCGCATAACCAATGAACAAGTACTGAACAGAATTGGGGAGAAAAGAAATTTCTGGCATACCTTGACTAAAAGTAGGGATAGATTGGTAGGACACATTCTTAGACATCAAGGAATTGTGAATTTAGCGTTGGAGGGAAGTGTGTGGGGTAAAAATCGCAGAGGAAGACCAAGAGATGGATACAGTAAGCAGATTCAGACAGATGTAGGTTGCCGTTCTTATGTTGAAATGAAGAGGCTTGCTCAGGATAGGGTATTGTGGAGAGCTGCATCAAACCAATCTCCGGACTGAAGACCACAACACAAACATCTATTTCCGTACTGGCGTCAAACCTTTACCGGTAATTCCAAGATTTCTAATAATATTTTCAGAAATTTGGGATTCTGAGAATATAATGTTGAGTTCAATTTTTTGTGTAAGTATCCATAGCCACAGTAATCTCAATATTATATATATTAGTCGATTTTCTCCATTCCCCTCTCTCAGCTCACCTGCTCCCCACGTATCCTTCTGTCCCTTTCTCCATCCATTTCCTCTCCCCTCCCTCCGTTCATCTCCATCCTTCTGTGACTCCCCCCCCCCCCTCTCTCACTCTCCTCCTCGCCCCTCTCTGTGTCCGTCTCCTCCAATACCGTCTGTCCATCTCCTCTCTCTCCTTTCTGTACGTGTTCATCTACTTCTCTCCCTCCTATACAGGGTGTCCCACTCAACTCTTTCATCCCAGATATTTCTGGAACTACATGCAATATTGAAAAACGTCTTTTCGGGTCAAGAACGTACGGTAGGGTCTTATGAAAGTGGGTACTATGAGACTCTAATACGTAAGTATTACTGTCAACGCAAACATGTTTTTTTAATAGATGCCCCATAGTATATCTCAAGCAATCAGTAGCATGTAAATTCACAAAAATAATGGCATTGGTTGCATTGCGATGTGTCAATTACATCCGGAGAAACTGCGAAGCGAAGTTGACGTTTGAAAGACACAAAGCGCACAGTCAACACGTCCCAAGACTCAAGCAAGACTTACGATTGAGTCTAGGATACCCGCTAGCACCGCACCTCAATTATTTCAAACGTCAACTTCGATTGCAGTTTCTCCGGATGTAACTGACGCATCGCGATGTAACCAAAGCCATTCTTTTTGTGAATTTTCATGCTATTGATTGCTTAAGATATAATATAGGATATCTATTAAAAACATGTTTGGGTTGAAAATAATACTTCTTTACGTTTTAGACTGTCTCATAGTACCCACTTTCATAAGCCCCTACTGTTCGTTCATGACCGTGAAAGATGTTTTTCGATATCTCATGTAGTTCTGGGATGAAAGAGTTGAGTGAGACACCCTGTATATGAAAACATATATGCTCCAAGATTCATGGTGTCTTGTCAAACGCTATCAACGTCGCAACGTAACCTCCGCTATGCTAAATTGACTGGCTCTCTTATAAAAATCTCCTTTATTTCGATCTATGTGCTGACCAGTCAAACAGTTTGGATGTGTGATGTAACATTCCCTCCACCATGCACCTATGGAGGCTTACAAAAGGTAGCCCATGTATTAATTCTGTAATAAGCTATCTTCATTTCACATTTCTTTCAATCCTGTTCAGCCGTTTCAGCGTGAAGAGATCAAACTGTAAGGTACCCTCCGCCATGCAACTTCCTAAAAGTAGCTCATGCGTTAATTCAGGGTATAAGCTCTCTGCATTCCAAATTTCATTCAAATACGTTCAGCTGTTTCAGCGTCAAGAGAAACAAATGTATTAACCCAGTGAAAGGTAGCCTCCGCCACGCACCATACGGTGGCTTACGAGATGTATCCTATGTATTAATCATGGTATGAGCTACCTGTGTTCAAAATTTCATTCTTATCTGTCAAGCCATTTCAGTTTGAATGCGTAAGAAACGAAACAACAAATTGTAAAACACACTCCGCCTGTAACCTTCGCGCTAGTGCAAGCAATGAATTGACAAAGTTGTCCCTCTATCGCATGTACCGTATGGCAGTGCATAAGATACGAACAAAAAGACATATATATACGGTATATATGTTGCTAACTGGCAATATCAGATGTGTTTACATCGTCTGCTCTTGCTCGTGTTACAAATGTTTCTAGAGCTATGGGACCAAAGTGCAGTGCGCATCAGACGCTAGATTTACAAAGTACCGGGTGTTAAAGAAAAGTCAGTATAAATTTGAAAACTTAATAAATGACGGAATAATGTAGATAGAGAGGTAAAAATTGACACACATGCTTGGGATGACATGGGGTTTTATTAGAATAACAACAACAACAACAACAAAATTAAAAAAAGTCCGACAGATAGCGCTTCATCTGATCAGAAAAGCAATAATTACCATAACAATTTAAGACAAAGCAAAGATGAAGTTCTTTACAGGGAATGCTCAATATGTTCACCACCATTCCTCAACAATAGCTGTAGTCGAGGAATAATGTTGTGAACAGCACTGTAAAGCATGTCCGGAGTTACGGTGAGGCATTGGCGTCGGATGGTGTCTTTCAGCATCCCTAGAGAAGTCGGTCGATCACGATACACTTGTGACTTCAGGTAACCCCAAAGCCAATAATCGCACGCACTGAGGTCTGGGGACCTGGCAGGCCAAGCATGACGAAAATGGTGGCTGAGCACACGATCATTACCAAACGACGCGCACAAGAGATCTTTTTTTGAACTTTTTTCGGTTCTAATATTCCATGTCATTCCACGCATGTGTGTCAATTTTTATCTCGCTATCTACATTACTCCGTGATTTATTAAGTTTTCAAATTTATACTGCTTTTTGATTACCCGGTAATTAAAGTAAATTATGTTAAGAACAAAAAACATAGACACCAATGCCCGAGGAAGGTCTCGAACCACCAAAGGAGAACAACTACGCACTCCGCAGCAAGGCGCCTTAGACCACACGACCGTTCCAGCGTGGTCCCACGTTACAGTTCCTAGAAGATGTTGCAGAAGTCTCGAGAGAACAGAATGGTCAATCAGGTCGTAGAGGTGTCATTATTGTTATGCAAACGGAGGAAAGTCAATGGAATGTTTTACTGCTAATTTTATTGGATGTCGGGTATCAGTATCTCATCCTAAACAATCCTGTATCAGTTACAGTTATTGAATCACTCTGAATTATTCTATTAGGTCCCTCATTGAAATATTGTATATAGAATCAGCTGACGTGGCGTTTGGTCTGGCCTAGTACCTCTAGAAGGCAGACGAAACGCATATTACGAGACTTCAATTAATTCAGGCTCAGCCAATCAACAGGATACGTTTGTAAATTATCAGTGGCGGCTGGTGATAATGTGCTAATGTGCTGCAGCACACTGTAAATATATTACTAAAATTATGCCATTTCTCTTCGAGTGCAAGCGAGAAATCGCTGTAAAATTACATCCTATCTCTTGGAATACGAGCCAGATATCACAATAAAATTATGCCAATTCCCTTCCAATGCTTATTAGAATGCTAGTAATAAGGATGAAAACGCATTTCGGAGCGCTCTCGCCGCGATAGCTGGAAACCCGCTCCGTGTGCTGAAGTGGGATTCAGCCGCACTGGTACGTGCGCAGAGAGGCGGCGCAGTCGTCTGTTCGCTAGTGCGCATGCGCAGACGTGGCGTCAGGCCTGGCGACTCATGTGTGCTGAGACCGACTGCAGCACCACATCAATATTTGTCTTCGCGCTGCGTGTTACGGCTGACGAATATTGTGGCTTACAGAGTCAAATAGCGCGCTGACGCAGGCGTCTTGCGCGTTGTCTCTCAATTCCTGTGTGAGGCTCGTATTCAAGTACCTCTGAGTCTAAATTTTTAATTTCTGTAAATAAAATTAATATTTTTAAACGTTATATTTACTACCTGCAGTGAATACATGCAGTTGGCAGCGATGTTATAGATTCCCCTGAAGGTCTTACTGCCAATACAGTATTAATTGATATTTAATTACAGGCAATCATACAAAGGTTGACTTTTATTTTAGTATATTTTGTTTCCTGTTTATTTTTTTAATATTGTAGCACACTGGTCAAATTTTGTACGAGCCACTGTAAATTATATGCACAAATTTTCATTTTCACTTTAGCAGTTTACAAAAATCAGATAAATATATTTAAAGTACTTTGATTTTAGACAGAACACGGATGTTGACAGCGTGCACCTCATTGAAGGAAACGGAAAACTATCCCTTCACTCCTCTTCCTTCTTGAGCTATGAATTTTTTTCTACGTTCGTCGTCCACTTACGGCGCCCTAGGCGGTTCAGGCAAATAGGAAACGCAGAGACTGCTGCCACTGCAGAGGTCATCTTCTGATGTACGGAACTGTATACTGCTCGTCTGAGGTGTCATTTGTACAGGACACGTGTGTACTGCGCAAAGGCCACCTGTCCACCTCGCGCTGGGCGGTGTGCGACAGCTTCGCAGCACATGCTTCACGGTTTGATACTCCATAAGATGGAGAACCGCGCATTCCGCTACGTTTAGCCGCCAGTCTTCGTCTCCGCCCTTCGTTGACCGCACGGCGGGTAGTCGGTCCCGACTGTACGCCTATACACAGCACGAACCAGCGATGTGACGTCGGGAACAGTGGCTTGTCCGGGTACAATGCCAGGCGAGGGCGCAACATACAAGCTTCCTAGGGTTTTATTTGTGGACGGAGAAGTTAATGCTGCTTCCTCCCACAAGTCCCCTAAAACCTCCACATCCTTGCGGATGCTGTTGCGTAGCAGCGTGCGTTTGTACCGCCCTACAGTACGCACGAGGTGCCGTATTTGCTGTCCAAGTCTGTATGGAAAGCATAGAGTTCTGACCTGTTGTCTTCTATAGTTGTGTCTCCAGCGCAGAAGACAGCACACTGGTCGTTGATTCTTCTACAGCATACAAGTGAGCCTAAAATAAGTTCTGTATGATGGAAGCATAAGAAGCGACTCGCGAGATTTTTAATTTTCAGGGATGCCATTTATTAATTAAATAATATATTATGAGCAACAATTGTTAATATGACACGGCCTATGCTGCCCATAGCTCATGTTGAGACCTCGACTGTTATCACTATTACACAAATCTTTACTCATGACCGGCACTGTCCGGCGCGTATAGTGGTCAGCTCGAGACGCGTTGCGAGAGGGCACCTGACGCTCTGTTTCGCGCCAAAACAGGGCCTTCGCGCGCCTTCTGCAAAATCATTCTTTTCTTGTTACAATAAGAGAAGACACCTTAAACTTTTTAAACTGTCAAAACCTAGCCTGTCCTTGAGAGATATTCATCATAAATTCTCAACTCTGAATAATTAATATTTGGTATATAATAAACAAAACTAATTTCAAAAGAAATCACGTGACGTGAAACGCATCAGCCAATGCGAGGAGAGTACCAGTAACATAGGCGGGCTTTCCCACGGGAACCAGCACCTACTGTGCCATATGCTACTGCTCCTCACCCCACATTTCAACATATGCTGCACATCTGTCTTTCATCTTCATTTAAGACACGTACAATGTTTGCAATGAAACGGCCAGCGGCCAGAAATATGAAGTGGCCACAGGCCACTGCTCCAGTATAACAGCGGAACAGACTGTGACATTCCAGGTAAGGGGAGAAGCTGATTGTTTCCACATGAAGAGCAAGTTTTGGCAAGCTGTTGGACTCCCCAGCCGACGGCATGTCCCTAGTGAATGGAATAAAGGTCGTCAGGGTTTTCCTAATCTGCTCGGTAACAGGAAACGGCGGTATTTGCTGAGCGAGGGCGGCTCTTCCAAACTGAAATACAATACAGCCACACACATTATTCTTAAATTTATATAAAATCAGGGAACCCTCATACAGCAAATATAACTATATCAATGGATTTAGGTGATTTGGGAGAATTAAACACCGTAATTGCAATTTAAATATCCCTTACACTTTAAAACCAGATAAATTTCAGTACTATAATAACACTATTATAAGACGTTTATGTACAATTATTGATATGCAGTGTTTATCAGTAACAATTTAAGAAGCAAATGGGCAGCATTGCATGACGCCACCTATGTTAAAAGACGCACCACGCTACTTCCATATTCTTTCAATAAACCTTGTCTTACTCTCTCATTCTGCTTTTCGTTGAGGTAGTAATATTCTTGTGTCAGAACATAAATTCCACCACGGAAACACAAAACATGAACCCAGCAAAGCGCATTACACTTATATGTGTATTTTATTATATTTAATATTATTCTTAGTAACGTGCGTTTCTTATGTTGTAGACTACCTCTTAAATATCTCATGGCCGACTAAAAACAGTAGATATACAGCAGATAATTTATACATACACAATTATATGTATTAATTTTTGACAAGAACTGAATATTTTTGGATAAGAAGCCATGATAAATAATGTGTAACAATATTTCGAGAGCGGCAGTATTTTTGAACAGTGAGACGCCAAGCTTAATAGCTACCTCATCATAGAGCTTCAGTCTCAACCGATTTTAGTATTGTTAAATTTGTATTTGTTTGTTAAATGTAAACAACATTTGTAAACAGGAGGTCAACGCGTATAATTCTGTGATATTCAAATGTATAATATTTTGGAAGGGAAACTGTATTTTAAAGACGAGGCTTTAGGATGCAGGTAGATCACGCCTTTCGAACGTTTGGGAAGAGACTCGGGACTTGATGGTGAAAGGTTGTGACGCTAGGTGATCTGAAGCTGCATTACGAACTTGTGATTTGAAGAGATAGGCATGTGTGGACTATGAAAATTTACGGGACTGTGACTGCAGAACTTAGTCTCTGCTTGATAAGTGGTAAATTTTAAAACGCTGGATTTGACAAGATTAAGACAAGATAAATGAACTATGTCATCTGCACTGAAAATATGTTGACGGTGCTAAAATAGGTCTGTAGCTTAACATGCAAAAATATGATTTGTAGATGATACCAGTTAGTAATACAGACTAAATTATCTTTTACATACTACGTGTTAAACTCGTCCATCTAATTTGTAGATGTTAGCTATCGGAAAATTTGGAAAGCTTCCGTGATGAGTTCGCAGTCTTCTTCGAAAAGAGCTCTCTGCTGATTTCTTTCATGCGAAATAAAAAGCGGCAGTTGTCGAAATGGAAAATTAATTTACCGGCAAGGTCAAGTTTATGTTCCACACGACATCCTAAATCACTTGTTCGTAAAATAATTTCGTTAGTGTTGTCCAAACACTCAGAATATATGTCACCCATAGATTTGAAACGAAAGACAGTTTCTTTTCAATAACCTATAGAAGAATATTGAAGACGCTTCCACACATAGAAGTCAAATAAGAAAGGCCATCTATAGATCCAAAGTCTTATGGTAAGGTTCTATCCATTGCGGCAGGCGACATTTCACTCAAATGGCATTGAGCACACTTGACGCGTTTGCTCTGTTTATTAAGATTTTTGAACTTGGCTTTAACTTTCATCTCGTTCTCGGTATTTTGACCCTGTTTCGTTCTATAACAAGAGACAGTTTCAACAAACAAAACATCAGCGAAATGTCTGTCACATACGTATTATTTACTTGTTAATTGCACTGTTATTCATATTCACAGAATACATGACGTCAACCACGAATAGGCAAAGTTGAAAATGTGTACCCAGCCGGGATTCGAACCCGGGTCTCCCGCTTTCTAGGCAGTTGCGCTGACACCGACACCACTGGGGACACAGTGATCACCCTCCCCTCCCCCCTCCCCGCTACAATGACTACCTAAGCACGCCTCCCGTCTGATACAAAATCCCAGCTTCACCCTGCCCACAGTACTCAAACTGGTTATGAAACTAATTTCCGTAAGAGTAAGGGCCACAAATTTGCTCTCCCCTCCCCACTAACGGCTGGGTACATATTTTCAGCTTTATCCATTGCAGCTGATGTATATTCTGTGACTATGAAAGAATAATACATGCAGGATCAAAAGTGACGTCTGTTGTTTCCTAACAGAGGCCACATGTATATGTACAATAATATTCCAGTGACGGGCAATGATCCTTTCGTTAGTGGGTAGGGGTGGGCAAGTTTGTGGCCCTTACTCTAACGGGAATTAGTTTCATAACTACGAGTACTGTGGGCAGCGTGAAGCTGGGAATTTGTATCTGACAGGAGGCGTGCTTGGCTAGTCCTAGCAGGTGCGGTGATCACTATGTCCACAGTGCTGTAGAAGTCAGCGTAACTGCCTAGAAATCGGGAGACCTGGGTTCGAATCCCGGCTGGGTACACATTTTCAACTTTGCCTATTCGTGGTTGTCGTCATATATTCTGTGAATATGAAAGAATAACAACTGTAAGATCAGAAGTACGTCTGTTCTTTCGGAACAGACGCCATATATATATGATTTTCATTCTTCCGAATAACTTTATCCCATTTAGCAAAATCAGTGGCGCTCTTTGGTGGTCTAATAAACGTGCTTACCTAATGCAGATGACTTGTGATATCCAGATCGACACCCGGGAACGAAACGGCATGGCATAATTCACTAACACAGTTGTTTTTCTCCGCTTGCAATAATTCAATACACCACACAAAATATCAGTAAATGCATTTAAAAAAAAAAAAAAAAAAAAAAAAAAAAAAAAAAAAAAAAAAAAAAAAACACAAAGAGACACACAGGCGCGCGCGCACGCATAAATATTCTCACACAGCAAAATTTGATAGGAAATTATTTCTCTTCGTCTTGATTTTGGTCCAGATGATAGAAGAATCTGCCGTTAAGATTTCTCCTAACGTCCAGGGTACGCTCGATCGTTTGAGATTCCATATTTGACGCACGATCTTCGGCTGTCCATCTAGCAGAAACTAGCAGCGTCTTACAGAATTAGTCATTTCTTTCCATATTTTATGTTTCTATTTTGTAATTTGTGTATTTTAATTGTATATTTACTGAATTTTGCATACTTGGCTTGTAACTCGCTCAATGTAATTGTACACTGTAAATATATATTTAGTGAACTTGGTGTCCCTAGATTGTAAATTATTATAACTGTATTGTAATTGTGTATTTATTGATATAAATATCTATCTTAGTCCTGGACACGTAAAATATATAAATTTCACTTCACGAAACACAGCTACACACAACAGCAAATCTAAATGTTTCTTAGGAAGCGCACTGTTAGAAATCCACTTCAGGCAGCCACTAGAGATCGCTGGGGAATCTGACGGAGAGCGCAGTAACTACAACTACAGCACATATGACGAAAACAGAAGTGACGGCACTTCTCTTTCTAGACTGTGTGGCAATCTTACCTGTAAATGCCCGGCAGTCAACAAAATTGACTGCTGTTCTAGATATTATGAATTGTGATTAAGAATATCTGTGCAAAGGTGTCTGCTAATTCAAATTGAATTACTCAGGGAAGGGGGCTAAATTGTTCAAATTACAGTGTAATGAAGGAATATGAATCAACTCTAGCACAGAGCATTACTCTTTCGCAGTTAGTTTACGGTAAAACATTTATAATAGGTATCGGCAATAAACTGACAAATACGATTGCTGTGATCTGCACATGTGAGTAGTTCTGTGCATGCACAGTTCTATCGGTGACTCACACTTAAGCCGCTTGTGTATTACAAGAAGAGTTTATGGAAGGATGCAGTCAGTCGGCTAGACCAAACTTCCCAGCCTATATCCCTCATTCTTGTTTTAAACGTAAGGTAATCATCCACAGATTTGTCATCACGTGTAAGAATTTACATAACCCTCGCCTTCCTTTTTCTATACTCAAATACTTTCTCCTTCTGTATATTTCTGACAATGGTGATTGGAATAAACTCTTTCAAGTTCTGATGCAAGCAGGAGTAAAATATAGGGAGCGTAAGGTTATTTACAACTTTTACAAAAACCAGACGGCGGTTGTCAGAGTTGAAGGGCATGAAAGGGATGCAATGGTTGGCTAGGGAGTAAGACAGGGTTGTAGCCTTTCTCCAATGTTATTCAATTTGTACAATGAGTAAGCTTCAAAGGAAAGCTAGGAGAAATTTGAAGAAGGAATTAAAGTTCAGAGTGTAAAATTAAAAACACTGCGTTTTGACGACGACATAGTAATTCTGTCAGAGACAGCAAAGGACCTAGAAGACAGTTGAACCGAATGGACAGTGTGATGAATGGTGCATATAAGATGGAAATTAACAAGAGCAAAACTAGGCTAATGGAGTGCAGTCTAAGAAAATCGGGTGTTGCGGAAGGAATTAGATTAGGCAAAGAAACAATAAAGGAGTTTTGTTACTTGAGCAGTAAAATAACAAATGCTGGTCGCAGTACAGAGGATATAAAATGCAGAATGGCAATGGGTAGAAAAGCGTTCTTGAAAAAGAGAAATGTTGTTAACATCGAATATTGATTTAAGCCTAAGAAAGTCCTTTCTGGAGGCATTTGTGTGGGGTGTTGCCTTGTATGGGAGTGAAACATGGACGATAAACAGTGCGGATAGGAAGAGTATAGAAGATTTTAAAATGTGGTGCTGCAGAAGAATGCTGAAGATTTGGTGGGTGGATCGCGTAACTAATGAGGAAGTACTGAACAGAATTGGGGAGAAAAGGAATTTCTGGCATACCTTGACTAAAAGAAGGGATCGATTGGTAGGACACATCAAGGAATTGTGAATTTAGCATTGGAGGGAAGTGTGTGTGGTACAAATCTAAGCGGGAGATCAAGAGATGGATACAGTAAGGAGATTCAGACAGATGTGAAAAGGCTTGCTCAGGATAGGGTATTGTGGAGAGCTGCATGAAACCAGTCTCCGCACTGAAGACCTCAACAAAATAACAACAACAATTCTGATGGTAATGTCCTTGCTGTAAACTAAAGTCAGTTGGTCAGACCGTTCTATCCGACCGATTTCCTTCATTTTTGCTTTAAAGGAAAGGTATTCATTCGCAGATTTGTCATCAACTATCAGATGTAACGCAAGTCTCTCCATCCTTTATCTTTGTTCAAACGTGGTATCTTTCTGTCGTTGCATTGAATATTTTAATCGGGTTGTTTTACGATATCTTCGGTTCTAATTAAGGTACGCATAATTTTTTTGATCTAACAGCACTAAGAAAGCTATGCGTGAACTTTCTACTTTACTTTTATTTTTCCCAGACTTTTTTGTCATTTCACTGACGGTGCAAAGCATTCGCACGTGTCCTCTAGTACGCATATTAAAAGGAAGAAATTTTACTTAAAGAGAAACTGAGAGGTGTGGGACATTATTTTTTTATCATATTTTGACCTTTAAAACCCTTCAAATTTACGATCATAACGAAATTTGGCGAAAAGTGGGCTTTTATGTAAAATTATGCATTATCAGTTTTCGGATGTCGGAGAAATGAAAAGTTTTGTACTCGACGGAGGTCGAGGACCGGGCAGTGGCAGGGTGGTGTGGAGTGGCAGTGGTGGTTAGGCACTGGGGACGCGAAGAATCGGCCAGAGCAGGAATCTAGGGTGGCGAGCCGCGATGAAAGATTCATACTGCCGTCCCGAAACTCGGGCAGCCCTTACCTACAAAACACCCAATAACTCCACTCATCCCACGCATTAAACTTTCACAACGGTTGCCATTCTGCACGCTGCGCGCCGCGCCGGTCTACCTGCCCTCTCCTCCGCCGCCACCCCTCCCCACCGTCACCGCTGCCACCACCCTTTTCAACCCCTGCCTCCCCCACCCCTTCACCGGGTGAAGCTGTCTCCAAGCCGGCTGGCGCCGCCCTCGCTTTCCTCGAGAATCTTGACGCCTCTGCGCAATAACTCACGCGGCGAGCGCTCGCTATGAGACTGTAAACCGTTGTAATATTCATGCGTAAAAGGTGAGAGAGAGAGAGGCACGAAAGCAGCGGATTGGAGGGGTCGGCCGGGACTTCCCTGGGACGGGCCGCCCGTAGCAGGTGTACCAACCTGATTTCCGCGCGCGCGCAGTCTGCCTCGCGTCGCGTTCCTATTATGCCGTTTGCAGGCGGAGAAGCGTCCTCATTCCGCGCTTCAAACGTTTGCGAGTTTGTCGAAACGTCCTTGTCCTCCTCGTGTCGCTTGTCACAACTGAAGTGGATTATAATGTTTGTTCCGTTAGCAGGCGAGTAATTTAATGACAACGCGCAGCTGTTGACAAAGGGAATGGAATTCCGTCTGTGTGTTCGGACGCATCTCGGAGCGGTCAAATTTAGAGCTCTGCTCGAACTGGGAAACGCCTAACATCGCTGAGGCGTTTGATCGTACTGCGAACACCTCACTACCACTTCGTAAAGCCACCTCACGTAGTATGTTGGAGGGTACATTAAGAGCTTCTGACACCTCCCGGTTTACCTGCTAGTGACGCTTGAGAGGGATCTAATTTTATCCTCGTCGTCTTTTTAACGGGCTGTACGGCTGGTGGACAAATTAGTACGAACACCAAACGTAGCCGCAACATTTATTTACTGGCAAAGAGTTGGCCCACAAAAATGTTCATATGTTTGTATAGCTTCTGGGACTTAACTACGGGATCATCAGTCCCTAAACCTACGAACTTCTTATTAAATAGCTAATACTAAGGACGCCACAAACATCCATGCCCGAGGAAGGATTCGAACCCCCGACCGTAGTGACTTTTCAGACCATGAGGTTGGCCCACCATTGGAGTTACGAACAGCTGCAACTCCTCTAGTATGCAACAATATGTCGTCCATTACTGTATAAAAACACAGGCCACTTGCTTCAACGATTTTGGAGCTCTTAAATTTGTTCCTCGCGCTCTGCTCGGATAATCCCCGTAATGGTTAAATCTTATTCAGACATGTCAACTTTGGTCCCCAGGAGAGATGTTTCATAATTTTCTGATGCTGTACAAAGCACGTCAGATACTTTCGGCTGGCTATGAGCGCACTATTTTGGAATAAGGCAATATATTTTTTTAGAAATGTCTTAATCATAGTAAGGTGTTTGCTGTAGAGGATAGTGAGACATACATTCATAGCTATCAAATCGGTGACAGTAATGATAGAAGGAAGGAAGCTCAAATGCTCATACGTTTTAGAATCTAACTGCCAGGGGTTATTGATTCCTAGATTGACAAACTCTGAACTCATTATAAGGACAACACTAACATCCACATCCGGGGAAAACTCGAAGCTAAGAAATATTATGAGAATCAATGTGGTTCGTAGAATATTCGTATTGCGTTGAAAGGTAAATTGGCTGCTTTTAGTTCTGTTCATTCAGCGGGTCTTTCATGGAAGAAGTACAATGGAAATAATAGATTTACATTTGTTTCGTACAGTAAACCTGAAACAAGCTGTAAAGTATCTGATGCAAAGACATGGTCAGATTTGGAAAACTTTTGTAAAGTTAAAAATTGATTGTTTCAAGGAATACATTCATTTTATATCGGTTTACAATTGCCTGGTGAAGAACCTCGTAGCCGCAACGGATTAAGAGCGCGTGCTGAAGCGCCGTGTTGCAGTGCGCGCGGCAGTCCGCCGTCGGGGGTTCGAATCCCCCCTCGGGCATAGCTGTTTGTGTCGTCTTTAGTATAAGGTAGTTTGGAAGTACAGTAGAACCTCTCAAACTCGACACAATGTGGACTTAAGGGTTGTCGAGTTTTGAGGTTGTCGAGTTTTAGGGAACTTAAATAAAAATAACTAGGAGTTGAATAAAAACGCTGATTTAGAATATTAAAATTGTACATTTATTAATTTATTATATACAATTATATATTTATATCAACATTTATAACTTATAATCAAAAAATAAAAAAATAAATAAAAAATAATTGACACAAAAGGCCTAGTAGAATCTGAAAATACAGTGTTCATTACAATTATTACCTAAGTTGTTTATGCTGCTTATAAAAAGTCCATCACAGTTAGTTATGGGACGTTTTCTGAACACTATAAGAAAAGTGTAAAAGAAAACTTACTGACGTCGTTTGGAAAACCTTGTGCTTGAAGACTGCTTTTCTGTCTCCACATGGCGTCTTGCAGCTTGATCACGGAGTCGCCTGAGGAACAGAATCTCCATTCCAGTCGCATTTTCCTGCTGTAAGTACTGCAATGTCTCTTCAATAAATTTCACAGCTTCACTGTGGCTAACTTTTCTTTCTTGTCGATGGTCCTCTTCCTCTTCTTCTTCCAAATCGTCCCCTTCTACGTCACGCCCTTTGGCAGCTGCGATGATTTCATCTTCTCCTAATGGTTCTGATGCTCCGTCGAGTTCCATCCATTCATTGACATCATTGCTTGAAGACTCTTCACACCCTGGGATTTTTTCATGAGTTCAGTCAAGTCGTTATTTTCAGAATTGATTCCATCGTCACGCGACAAATATTGCCTACGTGATGTAGAAGTTTCCTCCAAGAACGAATGACGGTTATGGTCTCATGCTCGATCCAAGACTGAGGTACCCACCCAATGACATGTAATAAATCGATCTTCTTTAGTTTAGCCGTTAGCTCCTCACCCGTTTCCAAGGACAACACCAAAGATGACAAAAGCTTACGTCTGTACCTTCTCTTTAACGCTGCCAAAGCTCCTTGGTCCATCGGTTGGCAGAGAGACGTGACGTTCGGCGGTAGAAACATTACATTAATGTCTTTGTCGTGTAAATATTGCACATCAGGGTGTGTTGTAGCATTACCGAGAATCAGTAGACCTTTCCTGGGAAGATTTTTTTTCTTCAGAAACTTCTCAACCTGTACTCTTTAAAAATTGCTTCGCTCATCCATGTATTAGATTGATTTCTATACCAAACTGTTGCATTACTGCAGGCAAGAATAGTCACACGCTCCTTACTTCTCTTAAAACCTGGTGCAGTTTTTTCATCTCTCAGAGCTAAACTTTTAGTAGGAAGCATTCGAAAGTTTAGTCCTGCCTCATCTGCATTGTAGATTTGATTACCTGGCAATCCTTCTTCTTCAATAAACTCATTTAGTTTGGTCTTGAAGTCACTCACGTTGTTAGGGTCAGCAGATACTGAGCAGCTTGATTCCATATCGTTGTTTCCACCTTGACAACCAACCATTGCTCGCTGTAAACCGAGGCTCTCCTTCGTCCTTAAATTATTCATAAGACTGAAGAGCTTCATCTTGCAGGATGGGTTCAGATATAGGCGTTCTCTTCTCCCTGTGCACACGGAACCATTGGTAAAAGGGTTTCGCCGAATTTTTCGACCTCTGCACTTCTCATTGTTTTTCGTTCATTGATGGATTCTGTACCCTGTCTTTTCAAACACCACGATTCAATTTCAGATTTCCTTTTTCTTCCAACCGAGCACTGTAGACCTACCGATGTTCAAGTCCACCACTATTTTATTTACGCTTTCACCACGCTCAAACTTTGCTTCCATTGACACTGACACTTGTTTCCTCTTCTTCTCCATACAGTCGCTCTATATTCCAGCACAAAACTCGTTTAAACAAATGTCAACCACTCTCGAACAAAAGCAACTGAGCACAACTGTATCTCAACAAACACTAAACTGAACGCCCAGTGACAACAGTGTGACCTGTACGGGAATCAGAGGGCAACGCGAGGCCTCACGATAAGAAAAGTGGCCACAGAAGTCCCCGTACGTGTGGAAACAATAGCCCGCCCCAGCTGGGGAGGTAAAGGGTGCGTTGAACGACCTTGGAAAACCCAGTAACCTACTCTGAGTCTCTAGTGCTCTCGAGCAGCCTATGTACTGATGGAAAGCTTTACGTTAAAGCCGTGTAAAAAGAAAAATATTAATTCACCAGCTCTGTCGAGTTTTACGGAATGTCGAGTTTTCGGGAATCGAGTTTGAGAGGTTCTACTGTAGTTGTAAGTTTAGGGAGTGATGGCCCCGCAGTTAAGTCCCTTACAAACATTTGAACATTTAAAAAAACCTTCTAAAGATGATGTAACTGAGTCTATGATTAAGTTTGTTTCATATAGTACTCGGCACGGAGCTTTCTAAAATGGGAGCGAATGTTACATTCTAAATAAAGGTACCTGTGTTTTCAGCACAAGCGTTTCTTTATTCAACTGGGACCACATCAGAAGTTATCCCAATGATCTCCAGCTTCCCTTCCTTGTACCAACAAAACAACAAAGGATTAATGAGCTAGCTATCATCTTTTATGGAAACAAAATTATCTGCTGCTGTTATTGTTCTTGAAGAATATTTCTAATATGATCTTTAGGAACTGTGTGTAGAATTTTTAAACTGTTTCATTGTTTTCAGCTGCCTGAATTTGACTTTTTATGTGTAAGTAAAAGTTCGACTGGTTGCTTTCATAGTCTCTTCTGTGTTCCTTAAATTGAATTTTAAAATTTCTTCCTGTTTGCCCAATGTAAAACTTACTGCAAACATTAAAAGAAATTTTGTAAAAAAATTATATACAGGGTGTCCCAGCTATCTTGTCCACCCAAAATATTTCTGGAACAATAACAGCTATCGGAAAACGACTTTCACCGGTATCAACGGACGGCTGGGGCCCATGAATGTACATATTTGGAAACATTCTAAAACGAAAGCAAATGTGTTTTTTAACACAAACTTATGTTTTTTTTTTATGGACACCGTATATTTCTTCTTCAGCAATCCATAGCATGCAATCAACTCCATTGTTTAAGTGATTTGTCATGCTACGGATTGCTGAAGAAAAATTATAGGGTGTCCATTAAAAGAAAAAAAAATTGTGTTAAAAATCACATTTGCTTTTGTTTTAGAATGTTTACAAATATGTACATTCATGGACCCCAGCCGTCCATTGATACCGGTGAAAGTCGTTTTCCAATTGCTGTTATTGTTTCAGAGATATTTTGGGTGGACAAAATAGCTGGGACACCCTATATATAAAGCGATAAAAGTACTCGTTTACAATTATTATTTATTTAAAAACAATGGTTATGTAGTGAAACCACTGGTCCAGTACATAAAATTCTGCAAGACATGAATCAAACTAAATTATTAGTCTCCTCCACGATAAATAACCTTTCATAAGTTACCAGAACTATGCCAACGCAGAAGATAATTCAGCGGAATTCACCGTAAATGTAACTTCACGATCCTCAGCAACAGACTGTTTGCAAACGTATTACCCGAGTCGGCAGCAGCGAGTTGATTTTCTTGGGGACAGACGGTAGCCCACTGCAGTGTCGTAGTGGTTTTACAGAGCAGACAATGAGCAGCTTTTGAGAAACCGGATGTACGCAAAGGGTGAAAAGGGACACGAAACCAATCTTCTGAATAAGTCAATATATTACCACAAATTTTAATTCAATGCTTCAGATCTATCAATAATGTCTTTGACATATTTGAGACGTAAATCCGTCTCAGGGATTCTTTCATTGTATTTAATTGATATTTATTACCAATAAGGTCACACTATTGTGTACAAACCCCGGAACTTTCTCGGACTAGTATGCTCTTCGACAGACCAACATAAAACTTGCTGCTCATTCAGACACCTGTCCGCAAGCTTTTCCAACCGTAACACCCCGCTGGAACTTATGACCCTCCCCCCTTCCTTTCCATTGCACTTAAGCCCAGCCATGTAGTTATAGTTTTCAAGGATTTGGGTCATAACACTCGATGGACAAGACGATTCTTCGCTCAATTAAATTTCGTCAGAATTCTCCGTTTTGTGAATTTTATGCCTTGATTCAAGAAAATTTCAGTCCGTATTTCGTTTGTATTATTTAGTCAGAGATATTACTTATCGTTGCCTGGCGATACATTCATTTAGTAGCTTTAGTACACTTATTAACACATATCTCGCTCCGGTCCGGTTTAAATTCTATCATTTGATGGAATGTACTGTTATTTTATATTCTACATATTCAAAATTAATAAAACTGCACAATAATACATTCCCGTAAAAGGATTTCCGTATTTTAAATGTTCGGATAATGTTCGCACCAAAGACAAACTCGCGAAATAATGTTTGTACCGATAAGTAAAAGTTCACTACCGTATATTTTAACAGTTGTCTCTTCAGATGAAATGACTGATGATGAAATGATACCTAATCATCCTTGAAAATTTAAATTAAAGTTCTCATCGTTATTGAAGTCACTCAATTGCATAAATTATCTGATTAAAATCAGTTCGTGTTTTATAATGTTTGCCACATTGCTCACGCTATTCCGTATCGATCTTAGACGCGATCTGATTTCGCCTGTGGTATCTTCATCAGCCGCAAACTAACTGGAATAAAATTTTAATCCAAGCTTCTCAAGAAAGCACTTCCGGACCGTAATAATAGCAGACTTTTTTGTATTGATCTTGGAATTTGGCTTATATACCGCAACATGGAGGATATATCAGAGACTATTGCATTCTCCATGCTGTTACTTCCTTCTTTTCTTTGCATTTAAATATCCTTTATGACCAAAAAATTAATTTCCTACTATGATAAATGCATGTATAAACTAATAATGTCTCCAATATAACTACCTGAGCTAATAAAAACGTGAATAGTCCTATATTGCGTGTAAAAAAATCTATAAAATATAATGAAAGGTCATAAACTCAAAATAGCGTAAATGATCAGTAACTATCCACGATGTCACTGATACTGACAAGGTTCGCTCGCCACCACCACAACACCGCAGCTGACAGCGAGAGGACGCCTGCTCGTCTTCGCTAAATTCGTCCAAATTTATGATCCATGTAGGGCGTGGTGAGATAGTTAATTGCACCAAGTGGGAAATCCAGATGACGAAGCATTTAGGAAATAAAAGGATGTCTGATACGGTTCTGTCACCGTACGCACCTTATCAACTGCCCTTGACAGAGTCTGTTTAGAAAGCAGTCTTTGACTCAGCGGTAAATTCTTAATAGAAATTTGCACGGTATTTCGAGTAGATTAATGTTTAATTTTAAATGGAAATTTGCAAGGTATCCAGAATAGATTAGGTTTAATGGTAATGCAAAACATAACACGAACAATGTGGTGATTACGACCACCGAGGCAAGCCTTAGAAAACATTAATATGCGCAACAGATATGCCCGGGAAATAGGGAAACTCAAATACTAGAATTTATGGCCCTTTATAAAGTACTCCCAAAGGGTACAACGAAACTGATGAACTTGAATAATGAAACGGGGAAAACAATCTGACTGCGACACATAAAATAAAAATTGACTGGCCTCGTATCTTCTTATTACAACACTGGAAACAGGAAAACAGCAAGCAGCTCGCGTCATGCAGTATTTCAGTATTAAAAATTTTCGAAAATCATACGTGGGTAGTAATTAAGTTCAACAATAATCATTAATGAAGAATATGAAAGGAAGGGGAAACTAACTACCAAATGAGGACGCAGAACGCAAATTTAATATCAGAAATAACGTTTTCATAGAAAAAATTATGAAATAGAAAAATATTACAGAAAATTAAATTATCATCATGCATTAAAATAATAGCGTGCTGCAACAGATACTTAAGAACTGCCTTCTCCAACAGCGTCCTCGTGCAACCTTACCCAAAACGCAACTCCTACCAACTGACTTGCTACTGACTGCTCTCTCTCGCAGCCACAGCGCTTACTCGAACTTTCAAAGATTTCTGCGCCACTTGCCCTTTGCCCCACTATCAGCTTGTCTGATAATTGGCTGAATAGAACCGCGACTCTTTATGGGCCGGATCTCAAACAGCCCGCTCCACTCCTCGGAGTGGAGAATGAAAAGAGATAAGTTTTTTTTTTTTTTTTTGCAATATACATCTGTGGCCAGTTTACGAGAGTACAAAGTATCACAGAAAACCGACTTATGTCGGGACCATAGGGACCTTACATATCGTGAATGTTGTTTTGTATTTATTTTTGCATAACATCAGTATGGGAAATCATTATTTAAACGTTTCTAGTCCCGAATTTCATCAGATCCTTTTATTTTATTTTTTTTTTTTATTTTTTTCTTTTATTTTTTTCTTTTATTTTTTTCTTTTTTTTTTTTTTTTCTTTTTTTTTTTTTTTTTTTTTTTTTTTTTTTTTTTTTTTTTTTGCCTCTATAGATTAATAAAATAGCCTATAAGATGTTCCGGTTAAAAGTGACGGTATTTACATCAATACTCTGCTAACCATTGTGAAGTGCATGGCAGAGGGTACGTTCCACTGTACCAGTTATTTGGGTTTTTTCTCATTCCATTCACGTATTTAACGTGGGAAGAATGTTTATTTAAATGCCTCCGTGCGTGCTGTAATTAATCTAATCTTGTCCTCACGATCCCTACGGTAACAATATGTAGGTGTACGCATTACTAAGAAGCAGAAAATAATTTGGCGCTGAGTGGAGTTGAACCCGCGACCTTCTCAATACGAATCCAATCTTTCACAACTGAACTAAACACCGCTTCCCAAACAGGTTCTCGAAGGGACAGTTGATAAGACGAATCCCACACTCGGGCATGGATATTTGTGCCGTCCTTAGTCTTAGCTAGTTCGTAAGTAGTTTGTAAGCTTAGGGACTGATTACCCCATAGTTAAGTCCCGTAAGTTCTACAAACATTTGATGTTTGATAAGGCCAATATTGTGTAAAGATCCGTATCAAGCTTCCTTTTATTTCCTAAGCGCTAGGCCATCTGGAGTTCCCACTTGGGGCACTTTCTTGTCTCACCACGCCATACATGTACCATAAATTTGGGCGATTTAGCCAATGACGATTTGGCGTCGTCTCCTTGTTGTGAGTTCTGCTCGTCGCGCCACACACCAGCGCACGCGGAAAGGCTGGGCACGGGCATTCAAAGCCGGCGCAAAGTGCGACGACCTCGCAGTGAACACAGTAACAATAGGAACTGTACAATGCCGCGATCAGAAACACCAGTCAGGACGGTACTCCCCCACCCGCCATCCTCGCCTTTATGAAGCAGATATACCGCATCTTATGTTTCTTCAACTCGTTGTAAGAAACAATTATTTAACGGATCATGTTCCATATTTCCAGTCATCAGTATCCAGGATCGTGGCTTCTTTGGCAGTTTTCAATTGGATTTCGTTATTTAGTGTTCAGCAACTGCAGCTCTTCCACAAATGTTAATCTCCAGTCGTACCTTTTTTTATGGAAACAGTATTACTCAACTGAGTGTTTAATTAATCAGTCGTCTCTGCCGTGGTACTTAGTTTTGTCTGCCAACAAGCGTTCTTAATGATGTCAGTCATTGTCAGCTAACTTCGGGTTTCTCTAACTATTCCGCTTCACCAACGAACTCTTCCCTTTCATTTATACGCTATAATAACCGACGATAATGTCGATAGAGAAACGTTTTCATTAGCCGTTCTTATCAGAGATGCTCCCACTAACTTCGCAACATTGACTTGGTCGTCTTGAAAGTCTGACAGATCATTCATTTCATCGATCATTTCTGTTGACCGCCGCAGATCAAAACGCATAAAAAACCAAAAATAGAAAAAAAAAAAAAAAAAAAAAAAAAGAACCAAAAATCAAACAATAAAAGAATAATAAAAAGTATTAAATACATCATTACTCTTAGAGAAAACTAGTAATAAAGGCTATCTAGCACTCGAAGTATAGAAATTTAACTAAATTTATTCGTAATAGTGAATTCTACATCTACATACATGCTGCGCAATTCACGGTAAGGTATATGACGGAGGATACACTGTACCATTACTAGGCATTTATTTTCCTATTCCACTCCCAAATAGAATGAGGGGAAAAAAGAATGCCTATATGCTTCCGTACGAGCCTCAATTTCTCTTGTCTTTATGGTCATTGCGCGAAATGTTAGTAGGCGTCAGGAAGAACGTTCTACACTCAGCTTCAAATTCCGGCCCTCCAAATTTCCTCACCAGAATTTCTCGAAACGAACGTCGTCTTTCCTCTAGTGAGCTCCATTCGTGTTCCTGGAGCATTTCCGTGACACTCTCGCATTGGTCTAACCTATCAGTAACGAATCTAGCTGCTCGCCTCTGAACCGCTTCTATATCTTCCTTCAAGCTGATCTTCTGCGGGTTCCAAACTATTGAGCAATGCTCTATACGTGGTCATACAAGCGTCTTATACGCGGTCTCCTTTAAAAGTACACCTTCCCAAAATTCTCCCAATTAACCGAAGTTGGGTGTCCGCCTTACTCACAACTGTCCTTACATATTCGTTCCATGTCATTCGCTCTGCAATGTTACGCCCAAATATTTGAACGATACGACTGCATCAATAAGCTCACGACTAATGCTGTATTCGAACACTATGGGATTGTTTCTCCTACTCATGAGCATCACCTTACATTTTCTATATTGACAGCTAGCTGCCATTCTTCGCACAAACTAGAAATCTTGTCTAACTCCAGCTCCACTGTTTTAAGAATAGATGTTTTAGCAAATGGCGACTTGTGAAATTTTTTTACCGACCGGGACTCGAAACAGCTTTCCACCTTTTCGCGAGCGTTCCCCTTATCAGTAGGCTACCTGAACACGACACCAGAACCGGCACAAACTTCCATACGCCACAATGATTACGTATATGAGAGGCAAGTGCAATCATCCGTTAGCATTCGCACCAGGGAGAATGAAAGCAACGATGCATTGGGCTCCTCCGAAATGGGCAACGTCTACCTGTTGGTGATAAACGGAAGACTCGAACTGGACAACTGTCCACAAAGTGCCACTGAGTGGCATTATTATTATTATTATTATTTGTTCAGTCACGCAAAATGCTTCCAAATCTATACTTACCAAGTGCGCAACCTCTGTCCCCATTTGTAGAATTCTTAAGGAACAATGCGATAAAGTGGGGTTGAACAAGTCGTTCGTAAGTTTCCCGGTGAAATAGCGGGAGAAATTCGTAGGGAAACAAGCCGCATTCTTGTAAAATCGAAACCTCCAGCACCAAACATGACTAGAGCTGAACTCTGTGGCCTTCGTGGTCTCCGCAACGATCCTCTCATAGTCGTTTTGCCAGCTGATAAAGGCAATGCTACCGTCCTGATGGAACGAGCCGATTATGATGGAAAAATCCGACAGATGTTGGAAGAAGATACGCACCAGAAGCTGCCTCGGGACCCAACATCCAGAATTTTGAGGAAGACGTCAGAATTTCTGAAAAGATCGTCTCTGAACGAGAGTACAATGAAGAACCTCCTTCCTCAGGCACCAAAACCACCTACTTTTTACGGTCTGCCAAAGGTGCACAAGAAGGATACACCGTTAAGGCCAATAGTGTGTACCATCGGCTCTCCTACTTATAGACTTGCCAAACACCTGGCCACACTCCTCTCCACGCACGTTGGACACTGTGAACATCATAGGGAATACGACGGACTTCATCGACCGAATTAAAGGACGGCGCCTAAGGGAAGAAGATATTATTGTTAGCTTCGATGTGGTCTCCCTTTTCACGTCTGTTCCCATCACAGACTTTATAGACTTACTGGCCCAGTTAATTGACGACACCATCGGGGATTTATTGAAGCACATCCTGACGTCATCATATTTCTTATATGGGTGAGATTATTTTAACCAGACAGACGGCGTTGCGATGGGAAGCCCTTTAGCTCCATTTGTAGACAACCTCTTCATGGAGCATTTCGAAGAAATTGTCTTGGACACGGCTCCTGCAAAGCCTAGCTGCTTTTATCGTTACGTCGACGATACCTTCGTCATCTGGTCTCATGCACAGAAAAAACTACAAGAGTTCCTGGAGCACATAAAAAGCATCCATGACCACATTAAAATCACGATGGAAGTAGAGAAGGACGGTTCCCTGCAATTCCTGGACGTTCTTGTCCGTCGTAAGCCCGATGGAAGTCTGGGTCACAGCGTTTACCGCAAGCCCACTCACACGGACCGGTATTTGCACGCGACCAGCTACCATCACCCAGCACAAAAACAATCTGTTCTGAAGACCTTAGTACACAGAGCCGTAACCGTATCAGATGCTGATAACCTGTCAAAGGAGCTAGCCACTTACGCAAAGTTTTCAAGGATAACGGCTACAGCAAGAGACAAATATCTCAGGCAAAGTCACTTAAAGCACGAAATCAGAAGACATCTGAAGAAGAAGTCAAGAACACCGAACTTTTGCCGTTTTGTGGCTCCTCAACAGGGAAAATCAGCCGGCTCATGAAGAGACGTAAAATTGAAACAATCTTCAGACCTCCAGCAAAGATCTGACAACTAATGAAGCCTGTGAAAGATGATGTAGGTCTCAGGCATTTATAAAATTCCGTGTGAGTGTTGGTAGTTTTATGTCGGCCAGACTGTTCCCATAGAACACGAGCGGTGCTTTCCATTACGCTATCCCGAAAAATCAGCTGTGGTGGAACATGTTTTAGAAAACGGACACCGAATTGCTTTCGACGAGACATCTATTATTAAACGGACCAAAAGCTTCTGGAACAGCGTAATAAACGAGGCAGTAGAGATCAAAATTTCAGAAAACACCCTCAATAAAGACGGCGGTTTGCAGCTCAGTACGGCCTGGGATACCGTAATTGCAGAGTTGAAGCGGGCGCGGCGTACGCGCGACCAAAATATTGCCTTATATGGTGAAGAAACTGGGCACCAGTGACGTCACTGGCGGCGGCGCGGCTATATAAGCACGACAGCGGCCGCGAATTGACAGTCATCCACTTGACAATGGCAGAGGAGTTCTCTGTCGAAAGCTCGTGGGCAGTAAACCACATGACGCGGCTTGTAACCCGACAAGATTTCATTAATGGATATCGCCGCGAAAACATGTACTCATATATAACAATGCTATACTTTGCCAAGGAACAAGATATAAAAAACAAACAAATTATATATAAAGATTTTATTACAAATTTCACTTACAAAAATATTTGCAGAAAACAAATGCATGTGGTTCGGCTCATATTCTCCTCACGGCTGCGTGGTATTGCAAATTTCACCGTTCTTAAGTAATTCTAATTTCTGTTGCAGAAAAGCGTACCTCTTCCTGGTTTCTGAGTCCGTTTGGATGGTGATATTATTTTTTGCCCAGTTGTTTTTTAGATAAGTATCAGTTTGTTCACGCTACAGACTTTTGACAAACTGAAAGATGTTTGGGTGAGGGGATTCACATAATGCATTGAATCGGGAATGAAAGCTTTCGCAAGCGTTTGTCGTCCTCCACTAGGAAACGCAATATGCTGCCCAAACGTTTGGAGGAAAGACTGCATCTTCTTCAAAAATGTCCAAATGTTTGTATAGCTTATGGGACTTAAATGCGGGGTCATCACTCCCTAAACATACAAACTAGTTATGAACTACCTTATACTAAAGACGATACAAACATCCATGCCCGAGGGAGGATTCGAACCTCCGACCGTAGCGGCAGTGCAGACTGTGAATGGCGCGGCCGCAGAACACTCGGCCACTGCGGCCGGCCGCGAATATATGTGTTCGCTGACTATTGTTAATAACCTAACAGCACACCGCGAACGGATACCGCAGCATCGCCATTCACGTTCATCCGTTGCTACAACTCTTCTGTAAGGTCTTTTTCGCTGTTGGATGGTATAGAACCCAATAGTGAAAAACTAATGTGGTATTGTTATATAAACACGAAGAGACTTGTGAAATGGAAATTAACTATGAAAAGTCGGCCATACAGTCGCAAACCAGCACCTAGCAACACGCTTAAAATGATCCTGTAACATGCACCAGCTGAAGATTAACCTGAAAAGGTTCGAAAATCGAATTGTGGAATCAACAGCATCATTTCAAGTGAAAGTATTGGTTGCACTTTTGTTAAATCATATTGAAATTAAGTCACGCGTTATGAAATACCCATTATGGATGCTCTAAATATGTGCATTTTTTCTTAAAATTATATTTTCATGATCTCTGTTCTTTGATTTTCTTAATTTGTAATAAGTGTCGTGATAGGATTTTATCATTTGCATAACTTTTATGTGAGATACAACTGGAATGGATGTTTTACAATAAATTGCTTCTATTTAATTCGCAACGTTCTCAGAAATTACAGAAAATGAAATATTTATCTTTGAATCTAATTGTGTTGGAATATTAACGCTCTATTCAAAACAACACAATAAAACCTTGCTGTCTCCATTAGACATTTGTGAGACGGGGCCATTTTGCTGCACTTGAAGTAAACTTTAGAGTCTTGACCACAAATTTCAATTTATTGAGGCCTTACGCGTTTCGATGTTTCGTCATTATCGAAGGCTACAGGAAGACAATGGAATTAATATTCATCAAATATTTTGATAAAACATAAATGAGAACATTATCTTCACACTCAACATATCTTTTAAAAACTTATTAAAAAGTAACACTAAAACATTCCTTTTAAAATAATCACTGTCAAAGACATATGTCAAACATAAAATAAATTTAAAATACCCCCCCCCCCCCCAGAACATCCCTGTAGGATGGGCAAGTGCTTACTTAGGTTAGCACAGCGGTCTGTTATTAAGTGGCTAGATGGCGATGTTGACATTCTACTTCTCTCTCACTCAAATATACGCACTCACTCCCTTATTAATACAATTTCTTAAAGCGGCCGGCTCGACCAACAGTGGACAAGCATCTCCCTACAGGAACCGCACCCGTGGACACGGTATCCTGTGCGTCGAAGTGCCGCTTTAAGTATTAATTGTATTAATACAATTTCTTTGTTTAATTGTTTGTTGTATTAATTGTATTAATACAATTTCTTAAAGCGGCACTTCGACGCACAGGATACCGTGTCCACGGGTGCGGTTCCTGTAGGGAGATGCTTGTCCACTGTTGGTCGAGCCGATCTCTACGAGATTACGAGAGTAACTCGGGCGTCCGATCCTTGATTGTCGTGAGTGCATTCGTGTTCTCTCGATAATCCATTTTTAGTCCGGGGCAAGTCCCGGAGATAAATTAAATTGGTCCCAATCCCCCGGCTCCGACCAAGGTTTTCGGGAGGTTTTCCTTGGTTGTAAGGCGTATGCCGGAGCTGGTAAGCCCCTCCCACTTATTCCCAATTGGGATCCCCCTTTGCCCCACTATCAGCTTGTCTGATAATTGGCTGAATAGAACCGCGACTCTTTATGGGCCGGATCTCAAACAGCCCGCTCCACTCCTCGGAGTGGAGAATGAAAAGAGAGAAGTTTTTTTTTTTTTTTTTTTTTTTTTTTTTTTTTTTTTTTTTTTTTTTTTTTTTTTTTTTTAAGCGGCACTTAATAGGTGACCGCTTTGCTAACTTTTGTATGCACTTGAGCATCCTACAGGGATGTTCTGGAGGGAATTTTAAATTTATTTTATGTTTGACATATGTCTTTGACAGTGATTATTTTAAAAGGAATGTTTCAGTTTTACTTTTTAATAATTTTTTAAAAGATATAGTGAGTGTGAAGATAGTGTTCTCATTTATGTTTTATCAAAATGTTTGATGAATATTAATTCCATTGTCTTGCTGTAGCCTTCGATAATGACGAAACGTCGATACACGCAGGCCTCAATAAATTCAAATTTGTGGTCATGAACGTAATAAAACATACTCGTAACTTTGAATAGTTGTCCCACTAAGTACTTTTGGCAAACCAAAAATAGGACCTCTATACTACTCTGTTGTCAATAACAACTTAGTCTTGTTCGGAGTTGCCATTTCACTCTTAGTAGAAACGAAACAGGTGACTAACACACCGTGCACTTCATTAAAGATTGGACACTCCGATAAGCTTAAACTAAACAAAACTTCAGCTCGATGTTGTCACCAGGAATAATAAGTAGTAACTGACGGAGTCATTATCAGTGGCGGAGAAGTCGATGCTGGTGGTAGGGTCAGGAGGCGTATCGTGTCGCTACTTGTTTACTGGCCTGTCTGCCACGACCACTGCAGTCTGACACCCACCTTTGTCTGGCCGTCGCTCAGCGGACAAGTACTTACACAAGGCTGTGAAGTTGTTTCGCTGCTTTATGAAATCATGAAAATAGCAGATATTATACAAGTTTCTTGAACTTAAAAGCCCTCTGCGCGAACTGAAGATATGAAGTTATATTTTTAAAACATTTTTTTCGCTAATATGCACATAAATACGCAACTTTCGAGCCCTATTAGAACTCGATACTTCATTTTTTTCTGGCGCTTCCTAATAGGTAGCCGAGAGTTCTATAAAAGCGACTCCGTCGAAGTACTAACAAGGGAACCACCCCATCGGATCCTCCTCAGATTTAGTTAGAATTTAGCGCAATGGATAGGCTATGAAAAACTGAAAACAGATCAATCGAAAATTTAGGAAGAAGTTGTGTGGAAATATGAAAAAAGTAAGTCAAATATAAAAACTGAGCAGTCCATGCGAAAGATAAGAAACGTCGAGCACAGGAGCGCTGTGGTCCTGTGGCCAGCGTGAGGAGCTGTGGAGTGAGAGGCCCTTGGTTCGAGACGTCTCGCAGGCGAAAGTTGTAATTCTTTTATTTTCAGAAAATTATTTACTGTCCATCCGCCTGTCCGATGCGAGGTAAATGCGCTGTAGTATGGGTACGCTACGCCTAAACAAATGTAATACTTTGTGAAAAGAGTCTATGATTTTGTAAAGCTGCACAGGTACACAGAGCAGTACTTTTTACATGACCGTGTGTCTATTATCAAAGTTAAGGCTGTTACACATCGCTCTCCGAAATTCCAAGACATGTTCAGATTTGCTTGGACATACGCAGGATTTGACATTATACACAGGGAAAAATCCCGAAAACGTTAAAAATATATGTTTTGGCAGAGCACAGAGAAAACTGTGCGACTCTGAAACTGTTGCATTCATTCGTTGCATTTCACGTGACAAGACCTTTTGTTTCCATCACTTTTTGGGAGTGATTATCACATCCACAAGAAAAACCAGAATCGGCCAAGGTAGAGTGTCTGTACACATTCATCAAGTGTAGAAGTTAGGTGGCTCGACAAGAGATTCCCGTCATATGACGCACATACCGTCACAAGTGTATAGAATACAACAGACGCATTTTCCTGTGGAGCAATCGGTTGACCTATCACCTTGCAATCAAATGTTTTAGGTTCTCATTGGAGAGGCACTTCCTTTCGTCTGCTAATCGCAACGTTTTGCGGTGCGGTCGCAAAACAGAGACACTAAACTGATTACAGCGAACAGAGATGTCATTGAACGGGTAGACAGATCATATTATTGCGAAAATAAAAATAAAAAATTGGTTCGAGTTAAGGCTTGAACCAAGAACATCTCGCTCCACATCACCTCACACTAGCCAGAGGAACACAGCGCTCCTAGCCGCGGTGGAGTAGCCGAGCGGTCTAAAGCGTCTCGCTGCAGAGCGCGCGTTGCTCGCCGTGGAGGTTCGAGTCCTCCCTGGGGCATGGGTGTGAGTGTTTGTCCTTAGGTTATTTTACCTAGGTTTAAGTAGTTTGTAAGCTACGGACTGATGACCACGCAGTTTGATCCGATAGATTTACAAACATTTGAACATTTTGAACAGCGCTCCTCCGTTGACTGCGTCTCGACGTTCATTGTTGCGCATGCACCGTTCATAGTTCCCCACAACTTCTTCCAGTTTTCTCGATTGATCTGTGTTCAGTTTTTCATGGCCTATCCAAAGTGCCAATTGATAACTAAATCTGAGGGGTGTGCGATGGGGAGGTTCCGTAGTAAGTATGCCACGTAAAGAAAGCAAAGTGTGCTATTCACGACGTACCGGCGAGTACGATGGAAAGAGAATCCCGCAGCAGGCTTTACGCCAGCTGCCAGCGGTGGCGACCCCCTGTCCCGTCCCGTTATACAGATAGCCGATTTCGCAATATGTATTCCGGCGCAGCGGCGACGCATACAGATGTCCCGCGGGGAAAGGGGGGGGGGGGGGGTGGAGCGGTTGCGCGTGATAAACTGCGCGAGGAATTGGAAGCCATCAATAGCGGCCCAATCTGTTTGGGATAAAAGCCGGCCTGCGCGGGCGCTGCTTTGCGTGCGTCGGTCACGTGACTGAGTATCGGGCGGCGTCTGTGGCGTCGCCGTCGGGTAGACGTCGGCGACCGGCGGGGCGTGACGTGACGCGGACGTCACAGCTCTCCAAGACGCCACCTCGTCCCACTCCCCGCTCTGGAATCCATCCCTCCTCCCCCCTACCCCTCCTCCCCGTCCGGCCCGTCCCGAGCCACGACCCAACTCCTGAAGGGAATTAATCGAGTCGACTTCGATCCATCACGAACGTCGGCGAGCCGTCCCTGTGCTAAGAGCCGGCGACAGCTGACCGATGACGGGTTATTAAATCACGGTGTGCGCTCGCCCTGCCGGCGGTGGCTAGTCGCGCGGCAACTTGGCCCGCTCCCTTGTCGGGCCCCGAGAGTCCATTAACGAAGCCCGTCCCGAGGAGGACGTCCAGCCGCACGAAACGCATCGGCGCAGCGGCCATCGGCGGACTAGCGGCTCACGGTTATACGAGGGTATTCCAAAAGTATGGTCCGATTCGCCGTAAATATTTGAAAGCGGCGCCAAGGACAAAACACGCATGTGCGCTTACTCCTGGCATATCTTGCGCGTTAATGGGATATGCTCGTAAAAATGACCAAAAATTTGAAAAAAAATTTTTTTGACCTATATAGTAGAGCATTTCATCCTGATTTAAAGAAAAGAGAAGTGGAAATCAAGTTTGAGTCAGAGGTCATAGAACAGCTGACAGCATTCAAATATTTGGGAAGTTGGATTAAGGAAGATATGAATTGCCAACAAGACATCAAAACGAGAATGGCTCTGGCGAAGGAAGAGTTCCAGAAGCAAAGAAGACTCCTAACCAGTGGTTTAAACAAAGAATTAAGGAAGAGACTGGTTTAGTGTCTAATATGGAGTGTGCCCTTGTATGGAGCAGAAACGTGGACATTGAGACTCTGTATTTCCATTCCACTCATCGTATTTCAATTAATTGATTTGTGTCATACATGTTACATTTATTTTGTTTTCAATTCAAATGTTTGTAGATCTTAAGGCAGTTAACTGTGAGGTAATCGGCCCCTAAACTTACAAGCCACTTATGAACTACCTTACAGGCAAAGGCATCCAAGCCCCAGGGGGATTTGAGCCCCCGGCGGGGAGTGGTCTCGTACATCGTGGCATAGCACCTCAATGCGCTCAGCCGGTACAGTGCTTAATGAAGTAAAATTTACATTACTACAAAAAGGGTTGGTATCTGAAAAATAATAACTTATTAAGATGAGAAGAAAATTGAAGCTTGCGAAATGTGGATATGGCGTAGTATGGAGAAGATCAGCTGGATCGATAAAGTCAGAAATGAAGTACTGAACAGAGTTGGAGAGAAACGGAGGGTGTTTCTGACGACAAAGAACAGGAGACTAAACTGGATGGGCCACAGTTTAAGACGAGATTGCCTCCTGGTGGAGGCAATTGAGGGTTGCATACCGGGAAAGAGAGGGAGAGGCAGAAGAAGGTACCAGATGCTGGATGACGTCAGTAAGCCACTAGGAGGGTACCAAAGGACGAAAGGACGAAGGTGATCGCAAAAGACAGAGATGCATGGAGGGCTATGCAGTCTAAACTGGCAGTACGGCAGACAACCAAATGATGATGATCAGCCTGATATCAAAAATTTATAGGTTTTTTTTATAGTTTATGGCATTATAATTTGCGTTGAACGTAATGTTGCACAGGGGCCACGCCCATCTGTCAAATTGAAGTGCGTCAGAATACGTGATGCATTATTTTGTTCTTCCGTTATTTTTTTTTTTTCGCCAATAAAACCTTAAAGACTTGTGAAGAGTGCTGTGAAATGTAATTAGGCCTACTGTAATTGTGAAGATAGTATCGGCGTTTTTGAGGACACTTCAGCAAGGAGGGGTCTTTCATGTCGGTTAGTGATTGCCTGTAGCTCGTGCAATATGCTTAGTGATACTATGAGATCGTCAGTAATTGATAGTCTACATTACAGTCTGGAAGAACACTTGAATGTGATGGACAGTGTCTTGAAAGAAAGATATAAGATGAACATTGACAAGAGTAAAACGAAGGTAATGGAATGCAATGTCAGAAAATCAGGCGATGCTGAAGGAATTAGATAAGCTTATGAGACAATAAGAGTAGTAGATGAATTTTGTTATTTGGGTAGCAAGATAACTTATGATGGCCGAAGTAAAGAAGACATAAAATGCAGAATAGCTATGGGAAGAAAAGTGTTTCTAAAGAAGCGAAACTTGTTAACATCCAACATTATTTTAAACGTTAGGAAGGACTTTCTGAAAGCATTTGTCTGGAGTGTAGCATTGTATGGGAATGAAACGTGGACGGTAAGGAGTTCAGATAAAAAGATGATAGAAGCCTTTGAAATGTGGTGCTACAGACGACTGATGAAAATTAGATTGGTAGATAACGTAACTAATGAGGAGATGCTTAACCGAATCGAGAAGAAAAGAAGTTTCTGGCATATACTCACTAAGATAAGGGATAGATTGGTTGGACACATTCTGAGACATCAAGGAATTGTCAACTTAGCTTTAGAAGGAAGTGTGTGGGGTAAAAATCGTAGAGCGAGACCGAGGGACGAATATAGTAAGCAGATTCAAAATGATGTAGGTCGCGGAACGTATTCTCAGATGAAGAGACTTGCACAGGACAGGGTAGCGTGGAGAGCTGCATCAAACCAGTCTGCAGACTGAAGACCACAACAACAACATTACAGTGTAAATATTCAGCTTACTTATGCAATGCTATGTATTGGAAGGGGAAGTAGAGCTGCCCAGACTTTTTGTACAGTGATTGGTTTGCCTCTATTTCCACTGAGGTTTGACAGATATAATAAATTAATACATAATGCTTCATGTGATGTAAGTGAACATTCAACTAAAAGAGCAGAAGAAGATGTAGTAGTTTTGTCTGAGAATACAGACATTGTAGCAGCATTTTATGTATCTTGGCAGAAGAGAGGTCATACTTTTCTGAATGGGGTTGTAACCACCACAGTTATTGAAAATAGCAAGATACTAGAATATGAATAACAGAGCACGACAAGGGTTGTTCAAGCAAATTTATTGGCACCCATGTTCGAGTAAAAATCTTTGATGGCCCAAGTGGAAACGAAAGTAGTTCTGAACATTTTTATAAGATCAGAGGTCAGCTGTTGTGTGAGGTATGTACGCTCCCTTGGGGATGGAGACTGTAAAGGATACACTACTGTTGTTAATGGCAGACCATATGGGAACACTTTGATAGAAAGGCTTGAATGTGTTGGGCTTGTACAAAAAGGAATGGGGGCTCGTCTGAGAAAATTACGTAATGTCTTTAGTGGAATGAAACCTGTCAGTCGGTAAACACATAGGTGGTACAGGTTGCCCTACAAAAAGTGAAATTGATTCTCTGACTAACAATAAGAAGAAATGTAGGGAATTTGGAGAACATGAGACGAGCTGTTTGGGCAACATGGTTTCTCAGAGTGTCACCAGAGGAAACCGCACAGCATGGTTCGTGTCCATAACGGGAAAGTTCGTGGTGCAAGTACTGACTGAGCAGTGCTACAGGCATACAATATACCCAGAAGCAGGGCGGATCCAGGATGGCTTTTTTTTTTTTTTTTTTTTTTTTTTTTTTTTTTTTTTTTTTTTTTTGGGGTGGGGCGGGGCGGGGCGGTGAAAGAATTTTCATTGTGAGCTAAACTCAGGCTCAGTAGAAAGACTCTAGTACCGGCCACCCCTTTTTAACCCAAGCCCAATCAGACAAAAGTCTCACAGTTTTGACGACCCAGTGCAGTGGTAGCATGCTAGTTTCGTATTCTAAAAATAAAATTAATAAATGAAAGAAAGAGCTGTGGGTGGGGCGAGGCGAACGACTTCTGCCCCCCCCCCCCCCTCCCCCTACGATCCGTATATGTCCAATGCCAACAAGCATTCCTTGCCACTTGCTGTAATTGTGGCAATTAAGCCTATATATAGGGATCTGGCAAATAAAAATCTACTCAGAATGCAAATGAAAGCTTCAACAGCTGTATATGGGAGAGAATACTCAAAACTGTATTTCTTGGGATGACAGTGCTGAAGATTTGTGTAATGGATGCAATAACAACATTTTGTGATGATACAATTTCAAGGATCAATTTTATGGGCAAACTGAATATCCAGACAAGAAGGAATATGGCTTCTGCTCTGCTATTGATAAGCGGCGGGTCACCGAAGCAGAGACAGCTGCAGAAGCTGCTACCAAGGAGTCAAGGATAAAGAAAAGAATGAAGAGAAGGAGTACGGAGGCAAAGGAGACAGAGGGATAACTGGAGTATGCAACTGGAATGTTCTAAATCAGCTTAGTGGTAAGTTATTAAATCTGTAAATCTTCTTATGTGATTTACCGAAAACTTGACTTTACATCTTTTAGGTAAATAAATTAAACTCACAAATATTGGTTCAGATATTCAGAATAACATCCTCTACCTCCCTTGCCTACTACGTCCTGAAAAATGTATAACATAACGAATAAGTCGATGATGCTTGAGCCAGATTTTTAATTATTTTTTTCGTAGTAAGATAAATTAGCTTTATTTTTCATAGATCAGCATCAGGGAAGTTAATTGGCGATATAAAACACTAATGTGAATGTTATCTGTACTCTGACTCTTTTTACAAACTGTGCAGTCCACGGTTCCAATTAAAATAGCACCGCAGTAAAATAGTGTTCCGTTTTTATGCTATTATAAATATTGTGATCACTACCACAATATAATTATTGCATGATTTTTTGATAAATGCTTTGACTAATGACCGTAATTTATTGTGTGTAAGAATTTTGAGCTATATATCTTTTATATATCAGTAGCACTGTGAGGGACAAGATAATTCTAAAAATGCAGCCCGTTCAGGGGCGGGTCCCCTTAAATCCCGCCAGAAACGTTGTTACTGTTGGTGTGTGCTGTTGATAGTGTAAGTTCCCAATGTTTAAGGTAGTCAAACAGCCCGCCGATAGTGAAGTAGGGACAGTAATACGGTGTTTGACTGTAAGAAACATTTCAACGATAGAAATCCATCGGTAGGTTATTGAAGTGTACGGTGTTAACACAATGGGTGACAGTAAAGTGCGCAAGTAGGTGCGATCTTTTGATGAAGGACGGGGAAATATGCACGATGCACCACGCTCGGGCCGACCATCCGTGATTTCAGACGAGTTGCTTCATGCGGTTGACGACAAAATTCTCGACTATCGACAGTTTACTACCTAAAGGAGTTTCTTAGAGGCGAGCGCTTCGACACAGATGATGAAATAATCTGTTAAAGACTGGTTATCTCCGCAGGCGGCCGATTTCTACGACTAGGGCATTCAGGAGGTCTTTTTTACTATATGACAAAATTTGAATAAGCAGTGGCTACACCGATTCCCATTAGATAACCGAAACACTGTCGGGCTTAGCTAGCACTTGGATGGGTTGCCGTCCGGGTCTGCCAAGCGCTGTTGGCTAGCTAATGAGGAGCTACTTGATTGGGAAGTAGCGGCTCCGGTCACTAAAACTGATTTACCGGCCGGGAGTACGGGTCGCTAACCACGCCCCCCTCCATACCGCATCCGTTGATGCCCTCGGGTGAAGGATTGCACGGGGGCCGCTCAGTACCGAGTGGGCCCTGCCGAGGCTTTTCGGATGAAGTTTTGTCTTTCATGTTTAATTGCCCAATCTGTTGTTGTCTTCCATTTTATCTTTAAACAAATGTTCAAGCAATAGATGGATAGTTCACATTTGATGGCCATGCTCTTCGATGTCCTATCCGTGTGGTCCCTGCAATTACTATACAAATACCTTCTCAAAAATAAAAAAAATTTAAAAATATTAACCCTCCGATAGGCGCGCCTTCTAGTCATCCAAGGAGTTCACTCTTATTTTGCAGATTCCTCTTGATAATAAACCTTAAAAAGACACAAACATCAAACTTGTATCGTAAAAGAGAAGGCTAACACAAACAGGGGGATTTCCGACTCTCCCACTTTCCGAGAAAAGGATACGAAACTTGTCGCCTCGTATCTGACACATACGCGCACCTGTCGGAAGGTTAATTGCTGTGTTTGTTGTCTTACCTCATAAATCAAAAGATTCATCCCCCCTCTCCCTGTAGTATGACAAGGCACGCAATTCCATCCTTGTTGTCGCCTTTTACCGATTCGTTCACCAGTGCCCGGATTATTGACTGGATTTTAACAGCGATTTTCCAAAAGTAAGGTCCGATTAAAATAGAAACATCCAAAATCAAACTTTTTTCAATGCAATTGTTTCATTGACATCCCTTCCGTCTTTCTCTATTTTTCTACGTAATCTCCATACTTACTTAGACATTTGCCATATATAAGTTCGTAGGCTTCCACGGTCGGTGTCATTTTGAATAAAACAATTCTGGATATTAGGCCGCGTCATATTTAAACACATAGCAAATGAATTCCCGTCATTTCGACCACTGTGCAGTGGTCGGTCCTCTTCAGGGTAGTTAACTGTTGGATGCTGCTGAATGTACACATATACTGTGAATTTTTCAGTTATCTAATACCGATGTCATACATCTAACATGGTGATTGGCTGGCAGTAGAGTATCAGCAGGCTCTTACGTTTGCTACCCTGTAAGTGATTGATAGGCAAAATCTTATGTCTGATTGGACATCAGCAACAAGCATCCAGGGGATGGTGTTTCCTGCTGCGAACGTTCAGGCCTTGCGTCAGTTGTACTGTGGCCGCTGTTTATACTGCAGAGGCCGGGTCAAGTGGAGTCGCTGGCTGGCGCACACACGCGGACCGCTGGGCATGAATTTCCGGCAGCCACGACGAAGGTAACTTGCAGCCATCAACCTTTTCATATTGTTATGTCGTTTAATAATGCCGATGGCTTCTGTTATTTTGCGTTGTTGCATCCACGGTTCTTGGGTAAGCACGCGAGGTTCTCGGAAGTTAATAGTACCGCCGCATTCCTTCTGGTGTTCTGCCCCAGCTTACTTGTTGACTTGTCCCAATCGTATGTAACGTTCATGTTAAGAAACGCGAGTGCTGATGGGTCTCCCGGCTTCACCAACACAAACTTCGCTGCACTCGCATTGGAGCTCATACACGCTTAGAGCGTGGAAGGAATTTATGAGATCCTTCGTAGGCCTCAACAAGTTACGGATCTTGGGACAACTCTCGAAAATTGGTTTGACTCCTCCTCGGATAAGGACCTTGCCTATATGTTCACTGACGCCTCTCACATCAGGTAGACTAGCTACAGGACGGGTTTCTTCTGCATCAGAATTCTGCAGCATGCGAAGCCACCGAAAAAGATTATCTCACGTGATGAAAAGGATTCCCTAAGTGAGCTCCGTAACAACAAGTTTACTGTTGTTTTACCTCTAGACAAGGGCAATGCCACAGTAACATTGGAAACCACATTATTTGAAGCCTAAATGAGCGAGTTGCTAGAAACACTATCTACAAAGAACTGAAAAGTTGCCCCACAGCGAAAATAGCTCGAAAGACGCAATCTCTAATCAAAAGCTCTAGAATCGATGCCGATACAGCCAGGGGCTCACATCGAAAGTCCCAGTGCCTCCAAGAATATACCAAAGGTACATAAGCCTGAAAGTTCCTTTACTTTTCAGCTTACTGCATCTGTAAATTTAATCACTTGTCCCATCATTCGAGAAGGCTTTAAAAGCCTGGAGCTTGGAATTTTTGTGACAGCGATGGCATCCTATAAGTGACACTCTTTAGCTGTAAACTTATTTGGTTCCGTGAACTTCAACCCAAGATGGATGTGTCGCAGTGGTAGAGGAAAATTCTCTTACACAGCGTGCGGTAATGCCGTGACTATTTCAGTTTTCCGCTTACTCACCCTCGTACATTAACCACCATTTTTAAAAACTACACGCATTGAAGAAATTATATCATTTAGCCTTGGCTTTATAAAATGTTATTCTGAATCTTTCTCCGCAAAGTTCTGTGGGCATAATACATACCTTTTATTCAAATGCAGTGGGCCCTTTTTCAAAATTTTATCGAAGTCAGCTCTTGGCTTACGAATAACCCACTGCCTGTATTTATAAAGAACTTATTTTAAAAAGGGTAAAAACACTGTTTTAAAAGTAAACGACCTCAGTACGCCTAATACTAGCCTGTTTAAACTACCATATTTAGAATTATCTACTTTGCAGGAACCTGAAAAAGATTTCGGAGGAGTCTATCGCTCTTTGTAGTAACTATTACAGCTGTATTAACATATACACTCCCCATTACAACCTTTTCCTACTAAGCCGACGAATGATTTTAGTGTTCTGAGTCTTATGGTGTTAACTGACCGTTCACTCTCAGTTTAATTTCGTCACACCCATAGGAGCGCTGTCGTACGTTCTGGCGAAGAGTCCGCTATTACCTTTCTAAGCTATTTGCCTATACTTCAGTACAAAGATCGCCGGCTCGTCGCCGTCCCCACAAGCCGACTAGTATACAACTCTACGCCACAACTGCAAACCACCCTCCCCACTCGTCTATTCCAACCAGTGGCGAGCAACAATACAAACCTTAATAGAAGACGTCTATTTACTAATTGAATGGAATGATGCAACTTCCAAAGTCAAAACGAATACTCCATGTTAAGAAAAAAGACAACCCCTATTTCAAACAATGGGGTGAAATATTGCAAATACCAGCAAAGAACACCCAACATTCCTCATTATCTTCTTCAAACATCTGTTTTACAATTACCCACTTTCGCTCGCTCATCAATCAGGAACACACACTGAAGAAGGCTACTTGCAAAAGTAGCCAAAACGTCAGATAGTTTTTTTTTTCCTTTAATGTCGTTTGTTGTTAATAATATCACCTTATTGCCATGAGTCAGTAGCTTTCACTCGGTGAATACTAGACAGAAGTCGAATCTACATTTGCATCACACCACCTTGGCACTTGTGCAGAAAGTTGTACAATATTCTGCAGCATTCATTTTCAATAAGCTGCCACAAGAACTAAAGAATTTTAGCACTAACCCACACGCTTTCAAATCTAAATTGAAGAGTTAGCTCATGGTTCATTCCTTTTATTCTGTAGAGGAACTCCTAGAAAACAATTAAGCTATTTTTTTTCTTTATTGATTTCTTTCACTATGTCTTAAGATTGTCGTGTGCATAGGTCTACTTAAAAATTTTTATCACCATTCTTGTGTAAAAATTCATGTATTGAGTTGTTCCATGACCATGGAGTCTCATTCCTCAATCGGGTCCTATGGAACAGAAAACCATATTATTATTATTATTATTATTATTATTATTATTATTATTATTATTATTAAAAACTGAAAATGATGTCTCACATGGTGAAAAACTTTATTTACAGGGGCGAAATGGCCATAACTTTTGCGAATGATATCCATTATTACCAGGTAAACGAATTAAATTAAGGCCTGCATTAAAGAGTGGCGATTTTAAAACGGAAAAAAGCATCTATACGTACAACAGTAGGCTTTAAGAAGGATCGAGAGTTTGAAACCCAACTCTCCCCATTCTCATATGTTGCGTGACAATGATAAAGAACAATAGAGAGACAGCATATTGCTTGACTGCAGAAAAGATTTTTACGCAGCAGACTGCTAACCAAAACGAGCATACGAAATATGTTCCCGGGGATTTGAGTGCCTGGAATACATTTTAATTAAACACAGTACATCGTAGGAAGTGAGTGTTCATCCGAGATTCATCAGGTTAGGTAGCATCTGCAGGTATGCATAGCATCAGGACTCTTGTATTCCTCGAGATATGGGGTACCACCGTTAAACACGCCTTTCAGTTGTGATGTTGGAGGTCACCCTCCTGCAGCGGAGGGAGCGCGCCGTTCACTTGCGGTCAAGTTCAGAAAAACTGAAATTATGTACTAGCAAGATTTGTTTCTTTTATGTACGACCGCCGAGAAAAAAGATGCAACACCCAGATTTTTGTACATATACACAAATATTTTATTTTCGTGTGTGTGGAGGCAAAGTAAAGAATCGCGATTTTGAGTTTCTTCACACGCTTCTCCTCTTTGAGGAAGAAAAATGGTGTAAAAAGTTATTGTTGTTGCTTCAACCTGGACCAGCGCCAATCAGTACACTTTTCTTACAGTAGATACTGTATGGAATATAAATAAAATACGAACGACAAACCGGAGCTGGCAACAAGGAAAACTATGCCTACTGATGAATTCCTTTTGTAAACGATGTCAATTGGGTTGAAATTAACGCTCAGCTAGTGGCGCCGTTATTAAGAACCTCCTTCGCATTTGGTTTTTCGAGGAGGTTAGTAAAGTGCCTCTCTGTTACATTTTATATTTCTAGGTTGTGGATATAAAATCCGCTACCAGTCACAATTATTGGCGGTTTATTAAAACACTACCGGTTTCGGGCTTCAGCCCATCTACAAGTGTTTACATTCAGTTTTGTTGACTGTATAAAGAAAACGTAAATTACTTTGTTCCTATCATACAGTTATACATACACAGGTATGATATAGATATACACAAAACAAGTGTGGTATGTGGTGGAGTGATTTGTGATAAGCCTATAAGTGCACTCACATATAACCTTATCACAAATCACTCGCCGGTCGCGGTGGCCGAGGAGACTGAGGCGCTCCAGTCACGGTCTGCACGGGCACTACGGTCTCGGTTCGAATCTCCCCTCGGGTATGGATATTTGTGCCGTCCTTAGTGTTAGGTAATTCATAAGTAGTATGTAAGCTTAGGGACTGATGACCCCCGTAGTTAAGTCCCATAAGTTTTACAAACATTTGAACATTTTGAACAAATCACTCCACCACATACCATACTTGTTTTATGTATAAGCGTATCTATATGATACCTGTGTATGTATAACTGTATGATAAGCACAAAGTAATTTACGTTTTCTTTAAACAGTCAACAACACTGAATGTAAACACCTGAAGATGGGCACAAGCCCGAAACCGGTAGTGTTTTAATAAACCGCCAATAATTGTGACTGGTAGCGGATTTTATTTCCACAACCTATAAGGAACAGTCACGGAGTTCAACGTCCATAATGGACAAAATTCACATTTTATATTTCTACTTATCGGTTCAAACTTTGCACGAAGTTAGATAAAGACACTAAGTGAAAACGATATTTTTAAATCGAAATCCTAATCGGTATCTTTCGTCGAGATATGACTGTTTAGAGTGAAGCTAAATTTATTCCTTTGTTGTCACATAGGAAGCACTTTATAGCATTTACTTAGGCATTTTCATGACGACTGTCTGTGATGTGTGTTAAATTTTTCCAACGGATTTCCACAAATCGAGGGTAATTCCAACGCTCGGCATTGTGGTTTTGACCTCCATAACAGAGGTGTCAAATGAAAGGGTGAAATGTGCTTAAGAAAAGCGGGACTGTTGGAAGGGTGAAATGTCCAATATATCCAATTTAGAATTGGACAATGTGCCACTGTAACTTTATCAACCCACCTTACACTCACATGTAATTCTGATGTCTGCCTTTCTTTTGGTACGTGTCGACACCTTGTTGTTCGAAGTGTCGTCATGCCCTAAGGAAAGAAATTTACGGGGATTAGAGAAAGTGATAGTTTAATTATTTTGTTCTGCAAGACAAAGCTGAGAACCAAACTGCGGCCGTCATTGTTCCCTAAACTTACAAATTAGAGTAAATGAAAGTACCTCATTCTAAGGGCAACTCACACACCCATGCCCGAGAAAGGACTCGAACCTTCGGTGGGAGCAGCCACGTAATCTATGAAAAGGTGGCTGAGACAGCGCTGCCATTTCCGCACGAACAGTGTTGAAGTGTTAGGAAGTGTCTTTGAAGGTATTTGTCTGAATTGTAGACTTCTATCGAAGTTAGCCAGTGACGATAAATAGTTCAAAGAATAGAAGAATACTGAGGATTAAATCAGAACATCAAGTAACCAGCCAGGAAGTTCTGAATGTTATCGGTGAGAAAATTTTGGGATAACTAAATCAAAAGAAGGTATCCGTTGATAGGACCGATTCTGAGACATGAAGGGAACGCAAGTGTTGACAATGTGGGGGTAAAAATTGTTTACGCAGAGTAATAGAGGAATTCAGTAGGCAGGTTCGAAAGAATATAGGCTAATTAGTTATCAGGAAGTTTACACATCAAACAGGTATTAGCTCTAAAAACAACAGTAACAGCTTCTGATGATAAAAAGGAAGCATTCAGTGAGGTGCGAAACTATACATACCCACACATAATAAACTACTCATTTGTTCCTGGACTTTCTTTGTCACGCCTAACCCTCGTGAAATGAAACTTTTCTTTCTACTAGTCTGGACGAAGATGCTGGCGTGGCAAACTTTTGTCTCCGGAAATGTGGAGGTCGCGTTGGGAGGGTTGGTTTGGAGGGAGAGGGGTGGGGGAGACGAGAAGGGGCGTGGCAGGCTTCGGAAATAAGCCGCGCACTTGTCGTGCCTGTTGGACTTAATTGAAATTTAATGCAAATGACGCACACTGAGTTCTCAGCAAATGGCGTCCTTCCGGTGGCAGCTAATGCATCTGATAAATGGGCTGTTGAGTGAGAATGGAGGAAAAAAAGCATCTCATCTAATTTGGAAATTAACTCTTTAATCCTGTTTCTCCTTTTTTTAATATACTATCAAATTGTCATGTTCCCCGCAGAATTCTACGTTTAGAATGTATATGTAACCTCGTTTGTCCATCACGGTGCCACAGCTGTCACAAATTAGCGACGTGAATCTCTTTATATCTTACTACTTTGCTGGCATACTATTTCCTATGAATTTACATTTTCCTAGCTTAAACTGTTTAAGTGTATCTGACGGTTCTCGCAAATAAGTATTACTGAGAACATCAATGTGTGGCGTAACCTAATGATGATAAATGTTTATTTCTTTTGTTTTTGTTAGTACGTAGTTTAACTTTATTCTAAAATGAAATGTTTGCAAATCTATGGTACAAATGATACTGTTGCCTACGGTCCCGAGACTCACAAACTGCGGAAACTAAAACTTGTCATAAGGACAACACACACTCCCTTGCTTCCGACTAAGGATTCAATCGCCTACCCCCCCCCCCCCCAAAAAAAAAAAAAACAATTAAAAAAATCGTCATGGTTATTCTCAGTTTATATCCACATATCCATAACATTTCAGAGGTGCTTTGTGCACCTAAGTCGAAATTGTCGATTCTTTTCCAGACATATATACTAAGTTAATGTTGGCCTTACCGATGAGTTACATGTAACATTGTCACAAGAGTAAGAGGTCGATGTATATTCAAATCACTAGTTAATTAAAGTTGTTAGTACTCTAATTTTTTTAATGTAGAGTCAAATAACTGTCGTAAATTTGTTTTATGAGGAAAGGATAAGATTTTAGCCTACCAGAAATCGTTGATTAGACTCTTATTACGTATTTACATTTAATAACCCTTTTATTTAGAAGGTAACTTTTCCTTTTCTCACGATGTTTGTTTTTGACATTTTTATTGTTTCTACTATACTCGTCGGCTGCAAGTTTTTAAAGTAATACCACTAATCGATTTATTCTAAGCTTTTATACTCTGTTTACTCCACCAAAAAGCGGTCCATATGCTATAATGCACATACACGTACCCTGTTAGGTCTGAAAGATACGCATTTTTTATACAATTAGTGAATTTATCGGTTGTTCATAGATAGAATGCTGTGAATGTTCTAAAGCAGTCTCTGCATTGAAAATATTTGCCATGATAACAACATTTATTTACACATTTAACATGTCCATGTTTTTATAGTTCAACCGAACATGAACTAGAAATGCTCGACACTAATAAGCATTTACATGAAGAAATTCGTAAGTCGAAAGCGGTTGATACCTTACTGTTCACTGCCGTCGTGGAATTCTATCCGTTTCGCATCGTATGTGTAAAGCCGAAAGAAAAAGACGATTGCTATGCCTGTATTTTATGATAAACATTTGAGATTTCCTGGTAAGACGCTGAAATATATAATGAAATCTTTTTAATCTATTGACATGTTAAAATGAAGGGCGTAGATGGTTCTTTTCTACTTTTACACATCAATGTTTCAGCGCGCCGAAAATTGACAGCTCTTGGAGATTTGTCGATAGGTCCAGAATATTTTAACTATGCAGCGGAGTGTGAGTTGATGTTAAGCCTTCTGACAGATTATATTAGTATGCCGAAACCGGGATTCGAACCGGAACCTTTGCCTTTCACGGGCAAGCACTCAACCGATTGAGCTATCCTGACACTTCAAAGTCGATAGTCAATGAACATTTTAATTCAATTGTTCCACAATCGAGTAGTGACCATCTGGAGAAGCAAATCTATCTTCGCCATTAGCGTGGTCCGATGTTGGACGTTGGACTTCCATGTCGTGACGAAATACTATCCGAAAAGTTCTTCGCATTGTCAGATTGTACTTGCCGGATGCCCGATGCTACACACTTCCCGCGGGGATTGGCTGAGCGCATTGGTTCGCTATGTTCCGACGCGCGAGGCCATTTACCGTCGGGGTTTCCAATCCTCCCGCTGGCATGGATGTTTGTGTTGTCTTTAGTATAAGCTAGTTCATAAGTAGTTTGTAACTGTAGGGACTGATGACCCCGCAGTTAAGTCCCATAAGCTTAACAAACATGTGAGCATTTTGAACTACACACTTGTCTCATGTGTTATGGGGGTCAGCCTATCCATACTACCGTGTCACGAGCGCAGTAGGGTCTTCACCGATCCTGGAGCCATATATAAAGAAAGGAAACTTCAGTATTAACGTCCTCTTCGACAAATTGATCGTTAGCGCTCACCTTCGAACGTTTGAGTAAGGATGGAGAAGGAAATCGACCATGCCCTATCTAAGGAACCATCCTCGCATTTATCTGTGGCAATTTAGGGGAATCAAGGAAAACCTAAATGAGGATGGCTGGAGGTGGATTTGAACCACCGTCTTCCCGAATCCGAGTTAGCAGTTTTACAACTGCTCCACGTCGCTCGTTGTGTGGCAAATATAGTTATTATTATAATTATAATCGTATTTGCCTATTGTTGCCTATCCATTCATCAACGCAGATACGCATGTCAGTAGTATCACTAAAAGGAAATGTTGTTTCATACTATTGATGTCTCCTAATCACTCAAGTAGTGTTTGCATAATTTACAACAGTATTTTTCAAACTTCGGGTCGGGAAAAGGAGGTAATTACAGCATAAAATAGGCAGACCAGTACAAGTCTGATTACTAAGTCAGTTATACAATGCCACAAGCCTAATAAGTGAAATATATCTTATATTAGTTCTGAATCGAATAGAACGTGGACTGTTTCATAATAAGTGAACTCATTTACTGATGAATGTAAGCAGATCCTGAAAACTTATTTCAAAAAATTATCGATTACCTAAATAATTAAGATGAATTCGTAAACTAGGGTAATTCCAGAAAAAGATTTACTTCTTTCCAAATTGTCTATACAAGGGGCATTGCGTACGAGCATAATTCACTTCTTCTATGTCTTGCCTGATATGTGGAACCTTCGTTATGCAAAATAAATTTATCTGTCTGAAATGCTGTGTGTGTTCCATTCCGTTTAAACGTGCAAATTTTCGTAAATATAAGGGATTTAATTGTGCGCCTCGGTTGCACAGTGGCAGAGTGCCAGACTACAAATCTCAAGGTCCCGGGTTCGATCCCCGCCGGGTCCTGGGATTTTTATCTGTCACTTTCCACTTCTTTCACCTCTGGCGGTATAGCTGATGTGAAAAATACCGAGTAGCACCGTGGTTCGGAACCCACGTTAAACTGTAGGCCCCCCTATAACTGGATGCCTAAGTCAGTTCGAAGGTCGGAGGAAGGCAACGGCGTACCACCTCCAAACAGGACCATGCCTAGTAAAGCACTGTGGTGTTCAAACCAAACTTCGGATTGTTGATTGCTTTACCTTACCTTTAAGGGACTTAACAATAACTTATGCTAAAGACAACACAAACACCCATGCTCGAGGAAGGACTCTAACCTCCAACGGCGAGCAACCGCGCGCTCCGCAGCAGGGCGCTTCAGAATGCTGGACTTGATTTGATTTTTCCAGGGAAGCCAAAACAGTCTTGGTCTAACCCGCCACTGCCCGCACCGAAACTAGGTTTATTGTGCGGTATTGCTCCCTGTTTATGTAGTAAAGCCAACCAATGCCCTTGAGCAGAGCAAGGAGTCCCTTTACCAGTTCTTTATTAGACACAATTTCTTCGGGTCTAGTTGTCCCAAATGTTCTGTGCCTTTTACTCTCCAATGCAATGCATTCGAAGATTAGATGTGATGCAGTTTCATCACCGTCATCACAGATCCTACATTTAGGGTCCTCTTCTGTTATTCCCATTGTATGTAGATGTTTTTTGAAATTCCCATGGCCTGTCAGCAATCCAACCATGAGTCTAATCTCTCTCCTGTTCAGGCCCAGGATTGCAGAGCTTCTTTTAAAACATGGCTTTGGCATCATTACCTTGCCATGTTTTTGTTGGTAGACTTTAATCCAATATTTTACGTGCTGTCTTATGATACAGCTCCAATTTGAGCATTGCCTTGGTGATTGTCAGGACAGGTTCCGGTCCAATAAATGGAGTCTCTGCCCCCATCCTGGCTAATCTGTCGGCATGTTCGTTACCACTGATCCCCGAGTGACCAGGGACCCACAATAGGTTTACTCTATTGCTTTCCCCTAGCTTCACCAGAACCCTGTGACATTCTGCAACAATTTTAGACCTTGTTGCAGGAGCTGCCTGGCTGACTGAATAGATATAGATGCTACGATCTTTGTAGCACCTACGCAAATTCTCCTCCACACACGCCCTGATGGCAGTGATTTCGGCCTGGAATACTGAGGCCAGTTTTCCTAGAGAGATGACGCCCTCCAGTATTGGCTGCACCCCATATACCCCGGCCCCAACACCTTGGTCGGATTTTGACCCGTCAGTGAACCAGAAAATATCCCCCGTACGGTGTCGAACTATTTTCTCCCATTGCTCCCTACTTCCAACTGTTATATTGAAAGGCTTGTTGAAGCAGTATGGTGTTATAATATAGTCGGCTGGCATTTCCCCAACCTTTCCTATATTTACCTCACTCGCTATTTTAGTGTGTGATTCTGGATATCCCAAAGAGTTCCAGTTGTTGCCAGATTTGAGTCTGTATGCACCAGCCGCTGCCTCCATCTTGACCCAAAAGTGTAATGGGGGCATATCCAGCATGGTTTCCATCCCAGCAGTTGGTGTGCTGCTAATTCCGCCTGTTATGGCTAAGCAGGCTAGTCTCTGCACCTTACCAAGCTCCTTAGCAGCAACCTGCTGTTCTACCTTCTTCCACCACACGACCGCCGCATAGGTGATCCTGGGTCTAATCACTGTGGTGTATATCCAGTGCATACCCTTGTGGATCAGGCCCCAGAATGCTGGGCTACTCCACCGCAGCTTTCATTTCGGTAAATTGCGCTAAAAATTCACCCTATAATGTGTTACACTCTTTCACGAGAAAATTATCTCAAAAATATGTAATTTAATTCCCTTGCCCTTTAAGGTCAAGACACAGTTTTGATTATCAGGGAAGTAAGTCGCCAGAATATTTTCAGGTAGAAAGGTCTCACGTATTTAAAAAGGTTGAGATACACTGATTTACCGTAATTTGAGACGTAAAGAACTTACGTTCCTCTTATAATTTATTCTGTAAATAGGAAAACTAATGTATTACGCCAATTTCTAGTTTATTGGGATACAGTATTTCTTAGGTTATTGAAGTAAGAATCGTAAAATGATCTGAAATGTAATCGGGTGCATTTCCAACATCATATCAGCTGCAGACGTATCAGAATGTAAGTAAGTTCGGGATTATTCACATTCCACCGACAATCCTACCTTTTTAGTATCGTATGCCTCAATGCACTTCGTGGCCTAGTACCTGAAGACACTTTTGGGGGTTACAAATCAGTTTTTTTACACGTTTATTCGTAACTGTTGATTATATAATTATAAATTCATCCTAACAATCTCAGTTAACCTACAGGATATATGACTACTTCACAGTGTAAGTATTCAGTCCAAAGAAACAAATGACAGCCTCAAGCTGAGTGCAGAGTCACACACACAGCTTTTGGCTCGTCGAACGACACGAATTGTTTGGTTTTTGCCTTGGACAAACCCGCAGCGATTGATTTAGAGTTAGTGCTAAATTGGAATGCAAATTGCATAGTGGAGTGACACCATTTTCTAAACCAGCTAATCACGCATGCATGAGTTAAAATTGGTATTAATCACTGTTGCTGCGCAGCTTAGCAATTAAATCACTTTCCACATAAACGACTGCATTAACCTTTGTCCGTCGCTGGAGTCATCTGTACTCTCACGCACCTGAGGTGCCCATTCTATTGTTTACTTTCAGAGGGTGCAGAGTAATAAGAAATGGTTCATGCTATTGCGTGGTCATAGAACAAGATTATTAAATTAACAAAATACCTTCGATTTGGAATCTGTTAAGCCAAATGATCGCAGTTTACTTTTCACAATTCTCTGTCGTATTAAAACTGACGGCCTGTTCCGATGTCCTTAAATATCATGTTCAGACCACTACATGCGTGGTAATCTCTGAACTTCGGTCAAACAAACGTAAAATGTAGCTAATAGCATCATTTATGTCCACTTGGTAAAACAAATAAATACGTAGAATCACTTTACAGTGCTCCTTAACATGGGTGACATGCCTTAATGTTATACGATATTAAACCACAAAATGCAACAACCAGTTGCTTCTAATAATTTATTTGTGATGACCGGTTTCGGGCGTTTGAGTGCCCTTCTTCTGGTCTCTATACAGGCAAACAGGAGCATTGATATTACAGTAAACCATATAAAAAATGCAAATGTTTGTTAAGCTTATGGGACTTAACTACTGGGTCATCAGTCCCTAAACTTACAAACTACTTATCAACTACCTTATACTGAGGCCGGCACAAATATCCATGCCCGAGGGGGGATTCGAACCCCCGACCGTAGTGGCCGTGCAGACCGTGACTGAAGCGTCTCAGTCTCCTCGGCCAACGCGGCCGGCAAACCATATAAAACGTACAAAAGTCGGTTACAGAAACTTGAATTTGTGAGTATAAAAGTATTCGACCTGAGTGTGAAAATGTTCATATAAAGGGATAAAATTTATACGATACGTGTTACAAATATCTGTGCCGCAACACAAATCTTGCGAGAGATAGTGTGGTGTTTCACGGTGGCCATCGAGGGCGCAACTTACCCCAACTGTTTACAGCTGTTCACAATTCATTTCAGCGATCGAATGGGAGTAGTTCAGGTACACATCAAAGCAATTTAAGTTACTGAATATCATAAAAGTAATTATAAGTTACGATTTTCCTGCTTTCAGGCGCTGTTTATCATATCGTGCATAACAGTTCACTGTGATAAAATGTTCAAATACATAGTGTATGAAAACAGGATACTTCAGGGTTCCATATATTGGATTCTATTGATCACAGAGATTATAAATTGTTTATTGGGTAGCTCTTGGCTAACTCCAAACCTACGTTCTTCCCATCAACCTTGTCCAGATCATTGCCTCCTTGTTCTCAGACCGCCCTACCTATGTTACCATCTGCAACACTGATTCCCGTCTTTTCTATCCCTATGCTGGCGTGCCCTAAGGTTCCGTCCATTCTTCCCTCTTTTATCTCCTGTATATCACAGATATGCCTAAGCCGCCCCCCCCCTCCCAACCCCAACACACCTCTTCCAATATGCTGATGATACCGCTTTCTTTGCCTTAGTTCCCACCCTCGCCCATTCCAACCGCCTTCTCCAAGAATATCTTGACCTTTTCATCAGTTGGTGCAACCCGTGGCTCCTACCTATAAATCCTGCCAAAAACTCAGGCGATCATTGTAGGACGCACCACCCCGTCCTTCGGCCCCCGTGATTTTTACCTCACCCTCCATAAATGTCCCATCCGCCGCATTCCCACTCACCAAAGATCGCACCCTCTCCTGGGCCCCAATCTACGCACTTTCCAAGAATAGGCCTACTCCCTCCTCTGCCTCCTCACACACCTTGCAGGAACCAGGGACCTAACCCACCCTCCTGTACACCTACAAGTCCCTTATCTGCCCAATCCTCTAAGTCTCCCATTCTGCCTGGATCTCGGCAACCCGCCTCCATCCTTCTACAACTCCCTAGAGCTACTTGAACGCCATGTATCCCTTCCTACCCCTATCCCCCACGCGGCTCCCGTCCTCCACCTTGTCCGCTTCATTGAGGATCTCCATTTCCTCTACCGTAAACTGGGTCTTCCCTCACCCTATTATCCATTCTCTCCTCAGTGAACCCGGTCCATTGCCGTGCCAATACCACCGCTTCGCCCCTGGTCTCTACCTTAACGTTTCCCATGGCAATTTCCACACCCGCTTTCTTTCTCCCTCGCTCCCTCCCTACTCATGCCAGTCCCTCTGGTATCCCTTCCTCCTGCTCCTTACAGCTTCCAGGTGCATCCCACCTCCTCCTTTTCCATATGGCCCTTCCTCTCTCCTGCCTCGTTCCTCACCAGATACTGCTCCCCCTCTCCCCCTCCACCTCTCATTCAGTCCTCCCCTTGCTTCTTCCACATTCTCGTTGACTATATTCATGAAACATATGCGTGTGAATTGTCTGTGTTCTGTCGGAGTGAATATCATCAGTTTACTTTTAATGAAACTGCGAACGGCCATCCCGCAGCCAAAGCCTATGTATTTTAAACGTCCTTGTGCATCAGTGTTTGTGTTACTCCGTCATAGTCGTCATGTATGTTTATACACTCTTCAATTCCCCCTTCCAACAATCATCTTAATTTTTTCGTCGTGTAATGTGTTTTGTTTTTGCTCCATTTGTGTTCCTTGTCTGTTTTTATTATTTTTATTTTTTTATTGTTATTATTTCTTCTTTATTATGTAATGCCGTAGGCTAAAGAGCGCCTTAAACGTTGCCAGTCTACCCCTATCAGGGGAATGAAATATCAATAAAGAAAAGAAAACTTGACCTTGTTTTTGACATGTTCCACATTCAAGACCTCGCTACGTATCATTTGGGACTGAATCATATTAACACACTGGGAGAAATGCTAAGAATTTATAAAATGAAATTATGGTTAAAATTATTTTTATATAAAGGGATAAATTATTAATAAGCAACTGAAAGTCTCTGGTAAACGGAATGCCAAAATAAAGGAAAATCTCTGAGGGCAGAACAAGTCGATAGTGTAAAATGTGATAACATCAGTTTCTTTTGAGGGAAACGGTATCCGTCTTGCTTTCAGGCAACAGTGTTCGTACATAACTACATCTTTGTTCAATGACCATGGTAATTATACTCACATCTGTGTCCGATTTGTGATATTATGCCCCTATCCCAATTTGGTTGCCATATAAATGTTGTTAAACCTATTGGATCAAACTGCTATGGTCATAAGTCCCTAGACTTACAAACTACTTAACATAAATTACAGTAACCCAAGGACAACACAGACATCCATGCCCCAGGGAGGACTGGTATCACCGAAAGCGAGCAACCGCGCGCTCCGCTGCAAGGCGCCTTAGAACTTCTGCCACTCTACCGCGGCAGGTTTCAATGTACACAAAATTAATAACACGCGCTGCCAAGCGAATACGTTCAGCCACCATTTGTTAATCATCGAATAACTGTTTGGACACACTGAGTGAATAAACTGAAGCGTATCGATGCTGCGGTTGACCACAGGGTCGCGTAATTGGAAACGTTTCCTACGTACTCTCTCACTCAGTTTACACGTCTGAGTACTTTTGTACTTTGATCCGCATCCAAGCTGGGAAGGTAATCTGCCGAGTACTTGGCTTTTGGGAATAAGCGTTACGGAATGCGCTCGCTTGTGTATGCTAATGCTAACGGCACTCTTAACTATGGAACTAACTTAAGTGTCATGTAGTAGCCAGATCATCTCCAGGAAAAAAAAAGAATAAAAAAACCACATACATGTACTCTCAGAACGTGAACTCAATTAACTGATTCAAAACATCCATATTTGAAGCAGGCGACCGTTCAGTATTCGCACTTAGCAATTATGTAGCAATGTCTTGATTATATATATATATATATATATATATATATATATATATATATATATATATATATATATATATATATTGCGCCTTTCGGTTCTCCATCGTGCGATACAAACTGTGGAAAGATTTTAAAACCAAAATATAATTAAATGTAAGATCAAACTAAAGTAGAATAAGAATAGAAGCAAAAAGAAAAACGAAAAACAAAGAAAACACAAACACACACAATTAACGTAATTACACAAAATACTAGTGTAAAGCTCAACAAAATGAGCAGGGGAAGTTAAGTTCTCATTGATAAATGCATACGTATAACTGATGGATCGTTAGAGGTGACATGTGCCAACCTGGCTTTGGCATGTAAAGCGCTAGAGTTGTAGATGTACACGTGAAAGAATACTAATAGAAATGATTTTGTAACATTTTTCAATCGATTTCAAAATCTTTCATCAGATAGCAACGGTGGCATGAAAATTTCAGTTACACGATTTTATTTTTATTTTTATTTATTTATTTATTTTTTACGTGAATCAAGCTGTATATCGTTTCCTCATTGGTAAATCACGCGATATAGTTAGAGAGAGATGCGTACATAGGAAATTAGCAGCAATCATTTTTACCACCAAATATTCGCAGTTGCAACGATTCTGTGTACTGAAATTATCAGGAAGTCCTAAGAAAATTTTGATCCTATCACAAAGCGGTAAACTGGTCGAAATCATTGTTTAAATTTTTTTACAGCTATGAGACGCAACTAAGTAGTCTTTAGTCTGCTGGCATACAAACTACTTAAACCAACCTGAAGACAACACAGACACACACACACACACACACACACACACACACACACACACACACACCTAGGCCCGAGGGAGGACTCGAACCTCTAGCGTGAGCACCCTCGCAGTTCCTGATAAGGCGCCTAGAATTCTCGAGTTGTCCCGAGCGGCGAAATCATTGTCTACACTCTCTGTAAAGACGTTGAAATAGAGATGACACGCAAAAGATGGGAATACTAAATGTCATTTTCCAAGATTGTACTGTAGATCCTCCACTGAATAGTCGCAGAGTCGGCAGAAATAAAAATAGTGCAATAATGTGAGAGGGATGGAAATACTACTGAAACAGCTCAGTAAAAGCCGCTGTTCTTTATTGAATACCATTTCGACTTTGCACGTAAAATGTGAAGGAACTTGCCTAATTTAGCAATCTGTCCCGTATGTTTCTAGAGGAACGAAGCATTCCAAAGAATCGGATAAAGCGCAGGTCATTTTCATGTAGGTTCGTCACTCAGATGCGCAAAACTAAAGGCCCATAACTCTTTATGTTAGTCTGATTGCAGAATTTGGTACCACTTTCTACGTACAGCAGAGTCCCAATAACTCGGCACTCTGGTAACCCGGCAGTCCGGATAACTCTGCCACATCCCGGCACACCTTCTGGATTATTTGTGCTCGCAGAATGCAGGTTGGAACTGAAATGGTAGCGTGTAGCAGTTATAGGCTATGCTATGTATGGGCCAAGACATATTTTCTTGTGCCACCTACATTCTACATAAGAATCCTTTGAGTTTCATTAATGCAATAAGTAGATGCTTTTTTATATTGAAGCAGTCTTGATCAAAACTAAGGGAGTGCATTTTTTTCACGGTGTCGTTTAAAATTAGCTTAAGCCCGATGGACAATAATGAACTCGGTTACAGCAGACAACAGTGACACATGTGTGTCTCCGCTCTGCCGCTCCGTCTACCTACAGCCTTTGCCTATTCTTAATCGCATGTTGTGACATCCAAGTGACTGTAAGTAACGAACTGAAGACATGGAAGGGAGGGGGAGGGACAATGAATGTCACTTTTTACCATTACAGCGATAAACGATTTTTAAACTTTGAAACCATCTTGTGTTAACATATATTAAGTAATTCAAATACAGTTGTGGTTTACATAAAGTTTGCATATTAGGAATATTATTTATTCGTTTGTAGCTAGTATTATGCAATAACAACTACGATGAACACACTTTTCTAAACTTACGCAATTTAAGAAGTGGGAAAAACGCTGAATGTTTAGGTTTGTTGAAACATTTCATATACATTGCACTAATTATTTTATGTTAATGTGCTTTCTATCTTATCGAAATAATAGAATACTCAAAATTGGAAAACCTGAAAATGTAAGACAATGAATGATTATGAAGATCAGACTTGGCTTCACCCTTGTGACTTCGTCTTTGTTTGATTAAATGGATTTTTATTAGCCCAGACAAATGCAAGTTTTGGGCATTCCTCTCAGATAACCCATTTAAATGCTTTATAATAGTCAGCCTTTCACTTTCATTAATTTTGTCAAAACATTTAGATCTACTACACTCACAGTTTTTCCCAGTTTCATGAGTGTGGTTTCTCATCTTCTTAGCGGCATCTAATACTCGACCATACTTCTGCCTTTTCTTTGGATTAACTTTCCACTCTGTAGAAGCATTCTCATTTGGATCCATTGTAGAAACCGAAAACAATAACACTTTTGCACCAACAAAATAGCACTTCTTGTCACTATAATTAATTCAAGAACACTAAACCTAAACGAATTGGCTTTCGAACCTATTGACATTTTCAACAATTGAATAATTACAATGGAAACAACTATGGAAATACTTTAAACTGATATCCAGCACTGCTAACATTGCAAGACGAACATGAAATTCAAACAGGTGGAAAACACTCCATGTTATTTTGCAAAAGTAGGTGATAATCATCGTTATTCCCGCTTCCTGTGATTCTAAATTTGTGTATACCTGCTGACACTCATCGCTTTTTGAGGAAACAAATACACCAGGCTGCATAATATAAGCATAAACAAAATTTTGAAAAAAAGTGACATTCATCGTTCCCCCCCCCCCCCCATGTCATCAATTTCATTTGTTAGGTATTTTCTTACATTTATTTTGTGTTACTGTATTCCATCATTTGCATTGTATTCTAAAGTAAAAATTAAAAGTATTTTTAGTAAAAAAAAAAGAAAACCTTATCTATTCCTTTGTAACACCGTTCTCGATAACCCGGCATTTTCACAAACTCGGCCAACCTTCGGTCCACATTAGATCTAGTTTTTAGAAAACTAGAGCTCAAGTGTTTCAAAGAGAAGAAGAGGAAGAAAGCTTAAGGTTTATCATCCCGTCGACAGCTTGGTCATTAGAGACGAAGCTAACGCTCGTATGGGTATGGCCGTGTCCTTTGAAAGGAACCATCTCCGCATTGCCTGGAGTGAGTTAGGAAAATCACAAGTGGGTTTGAACCACCATCTTCCCAAATGCGAGTACAGTGCGTTACCACTGCCCCAACTCATTCGGTTTTCACAAGGAGATAAGAATGTTTAAAAGTGATGTGCTTCATTTAGTACGCCACGGCAGAGAGGGTTAATCTTTCGCTGAACAGCAGCGTTCTGGCCTGCGCAGTGTGTCTTCTTTTCGCATTTTCCCACTGCCGTATTCCTCGAGCATTACGGATTCATTGTGAAGAGTCTTGAAGACAGCGCGTGGCTGGCTGGAGCGCTGTCAGGAGCCGGCGGCGGCAGCAATTAGGAGTTGTGGGTGGGGCGACCCCTGCAGCCATTGGGGCAGGTGTCGCCGTCGAGGGCCCCTCGTCTCGCTGCCGACAGCCGCCTCTCGCCTCCCGCGTCGCGCCCCTCATTAGAGACCGCTAATTGCCGGCGGAGTGGCGTCGCGCCGGCGCAGACGAGTCGCGAGCTGAGCAACTTGCGCAACGCAAACACCGCCCACTGACTTTTCATGGGAGCAACTCCGTAATGTGTAACTGCTGGACCTAAAGTATGCAGACTAATTATACGAGCACTTGGTGATGAAAGACTCGGTGTTCTTCTTGTGGAAAAAAACGTTCAGATAATTAAAGACATAATTAGGCATTTTTTCGATTTTTGGGTGAGGGGGAGGGGGCTTCAGGCAAACCCTGACTCCGCCCCTAGCAGCAGGTTTTAGGTCCCGGCAGAATTGTAAACTCCTTTATACTACTGAACAAAGCAATTAGTGTTTCAGGTGCGATATTATTCACAATATATATACAGGATGTCCCACTCAACTGTTTCACCCCACATATCTCTGAAACTACAAGCGATATCGGAAAAACGACTTTTACAGTCATGAACGTACAGCAAAAGGGGCTTATGAAAGTAAGTACTATGAGACACTCTAAAACGTGGAGAAATATTATTTTCAACACTAACTTATGTTTTTTTAATGGATACCCCATTTTATTTCTTAAGTAATTGATAGGATGAAAAAAAATGGCGTCGGTTGCCTCAAGATGCGTCAATTACAGCCGGAGAAACTGCGAAGCGAAGTTGACGTTTGAAATACATGAGGTGCGTTGCTAGCGAATGTCCGAGGCTCAAGCGAGACTCGTGGTTGAGTCTCGGACACGCGCTAGCAGCGCGCCTCATACATAAGTTTGTGTTGAAAATAATATTTCTTCACGTTTTAGTGTGTCTCAAAGTATCTACATTCATAAGACCTGCCGTACGTTCATGACCGCAAAGTCGTTTTTCAATATCTCTTGTAGTTTCAGAGATATCTGGGTTGAAACAGTTGAGTGGGACACCCTGTATACAGGGTGGTCCATCGATAGTGACCGGGCAAAATATCTCACGAAATATGCATCAAACGAAAAAACGACAAAGAACAAAACTTTTCTAGCTTGAAGGGGGGAAAACAGATGGCGCTATGGTTGGCTCGCTAGATGGCGCTGTCATAGATCAAACGGATATCTACTGTATTTTAAAAAAATAGATACCCCCATTTTATTACATATTCGTCTACTACGTAAATAAATATGAATGTTTCACATGGAACATTTTTGTCGCTTTGTGACAGATGGCGTTGTAATATTCACAAATATATTGCTCACAATTTTAACGAACAGTGGGTAACAGGTAAGTTTTATAATTAAAACTCAGAATGTAATTCCGTTTGAATTTTATTTGGGTTGTTCCAATGTGATACATAATGTACTTTTGTGAAATTATCAAACATTATGAGGACGCATGTTGTTACTGCGTGATTACCTATAATTACCTCATGACTTCAATAAATGCTCAAAATGATGTCCTTCAACTTCAATGCATTTGGCATTACGCGTAACGAAATCCCTCTCAACAGCGAGTAGTTCGCCTTCAGTAATGTTCTCACATGCATTGACACTGCGCTAAACCATCTTTTCGCGCATTGTCGGTGAAAGACGATGACAAATATCCTTCAATTTTCCCCACAAAGAAATACGGGGATGTAAGATCCAGTAAGCGTGTGGGCCATGGTGTGGTGCTTCTACGACCAATCCACCCATCATTAAATGTTCCGTTTAACACCGCTTCCAGTGCACGCGAGCCATGTGCCGGACATCCATCATGTTGAAAGTACATCGCCATTCTGTCATGCAGGGGAACATCTTGTAGTAAAATCAGTAGAACATTACGTAAGAAATCAACATTCATTACACCATTTAGATTGCCATCGATAAAATAGGGATCAATTAAACTTCCTCCCATAATGCCGCACCATACATTAACCCTCCAAGGTCACTGATGTTCCACTTGTCGCAGCCATCGTGGATTTTCCGTTGTTCAATAGTGCGTGTTATGCCGGTTTACGTTACCTCTGTTCGTGAGTGTTTGTCACTAAACAGTGCGCATGAAAAAAATCTGTTATCGTCCCGTAATTTATTTTCTGAGCAGTGGCAAAACTGTACACGACGTTCAAAGTTTTCGCCATGAAAATCCTGGTGCACAGAAATATGGTAGGGATGAAATTTATCTTGATGCGCATTTCTCAAAGCCGACGTTTTCGAGATTCCAGATTCTCGCTTAATTTCTCTGATAGTGATGTGCGGATTAGCCGCAACTGCAGCTAAAACACTTAATTGGGCATCACCATTTATTGCAGGTCGTGGTTGACGTTTCACGTGTGGCTTAACGCTTCATATCTCTTTAAATAATGAAACTATCGGATGAAAGGTCCGGACACTTGGATGATGTCTTCCTGGATAACAGTCAACATACGTAGCGCAGACCCGCTGGGTATTTTGATCACAATAGCCATACATAAATACCATATCTACCTTTTCTGCAATTGGTAAATCCTCCATCTTAACACGAGTACGTATCACGAAGCAAATACCGCCGCACTGACGAAATGTTACGCATACCACGTACTTATACTTTTGTGACTATTACAGCGCCATCTATCACAAAGCGACAAAATATTCCAAATAAAACATTCATATTTATTTACGTACTAGACGAATATGCAGTAAAAATAAGTAAAAAAATGCAGTTCATATCCGTTTGACCTATCGCAACGCCATCTAGCGGGCCAACCATAGCGCCATTTGCTTTCCCCCTTCAAACTAGAGGAGTTGTGTTGTTTGTAGTTTTTTCGTTTGATGCTAATTTCGTGAGATATTTGGCCCAGTCACTACCTGAAAACCCGGCGTCTTCCGGGTACTTATTTATACCAGTGTTAAATTAGTCCATCGCCCCTTTTCTCTGCTCTTTCCTTCTCTCTCCATCCATCTCCTCCTCTTCCGCCTTTCTGTTCGTGTCCTCCCTCTCCTTTCTGTTCGTCTCCTCTCCGCCTAATCTCCTCCCTTCTATGTGTGAAAACATAAACGTATGTGCTAAGATTTATGCTGGCTGTTCAAACGGAATCAAAGTCGCAAGGTACTCTCCGCCATGCTAAACTCACTTGCTTGCAGATTATAAAAATATCCATCATGGACACATACATTTATCTGCTGACATTCATGGTGACCAGTCAAACAATTTGGATGTTTGTTGTAACGTACCCTCCGCCATGCACCTATGGAGCCTTACGAAAGGAAGCCCATGTATTAATTCGGAGTATAAAATATCTTCATTCCACATTTCATTCAGTGTCGTCCAGGCGTTTCAGCGCGAAAAGTAACAAACGTTTAACCCATTGTAAGGTACCCTCCGACGTGCACCGTACAGTGACATCCTAAAGGTAGCTCATGCGTTAATTCAGGGTATAAGCAATATGCATTCCAAATTTCGTTCAAATCTGTCCAACTGTATCAGCGTGAAGAGAAACAAACGTATTAACCCACTGTAAGGTACCTTCCGCCACACACCATACGGTCGGTGGCTTATGAAATATAGAAATATAGCCCATTTATTAATCAGGGTACAAGCTACCTCTGTTCCAAATTTCAGTCGTACCCGTCCAGACATTTCAGTCTGAATGCATACAAAACGGATTAACTAACTGTAAAGCACCCTCCCCTATGCACCATACGAAGTTAATTTTAGTACGCCTATAACCTTCGCGCGCGTTCAAACAATGAGATGCCTACGTTTTATCGCAATCGGATGGCGGTGCATAAAATACGAACAAAAAGACAAACAAACAAACATTAATTTTTATATTATATAGGATTTATTTTCAAATTTGCAATAAAACAATACATTGGTAACAACAAATTCCTTCTGCTGGTGATTTTCACCTCAATGATTCATGTTTTAAATGTTTCTTTGATGATTATCACCCTGAAGAATGTAACTTAACTTTCACAGGGAGCTGCTAGAATTTTCAGAAATTTTGTTTCATTGGAAATTTTGCCGAAATCTGAAAAATAACTGTTTAGTCACGTTAATTAATTGAAATGATTGTAGATAATCTTAATAGATTAGTACTGTACTGATAAACTGAATTGTTCAATCACATTTAAGAAATTTACCATGATCGGAAAACAACTGTAAAATCGGATGAAGTCCCTATGTAAAATATCCTCCGTCATGCACCATCCAAAATTTTGTGTGTCTGTGACCTTCCTCTCGGTTTGAAGGTCAAGTGTAAAAAATGTCATGAAGATTTTAGGATGAATTAAGTGTCCTTATTCGCATGTCGAATGATGCCACAGGTTTTCAACCATATAATTGTTTAAGACGTCATATCTCCTTACCCTACGTCTATTGTTCCCTCATGGAAGGAATATGTGTACCAAATTTGGTTGAAATCGGTACAGTGGTTTAGGAACATACGTCACACGACGCACAACTTTTCAGTACATTTCATTGTTTATTACGTCATATCATCTGAACTATTTCTCGTACAGGCATTTAATGCTGCCTATCACTAGACTACGTGAAATTCCTATATGCTATAAATGCTAAATAAATGCTGTAAGTGCTCCATAACTACTATAAAAGCTAAATAAGTAAAATTCAAAGACATTTACTAAAATTAGTTATTTCAGCGGAATTTATTTTTCCAAGTAATAAAACATCTTAATATATAGACAGCAGACTGTTACTGATTAGAATATATCCGAAATTATGTGTGAAATCTCCAGCTAAAGATGCCAAAAGAGTAATGCTAATACTTGTTGTATAACTACACTTTTCTCTTAAACTTTCCAAGACACATTTGCGCACTACCAAGATACAACAGAGTATACGAGATACATTTTTGTGATATTTAACATCACTGAAAGCCCAAAGGCTTTTCATTTATACCTGCAGGTATAAAAAAGCAGGGGAAAAACCAAAAGAAAAAGAAAAAAGCCTACCAATCACTATTCAGCTTACAAATCTTTACTAGAAGACTTTGAACGGTATATTATCTAGCTTTCATCTACATCTACATAGATACTCTGCAAATCACATTTAAGTGCCTGGCAGAAGGTTCATTAACCACCTTCATAACTTTTCTCTACCGTTCCATTCTCTAATAGCGCGCGGGAAGAAAGAACACCTAAATCGTTCCGTTTTCGATCTGATTTCTCTTATTTTATTGGGATGGTCATGTCTCCCTAAGTAGGTGGGTGCTAGAAAAAAATATTTTCACATTCAGAACTAAAAGTCGGTGATTGAAACTTCGCAAACAGATCACGCCGCAATGAATAACGTCTTTCTTTTAATGATTTCCACCCCAATTCGTGCAACATTTCCGTGACGCTTTCCCCCCCGTAACGTGATAAAACAAAACGAGCTGCCCTTCTCTGAACCTTCTCAATATCTTCCGTCAGTCCCACCTGGTGAGGGTCCCACAAGGGGCAACAGTACTCCAAGAGAGGACGCACAAGTGTGATGTAGGCAGTCTCTTTGGTGGAGCTGGTGCATCGTCTAAGCGTTCTGCCAATGAAACGTAACCTTTGGTTCGCCTTCCCCACAATATTTTCTATGTGTTCTCTCCAGTCAAAGTTGTTCGTAATTGTAACTTCTAGGTATTTGGTAGAATTTACGACCTTAAGGTTTGACTGATTTATCGCGTAATTGAAGTTCAGCGGATTTCTTTTAGTGGTCATGTGTATTACTTCACACTTTTCTTTATTTAGTGTCAATTGCCAATTTTCGCACCAAGTAGAAATTTTGTCTAAATCGCTTTGCAGTTGCTTTTGATCCTCTGTTGACTTCACTAACCGATAAACGACAGCATCATCCGCGAACAGTCTAAGGGAGCTATTCAGATTATCTCCTAAATCGTTTATAAACACGAGGAAGAGTAGGGGACCAATAACGCTTCCCTGTGGAACGCCAGATATCACTTCTGTTTTACTCGATGACTTACCGTCAATTACAACGAACTGTGTCCTTTCTGCCAGGAAATCGTGAATCCAATCGCACAATTGGGGAGATATTCCATAAGCACGCAATTTCATTAGAAGCCGCTTGTGGGGTACAGTATCAAAAGCCTTCCGGAAATCCAGAAATATGGAATCGATTTGAGATCCCTTGTCGATGGCACTTAACACTTCATGTGAATAAAGGGCAAGCTGTGTTTCGCAAGAGCGATACTTTCTGAATCCGTGCTGACTATTGGTTAATAGGTCGTTCTCTTCGAGGTAGTACATAATATTCGAACAAAGTATATGTTCCAAAATCCTACTGCAAATCGACGTCAATGAGATAGGCCTGTAATTTTGGGGATCACTCCTATTGCCTTTCTTGAATATTGGAGTAACTTGGGCAACTTTCCAGTCTTTGGGTACGGATCTTTCGCTGAGTGATCTGTTGTAAATTATAGCTAAGTACGGAGCTATTGCATCAGCATACTCTGAGAGGAATCTAGTTGGTATACAATCTGGCCCGGAAGATTTATTTTTGTTTAGTGACTTAAGTTGTTTTACTACTCCAGGAACATCTAAGTTTCGCATTCTGGCAGCTGTTCTTGGATTGAATACTGGAGTGTTCACTTCGTCTTCTTTGGTGAAAGAATTTCGGAAAGCTGTGTTTAGTAATTCTGTCTTAGCAGTACTGTCGTCGGTAGTATTACCATTGCTATCGCGTAGTGAAGGTATTGTTTGTGTTTTGCCGCTAGTGTACTTCACATATGACCAGAATTTCTTTGGATTTTCTGCAAGATTACGAGACAGGATTTCGTTGTGGAAACAACTATAAGATTCTCGCATTGAAGTCCGCGCTAGGTTGCGAGTTTCAGTAAAAGATTGCCAGTCTTTCGGATTCTGTGTCTTTTTAAATTTTGCATGCGTTTTTCTTTGTTTCTGCAACAGTGATCTGACCTGTTTTGTGTACCACGGGGGGTCAGCCCCCTCTTTTATTAATTTATTTGGTGTATATCTCTCGATTGCTACTGATAGTATGTCTTTGAAAGTAAGCCACAACTGATCTACACTCGCATTTTTAGTTTTGAAGGACTGGAGACTATCACTCAGGAAAGCGTGAAGCGAATTTTTATCTGCTTTATTGAATAGATATATTTTTCGTTTATTTTTGGTGCATTTGGGAATTTCGATATTCAGTCTCGCTACTACAACTCGATGTTCGCTAATCCCTGTATCTGTTTTGATGCTCTTTACTATCTCGGGATTATTTGTTGCTAGGAGATCAATAGTATTTTCGCAACCACGTACTATACTAGGGGTTCATGAACTAACTGTTCGAAGTAGTTCTCAGAAAAAGCATTCAGAACTAGTTCGGACGATGTTTTATATTTGCCCCCGGTTTTGAATACGTAATTATGCCAACATATCGAGGGTAAATTAAAGTCGCCACCGATTATAACAGTATGCTTCGGATACCTATTTGAAATATGATTCAAGCTTTCTTTGAACATTTCTGCAATCGCATCGTCTGAGTGAGGGGGCCGATAAAAAGATCCAATTATTAATTTATTTCGGTGGTCAGGTATAACCTCTACCCAGACCAATTCACAGGAACTATCTGCCTCAATTTCGTTGCAGGATAAACCGTTTGTAACAGCAATAAACACGCCACCCCCTGTTTTATTTATTCTATCCTTTCTGAAGACCATTTGGCCCTTTGAAAAAATTTCGGCCGAATTTATCTCAGGCGTCAGCCAGCTTTCAGAACCTATAACGATTTGTGCCTCAGTACTTTCTATCAGCGCTTGGAGCTCTGGAATTTTCCCAACACAGCTACGACAATTTACAACTGTTACACCAATGGTTTTTATGTCTACTTTCTTCCCGTGTCTGACCTGCCCCCTTTGAGACTGAAACCCATTTTGTGTATTCCCGAGGCCATCTAACCTAAAAAACCGCCCAGTTCACGCCACACAGCCCCCGCTACCCGTGTAGCCGCTTCCTGAGTGTAGTGGACTCCTGACCTATTTAGCGGAACCCGAAAACCCACCACCCTTTGGCGCAAGTCGAGGAATCTGCAGCCGACACGGTCGCAGAACCGTCTGAGCCTCTGATTCAGACCCTCCACTCGGCTCTGAACCAAAGGTCCGCAGTCAGTCCTGTCGACAATACTGCAGATGGTGAGCTCCGCTTTCATCTTGCAAGCAAGACTGGCAGTCTTAACCACTTCTGATAGCCGCTCAAAACCAGAGAGGATCTCTTCCGATCCAAAGCGACACACATCATTGGTCCCAACATGAGCCACCACCTGCAGTTGGTTGCAGCCTGTGCTCTTCATGGCATCCGGAAGGAGCCGTTCCACATCCGGAATGACTCCCCCCCGGTATGCACACGGAGTGCACATTGGAATTCTTCCCCTCCCTAGTAGCCATTTTCCTAAGGGGCTCCATTACCCGCCTAACGTTGGAGCTCCCAACTACCAACAAACCCACCCTCTGTGAGTGCCCGGATCTTGAGGGCAGAGGGGCGAGTACAGGACAAGCGACACCATCCGCATCAGGATCATCCCCTGCCACAGACAGCGCCTCGAATCTGTTGGCAAGTCTAACCGGGGAGGCCTCCACTTCGGTCCCCCGGGAAGTCTTACGCCGCCTGACACGCGCTGAAGGGACCTCCCAATCCACCACGGATTGGGGGGCTACCTCCTCGCGGGCAGTGAGCGGGCTGGCCACAGCCGCAGGCCGATCGGAGGGCACAACAGACGCACAGGGCGTCTGCTGCACCCCCGCGAGCGGCCCACAACAGCGGCGCCCACCCACCGCAGTCTCAAGCGTTGCCAGCGAAGCCAACGCCGCCTGAAGCTGCGAGCGAAGAGTCACCAACTCTGCCTCCATCCGTTCGCAGCAGTCACAGTTCCTAGCCATTCTAAAAACCTTTGTTTCTTCCAAGTAAGTACGTCAGAGGACTCAGTAGTTTGATAAACAGTGAGCTTTGTAAAGTATAAACCTAACGCTGAACTGTTTATTAACGGCGAATCTGAAAAATATATACGCGATCTAATAAATAAAAAAAATCAGTAACTGAGCTGACAAATAAACGCGATTCTTAATAAACAAACACGCGAGCACACTAAAGTATAAAGAGCTGCAAGAGAAAGCACACACGAAATGTAAATAAGTCGCTTCTATTAAGAAGCCGGTTACCGTACAATGTAGAGCTGCTGCTGGTCACGTGTGCACTGGCCGCCGGTCACTGAGCAACTTTGTTGCTTGTGAATGATGTTGTATAGTGTAGAATTTTTTAATTTCATGCTAATCAATGTTTTCCCTTTTGTTTATTTGCTTAAGTACCTACACCGATAAAAATTCAAAAACTTTGCACTAAATACAGAAATATTTGTTAGGAAAGCAGCAAATATATACCAGTTACTTAAATTTTTGAATGGCTGCTCTTTTTCGTAAAGTTGTAACCACTATGCAAGTTGCTTTCCACCGCACCTTGAGGCTACTTGCAATAGTGACAAGAACATAATTTTAGAATGTGGTCACATAGCCTGAAAATTTGTACTGGCATTAACGGATACAACCTATGCTTACACTGATTGGAGAAGAAGAAAAAAAAAAAAAAAAAAAAAAAAAAAGAAAAAAAAACACGGCTAAAATGAACTGAGTTTTGTGAGTGATGCAGTGCCTATCTGAAATAAGGTAGCTTTTATGTTCATGACTGAAACTGCTTGGTGTCACTTTTGCAGTGTGAAACTCAACTGGGAGGACGACAATTTAGAAAAACACATTTAAAGTGCTAGTCACTAATGTGTCAAAGAATTAAAAAGACAAAATAAAGCCGGCCGCTGTGGCCGAGGGGACTGAGACGCTCCAGTCATGGTCTGCACGGCCACTACGGCCGGGGGATCGAATCCCCCCTCGGGCATGGATATTTGTGCAGTCCTTAGCATTAGCTAGTTCATAAGTAGTTTGTAAGTTTAGGGACTGATGACCCCGTAGTTAAGTCCCATAAGCTATACAAATATTTGAACATTTTTTGACCAAATAAATAAAAACTAATAAAAAATGAAAAACTCAGTTCATTTAGATGTTTAAGCACGTTTAAAAACATAAACGCTACATAAGTGCTAAATTTGAATTTCAAAATGCTAATTTTTCAAAGTTTACTTGCTAATTACACGTAGCTATGACCATCGCGAAAGCGCAAGCAATGTGTCGACAAAGTTTCATCATAATCGGTTGAACGGTACGGCCGTGCATAAAATAGGAACACACAAACGTACGTCCGTCACGAGGAGCGCCGCAGTTAAATCCTCCGCTGGCGCGTGAGCTGCACGCGCAACCACGACGTTGACGGCCGATTCACCGAGCAGGTGCCACGGGGTGGTAGCAGTGCCGTTGCTCGCTCTCATGCCTTGACCGCCGAGGGGGGCGATACAGATTCGTCGTCCCTAGGGTTTGGCGTGGCCGGCGTCTTCTGGGACCAGACAACGCGACCTAGAGGGCTGGGAATGTACGCTGGACGAGGTCAAGTTGTCTGTGTACGTATCTGTGGCTTCTTCAGTTAAATTGTTCGCTGGAAATGTTCCGTAACTGTGTTTGTTGACGTGTGTGTTTACTTGATAGGAATGGTGCCCGAGAATTAAGAAAACTTAATGAAATGAAAGTTTAGGGTCGAGCTGTGATTTGCTGCGTAGTGCCTGTCCGCATTTGTGACATTTTGTTCGTTTTAAAAAGTGTTCGTTTAAATGATTAATGTTTGAGTGGTTTGTGAGCTGTAACTGTTTGGGTCCAAAAGAATTTCCTCTTAACTGTTTCAGGTTTTGAACAGAATAATGACTGCTTGGTTCTTTAAAGGAAAGTGCTTAATAGAAAGCTTGAATTTGGAGCACAGTTCATCACGCTTGGGTTTCTTGAATGATATTTGGTTTGCCAAATTGTAAATGTTTGATGCTTGTATGTAACTTGATTAAAGGGATTCCAATTGACGAATTTTGTAAACTGCGAAGTGGTTTCAGTCAAAGGGGCTTGCCTGCCTTGCCGCGATGGAGTAGACGAGCGGTCTAAGGCGTCTCGCCGCGGAGAGCGCGGTTTTTCACCGTCGGAGATTCGTGTCCTCCCTGAGGTATGGGTGTGTGTGTTGTCCTTAGGTTAGTGTACCTAGGTTTCAGTAGTTTGTAAGCTACGGACTGATGACCACGCAGTTTGGCCCGATAGATTTACAAACATGTGAACATGTTGCCTGCCGTGTTAGTTATTTCCTTAAAAAGTTATAAACTGCTTGGTCGACCTACTGTGTGTGTGTTGTGTTGTTAATCAAACTGTATTCAGCCTGCCAGTTTTGACCGATAGTAAAAGGTAAAGCAGTCAACAATCCCAAGATTGGTTTGAACATCACAGTTCTTTAATAGGCATGGTCCTGTTTGGAGGTGGTGTGCCGTTGCCTTCCTCCGACCTTCGAAATGACTTACCCAGCCAGTTATAGGGGGACATATAGTTTAACGTGGGTTCCGAACCATTGTGCTACTCCGTATTTTTCACATGGGTAATACTGCCAGAGGTAAAAGAAGTGGAAAGTGACAAAGTCCTAGGAGTATTTTAATTTAATTGTGAATTGCTATATCTGTTGCTGATCAATTTAAAAAAAGGGCAGTGTTTATTGTGAAGAGATCTGCGGCAAGGCAAGTCGTAGTTCTGACTTTTTCCCGGAAGTGGAATTACATTGGTTTGTTCGTTTCAATAGAAGTTTTATTAGAGCTTGCTTTTCTCCCAACCCGCATCCACTGCTTTCACGTAATCCTTGTCCTGGCCAGAGCAGGGTGTCCGTATGTTTGTGTGTTTGTATTGCATACAAATCTACAGTTTTCTTTCTATGTTTATGAAATTTTGCACACGTAAGCTTCAATACACGAGGACGGTCGCCATAAATGTTAGCGTCATATTCAACACATTGATCAGGATATGTCAAGTTATAAACAATGAGGTGCGAAAAAACTACTGCATCAAAGGGCAATGTTACACATTTTTTCCTAAACCACAGGACTGATTTCAACAATATTTGGTGCACATATTCCTCAGCGTGAGATAACAATGCTGTCGTGGTAACAACCACATACGACACATGGTTCAAGAGGTACAATGTCATAAACAATATAGTTGTAAAAAAGTGCCACATAATGCGACGAGACTTTATTCACACACTGTATGAGAATGACAGTACATATCGACTTGCAACCAACTTTAAATGTAACTTAAAACTTATGACAACCATAGCAATATGATGGAAGGAAGAAAGTTTCTCGCTTACTACTTTACCACTGTTCATGGACTAAATCTACGGCATTCGGAATGACCTTACAATTTATAATTTATACAGTACAAATTGTAGCCGCAGGAAGTTTTACAGACAGTATACACCCAAGTAGCTGAATGTACCTTCAAAATTGTATCACAATACGACATGTAGTTCGTGACAGCTTTATTTCTTTTATATTCTCCAATAAATATAAAATGTTTTTAGAACAAAGGAGATGGACTCAAGGAAGGAATAAATAAATAAATATCCCGGCAACGCCAGATTTTTTATTGTTCGTATATTGGTTACTGTTGAAATTTGCCTGTTATACGTTACGTTATTTTTGTCTCAACTCATAATAGTGACAAACGTCATTCTTGTTACCCTCTAATATGGTGTGTGATCACCCAGGGAGGGGAGCTGTATCAAACCAATCTGCGGACTGAAGAACACTGTAACGATATGTATTGAGACGAAATATGCTGGCCGCAGTGGCCGAGCGGTATGCGATGTGCCAGTCACAGTCTGCTCGGCTGCTGCGGTCGGTGGTTCGAATCCTCCCTCGGGCTTGCATATTTGTGCCGTCTTTAGTATAAAGTAGTTCATAAGTAGTTTGTACGTTTATGGACTGAGGCCCCGTAATTAAGTCCCTTAAGCTCTACAAACATTTGAACATTTTTGAACAAATATGTCTCTGGACAATTATTTATTATTTGATATTGACATGTATCACCTGTTCCTGAGGGTAAAGAATCGCTCCCATTAACATTCATCGCTGGGGTGCTATTCCGCAATTGGAGAGCCTGGTCACCATTGGTACATGTTTCACAGAGGAACATGAAGCAGAATTGAAGTTTATGTCGTATAGGGAAATGGGCATTAAGACAGTCCGTACAATTACTGTATTTATTAAGTCGCGGCCAATTAGTGGTATAGCGCCTGTTTAGTAAGCAGCAGGTCGAACATCGGCCATGACAAAAATTCTAATTCAATGCCTCTCCATGTTTCATATTTCCGAAAGATTGGTTTGAACACCACAGTGCTTTACTAGGCATGGTCCTGTTTGCCTTTCTCCGACCTTCGAACTGAGTTACCCAGCCAGTTTAACGTGGGTTCCGAACCACGGCGCTACTCGGTATTTATCACATGAGCCGTACTGCCAGATTTGATAGAAGTGGAAAGTGACAGATAAAAATCCCAGGACCTGGCGGGGATCGAACCCGCGATTTTCGGATTTGCTACCACTGTGCAACCGAAGCGCACTCTTCTATAGCTATTGAGACAATGATTTATTATTTGACAGTTACTTCCGTATAGCTTCTACTGTTTTCGTTTACGATCTGTGTTCACATTTTGACGGACCATCCACTGCTCCAGCTCACCAACGAATTTGAGGGTCCTGGTATCGGGAGTTTCCCTTGTCAGTATAGTGCTGTCAGGCAGCTAAAGAGTATGCCGAAAAACGTTTGTCAAATTGGTAGTGTCCGAAAGCTAAGTATTTGTTTTTGTGCGCCACAGCTAGGGACGGGAACAGCGAAATTTGCTGGTGGCAGCGGAATTTTATTTCCATTTATTCAGGCGGCGCGTGCAGCCGGCGCGCTCGCCATGCGGCACATGGAGCGGCCGCGCACTGCCGGGGACCGCGCGCTTCGCCGCACACGGCGAGCGGCCAGCGGCTGCCGCCCACTACAACACTGACGTAAATGAAACCCAAATTACTCTGCTTCCTCTTCAACAATATCACTCGATACTATACCATATTCGCTGCGACTGACGCTTATAAGCGTTTCCGCGATCAACACGCCACAGCTGCCGACGCTTATAAGCGGCGCGCTAGCTGAGTACTCAGTTTAGTTACTTTGGCTGTGCATTCGTGTTAGTACAGGTCACCAGAAAACACCACGTAACATTTTCCTGCCTGCAGTTGTATATTTTCGTCGTTAGTGGTTTGCTATTAAAACATCGCCTATACACCTTGCAAATTTGTTATATGGGACTAGGTTTCCAATGCACCACATTGCAGATGAGACGTGATTCTTTTTTTTTTTTTTTTCGTTTGATAAACCTTTTGTATCCCAACCTCGTCGCCACAATTGTGTCTCGTTGCCGCCGGTTGTCCTAGGTGCCGGTGGCCGAGTAGAAAGAGACCGACATCGGGAAATAGGATGCACGCGTGTGTGGGTACAGAGTATGAGGTGACCAGCCTGTGGGACAGCAGAAACTAGAAACACTGAGCTAGATTAGAACAAGAGATATATTTCGAAGAAATACGATAATACTTAACTTTTACAAAGTTCATGACTGTCATCTTAGTGTACTGTTGAGAGGTTAACTACGTAGAGGCCTGCCTACTGATGAGAGACTTTCCTAGTGCCTGTCCTAATCCCAAGTGATCGACGCAGTTCAGTGGTGGCAACGAGCGGAGTTGCAGCAGAGGGCGCTCGTGGCTGACGTCATAAGAAAGCCGCGCCGTGCTTGCATGGCGGCGCGCGGCGCAAGTACGTGGCGCGCACTTCAGACTTGTGCGACACCACAAAACCTTTTGGGGTCTTCAGTATAATTCTTTCTCAATGAAGCGGATTTATTGCTTGTTTGAAATTCATTTTCTTTCGTTTGCAATAAAATCAATGAATCAGAGGAGTTTTTAGAATTGTTTGCAATAAATGCATATGACGCTTATAAGTAAGACAGCTTGCAGCATTTATCATATAGTTGGCATGCGGCTTAGCACCACCTCTTGTGCAGACATATTCGCTTTCAATATTACAGGTTTCGCAGCTCTTGGCGCACGTGCGCTTACAGGCGCCCGCCTAGAGCGTCAGCGGCCCACACTGGTAACCGCAGCGAACGTGATACATGCTTCACGACAGCGAACAGTTTCCTCGCATTCATTCACACACATGCATATTTGGCTTATGGTTTTGTCAACATTGAAAATCCTTCGTAAGTTCGACCTGATTATTAACTTGATAAGCATAAAAAATTTTCTTCATTGGCGACAAAAAACCAGTGGATTTAAATCAGGGCTGCGTGCTGGCCATTGATGAGGACCAGAACTTCGATCCATCGTTCTTAATCGTCAGTCCAAAAATATACCTACTCTATGTGGGGTGGAGCACCATCGTGGAGGACGTACGAGTAAAATTTACAGGTTAAACATAATGCACAATAATGTAATCATGGACCATACGCGCCCACCCATTTACTGAAAATCGTCGTTGAAACTGTTGCTACTATGTGGCGTAGATTGTGTACACTCCACGTGTGCATGTTGCAAGTCAAACATACTTCATATGTGACGAGTATTTTGTTGACAAAATCAGGCTGAAACTTTCTGGCTGGTTAAAATTGTGTGCCGCAACCGGGACTCGAACGTGGGACCTTTGCCTTTGGCGGGTAAGCGCTCTACCACTGAGCTATCCCGATACGACTTCACTTCCGCTAGTATCTCGACTCCTACTTTCCAAACTTCACAAAACTTCTCCTGCGAACCTTGCAAGACTAGCACTTCTGGAAGATAGAATATGGTGGAGATATGGCTTAGCCACAGCCCAAGGGATGTTTTCATTCTGGAAACATCCCTAAGGCTGTGACTAAGCCATTTCTACACCATATCCTTTCTTCCAGGAGCGCTAGAACTTCTGTGAAGTGTGGCAAGTAGGAGGCGAGATACTGGCAGAAGTGAAGTTGTTAGAACGGATCGTGAGTCGTGTCGGGATAGCTCAGTGGTAAAGCGCTTGCCGGCGAAAGGCAAAGGTCACATGTTCGAGTTCCGGTACCGACACACAATTGTAATCTGCCAGGAAGTTTCATATCAGCGCACAGTCCGCTGCAGAGTGAAAGTTTCATTCTGGAAAATCATTCTGCGCACTGTGTAACAAAAACCAGTTTGATAATGCACGTCGTAGAGGGAAACCTTGTTCTTCCAGTGCTTGTACGCATTCATAGTGGTAAGGCCGCAGACGCTCCTTTTTCTTCCGAGTGTGATGAACGACAGTGCCATACATCCACTAAGCGGTCAATGCTTCTAGTGTTCTGAGTAGGATCGTCCTGGATGCGGTATTGAATTCTTTCCTCAGCTTCCAATACACAATCGGCACGTTGTGGGTCTCTGCCTTCCACGCAGGGCACTAAAGAGACAGTAACTCTCAATATAAGGATATTAAATACGTACTCCTAAGTTTTATTCCGTTATGACGTAGCAAAAAATGAGAAAATATCAGATGAGAAGATACGTTTTGCATACAGACGAAAACTGCGTGCTGGCCATTGATGAGGACCAGAACTTCGATCCATCGTTCTTAATCGTCAGTCCAAAAATATACCTACTCTATGTGGGGTGGAGCACCATCGTGGAGGACGTACGAGTAAAATTTACAGGTTAAACATAATGCACAATAATGTAATCATGGACCATACGCGCCCACCCATTTACTGAAAATCGTCGTTGAAACTGTTACTACTATGTGGCGTAGATTGTGTACACTCCACGTGTGCATGTTGCAAGTCAAACATACTTCATATGTGACGAGTATTTTGTTGAGAGTTTCTTCCAGGAGCGCTAGAACTTCTGTGAAGTGTGGCAAGTAGGAGGCGAGATACTGGCAGAAGTGAAGTTGTTAGAACGGACCGTGAGTCGTGTCGGGATAGCTCAGTGGTAAAGCGCTTGCCGGCGAAAGGCAAAGGTCACATGTTCGAGTTCCGGTACCGACACACAATTGTAATCTGCCAGGAAGTTTCATATCAGCGCACAGTCCGCTGCAGAGTGAAAGTTTCATTCTGGAAAATCATTCTGCGCACTGTGTAACAAAAACCAGTTTGATAATGCCCGTCGTAGAGGGAAACCTTGTTCTTCCAGTGCTTGTACGCATTCATAGTGGTAAGGCCGCAGACGCTCCTTTTTCTTCCGAGTGTGATGAACGACAGTGCCATACACCCACTAAGCGGTCAATGCTTCTAGTGTTCTGAGTAGGATCGTCCTGGATGCGGTATTGAATTCTTTCCTCAGCTTCCAATACACAATCGGCACGTTGTGGGTCTCTGCCTTCCACGCAGGGCACTAAAGAGACAGTAACTCTCAATATAAGGATATTAAATACGTACTCCTAAGTTTTATTCAGTTATGACGTAGCAAAAAATGAGAAAATATCAGATGAGAAGATACGTTTTGCATACAGACGAAAACTTGAAAAGGTACAGATAGCTAATGTACTTTATTAAGAAATAAATGCATAATAATCGCGTACAAGGAGAGAATTACAATGACACAAACATTTGGTGAACAACAGCAAATGTCTGTCGTGCAGGAAGTCGTCGTCGTGGAAGCATTCTCGATAAACTCGTCAGCTGCCCTCGCAACACCTTTTCCCTCGTCACAAATTAAATTAATATCGCGTAGTTCAGCAATAGTAAACCTCCATCATAACAGAGTTGCATTAACGTCTGCAAATGTTAGGCTGTTTGGACACATACCGATTTTGGACGGCCGGTAAAATATCGGTCGGTATTTTATCGATGGAGCGCTGCTTGCACACACGACGGAATTTTACCGGTCAAACGAGCAGTCGCTCGGCTGTCGTGGTAGAGCGAAGTTGAGCCCGAACATGAATTAATTATTTCCAAAATTTTTTTTAATATTTTGAGAAATATTGCTCACATGATACAAAAAAACTAATGAAGTACCGTATCTTAAATTAGTAGGCCTATATCAGTTGAGAAATGCATATTTTATTTGGTCTCCCTTTCGTCGAAACAGTCAGTTCGAAGGAAACTTGTCTCGATTTAACTTTAATGGCATTTCTATCTTCAAACCTGTCAAATGTTTTGTTCCCCAAAACTGTTCTACATCTACGTCTACATGGGACACTCTGATATTCTTAATTGCCTGGCAGAAGGTCCATCGGACCACCTTTATACTATTTATCTCTCATTCCATTCTCGAATAGCGCGCGAGAAGAAAGAACACCTGAATCTTTCAGTTCGAGCTCTGATTTCTCGTATTTTATTCTGATGATCTTTTCAACCTATGTAAGTGGGAGTCAAAGATATATTTCCGCATTCGGAGGAGAATGTTGCCGATTGGAGTTTCGTAAGTAGCCCACGCCGCCGCAATAAGTGCTGTTGTTGTAATGATCCCCATTCCAGATCCTGTATCATTTCCGTAACGCTATCTGCCCTGTATCGTGACAATACAAAACGATCTGCCCTTCTTTGGACTCTTTCGATAGCTTCCGTCAAACCCATCTGATGAGGATCCCACACTGCGCAACAATACTCCAAAAAAAAAAAAAAAAAAAAAAAAAAAAGGACGGACAAGCGTACTGTATGCAGTTTGTTTAGTACTTTTGTTACATCTTTTACGGGTTCTGCCAATAAAACGAAATCTCCGGTTCGCCTTTCCCATGACATTATGTACGCGTTCTTTCCAGTTTAAGTCTGAAGTAATAGTAATTCGTAGGTATTTTGTGGAATTGATGGCCTTCACGTTTGATTGATTTATAATGTAAACAAAGTATAACGGAATTCCTTTCTTACTCATGTGGACGACTTCACACTTCTAGTTATTTAGAGCCAATTGCCAATTTTTACACCATAGTGTTTTATTTAGATCGTTCTGCAGTTGGTTTTGATCTTCAGATGATCACCCTACGGTGGATTGCGTAGTATGTATGTATATGAAATCCATGAGTATACTCACAAAGCGTGAGCGGTACATACTGTGGGGCATATTGCCTCATTGAAATTTCTAGGGGGGGGGGAGGGGGGGTTGAAATTAGTAATATTGGCCAGTCTGACGGGGATGGGGGACTTTACAAATCAATTAACAAAACGTGAATTAAAAGATATTTAATGTGAATGTTAAATGGAACCGGCCGCGCTGACCGAGGGGACTGAGGCGCTCTAGTCACGGTCTGCACGGCCAGTACGGTCGGAGTTTCGAATCCCCCCTCGGGCATGGATATTTGTGCCGTCCTTAGTATTAGCTAGTTCATAAGTGGTTTGTAAGTTTAGGGACTGATGGCCCCGTAGTTAAGTCCCATAAGCTTAACAAACATTTGAACATTTGATAATGGAAAAACAGGTGCTAATATCTCGGGCGTATGTGTTGATGAGGGGGCGGGGGGTTGTTTGGAAGGGAACGTGTGTGATTGAACAAGGCGGTAGGCATCTCTGCAAAGCGTTACTGCTGTTTATAGCGGTCTAGGTCTATGACCGATTAAGCTTGATGCAGTCAAATTGTACACCGCGCCGCCGGTAATACTTTTCCGTGAGGCTGAGAGGTCCGCGCAGATGTCCCGATGGCAGATCGTCGTCCAGTGAAAGCCTCGAATACATATTCCAGTCGCAGGCGTCACGCGCAACTGCAATCGGTGTCGAGCCCCGGTGTTTAATTCAAGCGAACAGCGCGGGGTTTCCAGGAGGCCGGTGCAGCGTAGGCGGCGGGAAAGGTTTGTGGCGCGTCGCGCTGATCCCGGCCGCTGACGGCTGACAGGTAGCCAGGGCCCGCCGGTAATCAGCGCGAGCGCCGGCCAGCGGCAGCGGCCTGTCCAAATGTTGATCCGCCTCCAAAAGCCAATCCATTTACATAATTACTGGCCCGGCCGTGCTTGCATTATCGTTGTGTGTCGTATCGTTGCAAACAGCCGCGCTCTGTCCGCCGACTGCCCGACTGCGCGTTTCGCGAAATCCCCGGCAGTTCGCGCTGCAGCACGTTCCACCCCCCTCTCCCCTCCCCTCCACTCCCCGTTTCCAATCACTCATCGACGACGTTATTACGCCGCCTGTCACTACTGCATTCGTCAGGTCGTAGCACTCTGTTCCAAGAACAGACTCGTAAAAAAAAAACACGGCTCAGAGAAACACTTCAGTGGGACTGTTTGACAAATTACAAAGAGTTCTGCGTGAAACAACTGATGGAGAGCAATAATTAAGAATAAACACACACTAAAGCTACGTTCGATTAAATGAATATATCTCATATACTGGGTGTTACAAAAAAGGTGCGGTCAAACTGTCAGGAAACATTCCTCATACACAAACAAAGAAAATATATTATGTAGATAAGTGTCCGGAAACGCTTAATTTCCGTGATAGAGCTCATTTATTATTTACGCATGAGGTTCATTCCAACGTAATTAAATTGTAAATTTTCACAATCAACTTCTGTGGGCTGACGAGAATCCGCACGCAATTGTGCAATCACGTCATCAACACAGATTTTCTGTGAACGTTTGGGCAGGAATCGTTGGTGATGTCTTGATCGGACCTCATGTTCTTCCACCAGCCGGCCGCGGTGGCCGAGGGGACTAAGGCGCTCCAGTCTCGGTCCGCACGGCCGCTACGGTCGGGGGTTCGAATCCCCCCTCGGGCATGGATATTTGTGCCGTCCTAGTTCGTAAGTAGTTCATAAGTAGTTTGTAAGTTTATGGACTGATGACCCCGTAGTTAAGACCCATAGACATTACAAACATTTGAACATTTTGTTCTTCCACCTACGCTCACTGGAGTACGTTATCATGATTTCATTCGGGATACTCTACCTGTGCTGCTATAACTTGAGCCTTTACAAGTACGACAGCTGGCCGCGGTGGCCGAGGAGACTGAGGCGCTCCAGTAACGGTCTGCACGGCCACTACAGTCGCGGGTTCGATTCCCCCCTCGGGCATGGATATTTGTGCCGTCCTTAGTATAATGTAGTTGATAATTAGTTTGTAAGTTTAGGGACTGATGACCCCGTAGTTAAGTCCCATAAGCTTAACAAACAAACAAGTACGACACAACATGTGATTCTTGCACGATGGAGCCCCTGCACATTTCAGTCGACGTGTTCGTACGCTTCTCAACAACAGATTCGGTGACCGATGGATTGCTAGAGGCGGACCAATTCCACGGCCTCTACGCTCTCCTGACTTCAAACCTCTTGACTTTCATTTATGGGGGCATTTGAAAGCTCTTGTCTACGCAACCCGGGTACCAAATGTAGAGACTCTTCGTGCTCGTATTGTGGACGGCTGTGATACAATACGCCATTCTCCAGGGCTGCATCAGCGCATCAGGAATTCCATGCGACGGAGGGTGGATGCATGTATCCTCGCTAACGGAGGACATTTTGAACATCTCCTGTAACAAAGTGTTTGAAGTCACGCTGGTACGTTCTGTTGCTGTGTGTTTCCATTCCATGAATGATGTGATTTGAAGAGAAGTAATGAAATGAGCTCTAACATAGAAATTAAGCGTTTCCGGACACATGGCCACATAACATACTTTCTTTCTTTGTGTGTGAGGAATGTTTTCTGAAAGTTTGGCCGCACCTATTTGTAACATCCTGTAGAAACAAAAGTGTTTTTAAAGAAGGAAAAGCAGTCACTAGCGGCTTCTCTAAGAGAAGACCATAATTTTTATTGAATACACGTACTTTAACGGCATGAAAGAGACGCAAAGGTTGGGAAGGGAGTAAGACAGGGTTGCAGCCTTTCCCCAATGTTGTTCAATCTATACATTGCGCAAGCAAGGAACGCAAGGAAAAATTTGGAGAGGGAATTAAAGTTCAGGAAGAAGAAATAAAAACTTTGCGGTTTGCTGATGAGATACTAATTCTTTCAGAGATCGCAAATGATCTGGAAGAGCAAATGAATGGAATGGACAATGTCCTCAAAAGAGGAGATAAGATGAACATCAATAATTGTAAAATAAGGATAATGGAATGTACTGTCAGAAAATCAGGCAATGTAGAAGGAATTTACATTAGGTAATGAGACAATAAAAGTAGATGAGTTTTGTTACTTGGGTAGCACCATAACTGTTGATGGCCGAAGTAAAGAAGATATAAAATGCAGAATGGCTATGGAAAGAAAAGCGTTTCTGAAGAAGCGAAATTTGTTGACATGCTATATTAGTTTAAATGTTAGGAATTCCTTTCTGAAAGTATTTGCTGGAGTGTAGCATTGTATGGAAGTGAAACGTGGACGATAAGGATTTCAGACAAAAAGATGATAGAAGCTTTCGAAATGCGGTGCTACAGACGAATGATGAAAATTAAATGGGTAGATCACGTAACTAATGAGGAGGTGCTTAACGGAATAAGGGGAGAAAAGGAGTTTCTGGCATATCCTCACTAAGATAAGTCTTATCTTTCTATATAATTGCCAAGTACATTGAGACATTTGTCAAACCGCTTTATATTTATTATAAGCTTCTAAAAGCGTCCAGGAAAAAATCAGAGCGTTGCATACGGAAAAAGCGTTGAACGGCTATGTTCGAAAAACGACACAGCAGGTGAACGCGGACAAGGATAAACCGATATACCATTGGGTAAAGGTCAACCATGACTATGGCAGTGACTTATTTCGGATTGTGACGGGGGATGAAACATGAGTCCATCAGTACACGTCTGAATCGAAGGCCGAATCCAAGGAGTGGAAACATCCGGCATCACCTGTCCGAATGAAGTTGGCAGGTAAAGTGTTACTCACCATTTTCTGGGACGCCCAAGTAGTTTTGCTGCTGGAATTTTTGGAGGATGCAATCATCAGTACTGCGCAGAACTGTGCCATTCCGTCGAAATTGAAAGAAGTCAAAAATGTTCAAATGTTTGTAGAGCTTATGGGACTTAACTACCGGGTCATTAGTCCCTAAACTTACAAACTACTTATGAACTAATTAATACTAAGGACGGCACAAATATCGATGCCCGAGGGGGGATTCGAACCACCGAACGTAGTGGCCGCGCAGACCGTGACTGGAGCGCCTCAGTCCCCTCGGCCACCGCGGCCGGCTTGAAAGAAGTGATACAAAAAAGCAGCCTGGCGTTCTCAGGCTTGGCGTTCTGCGTTGGATGACAATGTGAGACCAAACTCGGCGACGGCAACCGAGAACCATATTGCAGCTCTTTGTTGGGAGGGCTTACACCATCTGCCATACAGTACTGATCTCGTATCTAGTAATTCCCATCTGTTTCCTGCTTTGAAGAAGGCTCTCGGCGGAAGGCGCTTTGGATGCAATTCTGGAGTCAAGTAAGCCGTTCAACGCTTCTTCCATATGCAAAGAACTATTTTTTTTCTGTATGGCTTTTTTTTAGCTTATAAAGCGGCATGACAAATGTCTCAAAATACTTGGAAATTATGTGGAAAAATACAGGTATGTCTGACCTTTAATGTTTCAATCTATTTTTTTTCTTTCATATCCAACTCTGACCACAGACGACAGGGGAAACTTATTGTCAAACCTCCCCCCCCCCCCTCTCGTATGTAAATGATCTGACGATCAGAGTGAATTACAAATTGCGGCTGTTTGCTGATGATGCTGTGATGTACAACACAATGTCGTCACTGAATGACTGAGTAGGATGCACGATGACTTGGACCAAAAAATTTTAAATGACGCTTGGTATTCTTCAAAGCAGAACGACGAAGAATTGTAAAGGCAGCTGCCACAATATTTTTAAATGTTCAGTCAATGGTGTATGATACTTCTGTTTTTCCACCCTGTGACAAATTCTTTAGTGAAGCTGAGGAAATGGTACTCCAAGTCATCGAGGACTGCATATCGGCGAAAAAAATGGCAAAAAATTCAAAAGAAGCTGGCATCTATATCCCATGCCCCCATTGTTGCCATTCGCCCACGATCATTCATGTTGTTGCACTCTTCATTCACAGGAAGTTTGGATCACATACTCTGATCTATCTACTTGCTGTTTTAGGATTCCGTACAACATATTATGAGGCACAACGGCTGGAGCTATTAGCTGTCTGCTACACTGTCAAGCCTTTTCCAAGTGGAACATTTTGTCCTCACCGCAGCATCATTATTAGCAATGTTGATTGATTTCAGTACTGCCACGTTGCTTTCCACCAGTAAAAGAGCAACTCAACCTTGTTAATTTTATTAGATTATTCATAGGTTATCGAGTTAATATCTTGTCGCGAAAGAAAAATATTCTGTTACTTGGTTGTGTGAGGCCTGTAGCAGCGGAGAAAAACACGCATTCAGAGCTAACGGGCGACCGGTGGCGAGCACGAAGGTGGCTCTGTTATTCGGAGGATCAGCGGTTCCCGGAAGACGTCTTACGGCCGAAATCCACAGTATGTAGGTAGGACTGAGGCGTGAGCTTTCCAACTATCTGGCTGGCGCCACCGACGATGGCGTCGTCTAGGCGGGAGCGTCTGGAACACTACAATACACGGTGCTTTGCGAAGGGAGAGCTGAGACGTCTGGCGCCGAGTTGGCGAACGCCAGGGAGGCACCCGCTAGGACATTGTACGTCTCTGGCGCCAAGCTGGCTGGCGCCGCAATTATGCAATAGAGAGATAGTTTCGCCGTTTGCTGGGAACAACTTGCTGGCCGTGTTTCAGGCCTGAAGGCCATCCGCCGCTACCGTGAGAACGCTGGACGAAAGGGCGAAGCCTGACCGGTGGAAACGCGGGAGAGCTGGCCATTGTCTGCTGTTTTATTGTAAGTGGGTTCGGCTGTCCGATTCCGGAACGTAAGTCGTGATTGGCCGTACTTTGGCGCCTAACTGTAGATTGGCGTTTCAGTAGAGAGAGGCGGAGCCTGGAGGTTTTGCAGAGAGGAGACGGAGATTTTAGAAGTGAAGACTGGTGTTTGAGCAACCGAGGAGAGCAGACGCTTCTCTTCTGCTCTCAGTTTATACTTGTCTTCCAGCAGCTATACTTAGAGTTTGTGGTACAGCTTTTGGAGTTGTTCCAAAACTTGTGCTAATAGCGCTGAGTATTGGCAAGGCGAGAGCAAGATCAGCCTGTCTGATATTAGACGCACCGACGCGTTAATAGCGATTGTCACAGTTCTGGTGTCATCTCTGCCTACAGTACATTCGTGTTCTACATGCAAATTGTCTGTAGCAGTACGACATAGCCGAACGAGTGAAATCATAGATTCGCCGGGGTCGAAGTTGGCTGATAATAGTTAAATATTGATTCTGGAATACGAAGCTGAATTTTCTCCGGGTCCGCGAATTGCAATTATCCACACTCGCAATCGCCGCCCAGCCGTTTTGGTAGAGTATCGCGTGCATTTGCTAGTGTTTCAAGGGGTATTCACGTACATGTGGGTTGTAACGTAAGTATTTCGAATCAAATACAATTTTTTCAACTTACCGGTCACTTGCTGTAGGAGTGTTTATATTGTTTTGTTCTGTGCTCAATTGTGTGTATCTTGCTTTCAACTCTGATGTTCATTTGACTTCAGAGAATAAAGTGACTCAAAACAAATTTCTTTACTCAAATAATTAAAATTAGTTAAACCCCTCTTTACACAATTTTGGATGGGTTTTATTACTTGGAAACTAGAGGATAAATTAATTAAATGTTTGATGGTGGATCAGCCACACCTATCCCTTAATATCAAGTGAACAAACCATTTGCCTACTCCATTTGCATACCGTCCATTCTCCCCGCTACCTTACCTTTTATTTTCAACACACCCACATAAATATACCTTTCACTGTTGCTCCTTCCCCGTGCTTCCAACATAGGTTTGAAATAACGGCCAGGAAACCGAACTTGATTCCACGATGACTGGCGTTTTCTATAACCATTAAATGGTGAATAAAAAAGTTACCTTGCCCCCATCAACTGCTACTTCTGTACGTAGATATTTTAAATACCCATTGTTCATTTCATGTTTTAAGTCCTCATACTCATATTCTCTCGGCTGAAGAGCAGCACTTAATACTGATGCCAGCCTACTAGCATGTGCGTTAGAGTGAAATAAAAATCTATATCTATAAATGTGAATATCTGTTCGGTGTACGTTTATCACGTCTGAACCACAAGACATAAAGAGCTAAAATTTGTACAGTTACTATCGTCTACCCCGGGAAGGTTTTAGGCACGGTTTTATTGCGATCGGATAGTTATATATATATAATGTGAATGTCTGTTTGGTGTACGCTTATCACGTCCGAACGACAAGATGCAGAGACTTAAACAATAATTACTCTTTGAAAATTATATTTACTCTTTGAAAATGGTTTTATTGGTTTCATTGTTGCTTGAGGGTCTATAATAATAGAAGGGTGGGGTATATTGGGATGGAAAGTTATCGGTGTATATAAAATTCTACGCGTGTGTGTGTGTGTGTGTGTGTTAATATTTCGCTCTGCAGCGATAACTACAGAACGCAAACGCATGGTCTGTATGTAATTATTGTCCGAATTCTCCCGTTGTACACCATAGAAGTTCCATGCCGATAACTATAAGGGGGTGGAAGATATGATGCTTGAAAGCCGTCAAATTATAAACAAAAATTCTGACTGAAAGCCAGCGATTACGTTTGCGACTCTATAGCAAGGAGGTCTATGCGTGCTACCAAGGAGGTTGGGTGCTACAATGTCTTCAGCTCTTTCTCGGTTAGGATAAGCATACGAATAAGGAAATATAAGAATAAATAAATAAACCAGTAAAAAAGAAATTTACTTTAATACATCTCTTTAAAAAATCGATTTGACGTTTCGCGCATTATCTATCACAATGAACCAACACGCGAGTGGCGCCGCGGGTTTAAGCTAGTCCTATACATATTATAAATGCGAAAGTTTGTATGTTTGTTACCGCATCACGCTAAAACTGCAGCACTGATTTAGAAGAAATTCCATATAGAGATTTCTTCTTATGTCTTTGATTAGGACACAGGCTACTTTTCAAAATGTTTATTACAAGTTATTTATTTGAAATATATCCATAGAAATACGTAACAGTTGTAAGAAGCTTCTAATACAACAGCAGAAGAACTTTGTACGGTATGTCATGTTTAGCCGCGAGGGTTAACGCGTCATGTAATAGTCATCTGTTATTTTTGGCAATGGTTCGGGTCCTGCTATAGTGAATTTTTTTTCTTTGTTATTGTTATCTTTTTTACTTTCGAATATACAAAACGATTCTTGGATACTGCCAAAACGGCTTAACTAATATATAATTACATACACAAGAAATCTGAATGTTGGCGTTTATGCCGCATTCATTTTCATTTGTTGTAACAAATGAAGGAAGTATTTATATAAATTGAAGACTTTAAATAAAATATGCTTTAAGTACCATGGCAAGAAAAAACATTGACGTTTTGTGTAGAATGGGATCTAGATACCAAGCCCTATTTTGTGTACAAAGCGCGAACTGCCACGTATAAATTGCATACGTAAACTGCAACGAAAGTAGTAGCAAATGCACTCAACAGATGGCAGGCGGTACGCTGCAGTTAACATATGAAACGTTATAGATGTACGAACATTGTGATGTTATCGTAATTCTTTAAAATTGTATTCTCTTTGGATTTCAATGAATAATAGTTTCTTTGGTGATTTCGATTATTTATAGCATTCGAACGTTTGCATTTAGTTCTTTTGTTGGTTCGTTAAACATTTGTAGGATCTCAACAGTTCGTTTCTCCGTTAGATGTCTATTTTATCTCTTCACTTTTCTCCGTTAGGTTTTTTGTTTATTTCGTTACATTTCTCCGTTAGGTTTGCTGTTTATTTTGTTCCTTCACTTGGCATTTGTTTTCGATTACTGTATTGTTGTTATTGTAGTTACTTACTGTCAGGGGTGCCATCCCACAAGTTGGAGTTGAAGGTGGGTATCCCTGTTTTATTGATGCGTAACTTGGATGCACCACTATTATGCAATGGCACCAGGTTACGCATTACGGACCTGAGAAGGCATATCGTGCAGGCCACCATCATCACCGGTGGAGCCAAGAGAGAGACTGTATTAATACCACGAATTCCCATCATCCCAACAAACTTGCCATTCCAGGTTAACCGGTTACAGTTCCTATTGAAAGTGGTCTTCTCGATTACTATAAACAAGAGTCAAGGACAAACGTTAAAAGTGGCAGGTATTCATCTGGCCACCCCATGTTTCTCGCACGGACAGCTCTACGTAGGCTGCTCCCGTGTATCGAGAGCTAGAAATCTCTACGTATACTCGGAGAACAAGAAGTCTCGAAACGTCGTTTACAGGGACGTATTGCAATAGACTTTTGGCTTTCCATCCGTTCCAAGACAATTATATATTCAATATTCATAGAATATATGACATCAACTGCGATTGGGCAAAGCTGAAAATGTGCACCCAGCCGGGATCCGAACCCGGGTCTCCTGCTTTCTAGGCAGTTGCGCTGACCCCTGCACCACTGGGGACACAGTGATCACCACACCTGGAAGTACTACCTAGGCTCGCCTCCCGTCAGATACAAATTCCCAGCTTCGCCCTGCCCACAGTACTCAAACTCGTAGTTATGAACTAATTCCCGTAAGAGTAAGGGCTTCAAACTTGCCCACCCCTCCCCACTAACGATAGGATCATTGCCCATCACCGGCATATTATATATATATACATGTGGCGTCTGTTCCGAAAGAATAGACGTTACTTCTGATCCTGCAGAAAGCTGGAGATCCGGGTTCGGATCCCGGCTGGGTGCACATTTTCAGCTTTGCCCAATCGCAGTTGATGTCATATATTCTATGAATATTAAATAATAACAACTGCAGGATCAGAAGTGACTTCTATTCTTTCGGAACAGACGCCACATGTATATATAATTATATATTCCGTGCTAACAATGTCGCAAACAGTCATGTAGTTATTTATGCCCTTTCTTGGCACTTTAATGTCTGACTATTGAACCGCGGGTAACACCGCGGGGAGCTGCTAGTAAAGAATAAAAATAGGCCTACCACCATTGTATTTTAAATAAAAACATGTTTGAAACATCTATTCCTGTCGAGATATTAAGGCGGTTTTGTGCCACACTATACGCACTAGTATTCCAGGCCTACAAATGACGATGTGCAGCGCGGATCGCAGAGCTTGGTGGAAACATCTGGCTTCGCGAAGCCGTGTCGCGAGCTGCTAATAAGTCGGGCCCTTTCCCACCCCTCGCCCCTGCCCTGCCACAGCTCTCGCCGGCATCAGAAGCTGTTCCCTGGGAGTGGTGCCGTCCCATTTAATACGCGACCTGCGGCAGCCGCCCTGAGTAATGAACTATGAACAAAGCCGACACCAAGCACTCGGCGCCGACGCTTTTGTACGCGCGCGCCCGCTGATACACTTTAATGCAGGTTTCATTATCTGAGTGAGTGACTGAGTGGGTTATGCTCTCGTGCCTCCTCGGCGCGACTCGGCGAGCCCGACCCCGTGATAAATATTTCAGCGGCTCTGGGAAACCCCTACCCTCCTCCTCCCCTTTTTTTTCACTCTACGCTCTTCTTTATCTTTTTAGGTAGGGGTGGGGGAGAAGGGGGGATGGGGGTGACGAGGCATGGGGCTGAGAGTGGCGCCAACGCGACCAACGGGCCTCGACAACAGAGACGGACGACTTGGCTGAAGGTGATGGCCGGAGGTTTCTGGAAATGGATGCCGTGACGTCACGTGGCCCTCTATTGTTCTTTGCGTTTCGGCGGATTCTTTGTGTGTGTCTTGTGCCGCTGGTGATTTTTTTTTTCGCCCCCGTTGTGACTCTGTCAGCCTACTCACAGACACACACACACACACACACACACACACACACACGCACACATAGACATCGTTTTGCCGCTCACGTCCGCAGCCCGGCAGACTGTACTGCGTCAGCGCTGACAAGACGGATGTCCGCGGCACGGCAGAAACAAATGCCGGTTTCCCCTGCATCCGGCCGATGGCTTTCCAGCCGCGGAAGCGGACATTCGATTATCTCCAATAAAGGCCACCGACCGGGCCCGAACCCGCCCGCTGTAACGAGCAATTAGGGCGGAATAGCCGCTCACGTTGCCAGTACACGTGGTTAATGCCCTGCCGCGGCAGTGCAGCCTAATCCACTTGGCTACTACTTTTATTTTCGCGTCTCTTTCCGTGCGGCTATTTTCTTTCGCCGCTTCCACCCCCCCCCTTTTTTCCCCCAAGTGGAGTGTCCTCTGAGTGGGTGCAAATTAGAGAAAAGGGGCGAAGGACAAGGAGAGAAAATAAGACAGTATTTTTTTATTTTAATTTTATTCTTTTTTCATTATGGAGCGGCAGCCGGCTTCCCGTGCCGGAAAGAGCGCGCCGAGTACCTCCCACTGCTTTTATGACCGAGGTGCGCTCTAAATTAATGGGAGCGGTAGCTTTAATTACACTTGTGGTGATGAATGTTGCATCGGCTAAAGAGGAGATGCGCAGCTTCCTCTGTGTCGGCAATTGTTGCGGCTTTTTTCTATAATTTTTTTAAGGGTTGAGATCATTACGCTGTCTGCTTTGTGAGTGGTGCACTGGACGGGGTCGTCTGATTTTACAGAAAATAAACTGTTTAGCGTTGCTGTATTATACTGTTTCTAAATCGTCAACCGTACAAAGACATGCGACAAATCACTTTACAGTGCTATAGAATTTCTGGCCATGTATGACGAGACAGAAGCTTACATTAACCCTTAAGTGCTAGGGACGTTGACAGTAACACAATTACTATGGAGAGGTCTCTCAGACCTCATTTTCATTTCTAAAAAAAATTGTTCAAATGCTTGTAGAGTTTATGGGACTTAACTACGGGGTCATCAGTCCCTAAACTTACAAACTACTTATGAACTAGCTACAACTAAGGTCGGCACAAATATCCATGCCCGAGGGGGGATTCGAACCCCCCGACCGTAGTGGCCGTGCAGACCGTGACTGGAGCGCCTCAGTCCCCTCGGCCACTGCGGCCGGCATTTTCATTTCTATACAGGGTGTTTCACTAAGTGTGTTTGCCACTGTAACTTATAAAATAATAGGTTACGAGAAATTTTAATGCGGTAGGTCAACACAAGAAATGTTACACTTTCTACGGAGCTATGAACATAGTTTATTGTATCATTTTCCAAAGAGTTACAACACAAAGATATATTTTTTTAAAATGAAACAATGGTTTTTTTTATATCGTGCATTGGATTTGTTGAAACCAGCTGCGTGAAAATCAATTTCAACTAGATTCCTATCACTGTTAGTTTGAGTTATACACCAGAGATCTTAGCTGCACCATTTTTGGAACGTATCATGATATTAGATCGCCTGCTCATAATATAAACAAAGTCTGTTTGAACCTGCATACACTTCACACTCTGAAATAGTATAATGAGCACAAAAAATGTCTCAAAATCAGGGGTCATATCGCTGTCATCAAATTCTTTATCTGAGGATTCACCAAAGCGTTCTTGGACATCCACAACTGTCTCGCATAAAACACGTTGCATAGTGTTAATGTTGCAATGAAGTTTCTAGGATTATTAGTTAATTTTTTGATTAGCTTGTGTTCGTTATCAGTTTAATCAGAATTTAATTTGGAATTACACTCTGTCTTCTTAAATAACATATTATTTGTATAGCTCTCCCTCAATCTCTCTTCATAAATAAGATATTATTTGTATAGCTCTCCCTTTCTTTGTTTGATGCGTTTTCGCCAGGCGTCTTTCATGCCTCTCCAAGATAGAGCGTTACAATAGCACTGATTCTTAAAGTAGGTCTCACATTAAAAAATAACAGAAACTAAACTGTCAAAAGTACGTATAAGGATCTGACATGAAATAAACATTTTTGTAAAACGATTCCCAGTCCATGGTGTACAGCAATCAGTGAGAATAAATATTCCTTCAGTAAAAACCCGTATTGATTGCAAATTGTTTTATTAATTAATGACGCGTTTCGCCCTTTAGCAAAGCATCTTCAGATTATAATACGCTCTCCGTGGCGTGACACCGTCAGTTGTTTTGCGGTGTTTCTGTTTTCCTGGAATTTTAGGATTTCCTTGTAGCCCTTAATAGAAGCGGTGGTCTCTGATGATACAAGATAAGCCCATGTTTACAATTAAACATGGGATTATCTTGTATCATCAGAGCCCACTGCTTCTATTAAGGGCTACCAGGCAATTCCAAAATTCCAGAAAAACAGAAACACAGCAAAACAACTGACGGTGTCACGCCACGGAGAGCGTATTATAATCGGAATCTGCCCTGATAAAGGACGAAACGCGTCATTAATTAATAAAACAATCTGCAACCATGACGTTTTTTTACTGAAGGTATAAACATTTTTGTCCTTCTTTTCAAGTCTTAAAATAGTGTCTCATAGAACATCCACCATAATAAGCTCGCACCTATGAAGGTGACTAATGGCACGGTGTGAATCGGAGAAAATTAGCAAAGCATTATTTATTTTAAAAAAAAGGGCCAAGAAACAATATATCCTATAATAAAACGCAAAATCCCTAAGGACGTAATGATAAAGATCTCTATGGTGTAACAGTAGGCTTGCAGGCAACTTCTTTACCTATTTGCTGTTGGAGTAACTTAAGAGAACGCACAAACGTGTCCTAATTAATTTTGTATAAAATTGCGATATAATTATAGAAAATATGAGGTAGTAAAGAAGGAACCGATGCAAAAACGAACAGAAGAGACATGAAACTGATACATACTATATGAAAGGGGCATCATGCGTCATACTAACATAGTTCGAAACATATTTCATAGTATTACACCAACATTCACTCTCAAATATTTAAATAACAAAGCGTCCAGTAGTAGGCAGCAAAATGGAAGAAGAAAACGTCTATAAGGATTACATACATCATTAAAGCGTATTTCAGATCAAACCGCAGCTTCATTATTAATAGTGATGCAAGTTTTTAAATTTATCATAATAGGTGTATTATTCATTGTATTTTGATTCTTAGGCAATCCGGTAAACTGCTGTAATCGCAACCAGTGTGTCTACTCCACCTGTGAAGCGACTATACTCATGTTCAGTATTTCACTGGCCAATATCTATTTTACGTACAGCAACGACTGAATATCGACATATTTTTTGAATGGAATGTGCCCAAAACTCATAAGCCAATAGCGTAACTCGATTGGTTTACTATCTTTATCAAGTGCAAGCGCTACTTAGGAACAATTCATCTTGCTGCAGAAGCATATCTCAATTTTTTTTTATTTGTGGTATGAATTTGGGCTGCGATTTATAAGATAAGAAACGATCAACCGAATCAACGTAAGCCCTGTCAAACTCTGCTTGCCGGAAGATTGATGACACCGACGTCGTACCTTCCGTATGTACTGTGCGGGTGAGTCCGTTCAGGCAATATTTTTGGGTCACAGCACGGTCGTTATCGACCCTGTGGGCAAATACGGGGTAATTTGCTGACGTGAGGGAATGACGTAAGGGAATTGAAGCAAACAAATGAAACACTTTCAGCTCTGCCGACGCCAATGTAAATTTGACCGAGAATATCACCCCGTCGGAATGGATAATGACTTGGCAACTTAAAAGCGAAAATAAAACGACAAGTAAAACCGGGCGAGGAGATGTGGCCGTATAAATCCAGGTAAATCTAGCAGAATTATATTTCAAATCTAGACAGTGAAAAAGAAAAAGGTGCTGATGCCGAATATAATTTAAAGGCTTAGTTCGTCTTTTCTGAAAATTTAATCGAGATATGATACAAGGATGTTCGAATTTCAAAAGAAATATTTGGAATTGTGGAGCGACAGGATGGTGCGGAAGGTTAATCTATCGTATGGCTAATGAAGAAATACTGTATCCAATAACGGAAATACGAAAACTAATTTTACTACTTTAAGGTAGATCGAAAACATTGGTGCACTACTTGTCAAAGCATCGAGAAATGGTTTATCTGGTAATGGATAAAATATGAAGGGTGAATGTAGTCTGGCCGGCCGCGGTGGCCGAGGGGACTGAGGCGCTTCAGTCACGGTCTGCACGGCCACTACGGTCGGGGGTTCGCATCCCCCCTCGGGCATGGATATTTTTGCCGTCCTTAATCTTAGTTAGTTCATAAGTAGTTTGTAAGTTTAGGGACTGATGACCCCGTAGTTAAGTCCCATAAGCTTTACAAACATTTGAACTTTTTTTTTTTAATTTAGTCTGTTTCATAAAAACTAATCTATATAATTTTTTTTCCTGGAGTGTGGGCAGAGATTTTAGCAATTCTGCACCAAAGTGGAGAAATGAAGTGTATACATCATTTCTATTACCTCGTCAAGTACGTTTAGAGCTGTTGTTGTTCTGATCTTCAGTCCGGAGACTGGTTTATGCAGCTCTACACCCTACTCTATCCTGAGCAAGTCTTTTCATCTCCTCATACTAACGGCAACCTACACCCATTTGAAGTTGCTTACTATATTCCTTCCTTCTGCGATTTTTACTCCACTCACTTCCCTCCAATGCGAAATTCACAATTCCTTGACGTCTAAGAATATGTCCTACCAATCGATCACTTCTTTTAGTCAAGGTATGCCAGAAATTCCTTTTCTCCCCAGTTCTGTTCAGTACCTCCTCATTAGTTACGCGATCCACCCACCAAATATTCAACATTCTTCTGCAATACCACATTTCAAGTGCCTCTATCCTCTACCTGTTCGCACTGTTTATCGTCCATGTTGCACTCCACACAAATGCCTTTAAAAAGGACTTCCTTATGGTGAAATTTATATTCTATGTTAACAAATTTTGCTCCTTCAAAAATGCTTTTCTTCCCATTGCCACTGTACATTTTATATCCTCTGTACTGCGACCATCATATGTTATTAACAAAACTCATTTACCACCTTTATTGATTCATTACCTAATTTAATTCCTTCAGCATCGCCTGATTTACTAAGACTTTATTCCATTACCCATGTTTTGCTCCTGTTAATGTTCATGCTCCTTTCAACACACTGTCCATTCCGTTCAACTGCTCCTCCAGGTCCTTAGCTGTCTCTGACAGAATTACAATGTCATCAGCAAAACGCAAGGTTTTTATTTTTTCACCCTGAACTTAAATTCCTTCTCCAAGTTTCTCGTTGCTTTCTTTATAGCTTGCTCAGTGTACAAATTGAACAACATTGGAGAAAGTCTTCAACCCTGTCTTACACCCTTCTCAACCTCTGCCTCCCTTTCATGCCTTTCAATTCTGATAACTGCTGTCTGGTTTTTGTACAAGTTTTGTATTTTAATCCTGCTGATTTCAAAATTTTAAAGAGTGTATTCCAATGAACATTATCAAAAGATTTCTCCAAATCTGCTAAAGCTTGAAATGTAGGTTTGCCTTTCCTTAATCTATCTCCTAAGATAAGCCGTAAAGTGAGAATTGCCTCCCGAGTTCCTTCATTACTCCTGAATCCAAACTGGTCTTCACCAAGTTCGGCTTCTACCAGCTTATCAATCCTTCTGTAAATAATTCATGATAAAAGTTTGTAACCATGACTTAAAAAAGTGATGGTTCTGTAATTTTCATACCTGTCTGCATCTGCTTTCTTTGGAATGGGGATTATTACATTTTTCTTAAAGTCTGAGGGTATTTTTCCCGCCTCATATCTTATGAAGCAGGTTTATAGAGCTATTTGAATATTGGTCACGAGAAAGAAACATCAATAACAGTTTTGCAACACCTTATTTCCAAGGTCTCCCTACACTGAAGGTCAAGGCAATGGGTACATTGCAACAGAAACACATATCCTTAAATTGACTGTAGATGTCGCTGAATCCGCACACAGATGTAGCACGCATCAACAGATTCAAAGGGAGCGAGTAGGTCAGACGTCCTATCAGTTCCGGTGGAAACACAATGACGGAAGTCACTGCTTGTGTTGAATGTAGTTCAGCCACACGTAAATGGTCAGTTCCGAAGTTTAATCGTATCCGCATTGTGTTAAGAGGGATTCCAGTCAAAGGATATTTACAAACGTGTCACAGTGAACCAAAGCGATATCGTTCTTACGTGGAGGAGGAACAGAAATACTGATGACTTGCCTCGCTCTGGTCCCCTAAAGCCTATCACAGCAGCTACTCACGGATTTCTGCTCAGAGTGGCACTGTGGGGCATGTCACCATTCCGAATAATGACTTCCGTGCGGCCAAAACTGACATGCAACTCCACACGGAACGTCTACGGCTTGATCAGTCTTTGACACCTGTGCATCTTGCAAGCACTATATTAGACTGCATATACACTACCCTACATAATTTTGGAAACAACTAGTAATTATAGACAGTTAAAAGGAAATCTTAATACTATATTTCACGCTGCAGTCAAAACTACACTTCGCAAACGAATAGAGTTTGTATGTTGTAGTAGGTATCAGTCTCCAAAATTCAAATGTTTGTAATTTTATGGGACCAAACGACGTTGGTCATCAGTCCCTAGTCCTACAAACTACTTAAACTAAGTTAAACTAACCTGAGGACAACGCATACATCCATGCCCGATGGAGGATTCGAATCTCCGACGCGGGAGGCCGCGCGACCCGTAACGTGGCGCTGCAGACCGCTCGGCAATTTCCGCGCGGCTATCAGTCTCCCATTGTGCATTGTAGTGGTAGAGGGTTGATATCGATACGGGGGTGCAAGATATGGGAGTTAAAAGTTACCGACTTATATAAAATTCTACGTGTGGGTGTCAATATTTTGCTCCTCAGCAAAAACTACATAATGGAGACGAACGGTCTCTCTGTGTTGCTGTAGTATAAAGTTTGCTGTTTTACACCATAGCAGTTACGTGTCGATAGCTACAAGAAGGTGGAGTATATAAATGTTCAAATGTTTGTAAAGTCTATGGGACTTAGCTAGGGGGCTATCAGTCCCTAAACTTACAAACTACTTATGAACTACTTACGAACTAGGACGGCACAAATATCCATGCCCCAGGGGGGATTCGAACCCCCGACCGTAGTGGCCGTGAGGACCGTGACTGGAGCGCCTTAGTCCCCTCGGGTGGAGTATATAGTGGCTGAAAATCGTCAGCTTATAGAAAATTCGGACTGAAGACCAGCGATGACTTTTAACAATATAAAAAGAGGTTATACACAGCGAACCGTGATGCACATTCTTCAGTTGTTTTTCTGCAACAAGCGTATGAATAAAGAAAAATAAGTGCATATTGCAGTATGAAAAGTAAAACTACCAAGGAAGATGCCAAAGCGTAAGAAAGAAATGTGACGTTCTCGATCAATTTCTGAAAGAAAGAAAACAGAGACGACAAGTGAATCTACAGACGATAAAAAATTGAAATTTGTAGGCGTTGTTTATCTTACACTATAAGCATCAGCGATTTTCCGATATACCCATCCATAAGGGGGATGAAAATTTTTTTGAAAATACTTTGCTACTAAGGCAATTTTGAAGCAAGAAATAAAAATTCGGATTTAAATTTTTGATTGGAATTTTAAAAACACGTACTTCTATATATTTAGAAAGTCAACAAGTCAGTGTGTGAAATAAGGGAAAATCATTTAAGGGTGCTACTGAGACTATATTGGAACTATAAATGCGAAAATCTGGATTTGGAACCGTGGTTAGAATTTTAAAAAAAGAAAATGTGTTTTGGAATGTTTTGAATTCTGCGACGAATAGTTCAACAGGGATGGCAGGTTGTATCAAAATACTTAATTAGGAAACCATTTTTAAAGCTAAATCTATGAAAATGTGTATTTAGAAGTACAAACAACCAATACAGACCATCCAGTGACGCGTGCGAAGCAACTGGAAGTAAGCTAATGCAGATTTATAAACCTGAGTGTCCGTAAGTTTGTGTGTACGTATTGAATACAAATCTACACTTTTCTTTCAATGTTTATCAAATTTTGTACACGTAAGCTTCAATACAATCGCCGTATGTAATAGGATCACGTACAACACATTGTTCACGATATACGACGTTATAAACAAAGAGATGCACGAAAAACTGCCGCATCAAACAAAACCAATGAACCGATTTCAAGCAAAGTTGGTGCATATATTCCTTACCGTGAGGTAACAATACTGTCAGGGTAAGAGCCACATATGACACATAGTTCAGGACATACAACGTCATAAATAATGTAAAAAACTGTCACATAATGTGACCAGACTTTATTCACATACTGCATTAGACTGACAGTACTTAGCGACTTGCAACCAACTTTAAACATACTTTCAAAACTCTTTCTCGCTAACAACCATAGCAAATTTATGAAAGGGAAAAAGTTTCGTGCTTCATCAACATCTACATTTTATACTCTGCTAATCACATTTAAGTGCCTGGCTGAGGGTTCATCGAACCGCCTTTATTATTTATCTCCGATTCCATTCTCGAATAGCGCGCGGAAATAAAGAACGCCTGAATCTCTCCGTTCCAGCTCTGATTACTCGTATTTTATTCTGATGATCATTTCTACCTATGTAAGATGGCGTCAAAGATATTTTTTCGCATTCGGAGGAGAACGTCGGCGATTGAGGTTTTGTAAGTATCCCACGCCGCAGCGATAAGTGCCGTTGTTGTAATGATTCCCATCCCAGATCCTGTATCATTTCCATAACACTATCTCCCCTTCTTTGGACTGTTTAGATGTCCTCCGTCAAACCCACCTGATAAGGATCCCACACTGGGCAACAGTACTTCAAAAAAGGACGGACAAGCTTACAACACTACAGGCCAGTAAAATTGCTACACCAAGAAGAAATGCAGATGATAAACGGGTATTCATTGGATAAATATATTATACCAGAACTGACATGTGATTCCATTTTCACGCAATTTGGGTGCTTAGATCCTGCGTAATCAGTACCCAGAAAAACCAAATCTGATCGTAATAACGGCCTTGATACGCCTAGGTTCTGAGTCAAACACAGCTTGAATGGCATGTACAGGTACAGATGCCCATGCAGCTTCAACACGATACCATAGTACATAAAGAGTGTGACTGGCATATTGTGACGAGCCAGTTGCTCGGCCATTATTGACCAGACGTTTGCAATTGGCGAGAGATCTGGAGAACGTTCTGGCCAGGGCACCAGTCGAACATTTTCGGTATCCAAAAAGGCCCGTACAGGACCTGAAACAGGCGGTCGCGCATTATCCTGCTGAAATTTAGGGTTTCGCAAGGATCGAATGTAGAGTAGAGCCACGGGTCGCAACACATCTGAAATGTATCGGCCACTGTTCAAAGTGCCGTAGATGCGAACAAGAAGTGACAGAGACGTCTAACCAATGGCACCCCATACCATCACGCCGGGTGATACGCCAGTATGGCGAAGACGAATACACGCTTCCAATGTGCGTTCACCGCAATGTCGCCAAACACTGATGAGACCATCATGATGCTGTAAACAGAAACTGGATTCATCAGAAAAAAGGCCGCTTTTCCATTCGTGCACCAAGGTTCGTCGTGGCGTACACCATAGCTGGCGCTTCTGTGATGCAGCGTCAAGGGTAACCGCAGTCATGGTCTCCCAGCAGATAGTCCATGCTGCTGCAAATGTCGTCGAACTGTTCCTGCAGAAGGTTGATGTCTTGCAAACGTCTCCATCTGTTTACTCAGGTATCGAGACGTGGCTGCACGATCCGTTAAAGCCATGCGGATAAGATGCCTGTCATCTCGACTGCTAGTGATACGAGGCCGTTGGAATCCAGTACGGCGTTCCATATTGCCCTCCTGAACTCACCGATTCCATTCTGCAAACACTCACTGAATCGCCATCGAAGCGAGCAGCAATGTCACAATACGATAAACCGCAATCGCGATAGATTACAATCCGACCTTTATCAAAGTCGGACACGTGATGGTACGCATTTCTTCCTCTTACACGAGGCATCACAACAACGTTTCACCAGCCAACGCTGATCAACTGCTATTTGTGTATGAGAAATCGATTAGAAACTTTCATCATGTCAGCACGTTGTAGGTGTCGCCAACGACGCCAACCTTGTGAGAATGCTCTGAAAAGTTAGACATTTCCATATCACAGCATGATCTTCCTGTCAGTTAAATTTCTCATCTGTAGCACGTCATCTTCGTGATGTAGCAATTTTAATGGCCAGGGGTGTATTTGTCCGCTATTTATGGACTAAAACTACGGCATTCGGTATAACGTTTTAATTTATAATTTCTACTCTACAAATTTCACAGAGAGAAAATTTTACAGACAGTATACATACATATATATGAATGTACCTTCGAAATTTTATCACAGTACGACACGTAGTTCATTAGAGCCGGCCGCGGTGGCCGAGGTGACTGAGGCGCTCCAGTCACGGTCAGCACGGCCACTACGGTCGGGGGTTCGAATCCCCCCTCGGGCATGGATATTTGTGCCGTCCTCGTTCGTAAGTAGTTCATAAGTAGTTTGTAAGTTTAGGGACTGATGACCCCGTAGTTAAGTCCCATAAGCTTAACAAACATTTGAACATTTTTGATTTGAAGTTCATGAGATATTAGCACAAAAACAGTAATGTTCATAGGAAACCGCCCTGTCATGCACCAAGCTTTACTCTATTACTTCTTTACTACTAATTGAAATCGCAACAGAGTTAACAGACATACAGCACTTATACAAATAAATATATACCTGAAAAATAATACAATTGTACAACGTTAGCCTAACTTAATAAATATAAGATCGTGCGAATTTTATATGCTATTTGTATTTTGATTGCTATCTTTCTTTGTTTTCATATTGCACGTATAATTTTCTAAATTATGCAAGACATCGTTATTTCCTATATATATTATCCAATGAATATAACATGATTTTAGAATAAAGAAGATGAACAGAGAGAGAAGGGATAGGAGAAGTACTAAGCCAATACAAGAATAAATAAATACCCACACAACGCCAGGTTTTTACCTAGTAAAATATAAAAATTCATTTCGTTGTTTTCCAAATGTGTTTTAAGTTCAAATAATACACAGGACGATGCAACAGTTACATTTTCGATTTCTCGAAATAGCCATCATTTGCTTTCATCCCTACCTTGCTCACAATTGGCATGTGCCCTGTCAGTTTTGTCAAGGTTTCATTTGGAATTAATCTCCATTCTTGCTGCATCGCGTCCCACAATTTTTCCCAGTAATGATTTCCCTTTTTCGGATCCTCATGCACAATGCATACCATAGGAGCTCGATTGGGTTCCAATCATGTGATTTCGGTGGCCATTCCATGTTTTTCAATACTTCTAAGAGACTCCACATACCTTAGACACAAGCGTGACGTATGTTTGGGATCGATGTCTTGCTGCAAGACAAAACCTTTCCCAATCAGACGCAAAGTAAATGTCTTAGCATGTTTCTGGAGAATGGTATGAAAATTATTTTGGTTCACTTTTGCATGTATTTTCACCAAATCTCCGACACTATTACCCCCAAAGGATCCCCGTACCATCACAGAACCCCATCTATGGTTTACAGTTGGAATTAATACGAATTGACGGCGTTTACATCCAAATATTACAAACTTGGATTCATCGGTGAATAAAACTCTTTCCCAATCGACCGCTCTCCAATATTGGTGTGTCTTATCCTACTGAAGCCTTTTCTTCTTGTTAACAGGGTGCAACATAACCTCGGAGGTTGTTTACTGCCAGGCATTGTCTCACTGTTGACTCACTAACCGGTGTATCCCTCGTTGAGTTTAGTTCAGCAGTCAATTCAAGGACAGTTTTTAATGTTACGTTTACTGGTCCTACCAAATACTTTTCTTATTTCTCTTTCTCTTTGGCCTTATTCACGCACATGAAGGGGCGCCCTTGTTAAATTCGGATTTGGTGTGTGTTAATATTTATGGGGTGGCCCAATGCCCTTCCTGTCGCCACCCCCTGCGGTCTAAGGCGCCTCGCTGTGGAGCGCCACTGCGGTCGGGGGTTCGAATCCCCCCTCGGGCATGGATATTTGTGCCGTCCTAGTTCGTAAGTAGTTCGTAAGTTTAGGGACTGATGACCCTGTAGTTAAGTCCCATAGACTTTACAAACAACAAAATAGACCGCACGGCTAACCGAGTGGGTTACCAAATATTTCTCTTGGCCTGAAATTTTCCTGGGTTCTCCTGAGCGAGGACGATCTTAATACAAGCCTATTTCTCGATGCTGGTTTCACAACTCCGCTGATGGAAATCGTTAGTTTCTTTGCTATTTGTCGGACACTGTTGCCTGCTTAGTACAAAGTGATTGTCATTACCCGCGATTCATAAGGAATCTGGCACTTTACGGCCATTTTCAATTGCTTCCACGGCATGTTATACCTGTACACAAAAGCAACTACAAGTGAACAGGACTGTAAACTACGTAACTCTACATAGCCATGTGGTCTACTCGTGCCACCTGGGGTGTTTAGTAGAACTGCTTGAACAGGTAATGTCGATGTGTATGTATACAATAATTAAGTATACAATTGTTTATATGTCATTATTAATCGTTATTTGAGTTTGATATTCCGAATTCTAATCAATAACTCACATAGATCACTTCCATTTTGATCCGTTGTAATACGCAGCATGGTGTTTAGAAACTTATGGAGGACAGTGTATACTTCGGTTTTCATTTTGGTCACTCGACTATGGTGCCAGCAGAACGATAAACTAGATTTAATTTTTCCATTTCATGGGTGTTACGTGAAAGTACTTTTAACTGTGTATGAAATCACTGACGATGACACCGACAGTATTTTAAAGATCTGACGATGGTTCGAATGGGATGGAACTAGACATCCAGAAAAATAAAAATTTCTCTACGAGCTAGTGTGTGAGGTTTTAAGCTTTGTTTTAAGCTTGTTTTACGTCACACTTTAGATTTCTAGTTTTATAAGTTATTTCAAACATTTTGGACCAAAATAATAATCTAAATAATAAAAAATTAATTATTAAGATTGTCTGAAACCCTTTTAGGAAAGAAATTTATGTAGTGGCGTGTTTCGAACCACCGACCTTTAGCGTAATAGTCTAACGCCTTACCCACTACCCACTACGCTACACTCTCAATCACAAGATAAGTCCTTTAACCTCATACTATTGATGATCGTTGTTAACTGATGCTAATATGGCATTTGTAGACACTAGATTATCGTTTATCGAACGAAGAATGATATGGTTTTGTTAATTCTTCAGTGCGCCATTGCTTTGAAATGGAAACGTGTAAGTTGCAATAAGAAAATCATCAAATACACAACGCTATATGGAGTATGCCAGAGTTCTGGGCGAGGAATGTCACGTGACATCTCCGAACGGTTGATTTTAGTTAATTCAATGCAGGGTGTCAAATCTCCGTTAATTTTTTCAATTATGTCTTAAACGATACGAGATTTGAAAAAAAAAAAAAAACCACATAATGGAGCTAAGTTGTAGAGAATTTTATCCTCTACCAATTAGGTTATTCAATTTTCGTGACAGATGAGCAGTTAAGCCGTTATTTTCATTTAAATTTCGAGTTGTCAAAAGACGATCGCAAAGGCCCACTTTTAGAGTTACTACTGTAACCTAAAGTGGGCCAAAATGACAATGTCAACAACATCAAGTGTAGGTAATTGTCCAACACCTTGACAAATTTTGATAACATTATCTCAGGGTTTCACCGCTTCAAATGGTTTGAAACCCACCGGCTTTCAGTTTCGATCTCGTCGACCATTGTCTAGTGGTGTCCGTGGAATCATTTCTTTCTCTCCCAATAAGAACAAAGTGCACGAAGCGCCATCGTCAAGGACGATCTAAACCCACTTGTAACAAAGTAGGGTACATTACAATAAGCCGCGCGGGAGTAGCCAAGCGGTCTGGAGCGCCACGTTACGCATCGCGCGGCCTCCTGCGTCGGAGGTTCGAATCCTCCCTCAGGCAGGGATGTGTGTGTTTGTCCTTAGGTTAGTTTAACTTAGTTTAAGTGGTTTTTAAGACTGGGGACTGATGACCTACGTAGTTTGGTCCCATAGAATTACAAACAGTTGAACATTCAAACATTACAATAACTTTATTAACAATTTGGTGGTTAGCTTCTCAGTTCCGGTATGTTTTGCCCGAAAGATACCACTATTAGTTGGAGTCTGGAATACATTTATTCATTTATTGTACCAGTGAATGAGGAAACTTGTAGCGGTGCTAGGAAATTGTAATTGTTGTGCCCAGTGTTTGGAAGTGGTACATCGCATCCCGAAGGGCGGCGACCATTTGATGGAGCGCTTTTTAACTGCATCCAGGAGCGTGTCCATGTGGCGTTCAGCGTAAAAGTCGACAAAGCGGGTGTAACTACTGGCTCAAAGGATTCGGCATAATACCATATTTTGGATTACCTGCAAACATGCAATTTGTGTGTCACTGGCATTCCCCAACAGCGCTACAATACAATAGCTTGGTGAGTAATGTCGTTTTATACAGACGTAATTTAAGGAAGGAATCTTGGAGTTTAACGTCCCGTCTACAGCGTGGTCATTAGAGACGGAGCTTACGCTCGGAAGGTTTGGGTAGGATGTGGAAGGAAATCGGCCGTGCCCTTTTAAAGGAACCATCCCGGCATTTGCCTGGAGTGATTTAGGAAAATCACGGAAAACCTAAATCTGGATGGCCGGAGGTGGATTTGAACCACCATCTCTCCGAATACGAGTCCAGTGTGTTACCACTGCGCCACCTCGCTCGGTAGACGTAATTTAGTTCCTGTGCTGAGCTCGGAGCTGAAGAAAAAGTGAAGGAGTAGTTTCACCGTGGCATAGGACTTCGTTCTAAGTGTCTTGTGACGTTACCTCACATTTCGTGCCTTTCATTTTATTACTTAGATTTATTTTCCAAATTTTATTCTTCCATATGGCCAGCTGTGGGAGCCATAGCAGATATGGTGCACTTAGCGCGGTCCGGTCCGGACTAGCAAGCGACAGATGGTCGCTCGCACCGTGGGAGCGCTCAGCTTCCGGGTACGGCGTCTAGCGCGGGGCTCTACCGTCACTGCGAATGGCGGGAATCTGCTTCGTGAAGTACATTTTATTAACTTTTTAGGATTCTTGTTTTGAGCTCCACCATTTCTCAAGAATACAGCTATGGCTGATTAATATTTTGTTTATTTAATAGTGACTTAAAGTTTAATATTATTAAGAGTAAGTTGAATGTAGAACGGATGATGTTATTGGACAGAAAGTGTCAGCCAATGGCGTGATAGTATGATGGATTCTCGCACCAAGACTTTGAGGTGGACACTGGGCAGTCGGCGGGTGGTGTCCGGTGTGGAACCACGTATTGTGTGTGCGCCGATAGTGCGCTCGGGTAGTTAAGTGTGTAAACAGTCTGTGGATATCAGAGTGTTTATCGTTGGTGTGTGACGTTCCCGTGTGGAGTCACTTATTGTTTCGATCGCGCTACGGGCCTACGGGCCTACGGGCCTGAATTTGGTGTGTGGTGTCCGGTACGGAACCAAACATTCATTGAGTTATATATAGCGTTCAAATGAATGAAATAAATCGCAATTTGCGATGTTATGGCTTCACTGTATTAGGTTTACATGAGTAGCTGAGCGGTCTGGAGCGCCATGTTGCGGATCGCGTGGCCACCAGCGTCGGAGGTTCGAATCCTCCCTCGGGCATGGATGTTTTTGCTGTCTTTAGCATAAGTTGGTTCATAAGTAGTTCGTTATTTTAGGGACTGATGACCATGCAGTTAAGTCCCATAGGCTTTACAAACATTTGATTTGATCTGTCACCAAATGAAAACGTCTGGTCAATGGTGGCCGAGCTACTGGCTCGTCACAATACGCCAATCGCTACTATTGAACTGTGGCATCATGTTGAAGCTGCATAGGCATCTCTACCTGTACACGCCATTCAATACGCAGGCGTATCAAGGCCGTTATACGGCCAGAGGTGGCTTTTCTGGGTACTGATTTCTCAGGATCTATGCACACAAACTGTGTGAAAATGTAATCACATGTCAGTACTAGTATAATATATTCGTCCAATGAATATCCGTTTATCATCTGCATTTCTTCTTGGTGTAGCAATCTTTATTAAGAATTTCTCGCATATTTTAATTTCCTTCGCATCTCTTATTACGATGTCCCTAAATACATTTTAGAAAAATTACAGCAACCACCAGGTTTCACAAGCTACCCGTTGAAGACGCGCAAGCAGAAAATCGCCGATGTGGAGAGAGAGGAGCTAGCACTTTTTTTCCGTTTTGTTACTCGATAACGAGGAAAATTAGCTGACTCCATATAGAGACACAAAATCTTCTTGGTTTTCAGGCGTTCTACAGTACAACGGCAGCTGATGATAAAGACGTTAGAATGCCAGGTATGTACAAGATACCTTTGCATAGGGCGGACAGTGCGTATAATTGAACAGCGGTCTGTTGAACAAGAAATATGCTTCCGTTTACGTTTCGGTATGTACAAGATACTATGTGGGAGTTGACACCTTTGCATAGGGCGGACAGTGCGCATAATTGAACAGCGGTCTTTTGAACAAGAAATATGCTTCCGTTTACGTTCGTTATCACGCAAAATGCCCTGGGAAGAAAAAAAGAAGTCGCACTGGATACGACGACACATCATTCATTACAAGAAAAAATAGTTTCTGGGACAGCGTAATGAGAGAGGTGATAAAGTCCATGAAGTCAAAATATGTTAAAGAAAGAAACTCTTAATATTGACGGTGGCTTGCATCCAATCACATCCTGGTACCCGGCCATGGGCACCACCACCTAGAGAGAAGGCCGCGGCGCTCACGTGTTGCGTCAGGGAGAGAAGATTGTGCGCGCATAGCTGACTGGCTCGCTGCTTCGGCTATCCAGTTAGCTATGCGCGCGCAACCTACTCTGTCTGACGTCACACGAGAGCGCCGCGGCCTTCTCTCTAGGTTGTGTTGCCATGGGACGGTTGAAGCGGTCGCGGAAGGCCCGCTGACGAAGTATTGCCCTATATGACGATGCCGCGAGAACCAGTGACGTCACAGGAAGCCGCGCAGCTGTACGAGAGGACGACGTAAGCAATGATTGGACAGTCACCATTTGACAATGTCGGAAGAGATCTCGACCGAAATCTCGTGGCTTTCAAACCACTTGACGCTGTTGGAAACCTTAGAGGGTTTATCAGAGTGAAACTCGCCGCGAAATTATTCATTCATTCATTGTCACTTTTGTTTTCATGAGATCTGGAATGTTCTTCTCATGTATCTCTATTTCATTTTCATGCAAAGAGTCATGAACCCCTAAAATGTAGGAGAAGCAACACTATTTTGATTTGTAATATTTGTTAATAAATAAACTTTTAAAAGTGGTTAAATTTAGCCACCATTCCCCTACGACCGAGCTCAACGCAGGGCACCATCTCAAATGTTTACGGCGTGCAGCTCGCGCCTGATACGAGGCGGACATCTTAGTCCGGTGCACTGTTCTCCGGGTTGCGACCTCTCACCGAACGGTTTTGTCCTCAGAAGTGGCCAGCCGTAGATGTGTATTCATGGGAGATATTCGCCGGACATGAACAGGCCTGCAAACACGGGCAGGCAGTCCGACTGATGGCTGGACAAACAGAGGTCAGCGGGCCCGCCTTTGCCCCCCCCCCTCCCTCCTCCCCCCCCCCCCTGCTCCACTTGCTATCGCCGAGGCGCATCGTTACCGATGCCCCACCCCCTACCGCCGGTGTTCGGCTGCTGGCCGCATTCTGCCTGGCGCTTGATGCTGCTCTCGTATGGCACACACGTGTTTGCGCAAGTGGTTACTGCCGAACCCAAACAAAACAGACGCAATTGCGTTGCCGCTCTTACTGTTCCCCAGAGGGCTTCTTTTCTAGAGGGATGCTGCTTTTCTATCAATACGTCTCGGACAACGTACTGCCACATTTCAGGGGTACTGTCAGACATCTTTCGAGGTAAAAAAAATCTGTATTGGTCTAATTGAATTGCTATGTACTAAACAACTATCACAAGTCTGCTCTACCTCGCCTCATTGCCTGTTTGTAGAGGATAGGAACGCTGTGATGAGACTGCAGAATACTTTTAGAGTTAAATTCTATTTATTACATGCCAACAGTGACCAGTCGACAAAAATGTAATTTATTTCAAGCTGGTATCCGTTACACGATACATATCATCAGTTAAAATGTTCAAATGTTTGCATAGCTTATGGGACTCAACTGCGGGGTCATCAGTCACTAAACTTACAAACTACTTATCAACTATCTTATCCTAAGCACGGCACAAATATCCATGCCCGAGGGGGGATTCGAACCCCCAACCGCAGTGGCCGTGCAGACCGTGACTGGAGCGCCTCAGTCCCCTCGGCCACCGCGGCCGGCCGTATCATCAGTACTAGAGCTAAATAAAAATAATGTCAAATCAAAAAACAATGCGAAATTTAGAAGAAGATATTCGTGGAGTAGTAAAACGATTTAAGTCACTAAACAAAAAAATAAATCACCGGGCCAGACTGTATGCCAACTAAATTCCTCTCAGAGTATGCTGATGCAATAGCTCCATACTTAGCTATCATATACAGCCGATCGCCCAAAGACTGGAATGTTGCCCAGGTCACTCCAATATTCAAGAAAGGCAATAGAAGTGATCCTCAAAATTAAAGGCCCAACTCACTGACGTCGATTTGCTGTAGGATTTTGGAACATATACTATATTCGAACGTTATGAACTACCTCGAAGAGAACGACCTATTAAGCAATAGTCAACAAGGATTCAGAAACAGGTTGCCCTTTATTCACATGAATTGATAAGTGCCATCGACAAGCGATCTCAAATCGATTCCATATTTCTGGATTTCCGGAAGGCTTTTGACATTATACCCCAGAAGCGGCTTCTAATGAAATTGCGTGCTAATGGAATATCTCCCCAATTGTGCGCTTGGATTCACGATTTCCTCTCAGAAAGGAAACAGATCGTTGTAATTGACGGTAAGACTGTAAGACGTAAGACTGTTAGCGGATGATGCTGTCGTTTATCTGTTAGTGAAGCCAACAGAGAATCAAAAGCAACTACAAATCGATTTAGACAAAATTCAAAATTGGCAATTGACTCAAAATAATGAGAAGTGTGAAGTCCTCCACATGAGTACGAAAAGAAATCCGTTAAACTTTGTTCACATGATAAATCAATCAAAAGTGAAGGCCGTAAACTCCACAAAATACCTAGGAATTACTATTACTTCAGACTTAAACTGGAAAGAACACGTAGATAATGTCTTGGGAAAGGCGAGCCAAAGACTGCATTTTATTTGCAGAACCCTTAAAACATGCAACAGAACTAAAAAAAAAAAGGATACACACGCTTGTCCGTCCATTTTTGGAGTATTGCTGCCCAGTGTGGGATCCTTATCAGGTGGGTTTGACGGAGGACATCGAAAGAGCCGGCCGCGGTGGCCGAGGAGACTAAGGCGCTTCAGTCACGGTCTGCAAAGCCACTACGGTCGGGGGTTCGAATCCCCCCTCGGGCATGGATATTTGTGCCGTCCTAGTTCGTAAGTAGTTCATAAGTAGTTTGTAAGTTTAGGGACTGATAACCCCGCAGTTAAGTCCCTTAAGCTTAACAAACATTTGAACATTTTTGACATCGAAAGAGTCCAAAGAAGGGCAACTCGTTTCGTATTGACGCGATTCACGGGAGACAGCGTTACGGAAATTATACAGGATCTGAGATGAGAATCATTACAACAACGGCGCTTATCGCTGCGGCGTGGGCTACTTGCGGAACTCCAGTCGCCAACATTCTCCTCCGAATGCGAAATTATATTGTTGACTCCCACTTACATAGGTAGAAATAATCATCAGAATAAAATACGAGAAATCAGAGCTCCAACCGAGAGATTCATGTGTTCTTTCTTCCCGCGCGCTATTCGATAGTGGAATGGGAGATAAATAATATAATGGTGGTTCGATGAACCCTCTGCCAGGCACTTAAATGTGATTTGCAGAGTATCCCATGTAGATGTAAAAATAGGCCTGTAGGTTAGTGGGATACCCCTACTACTTTTCTTGAATATAGGTGTGACCTGTGCAACTTTCCAATCTTTTAGTGCAGATTCTTCTTATAAGGTAGTTTGTAAGTTTAGGGACTGATGACCCCGCAGGTAAGTCCCATATGCTTAACAAACATTTGAGCATTAATATGGAAATACGAAGTAGCGACGAGGGCAAGGTGTTTGTCAATATTGACCGCCTGGAGAGAGGTGGGAGTGGTTGGTGTGACAGCGGGCTGTTTCTGCTGGCGAGGCCCGGCTGGCGGCCGTCTTTTGTTCGGCGGCTGATGCGCGCCAGATGGAGCGATCCCGGCTGAGCGCCAGCGCAGCGCTGCCGGAACAGATGTTTTCCCGGACGGCGCTCCTCCGCCTCTGACGTAATTCATTACCTGGCCTGCCTGCCAACAAAGCGCTAAGTGCCGCTTTCAGTCGCCGCCACGGCCGCCGCCGCGGCGCTTCATTAATATTCGTCAGTGTAATCGGCCGGCAGCGGCGGATGCCCCGGGCGATCCGCGATCGCGCCCGCCTCCGCCTCACGGCTGCGTCCTACTCTTGCTATCTCTAACACATTTCTCATGTAACAACCTTACGAGAAGAGAAGCTTAAAACGTCTCCATTTCACTACTTTGGTTGTCAAATAATGATCAAAGACCGTTTGTCATTTGCGGTGGTGCGCAAGGAGTTTGAAATAAAGGGAGATGGCGTTGGCTATGCCGAGCATGTAGGTCATTTGAAGTCTGTTCGCCGTCTTGGTGAGTTGTGGAACGCTATTTCTCCGTTGAAACTATGCGCCAAGTCGACCGCCTTACTGCTAAAGCATTGAACTGTTAGTCAGTGTAAAGTATGTGCTTCCAAACAATATACCTTCTTGAATAAATACTAACAAATGCCGCGTTGTAGTAGCCGAGCGATCTAAGGCGCCTCGATGCGGAGCGCTCCGTTGATCGCCGTCGGAGGTTCGAGTCCTTCCTGGGACACGTGTATATATATATATATATATATATATATATATATATATATGTGTGTGTGTGTGTGTGTGTGTGTGTGTGTGTGTGTGTTGTCCTTCGGTTACTTTACCTAGGTTTAAGCAGTTCGTAAGCTACGGACTGATGACTACTCAATTTGGTCCGATAGATTTACAGATATTCCAACATTTTTACTAACAAATACTTATCGTAAGATATTTGAAAAATTAATTTTTAATGCTAATTTGTACGCTTCTAACACGTTGTACATCACGGCAAAACTGCCGGACGTATTATTACAGTTTTAAAGTGACAAAAAACATCAGCTCTACAATACGAACACTTCTCCAAGACTCAGCAATATGGCGCAGACAGGCTTCAGTTTTTCAGCGTAAGGGCATCTCCCTAGTCTCCTTGGTGGTATGGACGAAATTTTTCGCTAGTTGGCAACTCTAGGTCGAAATATGGGATTCCTCCTGCACACCGTAAGGTCTCGAGGCTGAGTTATTTCATCTGTGTAGCTCTGGCGGCTAACAGAGATGAACGCAGCTGCCACTTCCCGTCAAATGAGAGGTGGGCGTAGATACTCACTTTCTTAATGTGTAGAACATCCAGTTAGCTGACTGAAATTTACGGCGTGTGATTAAACAGCGTTACATTAGGAAAAAGTGTGCTGACATCCAGACCTCCAATTGTCAGACGGGCAGTCAGATCGTACCAAACGATGTATATCGACAGAGTATCAAGCAAAATCCTATATAATACGTGCTGTGCGATGCTGTCCAGGAGAATGTGCGTAATGGGATTACTGGAACGTTCAAGCTATGAGAAGTTGATACAACGTTCTTGTTGATACGAGTTCTGAATGAAATGCAAACGGAAACTCAACAAAAATTATCAAGAAGATAGGTTTCGATGTTCTAACAGTGAAGACGAGTGTGGAACTGCATAGAGAGAACAAAACATAGAAATTTTACGTAAATAAAAATAAAAACAATAAAAATTAATAAAACAAAAGAACTTAAATAAAAAAAATGAAACTAATCCTTCCCAAACCTCATATTTTCCTCCTCCGCCTTCTTTTATCAAGGTTAGTTTGATTTGGGATAGACAGGAGCCAACGCCGGAAGAGGAACACTTTTTTATTCTTTCTCTTTATATTCGGGCAGAGGTGGCTGTGGCACGTAGGCCCTTTACTGTTTTGGTAGTTCATATTTCCTGACAAGGGGGAGATTACAAAAAAAAAAAAAAAAAAAAAAAAAAAAAAACAAAAAAAAAAAAAAAAAAAAAAAAAAAAAAAAAAACCAGAAGAACAGAAGTAATAAGTAACAGCTGCTGTCCTACGGAGTATAGGAGGAGCATAACGGTGAGAATATGTCATGTTGAGCTCACGTGGGGAAGAAGATACAGTGTACATATGTCGTTTCATGTGTCCTGGGTTAAAGTTCTGGCAATGTGATCTTTTTTTTTCTTTATTACTTTGTTAAAGTGAAATGGCTGTTCGAATATTATATCACTGTGTTATCAGCAGTTTCCTTCCATACATTCTGAAATCTACAGATAGGATGCTGAAATATGGGATTCAGCAAATGCGCTTGGTGCACGAAAGTAATTTCCTTCAGACTTCTTTGTAGGTAACCACTATTGTGCAACCTGAAAGACACTTTACGTTTATAGTGGTGGTTGTGTTCTTGCCTGATATTTATACGTATTATATTATTTTCATAATTTCTAATATTACTGTATTACTTCTACATCTACATGCGATACTCTGCAAATCATATTTAAGTGCCTGGCACAGGGTGCATCGAAACACCGTCAAACTATTTACCTCCCATTCCATTCTCAAATAGCGCGCGGAAAGAAAGAACAGCTGAATTTTTCCATTCGTGCTCTGATTTCTCGTATTATATTCTGATTATCATTTCTACCTACGTAAGTGGGAGTCATCAATATATTTTCGCATTCGGAGAAGAATGTTGGCGATTGGAGTTTCGTAAGTAGCCCACGCCACAGCTATAAGCGCCGTTGTTGTAATGATTGCCATCCCAGATCCTGTATCGTTTCTGTAACGCTGTCTCCCCTTTATAGTGACAGTACAAAACGAGCTGACCTTCTTTGGAGTCTTTCGATGTTCTCCGTCAAACTCACCTCATAAGAATCCCACACTGGGTAGCAATACTCGAAGAAAGGACGGACAAGCTAGTTTATACAGTTTCTTTATTAGTTCTGTTGTATGTTTTAAGGATTCTGCCAACAAAACGTAGTCTCTGGTTCGCCTTTCCCACGATATTGTCTATGTGCCTTTTCCAGTTTAAGTCTGAAGTAATAGTAATCCCTAAGTATTTTGTGGAGTTTACGACTTTTACATTTGATTTATTTATCTTGTAAACAAAGTTCAACGGATATCTTTTTCGTACTCACGTGGACGACTTCACACTTCTCATTATTTACAGTTAATTGCCAATTTTTACACCATAGTGATATCTTATTCAGATCGTTCTGCAGTTGGTTTTGATCTTCAGATGATTTTACTAGACGCTAAATGACGGCGTCATCTGCAAACAACCTAAGAGAGCTACTTAGATTTCCCCTAAATCGTTTATGTAAATAAGGAACAGCAAATAACGAATAAAACTACCCTGTGGAACGCCCGATATCACCTCTGTTTTATTCGATGCCATACCACCGATTATTACGAACTGTGTCCTGACAGGAAATCCCCTATCCAGTCGCAAATTTGGGGCGATATACCATAACCACGCAATTTGGTTAAAAGCTGTTTGTGAAGTACTTGAATTATCCTTATTATTTTTATTAATACTATTATGTTTTTACTACTATGGTTATTTTTATTAATAACACTGACGCACGTGTGCTGCAGTTTTTCCATTATTCTTATCTTACGGTTACTTGTTTAATCTTATCTTCCGACTGTGTTTATTTATTACGTCAAACTAAAAATAAACCCTACATGTTTTGCTACTTGCAGATAAACGAAGCAAACTGCCGATAATACACTGTTGTGTTTTTTTTTTTTTTTTTTTTTTTTTTTTTTTTGGACGAACTATGACGGCACAAATATCCATGCCCGAGGGGGCATTCGAATCCCCGACCGTAGTGGCCGTGCTGACCGTGACACTGTTATAATATCCGAACATTCCTTTTACGTGTTAGTAATTTGTTGCCCCATATAACAATTGCCAACATACTGCAGTGAGAAAAGGAGAAGTGGTCTGACCAGCCGGCCGCGGTGGCCGAGGGGACTGAGGCGCTCCAGTCACGGTCTGCACGACCACTACGGTCGGGGGTTCGAATCCCCCCTCGGGCATGCTGAGCCATCGCGCCCGGCATTATTTTGACCACAGGAGCTCCACGCGATATGTTCTCACACGTATGGTTTTCATGTACTCCACAGGTCACGTTCACCTGAACGGCAGTACATAGCACGAACTTTATCCGAGTTTTGGTTGATACTCTATCGTTATACAACGTATCGTACCGATCTGACTCTCTGACATCTGGACGTTTGAGTGTGAGTTCTCGATTAGTTGAGCCAATTTTCATAACCAGGAAAGAGACGGAGGAAAGTATTCATTGGATAGTAAACTGTTGCAGAATACTGAGGCCATACTTGCAACCGTCTGACACTCCTGGCTTTCGTTTCCATATATATAAAAAACGTACGATTCAAACCATTTTAATGATCAATAATGGTGCCGGAAATGCTGACACAGACTGACGTGCCGTGGGTATGGATTTCTGACTGTTTGGAAAGGAAATTATTAAATTCAATCGTTAGAAGTGACGCCTGAGTGCAAATTTAAATAAAAGAAATATCGTAACTTTATTTGACACGCTGAACGAAACTTTTTCAACGTAATCACTGACGAGGAAATTATGAGCAGATTTCTTTAGAATCAGAAAGGCGTTTTTTTCCTCGCCGAATTTTCTTCCAAAGAAGAACAAGAAACATCCTCTACTTCATACAATAACTACCGCTCTCATACCACCATTCAGGCTGTACGTCTCTAACCATCTGATTTGCAGCCCTGGTTTGGAGTCCGCCGTCTTTGGAGTTTTCCTTTATGTGAAGAAATATTTGCCTGAAAAACGATTCTAATTGTGAAGGGCTGTCATGCGGAGTGCAAACTGCATGTGGTAATCTTTTGTATAAAGGCTTAAAGGACCTCATTTCTAGATTCACCAACTGTGCCGATAGTATTTAGAAAAATAGTGTAGTCATGTCCGAACAATGCTATGTATTTTTGTGAACTTCGAATCGCTTTCCGGACCTACTGGGTGATCAAAAAGTCAGTACAAATTTGAAAAATTAATAAATCTCGGAAGAATGTAGATAGAGAGGTAAAAATTGACACACGTGCTTGTAATGTTTTATTTGGAAAAAGTAAGGTTCAAAAAATGGCCGACAGAAAAGCAATAATTAGCATAACAAATTATGTCATAGCTCAACATGTTCACCATCATTCCTCAACAATAGCTGCTGTCGAGGAATAATGTTGTGAACAGCACTGTAAAGCATGTGCGGAGTTATGACAAGGCATTGGCGTCGGATATTATCTTTCGCCATCCCTAGAGATGTCGGTCGATCACGACACACTTGCAACTTCAGGTAACCCCAAAGCCAATAATCACACAGGCTGAGGTCTGGGGACCTGGGAGGCCAAGCATGACGAAAGTGGCGGCTGAGCACACGATCATCACCAAGCGACGCGCGCAAGAGATCTGTCACGCGTCTAGCAATATGGGGTGGAGCGCCATCCTGCATAAAAATCGTACGTTCCAGCAGGTGTTTATCAGCCAGGTTGGGGATGATGCGATTCTGTAACATTTCGTCGTACCTCTCACCCGTCATGGTAGCACTTACAAAACTAGGATCACGCGCCATCTGTCGGACTTCTTTGAACTTTTTTTTGTTCTAATAAAACCCCATGTCCATGTCATCCCAAGCACGTGTGTCATTTTTTACCTCTTTATCAACATTATTTCGTGTTTTATTAAGTTTTCAAATTTATACTGACTTTTTGATCACCCGATATATTCGTCATATGTTATTTATTGTCAACAACAGAGTCGCTTCGCAGACGCAGTCAAAGGACAAGGAGGAGTGCGCGATATGATGCCACTCCTCAATAACATCCGCCCACATGCTGCTAGAGTGAGAGAAACACGATACAAGGTATGAGCTGGGGAGACATTCCCCACCTTTATTCAACAGACCTGACTGCATTAAATTTTTCACCTTTTTCGGTCTCCGTCGAACAAACATGAAGGAATTCCCTTCAGGATTAAATTCACTCCGAATATAGTGCTATGGAATTTTCCGCACGAAAGAACCACGTCTACAGACGCGGAATTGAAAGGTCAACCCAGTGTTGGTACACTACTGTATATTATGGGAACGATACTCACTACCGGAAACTAAAATTAATACAACCTTCTTAGAGTTCCACAATTCACTCAAGATTTATTGTTGAAACAGTGCATGTGAATTACATGTACATTCCAGTAGCTAAGATGGTACTGGGGTGCCAGATGTCGATATATGCTGAAATTACCATATTAGTACGTGGTGCAGCATGTTCGAGCGGCAATTCAGGCTCTCACTGTGGTATCAATTTGATTATACTGATGGTGACAATTGTCCTGAGATGAATTAATTGTTTCCTGACCATTGTTTTCTCTTGTTTGCAGAATAACTGTATTTTCCTCAAGGGATCGAGTGTATTTGTGAATCAGCACAGAAATTGTCAGTTGCCTGTCGCCGGCCGCGGTGGCCGAGGGGACTGAGACGCTCCAGTCACGGTCTACACAGCCACTACGGTCGGGGGTTCGAATCCCCCCGCGGGCATGGATATTTGTGCCGTCCTTAGGATAACCTAGTTGATAAGTAGTTTGTAAGTTTAGGGACTGATGACCCCCGTAGTTAAGTCCCATAAGCTATACAAACATTTGAAACATTTAGTTGCCTGTCGCGTTTTTTGCACGTTTTATTCCTCACCCTGAAGGGGTGAGGCGGGCTGCTTTAGAGCATGCATTTAGCTCTGTCCAGCCTTGAGTGTGTTACCCACACGTGTGGGCAGGATCGTCTCTTTATTGAGTCATTTATTTCGCAAGATGCAGTGGTTATATTTTGCTATATTCGATCTACCTTTTGTTGTGTAGGGGGGGGGGGGGGGGAGGTTTGTCCCAATTGGGATACAATTATATATTCAACTGCGATTTATTTCATATATACAATTATTGAAAAGATTTCATTTGTCTCATAGTGTGAGATATGTTGAGGATTTAGCCACGACGAGAAGCATGTATGGATAGCGCAATTAGTCGAGGTGACCACAGTCCCAAACCGGGAAATCCGGTTTCGAATCGTGGTACAGCACAAAATTTTAACTTCGCGATGGACTTCATTTCAAAAGTACCGAGTAGAAGGAGTGGCAGTGAATTAAAATTTGTGGCTGCACACGGGATTCGAACTGGCTTCTCTTTCTGTTCAATATCTTTGACATAATTTGACGACACATGCTTGGGAAACTGAATTATTAGTTGATGTTTATATCACCTATGCATATGGGAAAAAGCAGAATTGTTACCATCAACGTTCATAGCTGAGATGCTATTCCAAAAAAATGTTTATATGTTTGTTAAGCTTATGGGACTTAACTGCGGTGTCATCAGTCCCTAAACTTAAAAACTACAGATGAACTACCTTATACTAAAGACGGTCCAAATATCCATGCCCGCAGGGGGATTCGAACCCCCGACCGTAATGGCCGTGCAGACTATGACTGACGCGCCGCAGAACGCTCGGGCACCGCGGCCGGCTGCTGTTCCAATACCGGATAGCTTGGGCAACATTGATACGTCTTACATAGTGGAGTTTAAAGCCGTTTTAAAGTTTGTGTAGTGCAAGGAGATGTTTTCTTAAGAAAGTCTGTGCAATTGCATTATCCATAAGGCCGCGACAGCTGAGTCGATTAATCGTCTGCATAGTAAGCAGGAGCTCAGGGGTTCGAATTCTGGCCCTGGCAAAAAATTTTATTCAATATCTCTCTTTGTATTCAATATCCTTGATGTAATGACACAACAAATATCTCGGAAACGACTAGATGTTCGGATATTTCGAATTCTAATAATTTAAACTGAGAATTAAGTCCCAGTCATCTTTATTTTTGCAATGATTGTTTATTGTGTTTCACCCTCCAATTTATATTTTTACTCTTGTAATAACTAGGACAGTACTGTAATGTAACAAGATCCGCTGTCGTAGACCTCGTTACACTTCCTGAGTTCTTCTCGCTGAATGATGTTGCTAGTGTCAGAAAATATCGTGCAGAGTCTGTGTACGCTAATGAAGAGTGATTAAACTTGTCACTTACAGTAAATAACTATGAAAAGAAATAGCTAGTAGATTGTATACTTGCTATAGAGAGGAAAGAAAATGTTCAAATGTTTGTTAGCTTATGGGCTTAACTACGGGGTCATCAGTCCCTAAACTTACAAACTACTTATGAACTACTTACGAACTAGGACGGCACAAATATCCATGCCCGAGGGGGGATTCGAACCCCCGACAGTAGTGGCCGTGCAGACCGTGACTGGAGCGCCTCAGTCTCCTTGGCCACCGCGGCCGGCGAGAGGAAAGATATAAACAATAATTTTCATACAGAATTCGATAAATAATTTGTAAATCAAAGTAGAGACTTAGATTTGATATTTGAAAGTCAATGTCAAGGATTAAGGGTACAATGACAGAAATTAGCTAGTATTTTTTCCCGCGCTAGGACGAACCCCAAATCACAGTTAGATGAGCACAGTAAAATACTCAAATAGTAAAGTAATTAGTTAATGAGGGTATTGTAAAGTTTATTGTGGACTTATGGTCTCTGCCTAAAGGTTTATTATAGGTAGCTAAGACCGAGTGTAAGATCCTCCATACCGTTATGAGTAATGTTATTAAAAACGCCCGTGAAACTCTTGCAAGTGTTGATACCCACTTTCGAACAGATTTACAGAATATGCATGCCCAAAGCTCAGGATACGAGTAAAGGGTGGGTGCTCTTGAGAAATGAAATGCTAGGAAATGCGAATAGTCTAGAGAATATGGTCCAGCCATTACGAATTATTATTGAGCATAAGGTAAGAGTGTCAGGTGAAGTCTGACACCTCCACTTTCAGTGAAACGAGTATATCATCAGAAATTTAAAGCTCTCTTATAAACGTATAAGAAGACCTGAAACAAACAAAACAGCATTTAGTTAAGACGTAAGCAGATAGCCTTCTGGAGTACTGACAAATGGGTTGAATTTCCTTTACGAAACAGAATTGGCTTAGCAAAGCAGTTTCTTAAATTTAAGCTCTACGCATTTTCTGAAGGTTCTCGATAGATTGATTTCGTATTATGATATTTAGTAGCGAAGGCTATTACTGTAATACTGTCTGCAATTTCGCAAGATAAACTTATGATGGATTTAGTAGATCCTAAATATTACAAAAATTCTTGGGGGTAGCTGGCAGCAGTTTACGTAACGCATCTCTGGCGTATTTCAGCTGTTTCACTGGCTATTCTCTATTTTTTTCTGAAGCACCTCTGTAATAAGCGAACAAAACAAAATAAAATGTTCATCAAAACGGTGAATCTATTTGTGAGTTTTTCAAGACTAACGCATAAATAATTTTTACATTTATAGAAAATGCATAGCAAAATTAGAATGAAATACACGAAAATTTAAGAAATCTGATGTAACTCTGGGAAATGTATCATGAAATAAATTACAGCATCAAGGAAAATTCCTATACCGATTAGTAACTACTTGTTGCTCGGTAACTTTGCGCATGTCTTTCCACTGTTCGCCACTTAGAAACTGATGTCTATAATGTACCAAACGGAAAAAGGAGACATACTGTACAACGTGAAATTCCAACTGCCTATGTTTCCTGGAAACTCCTCACATCCTTGAGAGTTGAAGGATAGCTTAAAACTCAAAGTGAAGAAATCCCTGGTCGCAGAGAGGTTCTATCCCGTGCCAATTCGCTTTCCACCCAGAATGTTTCCGCTAACCCTGACTTCAGGCTGTGGAAAATCGCCATCAGTTGAATACTTATCGAACTTAGATAAAGTATTAAGTTTGCAATAAAAATAACATTATTAATTTAGTTAATCTGAATGGCATTGCACGCACTGTGCAAACGTTTATTGAGTCCTGTTGAGTATTTTCGGAGTTCATGGCGGATAAACAACTTCACACGGACGTATATGATTGGTGAAATCGTGTCAAAGCTCATAGTTAGGTAGCCATTGCCTTGTACAATACAGTGGGTTGCAGATTATATAAACCCTACTCCATAAAATAAAACCACAGGAACCAGCTTTCATAGTGATCGGTGAAACGGGCTCAAAGTTCACTGTAAAGAACATTCCACCATATATCGTATGTAAACAATAGTGCTCCTCTTATTTTGAATGTCAAGTTTGCGAAACTTCATAAAGCTCGATATAAAACTGTAGATTTATATGAAATACACTGACCATCATTTCATTTGCAATAATGTAAAAGTTATTTTTGCACGTTTCATTCACAACGGTCGACTGGGTGTACTATGTACGGCCTAACAACATCCTCGGAAATCGTACCATGTTCTGGAAACCGGTAAAATATTCGTGACGAGATGAAATATAAATGTTATTGCGGGGTTGTTTATTATTCACCTGCAGCAGTTCCATCTTTCTTTTTTCAATCAGACCGAAGCCACGAAATGGAAGAACCTATTTAATGAGAGATAGCTCGTGCTTATATGAAAATAACGTCGAATGTGGCAAAACTTCCACAACCACAAGACCAACACAGTGGACACGCAGAAATCGAAACATTAATACTGGTCACGTACACACATATTTACTGATAACAAATCGTACCCACAGTTATTTGTTTGAGAGGAATTTTCATTGGGTTGTTCCCTTAAAAAAGACACTGCAATAAAGCGCAGGTTATATTATGAAAATAAACAGAAATGTGCCACCTTTCATCGTGATCTTTCAAACATCGTCAAACAGTTCACCTGATGATGGCGACATGTATGGTCGCCGAAATATTGTGCCCCTTGGACACTATAGACTGGCAGTACACCCGTGGATATTTTGATTACCAAATACGCCGGGAGAAACTGAAGAATCACATTATGCAATTGTTACAGGTTATCACAAAGTTACCCCACCGGTTGTGGCCACTTTGTGAGAACTTTGTTTTCGCTTCTAAATACATCGAAAATCAACATTGGCACGCAGTTACCCCATCAGATCTTTATTTAAATCAATATACAAAATATTGGATTCTTGATTGGCAACAAAAAATTCACAAAGGCACTTAACCTAAATTTGAACCTTTCACATTACAAAGACCTCGCTTTCATACTGGTGTTTAGAGGTGCTTTTGTGTGAAGAACTTCCTCCTTAGAATAATAAATGCAATCATCTCGGTCTAGCCGTTTGCAGTATATTTTTGACCTCTCCACAGCGCTTACCATGCAGCCTCCTGGCTTGAAATCACTCACTATTGCGGGGTACATTGCCCCTTCAAAGTTCACGATCACAAAGTCATCAAGTTTGAATGTGCATTCAGGTATCTTCTTAGTGGCCCTTTTCAAGTGGTGGACGTTTCTTGTGTCCTGATATATATAAATAGTCGAAGGTGTGTCTGGTCTGATGGTTCACCTAACCACCTTTCATAGAGAGCTTTATCAATCCACTTCATGCTTTCTCTCTATCTGAAGAATCGACGCTGTAGACTATATTTAATATTTATACTTTAAGACACAGGTGAGTTACTTTGAGAAACTCCGACACTGTCACAAAGCAGCCCCTTAAATATGCTGATTTTATGGTTATATGATTATACTGCTGGAAGAAACATTACAAATAACGTAAAATCACGCCATAATGAAGCCAATATATTAACAAACGGGCGTACATACAAGTTTTCTGCAGTTATATCACACGAACAACTCCAGCACTCAATGTTTACAACAATTAAGCTATGTCTCGAAAGCAGGTTTAAATACGAACTCACTGGCGGTCGAACAAAAGAAGCGCGGGAAATTCAGCCATTTGACGCAGGATGGAAAAGGTCCACCGTGTTATAATAATAACGTTAGAAAGCTGCTGGGAAAGCAAAGACTGTTGCACAATTGCAAGGAAATGTAGAATTTTGGAGCATATTCTCAGTTCGAATACAGTAAATTTCCTTGAAACGGAAAAGCTTCTTTCTATCAATCAGCACGGGTCTAGGAAACATCGTCCATGTGAACGAAAGCGAGGTCTTTTAAATGTGAAAAGTTCAAATTTAGGTTAAGTGCCTTTGTGAATTTTTTGTTGCCAATCAAGAAACAAACGTTTTGTATATTGATTTAAATAAAGATTTGATGGGGTAATTGCGTGCCAATGTTGATTTTCGATGTATTTAGAAGCGAAAACAAAGTTCTCACAAAGTTACAACCGGTAACTTTATGATAACCTGTAACAACTCAGCTTGCCCTTTCCTCACATAACATCTTGCGAGCCATGGATGGAGGGCAACAGGCGGATTGTGTTTTTTATCGACTTCGAAATGGCGTTAGACGAGATGCCACACTGCAGACTGCTGACGAAGATACGAGCTTATGGAATAGGTTCACAGATTTGTGACTGGCTGGAAGACTTCCTAAGTAATAGTACGCAGTACGTTGTTCCTGGCGGTGAGTGTTCATCAGAGACGAGTGTATCGTCAGGCGTGCCCCAGGGGATTGTGATAGGACTGATATTACTTTCTATCTATATCAATGATCTGATGGACAGAGTAAGTTGTAATTTGCGGCTGTTTTTTGATGATGCGTATGGGAGGGTGTCGTCCTTAACTGACTATAATAGCATACAGGATGACTTAGACAAAATTTATGATTGGTGCGAAGATTGGCAGCTAGCTGTCAATGTAGAAAACTGTAAGGTGATGCGCATGAGTGGGAAAAACAGTCCAATAATGTTGGAATACAGCATTAATAGTGAGCTTCTTGATGCTGTCGCGTCGTTCAAATATCTAGGCGTAACATTGAAGAGCGATATGAAATGGAACGAACATGTAAGGACAGTTGTGAGTAAGGCGGACAGCCGTCTTCGGTTCATTGGGAGAATTTTGGGAAGATGTACTTCACCTGTAAAAGAGACCCCTTATAAAACGCTTGTACGACCACGTCTTGAGTATTGCTCAAGTGTTTGGGAACCGCAGCAGATCAAAGGAAGACATAGAGGCGAGCAGCTAGGTTTGTTACTGGTATGTTCGACCAATGCACGAGTGTCACGAAAATGCTCCGGCAACTCAATTGGGAATCGCTGGAGGAAAGATGACGTTCTTTTCGTGAATTTCTGTTGAGGAAATTTAGAGGACCGGAATCTGAAGCTGAGTGTAGTACGATCTTGCTGCCGCGTACTTACATTTCTCGTAGTGATCACAAAGAGAAGGTAAGAGAAATTAGGACTCGTACGGAGGCATATTGGCATTCTTTTTTCCCCGTTCTATTTGGGAGTGTAATAGGAAAGGAAATGCCTAGTAGTGGTACAGTTTACCCTCCGCCATGCACCTTACGATGGATTGCGTAGTATGTATGTAGATGCTGCAGTACTACGGCCAAGACGCTGGAGCTGATCTCTGACTTCTGCGCAAACTGGATACGGCGGCAGGTTCGAAATAAACGAAAATGAACGTATGTCAAAAGTACCTCGTTTTACGGTACCTCGTTTTCAAGGAAACAAATTAATAAAAATTTTCAGGATAACAATAAGATAAGCCGTTCCATTAAAAATAAAACTGCATAAGAATATCACTACTAATACAGTTGCGTTATATTGTGATTAACAAAAAAATAGATTTTTTACCCGCACTGAATCCATACCAATCGAGCTGACTTCACTAATGTGATGATTCCAGGGCGAAACCGAAACTGCAGCCGAAAACAATATTGACCGCATATTTTGTCAGTCCATAATTAGTACAAATTTCAATATGTGACTATAGTCCAGGAGCTAGGAAATGTAGGAGAATGGAAAAAATAACAAAAATAGAAGTTGCCGCAGTCTCACTTTCGTCACTTCTCGTCCCTCCAAGTTCGTTCCAGGTGTCCCACGACAGACATCATCGTTATCAAAATGACTATCGCACACATTGTGTGAGCGAATTAGGGAAGTATGCCTCCCGTACACGGCAAAAGCACGAATCGCGAGACAACAACGATGTCACAGGGGGTTGGAGGAAGGGAGACGGAAGGGGCGATTACGCAGCTCCATAGAGGCCCGAATACCCCCACCTCCCCTCCCATCCTCTCGCCCCCAGCCCCCCCCCCCCTCCACACACACACGCACACACATTCACATATACTCGCGACGCAGCGGCGCCGTAGTCGACGACGTCGTCTTTTGTGTAAGCCCCGTAACGACTTGCGCCGGGGCGGCCTCCAGATTTATTCAGGCAAATGTAATTTCTTTTTATCTGAGGGGTTGGCGGGGAAGGAGGGGGAGCCCTCTGCAAAGCGGAAACGAAGCCCGGAGGAGAGGGATCTGGGCCCAGGTGCCGCCAGCTGCTAACTGGCTCTTCTCCACCCGTCCACGGATCACATGTCCAGCTAGAGCGGACCAGGGCCATCCCCAAAACACGCTGACGGCTACCTGCTGGATTCAGTGCTATTCAAGGTTATTAAAGGGAAGGTTGGGCCCGAAGCGAGGCGTGTTGCGATTAGCTGGCACTGATTTGATTTGATTTTTCCAGGGAAGCCAAAACAGTCTTGGTCCAACCCGCCACTGCCCGCACCGAAACTAAGTTTATTTTGCGGTATCGCTCTCTGTATATCTAGTAAAGCCAACCAATACCCTTGAACAGTGCAAGGAATCCCTTTACCAGTTCTTTATTAGACACAATTTCTTCGGGTCTAGTTGTCCCAAATGTTCTGTGCCTTTTACTCTCAGAAGTTCCAATGTTTCAATGATTGTGAAGCTTATGGGACTTAACTACGGGGTCATGAGTCCCTAAACTTACAAACTACTTATGACCTACTTACTAACTAGGACGGCACAAATATCCATGCCCGAGGGGGGATTCGAACCCCCGACCGTAGTGGCCGTGCAGACCGTGACTGGAGCGCGTCAGTCCCCTCGGTCACGGCGGCCGGCCCTTTTACTCTCCAATGCAATGCATTCGAAGATTAGATGTGATGCACTTTCATCACCGACATCACAGATCGTACATTTAGGGTCCTCTTCTGTTATTCCCATTGTATGTAGGTGTTTTTTGAAATTCCCAAAAAAATGTTCAAATGTTTGTTAAGCTTAAGGGACTTAACTACGGGGTCATCAGTCCCTAAACTTACAAACTATTTATGAACTACCTACAACTAAGGACGGCACAAATATCCATGCCCGAGGGGGGATTCGAACCCTCGATCGTAGTGGCCGTGCAGACAGTGACTGGAGCGCCTCAGTCCCCTCGGCCACCGCGTCCGGCTTGAAATTCCCATGGCCTGTCAGCAATCCAACCATGAGTCTAATCTCTTTCCTGTTCAGAAAAGTTCAAATGTTTGTTAAGCTTATGGGACTTAACTACGGCGTCATCAGTCCCTAAACTTACAAACTACTTATGAACTACCTACAACTAAGGACGGCACAAATATCCATGCCCGAAGGGGGATTCGAACCCCCAACCGTAGTGGCCGTGCAGACCGTGAATGGTGCGCCTCAGTCCCCTCGGCCACCGCGGCCGGCTTCCTGTTCAGACACAGGATTGCAGAGCTTCTTTTGAAACATGGCTTTGGCATCATTACCTTGCCATGTTTTTGTTGGTGGAGATTAGCCTGCACTGTGACGTCACCGTAGAGACAAAGCGAGTCGGCGGCAGCGGCAAGCGACAGGGGGCTTGCAAACACAAATAACTGCTTATGACTGCTATACGTTATCGTAAAATGATTTTAACTAGTGGATATATCTGTTTTGCTGTTTGTAGCGGATGAAGAGAGCTGATTTCCGCTTTTGTGCTGCTGCTGCATTTTGCATTTTTAATTTCGTATTGATAAACATCATGCAGATGAACAGTGTAGTTCTGACAAAGTTTTATGACATACAGGGAAAAGTCTGGATATTTAACTTTGATAGAGGCACAGATTGTTTTTCCTTAGAAATAGTTTCCAAAACCGTTAAATTCATTGAAAATCAGTTCAAAGTGAGACCATTTGTGGAACCACTCATTCGTCAGTACTGTAAGCCCACCGCGAGACGGAACTTAAGTCCTACTATGATGTCCAGGATCTGTTGGAGGACTTAAAGTATCATTAAAAAGTGTTCCCAGTGTGTCGTTCGTATTCTTTGCATCATTTACAAGCCGAAGAAAAGTTTGCTGCTTCCGCTTCCTCAGACATTAAGTACCTAATGGCTTTAGCTGTTGTATTTGAAAACAACTGCCTTGCTAAATAAATTCTTTGACGTTCTCTGCCCTTGACACTGAGGTGTATTTGTAACAATGTAGGACATAATTTCCCCTCACTTTGACTAATGCGAGCAGTCTTTCAATAATAGAGTTATCAACAAATTTTCTACTCTGAAGCCTGGTTCCTTCGTCCAGAAAGAGGTTCCTCATCAAATAAATGTGGAACATCTGAAAACACCGAGCTTTTTTATCTACATATCGTGGGTTGAAAAATAAAGAATTGGTCTTTGTGACATTAAGATATTCCACACCACTCGATTTTTTGTGCCATGTTCACACACTACCGCAACAACACTGTAACAAACATCTTGAATGGAGCAGGTAATACTGTTGAACGGATCAAGTGTTACTTATCTATCAAAATCATAGTGAAATTGCTTGCTTCCACCCAGAAAACAATCCGTGAACCGTAATAAATAACACGTTAGTGTGCGGCCCTATAACACGATCTTCGACAGAATCATACGTGACACTGGTGTCTACGTTCATTTCATCGAATGAGAGCACACATACTCGTTCAGATGTTGACAATACAGTTGACTGGGCTTTCATTAACATCTGTAAGCAAGCCAGGAAAGCATCTAAACGAGCGTGACGTCCAACTTTTCAATGTTGTCAGTCCTGGATGAGGTAAACTAACCTGTTTTCTCAAAAACAAATAACACTTCCTAGAAGCAGCACGAAGTGTAACTGATTTGCAGATATCCTCTTTGATCCACCTTTTTTGCACTCAACGAGCAATTTGAGTTCTCGGAAACAGTTTGCCTAATATTTCTGTCAGTTTCTCCTGCACAAGTTTCTTATGACACTTTTTCTGGTGTTTTATTTTGTGAGCAGAAGATTTCAATTTTTCTTTCAGAGTCTTTTCTCTAAACCGAATGTTTGCTCACTAAGCAGTCAGCCTGCAGTTCCTATATTCTAATTCTTCCACACGTTTGGTAAGTTCTTTTATCTGTTCACTGTCAATTTCATACTCATCTGTCGCAGTTGTCTGGTCTATTTTTCGTTTTTTGGGAGACATATTAGCTAGATGTTCAAGTGCACTCTTCATTGTCTTCCTTGCTTGTAACCTGTCTGCCGTATTTGTGGAAACTGTCTTCTGCACTCAAATCACTAACACTGGGAACACTTCTTGGAATATTTACACTCGGCACTGCGTCCTGTTTAAGCACTTTCCTCAGTGGTAAATTGAGACGTACTCTTCGCAAGTCAAGGAGGTAATAATTGTGTGTGAAATGTAGCGAACAAACTGTTGATGTCGCAACACTGAAGCGATATTTCATGCGACACATCGTAATCCATACTTTCCGAAGCTAAATGTCACGGAAACGAATGATAGTTTACATCCGCTCCGTTTGTCTTCCTCCTGTGAGACATGCAACCTGTTACAGCATAACCGGGCATTTTAACAGAAAAAAATTGTCGAAGGCCGCAAATAAGACCACAAAATCAATTGAACAACGACAACAGAAATCCGATACGCGCCTCGATAAATAAAAACGTAGCCGCGCGCTACCGCTTGCTTCTGTGGTGACAATATGCGCAGTATGGCGAAAAGCTCACAGATCAGCTCAGGCTATTTGTTCCCCCCCCCCCCCCCTTCCGCCGTTGGAGCTATCCACATCTGTAATTTTGTGGTATTCAAGAACAGATCGCTAAAGACGTAGACAATGAAGCATTGAAGCAGAATAATATTTTCACTCTGCAGCGGAGTGTACGCTGCTATGATACTTTTCCTGCCGGATTAAAACTGTGTACTGGGAACGGGATTTGGTCCTGTGACCTTGGCCATTCGATAGCAAGTGTTCTACGGCACCAGTTCTCTTGATATTCGATATGGAACGTTCATGAAGAAATAGATATAAATCGATGACAAACATGTCAGACACTCTCCTTTTAAGACAAGAAGGAAAAATTGAGGCCGGCCGCGCTGGTCGAGGGGACTGAGGCGCTCCAGTCACGGTCTGCACGGCCACTACGGTCGGGGGTTCGAATTCCCCCTCGAGCGTGGATATTTGTGCCGTCCTTAGTGTTAGCTAGTTCGTAAGTAGTTTGTAAGTTAAGGGACTGATGACCCCGTAGTTATGTCCCGTAAGCTCTACAAACATTTGAACATTTTTGAAAAATTGAGTCTCCGAGAGAGGCTAAGATGCTCATTTTCACTCCTCATGTTATCAATCAAATAAAACAACAGAGCTTCTAAATGGCATTCAGGACATCGATGAAGATGAGTTATTTTGAAACTTCCTATCATATTAAAGTTGTATGCCGAAACAGGAACTTGAATCTAGGGCCTTTACCTTTCGTGGGCAAACGCTCTGCCACTGAGCTATCCCGACACGACTCACAACTTCATTTCTGCCAGTACGTCGCCTCCTACTTTCCAAACTTCACAGAAGTTCACCTGCGAATATTGAAAGACTAGCACTCCTGGAAGAAAGGATAGGTGGAGACGTGTCTTAGCCACTGCCTAAGGGTTGTTTCCAGAATGAAACTTTCAACGCACCCTCCGCTACAGAGTGAAAGTTTCATTTTGGAAACATCCTTTAGGCTGTGGCTAAACCATGTCTCCACCTATCCTTGGTTCTAGGAGGGCTAGTCTTTTAATATTCGCAAGTGAACTTCTGTGAAGTTTAGAAATTAGGAGGCGAGGTACTGGCAGCAGTGAAGTTGTGAGGACGCACCGTGAGTCGTGTCGGGATAGCTCAGTGGTACAGCGCTTGCGCGCGAAAGGCGAAGGTACCTGGTGCGAGTCCTGGTTCCGCCATATAGTTTTAATCTACCAGGAAGTTTCATATCAGGGCGCACTGCGCTGTAGAAGGAAAGATTCATTCTGGATGAGTTATTTTGTTACACTTGGCTCTTACTTATCATGGGTTCAAACCATCACAAAAAATACCTATCCAAGATATATGGTCTTCCTGTTTGGGCCGACAAGTGTACTAAGGATCCATTTGTTGAACCAGATTTTTCGAAATTTACAAAAATTTCGTGGTTTTATGAGAAGAATAGATGAGAAAGTCGTAGCAAGACTGACCATTTTGCTCCAATGAGAGAAATTGATGAAAGATTCAGTTCTTCTTTTCCATTGTTTTTCATTCATGGTCTACACGACATACTCGATGAGATGTTGTCTTTCTTCCGTCGTCGGTGCCCTTTCCAGGTATTTCTACAGGAAATACTCGGATAGCATGGCATTCTAATTAGGATGCTGTCTCATTCTAAGACTCTATAGGTGCCGAAAAGTGTACATATTCGCATACAGGAAAATCTGAAAATGCATAACATCCAAATGAACTACCGAATACTGTAGAGTAGTAAAACCCATGATACCAAAGATCGGTACTACACTTCAGTGGAGATTTATGAGACGCTATGGAATGATTTCCACAGCAAACATGATGGCACTTAGAAGTCGAGCAAACCACAGATACAAGAAGAGCTAAAGTCCACCACTGGCCGCAGTGTACACTCATCCATCTTTACATATCCTATCCCGCACACAGAGGCGACCGGTCACTTTCGTTTCTATAAAATGAAGCTGTGGGCCTTAAATTTTCCTCAGTTCACTGTGTGATGTGGGATGAATCCTAAGGAAGACGAGGCCAAAACTAAATTGCTGATGCAATGGGCAGATAGTGCCATACCTGTCAGTGACGTGGAAAAAATCAGACTTTGGGCAGACAACTGCTTTGTAGCAGTAAGAATGTGAGTATTATTTTTTTTTTCTGGTTACTGTATAAGGGCCGCTACGGTCGGGGGTTCGAATGCCCCCTTGGGCATGGATGTTTGTGTTGTCTTTAGTATAAGGTAGTTCATAAGTAAAGTTTAGGGACTGATAACCCCGCAGTTAAGTCCCTTAAGCTTAATAAACATTTGAATATTTTACTGTATAAGTATCAACAAATTATTACCATAGCTCAGACGTTTCTACTAACAGGCCATACCCATATGGAGGTTGACAGTGTTCATGCTTTGGTAGAGAGGGAACGAAATAAATTGAATTATATGAGCATTTTAACACCCTGTGGCTGATAACCATTGATAAGCAAGTTGATTGTTCATAATATGGAACTTCAAGATTTAAAAAGTTTTAATTCACTGTATTCCACAGAAGACTCTGAAATGCCTGCCCTCGTTCAGAGGAAAATGGATATAGAGAAACGGACATTTTTCTTATCAAAGTGTGTGCATTTACAAGTGAAACAAGAAAACATGGGAATTTTGTAGTTGCACGTGCAGACTGTGACTGCGCGCTGCAGACCGCTCAGCCACTGTGGCCGGCTAGGCCGACTGCATTTTAGATTACGCCTACATGGACTTACATTTCCAGCAGATTTAAACCAATTGTCTGATGTCCCAAGACGTATTTCGATGTAGAAATATAATGACTTAACTACGGGGCCCGTGCGAATACTTCGCACCGTTAGTGGAATGACAGAAAAGTTTGGAAAATAATGAAATTTGAATTTTCGCAAATAGCTTTCTTCAGAATCAATCAAAGCATGTGTTTAAAAGCGTAAGAGCTTGATCCGCTGAGAGATGTTACGTCAAAAAGAACTGCGTACCGTAATTAGAACCGAACCGAATATATCGTAAAACAAACCGATTAAAATATTCAATGCGAGAGCAGAAGGATACTGTGTTTGAATAAAAATAACAGATGGACAGACTTAAGTTAATTCTGATACTTGAAGGCAAATCTGCGAATGAATACCTTTCATTAAAAAAACTAAATCGGATTTGAGTATAGAAAGATGGAGACGAGAGTTATGTAAATTATGATACCTGGTGATAAATCTGTTTAAAACCGACTGTAGTTTTCGTAGAGTCTTTTATGATCTAAGATGGCACTAATGCCACATATCTCTTCAATTTGTCGTAGAACATACACGCAATACTAACATAAACGAGTATACAGAAAAAGTCGTAGATGTGATTTAGGACCAAATGTGACGTTTATTTTTGTACAGCAAGTTGTACCATAATGTGAGTAATTTTATGTTCGTGTAATATATTCTTACAAAGAAACAAATGTAATTCTTTTACTTTCTTCTTTCTTTTGTGCCATGTTGTTTCCGCACATGCGGGGGTCGGCTTTATTAATCTGATTTGTCGTGTGGTAATGTTTACGGTGTGGCCGGATGCCCTTCCTGCCGCCACCCCATGCCCCGCGGGAGGAAATATGTATCCCAAATGTCTGCGTATCTTATACATATGCGGCGGCGTAAGTGTGTGTCAGTTTTTCGACGATAAACGGCGCATGCGCAGGGCAGTTGTCGTGTGTCATGAACAGTTATGGGCATGCACAGTTTTGCAGTTCGGTCGCCTCTGTGTCTGGGATCAGGATGCGCATGCGCAGGGCAGTTGTCGTGTGTCATGAACAGTTATGGGCATGCACAGTTTTGCAGTTCGGTCGCCTCTGTGTCTGGGATCAGGATATGCAAAGATGGATGAGTGTACACTGCGGCCAGTTGTGGTCTTTAGCTCTTCATGTATCTGTGGTTTGTTCGACTGCTAAGTGCCATCATGTTTGCTGTGGAAATCATTCCATAGCGTCTCATAAATCTCCACTGAAGTGTATTACCGATCTTTGGTATCATGGGTTTTACTACTCTACAATATTCGGTAGTTCATTTGGATGTTATGCATTTTCAGATTTTCCTGTATGCGAATATGTACACTTTTCGGCACCTATAGAGTCTTAGAATGAGATAGCATCCTAATTAGAATGCCATGCAGTTCGCCGAAAGCTATTATAAAGGTTTTTCCATGAAGTAATATTCGATTAATGATGGAAATTGTCCACGGAGGTGATACCTGGCCAACCAATCTATCTCTTTTGAAAAATAATTTTTCCATGAACTGCGAGAGAATAGTGCTCTGTGCTGGAGTCGATCGATATTCCTCCATTACACTCGGCTTCGTGCAATTTAGCAAGTAGAAGGGGGAAAAGCCGTGAGACAAAAAGCAAAGAAGCGTCCTCGCCGCCTGCCCTGGGTAATTCAGTTTGAATTAGCAGACACCTTTGCACAGATATTCTTAATCACAATTCATAATATCTAGCACAGCAGTCAATTCTGTTGACCGCCGGTCTTTTAATAGTAGTGTATTTCTGTGAAAGTGTAAAGTGTTGCCGCGGTGCAGTGGCCGAGCGGTCTAAAGCACCTCGCTGCGGAGCGCGCGGTTGCTCGCCGTGGAGGTTCGAGTCCTCCCTGGGGCATGGGTGTGTGTGTTGTCCTTAGGTTAGTTCACCTCGGTTTAAGTAGTTTGTAAGCTACGGACTGATGACCACGCAGTTTGGTCCGATAGATTTACAAACATTTGAACATTTTTTTGTAAAGTGTTACGAAATGTTTGCGAACCGTGTAACTGAAGAGGGACTTGGGTACCAGCCCGGTATTTAACTAGGGGGATGTGGAAATCCGCCTAAAAACCACATATAGACCTGCTGGCACTCCGACCCGTTCGTTAATTCACTGGGCGGATTTGAACAGGGGCCGGTACGCCTCCTCGTCTCGGAAAGCGATACGTCAGACCACACGGCTAACCGAGCGGGTATAGAAACTAATGTGGTTGACTAATATTATTACTTAAATACCAAGAGCTCTGTGACACAAAATACAAAATGTTTATGAGAGGTACGCATCACCACGTACACTACTGCTACAAAATGAAGAAAGGCTATTACATGTGAAACAACATGATACTTAATGTTCAAAGCGTAAACTGACCAAATTTCGTTAAGGTGATGCTATTAATAGGCAATATTTAAGGGAGAACACAGTAAAAATTCTTCAGCGTTTTGGCCGCATTGTCAAAATGTAAAATTCCGACGTTTCGGCCAGTGTTGCAAGTAGCCTTTGTCAAAGTGTTTGGGTGACTGCTAAATACAAAGGATCCTGGTACTTATATAATAGTGAGAGAAGCTGTTATCGAAGTATTAGGCGTTCTTTCTTGGTGTTTATATTGTGGCCTGTGGTTGGAGGGAATGTAGGTGCTTCATTTGTATTTGCAATGTTTATTTCTTTTGGTCCACTCCCATGAACCACAGACATTGCCGAGGTGGGGTGGCTTGCGTGCCTCAACGATACAGATAGCCTTACCGTAGGTGCAACCACAGCGGAGGGGTATCTGTGGAGAGGCCAGACAAACGTGTGGTTCCTGAAGAGGGGCAGCAGCCTTTTCAGTAGTTACAGGGGCAACAGTCTGGATGATTGACTGAGCTGGCCTTGTAACATCAGCTAATGTGGCTTAGCCACACAGCTACTGCGAACGGCTGAAAGCAAGGGGAAACTACAGCCGTTACCTTTCCCGAGGACATGCAGCTCTACTGTATGAACATATGATGATGGCATCCTCTCGGGTAAATTATTCCGGAGGTAAAATAGTCCCCCATTCGGATCTCCGGGCGGGGACTACTCAGGAGGATGTGATCATCAGGAAAGACAATACTGGCATTCTACGGGTCGGAGCGTGGAATGTTAGATCCCTTAATCGAGTAGGAAAATTAGAAAATTTAAAAAGGGAAATGCATAGGTTGAAGTTAGATATAGTTAGTTCGGTGGCAGGATGAACAGGATTTCTGGTCAGGTGAGTACAGGATTATAAATACAAAATCAATTGGGGGTATCACAGGAGTAGGATTGATAATGAATAAGAAAATAGGAATGCGGGTAAACTACTATGACCAGCACAGTGATCGCATTATCATTGTCAAGATAGATACGAAGCCAACACCGACAACAGTAGTACAGGTTTATATGCCAACTAGCTCTGCCGATGATGAGGAGATCGAGGAAATATATGAGGAGCTAAAGGAATTTATTCAGACAATTAAGGGAGAGGAAAACTTAATTGTGATGGAGACTGGAATTCGGTAGTAGGAAAAGGAAGGGAAGGGAGGATAGTAGGTGAATATGGTCTGGGCAAAAGGAATGAAAGAGGAAGACGCCTGGTAGAATTTTGCACGGAACATAATTTAGTTATAACAAACACCTGGTTCAAGAATCACAAAAGAAGGTTGTATACGTGGAAGAGACCAGGAGACACCGGAAGATACCAGATAGATTTTATAATGGTAAGACATAGATTTCGGAACCAGGTTCTACAGTGTAAAACATACCCAGGGGCAGATATAGACTCTGATCATAACTTGTTGGTTATGAACTGTAGGTTGAAACTAAAGAAACTACAAAAAGGTAGGAAAATAAGGAGATGGGACCTGGATAAATTGAAGGAACCTGAGGTTCTTAAGAATTTCAGAGGGAGCTTTAGGCAACAATTGACAGGGACAGGGGAAAATAAAACAGTAGAGGAGGAATGGGTAAAATTGAGAGATGAAATAGTGAAGGTAGCAGAGGACAAAATAGGTAGGAAGGAAAGACCTACAAAAAATCCTTGGATATCGCAGGAGATACTAAATTTAATCGATGAAAGGAGAAAATATAAAAATGCAATAAATGAAACAGGCAAAATGGAGTTCAGACGACTAAGAAATGAGATTGACAGGAAGTGCAAACTTGCTAAGCAGGAGTGGCTAGAAGGCAAATGCAAGGATGTAGAAGAATGTATAAATAGGGGAAAATAGATACAGCCTACAGGAAAATAAAAGAAACATTTGGAGATAAGAAAAACAGCTCTATGAATATCAAGGACACTCATGGAAAACCAATTCTCAGCAAAGAAGGGAAAGCTGAAAGGTGGAAAGAGTATATAAAGGGGCTCTACAAAGGAAATGAACTTCAAGACAATATTGTAGGGATGGAAGAGGATGTAGATGAAGATGAAATAGGAGATACTATACTGAGAGAAGAATTTGACAGAGCCCTGAAAGACCTAAGTCGAAACAAGGCCCCTGGAGTAGATGATATTCCCTCAGAGCTACTGAAGTCTCTGGGAGAACCAGCCATGACAAACCTGTTTCACCTGGTGTGTAAGATGTATGAGCTAGGCGAAGTACCCTCAGATTTTAAGACAAATGTTATAATCCCCATTCCAAAGAAAGCAGGTGCAGACAGGTGTGAAAACTACAGAACCATCAGTTTAATAAGTCATGGTTGCAAAATATTAACACGAATTATTTACAGAAGGATGGAAAAGCTGGTAGAAGCCGACCTCGGGAAAGACCAGTTTGGGATCAGGAGAAATGTAGGAACACGGGAGGCAATACTCACTTTACGGCTTATCCTAGAAGATAGATTAAGAAAAGGCAAACCTACATTTCTAGCTTTTGTAGATTTGGAGAAGGCTTTTGACAATGTTGATTGGAATAAACTCTTTCAAGTTCTGAAGCAAGCAGCAGTAAAATATAGGGAACGTAAGTTTATTTACAACTTGTACAAAAACCAGACAGCGGTTGTCAGAGTTGAAGGGCATGAAAGGGATGCAGTGGTTGGAAAGGGAGTAAGACAGGGTTGTAGTCTTTCTCCATTGTTGTTCAATTTGTACATTGAGCAAGCTATAAAGGAAAGCAAGGAGAAATTTGGTGAAGGAATTAAAGTTCAGGGGGAAGAATTAAAAACATTCCGTTTTGCCGACGACATAGTAATTCTGTCAGATACAGCAAAGGACCTGGAAGAGCAATTGAACGGAATGGACAGTGTGCTGAAAGGTGCATATAAGATGAACATTAACAAGAGCAAAACTAGGGTAATGGAGTGCAGTATAAGAAAATCAGGTGATGCTGAAGGAATTAGATTGGGAAACGAAGCAATAAAGGAGGTACATGAGTTTTGTTACTTGGGCAGTAAAATAACAAATGATGGTCGCAGTACAGAGGATATAAAATGCAGAATGGCAATGGGTGGAAAAGCGTTCTTGAAAAAGAGAAATTTGTTAACATCGAATATTGATTTAAACCTAAGGAAGTCCTTTCTGAAGGCATTTGTATGGAGTGTTGCCTTGTATGGGAGTGAGACATGGACGATAAACAATGCAGACAGGAATAGGATAGAGGCTTTTGAAATATGGTGCTAAGAAGAATGCTGAAGATTAGGTGGGTGGATCGCATAACTAATGAGGAGGTACTGAACAGAATTGGGGAGAAAAGAAATTTCTGGCATACCTTGACTAAAAGAAGGGATAGATTGGTAGGACACATTCTTAGACATCAAGGAATTGTGAATTTAGCTTTGGAGGGAAGTGTATGGGGAAAAAATCGCAGGGGAAGACCAAGAGATGGATACAGTAAGCAGATTCAGACAGATGTAGGTTGTCGCTCTTACGTGGAGATGATGAGGCTTGCTCAGGATAGGGTATTGTGGAGAGCTGCATCAAACCAGTCTCCGGACTGAAGACCACAACAACAACAACAACATTTCTTTTGGTAGAAATTTAGTAATGAGAGGCAAGCGGCGGTTATGACGTGACGCTGTTTACTTGCTTCCCAGCGTTGGCTGGGGCGCAGTGGTCTCCCGCGTGCGTGAGTCGGTTCGCGCGCTGTCGTGCCGACGCGTTGTCACTGCTGGCAGCCACGAGGCCTACGAGAAAGACAGGCCGCGGCACGCACGTCATATCACGAGATCAAGTGAGGCCTGTGCCGGCGCGATCGCTTGCAGATTGGCTGGCCGCTATGAGACAGTGGGCTGTGCCACTCTGTGGCTATGCCCCAGCGGCCGGCCAATCCGCTAGCGATCGCGCCGCCACAGGCCTCACTTGATCTCGTGATATGACGTGCGTGCCGCGGCCTGTCTTTCTCGTTGGCCTCGTGATATCCGGGACGCCGGTAGCCTTTGCCCATCCTCTCTGTTCAGGTTGATGGGTCGCTCTGCAATTTCTATGGCCTCTCTGATCTTCCTCCTTGTTTGAAACGGCTGTTTCGTTGGTACACGTGCTTCTCGAAACATTATTTTCCGCACTGCTCCTGGTGTTCTGCCACCGCTGACTTTGTACCACCAATTTCTTTTACTTTTGTTGTTGCATTTGAAGATAGGCTTGATGTCTGAGCTGCGTAGAATTTTTCCCACACATTCTGTTACCCCTTGCACTTATGGTAATAAAGCAATATTTTATGTTTGCTTCTGCTCTTCCCTATTGTCTACATACTTTGTAGCCTTGGTTTCTTTTATCACATAACCGTTCGGCTCAAAGATGGGTCTGAGGTTATTATAGTTTCGCTTTTAAGTGTTCATCACGGATCCTGTGAGCGCTCTTAGTTAAAGTGTGAAGGAGGGATTTCTTTTGCAAGGGGTGATGATGACAGCAGGCGTGTAGGTATCTGTCCTTGCTGGTGGGCTTTCTGTGGACTCTGTGGCCAAGTTTACTATCTGGTTTTCGGTAGACTTCCACGTCGAGGAAGGCAGCACCCCATTGTTTTCTCTCTCCATCGTGATTTTTGTGTGTGTTTTGTTCGTTGAGGTGTTCGTGGATAATCTGTAGCTCTTTATCCCCGTGTGGCCAGATGACGAATATGTCATACACAAATCGCAGCCAGCATTCTGGGCGGACTGTAAAACGGTTTCTTCAAAATCCTCCATGAAGATGTCCGCTGCAATAGGCGATAGGGGGAAACCAATGGCCGGCCGCGGTGGCCGAGGTGACTGAGGCGCTTCAGTCACGGTCAGCACGGCCACTACGGTCGGGGGTTCGAATCCCCCCTCGGGCATGGATATTTGTGCCGTCTTTAGTCTTAGCTAGTTCATAAGTAGTTTGTAAGCTTAGGGACTGATGACCCCGTAGTTAAGTCCCATAAGTTGTACAATCATTTTAACATTTGAATTGGGAAACCAATGCCTAACCATCAGTCTGTTCGTAAGATTCTCCTTTACATCTGAAATAGGTGGTCGTTAAGCAGTGACGCACTAGCTCACAGGTGTCAAGTGCCACACGTTCCCGCAAGATGTTTATGGTGTCTGCCACTGGTACATTCGTGAAATGTGACTTTACGACGAATCTAACAATCAAGTCGGTGGTCGAGATGAACAATCCTTTTATCATTGCCTCAAAATACGAGAATATCAGAACACGGAAGATATATTCGACTGGGACAACACACAAAGTCAGCGTTGGCAGAACACCAGGTGTGCGGAAAAGAAATAATGCTTCGAGAAGGATTTGTGCTAGGGAAACTGCCATATCAAACGAATAGGACGATCAGAGAGACCATAGAAATTGCAAAGCGACCGACCAACCTGAACAGAGAGGATGGGTACAGGCTACCGGGGTCCTAGCTGTCAGCAGTCACAACGCTTCGGCACGACAGCGCGCGAACCAACTCACACGCGCATATACCACTGCAGCCGTATCTACGAATAGTACCAGCGCTCCCCAGCCAACGCCGGGAAGCAAGTAAACATCCTGACGTCATAAGCGCCTCCCGCCTCTCATTCGCCGGTTTCCACTAATAGGAATAAACAATGCAAACACCAATGAAATATCCTCAAAAATGTTCAAATGTTTGTTAAGTCTATGCGTCTTAACTACGGGGTCATCAGTCCCTAAACTTTCAAACTACTTATGAACTGTAACTTCGTAGGCTCTCCCGGCGTACTTATGAACTACTTACGAACTAGGACGGCACAAATATCCATGCCCGAAGGGGGATTCGAACCCCCGACCGTAGTGGCCGTGCAGACCGTGACTGGAGCGCCTTAGTCTCCTCGGCCACCGCGGCCGGCTGAAATATCCTCTGTTCCCTCCAATCACAGGCTATATTATAAACACCAATAAAGAACGTCTAACACTTCGATAACAGGTTCTCCCACTACTATATATAAACCAGTATTCAGCAGTCATCCAAACATCTTGACAAAGGCCACTTGCAACAGTGGCAGAAACGTGGGAATTTTGTATATTGACAATGTGGCCAAAAACTCCGAAGAATTTTGTTGACGGTAAAACACCTTCAAACTGCTCTCCTGTTGTTGTTATGGTCTTCAGTCCGAAGACTGGTTTGATACAGTTCTCCACCCTACTCTATCCTGAGCAAGTCTTTTCATCTCCTCATAAGAACGGCAACATACATCCATTCGAATCTTCTTACTATATGCGTCTCTTGTTTTCTCTCTGCGAGTTTTACCCCACACACGTTCCTCCAATACTAAATTTACGACTCCTCGATGTCTAAGAATGTGTCCTACCAAGGGATCCCTTCTTTTAGTCAAGGTATGCCAAAAATTCCTTTTCTCGCCAATTCTGTTCAGTACGTCTTCATTAGTTATGCGATCTACCCACCTAATCTTCTGTATACTTCTGTAACGCCACATTTCAAAAGCCTCAAAAATGTTCAAATTTGTAAATCTATCGGACGAAACTGCGTGATCATCGGTCCGTAGCTTACAAACTACTTAAACCTAGGTAAACTAACCTAAGGACAACACACACACACACACACACACACACACACACACACACACACACACGCCCCAGGGAGAACTCGAACCTCCACAGCGAGCAACCGCGCGCTCCGCAGGGAGACGCTTTAGACCGCTCGGCTACTCCACCGCGGCTCAAAAGCCTCTATTCTCTTCCTGCCTGCACTGTTTATCGTCCATGTTTCACTCCCGTACAAGGCAACATTCCACATAAATGCCTTCAGAAAAGACTTCCTTACACTTAAATTAATATTCCATGTTAGCAAATTTCTATTTTTCAAAAATGCTTTTCTCTCCATTGCCAATCTGTATTTTATATCGTCTGTATTGCGACCGTCATATGTCATTCTTACTACCCAAGTAACAAAACTCATCTACCACCTTCACTGTTTCGTTACCTAATCTAATTCCTTCTGCATCGCCTGAGTTTCTAAGACGCCATTCCATTACCATAGTTTCGCTCTTGTTAATGTTCATTTTATACGCTCGCTTCAACACACTGTCCATTCCATTCAACTGCTCTTCCAGGTCCTTTGCTGTATCTAACATAATTACAACGCCATCAGCAAAACGTAATGTTTTTATTTCTTCATCCTAAACTTTAATCCCTATCCCAAATTATTCCTTGCTTTCCTTCGCCGCCTGCACGATGTACAAATTAAATAACATCGGAGAAAGGCTACAGCCCTGTCTTAGTCCCTTCCCAACTAATGCTTCCCTTTCATGCTTTTCGAGTCTAATAACTGCTCAAATGTTTGTACAGCTTATGGGACTTAACTACGGGGTCATCAGTCCCTAAACTTACAAACTACTTATGAACTACGTACGAACTAGAACGGCAGAAATATCCATACCCGAGGGGGGATTAGAACCCCCGACCGACCGTAGTGGCCGTGAAGACCGTGACTGGAGCGCCTCAGTCTCCTCCGCCACCGCGGCCGGCTAATAACTGCCGACTGGCTTTTGTACAAGTTGTAAATAACTCCCCTTTCCCTGTATTTTACCCCTGCTGACTTCAGAATTTGAAAAAGTGTATTCCAATCAACATTGTCAAAAGCTTTCTCCAAATCTACAAAAGGTAAAAATGTAGGTTTGCCTTTCCTTAATCTATTTTATAAGATAAGTCCTGAGTATTGCCTCCCGGGTTCCTACGTTCCTCTTGAATCCAAACTGATGTTCCCCGAGGTCAGCTTTCTAACAGCTTTTCCATTCTCCTGTTGATAAGTCGAGTTAAAATTTTGCAGCCATGACTTATCAAACTGATGGTTCTGTAATTTTCACACCTGTCTGCGCCTGATTTCTTTGGAATTTAGTAAATGTGATATAGTGTCCTATATCTTCTACCCAAAGTAGTAACATGACAACGCCAGACCAAAGACCTATCTATATAAACAACATAGACTGGCCACATCGCCGCCATAGTGGAAGCCAACTGGAAAGGTTGCCGCAATCTTTGATTACGTCAGTTCACGCCAGGTCTGTTAATAACTGTATCATAGGTTTTATATTAATCATTACCAGTCTCGATTTTTCCTTAATTTCTGGGCGACGCATTTCGGAAAGTAATTTCTACTACGAATAACATTTCTCGTTTTCTACTGCATCCTATGTGTAATGTTTACAATCATCGAACTGCTGCATTATCTGATGTTACTATAATGTCAACAATCGTTTGTATCTGCCGACATATCTTCCCTATTAATACAGGCGAATTTCTTTAAAATCTTTAATTACCTTCATTATGCCTGTTGTACAAATGTTGTTACATGCTTTGAAGTACATTACGTATTTATCGAGCTCACCACAATTTGCCGTTTTCTCGGTATTCTCCTTACAGCTGTTGGTTTCTGTAGGTGCTCAAGATACAAAAATATTGTTGGATTGGCATTTTCCAATAGCCGCTTTCGATCGCTGGTAGCATACATGAACTTTCCTTCAAAGTGACAAGAACATGTATGTAACTATACTTTGTAGGCTGCCACTTATCACGCCTCATACTGGTTACCCATTAGGTTAGGAGCTCCTTGTTTTTCAAAGGACTAGTTTAATTACAGTTCACATACCTAGGCTATTTACTCAATGCTTAATACGCTTTTGTACACTATATAAGCAACTGTCATTACATTAAAACACACCAAATACATCCGTCCTCTGCCTAGCTTTTTGATGGTCGTGAAGTAAACATAATTTTGAAACTTGGTAACTGCAAAAGTTAAGTATAATGAATTATTATAGACAAATACACGCTGATATACAACGACCTATATAATTACATATCTCTTTCTTTACGTATGATATTCGTACAGTTTTATCACCGCGGTTGCTGCAGTTATACACCGAATATGGGCGTGAGTTGCCACTAATAATAGCGCTTACACTTTAGTTTAGATTACAAAAAGAAGCGTCTGCTCACGCTGCTGCTTCAACGTTCTCAAATACGGCGCCCAATGTTGCTTAGTGCTGCTACCCAGAGCGTGGCCTATAGCCACTCTATGTTGTTTTGTATACCTCTTTGCGCCAGACAGTTAGCTAGTACACGAAAAGCCCGCAATGTAGCGTGGTGTTGCGGCCGTCTTGAGGCGCAGAAGTTGGGCCACGTGTGACGTCTGTGGGAGCCGCGGCGCGGTCGCGTGCTGGGCAGACCGCCAAGACGAATGCTCGCCACGATCGCGTCACGCGCTGTCGCTTCAAATCCGCCGTGACGGCCGCTCTGCGCGGCCTTATCTCGAGCCGCCTTACAAATTACCCGTCAGGCGCAGAGCGCGAGTGTTCGCCGCCTCGTCTCGCCCGCTACCTGCCGCGAATAGCGCCGCGGCCGGGCACCCTTACTGGCAATCCTACTGTATCCTCTCACGACAGCAGGTATTACATATTCCTTCAGCAAAAAACTGTCTTGATTGCATTGATTGCAGATTGTTTTATTCCTTAATTAATGACGCGATTCACCCTTTAGCAGGGCATCAAAATGTTCAAATGTTTGTAGAGCCTATGGGACTTAACTACGGGGTCATCAGTCCCTAAACTTACAAACAACTTATGAAGTACTTACAACTACGGACGGCACAAATATCAATGCCCGAGGGGGGGGGGGTTCGAACCCCCGACCGTAGTGGCCGTGCAGATCGTGACTGGAGCGCCTCAGTCCCCTCGACCCACGCGGCCGGCTAGCAAGGCATCCTCAGATTATCTGTGTAACAGAACTTACACAAAATTACAAGGCGGAATTACAAAACGGGGATAATGCGGAATTACAAAACGGGGATAATGGGATATACCGGGTGATGAAAAAGTCAGTATAAATTGGAATACTTAATATATAACGGAATAATGTAAATAGGGAAGTAAAAATTGACACACTTGCTTGGAATGACATGGGGTTTTATTAGAACAAAAATAAATAAATAAGGATAAAACAAAAAATTAACAAGTCCGACAGATGACGCTTGAGCCGACTTCAGTTTATTGGGAGAATTTTGGGACGACGTATTTCACCTGTAAAGGAGACCGCGTATACAACGCTTCTACGACCACGTCTTGAGCATTGCTCAAGTGATTGGGACACGCAGCAGCTCAGTTTAAAGGAAGACATAGAGGCGGTTCAGAGGCGAGCAGTTAGATTTGTTACCGGTAGGTTCGACCAATGCGCGAGTGTCACAGAAATGCTCCGGCAATTCAAGTGGGGATCGCTGAAAGAAAGACGACGTTCTTTTCGTGAATTTCTGTTAAGTAAATTTAAGGGGGCCGGAATTTGAAGGTAGGTGTAGTACGATCTTGCTGCCGCCTACTTACATTTCGCGTAAAGATCACAAAGACAAGATAAGAAAAATTAGGTCTCGTACGGAGGCATATAGGCATTCTTGTTTTCCTCGTACAATTTGGGAGTGGAATAGGAAAGGAAATGCCTAGTAGTGGTTCAAATGTTCAAATGTTTGTATAGTCTATGGGACTTAACTACGGGGTCATCAGTCCCTAAACTTACAAACTGCCTACGAACTACTTACGAACTAGGACGGCACAAATATCCATGCCCGAGGGGGGATTCGAACCCCCGACCGTAGTGGCCGTGCAGACCGCGACTGAAGCGCCTTAGTCCCCTCGGCCACCGCGGCCGGCCCTAGTAGTGGTACAGTATACCCTCCGCCACGCACCTTACGGTGAATTGCAATAATTAACATAACAAATTAAGACAAAGCAAAGACGATGTTATTTACAGGAAACGCTCAATATGTTCACCATCATTCCTCAACAATAGCTGTAGTCGAGGAATAATGTTGTGAACAGCACTGTGAAGCATGTTCGGAGTTATGGTGAGGCACTGGCGTCGGATGTTATCTTTCAGCATCACTAGAGATCAAAAAATGTTCAAATGTTTGTAAATCTATCGGACCAAACTGCGTGGTCATCAGTCCGTAGCTTACAAACTAATTAAACCTAGGTAAACTAACATAAGGACAACACACACACCCATGCCCCAGGGAGGACTCGAACCTCCACGGCGAACAACCGCGCGCTCCGCTACGAGACGCTTTATACTGCTCGGCTACTCCACCGCGGCTCACTAGAGATGACGGTTGATCACGGTACACTTGCGACTTCAGGTAACCCCAAAGCCAATAATCGCACGGACTGACGTCTGGGGACCTGGGAGGCCAAGCATAAGTGGCGGCTGAGCACACGATCACCACCAAACGACACCCGCAAGAGATCATTTTTGAACTTTTTCTTCTAATAAAACCCCATGTCATTTCAAGCATGTGTGTCAAATTTTACCTTTCTATCTACATTATTTCGTGATTTATTAAGTTTATAAGTTTATTAAATTTATACTGACTTTTTGATCACGCAGTATTTTGTAACTGCGGATTTCTTTGTATCCCTACAAATGATCTGCTAACAACGAATTAGAGTTGGAATATACTCTTTAAAAATGTGAGAAGCATAAAACCTATTTTTAAGGTTACCGTAATAGAAGAGGCGGTTCCTGATGACACAAGATAAGCCCATGTTAACAATTGCGCTCACGGACGGTGGGCGGACGTAGTATGCTGCTTCGCCTACTTGTACAGACTAAGTAAGAGAGTGTGGGTAGGGAATGGAATCTAGCTATTTGAATAGAAATTTAACTAAATGGAGGTTATCAGCTTCTATTAAGGTAACGTTAAAAATCGGTTTTACGCTTCTCACATCTTTACCGAGTATGTCCCAACTCTAATACGTTGTTACCAGATCACCTGTAGGGCTCCAAGGAAATCCACAATTCCCAAACATAGGAACACAGCAAAACAGCTTTTGGTGTCACAACATCGAGAGCGCATTGTAGGCTTTGTTTACTGTTTATATATTCTTCTTGTAATTCCGCCTTTAATTTTGTTTAAATTCTGTTACGCAGATAATCTGAGGATGCTCTGTTAATGGGCGAAACGCGTCATCAATTAAAGAATAAAACAAAATGCAATCAAGGCGGCTTTTTACTGAAGGAATATTTATTCTTACTGATTGCTGTACACCATGGACTAGAGGTATATTCTCCTTCCCAGAAAAATTTATGCAAGAGAAATTTATATAGCTAATTCATATTCTGTATTAATATTCAAATACATTTTACCTTAACGAAAATGTTGCTTAATAAACTTTTATACACAAAGTATATAGCTATGCCAAAGAATAAAAGTGCAGCCCTCTATCGCGAAGATAAAATTATTTAATCAGGTTTTGGCAATAACTAAGAGTGTCTTCATCAGAAAATATAAATTAAAACCTGAGATTCTAAAATTTATAAAAGAGTCAGTAAAAAAAAAAAATAAAAAATAAAAAAAAAAAAAATAAAAAATAAAGTGAGAGAGAGAATGTAAGTACTAATTTGATGTTGAGCATTGAAGCAGTACTTACAATTCATATAATAAAAGTTACAAATCAGCGGTAAAGCTTATGTGACAAAATAAGAAATACATGAAGAGCTGCACGCCTGCACGGAGACATCAGATTGACGTGTGCTAAGTGGAGAGTTCCGCTTAGTCTAATGCCTCCGTGCAGGCGTGCAGCCAATAGTGCACTGTTGTATTTTTTTTTAATTTGTGATGTAACCCTTACCGCTGATTTGTAACATTTATTATGTGACTTGTAAGTACTGCTTCAATGCTCTACATCAAATTAGTGCTTACATTCACTTTGTTTTTATTAAAACTTACTCTTTTATTAATTTGCAATCTCATGTTATAGGTTTTAAATCATATTTTCTGATGAAGAAAATCTTAGTTATTGCCAAAACCTGGTTAAATAATTTTATCTTCGCGATCGAGGGCTGCACTTTTATCGTTTGACGTTGTAATCGTAGCTGACATACGCAGCTTTGTATAAAATTTTATTCTACCTGTGCCTTTATCCCGCTAAACTTCATAAATGGCTTGGTCGATTTGATCAATGTTTAGTTTGGTTTTATTCGCTTTAATGCAAGGGTTGTTAAAAAATGTGAGAGAGGAAAAATAATAAAAAGAATGGGAAAGCACAAAGGAACAGCTGAAAAATAGAAAAGAAAAAAAATCTAAAATCAGACGACTACTATCTCCTCGAAGGACAAACCGCCATACGTGCTGCTGAATAGCTGCAGCCTTAGGAAGCAAACGGGGCACAGTTTTAGCCTTTTGTCGCATCCTACTATCAATTAACACGAAAATTGAAGTATCTACTTCTCATCTTGCCTGTATTATAGATAAATACGAGTGTTTCTTATTGTATTTGTTAGTTGACAACTCATTCATATCTTTATGACGTTTTGCACACTTCTCTTTCAAATGTGAGGTAGGTCACTGTCTGTATAAAATGTGGTGGAGAGTACCTACAAACATCGACACATACCTACAGTTTTATTCTTATAATGAAAAAATTTTGCACACTTGAACATAAAAAAAGAAGGTCGCCAACAACAATCATACAGTTTTACTTATTATTGGAAAGTTGGCGTATGTACAAGGACTTAAGGTTTGCGAAAGAAGCAGCTTTACTTTCTGCCCAACTAACCCATCATTTTGTATGACAGTCTGTGAGCGCATACAGCGCAAGCTGTGGCTGCTGTGTTCGGTCGATGGGACTGGGTAATACTGTACCATCCACCATACTCTCCGGAATTAAGTCCTTGTGACTTTTATTTTGTTCCGAAGATGAAGGAACCAGTTCGTGGCATTCGCTTCAGAACTGTTCCAGATATTCGAGAAGGAGCAGGCCGCTCCATTCGCACCTTCAACAGAAAAGCGTTTGGTAACGGTATACTACGCCTTCCACATCGCTGGGAACGGGTTCTACACAAAGCTGGTGACTACTCAGTAGGACAGTAACAGGTGCAAACATGTAACGCTTCTATATCAATTGTAAATAAATAGTTGCCACTTCTTAAGTTCCAACTCCCGTATGAGTGATTTCATGCAAAGGGTGTTCATAAAATGCAGGTCAGAATACGGTCCATGACAAAGTACCTTGCAATGAAATTTGTTAGTGCTGCACACATCACCACGAAAGTTGACAGATATATGTGACTTTCCGTACATAAGGGCAAGAGGGAAGCAACTGAAGAGGCGGATAGGAAAGGAGATGGAGAGAGAGATGGAAGAGAGATGAGCCGGGGGAGGGGACGGGGGAGATAGGCGGTGAGGTGTTGTGGTGGAGGAAGAGACGAACAGTGTGTGTGTGTGTGTGTGTGTGTGTGTGTGTGTGTGTGTGTGTATGAGAGGGAGAGAGGGAATATTGGAGCGGAGATGGACTGTGAAAACGTGGAAAAAATAAACGCCAAGGCGACGCCGGATTTTCAGATAGTTTCAAAGACGATTTCTTCGGACAGTGAGCAGCACGTGAAGAGTTCATGCGGATGAGTGAAATGGCATAAGATTTACAATTAACTGAAGTCCTCCGTGATAGTGACACGGGAGAGATTGACTTATTTTTTCCAAAATCACCATCTTAAAATATATTACATTTGGTGCAGGAAAATGTCTCGAGTAAAATGTCCACCGTAGTTGTGCCAGCAGTGACTCGGAACTGCTTATGGATGAATAAAAAGACGTAAAAGCAACTTCTTTAATTTTGTTGTTGGTCGTCTGTCGGTAGACTGGTTTGATGTAGCTCTCCAAGCTACCCTGCCCTGTGCTAGTCTCTTCATCTGAGAATACGTTCGGCAACCTACAACCTTTTGAATCTGCTTACTGTATTCGTCCCACGGTCTACGAATTTTACCCCAGACGCTTCCTTCTAATACTGAGTTGACAATTCCTTGATTTCTCAGAATGTGTCCTACCAATCTATCCCTTCTCTTAGAATATGCCAGAGGATCTTTTCTCCCCAATTCGGTTAGGTATTTCCTCATTAGTTACGCGATCTACCCATCTAATTTTCATCATTCGTCTGTAGCACCACATTTCGAAAGCTTCTATCATCATTTTGTCTGAACTCCTTATAGTCCACGTTTCAATCCCATACAATGCTACACTCCGGACAAATGCTTTCAGAAAGTACTACCTAACGTTTAAATTAATATTGGATGTTAGCAAGTTTCGCTTCTTTAGAAGCCGGCCGCGGTGGCCGAGGACACTAAGGCGCTCCAGTCACGGTCTGCACGGCCACTACGGTCGGGGGTTCGAAACCCCCTCGGGCATGGATATTTGTGCCGTCCTAGTTCGTAAGTAATTCATAAGTTTGTAAGTTTGTAAGTTTAGGGGCTGATGACCCCGTAGTTAAGTCCCATAGACTTTACAAACATTTGAACATTTCCTTCTTTAGAAACGCTTTTCTTCCCATAGCTATTCTGCATTTCATATCTTCTCTACTTCGGCTATGAGAAGTTATTTCGCTACCCAAATTTCAAAAATCATCTACTACTTTTATTGTCTCATTACCTAATCTAATTCCTTCAATATCGCCTAATTTGCTGACATTCCATGACCCTCGTTTTACTTTGTTAATGTTCACACTGTATCCTCCTTTCAAGACACCATTCTATTCAATTGTTCTTCAAGATGCTTTTCAGTCTCTGACAAAATTACAATGTCATCGGCAAACCGCAAAGTTTTTATTTTTTCTCCCTGGACATTAAACCCCTCTCCAAATTTCTCCTTACATTCATTCACAGCTTGCTCAATGTACAGACCGAACAACATTGGGGAAATACTACAGCTCTGTTTTAGTCCCTTCCAAACCTCAACCTCTGCGTCCCTTTCTTGTCCTCCGATTCTAATAACCGCTGTCTGGTTTTTGTATTGGTTGAATATAACCCTTCGATCTCAATATTATACCCCTGCTACTTTCAGAATTTGAAAGTGTATATTTCAGTCGACATTTTCATATGCTTTCTCCAAATCTACAAACGCTAGAAACGTAGGTTTTCCTTTCCTTAGCCTATATTCTAAGACATGTCGTAATGTATTACCTCCTTTTTTTTCGGAACAAGTAAATCGCCAAACTACGTGGATGGTGATGCGTTATTTTTCTTTCTTTATGCTAGCCGTGCATATTTCCAGTCATTATTTAACAGACATTAGCCGCTCATGTTAGAATGATGTCAGCGTGAGTACTTGTCTTCGCCCAAGGCTAGGAGCACAGTAGAAGCTTACGGCGCGTCGCTTCCTGTGCTGGGAACGCGCCACCCTGTGGGCCGAATGCTCGGGATTACGCCACCCCTCTCCCCTGCAGCCTCAGCACACGCACCCGTCCCAGAACACGACTCGTCCAACAATTAACACCTGGGGCGCCCAGATTTACTACTTGTAGGAGCTGCAAATCCCGCTAATGGGCTCCCTAATGTCTTCGCCGGCTAATGCACGTTCCACCCGCGGTACACCACAAACGGCTTAATAAACGATCAGTCCTAACTTCGATTAGAAAGTATACTCGTCTCTCTGTCTTGTCTGTCTTAATAACGCAACAAGTCTCCTCAAGTAAATAGACTGAACAAACAGTTTTAATATAAGCTAATAAAAACTGTATTTACAGACTCTACCGTCGGTTTTTGATGAAACATAGACTATTAAATAAATGTATACACTGTGTATTTGTTCTACAATAATATTTATTTTTGTGGTGAACTAGCTTTCGGCTTCTTAGGCCATTTTCACACAACTTAATACTGCAGATTATCCACATCAGACTAGCTGCTGCGCTTCTAGTACAAAGATTTTACAAAGATAACTGTCAGTCATAGACAATGTAGCCCTTAGGTATTTTATAAACAGACGTCCAACCGATTAAAACAAAATTGTAACTAATAACTGTACATTAATGTTCAACAATTAGGTTGAAACAAACAATGGTTCAGTGAATAATAGTAAATACAATTGTATATTAAACTGACTTATATAAACGAAAAAAAGTAAGAGGGGAACAGGTGAGTGAGGAAAACATAAATGAAATGTTGGTGGGGAACAGTTACATAAGTTTGGAGTTTGTAATTGATCCCCACCAACACCTCATTTATGTTTTCGTCAGTCACCTGTTCCCCTCCTACTTTATTTTCGTTTATATAAATTAATTTAACATATAATTGTATTTACTATTATTCAGTGAACCATTGTTTGTTTCAACCTAATTGTTGAAAATTAATGTACAGTTATGTTTAAGTTACAATTTTGTTTTAATTGGTTGGACGTCTGTTTATAAAATACCTAAAGGGTACTTAGTCTATGACTGACAATTATCTTTGTAAAATATTTGTACTCGAAACACAGCAGCTTGTGTGATGTAGATACTCAGCAGTATTAAGTTGTCTGAAGATGGCCTAAGAAGCCGAATGCTAGTTCACAACAAAAATAAATATTATTGTGGAACAAATACACAGCGTTTACAGTTATTTAAAACTGTATTTTTTTCTGGAAATCATTGTTTCTGCAAATGCTGGGATTGTTGTTGTCTAAGTCAAAATATTACTGGTAATTTCTTCAAACATCCCCATACGCCCGATGAGATAGCGAAAACGCTAAAAACGTGGTTGTTGTATTTCTGAACTCATATCCTCGGTTGCACAGTGGTAAAATGCCAGACTACAAGTCCAAATGTCGCCAGGTCCTACAATTTTTATCTGTCACTTTCCACTACTTTCACCTCTGGCAATATTGCTCATGTGAAAAATACCGAGTTGCACCTTGGTTCGGAACCCATGTTAAACTGTAGGTCCCCCTATAACTGGCTGGGTAAGTCAGTTCGAAGGCCGGAGGAAGGCAATGGCATACCACCTCCAAACAGGACCATACCTAGTAAAGCACTGTGGTGTTCAAACCAATCTTCGGATTGTTGACTGATTTACCTACCTTTTTTTATCCTCGAAACAATAGGAGGTATAACAAAAACGTTGGAACGAAATTTCTATGGATTCTGCTGTACTTTACAGCTGTTAAATCATATTTTTACACGTGTTGATGTACGTCGTAATATATCGTCATTTATGGTAAGCGTTCTGCATTGTCAGAGCACGCGTTTACCGGATTCTTGATTTTTTTCACATATGGTTGAATTTGTTTTGAACTATAATATTAGATTTACTACACATAAAATTTTTACCGTTCTAAAAATTTTCAGGTGAGAGGACACTGAAGTTACTTCTCTAGATTGCCGCACAGATCAAAAAATGGAAGATATCGAAATAATTGACAGAGGGATAGAAAAACAATTAAAATCGCTCAAAAGAGAAAAGGCCGCAGGACCAGATGGGATACCAGTTCGTATTTACACAGAGTTCGCAAAGAAACTTGCCCCCCCCCCCCTCCCTTCTTGCAGTGGTGTACCGTAGGTATCTAGAAGAGAGTAGCGTTCCGAAAGATTGGAAAATGGCGCAGGTCATCCCCGTTTTTAAGAAGGGACGTCGAACAGATGTGCAGAACTATAGGCCTATATCTCTAACGTCGGTCAGTTGTAGAATTTCGGAACATGTATTACGTTCGAGTATAATGCCTTTTCTGGAGAATAGAAATCAGCTCTGTAGGAAACAGCATGGGTTTCGAAAAAGGCGATCGTGTGAAACCCAGCTCACGCTATTCGTCAACGAGACTCAGAGGGCCATAGACACGGGTTCTCAGGTAGATGCTTTCTTGACTTGCGCAAGGCGTTTGATACAGTACCCCACAGACGTATAATGAACAAAGTAAGAAGTATCAGACCAATTGTGTGATTGGATAGAGGAATTCCTAGATAACAGAATGCAGCATGTCATTCTCAATGAAGAGAAGTCTTCCGAAGTACGAGTTTTGTCAGGTGTGCCACAGGGGAGTGTCGTGGGTCCATTGCTGTTCACGATATCTATAAGTGACCTTGCGGATAACATCGGAAGCTCACTGAGGCATTTTGCAGATGATGCTGTAGTATAAGAGAGTTTGTAACAATAGAAAATTGTATTGAAATGCAGGAGGATATGTATCGAATTGACGCATGGTGCAGGGAATGGCAATTAAATCTCAATGTAGACAAGTGTAATGTGCTGCGAATACATAGAATGAAAGATCCTGTATCATTTAGCAGCACTATAGGGGTTCAGAAACTGGAGAAGTTAATTCCATAAATTATCTGGGAGTAGGCAATAGGAGGGATTTAAAATGGGAGGACCATATAAAATCAATCGTCGGTAAAGCAGATGCCAGACTTAGATTCATTGGAAGAATCCTAAGTAAATGCAGTCCGAAAACAAAGGAAGTAGGTTACAGTACACTTGTAGGTTACAGTACACTTGTTATTCCACAGTTTGAATACTGCTCACCGGTGTGGGATCCGTACCAGGTGGGGTTGATAGAGGAAGTAGAAAAGATCCAACGGAGAGCAGCGCCTTCGTTATAGGATCATTTGGTAATCGTGAAAGCGTTACGGAGATGATCGATAAACTCCAGAGGAAGACTCTGCAGGAGAGACGCTCTGTCGCTCGGTACGGGATTTTGTCAAAGTTTCGAGAACATACCTTTACCGAGGAGTCTAGCAGTATATTGCTCTCTCCTACGTATATCCCGCGAAGAGATCAAGAAGATAAAATCAGAGAGATTGGAGCCCACACAGAGGCATACCAAAAATCTTTCCTTCCGCGAACTATACGTGACTGGAATATGAGGGAGAACCGATAGTGGTACTCAAGATATCCTCCGCCACATACGTATCTGGTGGCTTAAGGAGTATGCATGTAGATATTCAAAATGTTAAAAATGTAATTGTGCACTTGTAAATTACAGTAGCAACATTGTAAATTATGTTTTAACCGTTTTGTTACACTTCCTACTGTTTCATATATATAGAAAGACAATAACGCGTTGTCTTCGGATGGGTTTTCTCCACTCCAAGGGTCGTATGGGCACGAATGAAGAAATACTTGTATGGAGCATGACCGATTTCATCCTGCATACAAAACGTATAAATGTTTGTAAATTTAAGGGACTTAACTGCTGCAGTTACCAGTTCCTAGACTTACAATCTACTTTTACCTACACTAAGGACAACACATAATCCCATGCCCGAGGGAGGACTCGAACCTCCGACGGTAAGCAACTTCGTGATCCTCAGAAAGACAACTCAGAACGCTCGCCAATACACAGCGGCCATAATTGAACGTTAAACCCAAGTTGTCCTTCCTTTTCCTTAATTCCGGCAAGAAAGGCATCTCCATTCCCTACATTTTCATTCATTCGGCTATAGTTCCGAAAAATATTACGACTTTTGTGGTCGATGATAAAATAATAGACATGGCATACACAATCTGTTAATGGAGTAAGTATCTACTATTACACACGCTACCATGGCTGTCGGTAACCGCTGGCAAGGGGTGACCACTTAAAGGTAAAATGCATGTCTACCAGCTTACCGTAAGTGTATGACTTAAACGTCTTTATTTTAGTAATAGGACGAACTTTTTATCTTGGGCAGTTTATATCTACTCTCGGGTCGTCAATTGTCCTCCAAAATATTGAAAATAGTCCATAAACCCTGGTACCCTAGAAAATGTGATCCTCGGATATTTTTAACATTACGCAATTCGTGAATAGAATGCTGGTTTTGTTCAACGGATACTGCCATTTTGTCACTGATTCCACAGGCTGAAAGCGAACCTGTTTCGGTGGTCTGTCAAGCAAAAAGCATCCTGCCACAGTCTTTCCACGTTTGTAGCTGTAAAGGCACATGGAATTCAAATGGTGGCACGGTTAGGCAAAAAAAGGATTGAAATTCGTTGCTCGCTAATCTACAACAATATGTAACGATTTTTTCCTACTTATTATTAAATACAGGACTGAATTGAAATGTGACAATGTCGTCCGAACTTCTGAAATATTAAAACTTTGCAGTTAGTCGTTCGTTTGTAAAAAATGGATAGAGATGTCAGTAAAATGAAAACAGGCGGATGACATACTGTTAGCCAGTGTCTATGAAACCTTAACCAACAACAAAAGATAATCAGCGTTATGACTATGATGAAAATAATGAGTATATCCGACGGAGAAATTGCCCTTTCATTTTCAGTGGCATGTTAAATCCTATGAAGTCTTGTTTAAACATGATAAAGGGAAATGCATAAAGTATCGTATATCACAAGAGCGTAACCAGGTTCTAGAATCAAAATGGAATTTGAAAAACGTAAGTAGTAATGTTGTATGTACCAAAAAAAAAAAAAAAAAAAAAAAAAAAAAAAAAAAAAAAAAAAGATAATTTGAACCATGTCGAATAAGATGCGTTTGATGAAATGATGTCTTGGAAAAAGATTAAAGTATAAGGAAATGTAAAGCTTTATTAACGGAAAACGAAACTGTGAAAGTGGAAGGAACATTGTAGGTCTTAGACTGCTCAGCTTTAGCTTCAGAACAGATGGCCGAAAGATACTTGATGCAAGAAACTAGTAATGATGAATCATCACCGTTTCTTCATTGAAACAGTAACATAACTACATCGGTCGTTCTATATTTTCTGTATGTTATCTTGAGCAGACGTTTGTAACAGAAATATCTGTGTTGCGTTATGTACGGTTTAGTCGTAAGTGTGAATATACTCTTGTAAGGAGTCGTCGTCTCTGCTTGCCTCAAAATATTGTTTGAGAGTTATCATGATCAAGCTTTGATTTAGCATTACAGGAAGTAAACATGTTCCGATACTCCTAGCATAATAGATAATATGGACGACGTTGTCCCATTAATGGAAAGAGTATAGTCATTTGGAACTGTTGTCATGGGGTCATGAACATATAGAGATGTTTCTACATGAATAATATAAAATTCTAGCAACAAATAATTATCGTTGTTGCTATGGTCTTCAGTCCAGAGACTGGTTTGATGCAGCTCTCCACCCTACTATATCCTGAGGAAGCCTTTTCATCTCTTCATAAGAACGGCAACCCACGTCCATTTGAATCTGCTTACAATATGCCTCTTTTGGTCTCCCCCTGCGTCTTTTACCCCACACACTTCCCTCCAATGCTAAATTTACGATTCCTCGATGTCTAAGAATGGGTCCTGCCAAGCGATCCCTTCTTTTATAGATGTTCAATGATTTTCCCAACAAATAAAGCTTATTGTAAGCGACGATTTGTAAGAATAATACGCAATGCACTTTTGTATTATGGGAAACCGTATCATAAATATATTCGGAAAGTAATCCGCTTCAAACGTAACATGGGCCTTGATTTGTAGCATCACGATAAGGCCCTTGCTATCAAATCTCAAATTCACATATTCATCGGAAAAATAAGCAATACTTAAAGTCGCAATTATGAATCATAAATGAACATCAAATCACAGTGTCACAAGCCTTATGACAAAAAGTATAAAAATTTTACATATCGCTACAACAGCGGGCTGGATAGGGAGTAAGTTTCCCTAAATAAATTAGTGTTACAAGCTACAAGTAGGGCATCAAGAATAAGATGGCACAGTTGAAGTACTGGCATGTTAAAACCAGGATAACTCATGTGAAACAAAAGTAAATTGCGATGAAGTATGGCATTCTGTGTCAAACTATAAAGTCTTCTTCTTTTATTTCTCGGAGTCTTGATGAAAGACACTGACTTGGTCGCTTGGGGAAATTAACCTGTTTTCACGACCAGTAGGGATAAAATATAATCAACGGAAAGTGATATACGACTTGTACTGAAACAGGACAGTAATTACAAGTATCTAATAGCTTGAAAGGGACAAAGTAGCTGGGAAAGGGGTAAGAAAGGGTTGTGGCGTTTCCCCAACGTTATTCAATTGGTACACTGATTAATTTGTGAAGGAAACAAAGAGAAATGTGGAAGTGGCGTTAAAAATCGGGGTGAAGGAATAAATAGTTTCGCCGATGACAACGTAATTCTATCAGAGACAGCAAAGGCCCAGGTTGGGCAACTGAACGGAATGGACAGCGTCTTAAAAGGAGCTTATAAAATAATCCTTAACAAGAGGAAAATGATAACGGAACGTAGTGAAAAATCATGCGATGGTGAAGGAATTAGATTAGATAATGAAGCAATAAATGCGGTAGATAAGTTTTCTTTCTTGGACAGTAAAACAACGTACGGCGGTTGCGGTACATATGGTATTAAATGTGCGATGATAATGACAAAAAAAGTTTCTGAAATAGAGAAATTTGTTAATATCAAGTATTAATTTAAGTGTTACGAAATATTTTCTGCGTGTTTTCGTGTGAAATGTAGCTTTGTATGGGAGTTAAACATGGGCGATCAATAGTTCAGACAAGAAAGAGACAGAAACTTTTGAAATGCATTGTTACAGACAGCCGGCCGCGGTGGCCGAGGCGCTTCAGTCACGGTCTGCACGGCCACTACGGTCGGGAGTTCGAATCCCCCCTCGGGCATGGATATTTGTGCCGTCCTTAGTTGTAGCTAGTTCATAAGTAGTTTGTAAGTTTAGGGACTGATGACCCCGTATTTAAGTCCCATAACCTCTAGAAACATTTGTTACAGACAAGTATTGAAGAATACGCAGGTGGATGACGTAACTAATGATGGGGTACTGACCAGAATTATGGAGAAAAGAAATTTCTGAAATATATGGGCTATAACAGGGGATCTAATGGTAGTTCATATTCTTAGAATTGTAAATGTAGCATTGGAGGATATGTGTAGGGTAAAAATCGCAGAGGGAGACCAAGAGACGAATATAGTAAGTAGGTGCAAATGAATGTTGGTTGGCGTTCTTGTGAGGAAATGAAAGGCTTTCTCGGGATGATGAATATAAGGGAAAAAAGCCACGTATTTTATGATTTAATGTCAGCAGTAAAAAAAAGTTTGATCGGCTGAATATGAGTCGCAAAACTGATACAAAATACCTAGGGGTGTCTACTTAAGATTACGTAATTTGTTTCTGTATTAATCTTGCACGTCCCCTCCTCCAAAAAGGTGCTCTATTCGTTACTGATCACACCAGTCATCAGTGATCAACATAAAACCTTCCTCCCGCCTGTCACAGCACATTTCTTAGGCTTTCCTGGCGGGAGGCAGCACGAAGCTCCACGACTCTGAACTTTCAGCGCCAGCAGTCGGTAGGCCACGGTCCCCTCCTGGAGTCCCTCTGCTCAGCGGAGGACAGCCCCTCCACCCTTCCCTACGCTGCATAAAGAAATCTTAATTCTGCTGGCGTGCGGCCAGGCAGCTAAATCAACAATTTCACAAGCAGAAACCCGTAAATCTGTCGCCGTTCCTGTTTCGTTCTCTTTCTCTTTGCTGCCGTCTCCTCTCCCTTCCTACTTTTCCACCACCTCTCTCGTCCCCTCCTCCGCTTTTCATGTTCTTTCTTACGCTCATCACTGTAAACCCTCAATCTCCAAGAAGCCGTAAACTCCTAATCCAATTATATAGAAAAACGCCGAGACAGTAAGAATTCATTATACAAAGTACTTGAAATAATTTCTTTCCCCCCAGCTGTAATCATTTTAGGTAATGCACTTGCTACAGGGCAAGATGGCTATGATAATGTAAAATGTGAGTAATGGAAAAATACTGTTTATGGGAAGAAATTTTTTTTTTGTACGACTGACACAGAATTAACATTCGCACTTAAAGAGTTATTGGTACTACACAACATGCACTAAATACTCAAATGCAATATAAGTTTTACGCATAGAGGTAAGTAGGGACAATAAAGAGTACTACCGTGATTCATCTGTGTTGCTATATGAAAGTATGGGTATAGAAAATTACATGAAAATTAACTAACGAACGGGGTACAATAACACGTGTGTAAAGATTTTACATTAACGCTTAATGAAGAAATTTACAAAAACTGATATGCAAGTGCTTTCAACAAAGAAGTTATAAATGACCTCCCTTACGGATTAAAGCTGACGCTACGTTAATAATGTTACATGGGGATAGGAGTATCAGTACTATTTGTCCTGCACAGTGTATTGTGAAAATGTGTTTTAATCCACCTAGGACGCTGCGGCGGTACGACTTCTTCTTGCGTTAGTAGGACTGAATAACAACTTTGATGTGGCCGTGTAAGACTTCGTAATCCGCAAGTCGTCCGCTCGTCAACAAATCAAAACAAAATTCAGGCAACACTTCCTGTACTATGAAAAAAAAAAAAAAAAAAAAAAAAAAAAAAAAAAAAAAAAAAAGATATCTTGCGCAGATGGAAGAGGCATGTGGTGCTATAGCTTCTTTAAATTGTCACTCTTAATAGAATATTTCAAAGTTCCCTCATATTTCAAACTGTCAAAAGGATATTCATGTTTTACACGTTGCTATAATCACAGATATAAAGTTACTTTATATCCTGATAGATCAATATGTTCGATCAATTAAATGAAGTATTAAAATTAATTTAATTCTTCTTAATGATCTTTCGCACAGAATAATGTTTCATAAATTTCATCGTTCAAGCTGTAAAAGGGTTTGAAATTACTTCTTTATCTTCTATTAATATACCATTTCTTGTAAATAAATAATATAAGAAATAATTGTCTGTGACACTCAATGACTTTTCAAGACACATGAACATTTATTGGCGTCAGAGTACAGATCGTGACTCAACAACACTTAAAACTGAACTGATATTTAAACCATGTTGATTTTTCATGAAACTTTCTATAATAATGTCAATATCCTCGACGATAACCACAGAGACCAGCATCTTCTTGCCTCGTAGCCGTCTACCCGTGACTTGAAGTGGCCAGATGTTTACTCCTTGATATCAGCTACGAAGATGTTGCTCTCGTAGGTTGAATCGCCATCACAGCACATGAAATATAAGAAACATACAATTATTTAAAAGAATCACATAACATAAAGATATTTACATTAAAATCATTTAATAACATAAATATTAACCGATTATTCTGCATAAACTGAGCTGACATGAGGTAGTTGCGGAGACAATAATCCGTCCCACTACAACACGAACAGACGAGTCGGACAAGTCATAATGAATATATTAAAGACTGCCTTTGCTAATACATAACAGAGGCTTCGACTCAGGTAATCTACGCGTGTAGATTATCAGTCAAGGGCCTGGTTTCATTCGAGGTTGAAAATATTTCTGGTCTCGAGCTACACATAATGAAACAGCACCGATATAACTTCCATGGACTGCATCTAAATCACAAACAAAAGAACTCAAATTTGGTCTCGCATCACCACGAAATTTGCCCGCGCAACACAGAAACATTTGCACTCTACAATTGGTCGAATATCGGCACACGCTGGCTCACGGATGATGGATGTAGCACCAAACGAACCGTTTCAAGTTCTAGTCCGAATCATTCTAAACCAATGAAACGCCCCAGAAAAAAATATAAAAATGACTTCACCTAACGTTCTCCTGGTATTGAAACATTTCCCCATTAGGCTCACCCAACATTTCACAAAATTCACGCTTCAGCAAATACTATACCCGCGGAGACAATCATATTTACATCCACTCGCTGCAAGGCCGGAGTAAACTCAGTCGAGCATGGCCGATCGCTTGCCTAAACAACTTTCTGGTTCAAGTTAGGAGGTTTATTATGTGCGACCGGATTTCGTGGTAGTAATAATTTTATTTCGATTTTTTTCTAGCTCACGAAAAAAAATCACTTTTATTTAACTAACTTGTAGTCTAAATTGGGACTTCACAGTTATTGCGATAATATTAGCATTTATTTTTCTGTTATACTTGGTTTAAAATTGCAAGCAACATGTGTGTTTATAGTAGTACAGGGCTATAAGCTTTGCTTCAAGTACAAATGATTCCTCTCCCGTCGTACGTTCGAGTTCTCTCTCGGAGATGAATGTGTATGTTGTCCTTAGGTTAGTTTAACTTGGTTTAAGTAGTCTAGGGACTGATGATCACCGTAGTTCGGTCTCACAGATATACAAAAAATTGAACATTAAAAGTCGACCACTGTACGTAACAAGAGGCTTGTCTACCACAAAAATTAGTAAATGATGTCCGTGTGAACTACTGGTTACTCCCTGCTATAAAGCCTTGTTCCCTGGCCCAAACTAAGAACTGACTCGCTTCAAATTACTTCAATAACAGGAAGTAAATACTACAGTGGTCAATACACATAGCAGTTCACATGTTATTACACACACAGACATTAATAAGCAAGCCACCACAATTGAAGTTATCTTAGAGAGGCGGCTAAGAAAACATTTATGGCGCAACGAAGTTTAGATATAAAAAATCGCATCTGAACTAGTTCTCAGCACTTGTGAAGAACAATATTAAATAAAAGAGGGAAGGTGCTCTAAAACTACAATTTATAGGCAACTTACGGATTATGTTGAACTTAAACTTGTTTATTCAGACAGAAAACAAGCAAAATGGGGAACCAATTTTGTTAATACAATAAAATGCATCTCTTACATGGATTAATGCGGACGGTGCCTAGCCTAAATTATACATGATTTAACGCTTCAGGGGGGAAGGATTCACAGACAACACTCATTCTCTCACATATACGCAATGCCACAGCGAAACTCACCAAAATCAGCGTGCTGAGACGAGGCGGAAGCAGGCGTCGCTATCGTAGGCGAAATTCAGCAAGTCGGAGGTAGCACAAAACACAATATACAAAACACTTTGATGCTGCCTCTGGCCTGTCGTGCCTGTTTTGAGATGGTGCGTGTGTATAGCCAAGTTAAATTACATCTGAACAGAAAACGCGAGAAAACACGCTAACGGCGACACACGTCTACGTTACATGTACGCACTCCACTGAAGGTGAAGTGGTTGAAAGTCGGATTCATTATACAAAATCACGGTGGATTCTTAAGTTGCAGTCTGTTGGAAATTGATCTAGGTACTGGTTTTATATGAGAAGTGGTGTGAACTCAGGCGACTAGCTGCAAACCCCGGAAGTAGGAACTCGGACCGACGTGGTTCGTGGTTCCGAAATCCGATAACACTGAACAAATTCAGTTTCCGAAAAATAAAGAAAATTAACTGCAGCATGAAACCCATAGAAATGCTTAGAATTATATAAGGAAGCGAATGAAATACAGCTACACGCGATAGGGGGCGATCACAAAGACGGATGGGTTCCTGTCTCAGAGAAACCACAAAGTCGGAAAAATAAAATAAGAATTACAGCATGCAACCCATAGAAATGTTTAGAATTACATAAGAAAGCTATTGGAGGAGGTTGTACAAGGCTCAGAGAGAATTACTGACAAAGACAGAGTGCGTACTACAAGTGGGAGAAGAACAGCAGAATTAAAATAGGCGGGGAGAGAAGATCGCGAAATATTAGTGGAAATCAGGATACCCTCATAGTTACTTGCCTGATGGGCATGGAACAAACAAGAGTGGAAGGTGAAGGCTTTGTTTTAGGAACCAACCACGTGGAACACATATCACTCACTGAAGGAAACGATTAGAAATCGGGCTCCACAAAGCTACAAAGTATTTTCACAGAGTTCATACACCGCCACATGATCATAAAAGGTTTTAACATATCAGGCCGTTATCAAACTGCAACTAGAATCACACACACCGCGTTTGTCTATTGGAAATCACTCAACTGAAAAACGAGAACATGGTTTCCGCAAACGATGGAGAAAATATATATATATAAAAATAAAAAAATAAAAATTCTAAGTTCACGAATCTAAGTTAAATGTGCTAGTCAATGAAACGCTACCATATGCAGAAAGAAGTGCAGAACCAACCGAATCTCACCAGTCGACTAGCACCGAGTGATCAGCCGAGTGGCCACCGGGGCGCGGGAAAACGAGGGAAGCCACCGGGAATCCGGAAAATCCACGAAAACAGCGGTGGTGGGGACTCACAGCCAGACTCGCGCTAAAGAAAGCTCGCTGACTGGACTGTAACCAAAGGGTGTAGAAACCTCTTTGGTGGTAACAGCAGCTATCGATACTGAACCAGAGAGAACGATGCAAAGCGAGGTATCACTCCCCACATTCAGACGGCCATAGATTCTCGCACCCACTTAAAAGTAAAACTGCACATTCTCACAGGGACATTGGCGTAGCTGAGAAGCCGTACTTATTAATTAATGTAATAATAAATTATTAACATAACAAAATAAGAAAAACCTAGCAACATTAACTGATATTTTAACACATGAAATAAAAATGCTATTCCTCAAACCTTGAAAAGAGTGGGGTTCAAGTTTTAACAAAATGATAATCTATCGACATTAAATAAATTATAACGTTGCAGAACTATACAAAAATGTATGGAAGACTACGGACGGTCGTCTTTCAACATTTAAACAAATGTATGACCATATACAGTCAATAAAGGCAACTAACCAATAACACAGGGAAATAAGCTATCAAACTGAACTCAAGCCCGTAAATAGCGTAATGCACGCAAATACACCTTAATGAAGTGTAGCACAGCAATCACCAATAACTGACTGTCTTGCAAGACACATTTCACACGTGCCTCATCAATTCTGAAATAATATTAATTACAACCGAAACGTAAAGCGTAATATTAATTACTACATTCATTTTAATTGATCATAGCTGTAATTATGTGGTCGATCTTTCAATAGTGGTGTAATAATGAATAGGAAAGGGAAAAGAGCCGGCCGCGGTGGCCGAGGGGACTGAGGCGCTCCAGTCACGGTCTGCACGACCACTACGGTCGGGGGTTCGAATCCCCCCTCGGGCATGGATATTTGTGCCGTCCTTAGTTTTAGCTAGTTCATAAGTAGTTTGTAAGCTTAGGGATTGATGACCCCGTAGTTAAGTCCCATAAGTTCTACAAACATTTGAACATTTTTGAAAGGGAAAAGAGATAGCAGTATAACACTAACTTATTATTTATTTACTTATATCATTTATGTACTGTAGGGGGTGTTATTTTGGGTTCTTTCACTGCTGGAGGTGTGAAGATGGAGTGCGGACAGCAGTTTCTGGAGATATAAACTTTCTATTCTTATTTACAGAATATCATATTAATTTCTATGGTTATCATTCCCTAGACTTAAAAATCACTTAAAGTTACAATTAGGGTGCGTTCACACTGCCGGCCGGGCCGAGCCGAGCCAAGCCGAGATATGCCGAGCTGGCTGGCGCCAGTCGGCGTACGCCGACAGACGGACCGAGCCAAGACGAAATAGAAGGGGAAAAATCAACTTTTCAGATTTTCAAGTTGTAAAAAATTTCGACGGTATACAAGTCCACGCACGCCACATGGTTTTGTCAAGTTATTTTTTCTTTATTAAAAGCTTTGCCTTGCCAGTGAAAAAAATTAAAAATCTACTTTTAATTTCGCGTGTGTTTTTAGTTTCGTAACGCTCCTGACTCGGTTTTGTTGAAAGTATGGAGTCAAGAAATCTGATTTTTGTACATATGGTAGGACAACATCTTAGCTTCTGAATAAACCATTTCTCTTTTCGTAACTCGTTACAGTCGTTTTCATATGCGCACAGACACAGAAAGAGGTAGCTGCAACTATTACCGTGTCCCAAAGTGTAATATCCAGGACCTGGATGTTATTTCACACATCATGAACTGTTATAAGAAGGCATCTACAGTTAACAGTCTGTCGAGACAGAAGGCTCAATGCAACTCAGCAACGCACCGTCCAGGCAACAACAGGACATGCAATATCAACACAAACAATTCAAATGTTCAAATGTTTGTATAGTCTATTGGACTTAACTACGGGGTTATCAGTCCCTAAACTTACAAACTACTTATGAACTACTTACGAACTAGGACGGCACAAATATCCATGCCCGAGGGGGATTCGAACCCTCGACCGTAGTGGCCGTGCAGACCGTGACTGGAGCGCCTCAGTCTCCTCGACCACCTCGGCCGGCCAACACAAACAGACCGGAATCGCCTTCGGTAATGTGATGACGCATGGAGGGCTATGGTGTGTGTGTCCCATTAAAACCACGATATCATTTAGGCCGCAGAAACTGAATGGCGGAACATCAGTTTTGGAGCTGTGAAGTATGGTGTCGGGCTTTGTGCATAGATGAGTCTAGATTTGGTGTTCAACCGGACAATGGCCGTTTCGTCATTTGGAGAGAATGTGGAACTCGAAAAAATCCTAGTTATGTGTAGGAAACATCACCATATCATTGTGGTGGAGGAATAGTGTGGGCAGGAATTATTATAAGCGGATGTACGAGCTTCCATGTCGCCCATAATGGCGTTTTGATTCCTCGAGGTAAAGAGACGAGATCCTTCATCCTTTTCTTAGACCCTACGCTGGTACCGTATCAGATGGGTTCCTTGTGGTGACTGATAATGTTCGATCCCACAGAGCTGCATAGGTGGACAACATGCTTGAAGCTGTAAGGTTTGCGGTAGGTAAGAATTTTGTAAATGACAGGAATCGAGGCAGGGGACATTAAATAAAATTTTGGTGGGTATTGAGAAATTATGGACAAGTGCAGCTGACCCTTAATAATTATCTGAATCATTAATGTTTATAATTAATAACGTAGTTATTGAATTATGCTGACTGAATATTTTACAATGTTCAATTACTTGTTTTGCTCTGTATAGCAACCTTCAATGATCTCCACTCTAACTGGCAATTATAGTTAATATTGACTTTCCCTTCCAAAATATATGAATCAAAATGGGGAAACAACAATACATGAATAAGTTAATAAAAATCAACTTTCTCAGCTGTAAGTTTATTATGAACGACACAATATTCGTATTATTTCACAGCAGTAACTCGAAAATCTCAATTAAAATGGACATAAATATTAATACACATATAATATTGCTCTTTATAGCAACCTTCAATGATCTCCACTCTAACTGGCAATTACAGTTAATATTGACTTTCCCTTCCAAAATATATGAATCAAAATGGGGAAACCACAATACATGAATAAGTTAATGAAAATCAACTTTCTCAGCTGTATGTTTATTATAAACGACACAATATTCGTATTATTTCACAGCAATAACTCGAAAATCTCAATTAAAATGGACATAAATATTAATACACATATAATATAGAAAAAATAATCCTCCGACATTACTTTATATTAAACTGATAACCGTCAACATAAATTTAATACTGACTGGCAAGTAAATATCCCCTACTGGAAAACGATAAATTTCGTAACAGAATGGAAAATTACGCACATTTTCGTTGTCATAACGAAATATTCTGAGCAGCGTAGATTTATAAACAACACTTTCCCGCTAGGCTGGCTAACCAGGTACATTTGCCACTTGCTGCTGGCGAGCGCGAGCCATACATAACCCAATCGACTATCTGCAATGCGATCTTGCTGCGCCGCTGTGGCGTCGGCAACTGGCGGTTATAAGATGAAATGTTAGTTACCAGGAAATAAAATCTCTCTTCATTATTCGGAAGCTGTATTGCCTAATATCAGTCACTGTGCATTCGGTAGTAAACACGGTGCCTACGACCTCAAATAGTTCTGCTAAATCTGGGCTACTTCAGTTAGCATAGACTAGTGTACACCAGTTCTGACGGCCTAAAAGACTCCAGGAAGCTTAGTATGACATAATTGGTGCCTCAGTGCAATTAACTATGGCTGTCTCACTTTTTCTCATCGAACAATAACTATCAGTACCAGTTTAAATCTCAGAGCGCACTCTCAAATTTCTACAAGTCCCCAAGTCCAAGTGTCGGCTAAACAAACAAATCCCCACATCCGTAAGCAAGGAGAGCATGAAGCGAAGTCTCCAGTCCGTACACAAGGAGAGAAGAAAGAGAAGTCTCCAACTGACCGACCGTCTGCAGCACAAGTCCGCCCGAGAAGTGCCTTTTTCCAGAAAGCCAAGCTTCCTAGGACCGACCATTAACATTTCACATACGCTGGCCGATTTCGAAAATCTGAAGCTCTGCTCAGCAGCCAATCAGAGACGGCTACCCTTCCCCTTAATTCTTCTTGGCGGGATTCTCCCACTTCCCGTGGCCGTCCACTGGAGCCACTCCCAGCCTGGGCTGCATAGGAATTGTTCCGTTAGCTCTGCGGCCTGCTTCCTAGAGCTGAAGTCTTTTAGGGAACACGATTTGGACGCTCATTCCTCGAGAGAGCAGAGGGGACGTCCCGTCGTGGTGTTATCTTTTCTCAAAAACAGCGAGATCGGTTCTTCAGAAGGTCACACAATACTCGCTTTCCTCTTTCTACAATTTTGAAAATTCGGTGGACTTTTTTACAAGCCCTCGGCCCAAGGCCCCTGTTCTATCTTGGCGCCTATGCAACCCTCGACTCCTGAGGCGGCGAGCCAGCAGGTAACGAACGCCGAAGTCGGCCTCACTCTGGAATTCCACCCGCCCGGCCTTCCTCCTTCAGTGAAACGACCAAACCCTATTCTCACGTAAAACCGGCCTGCTCCGATATTCCATCAACAGCAACAACAAATTACGCGTAATGAACTAATTACACGATTGTTCTTATAATGAATTAAACGATGAAGCTGTGTTCACAGTACTAAAACCCAATTGAGTAAATCTGGGATGCCCTTGACAGTCATTGCAGCCAGAGCAGCACCTCCCACAATGGTTGCAGAAATGGAAGAATGGCCAACTATTACTCAAGTCCTCATTGATAACCTCATACTGTCGATGCCACGCAAGTGTGCAAGGGTACTGGCTGTTTAAGGTGATCACGCCATCTATACCTCAAGTGAGGAGTTGAGACAGTACAATATCGAAATGTTTCACACACAAACTACAATTGCAGCCAACATCCGGAAAAAATACGTTACCTTATGTTTATTGTGTTTGGTATTTCACCTGATTGCCTAACTGTATTGAGTAGTATATTTTAATAAGAAGTTAACCCGTTATCTTTTTATGAACATCGTACTCCAACGCCTAATTTTCTCTGAGCGATACTGCGATCGTCCGATTGGGAGTAAATGAAAGAGACCCTTTGTGTTTCCCCACAAAAGAGCAGCTCGCACTGCTGTATTCATACATCTTTATTCGCCGTTGGCAGGCCTGCAGGTGTCGCCTGCGGCTGGCCGGCAGGTGTCGGCGTGTGACAGCCGTCACGAGCGGTTAGCCGAGAGCCGGCCACTTTGGCGGCCGCGGTGAGACTGGGTCGATGGCGCCTGGGGGACGGCCCGTATCATCGGACGCCGGTGGTGGCGCCGACGCTGCATATTTAAGGAGAGCTTAGCGGCCGGCCGGCCGAATAATGCAGCAGCGGCCGCGGGTCATTACAGGCGCCAGCTGCGCGACACCCGCTCCTCTACATTGCAAATGGCCGCGCACCGCCGATGACCTGCCGTCGCCGTCCCTAAACTGCTGTCTTGGCGACCACTGGGCCGCTGCTCCTTTGTTCCGGGCAGGTCTGAAGTGTGTGTGTCGGCCACGTCAAAGGCAATCTTCGACGATGAAGAAATTTGCAAATTAATGTTAAAGGAGAAGGAAGAAAGAAGGATTAGGATAAAAAGGATTGACAGTGGCTGCTTTGGGGCATTGGAATGAAACAATGGCGACAAGTGAAAATGTTAGCCGGACCGGGAATCGAATCCAGGTCTCCCGCTTTGGGCCAGCGGTCGCCTTAACCACTTGTCCGGACATGTCCGAAAGAACAGCCACCATACGAAAATAATGAGTATTTAGGCGCGACGAAGGGGTTAGCTTCACTTATTTCAGCGCAGATGCGGTCATACGTTCGACGTCGCACGGGAATCCGAAATGGTGAGTGTAAGAGGGCGTGAACGATAGGGGAGCTACAGACATAGCGTGCGACATGTGGGAGTTTGAGACGGCCAGGAGGCGAGCACGGGTGGCCAAGTGGTTAAGGCGACCGCTGGCCCAAAGCGGGAGACCCGGGTTCGATTCCCGGTGCGGCTCACATTTTCACTTGTCGCTATTGTTTCATTACAATGCTCTAAAGCAGCCACTGTCAATCCTTTCCTTCCTAATCCTTCTTCCTTGCTATCCTTTAATATTAATTTGCAAATGCAATTGGCTGCGAAGGATGAAGAAATTCTGTCCACTTAAAAATGTTATTGGATCCGTCAGTGATATGCAGCATGGATTCAGCCTTGTCAAGATATATTAATGGAAACGAAAGCTTTAATCTCTATATTGTTGTTGTGGTCATCAGTCCACACACTGGCTTGAGGCAGCTCTCCACACTACCTTGTCTTGTGCAAGCCTCTTTATCTGAGAATACGAACGGCAACATACATCCTTTTGAATCTGCTGACTGCATTCGTCGCTCAGTCTCCCTCTACGAATTTTACCCCACACACATCTTTCTAGTGCCAAATTAACGATTCCTTGATGTCTCTGAATGTGTCCAACCAATTTACGCCTTCTCTTAGTCAGGATATGCCAGAAACTCCTTTGCTCCCCAATTCCGTTGAGCACCTCCTCATTAGTTACATGATCGACTTATCTAATCTTCATCATTCGTCTGTAGCACATTTCGAAAGCTTCTATCATCTTCTTGTCTGAACTGCTTCACGTTTCGCTCCCATTCAACGCTAAACTCCAGACAAATCCTCGTTTTACTCTTGTTAATGTTCCTCTTATATCTTCATTTAAAGACACAGTCAAGTCCACTAATTGCTTTCCATGTCCTTTGCTGTCTCTGACAGATTTACTGTCATCAGCAAACCACAAGGTTTTTATTCCCTCTCCCAGGGCCGATATATATATATGACACTGCTAGCATAAGTAGCTGAACTCACACGTTTCAGCAGATCTTCAATGAGTTCCTTCGAATTCAGTCCCTCGTTAATGTAAAGACCTAACAATTTAGAATATATATAAAAATGGCTGCATGTGTGTGTGTGTGTGTGTGTGTGTGTGTGTGTGTGTGTGTTCCACGTCTCTTCCGAAGTAACTGGATTGATTAATTACACACAAGATATGAAGGAGCAATTAATTCCCCTAACTGGGGAGCTATCAAAAGAAGGGATCCACAAGGTTATGTCTTGGGTCTGTATTATATTAACGACTTGGCATTCTATATTCACGAACATGCTAAGCTAGTTGTTTTTGCTGACGATAGAAGAATAGCTATACATCCGAGAAACAGGAATTAACGAATGAAATTGTAAATTAAGTCTTTCAGAAAATTATTAAAATATTTATACGGTGTCTATTCTTATCGTACATATAAATAGTTGTATATCTGCCCCAACAGGTAATTGTTAATTTCAATGCGGAAGCATTAATACACTTTATGCCTTGCGGGAATCCAGTATAGTCTGCGAACAAGTGGAGACAAATAGGTAGGAGGCACTACAATCGTTTCTGTTTCAAGGTGAGAATTTGGCTTGGAAGATTAGCGTGCCTGGTTAGCCTAATTGGTTAAAGCGATCGCTGGCCCAAATAGAGAAACTGGGCTTCGAATCCCCGTCCAGCACAAATTTTCCTCTTTACCATTGGATTTATTTCAATGCCATGAAACGGTCGAAATGTCTAAATATCTCGAATTCGTATATTATGAAGTGGTTCTCTACAAATGGACTCTCATTACTCTTTGATAAAACCCAGTATATACAGTTTCATACAATAAATAGCACGACACAATTGATAGATTCTGAACAGAAATCTGTAGCTAAGATGGAATATTCTAATTTTTTTAGGTCTTTACATTGACGAGGGATTGAATTGGAAGAAACACATTGAATATCTGTTGAAACGTTTGAGTTCAGCTATTTATGCCATCAGTGTCATTGTAAAATCTGGTGATATTCACCTAAGAATTAGATAACTATGCCCTTTTTCATTCACTCCTTTCATATGATCTCATATATTCCGACAATTCATTGCGCAAAAGCGTGTAATCGGAATAATTGCTGGAGCCCACCCAAGATCGTCCTGAAGACATTTATTTAAGTATCTAGGGATCTTCACTGTAGCTTCATATATATACAATCACTTATGAAATTTGTTATAAACAGTCCGACCCTATTCAAAAGTAATAGCAATGTGCAGAGCTCCAATACTAGGAAAAAAGGGTGATATTCACTATTCAAGGTTAAATCTGACTTTGGCACAGAAAGGAATGAGTTACGCTGCCACAAAAGTCTTCGGTCACTTACCACGTACCTAGTATCAAAAGTCATAGTCAACTGGTATTTAAAAAGAAATTTAAAGACTTTATGAATGGTAACTACTTTTACACTTTAGATGAATTTTTAGACAAAACTTTGTAATTTCACTAACATACATAAAAAATAAAAAACATCAACAAAATAAAAAATAAATAAATCTTTAAAATACTGAATGTCATGTATAGGCACTATTTATTAAATTGACATATTCCACATCATTGTGAAATGTCGTGATTATGATCTATGGGACAAGAATAAATCTAATCTAATTTCAGCCAAATTTGATTCACACACTACGTGCAAAACGAGTATCAGCACCTCTGGGTTTTAAAGTCCTGGTTCCCATATTAGGACAAAAACGTGTTTTATAGTCCACGAAAAAAGGCTACCGTGCACAACCTGTGGGTTTTGTGGGAATAGTATCAGCCTGCCTTATCGAACCGCTATCCAGGCCAGTTTACATATCAGGTGCAAGAAACAGTGAGAAACTTGGACAATGAAATGGTCTTAGAGAATGGGAAGTACGAGGTGGACGGAAGAGGTGAAGTTGGATAGACAAAGAGTGGGCGGCAGAAAATGAGAACAAGATAGGAGACATAGCATGAATAAATGGCCGAAGGGAAGATATATACAGAGGAAGGGCCGAGTGGAATTGATCTGAGATGGGAGAGGAAGTGTTGGAGAGAGTGGGGAGGGAGGAATGGATAGAGAAATGAGCGACTACAACGTGGAAAAACAAGTGGAGGAGGAGATGGAATGGGAGAAAGGATAGGAGATGTATACAAATAGATTAGGAAGATACATGTATCTGGGTATAGGAGGTGGGCATAGAGACAGGGAGGAGATAAAAAAGAAAAGGAAGAGATAGTGAAATATCAATGAGACGATGAGATACAAAGGAGATATTGGGAGATGATGCGAAAACATAGAGTGGGTATGAAGAGACAGGTGAGGAAGAGATGGTCAGAGAGAGGTGGGGATGTTGGTTTGAGCCATTGGGGAAGAGAAGACTGGCAGGTAGAGTGAGAAGAACGAGATGCAAAAAAAGATGAGGGAGGAAAGGAGGGTTGGAGAAACAGAGAAATAAACAGGATGGGTGAGGATGATCATTGTGTAAACCAGAATGAGGAAATGGGGAAGAGGATATGTGTACATGAAATGAGAGCGCGGCTAATAAGATATTTATAGTGAGCGGTGACAAGAAATTTTATTGACAGGACTACTTGAACAGACAGAAGGGTAGTCATATTATTGTTAATTACATATACCTTCTTCTAAATAAGAAAGGTGGGAGAAGGAGATGGACAAAGATAGAGGCAGCAGGAGGACGACGGTGAGGTGGATGAGAAGGAGAGGAAAATTGGGGCCGAAGGATGAAGTTGTGAGACAGATGAAGAAGGACAAAGTGGAGAGAGAGTCAAAGGAGGCAAGTCGAGATGGACTAACAGAAAAAATCGACTAAACACATATCCGAGCAAGGCCGCATTTGTTAGCTAGTTTTTATATAAATAATGTATTCTGGACACTCAGGGGGATTACCATCATCTTGACCTGTAGGGGATTGGTGACCCCGCGTATCCTGAGCTGGGGATTGGTTAGCGCCGCCAGACCTCTGCCACTGTAACATCTAGGGACACTTCTGCAACCATAATGTGGCGCGGCAGTGGAAGTCTCGTGCCTCAGGGAATGGGGATCTTGGCTTGATCGCATGAGCCGCAAGCCCTCAATCATACGGCGTGCTGCGCGCTCATAGCATGCATGGCCAGTGATGTGGAACAGAGATTAGCGGGTAACCTGTGAGGATACTGCCGCACCTCAGTTGTATAAGGCTTACCTAGGAATGCGGTGCCCTGCTATGCGGCTAGCTGCTCGTGGTATCGGCATGCATCCTTTGACGTTTTCGATTATACCTCCTCGTGGGATGGGTTTACCACAGGGGACACCAACAACCAAACTAACAACATGGTTCCGTTAGCGAGTCCACCTGATATCAGAACGCATACAAAAAGAGTTGGGCATAGTTACCAAACACAGAATTTGCTTTATGTTATCAGACGGTTCTTCAGAAGGTTCTGGGTGGTATTTCCGGTGACTTAAAATCTGTAAAGCACTTGCGAAATGGAACAAAGTAATCTGAAACGTCTGCTTCGGAACTAACAGGAAACGTACAGAAAGCCACATGCATTAGAGAATATCCCATCGGCACAGAGTGCCATGGTATTCTGAACGACAGTACAGGCAGAGACCTCATGGAAATGACGAAGAACCGAAAAGTAAGTGTGCTTAGAAAAGCCGAAATTTATAAAAAGGGCGTATGGGGAGTTAATAAAATCTGGTTCCGTCATCCTCACATATAATAGTCCGAAACTCCCTGATAACGGCGAGACAGAATCCATAAAGAATTCGGCAAGACAGAATTCCAAACCCGATGTGCTGCTTTAAATTTCAGCGTTTTGGGCACCCCACCATCGGTTTTCAAGGCAGAAATCTCTTGCGGAATATGTGGTAAAGTAGACCATGTCGCAGTAGCTTTCTCGTCACCTCCAAAGTGTGTCATTTGCTCTGGGGAAGTCCCTGTTTAAGTAGGGACAGCAGCGTGTATTTGGAGGAAAAGAAAATGCAGGAAATTGAAACAAAAAAGCGCCTTTCCTATGGAAAGGACAAAATATGTTTATCGTCATGCAGTCTCCTTACTTTGTAACCTTTTTCGCTACTGTTTTTCAAACGCAGGTTCTAAGGTTTATGACTCCACTCAAATTGAGGTTACTAGTGTCTTTACTAACACTTGTATCTGCACTTTTTACAGATCCACAAGCCCCACCACATACATTAGAAAGAGCGACTCTTGTCAGCATTAATAAGCTTTTGGCACCTCCCAACAGAGACCGGTTATCAGGTCCTGGCACCTTGAAAGCCAGAAGCTATTCAAAGCGCCATTGCTGTCTCCTATTGCTATCGCCATAGTAAAGACTACTAAGCAGGAAAAGGCAACAGCAAAAGGTCTGCCAATCCTAAGACCACATACGTGTCATTACAAGTGACCTACCTGTCCACTGAATCCGCTTTTCGAGCTCATGAAACTGAATTACCATCGGGGGCAAACATCTCGCCACGAACCTGAACATCCACTCCGTTCATGGTGAGAATTCTTCAACCTCCTTGACAGAAGGCTACTACACTTCAGTAGAACTTGTTTCAGGACCTATTCGAACTTCCTTTATATGACTCAGGGTAGACCGATGTGTATAAAATGACAGTTATCGTGTCTCTTCTTTCTTGACATGTAAGAAAGAACAGACACCATTTGTTGATATCAACGGCCGTAATTTTACACATTCGAAATGTGTAAACATTCGACCATTTCAGGGCACTGAAACAATGGCAAAACACAGTGGCATCAGACTGGACACGAGTAGCTGCTGAGCCCAACGCGAAGAGACGCGCATGCGCACCGACGCGTGCCTCGGTTGACTAGCGCCTACTTTAAATGGTGGGACTAGCCGTACAGCAGGATAATATAATACATAACTACTAGAATTCACACCTAGCAGTTTTCCATCTCAAGGTCCGACAGGCCTATAATTATATTCATAAAAATAAGTTACTTGGTAAAACCCTAGAAAAGTTAAGCTACATCATTCTTTAGAAAATCAAAATTAGCCAGTAGGTTACCGCGGCGTAATTCTGCTTTGCAGTTAAGAATATTTTCGGGGTCATTCTTTAAAGCCCTGAAAATTGCAAGTTCCTCTAAAATATTTAATACATTCCTTTTTCTTTCCGGTGCAGAACCTTCAAATTTGTGGCTACATCTTTACTAAAATGACCTGTTTCTTTCAGGTGCACACCCAAAGCTGACTTGGTACTAGAAGAACTAGTATGTTCCTTGAACCTTACCTCATAACGCGGCTTTCATGCTGAATACCGTTCTTAGTGTAATGTTTTATATCAGAGGTAGGTCCTTGGCTGATGAAAATTTACTGTTTTTAAGTATGAGATTTTATTCGGTTTTTAATACATGTTGAAGGAGCCCCACTGTTTGAAAAACAGGGATTTTATAGATGGTTTTATAGGCAAGAATAATAATAGGGATCTATTTTAGAGTCAAAGTAACATATGGTTAAGATCTGAATGAAATAAGAACGATACAAATTAATTTTCCAAACCGGTCGTGAGTTCCTAGTAGAGAATTTTTAACAGTCCCAGCGGTGGGTTATCAAAAAAGTGAATCAATTCGACTGTGATTGCCCGATGAATAAGCAATATATTGGTTGACTCATCAGCAAACATTTGATCTCGGAATTTTGATAAAAGCCCGTACTGCGATACAGAACGCCTCTCTTACAGCGACTACCACTGGAGTTTCCTAATCGTCTCTGTGACTCTTTGGTTATTATTAAATGAGTCCGTAACGAAGCGTGCTACTCTCCGTTGGATCTTCCCTATGTCTTCTATTTATCTACACAAACTGATGATAATACTCAAGCGACGGCCGAAAGAGAGATCTGTAAACAACTTCCTTTGTTGATGCACTACACTTCCTGAGGATTCTTCCAATGCACCTCAGTCTTTCATCTGCCTTACCAACGACCGATATTGTGCGGTCGTTCCATTTAAGATCGCCCTTAATGTCTACACCCAGGCGTTTTGTGGAAGTAACTGTTTCCAGTGTGAGTGTTGCTAATGCATAGTTATTTAATAAAGTATCATTCCTTCTACCTAAACGCAGCACTATAGACTTATTTATGCCGAGGCTCAGTTGCCATTATCCGTACCATGCGTCATTACGCTTGCATATTATTCTCCATTTCAGTATTGCGACTTCTTGATAAACTTCTCTTCGACGTTATCTGTTAAGTTATTTATCCCCTGGGGGAGCGTCTGAGATCACTGTAACGTCTAAACACTTCTCTCCGCCGAGAATGACATGCTTCGTTCTGATATCTGGAACCGCCTCAACCTAGTCACATAGTTGGTCTGATATTCCTTATGTTCGCACTTTAGTCATCAGGCAACTGTGCGGGACGCTAAAGGACTCCTAGCGGAAGTCAAGAAACACGGCGTCTAGCTGGGTCCCTATGTGTAGATATCATGGATGAGAAGCGGGAGTTGTATTTCGGGTGATCGGTGCTTTCTGAAACCATGTTGATTCTTGCAAAAGAGATTTACGGTCTCCAGAAATGTCGCTATATTCCAACATAAAATGTGTTCCAGCATAGAATTAAAATTTGTGATACGGCCGCGAATCGAACCAGGACCTCCTTGCTGTGGTATTACCGCCTAATAGAAATACCGGTAATCAATAGCATTTGATAATTAAACAGTATGAAGTTCACTGCAAACATTGACCATGCCAATGCACTAAATGTTACACAATTTTAATCTTATTAATTATGGTAGCAATGTATGTACACAGTTGGGTGACAACATTTATAGTTAGGCCATAGGTAGAATTTCTCCACGTTGAGATTTGCTGTGTGCTTGTAGCTGACGGGAGGCCAGCGAGCAGGCCGACGTTGGTGGCTTATTCCAACTGTTTCCGGTGAGGGGAGAGAGGGACAATGGCGAGTGCCAGGCACAGTGCAATGCACAAATATTGTAATACTACTGGCATTTGAAGTAATACGATGCAGTTAGGAACCTTTAAGGCCCTCATTACAAAATAGACTGTTGATAAATAAACAATACATTAGCTGATATAGTCACATCTAACGTAATATGTTTAATTGACAATGAAAAGTAATAAATTACCAACGAAGACAAGACAGTTACACAACTAGCATGGCAATGTTTGTTTATAAAAATAATATATTAACTATTTCTCATTTTATTTTCTATTAATCTTTTGTATTTTATCTTGAAGTATTCAGTTAAATCACTTATCTGTGGTACAAGAAATTGCACGATTATGATAAACAGTACAAAGGATGTTTATACTAATATAAAAACGTAAGAAAATATTTGTTTAATGTGTAGTGTAATTATTTTGATTTTAAGTAAAGTTTTAGAAATGTATTGGCTGAGCGTTGTACGTTGGCAAATCGGTTAGAACAGTTCACATGGGGAAGTTGATGACGTAGGGGAAAAAACCCCGGCAGTTGAGCTTTTGGCGCGTGCGCGCGCGAGGGCAGGAAGTGACGAGGTCGCGAACGTGCGGTAGCTGGCGGGCGGCGTCGCTCTGCATTCAGTCGGCATGTGGATCTCGAGGTGGTGACTTTAGATTTGTCTGTGGCAATCGCCACGTGTGGTTGCTCGTCGTAGACTGTACCAAGTTAAATCGAGTGCTACTGTGTGTTTGTGAATATTTAGCCGGTGAAACAAGGTGTGCATCGCATTGAATTAAAGTGATTGTGATTTGTTAATGTAACACGTGTTGTCGCATAGGCATGAACATAAATGGTGTTTGAGACAGCCACGTGGTGTGAAATCAATTCGCGACAAATATTCATTTTGTCTGGGGGCTCATGAGCTATAACTTTATTTGGTAAATGTGTCGACGCACAGACGTATCAGCCACAGGGTTCAAATATTGTGAAATAAACAACATAAAGTGAACTTTCACGTGTTTTTAAAAAATAGTAGTTAGTACACCCTTTTCTCTCATAAACTTGATTTTATTATGAATTTGTTTTGTTAATCATATGCAGGGAAGGAAAGCTGCGAACGTGTGATATCATCCCCTAGAAAACGAGTTAAACAGTCGCAATCTCATTTCCAGCAGTGTTTTTGCATGTTTAGGAACTTGGTTCGCAGCTGGTGGTTGTGAGTTTTAAGAATTAATCTTTCTCTATTTTAAACTCTCACCCCGATCTTCATTGCTAACTAGGCAGACGTCTTACCATTAGATCACCACACCACTAACGATTAAGCCGCCTCGGAATAGCCTATGTACGATTTCCATTCACATCACAAACTTTAATTTAGCTTCTGTGTTCCAAAGATTATTGCCACTCCTGCCAAGGCTCTCCATGCAGCGGAATAGCACCTCGGCAATTGTGTATTTCTATTAAATTGTTCCAATATGTCACTGCCGAGATGCTATGGAGAGCCTTGGATAGTCTTGGCAGTAGTGGCAATTATCTATGGAACACAGAAGCTAAATTAAAATTTGTGACGTGGAGGGAAATCGTACACGGACTATTCCGAGGCACCTTAGTCGTTAGTGGTGTGGTGGTCTAACGGCTAGCCGGGCGCTGTGGCTCAGCGCGCCCGGTCAGAGAACTGAACGCTCTCTGAAATAAAAAAGCTGAGCCAAAGAACACGTAGAACCACAACGAACAAACACGATCAGCGTCCGCAAGAACAAGAACTACCAATAGAGCAAAAAAAAAAAAAAAAAAAAAAAAAAAAAAAAAAACGGTAAGACGTCTGCCTTGTAAGCTTGGAGGTTCGGGTTCGATTCCCGGCCGCATCACAAATTTTAATTCTATGCTTCAGGTTTATCATTATTGTCTATTTTTATTTAAATTTCGAGGTGTTGTCAGAAGGCGATCGCAAAGGCCCACTTTTGTTATACTACCGTGACCCAAACTGGGCCAAAAAGGGACAGTGTTCGGTAACGGGTCAAGAAAAAATTGCGTCAAGTTGCACTTTAAAAGGAAGAGCACGCCAGTGCGAGTAGAAAGACAAAACACGCCCCGCGAGAGAGAGCGCTGTTTTACAAGAGAGCAGCCCGCCCGGGCCCTCTGGTGCGCCGCGGTCCCCTGTGAGGGGCGGCGGGCGGCTACGCCTATTACGGCGTGGCGGCGGCGGCCTCATCTACATTGCAGATCGCCGCCCACCCCCGCCTCCGCCCCCCCCGCCGCCCCCACAGAATCTGGCCGCTGGCTCGTTAGCCCGTCCGGGCCCGCGCGGCGCGCCGTTCGTCATGTGCTTCCCGTCCGGCGAGTCGGAAAACAAGTGGTCGTAGCCCGCTGCCCCAGTGCCTCCACTGCGCACGCTCCCTCCTGACCGCCCAGCGTGCGCGGCCGTTTTTACGTCTGATTAGCCGGTATTTCCGCGACAGTTTCGCAGCCGCATATTGAGGTTACTTCCAGCGAGAACATCTTTTATTGCCGTAGCTCGCGTCGCTACTGACAAGGAGAGGACTCCTACTCGTTATCACCGAATTCGTCCAGAAAAAAATCGTACTGACGTGTTTTACGGCCCACTTTAGATTTGTGGTTTGTAAGTTTTTGCAAACATTTTGGACCAAAATAATAATCTAAATAATAAAAAATCCATTACTAAGAGTGTCTGAAACCCTCTAACGAAAAAAAAAAAAAAAAAAAAAATTTGCATTGGCGGGTGCCGAACCACTGACCTTCAGCGTCACAGTCCAATACATTGCTGTCTACGCTACAGCTAACAGTTATAGATTGCGTTCCTTAATCTCATACTATTGATGGCCGTTGTTAACTGATGCTAATATGGCATTTGTAGACACTATATTATCATTTATCGTACGAAAAACGACGCGTTTTTGTTAATTCTTCAGTGTGTCATTGCTTTGAAATGACAAAGTGTAAGTTACATTAGTAAAATCATCAAATACTCAATGCAAGATGAGAGCGAGAGTTCTGAGCGAGGAATGTCACGTGACATCTGCGAACGGCTGGTTTTCGTTAATGCAATGGAGGGTGTCAAAACTCAGTTATTTTTGTAAATATCTCTCAAACGATACGAGATATGAAACTACACAACGGAACAAAGTTGTAGAGAATTTTCTCCTCTACAAATTCGGTTATTCAGATTTCGCGTCTGTAAAATTTGGTGCCGATCGGTTGAACGTTTCGACCTAAAAAGTGGGAACACGTTACAGCCAGACAGACATCGTCAAATCGCTGTTATGTTTGCAAATGTCTCTGCAACGATGCAAGATATGAAAAAAACATAATAGACCAAAGTTGTAGAGAATTTCCCCCTCTACCTATGTTATTCAATTTTTACCTATGTTATTCAATTTTTGTGTCAGATGAACGGTTCGTTTGCAATTACAATTATATTACAAACGGGTTTTTGGTATTACTACCGTATTATTTGTCCGAAAGAATTTGAAAAATGGAGGTTCTGGTCTCTGGTGGCCTACAATCATGTTTTTAAAAATTGGTAATGATCGGTTGAACGGTTCGTCTTAAAAACAGGGAACACGTTACGGACAGACAGACAGACAGATATCCCAAAATCGCTGTTTTTTTTTTCTTTTTTTTTTTTTTTTCCAAAAGATCTCTGAAACGATACGAGATATGGGAGAAAAAAAAACATAAGAGAGCAAAGTTGTAAAGAATTTTCACCTCTACAAATTGGGTTATTCAATTTTCGTGTCAGATGAATAGTTAAGCCTTTATTTCCATTTCAATTTCAAGCTGTCAAAAGACGATCGTAAAGGCCCACTTTTAGTGTTACTACCATAACCTAGAGTGGGCCAAAAATGTTCAAATGTTTGTAAATCTATCGGATTCAACTGCGTGGTTCTTAGTCCGTATCTTACAAACTACTTAAACTAAAGTAAACTAACCTAAGGACAACACAAACATCCGTACCCGAAAGGGGATTCGAACACCTGACGGCGAATGGCCGCACGCACCGCAACACTGCGCTTCAGTACGCACGGCTAATCCGCCGCGGCGAATTCTTCCAAATTTATGGTACATGTACGGCATGGTGAGATAGGAAAGTGCCCCTGGAAACTCCAGATGGCAAAGCATTTAGCAAATAATAGGTATTTCTGAAAGTATTTTTGCAACAGCTATCTTTAATATTAAAATATTACAGTCTGGATCGGAAGCTGCAGATCTATTATTGGCAATCGTTTTCGGTCTTTCAGGACCATCATCAGGCCTTTGGCACCTTGTTGGAGGACGGTGGCCACCGCCAAAGGCCTGATGATGGTTCTTAAAGACCGAAAGCCGGCCGCGGTGGCCGAGGGGACTAAGACGCTCCAGTCACGGTCTGCACGGTCTCTACGGTCGGAGGTTCGAATCCCCCCTCGGGCATGGATATTTGTGCCGTCCTTAGGATTAGCTAGTACATGAGTAGCTAAGTTCCATAAGCTATACAAACATTTGAACATTTGATTTTTTTGTGGGGGGGGGGGGGGTGAATTTAAATTTAAGTAATATATTTTAACGACAACTTGCATCAAAATTGCTTACATTGAATGGATACATGAATGGAAGGCATGCGTACACGACGAAATTAGACAAGATAATGATAACTACGATCGCGGTTCCGTCTTCTCGCATGTCCGGAAATAAAAAACGACGAACGAAAATTCAGTGTTATATGCGAGCTAGAGGGAACCGGAGGCGATGAGCAGAAATTCTAGTGTATCCTTACATACTCCAACACACATCACCATTTGCATATAGAAATCAAACAAGTGCTTCAGCCTACGAACTGTCGTGAAGAGATTTTCTGCAGGTGCGACCTGGCAGTTCTCAACGGGAACAACGAGGCCTGGGAAGCACAATCGCGAAAACAGAATCAGCAGGGCGTCCCCTCGCTGGGGCACACAGTGAAGCCACGGGGTTTCTTGGCTTCGCAGAACGCAGCTTCTTGGAACACTCCAAAAACGGAAGGGAAACGTGAGAATGCAATCTCCCGCGTAAAGACACGATATTGCCGCGCTCCTGAAAAAGCAGGTCAATGATACGCCAACTCTGGGTATTACTTCGCACTCCACGTAAAGTAGTTTATCTGCTTCTCAATTGGCTCCTACCGAAAGCAAGAAGCCCAGATTGGATAGAACGAGGAGAGTTGATTGGAAGTTTTTGGCAGTTTTTGGCAGTTTTTGGCAGAGACGGGATTCGTGTTTCCACTCTGATGGAGGAAGGACATCGGTGATTTCGCTCTGGTAGAGAAAAGACCTTCGCGTTTAGGATTGGTTGAGTTTGGAACTTACATATCGGTCTCAGCTCAGTTCTTGTGCAGAGTTGGAGAGCTGTTTGATCTTAACTGTACTGGCAGTGAAGCACTCAATCATTTGTATCATACGTATTGGTGGAAGGGCATACTTGCCTTGTGTCAGTCTGCCGATACCCTGGCTCTTGTTTCCCTTGACTTCGAGTTGTCTATAGGCAAAGGACGGCAAACAAGTGCGCCAGTTAAGCTGCACCTACGTTGCATCCGGAAGTCGTCCGGTCCTAACCTGCCCGGTAATGGGTGATCCGGCTATCCGGCGTCGTCAGGTGTTGAGTGCCTACACTGGGTCCGGGCCGATTCGGCAAGGGCGCGCAGCTGACGCACTGGCACGCTGGCTGCCGACTGCCCTCTCATAAACAGTGGAAGAGTCTACACGGACAGTGAGCGTCAAAGTAGGAAAGGGAGTTGGGTACATAGTTTTAGTGAAGACAGATCTTCGGGGGAACTTTTTACAACTTGCCAAACACTGCGAAATTTTCCAGGCAAGTTCAAAGACTACTGCCGCATGTCTACAGAAACGTTTGACCATATGCTTGAAGGCATAAGAGACGATATAACTGGCCAAATAATATTAGAATATTATAAATAAATTCTGGCATCAGTTACAATACAGTATATTTATTAACATAGTCATATATTTGCTAACTTACCTTTCCCTTAATGTAATATCAAATAAGCTACTAACTGTTAAGAGGTGCCCACATATTATCTGGAAATTACAATGAAACAATTGTTTGGTTCAAGACTGACAAATATAAGCACTGGATCGGATGAGAAAAACTGTGGAAAACAAACGTTAGTTTATACATAAAGATATATTAGCAACACAGTAGGAATAGTCCATTAAATTGAATTCCCATCAGGTTGTTGAGCAGTAGGACATATTCGAGCTACGCTCACAGAGGAAGACGAATCGTTGGAATAAATAGATGCACCTGGTGAAACATATCCTTTGAAGACTTATCTCATGAAATCTTATTCCAAACGAAATGTCTCACACGAGGAAAAAGTTTTCAATTGCAGGCTATCGAGGGCTAGAAGATGTGTGGAGTGTGCCTTCGCCATCATGTTTTCCAAGTGGGGTTTACTGGGAAAATGTATTGAAACGGAACCTGACAAAGCGGAGAGGATAGTGAAATGTATCTGCTTACTGCACAACATAGTTATTTACTGTGAAGGTGGTGACATCTTCAACTCTGCAAACGGAGAACAAGACTTGAGTGTATCAACACGTCAAGAAAGTGGTTTATCAAGAACCTTCAACAGACCGTCACAACAAGCTCAAATTATCAGAGACAAATTAAAGTCATACTTCAATGGGTTTGCCGCCGTTCCGTGGCAAAACGAACGCATCGTGTAGTGTTTTGAACAATTAAATACACTTCTTGACAGTTTGATTCAAAAATTATAAGTTAAAAGTAATATGACTGAAATTAATACACATTTGTATATGAAGGAAAGTATTAAAACCATTACAACATAATTTCGATATTTACCTTTGACTGATAGTTGCTCCCCAATAGATTGCCACAGTTCTCCCTTAATATCCCGGTTATGGTAGCCTTTAATCCGCTGGTCCCACAAGCGAGGCTCATTCCTCAGAAATTCCCCGTCGATCGCCCCGCTCACGGTGCTCCGCCGGACGGCGTTGCCGGACTGGAAACAAACGCGATTGGTCGGCCAGTCCGGCAGTCCGGTTAGGAATCCGCCCACCGCGGCGCACGGCTGCTCTCATTACGGTAAACAGCAGCCTGACGCCGCACTCCAGTACGACACCGCCTCACGCCTGCAGCCGCACGGGGTTACATGCCGCAGCTCGGTGTGGTATTAATGATCACAGCGCGTTTTTCCCGTCACGTTGTATGAATGACACTTGCTTGTAAGGACTTGCAAAGTTCATGCATTAGGAATCATTCTACGATCACTAAGAGTTAGGCATTTTGCACTCCCCAATCCCCAACTTTGCCAAGTTTTGCCATTCTTCTTTAAATTTTCATATTTTGTTAATTGATTCAATTCCCAATTATTTGAATATATTAATCATATCAGTAATTGTTTAATTTATCAGCCTCTTTCAGCATTAAGTGTTATAAACGTATTTATGCCACAGAGCAGCAGATTTCCGTACGGGTGTCCCCTCTTCCTTAAAACACCCTTAGCATAAGTTTTCAACGTCTCACGTGCATTTCACTTTTGGGGTATTTTGAATTAAGTACAAATACAGCAAGAGCAGGGTACTCCTTGCCACACTCGTGTAGATTATATATGTAGCCGCAACCCTTAAAACCTATATTAAATAGGCAGATTAAATGAGGACAGTCGTGGGAGAGATGGACTATTTTGGTTTACTGGGAGAATTTAGTGGAGACGTGTTTCATCTGTAAAGGATACTGTATAATTATCGCTTGTGCGCCTCCTTCTGCTTCGTTCAAGTGTTTTGCATCCGCACGAGATCGGTTTAACGGAAGACATAGAAGCAAGGCAGACGTGGGCTGCTAGATATGTTACTGTCAAGTACGATCAGTGCGCGAGTGTTACAGAGATGTTTCGTAAACTAAACTGAAAGTAGTTGGAAGAAAGAATAACGTGATTTAAAGAAACAGTTTTGGGAAAATTTAGAGGGACGCAGCTTGCGCTGACTGCAGAACGATTCTACTGAACAAACATTTCACTTAAAAATTACGAACACAAGAGAAATTACGCCTTATACAGAGGCATAAAAGCATTCGTGTTTCCGTCACTCTATCTGGGAGTAGAACTGAAGTGAAATGACTAGTAGTGGTAAGACGTGCCGTGCACCTTGTGATTTCGAGTGGAATACATTTACCGATATATGCTACCTCGTTGTCTCATATTTAAGTTTCTTGCCTCAGCGTCACGTAAATCACTTTGGAGGTTTAAAAATATTAATAAGAAACATCATTTTAAAAAATTGTACTTACAGCGGTAAATTTGTTTTATGAACTTCACAATTTGTTTCGCGACTTAGAGCAGCATCTTCAGGTGCTCCTTCATTACCATAATAGGGTTCCGGTTGAATCCAATGTTCTTCATTAAATATCCCATTCAACATCGTTTTCAATAACATAAGAAACTAGTATGCATTTGACTGTAGAACTGTTGCCTCCGGTTTGTTGGTTCCTTTCATCCGCGTGACTGGTGATGCTTTAGAAACTGTCGGTGGAAATGTTTTATACCTCGTGGCTTACAGCAAATGCAGCAACTTTGCATGTATCAAGAAAGAATTACAGTTTGTTATTTGTTTTTCGTCATTTTCGTTACGTTCACCTGTTAACCCTTTTGTGACCCCTGCGACATATGTGTCCCACATACGAATTTGTGTTCCCGAGTTCACAGGGATATAAAAATCCGCCATTTTATGGTGCTGGCATCTGCTGTACTGTTGAACGCATTCGGAGACATTTGGATTGGTACGAAATAGAAACATTTAAACATGTAGACCGTTTCTGGGCATTGGAATAAAACCATTGACAAAGATGTAAATTTGTGCTGGACCGAGATTCGAACCCGCATTTCCCGCTTTGTGCCGGAGGTCGCCTTAACCAATTAGGCTATCCAGGCAAGCTTTCCTTCCAACCCAAATTCTCACCTTGAAGCACACTACGATTGTAGCGCCCCCTGCCCATTTGATTCCACTTCTTCGCAGTCTATACTGAGGGACAGATGTACGATTGTTCTTTTCGGATATTTCAATGCGGACGCATTAATACCCTCGATCCCTTGCGGGAATCCAGTATAGGCTGCGAGCAGGTGGAACCAAATTGGCAGGGGGCGCTACAATGGTAGTGTGCTACAAGTGAGGATTTGGGTTGGAAGGTAAGCGTGCCAAGACAGCCTAATTGATTAAGGCGGCCGCTGGCCCAAAGAGAGAAATCAGGGTTCGAATTCTGGTACAACACAAATTTTCATCTTTTCCAGTGGATTTCTTTCAATGCCCTGAAACGTTCTAAATGTTTAAGTATTTCGAATTCGTAAAATTACGGACAGAATGTCAACAACTGGTGTCTGTTCTTTCGAACATATCCCAATAGAACAGATACCATATAACTAATTGGATTGTTGTTTGGCGCATACTGCGCGGGTTATCTCTTATTTTTGAACAATAATATTGAAATGTTTGTAAAGAACTACTAAAGAAACTGCGTACACTACGCGTGTCCGTCCTTTTATGGAGTATTGCTGCCCAGTGTGGGATCCTTATCAGGTGGGTTTGACGGAGGACATCAAAAGAGTCCAAAGAAGGGGAGCTCGTTTCGTATTGTCGCGATACACGGGAGACAGCGTTACTGTAATGATGCAAGATCTGGGATGGGAATCATTACAACAACGACGCTTATCGCTGCGGCGTGGGCTGCTTACGAAACTACAATCGCCAACATTCTCCTCCGAATGCGAAAATGTATTGTTGAGTCCCACTTACATAGGTAAAAATGATCATCAGAATAAAATACGAGAAATCAGAGCGCGAACGGAGAGATTCGGTTATCTTTCTTCCCGCCCGCTATTCGATACTTGAAAGGGAGATAAATGGCGTGAAGGTGGTTCGATGATTCCGCTACCGGGCACTTAAATGTGATTTGCACAGTATTCCACGTAGATGTAGATGTAAATCGACATTGATTTAACTGCAGTGGAGTAGCCGAGCGGTCTAAGGCACCTCGCTGCGGAAGGAAATTTAACTGACAGCAAGAAGATGCTTTGATATGCAAATGATTAGCCTTTCAGAGCATTCACAGAAGATTGGTGTCGGTGACGACACCTACAACGTGCTGACATGAGAAAAGTTTCCAACTGATTTCTCATACACCTACAGTAGTTGACCGGCGTTGCCTGGCAATCGTTGTTGTGATGCCTCGTGTAAGGAGGAGAAATTCGCACCATCACGTTTCCGACTTTGATAAAGGTCGGATTGTAGCCTATAACGATTGCAGTTTATCGTATCGCGACATTACTGCTCGCGTTGGTCGCGATCCAATGACTGTTAGCAGAATAAGGAATCGGTGGGTTCAGGAGGGAATACGGAACGCAGTGCTGGATCTCAACGGCCTCGTATCACTAGCAGCAATCGAGATGACAGGCATCTTATCCGCATGGCTATAACGGATCGTGTAGCCACGTCTCGGTCCCTGAGTCTACAGAGGGGGACGTTTGCAAGACAACAACCATTTGCACGAACAGTTCTACGAAGTTTGCGGCAGCAGGGACTATCAGCTCGGAGACCATGGCTGCGATTACCCTTGACGCTGCATCACAGCGCCACGACGAACCTGGGTGCTGAATGGCAAAATGTCATTTTTTGGATGGATCAAGGTTCTGTTTACAGCATCATAATGGTCGCATCCGTGTTTTGCGATATTGCGGCGAACGCACATTGGAAGCGGGTATTCGTCATCGCCATACTGGGGTATCACCCAGCGTGATGATATGGGGTGTCATTGGTTATACGTCTCGGTCACCTCTTGTTCGCTTCGACGGCACTTTGATCAGTGACCGTTACATTTCATATGTGTTTCGATCCGTGGCTCTACCCTTCATTCGATCCCTGCGAATCCCTACATTTCAGCAGGATAATGCACGACCGCATGCTGCAGGTCATGTACGGGCTTTTCTGGATACGGAAAATGTTGGACTTTTCCCCTGACCAATTGAAAACGTCTGATCAATTGCGTCCGAGCAACTGGCTCGTCAAAATACGCCACTCACTTCTCTTGATGAACTGTGGTATCGTGTTGAAGCTGCATGAGCATCTGTACGTGTACAAGCCATCCAAGCTCTGTTTGACCCAATGCCCAGGCGTAGTAAGGCCGTTATTATGGCGAGGTGGTTGTTCAGGGTATCGATTTCGCAGGATCTATGCTACCAAATTGCTTGAAATGTAATCACATGTCACTTCTATTATATTTGTCCAATGAATACCCGTTTATTATCTGCATTTCTTCTTGGTGTAGAAATGGCCAGTAGTGTATGTGCCACGTAGTGTGGGTACTTCTTATTTTCTTCTTTTATTTTCTTCTTATCGTAGGCGACGGTTACATGATGTGCAAGGGTTTCGTCGTCGTCGATGTATTGGTTTACTAGGCTCTCAAAATTTTAGTTGGGTCGTACATCAGGAATTTAGGTTGGTAAGCCTGTCAATTCTTGGTATATTCGAATACGGCTTTTTGTTTCTAACGTAAGCACAAACGGAGCCATATCTTTATTTATAATCTAATAAAGTCTTCAGCCACTCCCATGAACCACAGACATTGCCGAGGTGGGGTGGCTTGCGTGCCTCAACGATACAGATAGCCGTACCGTAGGTGCAACCACAGCGGAGGGGTATCTGTGGAGAGGCCAGACAAACGTGTGGTTCCTGATGAGGGGCAGCAGCCTTTTCAGTAGTTACAAGGGCAACAGTCTGGATGATTGACTGAACTGGCCTTGTAATATCAGCTAATGTGGCTTTGCCACACAGTTACTGCCAACGGCTGAAAGCAAGGGGAAACTACAGCCGTTACTTTTCCCGAGGACATGCAGCTCTACTGTATGAAAATATGATGATGGCATCCTCTTGGGTAAAATATTCCGGAGGTAAAATAGTCCCCCATTCGGATCTCCGGGCGGGGACTACTCAGGAGGATGTGATCATCAGGAAAGACAGTACTGGTATTCTACGAGTCGGAGCGTGGAATGTTAGATCCCTTAATCGAGTAGGAAAATTAGAAAATTTAAAAAGGGAAATGGATAGGTTGAAGTTAGATATAGTGGGGATTAGTGAAGTTCGGTGGCAGGATGAACAGGATTTCTGGTCAGCTGAGTACAGGATTATAAATACAAAATCAGTTGGGGGTATCACAGGAGTAGGATTGATAATGAATAAGAAAATAGGAATGCGGGTAAACTACTAATACCAGCACAGTGATCGCATTATCATTTTCTAGATAGATACGAAGCCAACACCGACAACAGTAGTACAGGTTTATATGCCAACTAGCTCTGCCGATGATGAGGAAATCGAAGAAATATATGAGGAGCTCAAGGAAATTATTCAGACAATTAAGGGAGAGGAAAACTTAATTGTTATGGGAGACTGGAATTCGGTAGTAGGACAAGAGAAGATAGTAGGTGAATATGGTCTGGGCAAAAGGAATGAAAGAGGAAGACGCCTGGTAGAATTTTGCACAGAACATAATTTAGTTATAACAAACACCTGGTTCAAGAATCACAAAAGAAGGTTGTATACGTGGAAGAGACCAGGAGATACTGGGAGATACCAGATAGATTTTATAATGGTAAGACCTAGATTTCGGAACCAGGTATTACAGTGTAAGACATACCCAGGGGCAGATATAGACTCTGACCATAACTTGTTGGTTATGAACTGTAGGCTGAAACTGAAGAAACTACAAAAAAGGTAGGAAAATAAGGAGATGGGATCTGGATAAATTGAAGGAACCTGGGGTTCTTAAGAATTTCAGAGAGAGCTTTAGGCAACAATTGACAGAAACGGGGGAAAATAAAACAGTGGAGGAGGAATGGGTAAAATTGAGAGATGAAATAGTTAAGGTAGCAGAGGACAAAATAGGTAGGAAGGCAAGACCTACAAAAAATCCTTGGATATCCCAGGAGATACTAAATTTAATCGATGAAAGGAGAAAATATAAAAATGCAGTAAATGAAACAGGCAACTAACAGGCGACTAAGAAATGAGATTGACAGGAAGTGAAAAATGGCTAAGCAGGAGTAGCTAGAAGGCAAATTCAAGGATGTAGAAGAATGTATAAATAGGGGGAAAATAGATACAGCCTATAGGAAAATAAAAGAAACATTTGGAGATAAGAAAAACAGCTCTATGAATATAAAGGACACTCATGGAAAACCAGTTCTCAGCAAAGAAGGGAAAGCTGAAACGTGGAAAGAGTATATAGAGGGGCTCTACAAAGGAAATGAACTTCGAGACAATATTGTAGGAAGGGAAGAGGATGTAGATGAAGATGAAGTAGGAGATACTGTACTGAGAGAAGAATTTGACAGAGCCCTGAAAGACCTAAGTCGAAACAAGGCCCCTGGAGTAGATGATATTCCCTCAGAGCTACTGAAGTCACTGGGAGAACCAGCCATGACAAACCTGTTTCACCTGGTGTGTAAGATGTATGAGACAGGAGAAGTACCCTCAGACTTTAAGAAAAATGTTATAATCCCCATTCCAAAGAAAGCAGGTGCAGACAGGTGTGAAAAATACAGATCCATCAGTTTAATAAGTCATTGTTGCAAAATATTAACACGAATTATATACAGAAGGCTGGAAAAGCTGGTAGAAGCCGACCTCGGGGAAGATCAGTTTGGGTTCAGGAGAAATGTAGGAACACGGGAGGCAATACTCACTTTACGGCTTATCCTAGAAGATAGATTAAGAAAAGGCAAACCTACATCTCTATCTTTTCTAGATTTGGAGAAGGCTTTTGACAATGTTGATTGGAATAAACTCTTTCAAGTTCTGAAGCAAGCAGGAGTAACATATAGGGAGCGTAAGGTTATTTACAACTTGTATAAAAACCAGGCAGCGGTTGTCAGAGTTGAAGGGCATGAAAGGGATGCAGTGGTTGGAAAGGGAGTAAGACAGGGTTGTAGTCTTTCTCCATTGTTATTCAATTTGTACATTGAGCAAGCTATAAATGAAAGCAAGGAGAAATTTGGTGAAGGAATTAAAGTTCAGGGTGAAGAATTAAAAACAAAGGACCTGGAAGAGCAATTGAATGGAATGGACAGTGTGCTGATAGATGCATATAAGATGAACATTAACAAGAGCAAAACTAGGGTAATGGAATGCAGTGTAAGAAAATCAGGTGATGCTGAAGGAATTAGATTGGGAAACGAAGCAATAAAGGAGGTAGATGAGTTTTGTTACTTGGGCATTAAAATAACAAATGATGGTCGCAGTACAGAGGATATAAAATGCAGAATGGCAATGGGTAGAAAAGCGTTCTTGAAAAAGAGAAATTTGTTAACATCGAATATTGATTTAAGCCTAAGGAAGTCCTTTCTGAAGGCATTTGTATGGAGTGTTGCCTTGTATGGGAGTGAGACATGGACGATAAGCAGTGCGGACAGGAAGAGGATTGAGGCTTTTGAAATATGGTGCTACGGAAGAATGCTGAAGATTAGGTGGGTGGATCGCGTAACTAATGAGGAGGTACTGAACAGAATTGGGGAGAAAAGAAATTTCTGGCATACCTTGACTAAAAGAAGGGATAGATTGGTAGGACACATTCTTAGACATCAAGGAATTGTGAATTTAGCGTAGGAGGGAAGTGTGTGGGGTAAAAATCGCAGAGGAAGACCAAGAGATGGATACAGTAAGCAGATTCAGACAGATGTAGGTTGCCGTTCTTATGTGGAGATGAAGAGGCTTGCCCAGGATAGGGTATTGCGGAGAGCTGCATCAGACCAGTCTCTGGACTGAAGACCACAAGAACAACAACAACAACAACAACAAAGTCTTCAGATAACCTTTAGAATTTTCGAGTATAAGAATTCTGTGTCTCAGGGTTTTTATTTAAATTTCACAGTCTTTTTTTAAACTTTTTTCTTATTTGTCCCGGTAGTTCATTTTATAGAAGCACGTCACATAAGAAGTTAATTACAAATTTTTCGTGAAAAATAGTCTTTGCTAATTGGCCCTAAACTTGATTTTTTTTACTGAATAATGTTTTTAATAAATTTATCCTCCATATTCCTATCTCAAACACAGTCAAGGATTTTATTTAAAAGTAATTTTCAAATATCATCGATTTGATGAAAGGGTACTATCTACGTAAAAAGGTTTTCGAGAAACTTTTTAAAAACACAATTCCTGTTATATTTTTCACTTTACAACCACAAAGTTACAACATACACTAAACAAAGTCACACGTTTTTTGAGACGCAATTCTCAAAATATATTTCTTCACATTGATAGTTCATTATATCTCTGGTACAATCAAAGTTCAGAATATTCTCCCAGAGCCAAATTAAAGTTCCTTAATACACTCTATCCTTTCTCAATGAAATTAATTGTCAGATTTTTCTTTTTAATTCCCCTTGAATATTAACTATCTCGACGGGAGGCAGAAATTTTCTACGTTCCGTAGCCTGATCCCGAATTAAAGTCCATTGATAATGTAACTACGCAATCGCGTAACATTTCTATCATTCATTGTTAACTATCACAGTCCTTAATTTCTGTAGGAATAATTTAAACGCGTTTAAAAAGTTCCGAAATATTTTCGTACATGATTCCAGACTATTTTGCAAGACAATTTCGCGAGACGCTTACAGAGAGATCTTTACACACCGTAAAACAATGACTGAGAGAGAGAGAGAGAGAGAGAGAGAGAGAGAGAGAGAGAGAGAGAGAGTAGTGCTACTGCGGTTACTGTTTATACTATATTTACGACAAATGATAACTGTGATTGCAGTGTTTAGACCCGGTTACTCTATGACTTTAACTATTCTGACTTTACAAAGATATAACAGATTTCTTTAAAATTTTGAAAAAATACGTAAATTCTGCCTCTTCCAAAAATTAATAAAAATTTAAATGTACTGAAATGGATATTCCAATGCGTTGACTGCGATGTAGTGTTACATATGTTTGACATAATAATGGTATTAACATTTTATTTCTACAGATCCTAATCCCTATTTTAATAGGATCAATACAGAAAAGCCCGTACAGGACCTGAAACATGCGGTCGTGCATTATCCTCCTGAAGTGTAGGATTTCGCAGGGATCGAATGGAAGGTAAAGCCACGGATCGTAACTCATCCTATCCACTGGTACATGTATGTCCCGCTTGAAATTGCTAAAATACTATAAATAACGACTGAAAACGAGAAGTATGCCCTGACTCAAAACCCATTCCAAAAGCAGGAAAGCAATTTTTACAGTAGCACGAGAAATTTTCATGGATTCGGTCACGAAAGGGTTAATGACATACGCACGTTGTCCCTCAGTGGGCTCACGGTTCTTTCGTGGGTACGTGCGTGACTAGTACGGTGTCCCGAGCTAATGCAGTCTTTGTTTCTTCTCTCCTCCCTGGACTGCATTTCCTTTCTCTTCCCCTCCTTTCTTATCCTCACTCCTTGCCTTCGCCACCGAGAAACCGATATCCTTAGAAGTTTGGTCGCCCTATCCCGAACAACCAACCAACCAACCAACTACGCACGTCGTTTCATCGACCTGACATCTATGCAGCCCGCGCTGCACACTCAGAGCACCGCCAGTTTATAGAAGTTTGACATCAATGGAGCAACCTGATCAATAGATTTTTTTTTTTTTTATATAAGACAACAGAGAAAATGGCTTTTTTAATTCTGTTATTTAGGTAAGTCATTTGGGTCGATTATACTGTCATCATCGGATCTGACTTTCTGACTTTCACATATGGCAAGCCACATAGGAAACTTGGAAAAATTGCGTTTTTCGTCATCACTACAATTGTGCCGTTATGCAAACAGAAATAAGTGTTGGAGGAAACCTAGAATTTTTAATAAGTTTCCAGTATGATATCTGAAACACAATTTTGATTATGACCGTATTAACCTGCTGAAACCATATATATATATACAAATTTCCATTGATTTCGATCGTTCGAGTTTCCTTCATTAAGACCTCTTGCTGCCATTGCTTCGTTGACGTCATCTTTCCAGCATCTCGCATGTCTCACACGCCTTCTTCTTTGATGAGGAGTCCATTCCTTTTTTTTTTTTTTTTTTTTTTTTTGCCAGTTTGTGTCTGGCATACGTTGTAAATTACCATACCAGAGCAGGCGCTTTCTGTCTATGTAGTCTAGGATCGCGCTTTCCACTCCTATGATATCTCTCATCCTGGCAATTCTAACATGATCAAGCCCGGTATATCCCCAACTCCGTCTCCAGAAATCCATTTCATCTGCCAGTAGCCGTTCATTTTGCCCTTTAGTTAGTTCCCATATCTCTGCACCGTATGTGGTGATACTTTTAATAATTGAATGGTTGATGATATGTTTTGTTTTGCGCGTTATGTTGTTATTCCAGATAATACAATTTATAGCTCTTACTCTGGACAATTTTATTGTTTATATCATCCATACTTCTACTATTGGACGACAATGTCACTTCCAAGTACTTGAAGTTATGACTCCCTTTAACAATATGAGCATCGTGTTGTATATCATTAATCATATTGTCTCCCACCTTCAGATATTTTGTTTCACCTAAGTTGATGACAGGACCCTATTTTTCGTATACTTCTTTTAATTTGTGGAGCATGTAATTAGCATCTTCCTTATCGCCAGCTACTAACACTCCCTTTACCAGGATTTAAGTGCCTCCTCTAGGCAGATCTTAAACAACGTAGATGAGAGAGTTGATCATTGGCGTAGTCCCTTTGTCACATAAAAATCTTGAGAGGGCTGATTTCTTACCGGTGCCGTACAGCCTTTCTGAAACTGTCTGACAGCTTTGACATACCTCGGCGACAGGCCATTATTGATCAGACTTGAACTTATTTTGTGGAACTGTGTCATAAGCCTTTTGCAGGTCTACAAAGACAAGTTGGGTGACAAGGCCACTTGCTGTCCTTTTCTCCAAGAGGTTTTTGAGTGTAAATTCTCCGTCATTACAGGAGCGATCAGATCTGAACCCCTTTTTCTCTTCAGATTCAGTTATTTCTGTCTCTATCCTCTTTTTTTAGGATACGGCCGTAGACTTTTGCCATTGATGGCATTACACTAATACCTCAATAGTTTCCACAATTTCTTCCGTTACCCTTCTTCAATATTGATGTAATTGTGGCCTTTTAATACTCCTTTGAAGGTGAATCACCTCTGAGATATTTGTAAAATATCACTGCCAATATCTCAAGGAGTTTCAACGGTGCTGCATTAACCGATTCTATATAAATTAATCCGTGACCTGGTGACTTTCTGTTTTTCATGGCATTGATTGCATATTGCACTTCCTTAGTGGTTATAGGCGGTATATTATCATTACTAATTTCTTCCGATGGGTTCTCAGTGATTGCTGCTAGTGTTGCATCCATTCTTTCATACTAATCAGATTTATATCTGCTAGATCTTTATTCTGTGTTCTCATTGTTTTTAACACCCTCCAGGCTCGTGTATTTCTCATTTGAGTTTAACCACCTGTTGTAAGCTTTTTTTCTTATTTTTTACTTATCTATTTATATTCTGGATTTCTTTTTTTCCCAGTGCTTCATAAGCTGCTGTATGGATGGCTTCTTTAACCGCCTCATACGTCTTATCTGCATAAGTTTCTTCAATGTAATCAAGTTTTTCTGCTAGCATTTTTTGGTACAAAAATGAAAATTAAAAAAGAAATATCTCTCTTGGCTATTGTTTTTATAACACTGTTACTTAAATTTCAAGTGCCCGTTATATAACTATTTTATCCAGCACCATGGAACCTGTTTATTTGCACTCGCATGTCACACGCCATTTTGGTACACGCTACTGCTGCTGTCCCGTTTTGCACAACGACGAAAGCTGCAGGATATCAGCGTAAGATTTCAAAATTTATAATATAGTGACAGAACAATGAGTGTTTTATCTTCAGCGGGAAGAAGGAGTATGCAGAAGCGATTCGTGAAGCAAAACTACGATCTTGGAAGGGATATTGTAGTTTCACGCCTGGCAACAATCCGTGGAATGCTGTCTATCGTTTGGCGTTAGGGAAAGTACGGAACACTTCTTTCATGATGACCCTTCAGAAACAAGATGAAACGATGACAGTAAACCTAGAGGACACACTCAACTCTATGCTTGAGTATTTCATTCCACTGGATAAAGAGAACGAAAATACTGAATACCATAAAAATGTTAGGTACGTTACCGAAACCATTGCAAGTATCAACAACGACAAAGACTTCACGACGGAGGAAGTTCGTACTGTACTGGAACAGCTGAATCCTAAAAAGCCTCCAGGAGAGAATGGCATCAATAGTGCAGTTCTACTTAGGGTGTTCAATATGTTTCCTTAATTTGTTACTACGATCTACAATCAATGCCTTCAAACGGCGTGCCTTCCCAAGCTATGGAAGCGAAGATACGGGAAAAACTTTTAATAAATCGAATAATGCATTTCGTCTAATCCAGAGAACTTCTCCATAAGAATCAGTACGTTTGCACCCCACAAACGAGTACGATTGACGCGCTAATGGCTGAAAATAATTTCTGGAGAGTAGTCTCACAGCTAAAATGTCATCGCGGTGAGTCTGGATTTACAGGGAGCCTTCGACGAAGCTTGGTGGCCTGGTATTTTAAATACGTTGCTTGAGTTTAACTGTCCTGACAATCTGTATAACATTACACGCAGAAGTTTCAGTCACAGAACTGCAACGCTGAATGTCAAGAACCTTCTCATAGAACGATCTGCTACCAAAGGACGCCCACAAGATTCTTCTTGTGGTCCAGGTCTCTGGAATATGATTCCTTGCTTAAATTACCTTACTCAGGACACTCTCTTATTATAGCTTTTGCCGCTGATCTGTTTGTACTAACCAAAAGAGAGACTCCTCTTACCTCTGAGAACATCTGTAACGCAGACATGCAGTCAGACTTGCGCCAGTAATAATAGACTTCAGTTCAACGAACAGAAATCAAAAGCTATGCTTATCAGGAAAAGGAAATGTACCTCATCGGAAATCGGAATTTACCTTAATAACAAGGTGCTTCAACAAGTAAATCATCTAAAATATCTGGACGTTATAATCGACAGTAAGTTTACATTCGACAAACACGTTCAACATATTTCATTATCAGCTAGACTCAAATGGGGCCTGCGGGCTACAGCACTGCGAACTATTTATAAAAGAGCAATACTTACTGCCTATATTATCGTACGACTCATCGATGTGAACAGACATACTGGAGCGACAATACAACCTTACCAATATTAAGAGAGTCCGATTAATCAATTTAATAATGGTAAAAGCTTACAGAACGACATCCAGTGAAGCTGTGTTTTATTAGGTCTCATGCCCATGACTCTTAAGATACAGGAAATAGCCAAATATTATAACCTGGTCAAACCTAAAGACGCCAGATAGACAATCGGCATCGTCCTAGACTACAGAAGCTGCGCACACCCGGCAGATTTTGCGAGGATAACTGAGAAGGACGCAAGCAAAAGCTACCTGTTACAGTATACACAGATGGAAGCATGTCAGATGACGGAATGTGTTCGGGAATAGCAATATTTGTTAATAAGAAGCTTTCTTATTAAATACAACTTAAACTGTCTAATGAACGTTCAAACAATGAAGTGGAACAATTTGTCATTCTCACTGCTCTTGAGTTAATAACCAGTATCTTCAATATTGATAGAACTGCAGTAATTCACACCTTCAGCAGGATTACTTTGTCTCTTTGCGAAATCCGAAGAAGCACAACGTCTTGATTGAAGTAATATGATGTAAGGTCAGATAGTTGCTGACACACAACTGGCTGGTGCATTTAGAATGGGTTAAAGCACATCGAGGGATACGGGGAAATGAATTAGCTGACAATGTCCTTAAAAGAGCAGCTCTATCACGACAATCTATACGCTACAACAAAATACCTACAAGTGCCGTAAATAAGAAAGTTCGAGATGAGTTGAGGAAGAAATGGGACATTGATTGGCATAGAACAAAAATGGGGAAAGCAGTAAACCGTATTTTCCTACGATCCGACAACGTTCAATGATTAAACTCCTAATATATCCGAATTTTACAGAAATGTTATCGGGTCATGGGAAACTGAAAGCCCATTATCAACGGTTCAGAATAATTGAAGACGGAACGTGCACATGTAACAGAGTTGTGCAAACTATTGACCACCTTCTTTTCTACCGCTGCAACTTACTGAAATAGATGGAATTTCTCTGGAAAAAAATTGCTGATGAAGGAGGAGGACAGCTCGTTAGTAAATTTGATTTGGTACATAAATTTACTACAGAAAATGTTCAAATGTTTGTAAATCTTATGGGACGTAACTACGGGGTCATCAGTCCCTAACTTAAAAACTACTTATGAACTACTTACGAACTAGGACGGCACAAATATCCATGCCCGAGGGGGGATTCGAACCCCGACCGTAGTGGCCGTGCAGACTGCTGCGCCTCAGTCCCCTCGGCCACCGCGGCCGGCTTCACTACAGACTTTTACAATTTTTTTAATTCAATAAGATTTCCTGATGTTTTAAATAGTTTGGTTTCTTTATGTAAAGCGACAAAAGTTACAAAAGAAAGCGTTTTGACTACACATTAACTTATGTACCGTATATGTGTTTGCTAAAGTACATGATGTAACCACCTGAATGCAACCATTAAACAGGTAATATTAGTATGTAATGGGGCGTTTCAAATAAATAATGTCCCGAATGTGTGGTATTTACCTTAGGAAATGAGTAAATTAGAAAGAAAATGAAAATATGAGGTAACATAGATTGCCTCGAAAAAGTAAGCACCAATATTGCTGGCAGTCCTCTAGAAGTATACGAAAAATGGTAAAGCGGAAACGACGATGAAGCGCAGAATGGGCTGTTGCCAGGTATATTACAACTTCATAAATTTGGACGGAACACCGAGCGCTAAACAATGGAAGCGTGCAGCGGAACATTAAAACTGCCGGGGTGGCGCGCGTGTTCTTTTTAGCGGGGATCGCAGGGGGGGCAGAGGGGTATGGGGGAGGCGAACACTGCGGGATGGCCCAAGTAGTTTACCCGACCGCGTGTTTGCAAGGTTAACGTGTCTGCCGGCATTGTTTACGAGCCGCAAACAGAGGGGCGGGCGGCACACAAAGGCCCCGCAGCCGCCAGCCGCCACCGCCGCCCTGGTAATTAATTTAAAATTCAGCCGCAATTGTTCCAAGACGACACGGCGTGGCGCGGTGGCGTGGTAGCACGCGCCAGCCAGGGGCCCTGCCGCTTAGCGCACTGTGCCTGCTGGCCAGGGACACAGCGGATATGTTTTGTGAGGGAACGTTAGGGCGAGGATTATACTCGCCACGAGCACCGCTAATCCATCCCCTTCCACTGCAAACCGATCACGTGTATAGCGGATAATACCAATAGTACGAGTTTTGTGAGAGAACGTTAGGGCGACGATTATACTCGCCAAGAGCTCCGCTAATCCATCCCCTTCCACTGCAAACCGATCACGTGTATAGCGGATAATACCAATAGTACGAGTTTTGTGAGAGAACGTTAGGGCGACGATTATACTCGCCAAGAGCTCCGCTAATCCATCCCCTTTCACTGCAAACCGATCATGTGTATAGCGGATAATACCAATAGTACGAGTTTTGTGAGGGAACGTTAGGGCGAGGATTATACTCGCCACGAGCACCGCTAATCCATCCCCTTCCACTGAAAACCGATCCCGTGTACTGCGGATAATACAAATAGTACGAGTTTTGTGAGGGAACGTTAGGGCGAGGATTATACTCGCCATGAGCACCGCTAATCCATACCCTTCCACTGCAAACCAATCACGTGTACAGCGGATAATACCAATAGTACGAGTTTTGTGAGGGAACGTTAGGGCGAGGATTATACTCGCCACGAGCACCGCTAATCCATCCCCTTCCACTGCAAACCGATCACGTGCATAGCGGATAATACAAATAGTACGAGTTTTGTGAGGGAATGTTAGGGCGAGGATTATACTCGCCACGAGCACCGCTAATCCATCCCCTTCCACTGCAAACCCATCACGTGTATAGCGGATAATACCAATAGTACGAGTAATTAGCAGTACATAATGTGCCGGATGAATCAAAAAGTCTGAATAAATTTTAAATGAAAAGTTAGTAAATCGCGGAATAATGTAGAAAGAGAGGTAAAAATTGACACACATGTTTGGAACGACATGGGGTTCTATTAGGAGGAAAAAAGTTCTATAAATGTTCGACAGATGGCGCGTGATTCTGGTTTTTGTAACTGCTACAATGACGGGTGAGAGGTACACCGATATGTTTCATAATCGCATCACCCCCAGCCTGGCTGATAAACACCTGCTGAACCGTACGGTTTTTATGCAGGATGGTGCTCCATCCCATATTGCTAGACGCGTGAAAGATCTCTTTCGCGCGTCGTTTGGTGATGATCGTGTGCTCTGCCGCCACTTTTGTCATGCATGGCCTCCCAGGTCCTAATACCTCAGTCCGTGCGATTATTGGCTTTGGGGTTACCTGAAGTCGCAAGTGTATCGTGATTGACCGACATCTCTAGGGATTCTGAAAGACAACATCCGACGCCAATGACTCACCATAACTCCGGACACGTTTTACAGTGCTGTTCACATCTGTCGGACATTTTTGATCTTTTTTTTCCCTTATGAAACCCCATGTCATTCCAAGAGCGTGTGTGAATTTTTACCTCTCTATCTACATTATTCCGTAATGTATTAAGTTTTCAAATTTATACCGACTTTTTCATCGGCCCGTCTTACTAGAGGACCCGTACGAATACTTCGCACCGTTAGTGGAATGACGAATATGGGGAAAAAATTGAAATAAAGTTGAATGTTCACGCTCTGATTTCTTCAGAATCAATCAGTTCAAGTGATTAAAAGCGTAAATGAAAGAACCCGATCCGCTGAGTGTTGTTAGGTCAAAAGGAGCTGCTTACGTTAATTAAAACCGAAGATAACGTAAAACAAACCGATTAAAATATTCAATGCAAGGACAGAAGGATACCGCGTTTGAATAAATATAAACTATTGAGAGACAAATTAATTCTGATACTTGATGACAAATCTGCGAATGAATACCTTTCGTTTAAAACAAAAATGAAGGAAATTGGTCGGATAGAAGGGCCTCACCGACTGACTTTAGTTTACACCGACATCCCCTCGAGATATATACAGAAGGAAAATGCCTTTGAGTATAACAAACGGATTGCGCAAGTTATGTAAATTTTGATACTTGATGAAAAATCTGTTGATGAATACCTTTCATTTACAATATTAATGAAGGAAATCAGCAGGGGAGTTTGGTCTGCCGAATGACTTTAGTTTTCGTAGATTCTTTTCATATATAAGATTATTATTATTATTTTAATGTTCCGGCCCTTGACTTTACGCCATTCGCCTTTTTGCTTCCCAATACAATGTTGTTAAGTCTAAATTGTAATTGTACAGTTCTGAACACTCTTTTAAATGATCACTATTCATTATGGTACCACTCTTGTGACACAGAACACATTCTGGAGACAGCAGGATGGAGATCTTGTGCAGGTGGGCGGTCAAACAGTCGTGTCCAGTAGACAGGCGGAATGTTGCTGCTGCCTCTCTTATTGGTCCATCTGGTATTAGATGGTTATCCAAGACGGTTTCCCACAGCTTCCCCTCACATGAGTTTCTATTCATTTTTCTCAATTCTTCTTTAAATATATTGTTATAAATTCGTTTTACTGGAAAATATTCCATGGAAGTTTTACCAATTTTTATAATTTCTTGCCCTTTTTGGCTAGAAAATCAGCTTTCTCATTACCATCTACGCCACAGTAAGATGGTATCCACTGAATTGCATTTTTCTTGTGCTTTTGTAGGGACTTAATTATTTCTGGGATATCTTTTTGACTTGAGCAATTTTTGGATCTCTTAACAATTGCTGATATTGCTGCTTTAGAGTCACAGGATATGACTGCTTTGTCAAATGTGTGCAAATAGCTCTTTAGCTGATTCACTGCAGCCCTGATAACTTGAACTTCACCTTCAGAATTAGAGTGGTGTGATACTAAAGTTTGATAAAAACAGAAAATTGGACTGTGTATTCCTTCACCAAGGTTTCCTGCTTTTTGAATCAATGATATATCTGAGTAGATGTGTAGCCACTGATCTTCGGTATATCTAGGACTGATTGTTTCTAATGCATAATGAGGAATGAAAAATCTTTAGATACTGACTCGGATGAATAAAATGGGTCCAAATCGCTCGGATCTTATCCTTGTTGTCGCTTCGCGAGATATACGTAAAAGGAAATAATATATTGGTTGACATTAAATATTTGGTCTTGTAACTTTGACAAAAGAGCATACTACGGTACAGGACGCCTCTCTTGCAGCGTCTGCCAATGGAGTTTCTTAATCGTCTCTGTGACGCTTTGTCGCTTACTAAATGAGCCCGTAAGGAAGCTTCTATTAACCCTGCCTGATACGGATCCCTCACTGATGAGCACTACTCAAGCGACGGCCGGTAGAGAGTTTCGTAACCTACTTCTTCTATTCACGGACTACACTCCATCTTGAGTATTCTAATGAATCTTTGTCTGGCGTATGCCTTGCCCACGACTGATTTTATATAGTCATTCTATTCCACATCGCTCCCTTGTGTCTCATCCCAGACTTTCTATGAAAGTTACTGCTTCCAGTGTGTGTCCTGCTATTGCATAGTTATATAAAAAAGGATCTTTTATTTCTAAGTAAAGATTGCGCTAATATTTCATAGTTCTTTTTCGAGTTTATCTCCAGTGTTTCATCTTGTCTTTTGAAGCATAATTTCAGTGGTTGATATCCTCTTATATTTTCTCTACATGTTCTATTAAAATTCTTGTATTGTTCTGGTTGATGTCTTCTGTCTCTTTCAATCTGTTGTTTTCCTAACATCCTTTTCCTGTACGGATTATTTTGGATGAGGTCTTTTGTATCCTGTCGAATTATTTCAAGTTTTCGGATGTTCTATTGCTGTTTAATTTCTTTCATGCTTCAACGGCTCTGTCGCTTCTCATGTCCCACTATCTGTGCGTATGACTTTGATAAATGTTTTCTTAACCCTTTGGTTAACAATATAAAAAGTATTGTGTTATCTTTATTCAATCTTATCTGATGTAAGACATTGTACTGAGAGGATGGGAAGAAGAACGCATTATAAATTTCTAGAAACGTCGCGAGATTGTTTTTCAAGAACTGCGGTATTCAGACGTATTACATACATGAATTTCTCTCTCTCTCTCTCTCTCTCTCTCTCTCTTTAAAACATTAGTATTAATTATGGTATCATAGTAGAACGCAATCACAGCGGGATAGTTTAATCACTTTTCACAAATTCAGCAACAGCATACAGCATCTCCAAATGAGTCGCTGTATTTCACACGCAAACCGCCACTTCGCGCCCAGTTGCAATTACTTACTATTTAACTTACGTTCTAGACCATACGAAATGATGTCAAAAGTCACAGTCGGTGTACAAAATTATAACATTATTATTGTAATAATGTAGTACAGCTTCTGACATTTTCTATGACGTCTAGAACATAAGTTGATATTTGTCAGTCGCATTCCTATCCAACTGTTGTGTATTAAAATATAGTACGTCAGTCAAAAATACACTCCTGGTCATTAAAATTGCTACACCACGAAGATTGCGTGCTTCACACGCGAAAATTAACCGACAGGAAGACGATGCTGCGATATGCAAATGATTAGCTTTTCAGAGAATTCACATAAGATTGGCGCCGGTGGCGACATCTACAATGTGCTGATATGAGGAAAGTTTCCAAATGATTTCTCATACACAAACAGCGGTTGACCGGCGTTGCCTGGAGAAACGTTGTTGTGATGCCTCGTGTAAGGAGGAGATATTGGTACCATAACGTTGCCGACTTCGATAAAGGTCGGATTGTAGCCTATCGCAATTGCGGTTTATCGTATCGCGACATTGCTGCTTGCGTTGGTCGAGATCCGATGACTGTTAGCAGAATATGGAATCAGTGGGTTCAGGAGGGCAATACGGAATGCCGCGCTGGATCCAAACGGCCTCGTACCACTAGCAGTCGAGATGACAGGCATCTTTATAATTTAATACTTCAGGAACGGGAGTTGCAAAGGAATGGGACATTAACATTCAATTTTTTTGCGCGGAATAAAAACCTGGGTGAAGTTTTAATTAATTTTCGTAACACTGATACAAATACGATATACATAATAAGGTTCGCGAACCAAACATACTGAAAGTGACTAACCTACGAGTGATTTTGTGGGAATATTCAAATTCTATAATTACTTAATTATTTTGGTGAAATATTAGAAGTGTTTTACACTGTGGCGCTCACTTTGTCTTGGGTACGTAAAGATGGAAGAACGGATAACATGTTTTCCATACTTAATATAATTCTCAGATTGAGAGTGGCCAATGCAAACTATAGTGAACTCTCTTATTTATTTTCTTGGTGCAAAGTTAGTAAAAATTCAATCATGAAATATTTCACGAGAAAGGACCGTACTAAATTTTTATTGAGATCACATTACTTCACTTGTGTAGGTAGAATCGCATTTTAAAGTGTATCAGAAGTTTTTATGACCAGTTAAGCTCTGTTATTTACAGGATAGTTGAAATATTTGACCCCACACAGGAAACTTATTCTTTGAGTACCAAATATATGAGACGCTACGCGCGGCACGCATCGGTACCAAACCACAAGAACGTAACAATTCCTGCAAGAAAAAAATATATCGCGCTCTTTGCTCTCTGCTTTTGAAAAACCACATTTGGTTTCTTAAAATGTCAAACATAAGTGGAGTTTCTCACAGTAGTTACCGATTCGGATGCCAGAATATAGTATTAAACGGTTTATTGTTCAATACAAGGTGTGAATGAACATCATTCCGATTGCAATTTGAGCTCAGATAGGAGCAATTTTCAACTGGTTTGACAGTACTTGTCTGCTAAAATCATTCGCAACGAATTTTTCAAACCGAGTATCTGCCTATGTACTTGAATTAACATGTAATTTTATGTCACTAAACAGCGATTAATTCATGAGATCGGAGGTATTAGTTAAAAATGGACCGGAAATTACCTAACCTGTAATCACAATGAGCGAACTTTAAAACGTCTAACAAACAATTAAAAAATCATTTTACTCACTGATATGTTTGTCGTCAAGAATAACTGATTTAGAGCTCTATTATCCCGTGAAGACGTCATGACCGGCCTCAGCCATCGCTGTATCCTGGATTGTAATAAAAGTTAATTATGACTGTGGTCATTACTGCTGTAAGACAATGTAAATGAATTATATTTATTAGAATATAATTAAGATCTTAAAAAAGATCGGCTTTTCTAAATATGTATGATGCACATGAGTAGGAAAAACAATCCCATAATGTTCGATTATAGCATCATTAGAGAGCTTCTTCATGCAGTGGCGTCGATTAAATATCTAGGCGTAACATTGCAGAGCGATATGAAATGGAACTAACATGTAAGGTCAGTTGTAAGACGGACAGCCGACTTCGGTTTATTGGGAGAATTTTGGGAAGATGTACTTCATCTGTAAAGGAGACCGTGTATAAAACGCTTATACGACCACGTCTTGAGTATTGCTCAAGTGTCTGGGACCCGCAGCAGACCAGTTTTAAAAAGGCGAGCAGCTAGGTTTGTTACTGGTAGGTTCGACCAATGCGCGAGTGTCACGGAAATGCTCCGGAAACTCATTGTGGATCGCTGGAGGAAAAACGACGTTCTTTTCGTGAATTTCTGTTGAGGAAATTTAGGGGGGCGGAATTTGAAGCTGAGTGTTGTACGGTATTCCTGCCGCTTACTTACATTTCGCGTATTGATCACAAAGACAAGATAAGACAAATTAAGGCTCGTACGGAGGCATATACGCATTCTTTTTTTCCTCGTTCTATTTGTGAGTGGAATAGGAAGGAAATGCCTAGTATTGGTACAATGTACCCTCGGCTACGCACCTTACGGTGGATTTTGGAGTATGTATGTGGCTGTAGATGATCAGTTAGGGAAATAAAGGTTATCATCTTCTGATCTCAATACAATTTTTTAACTAATTACTTAGAACAGTTGTAATATTACTCCGAAACGTAAGCAATATCTACTGTATCTGGAGTACACATTAGTTTGTGTTGTATATAAACAGCCGCCTGAACTACTTTTTTTGCAGTTTACTACATCTATTAACTTGGCACCCCCCCAGTTCGTGTCAACACTGAAACGTGACCGCTATACACAAATAATGTAACAAGTCGTGGATGTCACATTGAAATATATACTTTGCATTCTGTTCTGCGTCGGTCAAAACAATTGAGTTCTCTCTCAGATTTCCTAAAAGGCCAACTCTGCTGAAACAGCTGCAGTGTTTAACTTTCACTGGTGTCAGAAGTTCCAACATGCAGAAAAAGCATCAAACATCCCGGGAGAAGTAGTGGACGAAACCCGAAGTTAACTGGCAACGACTGTCGGGCATTAAGACTATAAAACAACAACGACAAAAGCGACTGCGTAACTCAACACACAGTGAAGTAAAGATTTTTCCGAAAAAAAATGTGAAAAACAGTGCAGCTGGAACTTAACACCAGTTGAATGGCTGCAATTCGCTAAGCGCTTAATAAAGGAAAAGGTGCTACAATGATAAATCTGAGCGATTACTGTGTAGTACCACGTATCATAAGGCATGCAAAGAGCTACACGACTATCGGTATGGCCACACGGGTTACTGCAAAGAAGCACCAACCAACCAACACTTTCATTCTGATCTTGATGAAAGTTTTGTGCACCTGGCCTCAGACTAAATACTCTTGAAGAATAAAAAGCCAACAGCTGTGACATTTTTCTCGTTGTTTTCGAATTTAGTTATATAAAACATTTTAGTATCTATAATTACATGTGTTGTGTCAATTTTTGTTTAAATGTATGTAGACGAACTGAACACTTGGTCATCACGTAAGTCGATGGTTGAGTAGATTAGTTGCTTGGAAAGTCATTATAGATATGAACACGACTTTCCGAAAACAGCGTCGTACCTCTTTACAAATTAAACTGAGACTACCGTCGTCAACTAATAGTGAAGTGAATACTGTAGAATTTAACTCATTTCTTTTTTTATTGAAAACATGTTTATTAACAATCTTTCATTAAATATAGCAAATTACGAATAAACAAAAATACGTGCATTTATCGTAAAACTTACCAATAGATATTAAAATTGTGTAAGAATTCCAACACAACGGAAAAAAATAAAACCACGGCAGGTTTAGAAGCATAGACCCTAGAGTTGAAAGGCTACAATGCTACCAGCTGAGCCACACCGAAATATGGTGGTAATTTTTTAATTGCTGGTACTTACGTGTACTTGGAATACTTGCAAAAGAAAGGGACAGGAGGAAACAGGGGGAAGAGCAGGTGAACAGACAGAAGGGAAAAGAGGAGATGGACTAATACTGGAAGATTGACTACATATATACTTGTTCGTTTGTTCGTATTTTATGCGCTGGAATAAAATTAATCTCGTTGCGATTAAACTTCGTCATCTTACTTCTTGATCAAAATATCCACGGGTGTACTGCCGGTCTATAGTGTCCAACGGGCACAATATTTCCGCGATCATACATGTCGCCATCATCAGGTGAACTGACGGACTGAGCTCCTGGAAACGCGCCGGCACGGAGATCGGCACGCTACGGCTGCTCGAAGGGAACTGGGTTCTAGCCCGGTAGCGGGCCATTTAAATACCCTCGGCCCGCGGAGCGACCCCTCCGCGGTCCGCGTCCCGCGCCGCGGCCGCGCAGTGGAGCCGATTGCGCCGGCGTCTGAGATGACGTCGATGTGAGGGCTCTGTCCGCCGAGGTCGTCACTTCGTTACGTTTGCTAGATTTACTCTTAATTAACCCAATCGCTGGTTCCCAAGCTTTGCTAAGATTATAGCCAGAGTCACGGTTTATGCGGTCGTCACTTGTGCGAATTTCAATGGCCTCTCTAACGACGCAGTCCCAGTATCTCGACGTCTGTACCAGAATCTTAGTGTGTTCATACTCCATGGCGTGATTCTCCGACAAACAATGTTCAGCGACCGCCGACTTGCTCGGATACATCAATCGTGTGTGCCTCTGGTGTTCAACGCATCGATCCTCGACGGTACGCATCGTCTGTCCAATATATGACTTTCCACACTGACACGGAATCTGGTACACGCCCGCCTGTACCAGATTCCGTGTCAGTGTGGAAAGTCATATATTGGACAGACGATGCGTACCGTCGAGGATCGATGCGTTGAACACCAGAGGCACACACGATTGATGTATCCGAGCAAGTCGGCGGTCGCTGAACATTGTTTGTCGGAGAATCACGCCATGGAGTATGAACACACTAGGATTCTGGTACAGACGTCGAGATACTGGGACTGCGTCGTTAGAGAGGCCATTGAAATTCGCACAAGAGACGACCTCATAAACCGTGACTCTGGCTATAATCTTAGCAAAGCTTGGGAACCAGCGATTGGGTTAATTAAGAGTAAATCTAGCAAACGTAACGAAGTGACGACCTCGGCGGACAGAGCCCTCACATCGACGTCATCTCAGACGCCGGCGCAATCGGTTCCACTGCGCGGCCGCGGCGCGGGGCGCGGACCACGAGGGGTCGCTCCGCGGGCCGAGGGTATTTAAATGGCCCGCTACCGGGCTAGAACCCAGTTCCCTTCGAGCAGCCGTAGCGTGCGGATCTCCGTGCCGGCGCGTTTCCAGGAGCTCAGTCCGTCAGTTCACCTGATGATGGCGACATGTATGATCGCCGAAATATTGTGCCCGTTGGACACTATAGCCGGCAGTACACCCGTGGATATTTTGATCATCAAATACGCCGGGAGAAACTGAAGAATCACATCTTACTTCTTGCTCTTATGAGAATGTTATGAACATAGTACAGTTAACTTACAGTAGTGACGCGCGCGTCATACCGGCAAATGAATTTGAAGGGCTATAGAGGTAGTGAGACGTCTGAGTGTAACACAAAAAAAAAAAAAAAAAAAAAAAAAAAAAAAAACAGATCAGCTTTTTATTGTTCGATGCCGATGTATGAGATTTATATCTAATCTTAATTTTCCAATGCCTGTTTCGATAAATGATTTCATTAGCGAGAGTAAGATCACTCGTATTTAAACAATGTAACATTTTCTAATTTCAAATGTTATTTGCACAATTATTTCTTTTGTGGCAGCAACGCACCGGGTAACAGCTGGTATAAAGTAAATGATTAATTAATAAAAAGAGGTTTTATTTTGACGTTTGAAAATGGTGAACGCAACGACAGATAACTCAGATGAATAATGTTTATTCAGACCCATGTATTAATTTATTGGAAGTGGTCCTACACAACCAAATGTAATACATTATAAATAAACCTTATTAAATAATCACAGCAGATTTGTTAACTAAGATGTGAGAATGGTAGTAAAATTCCCAAAAAAGTAATTTGCAACGATACTCAGAAACTAAGTCCATTTCGGGACCAAACAACATAAATTATACGTCAGCTCAAAATAGATCAAATTTTAGTCCGGTGAATAACATATCAACACCCGTAAAACTCTCGGGTAAAGTCATCTACACGTTCCAGATACAATTCCGTTATGAAATCGGAGGAAATGAAGTTCTTAAACTGGCACATATTAACTCTTGCAATAGTTGAAATCTCAACCAAGCAGCCATTCACTGCGCAGATTCTAATAATATTTCCAACGATTTACTTCAGCTATCCAGACAGGTCCTCCTCCTTCCAAGACGAGACATAAAGCACTTCTTCCACTCCATAAAGTGTTCTATAACCCCAGAGAGCTCTCTTCACGAATAGATCAAATAAAGAAGTCTGTCATATTTGAGTGCGATATTTTCAATCAATTTATAAAGGACAACAGCGAAGGTGACTTATATTTTTTATTTCAGTTGACGATTTCAGCAGATCACACTGCCATCTTCGGTTCGTTCATTTATCATTAAAATATTTAAAAACACACTCAATCGAAATGAAAATTGTACGCGATTTTGGCTGTTGTCCTTAATAAACCAAGTATTTTACTTAACCACAGTAGTTTTCTTCCCCACTCACATTCTCAATGCAGATCACCAACTCCTCAAAAAGTGGCTGATTGCTTACCAAGAATGATTCAAAAAATGTACAAATGTTTGTAATTCTATGGGACCAAATTACTTTGGTCATAAGTCCCTAAACTTACAAACAACTTAAACTAAGTTAAACTAACCTAAGGACAACACACACATCTATGCCCAACGGAGGATTCGAACCCCGACGCAGGAAGCGGAGCGATCCGTAACGTGGCGCTCCAGACCATTCGATTATCCCGCGCGGCCACAAAATAGTTGAGAATTAACTTTCATCAATTCCGCAGTAAGTTAACATTTTGATAATATTAAGTAGAAAAATTATATACATACAGTCACCTCTGGACTATTTATCAGCATTACAAATAATTTATGAAATTGGCCTCGAGCTCCCGTATTACACAATACCTAAGAAAAATACCTAAAAAAGTAAACAAATATTCATTAAATACAGAACTGAACATCACGACAAGAGGTGCATACCATACTTCTTTCAATTTTCGAGTTTCTGTGAGAGGTACGATGGTTAGACTATTTTTCCACCATACATTAATGTAACATGTGAATAAATTCTCAAATATATATTGCTCTAAGTAAGGTGCTTTCAAGATTATAGCTTGAGTTAATAAGCTAGTACATTTGTTCAAATCGCATGACGTATTCAAAAGTTTAGTAATTTTAATTTCATTATATTCCGATACAACATAGATGCCTCCAGAATTGATGGAAACATAATACTGATCTTTATACTATATTACCAAATAATCAGAGTGTCCATGTTTTGAATTTCTCTAAGAGCGCCCAGTAAGGTATCCTATGCCCTCAGCTGCCCTTGCACGAGTATACCCATATCCGACGATTCGCCACTGCTCCCCTGTGGTTTTACCCGCTCTTAGCTGGTTGCTAGAGCGAAACTCAGCTCCTTATCGCTCGGCTACCCGTACATAATGGGAGCTGAACGCCTCGTCCTGCATTCCGTACAATTCAACAATCAGAACACTTTTACGGACTATGTATCCGTTATGTCATAAGGTGGGAAGATACCCAATTCCAGTGCGTATTTATCAATTGCACAGCGTTGCTGGGTTTGCGACTACACTGGCGTTTGTGAAAAGTGCAACACCGAGAAGCTATCATCCGAATAGCGCCACACATGTGGGAGATGGCAACGGTGTGCAAGCGATTCGTTTCGCAGCAAAATAGGGTACGCTAAAGCCGAACGGGCTCTCTCGTGTCGGTCAGGCAGGGTCGGTGTTGTGCTTAGTGTAGCAACAGCACCTAGAAGACAAGGCTACACAACAGCTCGTGCTACGTCACACTGACGACGCCGCGGCTGGCAGCTTACTGGCTGCCCGCCACGAAGTAGGGGGCGTGCCCCAGTGGCCAGCCAACCAGTTGGTGGCCGTGGCCTGGTGAGTGTGACGTAGCACAGGCTGTTGTGAGGTCTTGTCTATAGATAGTACTGAGTGTATTCGGTGCAGAGCTGTCACACAAGCTGGAGACAGTACAGTGAGTGCGAGTGTGCCTCGTGGACGGCAAGGGCATGTGAGGGAGCTCGGATGGGGCAGAATGATCGGTCTCTAGGAAACGGTGTTGTCACGCCGTGTCATTTCAGCTCGCATAGGAAATGCAGCTACGACAGTGATGCGTGTGTGGAAGCAGTGGACAAAGAAGAGTCGTACGCAGGGAGGAGCTGGAACTGGAAAACAGAACATGACCACAGCACGGGATGACCGTCATCTCTTGCGCTTGGCCACAACGGCGCACAATTTTAAATTTGCCAGGGAGTTTCATATCAGCGCACACTCCGCTTCAGAGTGAAAGTTTCATTCTGGAGTTCATAAGTAGTTTGTAAGTTTAGGGACTGATGCCGCCTTGTTAAGCTCCATAAGCTGTACATACATTTGAATATTTAACATTACGTCCTTTTTTCCCCAACTCATTTGTCATTCCACTAACGGTGCAAAGTATTCGCAAGGGTCTTCCAGTATTTATCAAATAGTAAAGCAACTGTACAGTGTGTGACACTTGTTGACGGATACTTGTTGCGGCCAGTTGGGGCCGATACAAGCATAGCTCTTTTGCGTGTCGAGCGTGTCGAAGTAATCACGAGTGGTGTACAGTGAATGCTTCATGGCGCCACACGCTGTAGCGGCGGGCGGCCGCGGGGTCCCCGCAGCCCGGCGCTGGCGGCGGCGGCGGCTCCGGCAAATGACCATCTCTTATTGAGCAGGCCTGCCGACCGGCGACACGGCTGCGCCATGCATTATCCAGGGCCGCCCACAATTATTCATCACGTTGGCGTCAACTTGAGTGACAACACCGGCCGGACCCTCGCCGGGTCCATCGATCTCGCAGACTTCAGTAAGTGTGCCGGCGCCGAAGGGTCCCTGCCCTGCCACTGGGGCACTAGCTTTCGTCCCCCTGTCGCCATACCCGTCTACACCCACTTACTCATCAGGCCTCTAAATACTGTGCTTCTCCAGGAAAACTGGAGTCCGTGCCAGCAGTTATTCCTTCAGAAGCGGTAAGTTCCATTTTATACTGCGTGTCCCACACCACCCATCCACCACTTCTGAAACCGAGGGAGTCCAAAAATGTTCAAATGTTTGTACAGCTCATGGGACTTAACTACGTGGTCATCAGTCCCTAAACTTACAAACTATTTATGAACTACTTACGAACTAGGATGGCACAAATATCCATGCCCGAGGGGGGATTCGAACCCCGACCCTAGTGGCCGTGCAGACCGTGACTGAAGCGCCTCAGTCCCATCGGCCACCACGGCCGGCACCGAGGGAGTCGTGTGAAATGTAAAATGCAGTACCTTCTACTGATAAGTGTACCACACCGGATGGATTGGGGCCATTCCCAACTTTCGATTTACACACGAAGTCGATTTTTTAAATACAATTGCATACTTTTTCTTACTGATTTCGATTCTATGCAAAAATAGTGTTCTTTTTCCTATATCGTCATTCTACACTCTGAAATGCTCGAAAAAATGTTCAAATGTTTGTATAGCTTATGGGATTTAACAACAGGGTCATCAGTCCTAAGCTTACAAACTACTTATGAACTAGCTAACACTAAGGACGGCAAAAATATTCATGCCTGAGGGTGGATTCGAACCCCCGACCATAGTGACCGTGCAGACCGTGACTGGAGCGCCTCAGTCCCCTCGGCCACCGCGGTCGGCTCTCAAATGCCTTCTATTGTGTGATGGCCCATTTGCTGAGTACCGTGCATAGATTACTCGATATTTTTAGGTACTAAAGCCAAGTAAGTTACACACATCTAATAATATAATATTGTGCCGAGGTGCATACAGTGTTTCCAGTGGTACCTTTCAACCTTTCAACTCGTGCAGTAGTATGGGCCCACGCGGATTGTAATTAGTGTACAAACACATAGCCGAGGTGGAGAAGCCGAGCGGATTAAAGCGTTTCGCAGCGGCGCGCGCGGTTGCTCGCCGTGGAGTTTCGAGTCCTCCCTGGGGCATGGGTGTATGCGTTGTCCTTAGGTTACTTTACTTAGGTTTAAGTAGTTTGTAAGATACGGACTGATGACCACGGAGTTTGGTCCGATAGATTTACAAACATTTGATCATTTGAGAAACCGAGCGGACTAAAGCGCCTCGCTGTGGAGCGCGCGGTTGCTCGCCGTCGGAGGTTCGAGTCCTCCCTGGGGCATGTGTATGTGTGTGTGTGTGTGTGTTGTCCTTAGGTTAGTTTACCTTAGTTTAGGTAGTTTGTACGCTTCGGACTGATGACCACGCAGTTTAGTCCGATAGATTTACAAACATTGGAACATTTGTACAGACACATAAACACATACTGTCTCATGTAAGCTGGACTGAATCAGATCAAGACGAAGGGCATTTACTGAAATCCATACAGTTGAAAAATCCTCGGTCATGTCGCTCCTAATTCTGTGCTTCATCTTTTCGTGTGCTGTATCACGAAATACCTACATTTCAAAAGGGTGAATGAAGATAGAAAAAAATCTCTATTTTGGGCAAAGAAACGATATCAATAAGAAAAGGTTTGCCATTTCATTAATAAAACCGACTTCCGGTCTAAATAGCCCACTTCCCGAGGGAATCGGAAGTTTAAAATAATAATGTACGTACTACTACTGAACACCCTCCTCCTCCTTGGGGTTCAGTAGTGACCTTTCTTTCAGTAAAGCTTTCTTCCCTTCCCAACGTTTCGATTTTTCACTTCTGAATTACTATAATAGAATATCATATTTGTTGTACTTTATTGGGCAATGGAATTGCAACCCAAAGGATTTTATTTTCTTCCTTGGTAGGAGTGAAAGTTCCCCCATTAAAAAATAAATAAATAAATAAAATAAAATAAAAAAAGAGAGTAAGCCGGGCAATAAAAATTGCATTTTATTGCATTTTTCATATCATGATACCAAGAGTTTGTAACGCATGGAGGGACAGTTAGTCTGAAACACCCTGTTTACGAAGTGCCTTTAAATTATAACACCTCCAAAGCCTTTTTATTATTATTTATTTCTCTTCGAACTAACGACACGTAAACTGTGAAATCTCTGTCACTACTCGACTTATTTGCATGCAGTTGTAAAAATTCTCACGACGACGGCATGACTCTGTGGCCACTGTTTTGACCAGTGCAATATCGCGCTTCATTTCAGGCTTAAAATTTGGCATCCATGTCTCATCCGTTGGAAAGGAAATTCCCTTTCAAGCCGTCTCACGTGTCACTCTTACCTCACAACATGCCATGCTCGTAGCTACGTTGTCACCTGTCAACTATTCGCTGCACTTAATCTGGAGGAGACTTTTTTCACTTATGCAGGATTGTAAACACAGATGCCACGGTATGCGAACTTTGGGACCGTTGCGTTTCATAACCCTACAACAATCTTCCAGTCCAGGTCCCAGGTTCGAGACCCGATTGCGGCAAACAATTTTTATCTGCCAGGAAGTTTCATTCCGTAATGTGAGCAGTTTGTATGTCTAGGGACCGATGAGCACCGCAATTTCTACATCGACATCTACATGCGATACTCTGCAAATCACATTTAAGTGCCTCACAGAGCGTTCGTCGAACCACCTTTATACTATTCATCTACCATTTAATTCTCGAATAGCGTGCTGGAAGAAAGAACACTTGAATCTCTCCGTTCGTGCTCTGATTTCTCGTACTTTATTCTGATGATCATTTATATTTATGTAGGTGACAGCCAACAATATATTCTCGCATTCAGAGGAGAATATTGGCAATTCGTAAGTAGACCACGACGTAGCGATAAACGCCATTGTTGTAATGATTCCCATCCCAGAATCTGTATCATTTCCGTAACGCTGTCTCCCCTGTAACGTGACAATACAAAACGGGCGGTCCTTCTTTGGACTCTTTCGATGGCTTCCGTCAAACCCACCTGATAAGATTCCCACTCTGGACAGCATTGCTCCAGATAAGGACGAACCAGCGTGGTGTATGCAGTCCCATAACGTTACAAACATTTGAACATTTTTGTCTTGGGGGAGTGTAGGCCCGAAACAGAAGACCATGTTTCGAATCCCATTCAGGCACAAAGTTTCACATGCCGCCATTGCTTACCTCGTTGATTTAGCATAGGGAGAGTGACTCCTCCCTTCCTCTTCTTACCTCTCATAAAATTGTAGTGCGTACCCAAATGCACGCGCTTGGAAGTACGCTATTGGGGTCACACACGGTGTCATCAGACTACGTCGGGAGGAAAAGCGGAAGGGTATTCTGGCAGCGGAGGACGCGGTAACGACGCCACCCCTCGTTACTAGGCAACCACTTGCGGCAGCCGTTTGCATCGCACCCTCCGCCTTGTTAGCCGCGCCGTCTGGCTTTCCGGTAGGGCACACACTGCCAGAACGGGCCCTCCGTATCGACACTAATTTGCCCAATTGCTTGGAATAACTTCTTTCGCCGCCCCTTGTGCGCGGTCGGACTGTTACCGTAACCGAGGGACGACTCAAGCTCTGCGGGCTCGAGTGGGCGAACGAGGGATCTCGTCTCCACTCTACAAAGCTGCGTTACGTAATAAGGTAAATTGAGGGGCGTTTCATCTTGATTTTTTTTGTCTGGGGTATACCTTTGAGCAGCATTGCGAAATTTGGCGTTTTGTCTCAGGATTGTACTGAAAAAACCATCTTTCAGCACCAGTGATAAAATGGCTCAACAATTCCCGATTGATTTCTATTTGCTCTAACAGATCGGCTGCCACATTTTTCCATGTTTCTTGATGTTGTGGTGTCAGATTTTTGGGGACCATTTTTGAACAAATCTTTCTCATAGCAAGATCTTCGGTTAGACGAACCGTTTCCCGATTGATATTCAGTTCTTCTGCAAACATTTTCACGGTTAATCTTCGATCAGATCGTACAAGTTAACACACCTGGCGAAGTTGACACCTGTCGGTGAGGGTGATGGTCGTCCCCTGGGATATTCACCTTCAGCATTCGTTCTGCCTTCACTAAACATTTTACGTGTGGTGTCGCACAAGTCCAAAGTGCGCGCCACCTACTTTCGCCGCGCGCCGCCATGCACGCACGGCGCGGCGTTCTTACGACGTCAGCCACGAGCGCCCTCTGCCACAACTCCGCTCGTGGCCACCACTGAACGACATCGTGCACTTGGGACTGAGATAGGAACCAGTTAACACTTCAGAATCAGATAGGCAAAAGTGAAGACTTGGCTATCGGACAGGCACTAGGAAAGCCTCTATCTCAACTATGTATCAGCATTCTGCAGTACTGAGCTATGTAAAAGTTAAGTATTGTATAAATTCTGTGCAATATATATCTCGTTCTAATTTACTCTAGTGTTTCTAGTTTCTGCTGTTCCACTGGCTGCTCCCCTCCATACCTGCACAAGCGTGCTACCTTTATTCCTGTGTCGGTCTTCCTACTCGGCCACCGACACCTACGACGGATACGAGACACAAAAGCGGCGACGAGGCTGGGACACAAAATTACGCAAACGGAAAACTTGAGCTATTGATATAACCTACTCTGCTAAAGTCTTCTAAAGCATACCGTAAGTTGCCGTCGCGTTTTTATAACGTTGCGCAATATTATGCGGTTTCTATATATGTGACGAGAGATACAAACACATGTAAACTCACGACTAAACAGTTGCATCGATGTGGCGCTTGGACTAGAAGTAGCGTATAGAACGAGGAGAAAGGTACTGAGCCTACGCAAGCCTGCAGGTTTGCCACATTATGCAAAGAAAATCAGTCTCATTATTGTCGCACCTCGTAAACTTAGTTACGCAAGTTTCGGTTACGGTTTCGGCCGGAACTACAAGACGAGCCGAACATTCGGTCACTGTTCCGGTTTCAGCATCAAATCATGTCGGACTCTACTTCTGTGTTTCTGAATACAGATCGCTGAGAGAAAGGCAGCACGGCAGCAAAGATGCACAGACTGCAACCGAAGGTTTGGGACCGGAAGCGGAAACAAAGCCAAATCAAGCGACCCGCCGGCCCCTGCGGCTGGATACAGTGGGAGCTGTGGAGGACGGGAAGGGACCCCTGGGGAGGGGGGGTTGATGTGAAGGGGCGGCGCGCGGCGGACAAAAGAGGCCGGCCGCAAGTTGCGGACTTTATCTGCCGGCTGGCAGCTAATTACTCATGGCTGGTCGCCATTGTCTCGCCCCTGGCCGCACGTCCCGCTCTTCAAAAGACCGCGCCGCCCGGCGCCTGCCGTCTTATCTCCGAGGCAACGCCTTGATTACCGTGTCTCAAAACTTGCCGCCACTTTCTCTCGCTTGTACCCCACCGTTGGGTGTACATAATGGGAAGACACCACAAGTTATAAATTTCTGGCCCAAGTTCCGACTCACGAGAAATTGTTTCAAAAGGGATTGCAGTACACCGGTAAACGTTGACACATCAAAAACTGATAGCAGAGTGCGTGTGTGTACACGACGGATGTCCAAAAAGGAGTGCACCAACTTTTTTATTTGATGTGTATACAGGGTGTCGGGGAGGCTGAGGCGCTCCAGTCACGGTCTGCACGGCCACTACGGTCGGGGGTTCGAATCCCCCCTCGGGCATGGATATTTTTGCCGTCCTTAGTCTTAGGTAGTTCATAAGTAGTTTGTAAGCTTAGGGACTGATGACCCCGTAGTTAAGTCCCATAAGTTCTACAAACATTTGAGAGTGTCCCACTCAACTCTTTCACTCCACATATCTCTGGAGCTAGCGTGTGTCCGAGACTCAGCCGAAAGTCTCGCTCGAGTCTCACACATGCGCTCGCTGCGCGCCTCATGTGTTTCAAACGGCAACTCCGCTTCGTAGTTTCTCCGGATGTAATTGACGCATCGCGATGCAACCTACGCCATTATTTATGTGATTTTTCATGCTATTGATTTCTTAAGAAATAATATGCGGTATCCATTAAAAAATAATAATTTTGTGTTGAAAATGGTACTTCTTTACGTTATAGACTGTCTCATATTACCTATATTCATAGGCCCCTACCGTACGTTCATGTCCGTGAAAGCCGTTTTTCAGTATCTCGTGTAGTTCCACAGATATCAGGGGTGAAAGAGTTGAGTGCTACACCCTAAATATATGTTGTTGCGGTCTTAAGTCCGCAGACTGGTTTCATGCTCTCCACGCTACTCTGTCCTGTGCAAGCCTCTTCATCTGAGGATACAAACGGCAACCTACATCCTTTTCAATCTGCTTACCGTATTCGTCCCTTCGTCTCCCTCTACGATTTTTACACCACACAATTCCTTCTAATGCTAATTTGATGATTCCTTGATGTCTCAGAATGTGTCCTACCAACCTATCCTGTCTCTTAGTCAGGATATGCCAGAAGCTCCTTTTCTCCCCAATTCTGTTGAGCACCTTCTCATTAGTTACGTGACCTACCCATCTAACTATCATTCGTCTGTAGCACCACATTTCAAACCTTCTATCATATTTTTTATCTGAATTTCTTATCGTTCTCGTGTCACTCCCTTACAGTGCTTTCAGAAAGGACTTCCTAAAATTTAAACTAATATTGGATGTCAACAAATTTCGCTTCCTCAGAAACGTTTTTCACTCCACAGCCATTCTGCATTTTATGTCTTCCTTACTTCAGCCATCAGAAGTTATTTTGCTACCGAAAGAACAAAACTTATCTACTACTATTACCTTCTCATTACCTAATCTAATTTCTTCAACATCGCCTGACTATTTTATTGCTGTTAATAGTGAACACATTTAGTACCGTGCCGTACATCCCACTACCTTTGTTTTTCTCTTGTAAATGTTCATCTTATATATTCCTTTCAAGACACTGTCCATTCCGTTTCATTGCTCTTCAAGGTCGTTTGCTGACAAAGTAACTATGTCATTAGTAAACCGTAAGGTTTTTATTCCTTCTCCCTGGACTTTAATTCCCTCTCCCAATTTCTCCTTCAAAGCTTGCTCAATGTACAGATTGAATAACGTTGAGGAAAGGATACAGCCCTGTCTTACTCCCTTCCCAACCATTGCGCCCCTTTCAAGACCTTCAACTCTAGTAATTGCCGTCTGGTTTTTATAAAAGTTGAATATAACTATTTGCTGCCTATATTTCACCCGTGGTACCTTCAGACTTTGAAAGAATGAATTCCAGTCAATATTGTCAATAGCTTTCTTCAGATCCACAAATGCTAAAAATGTATGTTTCCTTTTCCTTAATCGATTTTCTAAGATAAGTCGTAATGTGAGTATTGCCTCGCGTTTTCCTACATTTCTCCTAAATCCAAATTAATTTTCCCCAAGGTCGGATTCCACCAGTTTTTCCATTAGTCTGTAAATAATATGTCTTAGTATTTTGCAACCATGCACTTGCTTTGTTTAGAATTGGTATTACAATATTCTTCTTGAAGTTGGAGAGTATTTCCTCTCTCACACACACCTTGCACAACATGTTTAACAATTTTTTTCATAATTGGCTCTCCTAACAATAATAGCAGTTCAGACGGGACACCATCTACTCCAGTGGCCTTTTAGTGCTCTGTCAAATTCTTCTTGCAGTATGGTATCTCCCATCTTATTTTCCTATATGTATTTATTGCCGCCGAGAGCAATGTTCGATTGGGAAATATTACCTGCCAGTTGCACTGCAGGAAATTGTTACACCTGGAACGATAATTCAGTTTGAATTCTGATGGCAGAATACACCACTTGAGGGATAATCATAAGGGTCTCTGTGATAGCAACGTGTGAAGCCAAAAGGCGCCTTGAGACGGAGACGCCCTCATGCATCCTACAGCCTGGTGAGCAAATTTGAAAGGACATTGTAATAAACTTTGTTGTATCACAGACACTGTCATATGAAGAAATTAGATCTTAATTACGACAGGCCTGTTTCAGCACAATTACCATTTTCAAGTTTATTAATCTTTAGGTCTTTGTAACGTTGTTGCCTTATTTGCTGTCATGATGATGTGACTATTTTATTGCTGTTAATAGTGAACACATTGAGTACCGTACTTATACATCAATTAAATCCCGATTTATTTATTTATTTAATCTTTTTTTTTAAATTTTTCGTGTTTTGACAGCTATTTTGGCAGTTAAGTCAGCGATGTTACATTGTTACTGCTGTCAAAATAGCTGTCAAAACACACAAAAAAAAAAAAAAAAAATAAAATAAAAATCATATTCAGAATTCTTCGGCTGTTTTTCAGCAACTAGCGTAGAAAAAAACAGTGAAGAATTCCAAATTTAATTTATTTTATCAAAACACTAATATCACTCTAGATCTGAATGGAAAAACCACTAAAGAGAGCTGGCCGCGGTGGCCGAGGGGACTGAGGCGCTCCAGTCACGGTCTGCACGGCCACTACGGTCGGGGGTTCGATTCCCCCTCGGGCATGGATATTTGTGCCGTCCTTAGTATAAGGTAGTTGATAAGTAGTTTGTAAGTTTAGGGACTGATGACCCCGTAGTTAAGTCCCATAAGCTTAACAAACATTTGAACATTTGATCACTAAAGAGATACCAACCAACAAATGAGTACAACAAGGCTGCTGCATCTCTCAAACTTTTCTCACCATTTACATAATTGGAAAACAGAATTTCAGAAGGGTACCTACCTTGACAGGAGCACTCTTTTAAATAATTTATTATATGATGATGATGTAGTGATTCTAGCAGATGACCTTCACGAAGGAATCTACTTACTAAAATAAATAAGCGCAAAATTTTACATGGACATCTCAAAAGGGAAAAGACAATGACCTTCATGGGGAAAGAACCAGTTAGAACCAAAATTGTGATAGATAAGAAAACTTTAGAGCAAGTAAACCATTTCAGTTATCTCGGATGTGAGATGACGTATGGCTAAAGCAAAGATATTGAAATTAAGCTTAGTAAATTCAGCCGAGTATGTGGAACAATTAATAGAAACCTCAGCTTGAATTCTACAAAACTGTCGCAGTTTTTCATTGCTCCATTGAAGTGAGACCTGGGTGATTACCAAGAAGCAAGAAAGTCGTATTCAGGCACAAGAAATGAAATTACTGAGAGGAGTCAAAGGGTGCACAAGAGAAGACAGGCTAAGGAATCAAGATATTAGAGAGGAACTTTTAATCTTTAGCCCAAAGGATAAAATTCGAGAATACAGACAAAAGTGGAAAAACATCAATAAAGAATGGAAAGAGAAAGACTTGTCTTTAAGACAAGAAATTAGAAGTGCCATGAAAGAAGGATAGAGGGAGATCCCGACAGAGATGGGTACCGTAACAGGAAACTCCTGCTTAATACCTAAAGAGAAGAAGAATTCGGAATTTGACTGATATATAAGAATGATACTAAATGTGTTCACTATTAACAGTAACAAAATAGTCTCATCATCATGACAGCAAATAAGACAACCACGTTACAAGATTAATAAACCTGAAGATGGCAATTGTGCTGAAACAGGCCTTTCGTATTTAATGAATAATTTCTTGATATAGCAACGTCTTTGATACATAAAAGTTTCTTACAATGTCGTTATATGACGTATACTAGCTTAATTCTCGCTACTTCTTACGCGTAGACTTGATGGTCTGCATTGGTTGTTTCTACTTCAAGATTTCAATATTCATAGATTTAGTTTTAAGAATGTATTTCTTGTTTTAAAAGCAACTTACTTTAAAAAACCGTTCATCCTCTATTTCAAGTTTCTATCGTCTGTAGATTAACTTTACAGCGCTGTTTTCTGTCTTTTAGCAACGGATCAAGAACGCGAAATTTCTTCAATACACTTTGGCATCTTTTTATTTATTTATGTTTTACTTTTCAAACTGCAATATTCACTTATTTTTCTTTATTCCTTCGCTTGTTGCAGAAAAACAACGGAAGAACGTTCATCACGTTTCGCTGTATATAACCGCTTTGCTATTATAGTGTCAAAAGTCATCGCTGGTCTTCACTCCGAATTTAATACATGCAGACGACTTTCAATCATGATATCTTCCAACAACTTACAAATTCGATACGGAATTGCTGTGGTTGTAAAACGGGAGATTTTATACTACAACAACACAGACAGATCGTTCGTTTCAGAACAGCAAAATATTGACCCCCACACGTAGAGTTTTATATAAGTCGGTACCTTTCAACTCTCATATCTTACACCCCTTATCGTTATCAACCCTCTACCACCATAGTGCACAATGTAAGACTGATGGCTACTACCACATACAAACACTACTCGTTTGCGAAGTGCAGTTTTACATCAATTTTAATATTCATTAAGATGACACAGCGGGCTCAGATGAATAAAAAATATTTGAAGTGGTTACAATGTAGACTGCCGAGAGGTGGGATGGTGACACACAAATTGGACGTGCTGCATCAGTTGTGCATCGATATCAATTGCAATAGTGATGTGAACATACACTATAGACAAGGCTGCTGACGTCCTCCCAACACAAACGTCCGCTAACATCGTCATAGTATAAGGGCAGCAGCAGCTGTTCTACAGCTGCCAGAGCACAGATTAAGTGTTTGTGAATCAAGAAGTATTAGAACGAACTGTTGCCAGCCGGTGAATAACACTGAGAGTTGAAACATTCCTCCCTCAATTTTATTATTTAAATTTAAATTTTTAAGCCAGTATAAATTTTTGCAAGTAAATGTGAGCACGAAGTAGAATAACTGTAAAGAGTGGTTGGGAGAAATATTTCAATACCGGTTACTTATCAAAACCATCTATCTATTGAAATGAATCTACTATGACGTACTTTTAGAGAAATTAATGAGCTACGCACCAAGAAAGTAGTTAAAATCCTTTTCTAACCTGGCTGATACTGATAAGCAAAGTGAACCTAACTGTTGTAGACGTTATCACTATTTCTGATTTCGTAACTAAGTTTGCGGTTAGTTGATCTGTTACTAATAGAAAATAGTAAGTCGCTCGTAATCTCAGGGTCGCAGTTAGAATCATTATTTAATAAAGGAACGTGATAAAAGTGGGTCCTATTGTACACATCTCCAACAATTAGATTCGTAAATCAGTGTAATTCATCATTCTTTTGTCCTGAAAAATAAATTGCATCACAGTTAAATGAAAAAGTGAAAGGAAAAAATAAGGTTCCAATCTTACAAATAAGTACTCGGACAAATTTCGGTAATCTCACGAAATAATTATTATTCAAATAAATGAAGCAAGTCTACATACACATCACATTGAAAGTTTAGTTACCTTTGCGAAATCTCGTCAAATTCATACAGTCGAGATCATGTCATAAATTCAGTACATCATTTCAATTAAAACTTTCTCATCAAGATACATCGTACAGACGTTTTCACAATTCATCAGGTCATACACAACCGTAATATGGAAGAGAAGTTTACTAGACGAGAGCATAAGACAGAAGAAAAAAATGGCGTCACTACTCTTTTCTTTTAAAAGAAACAATAGTTAAAATCTATGTATTATTCTAATTGCTATTTGTTCAGAGTTAGTCTTTACTTACGTTTTTCCAAGAATATTGCATCTTTAAGCATTTTGTGACACATTCAATATGATACGAAATTACAAGAAAAAATATAAGCATAATTAATATAAATATGGGCAAATAATTATTGTTTTGTATGTGGAGACGCATGTAACACTACTGAGTGTGGGGAAGCACACCTCTAGATCGTCTACCACTCTATTTTTGTTTTGTTCGCTTTAATAAAGGAGTGGTTGAATGGTTAAAAAAAAGCAAAAGACAACAGAGGGAACATAAACAAATATCTAAAAAATCGAAAATAAATCCTGAATCCGACGTATTATGTTTGCGTAGGGCAACCCGCCTCACGCAACTACACAACTATTTGAGAGCTGCTGCTGCATCATACCATTAATACGGGAATTCGAAAACTAAAGTACCGATTTTTAATCTTAGTTGTGTTATATATAAAAGAAAGTGACCCCTGATGCTTTCGTTTCTGTGCAATTCATGTTAATCTACAGATTTATTCCGATCTTGGAGAAATTTTTATCTTCAAAACATGACTAAACAAAATTTCGCATGGTGGAAGGCGGAGAGTACATTACTTACAGACTTCGGATCATACTCACACTTCTATTCGTATCTTAAAAGTAATTTAGCAAACTTAACCTTCAAAACAAGAGGAACATTTATGTCTACATAACATTTTGTTTAAGGATGGCGGGGAGTACTTTTCATACAGACTATGACTCATACCTAAATATTTATTGCGTTTTTATAAGTAATCTTACACACATGACCAACAAAACAAGTAAATGATGTGGAGTTTATCCCAGGGGTCAGTTCTGTTACCTATGATGTTGAAATTATTATGAATGATATGCCTTTTAGTATAACAAGTGATAATAGTTTCTGTTTGTTGATGTGACCAGCTTGGTATTGAAGGATGCTGTACGCTACATTGGGACAGTACCAATCAATGCAAATCGTGACGTATGCTCATCAGTTTTAGAAAATATTAATCAATTTTTAAAATTCAAAATGTTGATAACACCGGTTTGGCATATGAGATGTGAGACTTAAAATTTGAAATTTCTAGGCGATCACATTAACAGTAAGCTGTCGTTGATAGTCGACTTTTAGGGTATTATTAAAAATGAAATGCTGCATTATTTACCATAAGAACAGTATATGAAACAAGTGACAGTTCAACATACAACAAGAACGTTTATTTACTCTGATTGTTACCATTCGATTATGAGGAAGGAATTATATTTTTTGCGGTAGCTCTTCTGTTTACTAAGGTAATTCTTTTAGGAGAAACGGTTATTTCTAGCAATGTGTGGTGGAGATTTGCAAACCTTTTATATATTCCTGCTTAGTAGTCTGGTTAATCTAACATTGGCTTCTCCAATATATATTTGTTCTTTGAAGTCTTTAATGTTAACAATATTGGCTTACTGACAAGAGTTACCAACATTCAATATAAACTAAATTAAAGAATGAGCACCGTGAGACATATATATATTATTCTTTAAATTGCCAACTAATTTTCGAAATACACAGTACAATACTATGTAAGAATTTTACAGTTATTAACATGTGTTCTAGGTGACAGCAAACGTCATACGTTTTATTCCTATAAATAAATACACCCTAAAAATTGAAGTTTTCATCAGAAGAAATATTTGCACAAATATTACATAAGAAGTCTTACACACGAGTGACAAGTGCTCCTGTAATGTAAAATTAGCAGAAGAATGGTCCAATTTTAAGATACGTGCATGGTTGCTCCCCGCTGGCGGTTCGAGATCTCCCTTGGTGATGGGTGTGTTTATTGTCCTTAGTGGAAGTTACTCAGATAGCGCTGAGGACTCTGTGTGTTAAAACCAATCTTCGGATTGTTGACTACTTTACGTTCTAATGTCATGTAATCTATGTATCGTCATACTAACACAAATCAATTTCTTATTTAACATAAATTAATATCATGAATTGAATCAACATTGTCTCCTCATGCAACATAAATCAATGTCGTTTTACATCTACATCTACATGGGATACTGTGCAAATCACATTTAAGTGGCCAGCAGCGGTTTCATCGAACCACCTTCACGCCATATATCTCCCTTTCCATTCTCGAATGGCTCGCAGGAAGAAATATCACCTGAATTTCTCCCTACGGGCTCTGATTTCTCATGTTTTATTCTCATGATCTTTTCTACCTATGTAAGCGGCAGTCAACTATATATTTTCGTATTCGGAGGAGAATGTTGGCGATTGGAATGTCGTAAGTAGCCCACGCCGCAGCAATAAGCACTGTTGTTGTGAAGATTCCCATCCCAGATCCTGTATAATTTCCGTAACGCTCTCTCTTTCGATTTCCTCTGTCAAATACACCTGATAAGGATCCCATACTGGGCAGCAATACTCCAAAAAAGGACGAAGAAGCGTAGTTTATGCAGTCTCTTTAGTAGTTCTGTTACATCTTTTAAGGGTTCTGCCAATAAAACGCAGTTTTTGGTCCGCCTTGTCCACGACATTATATACGTGTTCTTTCCAGTTTAAGTCTGAAATAATAGTAGTTCCTAGGTATTTAGTGGAGTTTACGCCCTCAACTTTTGATTGACATATCTTGAGAACAAATTTTAACGGATTTCTTCTCGTGCTCATATGGATGACTTCACATTTCTCATTATTTTGAGTCAATTGCCAATTTTTACACCATAGTGACATCTAATTTAGATCGTTCTGCGGTTGGTTTTGATCTTCAGATCATTTCACTAGACAGTAAATGACGGCGTCATCTGCCAACGACTTAATAGAGCTGCTTAGACTTTCTGACAAATCGTTTGTGTAAATAAGGAACAGCAGAGGATCAATAACAGTACCCTGTGGAGCGCCTGATATCACCTGGTTTAGCCGATACCTTACCATAGATTACTACAGATTGTCCCCTCTCTCACTGATAATCCCCTATCTAGTTGCAAATTTGGGGCGATATACCATAACTGCCCAATTCGATTAAAAGCCGTTTGTGAGGTACGGCGTCAAAAGCCTTCTGGAAATTCTGAATCAATTTGAGATCCCTTGTCGATAGTACTCATCACTTCGTGTGAGTAAACAGTTAGTTGTGTTTCCTTATGTTCTGTTTCACTAACTGAGATCACGCAGACTGGTTGTAAGGGTGGTGGTGAGTCGGTGGACAGGGGAGGGTTCGATTTATTCAAACCGGCCCAGCCGTGGCGCGGCGGCGCGCAGGCGGTGTTTACTCCCTAATGACGCGCCGCTACTTTGCGTTTATCCGCGGCTGATTGTGCCGCCCGGCACTACAGCCTGGCCGCTCCCGCCTGCGTTGCCGGTGCCTCCTCGCCCTGCCCCCCGGCGCCGCCTCTCCCCGTCAACTTTTACAAGACTCCATTATCGGAATTAGCCTATTTTCGAATCGGCACAAATATCGAATTCCTCTTTCGGCGCGGAGCAATTCCTTCCGTTTCCCTTTCACCTTCGCAGCGCGTTCCTCCGGGTCCGCGCCAGCTCCCCCGACCGCTTCAACCGACCGGCACGGCGGCGCCGCGGGAGGGACGGAAAGGGAGGCAGTGTTGCCGCGCCGAACGCAGCCCCAGACAATGATCGCCGCCCAAGGCCGCGGCTCCGTGTAATTCGTTCCGCTCCCCTACTCCCAAGCTGCCCACTTTCTTCCAGAAAGGTGCAGAACAGCGGTCATGCCGCTGAGCTCTGCTGCCCCATCGAGCTTAACCTTTTGACGGGAGACGCGGAAAGTCTTCAAGTATCTAACAGTGGTTTAGTAATCACTATTTCTCTCAAAACATCCCTAAATACCCTTTATTCCAATAAATTCATACGGCTTACTACTTACATAGTGAATTAGTAAAAACTAAGTATGTCTTTATCAGAAGAAATATTTCAAAAAGTTATGCAAAACGTATATTATTTACATATATTTTTGACGACATTACAGCGTTAAAATTAATGAAATAAATCGCAATTTTCCATCACTTATGGCTTCACTATACTAGGTTTAGATGAAATACCTAAGTGCGGCGAATGAAAATTTGTGCCCGGCCAGGATTCGAACACGGGATCTCCTGCTTACTAGGCAGACGCGTTGAGCACTCCGCCACTGAGGGCACAGTGACCAACCCGACTGCAGAGAACTCATCCCTGCACATCTCCCACCACACGCAAATCTCCATTCGCCACGCTATCTCGCAAATTGCGATTTATTTCATTAATTTGAATGCTGTAATGTCATCAAAAATTTATGTAATTGTATACAAACTGAGGCTGCGCTCCTGACGACAATTCATTGTGTCTCGATACCTCATGGTCTGTTCTCCCTGATGTGGGAATACAGTATTGTGGCTGCGAGCAGTACAGAACAAAATAGGCTGTGGTTATAGGAAAGAGACAGCGTGGCGAATGAGATTTGGGTGTGGCGGGAGACGTGCAGGGAAGAGTCCTCTGCAATCAGGTTGGTCACGGTGTCCTCGGTGGCGGAGTGGTCAACGCACCTGCCTAGTAAGCAATAGATTGCAGGTTCGAATCCCGCCCGGGTACAAATTTTCATTCGCACTTTGGTATTTTATCTAAACCTAGTACAGTGAAGCCATAAGTGATCGGAAATTGCGATTTATTTCATTAAAACGTATATCGTCCACTTCCGCACAATATTGAGTTTCATATTGTTTTCGGAGGTATATCATGTGCCCTATACGCTCCTGTATTCAGATTTAAGATATGTTGTTGTTGTTGTTATGGTCTTCAGTCCGGAGACTGGTTTGATGCAGCTCTCCACCCTACTCTATCCTGAACAAGCCTTTTCATCTCCTCATAAAAACAGCAACCCACATCCACTTGAATCTGCTTACTATACGCGTCTCTTGGCCTCCCTCTGCGATTTTTACCCCACACACTTCCCTCCAATGCTAAATTTACGATTCCTCGATGTCTAAGAATGTGTCCTACCAAGCGATCCATTCTTTTAGTCAGGGTATGCCAAAAATTCCTTTTCTCGCCAATTCTGTTCAGTACCTCTTCATTAGTTATGTGATCTACCCACCTAATCTTCAGCATTCTTCTGTAATACCACATTTCAAAAGCCTCTATTCTCTTCCTGTCCGCACTGCTTATCGTCCATGTTTCACTCCCGTACAAGGCAACACTCCACACAAATGCCTTCAGAAAACACTTCCTTGCCCTTAAATTAATATTCGATGTTAGCAAATTTCTCTTTTTCAAAAATGCTTTTCTTCCCATTGCCATTCTGAATTTTATATCCTCTGTACTGCGACCATCGCATGTTATTTTACTACCCAAGTAACAAAACTCATCCACCACCTTCATTGTTTCGTTACCTAATCTATTTAAGATATATGTATATTTTAACATTGAAATAGCAAGATGAAAATGAATGGTTAAAAGCAATCGTATATTGTCCACATCTCTGACTGAATCAGAACATATAATGTCCACCATTTACGTTTTATTTTGCTTCCCTTTCCTCTAATTTGGTAATACTGTCCAGTTTAACAAGTGTCATGGCTTACAATACTTCAAAATATTATACGGCATTGTCGCCTTCTGGCACTGTTTGACACTACTTGAGCCAAATCGTTATTGTTAGCAGCAGTGCACAGTATAGTGTTGTGTTTTGTGTGTAACGCTCCCCATCGATTTAGAAAAAGAATGTGTGGTTGTTGGGGAGGGTGGTATAGACCATGATACAAGAAAAAAAGAATGAAGAAATAATCAAAACTAGAAATGGAAACTGGCATAAATTAGAAATAAGAAAAACAACTTAATGTTTTCATGCCAGCTTTAGAGGTTCCATGCAGCAGCTTCAGTTCTGAACATATTGATTGTGGTTTCTTGCACGAAGAACGTCGAATGGACCAAATGTAGTAAATTTACCGTACCCTATAATATTCTGCCTGTAACAGGTTATTGTGTTGATCCAGTTTTTGACAGTAATTTAAAGCGTTGTCGCATTCCTTGAAGTAAACATTAATCTTATGTTGTTATAAATGATACAACTCATGTGAAGTGCAAATGTCTAATATAACATTTTCAAATATAAAAGTTAATGTAAAGTAAGGAAGATTTGTTACTTAAAACGAATTAAAACGTGTAATGTCCTATATGACAGATCAAAACATATATTGTCTAAAATGAAAATTGATTTTCTAACCTAAATTTAAAAAAATCTCTTGCAAGGTATATTCTAGTTCAGTACCTCAAAATATATATAACTATGAAAACAGCTTAAAATTTTATTCAGTTGTTTATAGCCCAGCATTTAGAGGGGTCTTAGCTTACATTAATTGAAACAAAAGATTTTTTTTAACTGATACTGTAATCATTCATGTAAATAAGTACAGTTCAAAATATTTTGTGTAATGTTGGATTTGAAATTTGAAATTGTAAATTAAATGAGATTTCTAAGTACTAACTTAATTATCTCTTTCACATTTAAGTGTGAATTTAAGATTTCTATATAATAAAGTTTATGGGAAAAAATCGCCCAAACTGGAAAATATTGTGCATTCTAAATACATTGAAATACAACACCGTACACCAAACTACAAGTTGTAATATTTCGGCCAGGGACGCTTTTGTTCAGGGACATTTCCAATGGCACCATTCACGCTAGCTACACCAGCATCCTGCCGGCCCGTGGGGTGGAGAGGGAAAATAGCCAGCAGGAAGCGGCCCAACTTTCACTTTCAGCACTGCCCGCCTCCACGCTTCGTGCCGACAGGGGGCAGCCTGCCGAAACCAGCCTGGCTTTAGGAGCGTCCAGTTAAATGGCGACAACGGACACAGGGCAGATGAAGCCCTTATCTGCAGACACAGAGGAGTCGTTTCCAAAAAACAGCTTCAGCATTGCAAATAAAAAGTGGACCCCTGCAGACGGAAAGAAGACAAGCAAACCCCTGTAGTGCACACGTGCATGAATGGGAGAGAGTGTGACCTGCAGTAGTAGATATAAAGTGGTTCCATTAAAACAATGTTTCTGGCGAGGGAGAAAGTCACTGATAAATGGCTTACCAGGTAGGCCAAACACACACAGCTGCCACAAAGTACTGTTTTTTAGAACCAAGAAGGCATGCTGAAGATAAAGACAACATGCTTGAAATGTGGGAACGACGCCAGTTTTCCAGTCTCGTCTCAGCGCACAGATAATTTCCACCAGGGACTGAGGCGTGGTCATGAAAATAGCGATCAGCTATGGGATGACACTGCAAAACCAACGCACCAATCACAGAGGCAAAGAGACGCAAATTTCGAGCAGAAACTGTAGCTGGAGAGCGAGGGGCCTTGAGGAGAAACCACCGAAGGAGAAACTTGGTCCAACAACTGAGAATTGAAGAGACATGCTGGCAGCAACCACCTTGGCAGACGTGAGACTTTGATATCTCTGCTCAGGATCCGTGCCACGTCGCACATCCGCAGAGCAGGGCATCCGCAGGCTCTGCTGCAGCGACTGCCACAAACGCCGACGCACCGGCACATCGCACTGCGCCGATCCAATGCCTGACGCCCACATCAAGATAATGTTGATAAGATAGGAAATTAGTTCCCTTCTCCGTTCATGAGTAGTGGCCATCAGAGACGTGCAGCAGGCCTGCGCTGCCCACCCGGGCCCGTAGCACAGAGTAACATATACAGAGGAGAAGCCCCCACTAAACCACTGTCCTACGCTCCCATCATAGTTCCGTACGATGTTAGCAGGTGTCAGGCCGTTCCCTGGCTTAGGGTGCCTCTCGCACGTCAGAAGATATCGTGGAAGGGTGGCTGATGGGAGAACTCGTGCCGCCTGCGACGAGGCCACGGATGTATCCAGCTTGCCAGCGTTTGAGGGTAGGTGGTGGTGGTGACAGCCACTACCTGCCGCCTGCTCTGGGCAGTTCAAAGAGCTGCTTCTGACCGCAGCGCCATCATGGGACATCTTAAGGAACTGCTTCAGCACCCCCCGCCCCGCACCCCTGAGCGTGGGACCGGGCCCTTACGGAGGTTTCCCGTCTGTATATATTTGTCTGTGCCCGTAGCCACGCCTCCAGGACTTTGCCACACGCTGCCTGGCCTGCCGGCACGAGCCGCAGCGGACGGCGCCAGGCTGCGCGAGTACCCGCCTACCTGCCGAGCCCCGGTCCGCCCGGCCGCCCGTGGCGCTCTGCTACTAGCCGGGTCATGCGCCCGCCAGCCACTACACTCTTAGCGGAAAATCCACTATTCCGATTTTCACGCTGCAAATACTATTCACGGCACATACGTCCATCCCACATCGGTTTATGAACTTAGTTTTCCCATAGAAGCTTTACTTTGCATGTGAAAAAAAAAAAGAAAAAAAAAGTTCAAATGTTTGTAAATATATCGGACCAAACTGCGTGGTCATCAGTCCGTAGCTTACAAACTACTTAAACCTAGGTAAAATAACCTAAGAACAACACACACACCAACACTCGAACCTCCACGGCGAGCAACCGCGCGCTCCGCTGCAAGACGGTTTAGACCGCTCGGCTACTCCACCGCGGCGAGTTTTTAGATTCATAATGCTTAGCATTCGATTCTGAAGATACTATGGGGTTAGAAAAAATCTGATTTTTGGACATATGATAGTACAGAATCTTAGTTGTCTAGCAAAGTATCCAACTTCCCATAATTCGTAACTGTCATTTTAAAATGACGCTATTTTAACTAAGTATGTGCACATCATTTACAAATCCTGTATTGAAAAAGTTAGATAGCAGGCAGCTTACTGATCTATGCATTTTAGACCATACGTTACTGCGAGTGAAATAGAGCTATCTCATTTCACGACTAATTGCGAGTTAAGGAGCAGCATCAGTGCCGCGATAGCAAGTGTACGTATTCAGAGTGTGGTCTAACAGCGTTTCTGTCTACATTTCGCTAAATGGCCTGAAGTATCCTTGCTGAAAGAAAAAAGGAAGATCGGGTTCTTACGTTCAGTTGCAGTCGAGGACATCAGAAACAATTAACTGGTACAATGTTGGAAGGTTCAGCTTACACTCAACCACTCCAAGGGAAGTAACCTAATTACTTTCCATCGATACAGGCGTGTGGTCCATTGTTGTTTTATTTTTTCTCCTTTATCCCTTCGGCTGGGTCGACTGAAATCCCGAGGGAGTCATCACTATCGGAGAGGTGACGTTCAAGGTCGCAGTCATCAGTTTGGTATCGCTGGATAGATAGCAGTGTATGTTGAAAACACTTGTAATTTTTCCTTACTGACTGTTCTGTCAGTGCACTATCACTTGCGAGTAAAAAAAAAAAAAAAAAAAAAAAAAAAAAAAAAAAAAAAAAAAAAAAAAAAAAAAAAAAAGAAAGACGTGCGCAGTAACGGATCTGGTAAAAGCAGACAGAAGACGCCCAATTTTGTGCTGCAGAAGCAAAACGATAGCCGTAGCGGCTCGCGCCGGAAACATTAAACACGTTGTAAGTCGTTGGCTTCGCGTTAGCCGGCTTCGATACGTTTGTAGGTAGTTTTATACTTTGCTACATATTGACTTACACAGTGTTTCACATTCACTTTATATTAAACTAATTTATGGCTCTAACACGAAGAACAAGATGAGTCCTTAAATCTCTTCAGTTCCTTGTTCCTGGTTAATCGACTTATTGTCATGTGTGTGATGAAAAATTATATGCCCTACGATGATGTGATAATATTTAATTTTATTTAAGGTTGTCCTACTAATTATCTAGCTAAAATTCTGTCAAGTTGAACCGGAAATCTTTAAAAAGCCAGTAGTTTGCGAAATGAGTTACAATTTCAATCACAATGAGTGCTTCAATAACCTAGACGACTTGCTGGTGGAAATCATTTATCCTTAGAAGAAAATGTCAAGAACATAATTGAAGAACATTTGGAGGGACTTGAAACTCTGTCAAACGTTATTTCCCTTCCTTGTCTACTAATAGCAATGGGATTTGAAATCTCTTGGAAGGAGCAATAATTTTAGAATCTACATAATAGCAAATAAATACTAGTAGCTTCTGGAAACGTCCAGTAACTTTAAGTCACGTAAATCTTTGGCAGTGCTATGAGGTAACACATTTATTACATGTGTCGTCCACCCGTTGTGCGAAAAGACTTTCACTCCTAACACTTAAAAGGTAAAGCAGTTAACAATCCGAACATTGGTTTGAACACCACAGTGCTTTACAAGGCATGGTCCTGTTTGGAGGTGGTATGCCGTTGCCTTCCTCCGACCTACGAACAGACTTACCCAGCCAATTTTATGGGTACCAACAGTTTAACGTGGGTTCCGAACCACGGTGCTACTCGGTATTTTTCACATGGGCAATACTGCCAGAGGTGAAAGAAGTGGAAAGTGACAGATAAAAATCCTAGGACCTGGCGGAGATCGAACCCGGGACCTTTGGATTAGTAGTCTGGCACTCCACCACTGTGCAACCGAGGCGGTTCTTAGATACAAATAAATACATAAACACTCTTCTCGTTGAAAGTAACCAGAGACTCGCTTGAACGTCTGTGGATACTGTATTAAATAGTTTAGCCTCTTAAATCCATAACGAAAACTTGTAGGTTAACAGACAAGTGTAAAATACTTTAATACTGTATACTGCACATCTCCATTATGCAAAATCCTGCATCTGCCCTTTCGATATGAAACCATTGATGCATAAACGATAAACGATAAAAATCATTACTATTAAATAGTTTAGCTGCTTAATTACATAACGAAAACTTGTAGGTTAACAGACAAGTGTAAAATACTTTAATATTGTATACTGCACTTCTATATTATGCAAAATCCTGCATCTGCCCTTTCGATATGAAACCATTGATGCATAAACGATAAAAATCATTACTTGTACGAACCAGTAAGAAACTTTTTCGTCTATTATTTTAGTATTTCACTTTATTTCATTTTAATAAGGTGGAGTTTAACAATACTATATATCTGCGATATGGTAATAGGACAAAAACGTAGCCGGCCGCGGTGGCCGAGGGGACTGAGGCGCTTCAGTCACGGTCTGCACGGCCACTACGGTCGGGGGTTCGAATCCCCCCTCGGGCATGGATATTTGTGCCGTCCTTAGTTGTAAGTAGTTCATAAGTAGTTTGTAAGTTTAGGAACTGATGACCTCGTAGTTAAGTCCCTTAAGCGTAACAAACATTTGAACATTGATTTGACAAAAACGTTTAAGAAGCACTTTGCTTAGGTATTAAAAAAATAATAAATAAAATAAAAAATAAACTCTACATAACATCACACCTTTCAAACAGAGCAAAATTGTCTTTTGGCGGAAAACATGGTTGTTACAATTAAAAGATTAACTAGTGAAGGAATATTAGAAACTTTCTTGTTTTAAATAGCGTCTACTCATTGCACACTGGTACGAATTTTCCTGTTTTCTATTTATTTCAGACATAACAATAATGTATAAACTGGTACGTAGATAATCAAAAATGTGAGCGTTGCCTTCGCTCTGATTAATAGAGCGTCGTGCGCAATGCTGCATTCCAGCGCTCGCAGCGCCGTCTGTAGCGCTGTTGCACGGGTCCGGCAGGTACCCGATCGCCCGGCGAGCGTCGAGTGCACTGTAGTTCGCTCGTAGCAGGGAGAGGTTTACCATAAAGCATAGGTAGCCCTTTTCCAACCTTCGAACTGACTTATCCAGCCACTTATAGGGGGACCTACAGTTTAACGTGGGTTCCAAACAAGCCCCTACAATCCCGTAGGCGGCCTACCGCGAACAGCGGGAAAATTGAAGATCACCTCGGCGGCCATTATGGTGGCAAACTTTAGCTCTAACTTTAAATGTGCGTAAGACTCTTGATTAGAGGGCGTATTAATTCGAGTGAAGTCGAGGAAACTATGTCTCATTTAAATAAGCAAGTACAAAACCGCTTCATACTCTATGAATATAAAGCAACTATTGGCCGTGTGTAAATTTATTACACGTACGGTCTAGAAAGCGGCCAACAGAATTTCTTTTTCCTAACTAAACCGAATTATAAAATTTAGTTTTTTAGCGTTCTAAATCAGCATATGAACGGATTTTATCGTCAGACACGATTTTTGGCACTTTCTCAGTATATTCTACGATGGTGAAACTTTTGTACAAACATTAAATTCGAAAGAGTATCACAACACTTTACGTCTTTGATTGAGTGCCTTTAGATATTTCGTAGCCTCAAAAAATAAACAGGGCTTTCTCAAACAGCTAATGTAAAAAGCTGACTTTCAAAATGAAATATCCCAGCAGATTCATAACTGTAAAATTGCGTCTTCTCTTGTGATACAGCAACCAGCCATTACCAAATTCTTTTAACAACAGTATGTACGCCAAACTTTTTCTTAACTAGGTGTATCTACCACTATTATTAGGGTATCTAGCACGAATATTAGGATGCTTAATGCCGTAAGCGAAATATCTTACAGTAGCCTGAATTGCTCAAAAGTCAGCATTTATCGACTTTGAGTTCAACTTCGCAATATTCATCCAGTATGGCTATGTCATTCACGAATGGAACTATACACCGTTCTGCAAACCCCATTCAGTAGTTATCCCTGTTTGTAAAGCAGATGACGTTTAATTTCTGTGTTACAAGTTGCAAATATTAATTTCATAAACAAAAATTCGAACTTCTGTGAGGCAACTGATCTTGCCCCCAATAGTTATTTTACACAATGGTAAAATGAAACTTTTTGAACGTCCTGTCCACCTGTAATGCCTAAAGTAGCTCGTTTTGGTGAGCTACCAGTATTGGAAACGCCTATTATTTAGTTATTTCAATTCTATATTCTATTGACCAACAGCCTCTTAAGAAAGAGTAACTATCTTTAAACACAACTAGTAGGGCTACATGCATTCTTTACAAATTAACATGAAATTCATTCCCATTCTCATTTATGACACTATACTGAAATGTTAAAGAAAAAAACCTTTGTTCAATTCATCTACTATGGCATATTCCATGCTTAGTTGACATTACAATGACTGGTGCATTGAAGATGACCATTATATGATCGAAATCGATTTGCTAAAACAATAAAAATACGACCAATGCTGCATATTACATTTATTATATTCATTATTTTGTGGCCGTTGAGCACAACGTTCCAAAAAATGGAATCAACCTCAAAATGACATTATTCGTTCTTTTTATTCCTTTTTTAAATCGATTTATGCAGTTAAACGCTGAGCCTCTCTTCAACATCGTGTTTCATGTAACTGCAATAGTCAATCAGTTCAGACGTGACTATCAGCTGAGTATATATACCGCAGTAGCTACATAATTCACAATTTATCTCCTAACAACACTCATATTTATCTGATTCTTGCCCTTACTATGTCGGATGGTCGGAAGTTCAAATTATCTCGCGATAGCAGCGTCTTTAGGGAGCCTTGTTTATTTCACAAGGTCTTTGGTTACGAGCCACTGTGCTACTCGCAATTTTTCACATCGGCAACACTGCCAGAAGGGAAAGAAGTGGAAAGAGATACATAAAAATCCTACGACCTGGCGAGGATCAAACCGCGACCTTTGGATTCATAGTCTCTAACTCTACCACTGTGCTACTGAGGAACACTACATGACAGTAAGTTATGTCAAATAAAATGACATTGATTTATGTGAGTATGGAGATAAATAGATTAGGCGACATTAATTTATGTTAAATAACAAGACTTTGACTTTTGTTAATACGAAGATACACAGATAATTATTTGTTTTCTTCAAAGGATGAAGTTAGAGAGGCAGTACATTGGTAATTTTTAATTCTTTGCAAAAGGTATAGGCAGGGTCGTATCTACAAGTAGGGACAATCATGTAGTTACATGATGCATTACATGATAACTATATTTGAAACATCTATACATATTTGTGTTTGCTACTTAATATTACACATCTATAGAGACTATCATCTGAATTCTCTAATCCCTTGCAAAAATTGTACAGTTGCATATACGATTCAGGACAATCATAAAAGGGATAATTTATATAATAAACAGAGATTGGAAATATATTTTAGGTTAATCCCTCAATACACAAATTATTTACTCAATTTAGGGCCCAATAACATTATTTAACTGTTAATTTTTGATTTATCTTTTATATGTTGTCTCTTGATGTGTCAGTTTCTGTGTTTGTGTCAGTGGCTTCCTCAGTGTCTAGGCTCTTGACAGTGCTCAAGTAATTTTGCATTCTATGTTGCTAACTTACACCTCTGTCTACATTCGTTAAACTCAAATGTTCAAATGTTTGTAAATCTATCAGGCCAAACTGCTTGGCCACCAATCCGTAGCTTACAAACTACTTCAATTAAGGTAAACTAACCTAAGGACAACAAAAACACCTATGCCCTAGGGGCGAGCAATCGCGCTCTCGGCAGCAAGGCGCCTTAGACCGCTCGGTCACTCCACCGCGCCTCTATATTCATCCCTCTTGGCTGTTGATATCCTATCTATTATCTCATTAATGATTTTCGATCCTTCTGGATCTTGTACCTTCATATTCAAGTTGGCACATAAAGAACACAACAGTAAGGGAAGAGTTAAAGTGCAGCATATTGTATCAGGCACCATATGTAACGTGACTCCCCCCCTCCTCTGAATAGCCTTCCATCAGAAAGAAGGGTTCACTGGACCCCTATTGAAATGTAGTTTTTATACTGAGTGTGTTGGAAAATAAAAGGAGGAAGGGGAGAGGAAGGACGGTATGCAAATGGTTTGTTCACTTGATATTAAAGGATGGGTGTGGATGACCCACCATTGATCAGTTAATGAATTTATGGTGTTATTTGCAAGTAATAAAGGCCATGCTAAATTGTGTAAAGGGCACTAACTAATTTGAATGATTTGAGTAAAGAAATATGTTTTGACTGGTTTTATTCTGTTAGGTCAAATGAACGTCAGAGTTGAAGTTAAAAGTTCACGTACAGTTCAACACAGATGAAATTTAACGAACGTAATTTACAAAACAGAATATACACTCCTACAGCAAGTGACTGGGAAACAGAAGATAATTGTATTTGATTCTAAGCATTTGTGACAACCAACATTTAATTAGAAACTGTGGCATAATCCAGAGGAATATTCCGATACCAGAATTCTGTGAATTTACCTAACGTTTTCAATAGTCCGAAAACGTGATTCCTTGAAACACTAGCAAATTCACGCAATGCTTTAGCAATAGTGTGCTGGCTGGTGATGTGGGCAACATGACGGTTGGACGGCGGCTATGTGCGTCGATAGTTTCAAGTCGCGGACCCAGAGATAATTCAGCTTCGTATTCCAGAAGCAATATTCAAATAATATCAGCCAACTTCGACCCCAGCGGACCTAAGTGCCTACGATCTCACTCGTTCGGCTATGTCGTGCCACTACAGACAATTTACGTGGGATACACGAATGCACTGTAGGCGGAGGTGACACCAAGACTGTGACAATCGCAATTAGCCCGTCAGTGCGTATAATAGCAGGCAGGCTCACCTTGCTCTCAGTTTGCCAATACTCTGCGCCATTAGCACAAGTTTTGGAGCAACCTGCACTTCGGGGTCTCTGAGCCATTTATGCCATACGACTTTACGTTTACCCCCACTTTAACACTTCCCACAACACAAAATTTGCTTTCCTTGATTTCTAAGTGTGTGTCCTAGCAATAGATCCCTCCTTGTAGTCAAGGTATGCCATAAATTCTTTTTCTCCCCAATTCTGTTCAGTACCCCTTCATTAGTTACGCGATCTAACTACCAAATCTTCATCATTCTTCTGTAGCACCACATTTCAAACGCATCTATCCTCTTCCGCTTTGAACTATTTATCGTCCAAGTTTCACTCCCGTACAAGGCAACATTCCACAAAAATGCCTTCAGTAAACTTCCTTACACTTAAATTAATATTTGATATAATTAAATTTCTCTTTTTCACAAACGCCTTTCTACCCATTGCCACTCTCATTGTATATCCTCCTTCCTGCGACCATAATATGTTATACTGACCAAGTAAAAAAAAAAAAAAAAAAAAAAAAAAAAAAAAAACATGAACTACCTTTATTGTCTCGTTACCTAATCCAGTTCCTTGACCATCGCCTGATTTTCTTAGACTGCACTCCACTGTCCTTTTTCTTCTCTTGTTAAAGTAATCGTGTACGGTCGTTGCAACACACCGCCCATTCCGTTCAATTGCTATTCCAAGTACTCTGGTGTCATCCTCAAAACGCATTGTTTTATATCTTACCCTGAACTTTAATTCGTTCTCCAATTTCCTCCTTGCTCTCCTTCCTAGCTTGCTCAGTGTACAAATTGAATAACATCGAAGAAAGGCTGGAACCTTGATTTACTCCCTTCACAACAAATACTTACCTTTCATTTCCTTCGACTATATTAACTGCTGTCAGGATATGTAAAGGTTAAGGTATGAAACCAGCATCTTCAGAATGAATCTAATGTCTCTGGAAAAGAGATTTATACAGACGGATGCCACATATAAGGAACAGACTCACAAGATGTTCACAGTTACAAGTACTTAGTGCATATTTTCTCACAGGATTGTAACATAGTGAAAGAATGTCAACATAGGAGCACCAAGACTAATGCAGTGGCGCACAGCTATTATTCAGGACGATAAGTAAATAATCAATGCACCGTTAAATCTTTTGACCAACTTTTCTGTTTGGGAGTAAAACCTGGATGGACACAGATTACGATTGAAGATACAGACATGAGAGTAGGAAGGATGATTGCAGGTAATAATAGATACGAACAACGGAGTGTCTAAATAATGCGGAAATGAAAGAAAAACTGTGACTGAACACCGCAGACGAACAATTAGAACGGGGCAGTACACGGTTGCATTATCATTGTGATTTTAAACATACTTGTTACGCATAAATCGCGTCTTTTACTCCGAAACAGAGTTTTCCTTCTAGCATAGCGTGAAACAAATACAGTTTCCATGTAATAAGGAAAGTAGGATGTCGCAGCTGATCAAAATTACCTAGATGGCTATCGTGCTTGACCTATATCTTGGGCGGAGTATCGTCGTCCAGTACCCCCTTCAGATATGAAAACATCCATTTCCTTCAACCACACTTAATGGCTTTGTACACACACATGATTTGTGTTATGTGCACATCTATGGCAAAGCCCCTACATATACTACTAAATGTGCCTGAAAATTACATCGCTGGTTGAAACTCAATTCAGAAAATAATACGTCATAATTGCTGCGGTGTGTAAAGTTGGAGCACCATGCATGGTACTTTCATGTATTTCTCCTTTGCCACTATGTCTGTTCGTAAATAATTTTGCAGTCCACATCCTACAAAATTTTATAGTTTTAAGAAATACTGTTCAGGAGGTAAGACATCATATGCTGCCGGCCGCGGTGGCCGAGGTGACTGAGGCGCTCCAGTCACGGTCAGCACCGCCACTACGGTCGGGGGTTCGAATCCCCCCTCGGGCATGGATATTTGTGCCGTCCTAGTTTGTAAGTAGTTCATAAGTAGTTTGTAAGTTTAGGGACTGATGACCCCGCAGTTAAGTCCCATAAGCTTAACAAACATTTATCATTTTTTTTCATCATATGCTTGGTATAACTATGTATCGTACCAGATGGTTTATTTCATTACGTCTGTACGTAAAAAACGAAACTGCGTGGTAAAATTCGCAATCAGTCCACGTGGCGGGGCACCATCGTTAAATTTTATTTCCTCCCTGGTGGTGGTACGGTGTAAAATATCAGAAAATTGCACATATTCTTGTGCAATTTATACTACACACTTATACTTCTTGTCTTATCTCGTTGTGAGTCCCTGGATCTACTTTTTTTTTTTTTTTCAGTGTCTACTACGAGTATTTAATCACAACCGAAACAAAAGCGTTACATGTTGGCACCTGTTACTGTCATACAAATAGTCACCATCGTTGTGTAGAACCCGTTTCCAGCCATGTGGAAGGCGTAGTATACCGTTAGCAGAGCCAGATCTGAAGCGAATGCAACGAAGTGGTTCCTTCATCTCCGCAATCAAATCAAAGTCAGGAGGACTTTGTGGAGTATGGTGTATGGTACAGTACTTCTCAGTTCCATCAACCGAACAGAGCAGCCACAGTTTGCGCTGTATGCGGTCGCGCCTTGTCGGTAAAATGATGGCTGTGTTTCGCAGAAAGTGTTGCCGCTTCTTTCTCAAAGCTCGTCGCAGGACATGCTCCAAATACGAACAGTGATACTGTGAAATGACGTTAGGATAACGCAGTCACAGTCACATATACTATTACGCTACGTAGATCGGTCACCAGTGACTGTGTGACGTGCGCACGCCGGTGACGTGGGACGGGCGAGTCAACTTGCTCGGAGGTAGGGTGGGTCCCTTTAATTTTTATTTGTATAAAGGAAACGAATATCCTGTACCGGTCCAAGATCCTCATTTTTCCAATAAAAATAAAAACCGTCTAGACTGCTAAGATTGTATTTATTTATTACTTCGTTTCGGCATCTGCCATCATCAGATCTAAAAATCTCTGAACTTGCACAGTAAAGTTGAACATCTGATGATGGCAGATGCCCATTGGGCATTGCCCAAACGACGTAATAAATAAATGTAATGTTAGCGAACTACACGGTTGTTATTCTTATTGAAAAAATTTAAGGTAGGTACTTCAACAACGTCTGCTGATAGCGATAATAGTAAATTCCATTGCATAGTGTCTCCACAGGAGTGTTGCTACTATTTACGAAGGGTGGTGGTAAGAAACGTACAGGAGATGCAGGTGAGGAAGAAGGAGAAGGGAAGATGAATACGCCAAAGTGAGAAAGGAGCAGGGTGACAGAAAGAAGGGTAGGAAACGAAGAATGATTAGCGAGAGGAAGAAGAGGAAGAAGATGTGATCGGGGGAGGAGATGGAAAGAAATGGGGAGAATGAGATGGGCATAATACAGAAAAAGACTGTTTCTCACATTTCTCTCGTGGCCAAGTGCTCCGGAGTCAGTATTTAACCGTCTGATATTTAGGTTTATCCAGAAAACAAAGAAAATATGAATTTAGCCCACTGGATTTAGAGTAAAACATGATTTACTGTAAAACAAGTGTTTCTTCCTTTCCTATAAGTTAGTACAACCACAGTAAGTAGCCTCGGTAAGTATAAGTTTGCAAGAATTTTTAAATTCATTTTCCCATTCACTTATTACATTCTGTCAAAGCGAAGAGTGGCTGTGTATAGCCAGTAAGCTATAAATGCAACATGGAACTTTCTCTGAAGATGAAATTCTAAGAATTATAAGAATTTCTAAAAGAATATTCTCTGAAAAAGAAAGAAAGAGTCGTTGTCGTATGACAAGAATTCACAGTGAAGTCTTGCAGAAAATGAGACCTGCTGGTATGTCTGCAGTTTGTTGCGTAAGGGAGTCGTAACGAGGTTCGCAGTACGGCTCGCCTCACCTTTAACCTTAACAGCAGCCCTTGTATTTCCGCACCCACTCACGTCTACAGTTTGAGTAAATCAGCATCGAAAATTCCAGAAGGAAGACGTAACGGTGAAGTGGCAGTACCTGCGTCACTGCCAATCTTTCAAGGAAGATGATCTGTGCCACCAACCCCAGTATGTTGCAGTATTTCGTTTCCTCGTGTACTCACGAATATCTTCAGCTACAAAGGTACTCGCTTCAGGGCGATACTATCGACAATTGATAACTCACAGTTGATTTGATTTGATTTTTCCAGGGAAGCCAAAACAGACTTAGTCCAACCCGCCACTGCCCGCACCGAAACTAAGTTTATTATGCGGTATCGCTCCCTGTATATCCAGTAAAGCCAACCAATGCCCTTGAAAAGTGCAAGGAGTCCCTTTACCAGTTCTTTATTAGACACAATTTCTTCGGGTCTGGTTGTCCCAAATGTTCTGTGCCTTTTACTCTCCAATGCAATGCATTCGAAGATTAGATGTGATGCAGTTTCATCACCGTCATCACAGATCCTACATTTAGGGTTCTCTTCTGTTATTCCCATTGTATGTAGGTGTTTATTGAAATTCCCATGGCCTGTCAGCAATCCAACCATGAGTCTAATCTCTCTCCTGTTCAGGCCCAGGATTGCAGAGCTTCTTTCAAAACATGGCTTTGGCAACATTACCTTGCCATGTTTTTGTTGGTAGACTTTGGTCCAATATTCTACGTGCTGTCTTCTGAGCCAGTTACGTAGCTCCAATTTGATCATTGCCTTGGTGATTGTCAGGACACGTTCAGGTTCAATAAATGGAGTCTCTGCCCCCATCCTGGCTAATCTGTCGGCATGTTCGTTGCTACTGATCCCGAGTGGCCAGGGACCCACAATAGGTTTACTCTATTTCTTTCCCCTAACTCCACCAGAACCCTGTGACATTCTGCAACAGTTAATTCACAGTTACTTCTCTTGTTTCGATCTACATGGCCATTGATAGATAACCTACAATGATTACTTCCTGATGTTTGACACATTAGCGAATCGTTGATGTATTTCTGGTGGTGTGATGCCGTGTTTTATTCCTCTGTGCCATTTTGCTTCATCGTGCGCTTTGTAAATTTTAGTTACTATTGCAACAATGCGTTGTATGAATTTTTCGTAAAACTGCTTATACTACGTGTTTGTTAATGCTCCAAAATTTGTCGTTCATAATTTTGAAACTACTATGTGCAGCACAGTGATCGTATTATCGTAGTCATGATAGACGCGATGCCAATATTTCGGAACCAGTTTTTAATGTGTAAGACACATTCAGGGACATTTCTTATTGGTTATCAACTGTAGACTGAAACTGAAGACACTGCAGAGAGGTAGGTATATAAGGAGATGGGACCTGGATAAATTGTAGTAACCTGACGTTCTTGAGAATTTCAGAGGGAGATTTAGGCAACAATTGACAGAAGTAGTGGAAAATATAGAGATAAAAGAGATTCAATAGTCAAGGCAGCAAATGAGCAAATAGGTATAAAGGCAAGACCCCCAAAAATCTTTGGATATCACAGGAAATATTAAATTCCATTGATAAAAGGAGAAGATATAAAAATGCTGCAAATGAAAAAGGTAAAGTGTAGTACAGACAACTAAGAATTTGGATTGACAGCAAGTGCAGAATGGCTAAGCATGAGTGGGTAGAAGCCAAATCGAAGTCTGTAGAAGAATATATAACTAGGGGAAAAATGGATACCGCCAAGAATGTAAGAATAGCAAAAACTCAGGTGGGAAACCGTTCTAAAAGGAGAAGGGAAAGCTGAAAGGTGGAAAGAGTATACAGAGGTGCTCTACAAAGGAAATTCCGGCCGCGGTGGCCGAGGGGACTGAGGCGCTCCAGTCACGGTTTGAACGGTCACTACGGTCGGGGGTTCGGATCCCCCCTCGGGCATGGATATTTGTGCCGAACTTAGTATTAGTTAGCTCACAAGTAGTTTGTACGTTTAGGGACTGATGACCCCGTAGTTAAGTCCCACAAGCTATACAAACATTTGAATACAAACGAAATGATTTGACAGACATTATTTAAGGAAGGGAAGAGGAAGTAGATGAAGATTAAACAGGAGTAACTCCACTGACAGAGCACTGAAAGACCTAAGACGAACAATGCCCCTGGAGTAGATGACATTCCCTCAGAGCTACTGCAGTCTCTGGGAGAACCAGCCGTAACAAAATTATTTCACCTGGTGCGTAGGATCTAAGATACACGCGAAACACCCTCAGAAATATGTAATAATCTCCAGGCGTCATTGACGATATCCATGCCGTAGTGGTTCGAGGCACTCATAGGCGATATTCAACTGCTGCGCTGGGCCACCAGCTCACCAGATTTGAACCTGTCATCAGATTTTAAAGTGACTGAACATGGCGTCAGAGCGCATCTGCTTGCTGCTTTCCGGAATTCACAAGATTAGGAGAGATGTGTACGCAGATGTGGTGGCAGTTCCCTCCAGCGAAGTACCAAGGGGTTTCACTGACAGTATCCATGCCGAAGGTGGACATACCAACTAGATATGGGGTCATAATTTTCTGTTTTATCATAGAATTTAGGTAGTTCCGTTTCTCCCCATTACGAGTAGACGATGTATTTTGGTCAGCTGCTGTACTTCCTGGTACTGGCCAATACACGGTGACTCACTGTCTGCACTGACTGGTGAGAAAGCACGGTTTTGTGACATACGCCTAAATTGTATACGTCACTTGTATACATTTTCGCGTTATCGTCACTTATTATGTATCAAACGTTTATTCTCACCCTTCTCTAAATTTACGAAATCGGTTCATGCTTAATGAAACACAGAATTCCACTACAGCAATTTTTTTGCCAGTAAGTATGCCGGTTAGGCCAATGTCACAGTATCTAAGTTTCTTCGACAAAAAATCTTTGTTCACATAAATTGTACAATGTAATACGGAGCTTTCACCAAAGTGGTCTTTCGTCATCATATCTCGCTGCACACAGTATATTTGAGCAAAGAAAGCCTTCATCTTATGTGAAATGTGATGAGAAATGTGACTACTTGAAGCGTTAGCATTCCAGTAGCTGTTTTGACGCATTGTTTGAAAATCTAACTCTTATATTGTGTCGTCGCAACAGCGAAATTTATGCAGTTGTCTGAGGCTGATTATAGAAACCAGGCTGCACCTAACCGAAAGCCAGAAGACATTTGTAAAGGCCATTAGCGTCGAGTGAGAACTGGTTGCACGGAGCCGACATAAAAATGAAAATTAATGGCAGCGGAGAAAGAAAAATTATATAATGACAATGTTTAATTTACTACATATATTTATGCACACAAATATTATTGAAAATAAATATATTTACTGAAAATGAAAATATTTGGAATGTTTTTAGTTAACTGGAAACGTGACAGAGGTGCAGAGAAAAAATGCACAAGCTCGTAATTATAGTTCATGGAACCGTAGAACATATATATTCTATGTAACTAACACTTGTTGTTAGTAGCTTATATTCTTCCGCCATTTGCTATGCACTTTGACAGAATCCTTTGCCTAAGAAAATTTGATGATGTAATTTCGGCTTTAGTTACGGAAGTCCTTCTCGAGAACGACACATCGTCATTCTTGTGTATTCTGCTTCGACCCAGGGTGGGCGCTTACGCTCCTTGCAGGACAACTCAAGCCGGACAGGATCCATAGGCGGGAGTCAGACGAAGAGCAGTCCACAACGTAGGGCAGCAGCGGAAGTGTTCTTAGGTGTAGGAAACCATTCCTCCCAGAGGAGAAAACTTCTATGGAAAACGGGGAAGAAAATCAAGTAATAGAAAAAAATCCTCAAAGATTATCACGTGTGCTGGCCCATCACATAGCTACTTTGTCTATGTAATCAGACTCCCATAAAGGAAGAAGGCAAGAGATAAGTAGGCAGACAAGTGAGGAGATGGCTTGATCCGTTTTGAAGGACACGGAACAATCCGAAAGACCCAATTCTTATGTAGATAATGTTGATGGTTAAATTACTGAATTTAACATTATAATTGTCAAGTGTTGAACCACAATTAAGTCATTTTTTCCCACTTTTCAAGAGAAACAAAATAAGTGAATACTGCCATACATATTATTACTATATTACTGGAAGTTTTCAAAAGTGAAAGCGACTCATCTGATTTTATTGAGGGAGAAACAATAAAATTTGAGTACATCATTTTGATATTTAATAATTTGACAGTTTTTCCCTTTTTTCCCAATATTTACAAACAACAGATTTCTTGCTCTTTTAGGATTTAATTGTATGAATGCATTAACATGGTCTGTCAAAATAGAACAAACTACATTACAATAGTGATCAATTCAACATTAGCTATAACATTAGTCAATCACTTCATAGAATGATCTCTTTACAGCGGGCATATATTCAACGACTTTCTTCACATCTTCCAATTTCATTGTTGAAATAGTCACTTAGTTTCTTGAACAGGCCATTGTAATGCTCTCTACTAATGCTGGAATAATGGGCTCATGTCGTTTTCGTATGTGAAAAGTATGTCTTATTAATTCATCAATATACGCAAATGCAATCATCTCTGCTATATCAAGCTATTGTATTTCTTTGAAGGTACTTGGAGCGATAAAGACTTTTTAGTGCGTTGTTTCGTCACTGTCGTACACGAAACAACACATTGTCTAAAATATGTTCCTCAGCAGTTATCGAAATATAGTGTTTCCTCTCCATTCACTATTTTTACTGACACAGTCCTCTCATTGCTTACTATCAATTCCAAGCATTCATAAGGGGTGTAAATATGGTCATGAGATTTTACTATAAAGTTGCCACTCGTCCCTAATTATTATATTGTCACTAAAAATGTCAGACATTTAAGACATTTAAGTCTGCCTCGGTCTAGTGTTGACGTTGGAAAACAGGTACGTAGCTTTAAATGAAAGTTAGAAAAACTCGTTTTCTGAATTTATTCTCAAGGATGTAACTCAATATTTACAATAACAACCTTTGTGACAATTTTTTCCAGCAATCGATTACATAATGGAACTTTCTCCAATGTTCACAGCACTTCGACATACAGAATCGCATTCAGCACAGACTTTTCGTCGATACGTAACAGAAAATTTGAAGTAATTGAGGTGAATTGCACTGCACTGCCAAGGCGCTGGAGTGCGCTACTATATATGTTATTTTTAACAATACCATGATATAGGGTTAGTCTTACAACAATTACAGATGTTTACTTACAATTACACAAGTAAGTGTTAATTAAAACATACAATGTAATTTTACAGAGAATACAAAGTACATTATATTTATGATGGTTTCTCGAATGTTCGGGCCAACGCCACAATTAATCTTTTTTATCATCAGAATCACAAGTAAAGTGTGTAAGTACGCTTTATATTCGACGCACACCCGATTTTCTCCTCTTACGTTGTCCTTTAATGACAATTTAATTTAACTCGAAATATCAGATAGCGACGTCGGTATTCGAGAGTGTTGGTATCCTGTGCTTCATTTTATCCTGCTAAGGGGGTCCACACTGGCCGATCCATTACATTACAGTACTCAAAGTCGCGATCGAACAGGAGGAGTGAGTGGCCTCTCTCTGCAAATTTGTGTATTATGCTCGTGAGTATTCCTGCTCGAGCCAAGCCAATTCCCATGCGTGTAGAGATGTGATTATTGTTCTGGCCGACACATCAGAAAAAAACGTATGTATTTGGTAGGAAGGTAAAGAAATTATGCCAAAATATTATTACCTTGAACTGCGTCATTGAAGTGACAACATTAGTTTTCGAGCTGATATCCAAATGTTCTAATGATTGTAAATCTATGGGACTTCTTTTGTTATTAGCCCGTACATTTACAAACTATTTAATGTACGTTAAATGAACCTAAGAGTAACACACACATACCAATACCCTATGGAGCACTCGAACCTCCGATGGCGAGCGATGCGCGCTCTGCAGCAAGACGTCTTAGAACGATCGTCCACTCCATCGCGGCTGCCCTGAAAGGAATTTAATAATATAAGACTGGTATTGCTGATAATACTGATATTTTCATCTACACATTTTCCTACGGTTGTTCCAAGAAATATTGGTATTCACCCGCAAGTTTCTCTAACTTCATTTCTCTTTAATTTCGTTAAGCCAGTCCTTTGGTACATTCCGGCTGTACCGTATTTCTATCACAATCTGCACTACTATTCGTCCTGAAGGTAAAGTACCAGCATCAGTATAGAATTTATTTATTCAATTTCGCGTGACCGGTTTCGATGTTACAATCACACCATCTTCAGGCCCCTGTTGTGCAGCTGTCAGTAACAGCACATTTGAAAAGGGTATCCGTTAACACCAATAGCCGTAAATTTCTTAGTCTATTCATATCAAAACCTCAACGACGACTGACTCATCAGACGGTCGAGCGACACTGAATAAATAATTTCTGTACAGCTTCTGGTACTTGCTTCCACCTTCAGATTTATCAGCTGTGTCCCAATCATTCGATTATGGAGAGAATTAACTTATTCTTCTAGTTTGGAGCCATAGTAATACAACCAACTGTCGCTCAATGAACTTTAACACTTACAGTACCACCACAAGTGTAGTGGAAGATTTTGTGAACAATGTATAGTCCTGGAAGAAAGCCGATTCTGCATCGTAATGTGCAGCGTAATGTGCACCACAGGTCCTGCAATTTATATGAGCATGACATGTTTCAACACCAAACTATAGGCTATACTCTTAAATGTACTACTCAGTGAATAAACGTTCAATTAGATGGTTTCAATATTACTAATTTTTTTCGGGCTATTATGCCGTGGTCTTATGGATTTGCTGCTGAAACCCAACATTTCGACCCCATATTTGGAGGACATTCTCAAGGGGGATCGTGGCAATTTTGTACGTCCGAAACACTCCCTGGCTCGCTACTAACTGCAGCCGAATTCCGTTCAGGAGGGCTCGCGCGCAGAGCTGTGGCGTCAGATATTTTGGATATGCGCGCGCAATTCGTCGTTGCCGATTGCCGTTGTCCGTTGTTAATATCGTCCCATGGTAGAAGACTATTACATTTCTTCTTCATCACCGAAATCCAGATTTCATTCAGTTTCACGCCCTCCCCCATCCTTGGGGGTGTTTCGCAATTTTCATAGCCTCTCTGTACAGTCTTTCGTGATATCTATTTGTGCCTACCAAAACCTGAGTCTTATTAAACTGAATAATTTTGAAAAACATGTTCTGCAACATATGATCTGTCAATCACTCCCCTTCTACAGTTACACGTGTTCTCTTCTAGTCGTTTCTTGACTGTTGTTTTTGCGGTACCCACGAATACGTCTGCACAGCTACAAGAAATCATCTAAATTCCTGCATTTTCCAGCTGTTTGCGAGCACCATTTTCCGCTTTCAGGTGATCCTGTATCTTCTGAGTAGGTTTGTAAGTAACGCCGACATTCCATTTAGTCAAAATTTGACCGATACAGTCAGTGACGTCCTTAATAAAAGGTAGGAATACTTTGAATTTCACAGGGATCTTCTCATCGTTTTCTATTATATGTCACAGGAATCTTCTCATAGTTTTCTGTTATATGTGTCGGTCTTAACGCTCTTCTTATCTCTGAGGACGAATAGCTATTCTTAAGTAAATTATTAGTGAGGTGCTTTAATTCAGCGTCGAGTAATTCCGATTCGCAGATGTTCCTTGCTCTGTCCGTCAGCGTCTTTATTATGCCCCGCTTTTGTTGTTGGTAGTGCAGGTTACGGTCTGTGTGTGTGTGTGTGTGTGTGTGTGTGTGTGTATGTGTGTGGGCTTCCTGGCACAATCTGACATTCCTCTAATTGAAAACTAACACGTCACGTTCAGTTTTCCGTCTGCCTCCTTCTCCAATGTGAACTTAATTCTAGAATTAATCCCGCGGAGGTGTTCAAGGAAACGATCTAGTTCCTCTATACCATGCCTCCAAACAACAATCGTATCGTCTACATCGTTATTCTTGTGGTCTTCAGTCCGCAGACTGGTTTGATACAGCTCTCCAAGTCACTCGGTCCTTCGCAAGCCTTTTCATCTGGGAATACGAACAGCAACCTACATCCTTTTGAATCTGCTCACTCTATTCATCCCTCTTTCTCCCTCTACGATTTTTACCCCACGGACTTCCTTCTAATGCTAAATTGACGATTCTTCAGAATGTGTCCCACCAACATAACCCGTCTCTTAGTCAGGATATGCCAGAAACTCTTTTTCTCCTCAATTCTGTTTAGCACCTCTTCATTCGTTATGTTATCAAGCATCTAATATTCATCATTCGTCTGAAGCAACACATTTTGAAAGTTTCTATCATCTTTTCGTCTTCTTCCTTATTGTCCATGTTTCAGTCCCATATAATGCTACACTCCAGACAAATGCTTTCAGAAAGCTCTTCCTGACATTTAAACTAATTTTGGATGTCAACAAATGTCGCTTCTTCATAAACGCTTCTTTTCTCATAGCCATTCGCATTTTGTATCTGCTTTACTTTAGCCATCAGAAGTTATCTTCCTACCAAAATAACAAAATCACTTGCTGTGTTTTTGTCTACCTAATCTAATTCCTTCAGTTTCGCCTGAATTTTTGACACTACATTCTTTATCCTCGATTTACTCCTGTTAATGTTCATATTATTCCTTCCTTTGCTATCTCTGACGGAATTTCTAGTCATCAGAAAACCGCAAGGTCTTCATTCGCTCTCCCCGGACTTCAAATCCCTCTTCACATTTGTCCTTGCATTCCTTCACAGCTTGCTCAGTGTACAGATTGAACAACATTGGAGAAATGCTACAACCCTTACTCCCTTCCCAACTACTGCGACCCTTCCGTGCCCTTCTATGTGATAATTGCTGTCTGGTATTTGTACAAGTTTAATAAAGCTCTTCGCTCCCCATATTTTACCCCTACTACCTTCAGAATCTGAAAAAGTGTATTCCAGTCAACATTGTCAAACCTTTGTCCAAACCCACAAATGCTAGAAACGTAGGTTTCCTTTGCCTTAATCTACCTTTTAAGATAAGTCTCAATGTGGGCGTTGCCTCGTGTGTTCCTACATTTCTGATTAATCTACACTGATCTTCCCCAAGTTCGTATTCCGCTAATTTTTCTATTCATCTGTAAATAATTCGTGTTAATATTTTGCAACCATGACTTATTAAACCGACAGTTCTGTATTTTTCACATTTGTCTGTATAGTGGAACCAAGTGGCAGTTTTTTTGTTTGTTGTTTTCAGTACCTGTTCCTTCAACATTTTAGTGTAAAAATTTCTTATAACCGGAGTTAAAGGGCTCCCCATAGTTCCACCATCTGTCTGTTCATATAAGTCATCGTTCTATTTGAAATAAGTAGTCGTAAGCTATTATTTTATTGGATCTGCAATGTCATGAGGAATGAGGAGATTCAGCTGTTGGAGCACCTCACTGCCTGGAACCATAGTAAACAGGGATACCACGTCTAAACTAATATGTCCCGTGGCTTGACCAATATGTCATTTAATTTACTTTCACAATGGGACATTATTAACAGCGGACAAAGGCCACGACGAATTGCGTGCGGCTATCCGAAACATTTGACGTCACACGTCTGAGCGGCGAGGCAAACAATAAAGACAGGCCGCGGCGCGCACTTTACGTCACGTGATCGAGTGAGGTCTGATCCGGCGCGATTGCTGGGGCACAGCCCATTGTCTCAAAGTTGTCAGTCACTCAGCTAGCGATCGCGCCAGCGCTGACCTCACTCGATGACGTGACATGACGTGCGCGCCGCAGCCTGTCTTTCTTGTAGGCCTGGTAAACTGAATTCGGCTGCCCTCAGTATCGAAATTAAAATGTTGAAAAGTTTGTAAATCTATCGGACCAAACTGCGTAGTCATCAGTCCGTAGCTTACAAACTACTTAAACCTAGGTAAAGTAACCTAAGGACAACACACACACCCATTCGCCAGGGAGGACTCGATCCTCCACGGCGAGCAACCGTGCGCTCCGCAGTGAGGCGCTTTAGACCGCTCGGCTACGCCACCGCGGCCCTCAGTATCGAGCCAGGGTGTGTATCGGACGTACAAAACTACCACAATCCCTTGAGAAGGGTCTCGACGGATGGGAACGAAACTTTGGTTTTCAGTAACAAATCCATATGACGATAGCAATCAAGCTCGGAAAATTTTTAGTAATATTGACCTTTCCGGCCGTGAAAGTTTTTACATTTATTTGGTTTTCAACAATTCTTTTATTGCAGCTTTTTGAAAATGAAACATATGGAAATTGGGTTTGTCTGAAAGAGCCCAACGTTTACGACCGTGTGTGATGACGCTTGGTGCTGAGCCGTGTGGCTGGTGTGTTGCAGAGGCGTAGGCACGGCGAAGTGGCCGACCGTATTGCACTGTGCTCCGATGCGCGAGGCCGTTCCCTGTCAGAGCTTCGAATCCTCCCTCGGGCATGGATGTTTGTATTGTCTTTAGTATAATTTAGTTTAGAAGTAGTTTGTAAGCATACGGACTGATGACCCATAATATTAACAAACATTTGGACATTTATTTATTTGTTTCTGTTTTGCAGAGGCGCAGCTGCCACGGTTCGCGGAGCCCATCCCCAATGTGACGGTGACGGTGGGCAGGGACGCGCTGCTCGCCTGCGTCGTCGACAACCTGCGCGGCTACAAGGTGAGTGCTCCTGCCGCCATCTCGGCTCTACTCTCACCTTCAGAGATATTCTGCCAAATAAAGTTCTCCGACCGCAAAGCGACAACAGAAAGTGACCATTTTAATTATAGAAGCGGTATTAAATATTTGAGACCACTTAGTTTTCAACCAGCCGCAGCTGTGGTAGTACACTTTTGAAAGCATACTCAGCTTATTAATATCACCAGTCGTATTATGGCACTGGAGGTTTCTTGCCCTAAAGCCACATCATCAGGTTCTTATAACAGTTAAGACGTGGTAATCTCCAAGGTGTTGGTCTTGTGCCCGGTGGTCAAAATTAACACCAGTGAAAAACAGGAAAGCTACTGGAATGTATGGAATAAATGCTGAGCTAATAAAATATGGAGGATCTTCACTTGAAAAAAAGATTTTTACAATATTAATAATCAAATTTGGAGGAACTACAGGATCCCAGACAACTGGTAAATAGCAGAAGTAATCTGTCTCTTCAAGAAAGGCCTACGCAATGACTGTAAAAACTTTTTTGGCATCTGTCTCCTAAACTATGCCTACAAAATACCTTCAAAAATAATCAAATACCGCCTGTTATTTCCGAAGAACAAAACGACTTTAGATCACGTCGTTTATTCACAGCCAGTGTGTAAATTATAACATCATAGAGAAACGCAGAGACTTTAACATAGCAACCCATCGTTTAAGGACCTTGAGAAGGCTTTTGACTGTGTCAGCTGTAATAGCATATGGATGATTATGCCTGAATGTTGGTATGTTTATCACCTAATAGATGTAGTAAAGCGTATATGATAGGGAATACAAATGTATTTCAAGCCACAGTTGCCTGTTTTTTTAATACTTCATATGTGATGCACAACCAGTTTCGACGTACTATATCGACATTCTCAAGTGCTCCACAACAAGGAAAATTTATAAAAATGAAAAGTTAAGACTAAAATACAAAATATGATACATTCCAATATTTCAAATGGTAAAAACAGAACGTTGTTTCCAAATATGTAATATATCTCATTATATATTTTGGTCTTAACTTTTCTTATAAATTTTCCTTATTGTGGAGTACTTGAGAAAGACGGCATAGTACGTCCAAAGTGGTTGTGCATTACATATGAAGTATTAAAATGGTAAATAATTATTCGACAAGAAAATGTTGTTTTGGAATACGTTTGCATTCCCCATCAGATAATTTATTACAGTTTTCGTAGTAAAAATGCTTCACAAAAGTACCCGCATCGTAATATATACAGGTAAGAGTAAATTAGAAGAAGTAAGGAGTAAGACAAGGACGTGGACTCTCACCTACTCTTTTTAATATATACATTGACTAATTATTCAGAAATGGAAGCTTAAAGTAAACAAATGAATTAAAATATTGAATCAGGAATACCTAGATGTGTTTCTATTTGCAGATGACATCGTTATTATTCAAAAGAATGAAGATGACCTCCATAGATCAGTATATCATCTGAATGAAATATACAGGAAATATAACATTAAAATTTATAGTAAGAAAACTGAAATAATGGCTTTCCGAGAAAATTTCCCGATCCGATCAAAAATCGACTTGGATAATTAACCTTTAAAACAAATCTCTCATGTATGACATTTAGTCTGTGATATAAGTTTCGATTTTGATTCCGACATTGAAAATAAAATACAAAAATTCCGAGCTGTTTGTGGTACCATAAGTAGAACTTTGGCCATCAAGTACATAAGATGCTATTTTAAAAATTTTATAAAGTGATGGCAGTTCCTGTACTACCCTATGGAGGCGAAAGTTGCGTTACTACAAAGAGAGACAAGAAAATAAAATCCAAAGTGCAGAGATGTTCCTGAGAAAGGCAAAGGGCTGCACTAGAAGGGACTTGATCAGGAATGACGACATCAGAAAAGAATTAAATATTTTCAGAATCATCGAAAAAAATCACACAATACCGAGAAAACTGGAGGCAACATCTTCTTAGAATGCCAGAGAACATAATTCCACAGAAGATCCTGAAATGCAAACCGAATGGTGAAAGAGATTATTGGAAGACCATGGGAAAGATGGAAATGATTGTTTGTGAGTTCGTAACAGGCAACAGCCTAATCTCTGAAAGGAAGATGATGATAATTAAAATATGACAGAATAGATGGCAAGTTGCTGAGCTGTCATATTTTAAGATCGCTGTATCCAAAAATGCTTTCAAAAATTGAAGATGATGATATCCCGGGGACTGATAGTCACGAAATAAAATTGGGGCCAGATAAATATGTCATCTGATTGGTGCTCATCATCACGTATAATTGTCACGTTTGCCCCCGTGATGAGTTTATTTGCTGATGGGTATAACTGAGACGGCATATTCATGTCGCCCAAATTTTATTTCCCGATTATTAATCCCACGAACAAGCAGTTGTAATGTTGACAGCTAGGTACAATACATTTCTCTTGGAGAATGACATACTTTAACTGTCACAAGCTGTTGATGACGTGACTCTAAACCAAGAAACCGTTAGTACAGTGTTCTTCAACCTTCCAAGTAAAAGCTGTCTGGCGACGCTTGTACAAATAAAAATATTCTGACGACTTCCTTCCCTCTTCTCTCCGCGAACCGTAATAAAATCATGTTATCTCAGAGGAAACAAATCTTCTTTATTTTCAGTCAGGATTATTTTAAAATGTTGGACGAAGGTTTTTGTGCATTTTTCGGAACGGAACCCATTATCCCATTATTATATGATTTCTGACAGAAAAATATACTTTCCATTACGATAGTTTCGCATTTCAGGCAAGACTCAGAAGTGAATTTTGCTAACTAGTATTGCCTGTGGTCGAAATTCTACTATTTGTATTTGCAAAGTCATGAAAACGAAAAAAAAAAAAAAATATCATGTAATTGGAATTTATTGAGCTCTGCAAATTTATGCGTTTCATGTGAATGCTATGAGAAGAGGCGAAAGAAACCTGTAAAAATGAAAGACACAAATGAGGGAATTAATTGCTTTTTTTCACACTTCAGCATTACAAAACTTGAGTAAAAACAACATTTTTCGGAAAAATCCTTCCACCATTCGCTAAATGTCATTTTTCTCTGTGTTCACAACTATAAAATTTCAAACCATAAAAGGATCGTTCTGTAGTTGCTGCACCATATAGCTGATCATGTGTGAAAACAGCTTATCTTAATAGAATCCAAACTTTTTCAAATCTTTGTCATTGAGTCTTATTAAAACATTGCTTTCATAAACTGAATTGTTTGATTATATTTAGAAACTATATTTAAAATTTAACGTCTAAACATTACGAAGAATTAAAAAAAAAAAAAGTGGGGACAATGGGAATCGAAATCGGGACCTTAAAATTGAAACGCCAAGCGCTAACAGACTGCGTTAATTTTACCTGTGTCAATTTGACATCTACAGCGGGTTATAATAGAGTGGCAAAGCTTATGGAGAATTTGGAGTATCATTCTAAAATTTCTTTTTACCACTCATAACGTTACGTGCACACACGTTTTTATATTCACAACATCTATGACAAACCACCTTTCGAATTATGTACGTTTTATTGGCCTTCTTGTATGATTAATATTAGAAATCTGTATCCTCAATTTCGTGTCAGCATATTTATATAATGATTAATAAAGTTCCCAGTGTACAGATAATTTGTAAAGTAGTACATCTTTTTCTCCAATTTCTCAGAATAAGTTATTGTATCATGTTGTTTTACGTACATAGAAAATATTGTGGCGAAGGCGAACCGAAGGTTACGTTTCATTGGCATAACACTTAGAAGATGCAACAGCTCCATGAAACAGACTGCCTACATCACTCATGTGCGTCCTCTCCTGGAGTACTGTTGCCCAGTGTGGGACCCTCACCAGGTGGGACTGACGCAAGATGTTGAGAAGGTTCAGAGAAGGGCAGCTCGTTTTGTTTCATCACGTTATAAGGGGGAGCCATCTTTAGTCCTCTCATCAAACCTTACAAATGATTGCATCAATCTGGGACACCATTCAAATACATATACATGTGCCCATAACTCCCTGTATGATTAATGGACACAAGTATCTGAGTGCTGCCCCACCGCCACGCATAACCTACGTCCATTCTCCACTTGTTACGTTTGTTCTTTACCGAAAACAGTGACATAAAAATTATTTTGATAAGTGACGCCTAAAGGCTTTATCTCTTTTAGTTACTAACAAAGATAGGTATTCCCTCATCCATCGTATGGAGAGAGGCAGATAGACAGATGATCTGGATGATGTACTAATCGACAGTCGCTGATAACTACGTAATTATTGCCTGTCGGCTATATCGTAATTGGAGTCCATAAACGGAGGTGAAAATTAATCCCGCGATATTGTAGACTAATTTTTACCTGCAATAATGTTTTATTTTTGAAGTCAATCATAACAATACTGCTGGTATTACAAGTAATATCGGTGGCATCAAATACTGAACTTATCTGGGTTGAGATTGGATATTTTAATTAATTACACTGAAAATGACGGATTACTGTTGTGGAGCACGAACATTCATCACATCCGATTCAGTTCGTTTCAGTAATTAGGCATACGCTAGAAACAGATACAGAGTTCATTGACGGTACTAATTTAATAAACAGCATCCATTAAAGCTGACTGCCGGCCGCGGTGGCCGAGAGGACTAAGGCGCTCCAGTCACGTTCTTCACGGCCACTACGGTCGGGGGTTCGAATCCCCCCTCGGGCATGGACATTTGTGCCGTCCTAGTTCGTAAGTAGTTCATAAGTAGTTTGTAAGTTTAGGGAATGATGACCCCGTAGTTAAGTCCCATAGACTATACAAACAGTTTTGAACATTAAAGCTGCACAACAATAGCTTTCCTAGGCACCAAAGGAGGATGTACATACAAATTTTTTCGTGCATGCACAGACCTGCATGCATGCGCATGTAATACATACGTTCAGTATGTTCGTGCAAGAAATGATTATGATTCCTTTCTGCTAAATAAGATTATTGAAAAACACTCCACTGAGAGATTTAGCCGGATAGCTGAAACGTTAGTAAATAATTATAGTTTTAGACGTACTAGTGATAAATTGGTAAATAGTTACTGTTTTATTTACTTTTTAATATTTAATCCCACATCCGTAGTAAATATTTCAGACGTACATGTGATACTAACGTGAATAATTGTTTTAACTATTTTTCATTACTATTTCATTTATAACTCCAGATCAGTCCCTCATATATTAACCTATTAATAAACTTGTTAATGAATACGGAAAATACATAATATAACGCTTATTTCCCGTGGTGAATTGGCGGAACACTCTAAGGCGCCATGCTGCGGAGCAGGTGGTTGCTATCCGTCGGAGGTTCGACTCCTCTCTCTGGCATGAGTGTGTGTGTTGTCTTTAGGTTATTTTAACATAGTTTAAGTAGTTTGTAAGCTAAGGGAAAATAACCAAAGAAGTCCCATAAATGTACAAACAGTGAAGTTTATGGAATATTCCGTCGGTGTTTGGAGGAACAAAGACATATTAAAAACTTAAATACGTAGTATTTTTGTTCCACAATATTATTTATTTGCTTGTTTTAGCAGCTTTCGGCTTCTTAGGCCACCGTTAGATAACTTCATACTAAACAGATAGTCCACACGTAACATTGAGATTACATATACAAAGATGGTTTTTCAAAGGTATGTGAGCTGCAAATTAGTTATATCTATGAATCGATACTACATAACAAACGTACTCCTATTTGTGTAGTATCGAGTCATAGACATAATTAATTTGCAGTTCACATACCTTTGAAAAACCATCTTTGTATATGTAACCTCAATGTAACGTGGGGACTATCTGTTTAGTATGAAGTTATCTAACGGTGGCCTAAGAAGTCGAAAGCTGCTAATTTCAAGCAAATACTACATATTTATTTTTATAACAGTGAAATTGATAACATCTATTTAATTTTTTCTTTCGAATTTCGGCCTGAGGTTTATTTCAGCATTAGTAAGCTTATGAATCTGTTTAGTCGTTAGGTTAATGTGGTTCACACATAGTAACTGAGTAAAATAATCAAAACTTCTCTACCTTGTTGTGCATTTACAGATGGCATCTGTATATCCTTTGGAAGTCGCAGAGCCGGCCTCGGTGGCCAAGGAGACTGAGGCGCTTCAGTCACGGTCTGCACAGCCACTACGGTCGGGGGTTCGAATCCCCCCTAGGGCATGGATATTTGTGCCGTCCTTATTTGTAAGTAGTTCATAAGTAGTTTGTAAGTTTAGGGACTGATGACCCCGTAGTTAAGTCCCATAGACTCTACAAACATATGAACATATGAAGTCGCAGATTGACGTACAGTTTCTGTACCACGTGGACGCGTCTGTTGTCACAAATTTTTGTCGATTATTAGGCAGTCGGTTAACAAATTTAAACATATAACGTTAGAGATATCAAATGCAGCATATTGCTTTTAGAATTCAGACATTCAACAGTTAGAACCCTGAGACATTTTGAAGGCATCCAACTCACGTTGTGGGGACACTGTCGCTCTCCAAGCCATTCCCCGACAGAAATAGGCAAATATAAATAATTTCATTATTGGCTAAAATGTTTTGACCTGCTTGAACGATGGAGACGAAACGCATCATCAATTAAAAAAGTGTTAAAACGCAATGTATCAGTTTTTTGCTATTTGATTATTTTCCCCTTGTCGGCGAATATGAATGATTTTTTGCTTACATAGACCATAGAATGGGGGGGGGGGGCGGGGAGAGGGATCCACATTATTTTTAATCGACTTCAAAATGGGAGGAGATTCTCAGTTCGACTGTATTTTTTATGTTTGTCACCTCAAAACCTTCGACTGTGTGAACGCATTTTGATTGATTTGAAAACTTGTGCTTCCCGTGTGGCGCATTTCAAATTGGTCCAGTTCTGGCATGGCATCCATAAGAAGACCATATAATTCTTAAATTTGCATTAAATATATGCGCGACAAATGGGCGAATACTTATTGTATTGATGTGGTGTCTGTTTATTCGGACGTCCGAAAGAATAGACGCCACACCTGCTTCGCAGCCAAATAGAATTTGCAAATATTGGTAAAGGAAGGGAAGGAAAAAGGATGGGAAAGAAAGGATTGACAGTGGCCGCATTTGGGCATTGATATTAAGCAATGGCGAGAAGTGAAAATGTGAGCCGGACCGTGAACAGAATCCGGGTCTCCTGCTTCGGGCCAGCGGTCGCCTTAACCAATTGGCCGCTCGTGCTCGCCTCCAGTCCGTCTCAATTTCTCACAAGTCGCACCCTATGTTTGTAGCGCTCCTATGATCCATACCCTCTTACACTAACCATTACGGATTCCCGAGCGAGATCGGAGGTATGACCCCATCTGCGGTGAAATAAATGAAGCTAACGCCAGTACAATAAGTATTTAAACGCGACGACGGCGTTAGCTTTAGTTATTTCACTGCGGTCATACGTCTGACCTCGCACGGGAATCCGTAATGGCGAGTGTATGGCGGCATGGACGATAGGAGCGCTTCAAACATACTGTGCGACTTGTGAGAATTTGAGGCTGACGGGAGGTCAGCACGGTTGACCAAGTGGTTGAAGGCGACAGATGGCCCGAAGCGGGAGACCCGGGCTCGATTCTCGGTCCGGCACACATTTTCACTTGTCGCCATTGCTTAATATTAATGTCCAAATGCGGCCACTGTCAATCCTTTCTTTCCTATCCTTCTTCTTTCCCTTCCTTTACCAATCATTTGCAAATATCTCAATATCACTCCAAACGATTTGGACGTTTATTTTTATTGGAAAGGATAGTTTGATGAAAGTTTGGGTACGAGACTATACTGTAGTTACAATTATTATTTTTGGAGTCGATGTCAGTCAAGGAAATACTACAGTACACCTAGCAAAAATAATACGAGAATATTGAGGCCGAGGTCGGATCGGATCGCGACCACAAGAGAACGGCCGACCGACCGAGGGCATCGGCGGAGTGTCGCCGCAACGGACATCACATAGCGACACAGCGGTGTAGTTAGAGAACCACGACACCAGGTGGAATTACAGATGCGGAGTGGCCGAGCGCAATGAGGCGCTGTGCTCCGATGCGCGAGGCCGTACCCGTGGGGGGTTCGAATCCTCCCTAGGGCATGGATGTTTGTGCTGTCTTTAGTATAAGTTAGTTTATAAGTTGTTCGTAAGTTTAACAAACATTTGAACATAGAAGTCCAAAACGGAGAACAGAATTGTAATCCTAGAAGTAGTTGATGAACATCCAAGAGAAACAACGAAATGCGTGTGAAACCATCACAGCTCTCCTATAACTATTCATATAGTTACAAACCTACCTTGGTTGACACCGACTCCAAAAATAACAAATACTGTAACTACATTACATATAGTAATAACGTGATTGTCTTCGAAGTAATCAAATATTTTTCATTGTATTTTACTAAGGAGAACTTTAAAAACATTTTGATCATTATTTGTTTGTGTTGAGTAAGATGTAAAGTTGGTAGGTAATTACCTATCTTCTTGCGTGGTATGCACATAGATAGGTTATTAAGTTGTAGAAGAATACGCAATTAGTTTTTACGTTTTGTTACATATTAATTTGTTTTGGAATAGTTTTTATATTTGAAGGTTTTTTTTCTTATCAGTTTGATTATTGTAAAAATGCAGAAAATGTTCATATAATATCCTGATCGTTACATCAGCAGCTCTAATCCAACAGTGGCGTATGTATTCCAGTTTCACCCCGTTCAGGAAATTGGCTCCGAAACAGTGGCGGACTAAGGCTGTTGGAGGCCCGGGGCGGCGGCGAAATAAAATGAGACAACCCCGTCCGCTTGGAAATACATGTGTTACTATCAAAAAGAATTGGAGTCCCCCACAGAACGAGAGACACGGGACAGTCTAAACAAATAGCTTTCGACATTTACAGGCCCTAGCAGAACGAGACGCGAAACTAGCAAAAAAAAAAAAAAAATAAAAAATAAAAAAAAATAAAAAAAAAATAAAAAAAAAAAATTAAATAAAATAAAAAATAAATAAATAAAGTAAAATAAAACGTGCTTTCGAGGTATTTGGAGCCCCTCCCCTTCCCCTGATGACCGGAGGCCCGGGGTGTTCCTTCCCCTCCGCCCCCCTCCCCCATCCTTAGTCCGCCGCTGCTCCGAAACAGTTTTTCAAACTTTAGACTCAGAACTATAGTAGCAGTCTCAGGAGAGAGGCTTCACCAATTGTTTGTTTCCTCCTCCTATCATTCTGTTGTGGGAACGGATTTGTTATCTGCAGACACACGGTATAGTGTAGCGTTTTTCACGAAGCATGCAGTGCCACTCTGCCGCTAATTCGGTTGCTGAAGCTGGACGAATATACACGTCACTGCCTGAAAACACTCGGTAAATAGTAGGAGGGCGATATGCCTTGTTAGTGCGCAAGCGTTTACTTCCGCCTACCTGTGTGCAGCTTTCTGTTGAGGCCGTCCGGTTTGTTCAGTACTTTTACGCAGGGAAGCGCGCAACATCATCTTTCGTTCGAGTATCTGGCATCTGGACTCTTGCTAATACAATTACTGTCATTTGGCCTTTGCCTCTAAACACTCCTTATCAACATTACTGCTAGCAACTCTCAGTGAACCTATTCTCTATTAATTTCTCATTGTGTTTAATGTGACATTTTCACATTTTTTGTCCTGCAGCGAGGCTGAATCTCGTCGCAGCATCGACAATGGTGGGCCATTTCTTCATAATACTGAGAAAGGCAATAGTCGTATACCTTCCTGCAAATATACTCTATATAAAGACGCAATTCACCTGAGGATGTGTCACGGACGGTGCTTTGTGTACAAAGGTTACTTCCTCCTCTTATTCCACTCACGTGTGGTACGCGGCAGATAACGATTCCTGGAATGCCCCTATGTGGGTTTACCGCTTTTATCCTAGCGATCGTTTCGCGAGCGTACGTAGGAGGAAGCAATACGTCGGTTCAATCTTCCAGAAAAGTATCATATCTGAACTTTCATAGAAGCTCGTTCCGCTACAAGGAACGTCTGTGCACTGGAGTTTCCCCATCATCTCTGTAATGATTTCGCGCATGCGTCTGTACACTGGAGTTTCCTAATCAAATCTGTCACGCTTTCTCGCTTCGTAAACGAGTGAGTAACGGAGCGTGATGCTTTCCGTTGGATCTTCTGTATGTCTTCTGTTTACCGTACCTGGAACAGATCCCACACAGATTCTCCAGCGGTGGTCAAACGAGTGTCTTGCAGATTACTTTTTTCGTTGCTGGAGTACAGATCCTAAGGGTTCTCCGAATGAATTTCAGGTTAGCATCCGCCTAACGATTAATTTCGTTTTGCCTCTTCATTTCATATAGCTCCTTATGCCAACAGGCAGATATTTTATATAAATGCTTCCATTGCTTGTGCAGCTGCTTAATTATACATTAGAACCTCTCAAACTCGATTTCCGAAAACTCGACATTCCGTAAAACTCGACAGGACTGGTGAATTAATATTTTTTTTTTACTCCGCCAATTACGTAAAGCTTTCCGTCAGTACATAGGCGGCCCGAGAGCACAAGAGACTCGGACTAGGAATGGAGATTCTGTTCCTCAGGGGACTCCGTGATCAAGCTGCTAGACGCCGTGTGGAGACAGAAAAGCAGTTTTCAATCACAGGGTTTTTCAAACGACTTCAGTAAGTTTTCTTTTACACTTTTCTTCTAGTCTTCAGAAAACTTCCCATAACTATCTGTGATGGACTTTTTATAAGCAGCACAAACATCTTCAGTAATAATTGTAGTGAACATGTATTTTCAGATTTTACTAGGCCTTTTGCCTCAAATTTTTTTTTTTGATTATAAGTTACAAATGTTGATATAAATATATAATTGCATATAATAAATCAATAAATGTACAATTTTAATACTCTAAATAACCGTTTTTATTCAACTCCTAGTAATTTTTATTTAAGTTCCCTAAAACTCGACAACCTCAAAACTCAACAACCTTTAAGTCCACATTGTGTCGAGTTTGAGAGGTTGTACTGTATAATGAAGGTCATCTCTTTCTACATATTCGAAGAACTTTACATTTGGTAACGGCACAAATTTTGATATATCACCATTTGGTAGAACATCCATACCTTATGCAGTGACGCTAAAAGAAAATCGCTATTGCGAGAAAATATTGATAATATTATCATCACTATAATTCGCCACCAAAAAAATCAAATGTGTGTATAGCTTATGGGACTTAACTACGGGGTCATCAGTCCCTAAACTAACAAACTACTTACGAACTAGCTAATACTAAGGACGGCACAAATATCAATGCCCGAAGGGGGATTCGAACCCCCGACCGTAGTGGCTCTGCAGACCGTGACTGGAGCGCCTAAGTCCCTTCGGCCACCGCGGCCGGCAATTCGTCACCATACAGTAATTTAACATATAAAACCCATTAAATATGACGGCCAATATGGTTCTGCATCTCTAAATCGAAATGAGCTGCCCCTCCCCGGATAGCCACTTGGTGTGATGTTGGTGACGTTCTCCCACCTTATTGGTGATCGTTCAGACGCACATTGAGAATATTTGACATGCTTGATACTGCGCAACACGCCACGGTGCGGTTCGTACCGAGGCCAGCGAGAAGACAGGCGCCAGCGCAGACGTCATGCTACGTAAGCAAGTTAGTTCCGAGCCGGCGCGATCGCTAGCCGATTGGCCGGCCGCTGGGGCACACTCCACTGCCAAATAGCAGGCAGCCACTGAGCTAGCGATCACGCTGGCTCGGAACTACCTAGCTTACGTGGCTTTCTCGTTGGCCTCTGGTTCGCACGTTGCGACGTCAGAAACTCGCCACGTTAGCCACACTCGTTCAGATACAAGTTCCGTTTGCCGATGGCTTTTCCGAGCTTGCTGTATTTCGTTACAATATTCCAGTGATTCGACTTCTCGATTTACTGAAGCACAGTGGGCGAAAAGCCTCACTGAGCTTTCGAAGTTGTCTGTGAGGTCATTCACATATTTTGTGAAAATAGACGATTGTACAACACTCCACAGGTGCAAGACTACCCTTCGTTGAGAATCATCTTCTGTGGTCAGTTACCTAAAAATCTTCAACCAAATCACACAGTTGGTCTGGTAGTGTATGCGTTCTTATTTTATTCATTAGTTGTCTGTGCGGACTCGTATTTCACGCATTTTGGAAGTCGAGAGAAACGACACCTCGCAGAATAATAGCGCGCCCGGAGTTTCCATTATAGCTTCTTTCGGAATTTATCTTGACTCCCAAAGAGAAGATTTTCTGCCTTCATAAAATGCTATAATACTAGAAAAAGAAACAAGTTCCAAGTTTCTACAACCGAAGTAAGGATGTTAGCAGCAATATGTTAGAACGTATACTTTCCTCAAATATTATCACTACCTCGAAGAGAATGGCCTATTGTCCCACAGTCAACACGGACTTAGAAAGTATCGTTCTTGTGACAGCTAGCTCTTTATCGATAAGGGTTGTCAAACAGATTCCGTATTTCTAGATTTCCGAAAGGTTTTCGACACTGTACCTCACAAGCGTCTTCTAATCAAATTTCGTGCTTATGGAATATCGCCATAGTTGTGCGAATGGATTCGTGATTTCCTATCAGAAAGGACACAATACGTTGTAATTGACGGTAAGTTATCGAGTAGACGAAAATTATAACTGGCGTTACTCAGGGAAGAGTTGAAGGACCCCTACTGTTCCTTATTTTTATAAACGATTTAGGAGACAATCTGCTGTATCGATAGCTGAGATAGGTTGGCAACATCACCTTCGCGGGCCGCCACAGAGAGCGCCCCGCGAAGCCACAGCCGATGGGAGCGCCGCCAACGTCTTGGTATGACGCGCAAGAAGAAACCACGCCAGAAGACCTTCGGACGCCGACCAGCACTCCTCGGAATACATCGCGTGTTTCTAACTAGGATAGCTGCTGTACTTGTTTGTATTTATGTATCGCACTAATTCTAAAATACACTACTAATGGTTCTATGTCTATATACATTCTTCAGAGTTCCCGATTGTGGCCTACAACCTGGACCCACCTTTCTGTGTGATCGCTAAGGACACAACACAATCTGAGTAGCTCTCTTAGACTGTTCGCGGATGATGCTGTCATTCATCGGTTAGTAAAGTCACCAGAAGATCAAAAGCAATTGCAAAAATGTTTAGAGATCTGCATAGTGCAAAAATTGGCAATTGGCCGTTAATAATGAGAAGTGTGAGCTCATCCGTATGACCACTAAAAAAGATATCCGTTAAACTTCAGTTACACGATAAATCAGTCATACCTTGAGGGCCGCGGAGGAGCGGCCGAGAGCATTGAGGCGCTATGCTTCGATGAGCGAAGCCGTACCCCGTCGGGGGTTCGAATCCCCCATCGGGGGCTGTCTTTGGTATAAGGTAGTTTATACGTAGTTTGTAAGTTTAGGGACTGACGGCCCCGCAGTTAAGTCCCATAAGCTTAACAAACATTTGAGCATTGGTGTCACCATCAAAGGTATTTTGAAGTACAGAACAACTAAACAGAGAAGGATAGGTTCTCGGTACCTAATGAGTTTCCTCCTCCTCCAGACTGAGACCATATATTTGTGATAATGTGTGATAATGACGGGTAACAGTTCCAAATTTTAATATATTAGAATCTCATCTAGTCGGATTTGGTTCACTAGCATGCTAATCAATGTTCATGAAATAATTATATGGCCATACTTTCCCTCTGCTATTGACTTAATACAGACAGCCGGAACATCTTATCTGCCAGGATAAACCACTGGTGAATTCATTAAAGATGGGAAAGTCTTATTAAGGTTCCTGTACAAGAGTTCTTAGAAGGGGTAACATATTTCGCAAAGCGAAAGACTGCAATATTACGGTCCTCCCACATCTCTGTGTTCTTTGCCTCTCTGCATTATTTTAATTAGGCACAATTAACAAGAGGAAGAATCAACCACGGAGTTAATTCAGCGCGAGAGCTACTCGACAAACATTCACGTAAGGGATACAGAAATTACGAGAAAATTCCACGAACATCTCGTACAAGAATGTGTCCTATATATATTTATAGGAAGGCAGAAGCGTAAAAGCAGTGTTTTACGAAAACACTATGCTTGTGTGATAAAGGAACTGACTCTGTTATTTCGTGTATATATTACACTTCTAACGTAATTACATGTTGAATACGAATGTAGATTTAAAACTGATGACAGTAACGTACGGGACAGAAACACGTTCAAATTGGCCTACATTTGTTTTGTTTACATTCAAGGAGGTTGAATTAGGAGCGCTCTTACATTGTAATGGTGCAGACTGCCTGCGCCATATTGCTGAGTCTTTTTGACGTGTCCTTCTTGCTCTTAGAAATCATTTGAAAGATGAATATTCAGTAGCTTTGTTGCGATGTGCGTCATCCACGACGACGGAAAACTGGAGTCACAAAATACATTCTCATAACTGCCAATTCAGAGCTAGAGAAGAAAGCAGGTTTAACATCGCTTTTTCACGCAGAAACGTTTACTCTTCTTATACTTGTTCTAAATATAATCGTTGGACATTTAATTAATCTTCCTCATACAATTACAATAAATATAATAATTCCAGCAATTGGAATGGTTGATCCAAATCTTAATATAGCAGACAGGCCTCAACCGGTATGTGTGCTCGACATAAAGAATGCCACCAACCCCTTCATATTAAACCCCATGTTTACACCTCTACAGAGTATGAAATGTTCAGTATGGTATTTATTAGAACGCTCTACCTTTGCTATGTCGGCGGACGTAATATATATTGAAAACAGAAAGTGAGTATTCAATTTTATTTTCTCTCTTCCCCACATTATGAATAATGTTCGATGCCAATATACTCTAGCTTTGAGTGCCCTCTTTGCCTTTGATAGTCTACTATCAGTGTCCTTCTTGCTTCGTCTGCCATGGGGTATTGTGCTTCTGAGGTAGCAGAATTTCTTAATTCTTCTACATCGTGATTATCAGACTCATGTTACGATTCTCAGTACTTACATTTGTACTGTTTCTCCTGCTTGTCTTAGTGTGGCTTAGTCTCAGTCCATATTCTCGTTTTTCGGTCTATTCATTCCCTTCAACAACTAATTGAACATTACAAAAGATAAACAAAAATATCACCCAATTAACCAAATTTAATATTTCTGGAGTATAAACACCGTCTCTTTCTAAACGGAATTACGAGTGCCAGCTACAATTGTGATCAGTCCAACTGGTCCAATTCTGTCGTAAGTTACTCGACGCCATGCACTGTATGATAGCTTAAGGGGTCGTGGACGTGAATGGGCTGCATTTTCATACCTTGTTTTCGGTGCACATTACTTTTGATGTACAATTTGGAGGAAGTTGCGATTTTGTACTAAAACTGAATGACATTAACTCAAGCTGTAGTAGGAAGTTTAATGAAATATATGTTATAGTTTAAGATTTACAATATTTTTCCAAAGAGATGCTTTCATAATGCACTTTCGCATTATGGAACCATGTTTTGGTGCATCGACAGTCAAATAGCTTTCAGAACGTGGCAGGCTGCTGTCAACATTCGTAGGAGCACGTTATGCCACTTGTTCTGTAGTTTGGAATATATCGGAGGTAATAGAAAAACCCTTATTCCACTTCATTACTTTTCTGTCTAAAAATTACCGTTAAAATTACAAACATAATGAAAAACATAAATTATTTCTGAGATGTATTAGGCATAATACAAAGATCTGTGCCATTCTTCAGTGGTGAACATAGCTAAAGCCATTTTGAAGATAATATGCCTAATGTTCAGAAAATGTAGTTTCGAGAAAATGAGAAAAGAATGTTGACAGTGTTCTTGACTCACCATATGCGTCCTTCAGGTCATTCCACTGGCAAAATCTTGCTGGCTTGCTTCTTTATCCTCTGCACGCTTTTTAATGGGTCCTTTCGTCTCTTTTGCGGTGGCTTCCGCAGCCCTTTCAGCTTCAGCTAGTCTACGGTAGTCAAACCAGATATCACATGATTTCCTACTTGGATACCTAATTTGTCCATTACTTTTATCCTGCTAATTACACCATCATTGAAACAGATAACAGCACCGATCACACTTATTTTGAGTACCGTTCATCGAACAAACACTGTTTTCGGTACTTGTTGCCACACGCAGCTGTTTTGTATATGGTCATGTAGACATTTGCTAACTATTTTTTTTATCTGCAAGATCCCCATATATTGGCTTTATTGTCCATGACTGCGGCAGGCATGGACTATTTATTGTGGTATTCCGGGCCTGAAGGAGTGCAGACATTTGTTCAAAGAGCATGACCCTTTGACTGCTCTGGTCTTCTATAGACGCGTCTGTGCTGTCGACGTGTTCAGACGCACCGATAACCCGCTTCCTGTGAGCTGTACACGCCTCCAGACGCAGAACTGTATTTCCGCAGAGTTTCAGTAGTTGTTCAGAATTTCGGCCGCATATTTCGAACGTACGTCTGCGTTTACTGTGATTATAGTACCAACGTTTTACTTTTAGCATTTGCTAAGTCTAGGTATATTTCTATACATGGTTGTAATTTTAGGGTCTCTTGTGGCATTTTTCCTCTGTGTTTCAGTTACACATGTTCCCCTTTCGTTGTCTTAACTTAGAATAGTACTTTGCTTCTATAAGTAGTTCATTACTACATTTCAGTCAGGTGGAATATGTATCATGCACTTTCCAATAATGTTCATAGTACTGTTTTTCATACCTATTACCTTCACTCGTCATATTTTGTGATAGTTTAGTGGGATCTTTCCTGTGGCCTTATATATTTTAGTTCTAATACATTTTTATTTGACATTTTTCCGTATTTTCTTTGTGACTTTTGTGTCCCAACTTCGTCGCCGCTTTCGTGTCCCAGCCTCGTCGTAGGTGTCGGTGGAGGGGAGCAGCCAGAAACTATAAACACTCGAGTAAATTAGAAAGATATATATATATATAATGCACAGAATGTAACAATACTTAACTTTTACAGAGTACGGCAGAATGTTGATACATAGTTGTTAGAGGCCTGCCTAGTGCCTGTACAATAGCAAAGTCTTCACTCGTGCCTATCGGATTACGAAGGTCCTAACTCGTTGCTATCTCAGTCCGAAGTGACCGGTGTCTTTCCGTGGTGGCCACGAGCGGGGTTCCAGCAGAGGGCGCTCGTGGCTGTCGTCGGAAGAACGCCGCGCCGTGCATGCATGGCGGCGCGCAGCGAAAGTAGGTGGCGCGCACTTTGTACTTGTGCGACACCACACCCCTCCCCCCCAAACCGCCGCGCCGTCGTGGCGTAGGGCTGAGGGCCACGGCGACGGCACTGGGAGGAGGGCCTGGGCGGGGGCGTTACTGGTGGGACGGGCGTCGTAGCTGAGGCCGGGATCGAGACGCCGTCCGCGCCCCGGCATCCGCCTTGAGATCTTCCAGGGAACCCGCCGAAACCTGGGGAAGGGCGCCCGCCCCCGCCCAGAGGGAGCAGGTCATCTTCTTCTGAGGTGCGTGGCCCAAGCGGCGGCGGCACGCACGGTCCCGGAGTCCCTCTCGGTGACGCTGTCATCTGCGGCGGTGACAGTGGCGGCGTCGCGTCGATCTCCATCGGCTCGATCTCGTAGTCCGGGGACGCTGGACCCGTTGACGAACGATGTGTTTGTGCTCCCTGGCGGTGAACTGGGTCTGGAATCAAGAAACCGGAGACAGGATCGCGCGGCCTGTGCAAGCGCAATTGGTTTGCGTGGCGCCGCAGCTCCGACCCTGTGAAAGAACGTACAACAAACATATTGCGCCCAAGCACGCGTTGAATGGTGCCCGGCAACCATGTCTTCTTGTTTCCAGCAAACACCCTGTACAGCACCGGCGTGGAAACCTGAAAACGCGTAGCGCCATACGAACCGACTCGGTGCGTGGGAGGCTGCAGCAGGTGAAGGAGAGTGCGGTGACGGCGGCCGTGTAGCAGCTCGGCAGGAGACGGGCCGTCACGTGGCATGCACCGATACGTAGACAGGAAAATTTGAAGAGCTTGCTGCCTGGAGTGCTGACCTTTCATCTTTTCCATGTGTGACTTGAATGTTCGGACGAAACGTTCTGCTTCACCATTGGACTGAGGGTGAAAAGGTGCAGTGGTAATATGCTGAATGCCATTCACACGACAAAACTGTTGAAATTCCGCACTAACAAACTGAGGTCCATTGTCACTGACGATAGTTTCAGGCAAGCCTTCGATGCAAAACACTGATGTTAAGGCACTGATTGTACTAGAAGCTGTCGTTGAGTTCATGGCAATGACAAAAGGAAACTTGCTGAAAGCGTCTACAACAATTAACCAGCGCGTATTCCAGAAAGGTCCGGCAAAGTCAATATGTAAACGTTGCCATGGTCCCTTGGGGCGTGGCCAGTCTGAGAAACGTTGCGGAGGAGCCGCCTGATGCTCCGCACAAACAGTACACTGTGACGTCATGTCCTCTATCTGAGCGTCCATACCAACCCAGGTACAATGACGTCTGGCCAGTTGATTTGTCCTAACAATGCCCCAATGTCCTTGATGCAGGAGGCGTAACACTTCTCGTTGCAGGGAACGAGGAACAATCACTCTTGCTTGGTCGTTGTCGGTATGCAACAACAGTACACCCTGACTTAAAGATAATGCATGACGTTGTGCAAAATAACGTCGAACCAGAGGCCGATCAGGTCTTTGGCTCTGGCAGGCCACCCTGAGCGAACAAAACGTGCTACCACACTTAGGCCCGCATCCGCAGCTGTTTCCTGCGCAACCCGACGAGAGCTCAAAGGAAAGTCCGCGACAGCGGAAGCATCTCTTGAGTCTATCTGACAACATGCCATTTCTGAAGAATCAAATGATACATCCTGGCCAACCGGAAGTCGGGAAAGTGTGTCCGCGTTAGCATGCCCAGTGGTAGGTCGGTACAAAATCTCATACTGATAATTTGACAATATCAAGGACCATCTCTGAAGCTTTTGTGCCGTACGTGGCGGAATCGGCTTTGTGGGTGAGAACAACGACGTGAGAGGCTTGTGGTCTGTCAACAAATAGAATTTTCTGCCATAGAGATAATGATGAAACTTTGTGACGCCGTAAATGATTGCTAAGGTCTCCGTTTCTATCTGACTGTAATTCTGTTGCGTCGGCGTCAGTAGCTTGGATGCAAAGGCAATAGGACGATCGTGACATCCAATACGATGCGACAGAACAACACCCAGACCGTACGACGAGGCGTCAACTGCTAACACTACAGGCTTCTGTGGGTCAAAGGGAATCAAACATGCATCACTGAGTAGTGCAGACTTTAGTTTGTCAAAGGCAACCTGACAATCTTTAGACCATACAAAAGGAACATTCTTCCTACGTAAGTGATGCAGTGGAGCTGCAATCTGAGAGGCATTGGGAATAAATCTGAAATAATAGTTAAGCTTTCCCATTACTGCTTGCAATTCCTGCACATTCTTAGGAGGAGGCAAGTCTTTGATGCTCGAAGATGTGACTGTAAGGGATGGATTCCTTGGGCATTAATCACATGGCCTAGGTACTCTATTTCAGTTTGAAAAAACGAACACTTTGCTTTATTACAACGTAGACCTGCTGCAGTCAACACTTTGAAAAGGCACTCCATGTTTGCTAAATGTTCTTCAACTGTACGTCCGGATACCACAATATCATCTAAATAGTTCGAACAACACGGTACAGAAACTGTCAGCTGTTCCAAAAAACGCTGAAAAATAGCGGGGGCGGAAGAACTGCCAAAGGGTAGGCGTTGAAATTGAAAAAGGCCCATGTGAGTATTAATGACGAAAAATTTTTTTGACTCGTCATCAAGTGGAATCTGTAAGTATGCCTCTGCTAAATCAATCTTGGAAAAGAAGCGAGACTGTCCTAATTTGTCCATCAGTTCCTCAGGTCTGGGCAGGGGATAAGTGTCGACAATTGTTTGACTGTTCACTGTTGATTTAAAGTCCGCACAGAGACGAAGTTTTCCTGACGGCTTGGGTATAATTACTATAGGCGAGGCCCACTGACTCGCATAAACAGGAGAAATCACACCACTATCTTGCCAACGTTTAAGTTCTTCGGCAACTGTATCACGCAATGCGATAGGCACTGGTCTAGCTTTACGAAATTTTGGAACTGCAGATTCTTTTAAAGTCACATGTGCCACGAAGTCTTTTGCACAACCTAGTTCCGGCGAAAACAAGTCACTGTATTTGTCACACAATGCATTGATTTTATCCTGAGGCACTATTGACGAAATGTGAAGCACATCTCTTTGGATTGATAAACCAAACAAGTCAAAAGCATCTAGTCCAAAAATGTTCTGTGTCGATTTGGCTTGAAGAACTACAAAAGCAACTGTTTTTGTTACACCTTGAAAAGAGGCGGGCAGGCTACACGTTCCTAGCACGGGAATATTTTGACCTGTGTACGCTGTGAGCACTTGCTGTGACGGCGACAATTTTGGCGAACCCAGAAGTTCATAAGTATCTTTATTTATTAACGTGACAGCGGAACCAGTATCAAGCTGAAATTGCACCGTCTTATTTTCTACGAAGAGAGTCACAAACAGTTTTTGCTTGCGGCGCTCGACAGGTGCGCGAATGTGGGCAACGTCTGCTACGGTTTGTTTGCTGCACTTGCGCGGGCCGCGTATTGAAGGAAGCGGCTCAGACTCGGCACGCAGGGGATTAACAACACTGTCACTAGATGACACTACCGCCGGATCGGCGTCCGCGCAATGCGAAGCTACTCCAGATGTACTAACTACTGCACTACACTTTTGAGTAGCTACTTGATGTCTACTGTCACTAGCTACACAGTACTGAGCACTATTACAAGGGGCAGTTGCAGAAGGCACTATTTTCACTACAGGAATGCACTGTTCATAGTCATTTTGCTTGTCCCGAACCCTTTTCCGTTGCACTGTTTTACGAGCTCGTCGGCGCTTGCTACGTGGTGCACTATATAGTTTTGCCGTAGGCGGAGAAAATTGTTTTTGCATTTGAAAACCAACAGAAGCACAGCTCAAGTCCACAGCGTGTATGACATTTACTGCATGCACTGTTCTCGCACTTTGCGAAGCACTATTCCTAACGTTACTGTTCTTTGAGTTTTTAATTTGCATACACACAGACTGCACATGTCCCGATTTGCCACATTGATAACAGGTCGCGTTGCGACTAGGGCAATGAGCACGCTTGTGGCGAGACACACACTGGGGGCAAGACTTACGAACATTTTTCTGAAATGAGCGTTGGCGCCCGTTATGCAAATTACTGTGTCTAACACTACGGGGCGACCTTTGCGTCGCACTTTTACTCTGGCTACTGTTCACTGTCTGTTCAGCACGGCCTGTACTAATGTAAGAATCACTAGTGCTACACTGAGAACTACGGCTAGGAAAACGTCCGTTGTGGCGCACTGAATTTACACTATGGCTTTGCATTTCTACATCAGCTAAGTCAAAAGTATCATGCGCTTCTATAAGCCGCAGTACACTGTCTAATGAGGGGTCAGACTGCTTTAGAATTGCTGCTCTAATTTTGGGGTCCTGAATGTTCTGCGTAATCGCATCCCTCAACATCACGTCACTATACGAAAGTCCACAAGAGCAAGTAAATTTACATTGGCGGGTTAAGCCCTTCAATTCCGTAATCCACTCTTGGTGTGACTGCTGCGGTAACTTTTTAAGTCTGAAAAATCGGTATCGTGCAGCGGCTACAAGAACTTTTCTCTCATAATGAGCATTCAGTGCATCTACAATTTGTTCAAAGTCTACATCACGAGGAGATGCGTGCGGGAATAGTTTTTGCAGTAACACGAAAGTTTTGGGGCCCACCACAGACAATAAAAGATGCTTAACAGTCTGACCTGTAAGTTGATGAGCCGCTACGAGTTCTTGAAACTGCGCCAGATAATCACTCCATTCTTCCTCACGTTCGTTGTATTGGCGAAACGTAGGAAGTGTTGCGGCGGCAGGTGTGGGCTGCTGATGCGACGGCTGTTGTTGAGTCGTCGTCAACTGCGCCACTGCGTTGAGAAGTTGTGAGATTTGCGCCGTCTGTAACTGAATAATTTCCATTAAGTTTGGGTTCGGGGTAGTGGCCATGCTGACCGATTAGGCGCCGCGTATACAAGTAACTTATAACAAAACACAAATGCAATATGAAAGAGGACTCGCTCTGCAACAAAAAAAGTCCACAAACACGTAACAGAATATGTTCCCCCAAAAATCTTATAATAAGGGTGGGTGGGCGGGAGCAATTTTTTGCGTGCTCCGACTGCTGCCGTCTGGCTGCTGCAAGCGGGCTGGTCCAAGGTTCGTCTATCACTCCTCGTCGCCACTTTTGTGTCCCAACTTCGTCGCCGCTTTCGTGTCCCAGCCTCGTCGTAGGTGTCGGTGGAGGGGAGCAGCCAGAAACTATAAACACTCGAGTAAATTAGAAAGATATATATATATATATATTGCACAGAATGTAACAATACTTAACTTTTACAGAGTACGGCAGAATGTTGATACATAGTTGTTAGAGGCCTGCCTAGTGCCTGTACAATAGCAAAGTCTTCACTCGTGCCTATCGGATTACGAAGGTCCTAACTCGTTGCTATCTCAGTCCGAAGTGACCGGTGTCTTTCCGTGGTGGCCACGAGCGGGGTTCCAGCAGAGGGCGCTCGTGGCTGTCGTCGGAAGAACGCCGCGCCGTGCATGCATGGCGGCGCGCGGCGAAAGTAGGTGGCGCGCACTTTGTACTTGTGCGACACCACAGTGACCACGAACAAGTATGCTACATGTCTTCCTCCTTTGAGTATAAGATTCGTATGAAAAATTTTGGCTGTCGTAACCTTTTAGTGTTATGTGCCTATGCCGACAAACATGTTAATGATTTATTGCCAAAAACGACTCTTTATTCTTCACTATCATTCCCTTTGTCAGCTTTGGGATTGCAAATGTCGCTATTAAATGATTATTTACAATATAGAGAAAAATAAAAAGTAATAGGAAATGAATGTTATTGTTGACTACGTTTGTACATATTCTTCATGTGGTATTGAATAGTTGTTTCATTCCTCTATTGTAATACTGTATTTTCAGTGTGCTACCATACAATACTTTTTTTATGTTCTTGCCTTAGTCACTTGATTAGGTTTAATTTAATGCACAGGGACCTGAAGATGTCATAGTGGAATGCCGTAACTGGTTGTGATACAATAAATATTTTATTATACATACGGCTGTTGGTATCTCACTTCCTTCATACTCTTGACCAGCTGTCCCGTTTCCACCAGCAATGATGGATTCAATAATCTCTAAATACAGGTAGTAGGGCTACTTGAGTTCCTGAGATATATTAAGTGGGAAGACAGTTTTCGTTCTTTTAATTCCTTTCTTAAATCTCTTCATGCAGTTAAACGCTGAACATTTGTTTACCATCGTGCTTCATGTATACTGCAATACTCAAAGAATACAGAGGTGACTACCAGCTGAGTATGAACACGGTAGTAGCTATATAAGACACGATTTATCTCCTAACAACACTCGTATTTATCTGACGCTTGCAACTATCATGGTGGCCGACCGAAAGTTCAAATTATCCCGCGACAGCAGCGCCGTTAGGAAGTCTAGTTATTTTTAGAAGGTCTATGAGGAGGACATACCGAGTGGTCAGATTTTTATGAGATCCTTGAGTGACCTTCTAGCGCATGGAAAATACATGTTGATGTTTTGTGTACCATAAATGCAAAAAAGGAATTCTAGATTTCGAGATTAACTCCAGCCTCCAATCCGAAAGATCCTGGCCGGGGGCAGTGCCGAGCTCGCAGTGCTGCCAACTGCTGATGGTGGGGGCCCACGCGCCGGTCGGGTTATCACAGTCGAGGGGCGGAGCTGTTTTTGTTTCCGCGGCCGTGGCACCCTGCCAGCCCTATCACCATCAGTCAGGGCGGCGCCCCCCCTCCCCCCTTCAGCTGTCCCTGCGGAACCCGTCGTGCTGCTCTCGCTGCAGAGATTGTGACGGTGAGGACGACTGCCGTTGGATTTCGAGAACGGCAATTAGCATAAGTACCAGTCTCTCTTAATGCCGATTAAAGAAGAATCGAACCTGCCGATGGAAACGAAGACGCATCACTACGAACGTGGGTTGATTACGCGGCCTGTTCGGCCTAGCAGAGAATTCCAAATCACCGTGGAGACATGGAGTCCAATACTAAATCACAGGTATCTAAATTCAAACAGTAGAAGTGGGAATGGCTGTCAATGTCCCTTGTCCAGCTATTATACCTTAAGTTGGACGAAAAATGAGATACTGAGATACTGAAATCATTAATATTTTGTACACGGTTCCATTACTGTACATAAAGTCGACCTGAAGTGTTAAGTAGTTTTTGAGTTAAAATTCCCCAAAGTTAGCATAGCTTTTTCGAATGTGACCACTTGTTTGGCGAATGGCTTCAGACTTTCCATAGGATTTAGTTGTTAGATGTTTGCGATTGCCACAGTTACATCAAAATTTCACAACACCTTAGTATTTATAAAAATTGAGGTGTTTGTGCCTATATTTCTCTCTGCAGCCAAAACTACACATCGCAAACGAATACTGTTTGTATGCGGTAGTAGGTATCAGTCTCCCATTGTGCACTATAGTGGTAGAGGGTTGATAACGATAGGGCGTGGAAGAGTGGGAGTTGAAAGTTATCGACTTACATAAAATTCTACGTGTGAGTGACAATATTTTGTTCTTCCTCAAAAACTACACAATGGAGACGATCACTCTGTATTGTTGTATTACAAAGTCTCCCGTTGTACAATAGAGCAGTTCCGTGTCGATGGCTATAAGAGAGTGGAAGATGTAGTGGTTGAGTCAGCTTATTATAATATTCGGACTACAGACCAGAAATTACTTTTGACAGTATAATAGCAAAGACGTTATATACATCGAAACGTGATGCACATTCTTCAGTTGTTTTTCTGCAACAAGAGCACGAATAAATAAAAATAAGTACAAATTGCAGTTTGAAAAGTAAAACTACAAACAAAGGTGCCAAAGCGTAAGACAGAAATATCGCGTTCTCAATCAGTTTTTAAAAGACAGAAAACGTTGCTGATAAGTGAATCTACAAACGACAGAAACTTGAAATTTGTAGACGTTGTTTATCTTCAACTGTAGGCATCAGCTATTTTCCGATATTCCCATCCCTAAGGCGGTGAAATAAGGGATAAACCTTTTTTTGAAATTACGTTGCTATTAACGAAATTTTGAATCCAGAAGTACAAAACTTCGTATTCAGATTTTTTATTGGAATTTGAAAACACGTGATTCCATATTTTTGGAAATTCAACCATTAATCGGGTGAAATAAGGGAAAATCTTTTAAGGGTTTTCTAAAACTATTATGGTGCTAGAAATGCGAAAATTTGTAACCCTAGGCACTAATGGCCAACATAGTTAAGTCGCATAGATTTACAAACATTTTTTCTGTCTATATAGACCACGCAGTCAACGCGTACGTAGCAGTGGGAACTAAGCTAGTTATTTAATAAAATAACATAAAATATTCGAATATTAATCATAAATGTGATTATCAAATCATATACTTACAATGAGGCTATGTTAACGTTGTGGTTTCAAGTTTCAATGCAGGAATAAAAGGTTTACAAAGTTTTATTAATTATCATTAGGTTGTTCTTACACGTGCATGCTGACGAACTAAAGGAACACGTAAACTTTGAAGTGTAACGGAAATATGAAGCGTATCTAGAAACCTCTAAACCAACATATTTCAATGATCGTAGTAGCTAGGTGGTTCATCAACTACACAGAAGAGGAGTCTCAACTGTTTGCAGAGGTGTGCAAGAACAAATCGTAAACAAAGAAAACTCTTCAGTACTTCCACAAACACGTCACATACACCTGTAACTTCACAAAAATGTCTTAAGAATGGCCACAGCTGCAACCATGAAATAAACGTAAAGAGTGGTAGATAGAATTCAAAAAACCGCGAGGGATTTCTTTCCTTGATATCATGTATATGCTCCTACGAGTATATAGAATTGTCATCACAATAATTCAATATCGACTCGACCAAGCTCTCGCCGGTTATGAAGGAGGAGTTTGATCCGAATTTGTTTGCAAATAGTGTAGAAGGAAATGGACACCTATTTAAAGTACCAATCATCGGATTGTATAGCTCATTTGAAAATACAAGGGTGATGCCATGGTGATATTGCCAACATAACACTCAACGTTCGAAATGTCACCATCTTTGTATTATCTGTGGCAACAACTTTTTGGTTTGTATGTGCGCGTATATAAGTGGTTAATCGCGCTATGTTGCTCCACATAAGTGATACACAAGGCACCCCTTGCATCAACAACTGCAATAGTCAGCAGAACAACGTAATGGAATTGAGTTATCACCAGCACCACATAACCAGGATTTTTCGTCACAAACAAAATTATGTGCATAAGCAGAATGTAAATGACATGTGTGAAGATGCGAACAGTTGTCTGCCAATGAACTGAAAAGTCTGAAACCGGTAACGGTGCTATTTAGTAAATAAATAGCATAATCAAATGTGGTTAGTTGCTATTTTCTTTATTGTAAGAATCATGCCGTAGTTATATAATATAGCGAAGACGGCCATTTACAATTTATTCAGTATTTAAATTAGGCACGGATATAACGAACAGAGTCTTACGTCTCTAGTATGTGGATAAGTAAAGAAATTACATCTGATGGGAGGCGTGCTAGGTAGTTCGTGCACCCGTGGTGATTACTGTTTCTCAGTGGGGTAGTGGTCAGTTGAATTGTCTAGGAAGCAGGAGACCCAGGTTCGAATTCCGGTTTGGCACATATTTCCAACTTTCCCATTTGATATTTCAACTGCATTCTTATAGAATCTAACTTGTTGATCGCATTTTATAATTCAAGATTACTTGTTGGAGGTCCTTTTCGAGCCATCTTCAAATCATATGTGTTGACCAATCGGCAAAAATGCAGTATAATCATCCACCACGTGACCCAGTTATCAGCAGAAACTACTTTAGTTCAATTATAAAAATGTTATTTTATCAGTCATTATGCAATATATTAAGGTACAGAAGACTATTCGGTTCGAGTGTGTGACTCGGTCGATTGATGCTTTTAATGATCACTGCATGATTTTATTATTTATTGTGCACCACAATACGACCAACACATACGATCTGAAGATGTCCCAGAAATAATCTGAAACTTGTAATCATAAATAATTATACTCAGTTGATAAATACTTATGATCGCCACCCAGACAATAAGTCAGACAAAATTATTCTTTTGACTGTAAATGAAAAAAAAAATAGTTTTGCATTACCGAGAATGTTAATGAGATTGATTGAAACAGAAGATCTTCTCTTACCGGGCACTGCTATGTTCATTCCTTGACACAATGTGTTTCGGACGTTTATTACTTTACAGGTGGATTTAATTTTTATATTGTGTGCAAGTATGGGTTGTCAAGACATCAGTATATCTCGTGGAAGTATATACAATGGAAAACAAAAAGAAACATTAAGGATGTCTTTTAAAAAATCGTCATAAAAAGGTAATAAGGTTTCTCCCACTATTTCAGAAAGTGATTCTGTACGTGTAATTCACTTTCAGTTACACTTTTAGCTGTCAATCAGGCATAGAATTACATTTTGAAGTAGAGATTTTGGGTTTACCATTCTAGAAATTGTCCCACGTTTTCCTGAGCTCACTACCACCCTCAATGGTAGACAAAAATGAATAAAAGTACTCCTGTAGTTGAAAGTCAAACCTCCATACTCTGCTGTAGGAAGAAAAAAATAGTGATAGGTAACAGCCAGTCTAGATGACTTCCCTCTTGGCCGTTTGCCGTCGGAGGTTCGAGTCTTTCCTCGGGCATATGTATGTGTGTGCGTGTGTGTGTGTATGTGTGTGTCAGAGAGAGAGAGAGAGAGAGAGAGAGAGAGAGAGAGAGAGAGAGAGAGAGAATCTGCTGTTCTTAGCATAAGTTAAAGTAGTTTGTCAGTTTAGGAACCGATGACCACTGCAGTTACGTCCCATGGATTTACAAACATGTGAAAATTTGAGTACTCTAGTGATGCCGTGGCGGAATAGCCGTGCGCACTAGGGTGCCGTGCTGCGGTGTGCGTGGCCGTATGTAGTCGGGGGTTCGAGTCCCCCTTCTGACATAGGTGTTTCTGTTGTCCTTAGGTTAGTTTACCTTAGTTTAAGCACTTTATAAGCTACAGACTAATGACCACAACAGTAAATTTAGAACTGTAGGGAATTGTGTAAGGTAAAAGTCGCGGAGGAAGACTACGAAACAAGTACAGTAAGCATGTGGAATGGATGGTTTTAGAAGTTCTTTATGAAGACGCTTGTACAGTATAGAGAAGCCTGGAAAGCTCTGTCAGAAAAGACATAGTAACGGCTTAATACCGTTAAAAAAGCTTCTATTACGCAGTTGTAACTGCTCATGGAGAATAAGTTCGTCATTGCGAGAAAGATGTTTAAATATTTGCAATTCCTCGAACACGTCTAATATGTGGCGTTTCTTTTCGGTGTGCAAAATGTTCAGATCATTAATGGCTTTAGGTGCGTGACCTGTAATTAGAAGATAATCAGCAAAAGCTGAATTCTGAGCGCTAGTGTCATTCTTTCTCAAAAGTTCTTCTTTAAACCTGAATTTAAAAGCACGTCCCGTTTGACATATGCAGTAGGAAGAGCAAGTATCACAAATAATTTTGTAAATACCAGAATTTTTTAAGGAAGAATAGCTTGATTTTAAATTTTGAATAAATTTTTTTTAATTATTATTGGTCGAGAAGGCAACGTTGCAGTTGTTACGAAGAAGTCTTTGAATCTGATAGGAGACGCAAACCAGAAAAGGAATGGAAAAACAGTGCTGTAACTTTTTTAGCAGTTTTCCTTTTAAGGATGTTGTTAACTATGGCAGGATAGTATTCGTTATTGACTGTTATCGTTTTAATCAAATATATTTCTTTCTCAAACTTTGCTTTCAAGAGTGAACATAGCAGCTATATTAAAAAAAAAATAAATAAAAAAAAAAAAAAAAAAAAAAAATCAAGAAGTGAGGTATTAAAGAGGAGAATAGTGAACAATGCTACAGTTAACGTTGTGAAGGCATTAGTGAGCATTGTTTGTAATAATTTATGTGTCTCCCCACACGCAGCGTGGTGAAAAAGGTAATTCGTATCAAAATACACTTCGTACAAAAATTAAAAAAAAAAAAAAGATAAAAAATTAAAAAAAAGTAAAAAAATGCTATGGTCTAAATATGACATTGTGTATGCCCATTAATATATTGAAACTTATAGTAGTATTCTTATCTCTAGTGATTCACGGTCTTTTGTGAAGCATATTCATACAGAATGTGCATCCATTAGTGTACAAAGGGAAAAACCACGCCATTGAGTTAATTTGGCGATTTGCACCGTATCAAACAAATGGACGCAAAGAGGGAGCGCGGTCAATGCGATGCGGGCGTGGACAACAGAGCCAGCTGACCACGCAGCGCAGATTTAATTGTGACCAGGACAAAGCGCTGCACTTCCACAACAGTTGGAGCCGCCGTGCTGTGGTTTGCGGGCGCGTCTGCTGCTAGGCGAACGCGGAATTCCTGCTGACGGACGGTGAAGTGCTACTTTGATGATATTAGCAACGGCGATGGTTCTTGCCTCTGACAAGGAGAGGACGCCTACTCGTCAGAGCCGAATTCGTCCACATTTATGGTACATGTGAAAGTGGTGATGAAATTTGAAACTGCACCAAGTGGGAACTCCAGATGGCTAAGTATTTAGGAAATAAAATGAATTTTGACACGGAACTATCACCATATGCACATAATGAACTGCTCCTGAGAGAGTCTGTTTAGGAAGCGGTGTTTGGCTTTGTGGTAAGAGATCCAATTTTTATTGAAAGGTTCGCGGGTACGATTCAGCCCGGCGTAATTTATGTTAGTTTTTATTTTTATTTATTTATTTATTTATTTATTTATTTATTTTTGCTCTTTGGCAATGCGGACACTACAGACTTCACAATTAACCGCAACACCATATTATGCTATTTTGTATTTATATGTGCACAAAATCTGCTTGGGACCTCATTGTTTAACACAAAATTATTGCTTTCCCTGTTTCTTCGATGAATATCACCCCAGTACATGTACTTGGTCAATTAAAAAAAGCCGGCCGCGGTGGCCGAGGTGACTGAGGCGCTCCAGTCACGGTCAGCACGGCCACTACGGTCGGGGGTTCGAATCCCCCCTCGGGCATGGATATTTGTGCCGTCCTAGTTCGTAAGTAGTTCATAAGTAGTTTGTAAAAATGTTCAAATGATTGTAGAACTTATGGGACTTAACTACGGGGTCATCAGTCCCTAAGCTTACAAACTACTTATGAACTAGCTAAGACTAAGTATGGCACAAAGATCCATGCCCGAGGGGGGGATTCGAACCCCCGACCGTAGTGGCCGTGCTGACCGTGACTGGAGCGCCTCAGTCCCCTCGGCCACCGCGGCCGGCAAGTAGTTTGTAAGTTTAGGGACTGATGACCCCGTAGTTAAGTCCCATAAGCTTAACAAACATTTTGAATTAAAAAATATGAAGTATCGATTTACATACACGACGTCCCCAAGTACGCGTTAACTTCAGTCCCTTTTTAAATGTTTATAGTCTCGAATTTCATCCATTGAATTGCTGTTCGTTAGTCTCGTTACATCTCGAGAGCGGCTGAACCGATTTGGCTAATTATTCTTGAAATATTCGTGTAATTTCAGGGAAGGTTTATACGGCGATAAAATATGAAAAAGTTGTTCGAAAAAGAGGAAAATCAGGAAAATCTGAAACAGATTTTTCCAGTGAGCTATAAATACCGTTCGTCCAGTTACGATAAAGTTTTGTAAATTTCATATTGAAAGCAAGAGGAAGGTTCGCATTACTATCGAGCCGATAATTAGAGTATCTGATGATACCTTTATAAAGCTACTGGGTTTGAAATACGTTTGATTTAAATTAATATGGTTTATATTAATAGGTAAGTGATACGAAGTTTACCGGGTCATATAGTAAATTGATAAAATAACCCATACGATGTTGCGGTTAATTGTGACATCAGGCTACATCTACATCAGTACTCTACAAACCACTGTGAAGTACATGAGAGAGGGTACATCCCATTGCACCAGTTATTATGGTTTTTTCCCATTCCATTCAGGTATTGAGCGTGGGAAGAATAATTGTTTAAATACCTCCGAACGTGCTGTAATTAATTTACAGTTGTCCTTACGATCCTTACGGAAACAATATGTACGTGTACGCATTGCCAAGGAGCAGAAAAAATTTGCCGCCGTGTGAAATTCAACCCGCGACATTCTTAATACGAATCCAATCTTTTACCGCAAAGCCAAACAGCGCTTACTAAACAAGCCGTCACATGAACAGTTGATAAGATGCACATGGTTATAGATCCGTATTAAACTTCATTTTATTTGCTAAAACTTGGCCATCTGTAGTTCCCACTTCGGGCAATTTTGTGTCTCACCACGTCCTACAAGTACCATAAATTTCAGCGAATTCGGCGATGACGAGTAGGCGTCCTGTCCTTGTGAGATTATCGCTCTCTCTCTTATTTGTTTACTGAGTCGTAGCCGCGGTCTAAAGCACCTCCCTGCGGAGCGCACGGTTGCTCGCCGTGGAGGTTCGAGTCCTCTCCGAGGCATGGGTGTGTGTGTTTGTCCGTAGGTTAGTTTACCTAGGTTTAAGTAGTTTGTAAGCTACGGACTGATTACCATGCAGTTTGGTCCGATAGATTTACAGACATTTGATTTTTTTTTTTTTTTAACTGGGTCGTAACAGTACAAATACACTGTCAGATACAAAAACTATTGCGCTTTCTAAGAGTTTTCCCACTTCATTCTAGATTTATTTTTGAACAAGTTCATATGGGGTACACGGTAGGTTCATCGTTTACAGATCAATACCAGAAGCGGTACTGATATACTTGTTGATCCATAAGAACGCAGATGGAAAACCAGTACTAAGGAAAAAAAGAAAGCTGAAAGGCGCAAGGAATATATAGGAGGAAATAAACTTGAAAGCAATTTCCTGGAAATGGAAGATGAAGTAGAGGAAGATGAATCAGGAGATACTATACTGCGAGAAGAATTTGCACCGCGGCGGATTATCCGTGCGTACTGGGGCGCAGTGCTGCAGTGCGCACGGCCGTTCGCTGTCGGGGGCTTGAGTCCCTCGTCGGGCATGGGTGTCCTTAGCTTAGTTTACTTTAGTTTAAGTAGCTTGTAAGCTACGGTTTAATAACCTGGCAGCTGAGTCCGATACATTTACCAACATATGAACATTTGAAGAATTTGACAGAGCACTGAAAGATTTGAGTAGAAACAAGGCCCCTGCAGTAGACGAAGTCCCGTCTGAACTGCTATTATCGTTAGGAGCGGCAGTCATGAAGAATTTGTTCCACCTGGTATGCAAGATGTATGACACAGTGGAAATACCCTCAAACTTCAAGAAGAATATAGTAATTCCAATTTCGAAGAAAGCAAGTGCAGACAAATGCGAAAATTACACAACTATCAGTTTAATGGTTGCAAAATACTAACACGAATTATTTACAGACGAATGGAAAAGCTGGAGGAATCCGACCTTGGCGAAAATTTGTTTGGAATTAGGAGAAATGTAGGAACACGCGAGGCACCTTACGACTTATCTTAGAAGATACGTTAATCTAAGAGAAACCTTTGTTTTTAGCATGTGTGGCTCTGGAAAAAGCTTTTGACACTGTTTACTGGAATACACTATTTCAAATTCTGAAGGTAGAAGGGGTAAAATACAGGGAGCGAGGAGTTGAATGTTGTACAAAAACAAGACAGCAGTTATTATAGTCGATGGGCATGAAAGGGTCGCAGTGGTAGGGAAGGAAGTCAGACAGGGTTGTAGCCTTTCCCCAATGTTGTTTAATCTGTACATTGAGCAAGCTGTGACGGAATGCAAGGGGAAGTTTAACAAGGGAATTAAAGTCCTGGGAGAATAAATAAAAGCCTTGTGGTTTGCTGAGGACATGGTAAGTTTGTTAGAGACAGCGAAGGACCTGGAAGAGCAACTAAATGGAATGGATAGTGGCTTGAAAGGCAGATATAATATGAATATTAACAAGATTAGAAAGAAGCTAATGGAATGCAGTGTCAGAAAATCAGGCGATGCTGAAAGAATTAGGTTAGCTAATGAGCCGTTAAAAGTATTAGATGAGTTTTGTTATTTGGGTAGGAAGGTAACGTCTGTAGGCCGAATTAAAGAAGATATAAAATGCAGAATGGCTAAGGGAACAACAATTTTTCTGAAGAAGCGAAATTTATTAACATCCAATATTAGTTGAAATGATAGGAAGTCCTTTCTGAAAGCATTCGTCTCGAGGGTAGCAATGTATGGGAGTGAAACGTGGACGATATGGATAACAGACAAAAAGATGCTTTCGAAATCTGGTTCCATAGACGATTGATGAAAATTAGCTGGGTAGAACACGTAACTAATGAGGGAGGAGGTTTTTAACCGAATTGGGGAGAAAAGGAGTTTCTGGCATATCTTGACTAGGAGAATGGTTAGGTTGTTGGGACACATTCTGAGATATCAAGGGATCGTCAACTTAGCATTGCAAGGAAGGGTGTGGATGAAAATCGTAGAGTGAGACCGAGGAACGAAGACAGTAAGCACATTAAAAACGATGTAGGTTGCCGATCTTATTCTCAGATGAGGAGACTTGCACAGGACAGGGTAGCGTGGAGAGCTGCATCAAACCAGTCTGCGGACTGTAGACCACAACGACAACACCATACTGAAACAGCCGCATTAGTACGTTGTGCAGGTTCCGTGAGCGACAACGCAAGCACTGACTCTTGCATTCATTCGATCATATAGATGACGAACGTTATCTTTGGATTCCACGCCTGCTATACCTGTTCGAGTAGTTCTGCAAGAGTTTTGGGTTGACGAGTAGCATTATATCTATCACTTCCGGAGGTCATGATGTACAGGGAAGTTGCTGCGAATTATCACTCTTACCTGAGTCGTATCTTAATTATTTTTCAGAGTTTACATTAAAAAATGTATGCTTTCTGGTAAGTAACATTGGTATGGAGTGATTTATATTAATTCTAAATTTTCTTAACTTCGTTGCCTGAGTGTAATTTGATGTGGATAGTTTTGAGAACTTCTATAAATAATAGTGTAATCCTTTTCTGAAATTTATTTACGGAGGTACTAACAAGTTCTTACAAACCTCGTTTTATACAGCTTCACTATACAGAATAAACATTCGTCTTTTTCCACCGCGGCTGACTCTAAGAGACTACATTTGCCAAGTCCACGATATAAGCGCAAAGGACAATTTACGTGCATAAAAAAAAACCTTCTTTTATCGATAATGATCACGGCCCAATAATTCACCTTCTAAGTGTTGTTCAAAGGGCACAATTAGGGCCGTGGATGTGCATCTAAGGCTTGGGGCGTAAGACGGGTTATAAGTGTGCATGCTAATACTACAATGCAACACTGCTTCACAATATTCTCTGCGCCCTGGTATGCAATTAATAAATTATCAAAAATATCAATAAATTCTTCCGGGTATGAGACCGCGTCGTCCTGTTATAAACTCCACCGACGTTTTGGCCACTGTTGCAGGGTCTGTGTCTGACTGATGAAGGCTGCCTGCAACAGTGGCCGAAACGTCGGTGGCGTTTATAAAAGGACTACGCGGTCTCATACCCGGAAGAATTTTATTGATAGTGACAACAGCCGTGGAAGCCTACGTTTGCATTTATATCAAAAATATGTTTGGCCCTTTATAGCAACCTAGTATCTTCTCCAGTCACACAGAGAAATCCATGACTTTTCCAATTAATATTGACTTTCCCCCATCCAAAAATTATGAATTAAACACAAGAAGCAACAATAAATGAATTCGTTAAAGAAAACAGACTTTCTCAGCCATGTGTTTATTATAACAACTACGTTATATTATTTCATATTATCAACTCGAATATCTCACTTAAAATGTACATCAATATACATACAAATTCTATATAAATGAAATAATAAACCTAAGTCAGCCGGCCGTGGTGGCCGAGGGGACTGAGGCGCTTCAGTCACGGTCTGCACGGCCACTACGGTCGGGGGTTCGAATCCCCCCTCGGGCATGGATATTTGTGCCGTTCTTAGTTGTAGGTAGTTCATAAGTAGTCTGTACGTTTAGGGACTGATGACCCCGTAGTTAAGTCCTGTAAGCTTAACAAACATATGAACATATGAAACCTAAGTCAATGCTTTCATTAATCTGAACACCATTAGTATGAATTTAATACTGAATCCCAAGTCATAATATCACTTTTTGGAAAACGTTAAACTTCCTAACAGTACGGAAATTTACCTGCAAGTTTGCTGTCATAACGAAATGTTCTGAGCAGGGTAGTCGGCCGCGGTGGCCGAGGGTACTGCAGCGCGCCAGTCACGGTCTGCACGGCCACTACGGTCGGGGGTTCGAATACTGCCTCGGGAATGGATATTTGTGCCGTTCTTAGTGTTAGCTATTTCATAAGTAGTTGGTAAGTTTAGGGACTGATGACCCCGTAGTTAAGTCCTATAAGCTATACAAACATTTGAATTAACAAACATTTATTAACAACACAGTCTCGTTAGAATGGCGAATCTGATACAGCTGTCACTCGCTGTTGGCGTGTACAAGCCATAGATTACCCTATCGACGAAATGCAGGGCTACTTCGCTGGGCCGCTGTGGCGTGGGCCTTCTTGCGGTTATAAACTGAAAATTGCGCGACCACTAAATAAAATCTCGCTCCATTATTCGGAAGCTGTAGTGCCTAATATCAGCCAGTGCGCTCTCGGTTGTACACAGTGCCTACGATGTCAAGTAGCTCTTCCAAGTCTGGGCCACTTCAGTTAGCATAGACAACACGATTTAGACGCTCGTTCCTCGAAAGAGCAGAGTGGACGTCCCGTCGTGTTGCCATATTTTCTCAAAACCAGCGAGATCGGCTCTTTAAGAGCTCACACAATACTCGCGTTCTGTCTTCCACAATTTCGAAAGCTCAGGGGCCATTTTTACAAGCCCTCGGCCCAAGTCCTCTGCTGTGTCTCCGGCCGTACACCGGAATTTCACCGCCGTCCCTTCTTCCTACACCGAACAGTCAAACAACTCCCACTTCACACATAACACTGCCTTGCTCCAATAATCCATCAACAGTAACAGCAAATTACGCGTAATGAACTAATTACATGATTAATCTTACGTTAAATTAAGCAATATAGATGACAGATGGACTTCCATTTCTCAAGATTACCTCTGGGTTTGAAATTTATGTTAACATGCGAAGTAACAGACTCGCGTCAGTACAGAATCGAAACGCATTTCCTTTTCGTTTTCTTGTAATACTTCATAGCCGCCATTTAGTAATTAGTCAAGAAATATAATATGAACATCTTTGGTTGGCAGCTCAGAAAACTGTATTTCAGCATCCAGGTAGTATAGAGATCATTGGTTACATTCCTTTCAAACTTGCTCAGTTTGCTGTGAAAAGCACGAATGTGCACCGGTGGCATGGCATGTGTTATGCTTCGCACGTTGAAATCACATTGAGTCCAGTGGTTATAAACATTCCTTACTAAAAGTCAGGCACAAATTGTGCTCGAGCGGCTGTGTTACTACTCTTTCGGCAGACGACGTTGGAATCACTCTTAGTGCATTTATAATCACGCATGAGTCATCGGATCAGAGTCCGCCTCCGTAATCCAGTATACAGCGTGGCAGATGCCACTCCAGGGGCCCGGCTTCGATTCCCGGTTGCGTTGGAGATTTTCTCCGCTCGGGGACGCGGTGTTGCGTGATCGTCATCAATGACGCGTCTGTCACCTAAGTGGTGTCATGTCAAAAAAACCAGGGGCGGCTCCTGTATAGGTTTGCAGGTTTGCGCTATCTCCAGGAATAATAGTATTGTTAAACTCCGTTTGCTGTTAGAAATTCTATGCAGGGGTAGAAGTAGCGCTCCATTTATCTCTTTAGAAACATCCGGGCTGCTACGCACCGACCACTCCCGAGTGGACCGAACTTCGCCGACAGCGGCTGGGTTTGCAGCCGGCCTGCAAACGCCGACTAGGGTGTCTCAGGGGGTGTGCGGGGTGCGGGGGCAACGCTTGACAACAGTGTTCCCGTATAGTCGCCTTGAGTATATAAACATCCCGCCCGAGCCACCCTGTCAGCCGCAGAAACAGAGTCCGAACTCTGCCAAAGACAACTGGAGTCGTCCGCCCTTCTAACGAAGGGGGCTTTTCGCGTCTTCTTATCAGGTCACGTGTAGCTGCAAGCGACGTAACTGTGCGTTGTGTCCGCTGTTTAGCGTGTGATATAGTGAATTTTGAGGCTCAAGTGAAAAGGTGAAATAATGAATCAGGTAATTTCCTTGCTTTCTGAACGCTTCAATTTACGCATGATTGAACAGAAATTAGAACTCAAGAGGCTAGGTAGACCGATTCCCAGTTTCACAATTTCACAGACATTTAAAACGAAAAGTCGCCAATTCAACCTAAAATTTAACTCGGAATTGTACAGTAAGTATGAACGTGTAGCTGCGATGTGAAAAACGCCTTATTTTGTTTTTCTTGTTTGTTATTTGGAGGAGCGTTTCATGGACTAAACAAAGAGTCATTGACATTCAACACCTTCACGATAAAATAAGAAAACATGAACTTTCTTCGGTCCCTGTCAATAATGTTTTGAAAGTGGAAAGTCTAGGCAATGTAAATATGGCCACTCGATTGGACAGGGATACAGAAAGTCCGTGCCATTACACACTCAAAATGTTACGGACAAAAGGTACATTCTAAATCTAATAATTAATTGTATTCGTTCCTGTGGCTCTTGGGAACTTGCCATCAGAGGACACAATGAGACTGAATCATCTTCCAATCCTGGAGTTTTTCGTCTTGATTAATTTTAGTGCAGAATTAGATTCATTATTAAATCGCATTTGGAAAAGGCTACAGTTTGCAAATGAATCTTAAAACGACCCAAAATGAACTCCTCCAATGCATGCTTCAAGCCTGCCAAGAGAAAATTAAGAAAATTAGGAGCGAAATTAAGGGTGCTGAGTTTCTGGATGTAATAGCTGACGGCACCTGCGATGTAGCCTGTTTTATCCAGATAGTTATAGTATATAGGTGCATTATTAATGGAAGACCAGTTGAAAGATTTTGGGATTTAATAGCACAAGAAAAGCATGATGCCCAGACATTGGCAACGCGTATCATAGAACAGTTAAGTGACTATTTAGAGAATTGTCCACACAAATTAATAGCCCAAACATATGATGGTGCATTAGTCATGAGTAATTCGTCACGTGAGGTGCAGGCTCTTGTGGAGCAAAAGTTTTCCAATGCTTCATACATTCATTGCTATGTCCATCAATTAAATTTCATTATGCTTAAAGCCGTTTCTATTAAAAAAAGATATGCGTTTATTTTTCCCCAAAATTCAGAGACTTTGCTGCTTTGCAGTTTTTTATTCATCTATAACTATGATATCTTGCCTCAATAGCATTTTTTTCAAAATGCGTTGAGCTGCCATACTGGAGAGGTGGCAGCTGGTGAAAAAAGTGCACTACCATCTTTTCTGGTCACCAGCCGCCACTGTAAAAAAACTAGCACCCGGCTGGTCGAGCACGATCTCTGCCGGGATCTAACGGCCAAACATGTCACAATCGGGTCAAAATCGACGTCGTCATTCCAGGTGTATCGTCTTTGCCGACAGTGAATATGCCATCATAATATCAGACGGGTAAGCAACTACTATATGTCAACACTGATTAGCACTGTCTTCGACAGATCGTTTGAAAAATATACGGCACGGCAGTGACGCAAAATTGTGCTTAAAGGGGCTTGGCCAGTATTTCCACCTCCGTAGCTACTATCTAATCGTTCAATGTGTCTGACTACGGAGGACTAAATTTTATTTCAGGCAGTGTTATTGTGCAGAGTAATAGACTTCCGCGAAAAACTGAGAAACATGAAGGAGGACTGTTTTATTAGAAGAGGTACAGATTATCTACGTGCTGAGTCTTACACCTTGCTCTCGTGCTATGAAAGATCATCACTGAAGAATGGTTCGACCGATCTCGTTAACACATATTTTTTATACTAATACAAGGCGTGTTTGAAAGAAAACTTGGGAAAATTTACCCGATAAAGTGGAATAATCGGGATATACTGAAAGTGATTTTTGTTTCTTTATAATTTTTATACGGACGCAACATTACAGATCACGATTCAGACGATGGATATGCGTAGTGCCTGTTTTGTTCAATAAGCTCTTGAAAAAGTATTCAAGATTCGGCACAATTACAAATGAAGGTCGGAATAGGTATTATTAGGCACAATTACAAATAAGCAGCCGAGCGGTCGGGAGCGCCGCGTTACGGATCGCGAGACCTCCCGCGTCGGAGGTTCGAATCCTCCCTCGGGCATGGATGTTTTTTGTTGTCCTTCGGTTAGTTAGTTTAAGTAGTTTGTAAGACTAGGGACTGATAAACAACGTAGTTTGTTCCCATGGAATAATATATATTTTAGTTAAAAGGCGACCCATGGGAAATTATACTTAAGACACTTAAGTGTACTTTGATTCTACTGCATAGTAATATTATAAATGCGAAAAAATCTCTGTGTTACGCTTTAACGACTAGACCGCTTAACCGATTTTGACTAAACTAGATATGGAGATAGCTTGAACGCTGATAAAGAACAAAAACCAATTTGAAAAATGTGTAATGCAAGACTTTTTTTGATTTTAACTACATAACTCGAACTATTGAACAGCTGGAAGTACTCATTACATCATAATCAAGGCTGTGACTTGTTTTTCTTACTATAGTGTAGCACGTCGAAGAGTTTTGGAAGCCTGACAGTATCTGGCTGCAATTCAAGAAACAGCAATTGTTCTCATCACTGGGGGCATCGTTCTATGACACAAGGCGTGTTAATTTGATCGAGCGGTACGATACATGCACCAACATCGGTGGAAACTATGAGGAAAAGTGGTTAAAGATAGAATGTTTGTCTGTGTGTCCTCTGTGTTCGTAAAACATTCATTCGATTGCAATGAAACTTTAGTGAACTGTTCATCGTACGCCCACGAAATTTCCTGGCCCAAAAATAAAAGAGAACGACACATAGCTAAGGAGATATGACGTCATAATGGGATGCGTGGAAAACTGCTGCATTAAGCGACAATGTTGCTCATTGCACCACTGCACCGATTTCAACCAAATTTGGTACACATATTCTTTACGTGAGACAACAATTTCTATATGAGTACAAACCACATACGACAAATGGTTGAGGAGATAAAACGTCATAAACAATATAGTTGCAAGAAATTGCAACATAATGCGATGAGACTTTAATCACACACTGTATGAGAATGATAGTACTTAGCGACTTGCAATAAACTTTTCCGTAATTTCAAACCTATTTTACTTTTCTCACTGACAACCATAGCAAAATTATAAAAGGAAAAAAGTTTCTCGCTTGCTACTTTTCCGCTGTTCATGGACTAAAACTACGGTATTCGGTATAACGTTAAAATTCATAATTTCTACACTATACATTGTAGCCGCAGGAAATTTTACAGACAATATACACACACATAGGTGAATACACGTTCAAAATTGTATCACAGTACGACATGTAGTTCATGATATATGAGCACATAAAGAGTAACGTTCGTAGAAGCAACAAATTTTAATCTTTTCCTTCTTTTCTACTACCTTTATTTAGACACATACAGCACTTAAACAAATGAATACATACCTGAAAAATCATACAATTGTAGAACATATAACTCAATAAATATAAGATCGTGCGATTTCTATATGTTATTTGTATTTTGATTGCAATCGTCCTTTGTTTGGATACTGCACGTATAATTTTGTAAATTGCGCAAGACGGCCTTATCACATATATATTCTTTGATAAGTATAACATGTTTTCAGGAAAAAGATGGACAGAGGGAGAGAAGGGGTAGGAGAAGAACTACATCAAGACAGGAATAAATAAATAAATACCCGGGCAACACCGGGTTTTAATATTGCATATTAGTAATCTAATATATAGAAATAAATGTATGTGTGTTCGTAATTTATGCGCGGTCGTATCGTCGAACCGATTGTGATGAAACTTGGATCAACATATTTCTCGCGTTTTCGCGATGGTCGTAAGCACCATTAAATGACTGTACGACAAACAGTTCAGGAGATATGACGTAATAAACTATTAAATGCCCGGCAAAGTGCTGCATCATGTGATGTCTGCTTCTAAACCACTGTACCGATTTCAAACAAATTTGGTACACTTATTCCTGCCATGAGGTAATGATTTACGTATGATAAGTACTGCTTATGACATGTAATTCAGGAGATATGACGTCATAAACAATTATATGGTTTAAAACATGTGGCATCATGCGACATGCTAATAAGGTTACTTTATTCATACTAAAATCTTCATCACATTTTGGTCAATTGACCATAAAAACAAGAGCAAGGTCACTGTCATAAAATTTTGGATAGTGTATGACGGAGCATACTGTACATAAGGCCTTCGTTAGATTCTATAGTTGTATTTCGATCCTGATAAGATTTTGAAATATGATTTAACAATTCAGTTCATCAGTGCAGTATTAATGTATTCAGATGACCTACAATTATTTCATCTACATCTATATACATACTCCGCAATTCACCGTAAGGTGCGTGGCGGAGGGTACACTGTACCACTACTAGGCATTTCCTTTCCTATTCCACTCCCAAACTGAACGAGGAAAAAAAGAATGCCTGTATGCCTCCGTACGAGCCCTAATTTCTCTTATCTTGTCTTTGTGATCTTTACGCGAAATGTAAGTAGGCGGCAACAGATCGTACTACACTCAGCTTCAAATTGCGGCCCTCTAAATTTCCTCAGCAGAAATTCACGAAAAGAACGTCGTCTTTCTTCCAGCGATCCCCAATTGAGTTGCCGGAGCATTTCCGTGACACTCGCGCATTGGTCGAACCTACCGGTAACAAATCTAGCTGCTCGCCTCTGAACCGCCTGTATGTCTTCCTTCAAACCGATCTGCTGCGGGTCCCAATTAATTAACGTAACTAAACAGTTAATTATCAGATTTCTTCGAAGTTCCGAATGAAATGAAATTTCTGAAAATTCTAGCAGCTCCCACTTGAAGTTACGTTGGGTGATAAACATGAAATAAACATATAAACATAAATACTGTTCACACCATGTGAATTTTATGTAAGCAATTTCAAGAAAGATTTTTTTAATCCATTCTATAGTTTCTTCTAATATAGCGTACTGTTTAAGGTTGATTAGTTGGTTTCGGGGGAGGGGGTGGTTGGGTTGGGATTAGATTTTAAGGGAATAAATTACAACAGTCATCACCGCCATTTAGGTAAGGAGAGGGAAGCAAATCGGCAGTGCCCTTTCAAAGGAACCATCACGGCATTTTCCTGAACTGATTTAGGGAAATCACGGAAAACCTAAATCAGGATGGTCGGAGGTGGATTTGAACCACCATACTCCTGAATCGAACATATTGCTTGGACATTCGTAAATGATTAGTTTGCAGAATATTGGAGTGATATTGAAGCCGCAAAATGGGAAATTTGAATAACTAGACTTAATTAATCCACCAATCCTCATGAAATTTTACACACTCGACTGAAAACAAGAGTAAGGTCACAGTCTACATAAAATTTCGTATGGTACGTCACAGATGATACTTAATCAATGGACTTCGAAAAAAAAATCTATATTTGTATTCCGATCTTGATGACATTTTGCACAATTGACCTTCAAACTATGAGAAAGGTCTCTGCGTCCATAATATTTTGTATGGTATATGGCGGAAGGTACTTTATGTATGGACTTCGACAAAATCGACGGTTTTATTCAATCTTGATAAAATTTCGCTCACTGCACCTTCAAAACAACGCTTTATTGTCTACTTAAGATTTCATTTTTAGAGTAACCTGCAGTGAACTTAGACAACACTTACTGATCAGCATTAAATTTTACGAGTTATTTAATTTTTCACTGATAAATGGAGGAGTAAAAGGGCTGAGGAGGTGGAGAAGGAGTTAGACACAGAGATTAGGCCATTTCCGGCAGATAAAGGGAGAATGGAGTTAGACATTCAAAGATCGAGGAGAAGACGAAGAGAGAGAGGAGGCGATGGACAAAGGAAAGAGGTGGAGACAGACAGAAGGGATGACGATGTGCAGATTGGAATAAATAAGTCCCGTGCAACGTCGGGTTTTCAGCTAGTTTCGATAAAACGCAGTCTTGGCTACAATTATTTATTTTTCTTAATCTCGAAAGTAAGTTTGCGGAAACTTTACAGGATTAGTCTTGATAAGAAAATAGATTATTGCTGACCTTATATATATAAATACAAATATATATAAGTAGAAATGGGTGTAGGGCCCTAGTTAAAAACCTATGTAATCACAAAATACAAGAGATCACGACAGTAAGAACTTTACAGTAATTTTGATGCCTTGCAGTTTTTAATTCTCCCTGTACATTGTTTTATAATTAGCTCACTGCCGAAGACTTTTCAAAGTCTGTCAGTATCTGGTTACATTTATTTACGGATGGCCTGCATTCATTGTTAACTCTTAAATACTGACGCTGCAGGCTTTAGAGCGAAATCCTTTCAAAGCTGACCGATGTAAAGATTTATAATGTCAGCAGTTGTCTATTTCGAGATTCTCAAGATGCCTCAAAAAGGCGAAACGCAAAAAAAAAAAAAAAAAAAAAAAAAAAAAAAAAAAAAAAAAATTTCCTGACATAGTCAGTATTAGAGGCGATCTAATCGTTATATAGTTTTCAAAATGACAAGCCATGATCGCATTAATAATTTATTAAATGACAACCGGTTTCGGTGCACTGTGTCACCAACATCTGATCACATATATGTTATAATCTGGTCATCTTGTTAAAAATTGGGTATAAAATAACAAGTAACTAAGTACAACATATATGTGACCAGATGATGGTGACACAGTGCACCGAAACCGGTCGTCATTTAATAAATTATTAATATGCGATATTGGCTTGTCATTTTGGAAGCTAAAAAAATGTTCAAATGTTTGTTAAGATTAAGGGACTTAACTACGGTGTCATCAGTCCTTAAACTTACAAACTACTTATGAACTAGCTAATACTAAGGACGACACATATATCCATGCCCGATGGGGGATTCGAACCCCCGACCGTAGTGGCCGTGAAGACCGTGATTGGTGCGCCGCAGACCTGTCGCCCACCGCGGCCGGCGGCGAAACGCTGAGAAAGAGATAACCATTGCAACAAAGACTAAGTTCTTTTTGTTTCTTAATTACATTGTATCAGTTGCTGTACCAGACGGCCTGCTGGAGTTTGAGACATGTTCTTTCTTGTGACAGTAATATTTTGATTTTATTTTTAAGAAAAATATCTATACTCTATTTTCCCCAAAACGGTACTTACTCTACATCAACACACATACTCCGCAGTCCACACATACTCCACCGTGGCGGAGAGTACTCATTTCACTAGTAGTTACTTGATTTTCTGTTCCACTTCCATACAAACGAGGGAAAAAGGAATCGGCCCTCTAAAGTTCTTCAAGATTGCTTCTCCAAAAGACTGTCATATCCCCTCCAGCGACTACCAATTGAGACCCCGAAGCATTTCGGTGACAGTCGCGCACTGATCGAATCTACGTTACAAACATTGCCGCCCGTCTCTGAACTGTATCTTCCTCCTTTATGCCGATCTGGTGGGGATCCGAAAGAGCAATACTCAAGACGGGGTCGTACAAGTGTATTATATGCAGTCTCTTTTACAGACGAATCACTCTTTCATATCGCTGTGTGGCGTTACGCATAAGTATTTCATTGACGCGAATTTGTCAAGCAGCGCACTACTAATGCTGTATTCGAAAATTCCGTGATTGTTTCTCCTACTTACCTGCATCATCTTACATTTGTCTATATTTAGTGCTAGTTGCCATTCCTCACACCACCTATAAATTTGGTCCATTTCATTCTGCAACCTACTACAGTCATCATCAGCAAACAGCCGCAGATTGCAACTCACTCTGTCCGTCAGATCATTTATACAGTTAGAATATAATAGCGGCCCAATCTCACTTCCCTGGGGCATCCCTGAGATACCCAAGTCTCTAATTAACACTCACCTTCTAGAACAACGTAGTGGGTTATATTACTGAAGTAATTGGGTCCTATTCCATACGCTCGTATCTTCGTTAGCAATCTGTAGTGCGGTACCCTGTCAAACGACTTTGCAAAATCAAGAAATGTCTGCCTGTTTCCCTTCATCCAAAGCACGAAAGATGTAATGAGAGGAAAGGGCAAGCTGGGTTTCGCACGATCGATGCTTCCTAAAGGCGTGCTGATGCATGGACAAAGCATTTCCGTTTCGAGTAAATTTACTAATTAGAACTTAGAATATTTTCTAGAATTCAACAGCAAACAGATGTTAGTGATATAACTCTTATTTCGTGGGTCCGTTCTTTTGCCTTTCTTATACAAGGGAGTTAACTTTCTACAGTCCCTTGGTACTTTACGCTGGATCAATGATTCGCGATAAATGGACGCCAATACCACAGAGTTCAATTCATTCTGTCCGTCACATCATTTATTCAGATAGAAACTCTTTCTAAAACTGGATTGCTTACCCATTTGGACCTGGCGACTTGTTGGTTTTCAACTCTATCAGCTGCTTCTCTACACCAGTAGTCCATTTGAGAGCTAGTGTGACTATAAAATATAGGTGTGTTTGAATGTTCCTCCTGCGTCAGTGGTTTCTCAAAAGTTAAATGCCGGCCGCGGTGGCCGAGGGGACTGAGGCGCGTCAGTAACGGTCTGCACGGCCACTACGGTCGGGGGTTCGAATCCCCCCTCGAGCATGGATATTTGTGCCATCCTAGTTCGTAAGTAGTTCATAAGTAGTTTGTAAGTTTAGGGACAGATGACCCCGTAGTTAATTCCCATAAGCTATACAAATATTTGAACATTTTTGAAAAGTTAAATTTAAAACTTTGGCCCTTATTTAGGTAACCATTGTATATTCTAAAAATTGGTCATCATGTCGATGACGGGCAATGATTCTTTCTTCAGTGCGGAGGCACACCTAGGCCGTTATTCTTACGGGAATTAGTTTGACTTCTAGTGAGCAGTGAAATAAATCGTAATTTGCGATAGTTATGGCTGCACTGTACTAGGTTTAGATGGAATATCAAAGTGCGGCGAATGAAAATTTGTGCCTGGCCGGGATTCGAACCCAGGATCTCTTTGCTTACTAGGCAGACGCGTTGACTACTCCACCATCGAGGACACAGTGACCAGCCCCACTGCAGAAGACTCTTTCCTGCACGTCTCCCGCCACACCAAATCTCCATTCGCCACGCTGTCTCTTTCCTATTACCACAGCCTATTGGTTCTGTAATGCTCGCAGCCACAATACTGTGTTCCAGCATCAGGAAGAAGAGACCATGAGGTATCGAGAGACAATTGTCGTCAGGAGCCCAGCCTCGGCTTGTATACAATTACATATTTTTGACGACGTTGCAGAGTTCATTTAATGAAATACATGGCAATTGGCAGGAAAGAGTCCTCTGCAGTCGGGTTGGTCACTGTGTCCTTTGTGGCGGAGTGGTCAACGCGTCTGCCTTGTAAGTAGGAGATCCAGGGTTCGAATCGCGGCCGGGCACAAATTTTCATTCGTCGCACTTTGGTATTACATCTAAACCTAGTATAGTGCAGTCATAAATATCGCAAATTGCGATTTATTTCATTAAATGAACTCTGTAACGTCGTCAAAAATATATAATTGTCTAGTAGGCAGGGTAAAGCTGAGAATTTGTATGTAGCGGGAGGCGTACTTGAGTAATTCCTTACAGGTGTGGTGACCGCTGTGTCCCCAGTGCTGTAGAGGTTAGCGCAACTGCCTAGAAAGCAGGAGACCCGGGTTCCAGTCCCGGCTGGGTGCACATTTTCAACTTTACGCTTGCGCAGTTACTGTATACATTCCGTGAAGATGAATAGATTATTTCTGCAGGATCAAAAGAGACGTCTGTTCTTTCGGACATGTCCGCAAGAACAGACGCCATACACACACACAAACACACATGTGAATGTCTGTTCGGTGTACGTTTATCACGTCTGAACCAGAAGACATAAAGAGCTAAAAAATTGTACACTTACTAATGTCTACCCGGGGAAGGCTTTAGGCACGGTTTTATGGCGGTCGGATAGCTATTTATCTATATATTTTAACGTGAATTTCTGTTCTGTGTACGCTTATCACGTCCGAACGACACGACGCAGAGACTTAAATATTTCTACAGTTATTATTTATACCTGAGGAAGGTTTTAGGCACGGTTTTATAGCGATGTGATATAACGTGAATATAACGTGAAATGCCGAACAATAATTACTCTTTGAAAATTATATTTAGTCTTTAAAAATGGTTTTATTGGTTGCATTATTGCTTGAGAGTTGATAATGATAAAAGGGTGAAGTATATTGGAATGGAAACTTATCGGTGTCTATAAAATTCTACGTGTGTGTGTGTATTAATATTTCGCTCTGCAGCGAAAACTACATAACGCAAACGAATGATCTGTGTGTAATTGTTGTCAGAAGTCTCCCATTGTACTCCATAGCCATTCCATGCCGATAGCTAAAAGGGGGTGGAAGATATGGTGGTTGAAAGTCGTCAAATAATTAAAAAAAAAATCGGACTGAAAGCCAGGAATGACGTTTGAGACTCTACAGCAAGGAAGTTACGTACAGCGAAACGTGATGTCACAGACCATATATTTGGTCTATGCGTGCTACAATGTCTTCAGCTCTTTCTCTGTAAGGATAAGCATACGAATAAGGAAATATAAGAATAAATAAATAAAGCACTAAAAATAAATTTCTTTTAAACACCTCTTTTAAAAAAATCGATTTGACGTTTCGCGCATTACATCAAGTGACCGATCTGTGATATTATTACAATCATTATTGTTGAATCTCGTAATTGGATTCTTCGAAACTAGTGCATTTTTACGTGTGATTTGATTTACACTACTTACTTTCCTGAAAAATAGAGAATCAACCAACACGCGAGCGGAGCCGCAGGTTTCAAATGTTCAAATGTTTGTTAAGCTTATGGGACTTAACTACGGGGTCATCAGTCCCTAAACTTACAAACTACTTATGAACTACTTACGAACTAGGACGGCACAAATGTCCATGCCCGAGGGGGGATTCGAACCCCCGACCGTAGTGGCCGTGCTGACCGTGACTGGAGCGCCTCAGTCACCTCGGCCACCGCGGCCGGCGCCGCGGGTTTAAGCTAGTATATATATATATATATATATATATATATATATATATATATATATATATATATATATATATATATATGACATTCAGCATATATATATATATAATTTAAATAATTTCAGGTCAGTGGCTGAATGTCACGCACAATACCAACAGCGCCGAAATGTTGATCTGCAAACATTCTCCCCTTCCTCGGACTACCACAGTAGAAGACAAAGCCTGATTTGTCTCATAAACAGAGTGGTATTTAGCGTCCCCTCTAACTTGTCGAAATTGGAATTAATCGGCAGGGTGCACGCGACTGCTGCGAGCAGATAGGCGTCGGCGGCGGCGCGGGACCGCAGCAAAGGGCAGAGCAGCTCCCGCGGGACAGCGGGGGTGGCGGGGGAGGGGGAGGGCGGCGACAGGCGGCACAAATCATCCCCGCAGAGCCGCCTATTAGCCGCGCCTGATACACGCCTGATGGCCGGATCACGCTAATGTGGCCGCGCGCACCGGCTAGTGCCCCAGGCTCTGGAGACCACCTTGGCGATTCAACGGTTACGGAGAGTTATCGCGACAGTATATTCCCATTTTATTGGATCCATCATTAACGTCGACTGTGACTTGGGCTGGTCAAAAGGGTAGATGAAAGAATTGTGTGAATCGACGGCTGCAGTTGAATAGGCTCTTAATACTGTAGAAGAGTGTTTCTCAACGGTTTCGAAAATGTGGCCCCTTTCTAAGTACAATTATTCTGTACTCCTCCCTCTGGAACCGTAACTAAACTGGTACCTCAAAGGACACTAGTTTAATCTTCTTTCCTTTGCTTCAGCTTTCTTTTAAATTGTTGGAGGATTTTTTTTTTTTTTATGTGCGCAGCCATCTGCTTCATAAACAGTACTTGCATGGGCTTGAGTGTAGACCTCTAACCGTATCCAATATATAATCGAATATAGATCTCGAAATAATGGGTGTGATGTAGTTTAGACCTTGAGCTGCATGCACCTACGCCGATATTTAGGCATTGTGTTTCGCTCAAAGTGAAGATCTTGAGCGTTGCATAACATAGACCTAAATTTAAATCCTAGGCATTCGGTTACGCCCAAAACAAAAACTTTCAAGCATTGCAAGTCTTTGCCTTGAGCTGCATACACTTAGACAGAAGAGTAGAAAAAATGTTTATATAGATCCCGAAAAAATGGGTACTGTATAACTTATACCTTAAGTTACGTCCACTTACACTGGAACCTAGGCAACTTTGATGCTACTTGTTAGAAAATGAACTATCTCTCGTGTAACCCAAATATTTGTATAAGACCTGTGTTCAATTAGGCGTTGTAAAGTACCATTCTGTTATTATAACACTGTTATGTGTTATAGACTATACAATGCACTTTTGGCCAGAATATAACTGACAACCTTCAAGGTGAATTGTATATATTAAGATTTGTAATAGCATGTTATTTTTGAGATGTTCATCAGCTTACAACATGCATATTTATTCTCGGTATTTGGTTTCTCTGAATTGTTAGAATTAAATGTCATGTGATTTCTTGGTTCTGGTACTGTATGCCGATGGGCGTCTTTTTACGTAAAAGGTATTACATTGGACTTAATTGTCATAAGCTGAGAGAAGGGCCGCTAATGTAATGTAATGTTGTATAACGATGTATAGCTTTATGTAAACAGTTGTATTTTTTGACTATAGAATCATCTATGAATTATCTTTGATTATGACAATTGACTGTTAAATTTCATCTTACATGTTGGCAGCGCCCTCCTCTGGTAACAGAATGAAGTACTATTAATAACAACTTGTGAGACTTTGTGCTATGCCAGTCTTGTTCTTGCAACCATAAACACAGGTATATTTATTTTTTAACGATCTCACACACACTCTCCACTGGTAATTGAAGTGGTAACGAAATAATGAGCTAGACGTATATAGTTCCAGGTACATTGGTAATGTGGTTTCCTTTTTAGATGAAGTTTATTAGTTACAAATGTCGATCAGTTAGTAATGTTCGTAATGGTCAGTTAGTATGGAACAAATCATCGACTTCAGGAGTACAAATACTTCATCATGGAAGCAAGAACGTTTCCAAGTTCAACTACAAGGTATTATGACAATGGTGCACCCAACACCATATGATATGTACGGTGCTATACTAACTTTAAATGTGGAAGTATCATATGTCAAGGATATTATGTCCATTGTGTACTAAACAACATGTGATATGTGCAGTGCTGTATCAGTTTTAATATGTTTCATTTTGTATTTTAAAAAGAAGAAACACCGAAATAATAAAGAGGATGGGAATAATAGAAAGAATAGATGAGGTGATGGACAGGAAGAAATTACGGTGGTACGGACATGTACGAAGAATGGAGGACAGCAGAATACCGAAGCTGGTACTGGAGTGGCAACCTGAGGGGAGAAGAAGAAGAGGACGACCTGTGACCACCTGGATCAAAAATGTACAGCTCACAATGAATAAACTGGGCGCAGAAGAAGAGGACACACAAGATAGACACACGTGGAGAAATATAGTGAATAATTAGTGTAAAACCTTACGTACTATGTGTATTCATTTCTGGGCGTATTAGTATGTTGGAGGGAAACCTCTGTAATGAGGACAATCTCAATAATAAATATTTTGTATTTTATCAGTTTAACTAACATGTACTTGAGCTCGAACAAAAACATATACACTAAAATTGTAAAGGTCTCTTATTACACAAGTGATACTGCAAAACTCTGCAATCGTCCGTTAGAGGCCTCTGTCTGTGCCATGCCACATTGTACTTTGACCTGTCGGTTCGCCAGTAGGGACGGTGCAGTGTGCCTCCGAAGTTGCGTTTTGTGGTGTTATTTGTGTACTGAAGTGTCCGATGGGGTGGCGATTGGAAATCAATCCTGCTAATGTATTGCGATTGGTTGACATGAACTTACGAAGAACCCTTCTCCGTCGAGATGGTATTAGTGTAAAAGATGAATCATTCGCATGCTTTCTCGTATCTGTTATGGCACAGAAATATTAGCGTAAATTAAATACTGTTGTAACACTAACACATAATGATGATAATATGGATGATAATGACGAACAACTATTGCAAGCGGTAGTCCTACGGTAAGTGCGGGAAGTGGCGATGAAAGCAGTGGCAGTGAATACCAACAGTCTCCGAGAAGAAGGTTAAAGTTGATGACAATACGCTAGAGAACACGTACGAGGATTATTACATAAATTGTAGTTAAGATATCTGCATTACGTATGGCGTCTACAGTTACATCTACAGTGCTGTCTGGAGCATGATTGCAGAGTTTTGCATAAAAAGACACCCACCAGCACATTGAGGTGTACGTAGAGATCCTGTAAGCGAACGTTCATACAGATATGTTTGTTTGAGCCCATGTAATTTCCTTGTAAGTAACATTTGATCATTTGATAATCGCAACATAGCTTGTAGAAACTAGTAATAAGTAAATGAGTAATTTATACGTGCGATCTTGGTTTTGTCGTCATTTCAAAGTCATTACATTTTAAATAATCTAAGATGCATACAATTCAAAATGATATGCAATACTGCATAAATTTCACTTTTGCGTTTATTATTCTATTACACGACCCCTAGTTGTATTAGTTTTTCCATCTGTGAGGGACGGCGACCCCCCCCCCCCCCTCTCCCCTATAAGAACGACTGTTCGACCCCCCTGGGGGTCGCGACCCAGTGGTTGATGATGATGATTTCTTGTGCCATTTATGACCGTTAGATCTGAACTGGGTTCGCGTTCAGCCTGCCTGGTGCAAGTTTTCTTAGCGGACGCCACTTTGTCGACTTGCGTGTCAATACACAGGTTGAAAAACACTGCTATAAAAGAACATGTATCGACTATTTCTTTTATGGACGTGATGATAGTTTCAGTACAAAACGAAGTACTGTTTGTCGGTATCTAGGTATTTTTCTGGAGGAAAAAATTAACTTTCAAGAACATATAAAATATGTTACTCAAAAGGCGGCCGAAATCATGCATAAAATTGCTCGTGCTGGTAGTGTTGATTATAAATTACCACTTCATGCTGTACAGTCTTATCAAGAGGCTATTTTCAACCCTATCATGGGTTTCGCTGCTAGCGTCTGGGCGTATCCCCTTAGGTTGCAGAACTACAGGAAGGCACTACGACTAATTGAGCAGAGTGTACTTCTAAGGCTTACCGCTGCCTTTCGCACTACACCTGTTGAGGGCTTGCTGGTGATTCTAGGGATATGTGCATTGGATATCGTGATACGTTACAGAGCAGCGATGTACTGGTTAGAGCGCGAGCAATATGATCGTGTGTTTGAGATCACAGGAGTTCATGTTACAGATAAAAGACACTTATGTGCCTGTAAATTAGGTGAGTGGCAGTCTGAATGGGACTCTATAAGCACTGCAAGACAGGTATACGGTATATTCCCACATATTAGAAACAGACTCAGATTGTGCTACATTGCTCCTACTTGAGGTATGGTATACCTATTAACGGGCCGTGGTTCATATCTGAAATATCAACATCGCTTTAAACGCAGTTACACACCAATATGTGAATGTGGAGATGAGAGTACTGCTGATCCCGTTCTAAGTTGCCCCCTTTTGCAGGATGAGCGAGAATGCAGACAATTAGACAGCGATCTGCAAACAGTCATAAGAGACCAAACCTTGTGGGTTACAGTTAAAGCTGTTGCACAAAGAATATCTAAAAGGCAACTGCTTAACGTTCTAACTCCAAATCGACGATCCTAATGTCAAAAATTTCTATAGATCAAATAAAATATCAACAGAACTAGCCAATAAATTTAAAAATACAAAAAAGCCAAAGAACAATTTAGTGTGTTTCAAGATTAATTTTTTCCCTATTAATGTAAAGTTTCAATACTTTTAAATATCTTTTCAATTTTGTTTACATTAATATTATAAATGATTGCAGTTAAAATAAGTAATAACTATATTTACATTTATAAAACAGTGTATGAGACAATGTAAAATGATTATGTACGACCTGTTTAGAGTTTCAAGGTAACAGGTCTAAATTTTCTGGTAATAAATTTAAAATTAAAAATATAATTTAGCATGGGTTCTAAACATGCCAGATTGAATAATTTATCAGTATTCACGTCTGTTGGTTCCATTTAACAGTGTGTTCTCAGGTTGGGTACCTTTTGTTTCTATTGTAGCTTACCTAAAACCTTTTATTCCCCTTTATCATTTCATTCTTTCATAAGGGTGTCCATTGGATTTACTCAATCTTATACGATAATTTAAACGTTGAAGATATTTCGTGGGTATTGTTAAAAACAGAGATTGCGTTTTGTTTTGTTAGTACAAGATATAATTTTAGAGGCACATTGAGTTAAAAACCGTATATTTTTAACCCTGAATAGTTTTATTTTATTTTTTTAATAAATTGCATTATAGAATCTGAAGCTTGCACCTCCGTTATTACGTATCACAAACTTGATTATTGATAGACAAATAAGCATCACATTTATCCTTACAATTATTGCAATTTCTTCTGTTGTCTTGGCACACATTTTTTGCACAATTACAACATACAGATTTTTTAAAATTATCATTATTCCACTGCAGCAGAAAAACATTCGACAAGTCTGTGTAGTTACCACTCTTTTAACTTTAAGATATTAACACCATCTTTTCTGAGGACCCACCGTGCTGTTGTTTTTGGTACTGTTGTTTTGAGTTATATTAATGAAATTTCCTACATCCAAGTAAACTGATGCAGTTGTAAAACGAATTGCGTCAACACAACTGAACGTACCTTGGTGAAGAGTAATTTATTGTGCAAAACTCCTTGGTTTTTGTTGAAATGTAATACAGTACATATAATGGAGACATTTAGGGACGATACATGTACATGTGAACGCTACCTTCATCTGGTTGTTTCTTAAACAAACTAATCTATAGTTGATTATAGATTACTTCAAATGCTTTTTCCAAACGAGTGTCAGTAATGATTCGACAGTGTCAAATAGTTCCAAAAAAAAATAAGGTCTCAAATCATATTAACATATTTATGGTTAAAATATAGAGAGAACGATTGCCACTCACAAGTTGGCCGTCCATCTGCTGCGTGGGATCAAGCCAGAGTCACATGGATTTGACGATGGTTCATTAATAATAGAAAACATTTCATAATACATATATGTTGATAAATGACGTCATCATGACTGATTAATTAGTTAACATCGACTCATGTTACAGAATGTAGCACCTTGTGCTTGCAAGGTAATAATTTCTTGGTATACAGTTATACATTTTATATTTGACGTAGATATATTCTTTTTTTATATTTACAGAATATATGACATCAGCTGCGTATGGGCAAAGCTGAAAATGTGTATCCAGCCGGGATTCGAACCCGGGTCTCCTGTCACTGTTGATGTCATATATTCTGTGAATATGAAAGAAAACAACTGCGGGATCAGAAGTGACGTCTGTTCTCTCGGAGCAGACGACACGCGCGCGCGCGCACACACACACACACACACACACACACACACACATACCGGGTGTCCCAGCTATCTTGTCCACCCAAAATATCTCTGGAACAATAACAGCTATTGGAAAATGACTTTCTCCGGTATCAATTTACGGCTGGGGCCCATGAATGTACGTATTTGGAAACATTGTAAAACGAAAGCATTTTTTTTAACACAGACTTATTTTTTTAAAATGGACACCCCACATTTTTCATTCAGCAATCCATAGCATGACAAATCACATAAACAATAGCGTTGATTGCATCGCAATATTCCAATTACATCCAGAGATATTTCGACGAGAATTTGACGCTTGAAAAACCCGAAATCCGCTGCTAGCGCACGTCCTGAGGCTCAGGCGTGAACCCCATGCTGCCCGTAATCGCGATGTGATTGACATGCGTAATCGCACTTCCATACTTACCAAGAGGTCCGAGACTAATACGATCTGCTGCCATCAACTCTCATAAGTACATAATGGTTTCCCTCTTGCACGTTTTATGTGTCTACGTACACAATATGAACCAGTACCATCGGTATACACCAGGCAGGTTGTCTAATTTATCCTGCACACCCAAAATAAGGTTTATCGAAATCGTTCAATGACCTATTGTGCCTTTCGCGCACTCGTTCATCCAGGGCTTAGCTCTACCTAGACACATTTCCAACGTGTAATGTAACGCATTAGATAAACGTGACATTAATAATTATGCGATAATAAAACTACTTGGTTAAACATGTTTACATTCATCTTCTATGTCTTACATGAACTTCCCAAATGAAAACATTCTAACTTAAACAACTGTAAAACCTTTAGTCCTCTTGCTCGTTTCACTAAAACAATCAACATTAATTTTACTGTTATGAGTGAATGATTCACTGTCGCGCTAGATCTACAGTAAAGTACAGTTTTAACGTTGAACGGCATTACCTTTTTAGTAACGGATTGACGATAAGCGAAGTTAAGTTTGTGACTAACGTTGCGGTACACAGATATGTTACAGAACCGCACCACCCCTAGCCTATGAGATAAATACCTGCTGTAATGTACGACTTTAATGCAGAATGGCAGCAGACCGTATTATTCGTTTCGGACCTCTTGGTAAGTATGGAAGTGCGATTACGCATGTCAATCACCTCACGATTACGGGCAGCATGGGGTTCACGCCTGAGCGTCAGGACGTGCGCTAGCAGCGTATTTCGGGTTTCTCAAGCGTCAACTTCTCGTCGCAATATCTCGGGAAGAAATTGGAATATTGCGATGCAATCAACGCCATTGTTTGTGTGATTTGTCATGCTATGGATTGCTGAAGGAAAAATGTAGGGTGTCCATTAAAGAAAAAAAACATAAGTTTGTGTTAAAAAACACATTTGCTTTAGTTTTAGAATGTTTCCAAATATGTACATTGATGGGCTCCAGCCGTACATTGATACCGGTGAAAGTCGTTTTCCAATAGCTGTTATTGTTCCAGAGATATTTTGGGTGGACAAGAAAGCTGGGACACCCTGTACATATAATACTTTTTCTTCTTGCGATTTGTGTGTGAGACGAATTAGAGTTAAAATAAAATTAAAAAAAATAGAACCCGTACGAGTCATAACAGTTGTGTATTATATTTAGTACGTAGGAGAATTTGTTTCGTCCTACTGCTCGTTACAACTAACCAACCTACCCCCGTCCCTCGAAGGCCAGTAACCTTCGCGATGACTCATGTGTGTAAGGCGACAGCTGCGGGTTGCTGTCGGTTCGCGGCTGGACTTGAGCCTCAGCCTCGGCCGGTGAAGGCGCAAATCTGCCGGAGCGGCGGCCGGAAGGCGCGCGGCCCGGCCTGCCACCAACGAGCGCTATTGAGGCGTCGCCGCCGCAAATTGGTCACGTCGCGACACAGCGGACCGCAGTCATCCCACAGCCACAGCCGCTGTCCGGCAACTTGCTGCCGGGCCGGCCGACCCGCTGGTCGCGCCTGAGGTGCAACTCCGCCGCAAAGCTCCCCGGCGCTGACACCAGTAGCTCCAGTTCAGTTTGCCAGAAGAAGAAAGCGTTCAAATGTTTGTAAATCTATGGGACGCAGCAGCTTGGTTATTAGTCCCTAAGGTAAACTAAACTAAGGACAACACAATGGCCGGCCGCGGTATTCGAGGGGACTGAGCGCGCTTCAGTCACGGTCTGCACGGCCACTACGGTCGGGGTTCGAATCCCCCCTCGGGCATGGATATTTGTGCCGTCCTAGTTCGTAAGTAGTTCATAAGTAGATTGTAAGTTTAGGGACTGATGACCCCGTAGTTAAGTCCCATAAGCTGTACAAACATTTCACATTTGACAACACAATGCCCCAGGGGGGAATCGAATCCCCGACGGCTGACGACCCCGCGCACCGCAACACGGCGCTCCAGTATGCGCGGCTAATCCTCCGCGGCGAAGGAAGCGTAATCATCATCATCACTAGAGACTGATTATGCCTTTCAGCGTTCAGTCTGGAGCAAAGTACCACTAATAAAATTCCTCCATGATCCCCTATTCAATGCTAACATTGATGCCTTTTACTTCAAAATCATTCTGCACCGAATCTAAGTACTTTCGTCTTGGTCTACCCCGACTCCTCTTACCCTCCGCTGCCGAGCTCATGAGTCTCTTAGGTAACCTTGCTTCTCCCATGCCTGTAGCGTGACCCCACCATCTCAGTCTGTTCGCTCTGCTTCATTTATGGTGTTCATTCCCAGTGTTTCTTTGATTTCCTCATTATGGACACCCTCCTGCCATTGTTCCCATCTATTAGTACCTGCAATCATTCTTGCTACTTTCATACCTATAATCTCTATCTTATGTATAAGGTAACCTTTAGCCAACCAACTTTCACTCCCATACAACAAAGTTGGTCGAAAGATAGAGCGGTGCACTGCTAACTTAGTCTTGGTACTTACTTCCTTCTTGCAAAAGAGAGTAGGTCTTAGCTGTTTACTCACTGTATTAGCTTTGCTGCTCCTCGATTCCAGTTCTTTCGCTATGTTGCCATCCTGTGAGAAAATACACCCCAGGTACTTGAAACTGTCTACCTGTTCTTTGTTCCTGCTATCTGGCACTCAATCTGTTTGATTAATTGCTTTACATTGTCAACAGCACTAGTTTGTCACTGATAATTATTGTTTTTTTTTTTTGCGTCCATCGAAACTAAAATATCTAATCTTTAGACAGGGTGAGGCACATAAGACTGTTTTTCGAACAGCAGATCCACCTTCGCTGCTCACCTTATACGCAACAGTCACAAGGTACACGGTATTGAAAACAACCTAACAATACTCCACAAAATGAAGAAAGGCTCTTTTATGGATTTTTATGAAGAGGTTGCCATATATATTCACCTAAAAAAGTCCAAGGAAGACACGCTTAACGAGCAATGCACTTTAAAGAATACCAATTTCTTAGATATCTGCCGCCCAGTAGTTGACAAAATTTTCTAGAAATGCTCCGCAAGTTCGTGGCTGTTTTAGAAATACGTACATACTACTGTTTGTAAACAGTACAATGTAAGCAATCAACGACGCGTCCAAACAGCTCTGGAGCCCGCACCAGCGTTCCTGGTTCAAATTTCGCTCGCTAGAGGCCGCCCCTCAACTATCGGCTCGGACGCCACGTTTGTTGCAATCATTTTACATTTTACAACCTAAGAATCTTTGTACCTTGTTTAAATCAATACATTCAACTTTAATGTAAACTAAATTGAATACAATTGGCCTTAAGCTAAATTATTATACTTGCTGTATTAAAAACATTTTAAATTGACGACACGCCTACTTTTCACATAGACTCATTGGCCGCTACCTTTCCGTTTTTTATCCTAACTGACAATTGTAATTTTTTACTATTGACCTTTACATTTTATCAACTGATGTTTATAATTTTAAGCATGCAATGATGTAATGTTTATATCAGAACACATCAGATCATGCCGATTATATTGTTCTGGAATGTTAAAAAATGACACGCCCATTTTTCTTATATCGCCATTGGGCGCCAAAAGTTTTAAATTCTCTGAGTTCTATCGTTTTAATTACTTGACGTTGCTTTCTCTATGCCATAACGTAAGTTTCTTTCTGCTTCTGTACAGTACCTTTTTACATATGTATCATTCTATCTTGTACCATATAATTTTTGTAAACTTATTGCTACACATTATATGCAGGTCAGTCACACTTGAAAATGGCCTAACATAGAGGCCGAAACCGGTAGTGTGGGCTTAAATAAAGCACAACTAATTGCAACTGGAGCTGGACTTTCATTAAAATTAAGTTTTTCGAAATCATCATCATCATCATTAGAGACTGATTATGCCTTTCAGCATTCAGTCTGGAGCGTAGTACCTGTAATAGAATTCCGTCATGATCCCTATTCAATGCTAACAACGATGGCTCGTCTAATTTTACACCTTTTACTTTAAAATCTTTCTTCACCGTATCTAAGTACTTTCTCTTTAGCCTACCTCGACTCCGCGACACCACCATCTCAGACTGCTCACTCTAACTGCTTCATCTATGGTGTTCATTCCACATTGGCCCACTTTTAGTGTTCCACTTTAGGTTACGGTAGCAACACCAAAAGTCGGCCTTTGCGATCACCTTTCGACAGCTCGAAATTTAAATGAAAATAACACGTTAACCGTTCATCTGACACGGAAACTGAATACATGAATTTGTAGAGGAGAAATATCTCTGCTAGTAAGGTCTCTTATGTTTTTTTTCCTTCCTATCTCGAATAATTTCACCGATATTTGCAAAAATAACGGCGATTTTGGTATGTCTGTCAGTCCGCAACGTGTTCCCAATTTTTAAGTAGAACCGTTCAACCAATCAGCACCAAAGTTTACGAATTGTAGGTCGACAGAGACCAGAAGCTCCCTTTTTAAACATTTTCGGACAAAAAATACGTTAGTAATACCAAAAACAGCCGTTTGTAATGTAATTGTAATTCCAAACGAACCGTTCATGTGACACGAAAATTTAATAGCCGAAATGGGAGAGCAGAAAATTCTCTAAACCTTCGCTCTCTTATGTCTTTTTCATATCTTGCCTCGTTGCAGAGATATTTGCAAAAATAACGGCGGTTTGACGATGTCTGTCTGTCTGTAACATGTTCCCACTTTTTAGGTCGAACCGTTCAATGAATCTGCAACAAATTTAACACCAATAATTGTTGGCCACTAGAGACCAGAACCTGGCTTTTTCAAAAATTTCGGACAAAAATTACGTTAGTAACATAAAAAAGCCGTTTGTAATGTAATTTTAATTGCAAGTAAATCGTTCAACTTACACGAAAATTAAATAACCGAATTTTTAGAGAAGAAAATTCTCTACAAATTTGTTCTTTTTTTTTCGTATCTCGTATTGTTTGAGAGATATTTGCAAAAATAACTGCGATTTGAAACCGTCCATTGATTTTACGAAAACCAGCTGTTCGGAGATGTCAAGTGACATTCCACGCCCAGAACTCTCTCTGACATACGCCATCTTGCGTTGCCTATTTGATAGTTTTCTTATTATATCTTAAACGTTGTCATTTCAAGGAAACGGCGCACTGAAGAATTAACAAGAACACGTCGTTCTTCGTACGATAAATACTAATCTAGTGTCTAAAATGCCTTTATACCATCAGTTAACAACTGCCATCAATACTACAAGGTTAAAGGATGGGTCATCTAATTGTTTGCCGTAGTGCAGTGCGCAGCGCGTTAGATTATAATGTACACGGGCAGTGGTTCGGAACCCGCCACTCCCAATCATTTTTTATCCTTTTTTCCTAAAAGGGTATCGGGCACTCTTATTAATTAAATAGAACTATGTTCTCAATATTTAGAGTTGTGCAAATGTAAGACTCCTCCCTCTACAAAGCGTATTTGTTCTGTTTCGTGAACATGCCGTGAAATACCTAACAACGTATTTAACAATGGACTTCTGAAGCATATACACGTAAACTGGGAGGATACTGTAATAATGAATATTCTGAACAACGTGCTGATACAAGTAGTTTCGTATATAAAGGAAGTCCTAGATCTCTGTGGAAAGTGTAGTTCCTTAGAGAAACCAAAGGGAAGTGTATACATTGCAACAAATCACCTTGTTTATTTTTTCTAACCAATAGTTCACTCTTTATAGAATATATTGAAAGTCATTAATCAGAATCAGTGCATCTACTAAAATGTCTGTCTTTGACATGGTTGGTACGGACGCATGTAACGTCCTTTAGTTCAGATATGACTACGTTCATGTTACTTTGTTCTGCACTAAGATAAAGAACAAATATTCTATTTCAAATCGTGATTACGTTTGCTTTCACAGCTGAAAGCAAAAACGGAATAAGTGTGGCAATAATGAATTCCACATAAATCTAGTACTTAATATATATACAAGGTTATTACTATCATTAAGTCATTTACAACAGTCATTGTAACAGTATGTCCCCAGTTTATCTACATGTTTACAATTCGTTGTTCAAAGAGGTTTGTTAAGCTTGTGGGACTTATCTGCCGGGTCATCAGTCCCTTAACTTACGAACTACTTATAAACTAACTTATACTAAAGACAGCACAAACATACATGCCCGAGGCGAGATTCGAACCCCCGATGGGGAACGGCCTCGCGTATCGGAGCGTTGTATCGCAATGCGCTCGGCCACTCCGTCGTGGCGCAATTCGTTGCTCTGTATTTCATGGCATGTTCTCAAAACAGAAAAAATGCACTTTGCAGAGAAAGCGCTAATACCTTTGAACAACTCAGAATATTGCAGAATATTTGTGTACAGTTAACGAGAGTGTGCGAAAACCTTTTAAGAAGTAATACAAGAGAGTGATGCTTTGCAGTCGTTTGTTCATGTTCATTCTGGGTTGTTTGTTCAGAGTTTCAATTCAAATGTTTGTAAAGTCTATGGGACTTAACTACGGGGTCATCAGTGCCTAAACTTACAAACTACTTATGAACTACCTTATACTAAGGACGGCACAAATATCCATGCCCGAGGGGGGATTCGAACCCCCGACCGTAGTGGCCGTGCAGACCGTGACTGAAGCGCCTCAGTGCCCTCGGCCACCGCGGCCGGCGTTCAGAGTTTTCCTCAGTTTTTTGTTAGAGGTGGCGTTGAACCAACATCGTCTGAAAAGGAGGCCTGTGCACTGACGTGCCACGCTACGTCCTGCAGAGTAGATCGGGCTGATGAGGCACAGCCCACCGCCTCACATCGGCCAGCCAGTGAACTACGCCATCGCGACCTACTCTGCGTGATGAGCGCACAGGCCGACTCTTCAGACGGTATTGGTTGAACCCTCTTTCCTTTTCTCTCTTTTCATTTTTTCTTCGGTTTGATCGGTACTTTGTAGACGTTGGTTTGTTTTGTCGTATTTTGATCGTTTCGGATAATTCCGTTTTCTCGTTACAGAGGGCGTCGAGCTACCACGCTGGCTGAGCGTGCTGAGCCACCGCGCCGTAGCAAGTTTCGAACCACCGTCTAACGTGTTCGTACATCACAACTAATTCCTCGCCCATTACTCTATGGTGAACAGCTGCGAGAGTAATCTGTAATTCTCATACCATCGATGGCTGTTAACTTACTAACTAACGTTAGATTATGATTTATTGTCCTAAGAACGATATGTTTTTGATAATTTTCAGTGTGCTATTGCTTTGAAACGACAACGCTTGAGTTATAATAAGAAAATCATCAAGTAGAGAAAGCAATATGGTGTACGCAAAAGTAATTTTCGGGCTTGGGATGTTACTTAACTGATTTACGAATGCCAAATGTAGTATGCTGTGTTCCATCTAGGCTATAGTTACTCGTCAGTACGCCAAATGTACACTACGTACGTTCCAGGTTATAGTCATTCATAACCAGTACAGGCAAAGAAAATAAACTTTGAACAAACTACCAAGGCAAGGTAGTTGATAAAATTTTTAACGGAAAAATAGAACGAAAGTGTGTGCGAGATATTACAATGATAGTTTAAAGACTAAAAGTTCGAAGAAGGTTATGTTTGTCAAAGCTAAACTCAAATACACAATAAATTTGGCTGTTTGTTAAAATACGGTCCGAAAGAATATTACGTGGTGGGTGCATAGATAATATCCCAATAGTGGAGTAGTAACCGTATCATTACAATTTTTTTATGATTTACATTATTATTTCTGTCCGAAATGTTTGCAAAATATTATAAAACTACAAATCTAGAGTGGGCCGTAAAGCACGTCAGTGCGAATTTTTACTAAATTTGTACTTCCGCGCAATTTTTCACTGGTACCTTGTTCTTCTTCAAGATTAGTTCCGTTGATATTATGAAAATTTCCACGTGATGGCTGTCTACACTTTTAGAGTTTGTGAATGTATTTTTACTTATTGTACGTCTATTTAATCTCCGCAAGTCACATTGTCGTTTATGGCCAAATGTAGAATTTTTACATTGAAAGTGTTTAAATTTACTTGTTTAGTGAAATAGCAGCACAGGCTTTGTTTCAACTTCGTTGAGATACAAGCTTTAACTGTGGCGGAAGCGTTACTTTTAAATTCTCTAATGAAACTAGAACTTAGCTGACTCATAAAGTGTGTTCCCATTATGCTAGTGGAAACAATTATGTGAAATTTCTTTAAATAATTTGATTATGCTCTGTGTTAGTTGACGTTGATTCTCAGTGTAATAAAATATGCAAACTATGAAAACTGTGTACCACATTGTTCTTCTTACAACGCTGTATGTATGTACTTATGCCACTAATGAGTTATTTAATGTTTCACTAAAACCTTTACAAATTTTGACGGAATACAGTTTCATTTCTTTTCTAACATTTTCTTTACTGTTACCGTAATTTGTATCGTACGAACAGTAACGCTTCACTCAAAGTAATGTGCTATCGCCATTTCGTTTCAACAATTACTTACTGGAAATACTGTATTTGAAATTACAAAGAGTGACTTGCGATTTATTGTAACAGAATTCCGCTCACAAAACATGACTGATTTTTCTTAATTAAAAACTTAATTAAACTCGTTTGACTGTAGTGAAAAAATTGTACCGCAGTGGTACAATGTCCGTAAAACTGAATCACTTTATAGAAGCTTCAAAACTGAATAAAGACGCATAAACTAATACCCTCGTTCAATTGCACTTTTGAAAATTAATTATTTCATTAGACTGCATATTGTGTCCTAATATCCAAAGGTTTCCTGACATCATACAGCTGGTGGTCCTGTGCACGGTAGACAAGCTATCTTGAATTGCAAATACATCCGTTAATCTCATTTAAAAATCAGTTTATTAAATGCAGTAACTGTCCACGGAAAAGCTTACCCTCTTTCGCTATAGTCTCGGTCTGTAGCGTTAATCAACTTACTCTATCTTTCCTTGGTATTTCAATTAAGGCTAACACAACTACTGCAAATACATCGCGAGGAAACTTGTGACTTCAATTTACCAAATCTTTTCTCTCGTTGTTTCTTACCTGCTATCTCGCATTGGGAAGTAGACACCATCCACCCACAGCTAAATTCTTCAGCACTGTTACTAAGTTTGGCTCTTTGGACAGCGGTGCAAAGCGTGCCAACGAAAGATGCTCCTCTTCCAACAGATTTGCTCTTGTCCAAATTATGTAGACGTTTTTCAATGTACCAGTGTCACGATAGCTGAGAGTACCAACAATGAAGTACGATTCTTGCTAAGCTTCGATGTGAGCTGGATTTCTGTGATTTTACATTCTTCGATATCCAGCTTGATTCACGTAGGATGAGGTAATAATTCGGCAGTTTATGAACGGATCCTTTATATTTGTGGGGAAAAAAAAAATAAAATCGCTTACTCAGTTCTCTCCACAGCGTGTACTAAATGTACCCGAAAATAAAAGTGATGGTGTTATTTTGATTCCTATACTCTACGGCCAATCGTCTTCCTATATATATTTATTTAATACGCTACATTTTTTATGTTATGAGTGTACTACGAATCCCTGTACAAGGCATCGACCTTTTCACGTCTTCCCGTAAGTTGCTATAGATTTCTTCCGTAAGCTTCTTTATCTTCCATATATACATCAATTGACAGCTGCTTTAGCTTCTCTATATACAGTGGCATCATGTCAAATAACCAATGTCGTTATGACAACTATATTTAAATACACAATTGGAAACACAGTTTATGGAGACGTTTTTTATATCTTTCACGTTCTCGATTTGACACGTATTCGGTGTTTAATTCTTTTCCTATTTCAACGTGGTCTTAGCCTCCCTTGCATTTTATTCGTAGATGTTTGAAAATTTGCGATTAAATTATTCACGTCCTGACGGGACTGGTTGGGAGTATGCCTTGCCCTTTTTTATCAGTTTACTGCATGAACAATAACAAATTTTACTGATGTGTGTAACTTTTGGTTTTCTGGGGCGATGTGAATCAATTTATACTGGTTTCCAGATCGCGTTTTTATTTTTTAGGATGGCCGGTTTCGACGCAACTCAGACGACATCTTCTCATCTCCTATATTTCAGAATGATCTACAATATACATGTCTACAACGGTTGTACAAGTCACTGATTCGTGTGCAACCGTTTTGGAAATATATATTGTAGATCTAATGATGTATTCAACTTTACCTTCAATGCTTGTATTTCATGTTTCTATAAATGCATACAACTGTACCATGAAAATTGTATTGAGAGGATATAACTAAAGCAGTATTGAACATAACATTGTGGTATATAGATTAGAAGATGAAGTCTAAGTAACATCGAAACCGGTCATCCTAAAAAATAAAAACGCGATCTTGGCAGGAAACCTGTACACATTTTATTGAATTCTGTTTAGTATTTTCCGTCCAAAACCACTGGCACTGAAGTAAGACACTATCTATGCTGCTTGCTGAGAATGGAACATATTTTGCCGATCGCGGTGGCCGATGGGACTGAGGCGCTTCAGTCACTGTCTGCACGGCCACTACGGTCGGGGGTTCGAATCTCCCCCTCGGGCATGGATATTTGTGCCGCCCTTAGTATCAGCTAGTTCATAAGTAGTTTGTAATTCTAGGGACTGATGACCCCGTAGTTAAGTCCCATAAGATTTACAAACATTTGAACATTTTTTTAAATATTTTAAGGCGTTTCTTATATATATATAAAAGTTGCCGCCTTGTCCACCATTACTATTTCCAGGTCATGAATGCGATTTTCAGAGTCCATATTTAACAATGTAACAAATGGTTTCACACATTTATGCGTCTTTGAAGGACATTTGCATTTGTTACATCGTGAAACACGGACACTTCTCGGAGTATTCACGCCAAAGCAAGTCATGTGACATTAAAACAAACATCTGTCCCTGTGAAAATATACGAGCACTCATGGGTAGTAGAAAAAAATAGGGAAGTTCGGGTCAGTGCAACAGGCGTTTTTGGACGCCATAATATTAACGTTACAGATCGCGTAAAGTGAAAATTAGGGTTGCAATCCCGACCAACATTTATTTTTATACGCTATCACTAAACCGTGCAGCTGTTGCTGATTGATATTTGTCATTGCCAGACACTTGTTCCATTTGCAGTGCTGTTTGGTTGGGTATCGAGGTGCACATGGACCGTCGGTGTTGCAGGTGGCGTGGGTGCGCGTGGACACGCAGACCATCCTGTCGATCCACCACAACGTGATCACGCAGAATCCGCGCATCTCGCTGTCGTACAACGACCACCGCTCCTGGTACCTGCACATCAAGAACGTGCACGAGACGGACCGCGGCTGGTACATGTGCCAGGTCAACACCGACCCCATGCGCAGCCGGCAGGGGTACCTGCAGGTGGTCGGTAAGTCGTCCATCCTCCCACTACACGTCACAACGGTTCAAGGGTGGAACTGAAAAACTTCCTTACAAAATAAGTTCCCTGAGCTATTGCGTTATTCCAACTTTGTTTGAAATCCGATCGAAAACAGAAAGATTTAGTTGTTCCTTTTTCACGGAAGCAATTAGAGAATGGAACCGTAAAGAAACATCATAAAAGCGGTTCGATGAACCCTCTACCATGCACTTCAACGTGGCATGCAGAGTATTTATGTAGATGTAAAGTAGATGTAGATGTTGCATGTCGATAACTATGACTGCAAGTGATAAAGCTTGAAACAAGTCGTTAAAGGGACAGATAGACACTGAGCATTGTATTCTCTCTCAATGATTTACTAGTGTATGAATGAAAGGTAGCTCGAAATTTCTATACGCAATCAGCATAAACATGGTCTTCTGTGCAGCAACTGGATATGAAAAAATGTTGACAATTGCAGCCCCCACAGGCTGCTTTAATACTAGTTACAAGTTTATCTAAATTTCGACAACGGTATGGAAGACATCATCAGAATGTAAAAATTATCACATGAGATTTTACTGAAGTAAAGGAATGATAATGTTGTATAAAAGATTAAAAACATTATGCTAGTTACTGGCTGGCAGTCTCAACAAATAAAAAAAAAATGAAAATAGTGTCAAGCCGATGTGCCAGCAGTCTCATGTGGTAATTTTACATTCTGATGTCGACTTCCATATTGTTGTCGAAATATAGATAAATTTTGTAATTATTTTAAAGCAACTTGTGGGGCTGCAATTGTCAACTTATACGTAATTAGGTTATTGATCAACAGATTTATTACGAAATATTTTTGATGCTTGCTGTTTTGTAAACTTGATAACAATAATTTATGAATGATAGTAAAATAATAATAATAATAATAATAATAAAAATAATAATAATAATAATAATAATAATAATAACACTATAATTTCACTAGGGTATAATTTCTATTTGTTTCATTGACTACACAGTGATTCTGCAGGAAAATTTCAGGCAAGACCTTCGTAATTAGTACGTAAATTATAAATTAAAATGTACCTTGAATATCACGGGTATCATCACACTCGTGGTAGACAAGAAAGGTGATCATTGAAGTTGCTATAACCACTACTGGTCAGTCTAAGGTAATTTGGGAGAAAATTGTGTGTGAATGATGAAATATCAAGTTATAGGTAAATGTCAAAAGAATTTATTAACACAATGACTATGCAAGTTTAGAACATTTCAGATGCATAATCCAGCGGACTATCCCTTTCTTTAGCCTCCACACTCTTTCCGTTCATTATTTTCTCTAGCTTGACCTCCTTCGTGGCACCTTCTGTAGCTGTCTCTGCTTCGGTTACTTGCAGCCTATCAGTAGCTGTCACAGTGAAAAATTGGTCTCATTTGACAGGATCTGATTATTGTGAAATAAATGGAGAATCTCATCACATTTTTTCTGCGGTGAGAAAGCAGTGCGAAACGATATTCATTCCAGAATAGTTTTTATTTATTTATTTATTTTTTCATAACATCAATCTTAGGATCATTGTTACTTTATAACACCACCATTGGGTGCCTCAATGATACCGATGGCCGTACCATAGGTGAAACCACATCGGATGGGTATCTGCGGGCTGGCTGCAGTGGCCGAGCGGTCTCCGGCGTGCCAGTCACGGTCTGCACGGCCGCTGCCGTCGGGGGTTCGAATCCCCCCTCGGGCATGGATTTTGTGCCGTCTTTAATATAATCTAGTTCATTAGTAGTTTATAAGTTTAGGGACTGATAACCCCGTAGTTAAGTCCCATAAGCTGTACAAACATTTGAATATTTGGGTATCTGAGGAGAGGTCAGATAAATATTGGGTTCTTATAGAGCGGCAGCAGTCTCTTCCATGCATGAACAACAATCTAGATTAGGTTACGAAACAATAAAGCTGGTAGGTGTATTTTGTTACTTGGGGAGTAAAATAACTTAGGATGGTCGTAGTATAGAAGATATAAAACGCAAAATGTCAATGAGGAAAAAAGAATTTTGAAAAAGAGAAATTTTCGAACATGTCTTTTCTTAAGGCATTTGTGTGGAGTGAAAAGTTGATGATAAATAGTTCAAACAGGAAGAGGGAAACGTTCTGTAATTGTAGTGCTAGATAAGAATGCTGAACATTGGGTGGGTAGATGGCGGAACTAAAGAGGAAGTGCTGAACAGAATTGGGGAGAAAAGGAATTTCGGCATACCATGACTGAAACGAGAAGTCGACTGGTAGGACACATTTCGCATTGGAGGGAAGTGTGTGGGGTAAAAGTAGCAGAAGAAAGCAGAGAGAGGAGTAATGTAAACAGATAAAAATGGATGTGGATTGCCGATCGTATGAGGAGATGAAGAGGCTTGCTCAGGATAGAGTAGGGTGGAGAGCTGCATATTTAGCCCCATTAGTCCAAAAATACATTTTTAAAAATTTGCTCCCGTATGTAGCTGTCGACGTTTTCACTTGAATTCTGGAAGAGATCATGAAAACATTTACTCATTAAATTCGTATCTGCCAAATAGGATGAAGAAACGGAGAAATAAAATAATACATTACCTATTCTGAGGAACTTCAGACTGTCAGAGTTGCATGGTCCCTAACAAACACAACGTTGAATTTAATTCAATAAAAAACTTTAAATAATGCGTCATTTGGGAACATTCTGCAGCTACTATTAATATTATCACTAATGCCGTTAATATACACATTTGTCAGAAAAGGATCCACTGTCATGGAGTATTGAGAAATGGAAGGTCATTCATTCACTTTTTTGTACCTAACATTTGATTACATTTCATCTAATTGCCACCTGTTACCCTAAGTTATGAGTCTTTCGTGATTCTGTGGTTATGGCAAAATACGTAGTGTTACTCTTGTAGATTAACTGGTACATCAAATAATGTTTGCCATAGTTATCACTTTAACTTAGAACAATGGATGGCACAGCGCTACTACGCCCTTTGAGAAAAGCGCGATTGGGATTTCATGCTGTCAACTTATTTACACTGTTCTACACAAACTGAGATAGCATACGTGACATAGTGCAAGCAATATCTGATATCCTCGTGTTCATATATAAGAGCGTTGGAACTTAAATATTGCCTCCTATTTATTCACAAGCGATACAAAAGCGTTACATGTTTGCACCTGTTACGTCCTTCAAAGTAGTCACCAGCGTTGTGTAGAACCCGTTGCCACAGATGTGCAAGGCGTAGGATACCTGTAGCAGAGCCTGTTCTGTTCATGGTGCGAATAGAGCGGTCTACTGCCTGTCGGATCTCTGGAACAGCTCTAAAACAAATTTCACGACTTAGTTCATCGGAATCAAATCAAAGGCACAAGGACTTAAGTCCGAGGAGTGCGGTGGATGGTACAATACTTGCCAATCCCATCGAGCCGCGGTGGAGTAGCCGAGCGGTTTAAGGCGCTTCGCTGCGGAGATTCGAGTCCTCCCTGGGGCATGGGTGTGTGTTTGTCCTTAGGGTAGTTTAATTAGTTTAAGTAGTTTGTAAGCTACGGACTGATGACCACGCAGATTGGTCCGATTGATTTACAAACATTCGATTTTTTTAGTCCCATCGACCGAACAGAGCAGCCAAAGCTTGCGCTGTATGCGCCCGCGCATTGTCGTGGCGCAAAATGATGGGTTGGTTGCGCAGAAAGTGTTGCCACTTGTTTCGCAAAGCTAGTCACACGTGATGCTCCAAAAACGAGCAGTAATGTAATTTTTCGCATGCCCAGTCGTTCCTTCAGGATTTGAAGGACAATCGTATGATCCAATCCGGTTTCGTGGGCGAGCTCGCGAATCGTCTGGTGTCGATCAGTGACCGCTTACGCGGCAACAATATGACCTTCTTCTTCAGAGACGGTAGGAAGACCTGCTCGATGCATGTCTGCCACAGTTTGCCGACCTAAGTTGCAGGCTTTTACGCCACGTGCCACAGTTCTGTACGGGAATGCCGATTCCCCGCAAGCCTCTTCAAAGACCTTGGTGTCACTGTCGTGATGTACGATCTCTGGTACATTCAACCTTGATCCAGCTTCGTTGTTCCTGTTTCTAAATCATTGCGACACCGTTACGTTAGACCGCTCGCTCCCAAGTGACTGCGTTTCCCTCGATTGTGCTCACGTCGGTGACGTGGGGTGGGGTGTCCATTTGCTCGGAGGTAAAGTAGGTTTATGCATGTCCAGAACGTTTGCTATCACCGACAATAGTATATTCCATTGCATAGTGTCTCAATAGCAGTGTTGACACTATTTTTCAGCCCTCTTATACTCACGAATTTGATCTGATATTGTCAGACCTAACTTTTAACTGCTTGATGAATCGCGTAGACCGTGTTTCTCGGATAACGACGGCATTGGCCGGGCATCGGACGATGCATGCCTTCGGTGGTAATCCTGCCACAGTACGTTACGCGCCTTTCTCTCGCTGCCGCCATTATTCTGAAAGGGCTTCCCCTGACGGCGGAGCTCAAAGCTTTATTTACGAAACAAGAGGCAACCGGAGATTGAGTTACGATCATTAGGAAAGCCTTTGGTTGTTAAAACTTCGGATGGAGAAGTATCCTGTTGCGGGACGTGATTCGATAATGGGACTAGATAAAACTTGGAGTGGCCTTCCTACAGGCTGTCATCCACAATTTTTTCGTTTAGGACTTTATCAGTACTATTGAGTCCTTTGGCGTCTCTGCAACAGAAAGAACAGCAATACGGAATTAAGAAAATGCTACTTGGTCGCAATGAGTGTATACTGAGCAAACGTGTTCCTGATTTTAGTATGGGGAATTCCTGCCTTTCTATTGCCCCATTATGTCTACCTTCTATATGCTAAGAATCACCCGAATAGAAGCACGATTACTTTTGATTTTCACTCGACCACATGATTAATCTCAGCGGCGTTATGAGAATTTTTTTCTCATCTTCTCTTGGGGGGGGGGAGAGGGGAAGACATCAGAGAAGGGGAATCTGACAATAAATTTTAATGTATGGCATATAATTTGTGAAGTATTACAACGTAATTTAGGAGGGGTGGGGGAAGTCAACACCTTAATTCCTCCATTTTGGTACGGACATGTTGATCTTATTATCCTAAGATTGTTCGAGCAGTTTATTTAACGTATTTTAATTATACATTACCTGACTTGTGATTAAAATATAACCATTTTTCCATAAATTAGTTAATACAATTTAAGAACCAAATTCCATCAATAATGAAACATCACATTGTTTTCCTACATGGGAGATGTTATAACAAATTTCGTAAAACAAGTATCAGACAATAATTTAACATTATTTGCAATAAATAAAACTTCCTAAATTACATCATTTGCAGCGTCTACTAAAAGCACTGCTGTAAGCATGCCAGCTCGCCACATGAAACCGTTCTAAAGACGTGTTTACAGTTCCCTAAAGTCAGTCGTTAACTCTCAAAACATTGATAGAGTGAACTAGCCATCTCAGTTATTTTCCTGATTTCCAATTTTTAGGCACTGATCTTATATCGATCGATGGTTTGTATATGACTGTTAAAATGTGGATCATAGTATCGGAATCAGACCTTGGGGAAGATCAATTTGGATTTAGGAGAAATGTAGGAACACGCGAAGCAATACTCACTATACGACTTATCTTAGAACATCGATTAAGGAAAGGGAAACTTACATTTCTAGAATTTGGAGAAAGCTTTGGACAATGTTGATAGTAAAACACTCGTCCGGATTCTGAAGCAATAAGGGGTTAAATTAGGGAACGGAAGGTTATTTACACCTCGTACAAAGACCAGACGGCAGTTGTCAGAGTTGAAGGGCATGAAAGGGATGCAGTTGTTGGGAAGGGAGTAAGACAGGGTTGTAGCCTTTATCCAATGTTATTCTATTTGTACATTGAGCAAGCTGTAAAGAAAAGAAAGGAAAGCAAGGAGAAATTTGGAGAAGAAATTAAGGATCGGGGTGAAGAAATAAAAACGGTGCGTTTTCCGGGCGACATAATAAATCTGTCACAGCCAGCAAAAGACCTGGAAGAGCAATTAAACGGAACGGACAGTGACTTGAAAGAATGTATAAGTTCAACATTAACAATAATAAATCAAATCTAATGGAATGTAGTGTCAAAAAATCAGGCGATGCTGAAGGAATTAGATTAGGTAATGAGGCATTAAAAGTAGTAAATGACTTTTGTTATTTAGGTAGCAATATAACTTCAAATGTTCAAATGTTTGTTAAGCTTTAGGGACTTAACTGTGGGGTCAACAGTCCCTAATCTTACAAACTACTTATGAACTACCTTATACTAAAGACATCATAAACATCCATGCCCGAGGAGGAATATGAACCCCCGATTTATCTGCCATGCAGACTGTGACTGGCGCGCCGCAGACCGCTCGGCCCCTGCGGCCGGCAATATAACTTCTGATGGCCGAAGCAAAGACGATACAAATGCGGAATGGCTATGGGAAGAAAAGCGTTTCTCAAGTTCAAAATGGTTGTAGAACATATGGGACTTAACTACGCGGTCATCAGTCCCTTAGCTTACAAACTACTTATGAACTAGCTAAGACTGAGTACGGCACAAATATCCATGCCCGAGGGGGCATTCGAACTCCCGACCGTTGTGGCCGTTTAGACCGTGACTGGAGCGCCTCAGTCCTCTCGGCCACCGCGGCCGGCCGTTTCTCAAGAAGTGAAATTTGTTTAAATGTTAGGAAGTCCTTACTGAAAGCATTTGCCTGGGCTGTAACACTGTATGGGAGTGAAACGAGAACGACAAGGAGTTCAGACAAAATGATAAGTGCTTTCTAAATGTGGTGCCACAGACGAATGATGAAGATTAGATGGATAGATCACTTAACTAATGAGGAGGTGCTTAAAAGAAATGGGGAGAAAAGGAGTTTCTGGCACATCCTGAATAAGAGATGTAGGTCGCCGTTCATAATATCAGATGAAGAGGTTTGCACAGGACAGGGTAACGTGGAGAGCTGCATTGAACCAGACTGTGGACTGAAGAGGGTTAGGTTGTTTGGTTGGGATAGGGGGACTAAACTTCTGAGGTTATCAGTCTCTGGGTGGGGAGGGGAAGGAGTGAGGATAGGAAAGGAGGGGAGGGGAAAATCAAATGTAATCAAGGAAGTAAAGAAAGAAGGGAGACTGCATTAGCTCGGGGCCCCGTGCTCACCACACACGTACTCACGAAAGAACCGTGAGCCCCAGGGAGAGGGGGTGGGGGCGGACTGAAGACCACAACAACAACAAAGGAAACTAGCTGAAGTACATTCTTGTCGAAAAGAATTGCCTTTATTGACTGGCTTGAGTTGTTTTGCAACATATAGGATATCTACTATCGTACCCATGAAATCAGAAAATTTACTTCGTTTCATTTTGCTCAAGAGTGCGAGAAATCTGGAAGGGCACCAACACATTTGATCGCACTGTGTAACTGCAGAATAGAGAAAGTGTAATTGTATCAGGAGGAACTTGCACCTTTCGTGAAGTAGTATTTGGGAGGTGATTATCAGTGTATAGTAACATTCTTCAAAAGGAAGGTCTTACCCAGAGTCCAGACAAGAACCCAATAATACATTTTAACGATTAGTGAGCACCTTGACTTCGCTTCAGATCCCGCCGTTCCACATCAACATGTATGTTACATAGAAGAAACGGCAGTTACTCTTCCTGAGACAATCAGACGTCTCACTGAACGTGTCCATTGTAAAGTTCTAGCCTACGGCGTGGCTCTTAATACCGTATTCAACCTTTTGCTCAACGAAGGGTTGCAACTTACTGTGGCGTGCCCTCAACGAGTCCCATGTTGACATATTAAGCCGTGTCTACGGCGATCAATAATCATAAAGGTTGCCAATGTTTGATTTTGTACGTCACCTCTCGATTTTGTCACTTACATGTCGGGCGTTATGGACGACCATACCGTTCACTGTTGTGACCCAAAATGTACTTCAAATCTATTGCCAACAATTCTGTGACGATAACGTGACTCAATGTCGTACACAAAAAGGTCGTGGTTGTTTGTTAAACTGAATTCCGAGAAGGTTCTAAATACCATTCAAATAGCCGAGCTAAACCATTCTCAGTCCGTTAATGTTAGACCAGAGGATCCACAATGTTAGACCAGAGGATCCACTCTGGTCTACGTAAAAACTGCCCACGGCCCTAATCAAGCCACCACCAGCTTACACAGTCCCTTGTTGGCGACTTCAGTTCAATTTATTGCCACAAAATTTTGACCTGTTAACTTGAAACTGTCAACAGGTCGTACAAATTTAATATAAATTGTCACATGCATAGTTTATAAACAAAAATAGCCGACCGCGGTGGCCGAAGGGACTTAGGCGCTCCAGTCACGGTCTGCACGGCCACTACGGTCGGGGGTTCGAATCCCCCCTCGGGCATGGATATTTGTGCCGTCCTAGTTCGTAAGTAGTTCATAAGCAGTTTGTAAGTTTAGGGACTGATGACCCTGTATTTAACACACAACTATACAAACATTTGAACATTTTCTTTAAACAAAAATATAGTTTAAGTTATGTTAACTGCAAGCTTTTCTTACGTTAACATACGATAAATTAAATATTGAAGATAATCATTAAAAATTTAATAAGACAAACTTAAAATTTACTGAACTGTTTACAGGTAGAATTTAGGAAAATAAAATCTTACTGGCAACCACGGGAAGAACCATTGGATTGCCGAGTAACTGGAGGCTATAACTATTTATGGAATAACTATGATTATTCTTTAATATCCATACTGGTATATGGTAAATAGGGGGAGATGGCACATATTTTCAAACTTATTCATACAAAATCTCATGATGCACTTAAGTCAAAATAATTTTTTTGCAAGTAAACAAACCAATTTTCCTTAAAATAAATTTTTTTGAGAATCATCCATTCCTTAGTAAGGGTAAGATGCCGCGCCCTTATGGGTGACATGCAGCATGATGATATTTGTTGAAATTTATAATTTTTAAACAAAATATGTTAAAATTTTATTTTGTTATTGTAAAAATTGAGAAATAAGTATAAACACTGAAGAATTGGCAAACAAATCCTTTATTTTTGGTATATAAAACAAATAAATTTTAAATTATTTTTAAAGATTAAACTTAGGCCTATCAGAGTTTTTTCTAATGAAATCCTCTCCATCATTATCGTTATTCCTAATTTCCCCGGCACAGTTAACACCTTAAGTATCAAAGATTGCGAGATGTATCCCGATCAATCAGGGATAGACGCCGCACCCTATGACCCTGTGACCGTAGCAGCCTAGTTGGCCGGACTAGAATCAAAAGGCACCCATCAGAAGTTACTGTTCATGCAGCTACTCACATATTTAAAAATATGTCACTATTTAGCACCATTTAATAATTATCGTAACACTAAAAAGATTTCCATGCAATATACAGAGACTTACCTGTTTTATTAACACTAACTCAGTTGAAACTATCACTATTGAAACAAAAGCAGTTGCCTCGCCACCCAGCTTCTACGCGAAACTACAAAGCTCCTACATACGTACTGTGGTGGCTTTTACCGAAACTTGGGCTGTTGGGGGGGGGGGGGGTTGCGCAGTCTGTACCTCTTTGCTGCATCTCACCCTGACTTACTATATGCATGCCTCGACAAAATTTTTGAGTCTATGCATATCCGTGTGCTTGGATGCTTACTTAAAGTTGGGGTGTTTGTGACTTGACAAGCAAGGCTTTCAGGGAGACCAGAGAGTCTCGAAAACTCAGTTCAGGTTAGAACTTCGCAGAACAGTAGTATATGTCAGGCGTGTTAACTCATAAAAGTCCTGGACTATTCAGAACAGTTACAAGAAAAATGATTCAAAATCTTCAAAAGCAGAATTTATACAGGGTGAATCACCTAACACTTGCACCGCAAATATTGCGGAAACGGAAAGTGTGATTGATGTGCGGTTTTTACAGAATGGATTGGTAGTCAAGGACTGGACCCGCTCGGTTAGCCATGTGGTCTCACGCACCGCTTTCTGCGACGGGGAGGCGTACTGGCCCCGTTTCGAATACGTCCATCGGATTAACGAAGGGGTTTGGAGTGCTGGACAGTCTGGATGTGGTTATTAGGCGGTTTTCCACGTCCCCCTAGGTGAATACCGGGCTGGTCCCCAAGTACCACCTCAGTTATACGATTCGTAAACACTTCATTACACTTTACCCTTTCACAAAATAACACTATACACAGACATTTAGGCTACACATTTCCTCCCGGGGACAGGGGGTGGCGGCAGGTAGGGCATCCGTCCACCCCGTCAATACTAACATGCCAAATCTACAATAACACAGCCGACCGTGCATGTGCGGAAAAAGGAAGAAGAGAAAGAAGAAGATTGGTAGTCAAGGGCTCGTATAGTTAGCCAATAAACAGATTTTGTAGTTTTTATGCAAACATACAGTTTTTCAAATGGAACAATGGTTCTCTCTATCATGCACTGGTTCTTTTTACACCAGCTGTGTACAAATAATTTTGAATGACATTTTTATCACGTTTAGATTAGCAGCTATAACCATTCAAAGTTTTGCTACGACAGCGTAACTCACTGGCTGGTGGTCATGAGACAGTGGGTCGTGTCTCAGGGGCTAGCCACTCGGCCAGTTAGCTACGCTATCACAGTCTCCGCCACCGAAACTTTGAACCGTTGTAGCTGCCAAACTAAACGTGATATAAATGTCATTCAAAGTTCTTTGTACACAGCTGGTGTCAAAAATTCCAGTGCATGATAGAAATAACCACTCTTTAATTTTAAAAAAAACTGTATGTTTGCATAAAAATACACTTTCTTAATATTACTATTTGTTTGTTGGCTAAAATCACGAGCCCCTGACTACCATTCTGTGAAAACCGCACACCAATCGAACTTTCAGTTTCCGCAATATTTGCGGTGCAAGTGTAGGTGATTCACCCTGTATAAGTAATACACCTGTTCTCATTGTTAGGGGTGCATGCGGTCGAGTAACTTACGTGGAACCGTATTCACTAGTCATGTAGCCAAAGTTTCTTTCTCATGAGAAGCGTGACTGTAGGTGATATATAAATCTGGTTTAGCGTTGATCAATTCTTGTAAAGAATCGATTATCTTGACCAGTTGGTCTATTAACTGCTAAAATGGCTTTCAAAGAGGGTCCGGATAAGCTAGGAGCCGAAACCCCGACTTCATCGCAGCAGAAGAACTGTAACATGGCGGAATGTAAGAAATTTAGATAAAATTCACTCTGACCTCGTTTTTGAAGCTACGAAGCGAAAGCTACGTCTGAAGGGTCGTGTTAGGATGTCCACAAAAATAATGAGACACACTACTCGAATGTCTCCTTTTGTGAAGGGTAAAAGACTTCAGATGAGGATTCACAAAAGAGTAATTGACCACTTAAGTCCTTCAGAAATGGCAGATTAAAATTATATCCCGGAACCAGGACTCGGGACCTTTGACATTCGCGGGCAAACGCTCTACCTCTTCAGGACTGTCATGGACTGAGACTAGTTTTCCGGCCCGCCTCCAAGATCAGAGACATGTTACGCCCCGTTAACGACAGTACAGGTCTGCGTGTTCCGGGTGTATCTGGCGTCCCCCGCGAGTGTGGAAGTATTTACATTGGACAGACTATTAGAACTGTTGCTGAACGTTGTGCAGAACACACTCGGCACATAAAACAAAGAGAGCTTGAGAAGTCAGCCTTGGCAGAACATTACCCAACAATAAAAATACTATTTGAAAATACAAAATTCTGGGATTCTTTTATAAAAGAGGAAGCTGAAATTAAATTAAACGTCGACAATTTCAACAGACACCAGGGGTATACACTCAGAAGGGCGTGCGGGCTGGCCCTGGATGTAGAGCGGAAACAGAGGTCTCGCGCTAATAGGGAAGCGAGAGCGCCAGGTTCAGGTGTGGCGTCGGCGGCACGCTCCACGTGACGTCACGCGGTACCGCGGCCCATCGGCCTGCGCTGGCTTCCGCGCAGACGCTCTCCGGCCCTCCAGAAGCTTCTAGACGCAGCGCTGCAGCTATGTAAGCGGGACGCCTTGCCAACACCGGCCGTCAGTGATTTTACTCCTGATGAAGGCGTAGCTTGCCATCGAAAGCCCGAGGATTTTATCCGACATGACGCGGCTAGTAAACCGAGAATATTTTATGGAACAACATTTAAAGTTAGACAAAATATGGATATCGACTATACGCCAAGTAAACGACAATCGATTACTTTTATTCGAGAATGACTAAAATGTCCAGAGATAGCCACATAGTCGGTATCACGTGACTACCGGTGGCGAGCTCTATGCTCTATATAAATGCGAGAGCCCCTCCAGCCACATTGGTAGTAGCCGGAGGACCTCAGACGATGTCGCCCGCAGATCGGGACGAATCATCAGGAAGAAGAAGTTTTATGCAAGTACCACGGCCTCTCTGCCCGAAAGCCCTGAAGAGTATTTGGAATTATCCGACTTTTTAAAAAGAAAATGTTTTAATTAAATCGTAGAAAGACATTGCAATAAAGTTCCGGATTGCTGCTTATGTTTTATTTAATATTGCTACCGCTGTTTCGACAGTTTGTCATTCTCAAGCGCCTGCGTGTATAAGAATTACATTAATTACAAATCAAACAATAGGAAAATATACATAAATTTGTTTGTTATAAATTTTCCAAGTAACTTACGTCTACGATGTTTGGACGTTAATTAATGTTGACATCTGGCGTAACTGTTGCATAAATTACATGAAATAGTCAGTTGTTTAGCTGTCAGGTATTATGTAGCTTTTTACGTTAAAACTTTAATTTAAAGAAACTTTTATATTTTTTCGTAATTAGTAACAGCTTTGCCAAAGATGTTTACATATATAGTAATCAACTACGTTATGAGATACTTTTTTAACTTTAACATTGGTCAGAGAGTTTATTTCGTTTTTTGCTCTGTTCATTTAGTATATCTTTGCTTTTCAGCAACGAAAAAAAAGCGTCATTTCATAAATATAACGAAGTTTTTTATTAAGTAATTTATAATATTTTAAAAATTAATTTTATTTGAAAATTGTAATAATTATTAAACAAAAATACAAATATCTCCCTCAGGTACGACAGAACTTTGATCACCCACATGACTGTTACACACGCTACTGCTTCAGCTATTTCGTCATACCTCACTGAGTAGTAGAAAAAGTAAATATATGTTGCGCTTCAAACTTAGAGCCCCTTTTCTCGGAATTTTCTAGATGTGAACCTTAAAACTTATGTGTGTATACACTGTATACTTATTTTTGAGAAGATTATGAAGCGCCGCGGCGGAGTGGCCAAGCGCAGTGAGGCGCTATGCTACAATACGCAAGGCCGCTCTCCAACGGGGGTTTGAATCACCCGTCGGGCATGGATGTTTGTGTCGTCTTTAATATGAGATACTTTGTAAGTTCAGGTACTGATGACCCCGCAGTTACGTCCTTTAAGCTTAACAAACATTCGGACATTTGATTAGAAGGTTGTGGATTAATGCGATGTTAATTATTAATTCATGTAACAAGGCAGTCTAGAGAGCAATTGCTTTATTTATTTCTCTGGTAACCGGTTTCGGACACTTACATGATCATCTTCAGACCACAGTTGTAATGATATAGAATATTAGAGGGATAAATTATTTGTAAAGTATTTAAAATAACAATAAAATATACCCATAATACTGGCCACCGGTTGCTTTCATAAGGGGCTGGATTGTAGAATGCTGTAGAAGTGGGTGCAGTCGCCCTTTAAATACTGGAAATTCCACCCTCTAATCCAGATGCTGGCCATATTGAATTTTGAGAATCTGATTTCCGATTCGAATCAAGCGACTTTAATACGTTGGCTACCCTGTGGCCGCCGGAAGAGACAGCAGTCGGGTCTGGTGCATCTCTGTCGTCATCACGGCAGTCAGCGTGTTAAATTCCAGTACATTAAATGGATGAAACAGTTCAAAAATAGAGATTCACAGGGTGTTTTGTGGGCAATATGAAACGAGCGAAGCAATTAAAGGGTAGTTTATATATAATTAGTCACCCTTTGAAGTTTTAAGAGATTTAAATTCGATTAAATCAAAAGTAATTTAAAATAATTTTTGACAAAAACAAAAAAAAATTCTCTCAGGGTATTTGGTCCCTTTGTTGCATTCCTTCTCCATACCTAGACCGATTTTCGTCTTTTGTCAAAATAAACGTTCATAAAAAATAATTAAAATCATTTGGAGGGTCTATACCACCAATTAAATATAGTTTTTCGCGGTTAAAGAAAAATATGTGTCCCTTAGTTTTTCATGTATTATAACATATAAAATTTGAGAAAAATCTGAGAGAGATACTTCAGTAGGTTTATTTGTGAAAGTATTCAGTAAGGTCGGTTTTCTGTAATATTTTGTACCTATGTAAACTGGCCACAGATGTATATTGTGAGTGGCACAGTAATCATTGGAAGTTCGACTGTAGATTAAGCGCTTGGGCTGCGAGAGAAAGCAGTTAGTAGCAAGTCGGTAGGAGTTGCCTGTTGGGTGAGGTAGCGCGAGGACGCTGTTGGAGAAGGCAGTTAAGTATCTGTTGCAGCACGCTATTATTGGAATGCATTATGTTAATTTATTTTTCTGTAATATTTTTCTGTAATATTTTTCTATTTCTTAATTTTGTAAGAATATATAATGTCTAATATTCAATTTGCATTCCGCGTCCTCATTTGGTAGATTGTTTCCCCTTCCTTTCATTTTCTTCATTTATTATTATTGTTGGACTTAATTACTACCGACATATCATTTTTGAAAATTTTTAATGCTAAAATACTGGATGACGCGAGCTGGTTGCTCTTTCCTATTTATAGTTTTGTAATAAGAAGATACGACGTAAGTCATTTTTTTATTCTTATATGTGTCACAGTCAGATTGTGTCTCTCTTTTCATTATTCATCAGTTTCGTCGCACCCTTTGGGAGTACTTTACACGGGGCCATAAATTCTAGTATTTGAGTTTCCCCATTTCCCGGGAGTGTCCGTTGGGCATATTAACATATTCTAAGGCTTACCTCGGTGGTCGTATTCACCACATTGTTCGGTTTTTAAAAAAATCAGTTTTGCAAGTACGTAGTGCTGATCAATTTCCATTAAAAATTAATCTATTTCAGATAGCTTGCTAATTTTAATTTTATTTATTTAAAATTTACCGGGGTACCTTGCCATTCTTAAGATTTGATTTGAGTTCTAAGAGAAGTACATAGAAAGTCCTTTCTCTCGAACCTCAAATACGAAACTTTATCAGCAATCTGTTGACGTCTTTCCACCGAGGCCTTTCCCTGATTTTACTTAACCTCTACACCAAGCAGTGTGACAACCACGTCACAATCAAAAAATCTAGATAGTGTTCGGGAAGGAAGCGTCTGACGTAAACACACTCCGACGAAAACAAATTAATGTTCGGCCTCTGGTCCACGAGAGAGAGAGAGAGAGAGAGAGAGAGAGAGAGAGAGAGAGATAACAGAGGCGTATTGTCTGCGACTGCGCTACGACCCGTCGTACGATGGCGCTTCCAGTTTTCTGGCAACCACAAGCGAACCCGACGGCGTCGCCATTGTTCTTTCGGCCGGCGTCGCCTATCTCATGTTTCAACACGCTTCCGACAGTGTGACAGCTTAACTTGAAATCTACGATACGGCCGTTCGTCCCTTCGGCAGGCGGTTGCCCCGGTGCTGCCGTCCTCATTCCCCGCCTTCCTCCCTCTCTCTCCCCCCCCCCCATTCCACCCCCACCCCCACCGTACAATATTTTTTGCGTCCCCTCCTTTTTTTCCTCGCGTTTCCAATTGCCGCGCCCGCCCGTCATTACAATCACGTCCGTATCTCTGGCAGTCAAATTACGCCGGCCGCCGGTGGCGGCGCCACGGTCGCCGCCGCTCGTTTTCTCACCTAGCAACGAGCGCCAATAAATCGCGGGCGCCTCCCGACGGATGGAAGGTCCTATCGGCCTCCAGTTCTCCAGTTGCGGGCCCCTCCAGCTCCAGGCGCCGCTGTCCCGGCGATTTATCTGGATCACAGCGGTCCCCGGGCCGCCTGCAGCTGAATTATGGTTAATTAAACCCGCTTCACAATAAATTACTGTAACCTCGCCGCGGCACAGTGGTCCGCCGACACCAGCGCGCGCCACACACGCCGGCCAGCCCCAGCAGACAAACGAACGCGGCCGCCGACAAATGCCAAATATTGATGTCTGGCCGTAGTTCATGCCCACTGCGAGCTGCCGAGACCGCCGGGCACCTGCAATATGGACGTTGCTATCTGCTCCATAAATAAGGCTTCCTGACAAAAACTGATTTCTCTTTCCTCCCAGTCGTCCTGACAGTTTTTATTTCCCTCTCGCTCTCTCCTTTGTCTCCGCAGCAACATCCATTGTAGTGCTGCAAACGTACTTTACTTTATGGACACATATAAGGCAGGTACAAAAAAAAAAAAAAAAAAAAAAAAATAGCCGCGGTGTAGCCGAGCGGTCTAAGGCGCCTCCCTGCGGAGCGCGTGTATGCTCGCCGTCGGAGGTTCGAGTTCTCCCTGGGGCATGGTTGTGTGTGTTTGTCCTTAGGTCAGTTTACCTTAGGTTAAGTAGTTTTTAAGCTACGAACTGACGACCACGCAGTTTGGTCCGATAGATTAACAAACATTTGATTTCAATTTGAATTAAAAAAAATATGTAAGCCGCGGTGGAGTAGCCGAGCGGTCTAAAGCGTCTCGCAGCGGAGAGCGCGGTTGCTCGCCGTGGAGGTTCGAGTCCTCCCTGGGGCATGGGTGTGTTTGTTTGTCCTTAGGTTAGTTTATCTACGTTTAAGTAGTTTGTAAGCTACGGACTGATGACTACGTAGTTTTGTCTGATAAATTTACAAACATTTGAACATTAAAAAAAATGTAAACATCATTACCACGCCTAATACAGTTTAGGGGACACGTTCGCATTCATAACAGATTCCACTAAATTGATAAATACTAAAAAATATAAATAAATAAATAAATAAAGACATTTAAACAATTTACTTACGTGCCATAGTCGCTATATTATAATATTTCTTTATGTTGTACAACTAGTTTCAATGAAGCTATGCTATCATTTTCAAGTACTTCTGTATCACTAGAGACATTTTTTAATCCTCTACAGAAAATAAAAATAAATAACTAAATAAAATAAAATAAAAATTAACCTCTTCCCGAAATTGAAGCACTGACTCTATACTAATACAAAAGATTATAAAAATAAAAGTGGAACATCCTGTCTAAAATAATGGATTCATACAACCGGTTGTTTTATTTTTCCTGTAATAAGAGAACAGGTTCTTTACAAAAATAAAATAAAATAAAAAACACCTCTCCTCAAAATTAAATGAAAGTACTGACTCTGTACTAATACAAGGGTCAGCGCTGGGCCTCCACACCGTGACGTAATGCGCGTGCCCACATACTCATCGTCCGCGCCACACGACCAAAGGACTTCAGTCAGAGCACATGACCACGACTAACGATGCCGGGTTAAGAGAGCAGCGTGGGCACATACAATCAGGCTTTCTTCATCGCCACAGAACACTGTTATGATGACGAGTATTGGGGGCTTTCAACAACGATTTTTTGAACGAAAATACGTATTCAGATGTATTGCACTTCTGAACATGTCATTTACTATCAATGTACATGAATAATTTTCATAGATTGAATGACAACAAAAAATTTTAAGTCCTAACGTGCACCTAATGGTTTCTAGGAATTTTCTAACTTTGAGGATCATAACACGGACCACGACTCCAAAAAGCTTCTGGTTTTGTCAAATATTTTAATAGCATATAACGCAAACCAGTGGTACAATTCGTTTTACTTCAGGGAGGGAGGGATACTAAGGTAACGGCGTGGCAGAGACCCAGGATGCAGCAAGAGGTGGGAGACGACCGGGTGAGCCAAGGTACTTGAGGGTTTTGGTTTGCGGGATGGTACGGCAATAGAATATGAGGTAGAGATCACGAAGAGAAGGAAGGGGTGGTGTGAGTTTTGATGATTGCCTAGGATTTTGTGGGGTTGAAAGTAAGGAGCCACTGGTTGCACTAGGTGGAGAATTCGGAGAGATGAGACTGAAGGAGATGATGGGAGCAGGCGAGGGAGTGGCGGTGTCGTGAGCGTATTGGAGGAGATGGATTGGAGGCTGGGTTTGTGGCATTTCAGCCGAATAGATAAGATAGTGGGTGGGGGGGGGGGACAGAGTCCTGCGGCAACCTGGCGGAGGGAAAAATCGAATGGGAGAATTATTGATGGGCAATGGGCGAGAAAGAAAGCAATAAAGCGGACATAATTAATGGGAAGGGAATAGAGCTGGAGTTTGAAAAGGGGACCGGAATGCCATACACGGTCATAGGCCTTCTCAATGTCGAGGGAAACGAGAATAGCGGTGTGGCGGGAGTTCATCTGGACGGAAAGGAGTTGGGTAAGGCGCAAGAGTTCATCATCAGATGAAAAGGAAGGTGGGAAGCGACATTGGGAAATCAGAAGGAGCTGGTTTTGATGGAGATGCTGGTGGATTCGGCAGGACAAGATAGTTTCCAGGATCTTGGTGAACACTGAGGAAAGGCTGATAGGACGATAGGACGATATGATAATGCGTTAGAGGGCGACTTGCTGGGTTTAAGAAACATGGGAATATGAGAGGTTTTCCACAGGTTGGGAAAGAAGCTGGTGTAGAGGATGACAGTATAGAGGGAGGCAAGGTCTGTGTGGAAAGCATGGGGGCAGGCCAAAGGTGCCTGAAGGTCAGGCAGTCATGGCCGGGAGCTGTGTTACATTTTGGAAGGAGTGTTGTTTCGATATCCAGGGCAGTGATCGTAGTGTTAAGTTCTGTGGGGGAGATGCTGTCCAAGTACTGAAACCCAGGGGTGAGCGATAAGGAGGAGGTGTTGGTATGCTCATCGACGTCTGGGAAGACGGAATAATCGAACCTGGGATGGTGCATATATGGGAGTGGATAGCATCAGCAATGGTATGGTGCAGGAAGGAAACGGCATGGTCAATATTCAATGTCGGCGGGAAAGTCAGGGGGTGGCTGGCGACCTAGGTATCTATGGAGTTACGGTAGGCATCCCAGTCAGTGAGGACGTAATCATGGACTATCCTAGGAGGTGCTAGGGATGGCGAGCGCGACGGCTGCAGGGGTCTAGGGTGAGGAGTACAGGGTCATTGCCAATAAGCTCAAGGACTTCCGCCTGCAGGCGGCTCAGGAGGTTAGGAGAAGCGAGGACATTGGGAGTAGTGTTTTTCTTTATGCGAGTGGGTTATGGGATGGGAATGGTATCGCCAAGGAGCTGCGCGAGGAAATGACGCCACCGCCAGAGTTCGGTTGCAGAACGGGAAGAAAGGTTGAGGTCGGCAGCAACCATGTAGGTCATAAGCGAACAGGCAACATGGGAGAGGCCACAAAGGTAGATCTTGGCAAGGGTGATGGTGAAGGCGGCTGGAAGAGGCTGAGGATCAGGTGTTCAGTCGGTATGTTAAGGAGAGGTTCTGACTGGAGTCAGAGGTGGTGGAGGTGACCAATCGCAACTCCACCTCGAGTGAGAGTAAGGGTCCGTCTGTGGGGTGGAGGAGGTAAGGAGGAGTGCTGATGGAATGGTGGTGTTGGAGAAAGGTTTCATTCAGGAGAAAGGCAGGATGTGCAGGAAAAGGTGTTTGTTGATAGGGAGGGAGCGAATATTGTGATATAGGATAGGGGCATGCCATAGGGAGCTACAGAGAAGAGGAGAGAGGGACAGAGCGACAGGAAACTGGTGTACAGGTGTGCTTTAGATGAGGGTAACGTTGCCGATGAAGGTGAAGTGGGAGTTGTTTTGGAAGAGAGTTGCAATTGTCTGCAATTGCCAGATGGATCGGGCAGCAAGGATGATTTGTTGGAGGGAGGGATGCTGGAACGAGTGGATGTTCTTGATGACAGTGATGAAAAATGTTATGACATCCTTCGCTGTGGGAGGGGGGCAAGGGACCTTTTGGGGTCGATTGGAGGATCGATGGGGTGGATGGGGTCTGTCAGCTCGTGGGTAACAGAGGAAAGGCGAGCCTGACACTTTTAGTAATAGGTGGGGTGGGGGCCGCCACGGGTGTTGCAGGTGGGAATGGAGGCAAGAATGGGATATTGGCGAAGGAAGTGGTCCAACTTAAAGGAGAGACAGGTGGGTCGTTGCAGCACTTTTGGGTTAGGTGATCGTTGTTGCCGAGACATCGCCCACAACGATAGGATTAGGGAGGGGAGCATGAGGGATCCACCTTGTAATGGCGATCGTAAATGTACGCCCCCTCGGTGAGGAGGCGGTCGATGGACCACGCAGAAAAGATCCACATTAGATAGGTGGGGCCGGAGGGGTTTTGGATCCGCTTGCCGGAGTGGATGGAGTTGTCAGGATGGGAGTTGGGCTGCTCCAACCCATCTGCCTCCGTGATCACCGGGCTGAGTTTGGTGATCACGGCGGTGAGCGTGGGCAGGTGGCGGAAAGCTTGTGATTTGGGGGGGGAGGGGGAGGGGGAGCAGTGGAAGTGATGTAATGGGTGAGGGAGGCACGGGGAGTGGATGGGGAGAAGGACGTGGAGGAAATCGGTGTGGTAGATGGAGGAGGGAGACTATGTGGACAGAGTCCATGCGTCAGATTTGCATGGGTAGGATGGAGGGAAGGTATTTCCTAAGTAGTCTAGAATTCAGGTTGAGGAATACTGACGAGAGACTTCCCTGGCAGCATGTATGGTTCATCAGCTAAGGCTCCACGAAGGTGTGGACATTGTAAGGAATGGAAGATAGTAATAAAAAAATCCTAATTTCGCGGGAGAGGGCACGGTTATCGAGGTACTGAGGGCGGGACAGGACAGGGCAACAATTCAGTTAAAATAAATGCTCAGCATAGGCAGACCAGAGGCAGAGGCGAGGTGCAGGGCCTCTGCAGATCAGCGCCCACTTCACACAACATAGGCTCAGCGCATGCAGAGGACGGCATATAATGATATATGATGTAGTAAGTATTGATCTGTATGAAAACGAAACTTATGTGGACAGATAGTTATGTAGAAGTCGTTGGACAGGAACGGGATGAACTAAATATTGTTCATAGTAAAGTTAGTAATTAAATTAATGTTATACATCATTTGCATTTTATTACTATTTTTCTTTCTTTGGAGACTGAACTTATTTTGTATATAACACATATTTCATTATGTTACTGTTTCATAATTTCTAAACTGTATCCATGAATAGATGAAAATAATTATTTTTCGGAACTTTTATTTTCGTTTCTAATAAAGGACTGGAAAAATTAATATATTCCCGAGAAATAATAGCACATTTATACAACTGACATATTTAATCATTGAGGTGCAGTATATACGATCAGAAATATTTCTTCTTGGTGACACCTGGTATGCTTTTCATATTACTCAGATTGAAAGAAAGATCGATATGAAATTTTTTTGCAAATTTGCGTCTCGGGCAACCGGACAGAGGCCTGACCGTAAAAACGCCTGCCCTCCGCCTCGGTTGCGTTAAGTGTGCGCCGTACCATTGGCAGAGCTGGACAAAAGTCCGTTAATTCGTTAATTAACGAAGTTAACTGTTTGAGTAACGGATTAAGTTATAAGTTAATTATCAGAAAACATTAACGGACTCTTTAAGTTCCGTTAACTTATCCTAAGTCCGCTGATCCGTTATTTTTGTGCCCACTTCTTATTTCCATCAGTGATAACAGTGGCGAACAAGAATAAATATTTTTGTCCCTGTTGATTAATAGTACATTCGGCGAAACGAACTAAACAAATAAGTATTTTTAATGTTCTAACTTGTGTAGTATCTGCTCGTCGCATGTATTAGTGGTGAATGGGGACAGGAAGGCAAGACAAGTTAATTATCATTACAATTGTCTCACTGAACTTTGTTATAGCTGAAACGAACAAATTTAAATTGCATACCGCGAAACAATCGATAATGGAGGCTGCGAGAATCGAGATATAGTTGACACACCTAATCAGGAAATTAGCATATAAATTTAATTATATTAGTTTTGCCGTCTTATACTGCCTGAAATTAAATAAATATTTTGCACGTACTTCTGTGCAAGATTTTTTTTTTTTTTTTTTTTTTTTTTTTTTTTTTTTTTTAATTTTGTCATTCATTCTAAGGAGACCACAAGCCAAATATGTTAATCAAGTAGAGCAAAGAGTCTAATTAAAAAGTTGCTGGAAATGAAAATATTCATTTAACGGTGTGGAATTTCTTGGGGAAAATAATTTAACAGCTTTTTTTTATAAAATATATTACCGCTACACCTTCAAGTGCGTCAGTGAAACGTCTTTCAGAAATGTTCAAATGTTTGTAAAGCTTATGGGGCTTAACTACGGGGTCATCAGTCCCTAAACTTACAAACTACGTATGAACTACTTACGAACTAGGACGGCACAAATATCCATGTCCGAGGGGGGATTCGAACCCCTGACCGTAGTGGCCGTGCAGACCGTGACTGAAGCGCCTCAGCCCTCGGTCACCGCGGACGGCGAAACGTCTTTTTCTACGGGGAAAAGATATTTGACTCCCAAACATGCCTAACAGTCAGACGAGAATTTTAGGATGTTAATGTTTCTTTAAGGCAATTTGTACCTTACGTTTATGGGATTTAACTACGGGCCGCGGCGGAGTAGCCGAGCGGTCTAAAGCGTCTCGCTGCGGAGCGCGCGGTTGCTCGCCGTGGAGGTTCGAGTCCTCCATGGGGCATGGGTGTGTGTGTCGTCCTTAGGTTAGTTTCCCTAGGTTTAAGTAGTTTGTAAGCTACGGACTGATGACCACGTAGTTTGATCCGATAGATTTACAAACATTTGAACATTTGAACTTGACTACGGGGTCATCAGTCCGTACGTTACGTCAAATGATAGTGAAGTTACATATTTTGAGTCTCCCGTAAAATTTTATTTTATTGCTCAATTATTATTATCATTGTTATTATTATTACAAACTAAGTTTTATTTATTAATAGGACACTATGGCCGGGCGGTCGGTTGCGAGCATAAACAAAAGACAAAATCTTCATTGTGTACAAGAAGACTAATCATCTCACAGAACATAACACTTTTCCGCAAAGCGAACGATTCTAGTGAAAGCGGTTTTGCAACGTGGTCTGTGAGTAGTACTCATTATTTTCGCTCGCGACCGAGAGCCAGGTTAGTGCGTCCGAATGACACTAGTTTTTATTTACACTCCAAGTCCTTTCTTAAAGTTGCCCAACCAAAACATTTTTTTTATATATATCAGATAGGGCAATACGTTTTATTTAATTGCTCACTTCAATAATACAACAACCACAACTATATAAATTTGAAGACTGAATGGGAGTTTTCGCGGATGCACAGTACTTTTACGAGTTAACTATTAACGTTAACTTCCATTAAATTGTCCGTAAAGTAACGCTTTGACGTTTAACGCAGTTAACGGTTTTAGGTAACGGATTAATGATTAACGAAGCTTAATTTTTTATTAACGGTGCCCAGCTCTGCCCATTGGTTTGCAGACGGCTGGCCGCCTATCCTCTGCCTGTGCTACGTCAAATTTGCGCCGGGCCATGAGAGGGCCACACCCTGACTAACTAGCCTATGTTAATATAGGCATGTATTTGACCAATTTCTGAAAAAAAAACTATTTGATGCAGAACCTGAATATTATTTTTATATGTTACATGATGCTAGTAGAGTCAACTGTACTAAGCTCTGCTTTATCCATTTTAAAGCTTTTATATATATATATATATATATATATATATATATATATATATATATATATATATATATATATATTAAAAATATATTAAGATTTTTCTACAGAAAATATGTTTCGTGAACTTCCTAATGAGGGAATTCTAAAGAATGTAGTACCAAAGGTGGCTTTTTATGTTATGTGGTGTCTCTGAAAATTTCATTCATTTATCTATGATAGTTTCTGATATAATGGGGGATATGTACGGAAAATGTTAATTGCGAGAAATTGATTTTAAAGAAAAACTTTTGAATTTTGTTACTTACAGTTAATTAAAACTGTACTGATGCATATGATGTCCTTTCTTTGGCCTCTTGCAAGTCTTCCAGCCGGCCGCGGTAGTCGCGGGGACTATGGCGCGCCAGTCACGGTCTGCACGGCCACTACGGTCGGGGATTCGAATCCCCCCCATGCATGGATATTTGTGCCGTCCTTAGTGTTAGCTAGTTCGTAAGTTTTTTGTAAGTTAAGGGACTGATGACCCCGTAGTTAAATGTTCAAATGTTTGTAAAATTCAAATGTTCAAATGTTTGTTAAGCTTATGGGACTTAACTACGGGGTCATCAGTCCCTAAACTTACAAACTACTTATGAACTACTTACGAACTAGGACGGCACAAATATCCATGCCCGAGGGGGGATTCGAACCCCCGACCGTAGTGGCCGTGTTGACCGTGACTGGAGCGCCTCAGTCACCTCGGCCACCGCGGCCGGCAAATGTTTGTAGAGTGTATGGGACTTAACTACGGGGTCATCAGTCCCTAAACTTACAAACTACTTATGAACTACTTACAACTAAGGATGACACATGCCCGAGGGGGGATTCGAACCCCCGACCGTAGTGGCCGTGCAGACCGTGACTGAAGCGCCTCAGTCTCCTCGGCCACCGCGGCCAGCCCCGTAGTTACGTCCCATAAGCTATACAAACATTTGATTTGAAGTCTTCCAGCTTCTTCTTCGCCTTCATCAATGTTTGTCGTACTATCGTGGCCATATTAGATGCACACCTTTGTGCTTCGTCTATCCTCATTTTATCGCAATTTTGCAGCCCAATGATGATATTTTCACCAGGATTAATTCCCAGCTTTTTCAGTACCCAACATTTTGTAATATAACCACGATTGAATGTAATAACAGCATCATGAACTCCTAGTAATTGTATGAATGCCTACAAATACAGTGTTAGAAAGGCGGTTCCAAATTATGCTGTTGAGACATTCATTTGAGTTCTGTGTCTTACCTTGTAGACATTTCCTTAGAATATCAGGATGAGCAAAGTCTCTGAAATTAGCTTTACTTTCTGTAATAACAGCAGCAGGAAGAGAATGCTGGTGAGAATAAGATTCTCCAGGTGCCTGAGCCCTATTGTATTTGCACCACGAATTTTCTCCTGATGGACACAATGCATGACACGGCTTATCGTCAGTAGAGGACTTATGGAACAAAATGGTCCGAACATATTTTCTTTATTTCTCCCAACAAAACACAGGTGAACAAGCACTGCAAACTTAAGTATAACAACTACCGGCAATCACACTTGAACAAAACTGTTGTTTACAAACAGCAGAAAGAAAAGAATGTCGACCGTTGCGGTCTAATGATAACCAACACACTCGGGAGTAAAAAAAAAAAAAAAAAAAAAAAAAAAAAAAGAACGCTAACGTGCAATGTAGATGATATAGACATCAATATATAAAGCAGAACGTCTTTATATTTCAAATGTTCAAATGTTTGTAAATATATCGGACCAAACTGCGTGGTCTTCAGTCCGTAGCTTACAAACTACTTAAACCTAGGTAAACTAACCTAAGGACAATACACACACCCATGCCCCAGAGAGGACTCGAACCTCCACAGCGAGCAACTGCGCGCTCCGCAGCGAGACGCTTTAGACTGCTCGGCTACTCCACCGCGGCTGTCCATATATTTGTACATGTTACATACAAATCCCACTCCCATGAACCACAGACATTGCCGAGGTGGGGTGACTTGCGTGCCTCAACGATACAGATAGCCGTACCGTAGGTGCAACCACAGCGGAGGGGTATCTGTGGAGAGGCCAGACAAACGTGTGGTTCCTGAAGAGGGGCAGCAGCCTTTTCAGTAGTTACAGGGGCTACAGTCTGGATGATTGACTGAGCTGTCCTTGTAACATCAGCTAATGTGGCTTTGCCACACAGCTACTGCGAACGGCTGAAAGCAAGGGGAAACTACAGCCGTTACCTTTCCCGAGGACATGCAGCTCTACTGTATGAACATATGATGATGGCATCCTCTCGGGTAAAATATTCCGGAGGTAAAATAGTCCCCCATTCGGATCTCCGGGCGGGGACTACTCAGGAGGATGTGATCATCAGGAAAGACAATACTGGCATTCTACGGGTCGGAGCGTGGAATGTTAGATCCCTTAATCGAGTAGGAAAATTAGAAAATTTAAAAAGGGAAATGGATAGGTTGAAGTTAGATATAGTGGGGATTAGTGAAGTTCGGTGGCAGGATGAACAGGATTTCTGGTCAGGTGAGTACAAGATTATAAATACAAAATCAGTTGGGGGTATCACAGGAGTAGGATTGATAATGAATAAGAAAATAGGAATGCGGGTAAACTACTATGACCAGCACAGCGATCGCATTGTCATTGTCAAGATAGATACGAAGCCAACACCGACAACAGTAGTACAGGTTTATATGCCAACTAGCTCTGCCGATGATGAGGAGATCAAAGAAATATATGAGGAGCTAAAGGAAATTATTCAGACAATTAAGGGAGAGGAAAACGTAATTGTTATGGGAGACTGGAATTCGGTAGTAGGACAAGGAAGGGAAGGGAAGATAGTAGGTGAATATGGTCTGGGCAAAAGGAATGAAAGAGGAAACCGCCTGGTAGAATTTTGCACGGAACATAATTTAGTTATAACAAACACCTTGTTTAAGAATCACAAAAGAAGGTTGTATACGTGGAAGAGACCAGGAGACACCGGGAGATACCAGATAGATTTTATAATGGTAAGACATAGATTTCGCAACCAGGTTTTGAAGTGTAGGACATACCCAGGGGCAGACATAGACTCTGACCATAACTTGTTGGTTATGAACTGTAGGCTGAAACTGAAGAAACTACAGAAAGGTAGGAAAATAAGGAGATGGGACCTAGATAAATTGAAGGAACCTGAAGTTCTTAAGAATTTCAGAGGGAGCTTCAGGCAACAATTGACAGAAACAGGGGAAAATAAAAAAAATGAGGAGGAATGGGTAAAATTGAGAGATGAAATAGTGAAGGCAGCAGAGGACAAAATAGGTAGGAAGGCAAGACCTACAAAGAATCCTTGGATATCACAGGAGATACTAAATTTAATCGATGAAAGGAGAAAGTATAAAAATGCAGTAAATGAAACAGGCAAAATGGAGTACAGAAGACTAAGAAATGAGATTGACAGGAAGTGCAAAATAGCTAAGCAGGAGTGGCTAGAAGGCAAATGCAAGGATGTAGAAGAATGTATAAATAGGGGAAAAACAGATACAGCCTACCGGAAAATAAAAGAAACATTTGGTGATAAGAAAAACAGCTCCATGAATATCAAGAACACTGATGGAAAACCAGTTCTCAGCAAAGAAGGGAAAGCTGAAAGGTGGAAAGAGTATATAGAGGGGCTCTACAAAGGAAATGAACTTCGAGACACTATTGTAGGAAGTGAAGAGGATGTAGATGATGATGAAATAGGAGATACTATACTGAGAGTTGAATTTGACAGAGCACTGAAAGATCTATTTCGAAACAAGGCCCCTGGAGTAGATGATATCCCGTCAGAGCTACTGAAGTCTCTGGGAGAACCAGCCATGACAAAATTGTTTCACATTGTGTGTAAGATGTATGAGACAGGTGAAGTACCCTCAGACTTTAAGAAAAATGTTATAATCCCCATTCCAAAGAAAGCGGGTGCAGACAGGTGTGAAAACTACAGAACCATCAGTTTAATAAGTCATGGTTGCAAAATATTAACACGGATTATATACAGAAGGATGGAAAAGCTGGTAGAAGCCGACCTCGGGGAAGATCAGTTTGGGTTCAGGAGAAATGTAGGAACACGGGAGGCAATACTCACTTTACGGCTTATCCTAGAAGATAGGGTAAGAAAAGGCAAACCAACATTTCTAGCTTTTGTAGATTTGGAGAAGGCTTTTGACAATGTTGATTGGAATAAACTCTTTCAAGTTCTGAAGCAAGCAGGAGTAAAATATAGGGAGCGTAAGGTTATTTACAACTTGTATAAAAACCAGACAGCGGTTGTCAGAGTTGAAGGGCATGAAAGGGATGCAGTGGTTGGAAAGGGAGTAAGACAGGGTTGTAGCCTTTCCCCAATGTTGTTCAATTTGTACATTGAGCAAGCTATAAAGGAAAGCAAGGAGAAATTTGGAGAAGGAATTAAAGTTCAGGGTGAAGAATTAAAAACATTGCGTTTTGCCGACGACATAGTAATTCTGTCAGATACAGCAAAGGACCTGGAAGAGCAGTTGAACGGAATGGACAGTGTGCTGAAAGGTGCATATAAGATGAACATTAACAAGAGAAAAACTAGGGTAATGGAGTGCAGTGTAAGAAAATCAGGTGATGCTGAAGGGATTAGATTAGGTAACGAAACATTAAAGGAGGTAGATGAGTTTTGTTACTTGGGCAGTAAAATAACAAATGATGGTCGCAGTACAGATGATGTAAAATGCAGAATGGCAATGGGTAGAAAGGCGTTTTTGAAAAAGAGAAATTTGTTAACATCGAATATTTAAGCCTAAGGAAGTCCTTTCTGAAGGCATTTGTATGGAGTGTTGCCTTGTATGGGAGTGAAACATGGACGATAAGCAGTGTGGACAGAAAGAGGATAGAGGCTTTTGAAATGTGGTGCTACAGAAGAATGCTGAAGATTAGGTGGGTGGATCGCGTAACTAATGAGGAGGTACTGAACCGAATTGGGGAGAAAAGAAGTTTCTGGCATAGCTTGATAGCTTGACTAAAAGAAGGGACAGATTGGCAGGACACATTCTTAGGCATCAAGGAATTGTGAATTTAGCGTTGGAGGGAAGTGTGTGGGGTAAAAATCGCAGAGGGAGACCAAGAGACGCGTATAGTAAGCAGATTCAAGTGGATGTGAGTTGTCGTTCTTATGAGGAGATGAAAAGGCTTGCTCAGGATAGAGTAGGGTGGAGAGCTGCATCAAACCAGTCTCTGGACTGAAGACCACAACAACAACACATACAAATCTACAATTTTGTTCCAATCTTTATGAAATTTTGTACACGTAAGCATGAATCCATGAGTACGGTCGCCGTAAGTGTAAGAATTACGTACAGCAAATAGTTCACGGGATATGACGTCATAAACAATGAGATGCGCGACAAGCTGCAGCATTTTGCGACAATGCTGTTTATTTTCTCTTAAACCACTGGACCGATTTCAAGCAAATTCAGTACACATATTCCTTACGAGAGATAACAAATGCTGTAGGAGTACGACACATGGTTCAGGAGATATAACGTCATAACCAATAGAAATCGCAAAAAAAGCCATATAATGCTGCGAGACTTTCGAAATGCACTGTATGGGAATGACAGTACTTAGCGACTTGCAACAAACTTTCAACATAATTTCAAACCTTTATTAAACTTTTTCTCGCTGGCAACCACAGTAAAATGATGAAGGGAAAAAAGTTTCTCGCTTACTACTTTTCCGCTGTTTATGGAGTAAAACTATGGCTCTCTGTATGACGTTACAATTTATAATTTCTACACTACAAATTCTAGCAGGAAATTTTACAGACATTATACACACATATAATTGAATGTACCTACTAAATTGTATCACCGTACGACTCGTACTTCATGAGATAGGAGCAAATTACAGTAACGTTAACGGAAAACCGCCCCATCACGCACAATGCTTTCATCTATTACTTCTTTACTACTAATTGTATTACCATGAGATTTTACAGACATTCAGCCTTATACAAACGAACATATATCTGAAAAATGGCAGGAATCAATAAATACCCGGTCAGCGCCGGGTTATCAGCTAGTCTAATATATAGGCAGAAAATCGACACACGTGGCAGAAAATTGCGTTTTATATGCTCGAAAAAGAATTTTTCAGCAAAATCGTTTTCACAGTACTTCAATAAAACCTTAATCTATCGAAATATGATGAAAACCGAGTATCTATTTTTTTCGAACCGAACCACGGTGTGGTCCTCTTAAGGTGATGGTGTCGCGTATCCCTATTAGTTACACCGTCACGGCACCGCCTCCTTCGGTGGCTGGTGTGCAGGGCAGCGCTACTTCGGCACTCGCCGTCAGGCCGGCCGGCCTTCTTTGTTCCTCGGCCTCCGGGCCTCCCCTCCCTCCCCCTCCCGCCGCCGCCCGCCCCCACCAGTCACCACCCACTCATTCCGTCTCAGTCGGCCCTCGGCGCGTGCTTGCGGCGCCTCCCAGTATCAACTGCGCCGCGCAGACCACTAAGAATTCAAATTACAGCACTTCAGCAATTACAGCGGAGAGCAAAGTTCCCGCGGAAGAAGTGAGAGCCGGCAATCCTGTAATGCCGCCTCCTCCGCCGCCGCCGTTACCGCACTGTAGTTGTTGTTGTTGCTGTTGCTTGTGCTGCTGTTGTTGCCGGAGCTCGCCTCCTTCCCCGCCCACCAGGAAAGCATCGCCCTCGTCTCGAACACGCCCAGGGAGCAATTAACGAAACGGTTTCTTCAAAACAGTTATTGAGCGTTTCTCCGCTTCTTCTTTTGTGTTTTAGCATGGGACTAACAAGGAAAGTACTTGGGCTCGAACAAACACATATACACCAAAATCGTATGAGAGATAATGTAAGGATCCCTTATTGCACTACTGATACTCCCGAATCTGCAAAACTCTGCTCAAATGTTCAAATGTTTGTAAATCTATCGGACCAAACTGCGTAGTCATCAGTCCGTAGCTTACAAACTACTTAAACCTAGGTAAACTAACCTAAGGAAAACACACACACACCCATGCCCAGGGAGGACTCGAACCTCCATGGCGAGCAACCGCGCGCACCGCAGCGAGGCGCTTTAGACCGCTCGCCTACTCCACCGCGGCAAAACTCTGCAGTCGTGTGTGTGCCATGCCGCATTGCACTTTGACCTGTCGGTTCGCCAGTAGGAAAGGTGCAGTGTGCCTCAGAAGTTGCGTTTTGTGGTGTTATTTCTCTGTTGAAGCGTCAGATGGGGCGGCGATTGGTAATCAATCCTGCTAATGTATTGCGATTAGTTGAGATGAAGTTACGAAGAATCCTTCTCCGTGGAGGTGGTATTAGTGTAGAAGATGAATCATTTGCATGCTTCCTCGTATCTGTTATGGTACAGAAATATGACCATAAGTTAGATACTGTTGTTACAAACTCATAATAATGATAATAGGGTGATAATGACGAACAACTCATTGCAAACGGTAGTAGGGACAGATGACCCCGTAGTTAAGTCCCATAAGCTATACAAACATTTGAACATTTGAACAAGCGGTAGTGCTACGGTAAGTGCAGGAAGAGGCGATGGAAGCAGTGGCAGTGAGTACCAACAGTCTTTCGCGAAGAAGGTTAAAGTTACAACTATCCACACGGCTTTTGATGATAATTCGCTGGCGAACATGTACGATGATTATTACATAAGTTATAGTTAAGATATCTGCATTACGTATGGCGTCTACAATTACATCTACAGTGCTATCTAGAGCATGGTTGCAGAGCTTTGCAGAAAGACGACACCCACCAGCATATTGAGGTGTACGTAGAGATCCTGTAACCAAATGTTCATACAGATATGTTTGTTCGAGCCCATGCACTTTCCTTGCAAGAACGAACTAGATGCCCAACTGCAGTTCAGAAAATTTTTTGGTGGTAGTACATCAGTGGAACGATTATACACTCATGGATGTAATAGCCGTTTCAGACCCAAGGTTGTAGGTGATATGACTTTAATATAGAGAGGTACTTTAATATACAAAGTGCATAAAGTAATTCCTTAAACAATAGAAAATAAATTTATCCTCATAAATTTTCTACCCACACAATTGCCTGTTTTGAGGCTTCACTACAAATTTTTAAGACCTGCAACATCTTACAGTAACATGCCTTTGAAAGAAAAGACATAACAACATCACAGGACCTTATAAAATCACCTGTCTGTCCGATGTCATAGCTTCACAAGTAAAAACAAGGATATCAGCACCTTGTCAACAAGCCTTTCTCAGCGCCATTGTAAGCGTCTTTTATCGACTTTTCCGATTGCTGGTGTCAGTCAGTGTAGAAAACTGGAACTAAAACACGTTGTGCACGTTAGCACAGACCACTCACTATTGTGTGATGTAGGCCCGAACTTTCTAGCTTGAATCACAAAGAAATAAAGCGAACCAAACCAGAACCGCATTATTGTGCGTGCAGGGCCTGAAAGGGATAGTAAGTGGCGGCAATACTTCGCAACTGGAGTGTCTACGGAAATTGCATATACACCCTCATCTCTTTCTCCACATCTATCCACCAATTTGCCTATCTCTTTCTCATGCCCATAACCTTCACCAAATATCTAAGTTACATTCCTTATCCCACACCCTATCCATCACCTCCTTCCACTTCTTCTACATCTCACTATAAATAATGATAATAATAAAAAAAGGTTGCTACCGATTTACTCAAGTTTAGTGTTGTCTCCTTCATAGTAGTTCCCTTCTGATTGCACACACTTTTTCCAGCGCTTCTGCCATTGATGGTAACATTTCTGGAACGAATCTTCTGTAATATCCCCCAAGACCCTCGTCACAGCTTTTTGGGACATATCTTATGTTGTTTGATAATGGTGGCACTTGACCGTCGTTTTGAGTCGGAGCGGTATCTGATGAATAATGTGGCCTGTGGTAGTACAAAAATTTTTTGGGGTTAAAAACTGCTGTACTGACAGAGCATTATGGAATGGCATATTATTGTGATGCAGAATACAAGTATTAGCAATGTTGGAATGGACGCGAGAACTATTTTACGAAGTCATTCTAAATTTTCTTTGTAATAATATTGGTTAACTGTTTGTCGAGGAGGCATCCACTCTTCTCACTCATTATGAACAATTCCCTTGGAATCAAAGCACACAAGCAGGCACTTCACTATTGACTTTGACATGCAACTTTTATTTGGTGTGGACGATCCCTTTGAGCATCATTGCGAACTTTAGCGTTTTATCTCTTGATCGTACTAAAAAATCAAACTTCCATCACCAGTGATAACAGGGCTCAGAAATTCTGGATTGATTTCCTCTACCTCTAACAGATCGGCTGCCACATTTTTCTGTGTTTCTCGCTGCTGTGATGTGAGATTTTCGGGGATCATTTTTGCACAAAACTTTCTCATACCAAGATGTTCAGTTATTATTATACGAACCGTTTCTCGATTGATGTTTAGTTCTTCTGCAATCAGTTTCACAGATAATCTTTGGCCATGTTGACATCTATCCGTGAGGTTAATGGTCGTCCACTGCGGTCTTCATCCTCAACATTCGTTCTGCGTCTTTATACCAACGAGAAACTCTTAACGTAAGCTCCTCTCCAAAAGATTTCTGAAGCTTACCGTAAGTTGACGACGCGTTTTCATTTAGTTTAACGCAAAAAGGAATGGCATAGCATTGCACAGTATTATGCGGTTCCATTTCCGTTATGAGACACACAAACATGTGTTAACTTATTAAAGCACAAATTACGATTGAGGAGTTGCGGCGATGTGCCGCTTGGACTAGAAGCAGCTTATAGACCAAGGTCAAAGATATTGTGGCTATGCAACCCTGCAGGGTTGCCACATCTTGCAAAGAAAATCAGTCTCATTACTTTATTGTCGCACCTCGTATAGCGGCTTAGAGAGGGTAAGAAAACTTATCTATGTAAAATATAAGTCTGTGCCAAGTTCAAATGTTCAAATGTGTGTTAATTTTAAGGGACTTTACTGCAGGGTCATCAATCCCTAAACTTACAAACTACTAATGAACTACCTCATACTAAAGACAACACGAACATCGATGCCCGAGGGAGGATTCGAACCCCCGATGGGGAACAGCCTCGCACATCGGAGCATAGCATCTCAATGTGGTCAGTCATTCCGCTACGGCATGTGCCAAGTTTCGTGGTGATAGGTAAAACAGAACAAAACATCCCTGAGTTACACTTGTCTCCATCCCTCAAATGCTGGCACTCATTTTAGTGTGAGTTTCACGAGGGGAGAGACAATTCTACCACCGTTGAGTCTGTCATGTCATTGATATTTAACTGCCTGTTCGAAATGAACAGGCGTCGGCAGCGATAGGAGCAGTGTAAATATTCCGATATATATTCCTCACATTGCGCAATTTTCCGACCTGCTGCTCATCTAAGGATAGCCAATCGACGTGCAACACATGAAAATTTATGCCGGAGTGGGAGTCGAATCCGGGTTTCTCGTTTGTCGTGATTGGTCGCCTTAACCACGCGGCCACCCATGTATCCTCCACTGCCAGACCCAAACTTCCATATACTATACCTGTATCTATCCGTCTAATGATCACAAACGACTGGAACAGAAATTAATGACAAACATCAGTGCCATGGTAGGCAGAACTGTGTTTCTCACTATCACGGGACTCACACTATCATGTGTGTGAGCATTTTAGGTATAGATGCAATTGTAACACATGGAAGTTTGTTTTGTATCCCATCCTCGTCGCCACTTTTGTGTCTCGTTTCCGCCGGTTGTCCTGGCTGTCGGTGGCCGAGTAGAGAGAGACCGACACAGGAAAATAGGATGCACGCGTCTGCAGGTACGGAGGTGACCAGCCAGTGGGACAGCAGAAACTAGAAACACTAAGCTAGATTAGTATAAGAGATATATTTCATATAAATAATACATTACTTAACTTGGAGAGCAGCAGACTAGTAGAATGTTGAGTTTAGATAGAGGCCTGCCTACTGATGATTTCTAGTGCCTATCCGATAGCCAAGTCTTAACCGGCGCCTATCTGATTCCGAAGTGACGATGCAGTTCAGTGGTGGCCACGAGTGGAGTTGCAGCAGAGGGCGCTCGTGGCTGACGTCGTAAGAACGTCGCGCCGTGCGTGCATGACGGCGCGCAGCGAAAGTACGTGGCGCTCACTACAGACTTGTGCGACACCATAGTTTGTTTCTCGCTGTGGAATATGAACGGGTGAACGGGAGATCCAGCTTCGAGTCACATTCCGGAACAAATTTTCATGTGTTACACATCGATTTTCCATCCTTAGAAGAACAGAAAAAGTTGGAAAATTTCACAAAATGCTGAATATATATGTGATTAATTACACTTCTGCGGATTACCGCGAACGTCTGTTTCTCTGGAACATACAATTAACAATGGCACTACACTACGTCTGATGTGCCAAGTGACGAAGATACATGAATCCGATTCAAGATATTTTAGTATTCGAAATCAAAACCTCATATATTTTTCTTAAATAATTCACATTAACATATGAATTCAGTATGTCAAGTAACATTTTCTTCTTAACTCGGATAGGGCTGACGTCCTTCCAGGACATTAACGGCAACTTACGTTTTCATTCTTGTATTTAAGAATTCGCGCACAGTGTCGTGTTTTATATTTTTTGAGTAGCCTGCTCCCGTTGCAGATCAATTTCTTTTCCTGCAAACAGTTTTTAGACTTTGTGCTTATTCGTCATTGACACATTGTACTGTAAGGCAATCTATGCTCTATTCAATTCATAATTAATATTACAAAGGGAACTCAGTAATTTAAACAATAAACAAATTTCACTTATGTGTGCCGTCTGTTCTTTCAGACATGTATTTTATGTATTTGACTGTAGAAACATGAGTCCTCTTCACTCGAAACTGCGCTGATGATGTTCAGTAATTGAACGTAAATAATGTACAATATTTTTAAATAAGTATTTTATATCATACCACACATCTGAAAATTTTTATTATTGTGCTTGGGCACACGGTCCATTATGGAATTGTAATAAAAAAAGTACATGTTTGATACCTGATATTGTTGTGAGGTGCTTTGAAGACCAGCAGTTAACATACTTTGTCTCTATCACACATTGGTATTCCACTGAAACGAATAATCAGAACAGGAGGACATAGATTCTATTATGTGTTTGCGACAGGCATATCGATGCAAATACTTTTATCACTTCGTACAATGTAGTCTACACTTACAGAGGATCTTCTGATTTTTATATGTTTGTAAAGGCTATGGGACTTAACTACGGGGTCATCAGTCCCTAAACTTACAAACTACTTATCAACTACCTTATACTAAAGACGGCACAAATATCCATGCCCGAGGGGGGATTCGAACCCCCGACCGTAGTGGCCGTGCAGGCCATGACTGGAGCGCCTCAGTCTCCTCGGCCACCGCGGCCGGCTGATTTTTATAATAGGGACTATTCTCCAATTAGCCCTCACTTATTTCTACGTTACAAAAATATAGTTCCTGTTTTTCCCGCTGTGTGCTATAACTTTCAACTACCCTTTACCAATGGACGATGACTAAATGTATATCTTTCGTTGGCAACTCTTAATACTGAAGAATGAGATAGGAAAGGACCAAATAGATAACACTAACATGAAGATGGCGCAGGGTGCTACGACATATACTAAGACTTTCCGGAATCACCCACGTGTTAGAGGGACTTAGAGAGGGTAGAAAGTGTAGGAAGACAGAAAATTTGTAATACATCGACCTTATAAAAGAGCACGTAGGACTGTTAGTGACGGGATGGTTCAGACCGGTCATAAAACAGAAAACAAGAAAGATGACTAGAAGTAGCTCGTGTTCACGCATAATGTAATATATACAAATGGGTCAATTTCGTTCAAACATGGAAAACATTCCTTATTGCCAGGCAACAACCGTTGAGAGTAAGATCACTGTCAAAGGTACACCAAATCCATTGGACCGATATTCTATACCTGCAGGGGCAAAAATCACCTGCGATTCATAGATCAGAACATATTACATCCTAAAAATCAGAGTAGAGAAAATGCACTACTATGCCACGCATGAACTAAGAAAATTTATTGATACACAATTTAGGATGAGAGTAATTTTTGACATGTGACAAACTGTACACATAATTTCAAACCTTTAGCAAATTTTTTCTCAGTGACTACTCGAGCAAAATAATACAAACTGAGAATTTCAACACTGTTGCTGCACCAGCCGCCACCACCACCATCATGGAATGGAATGAAATGTACAAAGTGAAAAGTTGATCGCTCACTGCTTTTCACTGTTCTTGCAGTTGAACTGCTCCATTAGGAGTGACAGTACAATCTATTACTTGTACAAAATGGTCAAATGTTTGTTAAGCTTATGGGACTTAACTACGGCGTCATTAGTCCCTAAACCTAAAAACTACTTATGAACTAACGTATACCAAAGACAACACAAACATCTATGCCCGAGGGGGATTCAAACCCCCGACGGAGAACGGCCTCGCGCATCCTAGCATATCGCCTCAATGCGATCTACATCTACATAGATACTCTGCAAATCACATTTAAGTGCCTGGCAGAGGGTTCATTAACCACCTTCATAACTTTTCTCTACCGTTCCATTCTCTAATAGCGAGCGGGAAGAAAGAACACCTAAATCGTTCCGTTTTCGATCTGATTTCTCTTATTTTATTGGGATGATCATGTCTCCCTAAGTAGGTGGGTGCTAGCAAAATATTTTCACATTCAGTACTAAAAGTCGGTGATTGAAACTTCGCAAACAGATCACGCCGCAATGAATAACGTCTTTCTTTTAATGATTTCCACCCCAATTCGTGCAACATTTCCGTGACGCTTTCCCCCCCGTAACGTGATAAAACAAAACGAGCTGCCCTTCTCTGAACCTTCTCAATATCTTCCGTCAGTCCCACCTGGTGAGGGTCCCACAAGGGGCAACAGTACTCCAAGAGAGGACGCACAAGTGTGATGTAGGCAGTCTCTTTGGTGGAGCTGGTGCATCGTCTAAGCGTTCTGCCAATGAAACGTAACCTTTGGTTCGCCTTCCCCACAATATTTTCTATGTGTTCTCTCCAGTCAAAGTTGTTCGTAATTGTAACTCCTAGGTATTTGGTAGAATTTACGACCTTAAGGTTTGACTGATTTATCGCGTAATTGAAGTTCAGCGGATTTCTTTTAGTGGTCACGTGTATTACTTCACACTTTTCTTTATTTAGTGTCAATTGCCAATTTTCGCACCAAGTAGAAATTTTGTCTAAATCGCTTTGCAGTTGCTTTTGATCCTCTGTTGACTTCACTAACCGATAAACGACAGCATCATCCGCGAACAGTCTAACGGAGCTATTCAGATTATCTCCTAAATCGTTTATAAACACGAGGAAGAGTAGGGGACCAATAACGCTTCCCTGTGGAACGCCAGATATCACTTCTGTTTTACTCGATGACTTACCGTCAATTACAACGAACTGTTTCCTTTCTGATAGGAAATCGTGAATCCAATCGCACAATTGGGGAGATATTCCATAAGCACGCAATTTCATTAGAAGCCGCTTGTGGGGTACAGTATCAAAAGCCTTCCGGAAATCCATAAATATGGAATCGATTTGAGATCCCTTGTCGATGGCACTTAACACTTCATGTGAATAAAGGGCAAGCTGTGTTTCGCAAGAGCGATACTTTCTGAATCCGTGCTGACTATTGGTTAATAGGTCGTTCTCTTCGAGGTAGTACATAATATTCGAACAAAGTATATGTTCCAAAATCCTACTGCAAATCGACGTCAATGAGATAGGCCTGTAATTTTGGGGATGACTCCTATTGCCTTTCTTGAATATTGGAGTAATTTGGGCAACTCTCCAGTCTTTGGGTACGGATCTTTCGCTGAGTGATCGGTTGTAAATTATAGGTAAGTACGGAGCTATTGCATCAGCATACTCTGAGAGGAATCTAGCTGGTATACAATCTGGCCCGGAAGATTTATTTTTGTTTAGTGACTTAAGTTGTTTTACTACTCCAGGAACATCTACTTCTAAGTTTCGCATGCTGGCAGCTGTTCTTGGATTGTGAGGCGTGGGTTACTTGCGAAACTCCAATCGCCAACATTCTCCTCCGAATGCGAAAATATATTGTTGACTCCCACATACATAGGTAGAAATGATCATCAGAATAAAATAAGAGAAATCAGAGAACGAACAGAGAGATTCAGGTGTTCTTTCTTCCCGCGCGCTATTCGAGAATGGAATGGGAGATAAATAGTATACTTGTGGTTCGATGAACCCTCTGCCAGGCACTTAAATGTGATTTGCAGAGTATCCCATGTAGATGTAGATGTAGATGAATACTGGAGTGTTCACTTCGTCTTCTTTGGTGAAAGAATTTCGGAAAGCTGTGTTTAGTAATTCTGTCTTAGCAGTACTGTCGTCGGTAGTATTACCATTGCTATCGCGTAGTGAAGGTATTGTTTGTGTTTTGCCGCTAGTGTACTTCACATATGACCAGAATTTCTTTGGATTTTCTGCAAGATTACGAGACAGGATTTCGTTGTGGAAACAACTACAAGATTCTCGCATTGAAGTCCGCGCTAGGTTGCGAGTTTCAGTAAAAGATTGCCAGTCTTGCGGATTCTGTGTCTTTTTAAATTTTGCATGCGTTCTTCTTTGTTTCTGCAACAGTGATCTGACCTGTTTTGTGTACCACGGGGGGTCGGCGACTCTGCCGCGGCTATTACTTATACACTACTAATTGTACTCGCGAGACATGTTACAGGCACTGTGAATATAAACTGTTGAATGTACCTTCTAAGTTAAATTAAAGTGGGACCCATAACACAGAATATATGTGATGTATGGAAAAATACTCCATCATGCCTGAGGCTGTGATTTAATATACATATACTACCAACTTTATCCGCAGCATATGTCGACAGTTTCCTACTATTCTACTTCACGTATCTGGAAAATAATAATATTGAAGGACACATTATTCAAGATACATGACATAAGAATTGAGTGGCGTGAAAACGTAAAGGAAGTGGACAGATAATACGACTGGAAGCTACGGACAAAAGGGAAGAAGGAGGTGGACTTTCATAAGAATGGAATAAATACATGCATGGGTGAGGCCGGGAACTGCCGCTAGTGTGTTAATAAAAGTGCAATAATTTTAGAAAAATCATTTTTCCATTACTCGTAACCGAAATAATTTCATAGCGATTAACCCTTTAATGAAATGTAATTTGTGTGGTAACGATATTAAAACATTAATGAATGTATATATGTCCAATGCAGCCAAACGTTTCTGCTTTATTTGTAGCAGAGTTATTACTGTTGCCGCCGTATTTTCCAGGTAGATGGGAGGAGAAAGAATGTTAATTAAATGTCGGAATTTTTCTTCATTGTGGGTCCCAGTATTTAAAGTTGCAGACGCCAATGAAGTTCATTGATTTTCACGTGCCGCTTCTTCATTTTTAACACTTGACACACTAGGAAGGCTTGTACATCATTTTCTGGTTGAACCTTTGCATAAACGCAAAACATAGTTTCGTGTGCTTTTAAGACATTTATAGACCACCTTTCGCTCGTTTTCTGTACTTGACACCGGTTGAAAGAGGCTTAGTGACACTTACGCTCTGTCAATTGCTTCCCCTTTCGAGGAAGCGCCAGTTTATAAATTTCAAGCGAATTTGTGCACTGTTAGTGGAAGACTAAAGCAGATATATAACGGATGTAGGCTGATCCGCATTTAGCATTACAGTAATAACGCCACAAATTAAGAGAAATATGTGGAAATTATAGTTAGAGAGAAGATTAAATTTTAACCTACCCAGGTCATTAAAAGTAACGTAGTCAACAATCCGAAGATTGGTTTGAACACCACAGTGCATTACTAGGCATGGTCCTGTTTGGAGATGGTATGCCGTTGCCTTCCTCCGTCCTTCGAACTTACCCAGCCAGTTACAGGGGGGCCTACAGTTTAACGGGGGTTCCCAACCACGGTGCTACTCGGTATTTTTCACAACAGCAACACTGCCAGAGGTTAAACAAGTGGTAAGTGACAGATAAAAATCCCCAGACCTGTCGGGGATCGAACCAGCGACCTTTGGATTTGTAATCTGGCACTCTACAACTGTACTACGGAGCCGCACACACGTGGTATTATGTAGATAATTTAATTTCGGATTGGCATGGGACTAAGATTTCAAATACCGCATTACCGAGCACGAACGTACATAACCCTTAACATAAACCAGGAATGTACGTATGAAAAACACATTTAAATTCACTCTGATAAGAAAACAAATGTACGACGATAACCTAGAATGATAGAATTTTTGTGCTCCAGCAGACAAATTTATGACTTATACCCGGTACCCCCGTCCCTTTGCACTAATACGTGTATTCGCCGTGGCATACTGTCAAAGAGATCACCAAGGGGCTGTTGATCGAGATTGTCCTACTACGCAAGAGCGATTCGGCGTAGATCTGCAAGATTAGTTGGTGGGTTGTCTCGTCCAAAAACAGGTCTTTTCCAGGCATCTAGGGTACAGGATTAGGTGGAGACATGTCTTAGCCACAGCCTAAGGGATGTTTCCAGAATGGAACTTTCACTCTGCAGCGGAGTGTGCGCTGATATGAATCTTCCTGGCAGATTAAAATTGTGTGCCGGAACCGGGACTCGAACCTGGGACCTTCGCCTTTCTCGTGTCGGGATAGCACAGTCGGTAGTGCGCTTGCCCGCGGAAGGCAAAGGTTCCAGGTTCGAGTCCCGGTTCCGGCACACAATTTTAATCTGCCAGGAAGTTTCATATCAGCGCACACTCCGCTGCAGAATGAAAGATTCATTTGTAGAGCTTATGGGACTTAACTACGGGGTCATCAGTCCCTAAACTTACAAACTACTTATGAACTAGCTAATCCTAAGGACGGCACAAATATCCACGCCTGAGGGGGGATTCGAACCCCCAACCGTAGTGGCCGTGCAGACCGTGACTGGAGCGCCTCAGTCCCCTCGGCCACCGCGGCTGGCGATGTTATTTTCATGATGGAACGCATGAATGAGATGTGCACAGCGAGAGCGCGAATTGTCGTCCATTAAGACGTATCCCTGCACGTCAGAGGATGACACCGCTGTAAGATAGACCCGTTTGATAGCCTTTTACGACAGCCAGTGGCGAATCATAGCCTGACAAAATGCCACCCCCAAACACAGGGATCCACAAACTTGCTGCACTCGTTGGACGGTATGTCTGTGACGTTCAGACTACTTCACTCATCAGTCCCTACACTTACAAACTGTGAGGCTTGGAACTTAAATAGTGGAGACACTCTGGAATGGGAATTACTATTGTCGCTGTTGTTACGTTGTTACTTACCTACCGGACCTCCGAGCTAATGGACTCGCCCGTTCCACTTCACTTCCGTGCACACAATCGAGGTTAAACAGTCACTTGTGAGCGAACAGTCGATCGTAACGTATCACGATCCTCCACGGCAGACCGTTCGTTTTTCGAACATCAAGTGTGCCAACCGATTCGGATTTATTTAGAATCAATTATGGAACGAAATACGTGAAATCGTTAATTTCGATTTAGTAGAATGCCACAAGCCAGTCATGTTTGTAGTGACATCGCAAATGAACAATTTTTTGAAGTGGCTATTAATATTTTCTCTGATGTACCATGTGCAGTCTGCAAAAAACAAGTAATGCAATTAGATCACAAACGTCATATTGCAATGCAGCTACGAACGTAAGGACATTGAAATTTAATTACAGATAGTTGGAAATTATGCCTTACTGTAAGCCGTTAAGGTGTTCAATTGATCATCATATTCAACGAGAGCATAACGACGTTATGGTAGGTGACACAAATATCCGGATAGCCTATAAAAGATTCGGCCGTGTATCGTTAATTTGCTCCTAAGAATTGAAGAGTTGCGTTACTTTGTCATCGATTCCATAACCAAACTCTTATCAAACTACCCTTGAAGTACATACTTTCCAATAATAAATAAAAGAACCATCGAAGTCGGTGGGCGTGATACTGAGTTATTCGTCCACTTGTCGCGCGTATACTTAATGCAAATTTGAGAATTATATGGTTTTCTTATAGGATTACAGCAGAATCCAAGCAACAGAAATGAGGTCTAACAGGACTATGAATCAAAGTACTAGGAGAGACAAGATCAGAAATGAGGTACACAGGGAAACAGCTGGTATCAGTGTCCCTATTGCGAACATCTTGGGGAAACGAAGACTGCAGTGGTATGGCCATGTAATGAGAATGGATAGCACAAGAAGAGCTAAAAAATACTTCAGAATGGAAGTGGGAGGAAGAAGACCAAGAGGAAGGCCAAGGTGACGATGGATAGAGGCAGTTAAATCAGACACAGATAAGAACGGTTTTAACTGGGATGATGTCCAAGACCAAATGTTATATCAAGATCGGATGAGATGGAGAGCGCTTGTTAGCCACACCCGGGAAACTGGAGACGGAAAATGATGAAAAAATGGTTTTCTTATGGGTCCCATTGTCAGAACTGGACCGAATTGAAATGGGACCACACGGAAGCACCAGATTTCAAATGAAAAAGAATCATCCAAATCATTTCTCACAGTCGAATTTTCTGAGGTAGGAAACATAAATAAATACAGTCGAATTGAGAAACTTTTCCTTTTTTGTAGTCAGTAGAAAGTGGATGTGGCTAGGATTAGATGAGTTTCGTCCATAACCACCACAGTGCCACGTTTTATAAGCGATTACATCAGTTCTAGCGATTACATCAGTTCCATCTGAGAATGATTCCAGACCTCCAAGTGAAGCATTTTCACAACTAACAGTAGCGAATGTAAATCATCCAGCTCCATTAGTAATTGCAGAAATATCCAAACTGAAATTAACTCTGCACCCATGAAAGAATAGGGGGCCAGGTAATAACTCTTGTTGACAAGTACCGATATAACAGCTTGTGATCAATACTCATTATATGTTTGTAGACAAGCATACGTTGATTACAGAGACATCTGCATTGGCTGAACACTGTATCGATACGAGGGGCCGTATGGATTAGAAGAATACTAATATTATAATTGTATTCTTCCGTCTACTAATTTAGTAGAACAGAAACAGTTCGTTTGTTTACAACCTTAAAAAAAGAATACTAATATTGTTATTCTTCAGTTTCTCCCGGCGTATTTGATAATCAAAATATCCACGGGTGTACTACAGGTCTATAGTGTCCAACGGGCACAATATTTCGGCGATCATACATGTCGCCATCATCAGGTGAACTGACGGACTGAGCTCCTGGAAACGCGCCGGCACGGAGATCCGCACGCTACGGCTGCTCGTAGGGAACTGGGTTCTAGCCCGGCCGTTCTGCTCTTGAGACTATCCTCTTCTAAGGACAGGTGAAGGTGGAGTCTTTGTCTGTTGACATTTACTCCAAAAGGATGGGTGGAATGGGAGTGACTAGGACTCTGCTGGACTCTCTGGTACGTGAGCAGTTTCATTAAAACTTTGTGCTGCCAGCTCACTGCCTAGCGGAGGATGAGTTTGATGAAAATGAGGATGATGATGGAGCGGGTCAGGATCTTTAGGTCTACTACCTCGTCCCTGCGTCACTCTCTGAGCGGCCTTGTGATGTCCGGACTTCTAGGGATGCCGCTACTTCCGCGGCCGCTGACTGGACCTCTTCTGCGCTTGCTTCTCCAGGAATTTGCGCTTCTTGGCCTCTTCTTTTTGCTTGTTGTCGACGTTCTTGATGATGGCGTCCCACTCATCACGTGTGTGGAAGTCGTACATCGTCTCCAGGTAGAGAGAGACATTTTCTTCTTCCTTCCCTTTCAGTTCCACTTCCAAGACCTTCATCTGCCAGTCTTTGAAGTGGTACCTATGAGGAAGGGTTTTCTCGGTGTCTGCTATTCCGGTCGCGGCTTGTGCGACCGTTATCTCATTTTTGGTGACTTCTGGCGGAGAAGTCTCCGTCTCCTTTGTCATCTCTTCGGCGTCCTGCATTGCTGCAGGGGCCGGAGACTCGTTCACCTGCGGGTCTCGAACATCCGCCGCCGTTGCTGCGGAATCGTCGTCGCCCCACTGTGTGCCCGCGTCCGCCCTCAGTTCCCCTCCGCATGGGGCAGAAGCATGGGGATCGGCCGCCTCTTCTCTTGCGGCACGCAGCTCCTTCTTCAGCTCCACCACCTGGCAGTGGAGCGCGTCGATTTCGGCGCGGAGGGCCGCCCTCTCTTCCGCCATTGCGACCTTGAGGTAGGCCACCGCGTCGTTGATCGTCTCGCGAAACTCCTCTTGTGGTTTGCGATCGGCGGTCTTCTGCTCTTGTGGCGCCTTCTTCTCCACTGAATCCTCGGGTAAGTTCGCCTTCTAACCGCCGTTGAAGCTTTTGAGGTAGCTACAACGACGGAAGTTGGCGGCGTGAGGTCCGCCGCAGTTGGCGCACTTCTTCGTACTTCCCGGCGGCATCTTGCATGTGCGTGTATCGTGCGCCCCAGCGCATTTCAGACACGCATATGTCCTCTGACATAACTTGGCCTGATGGCCAAGCTTCTGACATCGGAAGCATTGGAGAGGCCTCTTCTTCTGCTTCTTCCTCGGCATCGCCGTGCGCAGCACCTCGACAGCGAGTTGCTGCATAAAGGTAGAAAGGAAGCCGGACCTCGACTTTCCCTTCCCCATGCGTCCCTTTCCGTGTCCACACATGGTGACGAGAACGGTAGCGAGCGAGTAGCAGCGATGCGCACTCCACCACTGCTCAGACGGGACTGAGCAGCCGAATGGGGGTTCTAGCCCGGTACCGGGCGATTTAAATACCCTCGGCCCGCGGAGCGACCCCTCCGAGGTCCGCGCCCCGCGCCGCGGCCTCGCAGTGGAGCCGGTTGCGGCGACATCTGAGATGACGTCGGTGTGAGGTCTCTGTCCGCCGTGGTCGTCACTTCGTTACGTTTGCTAGATTTACTCTTAATTAACCCAATCGCTGGTTCCAAAGCTTTGCTAAGATTATAGCCACAGTCACGGTTTATGAGGTCGTCACTTGTGCGAATTTCAATGGCCTCTCTAACGACGCAGTCCCAGTATCTCGACGTCTGTACCAGAATCCTAGTGCGTTCATACTCCATCGCATGATTCTCCGACAAACAATGTTCAGCGACCGCCGACTTGCTCGGATACATCATTCGTGTGTGCCTCTGGTGTTCTACGCATCGAACCTCGACGGTACGCATCGTTTGTCAAATATATGACTTTCCACACTGACACGGAATCTGGTACACGCTGGCCTTCCTCAAACCGAGATCATCTTTGGCGCTCCCCACCAGTGCAATACTCTCGGCTGTAGAGTAGAAGATGCAACGAGCCAGCTGGCTCTATGTTTGTATGGATAGCGTGAAATAAGAATAAATGAAGAAAAATCCGCCCGAGAGGAAGGAAAAACTACAATATACCTAACGAAAATAATACGAAAATATTAATACCAAAGACCGTAAGAAGGGCGGTGTACCTGTCTCATTCCGACTCCAAAAATAACAATAATTGTAACTACATTATATTATCGCAATAACTTGATTGACTTTTAAGTAGTCTAATATTTTTCATTTTATTTTACTTAGGAGAACTCAAAAAGTATTTTGATCATTGTTTGTTATTCATAGGTATGTGGTGAGTTAGTTTTAAACCTCCCTATTTTCTTGCGTGGTAAACACATGGATGTTACCTACAAGTTGGGCTCTGTCGAAGCCTAAGACCTCACTTGTACATACCGCCGCACAACAAAATTTATAAAATACTATAAGGTGTCGTTCACTTCTATGTACTTAGTTGTCTACTTGGTCTCAATGTTAATCCTTTCAGTCCCACATTATGAAAACCGTTTTGTAAAAATTAAAATTCAGTATTTCTGCATTAATAAAATGTTCAAATGTTTGTAATTTTATGGGACCAAACTACGTTTGTCATCCGTCCCTAGACTTACGAACTAATTAAACTAATTTAAACTAACCAAAGGTCAACACATACATCCATGCCCGAGTGAGGATTTGAACCGCCGCGGCTTAGAGGCCGAGCGCTTTGAGGCGCCATGCTACGATGCGCGAGGCCGTTCCCCATCGGGGGTTCGAATCACCCATCGGGCATGGAAGTTTGAATTGTCTTTAATGTAGGGTAGTTCATAAGAAGTTTGTCAGCTTAGGGACTGATGACCCGGCAGTTAAGTTCCTTAAGCTTAACAAACATTTGAACATTTTTGGGATTCGAACCTCCGACGCGGGAGGCCGCGCGATCCGTAACGCGGCGCTCCAGACCGCTCTGCTACACCCGCGCGGTTTTGTATTAATACAGTACAGTAAACGTCAAAATATATGTTTTAAAATTTTTGGTTGAACTATTGATTTTTTATGTTATGTGTTTCAAGCACAACTCAGACGTTTGTTTCGTGGTATTTTGTTATTTTGTCGTTATTTCGTTGATAGTTAAAATTACCAGAGTAATAATGCTAGCATCAATCAAAAGTGAAGGCCGTAAACTCCTCAGAATACCAAGGAATTACTATTACTTTAGAGTTAAGCTGGACAGAACACGAAGATAATGTCGTGGGAAAGGTGAACGAGAGACTGTTTTATTGGCTGAACCCTTAAAAGATGCAACAGAACTACTAAAGAAACTACATACACTACGCTTGTCCGTCCTTTATTGGAGTATTGCTACCAAGTGTGGGAGTGCCTGGCAGAGGGTTCATCGAACTTTATACTATTCATCTACCGTTCTATTCCCGAATAGCGCGCGGGAGGAAAGACCATGTGAATCTCTTCGTTAGAGCTCTGATTTCTCGATTTTACTTTGATGATCATCTCTCTGTATGTAAGTGGGAGTCAACAATATTTTTTCACATTCGGAGGAGAATGTTGGGCCGGCCGCGGTGGCCGAGGGGACTGAGGCGCTTCAGTCACGGTCTACACGGCCACTACGGTCGGGGGTTCGAATCCCCCCTCGGGCATGGTTATTTGTGCCGTCCTTAGTTGTAAGTAGTTCATAAGTAGTTTGTAAGTTTAGGGACTGATGACCCCGTAGTTAAGTCCCATAGACTCTACAAACATTTGTTTTGCTTAGCGGAGTTTACGGCATTTGCATTGGATTCATTTACCTTGTAAACAAAGTTGTCGAGGAACAGCACTGCGAATGAAAGATTTAACACGGAAGCTGCGGTGACAACTTGCAACAGATGTATTACACTGCTGATAAAATTATTTCTCCAATCCTTGTATGTATATAGATTTTCTCTATGAAACATAATTTAACACGACTTAAATAGCGTGTAATTTTCAAGGAATTCATTAAAAAGCGTTTCCTGAAAAGTTTGTTTCCCGTGCTTTAGTAATTTTCTGAGAACGGCCCTCTGACGTGAAATCTCACTTCATTCAACTAGCGTACGGAGAAACCAGCACATGCAAGAGACTTTTTTTCAGTAAATAATACTCTACGTAGCGATCTGTACTTGAAACCTCTGCTAGAAGGGACGGGTGACGACATTGAAAATTCAACTGGCCTGAATAAAACAGGCGCTCAAGTTTGCTGGAGAGCTAACATTCCTTTTATTTTTGCTACGCAGTGAGCGCCAACAAATCGGAGTGGGTCGTGGCGGAAGCGTGGGTGCGCGCCTGCACTCCGGCCTAATTGGCGCCGTTAATTGCCGGAAAGCAGGGGGAGGGGAAAGGGGGGGGGTATGGCGCGGGCGTGATGAGGTCTGCACACAGTCCACATCTGCCGCAGGTGTGTCGCGGGACGGCCTGACGCACAGGAGCTGGCGAGCGACCAGCGGGTACGTCGTCCACTGCTGTGTCGCGATCTGCATCTACATCCACATTCGTAGTCGTCCTCCACAAAGATACAACCTAACGGACCATAGCCTAGGGTATCCCTCATTACTTCTAGTGATCTGGTCTTTTTTTTTTTTTTTTTTTTTTTTTTTGTCAATTCCTTCTGTCGCCTACGAATCGGCCACACATGTCTGACGCATGGCCACCTTCTTCGGCGGGAGGACGCACCGCAGTGTGACTGTGGCGCCCCCTTGACAGTGGTCCACATTCTGGTGGACTGTCCACTTTTAGTTGCCTTGCGACAATCTTTTAATCTACCAGATGCGCTTTCTTTTATGTTAGGAGACGATGCTGTTATGGTCGAACGTGTTTTAGATTTTATTCACGCTGCTGGTTTTTATCATGTGATTTAATAGTGGGTCACTATACCTGATATTTCAGGCACCCGCCATTTAACCGGTTTTAATCTGTTTTTACTTTCATCCTGTCAGTCTCATCTATGACTGGCATTTTAGTGTGTGCAGAATGGCTGGCTCATCCTATATTATCTTTGTGATCAGCCAGCCACAGTCTTCTGCTGTGCTCTTTTAGTGTTATTGTCTCTTTGGTCCACTGCCTTAGTGATTTTTTCCTTTAAATGTTACTGTCTTAGCACGCATTCTCACCTTGAACGTCTCATGCATTAGACGTGGCATACTTCTTAGGTGCTCACTAACAGATGTCCTCTCTTAAAAAAACCAACAACAACAACAACAATTGGTCCGTACCCAAATAGAGCTGAACCAAAACGAGTCTCTATATTATTTTCTCTTCCTGAGAAGCAGTAGCGGCGCGTCCTAGGTGTTCACTTCTGCAGTAATACTCATGATTTTGTATCCCATCTTCGTAGCCACTTTTGTATCCCGTTTCCGCCGGTTGTCCTTGGAGTCGGTGGCCGAGTAGAGAGAGGCCGACACAGGGAAATAGGATGCACGCGTGTGAGGGTAAAGAGTATGAGGTGACCAGCCAGTGGGACAGAAGAAACTAGAAACACTAAGCTAGATTAGAAGAAGTTGTATATTTCGTAGAAATATGATAATACTTACCTTTTACAAAGTTCATGACTGCCAACTAAGTGTACTGCTGAGACATAGGTTAACTAGGTAGAGGCCTGCCTACTGATGAGAGACTTTTCTAGTGTCTGTCTGAATCCCAAGTGAACGATGCAGTTCAACCGTGGCCACGAGCGGAGTTGCAGCAGAGGGCGCTCGTGGCTGATGTCGTAAGAACGCCGCGCCGTGCTTGCATGGCGGCGCGCGGCGAAAGTACGTGGCGCGCAATTTAGATTTGTGCGACACCACACAGAAATGAAATCGTCATTAGCATCATCATTATTAGAGACTGATTATGCCTTTCAGCGTTCAGTCTGGAGCATAGTACCTCTAATAAAATTCCTCCATGATCCCCAACTCAATGCTAACATTGATGCCTCGTCTGATATAATGCCTTTTACTCTTAGGCAACCTTGCTTCTCCCATGTGTGTAACATGACCACTCCATCTCAGTATATTCGCTCTAACTGCTTCATCTATGGTGTTCATTCCCAGTTTTTCTTTGATTTCCTCATTATGGGCACCCTCCTGCCATTGTTTCCATCTATTAGTACCTGCAGTCATTCTTGCTACTTTCATATCTGTAACTTCTGCCTTGTGAATAAGGTAACCTGTATCCACCCAACTGTCACTCCCATACAACAAAGTTGGTCGAAAGATAGAGCGGTGCACCGCTAACTTAGTCTTGGTACTTACTTCCTTCTTGCAGAAGAGAGTAGATCTTAGCTGAGCACTCACTGCATTAGCTTTGCTGCACCTCGATTCAAGGTCTTTTGCTATGTTGCCATCCTGTGAGAAAATACATCCTAGGTACATGAAACTGTCTACCTGCTCTAACTTTGTTCCTCCTACTTGCTTAAATCTCTTTCCCACTGACATTACTTTCGTTTTGGAGATGCTGATCTTCATATCATAATCCTTGCACCTCTAATCTAGCTCTGAAATATTAGTTTGCAACCTTTCAATTGAATCGGCCATTACAACTAAGTCGTCCGCATATGCGAGACTGCTTATTTTGTTTTCACCTATTTTAATCCCGCCCTGTCAGTCTACTGTTTTCAACATATGGTCCATGAATAGTATGAACAGCAGTGGTGACAGGTTACAGCCTTGTCTTACCCCTGAAACTACCCTGAACCATGAGCTTAATTTGCCACCTACTCTAACTGCTGCCTGACAGTCTACGTAAAGCCCTTTAATTGCCTGCAGAAGTTTGCCTCCTATACCATAATCTTGAAGAACTGTCAGTAGCTTCCTCCTAGGAACAGGGTCATAAGCCTCTTCTAGATCTGTTCCATTCATAGCACTTGTCCATTACCTGGTCCTGACAGCCTCTAAGAGGCCTAAAAAAAGATCGCCATGAAAAAATAAGTTAATTAAAACAGTCTTCCATCTATAATTCTTCATTTCGTTCCTCTATCAGATCATTTTATATGTTCATTCAAAGTGCTTTTATCGCGTGAGAAACGTTTTACAACGCGGAGACAGCACGTAATACCAGTCGTAGCGTGGTCAATTAATATACACGGTGGTCTCCGCAGCGTTGTAATTCGCATGCGCGGCTGAGGTGGTTTCTCTTCTGAACCTACTGGAAGCAGCATACAGCCCCTCCCGCGGCAGAGAGAGGAGAGGGGAAACGCCGCTTTTAAAATTTGAGCTGGTAGAGACACCAGCTCCTGGCTTCTCGAGCTCTGGCGGTTACACACGGATGGTCCCGAAGCAAAGACAATGGAGCTACTGCGCGGAGTCAAACATATTATTTACAGTCACTTCCAAAACTATCCTACAGATGCTGCTAAGGGTTCTAATTACGAAATAAGTTCGTAGATTATTTTTTTGTAGATCACTTGCCTATATATTTTCGTAGAACTCAGTTCACAGTTATTATACTTGAGAAAGCACACGTAGAATACTTCAGAGTTTGGGAATTCAATTCCTCACAATAATAGATTTCTTTCACAATATCTTTGCTTCAGCTTATAGTTCGTACCAATACCGATTTCACTCAAAATATTGTTTAATGTTCACAATCTTAATATCTATTATTCTTGACAAAATTACTGTCATACTTCACTGACTTAGTGCATACGAACATCGGAAGGCAGAATTTCAGCGCTACCTCCTGTCGCCTAACCGTGATCTAAAATTCATAGGTATTGTTACCACGAAGTGCGTTACACTTCTCTTTACCGAAAGTTCCATGCATTACGATGACTAAATTCTGTGTGAGAGATTTTAACTTAACGCGATCTTTATCCGCACAGAACTGAACTCATAGAGAGCTAAACTTAGAGAGGGGGAGAGTAACCCTACTGCGGGTACTATTTATACTAATACTCGGACAAAAGATGGCTATCATGTAGAATGGTTTGGCTATCTTACTCTCTGTCTTTTTGCTACTCTTATTAACAAAGCTGGTTATTAATTTCCCTTTTTAAGATCAAAAATAAACGAATTATGCCTAAAAAATAGTAATTTACGAATGACTGAAATGTGGCGATCCTAATGCTAAGATCGCGATGTGATGTTATAGAAATAAGTTACTGACGTGATTTCTTTTCAGTAGAAATCGATCTTGTGCCGAACACAATTCCGTTCACGATAGTAAGCAGCATCTTGGTCTGTTGTATGTATTTAGTAAACAAAATTCAAATGGCCCAAAAGTGACTTATTTCCTTTCTCCATCGACCGATCCAATTACGAATTTTGAAGGCAATAAAGCGGCTTTTTCACAGGCTGTATAACTGAAACGTGTCCTAGTGAGATTCCTGCGTTTGTGGAACCTGCTACGCGCTGCTAGCTGGTGGTGTGTGTTGCAACCGCGGTGGAGCGGCAGAGTGCATTGAGGCGCTATGCTCCGATGCCCGAGGTCGTTTCCCGTCGGGGGTTCTAATCCTCCTCTGTCATCCAAGTCTGTCTTTAGTATATGGTAGTTCATAAGTAGTTTATAAGTTTACGGACTGGTGACACCGCAATTAAGTCCCTTAAGCTTAACAAACATTTGAACATTTTTTGTGTGTGTTGCAGTGCCGCCCAGCATCGTGGACCGCGAGACGAGTACCGACATGGTGGTGCGCGAGGCGGCCAACGTGACGCTCACGTGCAAGGCGGTCGGCTACCCGGAGCCCTACGTCATGTGGCGCCGCGAGGACGGCGACGACATCAACTACAACGGCGACAGCGGTGAGTCCAGGCATAAGCCTCAAGCCATGAGCGCTCAAACCTGCTAGCGTCCACAATGTCTAGAAGGAACACTGTCGTTACTATGCTTCTCCATTTAAGACATTGGTTCTCAATTTGTGGACCAAGGAATATGGTCCACAAAAGCTGGAATGTGGTTCTCGAAAAGAGTTAAAAATTCCTACGTTTATTCATTTACATGCGAGGGCAATTGATACTAATATGTGTCTATCATCAATTGATCAGCGGTGATAAGATTCGTGGATAAAATCGGTAGCATTTCATATTTGTTGTTGTTGTGGTCTTCAGTCCGGAGACTGGTTTGATGCAGCTCTCCACAATACCCTATCGTGAGCAAGTCTCTTCAAGTCCACATCTGTCTGAATCTGCTTACTGTATCCATCTCTTGGTCTTCCTCTTCGATTTTTACCCCACACACTTCCCTCTAATGCTAAATTTACGATTCCCCGATGTCTAAGAATGTGTCCTACCATGCGAACCCTTCTTTTAGTCAAGGTATGCCAGAAATTTCTTTTGTCCCCAATTCTGTTCAGTACTTCCTCATTAGTTACGCGATCCACCCACCTAATCTTCAGCATTCTTATGTAGCACCATATTTCAAAAGCCTCAATCCTCTTCCTGTCCGCACTGTTTATCGTCCATATTTCACTCTCATACAAGGCAACACACCATACAAATGCCTTCAGAAAGGACTTCCTTAGGCTTAAATATTCGATGTTAACAAATTTCTCTTCTTCAAGAACGTTTTTCTACCCATTGCCATTCTGCATTTTATATCCTCTGTACTGCGACCATCATTTGTTATTTTACTGCCCAAATAACAAAACTCATCTACCTTCTTTATTGCTTCGTTTCCCAATCTAATTCCTTCAGAATCACCTGATTTTCTTACACTGCACTCCATTACCCTAGTTTTGCTCTTGTTAATGTTGATCTTATATGCACCTTTCAGCACACTGTACATTCCGTTCAATTGCTCTTCCAGGTCCTTTGCTGTATCTGACAGAATTACTATGTCGTCGGAAAAACGCAATGTTTTTAATTCTTCACCCTGAACTTTAATCCCTATTCCAAATTTTTCCTTGCTTTCCTTCACCGCCTGCTCGATGTACAAGTTGAATAACATCGGAGAAAGGCTACAACCCTGTCTTACTCCCCAACTGATGCTTTCCTTTCATGCCCTTCGAGTCTAATAACTGCAGTCTGGCTTTTGTACAAGTTGTAAATAACTCCAAATTTCTCCTTGCTATCCTTTATAGCTTGCTCAATGCACAAATTGAATAACATTGGAGAAAGGCTACAATCCTGTCTTACTCCCTTTCCAACCACTGCATCCCTTTCATGCCCTTCAACTCTGACAACCGCTGTCTGGTTTTTGTACAAGTTGTAAATCACCTTACGCTCCCTATATTTTACTCCTGCTTGCTTCAGAACTTGAAAGAGCTTATTCCAATCAACAAACATAAAAAAATCTCTGCTTCACTTTTGTTCCGAGGTCTGAACACAGAATTAAAATGTAGATAATGCTTCAGTCACAGATATACTTCGCTTGCCCAAAGCTGTCACCCAACCCGCACAAGTAAATAACCACAATGAGCAATGACAATGTGACGGAGTGGGTATGAAGATCCTTCTGTTGTTGTCACAACCCCACAAAGGAAGTTCACTTGTGTTGACTATAGTTCTGCCACGCCTAGAAGGTCTATTCCGAAGACTGGTCGTGTCCACATCGTAAAGACGTTTCAGAGTGATCCATAGCGATGTGGAGAAGGTATAGAGACTTAAGATGACGTGTTAGCTCTGGCAGTCGAAAGGCTACCACAGCAGTTGATGTTCACTACCTATGGATTGCAGCTCGGAGGAACCTGGAGAGTAATGATTTACGTGCAGCTGCAGGATGTCCTATTCAACTCAAACTGTACGTGACATGTAACGTTAATTCCGACGTCCACGATGAGGTCCAGCTTTAGGATCTATATTCCATACAGTGCGGTACAGATGGGCTGAACAGCATGTCGAATGGACTCGTCAGAAGTGGCATCAATCGTTATTTACAGATGAGTCTCGCACCTGCTTTAAACCAGACAATCGTCGATTTTTTGAAGCAGTCAGGTAAGCCTGTACGCCATTACGCCATGGACAATTTTTTTTTCTTTACTAAGGCCAACACAAGGGTTGAATCCTTTATTTTAGACCAGCTTATATGGCCGTTCAGGTCAATATTTTGTTACAGTACAGGTTAGTAAGAAAGACCAGTGGACGCAGGAATGCAATAAATAAAGAAAATACAAGGAACTAGGCTCCACAAGGAACTAGGCTTTCCGTGTGTGTGAATGTGAGAGTATGGCAGAGGTGGTATGATGACAGAGATTGTAGTTGGTTTAGCAGTAGTAGAAAATTCCAAGTAGGATAGCCAACCTTTACTTACTAAGAGAACAGCAGATTAGATTTGATCAGATTAAAACCTCGCCATAGATCATGTATACGACACTTCGTAATGATGTGGAACGAGTCAGGTCAATGAAGAGTGTCTGTACAAGACGTTACATTACACAAAATATTACATGATTTTTTTTTTCAATTTATATGTAAATACTCATCCAGTGAGTAGAAGGAGTTGGCATTCAGAAATTCTTTTAATTTACTTTTAAATGCTACTTGTGTGGCAGCAGAGTTTACCCCTTTCTGTGCCAAACTCAGATTCAGCTCTACATAGTGAAGATCATCCTTTCTCCTGGTGTTACAGCTCTGCACACTGCTATTACTTTTGAACTGGGTTGGGTTATTAACAACAAATTTCGTAAGTGAATATATATACTGTGAAGTTATTGTGGAGATACCTAAATCCTTAAATTGCAGGATGATCGTAGGTGGGCTCCAGCAATTATTCTGATTACGAGCTTTGATGAAATGAATACTTTTTTACTCAATGATCAATCACCCCGCAATATGATGCCATACGAAAGCAGTGAATGAAACAGAGAATATCTTGTGGTACCAGAGATTGCTAGCCATCAGAACGCGAGTCTTGGAGGGTTGTCAGATTGGCGGTGGGTCCCGTTATGTCTTCAGCCAATGAGAGAGCTCCGCCGAGCAACTTGAAACAGATAGCGGTTAGGGCAAGTGTCCGCCATGACAGAGGAGAGACGGTTGAGACCTCGAGCCGAGCGAACGTATGTGAGGTCTGGTGTGAGTATCGGAAATGTGCCTTATCGTGTTGTTTTTCTTGAACAATCCGATCGATAATGTTGCAACTATCGCCATTTTTTCGCGAGATCAAGAGTGGGATGCTAATTTGTGTATTTTTAACGTAGAAATTCAGCCTAATGTGAGACTTTAAATTGTAACAGCATTTTGAGTAGGACTTGAACCATCAGCTTCAGCTCTTCAATTTTATCTTCGACTAAATATCAGGGAGTAATGATTGATTATCAAGTGCGTGTGTTTGTATTTCAAGTAAGTGACGATGTCCGTGGCAGGATCATATTTGATTCTTGGTAATGAGTGTGCTGAGCATACGTTCCCGCCATTTCCAATTTTCTATAATTTTGTGACATCATGGCCCAACAGTAGCTAATATCTTCAGTGTGCTTTAATAACCTTTCTGATCTACCGTGCCTAAATAATTTTTGGAAATCTCTCTTACTTTTTGCCGTTTTCTTTGTATGCAATCTTGTCCTTTGCCAACGGTATATAGTCTTTTTTTTTTTCTTTCTTTTTTCCCCATTTTTTCTCTTTATAGTCATGGGTCATCAGCGCCATCGACCTGTGCAGTTAAATATGTGGCTCAAGAGCGAGGAACTAAAGCGAATAGTATACCGCGCGTGATCTAGATATGAAAATACGAGCGATGTACGAGATTTTAGTGGATTTTTCATGGTAGCCCACAAGATTGCCGTTGTTTCCCGCCATTAATCATTTGCCTTCTTCTCATGTTTGGTATGATAAGATATCCCCTGTAAGCATCCTCAGTGTAACTAAATTTTCTATACCGGTGGCCAAATTTTGTCCCGAGATTATCGTCTCATTTACGGTTTTCCTTTGTAAGAGGTCATGAATGATTGTGTGGCACCACGTGGCTTGGCTACGTCTCACTGTGTCGGTCTTGTAGGGAATCACTGTACCAATCTAAATTCTTCATAACGGTCTGTAGTATTTTATTTATTACATATTTGTTTTTTATTTGCGGTGTCCTTTCTTTTTCGCGATGTTAGTGGAAGTCACAGAACTTCTGATTAGTATGTTGGTGGTGCCAAGGAACCTCTATGCCGTTTCTCTTGGGAAGTATATAGTTTAACGTCTTGTAATGCAAATATCCGTAGAGCTGCCACATTCAGTTTCTAGAGTATTGAGCATGCAAATTGGGAAACACAGACACTTCTGAGCATGCGGTCTAAAGTTACGGTGTCACTACGCATTCCGTTCATCCATGGCAGATCGTCAAAGAACATTATTACTGTTCGTTTTTGGAGAATCAACTACGACCAGTTTTGCGAAAGAAGCGGCAACACTTTCTGCGCAATCTACCCATTATTGTGCACGACAATGCGCGGGCGCATTGAGTGCCAGCTACGGTATCTATTCGGTCTATGGGACTGAGAAGCACTGTACCATCCACCATACTTCCCGGACTGAGGTCCTTGTGACTTTGATTTGATTCCAAAGGGGAAGGAACCACTTCATGGCACTCGTTTCAAAACTGTTCCAGAGATTCAACTGGCAGTAGACAGCAACATTGGCACCATCAACAGAACAGGCTGTGCTAAAGGTATACTGCGCCTTTCACATCGCTTGCAACGCGTTCTACAGAACGCTTATGACTACTTTGAAGGACAATAACGTAACGGTTTTGTATCGGTTGTGAATAAATAGTTGCGACTAGTAAAGTTCCAACACTCGTATCTTGATACGGTGCGAGTTATAGAAAAAACATTTCTGAGTCAAGTTGTAGAGAATTTTCTTCTCTACAAATACGTTTACTCAATTTTCTTCTCAAATGAACGGTTAAAGTGTTATATCCAGTTTAATTTCCTGCTGTCAAAAGACCATCACAAACCTTATACTTTTAGCGTTACTAAATAATTTTGTGTCCGGAACATTTTAAAACAGGTGGTTCTAATCGTTGGTGGCCAAAAATTACGTCTGTAAGATTTGGTGCCGATCGGTTGAACGGCGCGACCTAAAAAGTAGTCACACGTTACCGACAGAAAGACAGACGTGTCAAACGGCCGTTATTTTTACAAATATCTCTTCTGAAACGATGTGTAATATGAAAAAAAAAAAAATAGTAAAAAAAAAAAAAAAGAAAAAAAAAGTAACAGAGTAAAGTTGTAGAGAATTTTCTGTTCTACAAATTTGTTTATTCAATTTTCGAGTGAGATGAACGGTTAATCCGTTATTTACATTTAAATTTCGAGCTGTCAAAAGCCATTTGCAAATGCCTACTTTTAGTGTTACTACCGTAACATGAAGTGAGTAAAAATTTAGAATGTGCTTAATCGTATGCGTACCAGCGTTGCCCCTGTCAAGTCGAACATGGCGAAGTGGGGTGTAATAGCGAGCGATGACGTTGTTTGCGACTGCGGGGAAATACAGAAGGTGACACATTTGACTACATGTGAGCTGTGCCCCTCAACATGCACCCTCATTCATTTATGGTTCGCTAACAATGAAGCTGTCGATGTAGTCCGTTTCTGAGCTGAAAAGCTATAATTTCGGATTCCGATACGAAAAAGTAAAATAGTAAGGCCCTTACTAGACTAGGCCGTCAGCCAACGCACCCAACTACGCCGCCAGCGGTGCAGAAACTGTTGTTCCGGCTATAGTAGTTCTCGTCAGTCGACCAGTCTGCTGTTTTCTGTTTTCCCCTCATTCTTGTATGCGCTCGTGAAGTGTCTAGTGCTATTGTGACTGAAAGCAGGGAAAGTGTAGACATGACGAAAGAGAAAAACATGAAGCGGCAAGAAAGCCTGAATGAATGCCAGAATCAATTTTCTTTCTACGTATTAGGATATAAATACTGAACTAAAATATTCATAAGTATCAATCGTTAACTGTTTGCAGTAGTAATTAACATTTTGTAAAGCTAAATATAAATAACTTACAATTTATCGGTTTACTTACCTGAAAGTCAATACGAGTGTTTTTTTTTTTTTTTTTTTTTTTTTTTTTTTTTTTTTTTTTTATCTACACTTTCTTATTTTCGTATCTTTACCAGCACTATCTCCCTTAGTAACACAATAGTTCAAAGAAATACGATTTAGATATTCGTAAATAATTGAAAATCTTGACGTCTGAACACAGTTTTTCAAAAAGAGTACAATAAAACCCTTTTAGATTCCCTTAACGATAACATAGTGTACAAGCCTTCGCTTTTTCATTAAAAGTATAGGGACGAGCATATATGGATACTCGTTGCCGTGCATGTTTCCTCATCAGTACTGTGCACTGCACGTTAGACTGACCACGCGGTGGCGAAATCGAGTGGTGGTGGCGTTACTGGCTGCGCCGCCTGGCGGCCCAGTGTAACGGGCTCCGTATGACGCAATACCCCACTACGCCACGCCTCTCCGGCCGCCAGTGGCTGCCGCCTTGGTCGCGGGGCTCGGCAGCCAGTCGGCAGCCAGTATGTGGCAGCGCCACCGGCTGCCATAGAGTAATAAGATCTGTAACAGTCAATGCCCGAGGACGAGCGCCACCACTGGACATTTTGGACGCACGTCTCTGTCAGTGAGGAGGTACAGTTTAATGAAGTAGGCTTTCGTGACTTGACATTTTTGTTGTTGTCAGTACTATAAATTGACGGAAACTAACCGAGCGCGTCTGTTTACTTATGCCCGCCGGGTACGAGCATGCGTGACGTCTGCTTGCCCCACCACCGCAGCTCCGAGCTGGGGCAGTGAGCGCTCGTGTGCGCTGCTGCTCCTGTTGGAAGGCCTGCTGTAGGTGGTGCTGCCTCTGCCCCCTACTCGGTCTGCGGGTGGCCCGCTGTGAGAGGCGCCCCGGTCGTTAATCGCAGGCAGCGGCGGCAGTTCCCGCCTGCCCTCCTCCTGCTCCTCCTCCTCGGACTGAGCCGTTAACAGGCCATCCGCGCTGATGGCGGCCGGCCACAGTGGAACGGCGTCATAGAGCCCACTATCTGCGCCTGCCCGGTTCCGCTACCCGCCGCGCTTACCGACCATCCCAGCCAGTGCTCAAACTAACTCCCAGCCAGACTTCTTACTGGGCGAACGAGGGAGTGAAAGGGTTCAAAGAGTCTCAAGTGGTGTTCAATAGTTAGATGTCCGGCACTCGCAAGACCAGTTGCAGATTGCGGAACAATAAGTACAATATGTGGCGTCACTGGCTGGCGCTTCCTATGTTCACTGATTCACTGAACCACAGCGAAAAACGAGAAGAGCTGATAGTATTAAAAAGAGAAAAAAATATCTCATAGTCTAGGACGCCAACACCCTGGGTGTTCTGGTGCCTCTGCACCCAAGAAGAAGAAAAATTGGAAGAAATTCAAAGAAATCAACTGTGTATATCTTGACGTTGCGCTATCGCTTGCACACCTGTTCCATCAGAGCCAAAATCAAGAGCGGGGTCATCAGTCCCTAAACTTACAAATTACTTTCTGAAATACACGTACCCAAGTGGGACTGGCGGAGGGTTTAAAAATATGATGCATGAGTTGGTGTAGAAATCATTAACAGAAAGGCGTTACTCGTTGCGACGAGATCGATTTGGGAAATTTCTATCACCAACTTTCTCTTCATAACGCGAACATACTTTGTTGGGACCCACCTAGATACGGAGAACCAATCATTATAATAAAAGAGAAGAAATCAGATCAAAAACTGAAACATTTATATGTTCCTTTTTCCTGCGAGCTATTAGAGATTGGAACTTTAGAGAAATACCATAAAAGTGGTTCTCTGACTTGCAGAGTATCCACGTAGATGTAGATTCTTTTTTATTTTTTGAGATATTTCAGTACGGCCACGTTGCTTTCCAGCTTGTTAATTTAATTAGATTATTCGTAGGTTTCGATTTAATAACTTGTGGTGAAAGAGAACTATTTTGTTACTTAGTTGTGTGAGGCTTGTGGCAGGGGAGAAAAACACGCATTCAGAGCTAACGGCGACCTGTGGCGTGCACGAGGGTGGCTCTGTTATTTGGAGGGGCATTGGTTCCCAGAAGACGCCTTACGGCCAAAGGCCACAGAAGGTAGGAATTAGGCGTGATCCTTCCAAGTATCTTGCTGGCGCCAGCTTCGCTGGTGTCGTCTGGCCAAGAGCGTCTGGAGAGTTACAAAACGTCTCCACATGACTGTACGGTGCTTTACGAGGGAGAGCTGACACGCCTGGTGCCGATTTGGTGAACGCTATGGTGGCATCCGCTAGGACATTGTACGTCTCTGGCGCCAAGCTGGCGAGCGCCGCAATTATGCAATAGCGGGGGAGTTGGCCGTTTGCTGGAAACAACTTGCAGGCTGTGTTTTCGAAGGTGCCTGAAGGCCATCCGCCGCTACCGCGAGAACGCTGGAGAGCTAGCCATTGTCTGTTGTTTTATAGGAAGACGGTTTGGCTGTCCAACTCCAGAACACAAGCTGTGGTTGGCCAGTGGCGGCGGTAGACGAAAACTGGGTGTCGGCGAACTCGTTTTTGCGAGGCCCCTTTCATGTTTTCATTAATGAATTAATGAAGAAACTGTTAAATGATCTGAATTATACATCAATAATCATTATACTAAAATTCTATTAGTATAATATACGAGTATTATTGCAATGACAAAAATTACAATAAACAAACAGAAAATAGAGAAACTTTTCAGCTTTTCGTCTCACAGAATTTTTTTAAGATGACATTTTAGTACTAGCCGCTATTTCGGCTTCAGTTGATAGTACTGACAACGCAGATTTCTTGGTTCACTGTGCTTTTCAAGTTAGTCTTAATCAATTTTAACTTTGTGAAGCTTCTCTCGGCCGATGCTGTACCGACTGGAACTGAGCATGATTCTGATTGTTATATAAACATTTGGATATACATCTTCCAAATCGTTTTCTAAAATGTACTGAAGAAATTGTTTTACAAGTATTTAAAAATTGCATCACTGCTGCACTCATACGGAAATAACTACGGATAACTAAATAGCTGCCAGCCGCGAATGGCCGAGCGCATTAAGGCGTCATACCGCGCGAGGTGGCGCAGTGGTAATGCACTGGACTCGCATTCGGGAGGATGTTGGTTCAAATCCACCTCCGACCATCCAGATTTAGGTTTTCCGTGAATTCCCTAAATCACTTCAGGCAAATAAGGGGATGGTTCCTTTCAAAGGCCACAGCCGATTTCCTTCCTCATCCTTACCCAGCGTAAGCTGCGTCTCTAATGACCAAGCTGTCGACGGGACGCTAAATCCTAAGCTTCCTCCTTCCACGGTGAGTGAGGTCTCTTGGGTACAAATGTTGTGTTCGTCCATTGGTTAAGCTACTGTAAATTGGATGTAGGTCGTCGCTATATAACCTATTACTTGGTAAGCGCCGTTAAGCATCAAATATAAAAAAGAAAAAAAAAACTGAAATTTTAACAATGTTTCGCGAGGCCCCCACAGGCGCGAGGCCTTCGGAGGTGGCCGACGTCGCCGACGCCTAGCGCCGCCACTGTGATTGGCCGCACTTTGGCGACTCGCTGTAGATTGGCGTTTAAATAGGCGGAGTCTGGAGGCTTTGCAGAGAGCAGACGGAGATTTTAGAAGTACAGAGTAGGCTGGTGTTTGAGCAGCCGAGGAGAGGAAACGCTTCTCTTCTGCTCTCAGTTTATACTTGTCGTCGAGCAGCTATACTTAGAGTTTGTGGTACAACTTTTTGAGTTGCTCCAAAACTTGTGCTAATAGCGCTGCGTATCGGCAAGCCGCGAGCAAGTTCAGCCTGTCTGATATTAGACGCACCGACCCGCTAATTGCGATTATCACAGTTCTGATGTCATCTGTGCATACAGTACATTCGTGTTTCACAAAAAATGTTCAAATGTTTGTTAAGCTTATGGGACTTAACTACGGGGTCATCAGTCCCTAAACTTACAAACTACTTATGAACTACTTACAAACTAGGACGGCACAAATATCCATGCCCGAGGGGGGATTCGAACCCCCGACCGTAGTGGCCGTGCTGACCGTGACTGGAGCGCCTCAGTCACCTCGGCCACCGCGGCCGACCGTGTTTCACACGTAAATTGTCTGTAGTGTCACGACATAGCCGAACGAGTGGGATCGTAGGCACTTAGATCCGCCGGGGTCGAAGTTGGTTGATATTAGATAAATATTGCTTCTGGAATAAGATGCTGAATTATTTCCGGGTCCGCGACTTGCAGCTATCGACACTCGCAGCCGCCGCCCAGCCGTCTTGTTTTCGACATCTCCAGCCAGCACAGTTTCGGTACAATATCGGGTGCATTTGCTAGTGTTGCAAGGGGTTCTCACGTTTTCGGACTGTTGAAAACGTTAGGTAAACTCACAGAAATCTGGCATCGGCATATTCCTCTCGATTGCGCCACAGTTTTCATTTACATGTGGGTTGTCACAAGTGTTTAGAATCAAATATAATTATCGCCGACTTACCAGTCACTTCCTGTAGGAGTGTATATTATGTTTTGTAAATTCGTATAATTTGTTCCGTGTTCAATTGTATGTGTATTTTGCTTTCAACTCTGACGTTCATTTGACTTCAGAGAATAAAACGAGTCAAAAGAAATTTCTTTACTCAAATCATTAAAATTAGGTAACCCCCCTTTACACAATTTTGGACGGATTTTATTACTTGGTAACTAGAGGATAAATTAATTAAATATTTGATGGTGGGTCAGCCACGCCTATCCTTTAATATCAAGTGAACAAACCATTTGCATGCCGTCCTTACTCTCCCCTTCCTTACCTTTATATTTTAACACACCCACCATAAATATACCCGTCAGTTTGTATTACGACGTCGTGGTTAGTCGTGGAAGCGACACTTTAATTTACTGATACGAATTCAAAAAGTATTTAATTGTGCTAAAAAGTACAAGAAGTATTTCTGCTAAAATGTGCATTACACACGTCGCTATGCAAAACGTGACGGTCTCAAAGATTAGAACTATCACACCTAACGGTCCCCGCCGAAATAACTATGAACTCAATAACGTAATTATATTTGTCAAACAAGGGCAAAGAGCATCTAATAGTTGAGGTCCAAGACAAAATCAGAGCATTAATGGAGAAGTTCCGTCGTCTGACACACAAATGAGTGATAAAATTTAAACATTCTTCAATCAGCTTTTCACTTCTTTAGGATTTCATTGAAATTTCGTGCAGGTACGAGTTTTAGCGATTGAAACGCCGAGATACACAGCTCCGGAAGCACGATTTTGAGAGCTCACCTGTTTGGAAACGATCTCAAGTGACTGGACGTCATCGCATCGATATTTGTAGGAACGCTTGACACGTTGTTTGTGGTACATTAGCTGGCAGTGGACGTTCAATTAAATAATCAGACGAAGTTGACAATTTATTCCTAGCTGTGATTACAACTCAGTTCTGCTACTTATTAGGCGGTTGCGATGAGCTGTTCGCCCTGGGGTACAGCAGCAGCACGCCTCCAACCATAGGCAGAATTTCAACTCGACCATGCACTACTAATGGCACTGCCCCTGCCCACTTTCACTCGCTACTAGAGGCCTTTCGCCGTTTCCTTGTGAGAGTCTAACCACATGCCTAACTTTTTAATGTACGACAATATTTGAGTTCTAAAGCAATTCAACAATAAGAATAAAAACCATCTAGATCGCTAAAATTATTTTTATTTATTACGACGTCTTGGCACCTGCCGTCATCAGATCTAAAATCTTCCGAACTTTCACAGTAGAGCTCAGCGTAAGTGATAAAATATTTACCTAGTAGGTACGTCAACTAGGAAGATATTTTATCACTGACGCTGAACTTTACTGTGCAAGTTCAGAGCTTTTTAGAGCTGTTGTTGGTAGATGCCTAAACGTCGTAATAAATAAAAATAATTTTAGCGACCTAAACGGTTTTTATTCTTATTAAAAAAAATGTTGACGTTGGACTCGTGCAGGATATTCGTTTCCTTTATCAAAAAAGAAATTGAGTTCTAATTACTTTACGTACTACGAAATTGATATAATAGTGGTTTGTTTACCTTTATCAAGCGTTGTTCGTTCAAAAATACAGGAAGTTAATTTTCTTGGGGGTTCAGTTCCCAACATTGGTGAACTGTGGTCTAGAGCAGCCCCACTGATTTCCAAAAGGCGGAGGCACTGCTCATAGTACATCAGTTTTTTCGTAGTATTTGTAGTGCATGAGGCGCTTTAAAGTCGGGCAGATAGCGTGCACACATGCCGTAGCGTAGCTCAGGCACTTCTGTGGTTCATATTCTTCTCTGAACCCGTGAGTTAGACTATGGGAGCAGGAGGGGGCGAAGGGAGTCGTCGATATTAACGTGTCTTTGCGCTAATGACGACACTATCGTCAGTGTTACTCGGACTCAGATGGAAACGCACTAATTGTTGCGAGCGCAGTACAATGCAAATAGTACTCTGCACCACAAACTGCACATGCGCAAAGCCTCCTGATGCCAAAATCCATGACTCATAGATATTTTCTTTTCTTTTTCTTTTTCGTTCAACATTTATAAAAAAGACCAAATAATTAATAAAATCCTTGTATAGAAAGCAGAGTGCCCGTATGTTTGTGTATGTATATTTACAGTTTTGTTCCAATCGTTATCAGATTTTCACACCTAAGCTTTAATCCAGGAGAACGGTCGCCGCAATTGTAAGGATCACGCATTACACTTACTTCACGATGTATGACGTCATAAACTGAGATGCGTAAAAAACTGCTGGCCAAGTGACAATGCTGCCCATTTCCTGCTAAGCCACAGGACCAAATTCAGCCACATTTGGTACACGTATTCCTTACCGTGAAATAGGGGTGAGAAACACATACGCACTTGGTTCAGGAGATATAACGTCATAAACAATATGAGTTGCAAGAAACTGCCACATAATGCGACGATTCAAAGCTCAGCAAGTAAAGATACATCTTACTGAACGTAAAAAGAATAGATAAGGGAAAAGGAAACAACAACGAAAATAGAAGATATCAACATTGTCATCGTATGAACAAGATTACTTTTTCTGGTCTGCGTCGGCGCATATTCTGAAATTAGGCCTGGCGAAACATTGATCAAATGTTAAAAAGAATGTGGGGTGTAGTCAGACAAAATATCAATATTATACTTCTGAAGTTGTAGTAATGAAGACTAACATTATATTTCTAATGTTTGTATCCTTTTTTATTTTGTGATTATCATTACATAAGTGCTTATTTTTTCGTGTGTAAGACATATCCAAAAAATAAAATGGTAAATGTTTGTAGAGCTTATGGGACCCAATTACGGGGTCATCAGTCCCTAAACCTACAAACTACTTATTAAATAGCCTATACTAAAGACGGCACATCTTTGCCAGAGAGGGAATCGAACACCTGACCGCAGCGGCCGTGCCGACCGTGACTGGCGCGCCGCAGACGGTTTGGCCACTGCGGCCGGCTAAGACATATTAAGATTACGTTTCACTGATTTGTATAATGCCGATTTATTTACATTTTTGTATTTCCTCACAGTAATGCATGATTCGAAATGTTTAGCTAACTTCCTATACTGGCGGTAATATGTTGACTGTTGTAATAACAACCACTGGTGCTAGAGTTCCTTATTCATTATAAGTGACTAGTTAAAATCCCAGCGTTGGGCATTTATTTATTCCTGCTTTACTTGTCCTATCCACTCTCTCCCTGTATACCTCCTTTTTTCTAAAAACATCTTACATAAAAAAAAAGTTGTCCAAATGTTTGTAAATCTTATGGGACTTAACTACGGGATCATCAGTCCCTAAAGTTATAAACTACTTATGAACTACTTACGAACTAGGACGGCACTAATATCCATGCCCGAGGGGGGATTCGAACCCCTGACCGTAGTGGCTGTGCAGACCGTGACTGAAGCGCCTAAGTCCCCTCGGCCACCGCGGCCGGCATCTTATATTTATGGGGGAATATATACGAAATAAGGCTGCCTTGCATAATGTACAAAATATTACGAGTTGTATTTAAACGAAGGAAGATAGCAATCTAAATACAAATGTTATATAAAATTCACTGATCTCATATTATTGAGCTATATGTTGTACAATTGTATAATTTTTCAGGTATATATTATTTTTATAAGTGCTGTTGAGAATGCAATTAGTCGTAATGAAGTAATAATCTTGGTGGGTGATAGTTAATGTGTATGTGCTCATATCTCATGAACTAAGTGTCGTACTGTGATACAATTTCGAAGATACATTCAGCTATATGTGTCTATAATGTCTGTAAAATTTCCTGCCGCTATACGGACTGATGACCACGCAGGTTGGTCCGATAGATTTACAGACATTTGAACATCCTGCCGCTACAATTTGTAGTGTTGAAATTAGAAATCGTAACATAATACCAAATGCCGTAGTTTTAGTCCATGAACAGCAGAAAACTAGTAAGCAAGAACTTTTTCCCTTTTATAATTTTACTACGGTTTTCAGCGAGAAAGAGTTCAATAAATGTTTGAAATTATGTTCAAAGTTGTTCTGTAGGTCGCTAATTACTGTCATTCTCATACAGTGTGTGAATACAATCGTGTCACATTACGTAGCAGTTTCTTGCAACTATATTGTTTATGACGTTGTATCTGCTGAACCATGTGTCGTATGTGGTTCTTACCCAGACACCATTGTTACCTCACGGTAAGAAATATGCGCACCAAATTTAGTTGAAATAGGACCAATGGTTTAGGAGTAAATATGCAACACTTCCGTTTGATGCAGCAGTTTTTCGCGCATCTCATTGTTTATGACGTCACATCTCGTGAACAATGTATTGTACCTGATCCTAACACTTACGGCGACCATTCTCAATGACTGAAGCTTACGTGTGCAAAATTTCATAAATATTGAAGAAATCTGTAGATTTGTATACAATACGTAAACACAAACATACGGACACTCTGCTTTATATATAACGATTAAATTATTCTAGTATTATATATCTTTGTTACATGAAATTCAAATTTTTAAAGTTGTTATGTTACGTATCACTCGCAAACAAAGTGGTTTTAGATCATTTTGGTGCATTTCTTAACATGTCACTAACGACCCCGAGTTCTGTCACAACGGTCCCTGGGATTTAGTCGGTTGTAACTTTTTTTTCTTTTTTCCAATTTACTTCTGTAAGCTAACCATTGACTAACGGACGAAATTTTAATAAATTTATTTAGGCAAATATACACCACGCTACAAAAACATCTTTGTTCCAGCTAGCTCGCATAGTAACAGTACTATAGGGGATCAAATACAAATTGTCACAATCGTACCTAGTCTACCCAAAAATATGCAAACAGTAGCAATGCGCTCATTTACTGGTAATGTGGTGGCAGCAGGAATAGTATCCGGTCACCCCTTCAGGTAACCACGCCAAATTCTATTAACGACGTTGACGACGCTAATGTGGGACAAAGGTTAGAGAAGAAGAAAATATGGATAAAGAAGAAAAATATGAATTGCTCTGTCGGAAAAAATACTTAACATTCAATCGGAATTCAGGAAAACATTGCGAGTTATAGCAACGAAAATCTATTCAGTTTAGTGTAACAACTCATGACACTAGAAACACACGGACCAACAGATTTTCAAAAAATTATCCTCCCCAACTTTACGAACAAGGCAAATCTCGGTTCAACGTAAGGAATGGCACACAAGAATCTTAGGTCTTGCATCTAAGAGACTGACAAAAATATATATAAATAAATAACTGAAATAAAAATTCTGGAGACTGCAAGTGAGAATAGAGGAGCTGTTAGAAAACGATCAGCTATGTTTAAAGAATATTGAAGGCACCAGAGGGGCATTGGTATCTTTGGGTTTGATATTGGAAGAAAGGCTGAAGAAACTAAATACGCGTTTATAGGATATCTTGACTTGGAATAGCCGTAAAACTATTTACGATGCTCAAAATCAGGATATAGGTGTCAGCTACATGCAAAGACGGGTAATATGTGACATGCACAAGAAACAAGACCGAATAATAAGTCAAGGATATTAAAAACTAATTTCTAGGATTTATCAAAATGTAAGTGATGCAGTGTTTCGCCGCTGAAATTCAGTATGCACGTAGAAAAAACAATCAACGAACTAAAATAAATGAACAAGAATTAAAGATAAAAACTGAAAGGATATCATAGATAATATTTTATTAAGGCATTGCTATCATCAGAGAAAGTGAAGAAGAACTACAGGATCTATTGAAGGGAATCACTAATCAAATGAGTTCAGAATAGAATTCAAAATAAGTTGTTAAGAGTAATGAGAAATAGCAGATATGAAAGCGGAGAGAAGCATAATAATTGATAATCATGAAGTAGGTGAAGTGTGGAATTGTTTATGTTGCAAGCGAAATAACCCATGATAGATGAAGAAAGAGCGGAAAAAAGGACATCCTGGCGCAGATGAGTCAACTGTTACCAAACATGTGATGAACAAATTTAAGAGAATGTATGATTGGAGTTCAGTATGGTAGTAAATCTTAGTGAATTGGTATAATGAAATGTAGTATAGAAACACTATGTGATTGAGCACGTAGGGGGGGGAGTGGTACTTTGATAATAATGTAGAGAATAATTTTGATTTTATAAAATAACCACAAGTTGCTACAATTATTTATTGAATTTAACCGGTTTCACTCTATGAACAAGAGCAGTAAGTTTCCAAATTAGAAATGTAAATCTTTATTTATGTAATATTAACGCAAAAAAATTATGTTATATCAATATCTATTTTTGCAATGCACATTCTGACGATGCTTTTGTAAATAGACTGAAACCGGTTAAATTCAATAAATAACTGTAGCGACTAGTGGCTGTTTTATAAAAACAAATTTATTTTCAACAGTCACTTTTCCCTATATGCAATGCCTGCTCTGTCTAATAATGTAGAGAATGGCTTTGCAAGGAAAATTGCATTCTCTGACCTAAATTAAGTACTCCCAGCATCGTTAGGATGCTATGTTTTATCGTAAACCTCAGCCTATTAGCCAACAGCGGTGAATGTTTGCAAAGTTATGAAACTCTCAAATTAATATTCTCTGTAGTATTCTAATGATCCCGAATTATCTGAACTCTTGAAGTAGCATAGATTTTCTGAATTAGCTGTATAGTGTGTATTCGTATACTTGCCTCCCACCATTATTGACTCTTTATCGTAACCCTTTACGTAATCTGCGAAAAGGATGGTTGTTTCTTTACCGAGTTCTTTATCTTTATTCCTTTATAATTTTCTGGTTTCCACCCCTCTTCATTCTCGTATAGTAATTATACAATTTAACCAGTAAAGATTTGTCGATATTGATGTTCATAATTGAAGACCTCGAAGGTAAATAATGATAACCCTCAACTTTTGTATTTTTAATGTATTTGGTGCAAACAAACATATCCGACAGACTGTTTCATTTTTTCCAAGTAGTACATGAATCTGCAGAGAGATTGCAAATATAAATGCGATCTGAAGGAAACAAGAGTGCAAATATCAATATTAAAACATGTAATAGGAACTGTTTTTCAAACATACAAGCCGTCATATCTCAGTACTTCATAACTGAGGGATATCATTATTTTCCCCCGTGGTCTTCAATTTACTTTATACGAACCTGGAAAAGCTTTGTAAATTATTCGAGACATACCAATAAGATTTTCATAAAATTGTAGTGAGATTTAGGACAATAGTTTTAAAAATTTAATGTAGTAAAATTAATGAAATAAGTAGTTATAATGGGATATTATGCTACTTGTTATTTCCACTGTAGCTTTTTACAGAGCTACTCATGAAATTTACTTCACTTTCGGATCCAAAATAGCTCCACATACAAGTCTAAATCAGTATAATTGTTGGATCAGTGGATCAATATGACAACTCTTTACTTTTGAAGAATACGTTGCTAGTATGGGGGAATATTTTTAAGTAAACAGTTCTAAAGTAGTATTTTTATTTCATCGTGTGTGTGTGAGTGTGTGTGTGTGTGTGTTTGTGTGTGTCTGTGTGTGTTTATATGGATTCGTTACTCTTCTGATGCTAGTTGTGTCTGATTTTCAGAAACATGTCATTTGAACTAAACAAAAACGGCTGATACCTCTAACTCAAACCAGAATTCAAAATTGGACATAGCATCATTCTGAGCTGTTGGTTCCCCACGAAATTCTACACATACATTGCTAGAAAGCAATAGTTTTTCTGCAGTAGCGAAGATCAAATATTTTCCTCGTCGCTCGCTTGACATTTTTTACAGCGAAACTCGTTTGGAACGATGTAGGCCGTAACGCTCACGTCTCCTTTAAGGCGCTGCTAAAATATTCATAGCAGCGCGAGAGAAGGCGTCCGGGTGTTCCATATCACGTTTGCATTTCTTCCCACTTCACCAGAAGTGAGAAATCACTTCCTGTCCGGAGGCAGATGAGAAATTTCCTACGCTTTGCCGGGGGAGATACGAACGATAGCGGTTCGTACCAAGGCTCTCCGACAAGGTCATCGTGCATCGCTGCTTCACTGGTATGTTTAGCACTGCGTCGTGATTCTCCGCACGTACACGACACTTGCTTCCGCCTACTTGGAAACACCAAAGTTATCTGCTCGCAGTGTTTAGGGTGTAACAGCCAACTGCAATGCTAGGACGAAATATGTTACCATACAGAGACAACTACAATTCGTTTACGTAAACCATTTAGATAGAACAAAGTCTAGACTGTTTCTTTCATACTGGGTGAAACACGTACAACGTGACACCTTTCCTTTATTTTTCGTGAACGGTACTAGATATGGATACCAAATTTTCACAAAATGATTTTGTCTTAAGGGGTACGTACTGTAGTATGCGATAACGAGTCGTAACTCCTGTATCGATCGACATACTAAAGCACGTACTTTTTCTCTTAATGGAAGCTTCTATTTGTAATTCCTGCATTAAATGTCGCATGCAAAGATAATTACAGCTTGTTGATATCGGCAATGCAACCGCTCGCAAAAGAAAGAGCAATTGAGGCAATCAATTCCAAAACATAACATGTCCATATGAAGGGAAACTGAAAAAAGTGGAAAAAACTATTAGGTCACTTTATACTGACATTAAAAATCTTCAAAAGTAAATTTGCCGAAAATGATTTAAAACAGATATGTGGCAATTGCTATAAAACACTTTGCAAATTTTCATAAATGATTCCAAGTGTTTAATGTTAACTTTTGGAAAGCATGAGAGAAGTAGTTTAGTTTTGGAACCAACAAACATGGACCCAATGAGGTTCCGAACGCATATTACGTCAATGTCAATTCATTGTTTCAAGGAGATCCAGGATTTAAATCGAATAATCGGAGATTCTGCATAAATTATAGGTAACCTTTAAAGGAATAAAATTAGATATGTTGCAAAACCATTTTTATTTATTTATTTATTTTAATTTTTATTCTCCATGTGGCAATATCTTGATTCGTTTTAGTACTGCGTCCTCATTCAGTGGCAGTAAAAATACGTTCATAAAATCTGACGCTAGCCTCTTCGCCATCCATTCCGCTCTCCATCTATACAGGCACTGCGCTCAACAATACTGCATATTGTCCACTGGGCGAAACTCAGTGCAGAAGTGCATTGTTCTTCAAATGTTGGAATTTTTTATACAGATTCTTCTCAGGTACCTAGTTAAGCTTGTTATGTGGTTATGTACATCTTCCATATAGCTCTGTTTTGTCCTGAAGCATAATTTAACACAGTTTCTCTGCAGTATTATTAGAGTTAAAAATATAATGAATCGTTTCACACTCTAAAGCGACCGTTTGTGCACACTTTTCTTTATTATATTCATTACAGACATAACAGATAAACATTTATAGGAGTAACTTTGAAATTCACATTGGCCATACAAAGTTTCGGTCCGCCTGTGTGATCGTGTGTTCTATACATCCTCAAGAATATTACAATAAAAATTTCCTCTGCTGAGTCAACAAATTCATGGTGTCCTTATATTTCTCCAGGAGTGTATTAAAAATTGATACATCAGTTTCTGTGTTCTCGTATTTATATAATGATGAGCAAAACAAATAAATTAACGTTTCGCTCCGATCACAGCGCTTTTCTCAGTTTCAATGTGACAAACTTAGCGCAAGCGCACTAAATTTTGGAGCACAGATTGCAGCATATTTTCTTTTCTGTATACTTCCAATTCTGTGTCTGTTGGCGTTGTTCGGTTTTCTGACAAGGAGACCACGTGGGTATCGGATTTAAAATTTTTTAAATAATTTTGGTACTTGAAGTTCAGAACTCAAGTAATAATCAGCCAAAGCTATTCGACGCAACTCTCAAAAATTCTCGAGAAAATCGACTTTGAAATTTGGCAAGGCCATGTTAGTACCAATAATTATAAGACTTGCAGTACCTTTCGGTGAACCTCAGGTGTTAGAGTTCTAACCTCACAACCTTAGAGTCACTAGTTCGAATCACGCTGTTATGTACTTTTTTCAGTTAAATAAAACATTTTGAGATCTCTAATTCTACGTGTTCGTTCCCTAAAACTATGGTTGAGTAGGTTAGGGGCTGGGAAAGTCATTAGTAGCTATGGAGATGACTTTCCAAAATAGCGTCGTAGCTTTTCCCAAAATGAACGAGCAAAGCCCGACGTCGTCAGTCGTCAACTGCTAAATCGTAAAATAAATAAATAAATAAATAAATCCGTAACTTGTGTATTTTTGATAGAAACCAATATTATTAACATTTTATAAGATATACAAAATTACGAATAAAGAAAAGAAACTTGCATTTTTCGTAAAAATTACCATTACATATTAAAATTGTGTAAATGAAAAAAAAAAAAATTGTCACAGCATGATTCGGATCGAACAATCGACCCTATTTTCTCAAGTCCACGCGCTGCGACCTGTTATTTACTTTATTTTATTTTTACAATGGAAAAAAAGAAAACAGGTGTACATTTATTAGGAGAGGCTGGGGCTAGTTTATTAAACAGCTCTTACATTTATTCATTGTAGATAACATAATTTTTCTTCTACAGGTTGTTTTTAAAGTAAATCTGTTCACCGTGTTCAAAACTCGTACAGCAACTCAACTGCCTTCTCGCATATCATACATAAATGTACACGCAGTTCGGTGCACAGTGTTATTCCATCGTCGCTCCAGCGCCCGGGTACGTCTTATGTATATTATGGTTAGTTACCATTTCATATCTTCCGTTCATTCCTTCGTCGGTTTAATGATTTATCTTCTCCTTCCTGGGACGTTCCAGCTGTGCGGCGGTTCCTGAAACGTACTCCATAAAAAATTAGAAAAATAATGACTGTACCTAGAATTGTATACAATCTTTCTATGTCGTTCTTCTAAGTAGATCCAAAAGTCTAATACCTGCTTGGGAGTATCTCTGAATAAATAAAGGACCAGTTGTGCTCGAATCCAAGTTACTGCATTCGTTTTAGTACATGGGTAGTATGTCCTGCCAGAGAATGACACGGAACGTGGTCTAATGTCTTGCTGCCACACTCAAAGAAAGAAACCTATTATATGTTGCCCAAAACGCCAAATTTCTGTTTCTGGGCCACATGTTAGCCGGTGGTCATAGTCGTCCGGGACTCGACACTAGGGGCATAATGGTGAGTCTATCATATGTAAAGAGTGGATCTAGATCGTGTTGCTTGTTTACCATTAAGTCAGGACCACATGGCACGTGTTTCAGTGTCCAAGGAAACGTGGTGTATCGATCGCCATAACACCGGCCAGTTCACATTGGGATACTTCTTCTCAGTAACATTGCCAGCCGGCCGCGGTGGCCGAGGTGACTGGGGCGCTCCAGTCACGGTCAGCACGGCCACTACGGTCGGGGGTTCGAATCCCCCCTCGGGCATGGATATTTGTGCCGTCCTAGTTCGTAAGTAGTTCATAAGTAGTTTGTAAGTTTAGGGACTGATGACCCCGTAGTTAAGTCCCATAAGCTTAACAAACATTTGAACATTTTAACATTGCCAATTCTTGTGGACGTTCAGATTCGATAGATGTCGCGAGCCGTCGCAGGACTGGTTTCCGGCAGTGCCATCTGAACGTAACTGTATTCTATAAATAAGGCACTTACATGGGAGAGTGACTGTTAGATACGCTGTACCGCTGCCGGTGCTGTTTGAGACCTCGGTGCTAGTTCTTCTATTAAGATACCTGTCAGAGATGTTGGATACCGTCTCCACAACTTCATCATCGTGCTGATGTACACCGCCACTGTTCTACCATGGACATGTGCGAGACCTAGACCTCCCCTACTGGGAGGGAGGGTGAGGATTTCATATCTATCTTTGAAGATTAGATTAGATAAGATTAATACTTATTCCATAGTCATATATACGACATTTCGTAATGATGTGGAATTGTCAGTTTAACAAATGTTGTATATACATGACAATCAATATTTTAGGGATATTTATTTCATATTTTATTTATTTATTTATTATTTTAAGTTTTAGATAAAACTTTACCTATACAATTGAAGGAGTTACAGTTCAGAAATTCCTTAAATTTCTTTTTAAATAGTAGTTGGATATCTGTTAGACTTTTGATGCTACTTGGTAAGTGACCTAAGACTTTTGTGCCAGCATAATTCACTCCTTTCTGGGCTAAAGTGAAATTTAACCTAGAATACTAAATATCACCGTTTCTCTTACTGTTGTAGTTATGCGCACTGCTATTACTTTTGAAGTGGGTCAGCTAATTTACTGAGACGTATATCACCAAATTTTGCAGTGACCCTGATAGCATAAGTAGCTGAACTCAAACATTTCAGCAGATCTTCAACATGTTTCTTCGAATTCAATCCCTCGTCAAAGCAAACACTTAAAATTTTTAATATTCTTAGCTACAGATTTATGTTCAAAGTCTAAATTTATTAATGGTGTCATGCCATTTACTGTATGAAACTGTATATACTGGGTTTTATCAAATTTTAATGAGAGTCAATTTGTTGAAAACCACTTAATGATTTTCTGAAAGATATTTACTATTTCATCAGTTAATTCCCATTTGTCAGGCGTGATAGCTATACTTTTATCATCAACAAAATAACTACCTGAGCGTCTTCGTGAATGTAGACTGGCTTGTCATTAACTTATATTAAGACCAGCAAAGGACCCAAGACCGAATCTTGTGGGACTCCAATTTTTATAACTAACCCGTTAGAGGAATTAATTGTTTGTTCTGTATCGTGTGGACTTCTTGTTTCAACTTTCTGCACTCTTCCACTTAAGTATGATTTAAACCATTTGTGTACTGTCCCACTCATACAACAATACTTAAGCTTATCTAGAAGAACCCCATGATTTACACAACTAAAAGCCTTTGAGAGATCACTAAAAATCAAAACTGCTAATGTCCGGTTATTCAAACCATTTAATACTTCTTTAGTGAAGGTATATATAGCATTGTCTATTGAAAAGCTTTTTTGAAAACCAAACAGAAGACATTATGTTAGAACTTTCTTTTTACTAATATGTGAAGCAACTCGAGAATACATAACTTTTTCAAACATTTTGGATAAAGCTGTCAGAAGTGAAATCGGGCGGTAGTCAGACGTATCCCCTTTTTATGCAGGAGGTTTAACGATAGCATCTTTAAGTCTATCTGGAAAATTACCCTGCTTTAAAGAGCTATTTCATATGGGACTAAGAATCCTACTTCGTGAAGAGTAGTCCCGCAATGATGCAGCCGCCGAACGCAGCCAATATGCGCGGTGCTATCACCATCGGCATCGGAAAGGTTTGTGCAAGGTGAGGAATTCGTGACGCCATGTGTTAACATAAGTGACACGCTCGATCATGTCTAAAGACCGTTTAGTATTCCCTCTGACAGCTATCCGGATTGACTGTAGAAGTATATTGTAGTTGTAAGCTGCTGTGTGACAAACGTCGTTTGTAAAGGGAGCACCGAAGTACCTGAGCTACACTGACATATGCTATAAGTTATTTCATTATTGGTACTTACTGCGCCTCGGTTGCACAGTGGTAGAGTGCCAGACTACAAATCGCGGGTTCGATCCCCGCCAGGTCCTAGGTTTTTTATGTGTCACTTTCTACTTCTTTCACCTCTGGCAGAATTGCTCATGTGAAAAATACCGAGTAGCACCGTGGTTCGGAACCCACGTTAAACTGTAGGTCCTTCTATAACTGGCTGGGTAAGTCAGTTCGAAGGTCGGAGGAAGGCAACTGCATACCACCTCCAAACAGGACCATGCCTAGTAAAGCACTGTGGTGTTCAAACCAATGTTCGGATTGTTGACTGCTTTACCTTACTTACGTGTATTTGCAAAGCTTCAAAGTCGATCTTCTGGAGAATTTTTAGAGTTACGTCTGAATGATTTTGACTAATTGTTATTTGACTTCTGATCTTCACGTACTATGAATATATAAAAAAAATTGTAAAATCCGATATCGAAGTGGCCTCGTTGTAAGACGGTGACGGAGGTTTTATCATCACGCCTTACCGTGAGAATATTGTGTCCGCAAGGCAAAGCGAAGCTACGGCGTTCGGGTGGAGGCAGGGAGCGGCCGGACGCGGCATCGGCAGTCGTGGCACGTAGCGGCCCGACAAGTGCTGACGCCGGAGTCGTAATACGTCACGAGGGGCGGGCAGGCGCGACACCGTGTAAACAGTTACGGCAGCCGGCGGCAATGCGGCCGCGCCAATCTCCGCCAGGCTAGCGGCGCGAGGGCTCCGGCCGGCGCTTTTTGTCGCCGCGCGCCGGACGGAGCAGCGGAAAACAATTTGTGTCCGGGAGGCGCCGGCGACGGACCGCCGCGCCGATAAATCATTCGACGGGCAGCCACTGCCGCGGCCGCGGACGCCCTGGCCCCATGCGTAGCAGGCAACCCTGCAAACAGCCGCCGTGGGTCCCGACACTCAAGTCTGAGGAGCGTGCAGATTAACCCGTTAATGCCCGAATTTTTGCGTGATACAGAAAAAAAAATTGCGTTTTGCCGATGACATAGTAATTCTGTCAGATACAGCAAAAGACCTGGAAGAGCAATTGGACGGAATGGACCGTGTGCTGAAAGGTGCATATAAGATGAACATTAACAAGAGCAAAACTAGGTTAATGGAGTTCAGTGTAAGAAAATCAGGTGATGCTGAAGGAATTAGATTGGGAAACGAAGCAATAAAGGAGGTAGATGAGTTTTGTTACTTGGGCAGTAAAATAACAAATGATGGTCGCAGTACAAAGGATATAAAATGCAGAGTGGCAATGGGTAGAAAAGCGTTCTTGAAAAAGGGAAATTTGTTAAAATCGAATTTTGATTTAAGCCTAAGGAAGTCCTTTCTGAAGGCATTTGTGTGGAGTGTTGCCTTGTATGGGAGTGAGACGTGGACGATAAACAGTGCGGACAGGAAGAGGATTGAGGCTTTTGAAATATGGTGCTACAGAAGAATTCCGAAGATTAGGTGGGTGGATCGCGTAACTAATGATGAGGTACTGATCAGAATTGGGGAGAAAAGAAATTTCTGGCATACCTTGACTAAAAGAAGGGATAGATTGGTAGGACACATTCTTAGACATCAAGGAATTGTGAATTTAGCGTTGGAAGGAAGTGTGTGGGAAGCCCAAGAGATGGATATAGTAAGCAGATTCAGACAGATGTAGGTTGCAGTTCTTATGTGGAGATGAAGAGGTTTGCTCACGATAGGATATTGTGGAGAGAAGCATCAAACCAGTCTCTGGACTAAAGACCACCACCACAACAACAACAACAACAACAACAACAACAGGAAATCAAAAAATCATATTTTGTTACCAGTGAACATATACTGGAAATTATATAATTTTAAATTTGTGATCTTGTTTACTGCACTGGTGTAATTAGCTATGTCGCGTATTTGCGACAACGGGTCTTTGAGAAAGTAAAATCTTTTAAGACTTCATCTGGTACAAAACTTCATTTAACATTGTAATGGTACAGTGGGTGAAATTAGGTTAGGACAAATTGAACTTCTATAACTAAAAATTGAAATTACATTGCTGCTTTCAATTTGAGTATATACAGGGTGTTTCACTAAGTATGTTTGCCTCTGTAACTTATAAAATAATAGGTGACGGGAAATTTTAATGCGGTAGGTCAACACAAGATATGTTACACTTTCTGCTGAGCTGTGAACATAGTTTATTGTATCATTTTCCAAAGAGTTACAGCACAAAGATATAATTTTTTATATGGAACAATAGTTTTTCCTATCGTGTATTGGATCCGTTGAAACCAGCTGCGTCCAAATGAAATAAAACTACGTTCCGACCACTGTTAGTTTGGGAGCTACAACCCTTCAAAGTTCCGGGGCCAGAGGCTGCGATAGCGTATCTGACTGGCCGAGTGGATATCTTCTGGGGCACGGCCCACTGTCTCATGACCACCAGCCAGTCAACTACGCTGTCGTAGCCTCCACCCCCTAAACTTTGAAGGGTTGTAGCTCCCAAACTAACACTGATAGGAATGTAGTTTAAATTGATTTGGACGCAGTAGGTTTCAACGAATCCATTTCACGATATAAAAAACTATTGTTCCATTTAAAAAATTATATCTTTGTGCTGTAACTCTTTGGAAAATGATACAATAAACTATGTTCATAGCTCCGCAGAAATTGTAACATTTCCTGTGTTGACCTACCGCATTAATATTTCCCGTCACCTATTATTTTATAAGTTACAGAGGCAAACACACTTAGTGAAACACCCTGTATATTGCATGTAAACCTATTTATGAAATTCGCGGAAACAATTTTTTTCTCTTGTTAAAACCGAGATTTACGTTAGATTTGCTACGAATAAACGCAGCCTGCCTTCTATAGTTTTTTTATTATTTATTATTTATTATTATTATTATTTTACATCTTTGCTTTGTTCCTGTATCTTGAGGGCAATGACCTACTGCATCAGTACGGATAGTCGTAACTGGAAAAGATGTTGCTGGATCTCGATGCTTCTTAGGCTGCAGTTCAGTCTGTATACTGGTTGAAGGCCTACATCTCTTTTTCTTTGTTATACCTTTTCCCTTTTAGCAGAGTGCCTCTGGTATTCTAGCATTGAATTCTAGAATGACATTTTGTTTATTATGGGGAACTTTGAAGCTCTCACTGTCCCGCCGTATAACAACCAGCAATTGACAATTAAAAGATCCATAATTTACAACTGAAGAAGTTTGCTAGTGTACATCGAAAGAACTATCCATTTACACTTTGATATACGGGCACACAAAAGTACGCAAATGCCCAATGATGCATATTTTACACAAACCGTATTTTGAAATTTACTTGTACTTTCAACACCATTATTACATCAAAATGTGATTTACGTAACGCCACAGATACTAATTCAACCATTATTAATTTTCAGAACCGAAATTACCTCTTTATTCTGCTGCAATTCTCCAAAAAAAGACGATAACTTCATATGTCTGTCTCGTGAACAAATACACGAACATGTAACTGCTGTAGCAGTCCCTACACCGTCCAGAAAGGAGGAAGCACATGTTAGAAATATTATCAGCTTTTTGTAGATTCGGCATCTATCAGAACTGCCACTCAAAAACACTTATCCTTCCATTTATAACCATGACAACAGTATGATGCGAATTCGTGACATTGGGCATTAAGGGGTTAAGGCTACTGCCACACAGGCCGATTTTCTCCTCTCGACTACGGTCGGGGGTTCGAATTCCCCCTGGGGCATGGATATTTGTGCCGTCCTTAGTCTTAGCTACTTCGTAAGTAGTTTGTAAGCTTAGGGACTGATGACCCCGTAGTTAAGTCCCATAAGTTCTACAAATATTTGAACTTTTTTTCGCCTCTCCATAATAATCGCGGCTGATATAGTCGCCTTTAAGTGCCACACTTCCAGCGATTATAATCGCGGTGGATGAAGTCGCGCCGTACTTTCCTGGGTGCCACACAAGCGACAGAAGTCGGTGGCTTCTGCAGCTGTGTTGCATCGAGGCACGGGAGACACAACGCGTGATGAGCTGTCATTCGAAACTTAAATATTGATCTGCAGTAACATTACATTGTAAGGGGACAGTGCCGCGGCGGAGGGGCCGAGCGCATTGAGGCGCTATGCTACGATGTGCGAGGCCGTTCACCGTCGGGGGTACGAATCCCCCCTCGGATATTGATGTTTGTGCCGGCTTTAGTGTTAGTTCATATATGGTTTATAAGTTTAGGGACTGGTGACCCCATAAGCTCTACAAACATTTTGTAAGGGGGCAGTTTCGTGAGGATACTTGAAGGCTGCAATTCAGTGGAAGGTCGCGCACATACGCGGCAATCGTGGTGTGTTTTGACAGCTACTGAGTCGTCGTAGTTCAGACGTTAGTCAACAGATAGCGGCACGTCTCATCTGTCAAACGAGCGTCTGGTCGCTCGCTTTGTGTATAGACACCTGACTGGAAAATCCTGCCTGGGCTTCTGCACTGCTTCGGCGGAGTAGCCGCGCGGTCTAAATCACCTTGCTGCGGAGCGCGCGGTTGCTCGCCGTGGAGGTTCGAGTCCTCCCTGGGGCATGGGTGTGTGTGTTTGTTCGTAGGTTAGTTTACCTAGGTTTAAGTAGTTTGTAAGTTACGGACTGATGACCACGCAGTTTGGTCCGATAGATTTACAGACATTTGAACATTAGAATTTAGCTTCTGCACCCGGCGGGAGAAGCCCTGTCTGGCTTTATGCAATAAACCACTTAAAAATTAATAACTATTGACCCATATATGATACAAAGGAGCGTGTAGGCGCATTTTAAGGATAAAGACTGGATGGATGCGATGATATAAACACGCCTCCCGTCACTTTAACAGTTTTTGAATTATAATAAATCAAAAATCATTATTTAATAACAATTTTGTAAACGATAAATCTCGTAAACGGCTTAATCCCTCGACAAATATAATGGTGCATGCGCGTCTTATATCTCTTTTTACAAATCTAAATGCATTCAAGTTAAAACATTTTTATGACAACATTTTTAATCAACATTATGCATGCCAAAATATATTTTTGTATTTCCGCAAATACAATCAACCTCACAATTCACATTTCTAAGATAATGCGCAAAACCAACAGGGAGACTGTATTATAAACTACTTTATTTTATTTTAAGTGTCTTGTGACTACATTGCAGCCATACAAAGTGGTGGAGCTAAAATAAAAATTGAAATCCCTGGTCAATTCAGTACTAAAGTAACAATATGACTATTGAATGACCAATACCTTTAGAACAACAGCTAACACACCTCACGTTATCTAGTATAATCATATAATTGACTCTAGGTGCTCATGTAACAGTGCATATACAAATTTTCTAGAAATGTACAACTGACATGTAGATTTAACTACGATTACCATGGTTTGGACACAATAATTCATGGACGCTCTATTTTTGAGAAGCTCTCAGAACCATGCTTTATTACAAAATAACGTGTTTAAATACAAGCTAAGTGGTACTGAGGCTATTCCTACACACATACAATAATGTGTGAACCGTTGATACTAAATTTCACTGTAAATGAGTCATTTACTATGTTTAATGCATCCATAGTTTTCTAGTTATCCTAATCAAGTGACGATAAGTTTCTCAGCCGGCCGCGGTGGCCTCGCGGTCTGCAGCGCGCCAGTCTCGGTCTGCACGGCCGCTGCAGTCGGGGGTTCGAATCCCCCCTCGGGCATGGATGTTTGTGCCGTCTTTAGTGTAAGCTAGTTCATAAGTAGTTTGTAGGTTTAGGGACTGATTACCCCGTAGTTAAGTCCCATAAGCTCTACAAACATTTGAACTTTTTTTTTAAGTTTCTCATTTCAACTATTAAGTCGGAAGCTTGAGTATGTATAATTGGAGAACACTTGTTATTGTTATTGTCATTCAAAATCCAGGTAATTGATTTGCCTACAGTATTACCGATTTTTGTTTACATCGATACTCTTACTCTAATCAAGAAAAAATAACTTTCGCAGTAACATTATAACAAATAATATAAAATATGAGTACAAGCAATGATGGGAACCAACCACTCATGTTGAATTATACAACAAATAAATTATTCCACTGTGATATTACTCAATGAAATATATTAATCAAGGAAAGATATCCTTTGTTTGATTATTAATTTTACCGCTACACTTAAAACGTACGTACCAATATGTGCAATATTCGGAGAAGTGTTGATAGTAAATTTCGCTGCATGTAAATTATTTATTTTAAGTGAAATTACGCCACTGCATATTTTTGTGGCGCTGGCTCAGCAACCGTAATGGAGATTTTAGTGAAAAACAGTCTTCGTTGCACAAAAGTTATGTTTCACTTATTTATACATGACGCAAAGCGCTTTTATGCAACCAAGACTGGTTTGTACCGAAATTATTTGTTTTATGGTATTATTCTATAGATTTTTTTTGTTCGGATTATACTCTTACTGTAATAAAGTGAAGATAATTTTGATACTCAGGTTATTTCAGCTGTTGAAAAAAAAAAAATGTTCAAATGTTTGTTAAGCTTAAGGGACTTAACTGCGGGGTTATCAGTCCCTAAACTTACAAACTACTTATGAACTACTTACGAACTAGGACGGCACAAATATCCATGCCCGAGGGGGGATTCGAACCCCCGACCGTAGTGGCCGTGTTGACCGTGACTGGAGCGCCTCAGTCACCTCGGCCACCGCGGCCGGCTCAGCTGTTGAACCAATACATGATATAATATTGGAGAACCTGTTAAATGATATTTCACATTTCAAATTAATGATTTTACTTTGGTCATCATTCTCACTTTCGAGCATATATTACCCCTGTTACTCTACAAAAGTGACAGTAACTTCTTTGTGAGGCTATTTCAACGACTATAGCTAAAGAGTGAATACATGCAGTACGGGAAGAACGATTTATACTAAACGTCACAGAAAATAAATTTTATTCACGCATCCACTGGTTGGTTACTGGTTGGGCTTAGCCGCGGCGGATTAGCCGTGCGTACCGGGGTGCCGTACTGCAGTGCGCGCGGCCGTTCGCCGTCGGGGATTCGAGTTCCCCCTCGAGCATGGATGTTTGTGTTGTCCTTAAGTTTGTTTTCCTTAGTTTAAATAGTTTGTGAGGTACGGACTAATAACAACGCAATTGAGTCCGATAGAGTAACGAACATTTGAAAATTTGCACTGGTTGGATTTAAACAATTATCGTAATGAAATGAGCAAACCTTCGTAGTGATTTTATCTACAGCCTACGTGCAGGTAATTATTGATATATGAACTAATGCCTTTCAGTCGACCATTGTCTTGTACATAAATCTACAAAGATACTAATATGATATATGGATATTGAAGTACTAATCTTTAAGAATAATTTTCTGTTTGCTTACTTTCGTGGAATGATGGCTTAGGTTATAAAAAATAAATAAGAACTGTGGACATCAGATGCTATGCTCACAAACTACTTAAATTAGCCTGACGACAACACATGCACACTCATGCCCAAGGGACTACTCGAACCTCCAGCGGGAGCGGTTGGACAGTCTCTAGTTTAGTGCCTAGAACGACGCTGTGATTAGTTTTTAGTAATTTTATATGCAATGAGTGGTGTTGACAACATCTAGAACTGTACGTAATTACATGAACAAATGTGGTTTATTTCGTATCCATCCGAGTTGTGTGTAGTCCCTAGTATTTTAAGTACCGGTATAGTGCTGAATGGGCGTTGAAACGTAATGTTCTCGAGTTGTTTCAAACATAGGGGGACTGCATAACAAAAGCCACGTCTCTAAACTGCCATTTCAGGAGTGCATCCCGATATTTACGAACATCTGCTGTTCTTTGTGCATCGTTTCCTGTCCGAGATTCGGAGTATGCCGTACGATAGTCGTAAATGAAATTACTGAAATTTTCTAGATGTAAAATGTTGATCTAATTTTAAATTAGCGAATAGAAATGCAGTTCCATCTCAGTGTAACTGATGAAACAAGGATTATAACAGTACCGTAGCGTAGAGGTTAGCGGCTCTTAAAATAATTGGAGTGACACGCGGTTTTCATTGATTTATTTTACACGAGATGTATCTGTCGCTAATCTAAGAGTTGCTAATTCCAAAGCGTTCGCTAGTACCGACAGTGAACAGTGAGTTCAGCAGACCAAGAATTTAATTATCAGTAGCAGTGTCGTTTCAGGTTGTACTACATGTGATGATACAAATGTGAAACACGTTACTAATGGTCCGTCCTACTTTATGATTGCAATTTTAAAGTTTTAGGATCCTTAAAATTTTATTTCAGTTAAGGAAAATTTTAACCTCCTATTCAGAAAACCCAATGAAATTTTGTACTAAATCCCCTTTTTACACAACATGCTACTAAATGGAAGTGTCCCTATATGAATTTTAGAAACATAAGTGAAAATCTTTGCGGTAATTATACTCTTGACCTCATCATGTCTTTCGTAAAGCCACTTGTATCACTTCTGTGCGTGTAAATCGCTGTACTACACAATATTTTATTACAACGAATAACTAGAAGTAAGTTCTTAGCAAAGTCAAAAATGACCGATCTACAGAAAGTTTAAAACACACTAATTACTCAAGAAAACACACCACTTGTTACTAAAAATCGGTTCCATCAGTCCTTACAACAAAAGTGTCTCTTTAGGAGTCACGTTGTTCGCTGGTTGAAACAATTGTTTTCGGATTTTTTACAAACAAACATTTCTTGCTTCAAGTCACTCGACATAACAGAATGCATCTCATAGTATATTTATACGGTACAGAAAGCCATTTTAACTCACAGTTTAAATAATACTATGTTCAGAAACAGCTTCAAGCAAGAATGCACGTCTGTAATCCTGTCTCATATATTTAGGAGAAACAGTTACCAAATTTACGACAGAAGTGTTCAGATAACTCGAAATTAAAATAATTGTTACAGTAAAATCTTCAGTGCGGTCGAAACATTTATTTACACACTTTGACTGTGAGGAGAGAGACTCCTGAAATACAGTTGAAATAAGCTTTTGACTGAAAAAGAAATATGCGCCCAAAATTAAAACCCAAAATACTTGAAATAACACTTCCGTTGTTCACTTGGCTTGAAGCCACAGGTTATAAGATTGTTATCATCGTTTAACTGACAATATATCTAGGGACTTATCCTCGTATGAATAACGACTCTAAGGCTTTTATTAAAGCCACAAATCGTTTCACAAGAAAATTGACACGATAATGAACATCTCAATCCCAACGAAGCAAAAATGTAAAGAATAAATGTAAAATGAATGAGCAAGGAAGACAAATGATCGTTGCTTTGAGGCTCCATGATGGACCGTCAGAGACGCATAAAAACTTGACAAATGAGGCGCGATTAATCTTAAAATGTATATTTAAATTATTCAACGTCAAGATTCTTCGTGTAACTGTCTAGCTTGCAAGACGTTTATTTCCTGTTTGACTGTGACGGTATTCGCCTAATAATGAATTTATTGGCAATGTAAGTGACTGAGAAATCGGTTTAAGGAAAATGTAGATTATGTTTATGACTAGAAGTCTAAAAGTGTTGAAGTGGACATATTTAGGGGATAACTTACAAAGCATATTCAGCCTCCGAGACTACCTTGTGTCAATGTACACTTAATGAGATACTTTTAATGAACGCTGAAGCATTTACTATAACTACTGTCACATAGAAAAGCATAGCAAAAGACACAACTGCAAAGTAAAACAAAGCTGTTCCGAACCAATAGGTTGTCTGCGTCCCCAAGGGGTTTGCTACCTGGCTCGTCCTACGTTCAAAATTACATAGTAAGGCACACAATTGAGGCGTTGATGTTTATAAATATTCATGATTTTTTCTTTGTTAAGCTGTAATAATGTAATTACAGATTTGATGAGATGAAAGTTGGAAACTCGGCCCGGAAAATTGGAACGTTCAGTAAAAACTGCAACGGCTAATTTTCTATGAGATCTTTGTGTGAACCCAAGATCGTAACTGGCAGTTCCAACCATGGTGATCCGAATTTTATTCTTTCATTCGGCTCTAGAACACCTTTATAAGAAAAAATCCGGCCAATTTCGAACGAATTAATTCTTAATAACAACTTATGACACGGTCAACATGCTTGGTTTTGACTATTCGCCAAAACTTTTTTATTACACTTCGTAAACACTGTGTGGTTCTTAGCGGAAGGTACTTTGCAAAAGAGTGGGACACTGACCGATCATCATGAAAGTTGGCAGACACATACAATTTTTCATTATAAAATGAGGACGCGGAGATTGAGAAGGAGATGGAGCAGGTGCAGATGGTTTAAGAAAGGGCGGAGAGGTGATAAACTAAGAGAGGTGGAGATTAATAGAGAGAGAGAGAGAGAGAGAGAGAGAGAGAGGGGGGGGGATAAGTGAGATGAGGGGATGTACAGAGGTAGGAGCAGAAAGAGATTGGAAGAAGATCACATGAATAGAGTGAGCGATGAGAAGCTGTACTGTTGAAATAGAAATGTTACTGTTAATTGTAGTATAGCCTACATCAGGAGGAGGGCAGGAGTATCTGGGGAGAGAGAAGGGATATATATATATATATATATATATATATATATATATATATATATATATATATATATAGAAAAGGAGGAGGAAAAGGATGTACATAGAGGCGGAGATGGTCAGAGAAAGGGGGGGGGGGGAATAAACTAAATGAGGAAGAGGAGGAGGCGTAGGTGGGTAGATAAAAATTATTTTTGTGTCATTGATTCAGGAAACCTATCTCGAGAGACTGAAAAATTGCTGGCCAATATTCAATGTATGTTTACTGACCTTCACATACAGGTTTTTCCCAAAAAACGTCACAGTTTTGCAGAAGATAGTACTGATGAAAAAAAGAAATACAAGCCCATAAATGTCTCTCTGGAAACAAAAGTCCCATTATTTATGATTCAACAAACTTTGTTGATAATATCCTGCTTTTCTTCTTGACATGCATTAACAATTTCTTGGTGGTTGTGCTAATATAATGTACTTTACCTTTTGCGTTTAACACTATCATAATGAATCTTAGAACTATATCATCATGAATCTTATAACTGTATATGAAACACATTGTGATTAGTGAACTCCTGGAGTGTGATAAACTGAAACAATAAATTAGAGTCGTAAGGCCCCATATGGGTAGAGACTGCCGTGGCATTCTGAAATGATACAGTGAAAGAAATGCGCGAATTACACAGAACTGATAGTGGTTATGTTCAGTACCGTAATAAGTAGATGCATAGGAAACACCAGCTAAAGTTCACGCAGGATAAATTGGCCAGTAGACGCGCAGACAACTGGGCAAGTGTAGGGAGAGTGGTAGATGTTGGGGCTGGTAGCAGGAGCAGTGTGCGAGCCCTAGAGGGGAAGTGCCGCTCTAACCCGAGGCCTCCTCTCCACTATCGGGTGTAATGTCGAGGAATACATATGCCGGGGGTTTTTAAATTCTCTATTCTGCACCTAACTTACCTTCAAAACTAATTTAAAAATATGCAATTCGTTTTTATTAACTTTATTTTTATTAAGGTTACGTATCTTACTACGAAATACATGTTACTTAAACCATTAGTTCAAATGTTCAAATGTTTGTTATGCTTATGAGACTTAACTATGGGGTCATCAGTCCCTAAACTTACAAACTACTTATCTACTACCTTATACTAAGGACGGCACAGATATTCATGCCCGAGGGGGGATTCGAACCCCCGACCGTAGTGGCCGTGCAGACGTGACTGTAGCGCCTCAGTCCCCTTGGCCACTGCGGCCGGCAAAACGTTAGTTATGTAACATTTGCAATACAGGATACAGACTGATTCGTTAGTAATAATGGTGTACATGTAGGAAGTATGGAGTTTCTGTTGAACCTACAAATAGAAACACATTTCATAAGTTTTTACTCATTTGCACTCATCTGGATAGTGCTTAAACAACCAATGAAGCAGAAACAATGCTAAATGAAACACACCAATACAAGCGAAACGTCACAATACACTTCCTTCACAGTTAATGGGATAGAAGGTGCAGCAGACGACGCCCGTGACTACCATACCGAAGCTGTAAAATAAAGTGTAAAACGTCAGGTTTTGTCTGCTGACCTTTCATTTATTCACTTTCCTCAGAATCATCATCATCATCATCATCATCAGCATCCGTGGCACGTAACTCCATAGGACGATAGCCATTTCCTCCAATTCGTTTGTCAATTTTTCCTGATCGGCATACGTATTTTCAACACCTTCCACATGTCTGCAAACTGCCACCTACTCTTGTACTGTTAGCTTCCACACATCATCCAGCTTAAAAGTAACGTTGCCGGCCGCTGTGGCCGAGGCGCTCCAGTCACGGTCTGCACGGCCACTGCGGTCTGGGGTTCGAATCCCCCCTCGGGCATGGATATTTGTGCCGTCCTAGTTCGTAAGTAGTTCATAAGTAGTTTGTAAGTTTAGGGACTGATGACCCCGTAGTTAAGTCCCATAAACTATACAAACATTTGAATTTTTTTTTATTTTTTTTTTTATTTTTTTATTTTTTTTTTTTTTTGAAAGTAACGTTCTTTGCAGCCATCCAGTTCTTTAACAGTGCCCATGCCATCTCTGTAGGATTTAGTTCAGGGTAGTAAGGAGGTTAACGGAGAACAGACTGACCATAATTTGTCAGAAATTAATCGACAATGTTAATCTTTGTGGGTTTGCTGCTTTCTATTAAGGCAAGCAATGAAATCTTTATACAACCCCGGTCAAATGTAATGTTCCGAGATTTTAGCCAATATTCCATCCCAGATTTTCTGCTATAAATTGTAGGTCGTTTGTCATGCAGAACATTGTGATAACTAGCATTGTCAAGCACAACAACGGAGTTTTGTTTTCCAGCCACCCGAGAAAAAATATATTCGTTCAGTCGAAGTGTGACACTGCTTTACATATGTACATCAGTCACATAGTAAAACATATAACAATTACCTTGAAAAATTTACAGCATTCATTTTTTACGGTAATCTCATATTTTAGTGCCGATTTGAAAATTAAAAGGGCATTTGGCACAAATCATGGTTTTCTTCCTATGGTCAGAAACATATCATAAACTAATCTATATCGCTGGCGTTATAGAACGTGTTTTACTTGAAAAGAATGCTCACTTTTACCTGTTCTACAGTATTGTCGACCAGAAAACGCGAATGTTTCCTTTAGCCTTTAGACGCATTAATACCTAACAGTAAGCAGAACTACTTGTCGATGAACGTACATTCACAGTTATCACAATACATCCAAAGAATGGACAGATGTATCGAGTAATGGAGTAAAGGCGCCACTTTCAAAGGGACAACATCTGATTGTAGTACACGAAGGCAATAAAAGTAAATAACTGTAAAAGTAACTGTTTCGACCGTCTGATTATGTTAGCATTTGTGACAATAAATCCAGAGCAATGGTGCCTTCAGAAACCTACCTTTCCTAAATATGATATCAGTTGTTTTTGATAAAGACAATTCATTATGTCCTACATATTCGACCTCTGCTATTCCAAAGCGAACTATCTCAACTCTATTGTACTTCATGTTCACGTTTCCAGCAATAAATACACGATATACGTACAAGTACAAACTTGCGCAACAAAGTACGCACTAATGCTTGATCTAATTTCCTCACAAATACGTTGAGTAACACATTAAACTAAACGGCAAACAGGGGAACAGTAAGAATTACCACCAAAAACAAATGCTACTGATATTACTGACCTTAATCCGTGTTGAGTTTACATGAATGTAACGGGATAAGAAGTGACAGCTGCAACAGCTGATGACCAACTTGCCTTATGTGATGATCAAATGTCTATTTGGAATAATTCCGAACATTATAAGGGAAGCATTGTGCTGGAAGGAGCAAGACACAGTACTGACCTGGCGCCAACGTTCCACCTTTAACTAACCACGGCCTTTTATTATTCATCCCGTATTGTAATCGACTCAGGAAGGCCACGTGGTTATTACAGCCTCTTAAGATTTATAATTTTGTAGAGTCAGTATCATTTTTTTAGTAATGACCACCAATATGAGGCCTACCTTAATAACAATTTTTGTCTTGCCGTCCATTTTAAAGAATAGCATAGTATGCATGTGACATATTGTTTAAGCTGATGCCATAAATAATTATGGGATTAACTAGAGTCTGGGCCGCGGTGAAATAGTCTAGCGCATTGGGGGATCGTGCTGCGGTGCGCGCGGCCGTTCGCCGTCGGGAGTTAGATTCCCCCCTCGGGAATTGGTGTATCAGTTTGTAAGCTAATAACCAAGCAGTTACGTCCCGTAGATTTACAAACATTTTAACTAGAATTGGGTGAACGTACTGAAGAGTGCTCACAGTTAAAAGATTTTATAAAGCACTTCTTCGACGAGCTGGAAACACATGTGGACTGACCAGACAGTTGCCTCCGCTTCTGGCGTCAACCGTGTATTTTATCGCGGTAGTTTTCAACTGCCGATATATTTTGTTAGCGTGAATTTGCTATTTTTCCTCATCTCAAATTGTTAAAAGGTACTACTTTTTTCCCTCTTACCTGAAAACAAAACTGATGAAAAGAACAATTGTTCAGAGACGCCACAATCTTTAAAACAATTTTTAAACTCCTTGAACTTCTGATATCGTCTCAAAGAAACTAGCGCTACCTGGCCGCATGAAATTCTTTACCATAAGAATAGCTGAAAACCCGGCGTCGCATAGGTACGTAATATATTCCTGTCTTAAGTCAGTCCATATCTCCGTATTTTTCTTTATCTCTGACCAACGTCTCCTTCCTTCTCTCTCTGTCCATCTCCTCCTCTCCTCTTCCTTCCTTTCTCTCTCTCTTTCTCTCTAAATCTTCTTTCGCATGTCTGTCACCATCTCCCCTCTCTCATCATCCTCCTCTCTCATTCTCCTCCTCTACTATCTCTCTCTGACCGTCTACTCCCTCCCCTTTCTGTCCGTCTCCTCCTCCAACAACCCCTCTCCCTCCTATATATGAAAACATACGTATATGCGCCAAGTTTCGTGGTGACTGGTCAAACGGTGTCTAAGTCGCAAGGTACCCTGCACCATGCTAAATTCACTGACTTGCAGATTATAAAAATCTATTTCGTGAAAACATACATTTATATGCTGAGCTGACTTTCATCGTGACCAGTCAAACAATTTGCATGTTGGTTGAGACGTACATTCCGCTATGCACCTACTGAATCTTACGATAGGTAGCCCATTTGTTAATTCAAGATATACTCTATCTTCATTACACATTTCATTCAATGTCATCCAGCCGTTTCAGCGTATAGAGTAACAAACGTGTTAATCCACTGTCAGGTACCCTCCGCCATGCACCGCACGGTGGCTTACGAAAGTTAGCCCCTGTACTAATGCGCGGTGTATCGTCATTACAAATCTGTCCATCCCTTTCAGCCTGAAGGAGTAACAAGCATATTAACCCACTGTAAGGTACCCTACGCTACGCGCCATACGGTGGCTTACGAAAGGTAGCCCTTGTATGAAACAGGGAATCAGCTTCCTCTGTTCAAAGTTTTATTGATATCCGTCCATCCATTCAGCGTGATGGCGTATGAAACGAATTAACTACTTGTAAAGTACCCTCCGACATACACCATGCGAATTTTAGTATGCTCATAACCCTCGCGATAGTGCAAGCAATAAGTTGAAAATGTTTATCGGATGTTCGGTACGACCCTGTATAAAATACTCACAGAAAGAGAAAGAAATAAACACCAATTTTTACATATAAGATAAACTGGGCGAATTACAATACTTAATTTGCCACTCCGAGCTCCATTAAACTCTGAGGAGTATATTATTCTTGGAAACGCAGAGTAGGTACTGCAGACGTCACGGTCGCCGCGTTTAGCCAAACTATTGTAGCGTGCCTGACTGAGGAAGCTTGCGTGACCACCAGGAATTAGCCACCCAGCGGCAAATTTCATTTAGCCACGAGGACCTGGCTGCTCCTAGAATATGCTCCTGTAGCTGAAATAGTAATGTACGTGTAGGACGAAGCATAAATCCTGAATAAATGAGAAGCATCGTTCGCGAAAAGCATTCACATGTCGTCAAGCTGTAAGTCATATAACGGGCTAAAATATTCCCTCATGGATGGAGGGAGAACAGAATTTTATTTATCATCAACTACTAATAATTACAAAGTTATAATTTACTGTTGCACGATGTCGAAACCTACGAAATCCATATATGATCCAGATTTTAGTCTATATTTGAGAGATAAGCAATGAAAAGCACACAAACGACTAGTAAAGCTACAATTTCGTTATCAGACGCGGTTATGGTGGCTGAGGATGTTGTCCAAACTGTTTTTGTTGCAGACCTTCTTGCATCGCTGGTAATGGAAGATTCTGGAACATCCATTGTACTAACCCGAGTTCTTACCAGTGGCGCATCCCCCTCCCCCCCCCCCCCCCCCCTTAGCACCAGGCAAAGATTGTTTATTTCCATTATTTTATATTGTTATCATTTTATTAAACAGGTCGGCACGGGGAATTTGAAGTAGTACACATGTATAAATCACAACGTTACTATAATTTGACAAAGACAAGTGAACATGATGCCAACGTGATGCCTCCATTAAGAACGTGTGCTCCTGTTACTGTGAGCGGTTTTGATGCCGCCGCGACCAGCTTTGACTCTGATGTTACTGCTATGCTGAAGTTACGAACCGATTGTTAATATGCGGCGACATGCTGCTTAGCAGATCAGCGGCGCCACAGAGTGGAATCTTATAAACAACAATAGTGTTATTTTAATTCATTTTTACACATAGAGTCTCATGTTAATGAAATTTTAGTGACCTTTCTCTCTGGCTAGTAACATAGAAGCTGCTTAATTATTTTACCAGCTGATTATTTGCACACCATTTCCACCACGTTGCTCCTCCTCCACTTTCAAATCAATGCGAGCCTACTCATTTTATTTCTTGTGAAATTGTTTTTGTAGTATAATTAATTAAATTATAAAAACTGTAAAACTTAGTCTTTGATTAATGAATTCAGTAACTTCATTTTTAAAAACATTGCTCCCCGGACACCAAATCCAGCCTGAGCCACTGGTTCTTACAATTTCGACGTCTTTGGCACAGAAAAGAAGCACTGCGATCTTTCATGTACAGCACCAGAGAAGACGTTATATACGCCATAGAGCGGTCAATAAAGGAAGTCAACCGACACAGATCCCAAGACGGTATACACCTTCTGAAACAGCTAGCAAAAGGACGGAAACAACTTTGGAGATAATATTGGAGACGTATAACCATAAGTATCTGTGTCAATCAAATCATAGAGAAAAATAAGAGCTCTCATTACTTTTTATCATTACTTTTTATCTAGACTTTGTATATCATGTTTATTTCGGGAGTCATATGTTCTTTTTCTGCCCCAAATGCACAAAAACTGATCTGCTACTTCTAGTGTGTCATTTAAAATTGAAACGCAAGTTACATTGTGAGTGTCTAAGCGAAGAAAAGAAATTGTTCCAAAGATAATGGTCTGAGGGGACACACCTCTTGTTTCGTCTTCCAGTAATTAAAAGGAAATCTCGGAATGGAACTGTTTGAGAATTTCAGTAAATTTACAACCAATAATTTGAAGCATCCTCTTTAGCTTAAGGACTCATCTTCATGTATTACATCCCTTCTTTGTATTTCTTTATTTCTACAAAAGAAATGAATACAGGGTATCGTCATAACATTTTGTGAGGGGTTCTCAAATTCAAATGTTCAAATGTTGGTCAAGCTTAAGGGACTTAACTGCGGGGTCATCTTATACTAAAGACGACACAAACAGCTATGTCCGAGGGCAGATTCGAAGCTCCGACGGGGAACGGCCTTGCGCATCGTAGCATAGCGCCTCAATGCGCTCTGCCAATCCGCAGCGGTTGAGAAGTTCTTTTAGACAAATACTTGAAAGGGTTTCTATATGTAGGTAGAATTTTTATTTTGTTTTGTTTCACGAGTTTATTATCAGATTTTGTGCGCGAGAGGACGACATATATTTTTTACCGTGCAGCCTCCCGCGTCGGGGATTGTAATTACCCTCCCCCCCCCCCCCAGGGCATGGCTATGTGTGTTGTCCTTAGATTAGTTTAACTAAGTTTCAGTAGTTTGTAAGTCTAGGGACTGATCTAGGGACTGATGACCAAAGTAGTTTGGTCTCATAAGAATTACAAACATATACTTTTAGTTAGGAACTGCTAATCAGCTTGCCGACAGTAAGAACCGTTGTAGTTCCCACGGCAGAGAGAGGTGGGATATCGAAAGCTCCAGAACGCCATATCTGTGGGATTGTACGTTGCGTCCTCCGCGCCTCTACGCAGGGGAATGACGAAGAATATGGCGCGAATCTAACATATTTAATTTTTAATTTATTTCAATTTTACAAAGCTTTGGTGGCATACAGGCCTTAGTGCAGACTAGGGGTAACGAAAGTAGGTGCTGATCGTTTCATTTTCTTTAATAATGTTCAAATAATACATGAATTACAATACATGTAACGAACATCTACGAATATTTCGGAAGATGTACGAAGTTTATAGGAGGTCTCGGTTTTGCTCAGCTGTAGTCAGTCGGTGTTAGGACCTATGCTGGACCTGTCTCACAGGAAACACCCTCTCACTCTGTAAAACTATAATTGTTAATTTCAAAACAACTAACCTGTCTTGTACTATGGCGTGGGTAGTAAAAAGTCCCCACAATTGGCATCCCGGATTTTACTGAAACAAAATACCTTCCTGTAATGAGTAAGTAACTCATCTTTTCCACCAGTACTCCTGGTTGGTGCCTAGCTGCGAAGGGAGTAGGTCAGATAGAACATTTCCCATAAAACAGGTAGGAGGAACGTCGGCTCATAAGTCTGACTCGCTGGTCCCGTTGGCCGAGGGGACTGAGGAGCTCCAGTCACGGTCTGCACGGTCATTACCGTCGGGGGTTCGAGTCCCCCATCGGACATGGATATTTGTGCCGTCCTTAGTGTTAGCTAGTACATAAGTAGTTTATAAGTTTAGGGACTGATGGCCCCATAGTTAAGTCCCATAAGCTATACAAACATTGATTAGATTTTTTTTAAAGTCTGACTCAAAGACGAGTCAGCTGAACTTGCAGATCCCGGATGAAGGTCTCCTACAACATCTTCTGTGGACTCCTAAATAGGCCCTCTCAACAAAGTTTTAGTTATTAGAAGGAAGTCCTTGCGTACTAAATAGTACATTTAAACACATAATTCACTCCTACATTGTTTTGTCTGTAGTGGGATTTATTATAACAGTACTACCTTATGTAAGAAGAAGCAATCTGCTTGCTGGACGTTACATAAAATTTCAGTATTTGTGAATATAGTTGAATTTTTAAATTTAAACTTAGTTCTCGGAAACACACCATCAATGTACCATCGAGAATCACACGACGATGCATGAGTCTCCCTCGTTTTCTTACTATTTATTCAGTGAAAACTTTTCGTAAAATTCAACCCTTCATAGTTCAACGAAGCATTAAAATGTTTCGTCTTTACTAGAGCAATCTCTGGTAAGCTGGTTTTAACGGTGACTAAGTACTGTAAATGGAAAATTGAGATATCGTTTCCGTTCTGTTTCTTAATGTAAAGACCAAAGGAAGCGCTCTCTTTCGCAAGACAACTTTTAAGTTGACTGCACTAGTAGATTCGTCCTGGAATTAAATGAACGTAAATCCATAATTACATTGTGACCGTAGTGAAGTGATTGCGCTAGACATGGTGCAGTAAACGGGATTTAGCTTCAGCAATCAAACTGGGCTTTTCAAATAATAGGTATATAATATTTTAGTTTACATACTGTCTTCTTACATTTACTCAGAATAAACAATCGAAAAGACACACTGTGACATATCAGACACATTCAGCGTTTTGATATTGTGCGAAGAGGAATATGACAAAGTTATCTCACGGTGTTGAACAACTGCTACATTGTTCACCGTTTTGAATTAGATACACTGTTGTTTGTATAGAGTAAGGATTTTCTAACACTATCTTGAATCGAATATAAGCGTCGTATTTCTACCTCTGTTCTCGTATTTTAATTAATCTGCTCATAAATACTTTAAGTTTCATACACCAGCTTAGAAGTATTTTGGTACCGGTTTCTGGTCATCACCAGATAATGCTTAAACGACGGCTTGTCTGTCGTTCTGTATTTATATGTACTCTTCGCAAAACAGCATACAACGTGTGAACATACGTTACAGAATCAATATTTTCGGTTGCTGTTCCACGACGCTTGACACTAGGAATCATACCATTATTGTCAAAATATGTAAATGAAGTGTTTTATGCTGCTAACACTGAATAATGCTGTTTTTCACACTATTTATTGTTCAAAAGCCAAAGTTCATTAAAATTTACCATTTTAAAATATCGGGAATTCGTTCAGACCCCTCACTGGGTTTACGATCTTAATATCACAAGTAACGTAAGTATGCAAAGTACCTGACATCGACTCGTCGTTCTGTTGATATATAGAATGCAGGAAATACGGGTATACAGGAAATTGAAATGTACACCTTTTCCGTTAATAATGAGTGGAGAAAGTATTAGCAACTGCAATGATAGATGAAAAGTAATGGAGAAGTGATAGTGAACCATTGAGCGTTATGCCAATACCTCACTGAAGTGTGATTCAAACACTACTGTTAATATTCACCACAGAATCAGAGTTATTTCAGTAATTTCATATACCTCAAAAATCACAGGTTGCTTCAATATTTCTTCAGAAATCTATTTCGGCAGACCTAGACTGTCATAATCAGGTCTGGAATTATTAAAAGTGCATGATTCTCAGGTCAATCATTAGTATAGCGTCATAGCTGACCGATGGGCACATGAGTGTGTCTATTGAAAAAACAGCAGTCACATTCCCTGAGTAACGAGCGCCATTCTTATCTGGGCTACGTTAATAACAACATTTGATTTTCCAGCGCTTTTAAAACATGATTTATTTACCTGACAAACATGTTACTTGAAATGACGCCACAGATGAATAAAACGTTGCCTAGAACGGTGGGTACATTTGGACTACAAAAATTGTTCTCGTAAAAAGTATTTTACGTCTACATCTACGTACATACTCCACAACCCACCGTAATATACGTGCCGGAGGTTACACTGTGTCACTGTTAGGCATTTCCTATTCCTATTCCTTTCCTATTCCACTCAACGTCTCAGTTGAAAGTTTTTATACAACGCTTCGTAGACGTGCTGAAAACACACGTGGACTGCCCAGGATGTCGACTGTCTCTGCTTTCTGAAGTCAGTCCTGTTATTCGTACAAGGTTACTACATAGAAGGTCAGGCCATTGCTTTCGACAATGTCTCCGCGTGACGTCACTGTCGAGAAACATCGGCGGCGTGAGACGGTTTCTCGCGTTCGCGTATGGCACTGTTCCGCCAGAACCAACATCCTTTTCGATAACTGAAAGACAGTACAATGAGTTATTGGTTCGACAGAATCATTTATGCACAAGGACAGAATATTAATACTTAAAAAAGCGTTGCACCCCACAAATTAAACAGATTACGACTTCACTTGACAAATGTATCCAATAATTCCAAACGTTTACTCTAGAGAACTCGTCCTTTAATCAGTTTTAAACATTATTCAATTATCAATATTATTGGAATCTTATCAATCACCAGAGCAGTCTGTTTATGAAATTGTTTTGAGCATGACAATCGACATTGTTGTACACAGTAATATTATATTCGTACTTACGGATATCATGAAGAAAGGCTTTGCTTGTATCTTCCTGTCGCAAATATGATACACTTCTTGGGTTTGACGAGTTATATTGTGTGTTTGTAATGCATTTTATCAAAACGTGATGCTCTTTAATTGTCAGTTTAATCGATTCTGGACATTTTGTCATTGTGTCATATGTCCGTTAACGCAAAGGCCGGTAATTATTTACTCGACCTCAGCGCATTGTGTTCAGCTTTTAGAAGTAGTTTTATTTCTTGTGGTAGTGATAATTCCTTATCAGGCATCTTCATTTCATCCTGGATACGAGCTTTTTCTGTTTCTGTGCCGCGATCCAATTTTATTTTATTTTATTTATTTTAATTTTTTTTATTTATCACTTTTTTGTGACAGTAAATCTCGCTTGTTAAGTGCTACTTCACGTGTTCCACAATGTTCTGGCATTTCTGTATTTGATAGAAGGCGCTAGAAGTTGCTCAGAAAGGTGCAATGTAGGACCTGCAGTTGGCTTTGAGATCTTTTTTGACTGAAGTCTCACTATTTCTTAGAGACAATGTACAGATCATGTATATAATCGTTTCCTTTAAAACCTATTTTACTAGGACAAGGATTTTACTACGGAGACTGAATGCATCGAATACACGTTTGAGGATCTTTTGGAAACTTATGAAGGGTCTTTTAGTCTTATTACTGTTTTCACAGATTGCAGTAGCACAATTCGGTATTGTTAAAGTCAACCACAACGAACAGACGCGACAGAAAACAAAAATAATCAATAACAACACCAAATACACTTCTTGTAACAGATGCGAATGTACCGAGCTTCTCGATAGTGACGTAATGCGCAGAGGGCAGACAAATTTCTGTTCTGCGCATTTACTATGGGATCCCACTGTAATTTGTAATGTGGTAATTTTCAGACATCCACATACTTTGCCAGTGTAAATTTTCTATTTTTGTCTCCTCTCATCTGATTGCAAATGTATTTCGTCTCGTCTCGTATGTAAACGAAATTGATATGAGAATTATAGAGTGATCTCAAACGCCACAATGTTTAAAATAAAAAGATTACCTTACGTTGTCGGTTTTGGAAGCGATCAGACTGTGTCACCATCATCTGTGACCAGTTGATGGTGACACAGTTCTCCGAAACTGGTCGTCATTTAATAAATTATTAATGTGGAATCTTGGCATTTCATTTTGAAGACTATATTGTTTAAAATAATTCTGAAAAACCCTGAATTTCTTATATCCCATAAAAAACACACTAGCGCAAGCCGGACACATGAAACTATTTATCATGAGTTACATTCAAAGTCAGAGTGGAAAGTTTGCAAATTACGTTACTGAAAACGTTATTCCCACCTCCATTAAAGTGAAAGTACCACTGCGATAGATCAGTTACAACACCAGGGAGAAGACATTAACCATGCTATAGGGCAACAAAGTAAAATATAATACATAGTATTCCATTTAATAAAAAATGCCGGCACAATGTCAGAAGTAAATTTAGTACTTAGTTTTCTTAATCGTAAAGCGCTTAAGGTACTACAACCTTACTATGGAACAACTCCGTTCCCCTTCAGCTCATGTTTGCGAAAAGATTTTGGGTGAAGTTTGAATACATGAAGTGATTTTACCTACCTGAATGAAAATGCTCGTCTGCAACAAGCTCACGAGAACAGGTACTCTGCAATTACATTTCCACGACTCTTATTCACTGTCATCGCCGCAAGAGTGGTTTCCAGCTGCCGGATGCTGTTACCTACAAAAGCCATTACTGAGCTAAATTCGGTAACCCAGACAATCATCTTCGTGTATTGTGCAGCCGCTACACTTCTGGTGTTTCCCAGACGATTATTGTTAGCAGAGTTCTTAGTGGAACACAGTCTGTCGTTTGACGCAGGCGGTATTCAAGGTAGCAAAGTTGTTTGAATTAGCTAGCAAGGAATTTGCAGCCATTGTTTTAACGGAAACGATTATCATTCTCCCGGTTTGTCTAGCAACAAAAACAGAAGTCCTAATTGGAGTACCGGTACAAAGCATAGTTCACAGACGAGGGAGATGCTGAAACTAAGTTCAGGTCTCTTAAGTGGACGCAGATCAATGTTGCCAACTGTATTCAGTTGTGTAATTTTGCATAGTACGCTCGTGGCAGTATGAGGTTTTAAATGACAGTTCTCTCGTCGAAAAGATGTTTTAAATATGAAGGGTAATAGAGGATCCCGTCAAGTGTGAAGCACGTGCAGTAATACATGTATGTGTGTCAAACAAGTGACACAGTCAAATGTTCAAATGTTTGTTGAGTCTATGGGACTTAACTACGGAGTCATCAGTCCCTACACCTACAAACTACTTATGAGCTACTTACAACTAAGGACGGCACAAAAATCCATGCCCGAGGGGGGATTCGAACCCCCGACCGTAGTGGCCGTGCAGACCGTGACTGGAGCGCCTCAGTCTCATCGGCCACCTCGGCCGGCGTGACACAGTCAACATTTCACCGTGAGATTATTGAAGTGAACGGGAATATGAGTGATAGTGATGTTCGGGGCTGGGGTGCTGAATTTTGTAACGAACGCTGTAACGACTATGATGATGGACGAACCCATCGACAATCTTTTGTGAATGATAAACATGCAGCAAAAGAAAATGAAGTGGTCATTTCCGAACTCTCGGAGCATTTTCCACAAATCAAGCAATGCCATTGGGTTACTTCACGTACCGGTGGCAGAGATATACGCAGAAACAAAGTTTCAAAGATTGTGATGCGCTATGACAAATGTTCCAATGTGTAAAGAAATTATGTTGAAAAATAGCTGACAAGATTTACCGTTCACTGGTATGTAATATCAACGTTGCATTGCACACGAATTGTTGCTTTGTATCGCATATTGTGTAATATTGATTGTTGCTTTATCAAGAGAAGTAGTACGGCCAATAGCTGTAAGTCAAAGTGATTTAGTTAGAACATGGAATCGTTTTCGAACTACCGGTAGTCCTCACGATTTACACTGTACTGGTCGCCCATGACAACAACTGTTGCAGACGGCCGCTACTTTTCGCCTAGCCGCGCGGGAGCGGCCGAGTGATGTGGAGGGCCTACCGCGTCAGAGGTTCAAATCCTCCCTCGGTCATGAAGGTGTGTGATGTCCTTGGGTTAGTTTAACTTAGTTTAAGCTGTTCGGAATCTACGGACTAATAACCAAACAGATGAGTCCGATAGATTTACAAATATTTGATTTGAACTTTTCGCCTTTGGAACCCCAGCCAGACTGCTACCGTAATAAAGAATGACTTTGCGTGTTCTACCGGAAGGAATGAGTGATGCAAGACTGTACTAGTTAAAATTTCTGTACTGCAGGTACCCATGGAGAGGTACTGTCGTTAAATCCATAATCCATACTCCACGGTACTGGTGAGCCAAAATCATCAAGAATGGACTGGAAAATTGACACACAGCACACTTGAAAGATGAATGCCATGTACGTCTGCTACGAGATGACAGTCGACAATGTTCTTCAAGGAAACCTAGTAATGCTGGAAGGTAGAGGTATACCATCAATATAGTACATCAAGATAGCAGTTCGTGATATTCTTGGTGGGTAGCGTTTTGGGGCTTCAGGAGCCATTGATGCCCATCCAGGACCTAATCAAGATCTCACAACACAGGAATAACGTACTCCAACCTAATGTTGAAGTATTTCATCACCATATCGGAAATAAAATTTATGGACAGCTTCCAAGTACATCGTTCAGGCGTCGTAAATGATTTCCTCGGCGAAGCATGTATATTCCCCCGAAAAGTTTACACAAAAATCGAAAATGGCATGTCCTAATCATCCAAGGAATCTACGGGAATTATGCACTGCCAAGAAATAATTGTCTTTTTCCGAAAAAAAGAACCTTCTGGCGAAAAGCATTTGGAATTTTACCATAAGTTATAATGTTGTTTTAAAAACACAACTTGCATTGATCTAAGTACAGTTATTATCTTGATGCAAATAACTTCAATCTTACTAATTTAGGGTAGCTTAAACTTCGTCCCTTTGCCCTAAAGAGCCGCGCCTGAGTAGCCGCGAGTTCTAAGGCATCATGCTACGGCCTGAGCGGCCGCTCACTCTGGAGGTTCGAACCTCACCACTGGCGTGGGTGTATGTTTTCTCCTTAGTATCAATTAGTTTATGTGGCTTCTCTGTCTACAGACTGATGACCATAGCAGTTTGGTCCTATAGCGGAATGGCACTTTAGAGTTGGTCATTTTTTATCATCTTAAAATGAATTATTCCTGGATTATTGCTCCAGAATGTAGTGTCTGTAAGTAATAACTTAAAGTTTTACAATCCGTCTTTGCAGTGGTTCAATGGCAGCAAAAGTGCGTACAGGCTTTTTACTTTTATGAAACTAGGATTTTGCTGGTGTTGGTTATTTAGAGAATTATAAGCAGACTGACACTGTTTCCTTATAAAGATATATTCTCAATTACGTAAGCACCATGCTTGAATCATTGTAATCAGTTCTGATTTGAGAGTATGCAGTAATCGATGTAAAGGCCGATGCAGGACACCGCGGTGGCCGAGGTGACTGAGGCGCTCCAGTCACGGTCTGCACGGCCACTACGGTCGGGGGCTCGAATCCCCCCTCGGGCATGGATATTTGTGCCGTTCTAGTTCGTAAGTAGTTCATAAGTAGTTTGTAAGTTTAGGGACTGATGACCCCCCCCCCCCCCCCCCGTAGTTAAGTCCCATAGACTATACAAACATTTGAACATTTTTTTTTTATGCTGGACACTTTATGGCCAGACGAGTATCCGTCCATCCTGGCTTCCGACTGCGCCCTGCCAATAGTATCTTACGTGACTTCACTGTAATATAGCCTCTGACGCACTACCACGCTTGGGCACTGTGCTTGTAAGGCAACATTTGAAAGTGATATCTGCTTGCATTACGACTGCGAGATTCATATATAATCTCATGGTATGTAATTGTCCCTTCCTACTCGCCTCCGGGATGTCCTTCACAACAGTAGACAACTTTCTGACAACCTCGTTAAACCCAACGGCTTCACCTGGAAGACTCGTTCACCATCACATACAATCTTCAATTTTGATGACTCTATAGAACCCCGTGTGTATGAATGTAACAAGACAACTATCCCACCAATCACACCAAATTTCCACTATCTACAGAGCACTCGACGAGCAGGACTAACAGCAACAATAACAGCTGAACACATTAACTAAAAAGAAAAACACTGGACCCTAATTCATGGAATTTCCCAGGGCTTATCACGAAACCCTATTCATCCTTTAGACTACAATAATCTAGCAGGTTATTACAAAGAGCTGTGGAAATTGTCGAAAACCCGACCCCATAGACATAATCCTAAGGATCTATCATTCTCGAGTCAGTTTTCAGCAAAATCTTTAAATACGTTCTCACCCAATGAATCCATGAACACCTAGGAAACCAAATAGCCACTTAGAACTCCCATTCCGGCATTCTCCCCAGTTATTCCATTGATGACAACCCATATTACCTACCAAATAAATAAACAGATATCAATCAAATTTGTTTCCCTTGATATCGAAAATGCCTTTGACCAGGAGTCGCATTTTCGACTGTTCTTCAGCTTAAAAACTTCTTCATTGCCTAATAGCATCCTTGACCCAAGACGTAAGTACGTCGTTATCAACTACGCTTATTCCTGTTTATTTCACCTCAAGGCTCGTGTGCTTCAGGGCTCTCTCATTTCACGCCTCCTTTATACCAGTACTCCGCAGAAATTTCCGTCACACCACTTCCTGCAATAAGCTGACGACACAGCCTACCCAACCAGACACCACGCGCTTCAACTCTCCCATACTTCCAATGTTCAATGTTCAAATGTTTGTTAAGCTTATGGGACTTAACTACGGGGTCATCAGTCCCTAAACTTACAAACTACTTATGAACTAGCTAAGACTAAAGACGGCACAAATATCCATGCCCGAGGGGGGATTCGAACCCCCGACCGTAGTGGCAGTGCAGACCGTGACTGGAGCGCCTCAGTCTCCTCGGCCACCGCGGCGTGCCCCATACTTCCTTCCACGCTACCAGAATCTCTTGATCGATTGGTATAATACGTGAACACATGATTTCACAGAAAATGCTAGCCACCATGTTTGGAGGCTCCACTCAGCGTTTATGGCGTCTGGATTCCTGTCCCTCCATCTACAACCAACCCCTCCCAATAACACAATAAATCATGCAGGACTAACCATCGACCGAAACCTGACACGGTGTGCACACCTCCTTACTATGCAACACAATTCCAAAAAACTTCTAAAACAGATAAAGTTACTTTGAGGGCGGACCTGGGATCTACAGGCCTCTGCCTCCTGGTTCGGTACCTCTCCTAAATTCTGGGAGTCCTCCGAACTCTTGTAGTGAAAATCACTCCGTCACACCTTCTGCATTCACCTGTCGCCTCGAACTCGCATCCTGTACCAATTCACCCTCTTCCCACATATTTTTCTCTTTCACAAACCACTTCGAACAAATCAGTTGTAAGCTCTCACTCATCGCCTAATTTCCCACCCAGTAAACAGCACTCTAGATTCACTGATCAACCACTACATACATATTTCACTTTCCGTACCCATTCATCCTTTATCCATTTCTCTAATTCTATGGCTTCTCATTGTATAGCGCGTAAGTCGACATCAGTAATTACAGTCCAAGTCTTTCACAGGGTAATCAAAAACTCTTCCATCAATTAATTCAGGTTCATGAACCTGTCTTGCGCCTTAGGACTGATTCTGGATAAATAATATCTATCATGTACCGCAAGTACACTCAGGAAGCAAAGGAACTAGTATAGGCATGCATATGCAGACACAAAGTTTTATAAACAGACAGAGGACGGCGCTGCGGCCGGCATACCAGTATAAGGTGAAAGGTGTCCGGCGCAAGCACTGGAACGGTTATTGCTGCTGCATTGGCTGGTTGTTAAGAGTTAAGTGAGTTTGAACGTGGAGTCAAACCCTGCACACAAGAGAGATGGGGCAAAGCATCTCCGAGGGAGGGAGGAGGTGGGAATTTTCGTTTACTTCTTTTCACGAGTGCATCGTGAATATCTGAGATACGGTAAAACATCGCTGCGGCCTGAAGACGTTCCTAGAAGAATTGAAATAACGACGACAGTAGAAAATCGTTGCAAAGTGACAGACGTGCAACCCCTCCACTGAAGCGGATTTCATGCTGGGCCATCAGCACGTGTGAGCATGAGAACCGTTCAACGAGTCATAATCGACGTGGGCTGATGAAGCCTAAGGCCCACTCGTGCACCTTTGCGAACTACACTATACATCACTTTGCACCTCCTCTGTGTCCATCGACACCGAATGTTTGAGGCACTAAAATCAGAATACCGTTGCCTCAGGAAGATTAATAGTATATCCATCCGTTGCTTTATGTCATTTGTTACGTGCTGAGAAGGCACCTTCCTGAATTCTAGGAAGTCACCTTGATTGTCGCAGATAATTTCTTCTTCTCAAATCGGATTTTTTTGACATTATATTGCCGACCTCGGGTATGGATATTTGTGCCGTCCTTAGCATTAGCTAGTTCATAAGTAGTTTGTAAGTTTAGGGACTGATGACCCCGTAGTTAAGTCCCATAAGCTCTACAAACATTTGAACATTTTTTCTTGACGATATCAACCCATTCAGCTGAAGAGAAATATTCTCCATATTATCGACCCATTTATTTGGAGATAAAAGTTAACTTGCGTGGCCCCTTTGGTATTTCTCACTTGGCGTAAATTCTTATCTGACGTTAATCGTCTGCGACCACAAATCAAGTACAAGTACCTGATTTTTTCGATCTTATCTCTGCGTACTTCACTACCTAATACATATAACCTCCCAGGCCTTATTCTCTCTGACATTGTGTACTATGGTGGCACAGCGTTGATAACGATGAGGGGTGCACGATATGGGAGTTGAATGTTACCGACTTATATAAAATTTTACGTGTGGTTATCTATATTTTGCTCTTCAGCAAAAACTACACAATGGAGACGAACGATGTCTCTGTGTTGTTGAAGTACAAAGTTTCATGTTGTACACCACAGCAGTTCCGTGTAGATAGATATAGAGGGCGGAATATATAGAGATTGAAAGTCTTCAGCTTATATAAAATTCGGACCAAGAACCAGTGATAACTTTTGACACTAGGAAAGCAAAAAGGGTATATACAGCGAAACATGATGCACATTCTTCAGTTGTTTTTCTGCAACAAGCGTACGAATAAAGAAAAATAAGGGCATGTTGCAGTTCGAAAAGTAAAACTATCAACAAAGATTCCAAAGCGTAAAAATAGTGCTGAAAAGTAAGTATACAGACAGTAGAAACTGGAAATTTTTAGACGTTGTCAATTTTACACTCTATGCATCAGCGATTTTTCGATATTCCATAACCTAAGGAGATGAAATAGGGGATGAAAGTTTATTTTGAAAATACGTAGCTATTCAGGCAATTTTGAAGCAAGAAATATAAAACTTCCGTTTTAAATTTTTGATTGGAATTTTAAAAGCACGTGTTTCTATATCTCTGGAAATTCAACAGTTGAGCGGATGAAATAAAGGAAAATCTTTTAAGTATGCCATTAAGACTATTTTGAAACTATAAATGCGAAAATTTGGATTTGGAACCATGGTTAGAATTAAAAAAAAAAAAAAAAAAAAAAAAAAAAAGAAATCGGGATATTTTTAATTCCGCCGTCAATGGTGCAAAAGGGCATGACAAGTTGTATCAAAATACTTGATTAGGAAAGCATTTTTAAAGTTGAATCTATGAAAATTCATATTTAAAAGTAGAAAGAACCAAAGCAGACCATCCGTCTACGCGTTCGAAGCAGCGGGAATTAAGATAGTAATTCAGTATCACAACAGTTACATTAATTAGTGGCATTTGAGTTTCCCACGGGGTTGGAGCGGAGATACCTTCAACGAAAACTGCGGCAAACATGCGTCGTGCAGGTCGTCCTAGCTGCTCTGAAATAGAAGTCATGGATGCATAACGATTCGTGAGCTGGCCCATGAAACGGAATTAGCGTATACGACTTGCTTGAATGGCAGAGCATGCGAAACACTGCATCACTATGGGTTCCTCATGAACTGACGGAAATGCAGAAATTGATGCGTTACGATGTTGCTCAGACGCACTTCTATGAACGCGAAGGAGAGGCATTCTTACGCCGTATCGTAACAATGGATGAAACGTAAGCCACATAGTACGAGGGAAAACTGGCACGCCAATCCAACGAATACTGTCATTATGGTCGCCGCGAAAGTCGAAAGTCCGTCATTGCCCCAGTGTGGTGAAAATTATATTGATTCTCTTGCCGGCCGCGGTGGCCGAGGTGACTGAGGCGCTTCAGTCACGGTCAGCACGGCCACTACGGTCGGGGGTTCGAATCCCCCCTCGGGCATGGATATTTGTGCCGTCCTAGTTCGTAAGTAGTTCATAAGTAGTTTGTAAGTTTAGGGACTGATGACCCCGTAGTTAAGTCCCATAAGCTTTACAAACATTTGAACATTGATTCTCTTGTACGACTGTGATGGTGTTATCCTAATGCATTACATTCTTCCAGGGCAGACCGTCAGTACATAGTATTACTGTTCGTTTTTAGAGCATGACCTGCGATCAGCTTTGCGAAAGCAGCGGTAACACTTTCCGCTCAACCTACCTATCATTTTGCACGACAATGCCCGGGAGCACAGAGCGCAAGCAGCTGCTCTGTCGGTCGATAGGACTGGAAAGTATTGCACCGACCACCATACTCCCCGGACTTTAGTCCTTGTAACTTTGGTTTGATTCCAAAGACGAAGGAGCCACTTAGTGGCATTCGCTTCAGAACTGTTCCAGAGATTCGACAGGCAGTAGACCGTTCCTTCGCATCATCAACAGAACAGGCTCTGATAACGTATACTACGCCTTCCACATCGCTGGCTACGGGTTCTGCAGTGCGCTGGTGACTACTTCGAACGACAGTAACAGTGTAAACTTGTAGCGCTTTTGTTTCGGTTGTGAATAAATACTTTCCTCTATTTAAGTTCCATTTCTCGTACTTAACATTATTTTTCAATATACCCTATTGCTGTAACTTCTCTGATTTCTTATAAAAGAGTACCTTATTGTATGGCTCACCTAATTTACATGCTTCTGCCTCTGTAGTTCAGAAAGGACTGAATGCTATATGTAATAAAACTATTAAGCCAAGAGCGTAACTAACTATCACGATAGATTAAGCACGATACAATAACCGTAAGGAATCAATCAAACCGAGGTAACAAGTATATGAATAAAATGTAATAGAAATAAAAATGAAAAAGTAAGTGACACTGTTGTTGCCCGCAAGGGGGCAAGGTTCGATTCCTGGTAACGATCTGCTTTATGTGTGTTTGTCCTCATCATCACTAATACCCGTATTTATGAGGTGGCGTCAATAAAAAAAAATCACGGTAGTCGACCGAAGCCCGAGGGCGATATTGAGGCCATTAAAAATCATACCGTCATTTCATTTCCTAAACATTTTTCTGATGGCGTTCACCAGAATTATGGGCCATTTTGAACCTTCAAGCACCTAATCATTATCTAGCCCCGAGCACCCTGTTTTATGTAGGTGATATCAGGGAATGGTCCCGGCTTCCCACGTGATTTATATCTACAAAAAATCGATGTGTTTGTATGAATAAAGGGATTGAATGAAAAGATACGAAATGATTTATAACTGAAGTTTTTATTGAAAAGAAATCACCGGAGGCCTGAGAACAACCATCCCATACCAGAATGAAACTTTGTCTGCAGTAGAGTGTGCGCTGATATGAAAATATCTATCATATTAAAACTGTTTGCCGGAAGCGGGACTCGAACCTGCGACCTTTGCGCTCTACCGACTGAAGTAAAGTTGTGAACATTGACCGTGAAGCGCAAGTCGGTAGAGCGATTGCCCGCGAAAGGCGAAGTTTCGAGTTCCGGTTCCGCCACACAATTTTGATCTGCCAAGAAGGGTTTTATCAGCGTATAGTCCTCTGCAGAGTGAAAGTTTCATTCTGGAAACATCCCTTAGGCTGTGACTGAGCGATGTCTCCACCATATACTTTCTTCCGAAGAGTGCTAGTTCTGCAAGTTTCGCAGGAGAACTTCTGTGAAGATTGCGAAGTAGGAAGCGAAGTACTGGCAGAAGTGAAGTTGTGAGGACGGACCGTGAAGCGTGCCGGGATAGCTCCACTTTTCATTATAGAAGCTTACCCAAACAGTGTCACATCCGGCCTATTTAATGCCGAAAACCCGAAAGCTTTCAAACACCTGTCAATATAAATAAAATAAATTGTAAGTTGAAGCACATTTGGTGCTTCTACCAAGAGATAAGTTACCTGCATATTGTCATGGAAGATAAACATAAGCCAACCTGGAGATACTTTATGGACAATTTTAAAACAAAAGAAAATCGAAATAAAATGGAACAAATGAATCCAAGTCAAAATTCGAAGTCCATTTGGAAAACATTCATAATAAAGTATTACCTTAGATGTGCAGGCAGCATGGTATAAGGTCGTAAATAATATCATCTGTACAAATGACAGACTGTGCAATATTGGGAAAAGCAATATCAACGTTTTTCAGAAATGTCCAGCAGCAGACACCATAAAACACCGTTTTGCCTACGAGGGAAACAAAAATATTTGGGATGACGTGAAGAAACAGATTGCAAAGGCTCTGATGGTAGAGATATCATAATAAATGATATAGTTCTACCACAAAATGTCTCTTTTCCCGAACAGAATAATGTTATTGTATGGCTAAGTGGCAATTACATCAACTATGTCTTTCATTACAGAGACGAAGATAACATTCTGGAATATGAACAGTATTTACATACTGAATATTACAAAGAACATAGGAGGAAAAGCCATCAAAAACGCTTTGGAAATAGATTAAAAGCATTTTTTTAGAGAGAGGGAGTGAGATAAGGTAAAATAAAGAATGCATGCTAAAGTAGGAGACAGCTTCTGAGGGTGAGGTATGGTGGGGACTTCGTGGGCCACGTGGCCGCTACGGAAGCCATGAAGACCTCATCAGAACTCTGAAACGGCATTGCAGCTACGGAAGAGCGTAACTTGCTATAAACACATGACGAGCAACTCGATTAGTCGACAAAATGCCCGATCAAGTAGTATCAGGGACAGGCAAATTCTTTAAGATTGAAAGCAAAATTGGAAATTAATGTCAGTAGAAATTGCTATATTTACTCATGAGGTACTCCATTTTATTTCATGATCAACAGTAGGGAAATTTATTTGTTGTTAAGTTAGCCACTGTAGAGGCATTTCTTTATTTAACATACATTATTTTTCTTTTCAAATTGGATGAGTTGCACCAACCAATTAAAAAGAGTGTTGTTACTGCGACAGACGATCACAAAGTTAAGAGCGGATACTACGTAGAATAGGACGGCAACAATAGCACTTACATTGAGGAATACATTGCTTAAAGCAGCACGGAAACAAGAAGACGAACTCTGAAACTGTAAGTCTGGAGGAAACCACGCACCAAAGAGGAAACTTATATATATCTTGTAAAAAAAAAAAAAAAAAAAAAAAAAAAAAAAAAAAAAAAAAAAAAAAAAAAAAAAACACACATAGCAAAGAAGCTAGCCGAAGAAGGCTGTAAGGGGAGAAGGGAGGCCCAATAAAAAGAAAAGAAAGTAACGACAAAAAGTTATAAAAATTTAAAAAAAATGTAGCTCAGGTGGTTGAGCGCTTGCCCGCGAGAGGGAGCGGTTCCAGGATCGAGTCCAGGTTCCGGCACATGATTTTAATCTGCCAGGAAGTTTCGACATTCCCATTGTTTAACGAGAAGAAAGATTGCCTATTCCGAGAATTTTTGTAACCCTGATGTGAGTCCATCCTCTCATGCGTCCTTCAGTTCGTCGTCCGAGTTGAATTGCTTTATTTTGAGATTTTTGGACCAAAGATATGGCAGTTACAGAAGACATGACTGTACTGTACTAGACTTGACCAATACGCTTTGTGTGACACTGGAGACGTGTGAACGCGCTTTATCGTAGAGCATAATCACTCCCCTCCTTGAGCAGCCCTGGCCGTTTGCTCCGGATGGACTTTCGTAGGCTGGGCCGTGTCTCACAGTGCACGGCACTGTTAATGGTTTTTCCGTGCTCGCGGAATTCGACCTCGGACGTCGAAAAAGACGGTGAGCATTACCTTGTCAGCTGAGGGCACAGCCTTGAATATTTTAGGAGAAGGTGACGACACATGGTTCGCGTCCCTACCTGTCGCAACTTCGTTATAACAAAGCGGCATATTCAAATTTCTATCGGTTTGGTTGTTAAGACGTTCGTATCTCTTCATTTCGTATGTTTTCTATGAGCTATAATTCGAGCAGATTTGAGGAAAACTTCACGTTCTATGAAGTTTGGTAAGATATTTGTAGATTTGAAGAATACACCGCGAAATACGGAAATATGGAATAATAATTCATCTTTGGGGAAGCTATTTATGTTTCAAAGAAGCTTTCATCAGTTGCTTTCATCTACGTAATATGCTTATACAATACTCTGCATGTTTAAACCAGATCTACATACTAATATAACAGTTTAGCGTATACGTAGCCCCTTATGTCTGATAGTTGGAACGACGGTAGCGACCCAACCGGAGAAAGAGCAAACCGCTGCAGTCTTATATAATTGACATTTTAAAGTTGTCACTGATGAACGCTAGCGCTTCAAGCGGTCGCACTGCAGTAACAGGTGAATGGCATGACGCATCCATATTATGTATATTGTATGTTTGTATAGCTTATGGGACTTAACTACAGGGTCATCAGTCCCTAATCGTACAAACTACTTATGAACTAACTAAGACTAAGGACGGCACGAATATCCATGCCCGAGGGGGGATTCGAACCCCCGACCGTAGTGGCCGTGCAGACCGTGACTGGAGCGCCTCAGTCCCCTCGGCCACCGCGGCCGGCCCTTCCACATTACCCAAACTCTAAATGTAGCGTTGAATTTTGCAATAGTTCTATCCATGCATATGTTATGATCGCTAGACTACCGGATTCACTTTCCTCTTCTGTTAAGACTTTTTATATATCTTTTAAGTTTTTTGCTTCTATCGATCATCCTAAAGGATGACTGAGGAAAACGGGCTGAGATATTAAAAACTTTAGTATTTGTTGTTTTCTTCTTCAGTGACTGGTCTGATGGCAGCTCTCTACCCTACCCTATCCTGAGCAAGACTCGTTATCCCCTCATAAGAAGAGCAACCAACATCCTTTTGAATCAGCTTACTGTATTGGTCTCTTCGATTCGCTCGGAGACTTTTCTCCCCCACGCACTTCGCTCCACTGCTCAATTAACAATTCCTTTACGTCTATGAATGTGCTCTACCAATCGATCACTTCTTTTAGTCAAGTTGTGTCAAAAATTCGTTTTCTACCCAATTCTGTTCAGTACATCTTAATTAGTTACTTGATCTATCCACTTAATCATCAGCTTCCTTTTGTAGCACCACATTTCAAAAGCCTCTATCCTCTTAGTTTCTGAACTATGTCTCGCCTAGGTTTCACTCCCATACAAGGCAACGCTCCACACAAATACTATCATAAACGATTTCCTTACATTTAAATTGATATTCGGTCTTAGCAAATTTCTGTTTTCAAAGAACACTGTCCATTCTGCATTTTATATCCTCTGTACTGCGACCATCGTATGTTATTTTACATCCCAAATAACGAAACTCACGTACCACCTTTATTGTTTCGTTACCTAATCCAATTCCTTCAGCATCGCATGATTTTCTAAGACCGCATTCCATTACCCCCCCCCCTTTTTTTTTTTGCTTTTGTTAATATTCACCCTAAACGTTTCTTATAACACACTTTCCATTCTGTTCAATAGATTTTCCAGATCCTTCGCTGTCTCTGACAGTATTAGAATATCATCACAAAAACGAAATATTTTTATTTCTTCACCCTGAACTCCCTCTCCATATTTCTCCTTGCTTTCCTTCACAGCTTGCTCAATGTACAAACTGAATAACATTGGAGAAAGGCTACAACCTGCCCAACAACTGCGTCCCCTTCATGCCCTTCAACTCTAATAATTGCTGTTTGGTTTATGTAGAAGCTTCCGTTTCCTATATTTTACCCCTGCTCATTTCAGAATTTAATAGAGTGTATACCAATTAACATTGTCAAAATCTTTCTCCTAATCTATAAATGCTAGAAATGTAGTTTTGCTTTCCTCAATCTATCTTCCAAGCTAAGTTGTTAGGTATTGCCTCCGGTGTTCCTACATTTCCCCTGAATCCGATCTGACCTTCCCCGAGGTCAGCATCTATCAGCCTTTCCATTCTTCTGTAAATAATTGGTGTAAGAATTTTGCAACATTGACTTATAAAACCGATAGTACTGCAATTTTCACACCTGTCTGCGCCTGCTTTCTTTGGAATGAAGGTTATTACCATTTTTTAGAAGTCTGAGGGTAATTAGTCTTACACACCAGATGAAATAGTTTTGTCATGTCTGGTTCTGTCACGATCATTATTAAAATCTGAATCACGGAATCGTGGGATCATTGTATTATGAAACAATAAACGCATTTTCATGTGTACGATAAAGTTCGTACAGAGTGTACAGCTTTTCCTAAGAGTGTTTATTGCGCTGTTTCAATTTTTGCGCATTTCATTAAATTGTATGAGTAAACGGCACCGTCCGTGGATGAAAACCGCGTGACAGCTGTCTAGAGCAGTGGTGCCCACAGCTGGGGAGAGGAGGTCATGACGCAAACTGCGTCATTGAAATTTCTGGGGGGAGGTGAGATGATAAAAGACATTTAATTTCAATGTTAAATGGTAAAACAGGACCTAATATCTCCAGTTTGTATGGTGGTGGTGGGGGAGGGGGGTTAGGAACAAATCTGATTAATACAAACCATACTTAAAAGTGTATGACACTCTACAATTTGTTGTTTAATTTACGAAAAAATGATTGAGCTGTTACAATTTAAATTTTATACTTAGAGGATATTAAAATTTTATAGTTAACAAACTTAATTGTTACCACATTTTTTAATATATTTGGAAATTTTAGATTTTAATATATCTGTAAGTATGGTTTGTATGCTATGTAAAATTCAACGAAGAATCTCTCTTACTTATGGAGTAAAGTGTACCAGTAACAACAAATGCAGCCAATAGTCATCGAAAAAATGATGAAATTTCACTTGTAAATAAAAATTATTTCCTTATTTTTCTAAAAATCCCACTGGCAAATTCTGATATCTTCTCGGTTTTGTGAATTTATTTGTTAAAGTACAGGCTGTGGAAATTAAAATTTCCTGTTATGCCTCTCTTACCTGCCTGACGCCCTTACCGCCTTACTAAAGAACATTCTGACTATAATAGCAGCGGCGGAGCGGGCTAGCGCATTGAGGCGCCATGCTCTGATGCGCGAGGCCGTTCCCCTTCGAGGGTACGAATCCCCCCACGGGAATGGATGTTTGTGTCATCTTTAGTATAAGGTAGTTCATAAGTATGAAACTTCCTGGCAGATTAAAATTGTGTGCCGGAACCTGGACTCGAACCTGGTTAGAGCGCTTGCCCGCGAAAGGCAAAGGTCCCAGGTTCGAGTCCCGGTTCCGGCACACAATTTTAATCTGCCAGGAAGTTTCATATCAGCGCACACTCCGCTGCAGAGTCAAAGTTTCATTCTAGTTCATAAGTAGTTTACGATTAGGGACTGGCGACCCCGCAGTTAAGTCCCTTAAGCTTAACAAACATTTGAACCTCTTTTTTTACTGTGTAATATTGTTATTTATGAAAGTCACTACCTAGTTCGGATCTATATAGTCCGACCTCCAAGTGATCTGTATGAATTATTAAAATGAAGTGGTTATAAAAAGAACCGCTGTACTGCTGTGAACGTCCTGCACTTCAACAATTATCGTTAATGCTTGGGAGTAGCTAAAGGAAAGTCCCCACACGGAGATTTTATTGTAGAGAACATTATAGATATTCTTCCTATCTAATTTTTTAAAGATATATTACATTAAGAAAAATTAATTTAATTTTGTTCAGCATTGTAATGAAAATTCTTTGTATGATTCAATCATTTTATTAATTCATTCAGATCACCCGCATATGCGTCTACTTCGATGCCAAAGTTGTAATCACTTTTATGAATAATAATGTTATACAGACTGAATAAACCTGTTAATTAAAACAGAGACTTGACTCATAAAACTACATTATAACTGGTATCCGATATTAGGCACTTTCCCTGCCTGACAATCAAACATATTCTTTCTCAGATACTCTCAAAATCTGGTAGGAAGCCTTATTAGGACTATAGCATTTCTCCGCATCCACACATTGGTACCAACGCTGGCGCCAACATTGGAGCCAACATTCAGTTGAATTTGTCGAAAGCCAACGTAAATGCATCTGACGCACAAATCGCGGCGATACATTATCGATTTTGAGTGTGACTAATTACATTTCGTTATTGCAAACCGAAAAAGGAAACATGTTAAAAAAGGTTGGGTGTGTTGTATCACTTCCTACCGAACATTAATTACGAAATCAGAAGGTTTTAAAAGACGTTACAAGTAATCAATACATATTATTAAAAGTTAGACCTTCTACTTTAAATGACTGAACTAAAAAAAAAGAAAGATACGTTTTGGAGGGATGTTATAACTACTAAAGTTCTTTTGATATTGACTCTTCGATTTCTTCTACAGGAGACAGTTGTAGAAGGCTACATTTCTTTTTTAAGATAACTATGTAATTGATATCACCGATGGTTGCAAACAGTAATTGAGTGTGATCAAAATATCCACGGGTGTACTGCCGGTCTATAGTGTCCAAAGGGCACGTTGGACACTATAGACCGGCAGTACACCCGTGGATATTTTGATCATCAAATACGCCGGGAGAAACTGAAGAATCACAGTAATTGAGTGTGTCAAAAGTCTGAAAGCTTTTAATTAAACTAATCGCGCCTAAGTTTTGACGAGGCATTTAGATTTTTGTGGTTGGTTTCACAAATGAATCACTTTATGATGCAGTTAGAATATTTAAAAAAGATTCTGAAACTTTAAAATAAACGGCGACGAAGCAAGAACGAAATTTAAAAAGTTCGCAAACGAGCAGACGACAAAGATAAAATGAAATGTTGGCGCCAATGTTTGGACGGCGTACCCATATTGGGCCAACGTCCTTTGATGTTTGGTCAAAATAACAACAAGCAACGGAGCCGTACCAACGTTGGTTCCAATGCTATTTCACCGATCCATACATTGGACTAACACTGTTGGCTTCAAGGTTGGTTCCAATGTGTGGACCCGGCCCCTCTGAAAAACAGTGAAATAAAGATTATGTGAGCCAGTCACACGTTTGAATTGCAGAATGAGATTTAAGCAGACTGCAAGTAGCAAGGGTGGGAGGGGGGGGGGGTAGTCGAGGGCATTATGACCCCTCCAACCTCCGCTTTGGCTACGTCATCACCCAGAGCCACGAATAACTTCCATGTGGCATGCATATGAGCAGTTAACGACATCTGACAGTAAAAAACGAACCTCATGAACGACACCAAAGAAATAGATAGTGCAGAAGGAAAGATCGCATCAAGAAACAGAAGGAGTACTTAGGAAATATGGCAGGTACGGTGTATGACGGAAAGCTAAAGCTATTGGATGGCGGCGGGAGTAAAGTGCCCCGTGCAGGACTGGCGTAAGGCGGCATCACGCGAGGTGCCGTGCACTTGGCGAGTGCGTGGTGTGTGTCTATGTGTGTGTGTGAGAGGGAGCCCGTTTACGACCCGCGCGCCCGCGGGCCGCAGGGAAGTGCTGCCGGCGCCGATAGCGCCGCGCTGCGGGCCACTCGTAAATTATGCGCCAGCCAGCGGCAGATTTCCGCCGCCCGTAATGGCCAATTACGGACGCGGCCGCAGTCGGCGACCTCTCGCCCCACCTGGCTAACGGGGGGACCCGCCCACGCAACGCGACCTCACCACCACACACTACCTGCGCGACTCAATAGCTACGCTTTCGGTGTGCGAACAGTGACGTCACGCAGCAATAGTCATCGTATCTGAAGCGGGTTCCAGGTGATCTGACATCTACTCCGCCGATATGCGCCAACCACAGCCTGCTGTCAACATTCTGCAATATGCTGACGACACCGTCTTCCCGGCCCTTGCCGCCTCCCTCGACCATTCCCAGTACTTACTCCGGTCTCACCGAGTTTGCTGTGTGGTGTAACCGATGGCTCCTCGTCGTCAATCCTGACAAGTCCCAGGCGATCATCATGAGACGTACCTCCCCCTCCTTCCGTCTCCACGATTTTACATAACCCTCCGCAACTGTCCCATCTGCAACACCCCGACCTTCAAGTACTTCAGCCTCACGATTGACCGATCCTGGACCCCTCCTCCCCACCTTCCTACAGTCCAACAGAAAGCAATTTCTCGCCTTAAACTTGTCTCCGGTCGGATGTGGGCCCTCAATGCATCCACATCTTATATACCTACAGATATATCATTCGTCCCATCCTAAGCAGCTTCCATCCCACCTGGTTTTCCACTCCCCCTACCTATAAAACACCCTTCAAAACCTCGAACGCCATGCCCTGTGACCTACCTGCCGCATCCATCCCCACCACCCTCCTCTCGGATCCTGTACGACATCATTCCATTCCCCCATCTCCTACAGTTCCTCGAACGCATTCGACTCCTACACATATCCCATAACATGAATAACCTCCTGGTTCGCCCCAGACTGACCAATCCTGGGCCTCTGCCATGCCTACACTACTGTATCACTCCTTCAGCTCCATATTCTCCATATTCTTTCCCAGGACAACTTCCGGCACCTCGTCCTCGCGGATGATGCCCTCCATCACAGAGGAAGCCCCCCTAAGCCACTGTCCTACACTCTCCTCGTAGTCCCATAAGATACTAGCTGATGTCAGGCAGTTCCCTGGCTTAGTACCGGTAGACCAAACTGGAAGCGCTTCTGAGGTTGCCTCTCACACATCAGGGGGTAGTGTGGAGGGGGTGGGGCTCAGGGAACTCAAGTCGCCTGCCACAATGCCACGGATGTTTCTGGTGTACCGGCGTGTAAGGGGAAGTTCAAAATTTTCAAATGTTTATATAGCTTATGGGACTTAATTACGGGGTCATCAGTAGGGTGGGCCGAAAAAAATGAATTTTTGAGTATCGAGTTGTAATAGAGCTTGAAAGTTAGGTATTTATGTGCTGATTAACGTAAAACTAATTTAAAAAATCTAACTTCATATCTTCATTTCGCGCAGAGGGCGTTAATGTACAAGAAAATTGTATTAAATCGGCTATTTTCATGATTTCATAAAGCAGAGAAAGAACTTTTCAGCTTTGCATGTATTTTCTTGTCTGCTGAGTGACGGCCAGACAAAGGTGGGTGGCAGACTACAGTGGTCGTGGCAGACAGGCCAGTAAACAAGTCGCGACACGAAACGCCCCCCTGTCCCTCCCACTACCTCCGCTTCCTCCGCCACTACTATTGACTCCGTCAGTTGCTACTTGTTATTGCTGGTAACAACATCGAGTTGAAGTATTCGTTTTGTTTAAACGTTAGTGGATTGTGCACTGTTTAATAATGTGCATTTAGTGTCTTTAAGTTGCCTGTTATGTTGGCACTAAGAGTGAAATGGCAACTCCAAACAAGACTAAGTTGTTATTGACGAGACAGTCGTATCGATGCCCTATTTTTGGTTTGCCTAAAGGACTTAGTGAGACAACCATTCCAACTTATGAGGATGTTCTATTATGTTGTTTTGAAGAGAGCTTTTATATTTCTACACAATTAGATTCAGTAAGGACTTCCTTGGGTTTGAATAAATATTTGATGTTAACAAATTTCTCTTTTTCAAGAACGCGTTTCTACCCATTGCCATTCTGCACTTTATATCCTCTGTACTCCGACCATCATTCGTTATTTTACTGCCCAAGTAACAAAACTCGTCTACCTCCTTTATTGCTTCGTTACCCAATCTAATTCATTCAGCATCACCTGATTTTCTTACAATTTACTCCATTACCCTAGTTTCCTCTTGTTAATGTTCATCTTATATGCACCTTTCAGCACACTATCCATTCCGTTCAATTTCTCTTCCAGGTCCTTTGGTGTATCTGACAGAATTACTATGTCGTCGGCAAAACGCAATGTTTTTAATTCTTCACCCTGAACTTTAATTCCTTCTCCAAACTTCTCCTTGCTTTCCTTTACAGCTTGCTCAATGTACAAATTGAATAACAATGGAGAACGGCTACAACCCTGCCTTACTCCCTTTCCAACCACTGCATCCCTTTCATGTCCTTCAACTCTGACAACCGCTGTCTGGTTTTTGTACAAGTTGTAAATAACCTTACGCTCCCTATATTTCACTCCTGCTTGCTTGAGAACATGAAAGAGTTTATTCTAATTAACATTGTCAAAAGCCTTCTCCAAATCTACAAAAGCTAGAAATGTAGGTTTGCCTTTTCTTAATCTATTTTCTAGGATAAGCCGTAATATGAGTATTGCCTCCCGTGTTCCTACATTTCTCCTGAACCGAAACTGATCTTTCCCGAGGTCGGCTTCTACCAGCTTTTCCATCCTTCTGTATATAATTCGCGTTAATATTTTGCAACCATGACTTATTAAATTGATGGTTTTGTAGTTTTCACACCTGTCTACACCTGCTTTCTTTGGGATAGGGATTATAACATTTTTCTTAAAGGGTACTTCACCTGTCTCATACAGCTTACACACCAGGTGAAACAATTTTGTCATCACTGGTTCACCGAGAGACTTTAGTAGTTCTGAGGGAATATCATCTACTCCAGGGGCCTTGTTTGGACTTAGGTCTTTCAGGGCTCTGTCACATTCATCTCTCAGTACAGTATCTCCTATTTCATCTTCATCTACAACCTCTTGCCTTCCTACAATATTGTCTCGAAGTTCATTTCCTTTGTAGAGCCCCTCTATATACTCTCTCCACCTTTCAGCTTTCCCTTCTTTGCTATGAACTGGTTTTCCATAAGTGTCCTTGATATTCATAGAGTTGTTTTTCTTATCTCCAAATGTTTCTTTTATTTTTCTGTAGGCTGTATCTATTTTTCCCCTATTTATACATTGTTCTACATTCTTGCATTTGCCTTCTAGTCACTCCTGCTTAGGCATTTTGCACTTCCTGTCAATCTCATTTCTTAGTCGTCTGTACTCCATTTTGCCTGTTTCATTTACTGCATTTTTATATTTTCTCCTTTCATCGATTAAATTTAGTATCTCCTGTGATATCCAAGGATTTTTTGTAGGTCTTGCCTTCTTACCTACTTTGTCCTCTGCTACCTTAACTATTTCATCTCTCAACTTTACCCATTCCTGCTCTACTGTTTTATTTTCCCCTGTTTCTGTCAATTTTTGCATAACGCTCCCTCTGAAATTCTTAAGAACCTCAGGTTCCTTCAATTTATCCAGATCCCATCTCCTTATTTTCCTACCTTTTTGTAGTTTCTTTAGTTTCAGCCTACAGTTCATGACTAACAAGTTATGGTCAGAGTCTATATCTTCCCCTGGGTATGTCTTACACTGTAGAACCTGGTTCCGAAATCTATATCTTACCATTATAAAATCTCTCTGGTATCTTCCAGTGTCTCCTGGTCTCTTCCAAGTATACAACCTCCTATTGTGATTTTTGAACCAGGTGTTTGTTATAACTAAATTATGTTCTGTGCAAAATTCTAGCAGACGGCTTCCTCTTTCATTCCTTTTGTCCAGACCATATTCACCTACTATCTTCCCTTCTCTTCCTTGTCTTACTACCGAATTCCAGTTTCCCATAACAATTAAGTTTTCCTCTCCCTTAATTGTCTGAATAATTTCCTTTAGCTCCTCATATATTTCTTCAATTTCCTCATCATCGGCAGAGCTAGTTGGCGTATAAACCTGTACTACTGTTGTCGGTGTTGGCTTCGTATCTATCTTGACAATGATAATGCGATCACTGTGCTGGTCATAGTAGTTTACCCGCATTCCTATTTTCTTATTCATTATCAATCCTACTCTTGTGATACCCCCAACTGATTTTGTATTTAAAATCCTGTACTCACCTGACATTTCCCTTTTTAAATTTTCTAATTTTCCTACTCGATTAAGGGATCTAACATTCCACGCTCCGGTCCGTAGAATGCCAGTATTGTCTTTTCTGATGATCACATCCTCCTGAGTAGTACCCGCCCGGAGATCCGAATGGGGGACTATTTTACCTCCGGAATATTTTACCCGAGAGGATGCCATCATCATATGTTCATACAGTAGAGCTGCATGTCCTCGGGAAAAATAACGGCTGCAGTTTCCCCTTGCTTTCAGCCGTTCGCAGTAACTGTGTGGCAAAGCCACATTAGCTAATGTTACAAGGCCAGCTCAGTCAATCATCCCCTGTAACTACTGAAAAGGCTGCTGCCCCTCTTCAGGAACCACACGTTTATCTGGCCTCTCCACAGATACCCCTCTGCTGTTGTTGCACCTACGGTACGTCTATCTGTATCGTTGAGGCACGCAAGTCACCCCACCTCGGCAATGTCTGTGGCTCATGGGAGTGGACAAAACGTTATATATCGAAAATCAACCGAAACTTCGATATAGTTCGTCCTATGTGCTGTCGTCCAGGAGAACGTGGGTAAACGGGGAGTATTAAGTAACAACTCTCCAACGGAGTACAGGAGAAGTGTATGTGTGATGGTGCGTCATACTTAATTTGCGTACTTTAGTTGAATAGAGTTCAAGCGTTGGTGGTGTTAGTTTTCTTTCTGTAATACGTTGGAAATTGTCGCACATCTATAAACAGCGGAGCACCATATTCCTAAGATGTAAGAGTGCTGCCGATCTATCAGTCACTTATTATAATCAATGTTATTAATGTTACATTTATTAATAATAATAATAATAATAATAGTAATAGTAATAGTAATTTCCCATGTGTGGTGCAATTGTTTCTTTATTCTTATGTACCCATTGCTGGTGTTTACTTTCTGAAATTACGAATGTACTCTACAGGTTTGCTACTTCGAAATAAACGAAGCAAAGTAAAACAATCCATAATACACTGTTATAAAATTGGAACAGTCCTTTTAGATGTCAGGAACACGTTGCACCATATACGAATTGCCAAAATACTTCAATTTAAAAAAAAAGTACCGTGAGTGGTACTTGAATCCAGGACCCTCGGTATAATAAATTAACGCTCTATCAACTTACATACAGGAGCTTACTTCGAAATAAACGAAGCAAAGTAAAACAATCCATAATACACTGTTATAAAATTGGAAGTCCTTTTAGATGTCAGGAACACGTTGCACCATATACGAATTGCCAAAATACTTCAATTTAAAAAAAAGTACCGTGAGTAGTACTTGAATCCAGGACCCTCGGTATAATAAATTAACGCCGGCCGCGGTGGCCGAGGAGACTAAGGCGCTCCAGTCACGGTCTGCACGGCCCCTACGGTCGGGGGTTCGAATCCCCCCACGGGCATGGATATTTGTGCCGTCCTTAGTTGTAGGTAGTTCATAAGTAGTTTGTAAGTTTAGGGACTGATGACCCCGTACTTATGTCCCATAGACTATACAAACATTTGAACATTTGATAATAAATTAACGCTCTATCAACTTACATACAGGAGCTCGATCTGATAGGCTCTCACAGGTATGCTTTTAATTTACTTCGCACTTCAGGTGTTACTTGCTATTATGGTTTATGCACGTTCTCCTGGACTACAGTACATAGTATGAATTATATCGAGTTTTAGTTGATATTCAATCGATATAAACTTTTGTACCGATCACACTCTCTGACATCTGGAGGTATGCGTGTTAGAGACTAAATGAAACACTTGAAATTGAATGAGACTTAGCCAGGAGGACGATCTAGACAGTGATGTCTGGGCTCTCCTATTCTTTCACCCGTGAAGATCTCAAGACCAAGGCTTCACACTGATTCACCCTAAGAGTGGATAACATGGCGGCAGATTTACAAACGGAACCGTGCTAGCATGCAACATAAACGCCAAGGAAGAAGAAGGAGAAAAAGTAGAGGAACACAGGTAGTCCAACACTCACCTTTCAGTTTTTTGTTTTATTTTTTGAGGCTTTCAACGGCTTCTTCAATCAGTTTTGCTGTGCACTGAAACATAACCGCAGATAGTATTATTTCCAGACACTCTTTATTTCTGAAGCTCTAGATTCAGTGAACTAGGAACTGCACTGCACACTCCTGGTTCCCTAGTGATGCGGGCGTGCTCCTCTAATGTGGAATTAAAAAATGACCGGCGCTGCCGACCGCGCGTAGCACGCCTCAGTGGACACGGCCATGAGGAATACGGGTCGCACTGCGTTGCCCGCATGAACGTGAAAACAGCAATTAAACGGTCAGAGCAAACATGTTAATTTCAAAATTAATCAGTATAAAAGCCCAGTGCGAAACGATTTCATTACTGTTCCAATTAACGGAGGGGAAAGAAACTGTGTGCATCGCGATAACATACACCCGGGCAAACGTTTCTGGAAAGTGCTTATTCTGCCAAATAAATCAACACCAATTTCGTCGGACAATGATTTAGAAATTGCTTCTGAGATGTATTAACTCTAGCCACTTGACTTCTTTACTGTTGTGATGTACAAGTATTGAAAATTTTGTTTGTGTACGTATAACATTTTTTTCTCCAAGGTTTTGTCGCTCTGGAGCTTTGATTGACAGCAGTGTAAAGCAAGATAATTGCTTAATAAAATCTGAAACAAAGTAGAATCATATAGTTAATAAACTACCTGAAAAGATTGTGTAAATTATTTTTCAAAAGAGACAGATTTGCTGGCCAGTACTTACCTTTGAGCTGTACCGCCGATAGTTACATAAATGAAGAAAAAGAAAAAAAGGGGACGAAAAAGGACAAGCTTTCCGAACAAAGTTCCTTCCTCAGGTGGGAGAAAAGGGAAGAAAAAAGGTTGGGAACGGAAGGGAAAGGTAATTCACGACTTAGGTCATGAAGGTGGTGTTTGAGGAGTGTGGAAGTCAGAGATTCTGCATGTTAGTACTGAGCCAAGCCAGAGAGGATATATATAACCAAAGAGGAAAGATCAAGTAGTAAAGAGAAGAGAAAATGAGTGAACTGAATGATGCTGAGGGATATAGGAGGGGCAGGGGGGGGGGGTCTAAATTTTTTTTTTTTTATTAACAGGCAAAAATGTCACACACACACACACACACACACACGGATATATATATATATGTGTGTGTGTGTGTGTGTATGTGTGTGTGTGTGTGTGTGGATATTGGGTGCCCCCAGGCGAACAGTCCGTCTGTGACCATTCATCCGCTCAGCCAATTTGTTAGTAGTCATACCAACGTAAAAGACTGAACAGTGGACACATATCATATGACGTGTGTTGCCTCGCATGTGGCCCTGCCTTGAATCGGGTAGGTTTTTGCTGTGGTGGGGCTGGAGTGTGTGGTAGTGGGAGGATGCATTGGACAGGTTTTGCAGCGGGATCGGATGCAGGGATAGGAACCATTAGGTAGGGAGGGTGGTTTCGGATGTTGTAAGGTTGGACGAGGATGTTACGAAGGTTGGTAGGACGGCAGAAGGCTACTCTGGGTGGTGTGGGAAGAACAGTTTGGAGTAATGATCTCATCTTCGGGCATGACTTGAGAAAGTCATAGCCCTGTTTGAGGAATTTGTTAAGGCATTCCAGGCCAGGATGGTACTGGGTGACTAAAGGGGTGGTTCTGGGTGGTCTGGTGTTGGGAACATTGTTGTTGGAAGGAGAGGAATGTACAGCTCGGGAGATCTGCTTGTGACGAGGTCTGTAGGGTAGTTTCTGGAGAGGAAAGCATTAGATAGATTATTGTTGTAGGTAGTGCGGGATTCGTTACTCGAACAGATAAGTTTCCCACGGATTTCAAGGCTGCTGGGAAGGGGTCGTTTAATATTTGAAGTTTAGTCGCCTACATTTAGATGAACAATACCGAGGCAATGTACTTTGTGTGTAGAAGCTTGCATCAAACAGAATAATAATTTGAGAACTCAAAATTTTCAATCTAACATGATTTTCATGGTTTATCCTCAACAGCGCTGGAAAAAGGTGGTGTTCTTTTCTGCAATATATAACTCACATTGTGGAAGGTGTGGCGCAAGGGTATTACGACCCCATACGCATTATGAAGAGTGACAGTGATGAAATAGTATATTCGTTTCGTCGTGATAATAACCCAAATACATTAAGTTAATATTTCTACAATTAATGTATTACGTAATATTTCAAAATTTATCGGATTTGGCACTATTGAAATTCATATTACGTAATTCTCTTTGCCCATATGTTCTGTCTAATATTATTTGTATATATCTGTTTAACGACATATCATACACTAAAGCTAATCAGTTAACGGAATAACAATTCTTAATCTGTAGGTAAAACGTTTTAGAGTATAATGAATTAGCCAAAGTTATTTACTGACTAAGATAAATTAAATGACGAAGCTGAAAGCAAATTTCCTGTTTCGGGACAGTTTTCTTCCCTCAGATAGGTCGGTGCCAAACCGGACATAGTAAAGTGCTCGGTTTCTTTAGATCGTATTTATTTATTTCTTTTATGTATTTTACTTCTATTGCATGGAGCACCCACCCATCTCACCGAACGAGCTGATACGAAAAAACCGTTATGAATGTTTGTGACGTTACGGCATACAAGAAGTTGAAGTAATTTACACTAAGGACAATCCAAGCATTCAGGCCCCATGGAGGACTCGAACCTCCGGTGTGAGCAGCCACCCAGTCTGTGGAATGGCGCCTTAGACCACGCGTCCACTTCCGCACAGAGATTGTAGTGCCCCCTGCACATAACTTCCTCTTGTTCACAGATTTCAATCTTTTTCGACTAGGGATTGTGTGTGTATTTGCTTCCGCACAGAAATAATTCACCTGTTGGAGACATACATACGTTTGTAGGTTTGGTGCTTATTCTTTCGGACATGTTTGAAAGAGTAGACTCCATATTTTAAGTTATTTACGCCTTAATTTTCATTCCTTTATGTTTTATCAAGTGCGCAGATTGCCTTCGCCAAGTCGAGCAAAACTTAACAAACGAAAGCACATTCGTTAGAACCCTTTACTCGAAGCCACTAATGTCTCTTTCAAATCCCTGTAAATTAAGACGTATGATATTTTGATGGTCAACTATATTTGCAAATTATCCTACTTTATATTCCTTCGTTTAACAAATATTACCTTTTGAAAACCGTTAATGTAGTCATCTATACACTCACCAATCATGAAAATTCTTAGATACTTCTAGCAGTCAAAGGAACATGATATTTTGATTTAGTTGATGTTATCCTGTAATAAAACGGGTAAAGTCAAACATCGGTAAATTTCAATCTCGGTTTGGAAAATTAAGGATTTAGTTCTTCTCGGTTTTTACCGTAAGTGAAGTATGTTATTAACACCACCGTGATGGTCTCTCGATGAAGAGTTGGAATCATACCCGAGAAGCCAAGGTTCGATTCCTTGTCAGAAACTCTATTTTCTTCAGTCTTCATTTTAGCCTGGCCTGGTAGTTGCTAGAAACTAAATTTAGTTCTAATTCGACGTTAAGCTGAGGCAACAAATCAGAGCTTCCAAAATAGATGTCCCGACTTCCTTGGGTGTCACGTAGTAACATCAAGGGTCTCGCGAAACAAGTAAACACGTGTGATTGTGTAATGCAAACTATCCTATTTTTCTCTCAGTGCAGCCATAGACCACGTGTTAAATGTTTTCGCTTCAGTATGCATCATTATTTCGTTCGTGACAAGTGTAATTATTTGGCAACAAAATAAATTGTTTCATGAGAATTTAGTGCAACTAAAAGAAATGCATATTTTTCAGCACTGTATGTAATCTAGTATGACTAAATATGAAATTTTCTCACTCTTTCTATTACTTGTTGAAGAGAAGGAAATGGCAGAGCTTACGTGCTAACGCCTTTTAAAAATTCAAATACCAAGAAACAGAGTTATATATCTATTGTATTTCTGATCAGAAAGATTACCCCTGTAACACTAAAAGACGAGGAATAGATTCTCTGTAGATTTTTTCCCAATATATTAAAGTAAAAGTGAATTTTTGGATTATGGCTGCACTGCCAAACGTGGAAATCTGCCTTACGGCTTCTCTCTCAAGGCGAACTTACATTTCTATCTTTTGTAGATTAGGAGAAAGCTTTTGACAATGTAGACTGGAGTAGACTCTTTCAAATTCTGAAGATATATGGAATAAAATATAGAGAACGACTTGTATAAAAACCAGACCGCAGTTATTAAGAGGCGAAGGGAATGAAAGGGAAAGAGATTGGTTGGGAAGTAAATAAGACAGTATTGTAGCCTTTCCTCAATGTTATTCACTCTGCACATTGAGCAAGCTGTGAAGGAAACAAGGAGAAATTTGGAGAAGGAGACTACACGGGAAACTCTAGCTTTGAAATAAAAGAAGAATCATCAAAATCGGTACACACAGTCGAAGGTTCTGAGGTAACATTTTTAAAGTTTTTGTTTATTTTTTGATTTTTAGTGAAACTGAAGTACACTAACTAATTTTTCTGAATATGGGTAGACCTACTAGAAGTGCTGCTCATATCAGACAGCGCAGTCTGAATGAAACAAACGAAGTCAGTGAGAAAAGCCCATCTCAACAGAGGAAATCTACCTCGAGGAGAATTTCAAAAGAGACTTGCGAAGGACCAGACTGCGTGGTCATCAGTCCGTAGCTTGCAAACTACTTAAACTAAGGTAAACTAACCTAAGGACGACACACGCACCCATGCCCTAGGGAGGACTGGAACCTCCGACGCGCGCTCCGCAGCGAGGCGCCTTAAGAGCGCTTGGCTACTCCACCGTGGCAACAGGGAAATACTTGACCATAACGACGTCACGGTAGGTGACTCAAATATCCGGATAGCCTATAAATGATCTGGCCGAGAATCGTTAATTTGCTCATAAGAATTGAAGAGTTCCGTTACTTTGTCATGGATCCCAATATCAGAACGTAGCCGAACTCTCATGAACTTACCCTTGAAGTACATCCTTTCCAATACAACAATAATCATTGAAATCTGTTGGCGAGATATTGAGTAATTCGTCCATTTGCTGCACACATACTTAATGCAAATTGAAGACTTATATGGTGTTCTTATGGATGCCATTGCGAGAACTGGACCTAATAGAAATGGGACCATACATGAAGCACCATCTTTAAAATAAAGTAAGAATCATCAAGAACACGGTCGAAGGTTCTGAGGTAACTTTTTGAAAATTTTTGTTATTTTTTTTAATTTTTAGTGAATCTGAAGCACACAAATTTTTCTGAATGTGGGTAGACCTACAAAACATGCTGCTCATATGAGACAGCGCCGTTTGAATGAAACAAAGACAGGCAGGGAGAAACGCCTATCTGAACAGAGAAATCTACCTCTAGGAAAATTTCGAAAGAGACCTGAGATATGAATATGGCATGAAATTTAGTATAAGTAAGAGTGAGATGATTATCACACCAAGAGCAAAAGAGAGAGGAACAACTGAAGTTACAATCCGTGGGGAACGATTGAGGAGAGAAAAGAGTTTCAAGTACCTAGGAAGCCTGATACAGGAAGATGGGAGAAACGACAGAGAAATAAACGAGCGAGGGGGAAAAGCAGAAACATTTCGGAAGAGTGTCAGAAGCCTGATATGGAACAGGGATGTACCCCTAAGAAGTAAAAAAGTTATATACCGGTCATACTATGTCCCGATCCTGACATATGCATCTGAAAAAAGATGTTCAAATGTTTGTAAATCCATCGGATCAAACTGCGTGGTCATCAGTCCTTAGCTTACAAACTACTTAAACCTAGGTAAACTAACCTACGGACAAACACACACACCCGTGCCCCAGGGAGGACTCGAACCTCCATGGCGAGCAACCGCGCGCTCCGCAGCGAGGCGCTTTAGACAGCTCGGCTTCTCCACCGCGGCTATGCATCTGAAACCTGGGTTATGAAAGGAAGAGAGAAAAGCAAATTACAAGCTAGTGAGATGAAATTCTTAAGGAACAGTAGTGGAGTGACAAAGAAAGGCAGGTTAAGAAATGAGAGGATCAGAGAGTTAATGAAGGTGGATCCGTTACAACAGGAGATAGAGAAATCAAGGCTGAAATGGTATGGGCATATTAAGCGAATGGAGTAGAGGAGGATACACAGCAGATGCACAAGATGAAACTGGAAGGAAAGAGACCAAGAGGAAGACCGAGTGACAGATGGCTTTAATGAGTGGAGGAAGGTGTAAAGAAGAAAGGAGAAGACTGGACCAAGGTGAAGACCGAGAGATGGTGGGAAGACAGAAGACGATGGAGAGGCTTATGTTCGAAGCAGACCCGTCCAGAGGCTGTAAACTGTCCAAGATGATGAGGATGATGAGGATGATGATGATGATGATGACCTGCGATGAGCGCAAAACAGATTTTCAAAAATACGGCTTTATTTGAAGAACGTATTGAACAGGCAATTACTTGACCATAAAGCCGTTACGGTAGGCTTTCAAAAATAAATAAATAAATAAATAAAAATAAAAAATAATAATTAAAAAAAAGAAAAAAAGAATCATCAAAATCGTTTCCTAAAGTCGAAGGTTCTGAGGTAACAAGCATTAAAAACTTTGGAATTGAGAACCTCCCCCTTATTTTTCAAGTCGGTTAAAAAGCGACTGCCTTTCTGCAATTTCCGTTTCGTAGCACATGCATAACGCTAGTCACATCTTGAGGTCTGTATGACAGGTCTCGTTGCTATTGTCAATCAAACTTCGCTGTTCAATATACGAACGAACACTCCGGGCGCTGGTTCGGAATACAATCCAAAAAGTAAGACAACACAGCTGTAGCCCATTACGGCCGATTGGACGCTTGCGTTACGAATTAAACGTGTGAACTGTGGGGAGAGTGCGAAATTGAAGTTGGAATGAAATACGATTTAGTTTAAGGCAATTGCTCCTTCCGGGCACGGATTACTTTCTTGCTTCGCTTTCGCTGGGCGCGCCGCCGGCCGGCCTGCGGCCTGGGAAGCAATCAGTGGTAGCGCGGGTAACCGCGTTACCAGCCCCCCCGGGAGCGGCCGCGTGGCCGTGGGCTCGTCCCACCCCCAACCACCGCCCTCTGTCTTGTTCGCCGGCCGACCGCCGTTCGATTGGCGCTGCTGGGCTCTTGCTGCTCCTGTCGCGTTGACGTATTAGAAGCCTCACGCGCGGATTAGTAATGAAGCACACCACACACACACACACACACACACACACACACACACACACGTACCCACACACACAGACTCATCGCAGTGTGCGGCTCGTAGTTGACGGTTCGGAAACGTATCCACCCAAAAAGAAATATTGTCTGAAAGAAAATGAAACCTCCTCACGGACAAGGTCTACATCTACATAAATACTCTACAAGCCACGAATTGAAGTGCATCGCAGAGGATTCATCGAACATTCTCTAATAGGTTGCAGGAAAAAGGAACATCTATATCTTTCCTTTTTTGGTCTGATTTCTCTTATTTTATTTTCATGATCATGTCTTCCTAGGTACGTGGGTGCTAACAAAATATTTTCTCATTCAGAAAAGAAAGTTGGCGAAAGAAATTTCGCAAATAGATCTCGTCGCAACAAATAACGCCTTTGTTTTAATGATTTCCACCCTAATTCGTGCATCATTTCTGTGACTCTCTCTGCCGTATATCGCGATAATACAAAACGAGCAGCCCTTCTCTTAACTTTCTCTAAATCGTCTATCAGTCCCATGTGAAGTGGATCCCACAATGGGCAACAATACTCCAAAATAGGTCGCACAAGTGTAGTGTAGGCAGTTTCTTTGGTAGAACTGTTGCATCTTCTAAGTGTTCTGCCAATGAAACGTAGTCTTTGGTTCGCTTTCCCTACAATACTTTCTGTGTGTTCTTTCTAATTTGAGTTGTTTGTAATTGTTACTCCTAGGTATTTAGCTGAATTTACGGCCTGTAGTTTTGACTGATTTATCGTGTAAATGAAGTTTAACGGGCTTCCTTTAGTGATCATATGGACGACTTCACATGTCTCATTATGAAGGGTCAATTGCCAGTTTTTCCACTATTCAGATATCTTATCTAAATAATTATGTAGTTGCTTTTGATCCTCTGGTGACTTTACTAACCGATGAGTGGCCGCATCATCCGCGAACAACCTAAGATAGCTACTCAGGTTGTCTCACAAATCGTTTATGAAAGTAAGACACAATGCCCTATAACACTTACCCGGGAAAATCACTTCAGTTCTACTCGATTACTTTCCGTCAGTTACATCGTACTGTGCCCTGTCTGACAGCAAAACACGAATCCAGTCGCACAGTTGTGAGAATGTGTTCTAAAATTCTGCTGCAAACCGACGTCAGTGATGCAGGCCTGTAATTTTGCGGATCATTCCTATTGCCGTTTTTGAAAATTGGCGTAACTTATGCAACTTTGCAGTCTTTGGGTACGGAACGTTCGCTGAGCGAGCGGTTGTATATGATAACTAGGAATGGGGCCATTACATCAGCATACTCTGAAAGGAAACTATTTGGTATACAGTCAGGACCCGGACACTTACATTTGTTAAGTAATTTAATACACCAGGCGTATCAACTTCTAAATTACGCATGCTGGAAGCTGTTCTTGATATGAATATTGAAGTATTTGTTTCGTCTTCCTTCGTGAAGTAATTACGGAAAGCTGTGTTAAGTAATTCTGCTTTAGCAGATTTGTCATTAGTAGCATCACCGTTACTATCGGGTAGTAAAGATATTGTGCTTTACGACTGGTATAATTTACATACGACCAGAATTTCTTAGATTCTCTACCAAATTATGTGACAGGGTTTCGTTGTGGAATTTGTTATAAGCTTCTCGCGTTGAAGATCGAGTTAAATTTTGAGTTTCGGTAAAAGACTGCTAGTCTTGAGGATTCTGTGTCCTTTTGTGCACCACGGCGGGGCAACCCCTATTTTGTTAATTTATGTGATACAAATCTGTCAATAGTTGTTGACATTATTTCTTTGAATGTGAGCCACATCTGATCAACACTAACATTGTTAGTTTCGAAAGACTGAACATTCCACTCAGGAAACCGTTAATCAACTTTTTATCTGCTTTTTTGAATAAATATATTTTTCGTTTATATGTGGATTTGGGAAACCCGATATTCATTTTTGCTACAGCAACTCTGCGTTCACTAATCCCTGCGTCTGTTTTGATGCTCTTTATAAACTCCGGATTGTTAGTTGCTAAGAGGTAAAGGTGGTTTTATTTTCAAATGAAATGACAGCTATTTGAAACTTCCAGGCGTACACGTAGTGGGGGGTGTCAGTTTCTTGTTCTTGCACAGCATGTCCAGCATGGTTAGGATGTCCTTGGTACGAAATCTGAATTACATCCCTACTGATGGTCGATCAGCAACCTTGACGTCTGCCGTACAGTCAGACATCAGGTGGCTGTAGCACCCATACGGCTGACAAATCCAGATAATGTACGCATTGCAGGTTTTAGCCAGCTGTTCAAATGAAGGTACCACAAAAAGACACATTTCAGATTAAATATGCTGCGAAGGCTGCCTCTCGTAATTATGCAATATTACCTCGTCTTTCACATTGATCACACATCATCGGATGCATTACACTACAGAGGTTCCATACGAACGGATCACAAAAGTGAATGACCGAGGAACTACATACAGGGAATGTCAGTTCACCTTTCACTTTAGAAATCCTACTGCGTCTCATACAACGGTGCAAGTCCGGAAAGCCGGAACGGTTGCGGTAACTTCCAGTTCCAGGAAATGCAGCTTGGCCGTTCCCGTTCTAGTTCCAAGCAGACCCCGCAACCGGCACCGCTTCGGTCACTCAATTTCAATTCCTCAGTTGCAGAAAACTTATCGCTATCGAGTTATTGGTCCGTATTTTCACTGAGATTGCCCATTCTCACTGTGTTTCAGACGGATTGTAAACTATGAACTTTTGGTTATTCGGACATTCTGTTCAAGATTCGTCAACAGTAACTTACTGGCTTTATGGAGGCTTGAAATTTTTAAGGTAAATATGGATATATGTGTGTTTCATCCTGCTTTCGGTGGTTTGGGACTTGTGCCTTTTTTTTATCACAGATGGTGAGCACTGCTTATTCACCGGACAGGCATTCTGCAGGCCACCTCCGCACAGAGTTCGACGGCGGGCATTTTGGAATCGTACTGCCCAATGTTAGAAGAGGCTCCACGTCCCTTGTCGGTATCCCTTCTCACTTGTCACTTGTACGAGACTGTTATTTCAACCGAAGCTACATCGTCCATGCTGTGAAAAACGAACACCGGACAGCTCGTATACTATACGAGAAACTCCATGGAGGCCCATCAGCTCATAAATTGGAGGCCCGACACCCACAGATATCCGTAATCCTGTGGACGAATAAGAAACAGGCTGAATTACATCAACTTGCCTCTGGTAATTGTAAGGAATGTCAAATCCCAGTTTCCAATGCCACAGAATGACCACTGTTTGAGACCGATATGAAGATCATTCGCAATATGAGACATCGTACCACTGTTTGGTTGGCAGCGCATTCAGCACAATGGCGCAGCCACGAGAAGGGGCTAATGGGGCTGAATGCCACGTACATCCGAAAGATATTTCAATTTTAATATTTTTTCTGTTTTTATTTCTTTTAAAAAGAGTTAGGTACCTGAAATAGTACACGTAATAAAGCACAAGTGAACAGAACAGTTGATCGCCAACGAGATGCCGCAACTGACTACGTATGCTGCTGTTACTGTGGGCGGTTTTAATGGAGCCGCGACCAGCTTTTATGCTGCCTCTGATGTTACTGCTATGCTGAAGTTACGAGGCGATTGTTCATATGCAGCGACCCACTGCATAGCAGCTCAGCGGCGACACCGAGTGGAATCTTGCGGAAAACAATAGTGATATTTTAGTTCAACCTTACACATAGAGCCTCATGTTAATTAAACTGTAGAAATCTTTTTCTTTGGCTTGTAACATACAAGTTGCTTAATTATTTTACGAGCTGATTATATACACTCCATTCCCACCTCGTTGCTCCTCATTCACGTTCAAATTAATGCAAGCCACATTTTATGTCATCTGCAACTGTTTTCGTAGTATAATTGGTTAAATTATAAAATAAGTTATGGATTAATAAATTTAATTGGCTGTATTTTAAAAAAACAATTGCCCCCTTCCCTCAGAACCAAATCCTGGTTTCGCCGCTGACTCAGCCTATGCCATTCTAGCAACTACAGCTCGTTGATGGAGTTCCTTGCCTACTTGTGGACTGCCCATCAACGCACGAAAACTCTCAGAAAATAGCTGGAATTGTTTCGTAACCTACTGACGGCGGCACTTGTACATGGTTTTCAGAAAGCGCTTAATCGTTAAAAGATACGAGTCTGTCATATATGTGGTTTTGACGTTTTAGTAACTTTCTTTTTACCTGGTATTCTTAGCTTTATAGAAGAAGAAACAGTAATTTATATTTTACAAGTATTTTATAATTTTTGTACTTAAGACAAATCTGCTCATTTATTCTTCACTTTTATCAACAACGGAAGACATAATTCTTGTTAGTGTTTTATTATTATTCGAAAATTTCACATTTCATCTGATTCACTTAACATTTAATCGTTTTCAGATGTTAGTAACGCTATGGTCATCTATCTCTGGACTTACGACTTTCACACAGGCATTACTTTTGTAATACATTTTTATATAGCCAGCAATGTAATATTTTATTCGGTGACAGTTAGAGGGTAAATATAGTATTTAAATTGGCCTTGAGACAAGGTGAAATACTGAAAATCATGGTAGCTTTGTACATATTCACAGGTGGTAGCCTTAGAAGCATTAACCTGTTCGAGAAGGACCAAGCGATGTGGTAACACACTGGACTCGATTTCGTGAGAGAGATGGTTCAAATCCACCTCCGGACATCAAGTTTTAGGCTTTCCATGATTTTCCTAAGCCACTCTAGGAAAATGCCGTGATGGTTCCTTTCAAAGGTCACAGCCAATTTCCTTCCCCATCCTTACCACGCTGTCGACGGGACGTTAAACCCTTAGCGTCCTTCCTCCCATATTCGAGGGGGAAATGAAATAACACACACATACACATGTCGTAAAATGTAGTGAAAGAATGCTGAAACAAATTTTTTTTTTCTTCGCTAGCCGATGCGGACACGTGGGTGGCTGCAATTTTTTAGTTTCTTTCTGGTACAGATTTCTTAGGTTTTTTGCGTAAAATTAATGAAAAAAGTATATGTTGTGGTATCAGCTGAGTAGGAAAAGGGATTTTGATTTTGAAAGCTGTAGGATGTAATAATATACTTTTTACCTTTTATCTCAGAAATTATTGTTCAGCTTTTATAAACCAACTACCCAGTTTTTGTTTTGATTATCCGTTTTTGGGCAATAAAAGGGTAAAAAGGAAGATGAACGAGTAGAAAGGAACGGTTTCCAAAAAGTAACGCTCATCAGTGAACTAGTTCCCAACAATAAAGAACTACTTTTGTTTTAAATAAATTATTTCAAAAAGTTTATAATACAGTCGCACACCACATAAAATGGATAAATTTAAGTGAACTACTTTTCCCATTTCCACATACCACATACTACTACGACAACGCTAGACATTAACAGCTCTAATGATCTCTGACGATCGTTCTGTCTTCACAAGGAATGCTATATATTAAAAGAATCTACGAAATCTAAAGTCAGACGGCCAGATCAAAGTACCCGGCAGATTTCCTTCATGTTTGTTTTAAGCGAAAGGTTGTCATCCGCAGATTTGTCATCAAGTATCAGGATTAAGTCTCTCCATCCTTTATTTTTATTCACACGCGGTATCCTTATGTCCTTGCCTTGAATATTTTAATCGGTTTGTTTTACGATATCTTATATTCTAATTAAGGCACGCATTTCTTTTTGACGTAACAGCACTCAGCGGATCAAGCTCTTTCATTTGCGCTTTTGAACACTTCCATTGTTTGATTCTGTAGAAAGCTATGAGTGAAAATTCATACTTACTTCAATTTTTTTAATTCTACTAACGGTGCGAAGTTAATGCGTCTAAGGCTACCACCTATGAATCTGCACAAGCTACCATGATTTTGGATGCTTCATCTTGTTATACGGCGAATTTAAATTCTATGTTTACCCGCTAATTTTCACCGAATAAAGTATTACATTTCTCGCTATCTAACAATGTGTTACCAAAGTAATGTATGTGCGAAAGGGATTTAAACAGATTGAGTTCCAAATGAGAGGAATAAAGAACAGTAAGTTTAAAGTATCTAGTATGTATTTTCTCACAGGATGGCGACATAGTGAATGAACTGGAATAACGGTGTAGCAAAGCTAATGCAGTGAGTGCTCAGTTAAAATCTACTCTCTACTCCAAGAAGGAAATCAGTGCCTAGACTAAGATAGCAGTACACCGCTGTATCTTTACCGTAGTGAAACCTGGGTGTATACAGATTACTTTACTTATAAGGTTGAGGTTACAGAGGTGCTGAGGTGCACGCGGCCGTTCGACGTCGGGGATTAGTGCCCCCCCCCCCCCCCCCTCTGTCAAGAGTGTCCCTCTGTCAAGAGTGTGTGTGTTGTCCTTAGGTTAGTTTACCTTAGTTTAAGTTTTTTGTAACCTACGACTAATAACCACGCAATTGAGTCCAACAGATTTAAAAAAAAAAAAAAAAAAAAAAAAAAAAGATAGGAACATGCACATTGTTTTGAAATGAGGCCGCGTTCATTGTCAATACGTCCCAGAGATGGCAGCACCGTACGGCAGATGGAATTTTGCCGCCAGCGGTGAGAATGAGAACTGTTTTAGATACTTAAAATGGCGACGTATTCCTTACTTGAACAGCGTGCAATCATTCGTTTTCTGAATTTGCGGGGTGTGACACCAATTGAAATTCATCAACAGTTGAAGGAGATATGTGGTGATGGAGTTATAGATGTGTCGAAAGTGCGTTCGTGGGTGCGACAGTTTAATGAAGGCAGAACATCGTGAGACAACAAACCGAAACAACCTCGGACTCGCACAAGCCGGTCTGACGACATGATCGAGAAAGCGCAGAGAATTGTTTTGGGGGATCGCCGAATGACTGTTGAACAGATCGCCTCCAGAGTTGGCATTTCTGTGGGTTCTGTGCACACAATCCTGCATGACGACCTGAAAATGCGAAAAGTGTCATCCATGTGGGTGTCGACGCGCAACGACAGCATGAATGGGACTTCCTTTTCGTCGGTTGTGCCAATGGATGAGATGTGGATGCCATTTTCCAATCCAGAAACAAAGCGCCGGTCAGGTCAATGAAAGCACACAGATTTACCGCCACCAAAAAAATTTCAGGTAACCGACAGTGCTCAAAAAATGATGGTGTCCATGTTCTGGGACAGCGAGGGCGTAATCCTTACCCATTGCGTTTCAAAGGGCACTACGGTAACAGGTGCATCCTACGATAATGGTTTGAAGAACAAATTCCTTCCTGCACTGCAACAAAAACGTCCGGGAAGGGCTGCGCGTGTGCTGTTTCACCAAGACAACACCCCCGCACATCGAGCTAACGTTACGTAACAGTTTCTTCGTGATAACCACTTTGAAGTGATTCCTCATGATCCCTACTCACCCGACCTGGCTCCTAGTAACTTTCGGCTTTTTCCATCAATGAAAGACACTCTCCGTGGCCGCACATCCACCAGCCGTGCTGCTATTACCTCAGCGATTTTCCAGTGGTCAAAACAAACTTCTAAGGAAGCCTTCGCCGTTGCCATGGAATCATGGCGTCAGCGTTGTGAAAAATGCGTACATCTGCAGGGCGATTACGTCGAGAAGTAACGCCAGTTTCATCGATTTCGGGTGAGTAGTTACTTAGAAAAAAAAAATCGGAGGCCTTAGAACTTGAATGCACCTCGTATATTGCAGAGTACGCCGCTTCAACGTCAGGCAAAAGTTGGTCCGTTGTTGCAGCAGGTAGTGTAGTTTGGTCTACTCGTCACCAAGACCTTTTCGACAGACAAGATATCGTCAGGCTAAGGTAATAATGCAGTCCGTTGGGCGACGCGGAAACCATGAAGAATTCGCGCCACGTATGGTCGTGCATTATCCAGTTTCAACAATGCCGTAGGCATGCTCCGAAGATATAGGATAACAAAAGGCTATCGTACTACGGAGATATAGCTGATTACCTTACCGGTAGGAGTACGGGGCCAGGTTTGAAATTGAAACCAATTAAAAAAGATGCTGTTGCTGGACCAGTCTAGCAATGAATAAGGCAACAGTTCAAAAATATACAGACGTTAATGTGACTACCGGGACTCCGGGTGATGATTCCGTGTGGCATTTGTAGCTGATAGACCCCAGTTGGGATCGTGTTCGGCCTGTCTGGTACAAGTCTTATAGGCTGACGTCCCTTGAGCGACTCGTGTGTCGATAATTATGAACTCGTGATAAGGACAACACAACACGCAGTATCCGAGTGGAGAATATCCCCTACCCGACTGCGAATCCAACCGGCCTCCCTGCGTGGCGACACGAACGCCGTCCACTGAACTACAGAGCCGGACACTACCTGGGTGATGCAGGTAGTATCACGATTCATAGTTAAAACGATATTGTTCCGATCCCATTCCACCCGAAACATCACGCTGGTCAAATTAGAGAATTGAGACCGTAATGAGACACTCTTAAACTGTTACCTGATGCACAGTCATACCACTCCTCATCAAGTACCGGGTGATCAAAAAGTCTGTATAAATTTGAAAACTTAATAAAGCACGGAATAATGTAGGTAGAGAGGTAAAACTTGACACACATGCTTGGAATAACAAGGTTTGATTAGAACAGAAAAAGGTCTAAAATGTCGGACAGATGGCGCTTCACATGATCAGATAAGCAATAATTAGCATAAAAAATTAAGACAAAGCAAAGATGATGTTCTTTACAGGAAATGCTCTATGTTCACCATCATTCCTCAACAATAGCTGTAGTCGAGGAATAATGTTGTGAACAGCGCTATAAAGCATGATGGAGCTATGGTAAGGCATTGGCGTCGGATGTTGTCGTTCAGCATCCCTAGAGATGTCGGTCGATCACGATACACTTGCGACTTAAGGTCATCCCGAAGCCAATAATCGCATGGGCTGAGTTCTGGTGACCTGGGAGGCCAAGCATGACGAAAGTGGCGGCTGAGCACACGATTATCACCAAACGACGCGCGCAAGAAATCTTTCTTGCGTCTAGCAATACTTTTTTTTTTTTTTTTTTTTTTTTTTTTTTTTAATAAAACCCCATGTTATTCCAAGCCTGTGTGTCAACTTTTACGTCTCTATCTTCATTATTCCGTGGTTTATTAAGTTTTCAAATTTATACTGACTTTTTGATCACCCGGTATTTCAAGAGACATCATATAGATATAAAGGTAATATTTTAAATCACTCTTCGGTCGCTATGAGCTATAAAACATAATACTGAACGGAAAACATAATATATTCTTTGTTGCGATGGATTAAGTAATTGGCTTAAACGTTTTTGTCTTACATAACTCACTGAACCATCGTCGTCAAAGTCTTTCATGCCATTGCAAAACTGAAATAGATTTATTGTATAAAGTAGAGATGCAGAGCATATACAGTACTGTGATTTACATCTACAACAGATATAATTAAAGTACAAAGATTCGTAGTCTTGGAATAACTTTTCCATGATGTGATTAAAACAAATCACTTGTTTTAAAATTTCAGTAGGATGGGTATGGGAATCGTTAGTTTTACTACAGCAACTTGTCTGTGAAAGATATTTGACTACTGTGGAGCATAAAACAGCATGTTTTGTAGCCTGATATTCTTAAGCGCTTACATTATGGCAGCTTTTGCTGAAATTTTTCATTTCTGTGCAAATTGCAATAACTACTTTTCCTTCTGCTTTCCTGTAAGACATAAGTGATCAGTCATGATTAATGAAAGAGTCAAGTTATCATGGTTAGTACGAGCTATTACTAGAAATTAACTGAATTCATGGAGTTATTAGGTTGTGATCGATCCCTACGAACGGGTGGTAACTTCACAGAGTATGCACATTTTCTAAATATTCCAATTACTCTCCGAGCACGAAAATTTATAGCCGCAATACTCCAATATCGGAAACGTTTTAAGCGCTTTACTAGCTCTTTGTAGTAATGAATATGATTTCCTTGGAACGGTAGTATTCCGTTATCGATTCCTAACTCAGTTCTTCTCTATGATGATGTTATTAGTTGCTGTGTGATACCAATCGGCCTGCAGAAAGGAACAATGATAAAGTAAAATATTAGTTGCTAAAAGGATCCGGGAGAACAATTAATGATCATACATGATACATTCGACACTAATAAAAAGAGTAAGACGACTTTACCTTTCGTCCATCTTTATGCATACAAATAGCCCGTGTCACAGTGTTCGTCTATGACCTATGACTAAATCGGAAACTATTCACCTAATCTTAACAAAATTTTACATAGTGTGTGTGATTTGCTCCAAAGTAAAATACAGGGGAGTTCTTATCTCGGTTAATAATCTCAATTTATTTTAATTCTGAGTTATGTTTTCATCTTAGTTAGGTAGGAGGTTATTATTGGGGCTCTTTTTCAACTTGCAATTTGGGGTAGTGGTGCCGGCGTGGCAGATCAGCGGTATGAATATAGATGGAAAACCAGTTCTAAGCAAAGAAGGGAAAGGTGGAAAGAATATACATATACACAGGCTCCACAAAGGAAATGAATTTCGAGACAATATTGTAGGCAAGAAAGTGGAAGTACGTGAAGATGTAATAGGAGATACTTTACTGGACAGGCCCCTGGAGTAGACGATATTCTCTCACAGCTACTTTAATCACTGGGAGAGTCAGCTATTACTATTTCAACGGTGTTCAAGATGTTTGAGACAGACGAAATCCCTTCAGACTTCAAGAAAGAGAGGTCTCCATTCTTAAGAAATCGTATGCAGGCAGATGTGAAAATTACATAACCATCAGTTGAACAAGTTAAGGATGCAAATCGTAACATGAGTTAATTACTGAAGAATGGAAATTTTGGTAGAAGCTGACCTTGGAAAGATCCGTTTGGTATTAGGAGAAATGTAGGAACACCTGTAGTAATAGTCAACTTACGACTTATCATAGAAGAAACATTAAGCAAAGGCAAACCTACATTTTTAGCTTTTGTAGATTTGGAGATAGCTTTTGACAGTCTTGTGGAATACACTCTTTCAAATTCCGAACTCCACAGTGGTAAAATATAGGAAACGGAATGTTACTTATAACTTAAAAACCATAACCAGTAATTACAGTCAAAGAGCATGAATGGAAGGTATTAAGGCATAGTTGTAGCTTTTCACGAATGTTATTCAGTATATTGAGAAAGTTGTGGCGGAAAGCAGAAAGAAATTTGGCGAATTTGAAATTGAATATCATGGTAAAGAAATAAATAATTGAAATGAACGGATAATGTTTGAAAGGAACGTATAATATGAACATTAACAAGAGGAATGCCAGGGTAATGCAATGTAGTCAGCAGATTCTGAATGATATAGGTTATGTAACGAAACAATAAAGGTGGTAGGTGAGTTTTGTTACGTGGGCAGTAGAATAACTTACGATGGTTTGCGGTATAAATTATATAAAATGCAGATTGACAAAAGGAGGAAAGCGTTTCTGAAGAAATCGAATTTGTTAAGATCGAATACTAATTTAAGTGTTAGGAAGTCTTTCCTGAAAGCATTTGTGTGGAGCGTTTGCCTTGTATAGTAGTGAAACACGGACGTTGAATAGATCAGACAGGAGGAAATGTGGTGCTACGGACGAAATCAGAAAATTAGTTGGATGGATCGCGTGACTAAGGGTACTAAACAGGACTGGAGAAAAAAGGAATTTCTTTCGTACCTTGGTAAAAGAAAGGATCGATTGATAGTACCCATCCTTATACTTCAAGGAATCGTGAAATTGGCTTTGTAAGGAAGTGAATGGGGTACAAATTTCAGGAGACCAAGATAAGAATACAGCAAGAAGGTTCAACAGTATGTATGTAGCCTATCTTGTGATAAGATGAAGATGCTTGCTCAGCATAGAATAAGGTGGAGAGCTGCAAACAATTAGACCGCAACAACAACAGAAAGGGTGCCCAGTAGATTTTAATGATCAGTTATTTAACGTTTTAAGAGGCAACACGTCTAAATTTTTCTTGTGAAATATTTCATCAAAGATCTGTAGAAACGCTTGTTTCAAGTCAGCTATGTTTTAGTTTTTTGCTGAAATCAGCATAAAAAATCTCCATAAACGACCTGTTTGCAAGGTCAAACTATTAACGAAGTCTGCAATCCGATGAATTGTAAATGTGGGTGCAGAATTTAATCTCTTCAACAATTTATTTCTGTCCTTCGCTGACTGTATGTAGTATCTCTAATGGCTACAGATATGTGCCAATGTTCTTTCAAATATGTTACAAAACTGGATTTATCGAACTTACACAGACGAGAGTCATCCATGTGTTTTCGGTATCTTTTGGTGATACTCCAACCTGTCTGGTGTATTTATAACTGTAGGCTATTGTCATAAAACAGTTTGCAAGTATATGATCTGCTGTGGCACTGTATTTTTACGGAACAAATCTACAGCACAGACTATCACTCTTGTTTGCCCGCTAATGGAGTATAAAATTTGAATGAAGGTCACTTTGTTGTATATTATTTCGTTATCGGTGATAGTGTTTCACGGATATGATACTCGGTTTATGATGGAAATGAAAATACTTTTTTGTTGCGGCATTGCTTGCAATCCTTTTTTGAAATCAAAGTCACTCACTGTCTCCCCAGAGTGTGAAAATATTTCATCAGAATACCTTCCGTAACGAAAGGAGGTGTGTCCCAAATTCAGAAACATTGATCGTTGACAGCAATAAATCGACGTTATACATTGAACCTACATCAGTAGCTCTATATTCGCACACTAACTGGGGATTATTTTAAAAGTAAATATTAAGGATTTCGTTTCACACGATGAACATATCTGCAGACACTTTTCACAGTTCGGAATCGTACCTGAATTGTGACAATGGTATGTAGACATTTTGTTGTTGACCACCTAAATACGGAGAAATTACCATTGTGGCGAAAGTGGTGAAATAAGGAAAGTCAGTGCTCGTACGGTAGAATTTAAGTGTTAGTTTTTCCTGCGAGCTATTGGAGAGTTGGTACAGATGTGCTCAACGACGGACGCAGTGTCACAAATTTAAGAGGGAATTTCAGAGTCGCCGTGTAAGTGCTGATATAGTACTCAACTTCGATTCATTAAATTTTCATATGCACAACTCTTGAACACACAGATCGCGTTGATAACCAGCTTTTACTGTGAAACGCTACAAACGAGACATTAAGCAATGGTAGTTAGGTCATATAATTCAATGGTCGCTTCCTTTTACACAACCGTACCACATATTCACTCCATGAAAGGTAGAACATGTACGAGGTAATACTGTTTCTCATACGAGAGGATACTGTTTGTTGTGAGCAAATTCCAACAGCAAGTTCAAATGTTTGTGAAGCTAATGGGACTTAATTGCGGGTTCATCAGTCCCTAGACTTACAAACTACTTATAAATTAACATATATTAAAGACAACACAAACATCCATGCCCGAGGGAGGATTCGAACGCCCGACGGAGAACGACCTCGCGCATTGGATCATAGCGCCTCAATGCGCTCGGCCACTCCACCGCCGCAACTGATGGATCGTAATCTACGAATTTTACATAACATGTGATTTTGTTCTGACGTCATTAGCCTCTAACACATGATATGAGACAATATTTCCAAAATGGCGGACATCTGGGGCTATTTTCGACAGCGTGGTGTTAAATTCCTCGTTAAAAAGGAACAATCTGCCGCTGACACTCACATCAGCCTTCAAGGTGAGCGTGGAGATACCTTAATGGGAGCAAAGTAGTGTTAAGAGAAAATTGGAAAGATCCAAGATGAACCGTCTTGCTTCCAGGACAGAGTTGATGCCCTCATTTACAGAAGAGAGGCGTGTCATTTGCATGAAATCTCTTCAAAACGTGCACATAAAGAGTACCCAAAAAATGTGTACCCCTAGGGTTCAACGTTTCCTGAGTGATGATCGCAAACTTCAGAAAAAAGCCGATAACCTGCTTCAGAGTTTTTCAAATGAAGGTGATTTCTTTACCAGTATTGTGACAGGCTATGGAAGCTGGTTTCATTATTACAAGCCAGAATCGAAGCGGCAAAGTATGGAATGCCACCACTTGAAAGAAATAAAAAAAGCGAAGACAGTGCGGTCGGCGGAAAAAGTTAATAAACGTTGTTATCTGATATACTCAAGGTTGCATTCTGGTTGAATTTGTTTAACCTGGTCAACCCATAAATACTGATCGCTATTTCCAGACGTTTGGGAATCTACGCCTTGCATTGCAGAACAAACGACCTGGAAAGAAGCTCATCTGCAACACCGGAAAACTTGACCTCACACTTCCAGTGCCACAGTAACGACGATGAGGTTGCTTGTGCAGTGAACTCGTCCACGTGTCTCCAACAACCCGAACAACGCACCCTCCTATTGCCAACTTTTTGTTCTGCAAAGGAACACCTGCGGTGACTACGTCAGGAGGTGCTGGAGAATATCGGGAAACCAATGCGTTCTGTCTTCGGGCAGCTAGAACGGATTTCTACCGTAAGGAAGTTTTCAACCTTAGAGAACGATGGGAAAAGTGTGTTCTACGATATGGAGACGGCTGAAAAGAAAACGAAAGTCTGTATATTATAATTATGCGCGTGATTTGTCTGAAAATAAATGTGTTAAAATAAAAAAATATATGTTACTCTTTTCAGTATGTCCATCGAAGTATGAAAATGACAGAGAGTGGTTGCTAATTTTTTACTTAATATTTAATCTGTTATTTTTTTATTCGACGAACAGACGTGAACGATATGTTAAAAGTATGCACTGATGGAGCAGGATTATTTGTTAAAAAATTCATCCCGACTGCTGTTTTCTTTAAATATCATTTATTCATTCCAGTAGCAACTTTTTATTTGGGCTGCAAACAGATTATAAATCATCTTTGTTGGAATGAATCTGTCTCTGTTACCATCGTTCTGATATATGAGCCGACCACATGAATGTTTTGTTCTCTTTTGTGGCTTTCGGTAGCAGTGACTATACAGCCAACGTGTATTACAGCCGCAACATTGGAATGTAAGTGCCAATCTTACAACGTAACTAAATAATCATGAGTCGAGTGAACATCATACATTCTTAGCCGTAAAAAGCACATACGTCATACAGCTGACTGATTTCAACGGTGTAATAAGAACGTAATAGTGAAATCTCTATAACCTCTATGAGGTTTTTGTGAACGCAAATACGTTTCAAAATAAAACATAAATCCATGCAGTGAAAAAACCGTAAACCCATTAATGTTACAACAGAGCTGTTAACACATGATTGCAAACATCACACTTTAACAATGAGTGCAGAATGGTGGTCGGGATGTAAAATAAAACACAAAATTACTTCTCCAGTTTGTAGCCCAGCTGGTGCCAAGTAAAGATCTCATAGATAGAGATCAGTGACTTTTAAACAGCCCACGAGAAAATTGTGCTTATCCTTGTTGAAGCTGTGAAGTAATTCAGTAACGTGTTTCTATCGTCGCTTCTTGGTAGAACAAATTCACTATGAAAATTAAAATACACAATTTTGTGTTTGTTCTACTGGTTTGTTTATTTTTGTTAAACGATTTTCGGCTTATTAGGCAATCAAGAAACATTTACTTGCGTTGTCAATGTACCAGAAGACATATTACATATAGAAAAATAAATTGTCTTTCTTGAGGGAGCAGTTACAGTGTAAATAAATACTTAAATGAAATCTGAAAATTAATAGTTCTGAAAATGAGAACATATATACTAAACATCGGAAAACAGTGCAAACATAACAAATTCTTACAACAATGACTACAGTGAATAAAATAAAATTAAACAATAATCGAATATTTGAAGGGTTGATCAAAAAACAATATGACACAAAATCTAAGAAATATAGAGTAAATTAATATTTGAATAGAGGATATGTTCCAAATCCCTGCTGTAAATTGACGTCAGTGAAATAGTGAGGTACTCCTTCTGCCTTTCTTGAATTTAGGTGTGACCTGTGCAACTTTCCAATCTTTTGGTACAGATCCTTCTTTGAGACAGCGGTTGTATATGACTGTTAAGTAAAGAGCTATCGCTTCAGCATAATCAGATAGAAATATAATGGGTATACAGTCCGGACTAGAAGACCTGTTATTGTTAAGTGCTACATCGGCATTACTATCACACAGTGATAATGTGATGAATGTGATGATCACAATGTGATGAACCACAGACATTGCCGAGGTGGGGTGACTTGCGCGTCTCAACGATTCAGATAGCAGTAGGTGCAACCACAGCGGAGGAGTATCTTTGGAGAGGCCAGACAAACGCGTGGTTCCTGAAGAGGGGCAGCGGCCGTTTCAGTAGTTACAGGGGTAACAGTCTGGATGATTGACTGAGCTGGCCTTGTAACATCAGCTAATGTGGCTTTGCCACACAGTTACGAACGGCTGAAAGCAAGGGGAACCTATAGCCGATACTTTTCCCGAGGACATGCAGCTCTACTGTATGAACAGATGATGATGAAATCATCTTGGGTAAAATATTCCGGAGGTAAAATAGTCCCCCATTCGGATCTCCGGACGGGGACTACTCAGGAGCATGTAGTCATCAGGAAAGACAATACTGGCATTCTACGGATCGGAGCGTGGAATGTTAGATACCTTAATCGGGTAGGGAAGTTAGAAAATTTAAAAAGAGAAATGGATAGCTTGAAGTTAGATGTAGTGGGGATTAGTGAAGTTCGGTGGAAAGAGGAACAGGATGTCTGGTCAGGTGAGTACAGGATTATAAATACAAAATCAGTTGGGGGTATTATAGGAGTAAGTCTGATAATGAATAAGAATATAGGAATGCGGGTAATCTACTATGAGCAACATAGTGATCGCATTATCGTAGTCAAGACAGATACGAAGCCAACACCGACCACAGTATTACTGGTTTATATGCCAACTTGCTCTGCTAATGATGAGGAGATCAAAGAAATAAATGAGGAGCTAAAGGAAATTATTCAGACAACTAAGGAAGAGGAAAACTGAATTGTTATGGGAGACTGGAATTCGGTTATAGGACAAGGAAGGGAAGGGAACATACTAGATGAATATGATCTGGGCAAAAGGAATGAAAGAGGAAGCCGCCTGGTAGAATTTTGCGCTGAACATAATTTAGTTATAACAAACACCTGCTTTAAGAATCACGAAAGAAGGTTCTATACGTGCAAGAGACCAGGAGACACTGGGAGTTACCAGATAGATTTTATAATAGTAAGACATAGATTTCGGAACCAGGTTTTAAAGTGTAAGACATACCCAGGGGCAGATATAAACTCTGACCATAAGTTACTGGTCATTAATTGTAGGCTGAATCTGAAGAAACTACAAAAAGGTAGGAAAATAAGGAGATGGGACCTGGATAAACTGAAGGAACCTGAAGTTCTTGTGAATTTCCGAGGGAGCTTTAGGCAACAATTGACAGAAACGGGGGGAAATAAAACAGTAGAGGAGGAATGGGCATTGAGAGATGAAATAGTGAAGGCAGCAGAGGGCAAAATAGATAGGAAGGCAAGACTTACAAAAAATCCTTGGATATCACAGGACATACTGGATTTGATCGATGAAAGGAGAAAATATAAAAATGCAGTAAATGAAACAGGCAAAATGGAGTACAGAAGACTAAGAAATGATATTGACAGGAAGTACAAAATGGCTAAGCAGGAGTGGCTAGACTGCAAATGCAAGGATGTAGAAGAATGTATAAATAAGTGGAAAATAAATACAGCTTACAGGAAAATAAAAGAGATATTTGGAGATGAGAAAACAGCTCTATGAATATCAAGGACTCTGATGGAAAACCAGTTCTCAGCAAAGAAGGGAAAGCTGAAAGGTGGAAAGAGTATATAGAAAAGCTCTACGAAGGAAATGAACTTAGAGACAATGTTGTAGGAAGGGAGGAAGCAGTAGATGAGTATGAAATAGGAGATACTATACTGAAAGATGAATTTGACAGAGCACTGGAAGACCTAAGTCGAAACAAGGAACTTGGAGTAGATGACATTCCCTCAGAGCTACCGAAGTCTCTGGGAGAACCAGCCATAACAAAACTGTTTCACCTGGTGTGTAAGATGTATGAGACAGGCGAAGTACCCTCAGACTTTAAGAAAAAATTAATAATTCCCATTCCAAAGAAAGCAGGAGCAGACAGGTGTGAAAATTACAAAACCATCACTTTAATAAGTCAAGGTTGCAAAATATTGACACGAATTATTTACAGAAGGATGGAAGAGCTGGTAGAAGCCGACCTCGGGGAGGATCAGTTTGGGTTCAGGAGAAATGTAGGAACACGGGATGCAATACTCACTTTACGGCATATCCTAGATGATAGATTAAGGAAACCTACATTTCTAGCTTTTGTAGATTTGGAGAAGGCTTTTGACAATGTTGATTGGAATAAACTCTTTCAAGTTCTGAAGCAAGCAAGAGTAAAATATAGGGAGCGTAATGTTATTTACAACTTGTACAAAAAGCATACAGCGGTTGTCAGAGTTGAAGGGCATGTAAGAGATGCAGTGGTTGGGAAGGGAGTAAGACAGGGTTGTAGCCTTTCTCCAATGTTATTCAATTTGTACATTGAGCAAGCTATAAAGGAAAGCAAGGAGAAATTTGGAGAAGGAATTAAAGTTCAGGGTGAAAAATTAAAAAAAAATGCGTTTTGTCGACGACATAGTAATTCTGTCAGAGACAGCAAAGGACCTGTAAGAGCAGTTGAACGGAATGGATAATGTGCTGAAACCTGCATATAAGATGAACATTAACAAGAGTAAAACAAGGGTAATGGAGTGCAGTCTAAGAAAATCACGTGACCCTGTAGGAATTAGATTAGGTAACGAAACAATAATGGAGGTAGATGAGTTTTGCTACTTGGGCAGTAAAATAACAAATGATGGTCGGAGTACAAAGGATATAAAATGCAGAATGGCAATGGGTAGAAAAGCGTTCCTGAAAAAGAGACATTTGTTAACCTCGTATATTGATTTAAGCCTAAGGATGTCCTTTCTGAAGGCATTTGTGTGGAGCGTTGCCTTGTATGGGAGTGAAACATGAACGATAAACAGTGCGGCCAGGAAGAGGACTGAGGCTTTTGAAATGTGGTGCTACCGAAGAATGCTGAAGATTAGGTGGGTCGATCGCATATCTAATGAGGTGGTACTGAACAGAATTGGGGAGGAAATGAATTTCTGGCATATCTTGACTAAAAGAAGGGATCGATTGGATGGACACATTCTTAGACATAATTTAAGAAATCGTGAATTTAGCATGAAGTGTGTGGGGTAAAAACCGCAGAGGAAAACCAAGAGATGGATACAGTAAGCGGATTCAAACAGATGTAGGTTGCCGTTCTTATGTGGAGTTAAAGAGGCTTGCTCAGGATAGGGTATTGTGGAGAGCTGCATCAAACCAGTCTCCGGACTGAAGACCACAATACACAGAATAAATATCAGAAACCTAGGACACTATTATATCTAAATAAACAAATCGACAAAAGTACAGGGGTGGGACAGGAGGGTATTGGTGGGATGCAATAAAGAATTGTGAAGCTTAACAAATCGAAGGCATGCAAATGAACTGAAAAGCGGTGAAAATAAATATATAATATTCTATTATAGTGGTCACAATTAAATAAGAAATTACTGTAACGACCGAGTACAGAATAATTTGGAATATTAGTGCTAACAAAGAAAGACATAAAGCTGGCGTGATACATTTGAAATCGAACTCTAGCCAATGACGCACTATATGGAAACCTATTTTCATAGCTGAGGAAATAAATGTAAACGCTAAATGAGCTAACATTGCAAATAAATATATAAGTAAAATAGCGATCCCTAGCGTCACTTATAGCACGGACAACGCGCACAAAGTTCTGTCGCACCCGTCTGATGACTGAAAATACGAACCCCTGACTACCAATCCATTCCGTGAAAACCACCATCAATCGCACTTTCCGTTTCCGCAATATTCACCCTGTATAGAGTCGAAAATATCGAAGCATGTCATAAGCAACTAAAACAATATTGCACCTTATGTTAACTGTGTAGCATGAAGCTGTCAAATCTATGACAAATTAAAATTATTACGAAATATCATACAATAGAAATGTGAAACTATGATTACATTCATGTTAAAAGACAGCTTCATATTTCCAGCTGATGATACGTGGATATAACCCTTAAAATTTATGTATGGAAAATAGAACTATCACTAAAAATCTAACCAACGTAAGAGAAAAATGACATATATTATGTAAAATTTTTATTCAAATTTTGCATTTTGACTGCAGGTGGCACAATAGCCTAAATGGATCCACAACAATAAAAAACCGTATAAAATAGCAGCAATTTGTTGTAATTATATAATGTCCCTAAAGAATTTTCTATGCTCCGGGCCTATTCGATAACAAAACTGTATACACTGGAGTATGTATTCCACTTTAAAGAATCATGGTATGTTCCAGGAACCCAGATAGTACGTCTGCGATAAGGGCTGTATACTCATCTCTATGAATTTCACTCACAGCGGAATCATAAAAATGTCCCCTTTTACTTGAAACTCACCCTTACCCAAACTATATCAGGTGACTATCGTTCCTGAACGTTTATAACATAGTCACGGCTTCACCATGTACGCCTTCGATTATGCTTAGCAAGGCTAGGATAAACGAATTCTGTTACAAACACATTCGTTTGAAAACCATAGAACGTAACTGCCGTTGCAAGCGATGAGGGATGGTTTCAAATATTAACTATAGTTATAAACTAGCGTTAGTTGCCACCATTCCTTTGATACCTATTATTCCGTTCTTATGTTAACCTGGTTCCTTCTTCTCCTTCTGATCATTGCCCTCTGCTTCATATTCACTTTCGTTCTAATGCAGCACAATCCCTTTGATGTCACATCTCCTGAACTATGTGTCCTACAAAAAATTAATTTTGCAGAAACTTTGTGTGGATTTAATGAAAAAGGTGAACCATTGTAATAAAACTTGTGATGCGGCAGGGAATTGAACCCGGACCTCCATGCTTACTAGCCAGAAGTCTTACCGTTTTTTCCCCTTTTTATGGGTAGTTCTGTTGATTGCTGTCGCGGATCTAGTTTGTTCGTCGCTATTCATCTTGTTCTTGGCTCAGCCTTTTTTTTTTTTTTTTTTTTTTTTTTTTTTTTAGGGAGAGCATTCAGGCCTCCGGAGCCACGGCGCCTAGCAGAATTTGTGATGCGGACGAGAAATGCTAGACCGCAGCATAACTAGCTATTAAGGCGCCTCGGAATAGTCTAAGCACCATTTCCCTCCACGTTACAAACTTTAATTCAGCTTCTTTGTAACGTGGAGGGAAATCGTGCTTAGAGTATTCCGAGGCGTCTTCATCGCTAGTGATGAGGTGGTGTAGCGGTAGCCGGGCGCCGTGGCTCAGCGCGCCCGGTCAGGGGTCTAAACGGCCTCTGTAATAAAAAAGCTGAGCCAGATATTGAACGAACAACAAAGAACAAACTGAACCAACGACTGCTAAGCATAGATCATCATCATCATCATCATTTGGTTGTCTGCCGTACGGCAGGTTTAGACTGCATAGCCCTCCATGCTTCTCTGACTTTTGCGATCAACTTCGTTCTTTGGTACCCTCCTAGTTGCTTGCTGACGTCATCCAGCATCTGGTACCTTCTTCTGCCCCTCCCTCTCTTTCCCGGAACGCAACCCTCAATTGCCACTACCAGAAGGCAATATCGTCTTAAACGGTGGCCTAGCCAGTTTAGTTTCCTGTTCTTTATCGTCAGCAACATCCTCCGTTCCTCTTCAACTCTGTTCAGTACTTCTTCATTTCTGACTTTATCGATCCAGCTTATCTTCTCCATCTTACGCTATATCCACATTTCACAAGCTTCAATTTTTTTTCTCATCTTGCTTTCTCAATGTCCACGTTTCTGCTCCATATAAGGCCACACTTCATATTAGACACTTAACCAGTCTCTTCCTTAATTCGTTGTTTAAACCACTGGTTAGGAGTCTTCTTTACTTCTGGAACACTTCTTTCGCCATAACCATTCTCACTTTGAAGTCTCGTTGGCAATTCATATTTTCCTTAATCCAACTTTCCAAATACTTGATGCTGTCACCAGTTCTATGACCTCTGACACCAACTTAATTTTCACTTTTCTTTTCTATAAACCCAAGACCATACTTTTCGTTTTCGTGTTATTAATTTACAGGCTTCACTCGGATAATTTAGCATTTGAGTCAGTGTATCTTTATTTTCTGCAAGGATGACCATGTCGTCAGCAAATCTTATACAATCAAGTTTCCTCCCACCTATCCTTACGCCTCTTGTCCCATCCAAACAGCTTTCCAGTACTTCTTCCAGATAAATGTTAAATAAAATTGGAGAGAGAAAACAGCATTGTCTGACACCTCTCCCAATCTTGCTGTTTTCAGAGATCCCATTACCTATTTGTACACGTGCCTTCTGTTTCTGGTACAGATTTGCAATTAATCTTCTTTCCTTTCCAAGATGTCAAACAGCCTATCCCACTGCACTCTATCGAATGCCTTTTCGAGATCTACGAAGACAACATACACTTCTTTACCATTTTGATAGCATAGATCTACCTGCAAAAATAAATAAATAAATAAATAAATAAAATAAGCGGTAAGACGTCTGCCTAGTAAGCCTGATAGTTCGGGTTCGAATCCCAGCCGCAACACAGTTTTTATTTCAATGCTTTATCTTTATCATTAATGTCTCTAACATTATCGAGACGAAAAACAGTCTCAGGGTGTATATCAATTTTTATTTATAACGATATTCAAATCACTTTAGCTTTGTGGGGATTATTTGGAAACTCATTCAAAATATGTAGTGAATAGTGTTTGTACTAAGTATGTAATAGTCGTCAATCCGTGATGTGCTTCTTTTCAGTCACTTTATTGTTTGTGACGCCATAACTCCTTTACTACGTGTTTGATGTGGATTTTTATCCCCACTGGTATTGTTTTACAAACGTTTTGTTGAAATCAGTTTAGGAGGAAAAGTGGAACACAACGACATGGTGCCCAGCTTCTCGCGAATTAATTATGAAGTCATAACTTCTTAATTATGTGGCTTAGATGTACAGTAGTTGCTGCCTGTTGTTTAGTAGATGTGGAACGCACGCTCTGTCTCCCCTCCCCTCCCCCCCCTCTCTCTCTCTCTCTCACACACACACACACACACACAACCACACCTACACTCATACATAAATTTTTCTAATGTGTAGTTTATGCATTTGTCACTAAATTATCTGTAAGCAAGATTACAAACACATCCACATGTGTGACTCTACTGATTCTGCACTTCTTCACAGGGTGATCAACGTAACCTATTCGGAAATTTACTTTTTTAAGTTATATTTTTATATGACTTTCCCTTTAGGGCACTTTTTATATGTATATTGCAGTTTAGAGAACTTCGTAGGTAATGAGCTTACCTGACATCCACACACAAAAGCGCTATTTACATGAAAATAATACAAGGTGCGTCTGAGAGGTTCGGTGAGTGGTCTCGGGAAATGTAGAAAACAAGAGTTGCAATGAAAATACCTTTATTGGCTTTCAACGTAGTCGCCTCTGCCTACAATACTCTTTTGATTTCGGTTATACAGGTGTTGGAAACTTTCAGCGAAAGCTTCTTATGGGATCGCTCGATACACTGAGGCACGCGTTGTTCGATCTCCGAAACAGTTGGGAAGCATAAGCCATTCAGGGCTAATTTAACGCAGTGAAAGAGAATCAAGTCTGTCGGCGCCAAATCTGAAGAATACGGAGGGTGTGGAAGCACAGTGATATTGCGTCGACTCGGACTTGAGTCATCTTCGACACCACTTCCTTTCCGTTTTAAAGAGTTTAAACCACACAAACACTCTCTTCTTACTCACTACTTCAACACCATACAGTTGCAATAACATCCCGTCTGTCTCCATCGCCGTTTTGCCGAGTTTTAAAGAAAACTTCATTTTAACGCGTAGCCACATTTGCGCTCCATGTTTGCAATAACACGAGTTCTCACACTGACCCTGTGAACTGGGTCGCAGCTTGTACCACCGGTTCACTGCCGTGCTTTGCACGATAGGAGGCGATTGTTGACATGTCCCTCAATGTGCATGCACGGGCACCTCATCCCCACCGAACTTTTCAGACTCTATTTAGGTATAAACGCTGAAGCCGATGTTCTCTCTGAAACAAGGACATTCAGAGTTGAATGAAGTATATGCCATGGCTTTATTTAAGAAGCACGTTTCGAATAGTTTTACAAGTCTTTCTGTGCCACTTAAGATGATCAGTGCTGGATGTACTCAATGACTCACGAGTAGCAGAAACGGTATTCTGGTGTAATGCACCAATTACCGTTAAATATTTTGTTGCTTGTCTGAAATTTAATATCTAGTGCACGCTACAGAAATTTGGAGACTAATTTCAGAAACACAGTGGCCGATGTAATGTAAATTGAGATTTTGTCGTAGTGTGGTGAGCTATTTATGCAAAGAATTTGTCATGTATTTACTTTTTTTCTTTTGCTAGAAGTCGGAATGTGACAAAACTGAAGGGGAAATTGTAAATGTAAAACAATAAAATTTGTCTTCGTTTATCACTTTATTCTCCGAGTCTTTGTTTTCTATTCCATAACATTATGAACAGTTCGCCAGTTGTTTTTGCGTGCTTGCCACAAGAATGCTTCTGTACGTGGACTCCTGTTGTGAATTTCAGAGCATGTGTAGTTGTATTCTGTCACCTCTCTGTTTATTCAGCAGCACTTCATCCGCCCCTAATTGGATAGATTACAGTCGAACGAGTGTGCGTAATTAGTTGTGTTGTAGCGGAGATTAAATCTCCCGACATAATATGCTGCAAGAAGAAAATCCCAAAACAATGCTGGGATTTGCATTCATTTCATTCAATGGCCCCTTAATTTAATTAATATCCGTATTACGGGACCAGCAGAATCACCCTTCAAATTCTGACAGTCCTGTCTGTACCATAATGAATAAAATATAAGTCATAAATGAACGTAAACCCTCCTCGTTCTAATGTATGCAAAACGTTCTCATACTAGCTTCAAAGCATATGCATTGATTAATATCAAATGCAACAAACATAAGTATTAGGAAGTATGTACATTGTGAACAGCGAACTAACAATGTAAAAGAGGGGAGAATAATGACAAACAATTAACATCTGAAACATTATGGATTCACAATCTTTCAGGAGCCAATACTTTTATTTCTTTATTCGAATTGCACGGAAACGGTAGTGTAGTGTGGCAGAATTGCAAAACACGATTCGGGATGCGGCTCTTAGTTAGCAAGGTATTTAACTGAGATCAGTTATGGGCAAATTTACAAAGATTCGCAAAAAGTGTGGGAAAGTTTTGTGATAATAATCGGCGTGCTAATATTTGTAGCCAAACTGGTATTGTGTAATTTATTTTGAGGAATATAATTTGAACATTAAGGCAAGGAGACGATACACAAGTATCCTAGCACCAGTTCTGTACGCTCTTTCCTCGATTTTAGTACCGCTTTGTAGCAAAAGCGGTGGATTATTGTCCTGTAATCTTTTTCTAGTACTATCTGCGTTTTAACAGAAGATTAACTTTTTTTAAAGTGCAGAAAAGTTGTAATCCTTCCTGTTGAAAACATGAGTCACGTATACCGTGGAGTTTTCTCATTCAGTACTTGCTGTTAAGTGCTCCGAAGTGAAGCTAGAAAGGCTCGCAGGAATTCATTTACAATACATTATTGATAAATGTTTCGAATTATCCTTGTCAAATTTCAAGGTGGGTACAGCCGACCGGGTACCACTTGCAAGACCACCCTGCAAGACAATGGTAATGTTTCCAAGCACATATTGAACAATAATGCATAGACGTTTCCTAAGAGTCTTCATGGGTCAGTTGCAACTTTACGCTTTATCCTCACGGAACATTTATCGCTGTTAATATTAAAACAAGTATGACTCTACGTTGTAAGATCCAATGTATTGGGTTATGTACGGTTCTGATCTGGAAGTTATTTTTCGATGTTGTCTTAGAATGTAACCGTACATATCTACTTTCATGCCCAAGTAACTACCTTAATTGCAGATATTATCTTTTACCTGTTATCGTGCAGTTGGGAGCACTCTAAGCATAGGCTGTAGTTTGTGAAACAAATAAGAAATATTACATTGAATAACTGGTTCATTAATAAAAAGGGTTTTATTCTAACGTTTGAAAGTGATGTACGCAAAGACAGAGATTTAGTAGGATCAAGTTTATACAGTCAAATTGGTTCCTTATTGGGAATGGTCAGATGAATTATTAGTCATAAATAGAATCAAATGGTTAATCAATTGCGTTGTCTGCGGTAATAAATTGGTAGCACGTTTCTCCAACTACGTAATCATAACTTTAAGATACACTTCAAAAAGATATTAAAAAAAAAAAAAAAAAAAAAACTGCACTATCGTACACTTGTTCTCGCCAAATTTAGAGTCCCGAGAAGCGACCGTACGCTGCTCAAATCTTAACACACTGCCCGATGGAATCACTCCTATCATCCAGGAGCGTCCTTCTTCTGCCAAGACTAGAGATGTTCCTTTCCCACGCACACCCTTCTCTCCCCTCTTCTCTCTGTAACACACACTCCCCACCAGATTTGTCCCATCTTGCTTCCTCATTCACCAATTTCCATCCCTTCTAAAGTCGTATACATCTTAACGTCAAATATTTCTTTAAGTAAAAACTGACCAACTGAATCCACTTCCTTACTAATACAGCTTTATGTAAATACAAGAAAGGACCGTTTATTTATAATTTCATAAAGTCTTAATAAATAGACAAACTGGCTTTCATCAGCTTGGCCGCTCATGCCTCACAATATTCACGTAAATTACTGGCATATTGTATAATAAATAGACACTAAATCAAATATACGAGAGGTAAATCATGCTGCTTGCATTTTCAGTGTTACTGAGGAGAATATGATGCTCTGTTTATATTTCCACTATCAATTTATATCAGTTAAAATCAGTTATTAAATAAAAATATACAAGTGTGGCTCTTTCTTGTTGATAGAGACAATAAGCTATAATCTAAACCAGAGTTTGTTGAAATTGCATGACGCATTCAAATTTTGGTTATCTTAAGCTTGATTTTCCTGTTTTGATTCAGAAGTCATAAAAAGTTTTAATTTCTTAAGAAACTGAAATTACTTTTAGAATCATGAGATGTGTATAATTATTACTACGCTGTACATATCTTAAATGTTGACCGTGAATAATTTTATATATTATTTTATTTCATTCTGAACTACTGAGGTGTGAAACTCATAGATATCCTCCAGACATCCTTACGAAACCTCGTCTAACACTCCTCATTAGTTTTGACTACAAAGCATGGGCCTTCTCCAGATTTTTGTCGATTTTGACTAACGCCCAGACGAATCATCGGTTTAACCCGTTATTTGGCCTGTCTGGAATGCTGCTGTCCACTGTTGGTCCTTTGTAGACTATACCATTCCTTATGGTAATTGCGCGACTCTACGGACATACTTTTGTAAAGTCACAGTGTACTGTGATACCAGTTAATATTTATGCAGTTTTATCCAATGGCAAGGTTTCTTACATAACCGTCTCAATTAACAGATCCGTAACTAACCACTCGTGTTAGCCAAACTTACCTTCAGTTCCTTGGGCACATATTGAGAAGGAAAGGGGATAATTTAGAGAAGACCATCTTCCAGGAAAAAAATGAAGGCAGAAGATCACGAGGGAGAGCAGCCAAAAAAATGTGCCAAATGTTTGTAATTCTATGGACCAAACTACTTAAACTAAGTTAAAGTAACCTAATGATAACACACAAATCCATGCCCGAGGGAGGATTCGAGCCCCCGACGCGGGAGGCCACTCGATCCGTAACAGGGCGCTCCAGACCGTTCAGCTACTCCCGCGCGGCGAAGAGTAGCAAGCAGATGGTTGGCTCAAGTGAAGACGATCACCATCCTACCTCGTCACATTATGTTAAGAAGGCTGAAGATGGAGACATCTGACTGAAATTTCAACTCTCTAAGAATGAATGTCATGACACTCAGAAATGAGTAAAACGACTGATGATGATTATGAATGAACTAAAATCTTGGAACTTGTGAGTATACAAAATAATTGATGCATCGAAAAGTTCTCTTTTTTTTAACATGATGACACTAAATATGGTGGAAAGACAATGTGACATTAGTGAACTGATTAGAACAGGGGCAATTACAGATGTATCGTTGGTGCCAGGTATGAATGGTCTCGCTTCGCCTACTCCTCTGACGCATTTCGTGCCATTGGGCCTTACAGAATATGTCAGACACTCTTCCGATACTTCCCCAAGGCGGATTTGTCCCCTGTTGTTGCAGCTGTTTCTCCATAACTCGCAGTTTGGTACTGGGATGGAAGACCCTTACAAGAACTGTGAATGTGGGCTATCTCGGCGGATCTCGATGAGGAAATCTTCTCGGGTTGACAGCGGATTCAGTGCGTCGTTCTCTGGCAATGTTTCAGCAAGTTTCCTACTTGACATATTTAGGTGAGGTGACGGATTCATGTCCTATCCTGTCCTTTATAGCCGCTGGACCAGCATCATCCCTACACCTACTGCACCAGACAGGCCAATCAGGCACTACGCGCTATCAAGATGTGCAAGACGAGAAAAGATAGGATTCAGGGAAGAGGACAACAAACGCCTAGTGTTCTTCCCATATGCTAGGCCGCCCACGCCAAAGATTGGCAGGAAACTTAAGGAGAATAATATCAAGACCAACTTCCGGCCCCGAACCAAAATCAATAATATGCTGGGCTCAATGCAAGTCAAAATGTGACGCCAGGGGTCTACAGAATTTCATGCGAATGTGTCAAACACTGCATTGGACAGGGGCAGCGATGCATCATGCAACGCCTCCCGCAACATGTCAGAATCTTTCGCCTAGGACACACTGAGAAATCTGTACTAGCAGAGCACAGCCTCAGCCAGAATCCCACGTTCCAGTTTGAACACACCAAGTAGCTGCGGGCGAACGGCTTCTGGGCCTTTATCTTTAAACAAGCAATGGAAATAAGGCTCCACGACAACTTGGTCAATCATGACAGCGGTTTCCACCTCAGCACCACGTGGGACGCAATATTGGCAAGATTACGAGAGCGCACTAACGCGCACACGACGGCAGCGTCGGTAGGAATGAACAGGCCGCACCGGGACGCGGTTCCCCCTCCCCCTTACACGCGCCACGGAGCCGATCCCGCGCGTGCCTGATTGGCCCGTCTGGAGCAGTAAGTGTAGGGAGGCTGTTGGTCCAGCGGGTATATAGACAGGACAGGACGTGAATCCCACACTTCGCCTGAAAATGGCAACTATGAAACTTGCCGAGACGTTGCCAGAGAACTTCTAAATGATGTCACAATATTTTATGGGATATGCAATACAATACATATATAAAAGTCAGTTCACTATGGATACATACTTGAAATACTTTTACATCGCTGTGTGATTACGTTTTACAGGTGAAACTGAGATACATATGCTGTACTGACCATTCTATTAATTGGACCATTTTACACTTTAGTGTATGACAGGTTACTGGTGGGAAGTAAAAAAAACCATGAGAGTCAGTCATACATTACACAAATAATACAATTCAATTACATTATAAAAGAACTTTGTATGACGGGCAACCACAGCTAAAATATTTATAAATATTTAAGAACTTTCACACAGTTAAAAATTATTATTATAAGAGTCTGAATGAAAGTCCTTGGTCCACTTGAACTGTTATTTTTATTTACCCGCGGGTCTTCACGACTCCAATAAAAATAACAGCTCAAGTGGACCAAGGACTTTCATTCAGACTCTTATAATTTTAACACCTAATGTTTAACTGTGTGAAAGTTTCTTAAATATGTACATTATAAAAGGGAAATTATGGTAGATTAAAACTATGTGGAAAGAAATACTAGATTTGAGACACTTGTTGTTCGCTTGCGATGATTTTCTCAAGGTTTGTTGTTGCTGTTGTTGCGGTCTTCAGTCCAGAGACTGGTTTGATGCAGCTCTCCACCCTACTTTATCCTGAGCAAGCCTCTTCATCTCCTCATAAGAACGGGAACCTACACCCATTTGAATTTGCTTACTATATTCATCTCTTGGTCTCCCTCTGCGAATTTTCCCCACACATTTTCCTCCAACGATAAATTCACAATTCATAGTTGTCTAAGAATGTGTTCTGCCAATCGATCCCTTCTTTTAGTCAAGGTATGCCAGAAAGTCCTTATCTCCCCAATTCTGGTCAGTACCTCTTCATTAGTTACGCGAGCCAACCACCTAATCTTTAGCATTCTTCTGTAGCACCACATTTCTAAAGGCTCTTTCCTCTTCCTGTCCACACTGTTTATCGTCCATGTTTAATTCGCATACAAGGCAAAAATTCACACAAATGCCTTCAGAAAGGACTTCCTTACACTTAAATTAATATTCGATGTTAAAAAAAATTTCTTTTTCAAAAACACTTTTCTTGCCACTGCCATCTGCATTTTAAAACATCTGTACTGCAACCCTCAATGTTATTTAACTGCCCAAGTAGCAAAATGCATTTACTACTCTTATTGATTCTTTATCTAAGACTGCATTCAATTACCCATGCTTTGCCCTTATTAATATTCATATTATATGCTTCTTTCAACACACTGTCCATTCCGTTCAATTGCTCCTCCAGGTCCTTTACTGTCTCTGAGAGAATTACGTCATCAGCTAAACACAAGTTTTTTATTCCTTCTCCAAATTTCTCCTTGCTTTCTTTTATAGTCTGCTCAATGTACAAATGTACAAATTAAACCTCTGCATCCGTTTCATGCCCTTCAACTCTGAGAACGGATTTTGAACAAGCTGTAAATAACTTCCCGTACTCTATATTTTACTCCTGCTAATTTCAGAATTTGAAAGAGTGTATTCCAATTAACATTGTCAAAAGTTTCTCCAAAGCTACAAAAGCTAGAAATGTAGGTTTGCCTTTCCTTAATCTATGTTCGAATATAAGTCGTAAAGTGAGTACTGCCACCCGGGTTCCTACGTTCCTCCTCAATCCAAACTGATCTTCCCCGAGATCAGCATGTACCAGCTTTTCCATTCTCCTGTAGATAATTCATGTTAAAATTTTGCAAGCATGACTTATTAGCCTGATGGTTCTGTAATTTTCACACCTGTCTGCACCTTAGTTATTTGTATTGGGGATTATTACATTTTTCTTAAAGTCTGAGACTATTTCCTCTGTCTCATATATCTCTATATCGTACAGAAATAAGATGCAAGCCGCCGAGCATACCTTCTTCTGCAACCATTATTTTTCATGTCCCACCCACTAAAAGAAATATGGAAAAAGGACTCTCTAGATGCCTCTTTATAGCGCTTCTTCCTCCTTGCAAGTAATATAGATCGCCGGTAAGGTATTGTTCAGAGTTCGGCTTCATATGTCGGTTCTCTAAATTTTATTAAAGATTGTTCCATGTAATCGACTGTTTACAAAAGATTCCCCATTATGTTCACAGAGCGTTTGTGAGGTAATTGTGGAAGTCAGCGTGTAATAAATTTTGCACACCGCTTATAAGCTGCTTCAATATCTTCTTTTATCTGACATGGTTAGGGTTCAAAGCAGTTCTTAATAATGGGACACACTAAAATTATAATTCTGCATTCTTCACAGATGAAACAGTAAATACAGTAACTTTCACTTTCTGGTGGGGCGATCTGGTGTGTTTTGTTAACTACCAAGATCACTTATTTTATCAAAACTAGACTTATGTGTCTCGAGACAGTATCCGCGTTCGTCATATAATTAAAATTCTTGAATATCCGCCTGCAGATCGTTTTTATTTTCTAAAACATGACCAGTTTTGGGACAGTTGCCCATCTTTAGATCTGTTAACAAATGGCACAATTGATTTTAAGCTAGTATTTACAACGTATAATACCCAAAAAGTTAATCCAAAAAATGAAAAACATACTAATTCTATGAAGTTACAGAGTAACCTGTCGTGTGATGAACGAGTGTTCACTGTCGTTACTAAAATACAGTAGCTTCCTGAGGCTTTATCTGCTATGCTTTCATTCATCTGATTGGTGGATAAATTTTCGTTAAAATTATTGTCAGTAAGTGATTATTGACTTACATATCAAATCATTTCTAAAGTAAACGTGTAAAATAGCAGCCAAGCTATAAAATAGAAGTTACTACTGAGATACATTAGTAATGTCTGTGAAGACTCGTTCAATACGCGACAGGTTACTTTGTAACTTAGACTGGAGAGAACACATACAAAATATTGTGCGGAAGGGGAACCAAAGGTTACATTTCATTGGCAGAACGCTTCGAAGATGCAACAGCTCCACCAAAGAGATTGCCTACATCACACTTGTGCGTCCTCTCCTGGACTACTGTTGCCCAGTGTGGGACCCTCACCAGGTGGCACTGACGGTAGACATTGAGAAGGTTCAGAGAAGGGCAGCTAGTTTTGTTTTATCACTTTACAGGAGGGGGGGGGGAGCGTCACGGAAGTGTTGCACGATTTGAGGTGGAAATCATTAAAAGAACGATGTTATTCATTGCGGCGAGTTCTATTTGTAACATTTAAATCACCGACGTTTACTTCTGAATGTGAAAATAATTTGCTAACACCCACCTACATAGGGATACATGACCATCCCAATAAAATAAGAGAAATCAGATCGATTTAGGTGTTTTTGCTTCCCGCGTGCTATTTGAGAATGGAACGGTAGAGAAACGTCATGAAAGTGGTTAATGAACCCTCTGCCAGGCAATTCAATGTGATCTGCAGAGTATCAGTTTAGATGTAGAACTTCATAGAATTGGTATGTTTTTCATATTTTCTTTCATTAACGTTTTGACTGTTGTACATTGTAAATAGTAGCTTACTATTAACTATAATATTTGTTAACAGATATGAAGATGGGCAGGTGTCCCGTAACCGGTCATGTTGTAGAAAAAAAAGCCATCTACAGACGGATGTTCAAGAATTTTATCGCTCAATTTATATCATTCGTATCAAGTTTTAGCAGTACTAGCTGCGAACCTCGGATGATCTCACCTCATACGTGTGTCAGTGTCAGTGTCGGCACTGAAACCAGACTTGATCAAATTATAAAATACGTCACCAGACTGGATACTATTGAAATAAAACTTTTTATAACGTATTGAACCTCACGTTGATGTAATTTTAATATTGTGCCAGTCCAATATGGTAATATATAACTTGAGCACATTCCCATTTCCATTTCAAGTATAGAGTGAGATCGTCTCAGGATAGCACCTAGTACTGGCATAACTGGTTATGAAAGACTAAAATTGTTTCAAAATTAGCGTTGTTCGCAGTTAAGACAATCCAAGTCAGCCATCCATTCCATCATCCTTCTTGGTCGTTCCACTTCACATGGCTTTGCAGTGTCACACCTAGATATTTGAATGACTTGAATCTGCCAAGCAACAAACTACTAATATCATATTCGACTATTACGTGATCGTTTCTTACCTATCTACAGTATATTCATTCAAAGGAAGTTGTCATCATTACACAAACTAGAAATGTAGTCTGAGTCATCTTGCATCGACCAAGGTCACTGATTGGCGACATCTTCCCATGGAACGCAGCATCGTTAGCTGATTGCTGTCCACTCTGTCCGTCAGATCATTTATGCGTACAGAGAATAACAGGTGCCCTGTCACACGTCCATGGAGCACTCCCATCGGCAACCCTGATGATCGCTCGTCGTCAGGGACAAATAAGTAGTTTTTGTTAGTTAACAAGTTACTGTGAAACTGTGCCGAAACTGAGACGTTCCATTCATTTAAAAAAAAAAAAAAAAAAAAAAAAGTGCGGAATGCTTACTTCAAGTGTGCTGCTCCAGTTGGAAATGTTCGTCACTGTACAGCTCGGCGCACTGAAAATGTTTTTCAAGCTATTTTATGATTCAGCTTCTCGGACTGATCTTGCTCTCACCATCACAGGAACGGACTGTTGGTCTGCGGTGCCACGTTACGAATCACACTGCCGCTCGCTTCGGAGTTTCGTGTTTTCACTCGGGCATGTGTGTGTGTGTGTTGTCCTTAGTATAACTTGGTTTACGTATTTTCTAATCCTTGGGACTGATAACCACTGCAGTGTGATCCCTTAGTATTACATGCATTAGAACGTCCTGCTCCAGTATTCGAAGGTTAGAACTTAAATAGTGGCAACTATTTATTCACAGCCTATAGAAGAGCGGTACATCTTAGCACTTGTTACTGTCCTTCTAAGTATCACCAGAGTTGTGTAGAACCCGTTGCCAGCGATGTGGAAGGCGTAGTATACCGTGAGCAGAGACTGTTCTGTTGATGGCGCGAATGGAGCGGTCTAGTGCCTGTCGAATCTTTGGAACATTGCTGAAGCGAATGCACTGGAGTGGTTCCTTCATCTTCGGAATCAAATCAAAGTCACATTGACTCATCGACCGAATAGAGCAGTCACAGCTTGCTCTGCATGCAACCGCGCAGTGTCGTGGAAAATGATGGGTAGGTTGCTCAGAAAGTGTTGCCGCTTCTTTAGCAAAGCTGCTCGCAGGTGATACTTCAGCCGGCCGCGGTGGCCGAGGTGACTGAGGCGCTCCAGTCACGGTCAGCACGGCCACTACGGTCGGGGGTTCGAATCCCCCCTCGGGCATGGATATTTGTGCCGTCCTAGTTCGTAAGTAGTTCATAAGTAGTTTGTAAGTTTAGGGACTGATGACCCCGTAGTTAAGTCCCATAAGCTTAACAAACATTTGAGGTGATACTTCAAAAATGAACAGTAATACTGTGCATTGACGGTATGCCGTGGGGAACGTAATGTATGGTGTGTAGAGCTGGGCAAAACGGTTATTCTCCGATATCAGTTATAATGGGTATCGTTATTCTTTTCTATCAGTTAATTTTAACGGTTATAAATAACTGCACGGTATTTTTCCACTAACTTCCAGATGGCGTTGCTACAGCTTACTCATACTGCTACTAGGTAGCGCTTCTGAGCAGTTATCGTTATGAGTATTCCGTGAATTCTACAAGGTAGCGATACTCTACAGTTATCGTTATTAGTACTGAGTAGTCAGTACTCAGTAGCCACTACTGACTACTGAAAACGGACATTTACTGTTATTGATATTACGTAGAAACACCAGTACCCGACAGTTATGGTTATTTCTACTCAGTACTAATAACGATCTATCAGTATATAGTATATCTGGTGTGATTCAAATTGCGATTGCTGTGTAATGGCAAAAGTTATCGTCCGAATCGTGCAATAAACACACATAACTAAATGTCCAGTGTATTAATATGCTATTACATGAAATCTGTGCCCTGGAAATGTAGCCGTAATTTTCGAAGCTACTATGAACATTGTATGAAGTGAAAGTGGATTATTAAATATGTGCTTAAACGTGTGTGAAGTGAATATTGCAGTTAAAATTATAAACATAACGTTGCTTCAGTAAGTGTTTTGTGGAGTGTCTTTAAATGCAACATAAAAGTAAACGTAATGTGATCGTTTTGTTTATTCCTAATAAAGTTCTATATTAAATTTGAAAAACTGCTGGATTTTCGGAAAATTTTCTTTAGTTCATGACAGCATCCTGGTTTGTAAATATGATTATAACTACGAAGTAAATTTCTCCAATTATGCCGTAACGGGTCAGTTGAAGACTGGGATACCACCCGTCGGATTTGACGAAAAAGTTCATAAAATTTATTTGGGAATACAGCTTGCTACTAGGGTGTATCAGTTTGCTTTAATAATGTGAACAGGCCGAATTTCGTCATTTCTGTATGCAGTGAAAGTGAATATATTAGCTCCAGAATGGACCACACTGAACAAGTCAATACTGCCCAGTACATGTAACTGATATCTGAAATTATCGGTATTTTAAAATATTAAATCTACTGTAAACAGGTTATCGGTCGTAGGGTGTAGACCAAATCCTCAAATCTGCAATGTAAAGTGTACTAAACATTGCTCCAGTACTATCAAAAGTAAATTGTTACAAATGTGCATTTACAAGTATAGGCCTACTACATGCGAAATCAGAAACTTAATGGTGTTGTAATAAGTGTCTTCAACACAAAACTAGACATAAATATTTCCATATATTGTAAGAGAAATCCCATTTCAGAAAACTAAGGCAAGTTTTATGTGAGCTTTGGAAAATGCTTGATATCTTCGGCTATTGACAGGGTATTCAGTTAAATTTTACTTAGGGTATGGTGTGCTATGTTGGTAACAAAATGTTCACTTTACAAGGGAAATTACTGACAGGACAAGGTTACATATAAGATCCAATCAACAACAAAGTAGGAACAGTATTATTTATTAAACTCTCAATTTGAAAATTTATTGTTATTCTATAGGTCTACAGTTGAGTTTTAAAAGAGCATTCAAAGGTCATTGCTAACATCAGCATGTTACTCTAGTGAGACCGTAAGAAAACCTTTAACATGACAGTTCTTAATTTTTGGGTGTGAGGATGACTTATCAATGTCTTTAAAGTGCTCTCTCTTATGTTCAAAAGTATTGCAGACAGAATTAGGTTCCACCTGTCAGGTGCTACATGTTTCTTGCTTTCTTTCTTTGTTTTATTCAGTAATGACTTGTGTGAACAAATAAAACCAACACAGCATGGACAGTCACTGTAAATGATAGTGTAATTTTCATAAAGAAAATCTAACCTGGCAAATTAGTGCACTTGGCAGAAAATTCCTCTGTGTCACCCTGTATGATGAAAATCCCTTCTGTATCAACACAATTGCTATTAATTCATAAAATACCACCAAGAACTATGTGTGGCCCAGTTATTATAGCAAAAAATGTAGGTTTTCATTAAAATGCTTCTCCGTGCAGTGCCAAATTTGACATGTCTCTCCTATATGTGCATTTAAAGGTATACTATATATAAAATCAGAAACGTAATGGTGTTGTGGAAGTGTCTTCCAGTCAACACCAAAATATACATACATATTCCCGTATATTGTAAGAGAAATCTCATTTGAGAAAATTTAACCATGTTTTATTTGAGCTTTGGAAAATGCTTGATCTTCAGCTATTGACAGGGTATTCAGTTAAATTTTACTTAGGGTATGGTGTGCCATGTTGGTAACAAAATGTTCACTTTACAAGGGAAATTACTGACAGGACAAGGTTACATATAAGATCCAGTCAACAACAAAGCAGGAACAGTAATATTTATTTAACTCTCAATATGAAAATTTATTCTGTTATTCTATATGCCTACAACGTGTTTGCAGCATACACTTTAATTGTCTTGAAAGCACTCTCTCTTATGTTCAACAATATTGCAGACAGAATTAGGTTCCACCTGTCAGGTGTTACATATTTTTTTCTTTATTTTATTCAGTAATGACTTGTGTGAACAAATAAAACAACCAACACATTATAGATAGCCACTGTAAATGACAATGTAAGTTTCAAAGAAAATCTCACCAAGCAGAAAATTCTTCTGTGTCACCCTGTATGATGAAATTCTTTATGTATCAGCACAATTACTATTAATTCATAAAGCACCACCAAGAACTATGTGTGACCCAGTTATTACAACAAAGGTTTTCATTAAAAACATTCCTCCATGAAGTGCTTAACTTGACATTTGTCTCCTAAATGTGAATATTCTGTTGTATAATTTTTGTGCAAACTGATGTGTTTAATGTGCTATAGAAAGTTTTTTTCAAAATCTCATGCTAAATAATTAAATCAAAAACTACCATGTGTAACTGAAGAAGACTATACTGTCACAATTCTCACAATAATGCCTAAGAGAAAAGTCTCACCGAACCACCCAAGTAATTTGTACTCTGAAGCTGACATGAATAAGATATATGGTAGGTATTTTTAATTAGAGATGCCTATGATGCAGCATTGGCACTTAATATTAATGAAGCCACAAAGGTTGAGGTACGGGGTATACTAGTACTTGCAGATGGTCCAGATTTGCTTTAATATTTTACACCACCTGCAATATTTAAACATGAGAAAAATGTCCAAAAATATAACATTCATACTTGTTAACTGTGCTGTGTATGTTTTCTCACAGAAATATCACAGTAAGCACTTTTTGAGAAGGATTGAGTGTTTTTTCTTTATGTTTACTATTATTTAATTTACTGAATTATGTTTAACATCCCAAACATGCACTAATACAAATAATGAACTGTGTGATCCTGTTCTATGTAAACCAGCACTGCCATTCTTTCTCATGCTTTTATTAGACAGCAATATCACCTCAATACAGACACATGTGACTAGGCAACAAGTGAAGACTTACTGTCTGTGAGGAATTAAGGCACTTAAAAATGTATCAATATCCAAACTGTGTTTATAATGTGGGATCATCAGTTGGGTTGAACCTTGACTCATTTCCCAAATCAAATTGAGCATTTCAAACACACCAGTGTTACAAATAAAGGAAAAAAATATGGTTAAATGCTATTAGATGGGGCACAAACTGTGTCTGGACAAGGATGGCATCAGTTCACTGGAATCATCAAATAACACAGGCATCAAATATTTATGTTTATCTTTTTATTTAATGTTAGGAGGTGCCCATCTATCTTCTTCTTTTCATTAATTCCAATCGTTTTGGGGACAAATTCTGTAATGGCACTTTGTACAACTTGCTGCCTTGAGGTGGATGGAACATGTTGCTCGTCTTCTATACTGCATGTGACTGGTGGGGTCACCTCCATCAGCAGTTTTTCTGAGGGTCTGGTTTGACCTGCAGATACATGGGTTTCCCATCAACATAAGCAAATATTAAGTTGACTATGGGTATGGAATGATAATTAAAGTGTGTCTTTCATTCTACTACAAAAAATTCAGTTTAGTGCACAATTGTTCTTCATGGAACTTGCAGCCTGAAATTTAGTTCATAGAAAGTTACAACTGATTCAGTTTTCTCTTGCTATACAAATGTATAATAGAGTACCTAATAATTGCAGACTTCTCATAAATACCGTATTTTTTAGAGAGATGCTGATGTGTAATTATGGCCCTTAATTTGCAAATACTTAACAAGTCATTCACTGTAGTCATCCTACTATTAATGTTTAAATTTTTTGTTAAGTTAAAATATTTGTGGAATATGGTAGAAGACTTAATTGAAAACAATAATTATTTTTGAATTTGCCAAGAAGTCCTGGATTAGACAGCAATATTCTCGTAACCTGGGGAATACACCCCCTCCCCCCCCCCCCCCCCCGCAAGTTGCAGTCGCCTCGAAATAAACATGTTGAACCGGTACATATATATTTTCACGAAAATGCGCCTTTTAACAATGTTTTAAGTGTTCGTTACACGCACCTCGGAGTGTGAGTCCCATCAAAAATGTATTAGATATGTAAGATTTCCGTTTTTCTACCTTCCCCTCAATCCGTAACGAATAAATGGCAATAATTGACGTAAGTTTGTTTACAATGTATTGGCAGCAGGGCACTTTCTTCCTCGTAATAGCATAAAATATTAATTATAACGATTAGAGCGTATTTATTCTTTTATTTAGAAAATTTATTAATCCTGTCATACAATATTATGAACCTTTTCACTGACCAGCATTGGTTACAAAACTAAGTTTTATTTTTTTATTATTTTTGGAGGATTTCTCCATAATTCTAAAAGTCGGCACTCTACGAACGAAATATGTATCCTCTCTGGGAATATCATGACCTGCTACAGTTAATAACCAAATACCAAAGAGGTATATAGGTCTTTGACAAATACTCATAACGATACTGCCAGTGAAAATTAACTGCCACTGATATTTCTACTATTCTCAGTACTCCCTAAACCGTCTACCGTTATCATAGTATCTCGAATTCGCATTGGTCCCTCCATGTTATTAGATACAAGATTCCCACGAGAACGTAGTACACACTTTCACCAACAGATGGATAATCGTTAAACAGTTATTACCCATGATTCTTACGCGGTTAATTCCATGGAATATAGAACTGACCAGTATTTGGACAGGACATCTGGTCGATACTGTGGTCGAATCGTTTCACTAGTACCAACTTTTGTCAACAGATGGCGCTACGCAGTACGCATAGTTATTACGGTAACTGCCAGTATTTGATGAGCGGTTATTACAATCACGGTTATTCATAAATAACCGGATATTTCTATCAGTTATCGTTATTTTGGCCCAGCTCTAATAGTGTGTTTCCGTCGACTGTGCGCGCACCGGTGACGTGGGACGGTCGAGTCCATTTTGTCGGAGGTAAGCTAGGTACGTCAACAACGTGTGCAACCAGCGAATATAGTAGATCCCATTGCATAGTGTCTCCACAGCAGTGTTGCCTCTGTTTATGTCCCAACCATCGTATGTCCACCTTTTCCTTGCACTTTAAAAAGTTCCTGTTATCCGTCCAGCGTTTTGACAACGACGAAGGACTGAAGACGTGTCATACGCTGGTTCCATCCACATAGGCAGACTTCTACAACACAGGAATACAAAAGATAATTCTTTGATATGACGTCTCAATTCTTTGGATGAAAATGTCGAAAAATATCTCAAACGTTGTTGCCACGAAAGACCGTACTGATGAACCGCTTTACTGTCGCTAATTATTTCTGTATTATAAGTAATTAATGCTTCTCAAAATAAACTTCAACGTCGATTTTATCGAGAATATTTCAAGAGGTGCATTGAATAATTTTGGTTGTTTGTTATTTCGGCCCTTACCTTCACGTGCCACAGACATAAAAATACAAAAATACGATACCGATTGGGTTATGTGGTATTGAAGAAAGTCCATTGAATTGCAACTATGATGTGCTCAGTAATGACATCAGTTTCTCTTTTTGTTCTTCTGGATCATTAAGGTGCATTTAGAGATTGTTGTGGTTGTGCAATTCGTAATGAAGGTACACGTCTCTTTTCCGTTGCTGTAATACAGCAGAAACGCTGCAGATGAATGCACTTTATTTTCCTTCCAAATGCCCGGCCCTGTGAATATCGTCAAATATTTGTCAGAACGCTGCACTGTGGTGTGCATCACATTGGTGTGTGCCGACCAGTGAATGCCTGAATGGGTTATTGGCAGCTTCCACGTGGCTATATTGAGGTGTAGTTTCTTTGTACATCGACTACAAAATCAAGGTGAGCTTCTGTATGAAAAATAAATAAGGCTTTCATTGAGTCTGTTATTTTTAGTCACCATTGAATCAATGAAAGAGTTCTCTATGTCACGTGTATCCGCAATAACCGACTATGGTCCTTAGTAACTGACTCTTTGTTGCTTCCAAAATCTATGTCTGATGGCAACCAATTATTCATAATCGAGATACAGTAAGAATCCAGAGGATGTATGAATGTCTTTTCGACCCACTAAGTTGAAAGGCGCTTACTGAGGTCAGATCTATCTGTGATGGGCTACTACGGAACTTTATCGTGATGCTTGGAAGGTGAGTCTCACCTATACTGTTTCCCGCATTCGCTTCTTTTACATAACGTGAACCGCTAAATAATTCCCTTTGCATTCGCGAGAGGAGTACTTTGCCTTTCTACAACATTTTAACATTTGAGCATTTTAATAATAATAAACAAAATAACAAACCATCAGTTTCGTCCCGAAGGAAGGGAAGTATAGATAAATGAATGATATTATCGTATCATTGCGTTTTTCAGTCAACGTTTATATATGGTTAAATTAATAACATTTCCAGGAAACGCATCTGAGAGTGCTTCTAACAGGACTCAAAGTGCAGATGTGAAAGTATTACGAAGTAGTTGCAAGAAAGGGAATGACATACATGATAGAGCGGAATTATTTTTGGTTTCAATTTGTTTTAAAGCTATTAATTACCTTCATATAACTGTACAAGATCGTTATAAGTGATTTTTTTCGCGATCACGCAAAGTTTTGCCATACTGCCCTTCCTTTTGAAAGGGCGTCAAAATAATAGTTTCAGAATTTTAATCTGGTGATTCATTATTATTAAAATTACTTTACGCGATCAGGCCCAGTGGACCGCGCGATGATATAATCAAACTCTCCATTAATTTCGATCCTTCGCTGTTTCCAGTTCTTTCAGGCCTCGAGTTTTTGCAGGTCTTCTCTTATCCCGTCCACCCATCTCTTCCTTGGTCGTCCCAGTGGTCTTTTGCCTGTTGGTGTCATCTCCTCATTAATACATATCACATGCCCTGCCCGTTCTAATCTTCTAGTTCTCATCAAGCCAAAAATGTTCGGTTCACTATAGAGTTGTTGTAATTCTATATTGTGCCTTCTCCTCCATTCTCCTGTTATGTTGTCTTGAACCGGTCGAAATATTTTCCTCAAGCATCTCCTTTCGAAAACTGCGAACCTGTTTAATTCATGTTCTCTAGTTCTCCAGCACTGACACCCGTATAGGAATGACAGGAAGTATACAATCTTAGCTTGAGGGCACGTGATATGCTTCGGAATGTCAAAATGTGTAGTGAGTGCAAGCATCTACTACCTACTTGAATTATTGCCTTTATTTCCATTTCAGACGACGTATTTTCTGAAATTATGCTTCCAAGATATTTGAAATCTTTTACTCTTTTATAGGTGTTAGTCTTCACGGTTAATTCTTGGATTTCTGGGTAAAGGGCTCTTCCAACTATCATGTATTTGGTTTTGGTGGGGTTCACTTTCAGTCCAAATTTGCTTGCTACGCTTTTCATGGTCATCAATCTTCAAACTTTCTTTTGTGTGTATCATTAAGAGTATATCAACTGCGTATCCTGGATACCCTGATGGTTGAAACTACCCATTTCTCCAATGATCTTCTCAAATACTAGATTGAATAATATTGGGGAGAGACAATCCCCTTGCCTTAGTCCTGTGGTTACTCGTAAACTTCCGTGGTTCTAGGTTCTATTCCCCAGTTTAATCTTTGCTCTTGTGTCGTCCAGACTTAGTGAAATGTTTTACCAGCTTCTTGGACACACCAAATTCGATCAAGGCCTTAAACAAACTTATCCTGTGGATACTATCATATGCCTTTTGGAAGTCAAAAAACAGGTGTATTTCGTTAGCATATTCATACATTTTCTCACCGACTTGTTTAATGAAGTCAGTTGTTGAATTCCCTAGTTGAAACTCACTTTGGTATTCGCCAATTAGCTCTTCTGCCAGTGAAGTCTTCAACATCTTCTGTATTAACCTCAACTTCGAAGCCGTATCTAACCACTTGCAATCAACAATACAAACTAAAATTGATCTGCAGGGGACGGGACAGACCACACAAAGAAATAAAATGCGACACTGTGCACGAAAAACGCAAAAAATGAAAAAAAGTTAGTTTCCATTTTCGTCGTTCTGGAAAGACATCAGCCGTATCTGGGTTAACTCCGTTAGTTTCAATACGTTTCATGCACTATATTGCTAGCCCATGTGAAAATATATTTCCCGAAAGGCAGGTTATAATACGGACGTAGCAATACCGTCGTTTGAAAATGTGATTAATGTGGCTTCAGTACTGGACTACTTGAAAGTGTAAGTAATTAGGAAAAGTTGGTTTGATGAAGTGTGCACAATTTTATCTTCCACTTTAGTGTTAACTGAACTGTCGAATCTACGTTTGATGACTGTTGTCAGCATTATCAGGCGTGTGCGGTACTATTTTGTGCTACTATAAATATTTTCAAAATGTTCAAATGTTTGTAGAACTTATGGGACTTAACTACGGGGTCATCAGTCCCTAAGCTTACAAACTACTTATGAACTACCTAAGACTAAGGACGGCACAAATATCCATGCCCGCGGGGGGGATTCGAAGCCTCGACCGTAGTGGCCGTGCAGGCTGTGACTGGAGTGCCTCAGTCTTCTCGGCCACCGCGGCCGGCATAAATATTTCAACAGAGTATAGTTGGTTGTTTTGATCGATAAGCTAAATACCTTGACTACAATAAACTACGTATAATCTCTGTCGTGTTCTTTTGAATCTCGTTGGTTTCTTTCTCTCAATTAAAATCCCACTCGAGGCAGAATTTAAAGATTTGCATAGGTTTTTTTTTTTTTTTTTTTTTTTTTAATCGAGTAATATTTAAATTTGTTTCGTGCTGTTCCGAATGTTCTGAGTTACGTTAACAACAACTTACAATCCCTTAGTCCATCTCCCTTCCTCCCTCTCTCTCGCTCCTTCTGCCTCCCTCCCTCTCTCCTCTCTCTCTCTCTCTCTCTCTCTCTCTCTCTCTCTCTCTCTCTCTCTCTCTCTCTCTCTCTCCTTCTTATACACACACACACAAACACCCTATCTCAATAGTGTGTGTGTGTTGATGTGACTGTATCTGTGTATCCTGATGAAACTGCGTCGACTAAGTTAAATCAAGAACAATTACTGGTCTCGGTGTCAAAGTTATAACAGTTGGCACTTTTTAGTTTCATGACAAAAGCAGCATCTCACATATGAAATGATTCCTCAAACTAATCTTAAATTGTTATTGTTTTCCAAGAGTATCATCTCCACTGCAGGCTTATTTTGCAGTGTGAAGACGGTCGGAATTAAAAATACTATGTGCTTAACTTTTACTGTCACTGCTTAAAGTTCACAGTATCTTAACACCAGATACTTTCGTATCGTAAAATATTACAGACCTACACAAACAAAGAGTCACGAAAGGGCCCATGGGCAGCGCAGCACTCCTATGTATTTGCTTTCGTGAACAATTTAATGTTTTAGTTCATTATTAACACATTCATAATTTTTGAATTACTATTAAAAGGAACAGCTTTATTACAACCAGAAGAATTTGTACATATTATAAAATGATTTTTTTTTCTTTTATTAGTAGAGTTTTTCGAAATTTTATTTCTACCGATAATGTTAATTACAGAAAATCAGTTTGTCGATTAAGAACGCCACAGTTTCTTTACAAAGCAAGTCATACAATTACGAGAGTAAATTTTTATAATTGATTTTCTTTGGTTTATTGCAAGATTAATTGATTATTCACATAGTTGACAGTATTCTATAATTTAATAATTACAATGAAACAATCGTATCAACTGATACGCATAACAGAGGTAGTGCTTTGAGAATCGTGAATGTATACGTAAACTTCAATACTTTATTCCATGTCCTCAGTTAAAATTACAGCATGTTGTAATTGTCATAAGGCCATGTTACCATTGTTTTGATAATTAACGTGTGTGTGTTTTTGTTAATCTGATTTGTCTCTAGGTGTTACTATTTTGACATTGATTAGTAACTAATAATACGTATTCGGCATGCAACCCAGTTCATTGGATCTTTCATTAATAATAGCTGCTTTCATTATAAAGACATTTTTATTCTTGTCCACAATTGCGTAATAAACTTTACATAACGAATCACTCTACCTTCTCGGGACGACTGGTTCACAAGAAACAGTGTGGATGTATTCTACACAGAAGATTTATCTTGTTAGTAGAAGCTATAATCGGACCAATTTTATAGTCGAAAAATGAGCTCTATAGCGGCTAGACCCCTGTACTATGTACACAATATTGCTGGACTCACGTAAACTCTAGACAAGACTATGGGATTCATTTGATTTAAGTTAAATGATGTTTAATGAAACATAACATATTCGTTCTGCAGGACAAACGATATCATTGTTGTCTCCGTTTTCAGGCGGAACATTAGTTTTGCAATCGGTTTCCAGTCTAACCCATCCAGTCTTCTACATTAAAGCATACGAATGCATTAGTCGATTTGTCTCCCAAACGCCCTTGTCTTCCTACGATAATTTTAATACAATTTTATCAATTTTATTTATCTTTGTGAAGTAACCGAATTAGTTAATTTCTGTAATGTCAGTTTTCACTGTGGGCAATAACAGAAAAAATAACGGGGAACATGTTAATGTAACAGAAAGTCAAATATTTTAACTTTCTTTGATATTGATTATACGATATATTAGAGATTTTTAAATTGGTTTTTCCGATTGCATCAGATGTATAACGGTATAAAAAAGGTCGTATCATAAACATGCAACGGTGTGGACGCGGGGAGGGTGGGGGGTCCATCTGACGATTTAATTCACCCTAGAAATCAGGAAACGATTTCAAACAAATTAACTTTATTGGCAGGGCGAAAACACAAAGCGCTGAAACAGAGGGCGGCTCGAAAAATAATTATCTCATATTGGGCGCCGGCGGGCGTGCTGGTATTTTTATCGGGCGGGTGGCGGCTGCCCACAGCGCACGTGCGGCTGATAGGCGACCATTACTGGGGGGGGGGGGGGAGAAGGGGGGAAGGGGTGTAAGTGGGGGGGGGGGCGGCACTGGGGATCAGCCCCACACAGCACGCTGTCCGACCGCTAGAAGAGAGCGTCTCTTCACACTACTTGCTTTGTCTGCTGGGAACACTAGCGAGGAAAAGGGATCACCTGAAACACACACAATAACTAAAGAAACAATTTTACAATTATCCTTTTAATTTGACTCCATAATAGAGATTCTGCCTGCTCTCTTCAATATTGCAACAAAATAAAAAATTTCCAGCTTCGTGAGTGATACGTCTACATCTACATCTACATGGGATACTCTACATTTTAGTGCCTGGCAGAGGGTTCATCGAACCACCGTTATACTATTTATCTCCCATTCCATTTTCGAATAGCGCGCGGGAAGGAAGAACACCTGAATTTCTCCGTTAGAGTTCTGATTTGTCGTATTTTATTCTGATGATCATTTCATGTAAGAGGGTCAACAATATATTTTCTCATTCGGAGGAGAATGCTGTCGATTGTAGTTTCGTCAGTAGCCCACACAGCAGCGATAAGCGCCGTTGTTGTAATAATTCCCATCCCAGATCCTGTATCATGTCCGTGACGCTGTCTCCCCTGTATCGTGACAATACGAAACGAGCTGCTCTTCTTTGGACTCTTTCGATGTCCTCCGAGAATCCCACCTGATAAGGATCCCACACTGGGCAGCAATACTCCAAAAAAGGGCTCTGCCAATAAAACGCAGTCTTTGGTTCGCCTTTCCCACAACATTATCTACGTGTTCTTTCCAGTTTAAATCTGACGTAATAGTAATTCCTAGGTGTTCTGCGGACATTACGGCCTTCACGTTTCATTGATTTATTTTGTAAACAAAGTTTAACGGATTTCTTTTCGTACTCATGTGGACGACTTCACACTTCTCATTATTTAGACTCAATTACCAATGTTTACACCATAGTAATATCTTATGCAGATAGTTATGCAGTTGGTTTTTATCTTCGGATGATTTTACTATACGGTAAATGACGGCGTCATCTGCAAACAAAGAGAGCTACTTAGATTTTCTCCTTAATCGTTTATGTAAAAAAGGAACAGCAGAGGACTAATAACACTACCCTGTTGAACGCCCGATATCACCTGTGGTTTAGTCGATACCTTACCATCGATTACTATAACCAGTGTCCTCTCTGACAGGAAATCCCCTATCGAGTCGCAAATTTGGGGCGATATACCGTAACCACGTAATTTGATTAAAAGCCGTTTGTTAGGTACGATGTCAAAAGTCTTCTGGAAATCAAGGTAAACGGAATCAATTTGCGAACCCTTGTCGATAGTACCCATCACTTCGTGTGATTAAAGAGCTAGGTGTGTTTCGCATGAACGATATTTTCTAAATCCGCGTTGACCTTGGACCAATAGATCATTCTGTTCGAGATAATTCATTATATTTGAATAAAGGATATGTTCCAGAACCCTGCTGCAAATTGACTTCAATGAAATAGGCCTGTAGTTTAGTGGGTTCCTCCTACTGCCTTTCTTGAATATAGGTGTGACATGTGCCACTTTCCAATCTTTTGGTATAGATCCTTCTTTGAGAGAGCTGTGAAGTAAGGAGCTATCCCTTCAGCATAATAAGATAGAAATCTAATGGGTATGCAGTCAGGACCAAAAGACTTTTAATTACGTATTGATTTCGTTCCCATGCAAAGACCTCGTAAAAAACTAGCTTGACTCCCTAACGGCGCAGCTACCGCGGGATAATTTGAAACTGGCCGGTCGCCATGATAGTGGCAAACATCAGATAAGTACGAGTGGTGTTAGGAGATAAATCGTGTACTATATGGCTACTGCGATATATGTACTCAGTTGATAGTCACGTCTGTATTGTGTGACTATTTCAGTATACATGAATCATGATGGTGAAGAGCTGCTCAGCGTTTAATTGCACAAATTGATTTAAGAAAGAAATAAGACGAAACAATACAGTCTTCCCAATTATATTGCTCAGGAATACAAGTAGCCCTACTACTTGTGTTCAGAGGTAGGTACACTTGCCTAACCGGCTGTTAGTCAAGACAATACGGGATTGAATGAAATAAATAACAGGGTTTTACAACACTGGTAGCTCTTCAAATCGAGCTGCTTTAGGCACTATCGGTGGACAGGAAGTTCAAAAAGTTCCATTTTATGATTGTAACTATTGTAGCCGAGATCAGTTACCTCAATACAGTTCGAAATTTAGTTCATGAAATTAATGTTAGCAACTTGTAACCAGAATTTAAAGGTCATCTGTTCTACATATCGTTATAACAACGGAAATAGGTTTGCAGAAATGTGTATAGTTCCATATATGAATGACACATAGCTACACTGGATGTACATTGTGAAGCTGAACCCTATGACGATAGTTAATGACTTTTGAGGAGTTCAAGCTACTGTAAAGTATTTGGCCCTCAGCTTTAAGAATGCTAATATTCGTGCTAGATACTCTAATAATAATATTAGATGCACCTCATTAAAAAAAGAATTTGGCATACTCCGTGTTTTTAAAAAAATTTGGTAGTGGCGGTTCCTGTATTCAAAAGTAAGATGCTATTTTACATTTATGTATGTGATGGGATGTATCATTTTCACAGTCGATTTTAACATTGGCCGTTGAAGGCAGCCCTGTTTCAGTTTTTGATGCTATAAAATACCTACATATTGGAGAATACAGCAGGCACTCAAGCAAAGACGTAAAGTGTTGTGAAACTTTTCCGAAATTAAGTTTCACCATCATAGAAGATACTGAGAAAGTGCCAAAAATCGTGTCTGACGATAAGTTCCGTTCATACTGTGCACTTAGAACGCTAAAAAGCTAAAGTTATAATTACTTTTAATTAGGAAGAAGAAACGCTGTTGGCAGATTTCTACACCGTATGTTTAATAAATTTACACACAATCGATAGTTGCTGTATATTCAGAGTCTGTAGCTGTTTTCTAGTTATATATTTAAATGAGTCGTAGTTTACATGACTTAACTAGAATGAATACACCTTACAATCAAAAGGGTCTTACGCACATTTAAAATTCGCTGAGGCGCTCTTCACTTTACCCGCTATTCGCAGTCGGCCGCTTAAGGAATTTTAGGGGCTTGTTCCCATCATGGAACATCATCAGTGGTATAAAATCATGATGACACAAGTACTCTGCCTAAAACATTTAATAGTCACGTCCATAAAATAACTAATAGTACATTTTACAATTTTAAAAATTAGGTAGCTGCTAACAGTCAGCTACGCACCTAAACTTGCAGAAAGTTGGAGCCTGACGCCTTCTATTTTTGAGAAGTTCGTTACATTATAATATTTTTGAAAAATAATAAAAATTGGACGTATAAAAAGATGGACACGACAATATAAGATACAATATAATACACCTTTTATACATTTAATATTTTTATCTTTTCAAAACTTACAATTTAACAAACTTCTCAAATAAAGAGAGGCTCAGGCACCAACTGCCTGCCAGTTTAGCTGCGTAGCTGACTGTTAGCAGCTACCTGATTTTTAAAATTGTAAAATGTACTAGGACGACCTTTTAGCTATCTTATGGACCTGACTGTTAAATTTTTTAGGCAGAGTACATGAGTCATCACGATTTGAGTTCTGGTATGTAATGTCGTCATACAAATGTAACATTCTTAGCGTATATATTTTTATGTTTCTTTAATGTCTAAATCAAGGAACGTGAGTTCACAGCTTTGATGATGTTCCATCATAGGAACGAAATAGATATGTCATTTTTAAAATAAATACTTCACATCGGCCACCAAGCTGGAAATATCTTGACTTTATTTAGTTTGGAAAGATATTCATTGACTTAAACGTGGTAGTCCCACCGGTCAGGGAGAATTAAAAAATGTACAGGGACAAATGGCTATTGTAATTTGGTCCTTAAACCACAAACCAACCAATCAAAAGTTCACTCGTTTGGATGAATCTAAGTCACCAAATTCAAATGTATTACATAATAAGTAAGGTAACATCGAAATAAGAATATCTTGTATATAAATATAATTATTTAAACCACTTTGTTATTGCAAGTTCTATTTCAGTCATTGGCGTTTATTTGAAAATAATTATTCAGTGATGGCAAAAAAGCAACATTATCACAGGTGATCTCCACCAGTTTCTATCTATGCAGGACTGCCTGACTGCAAATTATGTATATGAAAACATAGCCTGAGTACACTTAGTGTTAATTTGACTTTATGAGTGTTCTGTTGGTCTGAGAAATAATCTCGCAAGTACAAGGTGAACCTGTTCACTGAAATTTGGAAACCCCTTTGTCGAAATAACAACATAAAAGTGTGTTGTAGTTATTCCCCTAAGGTGCTCCCAAAGTTCAACCGCAGTTCTAAACTTTTCTTGCGTATGCGTATATTCTCATATGCATGATATCTAGCTAGCCATCCTACATAGATAAATAGCTGGTAGCATTCAACTGTAATGATGTTGCTCCTATCTCATAACTGCATAATTATTTTCTAATATACACGATAAGACTGCAATATATTTTCCTATAAAAAGTTTATATATATATATATATATATATATATATATATATATATATATAAATTTCGATGTTAACTTCATACTTGTGAAATTTGATAATTGTGACTTAGCTTCAACTTAAATAATCTCGTAAGATTGTGTAATATGCTGGCTGTAATTATGGGCTGAAAGCAACAATGAAACTCACATTCTAGTCACGCCACTTCTAAGACAATCACGTGTAATTATAAAAAAAGTAAAAACAAATCTTGGAAGTAAATAAAATAAACTTACCGGGAATCTGACAGCCACACAAACAATTAAGAAGATTTAAGAAATACCTAAAGTCAGGGACTTTAACCGGAAAATAATCATATGTTACCTGACAAAAAAGAGTGATACAATATTACAAATATTCTGAAAATCTTTGTATTCCTTCATCATGTCCCGTCAAGAATCAACTGGAGAGTCAAGTTATTGCAAAATGTGATGCAGCCAGAAGCAGTGATTGGAAGTGAATGAAACTGCATTGGCGTATGATGAATGACCATGCGAGTTTAATGAACCCAATACAATATGGGATGAAAGTAGCAAGGCTTTTAGGTTTGTTCAAAATCCTTGCAGTCGTCCTGCCAGATACTGTGGTCATTTTCTGGGATGGAGACCCCTCGAAATGTCATACCACACGTGCCCAATGATGGAGAGTTCAGGCGATCTTGCTGGTCATGGGAAGACCTCACCACGCCGTTGTCAGTCCATAAACATGCGTGTTGTTGGTGGCCGTGAATTATCTTGTTAGAAAACTATCCCAGCCTTCTGTACCATAAGGTTTAGAACGTGCGGATGGAAATATTTGGGACATATCGCTCTGCCGTCAATGCCTGCCGAAGAACCATTGGATGGATCCACATCATGACGCCAAGCGATACGCATCTGAGTCACTCCGCGCAATTCCCAAACTATGCGCTTAACTCTTGATGCCCCCTAACCCGAACACGATGGTCATCGGAGTTTATGGAGAAGCGAAACTCGTCACAGAACGTGATGCAATGCCAGTTGGCCTCTGTTCAAGCCTCCCATGCATGGCACCATGCCAAAGGCCAACGTTCGTTTTCTGGTGCTAATGGCAACCGCCATATGGGCCTAAGGCCCAGCAGACGTATGAAGGTCGTCGAGACATTGTGAGGGCAGTCACAGGATGTTGGAGAGTCACGAACACATCTCCGTGGCAGATGCCGAATTCATGGGAACCCACACTGCTCGGAGCATCAACGAGGGTCCTCCCACGCGAACCAGCATAAAACGACTGGGTACCCTCTTGTACGCAATGATTCCAATTTCGGGCCAACTGTGGGATCTAGATGGCCCACATGACTTGCAGTTTCATCGCTTCACGCATTGCACCGTCAAACGCAGTATTTTGGTGGATAAGCTACCTGTAACGTCTGTGACGCGTACTGTGCCTCGTACTGTACATGAACTCCTCAAGATAGATGTCCGCAGCTGACGATCATTTTAATTGCATACTTCACAATTGACGGGAGTTACAATTGTCGCTTCCATTTCTGCTATCATCACAAAGCAAGCGCCTACTGCGGCACACCAACAATGCTGTATGTTCTCCAGAGGTTGGTACCTAGCGCTGCAGCCGTGAAACGTAATTCCAGTCTATCATATGTACTTCGTTCACCGGACCTTACTTTTGGAATACACCTCGTATAATGCGACCCACCTGTTGCTATGTGTCTGTCAACATGCTCTAAAGTTTAGTAGGTAAGACAATAGGCTCCAGCACTTAGACTAGCTGCTAAACCCGGTATTGCCAGTGTAATTATGCATTTCTCCAGGCTTATATTAGAAACGAAAATAAAAACATTTCATCTCTATGTGATCTTGAAAACAGCTTATAAATCATGAAACAGTAAAAAAAACAAATATGCATAATGTACAAAATTATAAAAGCAATATCCAAAGAAAGAAAAATAGTAATAAAATAAAAATTATGTATAAAATTAATTTAATTCAAAATTTGACTATAAACAATATTTAGTCCATCCCGCTCTTCCCTTTCTGCCAATCAGCTTCTACCTTACTATCTGTCCATGTAAGTTTCGTTTTCATGTCATCATATACCCTTGATTATGTGTCTGAAAATAATACAATTTTCTAGATTAGTACAGTGTAATATTAGGCAACTTTCCGCAATGAATAAATAGTGGATAAATGAAGTTTCGTAAATGAGGAGTCGTGTGGTGGGAAAGTTTTTGTGACTCATTATTTACGACGTCATATCTCATGAACTATATGTCGTAGGTAGTTTAAAACCGACCGCACAAAGATTGTTGGCTGATAGTAAGCAAAATGTGTGACAAGTTTAGTTAAAATCAGTCCTCTTTTTAGGAGGAGACGTGGAAAAAATAGCGCATGATGTAGCAGTTAATCAAAAATTCTATTTTTTATGGCGTCATATCTCTTGAAATATGTGTCGTACTATGATGCACATTTGGAGGTACATTCAGTGGTATATGTGCGTAATGTCTGCAAAGTGTGTGTTGAATAGTGTTAGTAGTAACGATGTAATAAATCCAAACATCATTTGTGATGATGCGGTTTTTCATTAACCAAATTGTTCGTCACTTCATTTCTCATGAACTATATGTCGCAATGTGATATAATATCGAAGGAACATTGAGCAGTATGCATGTGTACTGTCTGTCAAATGTCTCACGAATACAATTTACAGTGTAGCAGTAATAACTTGTCGGGATTGTAGGCGACATAAAGTTTCTTAGAAATCTGAAATTATGTTCAAAATTTATTGCAAGTCGCTAAGTGCTCTCATTGTCAAATAGTTGACGAATAAAATCACGCTATCACGCATCGCAAGGTGGGATTGTTTTCAATCATTATGACGTGATATCGTATGAACTATTTATCGTAGGTTATTTTTGCAACTATAGAAAACGATTCTCGACTTTAAAGAATATTTTTACCAAATTCGGTTGAAAGCGGTCCATTCGTTTAGGAGCAGATGTAGAATATTATCGTATGATCCAGCCGTTTTTCACGAGTTTCATTGTTTATGACGACATATCTCCTTACGTATGTATCGTAGGTGGTTGTTACTCCGAGAACGATTGTTGCCTGATAGTAGCGAACGTCTGTACCAAGTTTGGTTGAAATCGGTCAAGTGTTTCAGGAGGAGATGTGGAACATACGTACACACATACAGCCTATTTTATAAGATGTATAGATTCCGTTGCTTACCACTTGTTATTCATTTTAGATACACTAGATAGTCAGCGTCATCTTTTTTGTATTGCCGCTTTCCATAACTTGCGAACATTCCGACGACCACATTCCAGCACGATAACGCGCGATCTCACGTGTCAGGCAATGTTCTACGGTATTTGGATTGCATTGATGTCTTGGCATCACCATTCTTCTAGTCTCTTGCCTATCGAACACGTCTCGTTGATGATTGTGGGACAACTGTTCCGAGATACACCATCCGCTTCTACACCTTGAAGTGTAGCAGCTGGTATAAGCGAGCTAGACAGTTTCAATGTAGAATTGTATAGAAACGCTCATAGCTAGCAATGGCAGCAACAGTCATGTTTCTATCATCTTGCTCATTTCATATGGGTCTGTATTTTCAATAATGTGGTCTTATGTCCCACCCAAATTTTGCAGTAATATTGGCAATGTTTCTTAGTGTTGTTTTGTTTAGTTTCAAACCTGACCCGTGTCTCTGTTTATCTCAGTGCTATCTGCAGTGTAGGACAAAATTCTGAACAGATATCTTAAGTGTTTTTAACTTTTTATTTTCACTGTAGTACTTTTTAAAGAAAACGCCTTTTGCTACCGCAAATGAAGGTATTTTATTCCTATAATTCACCCATAGGCGTTCGCCTTTCTCACAGGGCATCATCAGTGGGTGTCCTGAAATATTTACATTTTTCTGCTTACACATATAGGTTAGGATTATTTTACATATTAAAAAAAAGAATCATTTTTTATTCAAAACAGTTCGTATTTTTGCTATAAAATGGTGTACCTACAGAACTTGCTACTCCATACCTGCCTCTTTCCGGGAACAAGGTCAAAAAGTTTCACTATTTTCCGTAAAACTTCGCAAATTTCGTAGTTGCACTGCCATCTGCTGCCATAACTGTGTCCTCTATTTTCACTGACTGACCATATGATAGACCCAAATCCCAACACATAATCACAAATCCACAATCCCCCTCCCCCACACACACAGATACACATTTAAATATTTGAGTCTTATGAAAATGGCGAAAGGCTTATGAGTGAATTATAAAAATAAAGACCCTTCATTTGCAGTAGTAAAAGGCGTTTTCTTTTTAAAAATACTACAGTAAAAATACGTAGTAACCAGCTGCTGCTCAAATGGCCACTACAAGCAACGTATTCTAAGTTTTCGGTCGGCCACCTCTGCTGCGTGAACTAACCCTCGGATGCTGTGTGTTGGCAGTGAACGTGGTGGACGGCGAGGTGCTGCACATCACCAAGGTGAGCCGCCTGCACATGGGCGCCTACCTCTGCATCGCCTCCAACGGCGTGCCGCCCTCCATCAGCAAGAGGGTCCTGCTGCGGGTGCAGTGTAAGTACACACACCAAAGGTTACCAATCACTTCACTGCCGGTCAAACGTTTTCCATCACCTATCACAACTACCGAGCTTAATATATTAAAAGAAACTGCGAAAACTACGGTCAGTCGGCCAGATTCCCTTCATTTTTGTTTCCAACGAAAGGTATTTATCCACAGATTTGTCATCAAGTATCAGAATTTACATCTATCGCATTCGTTTCTCTATACTCAAACACGATTTCCTTTTGTATATTTCTTATGGGGATATCCTTGATGTAAACTTAAGTCATCGGTCAGTCCGTTCTATTCGACCGATTTCCATTGATTTAAACGATTTGTCATGAAGTATCAGAATTAACTTATGTCTATCTATACTTTATTTTTCTTTCAAACGCGGAAACCTTCAATTGAATATCTTAATCAGTTTGTTTCACAATATTTTCGGTTCTAATTAAGGTACACATTTCTTTTAGACCTAAAAACACTCACGTGATCTACTTCTTCCATTGACGCTTTTAAACACTTGCAATGTGTGATTCTGAAGAAAGCTATTCGTGAACATAAAACATTACTTCCATTTTTTCCAACTTAATTCAGTCGATCGGGCCGTCCTATTCGACCGATTTCCTTCATTTTTGCTTTAAACGAAAGGTATTCATCCGCTGATTTGTCATCAAGTATCAGAATTCACTTAAGTCTCACCGTCCTTTATTTTTATTCAAATGCGCATTTCTTCCGTCCTTGCAAGGAATAATTTAATTGGTTTGATTTACGACATCTTCGGTTCTATTTAAAGTACGCATTTCTTTGTGAGCTACCAACACTCGGCGGATCAAACTCTTTCGTTTGCGCTTTTAAACACTTGCATTAATTGATTCTGAAGAAACTTTACTTCCATTTTTTACCAACTTTTGTTTGTCCTTCCACTGGCGGTGCGAATTAGTTTTAAATAATTTGTCGTAGCCCTGTTCTGATACTAAAACAAACATATAAAGACGGTACGGTGGGGCGCAGATGAGTAATCACAACAACACTGACAGGCTTTATCCAAGACGTGTCCACTTGAATAGGCTTCATTCCTTCAGCTGTCTGTGTAGCAAGCAGATCAAATTAGTTTTCAGTAAACTGTATGCAGCTAGCAATGTGTTTTGATCGGGTGCATATTACCTCCAAACGGGACGGAAAAGGGAGATCTGCATTTAAAAACGTGCTGTAATATGTAGCTCTGCATCACGAAAGCTATTCTAGAAGGACAATAGCAACAAACGTTGGCGCATCCCAAACTACAGTGGTGTATACATTGCAGCGGTTCAAGCAAACCAGTGCCAAAGGAAGTGTTGCGCGATCTGGAAGACCCGGTTATCATCATACAGGTCAGTTAATACGTGTACTGAGTATATGTCAGAGGACTCGTAGGGCACCTGAAATTTGCGAGGAAGACAATAATATGCGAGCTGCTTCAATCTCAACAGCGCAACGCCGTCTTCGTGAAGGAGATTTAAAGGGGTACATAGCGGCCAAAATCCTTTATCACGGACACAAAATAAGGTGAAACGGATGCAATGGACACAGCAACTTCAAAACGGGAGCGAGCATCAATGGTCCAAGGAGTAGTTCACGGATGAATCGACATTTGAAGTATTTGGGGGCCATCGTCAAATGTTTGTTCGTCGAATTCGTGGAGAACACATTAAGAGTCAATGTGTGACACCTACGGTGGAAAATAGTGGAGGGTCGGTTATGGTGTGGCGATGTTTGGCGGGTGATAAAGTCAGTGATCTCGTGGCGAATTAACGGAACACTAAAGAAGGAAGGATATTGATTAACAATGCAGTTCCATCTGGCAAGAAACTTATTGGTCTTGGTATTGTTCTGCAGCAAGACAATGACCACAAACATTATTCTAAATTGTGTAGAGGGTATGTCGATAAGAAAGAGAAATGTGGGAAACTGAAAAATATGATTTGGCCACGTCATTCCCCAGACTTAAATCTCATTGAACTGTTATGGGATGAACTTCACAGGGAGGTCCGAAAACTGAGGTCTACTAATGTTGAAGAGCTATGGAATAGTTTACAGAGCTGTTAGACTGCAATATTTTCACGAACTCGACAAAATCTTATTTCCAGAGTGCAAGGAGTTTGTGCAGCTGTTCGGAGGGCAAAGGGTGGATACTTCGACGAGGCTTAAATGTAAACCATATTGTACTTAACGATAGAGAGAGAAATTCTATTTTTTGTTGGTCTATTTAGTTTTTACGAAGTGTTTATACAAAGAAATAAAGTATCTAGTTTTATGTACAGGTGATCGAAATCTTTTGACCGGTAGTGTATATTTAAGTGGATGATATATGTGTCTCATAAATCTGCTTCTATACTAGTGGATGATTTCAACCAATCTGGGTATTAAATTTCCGTACAATCAGACCGCTTACATATTATACGATTTCGTCCTGCAAGAGAAAAAACTGTATGGGTTTAAATCTTAGTTGGTAGATTTTCATACTCAACTATTTATAAACGTTAAGTATCAGTACCGATGAACTTGTGACCTGGTACAGTTCTTGTAATGAATCGTGACCTAGTCATAACGTTATGCACGTCGGAGAGGACGAAGGTGCAATCTGCTTCACAGGGTTGAACCAATCAATCAGAGACGCGAGGAAGTCGGGGTTTTCTACACATTTGCCTACCATAGAAACGACGACCGAATTTCTTTTAACTATTTTCGTATGTCAGTTGACTACTTACATGAATTGCACGGGGCACTGATGAATGTTTTTAACGCCAAAACAAGCAATTCAGCAATTGTAAACAACCTATAGAAATGCTGGCTTTGACTTTAAGGTAAGTATTTAAATACAGATTTGTCATTACTGGCGTTTGATTAACTATGTAATTGAATCTAAATAATGCATTAAAAAAAACTATTGCTGTTTTTCTGTTTGTTCTTTCTTCCTTTTTTTCAAATTCTAAACATAACATATATTTATTATATTTCTATTAACAGAAGTACCATACAAACAGGAAAAAATGATTTTGTGTCGACCAAATTTACACGGCCGTAATGCTTTATAGGGAAAAGTAAAATTTTTTTGAGCTATAATACGAATATGTATTTACAAATAAGTGTTTACTTTGCTTCATAGGTAGTATTTACTAAACTCAAGTGCTCTCAAAATCTGGGTTGAGTGCTGAACATAATTCTTTCCAGGATCTCCTTGTTGCGTTTCTATTCTTACTGATATCTAAGGTTTCGTCCCATAGTTACGGTCTGCACGGCCACTACTGTCGTGGGTTCGAATCCCCCCTCGGGCATGGATATTTGTGCCGTCCTTAGTATTAGTTTGTTCATAAGTAGTTTGTAAGTTTAGGGACTGCTGACCCCGTAGTTAAGTCCCATAAACTATAGAAACATTTGAAGATTTTTTTAGTCCCATAACAGGTTATGTTTTAACCAACGATATCAAAATTTCAGCCTTAAATCCTTCCGTAATTTGAAAATAAGCCACCGACACACACATACACACATACAAACCGAAAACTCCGATAAACTCAACCTGAAACCAAACTGAAAGCAGTAGAAACAACAATGGGGATAGATCCCGTACGACTGAAATCGTGCAGTGTGAAAGCGTGCCTTTGGCCACGTGAGCCAAGGAGCCGGGAATACGGCGCGGTGCTGTGTTATTAGTCTATAGCGTACAAACTACGTAAACTAAGGTAAACTAAGCTAAGGACAACTCAAACACCCGTACCCTGGGACGACTCGAACCCCCGACGGCAAACGACCGCGCGCAACGCAGCACGGCGCCCCGATGCGCAAAGGCTTATCCGCCGCGGCGAACGCTACTGAAAATCCTGTCCGTGTGGTAACCGTATAGTGTGAAAAATTCCATGTTCTTCATCAGTCGACTAAGAAAAAAAATGCTCGTACGGATTTTTTCCGTTCGGGCGAAATCGTGAAATGTGCAAGCGGCCTTAGGCAACAGTCACCATTTGACCTGTGGGGTTTAAGAGTCTGCTCGTAAGTGTTTAATCAGGATTCGAAACCGGGACCTTCAGATTACTAGACAATTGTGGAACGCCTCTAAGCTAACTTAGGACAGAGACGTAACATACCAGGAAGGACTACACAACTACGAAACCAGTCCGAACTGAAAACCCATATATTCTCCTAATTTAAACATTTCACTTCATGGCTAGCAGCAGGCCCTATATTTCCACGATGAGTACGATCCTCGTGTGCATTCGCATTGAACTTCAAAACTCGATAAGTTGGAATGTTGTTGTTATTGTTGTTGTGGTCTTCAGTTTAGTTTGATAGTACTCCAACCTCCTCATAATAACCGCAACCTACATCCATTCGAATCTGCTTACAGTATTTATCTCTTGGTCTTACTCTTCGATTCTTTCCCCACAAGGTTTCCTCCCTGGTAAATTTAAGATTCCTTGATCACTAAGAATCGACCCCTTCTTTTAGTCAAGATATGCCAGAAGTTCCTTTTTTACCCAGTTCTGTTTAGTACCTCCTCATTAGTTACGCGATCCACCCACCTAATCTTCAGCATTCTTCTGTATCCCAGCATTCGAAAAGCCTTTATCCTCTTCCAGCCTGAACTATTTGTGGTCCATGTTTCACTGCTGTAAAAGGCAACACTCCACACAAATGCCTTCAGAATGACAACCTTACGCTTATGTTAAAAGTCGATGTGAACAAATTTCTCTTTTTCAAAAACGCTTTTTTTTTCCTATCGCCTTTCTGCATTTTATGTCCTCTGTATTGCGACTATACAAAAAATCATCTACCACCTTTATTGTTTCGTTACCTTATCTAATTCCTTCAGCATCGCTTGATTTTCTTAGACTGCGCTTCATCATCTTCGTTTTGCTCTTGTTGATGTTCATCTTATACACTCTCTCCATTGTTCAATTGCTCTCAATACCTTTATTCCTTCCCTATGAACTTTAATTCCTTCTCCAAATTTCTCCTTGCTTTCCCTTATAGCTTGCTTAATGTACAAACTGAATAACATTGGAGATAGGCTAAAACCCTATCTTACTCCCTTCCCAACCAATGCATCCCTTTCATGCCCTTCAACTCTGATACCTCCTGTCTGCTTTTTGTACAAGTTGTAAATAACCTTGCTTTCCGTATATTTTACTTCTGCTTGCTACAGAATTTGGAAGAGTGCATTCCAATCAACACTCTCAAAATCTTTCTCCAAATCTACAAAAGCTAGAAATGTATTTTTGCCTTTCCTTAATCTGTCTTCTATAAGTCGTAAAATGAGTATTCCCTCCCGTGTTCGTACATTTCTCCTGAATTCAAACTGATCTTCCCTGAGGTTAACTTCTACAATCTTTTCCATCACTCTGTAAATAATTTGTGTTATAATTCGTTGTTAAACCTATAGTTCTGTAATTCTCACAACTGTCTGCGCCTGGTTTCTTTGGAATGGGAATTATCACGTTTTTAGTGAAGTCTGTGAGTATTTCTCCTGTCTCCTACATTTACTCACAAAATGAAATAGTTTTGCCATGGCCGGCTCTCCCAGAGATTTCAGTACTTCGGAGGGAATGCCATAAACTCCCGGGGCTTGTTTCGACTGACGTCTTTCAGTGTAGTACCTCCTATTTCATCTTCCTCTACTTACCTCTTCTCTTCCTACAATACTGTCTCGAAGTTCATTTCCTTTGTAGAGCCCCTCTATTTACTGTCTCTACTTTTCAGCTTTCTCTTCTTTGCTGAAAACTGGTTTTGCTATTCCTCTTTATATTCATACAGCTGCTTTTCTTGTCTCTAAATTTCTCTTTTATTTTCCTGCAGGTGGTATCTATTTTTCCCCTAATTATTACTTATTCTGCAGATTTGCTTTCTAGCCACTCCTGTTTAGCTATTTTGCACTTCCATTCAATCTTATTTCTTAGTCGTCTGTACTCCATTATGCCTGTTTCATTTCCTGCATTGTAATACTTTTTTCCCTTCATCAACTAAATTTAGTATTTTATTTACTTATTTATTTATGCATTTATTTTACTTGGCAAGATTAGGGCCTTCAGGCCCTCTCTTACACCTAACCAGGCTTACTGAAGGTGAACAATTTATTTAGTACATTATAGACAGACAATGTATAATACAGTTATTAAAGTAAAAAAATACAGAATATTAATAGAATATAATTGTGACAGTAATACTTAGATAATTTATAAGAATCAAAACTAATAATAATAATAGTGACAATAGTAATAATAATTGCAAAGTACAGTAAGCATGTTTCAAAATCAAATGTTAAAATGTTTGTAATCCTATCGGACCAAACTGCGTGGTCATCAGTCCGTAGCTTACATACTACTTAAACCTAGGTAAACTAACCTAAGGACAACATGCACACCCATGCCCCAGGGAGGACTTGAACCTCCACGGCGAGCAACCGCGCGCTCCGCAGCGAGACGCTTTAGACCGCTCGGCTACTCCACCGCAGCGGCATGTTTCATATTGTGAACTTCAGGCCTATTACTATTTAGGAATTGCCTCTTTACGTTCTAACAGATTGTTATTCACATCAAGCAGAGACATAAGACGATACAATGTGGTGAGAGAGATATAGAAGAGGTAGATTGGTTAGAGGAAGAGAAATAGAACGGTAAGATTCGAAGCTATGATGGAGAGAAAGAAAGAACAGGGTAACAATGGAGGCTATGCCGTGATTAATATATGAATTTTAAGTGTCCTCTTGTATGTCGAGTGATTTAGTGTAAGGCGTAGATCACATGGCAGTGTGTTCCATAGTCGTAAGGCTGAGATTGAGATCGACACGGAGAAAGATTTAGTGCTGTGTGAAGGTACATCCAAGATGCTAGACTTATCCGATCTGTTATTGCGGCCGTAGATTGATGATAGCTGTTTAATGTGAGAAGTACTGGGGGCACTGGTGGCTGAGAAATCGATGAAGTAAGCACAGCGTTTGATAATTGCGCCACATATGTGGGCGCATCCAAGCTAGCTGGGAATATGAAGGCCTGATATGTTCGTACAACCGTATATTGCACACATACCTAATATACAAGAATGTTTTGTAGGTCTTGCGTTTTACCTATTTTGTTCTCTGCCGCCTTCACTATTTCATCTCTCAATGCTACGCGTTCCTCTTCAGCTGTTTTATTTCCGCCCGTTTCTATCAATTGTGGCCTAAAGAACTTCCGGTTCCTTCAATTTATCTAGATCCCATCTCTCTATTTTCCTACCATTCTCAAGGTTTTCAGTTTCAGACTACGGTTCATGACCAATAATATATGGTCAGAGTCTATATCTGTCCCTAAATATGTTTTACACTTTAAAACCTGTTTCCGAAATCTATGTCTTACAATTATAAAATCTATCTGGCACCCTCCGGTGTCTGATTCTTGCACGTATACAACCTTCTTCTATGATTCATAAATCAAGTGTTTGCATGAATAAATTATGTTTCGTGCAAATTTCTACCAGGCGACTTCCTCTTTCATTCATTTTGCACAGGCCATATTCATCTACTATTGTTCCTTCCGTTGCTTTTCCTACTACAGGATTCCAGTCTCCCATCACAATTAAGTTTTGTTCTCCTTTGTCTGCATATTTTTCTTAACCTCGTCATTTCTTCGATCTCCTCGTAATTGGCAGAGCTAGTTATCATATAAACCTTTACTACTGCGGTCGGTGTTGGCTTCGTATCTATCTTGACTACGATAATGTGATTACTCTGCTGGTCATATTCGTTTACCCTCATTCCTGTTTCCTTATTCATTATCAGACATACTCTTGTAATAAGCCAACTGATTTTATTTACAATCCTGTACTCACTTGACCAAAATTCTGTTACTCTTTCCGCCGAACTTCACTAATTCCCACTATAACTAACTTCCACTTATCCATTTACCTTTTCAAATTTTCTAACATCTCCGATCCGTAGATTGCCGTCTTTGATGATGACCACATCCTCCTGAGTAGACACCGCCAGGAGATGTGGATGGGGGACTACTTTACCTCCTAATATTTTACCCGAGAGGATGCCATCATTATATACTTATGCAGTAAAGATGCATCTTCTCGGAAAAAGTAACGGCTTTAGTTTCCCCTTGCTTTCAGCCGTTCTCAGTAACTATATGCCAAAGCTACCTTAAGTAACATTCGAAGGCCAGGTCAGTCCATCATCCAGACTGTTGCCCCTGTAACTATTGCAAAGGTTGCTGCCCCTCTTCAGGAACCACACATACTCCTCCGTTATGGTTGCATCTACGGTACGACTATTTGAAACGTAGAGGCACGCTAGCCACCCCACCACGGCATGGTCTGTGGTTCATGGGGGTGGAATGTAATTACGAAAGAACAGACGTCGTTATGTGATGCTGCAGAAGTTGTATATATAGATTATAACCTGGAGAATCTGAATCTCTGGCTTAGTTTTCTTTATTAGAGACAGCGTCGCAAGTAAACGAGCGTAACACACCTGCGAGTGCTATGCAAACACGTACCCCTTAATCCGCTTTGTTGACGTTTGATTTTACTTTTGGGTCTGACGCACACTAGGACCAGACTTTTAGCTGGTATATAATGTCCGCTTGCGTCCCATGGAGTACGAAGGTTGAAGGAGTTTAGGGTCGGACTGGTTACGCAGTCGGGTAGTTCAAGTGCCTGGGGAGACGTAGAGGCTTCATGGAACTGCCCAGTAGGAAAGAGGTTCCCCTTTCGAATACCCGTTTGGCATAAAATTTTGTTTGTCTCGTTGTATTGTTAAAAAACGAATTCTGGTCCTATATAAAGTCGATAAGCGGGTCAAAGACCACTGTCCAGTCACTCGTTGATCATTCCGGGGCAGTAATAGAAGAAAGCAAACGGAAAGTTGAAGTTCTAAATTTAACCTTTAAGAAATCTTTCACGCAGGAAGACCGCACAAATGTACCATCATTTGATCAGCCTACAAATTCTGAAATGGAGGACATAGTAATAGGTATTTCCGTCGTAGAGAAGCAGCTAAGAGAGCTAAATACGAAAAAGTCTGCTACTCCGGATGGAATACCAGTTCGGTTTCAAAAAGACTATTCTGCGGCATTGGCCCCCTACTTAGCTTGCATTTTTCGCGAATCTTTAATTCAGCGCAAAGTTCCTAGTGATCGGAAACAAGCGCAGGTGACTCCCGTTTATAAGAAAGGAAACAGAACTGAACCACACAATTACAGGCCAATATCGTTGACATCAGTTTCATGTAGAAATTTGGAGCATATTCTCAGTTCGAATATAGTATATTTCCTTGAAACGTAAAAGCTTCTTTCTGTGAATCAGCTCGGGTTTAGGAAACATCGTACATGTGAAACTCAGCTTGCCCTTTTCTCATATGACATCTTGCAAGCCATGGATGAAGGGCAACAGGCGGATTGTGTTTTACTCGACTTCAAAAAGACGTTCGACGCGGTGCCACACTGCAGACTGCTAACGAAGATACGAGTTAATGGAATGGGTTCACAGATTTGTGACTGCCTGGAAGACTTCCTAAGTAATAGAACGCAGTCTAAACGGCAAGTGTTCATCAGAGACGAGTGTATCATCAGGCGTGCCCTATGGGAGTGTGAGAGGACCGCTATTATTGTTTATCTATATAAATGATCTGATTGACAGAGTAATTGTCGGCTGTTTGCTGATGATGCTGTGGTGTATGGGAGAGTGTCGTCTTTAACTGACTGTAATAGCATACAGGATGACTTATACAAATTTTCTAGTTCGTGCCAAGAATGGCAGCTAGCTCTCAATGTAGAAAAATGTAAGGTTATGCGCATGAGTAGGAAAAACAATACCGTAATATTCGAATACAGCGTTAGTAGTGAGCTTCTTGATGCTGTCGCGTCGTACAAATATCTAGGCATAACAATGCAGAGCGATATGAAATGGAACGAACATGTAAGGACAGTTGTGAGTAAGGCGGACAGACGACTTCGGTTTATTGGGAGAATTTTGGGAAGCTGTACTTCACCTGTAAAGGAGACCACGTATAAAACGCTTGTACGACCACATCTTGAGTATTGTTCAAGTGTTTGGCACCCGCAGCAGATCAGTTTAAAGGAAGACATAGAGGCAGTTCAGAGGCGAGCAGCTAGGTTTGTTACTGGTAGGTTCGACAAATGCGCGAGTGTCACGGAAATGCTCCGGGAACTCAATTGGGGATCGCTGGAGGAAAGACGATGTTTTTTTTTTTTTTTTTTCGTGAATTTCTGTTGAGGAAATTTAGAGGGCCGCAATTTGAAGCTGAGTGTAGTACGATCTTGCTGCCGCCTACTTACATTTGCTTGGTGATCACAAAGAGATAAGAGAAATTAGGGCTCTTACGGAGGCATATAAGCATTCTTTTCTTCCTCGTTCTATTTGGGAGTGGAATAGGAAAGGAAATGCCTAATAGTGGTACAGTGTACTCGCCGCCACGCACCTTACGGTGAATTGCGGAGTATGTATGTAGATGTAGAATATTGTGCAGGTATAATCATTCGGTTGAAATCATGCAGAATAAAGTACAAAATAAGGCGGACAGAGAGGCAGGAGCAACAATTAGATAGTCTGGGAAAGCGCCAGATGGAAAGAGAGAGAGAGAGAGAGAGAGACGTAGAAGTGTACTGAGAAAGGACAAAAAGCGGAAATGGTTAATAGGGTTAGTAAACAGTATACAGGGTGGTCCATTGATAGTGACCGAGCCAAATATCTCACGAAATAAGCGTCAAACCCATTAATCCTTCTCCTCCTTTCCCTTAACTCTGTTTGCCTCCTCCTCCCCCATCTCCTCCTGTCGCTTTCTCTGTCCATTTCCACCTCATCCTATCTCTGTTCATCTCCTTCCCCTGTCTATCTCCCCTCTCTCATTCTCCTCCTCTCCTCTCTCTCTGTCCGTCTCCTCCTCTTCCTACTCCTCTCCCTCGTATATATGAAAACATACATGTATGCACCAAGTTTCATGGTGACTGGTCATACGGCGTCTGTCGCAAAGTACCCACCGCCATCCTAAATTCACTGGCTTCCAGATTATAAATATCTCCTTCATGAAAATATACAATGAAGTGTTGACTTCCATGGTGACAAGCCAAACAATTAAGATGTGTGTTGTAACGTACTCTCTGCCATGCAGCTACCGAGGCTTGTGAAAGGTAGCCCATGTATTAATTCGGGATATAAGTTATTTCCATTCCACATTTCATTCAATTCGGTCGAACCGTTTAAGCGTGAAGAGTAAAGAACGTGTTTACCCACTGTAAGGTACCCTCCGCCATGCAGAGTACGCTGTCTTGCTAAAGGTAACTCATGCGTTAATGCAGGACATAAGCTATCTGCATTCCAAATTTCATTCAAATCCGTCCCGCTGTTTCAGTGTGAATAGCAACAGACGCATTAACACATTGTAAGGTACCCTCCGCCACACGCCATACGGTGGCTTACGAAAGGTATCTCATGTATTAATCAGGGTATACGTTACCTCTGTTGCAAATTTCATTCATATCCGCCCAGCCATTTCAGCGTGAAGGCGTAAGAAACGAATTAACTAATTGTAATGCACTCTACGCCATGCACCACATGAAGTTGATTTTAGTATGCTTGTAACCTTCGCGCGAGTGCAAGACATGAGGTGACAAAGATTTATTGCAGTGGGATGCAGGTATGTCCCTGCATAAAATACAAACAAACATTAATTATTATATATTAGATATGTCCTAAAGTATGTGTCGTACAGTGATATAAATTTGATGGCACATTTAGTGATCTGTAGCGAAGACAGCAGAAATCAAGGCGTCGCGGCGGAGCGGCCGAGAGCATTGGGGTGCTAGGCTACGATGCGCGAGGCCGTTCCCGATCGTGGTTTCGAATCCCTCCTCGGGCAGGGATGTTTCTGCTGCCTTTAGTATAATGTAGTTCATAAGTAGTTTATAAGTTTAGGAATTGATGACCCCGCAGTTAATTCCCATAAGCTGTACAAACATTATAACATATGGTGAAGACGTCACATACCAGTTACCACCGTCCTGAACTGATTCCGAATATTTGCTTTCGTCTCCTCATGAACCTAGTACCACTAGGTCCTGAAGTGACACAGCGGTCCGGACGCAGAATGGCGAAGAATTTAAACGTCGTGTACGGTTTTACCACTGGACGCAAAATAAATTACGGGACGATAACACATTTTCTTGACGCGTTTGCAAAGGCGTTTGACCATATCGGAATTCTTCTCCGATGTCACCGTGATCACCTGTCCACACATCCAGAATATCCCGCCGCCCGTCGCAAATTAACGTAATCCAGCAGCTTCACACATGGTACGGTACTAAAACGCAGTTCGCCGGTCGCGGTGGCCGAGGAGACTGCGGCGCACCAGTCACGGTCTGCACGGCCACTACGGTCGGGGGTTCGAATCCCCCCTTGGGCATGGATGTTTGTGCCGTCCTTAGTGTAAGCTAGTTCATAAGTAATTTGTAAGATTAGGGACTGATGATCCCGTAGTTAAGTCCCATAAACTATACAAACATTTGAATATTTTGAACTAAAACGCAGGATGTTTCTGCTGGCTTTAGTAGTAGTTTGTAAGTTTAGGGATTGATGACAAACATTATAACATTACTAATCAAGTTAAACATCACAAGGTCATGTCTGATGCGACACTTTTACGGCATCTACAGAGAAACTGCTGTGAGCGGTAGACTTCTTTCATGATATTGTGCGAGATGGGAGGCGGGAGTGGGGGAGGGGGGGGGGGTCAGTTACAAAACGCTTCATAAACATCCGAAATTACATCCAAACTTTGTTGTAGGTCCCTAACTACTCCCATTTTAGAACAACTGACGCATAGATCTGGGTATTCTCACGCAGTGGCCTCTCATTATTTATGACGTCATATCTCCTTAGCTATGTGTCGTGCTCTTTTCTTTTTGGGTCAGGAACCTTCTTGGGTGCACGGTGAACAGATCACCAAAGTTTAATTCCAATCGAATGATTGCTTTATGAACACATAGAGGACATACATATATTCGTCTAGTGCGTAAATAAATATTAATGTTTTATTTGGAACACTATTTTCGCTTTGTGATAGATGGCGCTGTAATAGTCACAAACGTACAATTACGTAGTATCGCGTAACATTTCACCAGTGCGCACGGTATTTGCTTCATGATACATTACTCGTGTTACAATGGACCGTTTACCAACTGCAGATAAGGCCGATGTGGTATTTATGTGTGGCTATTGTGATTAAAATACCAAACGGGCTTGTGCTATATATATTGAGTGTGCATTTGCATGGCGAAGAATTTGAACATCGTGTACGGTTTTACCACTGCACACAAAATAAATTACGGGAAGATAACAGATTTTTTGACTCGTTCTGTTTACTGACGAAGCGTCATTAACAAACAGAGGTAACGTAAACCGGCATAATATGCACTAATGGCCAACGGAAAATGCACGATGGCTGCGACAAATGTAATATCAGCGACCTTGACGGTTCAATGTATGGTGCGGCATTATGGGACAAAGGATGATGGACCCCTATTTTATCGAAGGCAATCTGAATAGTGCAATGTCTGCTGATTTCTTACGTAATGTTCTACTGATTTTACTACAAAATGTTTCACTGCATGACAGAATGGCGATGTACTTTCAACATGATGTATGTCCGTCAGATGGTTCGCGTGCAGTTGAAGCTGTCTTAAATGGAATATGTAATGACAGGGGGACTGGTCGTAGATGCACCATACCATGGTCCGCACGTCCACCGGATCTTAAATCGCCGGATTTCTTTCTGTGCGGAAAATTGAAGGATATTTGTTATCGTGAATCACCGACAACGCCCGAAAACCTGCGCCAGCGCATTGTCAATGCATGAGAAAACATTACTGAAGGCGAACTACTCGCTGTTGACAGTAATTTCCTTACGCATATTGCCAAATGCATTGAAGTTGAAGGATATCATTTTGAACATTAGTTGAAGTCATGAGGTAATAACAGGTAATCGCGCTGATACAGAATGCTTTCTCATAATGTATGATAATTTCAAAAAAGTACATATATCACACTGGAACAACCTAAATAAAGTTCAAAGGTACCTACATTCGGTGTTTTAATTTTAGAAACTTATATGTAACGCAATGTTCGTCTAAAATTGTGAACAACGTGTTTGTGAATATTACAGCGCCATCTATCACAAAGCGAAAAAAGGGTTCCGAATAAAACATTCATTTTTTTACGTGCTAGACCAATATGTAACAAAAATGGGGGTACTTATTTAAAAAAAAAAATGTGTTGATATCCGTTTGAGCTATGGCAGCGCCATCTAGCGGGCCAACCAAAGCGCCATCTGTTTTCCGCCTTCAAGCTAGAAAAGTTTTATTCATTATAGTGTTTTCTTTTGATGCTTATTTAGTGAGATATTTGGCCCAGACACTATCAATGGACCACCCTGTATAGTTCCTTAGATGCCTATTATCAGGAGCTAAAATTTCAGGGTTCTACTAGTTTGCTTTAATGAATACCTTTTAAAATAGGTTCTACCATGTTAACGTCTATTTGTCTCGCTAACTCATTTCGATTTATAAGTCTTATCTGCCCGAAAGAACCAGTATAATAAGTATTTACTCGCGAAGACAGCGGTAGCTTCAATTACGTCTCCGCAGATGCGGTCATACCTTCGACCTCGCACAGGAATCCGTAATGACGAGCGTAAGAGGGCATGAACGATAGGGGAGCTACAGCCTTAGCGCGCGACTTGTGGAAATTTGAGACAGCTAGGAGGCGAGAAGGAATAGCCAAGTGGTTCAATCAAAGCGATCGCCAGGCTTGTGAGGATGTGCTGGTCCAACGGAATCATTCATTTTATTACAAAAATGTCAGAGATATTTTTTGTTTATGCTTGAAAGGCTCCTTAGTTTTAATTATATCGTATTTTTTTCTTCCTTTCTTCTTCTGCCCGTAATTTGTTTAAATAAAGATAAATTTGAAAAAAGGTCGAAGAAGAAATAAAAGTAAGTAGAAAAAAAGCGCGTTGGACTGTCCCGCTGAAGGTCAGAGGTTCGGAACCTGCCACTACCTCAATTTTTTTTTAAAAGTGCTTTAGACACTCTTATTAATTTTTTATTATTTAGATTATTATTTTGGTCCACAATAAAAAGATAAAAAACCGGCAAAAATTATTTCTTTGTAATTAAAAAAAAATAGCGTAGTGGACAAGGCGTTCTATTATAACGCTAAAGATAGGTGGTTCGTAACCCGCCACTACCTTTTTTTTCCTAAAAGGGTATCAGACACTCTTAATAATTATATATATATAAGTGGTTAAGGCGACCGCTGGCGGAAGACCCGGGTCCGATTATTGGCGTCGGCCGCGGTGGCTGAGAAGACTGAGGCGCTCCAGTCACGGTCTGCACGGCCACTACGGTCGGGGTTTCGAATCCCCACTCGGGCATGGATATTTGTGCCGTCCTAGTTCGTAAGTAGTTCATAAGTAGTTTGTAAGTTTAGGGACTGATGGCCCCGTAGTTTAGTCCCATAGACTATACAAACATTTGAACTTTTTTTTTTTTTTTTTTTTTTCGATTACCGGTCCGGTTCACATTTTGTCGCCAGTGTTTCATTTCAATGCCCTAAAGCAGCCAATCTCAATCCTTTCCTTCTTTACCTTTCTTCCTTCCCCTCCTTTATCAATAATTTGCTTATCTACATTTAATTGGATTTGTATTTAGATAATATTCCATTTTTCATTTGGTTTTCGCCCCGCGCTTCCCTCTGTTCCGTCGGAATTCATCTCCGATGTCACTGTGATCACCTGTCCACACCGCCAGAATATCCTGCCACCCGTCTCAAATTAACGCAATATAGCAGCTTCACACAAGGTTCGCCGGCCGCGGTGGCCGAGGGGACTGCGGCGCGCCAGTCACGGACTGCACGGCCACTACGGTCGGGGGTTCGATTCCCCCCCTTGGGCATGGATGTGTGTTCCGTCTTTATTGTAAGCTAGTTCATAAGTAATCTGTAACTTTAGGGACTGATGACCCCGTAGTTAAGTCCCATAATCTATACAAACATTTGAACATTTTGAACTAAAACGCAATTCTTCGCCATGCAGTTACTAAAGCGTAGGCATGGTTTGTCGTTATACTATGTATTCGTTAAACAACACACACTGTAGTAAACGAAAGCTCTATATTGTAAAACAAGTTATGGATGACGTGCAACATTTATATTGCCACCACTCTGATTAAAGACAAAACATTCGTTGATGTAAATAACCAGAAATTTGTACGATAGGTGTTTGCAAAAGCATTTCCTTTGCAGCTGAAAGAGAAGCTCCTTGTGACACTAATACTTCCCATCATCGATTAAGGTGATGCTATTCTGTAAGGACTGTCACACGAAAATTCACATTGGCGGGAATTGACGATGAATTCTAGTGCCCGATACATTCGTAACCTACGCTTCTACGACAATATCAGTCCAGCATACAAGCAGTTATCTTGGCTACGTGCAGATAAGCGTCGAACCTACCACACACTATGTTTGTTACATTCGATCATTGTAAACCTTCTTACTTATCCTCAAATTTCATACTACTATCTGTACAACACAGCTCTCCCCAAAATTAAACTCTCTCTGTACCATCACAAAACACTGCAATATTCTCTACATCATGTTTCTTATCGGGAACCCGGCTGTGGAACAATCTTCCTAAAATGTTAAGAGAGATAAAATCAATTCCAAACTTGAAAAGACAGCTAAGGGTATACCTACTGTCACAATAGCTCACTGTTGTCAATTCCTCCTCCCCCCACAAATGTTTCCGTTTCCTTTCGTCAGCAGAGATCTTTATTCATATTTATTTCCACTTCCTAATAACCACTGGCACTGTCATTTTCAATCTTCTCCTCTTTCTTTTCCTTCTGTTTATATTGAACTTTGTTGAAATGTGTTAAACTAATCTATTTCCAACTAAATATCACTTGTTATTATTAGTATTGGCATGTATTACAAATTACTATTGATACTGTGATTTTTGTATTATTATCATAATTAGTATTAGCATCTATTATTATTAATGTTTTTAATGCGGTGTTTTTTCAATCCTTTGTATATGTTGTTCCTGGTCAGTTGTAAGACAGGTCCTTAAGGCCCTAATCTGGTCAGATTAAATAACCAAATAAATAAATAAAATTACACCAAACAGACAAAAAATGTAGTAAAAAATTAGAATGACTAAGAAGGTAATGACAATAAATCGTTCACTATAATGTAGTACATGTAGATATCATGAAAGTAAGGTGTTTGAAAGGTGGGTGACTTAGGGGTGAGAGGGAGTCATGGAATACCTCATATGGTGAAGACGTCCCATACCAGTTAACACCGTTCTGAAATGATTCCAAGTATTTGCTTTCGTCTCCTCATGAACCTAGTACCACTAGCTCCTGAAGTGACACAGCGGTATGAAATATATTGTCCGGACGCAGTAGTATGCGAGTGTCGAAGATACGCGTGTATCTATTAATTTCGGGTTTCTGAGTAAATGGAACAACACTAGGAAGAAGCGGAATGAGTAGCATAATACCATGTAATAAATGCGTCGTTCGCTTTTTCCAATTGTGAGTCTTATAGGAACGGGTCTGGGACGAGTAATAGATTGAGGCCAGGGATCACGATCCTGCAGTAATATTGGTGTTCCATCGAAATCCGTATTTAATGAAAGCAGCTGACTCGCTGCACTTTAGCATCTTCGAGGCCTTGCGGCCGCTTCCTTATTATTTTCACCGACCTGATTACAGCGTCTTTGTGAGTCACCGCTTTCAGTGTTTTGCAAGTACTTCAATGTCAGCGAAATATTCATAGAGACAGAATTCTCCAGATTTTTTGTTATTAAAAACACAGCAAAATGTCGTAATACCGTATATCGCTAATCTAGATCTACATGGGATACTCTGCAAATCACATTTAAGTGCCTGGCAGAGTGTCCATTGAACCACCTTTATAATCTACACCTACCATTCCATTATCGAATAGTGCGTGGGAAGAAAGAACATCTGAATCCCTCCGTTCCAGCTCTGATTTCTCGTGGTTTTTTTTTTAGATGACTGTCACAATTGGGAGAAGAACGTTGGCGATTGGAGTTTCATAAGTAGCCCACGCCGCAGCGATAAACGCCATTGTTGTAATGATTCCCATACTAGATCTGATCATTTTCGTGACGCTGTCTCCCGTGTGTCGTGACAATACAAAAGTGGGCTGCCCTTCTTTGGACTCTTTCGATGGCTTTTGTCGAAACCTCTTGATAAGGATCCCTCACTGGGCAGCAATACTCCAAACAAGGACGGAGAAGCGTGGTGTATTCAGTCTCTTTTGTAGTTCTGTCGCATCTTTCATGTGTTCTGACAATAAAACTCAGTCTCTGGTTCGCCTTTCCCACGACATTATCTACGTATTCTTACCACTTGAAGTCTGATGGCCGGCCGCGGTGGCCGAGCTGTCTGCGGCGCGCCAGTCAAGTTCAGCACTGCCACTACGGTCAGGGGTTCGAAACCCCCCTCGGGCATGGATATTTGTGCCGTCCTCAGTATTAGCTAGTTCATCAGTTTGTAAGTTTAGGGAATGACGACCCAGTAGTTAAGTCCCATAAACTCTACAATCATTTGAACATTTTTTGAAGTCCGATGTAATAGTAATTCCTGTGTATTTAGTGGAGTTTACGACCTTCACATTCGATTGATTTATATTGTAAACAACGTATAACGGATTTCTTTTCGCACTCATCTGGACGACTACACACTTCTCATTATTTAGAGTCAATTGCCAATATTTACACCAAATTGACGCCTTATTTAGATCGTTCTAAAGTTGGTTTTGATCTTCAGATGACTTTACTAGACGATAAATGACAGCGTCATCTGAAACAACCTAAGAGAGCTGCTCAGATTTTCTCCCAAATCGTTTATGTAGATAAGGGACAGCAGAGAACCAATAACACTACCATGTGGAACGCCGGATATCATCTCTGTTTTAGTCTATGCCTTACCATCGATTACTACAAACAAAACAGTCACAAATCTGGGGTGATATTCCATAACCACGCAATTTGATTAAAAGCCGTTTGTGAGGTACGGTTTCAAAAGCCTTCTGGAAATCTAAAAATACGGAATCAATTTGAGATCCCTTGTCGATAGCACTCATCACTTCGAGTGAGTAAAGAGCTAGTTTTGTTTCACGTGAAATAATCCGTGTTGACCTTGTGGTCATTAGATCATACTGTTCGAGATAACACTTGAATACAGGATATGTTCCAAACTCCTTCTGCAAATTGAGGTCAATGAAATAGGATAGGACTGTAGTTCAGTGTGTTACTCCTATTGCCTTTCTTGAATATTGGTATGACCTGTGCAACTTCCCATTCTTTTGGTACAGATTCTTCGCCTAATTGTCCAATCTTCGTTGAAAACATTTCATGATAAGTGTCGCTATGTAGTTGCGTAAGCAACCCGTAGTGTTCACACAGAAACCTCACATTATAATTATTCAGAGCTGTTCATATTCAACAGTATTCAGAGCTAAGTTGTCGTGTGACAAAACCTTCATGTATGTCCAGAAAGGATCATACAGAACGGGATGTAAGGTTCCTGTGTAGTCATGAGATAATATGTGTAGGTAGACGGTGAAATAAACTATATGACTTGTTTTGGAACATTATTTTCTATCTGGCGCATTTATCGTTAGAGAGATAAATCAGAAACAAAGATATTTAGTCATGACAATAATCGTATTCTGGAAGAACTTGTATGAATGCGCAGCGCCATTCCAGGTAAAAGGCAAGAATAATTTTAAAATTTTGCACAAACGACACTATTTGAAGTTTGCACAAAAAAAAAAAAAAAATAAATAAAAAAAAAAAAAATAGTCGCTCCGGAAGATTGCGAGCAGCTGCCTTATTCCAGTACATGCTTAATCAAAGAGTGTTTTCGAAGTAGTAACATAGAACGTTTCGAGCTCCGTATGGAACGGCTATAGAGGACGATTTTTCAACACTGCATCAGGAGTTTGAAATTCAACCTGACAAGGGAGAAAACAAAAATAAGTCGATATGTCGAGGTTTACATGTGGATCTATTCATTTGCAAGTCGAACGTCCCCAAGTCATTAAAAAAATTATAACAGCTTCGAAATCATAGACTTTTAGAAAAGTTTTAACTTAGTGTTAACTAGATACATGGTAAATGGCTCCAGCAATCAAGACGATGGTACAACTTAGTGTAGAAGCGTGTCCACTCATCAGGCAGATTATCGTGAGCACCTACCTAATAGCCGCTATCTTCACCCTGACAGAGAAGCAATAAGTCGCTGGTTGGAGCTGGGACCATATCTCCTCAAACATTTCACTTAATTCCAGTAAATTCCAGAAAGGTGGGTTTAATTTTGAAGCCAGGTTCAACCAAATCTAACAAGAACACCACATGGATATCGGATTTTAGGATTTCTTTATATTTTCCTACGTGAAGTAGATTAGATTAGATTAATTCTTGTTCCATAGGGCATATATACGACATAAAAAGTTTCGAATTACGATTTTTTTTCTGTGATCCGATTTTTATGAAACGAAGCCTATATGTTGTCTAGAGTTAACCTCACGTTATCTGTGAAAACCACATTCAAATCCGTGAAGTAGTTTTGGAGAGAAAAGGTTTATAATAGTTGAAAAACCAGATACGACGGTAGCTGTAAACGCTTAAAATTACGATAATTTTTTTTTTCGTGATCCGATTTTGACAAAATTATGCCTATAAGTTGACTCAAACTTTTCTCATGTTTCCTGTAGAAACCGCATGAAGATTCGTCCAGTAGTTTTGAATATTGAAGTGAACTGCGACAGGCCTACATTTACAGAAGCATCACGTTGCGGGTCACCTCTAGCCGTGTGTCGGCAGACATAGACGATACAGCGATACGTCACAGGCATTGCGTCTCTGCACTTCCTAACCCTGATGGCACAGTATCCTGAGTTCGCATTCCATAAAGACAAAGCAGCCCATACATAGCACGTGTGTCACGGACTGCCTACAGCGTGCTGAGCTCCTCTCCTGTCCAGCAAAGTCCCAGGATCTCTCCATTAATAATCAAGTGTGGGATGAGATTGGAAAGGGCCTCCGTAGCATCTCATAGCGTAATCAGTCCAATAAGGTGTCATGGTGTCTTTCCAAATGTTCTTTCATTCACTTCCAAACTGCTCTTGATGGGTGCATTTCAGGAAAATAAAAAAAAATACATTTGGAGACAAGAAAAGTAACTGTATGAATATAAAGAGCTCAGATGGAAAGCCAGTTCTCAGCAAAGAAGGGAAAGCTGAAAGGTGGAAAGAGTATATGGAGGGGCTCTACAAAGGAAATGAAATTAGAGACAATATTGTAGGAAGGGAAGAAGATGTAGATAAAGATGAAATAGGAGATACTATACTGACAGTAGAATTTGACAGAGCACTGAAAGACCTAAGCCGAAACAAGGCCCATGGAGTGGACGACATTCCCTCAGAACTACTGAAGTGTCTGGGAGAGACAGCCATGGCAAAACTATTTCACCTGGGGAAAGATGTATGAGACAGGGAAAATACCCTCGGAATTTAAGGAAAATATTACAATCCCCATCCGAGAGAAAGCAGGTGCAGACAGGTGTGAAAACTACAGATCCGTCAGTTTAATAAGTCATGGTCGCAAAATTTTAACACGAATTATTTACAGAATAATGGAAAAGCTGGTAGAAGCCGACCTTGGGGAAGACCAGTTTGGATTCAGGAGAAATGTAGGAACACGGGAGGCAATCCTCACTTTGCGGTTTATTTTAGAAGGTTCATTAAGGAAAGTCAAAACTACGTTTCTAGTTTTTTTTAGATTTGGAGAAAGCTTTTGATAATGTTGGTTGGAATACACTCTGTCAAATTCTCAAGGTATCAGGGGTAAAATATAGTTAATGAACAGTTATATTCAGCTTGTACAAAAGCCATATAGCAATTGTTAAAGTTGAAGGGCATGAAAGGGTTGCAGTTGTTGGAAAGGGAGTAAGACAGGGTTGCAGCTTTTTCCTAATGTTGTTCAATCTACATTGAGTAAGCTGTGAAGGAATGCTAGGTGAGGGAATTAAAGTCCAGGGAGACGGAATAACAGCCTTGCGGTTTGCTGACGACATAGTAATTCTGTCAGAGAGAGCAAAGGACCTGGTAGACCAATTAAACGGAATGGACAGTTTCTTGAAAGGAAGATATAAGATGAACATTAACAAGAGCAAAACAAGGGTAATAGAATGCAGTCTTAGAAAATCCGGCGATGCTGAAGGAATTAAATTAGGCAGCGAATCAATAAAGGCGTTAGCTGGGTTTTATTACTTAGGCAATAAAAGAACATATGGTGGTTGCAGTAGTGAGGATATAAATTGCAGAATGGCAATGGGAAGGAAAGCGGTTTTGAAAAAGAGGCATTTGCTAACTTCGAATATTAATTTAAGCATAAGGGAGTCCTTTCTGGAGGCATTTGTGTAGAGTGTTGCCTTGTATGGGAGTGAAACATGGACTATAAAAGGTGCGGACAGGAATATGATAGCAGCTTTTGAAATGTGGTGTTACAGAAGAAAGCTGAAGAATACGTGGGTGGATCGCGTAACTAATGAGGAGGTAATGAACAGAATTGGGGAGAAAAGGAAGCCGGCCGCGGTGGCCGAGGGGACTGAGGCGCTACAGTCACGGTCTGCACGGCCACTACGGTCGGGGTTTCGAATCCACCCTCGGGCATGGATATTTGTGCCGTCCTTAGTATAAGGTAGTTGATAAGTAGTTTGTAAGTTTAGGGACTGATGACCACGTAGTTAAGTCCCATAAGCTTAACAAACATTTGAACATTTGAGAAAATGAATTTCTGGCATACCCTGACTAAAAGAAGGGATCGATTGGTGGGACACGTTCTTAGACATCAAGGAATCGTAAATTTAGTATTGGATGGGAAGTGTATCGGGTAAAAATCGCAGAGGAAGACCGAGAGATGAATACATTAAGCAGATTCAAATGGATGTAGGTTGCCGTTTTTATGAGGAGATGAAGAGGCTTGTTCAGGATGGAGTAGGGTGGAGAGCTGCATCAAATCACTCTCTGGACTGAACACAACAACAACAACAACTATTTTGTCAGATAATTCAGTAATCTTTACAAGTAATTATGAAAAATACCAAATTTCTCTTGTAAATTGTAAGATAATAAGTGAAAGTAAATGTTAGTACCAAATGTTTGATCGAACCACGATTGAAAATTTTATGAGTGTTGGGTAAGAGTCTACTACCATTTGATAGGCCTTATTGTACGTCTTCTACATGAAACTCTGTACGAATTCTTATATAACCGCAAACTGTCGTGCAGTAGGTGGCTACATGTCAAATTAAGCGTCACTGAGCGTGAAAAGAACGGCAGGAGTATTTAAGTTCTTAGTAGAGACGATTTACTGGAGACCAGATGCGTTCTCAGTTCCGTCACGACTCTTGAGTAATACAAGCTACGAATCTTTATTATGACATTGATTCTCGATGTAATTAACCATTTTACTATGTTGTGCTCGTTTTATCATAATGTCCTCTTCCAGTCGGAGAATTTTAATTTTTTTTTTTACCTAGTGACAGAAGTAAGGAGAATGGCTTTCTGTTCCAGTCCCTCCTATGCTGTCGATACCAAATCAACTGGAGGGAGCGTACATCGGGCAGGATGTGACGCTGGAGTGCCACACAGAAGCCTACCCGACGTCCATCAACTACTGGACGACGGAAAAGGGCGACATGATCGTCTCCGGTAAGATTCATTCTGTCACAATGTCATCAGTTTCTACTTACTGCATAACGAAGAATCTGTCTTCCCATTGTTATCAACGCAGTTCCCATTAACTGTTTCAAGCTTACATTATTCTAGTAAATAAATAAATATTTTCACATATATTACAGTCGATAGTAAGAATTGGTAGGATCATATCGTCCAATGCTACTACGACTACTGCAGGGTCAACACTCAATAAGGCCATTTACATAATGGATCAAATGATAAGGACACTAATATCCGTAAGCTGTTTCTTTTCGTTTACAGCCGAATTCGATTTATCGAGCTCAGGTTTTAAATTTGTCTTTAGTTCGAGGTGCTGACATCTAGAGAAACAAAGGTATCATCTGAATCAATATGTTGTTTGCGGTAATATATAGGAGAGACTGTAAGCTCTCTAAGAATTTCATTTATTTGTTTGAGAAACTCCGACGAATCTTTAACAATGACTAGTACTCCGTAATATCGTCTACAATACGTAAATCTCGCTTTCAACTTTCATTTCTAGTGTCAATGTGTTGTAAATAAGACCATATATTAGACTGAGATACTATCCTTCAATGTTTATACACGTCCGAGGTGGAATAGTCAGTTTGAAGAAGTATACGTTTACACGCGACCTAAGCCCTATCGAAATAGTAGCAAGATGTAGTAAAATTTTTATTTAAAATGTAATTTACCGATGATGGTGTTTTGATGCGAAATGGGACATCGTGTCATACTGCGTCTCATCATATAATATACAACAATGTAGCTCATTCACATTAGGGTCACATAGTACAGCGCGCAGTGTCATATCATATCATATCATATGTCGCACAGTTTCTTTACAATATTGTGCGTAAGCAAAATAACTCATAGCATTGTATAACACGACAAATGGTATTTAAAATTACAAAACAATTCTGGGCTATTGTGCCGTGTTCAGATGAAGTTATTATTAAAACCCAACGTTTCTTCCCAGTGTAGGACATGTCAAGAGGGACTGCGGCTCCTTTGGATGTTCGAATCACACACTGGCTTGCTACCGCTTGAAGTCAAATTCCATTCTCGCGTGGTTCCGCTCGGATGGTAACGTCACTTGTTTGAAAATTTGAAAGCCGTTGGCCGCAGTCAGGTGCCGTCGTAGGTTTTTGCTGTCGTCACATGGTGAAATACTGGACACCTGTTATTCAGCCCTGGTATCCAGATTCAGTTTCAAGCGCTCCTCCTTCCTATTGAAATTCTTCATGTGTTTAACATTTTATAGGCCTTCTATGTACATCCATTGATGGTACCCGCTTGTGATTGCTAATTAGATATGTCGATCACCTATCATCAGAGCATGTCCCGCAACAGCTGATCTGTCACTCTCCCCACTTCTACAATTGGCCTTGTGCTTCTCTAATGGTTTGACAGTAGTAATTGTTAAGGGGTCCCATACACGTCCCTACAACATCACGGAATCCGTTAAATTCCTTCCTTTACCATCGTCTTATGAGCATCCTCTGCTATTTTTAGGTTTGTGTACTACGGCGATGTTCCGTTTCTTCAAGATTTTTACTGAAGGAATATTTATTCTCACTGATTGCTGTACACCAGGGACTGGAAATTTTTAGATTTTTCCTATGTAGTCGGTAACGTAGATATAAAAAAAAAAGAAAAAAAAAATTAATGAAATTTTCGATTTCACTGGAGCTTCTAAATCGCTACGATTTCCAAGTGTCAGTCTTAGTGCCCCCTTTTTCAAAGTTGACGAATAACCATTCTTGCGCAATTCATTCGTGAGGTATTTTAAATTCTCGTCAAATACACTACTGGCCATTAAATTTCTTACACCACGAACAAATGCAGGTCATAAACGGGTATTCATTGGACAAATAGGGTAAGGTGGTACAATTGCGATCAATTCGGACACTTGTTATTGTAACTGGAAATATATTAAGAAAAGAAATAATTTTAACTATGACATTTGTTCTTGGAGTTTTAATGAATATGTAACACAGATATTATACACTTACAAAAGTTGGTCTAAACACAAAAACAGGTTACAGAATTGAGAAGAATCGATCGAAAATGTACCACACTAGGTACAATTGTGATCACTTCCTGGTACAATTTTGATCACTTGCATCTTCCACATATAAAGCACTTTTTCCATCGGGGACCAACGCATACTTCGTGGTACCAAACATTGCATTTTTGGCAGCGAATCCAGTCACCCGTAGCTACTGATTCTGCACTATACTAATTCAATAAACAAAATCCACAATTATTTTCGTTGTTTGCTGGCGAATTGAAGCTTGGTAAACTTCTTTCATCATTACTCACAGACATACATTTCCGTTTATTGTTCATGTTGCATTTGTTCATTGTTTTCTTTGTACCCTGTTGAAAAAGTTTCCTCTTGCTGCGGAGGTTGTCCTCTTTCCACGTTAGTTAATGAAACAACTGCTCGCTTTCCTTTACGGTTTACTACTTTTGTGGGTCTGTTGTTAAGAGGAAAGCCGAATTCATCCATATTATAAATACACTCTGGTTTATCAAACAAAAATCAAAATCCTTTAAGATTTTTTTTTTCTAAATTCTGAAAATATTTACTTACTTCTGCTTTATTTAAGCCTTCAGCTCTGGCTCGCGAAAGCCCCTCGGGTTTTCTGAGGCTAAGGTGAGTGTGTATCTTAACAAATGCCCCAAACCAGTCGATTCCAGCAACCTTGATTTCTAAGTTCCATGGATGTTTCAAATTATTTTTCTCAGCTAACCGAAATGCAGCTTTTCTTAACTGGAGTGGCAACAGACCCAATCCGCGCTGGTCTAGAAATAAAGCTCTCTGGACCAAAGCATCTTCCATTTCAGAACTGAGTACCGTTGGATGACCAATTCTGTTTTCTATAGGACTAGTTGAAGTTAATCCAGCTTGCATTTTCTTTTTAATTTGCACTTTACCATGTAATGTGCTGAAAGGAATGTCATATAATTGTGAATCAACTCGAAGGCTCAAATGTCCATTCATTGCACTCTTTATTGCCTCATCTAATGTAGCTGGACTCCGTTTATTGTAAATTTTCTTTTCTGCTCGTTTTCGTGGCATATAGAAAATAAGAGGTGGCTTTAAAAATCGTGTAGGAAAATTTTTAAATATACAGCATTTATTTGAAATAATTGTGTATAATATGTCTATGGTAACCAATCGTGCCAGACTAAACTGGAAAACTGCACTGATCGAAATTGTACTAGGGTATCGAAATTGTACCATTTTTATGATCGAAAATGTACTACTGGCATGAATTCACGAGTAATTAGTAGTGAATTCTGGCAAGAAATGACAGCACATGTCACAGAGGCTATCTCTGTAGGTGCCTCAGAACACGCCCGAATGGAAAACAAGTTTCTAATATAGAATTTGCAAGCGCGTGGAAACTAGAAAATTTATAAGAACGCGTTAGACTAAGTAGCTTCACTTACCTCTTAACAGGAAAAAAATTATATCTCCGTAGTACAAAGTGGTGTATTCTTGGTAAACACAGGAGGAGCTGTAGAAACCTGCTACACTACGACGCCACACAAAGGCAAGTACTACCAACACTACGAGACAGACAAATGGCGCGAAACCTTATGTTGATCGGAATTGTACCTATATCGAATTTGTACCACCTTACCCTATATTATACAAGAACATTTAATGCAATCTGAGTGCATAGGCCCTGAGAATCAGTACCCAGAACAATCACCTCTGGCCGTAGTAACGGCCCTTAATACGCCTGGGTACTGAATCAAACAGACCTTGGATGGCGTGTACATGCCCATGCTGCTTCAACAAGATATCACAGTTCATCAAGAGTAGTGACTGGCGTATTGTGACGAGACAGTTCCTCGAACACAATTTTTTTTTAAAAATGTTCAAATGTTTATAAATCTTATGGGACTTAACTGCGGCGTCATCAGTCCCTAAACTTTCAAACTACTTATGAAGTACTTACGAACTAGGACGGCACAAATATCCATGCCCGAGGGGGGATTCGAACCCCTGACCGTAGTAGCCGTGCAGACCGTGACTGAAGCGCCTTAGTCGCCTCGGGCACCGCGGCCGGCCTCGAACACCCTTGACCAAACGTTTTCAATTGGTGAGAGATCTGAAGAATGTGGAAGATTGTGCTGGCCAGGGCAGCAGTCGAACATTTTCCGTATCCAGAAAGGCCCGTATAGGACCTGCAACATGCGGTTGTTGTCTTGCAAACGTCCCCATCTATTGACCCAGGGATCGAGACGTGGCTGCACGATCCGTTGCAGCCAAGCAAATAAGATGCATGTCATCTTGACTGCTAGTGATACGAAGTCGTTGAGATCCAGCACGGCGTTCCGTATTGCACTCATGAACCCACCGATTACATATTCTGCTGTCACTGGATCGCGACCAACACGAGCAGCAATGTTGCGATACGATAAATTGCAATCGCAATCGCGGTGGACTACAACTCGACCTTACGTGATGGTACGCATATCTCCTCCTTACACGAGGCGTCACAACAACGTTTCACCAGGCAACGCCGGTCAACTGCTGTTTATGTATGAGAAATCAGTTGGAAACTTTCCTCATGTCAGCACGTTGTAGGTGTCGCCACCGACGCCAACTTGGTGTGAATGAAAAGCTAATCACTTGCATATCACAGCATCTTCTTCCTGTCGGTTAAATTTTGCGTCTGTAGCACGTCATATTCGTAGTGTAGCAATTTTAATGGCCAGGAGTGTATATCCTAAGAAGGCAACTGTAGACAAATGTGAACATTATAGTTAAACAAGTCATGGTTCCAAAATACTAACAAGAATTATTTATAGACGAATGAAGAACTTGTGGATTCGACCTTGGCGAAGATCAATTCGGATTTAGGAGAAGTGTAGGAATACGCTAGGCAATGCTCACATTACGACTTATCTCAGACTATCAGAGTGAGTAAAGGGAAACTAATTTTTTAGCATTTGTGGGTCTGGAGAAAGTTCTATGACAATGTTGACTGGAACAAACTTTTTAAGATTCTGAAAGTAGCAGTGGTAAAATATATAAAGAGTTATCTTCAATTTGTACAAAGCCATACAGCAATTATTAAGAGTCCAAGGTCATGAAAGGGTCGCAGTCTTTGGGAAGAGTGTTAGACAGGGTTGTAGCCTTTCTCCAATGTTGTTCAAACTATACATTGAGCAAGCTGTGATGGAATGCGAGGAAAAATTTGGAATTAAAGTCCAGGGAGAAGGAATAAAAAAATTTTAGTTTGATGACGACATAGTAATTCTGTCAGAGACAGCAGTTGACCTGGAAGAGCAGTTAAACGGAATGGACAGTGTCTTGAAAGGAAGATATAAAGTGAACATTAAGAAGAGTAAAACAAAGGTAATGGAATGTGGTGTCAGAAAATCTGGCGATGCTGAAGGAGTTAAATTAGGTAATGAGATAATAACAGTAGTAGATGATTTTTGTTATTTAGGTAGAAAGATAACTTCTGATGGCCGAAGTAAAGAAGATATAAAATGCAGAATGGGAAGAAAAGCGTTTCTGAACAAGCGAAATTTGTTTACATCCAATATTAGTTAAAATGTTAATAAGTCCTTTCTAAATGCATTTTTTATGGAGTGTAGCATTGTATGTGAGTGAAACGTGGACGATAAGGAGTTCAGACAAAATGAAGATAGAAGCTTTAGAAATGTGGTGCTACAGACGAATGATAATTAGATGAGTGGATCACGTAACTAATGAGGAGCTGCTCAACAGAATTGGGGAGAAAGGATTTTCTGGCATATCCTAAGAGAAAGGACAGGTTGGTTGGACACATTCTGAGACATTAAGGAATCGTCAACTTAGCATCAGAGGGAAGTGTGTGTGGTAAAAATTGTAAAAGAAGGAAGCTTGGGGTTTTACGTCCCGTCGACAGCTTGGTCATTACAGACGGAGCTAACGCTCGGAGTTTTGGGTAATATTGGGGAAGGAAATCGCCCGTGCCCTTTGAAAAGAATCATCCCGGCATTTGCCTGGAGTAATTTAGGGAAATCACGGAAAACCTAAATTTGGATGGACGAAGGTGGATTTGAACCACCATCTTCCCGATTGCAAGTCCAGTGCGTTACCACTGCGCCACCTCGCTCAGTCCAAGGAGACCGAGGGACGAATGCCGTAAGCAGATTCAAAACGATGTAGGTTTCTGAACTTATTCTCAGATAAAGAGATCTCCGCAGGACAGGGTAGCGTGGAGACTGAAGACCACAACAACATCTCTATCGTAGTTAATAACGTCTTAAAGGACGGTGATCAGATATCAGAATCTGCATAATTTATCTGAAAATGCCTAGGAAAATGTAAATAGCACCAAGACGACCGAAGCATCTCATAAATCAATCTTCAGGTCTTCATTGTCACGATACATTATCCATCCGTCTCATAATTCCTCATTACCCCTTTCCCAGTCGAAACGTTGAACCCAAATTACACGAAATGACTAATTTCTAATTCCGATACAAATGCTAATGAGTTGCTGTTGCTATCAGACACAAAAGTTAAAAGAAGTATTCCAAACTGCTCAAGAAGCTCAAACAAAGGTATTGAAGTCAGATATGAAACTTATATAAATATATTTCTCATTTCAGTTGTAATATTCTAGTGAGCGATTCCTTATCTTAAAAATCAATTATAAACTGTTTTGTATGAAATTTCAAACATTTACGTATGGCATGGTCGCCCATATTCGATTTTCTATTTTGAATGAAGTTCGTAATCAGCATCCTCGATACCGCTGATATACGAAATTGTATTTAAATATGATGCTTTTTCTCTATTTTTGGCCAATGCTTTGAGATCCACTCAACTCTGTGTCGATTTCCACAATGAGCACTGTGTGAAGGACTTTATAGGCAGAATATGTTTGGGCAAAAAGAAAATTGCAGAAATTTCGCCTGAACATCCTAGAAGAGGTACAGTGTGGATACCTTTTTTCCTACGTCTTCTTCCTTCACAGTCCCTTCCATGATCCACCTAAACTACTGTTTTTCCTGTTATTGGTTATTGTGCATAAACGTCTCTCAGAACTCAAACCTTTCAATATCACTACAGAGCTTAATTTCCCATCTAGTTTGATATATTTGCTAACCTGATGAATTATCGTTATTTGCACAATAATTTTCCTCACTTGAACCCTTAAGGTACGATTATTTAACACTGTAAATCTTGTTGGTGCAGATGTGGGTGGAGGTGTATACTCTTCTGGCCTGACTCTTTCAATTGCAATGTTCAAATGTTTGTAAACATGTTAGACAAAACTGCTATGGTCAACAGTCCCTAGACTTACAAAATACTTAAACTAACCTACACCAACGACAATCCGCACACCCATGGCCGGGGGAGGACTCGAAGTTCCAGCGGGAACGACGGCCCAGTCCGTAGCATGATGCTTTAGACTACGCTGCTTACTTCCGCGTGGTTAAAGTTAAAAGAAGTATTCCAAATCGCTCAAATTGATACACTGGACCCCATTTATTTACTAAAAGGAATAATCGGTCCAGTCTATATCATACTGAATCCTCAGCGCATAAAATCTATGAATGAAAGTGCGTATAGTGTAACGTCGTTTTTTAAGAGCGGAATCTGTATTTATATAAGAACACCGTAAATAAGGAATAATTTTCATAAGCTCGTGAAGAATACAACTCGTTAATCTCGTGGCTCCTCCCACTAGATGGTACATAGTTAACTTATCAACGGCTAGTTCTGCCAGGTTGAAGGCCAAATCAACTTGATCTGGTTCAAACCTACGATTGTGTGTGCCTCGCTTTGTAGTAAGTATTGTAGCAGTCTTGAGCTTCAGAAGTAAGGGACGTTTTTGTGTCGAAATATATTTTTCCTCGAAGTATTGTAAAGAAACTAATAGTTTAATTATCAACTTGGTTTGAGTTCACTTTACACCAATTTCCGCTGTTAGATATTTTGTTGTAGTTTTGACTACTATCCGGAACATAACAAAGATCAGTTGCTAATGACCACACAGAAGCGTGTTAAATCGAGCCTGATCGGCAGAATTAGTATTTCTGTGGTTTCCCTAAATATATCATGGCGAATGCAGCAGTGGTTTACTTGAGTTGGTAAATCTTGTACATCTTGTACCTACCTGACGTGAGTTTGAGGAATGAACTGAATGAGTCGCGAAATTTGTAATAACTTTGACAATGTACGTATGATAAGGGGGAGTATGGTGATTACCAGATGACTAATTATTTCTTTCCAGTTAATGTACTTCCTGCAAAGGACATCACAATCCTTATACACTTCACTCTATACAAATCAATTTATCTATATATTGTTGATCCATATAAATATTTACTGAATTTAAATATATTTTTCCTTTGGAAACGGCATCTTCGAAACGTCTCATAAATAAATCTTACACTCTTCAATGTGCTGTTTCATCGTATCTTCCATGCTCCTCATACTTCCTAATTATCCTTTTCACATTTCCTTCGTTTTCCAGGCGAAACTTAGAACCCACACTACAGGAAATGATTAATATTTGCTTCCGATCCAAATTCTAACGATCTGCTTTTGCTGGCTAGACACGGGAAAAAATCCAAATTCCATAATAAGATCGCGCAAACATAATGAATTGAGATACGTAACCAGTAAAAATACCTGTGTACATTTGAATCTAAATAGCGGCGTAGAACTAGCATTTTAAACAGTTTTTAATCCTGTAGATGACATGGTTGAAACAAAATTGCTCATAATGAGGAGTGTATTTTTATGTTTACAAGTGTATTACTGTCTGTTTGTATGCATGTACGCATGACTGTATGTATGTATGATATGACACACTAACATTCCTGACGGGTTTTGTGGTTGCTTACAGGGTCCGGTAAGTCCACATCTCATGGTAAGTTCTAATAACCCCTCCATTATGGGCACAATGAATGAAAAATAAAAATTAATTGTGTGCCTCATTGAAGATACAAATTCCCTCATTTGTAAATATTAGTTTTAGTATGCATAACAAGGAAGTTACAATAAAGGTAGATGGCATTATATATGCCGAGCACATGCGTCAGTTGAAGCCTGTCCGCCATTTTGGTCAGTTTGGGAATGCTATTCATCTGTTTAAACTATGTGTTAAGTCCACCTTTTTACTGTTAATTCATTGAACTGACAGTCACTGCAAAGTATGTACTTTCAAACAATGTACTTTCGTGAATAAATACACATCATAATACCTTTGAAAACATACTTTTTAACGGCTAATTTTCACTTTTTAAAGACGTTGTACATCACGGCAAAACCGTCGGAAGTTTTATCCCTGTTTTAAGTGACGTAAAACATTACCTCTAAAATACAAACTCTTCTCCAAAACTTAGCAATATGGCGAAGGCAGGCTTCAGTTTTTCAGCTAAGGGCGTTTCCCTGTATTCTAACTTCCTTGATGCATAACTGTTTAGCCATTACAATGATTCATATTGTAGGTCAATGAAAATCAGCCATTTATATTTCATGTGGCAAATAATTCTGAAGCAAATACCTACAAATAAGAAAATAGAGAATTGTCATTACAAATTTAGAAACAGTCGAGAATAACAGAAATATTGCTATTTTGGAATATGCCTATGTATAAAACTAAAACTATTCGATAAATGTCTTTTATGGGATCTTCATACCACTAGTGAATCATGAGGTCATAATAAGAAGAGCTTTAAATGCAATATTGAGTTTTGCTTCTCTAGGAACTGGAAGGAGGTTCGACTTGATATTTCTATTGAATCTTGCTATAAGGCGCCAGCATTCAACTGGACATAAATAGAGAAATATTGTGTATTCAGACACTAAATTCAGTAGTCTCATAAATGAGGGTAACCGCAGAAAGACTGAAGTTACGTATTTGCGAAGAGATTTTCCACCTTATTCATTCCGGCCGCCAGTCAAACTGTAGGCAATATGACAGTAGGATAACTGTCATTCAGGAAATGAAGAGAAAATGTATGGCCATGAGTTTTTAATTAATTAGCTCGAATTATCTGATTCCATGTTTCCACACTATTTTAAAAAATATAGTGATTCTGAATACGCAACTGCACTTGAATACATTTTGGAACTAGTATGTAGTCTAAAAAAAGAATCAAATGAAAGTTTCTCTGTGCTTTTGCATTAGCCAGCACGTTTATTTCCTCCTTTTCCAACGTCGGTGTAACGATTAGTTTGTATTACAACTCCTACGTTCACCTCGACAGGATTGGCTGCAGGGATTCTCCAAATGCCTCGGGGAAAGGCCGCGTCGTCTAAATAGTCATGCTGCCGAATGGGAGGTCGCTTCCACCGGAGGTTCGAGTCCCCCATTGGACATGGTTTTGTGTGCGTTGTCATTACTGTGTAAGTTAGTTTAAATAGATTTTAAGTAAAGCGACTGATAACTATAGCAGTTTGGTCCAAAAGGTTTACAACATTTGAGCTTTTTTTAGTTTAGTTTCCTATACTTTTCGTCTTCTAACTACAAGCACCACTACTTTCTTTGTACCTTAAAATGAAATACAGTTAATTTAGAAATCATGATTGACCTTAAAGAGATTTTCTTATAGTCATCAATATTTAAGGGCGTCCATTAATTACGTGAGGTGGATTGGTGGTTTTTCTCGACCGCTGCCCCTGGTGAGACGTCCTCCTCCTCCCTCCCACCGTTATTTTTTACACTGCATATATTAGTGCAAATAATAAAAACTCTGCTTCATTAAGTAGCATTTATTTAATACACAACGTGTAGAGAGACACAGAAAAAATGGAACAGTACATATGGAGGTAGGAACATAAATACTGATAACCCTGCTGTGGAGACACTATGCAGTGGAATCTACTATTGTCGCTAAAAGCACATGCTGTTGACATACCTGCCTCACCCTCGAGAAAATGGACTCGCCCGTCCCACGACACCTGCGTGCGTGAAATCTGAGGAAACACACTCACTTGTGACCGAGCGGACTAACGTAATGGTGTCACTACGTTTCCGAAACAGGATGAATGGAGTCGGTTCAAGATTTAACATGCCAGAGGTCATACAGCACGCCAGTTTTATCAAGAATCATTCCGAAGTGGTACTCCTTATTTTCTGTCCCAGCCTCGTCGCCTCTTTTGTGTCTCGTTTCCGTCGTAGGCGACGGTGGCCGAGTAGAAAGACCGACACAGGAATAAAGGCTGCACGCTTGTGCAGGTAGGAGGTGACCAGACAATGGGACAGCAGAAACTAGAAACACTAGAGTAAATTAGAACGAGATATATATATTTCTTAGAGACTTAGTATACTTAACTTTTAGATAGCTCAGTACTGCTGAATGCTGATACATAGTTGAGCTAGAGGCCTGCCTAGTGCCTATTCGATAGCCAAGTCTTCACTGGTGCCTATCTGATTCCGAAGTGTTAACTGGTTCCTATCTCAGTCCCAAGTGAACGATGTCGGTCAGTGGTGGCCACGAGCGGAGTTGCAGCAGAGGGCGCTCGTGGCTGACGTCGTGCGTGTATGGCGGCGCGCGGCGAAAGTAGGTGGCGCGCACTTTAGACTTGTGCGACACCACACCTTATAACAAAGTTTGATTGTAATTTTTAACCTAAATCTGATGATTTCAATATATTAGTCTCCTTAATGACGAAATGCTCCTATACCTAAACGTCTGAAAATTATTTGCTGTCTGTTACGGCCATTAATAGTATACAAAATTACTTCTGGTTTAATTTTGGCATCTGTGAATGCCACAAAATGAGGGAAGTTTTCTGACAGTATTCGTCTTTATAGCATCTACCACATGGAAGTGTTTATGTCTCAAGTAATGCAAGATATTGTTGTTCGACAGACTACAATCTCTAAATGTCCGTCCGCGGGCGCCCTCGTCGTGTCCGCGCCGCCGCCCCAGAGCCACCTTTGCCGCGCCCCTGCCCCAGTCCTGTGAAGTTGGCACCCCTTTTTTGGAAAATGTACATTTTTTTCGGAGTTCTAGACAGATATACAATAGTTCTGGAGTTCTCTGTACAAAATTTAAATAGTTCTGCACTAATTCGAGAAAAAATTACAAAAAATTGTAACAAATTCTGCAGAACTATTTAAATTTTGTACAGAGAACTCTAGAACTATTGCATATCAGTCTAGAACTCCGAAAAAAATGTACATTTTCCAAAAAAGGGGTGCCAACTTCACAGGACTCCCTGCCCCGCGCACTGTGCGCAGCGGCGTGTTGGGCACTAGCGACACATGGTCGCGGCCGTTTCAGGGAACTACAGTGAACTCCGCCTGCGAGTGCCTGCCGAGTGGCTGGCGAAAACGTTGGCCGTGCCTGGTAGAAAGGCTGTGGATTTTCTATTTATATTTATATTTTTCAGGAAATGAGTCTCACTTTGAAGTGCATTTCTTGTCTGGTTTGCCATTTATTCAAGTTTTACTCGAGTCAGGTACTGTACTGTCCTGTTCTGTTGCTCTCAGTGTATTTCCTCACACCGTACGCAATTTCGAAATAATGATCTAGATCAGATGTTTGTAGAGCTTATGGGACTTAACTACGGGGTCATCAGTCCCGAAACTTACAAACTACTTATGAACTATCTAATACTAAGGACGGCAGAAATATCCATGTCCGATGGGGGATTCCAACCCCCGACCCTAGTGGCCGTGCAGTCCGTGACTGGCGCGCCGCAGTCCCCTTGGCCACCGCGGCCGCCATAATGATCAAGCTCTATAGATCTATGTGCGTGAATATCATTTATGAACAGTGCGTACGTTATATGCGTTATCGTTAATACAACGTGAATACAATAATGCAGTAACTCATCCGTGGAACCTATCATGGACTAGCTGAAAACCCGCTGTTGCCCGGACATTTATTTACTATGTCCTCCCTCTCTCTCTCCGATTCTTCCACTTCCATATCTCTATCCATCGTCCCCTCTCTCTGAGCCCATTTCTTTCACTCGCCTTCCTCCCACACAAGTTACTGATTCTTCTCAACCCCCCACTCCTGCCTTTCTAGGAGTGAACAGTGAAATATAGCGAAATATTTTTCAGGGTACGCTTTGCTAAATTTGTGTACAAAGTGACTTTCCGTTGGGTTTAAAAGTGAAGTGTGAAGCCACGTTGGAGACTGCACGGCCTCCCGCGTCGGAGGTTCGAATCCACCCTCGGACATAGATGTCTGTGCTGTTTTTATTATAAGTTAGTTTTAACTAGTTTGAATGTTCAGGGACTGATGACCCCGCAGTTAAGTTCCATAAAGCTTTAAACTCCTTTTCAAGTGTGAAATAAATAAAATTCGGAGTAAAGGTACGAATTTTGTCGTAGTTTATAAGTAACGTACCCTCCACGAAGCAAAATACCAAATTTTACGTAGGCACTGAGCCTCGTATTGATTTGAAGTGAAGTGTACAAAATTTTATAAAGATTAGAGCATAGCTGTGGATTTTGCCGAAATCCGTAAGTAAAGTACCCTTCACCATCTATGAAAGAAATTTTATGCCGACAGTGACACTCACCTTGTTTTGAATGACAATTGAGCAAACTTATATGATGATTGGAACTAAATTACGAATTTGTATGCAGTAGAAAATAACAAGCTCGTCCAGAGAATTACAAACACAACAAGAGAAAGATGAGCGAAATAGGTCGATTCGTTCCAATTGAAATAATGATTTATTGTTCTTATATAAAGGTAAGTGCACAGGATGCAGATAACGCCCTTAAAAATGGGAACCAGTTTTCAAAATGTATCGTCTAAAACACAAATAAGTTACGTACATGTTGTATCTGTTCCTTCGAACAGACACTACTTTCGATCCTGCAGTTAGTATCTATTCATATTCACGGAATGTATGACACTAACTGTCAATGGGTAAAGTTGAAAATGTGCACACAACCGGGATTGGAACCCAGGTCTCCTCCTTTTAAGGCAGCTGGGCTGACACCTACACCAATGGGGACACAGCGATCATCTCAGCTGCAGAACTGTTGGCAGCACTGTTGCTGCCGCGCGAGGTGCTTTCGAATGCACACGCAAACACGCGTGTTAAATAATAATAATAATAATAATAAAAAGTGGTTTATCCTTAGGGAAATAATAGAGGCGATACTGCGTTACTATGTGATCTTTGCATAATTGCGATAAATATTATTGAGTAGGATTTAAAAGTATTTTAGACTTGAGATTTTCTGAAACCACCACATGAGATTTTGCTATATTCTCAGCACCTCTCTAAAAAAACTCACGTAATTAATGGACGCCTTCATGTGACTGTGTTGATGGGTTCCGAATTCCTCAATTATTTTCCGCATGTATTCCAATTTTTGTCTTTCTCTACAGTTTCTAACACATGTCCTATCAAACTTTCCCTTCCCCTCGTGTTTCCATATAGTTATTTCTTTACCGATTGTACTGAGCCCGTTCTTATTCGTTATCAGTCCACCAAATTTGTTCTAACGTCCCGAAAAAGATAGGAATCGAGAACGAAAAATTAAAATTATTTGTATTAGTTGAGACCTTTCGAAATGATAAAGGGAATTATGGAGACGTTATTTCCAAGGAAAGCTATTAATGCTATTTACAGGACGACCATTTAAAGCTGACTTTACAAGTAATTCCATTCTTCTCTAATTGGATATTCATTGTAGCCTTTAAGATTAATATCGATTCTCTTTCCCAACCGTGAAATGTTTTGTGACTAGATGAGGTCATTGTGGATTTGGTAAATATGTCCTATTTTGGGGAAATCCAGAAAAATACTTCCGTGCTGATGTTTGAAATTCGCGGTGGAGTGGTCGAGAGTTCCAAGGCGACTTGCTGCGGAGCGCAAGGTTTCTCGCCGTTGGGGGTTCCAGTCCTCCCTCGAGAATGGGCGTTTAGGTTGTCCTTATCATAAGTTACTGTAACTTAGTTTTAGTAGTTTGTAAGTCCCTTACATTACACACACTTGATTTTCGATGTTTAAAAACATTGAATACTGAAATCATGGCTATAGACTTTCAGTTTAGCTTCTTTTCGAAACTAAACACTATGTTGTAGACTCGGCTTTTAATATAATTAGTAACTGTACATAATTACTGTACAGATATTTGTGAATTCAGATATCAATTAGTTAAATTCACTTCAAATAACAATTAAAAATATTTCGGAGTCTCGAAGAATAGAACTACTGAAAGCATTATCTGCAGTCTAGAATACTACTAACAGTTATACGGGACCGTAATAAATGGTCGGAATGTACAATCGATAAAATTGCTCATAAATTTTCCAAGACGATTTTATTCTTACCGTTATAGAAATCGTAAAATAAATTTTCTATTTGATATTATGTACGGCAGCTAGCTATAAATGTGCAAAAATGTATGGTGAGTGAAGATGAGTAGGAAAAGCAATCCCGTAATATTCGCAAACATTACTAGTGTTTATTCGTTAAACTGCGTCATGTCGATTAAATGTCTAGGTATGATGTTGCAGAGCGATATGAACTGGATCGTAAGAGTACGGAAAGTTGTGGGAAAGGCGGATGGTCGACTTCGATTGATTAGGGAAGACGTTCATCTGTAAAGGATAAAATGTATACACTATATCGTATTAAAGGAAGACGTAGAAGCATTACTGGTAGGTTTCAATATTATGCAAGAATTACGGAGATGGTTCGGCACTCGAGTGGGTATCCATGAAGGCAAGAAGATGCTGTTTCCAAGGAAAACTATTGACGCAGTGTGGAGGGCAAGCAGGACGAAGCTACTGATGCTACAATATTAGCAATACATTTCATCTTCCAAAAACAACTTTGATTCAAGGTATGATATAAAAAGTGAAATTCAATTAAAAATTGCTTAATTACATTTTCTCAGAGATATTTCAGGTTCATTACATTGTCACTTGAAAAAGTGTAGACCATTAGGATCAGAAACTTCTTGGGAGATTAAAATTGTCTGACACTCCACGATTCGAACCCGGGTCGTTTTCCTTTCGCCTGTAAGCCCTGCAGCAATCATTTTTCGTTCTTTTGTGTTCGATGAGTCCTTGTAATAGTTCTTCTATTACAGAGGCCGCTTAGTCACCGGACCGAAAAAAATCAAAATGTTCAAATGTTTGTTAAGCTTATGGGACTTAACTACGGGGTCATCAGTCCCTAAACTTACAAACTACTTATGAACTACTTACGAACTAGGACGGCACAAATATCCATGCCCGAGGGGGGATTCGAACCCCCGACCGTAGTGGCCGTGCAGACCGTGACTGAAGCGCCTCAGTCCCCTCGGCCACCGCGGGCGGCCATCGGACCGAATGCGCTGAACTACGACACGGGCACCGACTGAGCTATGCTGGCACGCATCATGGCCCGTCCTCACAGCTTGACTTCATTGACTTCCACCAGTACCACGCCCCCTACCTTCCATACTTTTCAGAGGTTTTCCTGTGAAACTTAAAAGACTAGCACTCTTGAAATCAGTCCACTCCATATGTTTGTGGCTCTGACACCGCAACCGTAATAGAAATTTTGATAATAAAACAGTCTTGGTAGCACAAAAGACATGTGTCTCTTATTTACACATGACGCGTTTCGCCTCTTCTGGGCATCATCAGACGTTGAGGGGGAAATTTAGAAACAAGATAGTTAAGTAAAAATATGTAAAGTCTTCCTTAAGCAAAAAATTCTAGAAATAGCAAAGATGCAGAGTGACAGAACTGCAGGCCAAATGACCACACTCACGTCTTTGGCGTGGGGACCACAAGTAGTCCGCAGTTGAGGAATGGAGCGGCTCGTAGTAAGTACATAAACTTCGCTGTTTTACCATTGACTTCGTTGCCCCCCCCCCCCCCCCCCCCGCCGCTCTCTTGAGCAACAGATGCTACCTCTGTTTTAAAGGTTCGCTCTTCAGTGGTATATTATTAGTTCAAACTTAACCCCCGTCCGTGCCGTGCCAAAGACGTCAGTGTGGTCACATGGCCTGCATTTTTATGTCTGCACCTTCCCTATTTCTAGTATTTCTTGCTTAGGGAAGAGTTTATATATCTTTAATTAACTACTGTTTGTAAATTTCCCACTCAACATCTGATGATGCCCAGAAGAGGCGAAACGCGTCTTGTGTAAATAAGTGAAACATCCCTTTTTTAACAAACAAGACTAGCGCTCCTGGAAGAAAGGATTTTATGGAGACCTGGCTTACCACAACTTAGAGGCTGAGCGATTTCCCGCGAAAGCAAAGGTAAAGGGTCAGATTACAGGTGCAGCACCCAGTTTTAATGTTTCAGGAAAATTCATATCAGCCCAATATGCGGCAAACAGTGAAGATATGGTTGTGAAAACATCCCTTAAGCAGTGGCTAAGCCGTGTCTCCAAAATACCCTTCTGCCTGAAGTGATAGTGGTGCAAAGGTTGCACGTGAACTTCTGAGATATTTGGAACGTTTGAGGCGAGATGCTGGCGGAAGCAAGACTATGAGGGTGGGCCATGAGACGTGTCGGGGAGGTCAGATGGAAGGACGCTTGCCTGCGATGATCGCACACAGTTTATGTATGCCTGGTAGTTTCATATCAGCATACGATCCGTTGCAGAGAGAAAACATCATTCTGTAATCAGTTTATAATAACTAAGCTGCTAGATTTCGCATGCGCATAGCTGCTAATGGATCTCGACAACAGCTCTGCGCATGTGCAATTTTAATGGCGACAAACTGACACGTAATTTAGTCACTTATGAACAAGAATGAATAAGAGAAGATAAGAATCTAGCACATTCTGCAATTGGGACACCAGTTACGAGCATTAGATAGCTTGGTGAGTGTAACGGTAACGTACAGAGATTAAACATCTGATGGGTTTCTGAACAAATGAAACCGTACAGGGTGAGGTATCGAAACAGTTTCGAAACTATAAAATTGTGTGTATTTTATAATAGTATGGGCCTATTTATTGTAACATCGTCAATGTATAGTGTATAAGTATTGCTATAGAATTCCATAGTTCGAGCCCAGCAACTGTAGGAGAAAAATATAAACTTTCATTATTATGCCTTCGCAGTTACATATTTCCTACACCGGCAAAATTTTACCTACCACCCTGACAACCGAACGTAGTTATGTTGGCAACATTAAGAAGACGGTAGAAAAACTTTGCCAAGATGTTTAAATTTTTCCTGCTCTGTGGTTGACAGGTTTTTCTAGGTACTCTTGTCCGCTCAGTGAAATAACTGTCCTCGTACAACGAAGATTTCATGACAACATTTGCATTGTAACGTGATTCGCTAATAACAACGTAACATGATTGCCAACATTATCACGCTAGGACGATAAGTAAAATTTAAACATTTTACTAAATGCACTGATTTCGCAATAAGTGACATTCCTGCTTTTCCATTAGCTGAGGACTGACGGTTTTATGTCTAATATATTGGTTTTTATCCAAGTACATATAATTAATACTTTTGCTTTCCTCTATTCTAGTGCATAATATTGATAGGTGTTGTGTGCGTTGACCTACATGTGATATTGAAAAGGCATATTATCAATAACATTTATTGAGCAAACATTTTGGGAAGGGTTAAGTTTTTATACATCGTTATCTCACTGTTGGATAATAAAATAAACCTTATCTTCAAATTTGAGTTTTGGAGATACCTTTAATGCGCGGTTTCAATTACCGTCCAAGCTTTCATTACATGGAAGGAATAATATAAAATTCCTCAAATACCGCACATGATATTAGATTTTCATGTATTTATATCTTTTAAAAATGTCTTTTGTCTTACATGACTGTCCGGCCAACATTGCTAGAAAGAAACTAACGGTATGGGGAGAAGTTCTAACTCTTTAAAACTAGATTATACTAACAAGAGGACATAGCAAAGATAATGTCCATCATTTTAGAATATATTTTGTTTCTTATTCTAAAAATAATGAAGTTTTAGGTGTAGACGTGTTTTTTTAATATTATTACCGTACATGGATAAATAAACCTAGAATTTTACTGGATATTTCAATGCAAATAGTGAGCAGTGTTTATTGTTCATTTACGTTTATAAGGCAGACGTTATATCATTTCGAAATACTGCTGTCTCTTTAGAAACGAATTTTATATCAGTAATCTTAAGCTACACACTCACGTCTCTCCACTAGTTTTGACACTCTTTAAACTGTTCATATACTGACAAGTGAAATGTGTATGTGGGCAGTGCTACAGCAAAATGAAACACTAAGGTTTCGATACAATTCGTTGGTTCCGCCTTCCTACATTATTAGTCTGAAAACACCGCTATTTTGAAACGGAGAAAGCGACAGGACGAAACAGTTTTAGTATCGACTGCGAATGTGTTCCGAAACGGAGCGGAATGATATCCGACGGTTACGAAACCGTGAAACGTGGCGGTTTTGAAGCAGTGAAACAGTTCCGCGTCTCGTAACATGGTTTCGAAACCATTAAACGATGGCCAACTCTAATAACTTAGATGGAGTTGCAGATGATGAAAGGAGAAAATATAAAAATGCAGTAAATGAAACAGGCAAAATGGAGTGCAGACGACTAAGAAATGAGATTGACAGGAAGTGCAAAATGGCTAAGCAGGAGTGGCTAGAAGCCAAATGAAAATCTATAGAAGAATGTATAGGAAGGGGAAAAGTAAATACCGCCTACAGGAAAATAAAAGAGACATTTGGGGACAAGAAAAGCAACTCTACGAATATGAAGAACTCAGATGGGAAACCAGTTCTCAGCAAAGAAGGGAAAGCAGAAAGGTGGAAAGAGTACATAGAGGAGTTCTACAAAGGAAAAGAACTTCGAGGCAATATTGTAGGAAGGGAAGAGGACGTAGAAGAAGGTGTAATAGGAGATACTGTACTGAGAGAAGAATTTGACAGAGCCCTGAAAGACCTAAGTCGAAACAAGGCCCCTGGAGTAGATGATATTCCCTCAGAGCTACTGAAGTCTCTGGGAGAACCAGCCATGACAAACCTGTTTCACCTGGTGTGTAACATGAATGAGACAGGCGAAGTACCCTCAGACTTTAAGAAAAATGTTATAATTCCCATTCCAAAGAAAGCAGGTGCAGACAGGTGTGAAAACTACAGAACCATCAGTTTAATAAGTCATGGTTGCAATATATTAACACGAATTATATACAGAAGGATGGAAAAGCTGGTAGAAGCCGACCTCGGGGAAGATCAGTTTGGGTTCAGGAGAAATGTAGGAACACGGGAGACAATACTCACTTTACGGCTTATCCTAGAAGATAGATTAAGAAAAGGCAAACCACCATTTCTGGCTTTTGTAGATTTGGAGAAGACTTTTGACAATGTTGAATGGAATAAACTCTTTCAAGTTCTGAAGCAAGCAGGAGTAAAATATATGTAGCGTAAGGTTATTTACAACTTGTACAAAAACCAGACAGCGGTTGTCAGAGTTGAAGGGCATGAAAGGGAAGCAGTGGTTGAAATGGGAGTAAGACAGGGTTGTAGTCTTTCTCCATTGTTATTCAATTTGTACATTGAGCAAGCTATAAAGGAAAGCAAGGAGAAATTTGGAGAAGGAATTAAAGTTCAGGCTGAAGAATTAAAAAAATTGCGTTTTACCCACGACATAGTAATTCTGTCAGATACAGCAAAGGACCTGGAAGAGCAATTGAACGGAATGGACAGTGTGCTGAAAGGTGCATATAAGAGCAAAACTGGGGTAATGGAGAGCAATTTAACAAAATCAGGTGATGCTGAAGGAATTAGATTGGGAAACGAAGCAATAAAGGAAGTAGATGAGTTTTGTTACTTGGGCAGTAAAATAACAAGTGATAGTCGCAGTACAGAGGATATAAAATGCAGAATGGCAATGGGTAGAAAAGCGTTCTTGAAAAAGAGAAATTTGTTAACGTCGAATATTGATTTAAGCTTAAGGAAGACCTATGTGACGGCATTTTTATGGAGTGTTGCCTTGTATGGGAGTGAGACATGGACGATAAACAGTGCGGACAGGAAGAGGGTTGAGGCTTTTGAAATATGGTGCTACAGAAGAATGCTAAAGATTAGGTGGGTGGATCGCGTAACTAATGAGGAGGCACTGAACAGAATTGGGGATAAAAGAAATTTCTGGCATATCTTGACTAAAAGAAGGGATAGATTGGTAGGACACATTCTTAGACATCAAGGAATTGTGAATTGAGCGTTGGAAGGAAGTGTGTGGGGAAAAAAATCGCAGAAGAAGACCAAGAGGTGGATACAGTAAGCAGATTCAGTCAGATGTAGGTTGCCGTTCTTATGTGGAGATGAAGAGGCTTGCTCAGGATAGGGTATTGTGGAGAGCTGCATCAGACCAGTCTCCGGACTAAAGACCACAACAACAACAACAACATGTAGGATGTAACTGAAAAAAATTATTTCATAGGTTAAATCATAACCAGCCGGTCAAGTACTGCTGAGAGGCTACCAACCGGAGCAGGCAAGCAGGAGTGCAATCAGCGGAATCAGCGACCGGCCGCGGCAGTGCGTTCGAGACGGCGGCGGCAACTCTGGCCGGCCATGCATATAAATGGTTTAGTTTGTGACGTCACAGGTAGCGCAATTACTGGGATTAGTGGGGCACGTCCCCTGCGGACGAACCGTCATCCGAGCGCCGGGCACAACACGGGGCGGCGCGCATCGCTGGCTCATTAACATGGCCGCCCCGCACGAGGAGGGTGGATGCGTCTGGCGCCTGGGGCGGTCACTGAATGAATGGCCAGCTCACTGACAGGAAACTCCGCTGCAGTCAGGGCGCCTAAAGGATGTTTCCAGAATGAAACTTTCACTCTGCAGCGGAGTGTGCGCAGGAGAGCTTCTGTGAAGTTTGCAAAGTAGGAGGCGAGGTACTGGCGGATGTAAAGTTGTGAGGCGGCATCGTGAGTCGTGTCGGGATAGCACAGCCGGTAGTGCGCTTGCCGTGAAAGGCAAAGGTCCCTGGTTCGAGTCCCGGTTCCGGCACACAATTTTAACCTGCCAGGAAGTTTGATATCAGCGCACATTCCACTGCAGAGTGAAGTTTCATTCTGGAAACATCCCTTAGGCTGTGGCTAAGCCATGTCTCCACCATATCCTTTCTTCCAGGAGTGCTAGTCTTGCAAGTTTCGCACGAGAGCTTCTGTGAAGTTTGTAAAGTAGGAGGAGAAGTACTGGCGGAAGTAAAGTTGGGAGACGACATTGTGAGTCGTGTCGGGATAGCACAGCCGATAGTGCGCTTGCCCGCGAAAGGCAAAGTTCCCAGGTTCGAGTCCCGGTTCCGGCACACAATTTTAATCTGCCAGGAAGTTTGATATCAGCGCACACTCCGCTGCAGAGTGAAAGTTTCATTCTGGAAACATCCCTTAGCCTGTGGCTAAGCCATGTCTCCACTATATCCTTTCTTCCAGGAGTGCTAGTCTTGCATGGTTCGCGGGAGAGCTTCTGTGAAGTTAGGAAAGTAGGAGGCGAGGTACTGGCGGAAGTAAAGTTGTGAGTTGGCATCGTGAGTCGTGTCGGGATAGCAGAGCCGATAGTGCGCTTGCCTGCGAAAGGCAAAGGTCGCAGCTTCGAGTCCAGGAAGTTTCACATTCATGACATGTTTTAAAAAACCAAATATGTCAATAAGCACAGAAACCAAGTTCCCACGTATAAATTACTAATTTACTATACACAGAGTTGTGAAAATTACTAGACTCAAGGTTATTTTTTCTCAAAATGAAAACATTTTGCAGTTTAGAAGCATTTATTCACCAAATTAGAACACTTTAGTACTTTGTGTGCATGCCTGTGTTGTTAATGAGTGGTTCAACACGTGTTGGCATTGTTTCCATTAGTCTGGAACATGCACTTTTGACATATTCATCATGGTGCCATATTTGTATGAGTTTTTCCATGAGTTGCAACTTTGTTGTAATGTCGATCTTACTCAACTTTCGCTTAACAATTGCCCACAGATTCTGTATGGAGTTCATGTCTGGACTGTTCCCAGGCCATGGCAATGTTTCTACTTTATTTTCAGCTAAAAACTGAGCAACTGATTCAGTCTTACAACATGGTGCAACATCGTCCATGAAACAGTCATCATGAGGAAACCATTCCTTAACCTGAGGTTAACGCCTCTTTTTCAAAACTTTCCTATACTTATTATGATTCATAGTGGCTTCCACAATGCAAAGTCGGCCAGAACCCTTTGCTGACATGACACTCCACATCCCAATACACGTAGGATATTTTACAGTTTGCGCTAACAAAACAGAAAACTATTTGTCAACCGTTCTTCGGACATACTGGCTACTTTCTTGACATATAGAGAATATTGACTCATCAGAAAAGGAGACCTAAAAGGAATAAGACATTTTAATCATAAGAAGTCGACGGTTTTAGATGTTATTTGATCATATAAACCGTTCTGTAATATACAAAATTTCTCAGTGCCTTCGTGGAATATTTTCTTTAAAACAAATATTAATTTTTCAAAAGAAATTTTCACATATAGATTCTCAGCTGCTTTAAATAAAGTTTATTTACCTTGCTCCAGTCCTTTCGAAACTTATTTCTAACTTTATGAACCCATTTCAACCTCCTTGCACTCATTGCAGGAGTAAGTTTTGCTTTTCTGCGTGTATGGCGAGCTGGAAGACCGGCACTAAAAACTTTCCGCAGACTGTAGAAGTGCAAACATCGACTCCATAGTTCTCCAGAGCCTCCTTAGAATCTTGACTGGTTGCCCACCTGTTTGTTGTCTTTCCCCATCTGGACAAGTTTCCGTTCTGTTCTAGGGGAAAGTTTGCTCTTGCATCCACACTTTCCGCAACGTACGCTTCTGAAATCAAGGGCACCTTTCTTTGCCTGGCAAATGCGACTTAGATTTTTGTCAAATCTGTAACGTGTTTGCTATGTCTCGCTGTGAGTACCGTCTTTCTTCGAGTAACAGATCTATAGTAACAACGTTTCTTTTCGAAAGGTCACTTTTCCGACCCATAACCAACAAATATCTGACAAACAAAGGAATTATTCATAATAATAAAATATTTATATTTTATGGCTAAAAGTGCAAGTAGAAATACACATTAATTATTGTTTCATGATACATTAAAAATATAACCAACCTAAAGAACGTCCCAGTTAAATTAAACTGTCTCCAAAGCAGTTACAATCATGCAATCTTTGCGTCAGCAATATCAATTGACTGCTTAGGGAGTGCCGCCAACACTGTTATTAGTACAGTACTGTCAATAGCAAAGGCAAATGTCGTCATGCGAGTGAAAAGGCCAATAATCACATGATTGAATAACTCTAGATTGAGAGAAACTAGGAAATATCAATATTTTCGTTTTGAGTCTAATAATTTCCACACCTCTGTATCATTACGAGCTAAAAATCCGGCGGTTCCCGGGTATTTATTTCTTTATCCCAGGCTTGAGTTGGTACTTTTACTATCCCTTCTCTATATCTCGTCTTTTCTAAATACATGTAACGTTTATGGGAGAATACTCAACCAAAAGTACAGTCCATTTCAAAGATAAATCTTGGTAGTTCCGTAACCAGTCAGAATGGTGTTATTATCAACCAATGAGTTCGATTGTCGCGGCGGAGCGGACGAGCGCATTGAGGCGCTATGCTACGATGCGCGAGGAAGTTTCCCGTCGGGGGTTCGAATCCCCCCCTCGACCTTGGATATTTGTGTCGTCTTTAGTATAAGGTAGTTCATAAGTAGTTTGTGAGTTTAGAGACTGATGACCCCTCACTTATGTCCCATAAGCTTTACAACCAAATGAGATCGATCGGCGCGAATCAACTGGAAAATATCTTCTTATGTTTACGAAACATACTTGTGTCCGTAAACCATTGAAATCAGGAAAGAAATTATCGTATCAAAACGGTTAACAGTTGCAAAATCTACAAAACACGCCAGTTCGTGAAACGTGTAACTTTTCGTGTAAATACCTAAATTATCAGCCCTACCGCAAAATCCCTACTTACCTGATGTCTATAGATTAGATTAATACTTGTTCTATAGATCATATATACGAAATTTCGTAATGATGTGGAACGTGTCAGTTTAGTAAATGTTGTCTGCACTTGACAATCAATATTTTAAGGATTTTATTTTCATTTTTATTTTAAGTTTTTTTTTAAAGTTTTATCTAAAAATTCATCTATATTGTAGAAGGAGTTGCCATTCAGAAGTTCCTTTAATTTCTTTTTAAATACTAGTCTTGTACCTAAAATCTACATTCCTGCCAAATTGCAGTTTCATAGGTGAAGTAGTTTTCGAGATTTCGTGTTTAGTCAATTAGTGAGTGAAAGAGTGTCCTTACGCTTTTATATAGATAGAGACTGATTTTTGCAAGCTAGTTGCCATTATCAAAACATCAATGAATGAGTGAAAGAGTGTCCTTTCGCTTTTATATAGATAGAGACTGGTTTCTGCAACATCAAACAATACTTTTTCAAATTAACAAAATACTTATTACAATATGCAAGACATATGAATTAGAAATTGATACAGCATAGTACATATCACATGTTGTTTGGTACACAATGTACATAATATCTTTGACAACTGATGCTTACGCATTTGAAGTTAGAATTCACAAAGAACTGTACATATGACATGTTGTTTGCTGCACCATAGTCATAATACTATCTTCATCTGATGCTTGCATACTTGAAGTTGAAATTTGAGAAGTTCTTGCGTCCATGATGAAGCATTTTTACTCCTGAATTCGGCGTCTATTTCCACACCAGTCAACCATTACAAGCATTTGCAGCTACACACATGACCTCCACAGACGAAGCTTTGTAGCTAGAAATGTCGATCAATTACTGATGTTTTTAATGATGTATTACGAGAATGGTGTAGCAAACAACGTGTTATATGTACAGTTCTAATATGAAATCTCACTTTAAATATGCAAGCATCACTTTTCATGCATATCATGTCCATTGTGTAGCTAAAAGCATGTGATATGTAGTGCTGTATGTTTTAATTGATGTGTCTTTCAGTTTATTCGTTTGACAAAGTAACGTTTGATCATTAACTTGTCGCCACTAGAAATGCATAATGTAAATGAGTAATATATACATACGATCTTAGCTTTGTCTTCTTATTGAAGTCATTACATTTTTCAAAAGTATTTTAGGACCGGTCTCCATACGCAACTGAGTTCAGAGTGTGTGGAGTGTCGACGCCAGTACCGCATATGCCCTTCTTTTGCAGCAGTGCAAGGTCCAACCCTCCCCTCGATACAATCGTAGAGGAGGAACCCAGTGTAGTCTCGCGGAATGGCCTGCCACTCTGTTTCCATCTGGTGCCAGATTTCGTCCGCTTAAGATGACGTTTCATCTGGTCCGAAACATGCTCAACGGCGTACAAATCGCCGCGTGGGTGTGGCCGTGCGCTCTAAGGCCGCTTGTTCATCATTCATCTGTAGCACCACATTTCGAAAGCTTCTATCATATTTTTGTCTGAACTTATCGTCTACCTTTCACTCCCGTACAATACTACATTCCAGATAAATGCGTTTAGAAAAGACTTCCTAACATTCAAACTAATAATGGATGTCCACAAATTTCTCTTCTTCAGAAACACTTTTCTTCCCGTAGCCATTCTGCATTTTATATCATCTTTACTTCGGTCATCTGAAGTTATCTTGCTACCAAAATAACAAAACTCATCTACTACTCATTACGTAATCTAATTCCTTCAGCTCTGCTTTTTTTCTGACTCTGGCAGAATTACTATGTCATCAGCAAACCGCAAGGTTCTTATTTCTTGTCCATCGACGTTAATTTCCTCTCCAAATTTCTCCTTGCATTCCTTCACAGCTTGCTCACTGTAGATTGAACAACATTGAAGAAAGGCCCCAACCCTTACTCCCTTCCCAACCAGTGCGATCCTTTCATGTCCTTCGACTCTGATAATTGCTGTCTGCTTTTTGTACAAGTTGAATATAACTCTTCACTCATCATATTTTACTTCTGCTACCTTCAGAACTTGAAAGTTTATTCCAGTTAACATTGTGAAAAGCTTTTTCCAGATCCACAAATGCTAAAATCGTAGGTTTCCGTTTCCTTCACTATCTTCTAATGTAAGTCGTAATGCGGGTATTGCATCGCGTGTTCCTACATTTCTCGTAAATCCAAACTGATCTTCCACAAGATCGGATTCCACCAGTTTTTCTATTCGTCTGTAAATAATTCGGGTTAGTATTTTGCAACCATGAGTTATTAAACTGATAGTTCTGTAATTTTCACATTTATCTGCACATTCTCTCTTAGGTATTGGAAGCTCTATATTCTTATTGAAATCTGTGGGTATTTCCTCTTTCTCATACATCTTGCGTCCCAGGTGGAACAATTTCTTCATGACGGGCTCTCCTAACGATGATAGCAGTTCAGATGAAACGTCATCTGCTCCAGGGGCCTTGTTACTGCTAAAATCTTTTAGTGCTGTGTCAAATTCTTCTAGCTGTATATTATATCCTGTCTAATCTTCCTCCACTTTGTCTTCCATTATACAATGCTGCCTTCAAGTTTATTTCCTTTGTACAGGCCTTCTATATATTCCATCCACCTTTCAGTTTTCCTCTTCTTTTCTTGGTACTGATGTTCCATTTGAGATCTTGATATTCATACCGCTGCTTTTGTTATCTCCAAATGTCTCTTTTATTGTCCTGTAGGCGGGGTGTATCTATCTATCCAAGAAAGCTAAGCTATTAAAATGCGCAATTAATAAAATAAACAAAACCAATCACTCGCTTTGCGATTCAAACAGGACACTGCGCCATGTTGAAAAAAGAGTAGACTTCGCGCATGCGCATTATATACTGCGGGGAAAATGAAACAAGAACACAATGACGCAAGTGTGTAAAACCTGCCATACTTGTACGGGGAACTACGACAGGGCAGTACATGCGATGATGAAACGCGGCATCCTGTGGACAAACCAGAAACCGCGTTGTCAACCGTGGTATGTTGCGAGTTGCGCGGCGGTCACCGCCACAGCCCGAGGCAACCAGGGTGTCGTGTGCCTGCAGCAATGTTAGCATGCCGCGACAGCGGGCATGTTAACCGTTTGTGCAATCGACGGAGTCTGAGCGAGGGCGTAAAGTGACCTGCGGGTGGCCTGGTTGTCATACCGCTGAATTGGTAAACACATGAGGGCGACATGTTTTCACAGTGCACTGGTGTTGTCTCCAGTGGTCAGCAGAAGATGCACACGACCAGTGTGCGGACACGACGACGCAAAGATGCACGCCCAGATCGTCGCATCTTACGAAGTGACGTAACGGACCGCACTGCCACTGCACACTAAATTTGTTGGGTATCAGCGAGAATCATTTGCAATCGTGTCCGTGAAGAAGAGCTACGATGAAATGTTCAGATATTTGTAAATATGTGGGACTAAACTACTGCGGACGTTACTCCATAGGGGTACGTACTACTTAATCATTTCAGTTCTGAATTATTTTTAGCCGGTCCCAGTGGCCGAGCGGTCTACGGCGTGCCAGTCTGCAGGGCCGCTACGGTCGGGATTCGAATCCCCCCCCCCCCCCCTCGGGTATGAATGTTTGTGTCGTCTTTTTGTATAAGGTAGTTCATAAGTAGTTTGTAAGTTTAGGGACTGTGACCCCGCAGTTAAGTCACTTAAGCTTAACAAACTTTTGAACACATGAATTATTTTTAAAATACATTAAAATATTTTCTTGTACTTTTTCATGTCCATAGAACCACATCTGTTGTATAATTGAGCAAAATTTAAAAAATCCATACTTGGTTCCAAAAAATAAAAAACTGCCAAATAAATTGACACTGGTAGGCAGTTAAGGATATGAAATAAGACGTCAACAGTTATGTATGTCACTCCATATTTATTTCGGAACTTATATCTCAACGTAGAATTTGTGCTAAATTTATAAATTAATACATAAGATAATTTCCGCCGATGATATCATGTCTGACGCACTCCGCAACGTGTCCGCCATGTTCACTGTTTTACATTGTAGCGCGCCACACTGTGACAGATGGCAGCAAGGAGCACGAAACTAAAAGCGACAATGTCCACTAAACAAGCTAATGGGTCTCAAAGTAAAGTGCAGTCATACAGTGTTATAATATTAATACAAAGTCGGTGTCCAATGTAATGAACATCAGGTCTGAAAAGGTTAAACCAGTGTTTTTCAACTTTTCGAATATGTGACCCCCGTCCTAGTGAAAATTGTCTGGCGACCACTCTCCAAATCAAAATATTTTGGCGACCCTACCCCTCATCACAAACCTCAACGAAAAGGGTACAGTGTATTGGAAAATTGTAAAGAAGTACATCTTTTTTCTACTTTTTTTTTCAAAATGCGCTGATTCATCATATATATTCAACAATATATAATCAGTTCAATTCATACTAAATTTTGCACAAGAATCTCCGTAATTTTGATATTAAATAAATTTCACTTAGGCACACGATATTGTATTACTGAACCACCATTTATTTTATGGTGCAAGTACGTCCTCTTGTGACACCCCCCCCCCCCCACCCCAGCAAGACCCCTCAGGGGCCGCGATACACAGGCTGAAAAACATTGGGTTAAACTATCTTAAAATGACCCAAGGGTAACACCCATATGGGAGGGCGGATTCGACCTTCCAGTGCTAGCAGACTCGCAGTCCCTGACAAGGCGTCTAGAACCGCCCGACTATTCCAGCGTAGCCAGGGAGTCTTCCGCTCAGTCCCCATCAACGTGTCACGATAAGTGCTTAGGGAAGCAAGACTGATGTTTCGCTTTCAGTGACGACAGTCGCTTCAGCCTAGGGTGCAAATGATATTCGTACGTGTGTGTAGCGCCGTGAAGGGGGAGCGCGAAAATGTGAAGTGTATACGACAGAGTCACCTGACATCATGGTATGGGGACTCACATTGTACACTGGCCGTTCACCCCTGGTGATTGTCGAGGGAACTTTGGACAGGGCACAGTATAATGGAACCAATTTTCAACCAGTGTTGCTACGGTTCATTCAGCAACAAGGCAGTATGTTTTTCCAACAAAACAATGCACGTCCACATGTATCCTGTACCAGCGAACATGCTCTTCAAGCTGTTTGTCAAATAACCCGGTCAGCTTGATTACAGGTCTCTCCCCAAAATATTCAAATGCTTCTAAATGCAGTGATCGTCAGTCTCTAGACTGCCGGCCGCGGTGGCCGAGGAGACTAAGGCGCTCCAGTCACGGTCTACACGGCCACTACGGTCGGGGGTTCGAATCCCCCCTCGGGCATGGATATTTGTGCCGTCCTTGTCCGTAAGTAGTTCATAAGTAGTTTGTAAGTTTAGGGACTGATGACCCCGTAGTTAAGTCCCATAGACTTTACAAACATTTAGTCTCTAGACTTACAAACAACTTAAGCTAAATTATGCTAAGGACAACACACACAAACACACACACATGCTCGAAGAAGGATTTAGATATCCGACGTGGAGTAGACGCGCACTCTTTAATTATTTATAATTTACCATTCCTTATATTTTAAACTTATTGACTTCTGAATCTGAAAGAGTGTATTACATAGAACATTCGTCCGAGATAATTTGTAGGGTGAGTATTGCCTAGTGAGTCCCTACATTTCCCTTAAATCCAAACTGACCTCCCTTCTACCAGTTTTCCAATCTTCTGTAAATAATTCGTGTTACAGTTTTGCTACAGTTGACAAATTACTCTGATGTGTCTGTAATTTTCCCTCAATTTTATGCCTGCTTTGTATTTTGGGATTATTATATCGGTCTTGAATTCTGAGGATATTTTGCCTGTCTCATATATCTTGCACACTAAATGGCATAATTTTATCATGGCTGGATATCCCAGAGACTCCGATTGCTGTGAAGACGTCTGGTCTGTTCCTGGGGCCGTTTGTCAACTAAAGACTTTCAGCTTAATGTCAAACTCTTCTCTCAGTGTGGCACCCCCAGGGGGCACATGGTTCTTTCGTGAACACGCGCGTGGCGAGCACGGGGCCCCGAGCTAATGCAGTCCTTTCTCCTTTAGTCCCCAGACGGCATTTTCATTCCCCCTCCCCTCCTTAACTGTCCTCACTCCTTCTCCTACCCACCAGGGGACTGATAACCTTGGCAGTTTAGTCTCCCTATCCCAATCAAACAACCCCAGCGGTGGAGTAGCAGAGCGGTCTAAGGCGTCACGCTGCAGAGCCCGCAGTTCCTCGCCGTCGGAGGTTCGAGTCCTCCCTGAGGCATGGGTATCTGTGTTGTCTTTAGGTTAGTTTTCCTTAGTTTAAATAGTTTGTAAGATACGGACTGATGACCACGCAGTTCGGTCCGATGTATTTCCTAGGTCTTGCCTTGAAACTATTTTATTCTTTATGACTTTCAATATCTCTCGAAGTTTCGCGATCGCCTTTTGTCGCATCAAGTTTCCCAGCTTACGACTTTTATTTTTTTATTTTATTTTATTATTGCCGGCCGCGGTGGCCGAGGGGACTGAGGCGCTCCAGTCACGGTCTGCACGGCCACTACGGTCGGGGGTTCGAAACCCCCTCGGGCTTGGATATTTGTGCCGTCCTTAGTATTAGCTAGTTCATAAGTAGTTTATAAGTTTAGGGACTGATGATCCCGTAGTTAAGTCCCACAAACTATACACACATTTGAACATTTTATTATTTATTTATTTTTTCTTTGGACGCGCTGTATATTCAGCCATCAAACAGCAGCTGTCAACAAATTACTGCTGTTGGTTGAACAGACATATCGTACGAGTAGAGGTCTTCGCTACAGTTACATGTACTAGGGAGCTGCCACATTAGTCTAATGGATTGACACAGTTGATTATGAATGGAGTCTTGTTGACGGAATTAGTGTAGTGTAAATTAAATTAAATTTAAAAGAAGTGGCCTGTTTGTTTCCTCAAATCAATGAATTCAATACCACCCGTAGTCCCAACGTTCATGCAATGATGAAGCAAACAAGACTCTCATCTGTTGTTTCCTATATATCCATTTCTCTTTACTTGCAGCGTTTTTCTGATTTTTCTAAAATCTTGGCTGTAAACAGTTTACATTTTAACTGTATACCGAGTATATTTTCAGACACAGCAAAGGTAAATCACGTATTAGGCTAAATTTATTTGAAACTCACCTGAAAATTACAGACTTAGACCTCCATGTTCAGAGCAATATATTACAGTTGTAATATAGGACATGGTTTTAGTACATTGTTGTCAAGAAATTAAAACTGCCCTATACTCAGGTAATATAATGCCAGGGTGTCTCCTTGGTGATGACTTAAAGACAGTCGACCTGGCAATCTGCCTCCATACATCAACTAATAAATTATTGGGTAATGTAATAGAATAAATCTTCAGGGTAAAATCAAAAACTTGTAATTGATGACTAGTTTCAGCTAGTTAATGGGCCTTCTTCAGATCGTCATAAAACATTTAACACAATTAAAATAATAGAATCATCACATTGTACATAAAATCGTTTTTCATATTTGTGAATGGTAACAGAAAATACCAACGTGAAGCAAGCCACGTCGTGCAATATAAAGTACTTTCAAGAAGTCAACACATTTTAAAATATTCATAAAATTCCAGCATCAGTACATTCTAAGAAAACTGCGTTATGCGAACTGTTGTAGCCAATTTAGCGAGCAATTTGAGGGTGGTCATGAATCATCCGAGCCGTATGGCCGTGTTCTGTGAAGCATTTCAGCTCATGACTTTCCGTTCAGAGCTGCGCTGGGCATTTGAGCGGTGCCCCTGTCTCTCGGCAAGGCTCATTACCGCGAGGACCTTCTCCCAAGATGTCTAGTGCAGTTCTGGACGAAATATTAGGAGCATAAATATTTCGTAGACCACGGCCATACAAACAGAGAGATTAATCAGAATTAATGACGTACGGTCGTCAAAACCTTCATTGTAACATGTGATTATGGCCGTTAAAGAACTAAAACTAGTCTTGACCTATTAAACGAAAGATAGCGTTTCTAACCGTTGACATTGTCAACAAACATAGCAATTATTGGTTACTCTTATTGGACTTATAACATCACAAATGAATACATATTGTGTTACGCACGAATTGTCCCGAAGCAAAGGCTATGGAGGTACTGAGCGCCTCGACTTGCGCATCCGCAAATTCTCCATTAAGGCCACATCCGCCCTTCATATTTGTTTTTAACTCATTGAAGATTCAGCAAAACTCGTCATATGTCGTAAAATATCTTATAAATATAAATTAAACAAGCATCAACTGTAAAACTTTCATAAGATAAGGTCATGATTAATAATAAAGAAAAAGGACCTAGGAAGAATAGCCGTGTGGTCAGTGGCAGCGCGTTGCGCCGCCGAAGGTAGGGACTCGGGACTGACTGTCTGAAATAAAAAATTTTTCACACAGACTTCTTTTTAACAGATACGAGAACAACAATGACTTTTGTACTGTTACTTGCCACACATCTTTGACGTTTTAGAAAATGTCTTGAGATTTTGAAAGTAAATAACATTTATTCTTTTCGTTATAACAAATATTTAACTAAAACTGATTCTACTCCATACTGGTGACTGGTACAGCGACTGGTTATGCATTTATATCAAATGTTAGTCTCAGTTGCAATATATCTTTCTTTATTTTCACTGACGCGTTTCGCCCTTTTAAGGCATCATCAGATTATGTAAATATATGGTGAGTTATTAATCATCACAAAATAAACCATCTAGGAAAAAAACGTATTGTCATATCTTTTTTTTTTTTTTGTAAATATTTAAAATAATTAATTTTTAAGTTTAAAAATTTTAAATTAAAAAAATAACAAAAAGTTTTGCAGCTGAGACTGACTTTTGAGAAATACTTAACTGTTTGAAAAGATGTGGGAGGACAGCAGCTTTTGCGCATGTGTAAGGTATGTAGGTTGCTGCTTACAGTGTCACATGACCCGAAACAACCTTGTCTCTTCATCGTAACAGGTCCATTTTGTTACAGTCACTTAACAATGTAATCATTTACTTACTGTGTTTTAGTGTTCATGTGCGTATTCATATGTTGTTTGTGTTTATTATCACAGAAAACTGAAAAAATTTCAGTATCTTTTATAAACAAATTGCTCAGCTTTAAGCTTGGAACTAAAAGTGTGAAATAAAGAAGTTTGGTAAGCCGGCGCTTCAGATCGAATTGAAGCAAGTGCAAACAAGCTGAGGCAAGACATTCTGCATATCTAGTAAAGAAATTATATCTGAAGATGGGAGACACTGAGACATCGACGCACCTGGAGGGGGGAGGGGAGCAGGGGGGAGCACCACATCAAGATCCGGCACTGAAAGAAGTGAATCCCCAGCTATCTGAAGCAGGGGGGAGCACCACATCAAGATCCGGCACTGAAAGAAGTGAATCCCCAGCTATCTGAAGCACTAGCCACCACTGGACATCTGTGTAGCAGTGCACAGTTCATGTGGCCTGGTTAGATTCTGCAGAATCAATGGCAGTGGCCAGAATGGACATTTTGTCTCGTCATTTCCTTCACCAACATTCTCTTCAGAATGCGAACGTATTTTGTCAGCATCCACCTACGTGAAACAAGAACAATTAGAAAGAAAACGTTAAGATTTAGATGCACTTTTTTGCCGCGAGCTATCATAAAAGCGATTCGATGAACCCTCTGCCATTTACTTCAGTGTGACCTGCAGAATATTTATGTAGATAAAAAGTCGAAACGGGTAATCACATTTAACTAATGTTTGTAAATTTCATCAAAGCAAGACTTATTAGTCTCCAGGGAGTTACTGTGATCGTTATATGAATAAAATTCTTGAATATCCGTCTGCAGATCACTTATATTTTCTAAAACATGACCGGTTTCGGGACAGCTGCCCATCTTCCGATCAAATTTTGAAGTTATAGAGTAACCTGTCCTGTGAGTAACGACTGTGAACATTCGTTCATCACAGGACAGGTTACTCTGTAACTTCAAAATTTGATCGGAAGATGGGCAGCTGTCCCGAAACCGGTCATGTTTTAGAAAATATAAGCGATCTGGAGACGGATATTCACGAATTTTATTTTGTAAATTTCGTTCAAGGATTATTTTCACTTACTTGAGCAATTTAATAAGGTTAATTTATTTGGTGACATACTGTCAATCGAATCCGGAAAGAGCATTTCGTTCCCTGTTTATTTGGACCAGTTATAACAAGAAGTCAAACGGCTTTCCATTGAGCAGGACGTCTGTCACACAGTCTCTCACTTGGGTTGGGCATGAGTTCGAGAGGTGAGGTCTGTCACGTTCAATCCCCACAGCGGCAGACTGCGAACAGCGGGCAAATTGAAGAGCGCCACGGCGGACATTATGATGGCAAACTTCCGCGCGAACTTGAAATGTGCGTAAGCTTCTTTTGATTAGCATGTGTATTCATTCGATTTGAATCGTGAAACATATGTGTCATTGAAATATATAACTACAAAAAAGGTTCCGACTCTTTGAATATATAGCAACTTTTGGTTTTGTGTAAATTTATTACACACACAGCTTTTCTTCTTCGTAACTTTACCTGAATTATAAAATTTAGTTTTTAGCGTTCTACGTGCAACATATGAACGGAATTTATCGTCAGACAGTCTATCAGTATATTCTACGATGGTAAAACTTTTCTACATGCATTAATTTCGGAAGAGTTTCACTACACTTCATGTCTTTGTTTGAGTGCCTGCCTCCAATATTTAGACATTTTATACAATCCAAAAATGAAACAGAGCTGCCTCAAACAGCTACTTTTAAAAATGTACTGTGGAAATGAAATATCCCATCAGACACATAACTGTGAAACAGTTTCTTACCTTGTGAATACAGCAACTAGCCACTACCAAATTCTTTTAAGAACACGAAGTATGCCACAACTTTTTCTTAACTAATGCATTTAACATTAGCATTGGGATAACTAGTAAAAATATTAGCATTTTTAATGCTGTAAGGCAAATATCTTACAATAGCGTGAACTGCTCAAAAGTCAGCAATTGTTATCATAGGGTTTAACTTTACAAATAAATCCATTGTGGCAATGTAGCATTCATATATGAAACTGTACACAGTTTTGCAAACCCCTTTCAGTTGTTATACCTATATGTAACGCAGATTACCTTTAAATTCTTTGTTGCAAGTTGTTAATATTAATTTCATAAACAAAACGTCGAGCTGCAGTGGGGTAACTGATTTCGTGCCCCAAATAGTCATTTCACATATCATAAAATGAAACCTTTTGAACTTCCTGTCCACCAGTACTACCTAAAGTAATTAGTTTTTAAGATATACCAGTACAGTAGAAACCTGTTATTTATTTTATTGAATCCTATATTCTCTTGACTGACGGCCTGTTAAGCAAGAGTAAATATCTCTGAACACAAGTAGTAGGGCTACTTGTATTCCTGGGAAATATATATGGGAAGACAGTATTCGTTGTTTTCGTTCCTTTCTTAGGCTAACGTCACACTAGACGATTTTCTTCTCTCGATAATAATCGCGGTTGAAATAGTCGCCTTTAAGTGCCACGCGGTGGATGAAGTCGCGCCGTACTTGCATGGGTGTCACACAAGCGGCAATAATCGGCGGCTTCTGCAGCTGTGTTACATCGAGGCAACGGGAGACACCATGCATGATGAGCTGTCATTCAAAACTTAAAATGTCAAATGTTTCTAATTCTATGGGACCTAACTACTTTGGTCATCAGTCCCTAGACTTACAAACTAAGTTAAACTAACCTATGGACAACACACACACACATTCATGCCCGAGGGAGGATTCGAACCTACGACGCGAGAAGCCGCGCGATGCATAACGTGGAGCTCCAGACCGCTCGGCTACTCCCGCGCGGCAAAATCTTACATACATATCTGCATTAGCACTATATGTAGTTCGTAATCTTAGTCTATCTTTATTTCAATTTATTTTGTAGGGACAGGGATATTTCTCCACCTCAATTATAATCAGTTGATTGTCCACATGATCCTCTGGAACGACATTTGCAAGGTTTTCCGACATTGTCACTCACAGACGAAACTGAACTCACAAGGAGACCAAATGGGTATCAGATTAAACAAGGTTTTTTTTTTTTTTTTTTTTTTTTTTTTTTAATTGAGGAACATAAAGTTCAGTACAGAAATAACAAGCAGTCAAAACCATTCCACGCAACTCTAAGAAATTCTCGAGAAAATGGACTTTGCAATTTTGGAAGTATACGTAAGTGCCAATAATTAAAACGGCTGCAGCATCTGTCCGTGTAGCTCAGGTGGTAGAATTCTAGCCTTACTACCTTAAGGACGGTGGTTCTAATCCTGCAGTAAGAGATTTTTTTATCTTTTCGTTGTGTTCGAATACTTATCCAAATTTAATGCCGAATAGTATTTTTTTACGAAAAGTTTACGTATTTTTGTTTATTTGTAATTTTCTGTATTTTATAAAAGGTTGTTAATAACGATGGTTTCAATCAAAAACATGTTATATTTTGTACAGTATTAGCTTCAATATTAGTTGATGACGGTAGTCTTTGCTTATTAAGAGTGTGAAGAGATACGACGCTGTTTATGAAAAGTCATGTCCATAGCTACTAATGGCTTTCCAAGCAGCTAACCTACTCAACCATCTTTTTAGATAACAAGGTGTTCAGCTCGTCTACATACACATAAACAAATACTGATACTCGTAGAATATATGACTTCAACTGCTATTGGGCAAAGCTGAAAATGTGTACCCAGCCGGGATTCGAACCCGGGTCTCCTGCTTTCTAGGCAGTTGCGCTGACCCCTACACCACTGGGGACACAGTGATCACCGCACCTGCAAGGACTACCCATGCACGCCTCCCGTCAGATACAAATTCCCAGCTTTGCCCTGCCCATAGTACTCAAACTCGTAGTTTAACTAATTCCCGTAAGAGTAAGGGCTTCAAACTTGCCCACCCCTCCCCACTAACGATAGGATCATTGCCCGTCACCGGCATATTATATATATACATGTGGCGTCTGTTCGGAAAGAACAGACGTCACATTCTGATCCTGCAGCTGTTATTATTTAATATTCGTAGAATATATGACTTCAACTGCTATTGGGCAAAGCTGAAAATGTGTACCCAGCCGGGATTCGAACCCGGGTCTCCTGCTTTCTAGGCAGTTGCGCTGACCCCTACACCACTGGGGACACAGTGATCACCGCACCTGCAAGGACTACCCATGCACGCCTCCCGTCAGATACAAATTCCCAGCTTTGCCCTGCCCATAGTACTCAAACTCGTAGTTTAACTAATTCCCGTAAGAGTAAGGGCTTCAAACTTGCCCACCCCTCCCCACTAACGATAGGATCATTGCCCGTCACCGGCATATTATATATATACATGTGGCGTCTGTTCAGAAAGAACAGACGTCACATTCTGATCCTGCAGCTGTTATTATTTAATATTCGTAGAATATATGACTTCAACTGCTATTGGGCAAAGCTGAAAATGTGTACCCAGCCGGGATTCGAACCCGGGTCTCCTGCTTTCTAGGCAGTTGCGCTGACCCCTACACCACTGGGGACACAGTGATCACCGCACCTGCAAGGACTACCCATGCACGCCTCCCGTCAGATACAAATTCCCAGCTTTTGTATCTGACGGGAGGCGTGCATGGGTAGTCCTTGCAGGTGCGGTGATCACTGTGTCCCCAGTGGTGTAGGGGTCAGCGCAACTGCCTAGAAAGCAGGAGACCCGGGTTCGGATCCCGGCTGGGTACACATTTTCAGCTTTGCCCAATAGCAGTTGAAGTCATATATTCTACGAATATTAAATAATAACAGCTGCAGGATCAGAATGTGACGTCTGTTCTTTCCGAACAGACGCCACATGTATATATAAATACTGATACAACACGTGGAATAAGAGATGGCAAAATGTTTTATATAACTGAATTAGAAAAAGCAACAACAATAATTGTCATAGCGGGATTCGAAACGCCAACTCTGTGGTTGTGAGGCAACATCGCGACCTCCTGAGCTACACCGACAAACGCTGCTACTGTTGTAATTATTGGTGTTTATGTGTACCTGCAAAACTTCAAAGTCGATTTTCTGGAGAATTTTTCGAATTGCGTCGAATGGCTCTGGCTGATTGTTATTTAAGTTATGGACTACAGGTACCATAAAAGATCTAAAATCCGATGCCCATGTGGTCTTGTGGGTACAGCAGCTCGTGGCTGCTGCGCGACTCCTGACAAAAACAGCCTGGTGTGGTAGGGACGACGACGATTATCGCCGCGCCAGAAATGGGCCCAGGCCCATTCGGCAGCGACAGTAGGGCGAGGAAACTTGATGGAACGACAGTAACCGCCCAGTGTGCCACCCTCCGCTTGTTACAGTGAGTTGCATTTCCAGCGCGACAAAAATCGTTGACGTACTGCGGATAAAAACGCCTAGTGGGGCATTGGCCTGAAACCGATTTGTGCCGTTAAAGGCAGAGCAGCTCTTCACCGTCGTGATTCGTGTACACTACAGTAGTCAGTTCAGATATGATTACGAATTGGGTATATATTAGCTATATAATACACGTTTTATCCCCTAACATGACATGGATGAAGGGCAACAGGCGGATTGTGTTTTTCTCGACTTCAAAAAGGCGTTCGACGCGGTGCCACACTGCGACTGCTAACGAAGATACGAGCTTATGGAATAGGTTCACAGATTTGTGACTGGCTGGAAGACTTCCTAAGCAATAGAACGCAGTACGTTGTTCTCGACGGCGAGTGTTCATCAGAGACGAGTGTATCGTCAGGCGTGCCCCAGGGGAGTGTGATAGGACCGCTATTATTTTCTATCTATATAAATGATCTGATGGACAGAGTAAGTTGTAATTTGCGGCTGTTTGCTGATGAAGCTGTGGTGTATGAGAGGGTGTCGTCTTTAACTGACTGTAATAGCATACAGGATTACTTAGACAAAATTTCTAGTTGGTGCGAAGAATGGCAGCAAGCTCTCGATATATAAAAATGTAAAGTGATGCGCATGAGTAGAAACAACAATCATATAATGTTCGAATACAGAATTAGTAGTGAGCTTCTTGATGCTGTCTCGTCGTTCAAATGTCTATGCGTAACATTGCAGAGCGATATGGAATGGAACTAACATGTAAGGACAGTTGTGAGTAAGGCGGACAGCCGACTTCGATTTATTGGGAGAATTTTGGGAAAAATGTACTTCACCTGTAAAGGAGACCGCGTATAAAACGCTTGTGCGACCACGTCTTGAGTATTGCTCAAGTGTTTTGGACCCGCAGCAGATCAGTTTAAAGAAAGACATAGAGCAGCTAGATTTGTTCCTGGTAGGTTCGACCAATGCGCGAGTGTCACGGAAATGCTCCGGAAACTTAATTGCGGATTGCTGAGGAAAGACGACCTTCATTTCCTGAATTTCTGTTGAGTAAATTTAGAGGGCCGAAATTTGAAGCTGAGTGTAGTACGATCTTGCTGCCGCCTACTTACATTTCGCTTGGTTATCACAAAGACAATATAAGAGAAATTAGGGCTCGTACGGAGGAATATAGACATTCTTTTTTTCCTCGTTCTATTTGGGAGTGGAATATGAAAGGAAATGCCTAGTAGTGGTACAGTGTACCCTCCGCCACACACCTTACGGTGAATTGCGAAGTATGTATGTAGATGTAGATGTATACGTCAGTTCTCCAGCGACTATCTTTGCTTCCTCGACGCTTTTGTAATCACAAGATGCCGACTGCTACGTACGGTACATTATCATGGCGACCAGCCGAAGGTTCGAATTATCCCGCGACAGCAGCGCCGTTAGGGAGTCTAGGCATTCTTTACAAGGTCTTTGGTCACGTTAGAAGGAAAGAAAGCCTCATATTCCTCGCCCGCCCTTCTGAAGTGGCAATATTCGCCGCTGGCGGAAAGAGTGCACAACAGCGTTCGGCAATGAAGTCGGCGGTCGTGTTTGCGGTGCGCTAAGTACGCGCGTTTGCCGCGCCGCGGCGCTCATAACGCCGCCGGATCCCCGCAGATTCCCCCCTCCCCGACCGCATCCTCTCCCACCCCTTCAACCCCCCCCCCCCCACCCTCCAATGGGCCCTGCCTCCCCCCCACCACCCGCCCCTCCCTGGAGTATTGCAGGCGGCCCACTCATTAACGATACATTCCTGCGGTGCTTCGGTCCGCGTGGGCGCCCCACACCCTAGCTATCCCAGCGATATTATTTTCATGTCGGCCAATGAGATGGAAAACGAATTGGAAAAAACGAGGGAGAGTGATGCAAAGAGAAACAAAACCAGGAGAAAATCACAGGCTGCAGCAGTAGGTGGCGCAGCTGGTGGTGGGGCAGGGTGGGGGGCGGGGGGGGGGGGGGGCGGAGGCAGACGAGCGATCTGAAAGAGCGATCGAGTTCTGTCCGTTATTCGCCTCAAATATTTCGAACACTGGCTTTAATTTCCCGTTTCGACTACAAATTTGCCGTGGCTGTAGCCAGAGACTGACTATTATTCTGCCAGCGTTTGCTTCTACTGGACGGGAAATGGGCAACTACGTATATCAGTTTAAAAACTATTGCTTAAAATCGTTACGACTTATGTTATCAGGACACTTCATACCGTTATATTACGCGAGATACACCGTCCCTCTGAAAATTTTACGCCCTTACGATAACGGGAAACAGTAACTCAGTTAAAATATTTTAATTATCCTGTACACGTCTTGCAAAACACGCTCAGTAAAATTAAATGTTCATGGCATCAACTGTAGGTTACACGTTATAAAGGAGACAGCTACCAGTTGCAGGGTAGCAGATTTATTCACAACCGGATATTACACAATGTTGTGAGTGAACATACCTGAAAAAGGGCATTGATTGCCAGAAACCGTTTATGAATAAATCTACAACCCTGCAAGTGGTAGCTGTTTCCGTGTTGAACTCAATAATATTCTTCGTGCTACGTTATCGAGTGCTAAGCGATTCAATTGCTGTTACACAGGGTGTTGCGCACGACCATCGATTGACAAAAAGATGATGTTCTAATGAGGGATGTTCTTAAACTACAAAGGGGAGTTGGTATAACTTTCTTTTTTTGAGGATCCCCTGTTCGGCAATTTCATCCAACCGACGAGATGAGCAGTACTTCGGTTCTGTGTTATAAAACTCTTCTATTGGAAGTTTTCTGGGTCCCATACTTTGCGAGGGTGTAGTGTATAAAGAAAATCAAGTAAATATGCGTCTCTTAATTGCTACGAGCACTTTCCCAGTATGGAAATCTATTTTGCAGAATCGAAGTGTTCATCCGCAAGCTGTGTAGTTTGCTTTGCGAATGCTGTTATGCTGAAGTCAGGACACAGTAATACTGTTTTCGCGTTGTCGGGTCCTATAGCTAAATCTGTCTCATTATTCATAGCTTTTACGTTACGCATCATGGAACACATGCTAACACTAATTTTTATTTTATCCACACGAAAGCATGTGGAATGCAACGAGATTTTAATAGAAAAGATTTGTTTCAAAGAATTTAAAAAGTGGTCATAGCATCCTTGAATGACATTTTGGGAGATGGGTGTTTAATGAAAGAACTATAAGGGTTGGGACTTAAATAGTGGCCACTATTTATTCACACTCGATAACAAAGCGTTACATGTTGGCACCTGTCCTTCGAAGTAGTCACCGGCGTTGTGTAGAACCCGTTGCCATCAATGTGGAAGGCGTAGTATACCGTTAGCAGAGTCTGTACTGTTGATGGTGCGAATAGAGCGGTCTACTGCATTTTCAATCTCTGGAACAGTTCTGAAGCAAATCCCACTAAGTGTTTACTCCGTCTTCGGAATCGGATCAAAGCCAGAAGGACGTAAGTCCGCGGAGTATGGTGGATGGTACAGTACTTCCCAGTCTCATCTACCGAACAGAGCAGCCGTAGCTTGCGCTGAATACGCCTGCGCACTGTCGTGCAAAGTTATGGGTGGCTTGCGCAGAAAGTGTCGCCGCTTCTTCCACAAATATTATCGCAGGTGTATCTCCAAAAACGAACGCTAGGACGACCTGCCCGATGCTTGTCTGCCACAGTTTGTCGACCTTCGTTGAAGTTGTTTACCCAACGTGCCACTGTTCTTCACTGCAATCCCGATTCTCCTCATGCCTCATTAAGACCTTGATGACAATGTCATGTTGTAAGACCTCTGAAACATTCAGTCTTGATCCAACTGCGTTGTTTCTGTTTCTAAAACATATCGACACCGTTATGTTAGACCGTTCGCTTTCCCTCGATTGTGCGCACGCCGGTGACATGGTACAGGCGAGTCCATTTGCTCAGAGATAAGGTAGTTATGTCAGCAACGTGTGCTATCAGCGACAATACTAGATTCCATTGCATAGTGCCTCCACAGCAATGTTGCAACTATTTAAGTATCAACCTTTGTATGCACTGAATCCCCTCTAAATGACTTATCAAACGAGAAGCTTGCAATGCCTTCTTCATGTGTCGTAGATGTGGTTTGTATAATCTAATATTGTACTGAGGATCAGCTAATATAGCAGTGCTTCACAATTTGCATTCTAAATGGACATACATCCAACACTCCTTTCCTTAATGTTTATGCCAATCACTTTCCCCCATCTCTATGCCCATTTCTTACCTTCGTCTTCGTCCTCTTATTTCTCCCAGTATTTGCCAGATGACAATACATCGTTTCTCGGGTATTCATTTCCTCCAGTATTCAGTTGGTCCCTGTTCTCTTTGCCTACCTACGTGTGCCTCTTCCTCCTCCTCTACCTCCTCTTACGTTTCTTACTCTTCTTACTCGTCCTCTATCCTTCCTTGCCTGTTCCTCCTCATCTTTCTTCACCTCCACCTTCTCCTCCTCCATCCCCACATATATCTACGCATCCATCCCATTCCACCTTTCGTTACCTCCCACACTCTCCGCTAGCCCCTATGTCTCCTCTTCTCTCTTCATCTCCTCCCTTCACTGTATACGAGAAATTAATGATACATTTGTTAAATTTACGGCGATTGATAAAACGGTGTCAAACTTTCGAATGAGATGCGACAGAGTAATGTTAAATTTGCAAAATATAATGCTTGAAACAAGCTACTATGACGAAATTAAATGCCGCCCGCGTGGCCGAGGGGACTGAGGCGCTCCAGTCACGGTCTACACGGCCACTATGGTCGGGGGTTCGAATCCCCCCTCGGGCATGGATATTTGTGCCGTCCTTAGAATTAGCTAGTTCATAAGTAGTTTGTAAGTTTAGGGACTGATGACCCCGTAGTTGTCCCATAAGCTATGAAATGAAATTTTAAATAAAGTCTCTGTTTCATGAAACTAGAGCCAAGATGGCGAATTTTGTAAATAAAATCGCAAGTTTTAAAAAAGGTTTTTCTTTAGTAAATAACGATAGCTGCGATGGAAAATGTCACAGTACAAAGTTGGCGATCTTAACGTAATCTGTCGATTGCCTTGTCGTACGTATCGATTCCTTTATTAAGTCTAGAGAAACATCGAACAGCCGGTCGCGGTGGCTGAGAGGATTGCGGCGCGCCAGTCACGGTCTGCACGGCCACTACGGTCGGGGGCTCGAATCCCCCCTCGGGCATAAATATTTGTGCCGTGCTTAGTAATAGCTAGTTCATAAGTGGTTTTTTAGTTTAGGGACTGATGACCCCGTATTTAATTCCCATAAGCTCTACAAACATTTGAAAATTTTGAACACATCGAACACGTGGTGGAGTGTCCGAGCTTTCCAAGCCTGCAGTCCTCCCTCGGGCATGGGTGTATTTGTTGTCCTTAGCGTAAGTTAGTGTAAGTAATTTGTAAGCTTAGGAACTAATGACCAGAGTAGTTAAGTACTATAGATTTACAATCATTTGAACATATAAGACACATCGAAAACCACGTCAGAACCTTTCAAAAGTAGATTCCTTAAAATTCGTCAACATTAGCGTTTGTAAACTCAATATCTACCGTAAATATCGCACGATGTATGTCAAAAACGTTCTTGGTCAAAAAATTAAAAAAGAAAATACTTTTTCTGTATATTTCGTTATCTTAAAATAGAGAGAGAAAGAGAGAGAGAGAGACTTTATCGGAAATTGACTAGATCTTCGTAGGGGATCGACCTACAGTAACGGTTTTTGGCATATTAGCTTTATAAATGGTTGTAATGTAATGCTGTTCAATAATGTTATTTCCTTAGCCTTAAGTATCAAAGAATAACTCTGAAGAACATGCATTTTTTTTTCTTTGGGAGGAGTGCCTTTTTTTATGGGTGACTATTTCTATGTCTATAAGTATGTTATGAGAGGAACAGTTAAAGAAATAAACTGCTTACATTTCTCCTCAGGAGCCGTGATGACCAGTTTTCCCACAAAAAATCTAGTTCACCTAACTAACAGTTTGCGGCAACGTCCTTCATGGAGCTTAATACTGAGTATATCTGTAATAATAATTAAAAAAATTAAATAAACAAATAAATAAATGGTGTGGCTTACTGTAGTCATGTCTTAGTTCACGAACCACGGGCAACGTATGAGTGGCCAAGTAAGTGGTCCTGACAGTTGGGCTACCAGTTACTTTGGAATAAGGTTGGGCATCTCGGACATATTCTGAGTCGTGGCCACCGTTGTGCTCAGACGGCAAAGACTACCGGTTAGTCCCTCAACCGTTAGGGGTAAAACCCAGTGGGGCCCTGGGCAAGTAAGGCTAGCAACCTGCTTCCCAGGTACTACAATACCATGCTGGCAACAATCAGAGCAAAATGCCTCGGACCTTTGGAGGTGACGGAGTCCCACCTCTAATTGACAGACCAGGGAATCCTCCGATACGACTTGGCAAACGATCTGGAATGAGATGGGGAGCTATTAATATCAATGGGGATTACACGGGAAAGAAGGTAGAGCTGGCGGAGGCTTCAAGTAAGATGGGGTTAGATGTTTTAGCTGTTAGTGATGTTAGAATAGGGCGAGAAAAAGAGGACAAAGTCGGAGAATACAAGATCTACCCGCCAGGAGTAAAAATAGGAAGAGCACAGTGGGGTGTAGGGTTTTATATCAGGAAAGCAATCGAACCCAGTATAATTGCAGTAAGGTATGTAAATAAACGACTAATGTGGATAGATTTGACCATCTCTAGCAAGAAAATTAGGATTGTGGCAGTGTATTCACCCTGTGAAGGGACAGATGAAAATGAGGACAGATTTTACAACGCACTTAGTGATGTAGTTGTTAGAGTGAAGGATAAGGATAGTGTTCTACTCATGGGTGATTTCAACGCCAGGATAGAAAATCGAACAGAAGGTTAGGTTAGGTTATGGGTACGTTTGGAGAGGATATGGAAGCCAACAGGAACGGAAAAAAAACTCTTAGATTTCTGTTACAGTATGGGTTTAGTTATCACAAACTCCTTAAGCACAATGACATTCACCGCTATACTTGGGAAGGAAAGGGAACCAGATCTGTCATTGACTATATAATAACAGACCAGGAATTCAGGATGATAGTCAAGGACACACGTGTTTTCAGGGGGTTCTTTAATGATACTGATCATTATTTAATCTGCGGTGAAATTGGTTTTGTGAGGCCAAAAGAGTAGAAAGTCAGGTCCATGTGTAGAAGGATACGAGTGGAGAAACTTCAAGACAAGGAAATTAGACACAAATACATAACAATGATCTCGGAAAGGTACCAGTTAGTTGAATGTAATGATTTACAGTCACTGGAAGAGGAATGGTCAAGGTACAGGGACACACTGCTGGAAGCAGCTAGAGAATGTATTGGAACAGTAGTGTGTAAAGGCAAGAAGAAGCAGACAGCGTGGTGGAATGACGCTGTCAAGGCAGCCTGTAAAAAGAAAAAGAAGGCATTTCAAAAATTGCTCAATACTAGGAATGAGACAGACAGGAGAAATGTATGTTGAAGAAAGATGCAAAGCCAAACTCATAATTGCAGACTCCAAGCAGAAATCATGGGAAGACTTTGGAAATAAGCTAGAAACTCTGGGTCAAGCCGCGGGAAAACCATTTTGGAGCGTAATCAGCAATCTTCTAAATGGAGGGATGAAGGAATTAACAAGTGTTTTGGACAGGTCACGAAAGCTGCTAGTCAATCCTGTGGATGCCTTAAGCAGATGGAGGGAATATTTTGAAGAATTGCTAAATGTAGGTGAAACATTCAATGATGTGTCAGATTTTCAGGTAGAATGGGATAGGAACGACGATGGAAACAGGATCTCATTTGAGGAAGTGGAGAAAATGGACACTAGATTACAGTGCAATAAAGCGGCTGGGATGTATGAAATTAAGCCGGAACTCGTCAAATACAGTGGAATATCAGGTCTCAAATGGTTACACAGGATAATTGAGAAGGTGTGTGACAGGTTCCGTCTGACTGAACGAAAGCGATAATCACGCCAATTTCCAAACATGGAAACAGAAAAGATTGTAACAACTATCGAGGTATATCTTTAATTAGCGTTGTAGGCAAAATATTCTCAGGTATTGTTGAAAGGAGAGTGCGATCATTAATTGAGGACAAGTTGGATGAAAATCAGTGTGGGTTTAGGCCTCTTGGAGGCTGTCAGGACCAGATATTTAGCTTACAGCAGTTAATGGAAAAGTGCTATGAGTGGAACAGGGATTTGTTTCTATGTTTCTTAGATCTAGAAAAGGTTTATGACCGTGTTGCTAGGAGGAAGGTACTGTCAGTTCTACAAGATTATGGCAAAGGAGGCAATTAAAGGGCAGGCAGGCAGCAGAGTAGATGGCAAATTAAGCTCATGGTTCAGGGTAGTTTCAGGCTGTAACCTGTCACCACTGTTGTTCATACTATTCATGGATCACATGCTGAAATCAGTAGACTGGCAGGGCGGGATTAAAATAGGTGAAAACAAAATAAGCAGTCTCGCATATGCGGATGACTTAGTTGTAATGGCCGATTCAATTGAAAGGTTACAAACTAATATTTCAGAGCTCGATCAGAGGTGCAAGCATTGTGATATGAAGATCAGCATCTCCAAAGCAAAAGTAATGTTTGTGGGAAGAGATTTAAACAGATCGAGTGTCAAATAGGAGGAACAATGGTAGAACAGGTAGACAGTTTCAAGTACCTGAGATGTATTTTCTCACAGGATGGCAACATAGTGGAAGAACTGGAATCGAGGTGCAGCAAAGCTAATGCAGTGAGTGCTCAGCTAAGATCTACTCTTTTCTGCAAGGACTAAGTACCAAGACTAAGCTAGCGGTGCACCGCTCTATCTTATTCACAAGGTAGAGGTTACAGATACAAAAGTAGCAAGAATGATTGCAGGTACTAATAGATGGGAACAATGGAAGGAGGGTGTCCATCAACGAAACACTGGGAATGAACACCATAGATGAATCAGTTAGAGCGAACAGACGGAGATGGTGGGGTCATGTAACACGCATGGGAGAAGCAAGGTTACCTAAGAGACTCATGAGCTCGGCAATGGATGGTAAGAGAAGTCGAGGCAGACCAAGAAGACAGTACTTAGATTCGGTGCAGAATGATTTTGAAGTAAAAGGCATAACATCAGACGAGGCATAAATGTTAGCATTGAATAGGGGATCATGGAGGAATTTTATTAGAGGTATTATGCTCAAGACTGAACGCTGAAAGGCATAAACAGGCTCTAATGATGATGATGATGATGATGAGGATAATGCTGATGATGAAATAAAATAAAGTAAAATAAAAAGATGCTAGGTAAATCGCATTTTTTTCTCGCATTATTGAGCTTTAAAGTGAAGCGTGCAAGAGCGTTCTGCCTTGAACTACAGCGGGCGAGTGGATGAGCGGCCGTTGGGAAAAGGGGGAGAGGAGAGACCGGCGCATGTTCTCTGAGAAGATATTCTAAACGGCCTACAGTGGCAAAATGTTTGATATCGCGGCGTCCAGTCTACGTTCAAAAGCTGTCAATGTAGCTTAGTGCGGTGTAACGGACTTAGGAGCAACATAAAACCGGCAGTATTTAAATTTCATCCATACTCTATTTTTTACGTTTATTGCCATTTATTGTTGCAACATCATATTTGAATTAATTGTTTAATTACTGATACGTTACGCCGGTTATTGGTTTCTTTAACGCTTACTTCCTCACTTCAGATCTTGATTTATTTTTCGTATAATATTAAATAAACCACAACATTTCAGGATATGTTTAAGAAATGAAGCTAATTCTTCAAATTGCCTAGTAGTATAGCAAAGAAAATCATATTTCAAGCAATAAGTACTCACCAAAAGTTATGAGTAAATACGCTTGTCACTTGTTGTTCACATACGTTTTGTAATACACTATTCACTACATCGTAAGTTATTCAAAACGAAAATTCAGTCATGGTCAATAGTTCGCGTGTTGAGGAAGTTGATATGTGTCACTGCAGATAATGAAGCCCACGAGATAACAAAGAATATCCAAGTGCGGACAGTTGAGAATGTTCTCAAAGAAAACCCCCAGGTCCTTTTTCTCGCCCGCTCTCCATCTAGCCGTGGTGGAGTAGCTGAGCGGTCTAAAGCGCCTCGCTGCGGAGCGCGCGGTTGTTCGCCGTCGGAGGTTCGAGTCCTCCCTGGGGCATCGGTGTGTGTTGTCCTTAGTTTACCTTAATATAAATGGTTTGTAAGCTGATGATCACGCAGTTTGGTCTGATAGATTTACAAACATTTGAACATTTTAGCTCTCCATCAAGGCACTACGCGCTTGCACGCTTCGCTTTACTAATCGTTAGAAATACTAGACAACAATGCAACGTATCCTTGAAGCATATCACTGTAAAATTTTAACTACGTCCACTAGACTGTTTATAAGAAAAATATTTATCTCGACTACAGAAGGACGTAGAGCAACGTTATTTGTTTTAAAATAAGTGCAAAAAAGTTAATAATATATCTAACAGTTCCTTTCATTGAGCACCCCAGGAGTATGTTTCACAGCCCACTTTAAATATGCCTGCAGTTTTATGATTTTCTGGAAAAATTTCGGAGAAAAATAATAAAAATATAAATAATAAGAAATTGATAGGATTACGACTCTACTATTCTGATAATATCTATGCATTAAACCCGTAATATTATTCTTTCTGACCGTATTTTAACAAACAACCAAAATTACTTGATATTTGACTTTAGCGATGATAAACATACTCTCTATTGAACCTTTACCTCTTTAAACTATTTTAATATCTCTCCCACATTTTCATTATCTTTTTCCGTTAAAATATTATCACATGCCTTGTTTTGGTAGTTTGTTCTAAGTTTATTTTCTTTGCATGTAGTGGTTATGAATGACTATAGCCTTGGAAGGAACATCAGTCACGTGGCATTCCTCGCCTGCAACTCTCTTCAGCATTCGCCATCTTGCTGTATGTATTTGATGGTTTTCTTACCATAACTCAAAAGTTGTTATTTCAAAGCAATGGCACACTGAAAACACCTGGTAATTAAGACAATGAATTATACTGTAATAAAAATGCCTTGTTATCAGACAACAAGATAGGTGGTAGGAGAATTATGGATTACTCTCGCACTTCTTTGGCGTAGCATAATGGGTGGCGAATTAGTTTGTAACGGCGTGGTAGCTCAGCGTGCTTGGTCAAAAGGCTCGAAGTCCTCTGAAACGAAAAAACTAGGTCAACGACGAAACGATAAAAATAAGATAAAACATATCAACGTCCACTAAGGACAGATCAAACCGAAGAACCAACGAAAAGAGAGAAAAAGAAAGAGGGCTCAACGCCACCAGTAATAAAAAACTGAGGAAAATTCCCAACGAACAACCCAGAACGAACATGAACAAATAACCGCAAAGAATCGATTTACATGAAGAAATGAATGTTGGTAAATAAATAAATATAAAAAATAATAAACCGCCACTGGCAATTTTTCATCTTGCTTCCTAAAAGGTTTTCTCACAGTTTTCTTAATTCAACACAAGTATATTCTGCATGATTCGGAATTTCTCAAAAGTAACTGCGCTTTCTCTGAAAACTACATTTGTTCTATTTTGTGGACATGCCAACGAATTGAACGTAGATTTCTTTATCACATTTACACAAACTAGGGAGATACTTTTACAATGACTGTTGCAAATGACGTAATGATAGTATCAACTTCGTATATAGATTAACTTATTTCATTTGTTATGTTAGCTGTAAAAGAAAACGTGGGCAAGGGCTCTTTATTTTAGCGCAGAACAAAGCAACATAAACAAAGTCATATCTGAACTACAGAAAAAGTAATATAATCTAGGTTAAAAGAGTCCATAGCAACCATCCCAAAGACAAACCTTTTAGTAGATGCATTGATTGTAATCAATGACTTTCAATATATTCCATAAATAGTGAATAATTGCTTAGAAACAAAAAAATACAATGACGTAGGCTTCCGCGGCCAGAGTCAGATGACATAAAAGTTTTCTGGGTGTTGTACCGCGTCATGATGTAAGATGGTTATTACTTTAATAACCGACGATTCGGCTAACGTGACAGTGGCCTTCATCAGTATACAAAGATGAAGTCCACTGTAACGTTGGCCGAAACGTCAGTTATTGAAGTTATGACCTTCTCAGATCATGGCGCGGTACAATACCCAGAAATCTTTTATCTAAAAAAAATACAAGGTAATTTGTTGCAATGTATACACTTTCCTTCCGTTTGACTAAGGAACGACCGTTGCCACAGAAATCTTGGACTCCATTTATATATGAAACTACCAGTATCAGCACGTTGTTTAGAATATTCATTATCACAGTACATTCCCAGTAGATGTCCAGATGTTTCACACAACCATTGTTCAGTTCGTTGTTACGTATTTCACGGCATGTTCACGAAAGGGAACAAACACACATTTTTAGAGGGAGCACTCTTTCGTCTGCACAACTCTAAACATTGCAGAACGAAGTTGTATTTAATTAATAAGAGTACACGAAACTCTATTAGGAACCAGGGCGAAAAAACTGTTAGAGGTAAGTTTTTAACTACACACAATCAGCGTCACAACGTAATGCGCTGCCCAGTACACCACTGCGAACAATTATAAAACTGATTCGTGCTATCCTGGCACGTGTTAACTGCTAGTATGGCATTTTTAGACCCACATTTTGATTTATGATACTAAGAATAGCATGTTTCTATTACTTCTTCAATACTACATTGCTTTGAAATGACAAAGTGTGAGTTATCATAAGAAAATCATAAAATATTGTTGTTGTTGTTGGTTTTGAGGGGACTAAACAGCTAGGTCATCAGTGCCCTGTCATAAAATACAGAGAGAAAGATGGCGTACGCCAGAAAGAGTTCTGGGTGAGGATTATCACGTGACATTTCCTAACGCCTAGTTTACGTAAAATCAAGTGACAGAGTCAAATCACCGTTATTTTTGCAAGAAAAAAAAAATGTTCAAATGTGTGTGAGATCTTATGCGACCAAACTCCGCGGTTATCAGTCTCTAGACTTACACACAAATTACTTGACTAAGGTGAACTAACTTACTCTAAGGACAACACAAACACCCATGCCCGAGGGAGGATTCGAACCCCCGTCCGTAGCGGCCGTGCAGACTGTGACTGGCGCGCCGCAGACCGCTCAGCCACTGCGGCCGGCTACGGAAAAAAAAGAAAAAAAAACATAAGAGATAAAGTCGTTGAGAATTTCCTGCTCTATAAATTCCTTTATTCAGTTTTCGTGTGAGATAAACGGTTTATTTGCAATTTCCTGCTGTCAAAAGAGTAACAGAAACGACCTTATTTTTAGTTTTACTAACCAATTTTCTGGTCCGAAATATTTGAAAAGGGCAGTTTCTAGTTGCTGGCAGCCAACAATTATATCCATAAAATTTGGTGCTCATCGATTGAACGGTTCGACCTAAAAAGTGTAAAAACGTTACAGACAGACATGACAGACAGATATCGTCAATTCGCCGTTACTTCTGCAAAAACCTCTGAAACGATGCGAGATATGAAAAAAAAAAACAGAAGAGTAAAAGTGTAGAGAATTTTCTTTTCTACAAATTCGTTTATTCGGTTTTCGTGCCAGATGAACGATTAATCCGTTATTTTCAATTCCATTTCGAACCGTCAAACGGCGATCGCAAAGACCCACTTTTTGTTTTACTACAGTAACCTAAAGTGGGCCAAAAAGAATGGTAGGATGAAAAGTAATAGTGACTAAATCAATGCTATTATGAAACGTAAGTATCAAGGTATTCGAACTTAACCAATTTAATGTTCATAAAAACAATGTAATTTTTATTTAGAAATTTAAATAATCGCATGCGATGGGTTTCGAGTCAGTGATCTTCAGCAAGGGAAGCTATGCATACACCAATACACTACACAGCCATATTGGTGTTCATTTCTACATCACAATACACACTCTGTAACAACCGTGAATTGTCGCTTCCGGAGAGCTTTTATTTTTATTTATTTATTTATTTATTTATTTATTTATTTATTTATTTTTTACGTAAATCGTACGAAGCTGCTCTAAATGTAAGCTAATGTCTGTGACAAAAATAATACTAGCCCTATAAGCGAGCTTAAATCACTACTTGTAGGAACGACTTCAGTAGCGTGTGTTTGGTGAGGAGCAGGAGTACGTATTTCGGTAACACCGTCATCCGTGTCTTGCTTTTTTTGGAGTTATCATTTAGTGATGAAATGTGAAATAATATGGGAGACAGAAGAATCAAAAACAAGGTAGATCAAGAAATAGAGCCAGATAAGGAAATGCAGTTGAATTGACCAGTTGTTGTGCCAGTTTGAAAAAAAATAACTCCAGCGCGTGAGCTGTCAAGTAACAAGTAATTTTAATCAGACTATATTGACATTTCATCTGAGCAATGGCAGCTCTGAATAAAATCAGACAAGACAAGTTAGAAAATACGAATGACATGTTTATACGTTAATCTGGAAATTGTCACAGAGTCTCAATCCAATTGATTTGAGATTTTTTACTTTGGAAACCAAGTAAGAAAATTTTTAATTTTGCTAAATATAGAATAGACAGGGTCTTGTACACATGAAAATCTGCCAGAATATGTTTTACTGTCAAAATAATTCAGGATTGATAGGGTTAACCTTTATAAAATAAAGGGTTAATAATTTATTCCTCTCGATTCTTTCCGTAGAAATTTCCAAATTCTGTGTTTCTACGGTCTGTCTTGGAATGGATATTTTTAAGCGCCTCCTTATTTTGAGCCAGTAGTACGATAATTTTGAGTTTAAACCTGTTCTTGGATGAAATAATTACGTAAAGTGAGCAACTTATGTTTTATGTTCGTCCTGGCTTACAATAGGCAAACAACATTTCCATGCACGTGGTTCGCAAGAGTTCAGAGAAGTACCAACACACCAAACAAGCTGGTTCATCCTCATAATAATAACATCGTGTTTTATTATCGCTCGACGAAACTGTTTGCATTCCTAGAACTTCAATGAAATTGTTTTCGTAATGTTTATTATCAATCATTTCGAAGGCAATCTCTCATCTAAATAACTGCGTGTGCTGTAATGCCTTCATAGCTTTTGAACGTTCTTCATTTAATATCTCATTTCTTTATTTGTATATTTCTGTTCACCAGTCTGACAGCCACCCTCCAGATATTCCAGCCGATAGACGTTAGTTATTGTTTAGCGACGGCTACAAATGGCAGCCAAGCTTTATTTTTAAAGAAATTTTTGCAGCAACTGTTTGACGTGGAAATATAGTTATTCGAGCCCACTCAAAGCTAATGAATATGCAATGAAAGATTCATTGGCTGAGCGGGCGCCCAATATCACTGTGGGGCTACTGGGCTTTTTCAGAGCTGATTCATAATAGCTTGCGACTGGGATGCAGTGTAAATGTCTGCCAGTCTAAAAGCAAATATAAAGTAAAAGCGTTTAATGTGACAGCGATAAATGGAGTCCTTAATAACAAACAGGACTGATGTCTTAAAAAATCATATTGCCGGAGTTGGATGCTTCTATTGATCTTGAGGATTTTTAACTATATCTTATACCAAACACAATTGTTTCAGCACATATTGCTTACCGTGTATGCGTCTGTATTTATTTTTGTAGAAAATCATAAAAATTTCTTTTTTTTCCGATTGTACGTGTTAAAAGAATTGATTCACATTTCCGTGCCGCGATGGAATAGCCGAGCGGTCTGAGGCGACTCGCTGTGGAGCTCGCTGTTGCTCGCTGTCGGAGGTTCGAGTCTTCTCTGGGGCAATGGAGTGTGTGCGTTGTCCTTAGGTTAGTTTAACTTAGTTTAAGTAGTTTTTAAGTTTAAGGACATAACCATCGCAGTTGAGTCACACAGATTTAAAAAAAAAGGTATTTGAACATTTAACATTTCCGTAAAAGATTAAAACACTTTACGTGGGAAAACAATAGGCTCTAACACGTTTTTCGGAAAGGAGGAGTCGGAAACATAGAGATCGTCCAGTCACGGTCTGCACGGCTACTAAGGTCGGGGGTTCGAATTCCCCCTCGGGCATGGATATTTGTGCCTTCCTTAGTTAGTTCATAAGTAGTTTGTAAGTTTAGGGACTGATGAACCCGCAGTTAAGTCCCATAGACTATACAAACATTTGAACATTTTTTGAATATACTGTGGAGCTCTCGTAGGCATGTTTTTCATTATTTCAAATTCGTCGAAACTTAAGTGAATGCTAGCGATGTGCTGCATTATTTCTGCGTAAATTATGAGTCACTACTGAGTGTAAAATACTTAGCCTGTAGAAACTTGTTTGTTACAAACTGAAACTGTTTTAGGAAAGGTGAAGAACCTTGTTAAATCCATCTGTCTTTTTATTAGTCTATGACAGGCCTGCTCAGGAGGCGACTAGACGAGCACGAGCGCTCACGCTCGCTCGGTTCCTGGGCCGTGAGCGCTCGCGGTTGAATGGGGCTGAATGTCCAGTCGTCGTGACGTACTGCAGCGCAGGGGACGACTATGCACAAAGTCGATCCGGCTTAGCTTTAGATGCTAGTGAGTATGCCCACCACGCAGTACATAACGTACAGAGGATCTCTTTTCGCGTCGAAGAAATTTAGTACGATCGCTTCGTAGTGAAAGCAAGTACATGAACGTCAACGTGTAACACGTCAGTGCAAGTGGCGTATATGTTTCTTATATGCGATTATCTGAAAATGCTTAGGATGATTTAAAATTCTTAACACAACGAAAATAATAGTAGTAACAGTAATAATAATTTACAACGGCATTACAATATCTTCCATGCGAGGGGTTAAGGTCACTTTCAAGATGAAGAGCTCAAACCGGGGGGCCAAAGATGAAAGAACAGACTACTAACAAGGAGAGGGTCTGAGGGTCACCGATTTAGATCGAATTTTGTGGACGTTCTATATTGAATATAAAATGACACGTGTTTCGGCTTTTTGCTAGACACTCAGTAGCTTTGAAAAATCAAGGTCAGATTTAATTATGGAAAATCGCGTTTTCAGTTATGTACATTGAAAGATCGTCTAAATATGAGCATTTGTTATTGATATGTATGTGACCAAAAGTTAATGACGTTCTAGTAATTAAAGTTTTTTGTGTTTTCCGAGCGGTCTATAGATTCGACTGTCAATCCGTGGATCCAGGTTCGAACGTCCATCACGGTAATTTTTGTTAGATTTTTTTTTAGATGTATTTGATGATATCCTCATATCGTACTACCTTTTCTTCGCTTATTTGAAGTAGAGCATTGGGAAGTATGATTAACTTTCAATTAAGCGTATTACATGTTTACCGCTGTTTCATTAGTAATAGACTCTACAAAAACAATAAAAACAAGAACTATATTCAATTTTCTCTGTAATCCATCAGAAATCTCTTTCATTCATAAGAAATAAATTGTATTTTCTGTTTCATACATCAATATCTTACATTTAATATGGCACAGATATGGTCCGGATTGTATACCCATTAGATTTCTATCTGAGTATGCTGAAGCGATAGCTCCTTACTTAACAGTCATATACAACCGCTCTCTCATATAAGGATCTGTACCAAAATATTGGAAAGTTGCACAGGTCACACCTATATTCAAGAAAGGCAGTAGGAGTAACGCACTAAACTACAGGCCTATTTCATTGACGTCAATTTTCAGCAGGGTTTTGGAACATATCCTGTATTCAAATATTATGAATTATCTCGAACAGAACGATCTATTGATCCAAGGTCAACACGGATTTAGAAAATATCGTTCATGCGAAACACAAATAGCTCTTTATTCACACGAAGTGATGGGCTCTATCGACAAATGTTCGCAAATCGATTCCGTATTTCTTGATTTCCAGAAAGCTTTTGACACCGTACCTCACAAACGGCTTTTAATCAAATTGCGTGGTTATGGTATATCGCGATTGGATAGGGAATTTCTTGTCAGAAAGGACACAGTTCGTAGTAATCGATGGTAAGGCATCGACTAAAACAGAGGTGATATCGGGCGTTCCACAGGGTAGTGTTATTGGTCCTCTGCTGTTCCTTATTTACATAAACGATTTAGGGGAAAATCTAAGTAGCTCTCTTAGGTTGTTTGCAGATGACGCCGTCATTTACCGTCTACTAAAATCATCTGAAGATCAAAACCAACTGCAGAACGATCTGAATAAGATATCACTGCGGTGTACAAATTGGCAATTGACTCTAAGTAATGAGAAGTGTGAAGTCGTCTACATGAGTACGAAAAGAAATCCGTTAAATTTTGTTTACAAGATAAATCAATCAAATGTGAAGGCCGTAAACTCCACAAAATACCTAGGAATTACTATTACTTCAGACTTAAATTGGACAGAACACGTAGATAATATCGTGGGAAAGGCAAACCAGAGACTGCGTTTTATTGGCAGAACCCTTGAAACATGCAACAGAACTACAAAAGAAACTGCATACACTACGCTTGTCTATACATTTTTGGAGTATTGCAGCCCAGTGTGGGATCCTTATCAGGTGAGTTGGCGGAGGACATCGAAAGAGAGGGGAGACAGCGGTACGGAAATTATACAGGATCTGGGATGGGAATCATTACAACAACGGCGCTTATCGCTGCGGCGTGGGCTACTTACGAAACTCCAATCGCCAACATATATTGTTGACTCCCATTTACATAAGTAGAAATGATCATCAGAATAAAATACGAGAAATCAGAGGCCGAACAGAGAGATTCAGGTGTTCTTTCTTCCCGCGCGCTATTCGAGAATGAAATGGGAGATAAATAGTATAATTGTGGTTCGATGAATCCTCTGCGAGGCACTTAAATGTGATTTGCAGAGTATCCCATGTAGATGTAGATGTAGGTGTAGATCCAACCACCGAGAAGTGTATCATCTCCGCAGAACATATCAGTGGCCGTAGAATTAGACTGCCCGACGATTCTCCGTTGCGGAGATACATTTTGGGATACGTGCCTCCCCTTTATAGCCACCGCGAGCCACCCTACAGCTCGCTTCTGTGGCGCGAGCGCGGGCTAGCTGGCTAGAACAGATTGCTGAGAAGACCTGATCTATGTGATAATTTACTTAACTGTCTCTTTAATCAGTTAGACCTGAGACTCGACAGTCTGTAAGCTACTCCTTCACGCCTTTGTATGCCACAAATGTTTTGCAAATCGCATTCGCTCGGCGTATTTACGACGGTTTTCTTCTTACTAGTAACTTAAATATATGCTGGAAGTCGTCACCAGTACATGAGCAAAGTGATTTGATTTCTAGAGATTGCGTTTGTCTCGGTCATAAAATCGAAACGCTGTCGTTTTGTTGGATCCCGCTCTCTGGCGGCCGAGCTGGAAGGGTCACGTGGGAGACGAGAGTGCAGGAGAGGGTGTTTAGATAGCTGGAGACGGCGGACGTGGGTTTGGTCCGCGCTAGCACGGCGGTCCTCTGACTACTGCCGTCGCTATTACGCGCGGAGCTGAGGGGTGTCGCGTGGAGCTTCTGCAAATCACTCGTGGAGCTATGCGCACTCAACTCCGAGTTTCGACTTGAAATGTTACATCATGATGTGTGGAATATACCTTGGTATGAATATACCTTGGTATGTTAATGCTTACCCTTTGCACGGGTCGCGGCCCATCCTTCCACCTTGATCATGGCTAGTTTTTGTGCAGAGTGAAGTTATTGTATGTTAGTTATTGTATGTGGCTACATCACGCTTGCTTCTTGAAGTATGAAACATTATCTTATTTACGAAAATTCATCATAAAGATGGTGCAGGATCAGCAACTGGTAATATATTGAAAACAATTTAATTTTTCATAAGGAGAGGCATTGAATTAAAACTTATGCTGGGGGGGGGGAGAGCGAACCCGGGACCTGCTGCTTTCTAGGTAGGTGCTGCCCTTCAACCCGTCCTTCCACTCACCAAATTCGCCTTCATCGGCGTCGGCTTCATCGGCCTTTGGTAAAATAATTTTCCTTTCTTCTGCAGGTAAAAATTAATGGATCTCTTCCACGATGAGAATCAAATTCTTCTTCCATAGAAAGAGTAAAATAAAACCGTTTCTTCGTCGAAACCATGTTTTTATAGCTCTCTGAACGATTCCGAGTTTGTCTTCTCGAAAGATGAGTGTTACCGTTTAGTTTCAATCCTTTCTACAATTCGATTAAATTCTTTGCCTCTTCTCTTTATTTATCTGCTCTTAACTCGCGAACCATGAGCTGCCAGGTGTTGTATTTTTGTTATTACAGATGTTAATACATAAGGGAATGCTGTGTACATAATTAAAAGAAAGGTGTCTTCTCGCCATTTAAATGTGGAACTTATTGAACAAAAATATTTAAAATAATAGAAAAATAAATGGATTAAAATGCTCTTATTCCAAAACATATCAAAGCACGTTCAATCTTCGTGTTCCATGTTTTTAAATGTCTGGGGTACTCAGTAGTTTCTAAATTCTTCTTTGAAGACTACTTCTAGAAAGTTCGCATAGTTTCGCTTGTAATGTTTTTTCTTGATAACTTGTGAAGTTCCTGTACTATATATATGGAGAAATCCTCTTTACTTTTAGCTGTGCGTGATATTAAATAGTGAACGAAGTGTCCTTTCAGCCAGTTAACAGAGTTCCGCTTGGTTTTAGGGTACGGAACAGTATCTGGGTGCAAGAAATCATCAGATGTAATACGAAGAACCGATGTTCTTGTCATGATTGCAAGCTTCTTCCGAATAAAGTTCCATATGTCTTGGTCCTTGGAGCACACAAATAGATGTTCGTCGCTGTCCAATAAGTTGCACGTTGCGCACAATGGTGAGTCCGCCAAGTGCATGGAATGTAACCTAGAGTTGGTGTGGACTTTCCTGTTCACTAAGCGATACCAGGAGGCTCTGTCAAATCACGGCAGTGGATGTTGTTCCAGGTGATTGGCCATCTGTGATTAGGATATTTTTGTTCAATGATGTTCCGGTTCTTTGTTTCCATTAACTTCTTATAAACTTTATGCACCGTCATGAGCTCATCATCTTGCATGTTTAGTTGCAGGTAGCTCAACTCAATTAAAAAGGTTTGGAAATGGGACATAGCGCTCGGAATATGTTGAACGTTGATTGGAGGCTGCAGACTGGTAGGCGTTATCTTGTTTAATAGGTGGGCTGTTAAACTGTTAGGTAAGTTCTTCCGGATCTTATATGTATTACACACGTACAGCGCCCGTGTCTTAGATTCAACATGCGTAAGGTTTAATCCGCCGTCCCAAACAGCCAATGTGAGCGTGTCGTATTTCACTTTAAAGATGTACCCTCGAGTGACGAAGTGACCTAGGGCGGACATAATTCCTTGCATTGTCCAGTGTGGCATCGGTAATACTTGCGCAACGTAGTTCATCTTCGATGTTATGTAAACATTACCGAGGGTAACCCTCTGTGTGTCATCAAGCTTTCTGATGTAATGGCTCTGTATGCATGCACGCAGACGTGCGAGAAGATTGCGGTAATTGACAGCGATCGTGTGCCTTATGTTACTCCGGTATTCGATACCTAAGCATGTCAGTTTGGAGACTGGAGTTAAGTATTCATGGTGCTGCACTGCAATCCCACTCCCTATGTTCATAAAACCACACTTTCGTTCATTTAACTTCGCCCCTGAGGCAAGTTCATATTGCTTAACGATGTGGAGTGCTGCTCCTAACTCCCGTTCGTCCGTGACTAAGAAACCGACGTCATCCGTGTAGGCATTGCAGGCAATCTTGAGTCCACGGATTGTCAATCCTCGTAGACGTTGGTTCAGTGTAGCAAGCGGGGATCAATGGCGATAGCAAAAAGTGCCATTGACAAAGGGCAGCCCTGTCTCACCGAGCTCTTTAATCTGATTTCTTTTGTGAGCTGTCCATTCACTAATGCTCTTGTTACACCTTTACTGAGGATTTCACTGATGAAGTTCGTGAAACGTTGCGGGAAGCCCATAGCACGCATGGTGCTCAAGAGGTACTGGTGATTCACTTTATCAAATGCCTTCGCAAAATCAAGTGATACCAAGGCACACTGAATTTTGCAAGCCTCTGCTGTAGCGATCACGTCTCTGTATTCGCATAAATTTTGTTGTATTGTCCTGTCAAGACCCACGCACGTTTGGTATCTGCCTATTAGTGAATTCAGCATAGGTTTCAATCTATGGGCAATTACTCGTGCCACGATTTTGTAGTCACAATTTAGTAGCGTCAGAGGTCTAAAATCGTCAATAAGTCTGCTTCCTGGATGTTTAGGGACGAAAACTGCAATTCCTTCTACCAGCTCTTTAGGCAGATTAAAATGTAGCTGCAACAATTCATTAAACATAGCTACTAATTTTGGCTGCAGTTGTTCGCGAAAATTTTTATAGAATTCCGCGGTGAGACCGTCAGGGCCCGGTGACTTGTTTTTGGGACTTCGGTGTATGGCATATTCTAGATCCTCCTCATCAATTTCTTTAAGGAGATTCTCTGCTTGTGCGTCACTTAAAGTCCCTTGAAGGTTGCGTAGCAGCTCCTGTTGCATTATTGCGTCATTGCTTCCCGTTGCCAGCAGCTCTTCCAGGTGATAATGGATAAAAAAATTTATTTCGTGTTGCTGCACGAGGGTGGTCCCATCTCGTAACCGGAGTTGTGTGACAATTTTTCTTTTCCCTCTCTTATTCTCGCGAATTACATGGAACATGGAAGGTTCTTCGTGCTCTATCAGGTTATCGGACCTAGACCGGACTTTGTACCCATTACACTGTTGCCGTGTAAGTTTCAGAAGTTTTGCTTTAATTCGCTTTATTTGTACGTAATTGTCGATTATCGTTGCGTCCGATTTATATAGCTCTCTTAGGGAAGAGAAGTAAAATTCTGTGGTCTTCTTTTGCCAGTAACACTTTTCTCGCGAATAAGTTTGTAACATTCTTCGTATCCTTGGTTTGGCATGTTTGAGCCACCATTCCGTCACTGAGTTGTACTGTGCTACTCTACGTTCACATTCCGTCCATGTGTCATTAAAAGCACGCTGACATTCTACATCATGGAGAATGGAGTTATTCAGTTTCCACGTGCCTCTGGCACGGTATGTGCCTTGTTTGCACATTTTAACTGTACATATATATGCGGCATGGTCTGATAAGATGGTCGGCCAGATTTCGGAGTGTAGGACGGAAGAAGTGAGTTGTTAGGTGACGTATATTCTGTCCAGCCGACTAGCAGAATGGCTCGTGACATACGTGAAACCTTGTAACATGCCGTGCAGGTGTTCCCAAGTGTCAATTAAATGCAGTTCGTTGACGACACGTTTCAGTTCCATCGATGTGTTGAAATTGGGCGTCTGGTCTTTGCGGTGCAGCACACAATTAAAGTCACCTGCAAGTATTAGGTGATCATAATTCCGGCCAAATAGCGGTACTATTTCACTGGTAAAGAATTCTGCTCTGCTTCGCCGGTTGCTACTGCCAGATGGCGCATATACGTTAATTATGCGAGTGCGGTAGACTGTGACTGCAATTCCCCTGCTATTCGGTAATTTTTCCACATCAGTCATTATGAAGCCTTCTTTTGCCAAAACAGCTGTCCCGAGATCCTCTCCACTTCCCGGATTGGTGATAGCATTATATCCGGCAATGTGTTCGAGTTCTATGGCAGCCACTTCCTGTAGCAATATTATGTCAATGTCGGCAGCACGTAACAGATCCTGTAACATGGACAGCCGCAAACCTGACCGGATCTTATTTATGTTGAGGGTGGCTATTTTATATGCTTGCGACTGATTCATGGCGTTAGGGTTGCTATTAGTCACTTTGTCCTGTTAGGGTGACTGAGAATAGAAGCCTCAAGTTCCTCAATCGGGGCTGCCATAGTGGCATCTTTTGTAGTTGCGGGCTGCTCCTTCAAGGTGGTTGAGGATTCCGGCCCCAATTTCTGGACCGCGGCCGTGTCAGCGTTCTCATCTGCTTCTTCCATTTCCCCTGCCCAGGATTTTGGACTTGTGGGCTGGTGCAAATCCTCTGTTTGTTGTACCTTTGCAGAGGAGTCCAGTGCTAGCAGTGTTGCCGGGATAGAGGCTGTGCCACCACTCTTGGTGAGAAATCGATCCGGAAGAGGCAGACATCTCGATATCCTTTTCTCCCAAGACCGGCTTACTCACATCAGCAGTCACAGAATTTTCATTACGGATCTTGGTAATAATCTTCTTTACTTTCTCCCTCAGTAAAGGGGCGACTTGATTAGCACCCTGGTGGGCTCGTCTCCGTTTCTTTGTCTTCTTTGTTGAGGACGACTTTTTGATGATTCTTTTGATGATTCCGAACCATCAGTATCAGAGGTTCGTGGTTCCGTCGAGTTGTTCTCATTACTAGGTACAAGTTCCATTAACTTCCGTACTTCGTTATGTATAGCTATAGAGACGGCTTCACCCAAACCTGTTACTTCACGGTCCGGTTCATTCGGTGCTCCATCATCACTCATTTTCATATGTGTGTCTGCAGGAGTCTCCGCAGTTGAAAGTACGTCAACGTTTGAGTTTGCAGGAACGCTTTCTGTGACTGTCAGCGCAACAGGACGTTTGTCATTGCCGTGCGACGGCGGGGTATCTAAAGGCGGAGTCGCGGTTTGCACTGCAGTTAGCGTCGACGAGTAAGTCAGGGGCAGCGCTGTTGTCACGGAAGGACGTGCGGCCTCCCCGGCTGGTATCTGCGCCACGCGGCGTTGTAAACACTGCGCTCTGACGTTGCCTGTCGTGCCGCAGCCAGCGCAAGTCCGCCTACAGTGATGAAAGAAGGGATATGTTTTGTTAAATCTATCTTAACCTGTCGCACTCCGCTTAACACAGGGAATTTGTGGCTCTGACAAAACTTTTCTGCAAAATTTTTAAGCACCCTGCCATACGGCGCTAGGACCGCATTAATTTGTTCCGCTGTTGTTTCAAAAGGTAGTTCGAATATTCGCACTGTTCGGATACCAAGTCCTGCGTGCGAGACAGTAACATCTCCGACAGCACCGTCCCTGTATTTAAATTTCAAGGCCCCTCCACTGCTTGCTACTACTGTGTCACATACGTCTGAATTTATAACTTTAAGAAAGACCACACTCGTCACGATAGAAACGTTAATTCCAATGACTTCGTCGGCAGATATCTTAACGGTTTCTTCTATCCAGTTTTCGACTTCGAAAGAGCTCGGTCTAGGGAACTTCAGGGTATCTTTCCTCTTTGTTTGATTCATGGTTCCATGGTATTCTACACAGCTAAGACTACGCTGTATGCACGCGACTCACCGCGCAGACGTAAACAAACTCGCCACAGCGCGCCGCTCCACACACCGCCTCAGGCCTTCACAGCGCCGCAGCCGCGACGATACTGCCACCACTCAGATAACACAGCGTTGTAGCCAAAGAAACTAGACGGACTGTCTTAAAGCACGACTCCCTCCACACCACATACTTTAATTCTGCCTCATGTTCCCTGTGAAATGCGTACCAGATTGCCAGGGCTCTCCTACATTGGAATAGCGCCCCAGCAAAGAACGTGAATAGGAACTATCCCGCCTTGTTCCTCAGGCCAAAGTGATATCAACAAATGATACAATTGCTAGGGTGCTATTCCAATGTGGAGAGACCTGGAGCCGGCCGCGGTGGCCGAGGGGACTGCGGCGCTTCAGTCATGTTCTGCACGGCCACTACGGTCGGGGGTTCGAATCCCCCCTCGGGCATGGATATTTGTGCCGTCTTTAGTTGTAGCTAGTTCATAAGTAGTTTTTAAGTTTAGGGACTGATGACCCCGTAGTTAAGCCCCACAAGCTACACAAACATTTGAACATTTGAGAGACCTGGAAATTTGATACGCATTTTATACGGAACATGAGGCAGAATTAAAGTATGCGGTGTGGAGGGAGTCGTGCTTTAAGACAGTCCGTCTAGTTTCTTTGGCTACAACGCTGTGTTAGCTGAGTGGTGCCGGGCGCCGTGGCTCAGCGCGCCCGGTCAGAGGGCTCGACGCCCTCTGTAATAAAAAAAAAGCTGAGCCAACAACACACCGAACGAGAACGAACAAAAACGATAAGCGTCCGCAACGAAGAGAACTACACATTGAAAAACTATATACCATAAATTGTTCTTCTTCCCAATTCTATTCAGTTCCTCGTGTTTAGTTACGCGATCTAACCACCCAATCTTCAAAATTTTTGTCTGAACTCCTTATTGTTCACCTTCTTCTCCCGTGCACAAATGACATTTAAAATGCTTCCATCATTTTTCATTCTGAGCAGCTTATCACCATTGTTTCAATCCAATACAGTACTACACTCAAGAAAAATGTTTTTAGGAAGGCCTTCATAAAATTAAAATTAATATTGGATATCAACACATTTTTTTCTTCAGAAACTGCATTTCTTCCAAAAGACATTCTGAAGTGTACGTCTACCTTAGTTCTACTTTAGTTTGATACCCGAATGTGACACTATCTAGTGTAATTCCTTCATGATGTACTATTTTTTTAAAAATATGTTCCATTATTCTTGTTCATTTCAGATCCTTCTTTCAAAACACAGTCCATTCATTTCAGTTTCTCTTCTAGGAACTTTGCTGCCTCTGAAATAATTACAATGTCATCGGCAAACTACAACTTTATTTCCCTCTCCGAATTTCACCTTGCATTCTTTCACAGCTTGTTCAATGTACAAATTGAATACCATTGGGGAAAACCTACAACCCTGTTTTTATCTCTAACTAACAACTCCATCCCTTTCATGCCTATCGACTATTATAAACACTGCATGGTTTTTTACGAAATGTATAAAACTTTTCGTTTCGTATATTTTACCCCTGCTACATTCACAATTTGAGTGTACTCCAATCAACATTGTCAAAAGATATCTCCCAATCTATAAAAGCTGAAAACGTAAGCTTTTTTTTCTTAACGAGTCATATATCATCAGCCGTAATGTGAGTATTGCCTCGCGTGTTCCTACATTTGACGTAAATCCAGACTGATCATCCCCAGAGTTAGGTTCTACCAGTTTTTCCAGTCTTCTGTAAATATTTGACGTTATTATTTCACAACCAAGACTTATTAAACTGATACTTTGTAATTTGTACACTTGTGTGTAACAAATTTGTTTGGAATTGGAATTATTTCTTCCTCTTATCTGAGGGTCTACACAATTTGCACACAAGGTGGTATGGTTTTTACATTACTGGCTCTCCTATCGATGGAGCCGTTAAGAGAGGATCCATTTACTCCAGGCGCCTTGTTACGACTCAAATCTCTTAGTGCTCTGTCAAATTCTTCTTGCAGTATCGTATCTCCTATCTCGTCTTGACTTTCTACCATACTGCCTTCTAGTTCTGGTCCCTTGCATAGGCCCTCTATAGACCATTTCGTTTTCCCTTCTTTGCTTAGTAATCTTTTCCAACTAAGCGCTTGATATGCATGCAGCAGCTTTTCTTGTCTACAAATGTCTGTTATTTTACTGTAGGCGTTATATCTCTTTAACCTAGTTACACATTCTTCTACCTACTTGCGGTTGTCATGTAGCCACTCCTGCTTAGCCAATTTGCACTTCCTGTCAACTTAATTTTTCGGCCATGTGTACACCCTCTTGCCTGCTCCACTTGCTGCATTAAAAATATTCTTCTGTAATGAATTAATTCATCTCCTGTGTTATCTAGGGTTTTAGGCCTTATCCTTTGTACCTCCATGATCCTCTGCAGCCTTTACTACAGTGTCTTTCAGAGGTACCCATTCTTTTACTGTATTATTGTCCTCCGTTTCTGTCAATGCTTGCCTAATTCTCCCTCTGAAACTCCCAACTACCTCTGGCCCCTTCCATTTTTCTAGCTCCCTTCGTTTCTTCTTCCTTTTTTCACTCTCTGAAGTTTTGATCTACAGTTCATAACCTATATGTTATGATCAGAGTCGATATCTACTTCTGGATTTTTCTATAAAATCTGGTTTTGAAAGCCTCTAGTAAACCTCTTTATTAGCCTGCGCAGTCTCTTGGTCTCTTTCATGTATACAGCTTTCCACTGTGCTTAAAGTAAGAGTTAAATTGTTCTCCGCGTAAAATTCTACCACGCGGTATCCCGTTTCATTCCTTTTCCCCTGGCCATATTCACTCACTACTTTTCCATAACTTCATTTTCCTACTACTGCATTGAAGTCCCTCATGTAAATCAATTTCTTCTTTCCATTAACTCAATAACTTCTTTTATCTTATCAATAGTTTCTTCAATCTCATCATCACTCAGAGCGGAAATTGGAATGTGGTGTTGGACTCTTGTTTATCCCTTGCTGTGATAATTCGCTAAGTATGCTGCTCATAGGAACCTACCCGAATTTCTATTTTTTATACAGTTTTGGGACTACTCCTGCATTCCGCCCAGCTGATTTTGTATTTATAAACCTGTACTCATCTGACTAGACACACAGTGAATCGTGCTACACAACTTTGTTAATCCCCACATATACAACTTCAACTTATCCAGTTCTCATTCCAAATATTCTAATTTACCTACCCACTTAGGGGATACAATATTCCTCGTTCCGATCTTATGTGACAATATAAACCGAAGTAGTCTCCACCTCCACAAGATTTTACCCAAGAAGAAGCTGTCATATATTCATACAGTATATATGCATATCCTTGCGAAAAGTAAAGACTAGTTTTACCTTGCTTTCAGCTGTTTGCAGTAGCTGCACGGCAGGACATATTAGCTAATGCTACAAGGCCAGCTCAGTCAGTCATCCAGACAGTTGCCCCTGTAACTACTGAAAAGGCTGCTGCCCCTCTTCAGGAATCACAGGTTTGTCTGGCCTCTCTACACTGTGGTTGCACTTGTAGTATAGCTGTCTGTGTCATTGAGAAAGCAATGACTGTGGTTCATAGCATTCCTAACTTATAACAAACTGAATTACAATCTTTATAATTTTCTTCTCACTATAAACGTCAGCAATATGACGAAAAGAAAGAAGTTTATCGCTTATTTCTCCTTCGCTGTTCATGCAATAAAACTAATACGTTGGAATGACATTAACATTTACTACTCCTACACTAGTATTTATATTCACAACATTTCTGCACAGAGTATTTGAATATTTTATAGAACAACATATTTGTGGGCACAAACACTAAGGTTTTATCAGTTATAACGCATGAGAATGGGAATTCTTTCTTTACTTCTAGCTACATTAGCGATATATTTTTATACATTATACACATAAACCCCTGAACGTACTTTCGGTATTATATCATAGTACACCGCATTTTCAAGAACTATGACGCCATAAACAATGAAATGCATATAAATCTGTCCCATAAAGCATGAGACTATAATTATTTATATCTTTACTACGACCTCTATTTATCACATATGTCGCAAATAGATTCCTTATCTTCTACTCTACCTACCTTGAAAACTTTATTTTAGTACAACATTTTAATTTTGAAGATATTACATCACAAGGACTGAGCTGTATGACAACGAAATTGACATAGAGTGTGTGATAGTGGGAGCTGGACGGAGCGGGAAGAAGATGATGTACTAAATTGATTCTAGACAATTACACCTACCCATTACAATGCGTTCATTGACCCCATGCAGGGGTCATTCCAGGAATGCTGATTGAACCGTACTGAGTGGTCATTCCTCAAACTCAGACGGGGTAACACAACATTTCCAGAATTGAGGTAAAACTGGTGTCATGTTATATAGTAGTGCGCGGCCCCTCACCTCTCTTCCTACACCATTACACCTCCTGCCTGGAATAAGTTTGTTACGTACAAGACTAAAATTTACGAAATGATGTCATTATACCGCACAACTCCGTTCCTCCTGCCCACAGTCCCTCCCTATCCCAATGGTGTGAGCACCTCCACTGACGGCTTTAGAGATCAAAAGCGACAATATTTGCGTTACTGACCACCAAAAAATCGTTTATGACTCAGAACAAGAACTCTCAGCCTCCCCCCTCCTCCCCCCCCCCCCCCCCCAAGGGCCCAGTCACTGGCTTTGAGGCTGGTCAAATAATTCGATTCCTAGTCATATAAAAGGTCCTATGGAATGGTATAATGAATATACGAGCGGCGTTTGAAAAGTCTGTGCAAAAATTAAAAGTACTAACTTGTTTGGGTAAATCACTTTTATTTTTCGACATAGTCTCCTTTCAGACGTTTATAGTTCGTCCAACGCTGTTGTTGATCCCTTCCGAATAATACAAAATGTCCAAGCCTGAAAAATAGCTATTAGTTTCTGCAATAACCACCTCGTTTGAATGAAATCTTCGTCCCACCAGCCATTTCTTTAAATTAGGAAACAAATAGCAGTCCGAGGCAGCCATGTCTAGAGAATAGGACGGATATGAAACGAGTTGGAATCCTATTTCCAATAATTTTGCGACCACAGCTGCTAAGGTATGTGCTGGTGCATTATCATGATGGAAAATGACATTTTTGTGTGCTAATTGCCGGCGTTTTTCTTGCATCTCGGTTTTCATATGATCCAATAACGGTGAATAATATGCACCTGTAGTAGTTTTACCCTGTTCCAGAGAGTCGTTAAGGATTATCCCTTCCGAGTTCCAAAAGACTGTCGCCATAACGTTTCCAGTCGTAGGACCGGTTTTCATCTTTTTTGGTGCAGATTCTCCCTTGGTAACACATTGTTACATTGTTCTTTGGTCTCAAGAGTATAGTAATGTATCCATGTTTGATCCACAATGACGGAGCGACGCTTAGAGTCTTATGGATTCTTCCTGAACAGCTGCAAACCTTCCTTGCAACACTTCACATGAATCCGTTTTTGGTCAAGCGTGAGCAATCGCGGCATCCATCTTGCGGATACCTTTCTCATCTCCAAATGTTTCTGCAAAATATTATGTACCCGTTCATTCGAGATACCCATAGCACTAGCAGTCTGACGCACCTAAATTCCTCTGTCATCCATCACCATATCATGGATTTTATCAATGATTTCTAGAGCAATAACCTCCACAAGGCGCCCAGAAAGTTCAGCGTCACTTGAGTCCATATGGCCACACCGAAAGTTTTGAAACCACTTATAAGCTGTCCTAATCGAAGTTGCAGATACACCATGAAGTTTATCAAGCTTCTCTTTAGTCTCCTGAGGTGTTTTATCTTTCATAAAGTAATGTTTAATCACCACACGAAATTGGTTTTCGCCCATTCTTTGACAATAAATCGAATTCCTTGATTCACACGAATGCCAAACACAAAGAAAAAGACCAATATGACTGACACTTGGTGTGTGTTGTTCACAAAGATGTCTGTCTCTCTTCAGCCCTTTTCCCGCACATGCATGGTCGGCACTGTGTTAAACGCGGATTTGGCACATGATATTATTTACAGGGTGGCCGCATACCTTTCCTACCGCCACCCCATGCCCCCCGGGAGGAAATGTGTACCCAAAATGTATGCGTATATATATATATATATATATATATGTGTGTGTGTGTGTGTGTGTGTGTGTGTGTGTGTGTGTGTGACAGTGTAAAGTGGTACGAAATGTGTACCTGAGGCGGAACTTGGGGATCAGCCTGGTATTCACCTACGGGGATGTGGAAACCCGCCTAAAAACCACATACAGGCTAGTCGGCACTCCGACCCCTTTCGTTAATCCGCCGGACGGATACGAACCGGGGGCCGGTACGACTCCCCTTCTCGGAAATCGGTGCGTTAGACCCCACGGCTAACCGAGCGGGTTGTTTTCTTTACAAAGATGCTACTAACTAAACATAATCTCAATAGGCGCTGATGATGAAATCTCTCGAACTTTGTATTCTTATATGAACTGTGCATAAATAATTGACAACCAACATTACCTTATCAAATGTAAATAATGAAATATTAATACGAAGCTGCTGACAGTTGATTTACCTTAAATTATTTAGCAATAATCCTCAAAAACGTTAAATAACGGCGATGTAGCCTCACTTCCCATTTGTTCACCTCTAACAGCAGGTGTCAATAAGGTGGTCTTACCTTGTCATGCCTGCCTGAAGATCTTAGCTGTGGCAAATTGGCTGTATTAAATACTATAATGTTGATGTAACATTATTCTCTGTAGTATGACAGAACCGATTCATGGCAGTCTGGAATCTGCGTTGAACCCCCTACTAAAGCTAGTAAATGACTAAGGAATTAAAACAGAAGGAAATCAACAGTTTGGGTAAATGATGGCGTGACGCACAGTGAAGTTTTAGAATAAAGATGGTACCTCTTGCTACTTTGTACGCAAACCTAAGTCCCCACTTTCAATTTCTAAGTATTCAGCTTGAGCGTGAATACCTAGATGCGTACCTTCCTAACATTTTTGAAGTGGGTTTTGAAAACCTTCCTTTGTTTTAGTTCCGCCTCAATCTCCAGCACTGCATCGCCTCTTCCTGCGCGCCCTCCACGTTGAGTAAACCGATAAAGTCACACGGGGCTGTCTCGCGAGTGCGACGGCTGAGGGTCATTTGTCATCCTGGGTTTAGTCCTGAATAATGTAGACCGTGTGCAGTCGTGAATTCTTCTGAAGGATTTCTCGGCCGTCCGTACGCCACGGCTGTGGAACTTTTCTCGTTATGTCGCACCTCAAACAATTCAGACATTGCGCTAGACATTATAACTAGCTACGTGAATAAGTGTTCCATTTCACCGAATTATACTTATATTCAGTGCAACAGCCATAAAATTAACGTCTTGTAATGTGTAAAAACCTTAGAAAATAATAGGTATTGATGGTTGTGAATGTTCACGTAATACTACTTCTGATACTCAGTTGTTACAAAAACTTGGTCACAAATGCTGTGTTCAGTTGAACCCAAATAACACATTTACGTGCATCATATTACCAAGATTTTATTATATATTTTAAGCGTATCAACCATCTTGCGGAATCGGATTGCACATTTCTTGGTTCAATTTGATGGCTGATCAGAAAGATCTTTATCATGAAGTGGCTTTGGTCCATTGTTGATAAGTTGCCCCTCTCAGAGTTAAAGCAAATCTATATTTAGGCAATCTTTTCTTTAGAAAATTAGACCCGCGGCGGAGTGGCCGGGCGCATTGATAGGCTATGCTCCGATGCGCGGAGCCATTACCCGTCGGAGATTCGAATCCCCTGTCGGGTATTGATGTTTGTGCTGTCCTTAGTATAAGTTAGTTTATAGGTAATTTGTAAGTTTGATGACCCCGCAGTTAAGTCCCACGGAAAATAAATAAAGAAATGTTGTCTTCAATCCCTCTAAGGAAACCATAACAGTGGAAATGTGGTTATAAACCTCTCTACACTGTAAACTCCGTCGTACAGGGCTCTAGATGCCCACAGGGTACCGACCGACGAACGCTGTAACACCACGAAAAGTGGTAAAGGCTGATAATGCCATCCTGTTAGGCTGATACTCATCAGTAAACACTGCAAAACTCTTTGGAACAGAAACAGAAATTGTTTTAAAAAAATTTAAACTGTGGTCTAGAGTTTATATAATACATTTAAGAGCAAGGTAAAGTAGTGTAGGGATGTGTAAGAAAACAAAGAGATATCTAAAAACTGCAAGTTACAATGCTACGGTCGGCATCGCCAATATACGACAGCAGTTGTTTGGCGCTGGAGAGTTAGGTCGGTTACTGCCGTTACATAGGCAAGTTATGACGACCTTTGTGAGTTTGAACGTTCTGTTATAGTCAGCGCACGAGAGATGAGACACAGCATAGCAAAGCTAGCGAAGAGGTGTGGATTTTAGTATATGACTATTGTACGAGTTTACAATGAATATGTTAGTTTGGAAGGGCATGAAAGGGATACAGTGGTTGGGAAGGGAGTAAGACAGGGTTGTAGCCTTTCTCCAATGTTATTCAATTTGTACGTTGAGCAAGCTATAAAGGAAAGCAAGGAGAAATTTGGAGAAGGAATTAAAGTTCAGGGGGAAGAATTAAAAACATTGCGTTTTGCCGACGACATAGTAATTCTGTCAGAGAAAGCAAAGGACCTGGAAGAGCAGTTGAACGGAATGGACAGTGTGCTGAAAGATGAATATAAGATGAACATTAACAAGAGTAAAACAAGAGTAATGGAGTGCAGTCTAAGAAAATCAGGTGATGCTGAAGGAATTAGATTAGGTAACGAAACAATAAAGGAGGTAGATGAGTTTTGTTACTTGGGCAGTAAAATAACAAACGATGGTCGCAGTACAGAGGATATAAAATGCAAAATGGCAATGGGTAGAAAAGCGTTCTTGAAAAAGAGAAATTTGTTAACGTCGAACATTGATTTAAGTACAGAGTATATAAAATGCAGAATGGCAATGGGTAGAAAAGCGTTCTTGAAAAAGAGAAATTTGTTAACATCGAATATTGATTTAAGTACAGAGGATATAAAATGCAGAATGGCAATGGGTAGAAAAGCGTTCTTGAAAAAGAGAAATTTGTTAACCTCGAATATTGATTTAAGCCTAAGGAAGTCCTTTCTGAAGGCAATTGTGTGGAGTGTTGCCTTGTATGGGAGTGAAACATGGACGATAAGCAGTGCGTACAGGAAGAGGATAGAGGCTTTTTAAATATGGTGCTACCGAAGAATGCTGAAGATTAGGTGGGTAGATCGCGTAACTAATGAGGAGGTACAGAACAGAATTGGGGAGGATAGGAATTTCTGGCATATCTTGACTAAAAGTAGGGATCTATTGGTAGGACACATTCTTAGACATCCAGGAATCGTGAATTTAGCTTTGGAGGGAAGCGTGTGGGGGTAAAAACCGCAGGGGAAGACCAAGAGAAGGATACAGTAAGCAGATTCAGACAGATGTAGGTTTCCGTTCTTATGTGGAGTTAAAGAGGCTTGCCCAGGATAGGGTACTGTGGAGAGCTGCATCAAACCAGTCTCCGGACTGAAGACCACAACAACAACAGTAGCCACCATTGAAGCTAACGGAAAGAATTATGGAATGAAAATTAACACGAAGAAAATAAAATTTTGGCAGTAGCGGAAAATAAAAAATAAATAAAAATCATGCTGAATGGAGAAATATTAGAGCAGGTGAAAAATTTCAAGTATTTTGGAAGCAGGATGGTCACCGACTGGAAGTGCAGTGCAGAAATTAAAACAAGAATAGCAATGGCAAAAGAGTTATTTTATAAGAAAAAGAGAATTTTCTACAGTAGTCTGGACAGAGAACTGAGGGAAAGACTCATGAAATGTTTTGTATGTTCTTCTGTATGGGGCTGATAATTGGACTTTGAGGAGGACAGACCTTTTCAGATGTAGACATGGCAGAGGATGGAAAAAGTAAGTTGGATGGATAGAGTATAAAATGAAGAGGTACTGAGAAGAGTGGGAGGGAAGACAGTTACTAGATGTAATAAAAATAAGAAAAACAAATTGGAGTGAGCATATATTAAGAAAGAACGACGCACTGATAAAGTGAGTGATATCATTCGAACCATTTAAAGAAACATCATCGTTATTGGCTTTCGCAGCTGATGTCCCATTCGTATTGCAACCTTACCAGCCTGCGTTACCGACAATCTCGAGTAATTATATTTTAGAATGACCCGTATGCCAAATGAATCAATTACCAGGGTAAGGCAATCGGGGGCGAAACCAATAATGTAGTGGAGGTTACACACACAAACAATACTTGGCGATCTAATTTGCAATGACGATCGTTTGGTGAAAGACATTTTGAAAAATTTTCTTAAATTTAATGAGCCAACGAGTGAACAATATTGACTAAGTAAATGGATACGGTTGCCAGCTCGATGTACGAGCACTAAATTTAGTTAGTAAAATATAGTGTGTGATAGCAGCAATCACCGATTAGTTAATTTAGAAATAACGCGGTCACAGAATGCAGACTAAGCGCACGCGCCACAGCATCAGAAAACATAGAGCAATATAAAATCAGAAATTTAGGTTACCTATGTAATGGAAATAATTAGCACAAATTCCTCTAATGAACATGAAAGTTGTTATAAGAAAAAATCCATGCAACAATTCTACGTAAAATTAAACCCTCACCATAATGCTTGCCAAGCCACTTTACTGTATCTTGATTAACAACAGTAACTGAGACTGTTATGGTTGGGTTGTGCCTTCAATGGCTAACAGACTGATTACGTCAATTATTTACTGGGAAATTATGCAATTAATATTTCTTTAACAAAATGAATAAAATACTGTTTCTGAGAAGTGAAATTATAACATTAACTATTGTTCCATGTAATATCAACAACTTATCTGCCTTCAAAGTTTGTTTGCAGTGTAATTAAATAATTCACTTTAATTCTTTAACCAAATGTTGCAGCGCGTTTTTTAGTAAACGTAAATGGAATATCTAATACAAAATTAATATTCACTACTTTGTAGTGTTCAATGATTACACAACATACTCGCAGTCATTTATCTGCAATTGGTTCTAATTGTTTTTGTTTGTATAGCTTATGGGACTTAACTACGGGGTCATCAGTCCCTAAACTTACAAACTACTTATGAACTAGCTAACACTAAGGACGGCACAAATATCCATGCCCGCGGGGGGATTCGAACCCCCGGCCGTAGTGGCCGTGCAGACCGTGACTGGCGCGCTGCAGCACCCTCGGCCACCGCGGCCGGCTTTCTAATTGTACTTTGAATTTTTATAAAGATACTATTATTCGTTCACTGAAGTCTTTTGACAATTTACTGATTTTAATTAGATTTCTGTAATGTGTTTTATAGTTTCATGTTGAGCCTCGGAATATTAAAGGTAACTGAATAGGAACCTGTTTGGATAGTGCGGTGGGTGAATAATTTTATCGACAGTAATTATTTTCACAGAAGTTCGCTATTGACCCTTTGCAAAATTAAACGTTGGCTTAGCATTACACGTCTAAAGACGGTTAATTGCTGGCGCTTCATAATGATTCGCAAAAATTGGAACTTCTTGGCGAAGGAATATTGTTTAAACATTGAGCCCACAGCATTCCTCTTGACACTTTTCCTCTTGAAATTTTTAACGCTGTGTCTACGTTAATTATTTGCCAGCGTCCAACTTCCAAAAATGCTGCTTGTACCAACACTTCGTAAAACACCACGCTGCTGCTGTTCGACTTTTCTACCGTTCACCTCGAGGGCTCAACAACACTCTCTCGCGCCCGACTGTACTCAGCGATAAGAAATGCTCTTCGCAAAGATGCTACAAACATTCCCCTCGCTAAGCCAACTTGTCTACTAAAATGCTTTACAACTTTTTGAACAATATAAAACTAATTAAACATACGTAATTCACATAACTCATTTAACCTATACAACAGAATTAATCAATTTACAGTCGATATATACCCACATAAATTACACATATTCTGTCATTTATTCTGATCGTGTTTACACTGGCAGACAATGGCGTTGGTCACTGTGTTGTTACGTTACAGTGTACCTTTGCCAACTTTACGACACAAATCATTACACCTCGCCTGCGCCCGTCAGTATAGCCTTTCAACTGTTGATGACTGATATTGTCTGCTCTGATGTCTCATAGCCAATTGTATCGAGCGGATTTATGTTTACGGGTACGGCGACAACTTCATGAATCCATGGAACCTTCCAAGCCCCCACAATCCCGTAAGCGGCCGACAGGGAGCAGCGTACAAATTGAAGAGCGCCTCGGCGGCCATTGTGGTGGCAAAATTCCACCCGAACTTTAAATGTGCGTAAGACTCTTCTGATTAGAGAAAGTATTCATTTGAGTTAAATCCCGAAAGCTATGTCTAATTGAAATATATAACTACAAAACAGCTGCAGACTCCTTGAATATACAGCAACTATCGGTTGTTATTACTTTACGGTGTAGAAATTGGCCAACAGCGTTTCGTTTTTCTAACGAAACCGAACTATAACATTTAGTTTTTTTGCGTTTTCAGTGCAGCATATGAACGAAATTTATCGTCCGACACGATTTTTGGCACTTTCCCAGTATATTCTAAGATTGTGAAACTTTTGTACAAACATTAATCTCGGAAGAGTTTCACACTTTACGTCTTCGCTTTAGTGCTGTATTCTCTAAATTTTGATATTTCATAGCATCGGAAATGAAACAGGGCTGCCTGAAACAGCTAATGTTAAAAAATCGATTGTGAAAGTGAAATATGGCATCAGATACGTCTTTACCTTGTGTTCAAATGTTTGTAAATCTATCGAACATAACTGCGTGGTCATCAGTCCGTAGCTTACTAGCTACTTAAACTAAGGTAAACTAACATCCATGCCCGAGGGGGGATTCGAACCCCCGGCGGCGGAGGGGCCGCGCGCACCGCAGCCACCGCAGCACGGCGCTCCGATGCGCACGGCTAACCCGCCGCGGATTTGCCTTGGGAATACAGCAACCAGCCACTACCAAATTCTTTTAAGAACACGAAGTATGCCATAACGTGTTCTTAACTAATGAATCTAACATTAGCATTAGGGTATCTATCAAAAGTATTAGCATTTTTAATGCTTTACATGTAGGCGACTCCATCCCGAATCTGGTGCAGAGCGACCACATTAAAATTGGAAGAACAGCTTTGCCCGCATTAAAATCTTTATTTTTTGTATGCAATACAGACTGATTTCGCTCAGGCCATCCTCAGTGCTAGAATCCAAGCCCTGTGGGCCCACAAAAACTTGCACTTTGTATATTAACATCAAGTAGGCAGTACCTATAGCCTACTGCCTTCTAGATGTTAATATACAAAGTGCAAGTTTTTGTGGGTCCACAGGGCTTCGATTCTAGCACTGAGGATAGTCAGACACTGACCGAAATCGATATGTATTGTACATAAAAAATAAAGATTTCAATGCGGCCATAGTTGGTTCTTCCAATTTTAATAATTTTTAATACTGTAAGTCAAATACCTTACAGTAACGTGAACTGCTCAAAAGTCAACAATTATTGTCATAGGGTTCAACTTCACAAAGTGCATCCAGTGTAACTTATGTGTCATTCATATATGGAACTATACACAGTTCTGCAAACCTCTTTCAGTTGTTATAGCTATATATATAAAGCAGATCACCTTTAAATACTGTGTTACAAGTTGCTAATATTAATTTCATAAACAAAAATTCGAACATATCTCCCGACCCCAAAAGTTATTTTAAACAATCATAAATGATACTTTCTTAACTTCCTGTCCACCAGTACTGCCTAATGTAGCTCCTTTTTAAGAGCTGCCAGTACTGTAAAAGCCTGTTATTTATTTCATTCAATCCTATATTGTCTTGAATAGCAACCTGTTAAGCAAGAGTACCAATCTCTGAACACTAGTAGTAGGGCTACTTGTATTCCTGAGAAATATAAATGGGAAGACAGTATTCGTTCTTTTTACTCCTTTCATAAATTGATTCATTCATTTAAACGCTTAGCAGCTCTTCACCATCGTGCTTCATGTACACTGCAATAGTCAAACAATACAGAGATGACTATCAATTGTGTCTATATACCGCAGTAGCTATTTAATACACTACCTGCTAACAACACTCGCATTTATCTGACGCTCGCCACTACCATGTCGGCCGGCCGAAGGCTCAAATTATCCCGCGACAGCAGCGTCGTGAGGGAGTCTAGTTATTTTTACAAGGTCTTTGGAACCTGCGTGCCAGTATAGGATTATTAGAGATGTTGTAGATTCTGTTGTGGTGAAGGGCGTGTGCAACTGGAGTGATGTGAGGTCTCTGATGCGTCTAGATACAACTGTCAGGTGACACGTAAGAACACATTCTGGCTGTTTCATGTCGATTGTGCATTCCGACGGTATTGAGCAAGTGCAGCAGAACTCCACACGTCCGGAATTGCTGCAGAAGGTCTCTAGGAACACTCTTCAGAGTTGAAATACCTAAGGTAGCCAGCAAACTTCCCGGGCTTGAACATTGCTGAAAATATCTGGGATGCTATTCAACGTATTGGTCAGAGGAAATCTTCGGGTTTATGGAGAGCCCTGCAGGATGCATAGTGTCAGTTCCTGCCAGCACTACTTCAGGCATTAGCCTAATCCATGCTACGTCATATTGCGCCACATCTTCGTGCTTGCATGGGCCGTAAATGATAATCGGTAGATGTAGCCATTTCTTTGTCTGAATTTTCGGTTGGCGCTTGGTAGAATATTTGATACATGATCACGAAAAACGACACGTTACTAAATATTCTACAATGTTATAGAATATTACACCAGCGTCATGTGTGTGGATTCTTCCCCGTGATCCACTACAACTTTCTTAGGCTTCTCAGTGTAATGCTTTAGAAAATCGCTGTTTCAGGTTTTCCCGATTTTCCGGAAAACTTTTCAATTTTTTTTTCTTCCTCACAGACCTTGTCCTGACAGTTTCGAAATAAGTATATAAAAAAAGCCAAATCCGACAAGCCGTTCACAAGTGCTGAACTTACGTAGACGTGGAAACTGACTTCATAAAGAATACTGTAGGTGTTTTTCAAAGTGTGGGGCGCGACCTCCTACATGTATTTGCGTTCAGTTACTATGGCAGAAGTGCCACACGGAAGTGATAGGGTTTCGTGAAAGTCGCTCGATTAAAAGTTATCGAAAATTGGATTTGTTGTGACACGTAGCGGGTGGCCCTTAAACAGACACTGAAACTGTCACAGGTATAGCCAGTTTTTCACCTCTTGATGACTTGTTAACTAAGTGACTTAACAGTGATTGTGAAGTATTGCTATAAATAACAACAAGTGTCACACTCTTCTTGTCTGACTTCGTCACATCTTCATATTTTGTTATGTCAGAAAATCAAATAATCAGTAACTTAATGCTCAAATCTTGTTGTCATAAAAACAAATAATCAGTAACTTAATATTATTTATAATTAATACAAAATGTTGAAATGTTTGTATAGTCTATGGGACAGACCGTGACTGGAGCGCCATAGTCCCCTCGGCTACCGCGGTCGGCTAATTAATACATAACGATAACTTTTTACTAGCTGATAAATAGTTTTCAATGCAGAGTTATTTTTAATCACCTAATAACTACACCATTTTGTTACTGGGTCATGCCATTTTGCTCCTGCTTAAGGGTTTCTCAGTAGCGTTTCGAAGAAAACTAAAGTGTATGAGCATCCTTGAAGTATTAAGAAGTGATGCAACATATTTAATGGTTTCATACTCGCACATGACAACACGTCGCCACGTATTTCACATTAAAATTTATTTGTCATGACAGCAAAACCTTGCATGAAATACTTCTAGGCCCACAGGTTTTCTTCTTCTTTTTTTAGTGTTGACTCTTTTACGCTACTGCAATTTTCACCAGACTTTTATGGCTGCGCAGATCTTAGACCTAAGAAAGAAAAGTACTTTGCCTTTTTAATCACTGACATCTTGTATATTAATAGAATGTACGAAAACTAAAGTCAGTCGGCCAGACCAAACTACCCGGCCGATTTCCTTCATTGCAGTTTTGAACGAAAGGTATTCATCCACAGATTTGTCATCAAGTATGTGATTTTACATAACTTTTGCCTTCCTGTTTTCTATACTCAAACTCGATTCCCTTCTGTATATTTCTTATGGGGATGTCCTTGATATAAACTAAAGTCATTCGGTCAGGCCCGTTCTATCCGACCGATTTCCTTCAATTTTGCTTTAAACGAAAGGTATTCATTGATGCCATTGTCATCAAGTATCAGAATTAACATAAGTCTGTCCACCCTTCATTTTTACTCAAACGCGGTATCCTTCTGTCCTTGCATTGTTCTAATCGGTTCGTTTTACGATATCTTCGGTTCTAATTAAGTTACGCAGTTTTTTTTTACCTAAGAACACTCAGCGAATCAAGCTGTTTCATTTCCACTTTTAAACACTTGGATTGATTCATTCTGAAAAAGCTATGCGTGAATATTCAACTTTAGTTCAATTTTCCCAACTATTTTGTCACTCCACTAACTGTGCAAAGTATTCGCACGGGTCCTTTAGTATCTTTATTATAGGACTAGGGGTCGCCGAACTTCTCGGAAAAGGGGTCAAGGGTTTAACAAGGTTGAAAAACACTGCTATAGTAATAACATACCTACCCGATTGGTTAACCGTCTGGTCTAACACACCGCTTTCCGAGACTGGAAGGCGTACCGGCCCCCGGTTCGAATCTGCCTGGCGGATTAACGAACGGGCTCGGAGTGCCGGCCAGCCTGAATGTGATTTTTAGGCGGTTTTTCACATTCCCCTTGGTGAATGCTGAGCTGGTTCCCAAGACCCGCCTTAGTTACTCTATTCGCAAACATTTCGTGGCACATAACAATTTCATACACAGTTTCAAGCTTATGGAATATCACCGCAGTTGTGCGATTGGATTCCTGATTGTCTGTGAGAAATGACACTTTCCTGTCGGAACGGATACAGTACGATGCAATGGACGGTAAGTCATCGAGTAGAACAGAAATGATATCTAGTGTTCGCCAAAGAAGTGTCATAGGTCCCCTTATACACGATTTAGGAGACAATGTATGTAGCTCTCTTAGACTGTTCGAGGATGATGCAGTCATTTATCGATTAGTGACGTCACCAAAAGATCAAAGGCATGTGGAAAGTAATTTAGATAAGATATCTGCATGTGAAAAATTGATAATTGTATCTTAATAATGATAAGTGTGAGGTTATCGATGTGGCCACTAAAAGAAATTCGTTAAAGTTTAGTTACGCGATAAATCAGTCAAATATTGAGGCCGTTGTACATAGTTGTAACAATTACGAACAACTTAAATTGGAAAGAACACATAGAAAATATTGTAGGAAGGCGAATCAAAGACTGCGTTTCATAGGCGGAACACTCAGAAGATGCAACTGTTCTACTAAAGAAACTGCCCACACCACACTTGTGCGTCATATTTTGGAGCCGCGGTGGAGTAGCCGAGCGGTCTAAAGCGTCTCGCTGCGGAGCGCGCGGTTGCTGGCCGTGGAGGTTCGAGTCCTCCCTGGGGCATGGGTGTGTGTGTTGTCCTTAGGTTAGTTTACCTAGGTGTAAGTAATTTGTAAGCTACGGACTGATGACCACGCAGTTTGGTCCGATAGATTTACAAACATTTGAACATCCTATTTTGGAGTATTGCTGCGTATTGTGGGATCCAAACCAGGTTGGACTGACGGACTATTTAAAAAAAAAAAAAAAATTCAGAGAAGGGCAGCTCGTTTTGTATTACCGCGATATAGGGGGAGGGGGGGAGTGTCACAGAAATGATACTGATCTTATTTTCTTCACTTGGTCACTCTTCTTTTCTGTCTAGCTTCTTTCGTGCATTTTAAATTAGCAATATCGGCTTTACTGATTCTCTCTTTATCTACTTGCACCAAGGATTTTGCAGTATTTTCACTAGATTGTATGCCTAATAATTGCAAAACAAACATCCAATATTCTAGTTACACCATCATTGAAGCATAAAATAGCATCATAAACACCAAATTCGAGGGTTATGATCTGAACAAATACAGTTTTTGTTAACGCTCGAAAACAATAACAAACACGATCGGAACAAAATGTATCGATAGCAGATACAGGGTAGGAAACACTGAAGCGATAAAATCAATAGTAGCATAAAATAATGTAGAAGGTGTAAAAGAATGTTGTGTGCGTTTTCTCCGCATGGCGCAAAACGGAAGGCGTGGTCAGATTGCACAGAGCGTCAGAAAAACCACCATAACTCACGAAAAAAATGTCGCATTTATATAAAACAAAACTTTTTCACGCACGAAATACCAGGCATTTCAAATAGGTCAGAATCTAAAAATCGAATTTTTGAGCCCAGTTGCCTTCCATCTCCCCTTAACAAACATTTGAACATTCGGTTGCGGTGGGATCCATTTCCGAAATTCCTTTCACCAAGTTTTCTTCCGAATGCGAATATATATTGTTAGCAAATGTTCAAATGTTTGTTAAGCTTACGGACTTAACTACGGGGTCATCAGTCCCTAAACTTACAGACTACATATCAACTACCTTATACTAAGGTCTGCTAATACCGCAATCGTCTTCATGAAGGCGATGATGGTGCTCCAGGCGAATGTCAACGATACGGGGGACCAAAAAATGTTCAAATGTTTGTTAAGCTTATGGGACTTAACTACGGGGTCATCAGTCCCTAAACTTACAAACTACCTTATACTAAGGACGGCACAAATATCCATTCCCGTAGGGGGATTCGAACACCCTACCGTAGTGACCGTTCAGACCGTGACTGGAGCGCCTCAGTCCCACCGGCCACCGCGGCCGGCTATTGTTAGCACCCACCTACGTAGGGAGTCATGAGTATCGTAATAAATTAAGAGAAACCAGATCGAAAACGTAAAGATGTGTGTTCCTTTTTTTCACGAACTATTAGAGAGTGGAACTGTTGAGAAACGCCGGCCGCAGTGGCCGACCGGTCTGCGGCGTACCAATCACGGTCTGCACGGCCGCTGCAGTCGGGGGTTCGAATCTCCCCCTTCGGTCATGGATGTTTGTGCCGTCTTTAGTATAAGGTATTCATAAGTAATTTTTAAGTTTAGTGACTGATAACCCCGCAGTTAAGTCCCATAAGCTTTACAAACAAATGAGATCGATCGGCGCGAATCAATTGGAAAATAACTTCTGATGTTTACGAAACATTAGTGTGTTGGTAAATCATTGAAATCTGGAAAGAAATTATCGTATCAAAACGGTTAAGAGTTGCAAAAGCTACAAATCATGCCAGTTCGTGAAACGTGTAACTTTTCGTGTTGGCTCCTTTTATCTCTAATAAATACCTAAGTTTCTCCATTATAAAATTAATATTTCGTGTTTGCTTTTTTATGTTGTACTGCATAATTCATTAAATTCGTGACAATGAGTTTGTAGAGGCTCACATAGGATGAAGCCGCCTGCGACGCTGCAACCAATGAGGTCCCCCGTGGCCGGCCGCGGAGGCCGCGGGGACTAAGGCGCTCCAGTCACGGTCTGCACGGCCACTACGATCGGGGGTTCGAATCCCTCCTCGGACATGGATATTTGTGCCGTCCTTAGTATAAGGTAGTTTGTAAGTTTAGGGACTGATGACCCCGTAGTTAAGTCCCATAAGCTTAACAAACATTTGAACATTTTTTGGTCCCCCGTATCGTTGACATTCGCCTGGAGCACCATCATCGCCTTCATGAAGACGACTGCGGTATTAGCAGACCCGTTCAGCTTAAATATACAGCGAAATTCGCCCTGTAGTTTCGTTTTCAAACAACACAGTGGTCATAACGTCGTATCTGCTAATCAATGTGTCGTTCAGTGATAGCATCCGGCCACCTCGTAACTATTAACATACGCCAAATCCGAGTTTAACAATGACCCCACCCTGCATGTGCGGGAACGTGGATAGAGAGAACGAAAGAAGAGGAGGTAATCACATACCAATCACTGATTAGGTCAGAGTCTGCTCACGCAGTCAGTAAGCCGCAGCCGCGTATAACGTGCGAGCTAGTGGCGCCACGATAATTACTGGATGAGGACGAATTAGTGCGCCGAATGGCGAGGTGGCGTACACCCCACGTGTCGCTCTACACGTGGTAGCCGCTAAATGGAGTCCGCCCTGCTGCCCGTCTGCGGGGCGGCTGCAGCGGACGCGCAGTTGCTGATCGAACGCCTGCGCTCGCCTCTAAACGCCCGCCCGCCCCCGTCCCGCTGATGGTGTAAATAGTTAACAGAGTTGCGGCGGAAATTTAAATGGATGATGAATGGAGGCGTGCGGTGCCGGCTGCGGCCGGCTGCTGAGGTTTTGGGCGCGGTCGGCCCGAGCCGCAGAACCGCCGTCGCTGTGTGGGCCGGTGTGCCCTGGTGGTGGAGTGGTCGGGGCGCGGGCGGCGGGTGCGCTGCCGAGCCCAGCCGCGAGCTCGCAGGAGTAATCGGTAACATTTCAAATCTGTGGCGCCGTGTACGCGGGAAGAGGAACTGCAGAACGCGCTAGTGGCAGCGGGAGGGGGGGGGGGGTGGCGAAAAAATAATACTTTTACGTTAGCGGTGGGGGCGCCGCCGCAGTGCGTCGCTCTCCATGGCGTACGTAGTAGTCAGATATAGCCAATCATAAGAGTCTCAAAATGAGAAAACTCCAGGATGGCAGGGCTCGAAGTAAATTCCGAGGCCTCCCACCCTGGGCTTACCTCTCTTATTCGTCACACTGTCACTCAAACCAATCTTTCCTATCTTCTATTATTCTCTGCTTAAAATAGTTGATGTTTTTAAGTTGCCTTTCCATTTTCCTTATGATAAGTTTTTACGCTTTTCTTTGTATTTTTTATCTAATTACTGTAAATGTATAAAGAAAATAATGCATCATAGTCGCATAAATGTATCACATGGATTTTGTAATCACGACCAGCTATATACCCAAAGATAGCTGGTCCGCAACAAGGGTAAATAAATAAATTAAAAAAAATAAGTAGTCTTGTGTAGTTTGCGAACGAACTAGTTCGGAAGAGCGCTCCCACAGTCGATCTTCGCGAACTAGTTCGCACATCCCTCGCCTCTTAGTTCGTCCGCTCCTTTTTCCGAAGACTGACGGGGAACAGAGAGAGGACACGAGAGCGCGCAGAATCGCGTGATTCCCTTCTGCCAGTTACCGTCGAGCTGAGGTGCATTACCCAAAAATACGGGTAATAGCACAAGCTTGGGCAACACTGATCATTATATAACAAAGCTGTCATAACAAAAGAAAGAGCTCTTTTTAGTAGCGGTAGCAAAAGCCAAAAAGAACGGACGAACTAAAAAGAGCGACCTACTTCGCGGCCGAGCTGTGAACTAAGAGGCGAGATACCGGTCGCGAACTAAAATATGCGCGATTGGTCGCGAACTAAAACATGCGATACCGGTAGCGAACTGAATCATGCGTTACCGGACACAAACTATTATGCCAAACGTATCTCGCTAAGAAAATCAGGTAATGCTGAAGGAAATAGATTAGGTAACGAACCAATAAAGGAGGTAGATGAGTTTTGTTACTTGGGCAGTAAAATAACAAATGATGGTCGCAGTACAGAGGCAATGGGTAGAAAAGCGTTCTTGAAAAAGGAAATTTGTTAACATCGAATATTGATTGAAGCCTAAGGAAGTCCTTTCTGGAGGCATTTGTATGGAGTGTCGCCTTGTATGGGAGTGAAACATGGACGATAAAGACTCCGGACAGGAAGAGGATAGAGGCCTTTGAAATGTGGTGCTACAGAAGAATGCTGAATATTAGGTGGGTGGATCGCGTAACTAATGAGGAGGTATTGGACAGAATTGGGGAGAAAAGAAATTTCTGGCATACCTTGACTAAAAGAAGGGATAGATTGGTAGGGCACATTCTTAGACATCAAGGAATTGTTAATTTAGCGTTGGAGGGAAGTGTGTGGGGTAAAAACCGCAGAGGAAGACCAAGAGAGGGATACAGTAAGCAGATTCAGACCGATGTAGGTTGTCGTTCTTATGTGGAGATGAAGAGGCTTGCTCAGGATAGGGTATTGTGGAGAGCTGCATCAAACCAGTCTCCGGACTGAGGACCACAACAGACAACAACAAGAACAACAACAACAACATTTCGCTTCTCAGTTCGTTAGATTCTTTTCCGACGACCGACGGGCAATAGCGAGAGGGCGCGCAGCAGAATTGAAAACACGTGTTTTCCTTCTGCTTATGAGAGCCATTTCGAGGTGAGCGTCTGCCTGCTAGATTCAGTGCTACAAAATTTCTGTTTTGGAGTAACCTGCACTCTTCAGTATCTGACTAATAAATTCCATTATGCCAAAATATAGATATAACTCGAAACTTAAACACGAGAAAGCATCCACAAACGGTTTCTTTTGGTTTGCGTGATATCGTTAGCGGCTCAAGCAGCAAGCGCATGAAGCAGCTAGGTGGGGGAACTTCTCCCTCCACCTGCATGCGCAGACCACGCCACTCAGCCGTCACTGGGAGCGGACGAACTAAAAGAACGAACTAATTCGCGGCAGAGCCGCGAACTAAAGTGAGCCCCCCCCCCGATCGCGAATTATTATGCTCAAGTCTAGTACGTAGGCAGTGACGTGCATTGTGGGCTATCAAAGCTGTCACCGAAGCCCATATGTAAAGCAGACTAGAAATTTAGAACCATTGTTAACAAAAATGACTACAATAGCCGGTTTCCGTCATGAAGAATTAGCGCGTAGTGTGGAATATGTCTCGTTCGTTTCGTTCCAACAGCGGGAGAACATAATTTCGGACGCCGCAGCTTTCAGTAAGGTGAAGAGAAGGCAGGGACGGGGTGGAATAGGGCGGCCAACAGCACGCCAAGGCTTCGGAATACCTCGCCGCAACACAAGCACGAGTGCTTCCGAAATGTGCCGAACGAACACGATTCGCTCTTGGCAACTCCCCGTCAGTTTAAAGCAGCAAAGAGAGTGTGTGTCTGTTACGTTTCACGACAACTGTACTGGTGTTATTTATTTCATAGTGCGCAGTGTACTTTTACAGTTCTTCAAAATGGATGGGAAATATACAATTAAACAGTTATTTGAATTCTCCGTGCATAAATATGTAACTTTTGCATAAAACATTTTTTTCATTTAATGATAGATGGCGCTGTAATAGAAAAAACTAACAAAAAGTGGAAATCGTTGAAAAACTGTAATATATCAAACAAATACACATCAAATCAGGAAAATCAGAGTACAGTTTTTCACATTTCCGTTAATGCTATTTCCCACAAACGAATGAAACACAAACTATGATCATACTATCCGTTCGCGGCCAGACAGGTTCTTGTATTTCAATGATTCGGACTGTACCCGATTTAACGATTACAGAGAATAGATATCATATCTAGGTACTATGAGACTCACAGAAATGCTGAAGAAGCTCGTCACAAGTATGCTACACTTTCATGAAACGAAAAAAAAAAAAAAATAAAAAATAAAAAAAAAATAAAATACGAAAGTTACATATTTTTTTCATGAAGAATCCAAATCTGCAATAAAAAGTAGGCGTTCCTATAAAGGATTTGAAAGTTGCCTTCCACCACCCATGACGAGTTTCGGTAGGGGTTGAGGGTGGTGGGGCGAGTGTAGTGTCATTCGATGTCCCCTCAACACTTTAAAATTTGCCTGTGACCTTTTCTCCGTTTCCTGCTAGTTTCTTGAGATATTTGACACGGTCACTATCAATATCTCGGAAACAGCGCAAAATATCATTTTTTATTCTTAGAATTTCTTTCTCTGTATAATCTTAGAAAGTGAGATAATAGTGATAGCCCAAGTTACAAACCAAGCATACGCCACTGCATGTAGGTTATAATTTTCAGGCCTTCCTGTTACTTCGCGGCGCATTCTGCGTTGTAATCAGTTTCGTTGTTTCTTTTACCGTTCCGACCTAAAAGTCTGTTGGAATTATTAGATTAGTGCATAAGTTCGTAGTGTCTTTGATTTCCGCGTTCGTGTGGGTTTATTTAGAGAATATCTGAAAACGCGGCGTTGCCTGGGGATTTATTTATACCGCACACTCGCAGTCCACCTCCCCTCGTATCCTCCCTGTCTCTCCTCCTCTTCCATATTTCTCTCCATCTCGTCCTTCCCCTCACTAAACCCACCTCTTCCGCCCTTTCCAACTCTCCACTTCCTGTTTATTATTCCGCCTTCTCAGTAGGTCTCCTAGTTCCCCTACCTACGAGGGTCGTCCCGAGCCGCTACAATCCCGTAAGCGGCCGACTGCGAGCATCGGGCAAATTACTGTAATAAATATCATTCGCTGTTTCTATTATCAGTAAGCACACCGGGTACAAAATGGCGTTTTGAAAATCTGGTAACACGCTTTTTTACCTTAATAACAATTCGAATGTTTGAGTTCACATAAAATACATGTAGGTACCATCATTAACGTAATATATAGAGTTTTAATAAATTGTAGTCACCATACCCTTTATAGTACACAATAAAAAATACATCGGTGTTCCTTGGACCTCCATGTGAGGAGCGAGGGCTCTACTTGGCTTCGGCATCTACATCCATACGCAGAAAGCCACCTCACGGCGTGTGTCGCAGAGGATACTTCGTACAATACTGACACTTCTCTCTGCTATTCCAGTTTGTTAGAGTAACGGTTACCAGTAAGATTCCGTGTGGGCTCTAATCTTTCTAATTTTATCCTTGTGGCTATTCCGCGAGATACGCATTGGAAAAAACCAGGATATTGGTTGAATCCTCGAGAAACGTGCGCTCTCGGTGTTCTTACAAAATCCCTTTCTGCGATACAGAATTTCTTGCAGAGCCGGCCGCGGTGGCCGAGGGGACTGAGGCGCTTCAGTCACGGTCTGCGCGGCCACTACGGTCGGGGGTTCGAATCCCCCCTCGGGCATGGATATTTGTGCCGTCCTTAGTTGTAGGTAGTTCATAAGTAGTTTGTAAGTTTAGGGACTGATGACCCCGTAGTTAAGTCCCATAGACTATACAAACATTTTCTTGCAGCGTCTGGGACTGAAGTTTCCCGATCTTGTCTGTAACGCTTTCGAACTTACTAAATGAGCTCGTGGCGAAGAGTACTACTCTCCCTTAGAGCTTCTCTGGGTCTTCTGTCAACCCTGTCTGGTACGGATCCCAGTGTGATGAGCATTACTCAAGCGCTGCCCGAAAGACAGTATTGTAGCCCACTTCCTTTGTTGACCGATTTCATTTACTTACCTATGACTAATATGGTCGTCCTATTTTCAAATCGTTCCTTTTGTCTACTCTCAGACATTTTATGGAAGAAAGTGTTTCCATTGTTTTTCCTTTCCTTGCGTGGTTATACGAGGGTCGTCCACAAATTGAGTTCCGTTTCTACGATCGCAGTTCCGAGCATGCGCGGCAGTTACTCTGACTCAAGGAGAAGACATGTAAGCCATTTTCAGATCACTGCAGCAGACGTGTGTTTTGTAGTGCTTTTTTATAATGTCAGCCGCGGCGGAACGGCGGAGCGCATTGAGGCACTATGCTACGATGCGCGAGGCCGTTCCCCGTCGGGGGTTCGAATACCTCCTCGGGCTAGGATGTTTGTGCTGTCTTTAGTATAAGTTAGTTCATATGTAGTTTGTAAATTTAGGGACTGATGACCCCGCAGTTAAGTCCCATAAGCTTTACAAACATTTCAACATTTCTGTAGTGTCAGCCGTAATTGAAAATGCCGCCGCATGTGAAATCAAATGTGTGATTCGTTTTCTAAATGCAAAGTTAAACTAAAGGTAATTCATCGGACAATCAGCGAATTTTACGGAAAAAACGCTATGAGCGATTAAATGGTTAGAAGATGGTCAGACTTCACTGAAGGACGTTATCAAGTGAACGATGAAGAACGAAGTGGACGCTCGTCTGTGGTTACTGATGAAATGGTTCACATAATTAAAGAGACGATGAAGCACAACCGTAAGTTTACACTTAGTGAGTGCCTTTGCAATGGAAGTTCCGCAAATCTCACGATCAATAATTCATGAAATTGTTACTGAAGAACTGAAATTTCGAAAACTTTGATCACGTGGCGTAACCAACGTTCTTACTGAACAACAGAAAAAAGACGGGTAGGCGGTGCTCTTCAGTTTTTGACACGCTACAATGAAGAAGGCGATGGTTTCATTTATCGGATAGTTACGGGGGATAAAATTTGGTTACCTTTCGACACACCTGAAACTAAACCGGGAATCAGTGAATCAGTGAAATGGAGGCACACTTCATCCTCTACGAAGGTTAAACCTAAACAAATCTTCACAGCTCGAGAAGTCATGTGCACTGCCTCCTGGGACAGAAAAGACTATTAAAAATTACGCCGCGCAATACAGAACAAGTGCCGGGAATTACTCTCAAGAGGTGTTTTCATCTACGATAATACCTCACCTCACAAGGCTAATGTGACCTATCAACTCTTACGGAAATTTCACTGGGAAGTGTTTGTTGATCCTCCATAAAGCCCGGACCTCGCGCCTAGCGCCTTTCATCTCTTCTTACACTTTAAATCTGTCATTGGTAGGCTACATTTCAGCGATGATGACGAGCTGAAAGAACGTATTACCCCATGGTTAAATACACAGGCGGCAACCTTGTATGAAGAAGGCATACAAAAATTGTGTCACGCTATGACAAGTGTCTAAAAAATTTCCGAAGCTATGAAGAAAAGTAGCTTAGCACTTGTAGACTTTTGTCCAATAAATATTTTTTCTGTATGTATAAATGTTTGCTTATATTACTAAACGGAAATTACGTTGTAGACATACCTCGTATAAAAACTTACATATATATCTCACCTTTCGTCCTGCTCAGTGAAACACTCTAAGTTTATCACGCCGCGCGGGAGTAGCCGAGCGGTCTGGAGCGCCATGTTCCGGATCGCGCGGCCTCCCGCGTCGGAGGTTCGAATCCTCCCTCGGGCATGGATGTTTGTGCTGTCCTTACTGTAAGTTAGTTCATAAGTAGTTTGTAAGTATAGAGACTGATGACCCCGCATTAAGTCCCATAAGCTTCAGAAAAATTTGAACATTTGAAAGTTTATCACATGGTAAACTTTTCCATGTACCATACGCTACCTTGCGGTTTATAAAAGCCCTCTACATTAAGACAATCATACATGAGCGAAGTAAAACGCTGTCATACTTTTTTGTAAAGCACCCTCTTATTTTGATGGTCACCTGAGCACAGTTTCTTCAACATACGCATGAAACTGTAGGTACCGTATGTGTAGAACGTCGTAAATCAAGTACCTTCCCCCATGTACCATACGAAATCTTACGCAGACAGTGATCTCCATGTTTACAATCTCAAGTATGCTACTTTATTTTTAAGACTGGAATAAAATCGTAAATTTGTATTAATTGGAAACAATTAAACGATCACACAAAGGCACAACTCTCCTTACACGTAAGATAAATTATAAGTACTCCAGTGTCGGTATTCGCCTATTAAAATTACGACGCATCTAAGGAGTAGCAGTGTGCATATTTTTCTTCCCACTGTTGCAGCTCCGAGACAGTAGCGGGTTTTCTTTCGACGTGATAATAGGTATCAAAATTTAGAATTTGGTTTCACCTGTTCCTTTTGTTTTTCCCATTCTTTTGATTCTAAATCACCTATGAATTAAAGCGAACAAAATAAGAAACTATTCATATCGACCAAGCCATATCGAGTTTCAGTGAGACTAACACGCAGGAAATAATTTCTGAATATAAAGACTGTCATTTCTTTCATAACACTATAGCTATTCATGTTTAAATATAGTCACTTCTAATGTTTCCCGAAAAGTTGCCAAGGACTGCGCTTAATTACCTAACGAAGAAATGGCACATATTAATAAAAATGAATTGCCACAAGTACAAAAGCGCATCAATTGAGAATGGCTTCACCGCTTGGGCTGATCTTTTCTTCACACATTCAACAGTTGGCAACACCAAACAAAACAAGAACACAACACAAACAAAATGGTAATGGCCCAGTGGTGGTAGATGTGAAGTGCTGAAAAACAAAAACGCAAAAGGAACATAATTGAAGCAAAATACTGGAAGTCACCAATCAGCACTACATGTAAAACAGGATCCACGAAAAGTAATAACATCTAAATATCAGTAACTATACTTAAATAACGCACCACAAGTGTTTATGAACTAAAATACTACGAAACGTAAATACAAAATATTGTAAAATATAATCGTGTATATATTACTGGCCACTGTTGATGCCTTCCAAATAAAGACGAAATGCATGTGACAATAAAATCTGTTATTAATCAGTTGCAGAGACGGATAAACTAAATACCTACAGTATAATGTAATACAGCAACTGTGGGGAAAAACAGGACAGAAAGTCACTAACAATGACACAACCAGTAAAGTTTGATTCTATCCGTAATAGATTTGTTAGCACAATAGCTGAAAAATTTGATGGTGGAAGAAAGTACCAGCAGCTGTATAACAATTATTTATTTAATTGCGCAACCGGTTTAGTTGTAAAAATTACTCCATCTTCAAGTGCTCATCGTGCAACTGTCAGTATTAGCACATTTGAAAAGGGTGGCCGTTACAACCGGTAGCCGTAAATTTCTTAATCCCTTCATGTCAAAAACCCAACGTCCATCGGGCACCTGAAGAGAACACCGAAGCTCGTTGCTCAATTAAATAAATAATTGTTATACAGCTACTGGTACTTTCTTCCACCATCAAACAACCAACAAAAGTACGGCCATTAAAGCTACTAACCTCACAGAGCAGCGCGAAAGGTCTGTCTAATAACACTTTTCCATTTCATTTACCGAGCCATTTTGACTTCTATTTCCAATCAAGGTCCCGATTGTAATAACATTAAATAAGATCATAGAGATGGGGAGGAGGATATAGAGAATGAGGTGATGAAATGGATTTAAAAGTAGAGGATGATACACACGCAGAGAGGCGGGGGCAGGAGGTGGATATGGTGTGGGATAAGATAAAGTGTTGGGAAGATAGGGAGAGGAGGAGATGGAGAGTAGGGAGGAAGGGACAGACATGAGGAGAAGAACAGAAGAGATTGGGGTATGTATATCTCATACATATTAGCTACTGCGAAGCTTTGCCGGTTTTGCTAGTATTCATATAAATGTGAAAGGGGTTGGAAACTGATAACTGTCATGAAAGAGATGCCCACTCAACCTCATGCGCTACCAGTCAATTATACATGGAGTATGCGTAACAGAAGTCTACCGTACGATATGATCAAAGGGTCCCTATTGAATGGAAAAAAGCGGGGTCATTGCTGACTTTAACAATGGTCGTCGGGCAGGCCTATATAGGCCTTAGGCCTATATACCACTTAGAAATACTCATAAATCTCCGCAGTTTCAGGGCACTGACATAAATTCAATGGCGAAGTGAAAAATTTCAGCTGGTTCGGAATTCGAACCCGGATTTCTCGATTCGCTCTAGCTGTCGCCTTAACATGTACGCTTCGCATACTATCACAAGTAACACCGCACTACGATGGAGTAGAGGATAGAGCACTATTTGTGGTATCGCACAAGTCCAAAGTGCGCGCCATCTACATTCGCCGCGCGCCGCCATGCACGCACGGCGCGGCGTTCTTACGACAACCACGAGCGCCCTCTGCTGGAACTCCGTTCGTGGCCACCACTGAACGACATCGTTCATTTGGGACTGAGATAGGAACCAGTTAAGACCTTCAGAATCAGATAGGCACCAGTGAAGAATTGGCTTTCGGACAGGCACTAGGCAGGCTCTAGCTCAACTATGTGTCAGCATTCTGCAGCACTGAACTATGTAAAAGCTTTGTATAAATTCTGTGCAATATATATCTCGTTCTAATTTACTCTAGTGTTTCTAGTTTCTGCTGTCCCACTGGCTGCTCCCCTCCGTACCTGCACCTATGTCGGTCTTCCCACTCGGCCACCGACACCTACGACGGAAACGAGACACAAAAGCGGCGACGAGGCTGGGACAAAACTATTTTCTAATTGGGGGGGGGGGGGGGGGGGAGGGGGGCGCGGCACAAGAGTGAGGAGGGTGAACTCCAATATATATATATATAGAGAGAGTGGTCCATTGATAGTGACCGGGCTAAATATCTCACGAAATCAGCATCAAACAAAATAACTACAAAGAACAAAACGTTTCCAGCCATTTACATTGCCAGCCATAAAATAGGGGCTAATTATCCTTCTTTCCATAATGCCGCACCATACATGAACCCGCCAAAGTCGCTGATGTTCCACTTGTTGAAGCAATCGTGGATTTTTCGTTGCCCAATAGTGCATATTGTGCCGGTTTACGTTATCTCTCTTTGTGAATGACGCTGCGTCACTAATCAGAGCGCGTGGATAAAAATCTGTTATCGTCCCGTAATTCATTTTGTGCCCAGTGGCAAAGCTGAACACGACGTTCAAAGTCTTCGTCATGCAAATCCGGGTGCATAGACATATGGTACGGGAGAAAATTTATGATGTTGTAGAATTCTCAACACAGACGTGTTTGAGATTCCCGACGTTCGCTCAGTTTGTCTGCTACTGATGTGCGGATTAGCCGCAATTGCAGCTAAAACACTTACCTGGGCATCATCATTTGTTGCAGGTCGTGGTTGACCTTTCAGTTGTGGCTGAACACTTCCTGTCTCTTTAAATAACGTAACTATCCGACGAAAGGTCCGGACACTTTGATGATGTCTTCCAGGATAACGATCAACATACATAGCACAGGCCCGTTGGGCATTTTGATGACAATAGCCATGCAAGAATTCCATATAGACCTTTTCTGCAATTGGTAAACAGTCCATTTCAACAAGAGTAATGTATCACGAAGCACATACTGTCAGCACTAGCGAAATGTTACGCCATACTACATACTTACGTTTGTGACAATTACAGCACCATCTATCAAAATAAAACATTCATATTTATTTAAGTACTAGACGAATATGTAATAAAAAAAATTCGGGGACCTATTTAAAAAAATTCAGTTGATATCCATTTGACCTATGGCAACGCCAGCTAGCGAGCCAGCCATAGAATTGTAGTTTTTTCGTTTGATGCTTTATTTCGTGAGATATTTGGCTTGGTCACTATCAATGGACCACCCTATATATATATACCGGGTGGTCCATATATATATATATATATATATATATATATATATATATATATATATATATATATATATATATATATTAGAAGTAAATTTTAGTACAGTAATTATGGCATATAACAGATATAGGAAACCCAAAGTATGAAAATATGCTCTAAATGTCGCAGATGCTTCTTAGATAAAACTGTTTAATATTCTTCCAGTATATGTACTAATAGTTTCTGTGATTTAAGGCGTCATTTTCAAGTACCCATCATTACAAAAATATTACAATTATTAAACCACATTAAATAGTGAAAACTTTCAAAATTTACGACAAAAAAAATCACAATTTAGAGTCTGAATGCCCTATGTTCACCAGTGGGCACATTTGTTTCATCCTTTATCACCATAAATGATGATACACTTTCCCACACCTGAACACAGGGCATTTAGGCTCTGAATTTAATTCGATTTGTAACTATCTCTCAGCTTGTGCAGATGGGTATATGCGAATTCCTATACAGAGGATGCCATGCAAAATTGACATTGGTTTCTTTACATATTTACAACTTTAGAATAATTAGACTATGATACTGAATAAGCCTGATCACCTGAAAACTCAAGCAAAAGGTCGGAAAATAAATTTTGTACATTGATGCCCACATGATTATGATATTTAGTCTGCCAAATGAATTAATGGTGATTGTACAAAAACGTAGGGCACACGGATAAAAAATGAATGTTCAAATGTTTGTAATCACATGGAACGAAACTGCTAAGGCCTCGGTCTCTAATCGTACAAACTACTTAATTTAACTCATTATAATGACAACACGCACACTAATTCCCGAAGGAGGACTCCGCGACGTTCCGCCCCAGTTCACACGGCCATTCCCTTGCGCCATACATTGTTTGATTGTCATTTTGATAAATGTAGAGTTCCACACTCCCGATATTTTTTGTGGTAAAATTTAAACTATCCACTGTTCATGGGGTTGAATCATTGTAATATATTTTGTAATCATAGGCTCCTGAGAATGAGACACAGTGCGCCGAAACTAGTAGTTAGTTAGATGGAAGTATATTAATTCTACAAGAGAAGACGATTTTACCAGAAAATATCTGCACACGTTGCAATGCATTCATTTATTTCGGAGTGCTGTCAACGTTACGCTGGCCCTAGACGGGTAACGTTTCCAACACTGCGACGCTGCCTTCCGCTCACTGCTCCTTGCCTCACGGCAGCCATGGTTCACGCCTCCTGCCGCTGCCAAAAACCAGCGCAAGAATTGTCAGCTTACCGTGGACAAACAATATTGTATGCGGCGTAGCTGTTTCATTATCAGACAATGCACTGAACAACAAACAGCCAGAAAATATGAACGTTATGTTTCATATTCCCTCAAAACCTAAAATCTGATTTCTGTGTCGCGTTGTACTGAATCAATTTCTTCTTCGTGCGTTGTGCTTCGTGCTTTGTGCTACTACGTAAAACGTGATGACTTTTCAATAATACTTTCCCGATCAATAAAATTACACTTGATTGTATTTCTAGAAGAAGGTATGAAAATACTTTGTATCTGATGTGCGGAAAAATGCCATTGAAATTTCTAATTTGCTCTAATAACTGGAAAATTCAAACGTATAGCTTCAAATAAAACAGTTCATAATACGTAGCAGTATTGTTTCTTAATGTCTAGGAAAAGAATCCAGATTGATAAACTGATTACCGAAAACACCTGAATGCGCCAATCTGAACAAAGACCTAGATATTCACGATTTTTTCACATAGTTAAACCCTTTATTTATGTATGAATAAAACGCACAAAATATCTCATTTATCTCTCAAGCAATCACAAAACAATAAACGACTTTTATTTAGTTTTACCGTGAATTAGTGACAAAAATGAGCAAGAAGCATTCAAAAGGAAGCATAACACAAAAAGTCAATATACGTCATGTTAATTACAGGGATTTTGCCTTTTAAACTAACAGTTACATGCTTTCTGTAAGTGAAAGTTAATTATTCTTACGCAGAGATTCTCTCCCCCTCCGTCCCTCTCTCCCTCTCTCTTCCTCTCCCCCCTATCCGCCCCCCCTCTTTCTCCACTTTTTCCTTCTATCTCTCTCCCTCCCTCTCACTTTCTTTCTAATTTTTTTCGTCAGTCTATCGGGGGGGGGGGGGGGGGGGCGGATGTGCCCCTTTTGACCCCCCCCCCCCTTAAACCCGCTCTTGCTGCGATGTTAATTGCCCCTTGCACAGTACTTCCTCCTGCTCGCATCCTAAATGTCTTCCTGCTAGAATCGAGCCTATTTGTCAATTATCTGTTATCTGTTGGGAGCATATACACAATAGGAGAAATTGTTGCCGTATGTTGAAGCTGTCAAAGCCATAGGATAACTCCCAGACGCCTGTAGAAGAGGTAAGAATCGAATTAGAGACCAAGAAAACCTAAACCGAAATAGCACAATTGGTACTTAAAGCTGCACATTAAGCTAGGGAACCATTTACAAATTAAAAAGTCTTACTGCATTAATTATCGACTGGTAGTTTATGAAAGAAGACATTCTTTAAAATTAGTTTACTTTATTGCCAGGATTATGATACGTTGCGGGCTTCACCGTCTTCAGACATCTTACCGGTCGCAAGAAGACATATTACAAGTATATGCATAACAGTAATATCTGTACGTCGTCCAGTGCATTTCAGTGCTGAAATTAACTATGTAATCACTGTGCATTTCGTGTACCCAACCTTATATAAAACTCGTAATACAATTATTTGCATCATTTACTCTCATTATATTTAAAATGGTGCGTTTCAATAGTGTACACTCTCATCTTCAGGTCACATTTCTGCCGCTGCATCCAGCCAGTTGTTGGCTAAGTTTTAATTTTGCATTTTGTTACTGTAATATGGCGTTAGGAAGCCTGAAACGTACACATTTCACTTAAATAACTTACATACTAATACAAAAACAAACCAAAGATTATGAATATGAAGATGTGGTGTTTTATCCTAGAGATCACGTATTACTTGCAAACTCTATAAAACATGTCTACTTATATCAAAGTGACTGAATAACGACATTGATTGTTTCTTTTTAATTTGATATTTCTGGGTTACATTCTTATGGTCACTTGGAAAGCACAGACTGGGAAACAGTTTGCTACATTATCTAGTATATTGCAAAGCTCTTCAAGATGTTCATTTCCACTGTCTCACTTTTTAATGTAATGTGTTCTAGCCATTTTTTCTATTGTATATGAAAATTTCAAGTTTGTCCACTGGAAAAAATTGTAACTCTGTCGTTACTACTATACGTTTATGTGGCAAAAGGAAAACTCAAAAAACAAAAGACTGCATCCAGCTATAATAAACATAGCCAAAATCACTGTACCACCTTAATGTCAGAATGTAATCTCTTAAACGCGTGTTGGATTAAATTAAATTAGAGTGACTTTTACTGTCATGTACAGTCGCAGTTCCTTACGAAACTGTAATAGAGACGACGTAAGGTTACCAATCTTAGTCGAATTCACAGGAATGTTAGTTTTAGGCCGAGAAACAATTAATAAGACATGTAGAGTATTTTCGTTTCTTGAAAACGATAAGGTTCATTAATGCGTCAGTCACAGAAAAGACCATAAACATATTGTGCAAAAAATGTTCAAATGTTTGTAGAGCTTATGCGATTTAACTACGGGGTCATGAGTCCCTAAACTTACAAACTACTTATGAACTAGCTAATACTAAGGACGGCACAAATATCCATGCCCAAGGGGGGATTCGAACCCCCGACAGTAGTGGCCATGCAGACCGTGATTTGAGCGCCGCAGACCGTTTGGCCATCGCGGCCGGCATACATATTGTGATTGAAGAGTGGTTGTTATTGCTAGACCGCGGATCTTTAGGTTAAAACATATCATTTTCTAGACTTCCTTGTTGGAATTTAACTTGTACTTAGGTGTTTAATTAAACCTGGAACAGCTAATTCTATACCATCTAAAGTAACCAATTTCGACGTTAACGCCTACTGTTCCCTAATTCAGCTGTAAAATCCTAAAAGGCGCCTATTTCTCCGATTTTTAAAGGACTTGCTTCGAAAAATCAAAGGTAGAAACACTAAAATTGGAAATTGATATTTTATAATAAGAAATGTACTGCCATCCGTCTTGTGACGGCTGAGTTGAGGTAGCGTAAAAATTATGTGGACTCAAGTTACACGGGCGCACAACAAAGAAGCCGATAAGGTATTTCTGAGTCTTGCTTATGGATTTCTGTACATAAGACTACAGCACATTCCAGAACTGGTTGTTGCCAGTTTGGACCCAGATGCGCCATCCAGAGCGTATTTGATTTGTTCAAAGCAAAGGCCAAAGACTAAAGAACAAACAACAAAACACTTTGTCAACGCTAGGTTTAAGGTGTTACACTCAAACGGCGTAGATCAAAATAAAGCTTTGAGAAATGCAACACAATTACTCGAAGATCCCTCAGTTCAACGGTATTTGGCTTATGTAAGTCCAACTGGATGTTTATGGCGACAGTTGTTTTCGAATTAGACGGCTGAGGTTGACCTACGACAATATTGCTTTTCTGAAGGAATTGAAAAGGAAAATTAATGAAGCTAAGGTGAAATGGGAGGAAACGCACGGGAAAAATTTTAGCAGTTTCGCAGAAAAACACCAGCGTGAAGGGTCTTCACTGAATCTGCTGCTCCTTTGAATGCAGCATGCCTGTCAAAAATTTACCGAAAGTGAAGTACGGCACATCCGTTGATGTAGAACGTTCATTCTCGGCATATCGTGGCATTTCTCTGTAAAAGATAAAAAACATATGGTCTGAATGTTTGAAATCTTTGGTTTATTCGGCGGTTCTTAAATTGTATAGGCCTATTTACATGTATTTCAACATGTGGCTGCTGATCTGCATTGTATTTTTATCTTCAAAAACTATAAAGGTTTGCTGTCTTTTTAATCATTTTTATGTCAAGTTTTTCTTGCTGTAAGGCAGTGTATTTCAGTCTTTTCCAATATGAGACCGCCTTACAAGCAAATATATTCTTGCGACCCTCTTCCAAGTAAAAATATTCTGGCGACTCCCCCCCCTCTCCCCTTCTCCTCACGAACCGTAACAAAACTTTGTTATCTCAAAGGAAACAAATTTAAGCTTCTTCCTTTTGCTTCAGATTTCTTTTAAATTTTTGGACGAAGATTTTATTTTTTATTTTATTTTTGTATATTTTTCTGTATGGAACACAGCACACTGTCGTATTTTTAATGATTTCCAACAGAAAAATACACGAGTATTTTGCCTAAGGACTGTTTCGCATTTCAGGCAAGATTAGAAGTGAATTATGGTCTTTAAGGAATGTCCTACTGTGTAGACAATTTGTAAAGAACTAGATAATTTTTTTCATTTTTCCATAATTACTTATTTCATAAAGTTCTTTCACGTATCGATTGATTCCTGAAAACAGTTTTCACGCTTTGGGCTTATTCATTATTAACTCAATGCGTTGTAAAACAACCTATGACCTACCCTATTCATAATGAGTGTTTGAGAAGGAACCCCGTTATTTTACCATTACATATATTTCACTCAGTATTTTTTTTTAAATGTATCCCTAGTTATATTATGATAGAAGTACATTCTCATTAAGGAATGAATGCATTAAGAAAAGCATTTTTGGAAAAGAGAAATTTGCTAACATCGAATATTAATTTAAGGGTAAGGAAGTCTTTCCTGAAGGCATTTGTGTGGAGTGTTGCCTTGTACGGGAGTGAAACATGGGCGACAAGCAGTGCGGACAGGAAGAGAATAGAGGATTTTGAAATGTGGTGCTACAGAAGAATGCTGAAGATTCGGTGGGTAGATCATATAACTAATGAAGAGGTACTGAACAGAATTGGTGAGAAAAGGAATTTTTGGCATACCTTGACTAAAAGAAGGGATCGCTTGGTAGGTCACATTCTTCGACATCGAGGAATCGTAAATTTAGCATTGGAGGGAGGTATGTAGGGTAAAAATCGCAGAGGGAGACCAAGAGACGCGGTTAGTAAGCAGATTCAAGTGGATGTGGGTTGTCGTTCTTATGAGGAGATGAAGAGGCTTGCTCAGGATAGAGTATGGTGGAGAGCTGCATCAAATCAGTCTCCGGACTGAAGACCACAACAACAACAACATTGTCCTGTGACGGTGACACCCCGAGCGAAGACTTTGCGATTCCTATAGGAGTCTCGATTAGCAGGTTGAAAACCACTGCTGTAAGGTATTAAAATTTGTACATAAGTCAACTCTACGTATTTTACTTTACGTTTATTTCTTCTGATGAATTTGTTTTCAGTGTCTATTTTAGATTTTTATTTGGCCTAAATGAAGAAATGAAAGTGCCCATTTTCACCACATAAATTGCTCCTGATACAACCTAATAATCCGCGGTCTACCAATATATATTTGTTACAACCTAATAATCCGCGGTCTAACAATCTATATATATATATTCCCCGATAAAATCTTGATGAAGACATCACTTTCTGCGTCAGTTGGTGACATTCCTTTCGTCACGGTGAATTGCTCTTGGACGATACGAAAAGCAGACGCTGTCTCGGGGGAAAACTGCAGGAATTGATCGCAGGAAATCGTACCTCTCAGTTGCGCAGTATTGTATTCGTGAAGTAGGGAAACAAAACCGGCGGATTTCCCCCGCGTGGCGGCTCGCAGCGCCGATGATTGGAGACGTTTCCGCCTGGAGGGCCGCATTTGCTCTCGGCCTGCCAGCGACGCTCTATTAACCGCCATCCGCAGTCGGCTGTGTTCTCCCACAATGAGGCGGGGCTCCCAATAAGACGGCGCTGTATTCAGGTAGCGTCTTCTCGTGAAATGAAACATCTGATCCGACTCCATTCTACGCATTTATGGCTAAGGAAATCAATTTCCGCAGAGAGGCACACTGCATCGGCAGCGTCAGACGAAGATGGAGGACGTCGGGAGAAGCAGAGGAGGGCAGAGACGTGGATATTCATGCTTTTCTGCTGACATCAGCGCAGGCGAGGAGCCCTCTACCGATATGGTATCCCCGCTCGGAAGTGCCCGACTGAGCATTGGAGGGTTAGGGGGGGGGGCTATTGTGTCCCCTACAATAGCTTCCATTCCCAGTGCGTCCTCTGTCCTCTCTGCTCGCTGATGTCGATGGTGGTTTCATTAAGCTAAATGAGAGCTTATTTAGTTTCGGTCTCTAACGTTCATCTGCAGGTAATGTCTAATTGTACACAAGAGGAGTCGTGCGAATACTTCGCACTGTTAGAGGAATGACAAAAAAGTTGGGAAAAATATAGAAGTAGAGTGCTCACGCATAGCTATTTTCAGAATCAATCAATGCCAATGTTTAGAAGCGCAAATTAAACGGCTTGATCCGCTGAGTGTTGTTAGGTAATAAAGAACTGCGTGCCTTAACTAGAACCGAAGATATCGTAAAACAAACCAATTAAATTATTCGACGCAAGGACAGAAGGATACCGCGTCTGAATAAAAAAAAATCTCACTGACGTGTTTTACGGTCCACTTTAGATTTGTAAATTTATAAGTTTTTGCAAACATTTTGGACCAAAATAATTATCGAAATAATAAGAAATTAATTAATAAGAGTGTCTGAAACCCTTTTAGGAAAAAAAAGTAGGTAGTGACGGTTTCCGAACCACTGACCTTTGGCATCATATAAAAGTTCAAATGTTTGTACAGCTTATGGGACTTAACTAGGGGTCATCAGTCCCTAAACTTACAAACTACTTATCAACTAGCTTATCCTAAAGACGGCACAAATATCCATACCCGAGGGGGGGATTCGAACCCCCGACCGTAGTGGCCGTGCAGACCGTCACTGGAGCACCTCAGTCCCCTCGGCCACCGCGGCCGGCACCTTCCGTTTAAAGCAAAACTGAAGGAAATCGCTTGGATAGAGTGGCCTCACCGACTGACTTAAGTTTACATAAAAATTGTGGAAAATGGAAGTAACGTTGAATGTTTACACGTAGTTTTCTTAGGAACCAATGAATGCATGTGTTTAAAAGCGCAAGTTAAAGAACTTGATCCGCTGAGATTTGTTAAGTACAAAAGAACTGCGTATCTTAATTAGAACCGAAGGTATCGTAAAACAAATCGACTAAAATATTTAATGCAAAACAGATTGACACCGCGTCTAAATGAAAAAAAGTATGGAGAGACCTAAGTTAATTCTGATACTTGAGTGACAAATCTGTGAACGAACACCTTTCGTTTAAAGAAGAAGAAAAAAAGAATGGTATCGGTAGGATACAACGGCCTAACCTACTGACGTTAGTTTACAGAAAAGTTAGGAAAGAAACGGAAGTAAAGTTGAATATTGAAGCAAAGCTTTCTTCAGAACCAATCAGTGTAATTGTTTAAAAGCGCAAATGAAAGAGCTTGATCCGCTGAGATTTGTTAAGTCAAAAAGAACTGCGTACCTTAATTAGGAACGAAGATAGCGTAAAACAAACCTATTAAAATATTCGATGTAATGATAGAAGGATACCGCCTTTGAATAAAAATTAGGGATGGAGAGACTTAATTCTCATATTTGATGACAAATCTGCGAATGAATACCTTTATTTTGAAGCAAAATGAAGGAAATAGTTGGGATATATCTGCATGACCGACTGACTTTAGTTTATAGCAATGGCATCCCCATATGAAAAATACAGAAGGAAACCGAGTTTGAGTATAAAAAAAGTAGGCGAAAGTTATGTAAATTCTAGTATTTAATTACAGATCTGTGGATGTATGTATTTCGTTTAAAACAAAAATGAAGAAAAGAGGCAGGTACTTTGGTATGGCCGACTGACTTTAGTTTTCGTAGATTCTTTTGATACAACAGATGGATTCGACAGCTCCGCAATGTAAATTAATAGTAGGTACCTTTTCTCAAAATCTATATTAGCTAAAGGGTTATTTTTTACAGTATATGCACATATGTATCCTGTCAATGTTGAAACAACAGTAATGTAAAATATTATTCTAACTGTCTAATAATAATCGTTTTCTCTGTGAGCTACACTTAAACTTCATATAACTGTCTATAATTTCTTTATTTTACAAATATTGGACAAAATACTGTTTCAATACATACGTAATAGCTGCATAATCACTCAAAATTGTTTTGATAGTTCTATTTTCAGTAAAAGCTGAGAAAAGGTACATTAAATGTGAAAAGATGAAACTTTCGAGAAATTGGTTTCGAAGTTATATCAGTCCTGATGCAGAGGTACAGTCTTCGTCTTCATCTTTCAATGTACGCTGAAGACTTTTCAAAGTAACTCTTTTCATCTAACGTCCTTTCTTCACTAAAATTTTGATTGAGTTGTTTGCATCTCGTATCCTAGCCTTATCTGAGGCCGACATGGCACTCACCATGTCGAAGCGAACCTTAATTCCTAGTAACTCAAAAACATGGCATTTTGTTACGTTCCTTTGTTAGATGATGCCAAAGCATCATATACACAAAAATGAAGCGTAGTAATACCCATAAACTCTGTTTTTTTTGGGAGACGATGCCATATTTCATTGGTCAAGCTTTTATTTCGGTTCTGTGAATGGAATTTAAATTTCCTTCGATTGCTTCTTCTGTATCTTGACGCATCATTTTTGGGACACATCCTCAGCTGTAGAGCCTAATGCAAAGTTTTACATGTCAAATTTTGAAAGTGGTGGAGGAAGATTCATTACACCACACAGCATAGCTCTTGCTGATCTTCATTTACTACTCGTTCGCAGCACATATACTAACCTAATATTCACATTATAAACTTCAATGTCATCGATTTTCGTTGAATCAGAACTGTATAGCTTGCAAATGTCTTGACATTTACTGCAGATTAGTATAAACATAACAGCAAGACCAATATGACGTTCAACACAAATTCTGGTCAATAATTTGCCATGTTCACATATTTTATACTAGTTTCAGCATCTTTGAGCTCCCTACCGCATCTTTACGCAAAAATACAAACAATACACGAGAGTTTTCTTCGTGTATTCACGACACGAAAGAAAACACTCAAGTGAATGTTATAAGCCGAAAACAAGCGCGGATCGTTTCCAGGCTGGCAAACAGTGAATCTGTAAATACGTCACAAACCACACAAAGTAATTACTGGAAAGTAGCAGCAACGAAAAACTGACAAATCTCCAGTCGGCCATGACAGGGAGAAAAACTAAGCACACCACTATGGAAAACTCATAAATTAATATGGTCGGGATTGGAATACAACGACGTGCAATACATCATTTTACAGAGGAAGTCCCGTAGAAATTTTTAACGAATTAAAAAAATCGTAGTTTTCTTCGAAAATACGATTCTATGTCCCCTTACTGCAGATTCTGAATTGTCTATATTTCGTAATTCCTTCGAATTCCTCTAATATACTATCACCCGATGCACTAGCTCAGTGCTTTTCTATCTGTGGGTCGCGTTCGGGGGGGTCTCCGTCACAGGAGGAATTAGTTGCACCATAAAATAATCACCGCAGTGCATGTCTGAATACTAGATGTTCATTATTGCAACAACATATGTCAAATAAAAGTGAATTTTATGTTAGAATTACCCGATACCTTGCTGATCATCAATTCTCAGTTGAATATGTCTAGCTGTTTTAACCTTGTGTGTTCAACGCCATCTTCCTTTATTCTAGCTTCCTTGGCGTATTTGTTCGCTCCGTTACAGCATATTTGATCGCTAGGCGAGTAGCGAATGAATAGGCTGATTGTTGGAGAATCTGTCATTGATCCGAGCTGAAAGGATACTTTCATTATTTCTCAATTTCAGATATTTTCCGGTAGATTTTCCAAAAATTTTCTTCCATACAAACCTTGTCCTCAGAATTACGAACAGACCAAAGGAAAGATCAGCTAAATCGGTGAAGTCATTCTCAAGTGTTGCACTTTCGTACAGGCGGAAATTCATTTTTGTGACTACAGATGTACAATACCGCACTTTTTTTGTTTTTTAGAGGTTAGATTAGATTAGTACTTGATGCATAGATCATGAATACGACACTTCGTAATGATGTGGAACGTGTCAGGTTAATGAAAGGTGTCTTTATAAATTATTACTTTGTACTAATTATTACATGGCACATTTTTTTTATTTTTTATGTTTTTTTCAGATTTACTAATTTATATCTAAGAATTCATCTATAGTGAAGAAGGAGTTGCCATTCAGAAATTGCTAGTTGGCTATCTGTCAGGGTTTGATGCTGTTTGGTAGGTGACCAAAAACTTTTGTGGCATCATAATTCACCCCTTTTCTGTACCACAGCTAGATTTAACCTTCAATAGTGCAAATCATTCTTTCTCCTAGTGTTGTAGTGTCATGTACACTGCTATTGCTTTTGAATTCCTTGGGATTGGTAATAATAAATTTCATTGTGAATATATATATATATATATATATATATATATATATATATATATATATATATATATATATATATATATTGTGAAGATCCTTATCTCTTTAAATTAGTGTCTGCAGGATGATCTTGGATGGGCTCCAGCAATTAGTCTGATTATACGCTTTTGTACAATGAATACTTTTTTATTCAGTGATGAATTACCCCAGAAAATGATGCCATACGAAAGCAGTGAATGACAACAGGCATAGTAAGCTAATTTACTGAGATGTGTATCGCCAAAATTTGCAATTAACCTAATAGCGTCAGTAGCTGAACTCACACGTTTCAGCAGATCTTCAATGTGTTTTTTCCAGTTCAACCCCCTAAACATTTTGAATAGTCTACAGTTTTCTGATAAAAGTCTATATTTATTAATGGTGTCATTCCATTTACTGTATGGAACTGTATGTACTGTGTTTTATCAAAATTTAATGATAGACTGTTTTTGAGAACCAGTTAATGAGTTTCTGAAAGACGTCGTTCACAATTTCTTCAGTTAGTTCTTGTCTGTCAGGTGTGATAACTATACTTGTATCATCAGCAAAACGAATCAGCTCTGCATCTTCATGAATGTAGAATGGCAAATCATTAATATATATTAAGAACAGCATAGGGCGCAAGAACCTTTTTTACATAAATTATTATATGAATTACTTATGTCGACTTTCTGCACTCTTCTTATTAGGTATAATTTAAACCATCTGTACACTGTCCCATTCATACCACAATACATTACTTTATCTAGAAGAATTCCATGATTTACACAATAAAATCCTTGGAGATATAACAAAAAATCCCAACAGGTGATGTCCGGTTATTCAGAGGGTTTAATATTTCATTGGTGAAAGTAAATATAGCATTTGCTGTTGAAAATCCTTCCTGACAACCAAACTGACATTTTGTTATTACTTTATTTTTACCTATGTGTGAAACTACTCTAGAATACAATACTTATTCAAGAATTTTGAATAAGGCTGTCAGAAGTGACACTGGTGTTCACATCAGAATTATCCCCTTTTTTGTGCAGTGGCTTAAGAGTAGTATATTTCACTCTATCAGGAAAAACACAGTGCATCAGAGAACTAATACTTATATGGCTAAAAATTTTACTTGAGAGCAAGCCTTTATTACCCTGCCGGAAATACCATCAAATACATGTAAGCTTTTATTCCTGAGAGAGTTTATTATTTTCTTAATTTCAGAAGGAGAGGTGGGTGGATTTCTCTTGTAACAAATTGTGTGGGTATGGCCTGTTCCATTAACTGCCTGGCTTCTTCTAATGAATCCTACTTTCTCCACAACATTTAAAAAATAATTACTGAAAACGTTTTCTACTTCTGGCTTGTTAGTTGTAAACTTTTCACTCATTTAGATGGTAATGCTGCCTCCCTGTGCTCTTGGTTCTCCTGTCTCCCTGGTAATAATATTCCAAATTGTTTTAATTTTGTTATCAGAGGCACTAATCACAGACATGATGCATATGCTTCTGGACATTTTAGTAACTTTTCTTAATGTAGCACAGTATTTTTTATAATATTGGACTGTTTCTGGGTCAATACTCTTTCTTGCTGTTAGACAGAGTTCCCTTTTCGGTTACAAGATATTCTTATTCCTTTAGTAAGCCATGGTTTCTTATCATTATATTTAACTATTTTCTTGGGAAAACAATTTTCAAATACTCTCACAAATGTATCATGATATAAGTTATATTTTAAAATAGCATCAGCTTCCTTATACACCTCGTCCCAGTCTAGCAGCTGAAGTTTTTCCCAGAAATTTCTAATTGTTGAATCGTTAACTGAACGCATAACTTTGGAGGGCTGTTTTGAATTACAGAGAGGAACTATGTCATTTACTGAAACTATCTGTGCACTATGATCGGAAAGACCATTCTCAACAGGACAAGCATTTATGTTTTTGAACTTCTTTTGGGAAAAAAGTTTTCTATCAGTGTGCTGCTGTCCTTTACTACATCTACATCTACATAGATACTCTGCAAATCACATTTAAGTGTCTGGCAGAGGGTTCATTAACCAATTTCATAACTTTTCTCTACCGTTCCATTCTCTAATAGCGCGCGGGAAGAAAGAACACCTAAATCGTTCCGTTTTCGATCTGATTTCTCTTATTTTATTGGGATGGTCATGTCTCCCTAAGTAGGTGGGCGCTAGCAAAATATTTTCACATTCATAAGTAAAAGTCGGTGATTGAAACTTCGCAAACAGATCACGCCGCAATGAATAACGTCTTTCGTTTAATGATTTCCACCCCAATTCGTGCAACATTTCCGTGACGCTTTCCTCCCCGTAACGTGATAAAACAAAACGAGCTGCCCTTCTCTGAACCTTCTCAATATCTTCCGTCAGTCCCACCTGGTGAGGGTCCCACAAGGGGCAACAGTACTCCAGGAGAGGTCGCACAAGTGTGATGTAGACAGTCTCTTTGGTGGAGCTGACTGATTTATCGCGTAATTGAAGTTCAGTGGATTTCTTTTAGTGGTCATGTGTATTACTTCACACTTTTCTTTATTTAATGTCAATTTCCAATTTTCGCACCAAGTAGAAATTTTGTCTAAATCGCTTTGCAGTTGCTTTTGATCCTCTGTTGACTTCACTAACCGATAAACGACAGCATCATCTTACCCGAGTAGGAATATCAATTACAGATGACAAATTGACAGAACCGAGTAAGACTTCCAGGTCATTCTTCCTATTACATTCCTTTAGTGCGAAAATATTGAAATCCCCACATATAATAATTTGTTTTCCCTTACCTGACAGGTAGCACAACAAGGCATCCAAATTTTTCATAAATAACTGAAAGTTTCCTGAAGGTCACCCATATACTGTTAAAATTATAAAAGAAGGATCTTTTTTCAGTTTAAGCTGACCGGCACATGCTTCTATATGTTTCCCTACACAAAACTTTTGTGTTTGTAAACTTTTTACACAATAATAACTTTTGGCAAAGATGGCAACTCCTCCTTTCACCTTATTCTCTCTATTCACATTTGCTGCTAGTTTGTAACTGCTTATTTTTACTTCTTCCATATCCATCACAATGTGATGCTCAAATAGGCATGGTATATCTCTGATTCTATGTCATCCAAACAAACCAGTAGCACATTTACTTTGTTCTTTAACCCCCAAATATTTTGGTGAAAGATAGTAACATTACTTTTTACATTACTTTTGTGAGACTCAAGATTATCTTTAATCCCCCAGTATTTTGGTGAAATATGGTAACTTTTTTTTTTACTTTACTTTTGTCAGATTCATCTGAGTTTTGAGCATATTTAGCACATGCCTGCCTGAGTTTCCCGTTGGACCGCGGTCTTAGCCGAAAAAAGAGGTACATTCATGAATTGCAGTTTCCCCCCATAAGGTTTTTGTTATTAACCCAGCCAGTTTACCCTTCCCTTTCCTATTGAGGTGCAGGCCATGCCTTGTGAAGTCCCACCTATCTATAGCCTCAACAGGAACGAAACCAATGTCTGACAGTGGCCGGCATACGCAACTGATCTTTCATATGGGCTCTCCTGACAGAGCGGTTTAACTGGGGCTGATCATGTTGCACGAAAGAGGGCACCAGACCAACATTTGTGTGGGTCGTTGCAGAAGCTCTTTTCACCAGGTCACACTGATTACTGTAGCACTGCTCCTTATCGATACTGTTTCCCACTCCACCCACTACCACAACATGATCTTATTTATTGAAATCTTTGCACAGGGAACCTAAATCCTCTACCACTTGGCTAAGACATTTGCTGGAGTACTATTCTTTATTTAGTCAGTGTATAATGATGATGATTATGGTAAGTACGAGACTCCTGCAGATTACTTGTGGTACAAAACATCGCAAAACATCGACTTAGCTCTCAGTTACTCTCACTTAAAATGGTAACACATTGTGAGCTAACAGACGGATTTTTGTTTCTTTTGCAAATTGTTTGTAATGAATGAAAAAAAGGCACTGTTCTGTGCAGAGTCATAAAATGAAACACAAAATACTGAAAATACTCAGTTACTGCCTTCAGTTGGCTCAAGCCCCCAATGCTACAGCACGAAATAATAATGCATATAATTCACCCAATCACAGCCAGTGTTTTATTGGGGATCCACTAAGTGCAGTTGTAAACACTTCTTGCTATATAATTCGCTTTGTTGTGTCTAGGGGTACCAGCCAGACCTGCTGCAACGTTCCCAAAATGTTTTACTTTAGGTAAATACAGGCAGAAACAATAAACACACAAACGACACATTCACTTTAACTAAACGGAAATTTATTTCACCTAATAACCACCAGTCCTGATTTTAGTGTAAACCCTGAGTTCTTTAAGGCTGCCACCCAAATAAATGGAAACTTAACTGAGTTCTTTCTAAATTCTACTGTCCCTGAATAAAATTAAGTGTCCACGAAGCACCACTGAAGATTGTTCTGAGTCCCACAGACCTGAAATCAAATCCACGAAGAACCACAGAAATGTTCTAAGTTTCTCACTCTATCACGCTGCTAAAAACGTAAAAGTCTTCAAGCAACTCCCCAGTCACCCATCGTAAGGCACGTCTCGTCTATCGGACCAATATTAACCAACTAACTTTTCAGTTATGATTTTTTAATATTTAAAACAGATATTTCTCTAAACTATTGATATTATTTCATTAGCTATTTACCTACCTCTAGTTTGTTGTCTAATACTACAGTTATCATTGTTTATTTATTTGAAAACTAGCTTTTGCACTTGGGTACCATGTTATTTAGCCTCTTATTAAATTTTACTGAAAATGCGCAAAAAAAAAAAAAAAAAAAAAAAAAAAAAAAAAAAAAAAACGTAAAATATATCTTAATAGTTCTTACTTAGCTCTATCAATTGTCACCTTGTAAATAACATTTGGTTAAGCAATTTTAATGATGTATCGTTTACAAGATTCTTATTTTACAACGATTTTTGGTTGTTATAACTCAACAAAATTTTAAAGTGACAGGAGGCGCATTTATATCAGCGCAATCGTCTAATTGTCAACTTTAAAATGAGCCTAAGCACTACTTAGTACCGTATAAATGACGATAGTTATTAATTTTTAAGTAATTTTAATTATTTCTCCAAGGCCAAACAAGGCTTCTCCATCCGTCCGCCAGTGCGTCCATAACCGCCTGTATTTACCAGTCATGTCTATACACAAAGCGAGCGCCCAGACGCTCGTTTGCCAGCTGAATGGTGCTGCTATCTATTGACAAAACCCTGAATACGGCGACTCAGTAGCTGTCAAAACATCACGATTCCCGCGCGTGTGCGCGTCTTATAATAGAATTGCAGACTTCAAGAGTCCCCACAATACTATTCCCTTACGACATACATACACCATATCGAATACGTTATTGGCCTTGCTAACAGTCTCATCTGGATAGTCGCACGCGCTAACACCCCAAGTTAGGAGACACACTGTCTCCGAACTGTATCCGCATGGTGTCTTAAGTAAGTGTGTCGGTGTCCGACGGTGTGATTTACCACAGCATAGTATGGTAACATCTGGCTGCAATCAGTGTCGTGTCTCAAGTAACGCAATTTGCAGAGGCTTCGAAGACCTCGCATAAAATCTCCAAATGATTGCAAAACCTATTGGACCAAAATGCTATGTCTCTAGACATACATACTGCTTAAACTAAGGACAAAACACGCACGCACGTACACACACACACAACATGCTCGATGTACGACTCTAACCTCTCGGCGGTCGCCTAGTCCAAAGCATGACGTCATAGACCATGCGGCCTTCCGCGTGGCTACGAGGCTAAAGCCCTTTCTATATGGGACATACGACACATACAATAATGTAGTTGTCAACTGCAGTGCTCGCTGCAATAGACTATCGAACTACAAAGAAACGTTTAAACGGTACACTTTTGTCGAGTCGTCTGCTTCACGTGTCTACTTCATTTGTTGTCAAAGCAGATCATATGAATCGTCGCCTAAAGATCTCTTTTCGAGACTGTCAGATATGTCGTGATTACTGCAATGACTGAAACACTTTTTTGTGTTTTAGACTGCCTCTGTGAAACTGTATTTGTTTCCATGCAGTTATTGTGAAACTACATCGCTCACTTGTGTACATTTTCGCACTATAAAAGATGATTAAATATTTCCAGGAAGCAACCTCCACACCCCACCCTAAAATTACTCGGCCTCACCCTATATCAATCTCTTTCGTTGACCCCTCACCACCATACAGTCCGCCAGAAAGCAATGTCCTGCCTCAACCACCTCAAACTTATCTCCTGCCGTCGTGGGGCCTCAACACCTACAGATCTATCATACATCGCATCCTCTGCAGCTTCCAATCCACGTGGGTATCCGCTTCCCCCGCCTAATACAAGACTGATCAAATCCTCGCACGCCACTCACTCTGACTCGCATAACACATCCAGCTCCCCTCTTCTACACGGATACTTTACGATCTAATCCGGTTTCGTCCTCTCCTGCAGAACACAATCAGATCCTCTACATCATAACCCTCTGGTCTACCTGATCCTTACCCGTCCCTGGCCTTTGCCGCACCTTTACCACTACATCCTTCCCACCCTTCACCTACACAAGCTGCACATCCTCCGCCAGGGTAACTTCCGCCACCTACCTTTACCAGATGCCGCCCTCCGTCCCGATATCTATCCCTCCCACCAACCCTGATACCCTCCCCGCAGATGCAACGCCCTTCTCACCCTACCCTCCGTTCCCCTCCCCGGTCTCCTTACACTCCTTCCCCATGCCCTCCCGCCCCCTCCTCTCGCGCTTCCCGTCTCCCGTCCTCCCTGCCTCCCCTGCGGGATCCACAGTGCCGACTTTTAATCGTGAATCGTCCAGTGTTTCGTGTCTACAGCGCTTCAGTGTCTTTTGTGCGACTACCATCAACAACCAAGTTACGTCGACGAAGCTTTATACAGCGTCTACAGTGTTTCTTCGTCTGTTCAGTGTTACATTGCTCAACGTTTTTAACGCCACTGTGGCACAAAACGATGAACGAAGTACATGTGTCTTATTCCTCTTTCTGCGTTTATATTTCTGCCAATGTTCAAATGTTTGTAAATCTATGGCACTTAACTGCTTAGTTATTAGTCCCTAGCGTACAAATTACTTAAACTAACATAAGGAAAACATACACACACATACACATTCCCGAGGGGGACTCGAAACCGCGACGGTGAAAGGCTACGCGCACCGCAGCACGGCGCATCGGTGCACACGGCTATTCCCCCGCGGCTGACTTCTTTGTCTGAAAGATTTAAGTGTTTCACTTTTTACTTATTTGTCATGTCCATGTTTTAAAAGTCGCTCGGCTGAAGAAGAGCGAATAACCTGCTGCCAGTCTACTGAATTTTACAATTCGATATAAAATACCAATAAAGGAAAATAAATTCCAGGTCACGCGGTTTGAGGCTCATATGTATATCATGGTCAAGCTCAAGTTTCTATGAAAATCTATCTGCACATAGATCTTTCCGTGGGATAAAGCTTCAAATGATGCTAACCGCAAACAAATATTTCACCTGTTAACTACAACATGTTTTAGGAGAAAAAGCAAATATTATAGGATCGATAGTAATAACTACGAAGTACTATATAATGTGTGTTCAATATTTTGTGAGTATAGCTCTTAGTATGTAACCCAAAGATACTGAAAACGTTTCAACTAACCGATTCTTTGGCCTGCAGTATGGTAAATATCGTTGAAGGACATTGTAATAAGACACCAAGAATCACTGCTCACAGTTTATTATTTATCGCCACAGCTGTTACAATATTTTGCCATTATCAAGCGCCTGCGTGTAAAGGAAATGAAAATTTGAATGTTTCGGCCGATACTTCGTCGGCTCTTGGTAAGTCATCAAAATGACTTTTAATTGAATAACCGGTTTTCGTCTTACTTTAAAGTCTGAAGATGACCTTGGAAGCCGGAAACCGGTTAACTAAGAGGAAAGGTACTTTTAGAACACACACAAAATTGTACCTTGAAAACAGTAGGATGTTGTTCTACCAAGAACCGACGGAAAAAAACAGTGATAATGTCTTCATTTACATTTTCTCTTTGTTTGGATTTCATGTTAACAACTGCATCTCTGTTCTCAATAAAATTGTATACTTGTTATATGCAATTTTTATTGTAATTCGTCTATAGTACCACCTCCTAAAATATTGATCACTGATCTTGAGACAGCCTGTATATATGAGTCAAACAACTACGATCCCCTGAGCAGGAGACATTTCTTAAACAAATGCTCGACTTGGCTCCGTTCGTCAATTTGGTTCCCCACTCGGTCGTCTGCGTATGCGCTTAGCACTTAAATACGCGTGAAAATAGAATTCAACCGTATTCCGTCTACTAGCGATCATATGCGTGCATCTTATGCTAGTAGACCCGTCTACATGGTACGTGGCAGACGTAACCGATGTATCATGGATAATCTTGTAAGCTCTCACGTCCCGTGTAGAACCGACTTAAGATGCAAACGAGGAGGGTGCACAGTTGCCACCCTGTTGAAGGGGGAGAGACGCCAAGAGTATCGAATCACGCTCAATACTGACGTTTCCAACTAAAATGGCAAGACGTAGTGATGCACGAGAATAAATATATCATTTGACAGCAATTTATCGATCCCTTCCAAGTTTTTAGTTTTTCAAATAACGAAGTCTTTTATATTAATGCAGATAGGGAGAGCCGCTCGGGAATGGCAGTGGTGTTCAAAGTGTCTAGGGACCGATGACCACAGGAGCTTGGCCATTATGCTTAGAAATATTAGATAATTTTTGCAAGCAAGAGATGCTTGTGGCGGAACGTAGTTAACCTGCACCTACACAATAACACTTAGAAATTCAAAATACTGTAACGTCTGTTAAAGTTAAATACAATGACGAGGGTGAAAATTTGTGCTGGACCAGAATTCGAACACGAATATCTCACTCGGGCTAGCAGTCGCTGCTTTGTAATTATTACGTATTAGGAAGAGCGTCTGGTCCACAACGCCGGCGATCTATTAAGATATCCAGGCACGGTTCCGATTCTGCACAAATTCTCATTTTATCGCACACCACGTTGGCATTGTATTGTGTCCATTACTTCCTCGGGCTTGCAGCTTTAGCTGTATTCCCGTAACGGATGGGACGTATTAGTGGATCCGCACGGAAATTTTGTCCGTTGGAGGCATTCATGCCATTATTGATATGGATGTCCGAAAGAATGTACATCTGTAATAACACTAATATTTGCATGAAATGCAATGTGCGTTATTCTTGTTTAACTACGCAACTAATTCAGTTGTCTTAAGGAACCAATAGTACGGCGACTATAAATTCTAAGAATTAGCGAAATGCATGGTTACATACCTGAAGAACATTTTCATTAGTTACAAGATTGCACTGTACACCGTACTCACAAAAAGCAAGGCACGGCACATTTGTGAAAGTGTCCCGCAGTGAGCGGCGTTACGTAGTGGAAAACAACTCATGGCTAGCAAACTGTGAGTGACAGACAGAAGTGTTGGTCTGTCCGGAAGACGTGCACTGATAGCGTAATGGATAACATGACCAATTGGAAAAACGGGATAACTGAGTCACCAAAGGCTATAGAAAGACAATGGTATTAATATTCCATCCAACACTTTGGTAAAACATAAAGAATAAGTAACACTAACTTCACACTTTAAAACATTAAAATTTCCCCTGAAAACTATTAGTGTCATAGACATACGTCATACGTTAAAGATGTTTAAAATTCACCCCGGAACATCTCTGTAGGATACAAAAATGTTCAAATGTTTGTAAATCTATCGGACCAAACTGCGTGGTCATCACTCCGCAGCTTACAAACTACTTAAACCTAGGTAAACTAACCTACGGACAACACACACACCCATGCCCCAGGGACGACTCGAACCTCCACGGGGAGCAACCGCGCGCTCCGCAGCGAGACGCTTTAGACCGCTCGGCTACACCACCGCGGCTGTAGGATACAAATATATATTTTTGACGACATTCAAATTAATGAAATGATTCGCAATTTGCGATCAGTTATGGCTTCACTGTACTAGGTTTAGATGAAATACCAAAGTGCGACCTAGTAAGCAGGAGATCCCGAGTTCGAATCCCGACCGGGCACAAATTTTTATTCGCCGTGCTTTGGTATTTCATCTAAACCTAGTACAGTGAAGCCATACCTGATCGCAAATTGCGATTTATTTGATCTCTGTAGGATGGTCAAGTACATACCGAAGTCTGCTTGACAGTCAGTGACTATGCGGAAAATCCGACAGGTGGCTTCCCTCCCTCTCCACACTCGTACACTCACTCACTCACTCTATGGGCTTTCTTTATACAGTTTTAAGTGCTGTACAAGAATTTTCTCATAATTATAAAATTTTATATGGTTGCTGTGCAAAACTTTTACTTTGCGTACTGTACCAAAATGTTTTTTCTTATACCATACAATTTTAGATGAGTGCTACACAAAACGTTTTCTGTTACACGATAGTTTGACATCTTCAGTATAAAGAGGTAAAACACTGCTGACAAACACTGAACTCATTTTATCTTTACAGAATCCAGGTGATGGAAAATAAATGTAGGAGTGGGGCGGGGGGAGGGTAGGCAGGTGAAAGGGAGAAGCACACATAAAGAGCTGTGAAGGAAGAGCAACCACCAAGCACCAACAGCCTTGGAGGTTTCTAATTTGCGTCTCATTTATCACACATAACTCTATCACACAAATATGAATCCTTACTTATATGGCATTACATAAAGGGTGGGTGATGCGGATGAGTTATTGTTACATATTCGTTATCTTTTATCAAAGTGTTGGATAGAATATTAATATCATTGTCTCTTGATAAAGACGAATGTAAGAACGCTCAAGACCTTAATAAAGTGGAATTTTGGTAACGACAGTTACAGTTATTTCAAATACTTGCATGAGTAACCAATAAATTTCATAGTTGATACTTAATCATAAATTTCTTGTATATTTGGCTGTAAGCAGTACCACCAGGGGTAAACAGTATAGATGGAATAAAAATGTCTTGAAATATTGAGTAGGTAACTCGGGTAATCAAGAAGCGTAGATTGTTTACCTTCAGATGTTTCAGTCATTGCTTTATCAATGTATATATCAATCAATACTATGAATAATGCGTAATCCACTCTCTTTCTTCTGAACGATGCCTGTACTTCAACACTCATATGCACAATGCAGTCTATACGAGATATTAATTTTCTCTCTCTCCCTGTCCGCAATCTTCAAGTTTCATTTTGTGGTTTGCAGCGATTATCGTCAAATGCTTTTCCACAATCTATATAAGCAATAAATGAAGGTTTGCTTTCCTTTAAACTATTTTCTAAGATACGCGTTAGGATCAGTATTGCCTCAAGTGTTCCTATATTACTTCAGGATCCAAACTGAGGTTCCCCTAGGCCTGCTTTTACCATTATATAAAAACCTCGTGTCAGTATTATTCAAGTATGTCTTAATAAGATGAAGGTCCGGAATTGTTCATACCAGTCAACAAATCTTTCCTTGGAGTTGACATTATTATATTCTCTCTAAAAACTAACTCTATTCGTATTACTTCCACGTGAGTGTAATACTTTAATCATGACTGGGTTTCCTGAGAAGTCACACTGAGAAAGTGTTGTCTATCCCAAGGTCCTTGAGATAATTAGGATACTCACACCAAAAACCTGAAATGGGATGGCCGAACGCAGATTTGAACCGTCGTCCTCTCGAATGCGAATCCGGTGGGCTAACCATCACTCCACCTCATTCGGTTTGGCGTAGGGATAGCGCCCTCGTCTCATTATCAATGGGCCCTAGGTTCCGAGTTAGATCCGATCCACTTCCTAAATTTTGAATGAAAATCATCAGTACTGGCGACCGAAGACTTCCGTAATGGGAAGCCAGTCTTGTTACGCCGAAGATCTAACGAATAGGGCAGAGGAGCGAATAAAGATTGAGGGCACTCTCTTGCCTTTTGGGGTGGGAAACTGACCCAAAAAGATGGAAGAATATACTCTTCATCTACGTATTTAGTCTGCAAATCACATTTAAGGGCATGGCATAGCAATGATTAACTGCACGAGGATACCACTGAATTAAAAAAGTGTTGTGCATCGACAGGACATACGCCCTGTAGCTGAAAATGGTGTCTAGGTATTCTCATAATCGATGAACAATTCCTGAACACTCCCATTACGATCTTCGGGATGACATGAGCAATGTGTATCTCACGCTCCGTCCCCAAGTTACATGAAATTTAAACAAAAATGACGAAGTTTTCTCCATGATGTCTATAAATTCACTCCTAACCGGAGCTAAAATCTAACGGCTTAGTATCCACAGGCCTCTGTCGTATGTCTGTACCCGTTCTGCTCAAGTCACCCAACGGTTTCATGTGACTAAGAGCCCATTACATCCTTTTCCCATACTGTCATCTTAATCTTTACTCGCAAACAGCGAGTGAGAGCAAAACGTAAGGTCTTGGTTGTCTCTTATTTACTATCATTAATGTTACTATTTATGGAACAAAATTATTTGTTCCTTGGACCGCATTAGGATGTAGAATATTCTTTTTGAATTTTTCACTCGTGATGCTGGGCATTTCTGTAAGGTCTTGTGATGGTTAAATAAAACCAATGTGAGGTGTTTTCTGAGGCATTTAATCCATTAAGCAGCAATAATACACAAGAAATGTAATGCGCTCTGAAACTGTACATCGTGATTGTAATTATAGAAGTTACCACAGCGCTACTAACATAGCTGTTATTACTTCTTGTAATACAACAGCAATAGGCACATTTCGACACTTTTACCATAGTCGGGATAAACAATTTCAATTACTATTTGTATAATTATAATCTTGGATAATTATTTGCTGTATTTACGTTCATAGTGTATCCTGGCGTGCTGCCATAGTATTTATTTTTATTGCTGCGCCTAAATGTAGCCTGATTTTATAATTTATATTTTTGAATGTTTAATGTTGCTTTTATTCTTGTCAGATTTCGCTGCTACAGACTGTAATAACCCAGACCGAGCTTTCAGTGACATGGATTCTTTATAATTAAGGTTTTATATTTGAGTAATAAAATCTACGAGACAGTCGGCTAAGCTTTTTTTTTTTTTCGATACGGTATTGTGGCGTGTATATCCTAATTTTTATCTCGAACCGAAAAACTGAACGAAATTATTTTAATACATTTGGCTTCTGCTCTGTTTGCTAAAAGAAATAAATAACAGCTATTTTAGAAGCTTTGTGGTAACATTTCGTCTATAATTATGTCGTTGAATGATATATAGTCCTACCATTCTGCAGCCCAAATGAAATAAAACTGTAATTCATGACTTGGATACAATCTTAAGCCGTTGGAAATAAACCCCACGACTACTTACGATAACAAATTATTATTAAAATATTTGTTGAACTGTGGATACTTCACAAATTAATACTAAATAATTGTTTTTGTTGTAGGAGAAAAGTATGAAGCTGTGTCGATGGACAACGGCTACAACAAGTACATGATGCTGAAGATACGCAGCGTCAGCAAGAGCGACTTCGGCTCATACAAGTGCGTCGCCAAAAACTCCCTGGGGGAGACGGACGGCGTCATCAAACTGGACGGTAAGCATACTTAGACAGCACAGAGACGACCCTATTGCAATTTTATTCATTAACATACGAGGGCTAGAAAAATTTTAATTGGAACTACAGCCAACCAGAAAAAATAGATAGCCCACACTGTATCCATATCACTAACATTTAGACTTTTCTGTGTATTGGTTTAAGTTGATCCAGGTTTATGTATGAACGTTATCAAATAACTCAGTTTGATATGGCACTTTTCCAGAACGTGAAGTATTCCATACAGTGTGTTCTAAGTAATATTTGGAGAAGGTGTTTTATGTACGGCATTGCTGCTCAGTGGATTATGACATTGTAAGTTAGCTACCTCATTAGAAGTATATAGTCACATTTAAGTGCAAATTAATAAAAGATTGCCAACCTTAAAAATAAAATTCTTAAATATCCTTCTGCAGATCGATTTTATTTTCTAAAACGGACTGGTTTCGGGACAGATGCCCATCTTCTGATCAGTTCTATGAAGTTACAGAGTTACACGACGCTTGATGAACGAGAGTTCACAGTCGTTACTGTGTAACTCCATAGAATTGAGCTGAATGTGGGCAGCTGTCCTGAAACCGGCTATGTTTCAGAAAATAAAAGAGGTCTGCAGACGGATATTCAATAAATCATATGACGATCGCGGAAAATCCCTCAGGACTCAAAAGTCTAGTTTCGATTGTCAATACTTTATTTTTGATTTAAATCTTCTTCGAAGTGTCTGAATATCTGTAAAGGATTGGCAGTCTATGTTTCCTTAGGAGAAGTGGATCTGGCGTGGACCGTTAAGCAATGCATACCTGACGACAATCCGAATGAATGGCCTTTTCTGTTACGTAAGGTGTCAACAGTCGAAGGCAATACGAACATTATTACTGACACCTTTATCTCTTAATGACTGATATACAAGGGCGAGTACATCTTCCAGCAGTTTAATGGCCTATGGCAGAGGACCATAAACGTGCGAGAAGTGTTTGAGGAGTGGATTAATAAATTCGCCTTAAGTTCTTGGATATCCTGTTCGGCTGGTGTAAACCACGTGGATAAACAGTCCTGGAATTACATGTGCCACCACGCCCCGTCTATTAGCCAGCAGTGTTTATTATTTGCTAATTAACTGATCTGTGGATTGACATGCAATTTGAAACTAGTAAACTGTGGTCTAGTCCCTGTCACACACATTCTTTGATGCAATGTTTACCAATGGTAGACCAACTCTCTAATTATTGTTACTAACGGATTACCTAATCAATGTGTGCTGTCCCAAAGCGACATACAACAGAGCACTAAAATAGTATCCAGCCCTCGACATAAGTTTCAACAGAGACCAAACCTGTGCAGTTTCATTCCACTATCATTGTAGATAAGTTTAAGAAACGTAGATTCGCCACTATTAACCTGTGTGGTGGCTACCGTTGTCCAAAACATCCAACGAGTTCCAGCAGCCTACGAGCAGTTGCCAGGTATGTTAAGAGCAATTCCAATAAGACTATTCTTCGCAGATGACGAACAAACTGCATCGAGGGCGTTATTCAAATATGATCTCGCAACCACAAGATTATTACAATCTACTGAATAAGATCTTGATGTGAGAGGAAACCACTGAAGCACGTTACACCCTAACCTTAGAAATAGTATCGTCAAAGAGAGCAAGTTAATGGAAGAATCAATGAGATTATTGAAGGAGCTCCACAGTGGTGACAATATGAGTCACATCAACGCAGACAATCTATCAGACTGCCAATCAACTTCTCGTAAATGAGACAGAAAAGCAAGAAATCAGAACCTGGCTACCTAACATAACTAGATAAAAATGAGGAAACATCTGAAATCATAAGAAATTTCAACATGACTGAATTGGAAAACGCAACATATTGGTCCAAATTAGGTGGAACAAAACCTATATGTATTTGGCTTTTGCGATTTTTTGTATCAAAGTTTTCCCATTATAAAATGTGTGTAAATTCATATACAACATATACTAAAAATTTATGTTTGTGAAATATGCGCATTTTCCAGTACTACGTCGTGTTGAAATTTCAAAACATTCGGTTGAGTTCTTTTGGTGATATGAGATTTTGAACATAACACTAAGCATGGCTCTATGTTAGATATAATTCTAAGAGGAGACAGAGGAGGCGGCGGAAATTTATGTAGAGGAGCGGGAGGGGGGAAGGGGACGCACAGGTAGAGTAAGATGATGCGATGTATATTAACAGGCAATTACTCTTTAAACGAGAAAGGTTCATTGCGACAACCGTTTCAAAAACGTTTTTGTACTCTTCGTTCTGTTTCAGTATAATGTATGGTCTAAACTGCATCTAACTGTAAGATACCCGCTATCGAACTTTCTGAATAAATTACGTACACATACTTGACACAGTCATTTTAAAACGACTGTTACGAATTAAGAAACGTTAATATTTTATTGGAAAGTTAACATGATATACTACAACCTGTCAAAAAATCAGATCTTCGTATGCTTTCTTCAAACTAGTGTGAGAAGCGTTATGAAACTAAAAACTCACGTAGATTGAAAATGAGGCGTTTTACATTTTCACAAGTAATAGTAAACATGTAAGGAATAATTTGATAAAACGATATGGGTTGGTCCTTTATACCGCCAACAGTTTTTATATCGTGAATGTGGGAAAAATTATTTTCTCCTTTATCCCAGACCGCCATACCCGCGCGGCACAATGTAAATAAATATTCCTTCAAATCAAGATTGGGTATTTTATCCAGTCTCGACTTTTCGATTGGGCACAGTTATCGCGGTACCAACCGTCCGGCCTGCTTTGTATGTCTGGGCCTTCAATTAAACAGACTTCCCCGGTATTGTCAACCAGTGGGTAATGAAACGCATTAAGTGCGTATACTATTGCGGTATTACGGAAGTTTACTATCTTTGTAGTGTACTACCGGCATTGCTTTGTCAGTGTTCTCGTCATGAAGAATGCTATGTTAGTAATGCTGAGCCACAGATTGTGTTTTCCAACGACACTCCTAATGTATCGGTTGAAAGCCGAGAGTCCTTTTTCTTTAACACCCTTTGAGTAAGATTATCAGTTCTATATTCATATTTCCACTGTTAGTTTAGCAGGGCGATGACATTTACCTCCCCTAACCTGCAGTCACCATTCGAAGCCATTTGAATGATAAATTGTTTGACCCTGATTTACAATGAGGCCTCTAATTGTGCACTAATTAAATACATTTTATTATGTAACGGATAACGCTAGTTCCGAATCGTAGCTGCTGGTTACAAATTAGTCGAGAACGTCGTACTTCCAGTCTGAATCGCTGCCACATAATCAATTGCACCCTCATCCACTTAATTTACTGATTAATAGGGCAAAATGGAATGGGCGGGGATAAGGAATGAATAAAAAAGTTGGGGAGAATTGAAATTTATTTACTGTATTTATTGCTTTTAACACATCGACAAAATCACGTAATGCAATGAACAGACTGGGTTCATTATCTTGCCGTGTTGCTAGGTATGAAATTAAATGTTACTGGTCTCACTAATTTGTATCAGTTCGTGCATCGGAATACCCAATATTTGTGGAACGGAGTACAAGGGAGCAGATTCTGCAATCAAACATCATTCATACACTCACGTTGTATGCTTGAATGCTCTGGCGCTACTGAAATTTGTATTGCAAGGGATTTAAATGATGTACCTTCCGAGAAAAACAGCAAAGAGGTTCCTTATTACTGCCAAGAGACTGAACACAAGTACCGGAACTTACAATGATATCGCGAAAACACTAAAAGTAAAAATAATGAAATACGTAGTAGAAAGGAAAAAGACCTCTGACAGTTAAGGAGGATTAAGATAAGCACAGTAATATACTACAAGCTGGCACAGTGAGACGTAGCAATTTCACTTGATGCCACATAATCTATCATGGTAAAATGTAAACTTTCACGGCCGGAATGGTCAAAATTACTAATAATTTCCGGGCTATTATGCCCTGGTCTAGTGGATTTATTGTCGAAATCGAACGTTTCGTCCCCGACTGTGGAGGACATTCTGAAGGGGGATCGTAGCACTTTCAATGTCCGATACACACTCTGGCTCACTACTGACAGTAGCCCGTAAATTTTTAGTAATTTTGATAATCTTTCACGATAAATAAAACTGACAATCTAATGTTAACCTCGGGACATAATTTGGGGCACCGTTATAGATACTTAATTTTGTTAAACTGAGGATGATAGCAGGGGATAGTTATCTCACTAAGCATGGAAGGAAAGCAAATGTTTAATGGCGGGAACCATCGGCAATCATGTAGGAAACCACGGAAAATCCACTAATTTCTCATACATCACTGATGGTTTCATAGCTTGAACTCCCACAGTTTACTGTACGCTTTAGTTCTTCGCTATTAGGCCGCATATTTAGTTGCAGGTCCTGGATCTGACGGCCCATGGCTCTTTGAAAAGAAAATAAACCGTTGGAAAAGGCCAACGTTTCATACAGAGAAAAGCCAGAAATTCTAAAAATTTCAGAAAATAATTTAGACAGGGTTGTTTAGAACCGTCATGAAAACTCACTGAAGTTGATTATTAGCTACTAGTAGGCATTGTGGACTCAGAAATGTAGATAACTGGAAAACGCGGGAACGCATGGTCAGCACGCTGGTTACAAAAAATAAAGGAAAATTCTACCACGGACATCGTTACTTATTTTGGAATAGAAACGCACGCACTTGAAAATGAATCATTTCTCCCCGATATTCACTCGTAAATGAAATTGCTGGTCATTGGCTGATGGCTCACGTCCCACTCAAAATCCGTTAAAGTCCCACATTAGACTGAATTTCAACATTAAAAAAACACAAATTTGCACCCCACGCTTGATCTCCCGATAGTTCGACGATAGTTGCAGCAATATCGATTGAATTATTCAGGAAAAGCGACACAAGTAAGCACATTTACGATTATTACATCAGACCTAACATACTCATGTCCGCTCTGCTCCTGGTCCCAGCCAATTCTGAAAAACATGGCGGAACCCTCGCCCTAACCATTATCCAGATCAACTTGATCGACGGAGCTCTCCCATTCGCTGAAGTCATAACAGGATCCACCGGCAACCTAACTAACCTCCAAGATTCGTGTACTGCCGGCTAGCACCCTCTGGTTCACAAGAAAATCTCTGCCATTCTCTCAGAAAGATAAGGCTGTCTATCCTACATGGAACTTCCTGCTACTGCTAACTGGCTACAATCTCTGTTTTCATGCCACCTCTGTCACACTCACACATTCACACATATGGTAAGGGATACGGGTGCAGTGGAGCCTGGCTGCTTCAATTTTCTTTATTTATAGCATTTCCGCGTCCACTGGCCTCTATCCTTATCTGCACTGCAACAAATGTATAGACCAAAATGGCCTTCTAAGCGTCAAAAATCAATTTACTCAAGTGTCCCGTAGCCATTAATAAAAATGAATAAAAAGTATGATAACAAAAAGTAATGAAGCGACCTAACAGTACCGCTTTATGGTGGTTTTCTAATTGTTTTTTAAATAAAGTATTTCTATTACGTAACGTAACCGAACAGTTTAGTACTATTGTAGAAAGATATAAGAAAGCCAAGATCGCTGATCATCAATTTTTATTTACGACGACCGGTTTTGCTGAACTATGTCAGCATCATCTGGTCAAATAAAATCATTTTACAAGGCCATAATCTTGTAATGTCAATCAGTTGTTATATAAAAATTTACAGTGCATAGGAGCACTATATCATTGTAATAAAACATAAGTATAACAGTGAGTTTGCTATTGTCACTCACTGTGATATTTATGTTTTATTATAATGACATAGTGCACCTATGCACTGTAAATTGTTATATAACAACTGATTGACATTACAAGATTATGGCCTTGTAAAATGATGTTATTTGACCAGATGATGCTGACATAGTTCAGAAAAACCGGTCGTCGTAAATAAAAATTGATGATTAGCGATCTTGGCTTTTTTCTTATAACTTTGTATAATATCATAATTAGATCGCCTCCTAGAACGTAAGCCATCTCAAGTTTAGTACTACATTGTACGGGCGAGTGGGACAAAACCTAACTTTTTAAGTTAATATTTTCTGAGAATCGCTCGAACGTAAACCCTCTAGATACGCGTGGCGGCATAGAGCATCGCAACCGCAGCTTTCGCGTTAGTCCAGAGTCGCCTTTCTGTTTCCAGGAATCCCCAGATTCGCTCTCCCCCCGAGGGCAGCGCATGTTTGTCTTCTGTTTACTTGTATCTTCAGTGAGAAACTATCCGTTGACCTGTAAACGTTGCACAGGCGTCACCCATTACCACGCGCGGTCTATCATATACGTACGTAATTTTTAGTATCTCGCTTTGATTTCACTTTAACCTTCGCTGCGTATTGAGATACGTTTAATGCACATAATTACGCCTTTTCTCTCTTTTGATTTCCAAGGAATCGGAAAAATTTTTTAAAGTCTACCTCAAGTACTTTGTGCGCTGTCTGAGAATGAAGACGACGACGGTGCGTCTCCTTGCGATTTCACCGGTGAAAGTGAAGGCGTTGACGAACGTGTTAACCTGCACTGCCACAACAGTAACTCCGGGGACGATCATTCAGATTGCTTGCATATTCAAGGCAGTGATTATCGTTCTACTTCGGAAAAGACGAGAAAACACTTTTTGGAAATAATTCCTTCTGTTTTCAAATAATAATAATAATAAATAAAAATGAAAATAAATAAATAAAAACATAAATGAAGATAAATAAATAAAATAAAATAAACGGAATAAAAATCTATTGCAAAAATATTGCCAGCCTCGACACGGCCAAGCAGAAATAATTTCTCAAATATTCTCGAAATATTATTGACGAAATTGTTGGTTACAAGAACAAACACATTTCACAACGGAGATGTACAATTCAGTATTCAGCGGAGAGAGATTTTAGGTTGACGTCTTCTTCTGAAATGAAAGCACATTTTAGATATATGTTCTTGATCGCTCTCAACAGAAGCAGCCGTACCATTGTCCGAAGATCAGTTTTTTCGTATAACAGAATAATGTTCCTACAAAGGAGCAGCGGGTCTGATAAGATCGCCACCAGGGAAAGAGAAAAGAAGTATGATAAATTAGTAACCATTAGGGAAGGATACATGGAGAGTGAAAGCAATTGTAAAAGCAATTACTCCCTATCCGAATTTGTGTCCATTTATGAATTGCTGCGTCCCTTCCGCGGTCACTGTAGTTTCATCCAGTACATGGCTACCAAGCCGGCGAAGTACGGCCTGAAATAGTATTACATGTGCGACACTAAAACATTTTATGGGCACTGCTTTGAAATATACTGCAGCAAACAGAGAGAAGGTCCTTACTTTACATCGAACAAACCGTTCGACGTAGTCATGCGACTAGTTCATCCTATCTTAGGTCCTCAGAGACATGCTACCACACATAAATACTACACAAGCTATCCGTTTCTTGGTACAATAAAAAAGAATAAAAATGAAATTCCTCCAGAATTTCTTGATATTAGAGACCCGAGGAATCGGCTCTTCTCTATTTCGATTCAAGGACGATTGCACTCTAGTATCCTATATACCAAAGAAGAAGAAGAAATGTGTGATTCTGTTACCTGCATTGTATGATTGCGAGGAAATAGCAAAGAAACGTGTAAACCTGCCCCAATAACACACTATAACAAATAAAAAAAAAAAGAACCTGCCAAAATAAAACTGTAACATAGGAGGAATAAATGCTCGTATATTGTCGATTTAGATTAACTAGTAATGCCTGTGGTGGAAATTCGACCAGATGTGTTTGAAAAGTCATGAAAATGAAAATAATTTCAATGCAATGGGAATAAATTGACAGTGCAAATTTATAGGTTTTATATGAATGCTATGAGAACGGGTGCAATCGGGGGCAAAGAGGAAACATGAGAGAATGGAAGTCACAAATGAAGGAATTAACTGCATTAGTTAACAATTTAGCATTACAAAACTTCAGTAAAAACAACATTTTTTTGAAAAAATCCTTTCATCGCTAAATAGTCTTGTTATTTATGTTCACAAACAGAAAATTTCAAACTATAAAAGGATCGAACTCTACTATGCGTTAATGAACTGAATCGTTTAATTAAATTTAAAAATCTATATTTGAAAGTCAAGAATTGAACATCACAAAGAATTTTAAAAAAATATGGGAGGGGGGGGGGGTTGGAATCGAACCCGGGATATTAATATTGGATCTCCAAGCTAATTTTAACTGTAGCAATACACCACCAATAAGGGGATATAATATAGTGCCTCCTAAAATTTCTTTTTCTTTTTACCACTCTTAACCGGTACGTGCACACATAATTTTTATATTCGCAGCATTTATGACAAATCACTTATCGAATTACGTACGTTTCATTGGCCTTCCTGTATGATTAATATTAAAAACCTTCACCCCAGTTTGGTGTTAGCGTATTTATATATTGATATAGGCCAATCTTGTAGTAAACTGGACTCTGGGGCTTCCTGGGTAACACCAAATAAACTGTGGAAAAGTTACCAATTTCCGCAAATTACTCTTATACTTCATTGGATTCATCTCGAAGTGCTCATTTAGTAAAGAAGTACCAAAATGCAGCATCCGGTTAAAAAAAAAAGTTGACCATACCTCAAAAGCGACCCCACCTAGCAACAAAATAACTCCATATAATGGACCCCCTTGTCCATGTAAGTTTTGTCCCACAACTAGAATATTAAATGTTTTCGAAAATACCCTTGTTCTAGCAACAAATAATCCTGAGCTAGTAAAGAGCATCAAAACAGAAAGAGGGATTAGCGAACATAGAGTAAGTTGTAGTAGCGAGACTGAATATCGAAATTCTCAAATGCACCAGAAATAAACGAAAAATATATCTATTCAAAAGAGCAGATAAAAATTCGCTTCCCACTATCCTACTTGATAGTTTCTAGTCGTTCAAAACTAAAAATGCGAGTGTAGATCAGTTGTGGCTTAGTTTCAAAGACATAATATCAGTAGCAATCCAGAGTTTTATACCAAATAAATTAATAAAGGAAGGGGGGCTAACCCCCGTGGTACACAAAACAGGTCAGATCACTGTTGCAGAAGCAAAGAAAAACGCATGCAAAATTTAAACAGACACAGAGTCCCTAAGACTGACAATTTTTTATAGAAACTCGCAATCAGTTGCGGACTTCAATGCGAGAAGCCTATAATAGTTTCCACAACGAAATCCTGTCTCGCAATCTGGCAGAGAATCCAAAGAAATTCCGCTCATACGTGAAGTACACTAGCGGTAAAACACAAACAATACCTTCAATACGTGATAGCAATAGTAATACTACCGATGACAGTACTGCTAAATCAGAATTGCTTAACACAGCTTTCCGAAATTCTTTCACCAAATAAGACGAAGTGGACACTCCAGAATTCAAACTAAGAATAGCTGCCAGCATACGAAATTTAGATGTAGTTGTTCCAGGAGCAGTAAAACAATTTAAGGCACTAAATAAAAACAAATATTCCAGGCCAGATTGTATACCAACTATTGCAATAGCTCCATACTTAGCTATCATATACAACCGATAACTCAGCGAAAGATCCGTACCCAAAGACTAGAGAGTTGCCCAAGTGACTCCAATATTCAACAAAGGCAATAGGAGTGATCCCAAGCATTACAGGCCCATCTCATTGACGTCGATTTGCAGAAGGATTTGGGAACATATACTTTGTTCGAACATTATGAACCACCTCGAAGAGAAAGACCTATTAACCAATAGTAAACACCCATTCAGAAAGTATCGCTCTTTTGAAACACAGCTCGCCCTTTATTCACATGGAGTGATAAGTGCTATCGACAAGGGATCTCAAATCGATTCCATATTTCTGGATTTCCGGAATCCTTTCGACACTGTACCTCACAAGCGGCTTCTAATGAAATTGCGTGCTTATGGAATGTCGCCCCAATTGTGTGATTGGATTCACGATTTTCTTTCAGAAAGGACACAGTTCGTAGTAATTGTCGGTAAGTCATCGAGTAAAAAATAAGTGAAATCTCGCGTTCCCCAGGGAAGCGTTATAGTTCCCCTACTCTTCCTTGTGTTTATAAACTACTTAGGAGACAATCTGAATAGCTCCCTTGGACTGTTCGCGGATGATGCTGTCGTTTATCGGTTAGTAAAGTCAACGGAGGATCAAAAGCTACTGCAAAGCGATTTAGACAAAATTTCTACATGGTGCGAAAATTGGCAATAAAAACTAAATAATGAAAAGTGTGAAGTAATACACATTACCACTAAAAGAAATCCGCTGAACTTCAATTACACGATAAGTGAGTCAAACCTCAAGGTCGTAAATTATACCAAATACCTAGGAGTTAAAATTGCGAACACATTAGACTGCAGAGAACACATAGAAAATATTGTGGGGAAGGCGAACCAAAGGCTACGTTTCAGTGGCAGAACGCTTCGAAGATGCAACAGCTCCAACAAAGAGACTGCCTATATCTGTTGCCCAGTGTGGGACCCTCACCATGTGGGACTGACGGAAGAGAAGGTTCAGAGAAAGGCAGCTCGTTTTGTTTTATCACTTTACAGGGGGGACAGCGTCACAGAAATTTTTCGCGTGTTGAGGTGGAAATCATTAAAAGAACGACGTTATTCGTTGCGGCGAGTTATATATGGGAAATTTCAATCATCAACTTTTACAACTGAATATGAAAATATTTTGGTAGCACCCACCTATCTATTCAGATATGACCATCGCAATAAAATAAGCGGAACCACACCGGAAACGGAACGATTTAGGTGTTCTTTCTTCCTGCGCGCTATTAGAGAATGGAACGGCAGAGAAAGGTTATGGAAAGAGTTAATGAACCCTCTGACAGACACTTAAATGTGATTTGCAGAGTATATATGTAGATGTAGGAAAAGGTTTCTAATAAACGTTACAAAAATACTCTATACAAATTTAATATTTATCTAGTAACGTTACATTTATGTATTTAATTTAAGAAGTTAACTCTAGATGAGGTGATATTTAAATTTTAAGAACAAAAATCACTAAATTGCCACCTTCTTCTTTACTATTTGGACAAGCCTCTGGTGGCCATCCCTTACTATTCAATTATTAGATACATCCCTCCTCGTTATTTGAGATTGTTGAGCTTTCTTTGAATATAACCCACTACATATTACACATGCCTGTTAATTTATTTCTTTATTATTGTTGTTATTATTATTATCACTTTAGGTTGAGTCGAAATAAAATCATTCTCCTCGGAATCTCATGATTTTAGCGTATATTATCGGATGTATTTTACGCAAACATACGTGTTTTTTAACTTTCATTCGTTCTTGTTTAATTTTCTTTTTCTTTTTTTTCTCTGCTTTAGTTCGGATTTGTTGGGTAAAAATGGCTGTCTTTCATCATTTTTTTCTCCTTTCCTTCCCCCCTTTTTGTGATCTCCTTCGTTTTCTTGTGGAGGATGCATTAGGAATTTTGTCCAACCATCGATTGACGGTTTTGCTCCGTAATGCCCAGCAAAGCAAACATGTCAATTTCAGGTCATCTATCAACAGTTGGTAGGCTATGTTTACTACAAAAACACGATGAAGTACGCGAGTAATTGTACTTACTCAATGATTGTAAATTACTTTGACACACTAAATGTGAAAGAAAATCAAATATAAAAGAAAATCAAAATAAAAAGAATAACTTTCAAGACCGTAAAGACACATTATTCAACTCCCAAAAACGAATTTTTCGAAACTTAAATAATTCGCACAATCCAGACAACGGCCACTACGTAGACAAAATGCGTGAAATCAGTCTCGAAATACTCATAATAGCTGCCTAGTTCAGGGGCGTCGGTTTTACTCGCCCAATCGATTTGCCCTGTCACCCCTATTTATGGTTAGTAGTGGGTTGCAGCATCGCAGAAACTATTTTAGTGGTTGCACATACGCGACAAATTGCACAGTGACTAGAAGTTCATTCAAAATCACAAATAGAATCAACGATTACGTCGAATACGGAGATTTTCAGCTGAAATAATTATTCCATGCCGTTCTCATACGTTGATACGTACAATGTTATAGATAAAATGATGATATTTTGTAAATTTAAACAAACTCGACTTTATCACCTTCAATATGTTTATCACCGATACTAAATTGTCTTATAGCTTAGCTCATAACGTACTGATTCCAAGAACTCGCTGTTCATTTGTTACAGTTGATTTTGAATGTGTCTGTTGCAGAGATTCCAGCACCGTCCACCACTTCTACAACCACGGATATCTCCGTGACCAAATCCAACACGCTCAGGAAAAAAAGTGAGTATAGATTGCATGTTGCTGTAGATTTGAAATAAAAGATATTCCCTTCTGAACGTACATCTTTCAAATACTCTGTCCTATCTTGTAATTCAACAGGCTTTACTATTCTAGTCAAACTGAAGTATACAAAAGCTTTTCAAACAATTAGCAGTCCCGTTGACAAAAGTACCATACGTAAACTCTGATATCGAGAATTTAAAGTATGAAGGAAACGTGCAAATAATACACAAATCTGAGTTACACAAGTCTCACTTTTGTCGTTAAATAATTAAAGGAAGGAATTTCATGGTTTAACGTCCCGTCGATATCTTTGTCGTTAGAGACGGATAAAATAAGTGGCCCTATGACAGAGAAGGGCAGCTCGTTTTGTATCGCGACATAGTGGAGAGAGTGTCACAGAAATGATGCACGAATGCGAACATGTTTTGTTAGCACAAACCTACATAGGAAGACAGGATCATGAAAATAAATAAGATCGAAATAGAAAGAATGGGGTGTTCCTTTTTCTGGCGAGCTATTAGAGAATCGATCTTTAGAGAAACATCATAACAGTGGTTCGATGAACCCTCTGCTACGCATTTCAATTTGGCTTGCAGAGTATTTATGTAGATGTAGACAAAGAAGGAAGATGGTGTTAAGTGCGTGGAGGTACATTTGTTAGCACAGTACCACAGCTGCGTACACAGATGAACCATAAATTGTACACTTTTGCTTGGGGACTCGTTTATGACGACAGGCATAAATTACATACATCTAGGTAAGTAACGAAAATCACCTTGTACTTTGTACCAACTTCCTTCTTTATACTGTTGATCGCCATACAAAATTGTTTATAGGTTCATATTGTTAACAGGAAATCAAATTTATTAGTAGTTAGAAAATAAGCGGTTGAATTTAAATTCTGTCATCACAGATGAAAATATACCAAAAATACTTACCAGTTTGTTGAATGAACTGCAATTAACGGTACATGCAACGTAAGACATAAGTCGCATTGTGGTCCCTTTGACTTTTACAACTTTCTCCCTAATTGATTGAACTTTTTAGAAAGTGTCTAACTGTTTTAACTCCATTTAAGTTTCATTTATGATTTCTAATAGCTGGTGAAACTACTTAACGTCAAAAATTAAACCGCATTCAAACCAACAGGAGAATGACTATATTCGTCCAATTTAAAAGATGAACTTCATTATTACTATTGAAGAGGGAGTGATCTTTACTCATGAAAAAAAAATCGTTTTAAGTATTTTCCATATAAATTGTAAAAATTTAAGTGTCGAAATACTATTAAATTTTCTCTCCTAATCGGTAAATAAGATCATAGGGAATCCTGTAGCAGTTAAAATTTTCCGACATGGAAATCCCAGATATACTTTCGGTTGTTGTTGTTGTGGTCTTCAGTCCGGAGACTGGTTTGATGCAGCTCTCCACAATACCCTATCCTGAGCAAGACTCTTCATCTCCACATAAGACTGGCAACCTACATCTGCCTGAATCTGATTACTGTATCCATCTCGTGGTCTTCCTCTGCGGTTTTTATCCCACAAACTTCCCTCCAACGCTAACTTCACAATTCCTTGATGTCTAAGAATGTGTCCTACCAATGTATCCCTTCTTTTAGTCAGAGTATACCAGAAATTTCTTTTCTCCCTAATTCTGTTCAGTACCTCCTCATTAGTTACGCGATCCACCCACCTAATCTTCAGCATTCTTCTGTAGCACCATATTTTAAAAGCCTCAATCCTCTTCCTGTCCGCTCTGTTTATCGTACATGTCTCACTCCCATACAAGGCAACACTCCATACAAATGCCTTCAGAAAGGAATTCCTTAGGCTTAAATCAATATTAGATGTTAAGAAATTTCTCTTTTTCAAGAACGCATTTCCACCCATTGCCATTCTGCATTTTATATCCTCTGTACTGCGACCATCATTTATTATTTTACTGCCCAAGTAACAAAACTCATTTACCTCCTTTATTGCGTCGTTACCTAATCTAATTCCTTCAGCATCACCTGATTTTCTTACACTGCACTCCATTACCCTAGTTTTGCTCTTGTTAATGTTCATCTTATATGCACCTTTCAGCGCACTGTCCATTCTGTTCAATTGCACTTCCAGGTCCTTTGCTGTATCTGACAGAATTACTAAGTCGTCGGGAAAACGCAATGTTTTTAATTCTTCACCCAGAACTTTAATACTTTCTCCAAATTTCTCCTTGCTTTCCTTTATAGCTTGCTCAATGTACAAATTGAACAACATTGGAGAAAGGCTACAACCCTGTCTTACTCCCTTTCCTACCACTGCAACCCTTTCATGTCCTTCAACTCTGACAACCGCTGTCTGGTTTTTGCACAAGTTGTAAATAACATTATGTTCCCTATATTTTACTCCTGCTTGCTTCAGAACTTGAAAGAGTTTATTCCAATCAACATTGTCAATAGCCTTCTCCAAATCTACAAAAGGAAGAAATATAGGTTTGCCTTTTCTTAATCTATCTTCTAGGATAAGCCGTAAAGTGAGTATTGCCTCCCGTGTTCCTACATTTCTGCTGAACCCAAACTGATCTTCCCCGAGGTCGGCTTCTACCAGCTTTTCCATACTTCTGTATATAATTCGTGTTAATATTTTGCAACCATGACTTATTAAACTGATGTTTCTGTAGTTTTCGCACCTGTCTGCACCTGCTTTCTTTGTAATGGGGATTATAACATTTTTCTTAAAGTCTGAGGGTACTTCAGCTGTCTCATACTTCTTACACACCAGGTGAAACAATTTTGTCATGGCTGGTTCTCCCAGAGACTTCAGTAAATCTGAGGGAATATCATCTACTCCAGGGGCCTTGTTTCGACTTAGGTCTTTCAGTGCTCTGTCAAATTCATCTCTCAGTATAGTATCTCCTATTTCATCCTCATCTACTTCTTCTCCCATTTCTACAATATTGCCGCTAAGTTCATTTCCTTCATAGAGCCTCTCTATATACTCTTCCCACCTTTCAGCTTTCCCTTCTTTGCTGAGAACTGGTTTTCATCAGTGTCCTTGATATTCCTAGAGCTGTTATTCTTATCTCCAAATATTTCTTTTATTTTCCTGTAGGCTATATTCATTTTCCCCCTATTTATATATTCTTCTACATCCTTGCATTTGCCTTCTAGCCACTCCTGCTTAGCAAGTTTGCACTTCCTGTCAATCTCATTTCTTAGTCGTCTGTACTCCATTTTGCCTGTTTCATTTACTGCATTTTTATATTTTCTCCTTTCATCGATTAAATTTAGTAACTCCTTTGATATCCAAGGATTTTTTGTAGTTCCTGCCTTCCTACCTATTTTGTCCTCTGCTACATTCACTATTTCCTCTCTGAATGCTACCCATTCCGCATCTACTGTTTTATTTTTCCCCGTTTCTTCCAATTGTTGCCTAAAGCTCCCTCTGAAAAATCAAGAACTTCAGGTTCCTTCAGTTTATCCAGGTCCCATATCCGCACTTTCCTACCTTTTTGTAGTTCTTCAGTTTCAGCCTACAGTTCATAACCAACAAATTATGGTCAGAGTCTATATCTGCACCTGGATATGTCTCACAGTTTAAAACCTGGTTCCGAAATCTATGTCTTACCATTATAAAATCTATATGGTATCTCCCGGTGTCTCCTGGTCTCTTCCACGTATACAACCTTCTTTTGTGATTCTTAAACCACGTGTTTGTTATAACTAAATTATGTTCTGTGCAAAATTCTACCAGGCGGCTTCCTCTTTCATTCCTTTTGCCCAGACCATATTCCCTTACTACCTTCCCTTCTCATCCTTGTCCCACTACCGAATTCCAGTCTCCCATCACAATTAAGTTTTCCTCTCCCTTAGTTGTCTGAATAGTTTCCTTTGCTCCTCTTATATTTCTTCGATTTCCTCGTCATCGGCAGAGCTAGTTGGCATATAAACCTGTACTACTGTTGGTGTTGGCTTCGTATCTATCTTGACAATGATAATGCGATCACTGTGCTGGTCATAGTAGTTTAACCGCATTCCTATTTTCTTATTCATTATCAATCCTACTCCTGTGATATCCCCAACTGATTTTGTATTTATAATCCTGTACTCACCTGACCAGAAATCCTGTTCATCCTGCCACCGAACTTCACTAATCCCCACTATATCTAACTTCAACCTATCCATCTCCCTTTTTAAATTTTCTAATTTTCCTACTCGATTAAGGGATCTAACATTCCATGCTCCGACCCGTAGAATGTCGGTATTGTCTTTCCTGATGACATGAGTAGTCCCCGCCCGGAGATCCGAATGGGGGCTATTTTACCTCAGGAAAATTTTACCCGAGAGGATTCCATCATCATATGTTCATACAGTAGAGCTGCATGTCCTCGGGAAAGGTAACGGCTGTAGTTTCCCCTTGCTTTCAGCCGTTCGCAGTAACTGTGTGGCAAAGCCACATTAGCTGATGTTACAAGGCCAGCTCAGTCATCCATCCAGACTGTTGCCCCTGTAACTACTGAAAAGGCTGCTGCCCCTCTTCAGGAACCACACGTTTGTCTGGCGTCTCCACAGATACCCCTCCGTTGTGGTTGCACCAACGGTACGGCTATCTGTATCGTTGAGGCACGCAAGCCACCCCACCTCGGCAATGTCTGTGGTTCATGGGAGTGGACATTAAATTTATCTGCATAAAAGTAACAGTGAACATCAAAATATAGATTTTCATTTAGAGGCGCGACTTTCCACTTGGACGTAATCCAATGCAGACATAAAGAAAAATATCTAGAACTGCATGTAATGTCTGTTCCAGAATTCAAACTGAACTTTCTCTTTGGCGAAGACAGATGCTGTTAGATGAGAGCATGCTTAAGCATATCACTCCAAACCACACCTGCAGTGCCTTCCATAAAAATATTATAAAACATCAACGTTATATGACAATATGGTATTCGATTACTATAGGCATTCAAGGCCGACAATTGCCTATCCTAAAAGTAATTATATACATGTGGCGTCTGTTCCGAAAGAATAGACGTCACCTCTGATCCTGCAGCTGTTATTATTTATTATTCATAGAATATATGACATCAACTGCGATTGGGCAAAGCTGAAAATGTGTACCCAGCCGGGATTCGAACCCGGGTCTCCTGCTTTCTAGGCAGTTGCGCTGACCCCTACACCACTGGGGACACAGTGATCACCGCACCTGCAAGGACTACCCATGCACGCCTCCCGTCAGATACAAATTCCCAGCTTTGCCCTGCCCATAGTACTCAAACTCGTAGTTTAACTAATTCCCGTAAGAGTAAGGGCTTCAAACTTGCCCACCCCTCCCCACTAACGATTGGATCATTGCCCGTCACCGGCATATTATATATATACATGTGGCGTCTGTTCCGAAAGAATAGACGTCACCTCTGATCCTGCAGCTGTTATTATTTATTATTCATAGAATATATGACATCAACTGCGATTGGGCAAAGCTGAAAATGTGTACCCAGCCGGCATTCGAACCCGGGTCTCCTGCTTTCTAGGCAGTTGCGCTGACCCCTACACCACTGGGGACACAGTGATCACCGCACCTGCAAGGACTACCCATGCACGCCTCCCGTCAGATACAAATTCCCAGCTTTGCCCTGCCCATAGTACTCAAACTCGTAGTTTAACTAATTCCCGTAAGAGTAAGGGCTTCAAACTTGCCCACCCCTCCCCACTAACGATTGGATCATTGCCCGTCACCGGCATATTATATATATACATGTGGCGTCTGTTCCGAAAGAATAGACGTCACCTCTGATCCTGCAGCTGTTATTATTTATTATTCATAGAATATATGACATCAACTGCGATTGGGCAAAGCTGAAAATGTGTACCCAGCCGGCATTCGAACCCGGGTCTCCTGCTTTCTAGGCAGTTGCGCTGACCCCTACACCACTGGGGACACAGTGATCACCGCACCTGCAAGGACTACCCATGCACGCCTCCCGTCAGATACAAATTCCCAGCTTTGCCCTGCCCATAGTACTCAAACTCGTAGTTTAACTAATTCCCGTAAGAGTAAGGGCTTCAAACTTTAAGGAAAACACACACACGCCCGAGTGAGAACTCGAACCTCCGACTAAGAGCAACCGCGAGTTCCGCAGCAAGGCGCCTTCGACCGTTCCGCCATTTTATATGCAAACCGTTGCACTTCTATAAGCTCTTGGGCGATGCGTCGAGACGGCGAGGGTATATTGTAGTCTGTATGCCGCGCACTTGGCACCTCTATCTTGGGCCTCCAAATATCGAAAGCTATTTTCCTAGACAATCCCGTGCGTCTAGACCTAGGAGGGGCTCCAAGTCTCAAAAGTAACTTTTTTATAGTGATGCATGTATTTCTTCCAAGTGGACGGGGGGGGGAGGGCCTCGTTTTGTTTTGCCGCCGCCCCTGGCCTCCGACACTAATAGTCCGCCACTGTACCTACTAGTCTTCGGATCTTCGGAGCGCACGGTAGCTCGCCGTCGGACGTTACGATTACTCCCCCGGCCATGGGTGTTTGTGTTATCCTTAGCGTAAGTTTCTTTCATTTAGTGTAAGTAGTTTGTAAGTCTAGGGACTGATGTCCGACGTAGTTGAGTCTCTTAGATTCGCAGACATTTGAACATTTAAGTTAATAGTCCGTGAGGTCGACACCGTGAGCTGCCGCATAAGATTGTGCCTATTCCACCGCTGCCGGCAACCCCAAAGCTGTGCATGAACTTTCCGTATTGCTACGTCCAGTACTTGCTAACAGGCACGTGTTGCGAAAAATGAGAGATGAATTCGTTACCGCAATGGTAAGAAGATAAACTGTAAATAAAATCTACTTTCCCTGCAGCTCTTGGCAGCTTTCATTTAGTACAAGTTCATTTTTATTTTCCTTTCTTTTTTTATCCTCTGAACTGCGGCACTTATTAAGCGTTCAATTAAGGCAATGAAGAGCGGCGCGTATTAACTAGTTATGTGGGCGCGTCAAAGGCGGCGCGTTTAATGTCGGCGAGTGAGGGACTGCTGCGACAAGCCGCGGTCGTGGCGTGTGTCAACACTGGCGCCGCGGACGCCAGTCGAGTGGCGCGCCAGCAAATGGTGCGCGCCAGCACAAACACGCAGCCAGCGGCTGGTACACAGCCCGGCCGCTACACCTCGCATTGCCCGCCTGGCGGTCGCCCACGTTCGCGACTCGTATTTGGCATTCACTTCCCAGCGGAGCAAAGGACCGCGCTCAATTTATCGAATACTGTCATTTCTACCCGCAGTGTACGCTGCCGCAGTTTGAAATACACGGGCCACTAACAGCAACTACCCAGAGACGACAGGTAGCAGCACTAGCCGTATGAGACCATATACGTAGAATGGTCTAATGTTTGTTCTTTAAAACATATCTGGAAGAAAAGAGACACTCATATTTATATAGTGAATCACCTAACGCTTGCACAGCAGATATTGCGAAAACGAAAATTGCGATTGATGTGCCGTTTTCACAGAATGGATTGGTTGTCATGAGCTAGTATTTTTAGCCGACAAACAGATTGTAATATTACTTGTGTATTTTTATGCAAGCATACAGTTCAAAGTTTTGGCCTGTGGTGGAGTAGCCGAGCGGACTAAAGCGTCTCGCTGCGGAGCGCGCGGTTGCTCGCCGTGGAGGTTCGATTCCTCCCTGGGGCATGGGTGTGTGTATTTGTCCTTAGGTTAGTTTACCTAGGTTTAAGTAGTTTGTAAGCTACGGACTGATGACCACGCAGTGTGGTCCGATAGATTTACAAACATTTAAATTCAATTTAAATGTTTCGGGGGTGGAGGCTGCGACAGCGTAACTCACTGGCCGAGTGGCTAGCCACTGGGGTGCGGCCCACTGTCTCATGACCACTAGCCAGTTACCTACGATGTCGTAGCCACCTCCCCCAAAATATTTAATGGTTGCAGCTGCGAAACTAAACGTGGTAAAAATGTCATTTAAAATTCTTTGTACACAGCTTGTGTCAAAAAATACTAGTACATGATAGAAACAACCATTGTTCCACCTGAAAAATTGTTTCAATAAAAATACACTTTCTAGGTATTTTTATAATCTGCTTATTGGCTAAAAATACGAGTCCTTGACTACGAATCCATTCTGTGAAAACCGCACATCAATCGCACTTTCCGTTTCCGCAATTCACTAAGTGTGTTTGCATCTGTAACTTATAAAGTAATAGGTGACGGGAAATTTTAATGCGGTAGGTCAACACAAGAAATGTTACACTCTCTGCGGGGCTATGAACATAGTTTATTGTATCATTTTCCAAAGAGTTACAGCACAAAGATATACTTTTTTAAATAGAACAATAGTTTTTTTCTATCGTGCATTCGATTCGTTGAAATCAGCTGCGTCCAAATCAATTTAAACTACATTCCTATCACTGTTAGTTTGGGAGCTACAACCCTTCAAAGTTTAGGGGGTGGAGACTACGACAGCGTAGCTAACTGGCTGGTGGTCATGAGACAGTGGGCCGTGCCCCAGGGGATTGCCACTCGGCCAGTCAGATACGCTATCGCAGCCTCCGCCCCCGGAACTTTGAAGGGTGTAGCACCCAAACGAACAGTGATAGGAATGTAGTTTAAATTGATTTGGACACAGCTGGTTTCAACGAATCCAATACACGATAGAAAAAACTATTGTTGCATTTAAAAATTATATCTTCGTGGTGTAACTCTTTGGAAAATGATACAGTAAACTATGTTCATAGCTCCGCAGAAAGTGTAACATTTCTTGTGTTTACCTACCGCATTAAAATTTCCCGTCACCTATTACTTTATAAGTTACAGATGCAAACACACTTAGTGAAACACGATATATATATTTCAAGAACGTCTCCCACCACACCACATACTTTAATTCCGCTTTAATGTTCCCTGTGAAATACGTATCAACTTGCCAAGGTTCCCCCATATTGGAATAGCACCCTAGCAAAGAAAGTGAAAGGGGAACGATCCCACATAGTTCCTCAGGCCGAGGTGATACAAATGTTAGAAATAATACCATTTCTTGAGGCAACATTGTCTCTTTATACCGAAGGTAATAACGTATTCATACGTATTTCTCAGGGAACATTGAGGCAGAAATAAAGTACGTGGTGTGGAGGGAAATGTGCTTGTACACAGTCTGTGTAGTGACTTTATTTTTAATTCTGTGTTAGCAGGACGTCCCTGGTTCGATCCCCGGCCACAGCACAAATTTTAATTTAATACATCTCTTTATTTTTATACTTTTGGTATAACGAGACAAAGTTGTCTTATGGAACCATATGATTTGTTGATATATATCAAGAATATAATTATTGAGGTGTTTGTTCCTATATTTTACTCTGAAGCCAAAACTACACATCGCAAACGAATAGTATTTATATGTGGTAGTAGCTATCAGTCTCCCATTGTGCACTATTGTTGCATAGGGTCGATAACGATAATTGAAAGTTATCTACTTACATAAAATTCTATTTGTGGGTGTCAATATTTTGCTCTTCAGCAAAAACTACACAGTGGAGACGAACGATCTCTCTGTTTTGTTGTAGTAAAACGTCTTCCGTTGTACACCATAGCAGTTCCGTGTTGATAGCTATAATAGGGCGGATGATATAGTGGGTGAAAGTCGTCAGCTTATACAAAATTCGGACAAGACCAACACTATAATAGGAAAGAGGGTATATACAGCGAAACGTGATGCACATTCTTTATTTGTTTTTCTGCAACAAGAGCACGAATAAGGAAAAATAAGTGCACATTGCAGTTTGTATAGTAAAACTACCAAGAAAAATGCCAAAGCGTAAGAAAGAAATTTCGCGTTCTCGAGCCGTTTCTAAATGACAGAAAATGGCGCTTAAAAGTCAATCTACAGACGATAGAAACTTGAAATTTGTTCACGTTCTTTATCTTAAACTGTAAATATTAGTGATTTTTCGATATTCCCATCCCTAAGGGGGTGAAATAGGGGATGAACGTTTTTCTTAAAAATACGTTGCTATTCAGATAATTTTGAAGCAAGAAATACAAAACTTCGGATTTAGAATTTTGATTGGAATTTTAAAACCACATGTTTCGATATTTTTGGGAATTCAACCGTTGAGCGATTGAAAAAAAGGGGAAATCTTTTAAGGATGCTAATAAAACTATTTCGATGCTAGAAATGCAAAAGTTTGGAACTGGAACCATGGTTAATAATAATAATAATAATTATTATTATTATTATTATTTTCAAGCGTTTCGGGATTTTTCGCATTCTGCCATCAGTGGTGCAATAGGAGGTGGTAAGTTGTATCAAAATACTTGATTAGGAAAGTTTTTTTAAAGCTAAATGCGTGGAAATTTATAAGTAGAAACAACCACTGCAGATCATAAATCATCCAGTCTACGCGTGCGAAGCAACGGGAATTAAGCTGTGTGTGTGTGGGTGGGTGTGTGTGATGACGGCCTAAAGTTCATTTTGTAGCCTGGTGGGCGTTGATGAAATGATCTGTAATTCTCGTTTTCGAGTTGGAATTCATTGAACATGGACTAATTAACATTCGAGGGGCTCTGACAGTGTTTCCTAACAGATTCCTCCCGCTTCCCTCAGGGCGCTTACGGTTCTTTCATGAGTATGTGCATTGCGAACATGGGGCCCCGAGTTAATGCAGTCCTTCTCCCCTCTTTCCACCCTGGATTGCTTTTCCATTCCCTTCCCCTCCTTTCCTGTCCTCAATCTGTCCCCACGGTGGGACTAATGACCCTAGTAGAGCCGAGCGGTCTCAGGCGCCTCGCTGCGGAGCGCGCGGTTGCTCGCCGTCGGAGGTTCGAGTCCTCCCTGGGGCAAGGGTGTGTGTGTTGTCGTTAGGTTAGTTTACCTTAGTTCAAGCAGTTTGTAAGCTACGGGCTAATGGCCACGCAGTTTGGTCCGATAGATTTACAAACAGTTGAATTTGTTTTACCCTAGTAGTTTGCTCCCCCTGTCCCAATCAAACTAACAAACAACCTAACAGATTACTCACCTGCAGATCTTCTGCCTCAGGTAATTAGACTTCGTTTCTACAGCAGGTGTTTCGTTGCCTAGTAGATGATTTTATTTAAAAATGGGCCAGTAAGGGAAGCTACGAATACTGAAAGTCAGGAGAATCGGCTGAAACGCGTATTCAGAATAAGTCAGTTATATCGGAGGTAGCCCTGTCACAAGTTTTCATTTGCAGTTCTTCGCTGAATACAGCCACTGGGCGAGAAATGGACTTCCTATGAGACACATCGGAAATAAAATAGTATTAAGAAAATAAAGATTAGTTTCTACTAAGATGGACTGTTCCCGAGGTAATGAGAAGCATATGCTACTTAATGATAAAACCTGAAGCACGCCGTCCTCGCGATTTTGACACCTCTACATCGAAATGAACTGGATAGCTGCTCTCCAGGTCACTTAAAGACACAGCTTGTTCCTGTATACTTCCGCAGTATGCCTAAAGTTCCTAATGGAGGGAGGTAAGGATTAGGCACTATTAGAGTTCCTGGCCGCTGGCAGCAGCTGTCACGGTCATCATGTCCTGTGTCCTGTACTGGTGCGAATTCCCAAACCTCGCCAACTCGACTCCTTCCGCTACCCGGTGCTTCCAACGTCGGTTTTAAATGACGGCTAAGAAACCGCACTATATTCTGCCTTTTTGGGCGTTTTCTGTATCAGTTAATAGGGGAATATAAAAATTATCTGGCCCCTGAATTACTTTAGTCTGCGTACGTAGGAAAATCAATTTAATAGTGTTAATGACGCAATGAAGTTTGAAGGATTATTAATTATTTAAATACTTAATTAATTAATCGGTCGGGGATTGTTATCAGATTGCTCGGAATTTAATTAGGGATTAAAAAAATGTTTGTTAAGCTTATGGGACTTAACTACGGGGTCATCAGTCCCTAAACTTACAAACTACTTATGAACTACTTACAAACTAGGACGGCACAAATATCCATGCCCGAGGGGGGATTCGAACCCCCGACCGTAGTGGCCGTGCTGACCGTGACTGTAGCGCCTCAGTCACCTCGGCCACCGCGGCCGGCAATTAGGGATTAGAATCTGTGATCATTAATAAGTTATTATTTGCGTATCTCTCACTTTTTTGTTCAAAATTTAAATGTTCAAATGTTTGTAAAGCTTATGGGACTTATCTGCGAGGTCTTCAGTCCCTAAACTTACAAACTACTTATGAACTACCTTGTACTAAAGACAGCACAAACATCCATGCCCGAGGGGGGGGGGAATTCGAACTTCCAACGGGGAACGGTCTCGCGCATTGGGGTGTCGTAGCCCCCCCCCCCCCCCACTCCTAATACGCTCCGCCATGGCTCTTTTTCATTTTATTTACTTATTTCATTGGTTTGCTTTTTGTTAAGAGGACTGGTATACACAGATGCTGTGGTACAGCTAACTGTTACAGTCTACTTGACCACAGATGCTGTAATAACGTCCGATCTCCTACGGATATTCAAAATGACACGTGCTTCAGAAATTTTTGGAAACATTTTTGTTTCACTTTTTGCGATAATACCACTATTATTTAAATTTATATATATGAAAACAGTGTAGAGTGCAATAATTTTTATTTAATCAACTAGTTTCGGTGCTGGTTTTGGACTATCTTCTGGATTGCACATGGGCAGGTGTCTGGGAACCTTCGTCACTGAAACGTTCCCAAGCAACTGCCCAGCTCCACATCAATGGAGTTGCAATTCTGATGATAGTCCGAAAACAGTACCGAAACCAATTAACTGAAAATCATTGCACTCAAAACTGTTTTTTTTTATTCTTTTATTTTTTTTATATATATATATAAACGTGTTTGATAGTATGGACGCTACGACTGCTTGTGCGACTTGTGGTAATTTGTGACCGGTAGCCAAGTGGGTAAGGTGACCGCCGGCCCCACGCAGAGACCCGTATTCTAAATCCGGCCCGACTCACATTTTCACTTGTTGCCATTGAGTAATTTCACAGCCATTCCGCAGCTAATCTTTGCATCCTCATCTTACATCTTCTACATTATAATAATAGTACAAATTGTGTGAAGATTTGGAGGGGTAGCAATGCTGTATACATCCACACTGGTACACCGAAAGGCACCGAAGGGAGTGTGGTGGTGCCTACATCATGCACCACTATCACCTACTCATACACTGCTCCACTCGCGTAATTTTCGCTGAAAAAGCAACTGTCGGTAATCCTCTGTGTGCACTGTAATTCAAATCAAATGTTTTTAAAGCTCTGAGACCAAACCGCATTGGTCATCGGTCCCTAGACATATGCACTGATGCTAAGGACTTGAATCTTCAACGGCAAACAGACACACACTCCGTATCAATGGGCTTTAGACCGTAATGCCACTCCATTGCACCTGCATTGTAATTCCTCCTACTTGCCTCTTCTCGAGATACATAATAACCATGAGGGCTAATTCTAAGCCTCGTGGGAGTAACCAAGCGGACTGGAGCGCCGCGTTACTGATCACGCGGCCTGCCTCATCGGACGTTCGATTCTTCCTTCGGGCATGGATGTGTGTGTTGTATTTAGGTTATTTTAACTTCGTTTAAGTACAATTTAGAACATGGCATTATATGCAGCAACTGGATGTAAAATAAGTTTGAGAAATTGCAGCCCAACAAGATTGCAAATTAAATTAATTACCAAAAAAAAAAAAAATCTAAATATCGACCACACTACGGAGGTCATCATACTAAATATAAAATGCCCACATGAGACTTTTACAGGAGCGATGAATGCTCAAGTTGTATAAATAATTTAAAAAAAATTGCTGGTTATTGGCTAGCAGTCTAGGTAGTCTACTAGACGCGATATTTTAGCGGCGCATCTGGCCACCAGACGCAGGTGAGCAAGCTAGCCCAGTGCAATAGGTGGCTCCTTTATTTATCGTGAAAGACCCACAGCGCGTGGATATATGTAACCATATTAGATGTCAACGACAACGTCTTTTCACCATTATGACAAACGCAGGGTGCCTCGCTCTAAGCAAACACCATGTAAAACGCAAATAAAGAATGAAGACAGCAAAATATCGTACTGTATCATACACAGATTACATTCATCTACATCTACACTGGATACTTCGCAAACCACATTTAAATGCCTGGACCACCTTCATACTATTCATCTCCCATTCCATTCTCGAATAGCGCGCGGGAAGAAAAAACATCTAAATCTCTCCGTTCGTGCTCTGATTTCTAGTATTTTATTCTGATGATCATTTCTACCTATGTAAATGGGAATCAACAATATATTTCCGCATTGGGAGCAGAATTTTGGTGTTTGGAGTTTCGTAAGTAGCCCACGCCGCAGCGATAAGCGCCGTTGTTGTAATGATTCCCATCCCAGACCCTGTATCATTTCCGTAACGCCGTCTCCCCTGTATCGTGACAATACGAAACAAGCTGCCCTTCATTGGACTATGTCCTCCGTCAAACCCCCCTGATAAGGATCCCACACTGGGCAGCAATACTCCAAAAAAGGACGGACAAACGTACTGTATGCAGTGTTTTTAGTAGTTCTGTTGCATCTTTTAAGGGTTTTGCCAATAAAACGCAGTCTGTGGTTCGCCTTTCCCACGACCTAATCTACGTGTTCTTTCCAGTTTAAGTCTGAAGTAATAGTAATTCCTAGATATTTTTTGGAGTTTACGGCCTTCACTTTTTATTGATTTATCTTGGTAACAAAGTTTAACGGATTTCTTTTCGTACTCATGTGAACGACTTCACACTTCGCATTATTTAGAGTCAATTTACAATTTTTAAACCATAGTAATATCTTATTTAGATCGTTCTGCAGTTGGTTTTCATCTTCAGATGATTTTACTAGACGGTAAATGACGGCGTCATCTGCAAACAACCTAACAGAGCTACTTAGATTTTCTACCAAATCGTTTATGTAAATAACGAACAGCAGAGGACAAATGACACTATCTGTGGAACACCCGGTATCACCTCTGTTTTAGTCGATGCGTTACCATTAGTAACAGATATCTGAATAAACCACCCTTATGAACCACAGACATTGCCGAGGTGGTGTGGCTTGCGTGCTCAACGATACACATAAATCGTACCGTAGGTGTAACCACAGAGGAGGTGTACCTCTGGAGAGACCAGACAAATGTGTGGTTCCTGAAGAGGGGCAGCAGCCTTTTCAGTAGTTACAGTGGCCACATCTGAATGTTTGTCTGATATGGAGGTGTACCATCAGCTAACATGGCTTTGCCGTGCAGTTACTCGAACGGCTGAAAGCAAGGGGGAACTACAGTCATTAATTTTCCTGAGGACATGCAGCTCTACTGTATGAACATATGTTGATGGCATCCAAAAAAGTGTTCAAATGTTTGTATAGCTTATGGGACTTAACTACAGGGTGTTCAGTCCCTAAACTTACAAACTACTTACGAACTAGCTAACACTAAGGACGGCACAAATATCCATGACCGAGGGGGATTCGAACCGCCGACCGTAGTGGCCGTGCAAACCGTGACTGACGCGCCGCAGTCCCCTCGGCCACCGCGGCCGGCGATGGCATTCTCTGGGGTAAAATATCCCAGTCGGATCTCCAGGCGGGGACTACTCAGGAGGATGTCATCAACAAGAAAAACAAAACAGGCATTCTACGGATCGAATGGTCTAATTTAGAAAATTTGAAAAGAGAGATGGACAGGTTAATGTTAGATATGCTAGGGATTTTTGAAGTCCAGTGGCAGGATGAACAGGATGTTTGGTCAGGTGAGTACAGGGTTATCAATACAAAATCATTTGGTGGTAATGTAGGAGTAAGTCTGAAATAAATAAGAAACTAGGAATGCGGCTAAGTTATTATGAACAGCATAGTCAACGCATTATCGTAGCAAACATAGACACGAAGCCAACACCGACCATAGAAGACAATTTTATTTGCTAACTAGCTGTGCTGACGATGAGGAGATCGAAGAAATGTATGAGGAGATAGAATATATTATTCAGAGCGTTAAAGGAGAAGAAAACTTAATTGTGATGGGGGTCTGGAACTCGGCAGTAGGAAAGGAAAGAGAAGGAAATGTAGTAGGTGAATATGGACCGGAGAAAAGGAATGAAAGAGGAGTTCGCCTGGTAGAATTTTATGCAGGGCACAATTTAATAATCACAAACACTTGGTTCAATCTTCAGGAAAGAAGGTTATGTACGTGGAAGAGACCGGGAGACACTGGGAGATACCAGATTGACTTTATGATAGTAAGTAAAAGGGCTACAAACCAGGCTTTAAACCATAAGAGATATCCAGGGGAAGATAAGTTATAGATACTGACCATAACTTGCTATGAACTGTAGATTGAAACTTTTCAGAAAGGTAGAAAATTAAGGGGGTGGAATCTGGACAAATTGAAGAAACCAGAAGTGGTTGAGAGTTAGGCAAGAATTGTCTCAAACGGGGGAAAGTAATGCAGTTGAAAAAAAATGGTTACCTCTGAGAGATAGGGTAGTGAATGCCGCAGGGATTATATAGGCAGAAGGACAAGGCCTAGTTAAAAAAAAAAAAAAATAAATAAAAAAATAAAAACAGGAGATAATTTACGAAAGAAGAAAATATAAAAATGCATCAAGTGAAGCAAACAAAAGGCGTACAGACGTCTGAAAAATGAAGCTGACAAGAAGTGCAGACTCGCTAATCTGGAGTGGATTGAGGGGAAATGGAAGACCGTAGAAGAATGTATAACTATGGGAAAGATATACCGCCTACAGGAAAATAAAAGAGACATTTGGAGACAAGAAAAGCAACGGTATGAATATCAAGAACTCAGAAAACCAGTACTAAGCAAAGAAGGGAAAGCTGTAAGATAGAAGGAATATATTAGAAAGCCAGTACAAAGGAAATAATCGAAATAACCTTGAAGGCAGGATTCTAGAAGGGGAAGACTAAGTAGCGGAAGATGAGATAGGAGATACGATACTGCAAAATGATTTGAGTAGAAATCAGACCGCTGGGGTAAATATGTCCCGTCTGAACAACTGTTATCGTTAGGAGAGCAAGTCATGACCAAATTGTTCCACCTGGTATGCAAGATGTATGAGATACGGGAAATAGGGCCAGACTTCAAGAAGAATATAGTAATTCCAATTTCTAAGAAAGCAAGTGCAGACAAATTAAAGAACTACCAGTTTCATAAGTCATGGTAGCAAAATACTAACACTAATTATTTACAGACGAATGGAAAAACTGGTGGAATAAATCCGACCTTGGGGAAGATCAGTTTGGATTTTTGAGAAATGTAGGAACACGGGTAGCAATACCCACATTACGACTTATCTTAGGAAATAGATTAAGGAAAGGGAAACCTAAGTTTTTAGCATTTGTGGATCTAGAGAAAGCATTTGACTATGTTGACTGGAATACGCTTTTTCAGATTCTGAAGGTAGCAGGGTTGAAAGAAAGCGAGCGAAGAATTATATTAAAATTGTACAATAACGAGACAGCAGTTATTAGAGTGAAGGATCGCAGTGGTTGAGAAGGGAGTAACACTGGTTTGTAGCCTTTCCCCATTGTTGTTCAATCTGTGGATTGAGGAGACTGTGTAGGAATGCAAGGGGAGATTTGGAAAGGGAGATGGAATAAATATCTTGCGCATTGCTGATGACATAGTAATTCTGTCAGAGATAGCAAAGGATCTGGAAAAACAATTAAATGGAATGGAGGTGTCTTGAAAGGAAGATATAAGATGAACATTAACAAGAGTAAAACAAAGGTAAAGGAAAGTAGTGTTACAAGATCGGACGATGATGAAGGAAACAGATAAGGTAATGAGACAATAAAAGTAGTAGATAAATTTTGTTATTTGGCTAGCAAAATAACTTCTGATGGCTTAAGTAAAGAAAGCATAAAATGCAGAATGGTTATGGGAAGGAAAGCGTTTCTGAGGAAGCAAAATTTGCTGACATCCAATAATAGCTTAAGTGTTAGGAAGTATTTTCCGAAAGCTTTTATCTGGAGTGTAGCATTGTATGGGAGTGAAACGTGGACGATAAGGAGTTCAGAGAAAAGAGATGATAAGAGGTTTCGAAATGTAGTGCTATAGATGAATGGTGAGTATTACATGGGTAGGTCAGATGACTAATGAGGAAGTGCTCAGGAAAATTGGTTAGAAAAGGAGTTTGTGGCAAATACTGACGAAGAGAAGGGATAGGATGGTAGGACACATTCTGAGACATCAAGGAATCGTCAACTCAAGGAAGTTTGTGGAGTAAAAATCGTAGAGACCGGAGGACAAGTACAGTAAGCAGATTCAAAGGGATGTTCAAATGTTTGTTGAGCTTAAGGGACTTAACTACAGGGTCATCAGTCCCTAAGCTTACAAACTACTTATGAACTACCCGAGGGGGGATTCGAACCCCCGAACGTAGTGGCCGTGCAGACCGTGACTGAAGCGCCTCAGTCCCCTCGGCCACCGCGGCCGGCTCAAAAGGGTGTAGTTTGCCATTCGCATTCTCAGATGAAGAGGCTTGCGCAGGACAGGGAAGCGTGGGAGAGCTTCATCAAGCCGGTCTGCTGACTGAAGACCACAATTTAATCAAATGTTCAAATGTTAGTATAGCTTCTGGGACTTAACTACGGGGTCATCAGTTCCTAAACTTTCAAACTACTAATGAACTATCTAAGACTAAGGATGGCACAAATATCCATGTCCGTGGTGGGGATTCGAACCCCCGACCGAAGTGACCTTGCAGACCGTGACTGGCGCGCCGCGGTCCCCTCGGTCACCGCGGCCGGTCTGAATTAAATACTTTACTATATGTATATTGTGTATGATATCTCTCACCTAACTGTTTGGAGCATTGTAAATGCATGTTCCGTCGACAGAAGCTACCGGGGAACTGCCACACCTGTCAGAATCACGAACACTATCTTCCTTTTGGCAGGCCGTAGTGTTTCGCAGAATCGGACTTCATCAAGTTGGCTGTTGAGTTCAATAGCGGGTCTGGGCCCGTGTCAGTGTACGACCGGACACGGGTCGTGAACAGCGACTGTCTAGGGCAGGTGGGGAGGTAGGGGGGGGGGGAGGCGGGAGCTCCACCCACCGGCTTCGGGCGCTGCGCATTGACGGACTTAATTGAATCTAGGTTTTAGCGTCGCGCGGACTAGAGTCCACCGCCCGCCGTTATGCCCGAAATTTAATAATGATTATACGTAATCGCAGGCGGTGTATGAGATACGCTCGGCCGTAATTGGATTTCCGCGGCGTGTGTATGTGACCGTGGTAATTGGACGCGTCTGCGTTGCGCTGTGCCCGGCGTCGGCCGCGACCGCGCCTGCCTGTTTCGGACTCGGCGGGAGGCGGCAGTATCAGTGCCGGCGGCGACGGCGCCCCCCGTCGTGCTTCGCGTGCCGGGCGCGTCGTCTACGGCTGCGCCGCGTATACTTGGCGGGGCTGAAACGCGCTCATGAAGCGATATTAAACGGCGCGAGAGCCGGCAGCGCCGATATCGGGGCATCTAATATCCTGCGACAGCTACTTGCCTACAGTCTGCGGGCAACTTCCTTGCTTATCCTCCGTTCCCATAAACCGTCAACATAAGTCCTCGATACGCCAGCTGTAGATGCAGATCGCGGGATTTTTCCCATGCAGCAAGTCACTCCTCCTCTAATTCGTGCATTAATTATTTTAGAAATCCTAATGAAAAAAAAAACAGCGATTATAATACGAGTAGAATGGAATACGAATAGTTTAAATATCGCCGCGAGAGACCACGAACACCGACTGCCGGCTTGGCGCAGAGGATAGCGTCACGGACAGCGGTGCTGAAGGTCGCCGGTTCAATCCCGCCCACCGGACAGCACACTTCCTAGCGCGGCCGCCAGCAGACTGAAAATTTATTTCTTTGTAATTAACAATTCTAGAAGTTTCTACATCTTTCTTATGTTCACTTGTAAATTCTACTTGTTTCTTATGTTAACTGTTCTTATAATTTCTGGTAAATTCTGTCTGTGTATAAATAGCAAGAGCACTCTGCCTGAGGGGCAGTCAGTGCTGCCTGTATGTTGAGTTTGTAATAAACGTCATTTGAGTATAAGTGCTGTGTTCAGTTGCCTTCGAAGTCAAGCCTGCTACCATTTCAAAGCGACAATATAAATTAAGAAACCCTGAGACGGTTTTTCGTCTCAAATATGTCCATGACATTCAAGATGAAGGTGAAGCAATGAATTAAAATTTGTGATGCGGCCGGGAATTGAACGTGGACCGCCATGATTACTACACACATGTCTTACCGTCAGACCATAATTAAGACGCCTCGGAATAAATACGACTTCCCTCCACGTCACAAACTTTAATTCAGCTTCTTTGTTCCATAAATAATCGCCACTACTGCCAAGGCTCTTGATATAAATTGAATTTAAATTGATATTTATATCATCTTAGCAGGAATGTTCCAGTGCGTCCATTATCGGGGTGCTATTCCACTGCATGGAGAGCCTTGGCAGTAGTGGCAATTATCTATGGAACTAGGAAGCTGAATAAAAGTTTGTGTCGTGGAGGGAAATCGTAATTAGACTATTCCGAAAAGTCTTAATCGTTAGTGGTGCGATGGTCTAACGGTAAGACGTCAGCCTAGTAAGCATGGCGGGTTGCTTCACTTTCATCTTCAATAGAATGAATGAAATGAAAAACAGTCCAGATGGAGTAATTGTTGCTTTTATTTCATGACTGGTATCGGTCTATGTAGACCATTGGCGGTGCGTGATATAGTTGCAGTGTTGAACAGATCCCAATTTTTTTTAAACTACTTATTTAAATTTGTGTTGTATATTTTGGCCCACTTTGGATTACGCCTTTTGACAGCTTCAAATTTAAATGAAAATAACGGCTTAAACGTTACTGTGATACGAAAATTGAGTAAACTGGCTTTCAGAAGAGAAGATTATCTACCATTTTTTTTCTCTTACGTTTTCACGTGAATATCTCTCCTCGTTTCGAGGATACTTGCAAAAATAACGGCTGTTCTCCACTGTGTGTCTGCCTGCCAACGACCACACAACCTTCCTTTTTGAAATATAGAGAAATAGGCCGTTTGTTGTGGCCTTTCGACAGTAGGAAAGTAAACTGCAAATAAAGCCTTAACCCCCATCTGAAACGAAAACTGAATAAATGTATTTGTAGAGGATAAAATTCTCAACAAATTTGCTTTGTTGTGTGGCACCGTTTCAGAGATACTTCTCAAAAATAACGGCGATTTAAACTGTCATTTGATTTTACGTAAACCAGTGGAGACAAATATATGTAGTTGTTGTTGTGATCTTTAGCTCGGAGACTGGTTTGTTTCCACTCTCCGCCCTACTCTACTCTGATGAGCAACACTATTCATCTCCTCATAAGGACGGCAAACTACATCCATTTCAATCTCCTCACTGTATTCATGTCTTGGTCTCCCGTTGTGATTTTTCTCCCACACAATTCTCTCCAATGCTAAATGTACGATTCCTTCATATCTGTGTCCTACCAATCGATCTCTTCTTTTAGTCAAGGTATACCAGAAATTCCTTTTCTCCCCAATTCTATTCAGTACCTCCTCATTAGTTACACCGTCTACCCACCTAGTCTTCAGCATTCTTCTGTAGCACCACAGCCTCTATCCTCTTCCTATTCGCACTGTTTATCGTCCATGTTTCACTCTCATACAAGACAACATACCACACAAATGCCTTCAGAAAGGCTTCCTTACGCTTAAATTAATATTAGATATTAACAAATTTACCTTTTTGAAAAACGTTTTTCTTCCCACTAAATAAACTTCATGAAAAGGACAAACTATCACGGAAATACAGGGAATGATATTATAACGGAAAAATAAGATATATTAATATAATAGTTTAAAGAAAAATTGTTCAAAATAAAGGTATTTGTCAAAGCTAGACTCAAATATCATTTTTTTTTTTCTGTTTGTTGAAATACGGGTAGAGAGATTTCAAAATTCAAATGTTGTTGTGTACGTATTGGACCAAAGTAATATGGTCATCAATCTCTAGACTTACAATCTTATGAAAGTAAGTTACACTAAGGATGACACACACACACACACACACAGAAACACCCATGTTCGAGGGAGGACTCGAACATCCGATGGCGACTAACCGCGCTCTGCAGCAAGGCAACATAGAACACTCGGCCACTCCATTGTGGCTCAGAGATAATGTTACGTGTTAAATGCATAGATATTATCACAACAGTAGAGTGGTAATCGTGTCGTCCGTAATTTTTTATTGTGTATATTTTTGTCCGATATGTTTGCAGATCTAAAGTGGGCCGTAAAATACGCCAGTGCGGATTTTTCCGCTTACGAAGCGTAACCTGTATCATGAAATATGTAATAATTGGCTATTTTTGTCGTACAAATCCCTATTTCCCAGTATGGCGCCCAAACAAGTTGGCTGTCTCATGGGGATTTGTACGTCTTCCGCAACACACTGGCGGACAGCTCGGGCTATTATACTTGCGTCACCAAATTCAGGCCTGACCATGACAGCTCGTAACATGCACGCTAGTGACGTCACATGAGGTTGCAGTCTGCCTGAAAAACTCCAGAAGCCTTCCCAATGCTCCAACAGATGGCACCTCTCACCATGCTTCTCCCCATCATTCTTTCTTCTCAGAAACTTTTGACACTATAGCAACAGCTGTAATAATTTTGTTTCATTCACAAATTACTCACCACTAAAATCTAGATAAATGTCTGGTGCGGTTAGCCTAGCATATTTTATTATAATCAACATCCGGGGGCAGACGTTCACTGACTGCTGTAAACTGCCCAAGCTAGTTTTGACAGTTGTCTTGACATGAGTCCAAGAAGATACATGCTTTTTTTTTTTTTTTTTTTTTTTTTTTTTTTTTTTTTTTTTTTTTAATTAAAGAGCATAAAATAATACTCACGCAGTATAGATTGTCGGCCTTGGCGATGCTCTTCATTGATAGAGATCTTGTGATTGAGAGCGCAGACTTTTCAGTACATATAAGCGTAAGTGTAGCAGGTGGCCCACAGACGTCGTTAGTTGATCCCGGATACCACAGACGCCGAAAGGTTTGCGTAACCACTTAAGTACAGTGGACGCCAGATCAATCGGGAGAAGACCTTTCTAAACCTAATGCTGGCGCTTGAAAACATATAATTTACAGCAATAATTTCTCCTACAGTTCATGAATAGACACTTGCTTTAGGAGGGGTGCTACTTTATAATATGATGCAATAATTCGTGATTGACAATGGGCAATATGAAATAAATGATATTCTAACTTTAATATCAATAAAGAGAAATGAACATAATGAATGTTGTTATGAACCTATATCATAGACTGACAGATTTTCATTATTACAGTAGTCATAATACAAATGATCAAATGCATGTCCAATTTGTTGGATACACTGGTGTAAGCGCCTCTCGGTATTAGCATGGGAGCTTAACATTTCTGCTGGTACTGAAGCGCAAGAACATGTATCAGTTCTCTCAACAAATTCTGATTTATCAAAGCTAGGCCAATGAGTCTCAATGGAGTTTCCGTGATCGTCATATGAATAAAATTCTTGAGTCTCCGTCTCCAGATCACTTTGATTTCCTAGAACTTGACCGATTTCGGGACAGCTGCCCATCTTCAGGTCAATTCTATGAAGTTAAAAAACTGTGAACACTCGTTCATCACGCGACAGGTTGTTCTGTAACTTCATAGAATTGATCTGAAAATGGGCAGCTGTCCCGGAACCGGTCATTTTCTAAGAAATAAAAAGCGATCTGGAGACGGAGAAAAAAAGAAAAAAATCCAAGAGCGTTGACTCATTTGATCTCGCTGGCCATTGAATGAAACTACTACGACCTATCCTTCGTTCGGTGTAAACATTGTTCAGGTATTCCCTGACCCCTGTACACTAATGGGGTGGTGCACCATCCTGCTGAAACCTGAGGCTCACAGCTAACTGAAGTTAGACGTCCATGGTCCATCTCATTTTTTAGGAATTGCAAATACTGCCGACCAGTTTGTCTGGGAGGCAAATAAACTGGTTCAATAATGTGTCCTCCTGGAATCCCTCACCATATGTCAACACTCCAGTGTGCTTGCATGTGATGTGGTCGTAACCAGTGAGGATTTGCACGAACCCTGTAACGTAGATTATTGTCTGTCATTGGCGAAATAGCATTCATCACTCCATAAAAATTGCCTAATGAAGTTAGGATTTACGACAAATTTATTTAACTTTTTTTTACATGTATAAAATACTACGTAATGAAATTTTAGCTTTTAGCGAAGGGCACATCAAAAGGCGGAAGAATCCCGCGTCTATATCTCTGAGCAGTTAAAGCATTATTCTGTACGACTTACAGGTCCGTACTTCCGCAAATACTGACCTGCCCACACCATACGTCCACCGCCATGACATGGTAATGTTTCATGCGCATAATCAGGACTGTTCTTAATTCCACGTTCTCTCCAGATGAGGGAACGGCGATTGTCCGGCTGAGAACAATTTGGACTCATCTGTGAACAGAACCTGGTGCCATTCGTTACGACAGCAGTCCTGATGTTCCTCCGACAAGTTTTTCCGGGCTAAATGATATGGTGGTTTTCATGGGACGCGTATCATAGTCCTCCATGCGTAGAGGCCACATTCCCGAACGCGATTTCGGAGTGTGTGTTGTTCTTCCCTTCCTTTTGCTGACGGAAAGGTGCGTTGCAACTGAATTGCATTCAGCCTTCTGCCTCACTACATTACTCTGAATCTTACTGCTGGTATAATCCACTTGGTAGGTTAAACACAATTCAACACCAATCCCCTCTGCAGCAACTATCTATTATTACCACTATTTCGATTTCCATAATGGTGTTATCTCTACTCCGTACAAGCGACAGAAAGACATCGAACTATTTTAGTTAATTCTGACAATGACAATAATTCAGAACCTAGATATCTTCACTGATTCCTTAATTGCTTTGACCAGTGTACATTACAGGCAGATGACATAAAACAGATCGAAAGTTTTGCTGACGTATTTCAATGTTAAACAGTTCTCGGGTATCCCACCCGTTTTTATCGCAATTCTTCCACGATATTTCGGCAATCGTACACGTTGTCATCTTCAGGTGGTAGCTGACGAATGCTGTGCTGCTTCTCTCGGCGCCCTAAATCTGCTCGCCTTTACCCCCTGCACTGCTCCTCTCGTGACGCCTTCGGTGCAGCCGCCGCTGCAGCGCTTGGTAGTGGTGAGGGAAATGGCGCCCAGGTCCAAACTCTGGCCTGCAGCTCGTAGACCGGTAATTATAGATGGTGGTTTCCTGTGTGCTGACTTCAACGATTTGATCTGTGCAGCTGTCCAACCTTTCAAATAAAAATGTTTAACGACCTCACGAAATTCTTTTTCTCCATCCTAAGGAACTAACTACGCACTTACCGCTTCAGCTGGCAGCCAACAGTCTACTAATAACAGCTGCCGTTCGAAACTGCTGTAATATCCATAGATATATCAGGCTTACTAACAACAGTGCAGGTTCCGAAAATTTCCCGCTCCTTCACACAAATTTACCAGACTAATCGAACCACCCTCGTAGCTGACAGTTGCCATATTATGATAGAAGACTGAGGTATTGGCTTGCTGTCACTGATGATGCTCATCATGTGGCTGAATTCGATTCTGTGTCATTCTAGGAATCTTCTACATGGCTACGGCGCACTTCTTGTTTCTATTCAGGCCGCATTTTGCTCGGCAATTGGTATATGGTCAGTCGTCCATCAACCTTCGAGCATTTTTAAATTGGTTAGAGATCGGAGTAACGGAAAGGCAGCAGTGCAATCGGGTGGCGAATGAAAAAGTCTTGAACACTATGTGCCGCATGTGGTCCCGCCTAATCCTCTACAATGCGGCTGTCGGCAAGCTGCGAGCACAATACCCTCCAACCAGGCTGTAACAATGGCCGGTTAGTTCACTGGCAATGCGTAGTTGTGTAGGAAAAAAAATGTTCAAATGTTTGTATAGTCTATGGGACTTAACTACGGGGTCATCAGTCCTTAAACTTACAAACAACATATGAACTACTTACGAACTAGGTCGGCACAAACATCCATGCCCGAGGGGGGGATTCGAACCCCCGACCGTAGTGGCCGTGCAGACCGTGAGTGGAGCGCCTCAGTCTCCTCGGCCACCGCGGCCGGCGGTTGTATAGGAGAAAGCTTGCCGAGAATGTTCAGTTTATTTATCCGTTATTAGTTTCCTCTTTCCTCTGTCGAGTTTCTCCTCTTCTGTTGATACACACGATGCTGTTACGTGTATTAACAGTAGGATTTCATACCTTGTGTATTTCTGCTATTAGTCTACCTCGTTTTGTGTCTGTAGACACCCAGTCTCCCCCCCCCCCCCCCCACCTCACGCTTCCTCCTACCGCCTTCTCTATCCATTTCGCTCTCACCCTCTCCCTTTTTAATTTCCTCTCAGCTGTCCACAAGCTTCTCCCCTCTATCTCACAGGCTCCTCCTCCCTTCCATCACCACACTGTCAAAATTACAAATATCTGCATCCTTTAACGGCGCTCGATCAATCGGTATCGAAGTCTTTTGTAAGATTGTCTCCCGAATTTCGATTTCCTGTGGAGTACAAATAACTTTTTCACTAAAACTACATCTGTGTGCCAAAGATCATGATTTTTGTCATCAGTTACGTTTAATATTTTTGATTTTCGAAGTTTTTAAACTTTCATTCCTAATAGACCAAAATATTGTTTTATTTTTTAGGAGCATAACAAATAAAAAATTTAAAAAAATAAAAGAGTTCTGCATATTGATCGTTAACTACCTATGACACCCGGCATTGCTCGGTGGTGTATTTTTCCCTCCTGCACACATCTGCTATTACCACCTCTCTTTCTATTCATTACTTGCGCCACTTTTTTCCATCTTATTCTCCATCTCTTCTCCATCTCTTTTGCATCTCTTTCTCCCACTTTCTCTTTGTGTCCTAGAATAATATAATTTTCCAGATTTGTAAAGTGTAATATTAGGAAACTGTCTGCGATGAAAAATTAGTAGTTAAATGTAGTCGGGTAAATCACCCGTGACGTGATGGCAGCCGGCCGCGGTGGCCGAGGAGACTGAGGCGCTCCAGTCACGGTCTGCACGGCCACTACGGTCGGGGGTTCGAATCCCCCCTTGGGCATGGATATTTGTGCCGTCCTTAGTCTTAGCTACTTCATAAGTAGTTTGTAAGCTTAGGGACTGATGACCCCGTAGTTAAGTCCCATAAGTTCTACAAACATTTGAACATTTGAACGTGATGGCAAACTTTATGTGACTCATTGTTTACGATGCCATATCTTCTGAACTATGTGTCGTCGGTAGTTTTTTACCCAACAGCAATTGTTGTCTGATAGTAAGCAATAGGTGTACCACGTTTAGTTGAAATCGGTCCAATATTTTAGGAGGAGATGTGGAAAAAGAGTGCATGCTGTAGCAGTTATTTGGAAATCTCATTGTTTATGACATCATATCTCTTGAAATACTTGTCGTACTATGAGGGAAATTCGTAGTAACATTCAGTTGTATATGTGCCTAATGTCTGCAAAAGATGTCGTGAATGGTGTTAGCAGTAAAGACGCAATAAATCGAAACATCATACTTGATGATGCGGTTTTTCATGAACCAAATTATTTATGACTTCATATCTGATGAACTATATGTCTAAATGTGATATGGTACCGAAGGAATCGTCAGTAGTATGTGAAAATTCCAATGTTTGTAAATCTATCGGACCAAACTGCGTCGTCATCAGTCCGTAGCTTAGAAACTACTTAAGCCTAGCTTAACTAACCTAAGGACAACACACACAACCATGCCCCGGGGAGGACTCGAACCTCCACGGCGAGCAACCGCGCACTCCGCAGCGAGACGCTGTAGACCGCTTGGCTACTCCACCGCGGTTCAGTAGTATGTAGAAGTAATAATTTGTAACGTCATGCCAAATGCCGTAGATATAAAGAGGCGCGTTTTTTTTTTTTTTTTTTTTTTTTAAAGTAAGTTCCGTTTTAACGGAAGTACGCAACAAAACGTTATTTTAAAAGAGTAAATTTATTTTCGGAAATAACATACTTTGCTCTATTTTTCGACATAGTTTCCAACTTTGTTCAAGGACTTATCATGCCTCTCAACCAATTTTAAAATACCGTCTTCTTACAATCTTGCTGCATGTTCCGATAACCAAGAGTTCACTGCGGTTTTGTAAAGCACTGATCTCCTCATGAAATTCGTTTCAGAGGCCTGTTATTGTGAAGCTCCTGTTCTCACGAAGCCTCTGTAATCGTCTGTACTCGAAGATAAGCGACCGGAGCGGTCCTCATCATGGACGCTGTCACAGTCTTCTTTGTTTGGGAAGTACTAGTGTCTACAACAAAACTGAACTTACTTAAAAATGCGCCTCGTACATCATGAAGCTTGGAAAAAGTAGTAAGCGATAAACTGCTTCCCTTTCGTTATTTAGTTGGGGTTGTCAGCCAGAAGTAGTTTTGTAAAGATCTGAAATTATGTTCAAAGTTTATTGCAATTTGCTAAGTGCTCCTATTGTCAAATAGATGACGGATAAAATAACGCTATCACGCACCGCAATATGGGACAGTTTTCATTGTTTATGATGTGATATTATATGAACTATGTATCATAGGTAACTTTGTAACTATAGCAAATGACTCCTAACTTTAAAGAATATTTGTACCAAATTTATTTGAAATCGGTCCTTTAATTTAGGAGCAGATGTAGAATATTATCGCATAATGCGGCCGTTTATCACGAGTGTCATTGTTTATGACGTCATATCTCCTTCCGTATGTGTGTCGGGTGGTTGTTATTCCGATATCGATTGTTACCTGATGGTAAGGAAGATGTGTACCAACTTTGGTTGAAATCGGTTGAGTAGGAGTAGATGTGGATCGTACATACGTACACAAATGCAGTCTGAAGGGCAAGAAAGGGACGGAGATGTTGGGAAGGGAGTAAGGTAGGGCTGTAGCCTTTCACCAATGTTGTTCAATCTGTACATTGAGCAGGCCCTGAATGAATGGAAGGAGAAATTTGGAGAGGCCATTAAAGTGCAGGGAGAAGAAATAAAAACATTGCGGTTTGCCGATGACATAGTAATTCTGTCAGAGACCGCAAAAGATCTGGAAGAGCGACTGAATGGAATGGACAGTGTCTTGAAAGGAAGATACAAGATAGACATTAACAAGAGTAAAACGAAGGTAATGGATTGCAATCTTAGAAAATCAGGTGATGCTGAAGGAATTACATTGGGTAATGAGGCAATAAAAGTAGTAGATTAATTTTGTTATTTGGGTAGAAAGATAACTTCTGATGGCCGAAGTAAAGAAAGCATAAAATGCAGAATGGCTATGGGAAGAAAAGCGTTTCTGAAGAAGCGAAACTTCTTAACATCCAATATTAATTTAAATGTTAGGAAGTCCTATCTGAAAACATTTGTCTGGAGTGTAGCATTGTATGGGAGTGAAACTGAAGGATAAGGAGTTCAGATAAAAAGATGATAGAAGCTTTTGAAATGTGGTGCTACAGACGAATGATGAAAATTAGATGGGTAGATCACGTAAGTAATGAGGAGGTGTTTAACCGGATCGGGGAAAAAAGGAGTTTATAGCATATACTGACTAAGAGAAGGGATATATTGGTTGGACACATTCTGAGACATCAATTGTAAACTTGGCATTAGAAGGAAGCGTGTGGGGTAAAAATCGTAGAGGGAGATCGAGAGACGAACGTAGTAAGCAGATTCAAAAGGATGTAGGTTTCCGAACGTATTCTCAGATGACGAGACTTGCACATGACAGGGTAGCGTGGAGAGCTGCATCAAACCAGTCTGCGGACTGAAGACTACAACAACACCAACATAGATTATGTTGAGTCCATTCAAATAAGCTCTTTCAGTTTTTTATTCCGAATTTTTCTGTTTTTTGGGCATCTTTTTAATCTGTTTCTTACATACGTACCTTCATCTGATAACTTTATACAGAGAAAAGGATCAAAAATTTCCTAAAGTGCGAAGAAGCAAGAAACGACCTCCCGAAGGGTGGGAGCTCATCGAGCCAACTCTTAAGGAATTGGAGCAGAAGATGAGGAAAGCTGAAACGGAACCTCATGAAGGAAAGCGAAAAGTGTAAGCTCTGTGGCCTACATTTAAAATACACCATCAGAAATCAAGATACATATATGATCTGTTTTATCACAGGAAAGCTATCAGCAGAGAGTTGTATGAGTACTGCCTAAATGAAAACATTGCAGATAAAAATCTTATAGCAAAATGGAAGAAGCAAGGATATGAAAATCTGTGCTGCTTGCGGTGTATACAGATACTAACTTTGCAACCAATTGTATATACAGGGTACGAAAACGCAAACTGGAAGAGGGTCGCATTGTGGAGTGTATTCACTGTGGCTGCAGAGGATGTTCTGGATAAGTGACAAATTGCCGAATTGGAGTGCGTTCTTCAGGGACAGGACTGATTGTCCTGCTATAAAAAATAATTTTCGCATAGACATGAACTTGAATTGTGATATTTTTCTGTATATAACTATTATTTGTTAATAAAGTTTTTAAAGAGCACCAAAAAAAAAAAAAAAAAAAAAAAAAAAAAAAAAAAAAAAAAAAAAAGTCGATCTGTTCTCGATAATCTTTCATCAATGGGACAACTCATTTCTACTTAAGCACCCTAGCATATCTAACTTTAACCTTTCCATCTCTCTTTTCAAATTTTCTAACTTACGTACCCGATTAAGTATTAGACCATTCCACGCTCCGATGCCTGTCTTGTTTTTCTTGATGACGACATCCTCCTGAGTAGTCCCCACCCGGAGATCCAAATGGGGGACCTCTGGGATATTTTACCTGAGAGGATGCCATCAACGTATGTTCATACAGTAGAGCTGCATAACCTCGGGAAAAATAATGGCTGTAGTTTCCTCTTGATTTCAGCCGTTCGCAGTAACTGCATGGCAAAGCCATGTTAGCTGATGGTACACGACCAGATCAGTCAATCATCCAGACTGTTGCCCCTGTAACTACTAAAAAGGCTGCTGCCCCTCTTCAGGAAACACACGTTTGTCTGGCCTTTCCACAGGTAACCCTCTACTGTGGTTACACCTACGGTACGTTTATCTGTATCGTTGAGGCTCGCAAACCACCACACCTCGGCAAAGGCTGTGATTCATGAGGATGGTGTATTCAGATATCAATTACTAATGTAATCTGTGTATGATACAGTACGATATTTTTCTGTCTAAATCAAAATGTTCAAATGTTTGTTAAGCTTATGGGACTTGACTACGGGGTCATCAGTCCCTAAACTTACAAACTACTTACGAACTACTTACGAACTAGGACGTCACAAATATCCATGCCCGAGGGGGGATTCGAACCCCCGACCGTAGTGGCCGTGCAGATCTTGACTGAAGCGCCTCAGTCCCCCCCCTCCTTTTTTATTTTGTCCGCTCGGCCACCGCGGCCGGCTTAAGCACATTAGCTTGGCACGGGCGCTTTGCCGTGCAACCCCACAACGCAACGGTTGAGGGTAATGTCGGAAAGCGACGAGATTGGCGGTACGCAGTAAGCAAATAAAAGGTGGCGCAGCTGTCCCCGCGTTATGCCCCCGCCTGCCGTCTGTTGCCCGCGAGATTTACGATGTTAATTTACGCGCCGCTGGCGGCCCTCCAGTCTCTGAGGGCGCGACTGCGGGCCGCCGCGCCCCTGCGACAATTAAGAGACCCGCGAATAAATCGAGAAACAAATGCGAAATTAATTCTCCTCCAATTTAGCAGATGTTTTCGCCTCTGGCAAAGAAATGCGGCCGCACCCTGGTAGATAAAGGGTTATTATTATTTCGTGGTTGCGAGTACAAATGTTCTAACCACAACCGTCTTTAATTAACCCTCGTAACTCCCAAGTGCTTGGGGGGGGGGGTGGATAAGGGGGGAGGGGGGGGGATTTAGGCCAATCTTCTGAAAACATTGTAACGAAACAAGGTGAAATATATTTGAGCATTATGAAAAAAGTATTGTGTTTGCCCAGTCAGTAAATATCTTTAATTTGTCTTACTAGTAAGTATGACTTCTCGCAATGACTGTCTTAATAGTAGTCACACGCCTGTGCTTTGCTTAGGAAATTAAGGAAGAGCTTTCCCTTGGTATAGTTTTACTAGTTCCGGTAATCCTTACGAAATCAGTTGCTCGATAATTTGGGCGTTTTCTAGCAACGCAATTGAGCACAAATATTGTTTTGTTGAATTCAGTGCAAAGACTGGCTTACCGTACTCTGCGCCAACTCCTTCATTTTTGTAAAATAGCGGTAACTTACATCCCTTTGAACCTGATTATTGTACTATTATCTCGAAGTCCTGCAATTTTTTTCCTTCCCCATCCTCACACTGCCCAACAATGCTAAATTGACGATCTCGTGGTGCTAATATTGCGTTCTACCAATCGTACCTTCTTTCATTCAAGATGTGCCAGAAATTTTTTTCCTCTTCTGCTCAATTTCTCGTCACTATTTACCTATAATCCTCAGGCTTCTCCTGTAGCACTTTTCTGTCTAAACATTTTTTCGTTCACGCTTCACTCCTGTATACGAATATACACTAGACAAATGCTATCAGAACAGACTTTGTAATACGTAACTTGATATCGCATGTTAACTAAATTCCCTTCTCAAATATGCTTTTCTTCACAGTGGAAGTCTGAATTTTACAACCTCTCTACTTCGGACATCCTAAGTTTGTTCAGTATGACCTTATTTTCGTACAGTTTATAACTCTCTACATCCTAGACGTAAATTTAATGCTAGTTTGTATTTGTATATGTAACATTACGGCACTTAATTCTCTGTTGTTATTGTGGTCTTCAGTCCGGAGACTGGTTTGATGCAGCTCTCCACAATACCCTTTCCTGAGCTAGCCTCTTCATCTCCACATAAGAACGGCAACGTACATCTGTCTGAATCTGCTTACTGTATCCATCTCTTGGTCTTCCTCTGCGATTTTTACCCCACACACTTCCATCCAAAGCTAAATTCACAATTCCTTGATGTCTAAGAATGTGTCCTACCAATCTATCCCTTCTTTTAGTCAAGGTACTCCAGAAATTCCTTTTCTCCCCAATTCTGTTCCGTACCTCCTCATTAGTTACGGGATCCACCCACCTAATCTTCAGCATTCTTTTGTAGCACCATATTTCAAAAGCCTCAATCCTCTTCCTGTCCGCACTGTTTATCGTCCATGTCTCACTCCCATACCAGGCAACACTCCATACAAATGCCTTTAGAAAGGACTTCCTTAGGCTTAAAAAAATGTTCAAATGTTTGTTAAGCTTATGGGACTTAACTACCGGGTCATCAGTCCCTAAACTTACAAACTACTTATGAACTACTTACTAACTAGGACGGCACAAATATCCATGCCCGAGGGGGGATTCGAACCCCTGACCGTAGTGGCCGTGCTGACCGTGACTGGAGCGCCTCAGTCACCTCGGCCACCGCGGCCGGCCCTTAGGCTTAAATCAATATTCGATGTTAACAAATTTCTCTTTTTCTAGAACGCTTTTCTACCCATTGCCATTCTGCATTTTATATCCTCTGTACTGAGACCATCGTTTGTTATTTTACTGCCCAAGTAACAAAACTCATCTACCTCCTTTATTGCTTCGTTTCCCAATCTAATGCCTTCAGCATCACCTGATTTTCTTACACTGCACTCCATTACTCTAGTTTTACTCTTGTTAATGTTCATCTTATATGCATCTTTCAGCACACTGTCAATTCCGTTCAACTGCTCCTCCAGGTCCTTTGCTGTATCTGACAGAATTACTATGTCGTCGGCAAAACGCAATGTTTTTAATTCTTCACCCTGAACTTTAATTCCTTCTCCAAATTTCTCCTTGCTTTCCTGTATAGCTTCCTCATGTACAAATTGAATAACAATGGAGAAAGACTACAGCCCTGTCTTACTCTCTTTCCAACCACTGCATCCCTTTCATGCCCTTCAACTCTGACAACCGCTGTCTGGTTTTTGTACAAGTTGTAAATAACCTTACGCTCCCTATATTTTACTCCTGCTTTCTTCAGAACTTCAAAGAGTTTATTCCAATCAACATTGTCAAAAGCCTTCTCCAAATCTACAAAAGCTAGAAATGTAGGTTTGCCTTTTCTTAATCTATCTTCTAGGATAAGCCGTAAAGTGAGTATTGCCTCCCGTGTTCCTACATTTCTGCTGAACCCAAACTGATCTTCCCCGAGGTCGGCTTCTACCAGCTTTTCCATACTTCTGTATATAATTCGTGTTAATATTTTGCAACCATGACTTATTAAACTGATGGTTCTGTAGTTTTCACACTTGTCTGCACCTTAATTCTCTATAAGACGTAAATTTACGAAATTATTACTGTATGAAATTAAAATAACATCGTCGTCTATTGATTCTTTGGTGTACTACTTCATACTACTCAGTAGAAAGGCTCCTAACTCATAAATTAGAAATGAAAGCACATGTGTATTTCCAATGTATGTGAAGTTATCTCCTAAATACCCTTGCAAATATATATATATATATATATATATATATATATATATATATATATATATTTGGTATATTAATTTCTTCAATCAGATTAACGATAGACAAGATTATCCCACATTTTTAGCAAAATTTGCGTTTTTAAGTTGACGTGCATATTTGCATTTTTAAATGGCATATTGTGGGTACAGTTCACCAACTAACGACCGAAATGTATTTATACACTTTTTTGTTTAGTCATTATCTGCCACTTCTCATATTATACTAAAAGTGTGTTGGTATCGCTAAGCGTTAACTGAATGATATTTTCAGGTTCCATATTCTGCTTCCAGGTAAAGCGCTACACAAAACAACAGCCAAGATCGTTATTTCATTTTATTGAGATGACCGGTTCCGCCGATAGTACTAGATCCATCGGATGCGTCTTCACATACTACTCGCAGTACATTCAAAACATAATAAAACGTTTGTCACCAACACCGTCATTGGCATGTCACAATCAAAGTGAAATGAGTACAACATATCACTGTACTGATAGGGATTAAGCCCTGTCAGAAGATACATAGCATTCACCTCGATTATGCACCGGTGCGATGAAACTATCAACACGACATGGCGGTGATCATATGCATAAATCTAAAAACTTGTTGCATCAAATTGGGTCCTAGGTATGCCCAATATTGTGAGCTATCAAAGCTATCACTGAAGCCCATATCTAAAGCAAACCAGAAATTAAGAACCAATATTAACATAAATGGCAATAGAAGCCAGTTTCCGTCACGAAGAATTAGCGCGTTGTGTGAAATATGTCTCGTTCGCTTCATTCCAACAGTGGGAGAACAGAGCTTCGGACGCTCACTGCCGTAGCCTTTGCTGATGTGAGGGAAGGGAGGAGTGGAGTAGTGTGACGAACACCACGCCAAGGCTTCGGAATCCCTCGTCGCGACACAAAAAAATGTTCAAATGTTTGTAGAGCTTATGGGACTTTACTACCGTGTCATCAGTCCCTAAACTTACAAACTACACATGATATAGGTAATACTAATGACGGCACAAATATCCATACCCGAGGAGGGATTCGAACCCCCGACCGTAATGGCCGCGCAGACTGTGACTGGCGCGCCGCAGAGCGCCCGGCCACCGCTGCCGGCAGATTCCGAAAAGTGGCGAACGGACACGACTCGCTGTTGGCGAACTCCGCATCAGTTTAAAGCAACGAAGAGTGCGTTTGTGTGTTTGTTACGTTTTACAACAGCTGTATTGTTGTTTTTTATTTCATAGTGTGCAGTGTACTTTGACAGTTCTTTGTAATAATTATTCAAAATGGATGGCCAATGTTTGATTAAACAGTTATTTGGATTCTCCGTGCATAAATATGTAACTCTTGTATAAACCATTTTTTTTTGTTTAATGATAATGGCACTGTAATACGCAAAACTGAAAAGGAGGAAATTGTTGAGAAACGGTAATATCTCAAACAAAATTCCAAAGAAAGAAGGCGCAGTTAGGTGTGAAAATTACAGATCATCAGTATCATGTGTCATGGTTGTAAAATTCGAAGACGGATTATTAACAGAATAATGGAAATACTGGTAGAAGTACCGACCTATGCGAAGATCTGTTTGGATTTAGGAGAAATGTAGGGACACGTGAGGCAATACTAACCTCCTAACTTAACATTGAAGACAGATTAACGTAAGACAAAACTTACTTGTCTAGCTTTTGTAGATTTACAGAAAGGTTTTGGAAATATTCACTGGAGTAGACTCAAATTCTGTCGTCAGCAGCGGTACAATATAGGGAACGGAATGTTACTTGCAACTTCTGTAGAAAACAGACAGCAGTTATAACAGTGTTGAAATGTAGGGAATGGCAGCATTGTTAGAGAAGGCAAAGAAAAAAAAAAGTTTTGTAGCTTTTACAAATGTTATTCAGTCTGTGCACTGAGCAACCTTTACAGGGAAACATAGATAATTTAGAAGAAGAAATTAAGTACAAGAAATAAACTAAAATTCCCGTTTGCCGATGACTTTTTAATCCTGTTAAACACAGTGAAGGACCTGAAGTAGAAATTGTAAGGATTGGACAGTGTCTTTAAAGAAAGATATAAGGTGAAACTAACATGGTGAAAAAAAGTTAAAAGAGTATAAGAAAATCGAACAACGAGTACGGGATAGATTAGGTAAGTGGGCAGTAAAGTTGTTAGATTAGTTATGATGCTTGGGCAAAAAGATAACCTTACGATGGTCACAATGTGGAGGATGTGAAATATTGGCATCGGGAAGGAAGTCGATTCTGGAAAAGAGACCTTTTTTACCATCGAATGTTAAGTGTTAGGAAGCCTCTCCTGTTGGCATTTCTGTGGAACGTTGTCTTACACGGGAATGAAACATGGACGATAAATACTTTATAGAAGGAGGACTTGAAATGTAGTGATAATGATAAAAATTAGGTCGGTAGATTGCGCTATGAGGATGTACTGAACAGAATTGGGAAAAATATACGTGGCTTACTATGATAAAAAGAACAGTCGATTAAAAGGACTTATTCTTAGTCATAAAGGAATTGGAGGGAGTTGTTTCTGAAAAAAATGTAGAGGGAAATGTTTGTTAAGCTTATGGGACTTAACTACGGGGTCATCAGTCCCTAAACTTACAAACTACTTATGAACTACTTACAAACTAGGACGGCACAAATATCCATGCCCGAGGGGGGATTCGAACCCCCGACCGTAGTGGCCGTGCTGACCGTGACTGGCGCGCCTCAGTCACCTCGGCCACCGCGGCCGGCAAATGTAGAGGGACACCAAGAGAACAGGAGACGAATAAGGAGGTTAAAATGGATGTGGGATGCCGTTCTAATCAGGAGACTAGCTGTAAACCCGACATTTCTAGGGTATTTATTTCTTCTACATTCTGCATTCACCTCTTTGTCTCCCATCTTTCTGTTCTTTTTCACCTTCCCCTCTCCCAGCAAAGTTTATTGCAAGGTGCCCTCTGTCATGTATCATACAAACATTTATATACCCAGTAACCTTCCTCTTGGTTTAAAGGTCACGTGTGCAAAATTTCATTAACATCGCGGCAAAACTATGCATTTTGTCAAAGTCCTTAAGTACTATCCACCATTCACAGAACGAAATTTTATACAGACAGTGAGATTCCTCTTGTTTTTTAAGGTCAAGTGTAGAAAATATCATCAATATCGGAGCAAAACTATAGATTTGTATGCAATAGAAACACAGGGTCACAATAAGAAACGCACTTCGTTGTTCTCAAATTTTCCAGTTTTGTCTCATTCGATTGTTGTTCTGAGAATAACGAAAACAATGAATAAAGGATCTGTGAAATCAGTCAAACCGTTCTCAAGTTATCGTGCGACCAAGGTATTTAAGGATCCATTTTTATGTCGCAAGGTACTAAGGTACCCTCCAACATGCACTGCGTGAAACTTTTCATAGACGGTAATGTTCCTCTTGTTTTGAAGGTCAAGGCTGACACTGTAGATTTCACCAGTCTGTAGGAATGTATCCTCCGCCATGCACCTTAATTCTGTCCAATCACCATTAAACTTTCTTAGCAGACGTATTCTATGTATAAACTACATACCGGCAAATTTTCAGCTTCATACATTCAGTAGTTTTCGAAATTTCGTGTTTAGAGAGGGAGTGAGTGCGTGAGTGCCCTTTCGCTTTTATATGTACAGAGATAGCTCCGCAATTGTGTGGACTACAAAAACCATTATTTACCATGTTCGCAGAGTGGAATATTAGGAAACTGCGTACGAAATGTGTTGTAAATAAAGTTGGTAGTAAAGACTTAGTACATTATCTCATGCTTATTAGGGGGAATTTTCATGCATTGTATTGTCTTTGTCGTCATACCACCATAACTACATGTCGTAATTCTACATTATTTCGAAGGTACATCAAGATGTTCATATGTAAAATGTCTGAAAAATACCTCGCGAATAGTTAGTAGGAACGACGTAATAAATCAAAACGTCATGCGAAATTAGTTCGTTTTTCATGAACCTAATTGTTTATGACTGCATATCTCATGAACTGTGAGCCGTTTATGATAAAATTTCGAAAGTACGCTCGTGGTATGTGTGTATACATTCTGTAACATTTCCCGTCGATATAATTAATAGTATACGAGTAAGAAATTGTATCGACATGCCGAATGCCGTAATTTTACTACTCGAACGCCGAAAAAGTAGTAAGCGACAATTTTTTTCCTTTAATCAATTTGTTGGGACTGACAGCGACAAATGTGTCCTAAAAGTTTGAAATTATGTTTAAAGTTTGTTGCAAGTCACCAAGTACTCTCCTTCTCAAATAGTAGGCTGATAAACCCACACTATCACGTGCCGCAAGACGGGGAAGATTCATTGTTTGTGACGTCATTTCTCCTGAATTATCGGCCGTATCACTAAACACTTTCTTAGCTAACGTCTTCGACTTATAAACTTCGTTCCTGTCAAATTTCAGCTTCATAGGTGTAGCTGTTTTCGAGATGTCTTGTTTAGTCAGTGAGTGAGTGAATGAGTGTCCTTTCGGTTTTACCGTGTAATCAAAAAGTCAGTATAAATTTGAAAACTTAATAAATCACGGAATAATGTAGATAGAAAGTTAAAAGTTGACATATATGCTTGGGGGAAAAAAAGGTTCAAAAAGTGTCCAACATATGGCGGTTCATCTGATCAAAAAATCAATAATTAGCATAACATATTAAAACAAAGCAAAAAATAATGTTCTTTACAGAAAATGATATGTTCACCATCATTCCACAGCAATAGCTGCAATAGAGAAATAATGTTGTGAACAGCACTGTAAAGCATGTCCGGAGTTATGGCGAGGCATTGGCGTCGGATGTTGTCTTAAAGCATCCCTAGAGATGTCCGTCGATCACGTTACATTTGCGACTTCAGGTAACCCCAAAGCCAATAATCCCACAGACTGAGGTCCGGGGGGCCTTGGAGGCCAAGCATGACGAAACTGGCGGCTGAGCACATGATCATCGCCAAACGACGCGCGCAAGAGATGTTTCATGCGTCTAGCATTACTTTTTATTTTATTTTATTTTTTATTTATTTTTTATTTTTATTTTATTTTATTTTATTTATTTATTTATTTACTTTTTTTGTAATAAAACATCATGTCATTCCAAGCATAAGTGTCAATTTTCACCTCTGTATCTACATTATTATGTGATTTATTATCAAATTTATACTGACTTTTTCATCACCCGGTATACAGGGTGTTACAAAAAGGTACGGCCAAACTTTCAGGAAACGTACCTCAAACACAAAGAAAGAAAATATGTTATGTGGACATGTGTCCGTAAACGCTTAATTTCCATGTTAGAGCTCATTTTAGTTTTTAAGGATGAGGCTTCATTCCAACGTGATCAAATTGTAAATTTTCACAATCAACATGTGTGGAGTGATGAGAATCTACACGCAATTGTGCAATCACATCATCAACACAGATTTTCTGTGAACTTTTGGGCAGCTCACTGGAGCACGTTATCATGATTTCATACGGGATACTCTAACTGTGCTGCTATAACATGTGCCTGTACAAGTACGACACAACATGTGGTTCATGCACGATGGAGCTCCTGCACATTTCAGTCGACGTGTTCGTACGCTTCTCAACAACAGATTCGGTAACTGATGGATTGGTAGAGGCGGACCAGTTCCATGGCCTCCACGCTCTCCTGACCTCAACCCTCTTGACTTTCATTTATGGTGGCATTTGAAAGCTCTTGTCTACCCAACCCCGTTACCAAATGTAGAGAATCTTCGAGCTCGTATTGTGGACGGCTGTAACACGCCATTCTCCAGGGCTGCATCAGCGCATCAGGGATTCCATGCGACGGAGGGTGGATGCATGTATCTCGCTAACGGAGGACATTTTGAACATTTCCTGTAACAGAGTGTTTGAAATCACGCTGGTACGTTCTGTTGCTGTGTGCTTCCATTCCATGATTAATTTGATTTGAAGACACATGTCCATATAACATACTTTCTTTCTTTGTGTGTCAGGAATGTTTCCTGAAAGTTTGGCCGTACCTTTTTGTAACACCCTGTATAGATAAAGAGGGTTTCTCAGATGGAGGAAGGTAGAGAGCTGGATCAGACTGAAGACCACAACAATCCCTGAAATACAAAATCTCCGTGTCTCAACATAATGGAACCGTTATCATGATTTTGAGGAGACAGTGAGGACCGGTTATGTCTCCGATATCATTGTAGTATTTCGCAGGTATTTCGCTTGAAGAACCGTAACAATTAGACGGAACCTATATAGGATAGCTACAACTGTACTCAAAACCAACGATGGGCCAAGAGATTACTAATAAAGAAATATTGTGTTATGGTATAACTTTGGGCTTCCCCTGTATTTCTTCCCTGTTTTGATGGGCAACAGTAAGCGGGTAGTGGTCAGAGAGCACGGCTGCGGGCGTGTAGGTGCGAGGCACATCTCGTGAGGGGTGAGCGCGCCGCACGACCCGGTCGTCAGTTATTAAGGCTTTACGTGGGCCCGGGCTCCGCCGCGCCAGTTCAGAAACTCTTTTGATCCCGCGCGACGTGCCCCGCTACTCACACGTGCGCCCCCTGTGGGCGGAACCCAGGAAATTACTATTACGTGCGCGAAACACGGACGGCCCGGCCCGCCCGCCCTAACATGCGACGCGACACGCCTTTTAAGGAAAGACGCACCCTGGCCCTCATTCTGGTTTTTCAGCTCCTTTTGAAGCCGCGACGGAGAAGCTGATATGAGGAAACACGAACTTTGCAGCTTTTTTACCGCACCCCTTGCCAGCCTTCATTTCGTGAAGGAGGAGGATGTAAAATGATGTGTCGTGAGAGAATAAGAACGGAAGAGCTTTCACTGCTCTGTAGATACCGAGAACTTTTCATGACACTCAACACACGTTAAAATTGTAGTTTTATTAAATGTCAGCTGGAGCGAATACGAATACACATTTGCTGTTTATCATCATGATGGTACGAACGAATAGTTGTATACACTATTAATTGTCTTAGCAAATTTAAAAGATAATTTGTATATATAAAGCATAGTGTCCGTATGTTTGTGTGTTTGTATTGCATACAAGTTTACAGTATTGTTCCAATCTTATGAATTTTTTCACACGTAAGCTTCAAACTATGAAGACGGTCGCAGTATGTGTAAGGATCACATACAACACTTAGTTCACGAGGTATAACGTCATAAACAATGAGATGCGCGAAAAACTGTAGCATTACGTGACACTGCGGCTCATTTTCTCCTAAACCACTGGATCGATTTCAACCAAATTTGGTACACATATTCATTAGGTGAGATAACATTTGCTGTAGGAGTAAGAACCACATACGACATAGGGCTATAGAAATATGACGTCATAAACAATAGGAATCGCAAGAAACTGTCACATAATGCGACGAGACTTTATAAATGGCAGTACTTAGCGACTTGTAACAGATTATAAATATATTTTCATACGTTTATTAAACTTTTTCACGCTGACAACCACATCACAATAATGAAAGGAAAAAGAAGTTTCTCGCTTACTACTTTTTCGCTGTTCATGGATTAAAGCTACAGCATTCGGTATGACGTCACAATTTATAATTTTTACACTACAAATTGTACCCGCAGGAAATGTTAGAGGCATATACACATATGTAGTTGAATGTACGTTTTAAATTTTATCACAGTACAACACGTAGTTCTTGACATATGATCACCTTAATAGTAACGTTCATGAAAACCCGTTCATGTTATAATCTATTACTTCTTTAGTACTAATTGTATTCCCATAGATTTTACAGGCATGCAGGACTTATACAAATGAATATAAACCTGAAAAATTATACAGTTGTACAACATATAATACAATAAATATGAGATCGTACGAATTTAAAATGTCATATGTATTTTGACTACTGTCATTCTTTGTTTCGATACTGCACTTACAATTTTGCACATTATGCAAAGCAGCGTTATTTCTTATATATTCTCCGATAAATATAAAATGATTTTTTAAAAAAAAGGAGGTGGACAGAGAGTCAAGGGATAAAGTACTAAGGAATAAAGAAATAAATACCCGGGCAACGCCGGGTTTTCAGCTAGTATTAACTATAATAGATATTCCATCTTATGCTGATTAAAATTAGGACATTTATTCCATACCAGACGCGTTTCGCTTTTAATCCTAAAATAATCTACTGTGGCCTGTAAATGATACATAGGTTAGTACAACTGGTTTCGAATACAGATGTTAAAAAGAGTTTTTTTAACTTTTTGTGCACCTTAGGCCAAAGAGTTCTTAAATTGATGTACAGTCCGCTCACGTTGTTATTGTCTCATGTTTACCTCCGACTACTGCTTCTCGTGGCTGAAGTTGACTCTTTTGATAACATGTGCAACTGTTTGTCAAATTATTGAAGTAAATGACGCACAATTTGTCAATTATATAATATTAATGTCATTACGACATGTTTCAGGAATAGATTATCCTATTGTCAAGTACCGAAAATCAAGGGAGCACATTAAAATACAACGCACGAATTACAAAACTGTCATACCTGTAAAATACCTCTGCTATTAGGCTACATCATCAATAAAATACACGCAGCATACATGCTTTTTCATTGCAAACACGTCGTTTAAAATAAAACATCCTGACGCTTATACAAAGTTATGGATAATAGGAAACCTGTGATCTGTAGTGTAACTCTTTTTCTCTGAGCATAGAACTGAAGCATGGCTACCATTGATCTGTATCCTATCTGGATGTTGAACTAATCTGTTTCACCGTGCCAGTCATAGATTTTAATTTTACGTTTCTTGCCAAATTGCAACATGTTTGGTATGAAGAATTACAAGGAAACAAATAGACATTACGTTCCTATTTGCTCCCATACCAGTTTATTACATCCCATATTGAAATGTGCTCGGTTGCACAGTGGTAGAGTGCCAGACTACAAATCCAAAGGATTTTTATCTGCCTCTTTCCACTTCTTTCACCTCAGGCAGTATTGCTGATGTGAAAAATACCGATTAGCACCGTGGTTCGGAACCCACGTTAAGCTGTAGGTCCCCCTATAATAGGCTGGGTAAGTGAGAAGGTCGGAGGAAGGCAACGGCATATCACCTCCAAACATGACCGTGTCTAGTAAAGCACTGTGGTGTTCAAACCAATCTTCGGATTGTTGACTGCTTTACCTTATTGACATAAAGTACATATGAAATGGTAAGGAAGCTATCTTTTGTCACGTGATAACTGAAGTAAATTCCTTTGCTAAATTAAATCATGGCGGACAATGTGAAATTGTGTTCGATACATTATAATGTGCAGACAAGCTGCAGTTCTGTGCTCAGGCACCAGCGTTATACTTCTAGGTTCTATAGAGATTACTGGTGGCTACACATCCACATGTTTTGCTCTGATGTTGCTGTAAGCACCATGTTATAATTTGGGATATTGATTCCAGTCAATGTGTACGTCAGAAAGAATTACTACCTTACTCCTTGTTACGAACTAGACGTCAATACGAGAGCTTTTGGAACGAAATCGAAACATTTCTTGTGTGATAGTGGAATTTAATAGCAGCCATGGTATTATTTGGCAACAGACTGAATATGAACATCTATGGCTGGAACGATCAGACAGCTGATGGTCAGCATACAGGTGATAGGGAGATGATCAATGAACGTAACTCTCAAAGTTGACCTACGATAATACCGTCCTGATAGTTTCGTTGAATATGGATTATCTTTGTTATGTGAGAGGAGCTGTCATATAATCCACAACTGTGCAATTCAAAGACAGCGTCTCTTGCGATGTTGGTGTCCTATGACTGCTTCAGAACTTTATACGTCGTTGGAAGCGGTGTTCAGTTGTGGAGGTTCTAAAAAAAACGCGCGAAATAAGTAAAAGATTCGCGTAGAATAAGTTGAGGAGACCTCGTATCTTCTAAACTATGTGTGCTACCACCATAGTGATTGGCAACTGATGTAAAGCAGTATGCGTAACAAATTTGTACGAAAACAGTAAAATGCTTAAGGGGGGCAGCTGTAATAGGCGTCAGCTTACCTTCTCTAGACAAAGTACTAAGAAACCGATCAATGCTTTTCCATTGTTAAATATGTATGGAACCTGTATAGATATTCAGATACGGTCGTCTATCTTCAGACTTTTCCATTTTCCTTTGAAGATTATTCCTATCACGGTGTAAATATAAACGAACGTCACGTTCCACGAACGACTGATTGTTATTGAAGTCCAAATGGCGAAACGCAGCATCCGTCGTGTTAGGAAACTATAAATACAGTTTCAAAAATCTTCAAATGTTTGTAAGTTTGGGGACTGATGGCCCCGCACTTAAGTCCCATAAGCTTAACAAACTACTTATGGACTAGATTATACTACAGACAGCACAAACATCCATTTCCGAGGGAGGATTCGAACCCCCGACGAGAAGCGGCCTCGCGCACCGGAGGATAGCGCGGCAATGCTCTTAGCCATTCCGCCGCGCCTGCAGTTTCGCATCTGCCGCAAAGTTCTCAAGCCACAAAATCTATTTCTTTTCCGGAGAGTATTAAACGCTCTATTTCATAGATTTCGATCTCACCACACTCATCCATCTCCACGCACCTTAATGAACGTTACACCTGTAACTTCCTCATAAATCAGACCGTCCATGGGCGAATATCTTATTAAAATCCGTTCACTGGTTTTGGAGTTTATCGAACTGAGAGGACCAGACGACAGACGGCAGAAGGAGGTATCGGTAAGTTCCCACTCGGTACGTCCCCCTCGACTATTTCAAAATAGGGTAGTCAGCAGCAATCGGTCATTTTGAGACTTCAGACTTCATGAAAACAAATCCTGATTTCGGCTAATAATTAGCCAGTCTCGGTGAATATATTTAATAGAAGTTTATCAAAGATTCTATAATACGGCTTGGATAGGCTTATAAATCCTTTTCGTATTTCATTCACATTCTAATGATTGAAGAGTAGCTATGAGTATCAACTGCGACAAGCCTTCACAAACCTGTCGAGTCCATGTTATAGAGTATTTCACAAGTTTCTCGGAATTGTATGCGGGGAGAACGACTAGTTTCTAGCCGAAATCTGGATTTGATGTACTAAAGTTAGAAATACAACCACGGCCACGTGGACTGCTCTCGCAGGCCTTAAGGCACAAGCAATTTGTCAACATCCACAAAGTACTGCCGCAAAGCCCTAGTCCCACATCACTCATGGCATGTCGTCAGTTACCGCACTGAGTAATGAATCACTCTACATCATCGCCATAACTACAGAAGTTATAAATGTGATGTTCGTTCTTTCGGACACACATTACATACGTTTGAAATGTGAACAGTGAATGATTCCTGCAGATTAGCGAATATCGAAATGTTTCACTGTCTCATGATACGGCAGATTTTCGGACAGGTGCCCTGTTTATAATTACATATTTCTTGAACTGTGTGTCGTCCTCATTTACGTCTATATATTTACTCCGCAATCAAACATTATGTGCCTCGCAAAGGGTTTATCAAATCGCTTTCATAATATTTCTCAGCCATTCCATCGTATATAGAGCCGATGAAAATGGAACACTTAAAGCTTTTAGCTTTCGATCGGATTTCACTTCTTTTATTATCACGATCCTATGTAGTTGATAAAAACCAAGTACCTTCGCATTGGCTGGGAAAGTCAGCGAAATAAATTTCGCTAATAGATCTCGCAGCAACGAATAAAACCTTTCTTGTAATGATTCCACACTCACTCGTGCATAATTTCTGTGGAACGGTCTCCTGTTTATCCCGATAATACAAATCGTGTTATCCGTGTATCGTAACCACGCGCTGCTACCAGTGAGACGGTGGGATCAACACTGTACTATTTAACAACAACAATTATTTAAAGTTAGATAATTAGTAATTTGAACTGTCTTTAGGACGCTAGCTAGGAAGGGCTGGGAGGGTAAACCACACAGTCACTGTCCCAGAATGACGCTGTAGCGTTCTGGCCTCTCAACCGTAGAGTCAATGGTTCCAATCCCACTGTGACTGATATTCTTATTTGTATTCGAATTCAGTTCTATAGAAAACCTTGGGATCTCTAATCATCGTGTCATTTTTTGTTTATGTGTTTGTAGACTAGCTGAAAACATTGTCGTCAGGCAAAACGACCAGGTTAGCCGCTTCGAAAGACATTAGTAAATATGGAGATAAATTTCCAAAAACAGCGTCGTAGCTCTTCACAAAAAACAAATCAAACAAAGACCACAGTCGTAAAGTAATGGTGAAGCCAATACTGTAAAATTGTACATTAAAAAAAATTAAACCACCATTATTAACTAACTTCTATAAAATAAAGGAAATTCCGAATAAAAAAGTTGGTGCACTTTACCGAAATATTACCACTAGATATTAAAATTGTGTAAGTACTCGAACAAAAAGAAAAATGTCTGTCACGACCGCATTCGAACCACCGAACCTAAGGTTGTAAGGCGAGAACGCTATAATCCTTTTTCTCTATGGGTAGTTCTGCTTCATGTGGTCGCTGATCCTGTCTGTTAGTTGTTGTTCGATTTGTCCTTGGCTCAGCTTTCTCATTACATCTGACTATGGGCGTTGAGCCATGGCGCCTGGCTGACCTGAGCTACACCGAGAGATGCAGCAGTTCACTTAATGATTGGTACTTACACTCACATGATAAACTTGAAAGTCAATTTTCTCGAGTATTTTTGAGTGTTGCGTAAATGGCTTTGGTTAGTTGTTATTTGAGTTCTGAACTTCACGTACCATAAATATACACGGTGAGTCGTAATCGAGGAAAAATATTTCGTGCAAATTGGCACTCACTGAGCTACAACCATAAATTCGTTTTCCGGCTGTTCCTACGTTAATAAATGACAATGCAATTGAACGGTAAAAATCGAAAAAAATTAAGTGGACATTTGGGTGTTACTGTGTGTCGACATTGGCCAAGAGGACTGATCGGCAATAGGTCAACAGGCACAAGTTCCTTTCACTATGCCAACTAGCCACGGCCAGTGAAAACGTTGCGAGAAAGATGTGAAAGCTGTCACTGCTCGCATTGTCAACGCAGACCGTCGCTAGACGCCGCAGCCCTCGCCTTCTCGTGCGCGGCTGTAGACTACCTACAAGTCAGGCATGTTGTGCCCTTTTGCCAATCTGTCACATTGCCCAATGTCGGCACACAATAACACCCAAAAGTCCATAATTCCAAATATTTACCATTCAATTGGACTGTCATAGGAACTTGCGGAAAACGAATTTATGTCTGTAGCTCAGTGTGTGACAATATGAACGAAATATTTTTCCTCATTTATGACTCTACCTGTATACAAAAAAAATCTAAAATCCGATACCCATACTGTGTCTTTGTTAGAGCTCGCGGCTAGTCAAAATGTTTCCAAGGTTTGTATAGCTTATGGGACTTAACTACGGGGTCATCAGTCCCTAAACTTACAAACTACTTATGAACTAGCTAATCCTAAGGAGGGCACAAATATCCATGCCCGAGGGGGGATTCGAACCCCCGACCGTAGTGGCCGTGCAGACCGTGACTGGAGTGCCTCAGTCCCCTCGCACAGCGGCCGGCTCGCGGCTATTCCATCGAGGCTTTGTTGTTGCTGTGGTCATCCGACTACAGACGGGTTTTATGCAGCTCTCCACGTTGCACTGTCCGCAGGAAATACATGATCTGGCATTAACAACATTGAATGTTTCTGAGACTCTGTCGGTATCGACAGCGGTTTTTGTTATCTTCGGTGTGGCAGCAGTAACTGCCACAACTGGGACAGTGCACAAATGGTTTAAATCATATTTAACTGGAAGAGTGCAGAAAGTTGAAATAAGCAGTTCACATGTTGTAGAAAAAATAATAATTTCTCTAACTGCGGAGTTATAAAAAATGGGGTCCCACAATGTTAGGTCTTGGGTCTTTTGCTGTTCTTAATATATATAATGACCATTCTACATTCACGAAGACGCTAAGCTAGTTCTTATTGCTGATGGTACAAGTGTAGCTATCACACCTAAAGACAATTAACTAATGAAAATGTAAATGATATCTTTCAAAAATTATGAAGAGGTTCTCTTCTAATGGACTCTCATTAAACTTTGATAAAACCCAGTATATATAATTTCATACACTAAATGGCATGACACCATTAAAAAATTTAGACTCTGAACATAAATATGTAGCTAAGGTAGAATATTCAAAATGTTTAAGTGTTTGCACTGACGAGGAATTGAATTGGAAGAAACACGTAGAAGATCTTCTGAAACGTTTGAGTTCTGCTACTTATGCTATCAGGGTCATTGCAAAATTAGGTGATACACATCTCAGTAAATTAGCTTACTATGCCTATTTTCAATCACCGCTTTCATATGGAATCATATTCTGTGGCAATTCAACATTGACTGAAAAGTATTCATTGCGCAAAACGGTGTAATCAGAATAATTGTTGGAGCTCACTCAAGATCATCCTGCAGATATTTAATTAAGGATATAGGGATCTTCACTGCAGTTTCAGGATGTTTCACTAAGTGTGTTTACCTCTGTAACTTATAAAATAATAGGTGACGGGAAATTTTAATGCGGTAGGTCAACACAAGTAATGTTACACTTTCTGCGGAGCTATGAACATAGTTTATTGTATCACTTTCCACAGAGTTACAGCACAAAGATATAATTATTTAAATGGAACAATAGTTTTTTCTATCGTGCATTGGAATCGCTGAAACCAGCGGCGTCCAAATAAGTTTAAATTGCATTCCTATCACTGTTAGTTTGGGAGCTACAATCCTTCAAAGTTTCAGGGGCAGATACCCCACACGCTTTACATAATACATGGCTGTGTGGTGGGTGATGGATGTTATGGCGGTGGGAAGTTGATTTACATGAGATGTTCAAATGTGTGTCCATGTTCCTCAATCCATAATGCAATGCGTCCTCGAAAGGATCTACGGACGAGGTGTAACATCGCACCGGTGTGACGGAGCGACATGCGTCCTCCATGCGCCGTTTTAGATCATCTGGGGATGTGGGCTCAGTGACATAAACACGATCCTTTAGATATCCCCACAAAAAGAAATCTATTGGTGTTAAATCGGGCGACTTTGCGGGTCATGAATGAGGACCATGGCGCCCCAACCATCTTCCTGCAAACCTGTTGTTTTTTCCTTCCACAACAGCACGCGCAGAATGGGCTGGGTGACCATTGTGCTGCATCCACATATGGACTCTTGTGTGTAGACACACATGTTCAAGGAGACCACCTAAACTGTCGGCTATAAAAGCGCGATGTAACTCCCTTGTCAGTGTACCTGGGAAGTAGTGTGGACCGATGATTTCATCCCCAAGGATTCCACACCACACGTCAATAGACCACCTACGTTGACGGTCGACAGGTCGTACCCACCGAGGATTGTCTGTGGCCCAGTAGTGCATGTTATGACTATTCACTGCACAATAATTTGTGAACGTGGACTCATCAGAGAACATAACACTTTGTAGACTCCAGCGTGAAATTACGCATAGCCCACAGAATGTCACTCTTGCACGGAAATCGTTCCCATGCAGCGACATGCGGTACGGGTGAAACCTGTGGCCGTGTACTATACGCCACACAGATGTGAGGCTGACACCAGCGACTGCAGCAACGGCTCATAAGCTGACATGAGGATCGTGGTGCAGGGCAGCTAAAACAAACACCTCCCTCTCCTCACTTCTTGAAGGTCTTCGTCTGTTACTGCGGCGCATTACCAAGCTGCCTGTTTCCCGAAGTCGTTGTTCGGCACGTAAGAACGTAATGGCTGCCGGGGCTCTTCGCCTAGGATATCTCACGGCATACGCCGTGGCTGCATCAGTGGCATTATGTCGGCACTCGCCGAGCATCAGCAACATGTCAACGTACTCGTTGTTCGTGTATGCCATCGTCATCCAATGTCAGTAACTGTGGTATATTGAGCCCCGGTTGTTAGTGTGGCTCCAACTGTCGGGTGTACGGCCGTGTGCGGCGACAGCCGGCAGTCTAACAGCGCATCGAGTTAGAAGGCGCATTGCATTATGCGCAGCGTTTGTGGTATCTACCCCTGAAACTTTGAAGGGTTGTAGCTCCCAAACTAACAGTGATAGGAATGTAGTTTAAATTGATTTGGACGCAGCTGGTTTGAACGAATCCAATGCACGATGGAAAAACTATAGTTCCACTTAAGAAAATATATCTTTGTGCTGTAACTCTTTGGAAAATAATACAATAAACTATGTTCATATCTCCGCAGAAAGTGTAACACTTCTTGTGTTGACCTACCGCATTAAAATTTCCCGTCACCTATTATTTTATAAGTTACAGAGGCAAACACAGTGAAACACCATATTATTTTCGATTATTCCCTTTAAAGAGAGCGATTGAACTTGAGTAATTATGACTTCTTCTTCCTTCGTTCTTCCGAAATTCTCTTCATGAGTTCACTGTGTCCTCTCTTGCGTTCTTCTGACCACTTTTTTCCTGTTCTGTTTTCCGTGTGTTCTTGTTTAAGTTTATGTTTCTTAATAATGTTCCTGAACTGTTCTCTATTGTTTAAGTTGTCTTGTGTGATTCCCAGTTCTTTAATATCCTCTTCTGTTTCAGTGATCCACTTCGTCTTGTTTTTGCTCTTGTTTGCTATCTCAAATATTTGCCTTGTGAGCCTTGTTTCATTTATCCTGGTGATATGTACAGAAAATTTCATCCTTCTCTTTCTGATGGTGTCCGTTATTGTTTCCATGTCTTTGTAAATCTCTCTAGCTGGCCGCTTTATCCAAATTCCTTCCCAAAACACTGAACCATATACTTTTTCTCAAAATTTTTCTTTCCTGTTTTTCAATCTCTCTGATCTTCGTATGACCTTGAATAAGTGTAGTTTCTGCAGCATAGAGTGCCTCTGGTAGGACTACTGTGTTGTAATGCCTTAGTTTTGCATTGACAGAAATAGATTTCTTCTTATAATGGTTCCAAGTTAGCTTATATGCTCTTTGTAATCTTGAGACCCTTTCTTGATTGGCTATTGAGTTCAGTCCTGATGGTTAGATCATCTCTCCTAGATATCTGAAGTGAGAAACTTGTGCCACTTTTCCATACTGAGTTGTGATGGGGAGACTCTCTGCAGGGTTTTTTTTTCATGTATTGAGTCTTTTCATAAGAGATTTGTTGCCCAGTTTTCTGTGAGATTTCATGAAGCTTCTCCGGTGCGAATCTCGCTTCTTCCCTGTTGTTTGTTAGAATAGCAATATCGTCCGCGAAAGCCAGACACTTCACCCTGATTCTCTGCTCCTTTTTAATTTCAAGTTGAATTCCCTTAATTTCTTTTTCCCATGTCCTCACAATTTTCTCCAGTACCAAGTTAAACAAAAGGGGGGGAGAGTCCATCTACTTGGCGGACACCAGTAAGGATGTGAAATGCTTCTGATGTTTCTCCCATGAATCTGAAAAAATGTCTGTTAAGCTTATGGGACTTAACTACGGGGTTATCAGTCCCTAAACTTACAAACTACTTATCAACTACCTTATACTAAGGACGGCACAAATATCCATACCCGAGGGGGGATTCGAACCCCCGACCGTAGTAGCATGAATCTGACTTTAGAGGTTGTTCCTGTTAATGCTTGTTGGATAATTGACCTAGTTTTCCTGTCAATCCGAAATTCCTCTAATGTGTGAAATTGAATCATAAGCCTTTTTAAAATCTACGAAAGCCACCACAGTGTTTCTGCATCTTGTCATTTGTAAAATAGTTCTTTAGGTTCCATATTTGTTCAACGCAAGATCGACCTTTACGAAACCCTGCCTATTAACTGGTCCGCCTGTTCTTCTAGTCTGCTTAACAGGACCTTAGAAAAATTTTGTGTATTACTGGGTGAAGTGAAATTCCCCGGTAGTTATTTGGATCAGTTTTTGTACCTTTTTTGTGGAGAGGATGGATTAGTGTACATTTCCACTCTCCAGGAATTTGTTCAGTTTCCCAAACCTTTGATATAATTCTGTGAGTTGCTTGTGTAAGAGTTTTGTTGTTCTTCAGTGAATTGATTATTTCCTTTACTTCTTTAAGTGAAGGTGGTTTTGAATCGGGATTTTTCGAAATCTTGTTTTTCTGTCGGCGGCTCGTAGTTAAGGAGTGAGTGAAAATATTTAGCTAAAATCTGACAGTTGTTGCCCGTGTTGGTTTCCAGTGATCCATCGGGCTGGCGAAAACACAGATTAGGTGGTTGATACCCTGTTAGGTTCTCTTTGCAAATTGTGTAAAAGTTTCTGGTGTTGTTTTTGAGAAATTCTTGTTCAATTTCCTTAAGCCGGTTTATATGATATCTACGTTTTTCTCTTCGTATTGCCTTGGATGTGTTCCTCTGTATTCTCAGAAATTCCTGCCATTTTTCTGTAGTTTTGTTGCTACTGAGAGTTTTCCATGCTTGTGTTCTTTCTTCTATTGCTTGATCACATGAGCTGTTCCACCATCTGTGTTTTCTCTTTCTTGGAGGTTTGCCTAAATGCATAGCGCTCTTCAATACTTCTGCAGGTTCCTTCCAGTTCGTTGCGTTTGATTGTCTAATTCCCTGGCTAATTTCCTTCTTGTTAAGTTTCAGGTATTCTAGATCAATTCTGAATGTTTTGTTCATTTGTGGTTCTTTCCTGTTAGGTTGAATGCAGTAGATGGTGATCTGATTCAAAAAATCCCTTTCTTGTTCGAACGTTAAGTATTTCTTTCGTATTCTTGTTAGATATAGCAACATCGTCTATCTGAAACTCACCCAAAGATAACTTCGGTGATTTCCAAGTTGTAAGTTTGTTCACAGGCTTTAGGAATAGTGTGGACATGAGTTTAAGATCAAAATTTTCACAGAAGTTTATCAGTCTCTCGCCGTTTTTATTTGTCCTCTTGTGAGCTGTATGAATTCTCGTTGTTTGCCTGATTTTTTTCTCTTTGCCGAGTTGTCCATTGAAATTTACTAAGAGAATTTTCACATGATGTGCCGGAATTTTATTTGAGGTTTCCTCCAGTAGTTCCCAGAATTTTATTACCTGTGGGTCTTTTCTGTTGTAATCATTTGTGGGAGCGTGTGCATTTATCAGTGTGTATGCCTTGTTTCCAGATTTTAATGAGATTGTGGATATTCTTTCTTATGTTGAATGGAAGTTTATTATTGAGTCTGTAATTGATTTATGTACAACAAAAGCTGTGCCAAATTGTTTGGGTCCTTTGTTCAACTGGATTGCAGGTTTTCCTTTGTAGATTCACAAGTTTCCTGTATCAAAATGATTTTCGTCGGTAGATCGTGTTTCTTGAATCGCAAGGATTTTTATGTGGAATTTTTCCATAGTGTTTGTGAGTTGTTTAAGTTTACCTACTTTTGAGAGTGTGTTTATGTTGAGAGTTCCTATGAAGTATTTCTGTTTCGGTCTTAGAGATTTTGAGAAGCTCCGACTCTTCTGCGCATGAAGTTCCTGGGCCCCCAGAATCCGATGACCAGGAGAATTCAATCTAGAGACTGATGCCTGGGGTAGTGGAATTCTTTCCTTTTGTTCCATCATGCTTTTTCATGTTGAAACTTGTTTTGTGGTGATCTTCTACGAAGGTCACATGTTTACGACTTGATTGTTGAGATCAAGAAGAACTAGGAGCAGCCGCACCAACTAGGTGAACAGACGCTGGATTCCAGGGCAGACGCTAATGTGTTAGGACTGCCTCTTCCGCCGTGCCGATGATCTTCATCTCCACCTTCACTGCCGCTGAGGTCTTCACCGTACCCTGGCAAGGGGTCCTCACGTTGTGCTATCACCAGGCTCAGGTGAACCAAGGTTTTTTAACGAGGTGTTACTCCTCCCCCTCCTCCTTTCTCAACCGGGCTTGGGACCGGCTATGGCGGAGTTCAAGTCTACGGTCACTTACCAAGTAGCATGAAAAATGTGACAGCCATCTAGTATTTAGAAAGAAATTGAAGGAATTTCTGAATGGCAACACTTTCTAAACTTTTGACGAATTTTTAAATAAATATAAAAAATAAAACACAATAAAAAATGAAAATAAATTATCCTTAAAATATTGATTATCATGTATAGGCAACATTTACTGAACCGACAAGTTCCACATCATTACGAAATGTCGTATACATGATCTATGGAACAAGTATTAATCTAATCAGCACACGTAGTATCGGTGGGTCCTCCTGTTTAGGGAAGAGAACGTAGAGCGGTAATGAGCCGCGGGCATCAGCGATCCCTCGGAGAGCCGTCCGTGGCCGCTGGCAGAGTGGTGGGCAGGGCGGGGTGTCGGCTGCTGAGGCGGCAGCGGCTGGCCGCTCTGCTGGCCGGTCACGTGTCTGCGAGGGCGCGTCTAACGAGGGCGGCGAGGACTCTCAGGGCTGCCCCACCGCCGGTCCACGCCGCGGCCGGCCTGGCTTCCAAGGCGCCGCCGCTGTCCGGCCGACCGACCGAGGCGGCGGCGGACGTGTGACCACAGTCCAGATCAGACAATCATCCACAACTACATTGCAAATCACATTAAAGAGAAACTTCCAAGCAGATTAATACTGTGTGCCGGAACCGGGAATCGAACCTAAGACATAGAATGAAGGCTTTCACGTCAGGTGTCGTCATTACTTAAAGCTTCCGGGCTGAGATGCCGTGGTCCATACATATGTATGGACCACGGCACCTCAGCCAGGTAGCTTTAAGTAATGAACCTGAGACATTTGCCTTCTACGGCCAAGCGCTCTACCACTGAGCTATCCCGACACGACTCACGATCCGCCCTACAACCGCGATAAATCAGTCAAACCTTAAGGTCGTAGATTCTACCAAATACCTAGGCGTTACAATTACGACCAACTTTGACTGGAGAGAACACATAGAAAATATTGTGGAGAAGGCGAACCAAAGGTTACGTTTCATCGGCAGAACGCTTCGAAGATGCACCAGCTCCACCAAAGAGACTGCCTACATCACACTTGTGCGTCCTCTCCTGGAGTACTGTTGCCCCTTGTGGGACCCTCACCAGGTGGGACTGACGGGAGGTTCAGAGAAGGGCAGCTCGTTTTGTTTTCTATCACGTTACGGGAGGGAAAGCGTCACGGAAATGTTGCAAGAATTGGGGTGGAAATCATTAAAATAAAGACTTTATTCATTGCGGCGTGATCTGTTTGCGAAGTTTCAATCACCGACTTTTAGTTCTGAATGTGAAAATATTTTCCTAGCACCCACCTACTTAGGGAGACATGGCCATCCCAATAAAATAAGAGAAATCAGATCGAAAACGGAACGATTGAGGTGTTCTTTCTTCCCGCGCGCTATTAGAGAATGGAACGGTAGAGAAAAGTTATGAAAATGGTTAATGAACCCTCTGCCAGGCACTTGAATGTAATTTGCGGAGTATCTATGTAGATGTACCTAGCCTCCTACTTTCCAGACTTCACAAAAATTCTCCTGCCAACCTTGCAAGACTAGCTTTCCTTGAGGAAAGGATATGGTGGGGTCATGGGAGATGGCAAAGATCTCATTTTGGCGTTACGGTTCTGGCATACAATGTTAATCTCCCAGGAGCTTTCAACTCAGGGCACACACCTCTGCAGAGTGAAAGTGTCATTCTGGAAACATCCCTTAGGCTATGGCTAAGCCATGTCTCCTCCATATCATTTCTTACAGGAGTGCTAATCTTGCAATTTTCGTAGGATCGCAGGATAACTACTTTGAAGTTTGGAAAGTAGCTTGTGAGGTACCGGCAGAATTGTATTTGAGGTGACAAACTGTGAGTCGTGTCGGAATAGCTCAATACTAGAGCGCTCACCCGCGTAGGCCATGGTCCCAGTTTCGAGTCTCGGTTCCGGCACACAGTTGTAATCTTCCAGGAATTTTCATTCTGGCAAATTTAAGTGCATTAGTGGTGTTCATCGAACCGCTTTTACGAGATTTCTCTATTGTTATATTCTCTAACAGTGCGCGGGGAAATACAACAACAAACATTTTTACGTTTTCGATCTGATTCTTCTTATTTTCTTATGGTTAACATATCTCCATATGTAGGTGTGTACTACCAAAATAATGTTCGCATTCGGAAGAAAACACGATGATGGAAAATTCGCAAATAAATCTGGCCGCATAGGACGACGCCCTTCTTGTACCCCTCAATTTGACACTGCCTTCTACCTGACAGCATGTGTTAAGTAACACCTATTCCACATGTCCCACCAATGCTGTAAATGTTGTATCTAATGAGGTAATATAAAAAATCATTCTGGAGAAAAATGGTGTTAACACTTCAAAGAATAAGGATGTAATAGGCTATATCACTTTAGGCAGAAAGAGCTTTAATCAATCTATAAACATTAATTGCTTTCAAGGATTTCTTTGACTTTGAGAATCCTCAAAACATGGCAGAATACCCAATGACAACAAAACCTCCTATTCCCTACTATAACCATCTATCAAAATTGAATCAGATCAGCCCAGTTCTTGCGAACAAGTTTCGAAAACTAGCACACATATGAAAAAGAAAACGTTCGTATAAGGCAATGCATATAATTTAATGTAATATCCGCCAACATGAAGCTAAGGAATGTATGGCAATGGCGTCTCGCGACCGTCCATCGGACTGCAACAGCAGAACTGAAAAATTGATTTAAAAAAAGCCATGTCATACACTTCAGGGGTTAGTGATGTTCGCCCTGAATCTTGCATTATTTCCGTGAGAACCTCTCCCCTATATTACTACAATAGAAACAGCTGCCCTTCCCTTAACTTTCTCTAAATGCTCTGTCAGTCGAACTGGCATGGGATCTCACAATGCGCAGCAATATTCTAAAATAGGACGCATAAAAAAATATTTCATTGGAATACCAATCTCCGGCGTGGCGAAGATGTTTGGCAATGTTTGAGGTTAAAAGTGCTGGCAGTGAAATCCGCCTAAAAACACCATTGGAGCAATTAAAGTTTTAAAGAATACGAAAATGTGATGAACTTTATCTGAAAGAATAATTGATTTCTACATTTACTTTCAGATATAAGAAAATTTTCATAGATCCAGGGGTAAACTTCACAGGAAAATGAATCAATGTTACCAGTGTATGTATCCAAACTCAAGGCAAGGATGCTAATATCTGGATCCAAAGATTGTGTAACAAAATGGCCTTTGTTACCACAGTAGCCCGGTTTGACGGTAGCGGTACTATCCTCCGCCACACATACTCGTCAAAGATATGCTACTTTGTTTCCTAATACGATTGTTTTCGCAGTTTTGTCCAACTATTTGGTGAGACTTGAAGTATAAAAACTATAGAACAAGAGTCCGATGTCTATTGGTTTGAAATATTATGATTTTTCAGCAATTTTCAGCTCATATACATTTTTGCCTACTATAGTGCTATCTACCATGAAACGAAAAAAATGTTTCATACAGAACTTACATAATTTGCACAAGGAATCCAAATCAGCAGTAAAAAGTACATGTTCTTATTTAAGACTTCCCGCTTTCCCTGGGTGCGTATAAGCAGAGTGACCGTGTGTATACGTATTGCATACAATACGTTCTTTCGGACATGTCCGGACAAGTGGTTAAGGCGACCGCTGGCCCAAAGCGGGAGACCTGGGTTCGAGTCCCGGTCCGGCTCACATTTTCACTTGTCGCCATTGTATCATTTCAATGCACTACAGCAGCCACTGTCAATCCTTTCCTTCCTAATCCTTCTTCCTTCCTCTCCTTTATCATTTGCAAAAATTTTTACCTATTACTTCTTTACTACTAATTGTATTCCCAAGAGATTTTACACTCATACACGACTCGTACGACTGAATATATACCTGAGAAATTATGCAACTGCACAACAAATAATTAAATAAATATGAGATAGTGCGAATTTTTATGGCCTTTGTATTTTGATTACTACCTTTCTTTGTTTGAATACCGCATTTATAATTTTGTGCATAATGCGAGGCAGCATTGTTGTTTATTCAACTATAAAAATAACATGTTGTTTTCAGAGAATTGGAGATGGACAGAGAAAGAAGGGATAGTAGAAGTACTAACTCAAGGCAGGAATAAATAAATACCCGGGCAAAGCCGGAGGTTCCGGTAGTTTCAATATATAGGCCACATTTTGGAAGGTCCTCGTACAAATCGGCATGACTATCAGACTGAAACATTGACGTAGTCTGCGTAATGGAGGCAACGTCACGTCAGTAACGAAAGTGCCACGATATGTGCGGGGGACCGTGGATATTCCGGTCACTCACACACAGAGCGAGCGAGAGAGAGAGAGACGCGCGAGCATATAGCCGCTGGTGGAGAACCAGCGAAAGCAGAAGGACATCAGCGGAGTAAAAGCCGATATTTGCCATCAGCGTGTGCGCAGAGGACCCCTGCTACAGCCACAGGTAGCGGCCGCTGCAGCCCCGTTGCCGCGTAATCCTCGCGCGTCGCCCCATTCGCCGCTCCGCTGCCCTTTTCACATTCCTCATTTACCGAAACACAGTCGACGTCGTCGTCACGTGTCGGCGAACCGGCGGCCTAATGATTTCAATCACAGCGAAAAACGCGCGCGCGCGGAAATCGCGGGGGGCGGAAAGGCGCCCTCCAGCGATCGCTCGTGAAAGCTTTCATTCGTACCTGCCAGTACGGCCCCTTTAGTCCGCTTCCCAGTGCTACACACTTTTGTTTCGTACCTCGTGTTTTTCATGCCTCCACGGTCGTCTGTATTACTCAACTATACTGTTCTTTGTATTTTAGTGCAGTTACTTTTATTACGCAGAAAATAATGTGAAAATTGAGCCTTTGTGTACCAGACTGATTCAAATTGCGAAAAAAGGCGATTCGTGCGGCCGATAAAAGTTACGAGCTTTTGCGGCAATGATTGACGCTTTTAAAGTGAAAAATTAAATTATGTAGGTGCTGCTCATGCCCGCTACTCTGTTATTCAATGAATTGTAATGCCTGCAGAACTGCTTGTATGGACCAATGGTCCTGTTAATTTCCGTTTGAGTGCAACTGCATGTCGACAACGTCAAAACATTTGTGGTCACATTAAGCAACAAGGCACCCAGAAAAATCACATGAATTCAACATAGTATCAGAGGACGGTAGTTATTAGAACGTCGATGCGGGTAATATTAAAAATCGGGCGTACAGCCGTAAAATTCTTTTTTCGAAGTCACCTATAGCGCTTTCGAACCTCTGTAGCTTCGTCGTGGGTTACAGATAGAATCGTAATTTATCACTGCCCAAGATAACATACATCTAATTACACTGCCATATTACCTACTGTTACACTATATTAGCTAAAATCCCAGCATTTCCGGGCATTTATTTATTAATTCCTGCCTTCAGTTAGTACTTCTTCTATTCCTTCTCTCTCTGTCCATCCTTTTTTCTAAAACATGTTATATTTATCGGGGAATAAATATCATAAAATGCTGTCTTGCATAATGTACAAAATTTTACGTTCAGTATCCAAACAAAGAAAGATAGTTGTCAAAATACAAATGACATAAAATCCGCACGATCTCATATTTATTGCGTTATATGTTCTACAATTGTATGATTTTTCAGTTATACATTAATTTGTATAAGTGATGCATGTCTGTAAAATCTGTTGCGAATACAATCTCGTGCGTGATGTTACGATTTTCCATGAACATTACTATTTATGAGCTCATATCTCATGAACTACGTGTCGTGCTGTCATACAATTTAAAAGGTACATTCAGTTATATGTATGTATTTGTAGCATATAAATTGTAACGCCACAATGAATGCCGTAGTTTTAGTCCATGAACAGTGGAAATGTAGTAAGAGAAACTTTTTTCCTTTCATAATTTTGCTATGGTTGTCAGCGAGAAAAGTTCAATAAAGGATTGAAATTGCGTTTAAAGTTGCTTGCAAGTCGCTGAGAACTGTCATTCTTAAACAGTATGTGGATAAATTATGTGGCAGTTTGTTGCAACTATATTGTTTATGACGTTGTATCTCCAGAAACATGTGTCGTACGTGGTTCTTACGCCGACAACATAGTTACTCACGGTAAGGAATATGTGCACCAAATTTGAATGAAATTGGTGCAGAGTTTAGGAGGAAATGTGCAATACTGTCGTTTGACGTAGCAGGTTTTCGCACATCTCACTGTTTATGACGTCATATCTAGTTATTAATGTGTTGTACGTAATCCTAACGCTTACGGCGACCGTCCTCATGGAATGAAGCTTACGCGTGCAAAATTTCATAAAGATTGGAACATAACTGTTGATTTTTATGCAATACATATACACAAACATGCGGAAACACTGCTTTATTTACGTATTATTGCCAATCGAATTTCTTTAACATTATCACTGTCACACGGCTTAGTTTAGTGTATTATAGCTACAGTAGAGGAAGCAAACAATGATCTTTGCAATAAATATTTATTAGACTTAAAACTCTTTACCAACTTAATTCAGAATTACAAATTATTAATAGGGCATATTTTCATCAGGATTAGTTTCCAAAACGTATAGCTTTTGTTGCTAAGTCCGCGAAATTATGTATAATTAATGTTGATTTCGGAAGTATTCAAGTTTAATAGTCTCATTCGCTGAAAAAAATCGACGTACTGTCGAATTTTCTAAAACATCATTACAACAAATACTTCGAGAATACCTTTGTTAATATGACCCTTGCAAAATCGAAAGCATATTACATGACAATGAACACCTAAATTCCATTATCTAACGAAATTTAGTAACTCACATAAGAAGAAAATGTTTTACAGCTCGTGAATGTTTCCGTGCGATATCCAAGTCACATTTCATAACGCAATCTAGATACCGTCAGTATATGCGATTAGATTATATTGGTATGTGTTCCATAGATCATGTATATGACACTTCGTAATGATGTGGAACGTGTCAGGTTAAAAAAATGTGTCTTTACGATTTACTAATTTATATCAAAAAATTCATATAGTTAGTAGAAGAAGTTGCCATTCACATTTTTTTTAGTTTATTTTATTTTGCTAGTTGGCTATTTATCAGACCTTTGATACTAGTTTCTAAGTGGCCAAAGACTTCTGTGACAGCATAATTCGCCCCTTTCTGTACCATAGCTAGATTTAACCTTGAATAGTAAATATCATTCTTTATCCTAATATTATAGCTATGAACACAGCTATTGCCTTTGAATTCCGACGGATTGGTAATAACAAATTTACTAAGTGAATATATTTACTTTCAAGCTACTGTGAAGATCCCTAGCTCTTTAAATAAGTGTCTGCAGGATGATCTACGATGGGCTCCAGCAATTTTTCTGATTACATGGTTTTGTGCAATGAATAATTATTTACTCAATGAATATAATGTCATACGATAGTAAAAATCAAAATAGACATAGTAAGCTAATTTATTAAAATGTATATCATACAAATTTGCAATGACCCTAATAGCTTAAGTAGCTGAATTCAAAAGTTTCAGCGGATCTTCTATGTCTTTTTTACAGTTGAACCACTCAACGTTGCATGCACCTACAAGTTTGTATATTCTACCTTAGCTACAGACTTCTGATCAAAGTCTATATTTATTAATGGTGTCATTCCATTTACTGTATGTAACTGTATGTAATGTGTTTTATCGAAATTTAATGGTAGTCCTTTTGCAGAGAGCCGCATGATGATTTTCTGAAAGATGTCGTTTACTATTTCATCAGTTAGTTCTTGTCTGTCAGATGTAATAACTATACTTGTATCATCACTAAGAAGAACCAGCTACACATCTTCATGAATATAGAAAGGCAAATCAATAATATACATTAAGAACTTGGGTAACTAATTTGATAACTCTATATGACGTGTCTGCAGAGATACTAACAAAAATTTTTGACTTTGTCGTACACGAGGACTCACAAATTTTGGGTAGACGGATTGCAATGCAAGATTTGTTTGTTTTATGTTTTTCAATGTAGATAATTTTCACCTTAATAAAGCGACAGTATGTTTGAAGTAAACTTCGTTAAGATGAAAACTTCGCCTTGAGCACATTTGCATTTCGACAACGAAAACTGCCTTTGTCATTTACCGGGGCACCGAAGCTATGAAATTCTCTTATATTGACACATCAGTACTGTTAGATACATTAATTCACAAGAAAACACTCTGCTTGAAGCCTTCTGCTATTTGATGAAGGGATTATTAACACCATTCTCCCATTAGGAGTTGCTTTAGTGTAGACCTAGACTTTTATACTGATCTTTTGCTTCAGCACCATTGGGTTCTTTATCTTATGCAGTGTAAGGAATTATAGGACATTCACTGTCCCCAGGTGCTTAATTTGCCGCCTATCATATTACATGCGTAAACATTAAGTCAACAAGATGATAGATGTAACGTCTCGTGAAAAAAAATTGTTTCCTTGGAAATCCTGTATAAGTGCGATAATAATGAAATTATACTGCAATTATTTGACATATGCAGAATCTAACGTTATTAACTTCCATTCCGCTCATATTGAGACGACACATTTAAAAACATTCCAGCCTGAAATAGCTTCCAACATTAGGATATACAACTGTAATGCAACAACGTATTTTGACGAAATGCATAAATATTTAAATTTGGCTTTAAAACTCCTGTTACTTTAATGGTGACTACATCCTATCATATCTTTCCTCAGTAATTCAGCAGTTCATTATTTGTGTATGCATGGAGTAATAATATTTGTAATTTTCTTTCGGAAAGTGGCACATGCAAGGGTAACTTCTATACGATAATTCATGTGACACTTGATATTGAATGCTGAATGATGGTAATTTCCGGCACATCACTAGGCGTTATAGCTAATATTTCGTAACAGTAACCAGTTAAAACACAAATCACATAGACGCGCTGTAAATAACCATAAATCTAGCAAGGAGCTATCAGGCCAGTTAATTTCAGGTTTTAATTCCCGAGAATATGTTATGCTTGTTGGCTATATTCCTAACATGATCACATTTACTGCTAACTATTCAAAAGGGAACACCAAGAAATACCGGCAGCATCACAGATAACTTTATTTGCCAATTAACATGTTGTACGAAGATCACCGACAGAAATTACAGCGCCATGTGAAGCGAGGAAGATGAAAAAGCCATTGAGTGTTGATGCCATTGATGGCAATACGCATCGTTCCACGCTTTGACATTGAATCAAACTTGATGTGTATGGGTAAGGCACTACTTGCTGATTTCGCATATTGCCTTCGTTGATAAGGTGTAGCAGCGATCTGTGTATGCCGTACGGATCGTTCCGCAATCATCCACCTGACGTGTTCGATAGGTGAGAGATCTTAAGATCGCCCAAGGCCGAGTGAGAACAGCTGTGTGCCTAAAACGCCGTGCTGCGAACCCACCAACGCTGCGAAGCAACATGAACCTGACAACTCGATTTGTGCTACACCGACAATCAGTTATGGGAGCAGAGCTGTCACGCGGGAGAAGCCGTGCGCTCCACGGGGCATAATGTGTAAAAATACTGGTCCTGCATCGAGTGTCAGATCCCGTAATGTTCGATTCCACTCCACTGAAGTGTTGAAACCTTTTATGTTCCAATACGTTCGCATCGTACCGATGGACGCATTTCATCAGGATAATGTAAGGCCACACACGTCATCAAATGACCAAGACATCTTCATCGCACATCGGATTGCACTCCGGGCTTGGCTTGTGCTGCCTTGGCCTCCCACACGCCTGCATACACAAGATGAACTGTGTCAATACGCGAATGAGCATGAGCTACTGTATTCCAACAAAACTTACAGAGGCACTTTGATTCAATTTCAAAGCGTGTAGCAGTGGTTATATCCACCAATGCTGCCAACACTCAAAACTGTCTTCATTTTTCTCACTTCATACACTATGTGATTGTATTCGGACGCTTTGCTGGAAATTACTTATTACGTCATGAAGCCCTCCATCGGTAATGCTCGAATGCAGTCTAGTGTCGGCCTGCCCTCTGCCTCGACGAGAGCTTACACTCTCGTAGTCATAAATTCAGTCAGATGCTGGAAGGTTTCTTGTGGAATAGAAGCCCATTGTTAACAGATTGCTGCACTAAGGAGGGGTTCCGATGTAGTTCGGTGAGGCCTGGCACCTAGTCGGCGTTCCAAAACATCCCAAAGGTGTTCTACAGGATTTATGGCAGGACAGTCCATTACAGAAATGTTATCGTCGTTTAACCATTCCGATCAGGCCGTGCGTTAGGAACGGGTGCTCGATAATGTTGAAAGATGAAATCGCTATCCGTGAATTATCTTCAACGGGGAGAAGGAAGAAGTGTCTTAAAACACCAATGAACACCTGTGCTGTGGTACTTTCATGCAAAATAACATGGTGCGCGAGCCTCCTACATGAAAAACACGACCATACTATAACACAGGACCATCCGAAATTTACTTTTGGCACTAGAGACGCTGGCAGATGACGTTCAACGGTCATTCTCAATACCCTCACTGTGCCGTCGGATCGCCACGTTGTCTACCGTGATTCGTAACTCCACAATGTTTCTCCATTATTACATAGTGCAATGTTTACGCTCCTTACACCAAGCAGGGCGACGTGCGTTATGTGCGGCTTATGGGCAGCCGCTAGACATTGCAATTCAAGTTTTCTCACCTCATAACAAATTAAAATGCATTTTAAATAAAGGGGTAGAGAAATATGTGCCTGTAAAGTCGATTAAAGATGGAAAAGATCCACCTTGGTATAAAAATAATGTTATAAAGCTACTGAGAGAGCTAAGGCTGATGCACTCTCGGTTTAAAAAAGAAGACACAAATGATAAGAAAAAGTTAGATTCGTGCGCCTATAAAAAGATCGATGCGCGAAGCATACAATTATTACCACAGCTATTCCATAGCAAAATATCTTTACGAGAAGCAGAACAAATTCTGGTCTGATGTAAAATTGATAAGTGGATCAAAGTCCACTGTCCAGTCATTCGTTGATCATTCCGCGACAGTAATACAATAAATCAAATGGAAAGCTGAAGCTATAAATTTAACCTTTAAGAAATCTTGCACGCAGGACGAGCGCTCAAGTATAAAATCATTTGATCAAGGTACTAACTTCGAAATGGAGGACACAGTGAAAAGAATTTCCAGTGTAGAGAAACAGCCGAGAGAGCTAAATACAAAAAAAAAAATTCCCTAGTCCGGATAGATTATCAGTGCGGTTTTACAAAGACATTTCTGCGGCATTGGCCCCTACTTAGCTTGCATTTATCGCGACTCTTCAATGCAGCGCAAAGTTCCTAGTGATTGGAAATTAGCGCAGGTGACTCCTGTCTATAAGAAAGGTAAAATAACTGACCCACATAATTACAGACCTATATCGTTGACATCAGTTTCCTGTATAATTTTGGATCATATTCTCAGTTCGAATATAGTAAATTTCCTTGAGACGGAAAAGCGTCTTTCTAGTTCGTAGTGAGACTAGCATTTTCTCTTAAGATTACTATGCCACAGAGCAATCTATTCAATACTGTGGAGTGGATTTGAGATGCCCAGATACAACTTTATGTCACTTACTCAGGGGGGCCTCACCAAAGAAATTACACTCCTGGACAAAATTGCTACACCACGAAGATAACGAGCTACAGATGTGAAATTTAACCGACGGGAAGAAGATGCTGTGATATGCAAATGAGTAGCTTTTCAGAGCATTCACACAAGGTTTGCGTAGATGGCTACACCTACAACGTGCTAATATGAAGAAAGTTTCCAACCGATTTCTCATACACAACAGCAATTGACCGACGTTGTCTGCAGAAACATGATTCTGATGCCTAGTGTAAAGAGGAGAAATGCGTACCATCACGTTACCGGCGTTGATAACGGTTGATAGCGATTCCGGTTTATCGTATCGCGACATTTCTGCTCGCGTTGGTCGCCGGTGGGTTCAGGAGGGCAATACGGAACGCCGTGCTGGATCCCAACGGCCTCGTATCACTAGCAGTCGTGATGACTGGCATCTTATCCGCAAGGCTGTAACGGATCAGCAGCCACATCTCGATCTCTGAGTCAAAAGACGGGGACATTTTCAAGACAACAACTATCTGCACGAACAGTTCAACGACGTTTGCAGCAGCATGAAGTATCAGCTCGGAGAGCATGGCTGCGGTTACCGTTGACGCTACATCACAGTCAGGAGCGCTTGTGATGGTGTACGCAACGACGAACCTGGCTGCATGAATGGCAAATGTCACTTTTTCGGATGAATCCTGGATCTGTTTACAGCATCATGATGGTCTCATCCGTGTTTGGCGACATGAGGGTGAACGCACATTGGAAGCGTGTATTCGTCATCGCCATACTGGAGTATCACCCGGCATGATGGTATGGGGGGGGGGGGGGGGCTTTGGTTACAGGTCTCGGTCACCTCTTGTTCGCATCGACGGCACTTTGAACAGTGGCCGTTACGTATCAAATGTGTTACGATCCGTGGCTCTACCATTCATTCGATCTCTGTGAAACCCTGCATATCAGCAGCATAATGCACGACCTGGGTCCTGTACGGGCTGTTCTGGATACGTATAAAGTTCGACTGCTGCCCTGTCCAGCACATTCTCCAGATCACTCACCAACTGAAAACGTGTGGTCAATGGTGGCCGAGCATCTGGCTCGTCACAATACGCCAGTCACTACTCTTGTTGAACTGTGGTATAGTTTTGAAGGTGCATGGTACCTGTACACGCCATCCAACCTCTGTTTGACTGAATGCCCAGGCGTATCAAGCCCGTCATTACGTCCAGAGGTGGTTGTTCTGGGTACTGATTTCTCAGGATCTATGAACCCAAATTGCGTGAAAATGTAATCACACCTCAGTTCTAGTATATTTGTCCTATGAATACCCGTTTATCATCTGCATTTCTTCTTGGTGTAGCAATTTTGATGGCCAGTAGTGCATTCATATTAGATCCTGGACAAGTAACGAGAAAAATTGTTTATAGTAAATTAATGTTGCATATCATTTGTATTTTCATTACTATCTTTCTTTGTTTGTGTATTGTACTCAAAATATTGTATGTTATGCAAGACAGCCTTATTTCTTGTACATTTTACGATAAATATATTTTTAGAAGAAAAGGAGATGGACAGAGAGAGAATGGATAGGATGAGTACTAATTCAAGGCTTGATAAATAAATACCCAGGCAACGTCGGGTTTTCAGCTAGGAAATAAATGAAATTAAAAAATCGCACTGACGTTCTTATGGCGCACTTTAGATTTGTAGTTTTATGAGTTTTTTCAAAAATTAATTAATAAGTGTCTGAAACAAGAAAAAAAAAGATTTTGTTACTGTCAGGTTCCGAACCACTGACCTTCAGCGTCACAGTCCAACACATTGTCCACTACGCTGCAACTAACAGTTAGTAACTGCGTTCTTTAATCTCGTACTATTAATGGCCGTTGTTAACTGATGGTAATATGACATTTATAGACAGTAGATTATTATTTATTGTACGAAGAAAGACGTGTTTTTGTTAATTCTTCAGTGCGCCATTGCTTTGAAATTACAACGTGTAAGTTACAATAAGAAAATCTTCAAATCAAAATCAACGCAAGATACCGTATGCCAGAGACAGTTCTGGGCGAGGAATGTCACGTGACATCGACGAACGGCTGGTTTTCGTTAATTCAATTATTACTTTTATTTCAATTTCGAGCTGACAAAAGACGATCGCAAAGACCCACTTTTAGTGTTAAAATGTTCAAATGTTTGTATAGCTTATGGGACTTAACGACAGGATTATCAGTCCCTAAACTTACAAACTACTTATGAACTACTTACAAACTAGGACGGCACAAATATCCATGCCCGAGGGGGGATTCGAACCCTCGACCGTAGTGGCCGTGCAGACCGTGACTGAAGCGCCTCAGTCCCCTCGTTTTAGTGTTACTACAGTACCCTAAGGTGGGCCAAAATTCCAACATTCAGATCTCAATTTTCTTCGTCTTCCTCATTGTGAACGTGTTATTTCAAATGTACAAATGTTTGTATAGCTTATGGGACTCAACTACGGAGTCATCAGTCCCTAAACTTACAAACTACTTATGAACTAGCTAATCCTAAGGACGGCACAAATATCCATGCCCGAGGGGGGATTCGAACCCCCGACCGTAGTGGCCGTGCAGATCGTGAGTGGAGCGCCTCAGTCCCCTCGGCCACCGCGGCCGGCAACGTGTTATTTCCCAAATAAATTTGGCTGTGGTATTACCAGTGCTCCTTGGTTTTAAATGACCAGTATTGTTCATTGTCACCGCAGTCTTGTAACACCACACTACACACACCATCTTACCGATTATTTTTTGACGACTCACTCGATCGCCAATATCAGTTGCCTGCGATTGCCTTGCTTCCACCTGGAGTTCGGTTTCGCCGCCTGCTACAGCGGCTTGATTTTACCCTTCCTTCCACCTTTCGGTTGAGCGACAGCCCATTGCCACCGTGGCATCAGGCCCAGGTTCACACTCACCTCCGTATACCGCTCGAGGCTTGTCGAACTACGTTCGCGGTTTGATAATGCCATATTTATTTACACTGATGGTTCCAAGAGCACTGCCGGTGTCGGATTTGCCTTCGTCGTCGGGGACAACCGTTTCCAATACAAGCTCCCTGACCGGTGCTCGAATTTCACGGCTGAGCTTTTTGCCCTCCACCAGGCCGTTTTGTACACCTGCCGCCACCGCCAACCTTTCTATGCCATATGTTCGGACTCCCTTAGTGCCCTGCAGAGTCTTAAGGACCATTACTCGAACCATCCTCTCGTGTATCGGATCCAACGCTCCCTCCAGTTGCTAGCAGATGACAGCTGTAACGTTTCTTTCCTGTGGGTCCCTGGCCACGTGGGTGTGCCCGGGAATGAGACCGTCGACATAGCAGCCAAGTCCGCAGCTCTTTTGCCTCGCATGGCTAGCTTTTGCGTCCCATCGGACGATGTTCAACGGGCTCTTCGCCGGAGTATCGTGTCGTCCTGGCACAGTGCGTGGTTTTCACTGTACAACAATAAATTGAGAACTGTAAAACCGATCCCGACCGCTTGGAGGACCTGGACCTCCTCACGCCCCTCTCGGCGGGAGGAGGTCATCCTGGCCTGGTTGCGGATCGGTCACTGCCGTTTCAGCCACCGTCACTTGCTATCCGCCGACCCTGCACCGCTGTGCTCCTGCGGTGAATTGCTGACAGTGCGACGTGTTTTACTGTCTTGTGTTCATTTTAATCATCTCCGTATAGCCCTTCACTTTCCGCCTACTCTGGAGGAAATTTTAGCTGATGACACACGAACGGCTGCTCGAGTTTTGGGTTTTATCAACTTGGCCAACTTATCAAAGGATATTTAACCCTTTTAATTATCTTTCGTTTTTAGCCTCTTCTTGATGTTCTGACAGTCACCAATTTTTTTGTTGTTGAGATCTAGTGAATCTATGTTCTTGTCTGGGCGCTAATGACCGTAGACGTTGTGCGCCCTAAAAGCACAAAAAAAAAAAAAAAAAAAAAAAAATAAAGCACACAGTGGCTGTCGCAGCCTGAGCCTCCCAGCTAACACGCCGCCCCCTCTGGTGTTGCAGCAGGCATGGACGACGACGAGTTCACGCTGGCGTCGCCGGGCCTGCCGACGGTGCGGCGCCCCGCGGCGGCGACCAAGGCGGGCGCCGCCCCCGCGCTGCCGCCCCCGCTGCTGCTGCAGGCGCTGCTGCTGCTGCTGGCGCTGACAGCGGCCGCCGCCCCCGCCAGCTGACTGGCGACGCGCTGACGCCCGCCCGGCGCCGCCCCAGCTCGCGTCGCGCCGCCCTTGTGTTCGGCGCGCCGCCCCCACTGTGCGGGACTGCGGCTGACAGCGGACTGACGCCCGCGCGTGCTGCGGGTTACTACACTGTCGGTTCAGTGCTGGGAGGTTTTGTAATACGTCGTAAATAGAGCTTGATTCGAGCGCGGCTACGACTTCCAGGTGTAACAGAAATCATAGCTTGTACTTGTACCATTTATACGCCAAACCTTCTTTTCGTAAAAAGGGAATGTCTCGTAATATTTAAGCTTCGGGGGACTAACAATAAAGACACTCTCCCTTGGGTCATCTGTGTAGCGCAATCGACGGCTATTTATGTTAGTGTGGACTTCCGTTTGCTGATAAGAAAAAAAAAGTTAAAATAAAGAATAAAAAATAAATAAAAAGAAGAAAGGAAAGGCGTAAGTGAACCGTATATCCACATTCAGAACTTTGATCCATAAATTTAACAACAATTAATTTTTTTTATTTCTTTATTACTAATTTTAATACAAGAATACAAAGGTTTCCCAAGTTCCCATTATTTTTTTTTCCTTTCACTTTCGACATTACTGCCATGAGCAAATCCTGCATATTATTGTCTGAACAAGATTCTCCTGTCAACCATTCGTCTTTGATATGATAATAATTTCGTGTACCTCACGAATTTAAAGATGCTGGGAGCATCAGCATGCCAAGGCTAAATACTTCGTCATCACGCCTTGCCATGATAATGTTCCCCAGTCTTCCTATATCAATTCCTATATTATATTAATTAATTACTTTGGGGATAACACAACAAATGGTTTTTTCACATCAATATCATCATTAATTCAAAGACGATAACCTTACAATGCTAATTGACTGTAATTATTGCAAATGATTCTAATGAGAATCATGTTTAGTTAATAAAATACAGGATCTGATGACACCTGTAAAAAAATAAAAAGATAAAAAAATAAAATAAAAATAATTTAAAACGTCCTTCGGTGACCTATGTTTTCAGCGTGACAAACAAATAAAACACCCACAAAGGCAGAAATGTCAGAAATATAGTTTGTTATTTTGATGAGACACACTCAAGCAATAATTTTTTTAATGATTTTACTGCCACTTGACTACATAACTGGCTATATTCTTTCCGGATGTCAACTTTACAGCCGTTTTCATGAGCAAAGTTAGTGTACTTCCAGCCAATCTGTTGGTACATTATGCACCAGAGTCGTCATTATCGAAAATAATACGGATGCATATGTGTAGCTACATAAGCCGCAGTCAAATACTCAATCTCTCATAATAATATGTAAATGTTGATATTAACTATACGTATCGTTAAGTCACAACACATTCATTCATCCTTCTTTCTTCACAATGAAATATAGTGACCTTACGAGTCGCTTATTTGATATCAAAATGTCGAAATTATATTGTGAGAATGATTAATGACTTCTCTGAATGCACATATGCATAACTATCATTTTTGATAATAACAAGTAGCGAACCTACATGTATCAATTGATTTAACGGTAGTAATTTAAGTTTGAAATTCAAAATTTGTCTGAAGCCGGAATCCAGATAGTACACTGATCTAATGACGATGAAATCATGTGCAACTCAATTTTCAAAGATAATCAGTTTCTTTCAACTTACCTAAAATTTTGTAAATAAGACTACAGTTGAATCACAAAGAGCTATGTGATCATAAGATGAAACTACAAAAATGTATCGGAATTCTAGTGACGTGGATAACGGATTAGGTGTGCAGTGTTCAACCTTTCCTCCCCTTTCCCAGAAAAATATCCCTCCCCTTCCCAGAACAATGTCTGTCAGTTTTTATCTTTTCATTTTGTCTCTTACAATGTAGTCTGTTATCTAATACAATGAAGAATTATGACAGTGCAGCTAAGCTTCTAGGATTTTGGATGCTGATCAGAATCCACATTTTGTGAATCGTCGGAAGTGAACTTTCTCATCACCTCCCCTCCCCCCCTCCCAAAAAAAGTAGTAAATATAAATTTGTGTACGACATTGGTTAACTGTAATCAGAATTGAGAAATATGTGTGCCAAAATATAGTGAAGTGTAATAATGAAACAAACTATTGACAAAAAACAGGAAGTGAAAACTTATCTGAAAATACCCGTAGCTTCAAAAGATCCTGGAGCCTTCTAAAGATATGCATGTTATGTTCAAGAAACCACTTCTTCCAGACAGGTACCTCTGTTCATATGCATGTACAAAATGAATACCTGCTGTCATCCGAGCCATGAGCTGCAAAATAAGGTGGATAACACAACAAATGATTTGTGACATCATCATCATCATCATCATCATCGTCATTCATTCAAAGAGGACAATATTACAGTGCTAATTAACTATAATTATTGCAAGCTATATCCAATAATCGGTGATGTGATACTTTTCTCAAATTTCTGTTCCTACCAAGTCATCTCGTTCTCTTCAGTCAGGTCTCAAGAAAGTAGTTGTAGCGAAAGAGTTTTCGAAAATCGGATTATTACAAAAGAATATTTTTGTCAAGCATTGATTTGCAATAAAAGTAAACTCACAGAAAATTGGATATGTAGCATTGAAAATACTGTAATAGTGAAAGAAGTTGTTCATCGAAAGAGAGAGAGAGAGAGAGAGAGAGAGAGAGAGAGAGAGAGAGAGAGAGAGAGAGAGAGAGAGCGTTTCTGCCTGCGTGCATGTCAAATCAGTCAAATACATAAATCATACACCAGAATCGATATAGCATGGAGGCATGTATTCAGTCTTCTCGTGCAAGCTTGTGCAATACCTGAAGTACTTATAACCATGCCTTGCCTCTCAAAAGCAAAAGAATTTGTTAGTACATTTAAACAGTAAATAAATAATAATTTACTACGAACAACCATTCAATGTTCTATGAGTTATTAGGGACAATAGCAGCCCCGGAATACATCATTGTATGAAGGCTGGACAATAATTATACTATATAACTTTAGCAATCACGTTTCTACGCTTATGTACCGCCTATCTAAAGGACTTGTTTATTTTCTGTGGCGTGTCCTTAGGGAGAGTGGTTTTTAAAAACTGCTGTTTTAAATAATGTACAGGCCTATGCAGCAGTACTGTGAATATTGTCTTGTAACAGACGAAATCTATTTTTTTGCAGCTGAAGATTGCTTTACATACAAATACCTGATGACTTCTAGTTGTACAAAGTAACTCTCCTGTATGTTGTTAAGAAAAGCAATTAATTTTCTTATATAAATATGTGGGAACCAGGTACGAAAACAATAAGTTAATAATGCATGCTGATATATATGTGTATGATGAGCAAAGATCACATTCTTTGTGATCCTCCAGTGTACCCGAAATAGACATGTATGAAAATTACAAATGTGTATTATAGCAGAATATTGTCCCAAATAAAGACTAAGTTCACAGTGGTATGTTTCATTTCTATTATCCTTGTACCTTTATGGCATCGCCTCAAGTTAATAGATGTTACTTTTACTAACTCTACTGGGTAGCTCCTTATATGTACAAAAAAAAAAAAAAAAAAAAAAAGTGTGGATTCATTTCCTATGAGTCGCCACAGAGACAGAATATCAACTATTATCTAAATTACTAAACTTAGTGTAACTTTTATTTGTAGAAAACATCATAAGAAGGAAAATTTTCACTAGTGCTGTACATAATCATCATATTTGATAAAAACCTTTTATATCGGAATCGCTGCATAAATAATTGCTTGATAGTTTGAAAACTTGTTATCAGTTTCTTCGCTTTCGGAGCGCAACATCTTTAAATTTAACGAAAAGTTATTTGTTCTAGCCATTTCGTTCACTCCACTTGACGCAAACTAGAGACTGGTTTGGTGCAGCTCAGCACCCTACTCTATTCCGAGGAAGCCTCTTTATCTCCTCATAATAACGGCAACGAACATCTATTTGAATCTGATTACTGTATTCATCTCTTGGCCTCCCTCTGCGATTTTCTCCCCCTCCGCGGATGGGAAGGGAAGAGATGTCAATCTCTTATAATCTATGTAGTTGAATCCACAATATCGTAATCTATATCTGGCTGTGGTAGAGTGCAGGAGTGGATTTTGTGGGCTCTAGCTCAATCGTCTCCTGCATCGCAACGGAGCGATTTTTATCTACTGCGCCATTAGTATAGTATACATCACTGTTGTAACCGTGGCACTAATTAGGAAGAAGAGGTAAGTAAAGTTTGCCTTTTACAGAAAATTTGTTTCATTTTCATGAATGGCTTCTTTTGAAAGTAATTCTGAAAAAAGAAACTGTATTCATCTGGACTATTCGTTGAGTGAACACGGGCACCGCAGATGACTTGTAAAAATGGCTCAAGTTCATAAAATCTTTCAAAAACGTAAAATTACGCAAAAGTAGTGGTTTGAATATATGTGTTGATTTCAGTAATCTACTTTCAGAAGATTAATTCAGTATAATCCTAGATTCCATATGTTACTAAGAGATTGTTGGATATGTCCGTAAGTTAAGCACTGGGAAACCAGCAGCACATCGCTCACGTATCGTAGTAGAGAACCTTACCCACGAAATTTACTGAGGAACGAAAGTGCATCGTTATAATCCTTATTTTCATTAGGATATTAATTTACTAATGTCCTCAGTCTCTATTCTCTCCATCTCGATGTTATACTGTATAGTTGGTGATGTTCAAATGTTTGTATAGTCTATGGGACTTAACTACGGGGTCATCAGTCCCTAAACATACAAACTACTTATGAACTACTTACGAACTAGGACGGCTCAAATATCCATGCCTGAGGGGGATTCTAACCCCCGACCGTAGTGGCCGTGCAGACCGTGACTGGAGCGCCTTAGTCTCCTCGGCCACCGCGGCGGGCTATAGTTGGTGAAGACATACTGAAGAATAACATCTATACTCCAAAGTACAAAAGACTCCAGAAATCACTTCATAGTTCATCAAGGCATAAACAATGTCTGCAATTCTGAATACGATATTTATGAATCCCCCCTCGGGCATGGATATTTGTGCCGTCCTTAGGATAAGCTAGTTGATAAGTAGTTTGTAAGTTTAGGGACTGATAACCCCGTAGTTAAGTCCCATAAGCTTAACAAACATTTGAACATTTGAGAAATTCTAAACTATCAGAAAAACACAATTCTATGTGATAGGATACAAATAGAAACCTAACTGAAGGTTCTTCAAGTTATGCTTTAATATATGAGTAAAAATTAAGAAATAAAGTGTTGTTTTCTCAATCGGAACATATACAAAAACAAACTGAATTAAATCATAGCCATAGATCTCTAAAATTTTTATTTCAAATTATTTGAAGACTGTTCGTCACGCTTTCATTGAGTGGTATGAGTCTATAGTTCCTCGAGAATTTTGCAGTAGACGTATCGACTGACGATTTCTTCTTTAATTCTTACATTTTTGTCGCAGTAATTTGATATATATGTAATAACTTCCCACTTTACTTCGGATATCCCCTGTATTGCTCCTTAGCGTGCAAGGAAAAAAAAATTATTACTTCTTGTCTTAAGAAGTGTTTAAATCATACTCTCAAAACTTCATTGGTAAATTTCTCTGTGAAACGTAAAGTCTATAATGAAGTCAGAGTAATGCTTTATAAAGTATACTGAGGAATTATCCATAGTTTTTTCGATGATCAATTACCGTATATAACCGAAATTGGTAAGGTCACTGGTTTCAAAAACATAAAGGGACCGGCTTTAGGGCAACATTTGTAGAAACAACACGCCCCCTCAGAGGGTCTTAGCCATTCATCTGCTTGCATTGCAATTTTATTTCGTGTTTTGTGGTGTATCAGTGAATTTTCGGCCATGTACAAGAAACTTCTGCCCGATGTAAGTCGGCGACGGGTAAGGTGGTACCTTCGGTTGAGACAATTAATCGGTAATAAAATTAAAAACGTCCAAGACTGTTTTTCACGACAGGAAGAAATTCCCTAAGGAGGCATGGGTAAATGGCACACATGGAGGTTCTTGAATAGACTCCGTTACGAAGTTGTAAGATCAAATAACAATATAGATAGGTGGGTGCCAGCGGATGAACCTGTGATGTGTGATTGCGAGGAAGAACAAACTAAGCAGTTCTTCAGCGGCAGCCCTCATAAAAGATACTCATAATGCATTTGCCGCGGCCACATTTTGGTTCAAAAATGTTCAAATGTTTATTAAGCTTATGGGACTTAACTACGGGGTTATCAGTCCCTAAACTTACAAACTACTTATGAACTACTTACGAACTATGACGGCACAAATATCCATGCCCGAGGAGGGATTCGAACCCCCGACCGTAGTGGCCGTGCTGACCGTGACTGGAGCGCCTCAGTCACCTTTTTTTTTTTTTTTTTTTTTTTTTTTTTTTTTTTTTTTTTTTTTTTTGTTTTTGTTCTCTGGGTAGTTCTCTTCGTTGCGGACGCTGATCGTTTTTGTTCGAGGTTGTTCGTTGAATGTTTGGCTCAGCTTTTTTATTAGAGGGCGTGGAGCCCTCTGACCGGGCGCGCTGAGCCACGGCGCCCGGCAGTCACCTCGGCCACCGCGGCCGGCACACATTTTGGTCCCAAATTCCTCACACAGCAAATTTTACATGTTAAACACAACTTCCATGCTAAATGGTAGTCTACAAATTTTATCTTTATGGCCATCTTTTAGCCGTAAAAGTCTTTGCCCTATCATCCTGCATGTTACATGAAACATCAGTGTACAGCCTTATAAACAAATCTTATCTCGACAATATATCCGCTATGAGGGCTTGCCCGCGGAAGGGTAAGACCCCAGATTCGAGTCCGTCACACAATTTTAATCTGCCAGGAAGTTTAATACATCCACTGCTTGCTTGTATATGCCGGGTGTTTTAGGTTGAATATTAAATTATATCTGAAGGTAGTTTTATAGACAAATTGCAATAAAAAGTGACACATAACATGTGTTCAATTGGGAACAGAAATAAGATGTTGCTATATAATCCAAACAAACGTAAAGGGAAATGCGTACGTTCAAAGATTATTTTCAAATATTTCACCACCTCGTGTAGCTTTTCTTTGGTTGTTTTTCAGTTATTTGCACTACTCTTATCAAACCGGCTCTATATTTTATTTTCGATTGTGTACTTCACCTTACAACCACATACATAGGAATAATTTCAAAAGCTTAATATCTGGGGATCTTGGTGGCCAATAGATGTGTGGCCATATCTACCGATTCATCTTCCGGAGAGTATTACATTTGATTGATGTTTCACGTGGCAATAATAATGTGCAGGAACCCTATCATCCTAAAAGAATAGACGCATTCTTATAGCCAAAAGCATATGTTCACAAATTGCTGGAAGCTAACTATCAATACAGTGTAGATTACGGGGTAGTGTAAGGCGATGCGGTGACACAACGAACTAAATGAGTTGTTTATCTGTTATACCATACCACACATTTACAGAGAAGCGTTCTTGTCTCCCCAACGGCATGTCAGTTTTCTACGGACCACTGATGTCAATTACGAGTTTCATTGATGCCGGCCCGAGTGATACTGCTTCCATCAGAGGACGAAGGTATTACTTGCTGACTTTCTAGTATCTGAAGACGAAATTTCGGTCATCTTTTTTTTACTGCTTGAAGACGTTGAATGAGCCGTAAATTATACGACTGAAACACATGCGTATGTTATGTCAGCCATACTCTTGTACGTAGAACACCTGCGTGCGCTTGTTGAAGGACTTAGTTCTGCCTACTGAACAATGTCATCTACATCATCTACACAGCACATGGATGCAATAAGATTGGTCACTATGTACCAGAGTCACACATTGTATTGAACACACGATTAAACCCAGTCTTTGGCTAGGATATCGCAGTGTTTTTCAGCCTTTTTGAACCCGTGACACTCTTTCCGAGTAAAATTCTATGGTGACTCCCCAGGCTCGTAATAAAGCTATGTCAGTGGTTCCAAAGTCAAAGTATTTAATTTTCTTTCTTAAGTGTATCTAGGCTCAGCGCAGCCATCCACGTCTGGTGAAAGTAGCAGTAGCAAGAACGAATAAAATATATATATATATAAAAAATACTGTATGTGTAAAAGTATTTGATGTATGGGTTCGCTGTCATGAATAATAAATTTAAATGTGTAATTTTTGGCTACGTTTTGTCATGTGCGAGTATGAAATCATCAAAGCTAATACATGACTTCTTAATATTGCAAGGATGCTTGTTAACTTTAGATTTTTTGGAAGGATACTGACAATCCTTAACCAGCAGTAATTTACTGCGGTCCAGTAATAAAATAGAATTGTTATTACTTTAATAAAAAATAATAGTGCATTGAAAACTCGTTACCAGCCGAAAACTATTATGATCCAGTAGGTAAAACGTATTGTTAAGTGCTGATTAAAATTAATATTAAGATAGTGACTGCTTTCGTGACATGACAATATTTGAATATGTGACACTTACAAGGAGATTTCAACCGCTGTAAAAAAAACTGTAGCAGCACTGCACAAACGCTGTTAAGTCACTTAACAAGTCGTCATGAAATGGAAAAATGGCTTCAGTGTTTTGCGTTCAGGTCGACCCATCACCAGAAATGTAACGTGTTATAGGTACATCTTATACCTGCGCCACATTTGATGTCTGATTAAGGGCCACCCGAAACGTATCGCAACAAAGTCATTTTTTCACCTACAGGTGACGTGGTAATTAAGTGACTTTCACGAAACCCTGTCACTTTCGTGTGACACTTGTGCCGAGTATCTGAACGTCACGATACGTAGATTTGCTATCGAACATTCTGGTACTGCATCCTCCTCCTCCACAGATTGAAAACCACTGGGATATCGTATGCCGTATTCCCTATAGGCAGTAGTAGCATACAAAAATGCTACATCGGCCTACACAGTATGTGTGAATTATATAGACACTGCAGAACTGTAGACTTCGCCAAAATGTCACAATCAAAACCTGAGTGTAAACTAAATCACGACTTCACTCTCTGAACATCAACGCTACTGCTGACATTCGACAAATACGCCCATAGCAACCGGTATACCAACACACGAAACGAAAATTCATCGAGCTAAGCTGTGTCTTCGTATTACATAAGAAGGGGCTCACGTTGTTCGGCATCTAATTGCAATTTGTCTTTACTACAGGTCACTACACCACGGTGAGCCTTCAAAATTTCTATCTCATTAAAAATGACAAACGAGGAACTAGTATTTTCAGTTGCAGTTTTACTTTATTGCTCGTTAGAAATTACTACAAAATCATAATGTTGCAAATGTGTGTCGCGTCCTGCAGTTAGAATCACACAAACTTTCGGCCAAGCTCTCGTTGGATATTGCGAAGCTCTAAATGATTGTCGTGTCATTGTAGCATTGCAATATGTAGCTGCGCTTCTGGCTGTGACGTCACTGGAGTGAGTTTCCTCGTCATAACACTACCACTTATTAATTTCAATACACACTGGTATTTCAGATTTCCAATACAATTCAAACTTTCTCACAAAATATAATTAAATTACACATATATAATACAATCAAAATCATTATATTCTACTTTAATCAAAATATCCTCCTTTGGATTTAATGACTGCCTCACAAACTCGAGACATGCGGTCAATCAGCTTTAGCAATATTCCAAAGATGTTCCTTGCTGGATATATTAACTTCCCTGATACGCCTGTCCACTTCATCCCACACCATTTCAATGAGATTACAGTAGGGGCTTTGGGATGGCCGTACCATATCTTTAAGAACTTTCTGATTTTACTTTGATGCAATATAGTTCCTACAGTATGCCGACCGATGTTTTGGGTCATTATCCTGTTGTATGGTGAACCCATTCCTATTAAGCGCAGTCCACTTGGTATTGCATGATTTTGAAGTATGCGGTGGTACTGCTTCTGATCCATACATCCTTCTATTTTCACAATGTCACCAACTCTGTCTCCGGCAAAACACCCCCAAACCATAACAGAACCTCCACAGTGTTTAACTGTAGGTAGAACACACTGCTGGGCTACCCTTTCCCCTACAAATCGGCGAACAAATGTTCTCCTTCTGGTTCCGAAAATCTGGAACTTCGATTCGTCGGTGAATATCACCTTTGTCTACTCTTCCGATGTCCAATTAGTTTTCTAGCCCATTAACTATCTTTTGTATATTTAAGGGCCTTAGAAGGGGTTTTCTTGCTATGACATAACTTTTCAAGCCGGCTTCAGTTAGTCTCCTTTTTACTGTTGCAACAAATATTGTTGTCGCGTTCATTTATACCACTTATGCACGATATTTGAACGACGCGACAGCATCAAGAAGCTCACTACTAACGCTGTATTCGAACATTATGGGATTGTTTTTCCTACTCACGGGCATAACCTTACATTTTTCTACTTTGAGAGCTAGCTGCCATACTTCGCACCAACTAGAAAGTTTGTCAAAGTCATCGTGTATGCTATTACAGTCAGTTAAAGACGACAGCCTCCCATACACCACAGCATCATCAGCAAACAGCCGCAAATTACAACTTACTCTATGCATCAGATCATTTATATAGATAGAAAATAATAGCGGTCCTATCACACTCCCCTGGGGCACGCCTGACGATACACTCGTCTCTGATGAACACTCGCTGTCGAGAACAACGTACTGCGTTCTATTACTTAGGAAGTCTTCCAGGCAGTCACAAATCTGTTAACCTATTCCATAAGATCGTATCTTCGTTAGCAGTCTGCAGTGTGGCACGGCGTCGAACGCCTTTCTGAAGTCGAGAAAAACACAATCCGCCTGTTGCCCTTCATCCATGGCTCGCAAGATGTCATGTGAGAAAAGGGCAAACTGAATTTCAAATGACCGATGTTTCCTAAACCCGACTTGATTCATAGAAAAAAGTTTTTCCGTTTCAAGGAAATTTACTATATTCGAACTGAGAATATGCTTCAAAATCCTACATGAAACTGATGTCAACGATATTGGCCTGTAATTATGTGTGTCAGTTCTCTTTCCTTTCTTAAAAACGGGAGTCACCTGCGCTTTTTTCCAATCACTAGGAACTTTGCGCTGAATTAAAGATTCGCGATAAATACAAGCTAAGTAGTGGGGCAATGCCGCAGAATACTCTTTGTAAAACCGAACTGGTATTCCATCCGGACTTTCGGTATTTAGCTCTCTCAGCTGCTTCTCTACACCTGAAATACCTATTACTGTGTCCTCCTTTTCGGAATTAGTACGCTGATCAAATGATGGTACATTTGTGCGGTCCTCTCGCGTGAAAGATTTCTTAAAGGTTAAATTCTGTGCTATGAAGCAACACAATATCAACACTTTACTCACAATGAACCATGCTACAGCTGCTCTTGCTACTGTTGTTTTTGGTTTAAGGGGTATTAATGAACTTATGTATGTCAATGTATGTGGATATATGTAGAAGGGGATTAGGTGATCCTCGCAACATAAGCGGCTGAGTGATCTCCAATGACAGTTCCTTGAGGAGAAGTCTCCTTTTCTGAAACAGCTCTTCGTGGTATCTCGTATATTGTTTTGAGTAAACAATAAAGGAATTTAGAGTGGATACCCAGAAGGATGGAAAAGCTGGTAGAAGCCGACCTCGGTAAAGATCAGTTTTGATTCAGGAGAAATGTTGGAACTCGGGAGGCAATACTCACTTTACAGTTTATCCTAGAAGATAGATTAAGAAAAGGCAAACCTACATTTCTAGCTTTTGTAGATTTGGAGAAGGCTTTTGACAATGTTGATTGGAATAAACTCTTTCAAGTTCTGAAGCAAGGAGAAGTAAAATATAGGGAGCGTAAGGTTATTTACAACTTGTACAAAAACCAGACAGCGGTTGTCAGAGTTGAAGGGTATGAAAGGGATGCAGTGGTTGGAAAGGGAGTAAGACAGGGTTGTAGTCTTCCTTCAATGTTATTCAATTTGTACATTGAGCAAGCTATAAAGCAAGGAGAAATTTGGCGAAGGAATTAAAGTTCAGGAGGAAGAATTAAAAACATTGCGTTTTGCCGACGACATAGTAATTCTGTCAGATACAGCAAAGGACCTAGAGGAGCAAATGAACGGAATGGACAATGTGCTGAAAGGTGCATATAAGATGAACATTAACAACAGCAAAACTAGTGTAATGGAGTGCAGTCTAAGAAAATCTGGTGATGCTGAAGGAATTAGATTAGGTAACTAAGCAATAAAGGAGGTAGATGAGTTTTGTTACTTGGGCAGTAAAATAACAAATGATGGTCTCAGTACAGAGGATATAAAATGCAGAATGCAATGGGTAGAAAAGCATTCTTCAAAAAGAGAAATTTGTTAACATGGAATATTGATTTAAGCCTCAGGAAGTTCTTTCTGAAGGCATTTGTATGGAGTGTTGCCTTGTGTGGGAGTGAAACATGGACGGTAAACAGTGCGGACAGGAAAAGGATTGAGGCTTTTGAAATGTGGTGCTACAGAAGAATGCTGAAGATTACGTGGGTGGATCGCGTAACTAATGAGGAGGTACTGAACAGAATTTAGGAGAAAAGAAATTTCTGGCATATCTTGACTAAAAGAAGGGATAGATTGGTAGGCCACATTCTTAGAAATCAAGGAATTGTGAATTTAGCGTTGGAGGGAAGTGTGTGGAACAAAAACAGCAGAGGAAGACCAGGAGCTGGATACAGTTAGCAGGTTCAGACAGGTAGCCGTTCTTATGTGGAGATCAAGAGGCTTGCTCAGGATAGGGTATTGTGGAGAGCTGCATCAAACCAGTCTCCGGACTGAAGACCACAACAACAACAAACCTTCACTATTCTGTACCACAGAGCATTGGGCAAGAGTTTAACTTTTACAGCTGTGAACTAGCTCATACATAACAACCACACCACCACTCGTTAGGTTATATAATTTCACAATATGAGAAGAATACCACATGGGTATCAGATTTTATGATTTCTTTACATTTATGTTACATGAAGTTTTGAACGTAAATAACAGTTAACCAAAGCCTTTAGACGCAACTCTCTGAAATTCTCGATAAAAACGATTTTGAAATTTTGAAATGCACACGTATGTTCCAATATTTAAAACTGTTATAGCATCTGTCAGTGTAGCTCAGGTGGAATCATTCTGGCCTCACAACCACAGAGTCGGTGCTTCGAGTCCCAGTGTGACAGATACATTTTTCCTTTTTCGATTTCAGTTATATAAAACAATTTGCGATCTCTAGTTCTATGTGTTGTGTCAGTTTTTGTTTATCTGTTATGTAGAAGAGCTGAGAACATTGTCACGTAGAACGATGGTTCAGTAGATTAGCTGCTTGGAAAGCCATTAGTAGCTCCGGAGATGACTTTTTAAAAACAACGTTGTAGGTCCACACAAATTTTACAATGAAAGACTACCGTCGTAAATTAATAGTGAAGCCAATACCGTTAAAATGTAACCCGTTTCTTTTTTATTGAAACCATCATTATCAAGACCTTTTTATAAAATGTAGAAAATTACGAAGAAAATAGATTTGTAAGACCAGAGCGCTACCAACATTTATTTATTTATTTATTGAAACTCTTCTTTCATAACATTTCGGTTCTTACTCAAGACATGTTCGCCTTATGATACAATTCTAAAATATATATAGTTTTTTGTGTCTTGTTTCCGCCGGTTTTCCTAGGTGTCGGTGGCCGAGTAAAGAGACCGACATAGGGATATAGGATGCACGCGTGTGCGGGTACAGAATCTGAGGTGACCAGCCAGTGGGAAAGCAGAAACTAGAAAAACTAAGCTAGATTAGAACAAGTAGTATGTTTCGTGGAAATATGATATTTAATTTTTACAAAGTTCATGAGAGCCAACTAAGTGTACTGCTGAGACATAGATTATCTACGTATAGCCCTGGCTACTGATGAGTCCGTTTCAGTGCCTCTCCATTTCCCAAGTGCAAACTGGTGCCTATCTGATTCCCAAGTGTCCGATGCAGTTCAGTGGTGGCCACGAGTGGTATTAAAGCAGAGGGCGCTCGTGGCCGACGTCGTAAGAACTCCGCGCCGTGCGTGCATGGCGGCGCGCGGCGAAAGTACGTGGCGCGCACTTTAGACTTGTGCGACACCACATAGTTTTTCCAACAATATTGCCGGCCTTATTCTTTACTGTGGTAGGCTTTAATTTTCTGTGGTTGCTTGCATCGTTCGCTTCAAAATGTCCAACACAACACTGTTGCAAGGAAACCTCGTACAGTATTGGCAGACTGCCTCAGACACAAGTAACCATCCACCGCAATATTACACTCTCATACAAAATAGTGGAATATGTTCACAAAGAGTTGTACGAGTTAGTGACAATGTATTATTGCAACACCAGCAATGAGTATATGTTGTCAGTATTCCTGGAATCCATTGTAATTCATTACAGTGGCATTAAATCTTAACCACGTGGTCAATCGAGCCAATGTAACGTAAATAAGTCGTATAAAGAAGAAAAAATAAGTGACACTTAAAACTAGTGGCACAAATTACTAATAGCACTGTTAAAGTGTTATTTGATTGTTGAAAGAGAGCACACCTGATGTGAGGGCCTCAGTTCTAAGAATTTCATGGAGCAATTAAAGAGTGCCGCGGTGGAGTAGCCGAGCGGTCTAAAGCGTCTCGCTGCGGAGCGCGCGGTTGCTCGTCGTGGAGGTTCGAGTCCTCCCTGGGGCATGGGTGTGTGTGTTTGTCCTTAGGTTAGTTTACCTAGGTTTAAGTAGTTTGTAAGCTACGGACTGATGACCACGCAGTTTGGTCCGATAGATTTGCAAACATTTGCACAGGTACTAATGGTGGTCTTTTAAGGTACACAAGGATTAATAGCTGTTATGTACTCAATAAATTCATGTAAAATGATTTCCGAAGTGTTCATGGTTTTAAAAAGTGAGATAACATACTTTGAATATCGAATGTAATCGGATATATTCTCATGGAAAATTACACTTCGGAAATCGTTACGGAATTCAATATTTCGAGATCAACAGTGTCAAGAGTGTGGCGAGAACACTAAACGTGAGACATTACCTCTAATTGCAGACAACACAGTCCTCCGATAGGCTACAATTAATAATCGAGAGCAGTGGCGTTTGCACACAGTTGTCAGTGCTAACAGACAACCAACACTGCGGGAAAAAACTGCAGAAGTCAATATGGAACCTTGAACGAACGTATAGGTTTGGAGCGTTGTGGGCAATGTTTTGTTAATGGAATGAAGTGGGTTGTTCTTTGTACGGTATGGACTGGGTCCTCTGGGTCAAGTGAAACGATCATTTGCTGGGAATTGTAACGGTGTGCAACTAGGAGACCATTTGAAACCATTCAAGGGTTTCGTGTTCCCAAACAATGATGCAAATTTTACAAATAACATGCGCCATGCCACGGGGCTAGAGTTGTTTATCAGTGGTTTAAATAATATAAAAAATTCCGCCACTTAAGGATACAGGGTACTTATAGAGCTAAATATTATGTAAAAACCAACACCTATTTCTTTCAGCCACTGTTTACAATGTACTAGCTGATAACCCGGCGTTGCCCGGGTATTTATTTACTTATTTCTGCTACTTTTCAGGCATATATTAATTTGTATAAGGGCTGTATGTCTGTAAAATCTGTTGCGAATATGGTTAGTAGCAAAGACGTAATAGATTAAAACTTGGTGCGGGAAGGGGCGGTTTTCCATGAACGTTACTGTTTATGTGCTCATATCTCATCAACTACATGTCGAAACGTGATACAATTCAGAAGGTACACTCAACTATATATGTGTATGCTGTCTGTAAGATTTCCTGTCGCTACAATTTGTAGTGTTCAAAATATAAATTGCCGTAGTTTTACTCCATAAACAGCGGAAAAGTAGTAAGCGAGAAACTATTTTCGTTTCATCATTTACTATGGTTGCCAGCGAGAAAAAGGTTGGAAATTATGTTAAAAGTTTGTTGCAAGTCCCTAAGTAGTGTCATTCTCATACAGAGTATTTCGAAAGTCTCGCCGCATTATATAGCATTTTTTGCGATTTCTATTGGTTATGACGTAAAATCTTTTGAACCATGTGCCATATGTGATTCGTAACCATACAACAATTGTTCCCTTACGGTAAGGAATGTGTGTACCAAATTTGGTTGAAATCGGTCCAATCGTTTACGAGAAAATGAGCAGCATTGTCGCAAAATGCAGTAGTTTTTCACGCATCTCATTGTTTATTACGTCATATCTCGTGAACTATGTATCGTATGTGATTCTTACACCATCCTCATAGGTTGAAGCTTACATGTACAAAATTTCATAAAGATTGGAATAAAACTGTAGATTTGTATGCAACACGTACACACATACGGACACTCTGCTTTATACATTCGATATGATTTACAGATTTTAATATGAGGTAATGCAGCACAGCTTTTAAACAAATTAGAAGTATTTTGAATATTTTTGAACCAGCTTGGGGTCATTAAAAAATTACAAAGAACTTGAAGCTTTTTTTTTTTTTTTTTTTTTTTTTTTTTTTTTTGCAAAATGCTTCTTCAAATTGAGGTACCATTTAATCCTGTTATACATCTGAAGAAGACCAAATTTTTACCAGATATGTATGATATGATGGCTTATATACTATATCTGTTTAACTCTACCTTTTATGTATACTATAAGGGTAAAAAATCTATAAAATCTTACATTTTAATTTTTATACTTTTAATCCTAATGAAAATGTAATTTTTTCTATAATTTAGTTGATTCTGCAATTAAGCTTAGGTATACTACATGTGTAAGGACTATTGCAAATTACAGAAAAAATTGTAGCAATTCGTGGTAAACTTTAGGTAATATTTGTACCTGAATGCTGAAAAATACATGCGTGAAACTGCGAATGAAGATATGAGTCCAATTAATCAGTGCCTCAGTATATTCCTGAAGCACAGTTTTCATCCTGCACCGTTTCACCATCTTCAAGCTTCCTCTTGGCATTTCTTTTATCACTTCTTGCTCCTTTGGTTGCTTGAAGAACGATTCTTTCAGCTTCATGCACCCGTTGTTTGTCACACGCAAGAACTGATCTTCCATATTGGAGCCACATTTTATGCCTAAATTTCGCAGGACTTCCATCCTTACTATCACCCCATCATTGAAACATATCACTGCATCTAGTACACCAAATTTCATTGTATTTAGTCCTACAAAAATATGCACTTGCAGTCTGAGTGCCCCCATGAAGAGATTTACTAAGCAAAACAGGGTAACTCAGGAGTCTTAAATTGGTTTTATTTCACTCATAACAGGCTCAGGAAGAGTTATGATTGCATATTTGACCACTTTCTTTTGCTTTTTGGTGGCGGTACACATGACCGTAACTTTAAAATTTGGTATATATAGGCCACTTTTCATTTAAAATACCATAATGTGTATATCAATATAATCAGGAAAGACGACAGAATTTAATACAGTCATAAAAAATTCTTCGATTTTTCCACCATTTATAAGTACCCGGTATCCTTAACTTCACGTGGGGTGTGATGCGTCAATTAGATGCTGAGTCCCACATATAGACCTGTTAAATATAAATGTCAGTTCGTTAAGGGATCCAACCTGTACTAGCAGTGTATAATATCGACAAATTCGCCGGAAATCATTGCATTGCGGACACCCACAGACAGACACACACACACACACACACGCACGCACACACACACACACACACCAAACGACGATTTCACACAGTAGTTCTTTCCACCTGTCAGTGTAGTGTGCCCATTCCCACTCAATCTCTCAGTACACATTTCAGTATTGCGTACCTCACCTTTAAATGTCCCACTAGGTAGTCTTCTCCTCAGGTCGTTGGCTCTAACGATGTGCAGATTACAATATCGGTTGTTAAAATGTAGTTCAATGAAGGTATGGTTTTGTCTACTCGCAATTAAAGGTGGTTGTTCGAAGACCCTTTTTGGTTTATTTTTTTCAGAGTAGCAGATTAGTGTGAAAGCAGGTTTTGTCATATTAATCATGTGGTGATGCATTATTATCTTTTCTGAGCACCTTTCTAAATATGAGGTCAAAATATTAATTTAGCTTCTATTCTCGAATCTTGCAGTTGCGATCTTGTAAATATTAATCTGCCTTAGCTCACACTGTTCACCTTATTTCACTTTCACTGAGAGCCATTGCCGGCCGCGGTGGCCGAGGGGACTAAGGCGCTCCAGTCACGGTCTGCACGGCCACTACGGTCGGGGGTTCGAATCCCCCCTCGGGCATGGATATTTGTGCCGTCCTAGTTCGTAAGTAGTTTGTAAGTTTAGGGACTGATGACTTCGTAGTTAAGTCCCATAGACTATACAAACATTTGAACATTTTTGAGAGCCATTGGCTCAAAATTAGTCGGCATGATTTTTTTCTTTTACTTAATATCAATTTATTTTATCCTCGCGACTGGCGACACAGCACTACGTAGTGCCTACACCTAGGGCCCACTAGCAAATGATGATTGGTACACGCTTGTGCCTTGGTGCCTCAATTTAACAAACTAGCACACCAGTGTACCATGAAATCACTTTTAAATACACCACCTAATTTTTATTAACATGGTCCGTTTAATGATTGGTAATAATGATGAAACTAATTTAAAAACTGAGTGTAGAAGTTATTGGAAAGTCTTTTTAAATAGTAGAAGTTAAAAATATAAACTGTGGCAGTTCCCGCTATAGAAACATGGTGGAGTCCCACTCTTCTTGCAATGCTGGGCTAACGGCTGCATTTCCACTGTTGGGTGACCATCTGTCGCTGTTGCAACGATCCACCCCGTGCTTGTAACCGCTGCCTGCTGTATGTTAGCTTGGGTGGCCACCGGCTGCCCATACAGAAATGAAATAAAATGAGAAAAGCCATGATAAAGTATAGTAAAAATGTGGGGAAACTGCTATGATTTGACCATCCAGATCGTCCGGCGTACCGTCGAACATTAAGAGACGGAATCAAGACAACTGTATGTCTACAGACTCTTGCACTGACAACAGTTTCGAAATTCTTGAATAAAAGAACGTCTTGATTGCAAATATTTTTCATTACAATGAAGCGTTTCGCCCGGTTACGGCATCTTCAGATATCTGACAAAGAACAAAAGATTGGAACAGAACATTACAATATTTACATGACATTATTTCGAAATTTTTTAGCTACAAACCATTCTGAAACAGTTTTAAGAAATTGTGATAAAGTACGGAACTAATGTTTTATCCACTCTGTAGTGGAGGGTAATGCCGTACATTATCACAATTCCTTAAAATAGTTTCAGATTGGTTTGTAGCTAAAAAATTTCGAAATAATGTCATATAAATATTGTAACGTTCTGTTTCAATCTTTTGTTCTGTGTCAGATATCTGAAGATGCCCTAACGGGTCGAAACGCGTCATTGTAATAAAAAATATTTGCAATCAAGACGTTCTGTTATTCAAGAATTCAACTGAACACGGTTGCTGTACCACACTACGTAAAAATGGAATGGGAAGATTTCGAAATTCTGTACCGTTTTAGAGACAACATGACTGAAAAATCCTAAAGGGGACTTCCAGCGACTTATTGATTCACGGTCTAATGGAATTACTGTACTTCGCTGTGCAAAAGTATCTCAGAAAACATTTTAGGACGAACACGTGACACTTGTTACCTCAGTGTATTTTTAGCATGGATACAGCAAACAGAGATGTAGCGAAATTGAAGTCGCTTTGTATATCCTTTACATTAAGCCGCATTAAAAACAGGCGCCAGGCTTTGACACAAGGGCGGATTTAGAAAGAGGGGGGGGGGGGGAGGGGAGAGAGAGAGAGACAGAGGGATGGAGAGAATCTCAGCATAAGAATAATTAACTTTTACTTACAGACAGCATGTAACTGTGAGTTTAAAGACGCAAAATCCCTGTAATTAACATAACGTAAATTGATTTTTTTGTATTATGCTTCCTTTTAAATGCTTATTACCTCTTTTTCGTCAGTACGATAAAACTAAATAAAGGCGTTTATTGTTTTGTGGTTCCTTGGGAGATAAATGAGACATTGTGTACGTTTTATTCATACGTAAATAAGGTTAAAGGAATTAACTATGTGAAAAAAATCGTGAATTTCTAAGGCTGCGTTCAGGCTGGCGCATTCAGGTGTTTTCAGTAATCAGCTTATCACTCTGGATTCTTTTCCCAGAAACTAAGAAATAGTACTGCCACGCGTTACAAACAGTCTTACTTGAAGCTATAAGTTTCGATTTTCCAGTTATTGTAGCAAATTTTCAAAAGTACTTTTTCGTACATCCGTTACAAAGAATTTTCATGCTAGATACACAATCAAGCGTAATTTGGTTGATCGGGAAATCTTTCATGGAAACACATCACTTTTTTGCGTATTAAGTTTACAAAGCACGAAGAAGAAATTGATTTAGTACAACACGACACAGGAAATTTAATTTTAAGTTTTGATGTAATATCAAACTTGGCGCGACATATTTACTGGCTGTTTGAGTGTTGTTCAGTGCATTGTCTGATAATTAAACAGCTACTCCGGATACAGCTGTTTAACAAGTGTCTCTATGACCACTAGTCAGCAGTTACCAACGTGGAGTCGCAGAGTGCAACAACAGTCTTACACAGCCTAGACACTCCAACAGGTTTTTTGTTATACGCCAGGACAGCAGCGATCCAAGCGGCTGACAAGTTACATTTCTGAATAAGATACCGGAAGAATACGAATAGTATGGTTTAAACCAATTTTACCAGACTTTTTACGACAGGGAAGGTATGTACTGCCAACAAAGCAATAACCAGAAAATAACTCCATATTTGTCTCTCTTAGGTTTCCTAAGAACCATTGGAAGGTATGAAACGATACTTCGCAGGGCAGTTTATTTAAGAATATCTTGAAATCCACGACTTTTTAATCAAGAATTTCATCTTCTATTAAGAACAAAAAATGGCTAATAAACAACAGAAACCCGAACCTTCTGGAGAAATACGTCGGGTTTCCACTCAAAAACGGCAACATTTCTTCGCTACATTTCCAGTCAAACTAGTAAGTGTGCAACCTACCTTATTTAATGTACCATATCAGCATTACTACTGTAGATGACTGAAAATCCGCAAACACGTGACAATTAAACATCGAAAGACAAAATGAAACAGCTTCCCAAGAAAGCAGAAACCAATTCCACAATTGTTGCTACATCTAAATCACTAAACGACAAGAATCTTCGAGACATTTTTTATAAGCAAAATTAATTACACTCAAAAGTGTATACGTTTATAAGAAAGATGAGTGTATTGGTAAAATGTCCGAATCGTTAGAGACCACATCGAATTTTTACATGTCAATGAAAGGGCCTGTCATACATGTACAGCCCACAATACGAATTAATGTTTCCCGACTGTTTAGATTCTCTCACTTTTAGCGGAGCTGACTGTAAATTATACACATATTTGCAAGTATTTCCTCAGGAGTACGTTGTTTTTAACACTGAAACAGAAAAATTTAGCTGTTTTTACGTTTATTTATGTCTTTCTCTATTTTACTAATGCTGGGACTGAAAAAATTACAGAAAATACTTCGTTAATTGAAGAAAAGTAATTATAAATTACTGTTACGGCACTTTGCCCTCCTCTAGGAGCACCATTGTCGTTGCAAGTGTCAGCTGGTAGCAACTTTTACAGCTGAGTGTCGTGACTGGGTATATCAGACTATCGTCTCGGCTGCCTTGGAAATGTCAGCCTAAGCTTTTCTGGCGGTAGTTCGCCATCGAAGGTTTCAGTCCTCCCTCGGGCATGAAATCAAATGTTTGTACAACTTATGGGACTTAACTACGGGGTCATCAGTCCCTAAGCTTACAAACTACTTATGAACTAGCTAAGACTAAGGACGGCACAAATATCCATGCCCGAGGGGGGATTTGAACCCCCGATCGTAGTGGCCGTGCTGACCGTGACTGGAGCGCATCAGTCACCTCGGCCACCGCGGCCGGCCCTCGGGCATGAGTGACGCTGTCCTTAGTGTAAGTTGTTTGTAAGTCTACGGACCGATGAACATAGAGCTGTTTGGTCTAATAGATTTACAAACATTTGAGTAATTTGACGGTGCTACAAGTAAAGAAACGTTAACGTCAAAAGTTCTAAGACTGCCAGTCTCTTAGTGAAACTTAAATGCGAGGATCTTATAACAAATTCTACAACGAATCCATGTCACGTAATTTGGTAGAGAATCCTAAAAAACTCTGGTCGTATGTAAAGTATGCTAGCGGTAAAACACAATCACTACCTTCACTACGCGATAGAAACGGTGTTGCTACTGATGACCACTACGGTCGGGGCTTCGAATCCCCCCCTTGGGCATGGAAATTTGTGCCGACCGCAGTATTAGTTAGTTCATAGGTAGTTTGTAAGTTTAGGGACTGATGACCCCGTAGTTAAATCCCATAAGCTATACAAATATTTTTGAGCTACTGATGACAGTTCTGCTAAAGCAGAATTGCTTAACACAGACATCCGAAATTTCTTCACGAAAGAAGACGAAGAACATTTCCAAAATTCGTATGAAGAACCGCTTCCAGCATGCGTAATTTAGAAGTTGACACCCCTTGTGATTAAGCAACTTAAATCACTTAACAAAAGCAAATCTCCCTGTCCCGATTGTATACCTATTAGTTCCCTTTCAGAGTATGCAGACGCAATAGCCCCATAACTAGTTATCATATACAACCGCTCGCTCAGCGAACGTTCCATATCCCAAGACTGGAAAGTTGCACAGGTTACGGCGATATTCAAGAAAGGTAATAGAAGTGATCCGCAAAATTACAGGCCTATATCATTGACTTCGGTTTGCAGCAGTATTAAAGAACATCTACTTTTCTCAAGTATTACCTACTACCTCAAAGATCTATTGACCCATTGTCAACACGGACTCAGAAAGTATCAGTTTTGTGAAATATAGCTAGCTGTTTAGTTACATGATGTGAAGAGTGCTATCGCCAACGGATGTCAAATATAATCCGTATTTCTAGATTTCCGGAAGGCTTTCGACATTGTGCCTCACAAGCGTCTCCTCATCGAACTGCGTGCTTGAGGAATATCGCCACAATTGTGCGAATGAATTTGTGTTTTCTTTTCAGAAAGTACACACTACGATGTAATTGACGGAAAGACATCGAGTAGAACGGAAATGATATCTGGCGTTCCCCAGGGAAGTGTTATAGGACCAGTACTGTCCCTTACTTTTATAAACGATTTACGAAACACTCTGAGTAGCTCCGTTAGACTGTTCGCGGATGATACTTTCACTTATCGCTTAGTAAAGTCACCAAAACACCAAAAGCAATTTAAAAATGATTTAGAAAAGATATCTGCATGGTGTAAAAATGGCAATTGATCCTTCATAAAGAAAAGTGTGAAGTCATTCATATGAGCAATGAAAGAAGCCCATCAAATTTCATTTACAAGATAAATGTGTGAAATCTACAGGCTGTAAATTCAACTCAATACCTAGGGGTAAAAATTACAAACAACTTAAATTGGAAAGAACACAGATGATATTGTAAGGAAAGTAAACTACGTTTCATTGGCAGAGCACTTAGAAGATGCAATAGCTCTATTAAACAAACTGCCTACATTACACTTGTGCGTCCTGTTTTGGAGCATTGTTGCGCATTGTCAGATGCCCATCAAGTGGGACTGACAGACGATTTGGAGGAAATACAGAGAAGTTGAGCTCGTTTTGTATTATCGCGATACAAGAGGTAGAGTGTGACGGAAATTATGCACAAATTGGGGTTGAAATCATTAAATGAAAGGTTTCACTCGTTGAGACGAATCTATTTGCGAAATTTCTTTCACCAACTTTCTCTTCCGAATGCGAACATATTTTGTTAGCACCCACCTACAGAGTAAGACATGATCATCAAAGTAAAATAAGAGAAGTCTGATCAAAAACGGAAAGATTTCTTAGGTGTTCCTTTTTCCACGAGCTATTAGACAACGTAACTGTAGAGAAACATCATAAAAGCCAATATTACTAAAATTTTGCGGGCTATTATACCGTGGTCTTGTGGATTTATTACTCAAGCCCAACGTTTCGTCTCCAGCTGCGGAGGACATTTTCAATAGAATCGTGACACTTTTGTATGTCCGATGCACACCTTGGCTCACTACTGACTGCAGCCAAACTCAGAGATGTGGCGTCAGATGTTTTTGATAAGCAAGCGCAATTCGTCGTTGGCGATTGCCGTCGTCCGTTGTTAATCTCGTAACATGGTGGAGGACTGTTAAATCTCTTCTTCAACCCCGGAAACCAGATTTCATATAGTTTCACGCCCTCTTCCATCCTATTTAAATTACTGGGGTGTTTTACAATTGAATAAGGTGGTCCCCTGGTAGAAAAACATGTTCAGCAACCGCTGACATGTCAATCTCTACCCTTCTACATTTACCCTTAAGCTCTTCTAGGCCGCGGCGTATTAGCCGCGCGTACTGGAGCGCCGTGTTGCGGAGAGCGCGGCCGTCCGCCGTCGAGAGTTCGAATCCCCCTCTCGGACATGGGTGTATGTGTTGTCCTTAGTTTAGTTCACCTTAGGCTAAGTACTTTGTAAGATAGGGATTAATAACCAAGCTTTGAGTCCATTAGATTTACAAACATTTCAACGTTTGATTTTTGCTCTTCTACTCATTTTTTGGCTGTTCTTTTTGTGGTACCCACGTATACGTATCCACAGCTACACGGAATCCTATAAATTCCTACTTTTTCCAGAGGTTTGCGAGCATCCTTCGCCGATTCCAGATGTTCCTATATCTCTCGAGTAGGTTTGTAAATAACGGCAACATTGCGTTACGTCAAATTGTCACCGATGCCGTCGGTCACGTCCTTAATAAAGGACAAGAATTGTGCGTGCATATCCAAAACATCTGACGTCACACCTGTGCGCGAGCCCTCGTAAACGGAGTTTGGCTGTAGTCAGTGGCGAGCCAGGGTGCGCATCGGACATACAAAATGTCCTCCGCAGTTGGGGACGAAACGTTGGGTTTGAGTAATACATCCATAAGACCGCGGCATAATAGCCCGGAAAATTTTACTAATATTGACCTTCCCAGCCGTGAATATGTATATATAAATTGTTGTTCGTTAGTCTCGTCAAAACTCGAGAACAGTTGAACCGATTTGGTTAATTTTAGTCTTGAAATATACGTGCAAGTTCAGTGAAGGTTTAAGCGGTGATAAAATATGGAAAAGTCGCCCGGAAAAGAGGAAAATCGGGAAAAACTGAAACAGCTTTTTCCAGTCAGCTATCAATACCGTTCATCCAATTGCGATAAATCTTTGTACATTTAATGTTGAAAGCAAGAGGAGGGTTCGCATCAAATAAAAATTTGGAAAAGTCTCCCAGAAAGTAGGAAAATTTACGAAAAATTGAAGGCGATTTTTTTTCCATGAAAAAAAATCAATTGCTACATTGTTGTAAGAGCATCACTTGAGTACGGCTTGTCAGGACAAGATTTGTATGAAATAAAGGTTTTGGAAAATCTACCGGAAAAATTGGAAAATTTGAGAAAAACTGAAAGAGAGTTTTTGATTGAATTCAGCACTATAACTGACTATTCGCACGAGAGGGAGGGGTAATTTTGTTTTGGTCATTATGGTCCCGGAAAAGTATTAAGTAAAAAAAACAGACAGCTGAAAAGGATAGTCGCAAAATTCGAACCAAATTCGTTTTTCAATGTGTTTGTAAATGTACTTAACATTATAAGATGAGAACCGGTCATCCGATTGCGATAAAATTTTGATCAATTGACGTTCACCGAAAGATAAACGTTCTTATGAAACAAAAATTTGGAAAAGTTTCGCAGAAAATTGGAAAATTCAAAAGTAAATAAATAAAAATAAATAAATAAATAAAAAGAGATTTTTCTTTGAAATGACAATACCATTTATCTGACTGCGATAATTTTTGCACATTCGACGATAAAAGCGAGAGGAATGTTTAAGTGAAGTGAAAGTTTGGAATAGCTCGCCAAAAAATAGGAAAAATTGTGGAAAACTGTAAAGCTGTTTTCTTTGGGATATCAATATCATTCGTACGATTGCGATAAAATTTTGAATATTTGATGTTCAGAGCAAGAGTACATACATATTAGCAATTTCGAAACATTGCCGGGAAAACTAGTTTTACATCATAAAAGCCGATCGATGAACCCTCTGCGGCGCACATCAGTGTGAGTTTCAGAGCATTTATGTAGATTGCAGAACGACATGTTGACCATAGCTATTTTTTTTTCTCAGTGCAACCGGTTTAGGTCATTTACCATTATCAAGCGTTAGCAGAGATTAGCTAATAGCTTAACATGTCGTTATACAAGAATTCAAAATTATAACATAAGAATTTGCTGTCATTGTTCTAGTCATTGATAGTATCACAGTGGCTGACTGTTACAGACGCACTGTTTGCAGGAGCAAATGTTTTGAAAACATAAGAAGAGAAGTTCAATTCGTCTATTAACTTTAAAATTCTTAAAAAATTAGTTAAATAAGTGAAAAAAATATAACCCTCAATCCAATAAAGGAAAATAAAAAATTTAAAGGTAAAGGAAAATAACTTTTTCAAACTAAATATATAAGTTTATCATAACGAAAACGAGGTAAAGTACCAGAAACTCAAAGAAAAAAAAGGATAAAAATGACCACCTAAAAAACTTAATGAAAACGATATTCTCATAAAAATAATTCTAGAATACTCCGCTAGAAAAATTAAAGTAAAACCACCAGCACCATACTCAATATTAAGCCCAGAAACTAACTCTCCCTCAGCTACTATCAATGACTAGAACAATGCCAGGAAATTCTTATGTTATAATTTTGTATTCTTGTTTAACGACATGTTAAGCTATTAGCTCAAATCAAATATTTAAATGTTTGTACAGCTTTTGGGACTTAACTACGGGGTCATCAGTCCCTAAACTTACAAACTACTTATGAACTACTTACGAACTAGGGCGGCACAAATATCCATGCCCGAGGGGGATTCGAACCCCCAACCGTAGTGGCCGTGCAGACCGTGACTGGAGCGCCTCAGTCGCCTTGGCCACCGCGGTCGGCAAGCTATTAGCTAATCTCTGCTAACGCTTGATAATGGTAAATGACCGAAACCGGTAGCACTGAGGAAAAAATAAACATGGTCAACATGTCGTTCTGCAATTATCTAAAAGCTGTTATGCCCCATCAGTTCAACATATTGAGGTAGATGTGGAACACTAGTTGCCGCGTGATGTCATCGGCTCCATACTTTGTTCTAGGACGGCGGTGTGTGAGGGGTTGGCTGAAGAGTCCAGAGGCCCTGGCGGCGTTGGCTGGCGCGGTGCGGTGTGGTGCGGTGTGGCCTGCGGGGGCACGCGCGCGCCTGGTGGGCCCCCGGGGAGGCGGTGGCGGCGGCGGCGTATCGGCCCACCGCCACCAGAATCAATCTAATGTCCGCACGTGCCCCAAATGTACACGACGCCATTTCCAGCCGCCCCCTCCCCGCGCATATCTGCGCCTCTCTTCCCCCTCCCCCCTCCCCCCATATCGCTTTGGCTTCTTCGCCAATGGCTCCCTGTTTTCCATACCTTCGATGTTGATGCCGTCCAGTTTGCTCGCTGCACGACATGCCCTACCGTATCTCCTTGGAGAATCGTGTTTACGATATACAAAATAGAGGAAGGTTCTGTGAACTGGTGGCGCGTCCTCTGTGTTCATTGGTTCAGTGAATCCCAGCAAAATAAATCGTCGTGAAAAAAGTAAATAAATAAATAAAATATAGTGTTTTTAAACTATTATTTTTCGTTTAGCTCTTCTATTAGATCATTTTATATGCAGTCTATCGCACGAGAAACGTCGCGAAAACATCAGGTATACTAGTCGTAACGCGGTAGCTTAAAATAGGCGGCTAAATCGCCTCGCTGCGGAGCTCGCGGTTGCACGCCGTGGAGGTTCGAGTCCTCCCTGGGGCATGGGTGTGTGTGTTTGTCCGTAGGTTAGTTTACCTAGGTTTAAGCAGTTTGTAAGCTACGGACTGATGGCCATGCAGTTTGGTCCGAGAGATTTACAGACATTTGAACATTTGAAAATAGGCGGAAGTGGCTGCAGTGTTGCAATGAACATACGCGGCTGACGTTGAAAAATCTCTTATGAACCCGATGGAGGCAGCGTATGGGCGATTAAATCATGCAAATGTCTGTAAATCTACCGGACCAAACTGCGTGGTCATCAGTCCGTAGCTTACAAACTACTTAAACTAAGGTACACTAACCTAAGGACAACACACACACACCCATGCCCCAGGGAGGACTCGAACCTCCTCGGCGAACAACCGCGCGCTCCGCAGCGAGACGCTTTAGAACGCTCGGCTACTCCACCGCGGCTATGGGTGATCCCGCGGAATGGAGGGGCGAGGGGAAACGCCACTTGTAACATTCTGAAGGAACTGAGATACCAACAACCGTATGCATAATAAAATATTTATTGTATCACAACCAGTTTCGGCATTACACTATGCCATCTTCAGGTCCCTACATCGGAGCATAATATCCATAAGTAGAGATACCAAAACTGGATTCGTGGACTTCTGTCTCTTAGTGGGATCCATTGTTAGTTCCCACTAAGAGACAGAAGGTCACGAATCAAGTTTTGGTATCCCTACTTATGGATATTATGCTCCGGTTCCTACTAAGAGACAGAAGTCCACGAATCAAGTTTTGGTATCCCTACTTATGTATATTATGCTCCGATATAGGGACCTTAAGATGGCATAGTGGAATGCCGAAACTGGTTGTGATACAATAAATATTTTATTATGCATACGGCTGTTGGTATCTAAGTTCCTTCAGACTCTTCGCCAGTCGCCGTCCCATTTCCACCACCAATGATAGATTCAATAAGACTTATAACATTGGCGTTGGATCTGGTAGAGATACAGCTACTAGCTACTCGACCTTTGGCGGTTACGCACGAATGGACCCGAAGAAAAGACAATGGAGCTATCTCGTCTTACGCACGAGAAAATCCTCCAGCAAGGCAACATCCGCCCTTTATATCTGTTATTGGTGCATTGCAGATTCACCAAAAACACGTCATATTCGGTAAAATACCTTATAACTATGGATTAAAGATGCGACAACTGTAAAAGTTTTCAGAAGATCCGATCATGAAAGACAATGACGGTATCACTCTCCACCTGGTATGAATAGACGTTTGCTTAGCGGCATCGGGTTGCGCCGTCGAAGGTAGTGGGTTTGAGACCGAGTGCAAGCAATTTAAAAAAAAAAAAAAAAAAATCTTGTTTACATATTTGGGGCCAACTTATTCATTGTTACCTGACATATCTTTGGACATTTTAGCAAATGTGTCCCGATTTTGAGGTTAATGGTATTTATACTCTTCGTTGTAACAAATATTTAACTCTTTAAAAAGATATGGGGGAGAGCAGCCTTTGCACAGCCGTAAGGTTAGGAAGGGGTGCTACTTATAGTGTCACATGACCCGAAGGTAGCTTGTCTCTCTATCGTAACAGATTCATTTTTTTACAGTCACTTGACAGTGTAATCGGTTAATTACTGTTTAGTGTTCATGAGCACATTTATATGATCTTGGTATTTATTATCAAAAAATAAAATGAAAAAAATTTCAGCATCTTTTAGAAACTAATTACTCAGCTTTAAGCGTGGAACAAAAATGTGGAATCGAGAATCTTGGCAGGCAGACGCCAAATGAACCAAATGAATGGTGACTGTACAAAAAAGTAGGACATATTGTCTTAAAAAAAGTTCAAATTTTTGTAATCCGAAGGGACCAAACTGATAAGGTCATCGGTCCGTAGTCTTACATTTAAATTTAATTTATTGTAAGGACAACACACAAGCCCGAGGGAGCACTCGATTTTCTGGTGGGAGCGTACTCCACGACGTTGCGCTCCAGATCACACGGCCATTCCCCTGTGATCACATGATTTGATAGATTATTAAACTTTTCACTGTTTAATGTGGTTGAATCATTGTTATATTAAAAAAAAATTGTAGCAACTTGAGAATGACGCCGTAGTGCGTCGAAACTAGTAATGCATTGGTAATTAGATGGAAGTATATTAATTTGACAAGTGAAGACGATTTTACTTGGTGATGCCAGCAGCACAAACCATCTGCTCTACTTGAAGGACACCCTTTTATTTCGGAATGCTGTCAACGCTACGCTGCTTCTAGACACGACACATTACGAACACATTGTTACGGGTAACGTTTCCAACACTGCGACACTGCATTCTGCTCGCTCATTCTCGCCCCCGCCCCCCTGGCAGCAATAGTAGACGCCTCCTTGCCGCTGCCAACAGCCAGCGCACGAAACGTCAATTTACCGTGGATGAACAGTACAGTAACCTAAGTAACTGTGTCATTACCGCCGGCCGCGATGGCCGAGGGGACTGAGGCGCTTCAGTCACGGTCTGCACGGCCACTACGGTCGGGGGCTCGAATCCCCCCTCAGGCATGGATATTTGTGCCGTCCTTAGTTGTAGGTAGTTCATAAGTAGTTTGTCAGTTTAGGGACTGATGACCCCGTAGTTAAGTCCCTTAAGCTTAACAAACATTTGAACATTTATGTCATTACCAAACAATACAGAAATCGGAAAAACAGGAATCCTAAAAGATAGCCCAATTACGGGTCAGAAACTAACAGCCAGTATATACGAGTGTGTCGCGCTAAGTTTGATATTTCCTCAAAATCTAAAATCAGATTCCTGTGTTTGCGTTGTACTGAATCAATTTCCTTTTTCATACTTTCTAAAGTTGCTATGCAAAACGAGATAAGTTTTCAATAAAGCTTTCGCGATCAACAAATTACACTTGACACTTCCTGGCAGATTAAAATTGTGGGCCAGAAACGGGGTTCGTACCTGTGACCTTTGCCTTTTGCTGGCAAGCGCTCTACCATCTGAGCTATCCTGGCATGCTTTACGGTCCGTCCACGAAACTTTACTTCTGCCAGTACGTCGCCCCCTACTTTCCAAACTACACAGAAGTTATCCGTTTAAACCTTTTAGGACTAGCACTCCTCATTCTGGCAACACCCCTTAGGCTATGGCTAAGCTATGTCTCCTCCACATCCTTTCTTCCAGAAGTGCTAGTCGTGCAAGATTCGCAGAAGGACTTCTGTGAAATTTGGAAAGTACGAGGTGAGGAACAGGCAAAAGTGAAGTTGTTATGACGGACTGTGAAGCGTGTCGGGATAGTTCATACCGTAGAGCGCTTCCCCGGGAATGTGCTCGGATACAGCACACAATTTTAAACAGCCAGGAAGTTACATATCAGCGCATACTCCACTGTAGTGTGAAAATTTGATTCTGAAAATTACACTTGACTGTGTTTCAAGAAGAAATTCTACTACTTCTTTTACTGATATGCGGAAATATGCCGTCGAAATTTCTAATTTGCTCCAATAACAGGAATATGGAATCGTGTAACTTCCAATAAAACTGCTTGTAATGGGTGGCAGTACCATTTCTTAGTGTCTAGGGAAAAAATCATATAAACCGTTTACCGAAAACATCTGAATGCTCCAGCATGAGATATATTTTTTTTTCTTTTCACATATGTAAATCCTCTAATTTTATTTACATATGAATAAAACGTACACAATAGCTCATTTATCCCCCAAGCAATCACGAAACAATAAACAACTTATATTTATTTTTATCGTAAATTACTGACAAAAAAGAGAAAGAAGCAATTAAATGGTAGCATAACACAAAAGTTATGTTAATTACAGGGATTTTGCATTTTAAAACTCACAATTACATGCTGCTCATAAGAAAAACTTAATTATTCTAAATGTTAAGATTCTTTCCCTCCCTCCCTTCGTCACCATCTCTGTTTCTCTCTCTCTCTCTCTCTCTCACTCTCTCTCTCTTCCCACTGCTCATTTCTCTCTCATTTTTCGTTGGGTCGTCGTGCGCCTATGCTTCCCCCTCCCTGAATCCGCCCTTGTCCTCTCCTATGTCAGGGTACCCGAGGATGGAAACGCTGGGACGACCAACACTGTTCCATCAACACAAATACTCAACATTATTGATGTAGGCTGAAGTTCAATCACGATTTTACAGAGCAATGAAACTAGACATGTAAAGGCAATAACCCAAGAACCAAGTGGGCTTCTCCCGATCCGGCACCGCTGTCTCGTCCGTCCGCGCCGTCTTTCGGCTGGTGGCGCTGCAGGCCGGTGGCAGGAGGCGCGGCCAGTCCGCGGACACGGATTGGAGGCGGCTTACGTTGCCAACCTTCTCATGTGTCGTGGTCGGTGGGAGAGACATTTATGTAACCGGATTGTATGCTCAAGCTACGTGTGAAAATCCCATGAAAATTCGTCAAGTAGTTTTGGAGATAAACGTGTTCAAGGAGACAGACAGTCATGACGGTCGTAGACAAAAATTTCAGATTACGATATTCTTTGTCCCGTGATCCGTTTTTTATGAAACGAAGTCTACGCTCAAGTTACCTGTGAAAACCGCATGCAAATTTGTGAAGTAGTTTTGAAGATAAGGCTTTTTAATAGTCCAACAAACAGACACGACGGTTACGGAAAACAGTTAAAATTACTTTTGTGTCCCAACCTCGTCGCCGCTTTTGTATCCCATCCTCGTCGCCACTTTTGTGTCTCGCTTCCACCGATTGTTTTAGGTGTCGGTAGCCGAGTGGAGAGTGACCGACTCAGGAATAAAGGATGCACGCTTGTGCGGTATGGAGGTGACCAGCCAGTGGGACAGCAGAAACTAGAAACACTAGAGTAAATTAGAAGATATATATATTTCATAAAGACTTAGTAATACTTAACTTTTACTTAGTTCTTGACTGCAAAATGCTGATACATAGATTAGATAGAGGCCTGCCTACTGATGATTACTAGTGCCTATCCGATAGCCAAGTCTTAACTGGTGCCTATCTGATTCCGAAGTGTTAACTGGTTCCTATCGCAGTCCCAAGTGAACGATGTCGTTCAGTGGTGGCCACGAGCGGAGTTGCAGCAGAGGGCGCTCGTGGTTGTCGTCGTAAGAACGCCGCGCCGTGCGTGCATGGCGGCGCGCGGCGAAAGTAGGTGGCGCGCACTTTATACTTGTTCGACACCACAATTACGATATCTTTTCTTCACGTCGTCCGATTCTGATACAATTATTCCTGTATGTTGACCCAAACTTTTCTCATGTTTCCTGTGGAAACCGCATGAAGATTCGTCCAATAATTTTGGAGATTGAAGTGAACAACGACAGGCCTACATTTACAGATTTGGTAGGAAAGACATATATATATATATATATATATATATATATATATATATATATATATATATATATATATATACCAAAGCTGCTTTTATTTTCAATGCTGACTACTTTCGGGCTTTGCCCATTTTCTTAAGCCACCTATTACAGAGAAAAAAGTATGTTTTACAGGAAGATACATAAATATGGCAATGTTATATTGAATGTATAAGTCGTAATTACTTACATTTATATATAGTTTTATTTGGATACCGCTTAGGTCACGCTGCTTGTTGTAATTACTTTGGTGTAAATTATTGAGCTTTTGATCCAAAGATGTATTTGTTAAATATTCTTTGCTTAATTTTCTTTGTGACAATATCTCTGGTTATATGCAGCGTGACATAAACAATACCATTGCAAATATTCGTACAATAAATTTTATATTTCATGCCGAACTATTTCAAGTGTTATAAATTGCTTGTGTGTATTATATTGTAATATAGGGATAATATTTCAGAGGTACTATAATTTATCTCGTCTTGTTGCATATTTGGAAGTATATTACGGTAGGATGAATTGTACTTTACATGATGGTCAAGGTGTTATGGAAATTTTCGATGAATTTTTTATTGCGCATTTCCGTTTGTTCATTTAACATTTGTTCTGATTTACAGATTTAGTATTAGTATATATAATGTTCATCTAGAGTCTGCTCTACAAATACGAGAAACCTATTGCCTGCAGTCTTAAGCCATGTAATATTGTCCATAACATGACAAAATTTGAATCACATTAGTAAGGAACGTTAGACACGATTGACTGCAAAATAGCTGCTCTTTGACTGTTGGTTATGTCCTTCGATTTGCATCTGCAAATGATACTTAATGTAGTTGTTTGTCTTTTGGTTACAATGGTCTACCTAGTCAGACATAGCAAATTTTTCCTCAGTTAATGATAATAGTTTTCAGCCATTACGACATTTTTCATTGTGATGGACATTATTGGAACAATGAAACTTTTTTATGAGTATTAAGGGTAATGCATCGCCTGGTTTTTAAACTTTTATGACAATTTGTATGAAGAGCCTGGGGAATCAAGGGAAGTACTAGAAGAACTGGATACACTGAACGAGAAAATTGGGAAGAATGATATGAAAATCAGCGCAGAGAAAAGAAAGACGATGGTAATATCAAGAGGAGAAAGACAAGGAAAAGTTATTGTGTAAATTGGTGGTCAGAACCCTGAAATTGTAAACATTTCTAAATACCCTGGGAGTGAATTAATTCACAGTACAAGCCTGGAAATGGAGATTTGCAAGAGGGTCCAACAGAGCAGTGCATTCTACCAGAGTGTAAGAAAACGTGTCTCGAATAAGGAAGTTCCAAGGATCTGTAAGGACATAATGTAAAAAACCTATTTGTATATAATATTCATAGAATATATGACTTCAACTGCGATTGGGCAAAGCTGAAAATGTGTACCCAGCCGGGATTCGAACCCGGGTCTCCTGCTTTCTAGGCAGTTGCGCTGACCCCTACACCACTGGGGACACAGTGATCACCGCACCTGCAAGGACTACCCATGCACGCCTCCCGTCAGATACAAATTCCCAGCTTCGCCCTGCCCATAGTACTCAAACTCGTAGTTTAACTAATTCCCGTAAGAGTAAGGGCTTCAAACTTGCCCACCCCTTCCCACTAACGATAGGATCATTGCCCGTCTCCGGCATATTATATATATACATGTGGCGTCTGTTCCGAAAGAACAGACGCCACTTCTGATCCTGCAGCTGTTATTATTATGACGGGAGGCGTGCATGGGTAGTCCTTGCAGGTGCGCTGATCACTGTGTCCCCAGTGGTGTAGGGGTCAGCGCAACTGCCTAGAAAGCAGGAGACCCGGGTTCGGATCCCGGCTGGGTACACATTTTCAGCTTTGCCCAATCGCAGTTGAAGTCATATATTCTATGAATATTAAATAATAACAGCTGCAGGATCAGAAGTGGCGTCTGTTTCTTTCGGAACAGACGCCACATGTATATATATAATATGCCGGAGACGGGCAATGATCCTATCGTTAGTGGGAAGGGGTGGGCAAGTTTGAAGCCATTACTCTTACGGGAATTAGTTAAACTACGAGTTTGAGTACTATGGGCAGGGCGAAGCTGGGAATTTGTATCTGACGGGAGGCATGCATGGGTAGTCCTTGCAGGTGCGGTGATCACTGTGTCCCCAGTGGTGTAGGGGTCAGCGCAACTGCCTAGAAAGCAGGAGACCCGGGTTCGAACCCCGCCTGGGTACACATTTTCAGCTTTGCCCAATCGCAGTTGAAGTCATATATTCTATGAATATTAAATAATAACAGCTGCAGGATCAGAAGTGGCGTCTGTTCTTTCGGAACAGACGCCACATATATATATATATATATATATATATATATATATATATATATATATATATATATATATATATATGCCGGAGACGGGCAATGATCCTATCGTTAGTGGGAAGGGGTGGGCAAGTTTGAAGCCCTTACTCTTACGGGAATTAGTTAAACTACGAGTTTGAGTACTATGGGCAGGGCGAAGCTGGGAATTTGTATCTGACGGGAGGCGTGCATGGGTAGTCCTTGCAGGTGCGGTGATCACTGTGTCCCCAGTGGTGTCAGTCGGCCGGCTGGGGCCGTGGCGAGCGGACGCGGCGGTGTTTACGTCCCTGCTGCTGTCGTCTGAGCGCTGTTTCCGGGTGAGTTTACGCTCTCGTAGCGGCCGCAATAACGTGTTATTGTGTGAATCATGACTAGAACACGAACATGACTGAAGTACCAAGAAGAGATACTTTGAAGTTTGTATTTGATTGCAACTATGCACGACCGAAGTCATATGAAATTGAAGCATGGATTGAGGAATCACTGAAAAGTTCCTTTGGCGATATTATCGGTGTCCATCTCTCAATAGTTAGCAGTACTGTGTATATTAAGTTCAGAAGTCCGGAAATTTGTGACGAAATTGTGCAGTCCCGTGCTGGAAATCTTAAATTCAAGCACTGTGATGGGAACGTTGGTGAAGTTAAAGTGACGCACGCAGGGTTTGGTATTCGGACAGTCCGAATATTCGAACTACCATTTGAAGTTCCTGCAGAAGACATTAATGCCGCTTTGGCGAAATATGGAAAGGTCGTCAGCAATGTTGCTGAAAAATGGATGTCATTTAAAGTACCTGTTTTGAACGGTGTTCGGCAGTTGAAGATCGAATTAAAGACACATATTCCATCATATGTTTCGATCTGTGGCTATAGGGCGATTATCATGTACGACGGTCAACCGCGTACTTGCTCTGGTTGCGGTTCAACTGGTCATGTTCGAGCCCAATGTATTCAGAGAAGGGTGACACAGCTTACAGGATGACGACCCTCCCGATCTCTTATGTGGCTGCGGCCCGATTGCGCCCGAACACGCCGGAGCACCCTCATTTCAGTGAATCTTCCGGTACTACAGAAGGTGTTCAAGAGACGTCTATGGATATTCCCACTCAAGATAATTCTACCGAAGATGTGACAATGGAACACGATCAACCGGAGGGCACGAGCTCGGCCGGCCTCCAGTACGGTGCTCCAGCCCAAGACGACGGAAAGCGTCCGAGTCCCAGTAGCGAACTGGAACCCGACCAAGTGGTAAACGAAGAACCAACTCCGGGAAAGGAAACCTGCTCCTCAGAAAATCAAACAGCAGTCTCTCTCAAGAAACACAAAAAACGAAGGATAGCCCATCAACACGCAGATAAGACAGTGCCAATATTGCCCGAGAAACTGACGGAAATTTGTCTCAATTTACCTGACACCCCATCAGCAAATTCCGATACGAAGCAGCAGAATGGTAGCAAACGGGTGTCGGAAATCTCCCCACCTAATATCAAGCCGAGGGACCATGAAGGTATGGAAGACCCACCGGGATTACAACCCGTCGGTAGGGAGAGGCCAAGTCAAACGGAAAACGGCACACAAAACAAAACTGCCTCAGTCCGTATACTGAACTGGGCAGATGACGGGGAAGATGTGACAATGGAGCAAGAAACGGGTAGAGCTGGGCCAACAACAGACGATATATCAGCCGCAACGGGAGAAGAATTATACGACCTGCCTCTCCAGTCCCGTCGGGTGATACAGAGTACCGTTTCTAACAACCATTAATGCTTTTATCGACATCGTACCTCTGCGCCCTGGTTAGAGAGTGTAATTTTAACACTGAATGCCTGCGTTTCAGGATTACAAGGTAGCTACCGTAAATATAAACAAGATCATCTCACAACAGAAGATACACAGTCTTCGTGATTATTTATACAGCTGTGATGCTGATATCGCTCTGCTGCAAGAGGTAGACAGCGACTTTCACCCAGATATTCCGGGATACGAAGTACTCAGGAACACCACCCCAGGTAGTACTTCGGGAACTGCTCTCCTAACCAAAGAGGGTGTGATTGTATCGGATGTCGAGCGATTGGAAAATGGCAGAGGGATATAGTGTCTCATTAATGGAGTTAGATTCATAAATATATATGCCCCTTCCGGGAACCAAAATAGAACAAGTAGAGCCCAGTTCTTTGCCAGTGATTTACTGTATCTCCTCCGGCGAAATCGGGAGGACGTTGTAGTTGGAGGCGACTTTAATTGTGTCTTGAAGCACAAGGACCAATGGCCGAACTTTAATGGCTGTCCAACTCTTGCAGAAATGGTACACCAATTAGAACTAGAGGATACTTGGGAAATAATAAACGGCGACCAACGGTGTTTTACGTATCATACTGCGACAACTGCGAGTCGCCTGGATAGAATTTACGTCAGTAAAACTTTGCGGGGGACGGTATCTGCAACGGAAACGTGGCCACTGTACTTTTCAGATCATTCGGCATACCACTGCACCATTCGCATGACACGGCAGAAAACGTTCCATGGCAGAACAGGATGGAAGTTAAACGTCGATATTCTCAAGGAGCAAGAGTTGAGAGAACGGATACAAGAGGCCTGGCATTCCTGTTTACGCCGACAACGCACGTTCCCATCGGTACTGCTGTGGTGGTGCCACTGCGCAAAACCTAAATTAATCAGCGTTTTGAAGGCGTATAGTTATGAGAGGAACCGACTACAGAAAGAAACTTTTGAGTTTTACTTTCGATGTCTTCGTGAACTGTATTCTGATGTACCTATCACGCCGGAGAAGTTCATCCAAATTAAAAGGATTAAAGCAAAGTTATCCCTTCTGAAACGGAAACAAATGGAAGGAATTAAAATCCGTTCCAGAGATGATAATTGCACCTCCGACGAACATACGTCCCCCTTCCACCTCGGGAGAGAGAAGCGTCGCGCAAGACAAAAACTTATCACTCGTATAAAGAAAGAAGACGGTAATTTCGCAACGACTCAGGCTGAAATAAAAGAGTATATAACCGATTACTACCAGCGACTGTACACAGCAGAGCTGGAGGATGACGAAGCAATACGTACAATGAAAAGTTATCTTACAATGACACTTGCAGAGACCGACAGGGAATCATTAAGGTGTGACATCGCCGCGGAAGAGATTCAGGAGGCACTGAAAAAGGCTCAGCCTAATAAATCACCCGGAAATGATGGACTACCAATAGAATTTTACAAACAGTTTTGGTATCTCATGGAACGATGCTTTGTAAGCATGTGCAATGAAATCAAAGCGGGTCAGCAACCACCAGCAGGCTTCAATGACAGTGTAATAGTACTGATTCCGAAAGAACACCCACATGAAGATATCACTAAATTCCGTCCCATCTCTCTCCTGAACTCTGATTATAAGATTGTAGCCCGTGTCATAGCAGCTAGAATTAAAAATGTTCTAGCAAACATCATACATAACAGCCAGACAGCAGCAGTACCGGGACGCACTATTTTCAAAAGTCTAGCAGATTATAGGGAGATCATATCTTTCAGTGCCTTAACACGCCCTCAGGCAGCAATTTTAGCTTTAGACCAATCTAAGGCTTTTGACAGGGTTTCACATCGCTACCTGTTCGATATCATGAATCATCTCGGATTTGGTGTACCTTTTATTACGATAATTCAAAACATGTACACTTCTGCCAGCTCTAAAATCATCGTCAATGGTCAATTCACCCGTCAGATCCCTATCCAAAGGTCAGTCAGACAGGGGTGTCCTATGTCTATGCCCCTATACGTTATAGCAATTGAGCCTTTGGTTAGAATGCTTAATTGCACGCTTCATAGTCTAACCCTCTATTCTACGACAATAAAATGCATGGCATTTGCGGACGATGTGGGTGTCATTGTACGCTCAGAGCAGGACCTTCGAAACGTTACCTCTAATATGGCTGAATATGAACGAGCATCAGGTTCTACACTAAACTACAGGAAAACACATCTCATGCCGATAGGGAGTGGATTTCGCACAGATGCCAACTGCCCATAAAGAGTGTGCGATACCATGAAGGTGCTCGGGATCAAGATGAGCAGTTGTCCTCTGAAAACAACTGCAGGCAACTGGAAGGACCTTCTAGCCATGACGAGAGGCTACTTACAACACAACAAAGGACGTGAACAGGACTTGGTGCAGAAAGTACACTTCGTCAACACCAGAATCCTCTCGAAACTATGGTACATTGGACAGATAATACCTGTGGTAGACAGTGTTGCCAGGAAAATTATGTCGGCAATAGGTTGGTATATTTGGAGGGGAGATATATTCAAGGTGGGGATCAATGTAGTTACCCTTCCACCAGAAAAAGGAGGCCTTGGTCTCACCGATGTTTCATCTAAATGCAAGGCACTTCTGATAAGGCGCATTATTCAGCTGTGTCACAAATATCCGGATAGTGCGCTAAGTATGGCCATAAGGATATATAAGCCTCAGAGTATGCAAGTACCAATCCACCTTGGCGACACGCACTACAAGGTGAACCACATTAGGATGTTTCTGTTAGAAATTAGCTACCTCCGAATGAAATCGAGCGCCCCACTACATGAACTTACCACCGCTCAACTGTACCGCCTTATGAACGACAGTGAAAGGGCGAACCGAATGGAATTAAAATACCCCGATAAGGATTGGACTGTTTTATGGAAAAACATCAACAACAAAGTGCTCGATACGGATATAAGGTCAACCTGGTATAAAATAGTGAATGAGACGATACGAACAAGAGAGAAACTTCACAAAATACATTTGTCCGTAACTGACGAATGCAGGGAGTGCCATCTCATCGACACCTTGCAACACAGATTTGTCTGTGGAGAAAATAAACTTATATGGGAATGGTGCAGGAAAATCCTGGCTTCAATATGCAGAACAGCACCGCAACACATTTCTCTCATGTCGTTACTGAAACCTGACAGCAATTACTACCCAATCAGCAAGAAAAACACGTGGACCTGGTTAGTAGGGTATACACTATACTACATAACCAGTGCACAAGACAAGGCCTCTTACTCAGGCTACAGAGTGTACCTCGCTACAAGAGCCCAACTCTTGGAGAAGGGTGCTAACTACAGGAAAAGATTTGCGAATTACATCACGGCGCTACAAATAACGAGGATATGAAGGAAAAAAGAACAAACGGAAAAAAAAGAAACGAGCAAAGGACGAAGAAAGACGAATGTGGAAATAAAGGGACGTGTGGCATCCATTATTCAAGGTTTGCCACCTTTTATCTATTACTGTTCATTTAGATCATTTTTCTTCAATTTCTTTAGAAGATGGTTTCGTTCACCTTCCCTAACCTCGACGTAGAGGGTTTGAGTTACCTTTCTCTTATATTTTCATTTTTATTTTCAAAAGACATTCTTCTCCATTACATAGAGAAAGACAAAGGAACTTGCTATCCCTGCTCATGACCAGGACATGCGCGACCTTCGGTGAATGGCGCACTCAGGGCTAAGAGACGACAAGTTCAGAGAACGCACGATGACAAATGGGAAACCAGGAACACGAGACCAGGCGTACTGCTTGGGGAAACATAATACATCAAATATCGAGAAGACGAGCCTTGAGTGCTGTCGTTATGCTGAGGTTGAAGTATGGAGAAAATAAAAAGAACACACATTAAACCCATGACTTAAGAAGTATTGCGGGGCAACGTTTCCAAGTTTCTTTCCCGAAGAAATCTTAAAAAAAAAAGAAAAAAAGAAAAAAAAGTAAAAAAAAAAAAAAATGTGTAGTGAAAGTTTCCTATTCTTATTAAGTCTTTCTATTTAAATCAAGGAGTTTCTCTGATCATATGTGCGCAACGGATTTAACAAACAGAATTAGGCCCTGTAAGTAAAACAATCTGTACTTCTATGAACATTATTTCTGACAGTCAGATTCAGTGGTATGTAAGGACTGATTACTTTACTGGTACGTGAACATTTACATTTAAAAGGAATTCTTTTTCTCAAATAATTCAACACGTACCACACAACAAAATCAAAAATGCCACAATCAGGAAAATGAGGGGCGAGGTTGAGCTGAAATAAGAAAAATTAGTAATCATTAAGTTCTTTATTGAAAAAAAAAAAAAAAAAAAAAAAAAAAAAGGTGGTGTAGGGGTCAGCGCAACTGCCTAGAAAGCAGGAGACCCGGGTTCGAATCCCGGCTGGGTACACATTTTCAGCTTTGCCCAATCGCAGTGGAAGTCATTTATTCTATGAATATTAAATAATAACAGCTGCAGGATCAGAAGTGGCGTCTGTTCTTTCGGAACAGACGCCACATGTATATATATAATATGCCGGAGACGGGCAATGATCCTATCGTTAGTGGGAAGGGGTGGGCAAGTTTGAAGCCATTACTCTTACGGGAATTAGTTAAACTACGAGTTTGAGTACTATGGGCAGGGCGAAGCTGGGAATTTGTATCTGACGGGAGGCGTGCATGGGTAGTCCTTGCAGGTGCTGTGATCACTGTGTCCCCAGTGGTGTAGGGGTCAGCGCAACTGCCTAGAAAGCAGGAGACCCGGGTTCGAATCCCGGCTGGGTACACATTTTCAGCTTTGCCCAATCGCAGTTGAAGTCATATATTCTATGAATATTAAATAATAACAGCTGCAGGATCAGAAGTGGCGTCTGTTCTTTCGGAACAGACGCCACATGTATATATATAATATGCCGGAGACGGGCAATGATCCTATCGTTAGTGGGAAGGGGTGGGCAAGTTTGAAACCCTTACTCTAACGGGAATTAGTTAAACTACGAGTTTGAGTACTATGGGCAGGGCGAATCTGGGAATTTGTATCTGACGGGAGGCGTGCATGGGTAGTCCTTGCAGGTGCGGTGATCACTGTGTCCCCAGTGGTGTAGGGGTCAGCGCAACTGCCTAGAAAGCAGGAGACCCGGGTTCGAATCCCGGCTGGGTACACATTTTCAGCTTTGCCCAATCGCAGTTGAAGTCATATATTCTATGAATATTAAATAATAACAGCTGCAGGATCAGAAGTGGCGTCTGTTCTTTCGGAACAGACGCCACATGTATATATACTATTTGTATAATCTTCAAAAAAGAAACGCCAAGATCGCGAATTAATTATTTATATTTAATGACAATCGTTTTCAGAGGTCTTTTCCACCATAATCGGGTCATGTAAATTTTATAGCTGGTGCCATCATTTAAAAAACAGAGTAAAGTAAGAAGTGCAACATGTATATTATGTATTTTTATATGATGACTAAGTGCAATGTTACACTTATTATTTTATCTCCATTTTTAAATACGATTACTAGCTTATAAAATGTATATGACCAGATGATAGTGGCACAGTCCTCTGAAACCGGTTGTCATTAAATAAATAATTAATTCGTGATCTTGGCGTGTCATATTTGAAGACCATAAAACTATCAGATAGCCTCCAAAACCTGCAATGTCAGGTAATGTTAAAATCTTTTCGTACCCATGCTGACATTTGCAGCTGTGACCTGAGCAGTGAGAGGTAGGGAGGAGCGCACAATCCAAGCCAGTAAAGTGAAGTACCTAAGAAGTATGATAGGGAAGACAAGGAAAGACGGAGGAACGAATGTGTTTGAAAGAAAGTTGGAATGTAAAAACTAAATGAGAGAAATGGTAAAAGGAAACTTTGATGGTTTGGACATGTTAAGAGGATAGAGGAGTAAAGAATACCAAAATGGATGATTGAGATGCAGTTTGAAGGAAATAGAGCAAGAGGGGAGACTTAAAACAAGGTGAACTGATTTAATAAATAAGAGTGCAAGAAGAAGAAACGTGGACAAAGTGATAGATGAGGAATGGAGGAAGGATCCAGGAAAGTGGATAAATGCCATAAATGCCTCGACCGGGAAGGATCTAGATAAGGGAAACGGGTGATGCTGAAGAGTGTGAAAAGTCTGAACGACGAGCCTGCCACAGTGTCGTTGGTAAGTGCTTTACTTACTTCCGGTGACCAGTTTTCATCTGTACCTTTATCCAGAAGATTACAAACATTCTACGGACTACACTCTTAAAAGTGTTCAATCAGCTTCCATTGGAAAATCGAGGACGCGTCGGCTGTGAGAGATCGCCTCAACGTAGCTTCGATTTCTACATATGTGTATGACGACAGTGAACCAATGAAATTTGTTTATGCCTCCATTGCACTAAGGAGTGTACAGGTAACTGCTAATGAGGTCAAAAGATGGTATCGACACATTCTGCAAGACAATAAATAATAAGGGACCTTAATCGGTCATCAAGCTGTCCCCAAGCTCAGGAAGCAGAAATAAGGTACACCGGGTGGAGAAAGTAACATGAACACCGTACATAATTCTGCATATTGTGGGAAATTGGCACCACCGTGTTCATTTTACCACTGAGAGGCGATCTTCGTGATTAAGTGACGTACGAAGTCTAGGACGTTATCTTGAGGTATATTATACGATCTGTTCTGCGACGGAGAACAGAAATATTCGATGAAATGCGTGATCTGTCAGACGTCCAAAGAGTCCATCTGGTCTTTGAGCATTTACTGGGAGAATCAGTGACGAAAACGGCCTCAAGGGTTAACGCTTCACAACCGACAGAATCTTTGGTAATGACGGCATACACAAAACACGGTAAAACATCAGTGGCGAAGACGAATACTGGCTCAAACCCGAAGCTAACTGATAACGAGAGACGAGCTTGGATGATGGAAAGGCAACACAAAGCTAATATGGCAGATGCGACAGAAAAACTCAACCCTCACTTTTTACTACTGTTTCGATAAAAACAGTACGGGTGGAGCTTAACACCAATGTTAGAACTCGAGTTGAAAAATGATTTTTATAGGAATCCAAGGCAAAGAAACAAAGGAAGTGGTGCCACGAGCATAAAACGTGCACACTTGATGTGTTACGGTCAGATGAATCGCTGTTTTCATTGCTATCAATAAACATGTAAGTAGCAGTAGTTATATATTGCAGTGGACACCATGAATTAAGGGTATTGTTCACAAGTCAGTAGATGAGCTAATGCAGAAATGAAGACTGTTGGTTAATAAATGTAGTTGTTATTGTGGTCTTCAGTCCGCGGAGTGATTTCATGCAGCTCTCCACGCTACCGTGTCAAGACACTTCATCTGAGAATATGTAAGGCAACCTAGATCCTTTTCCATCTAATTACTGTATTAGTCCCTCGGTCTCCTATGATTTTTCCTCTACACACTTCTTTCTAATGCTAAGTTTAAGATTCCTTCATGTCTCAGAATGTGTCCCACCAAACTATCCCTTCTCTTAGTCAGAATATGCCAGAAAATCCTTTTCTCCATAACTCTGTGGAGCACCTCCTTATTACTAACGAGATCTAACTATCTAATATTCATCATTCCTTTGTAGCACCACATTTCGATAGCTTCTATCATCTTTTTGTCTGAACTCCTTTTCGTCCACATTGCACTCCCATCCAATACTACAGTCCAAACAAATGTTTTCAGAAACGACTTTCTAACATTCAAACTAGTATTGGATATCAACAAGTTTCGCTTCTCTAGAAACCCTTTTCTCCTCATAGCCATTCTGCATTTTATATCTTCTTTACTTCTGCCATAAGAAGTTATCTTGCTACCCTATTAACAAAACTCATCTATTACTATTGTCGTCTCATTACCTAATCTAATTCCTTCAGCATCGCTTGATTTTCTGGCACTGCATTCCATTACCCTCGTTTTACTCTTGTTAATGTTCATCTTATATCTTCCTTTAAAGACACTGTCCAATCCGTTTAATTGCTCTTCCAGGTCATTTGCTGTCTCTGACAGAATTACTATGTCATCAGCAATCTGTAAATTTTTTATTCCCTCACCCTGGACCTTTAAGTCCCACTCCAAATTTCATTCCTTCACAACTTGTTTAATGTATAGATTTAACAACATTGGGGAAATGCTACAACTCTGTCTTACTTCCTTCCCAACCACTGCGACACTTTCATGTCCTCGACTCTTAATAATTGCTGTCTGGTTGCGACCTTCCTATCAGTACTCATCAATAAGAATTGGGCAATATATAACTCAGGGTGGTAAAAGGTTTATGGCACGTTGTCTCTGATCATATGCCCTAAACAGCTACCCAAACTGTTTAAATAAGATCAATAATTCATCTTTAGTCTACCCAGTCTATCTGCTGATGGTGACGCGAAAAATATATTCAAATAAACAAAAATTAAGCTCTGAGAAACCAACAAAATGTATTCTAAAATAATATTTAGAAGAGACTCATTCAGGAAGTAATTTTTATAAAAGGAGTTTATTACTCTTTTTGCACATGAAAATTCGGAGGTGGTCCTACTTTATACATTGGCAAATAACTGAATATTTCCCCAACTATTGTTCTTGAGAGACACAATAAGTATAACACGCAAGCGAGAGTAAAAGTTCCAAATTATCACAAGTAAATTAATGAAGTCCATCGAACACTGTAGTTCCAAACTAATCCGCGATTAATTACAGTATTTGTTATAAAACACTATTTGTCATAGCCCGAGTGCACGATTGCTGCATTATCACAGTTCCACAGCCCTACTTCCGTAAATAGTTTACCGCTTTCCAACCAACGACCAAGTACTGCAGTCACAGTCTGGTAAATTTTCTGTCCACACATGCCCATCTCTTCAAATCACAAGTTCTTAACGCGGCTTCAGACGTCCCAGCGTCACAACCTTTCACCGCCAAGTTACGAGTCCCTTCCCAAGAGTTCGGAAGCGTGCTCTACCTACTCCCAAAATTGTATCCTCCCGCGCACCCTAACGCCTCATCTTTAAAATACTATTTCCCTTCCTAACTATTATACATTCGAATATCACAGAATTAAATGCTTTGTCCACCCCCTACAAATATTGTTTACATTTATCGGACAAATACATATTTAACAATACTTAAATGGTTTGAGATTGAAGCTCTTTGCTCAGGTAGCTGTTAAGCGTGGCGTCTCACTGTTCAAATATACTGCCGCCGTCGAAATATACTTAATATTTAATTTATCATCGCTTTTTATGGAAACATATTAAGTTCTTGTCTACAGATATAATTGTTTAGATATAAATTTTCTGCTGCATATCTACTATTTTTAGTCAATCTTGATATAATTATGTGGCTGTCTACAACATAAAACGAATATTAGTAAGAATAATATTAATTATAATAAAATACATATGTAACTGTAATGCGCTTTGCTGGGATCATGTTGTGTGTTTCTGTGGGGTAATCTATGTTCTGACACAAGAATGTTACTACCCCAACGAAAAGCAAAAGAAGAGAGTAAAACAAAGTTTATTGAAATGCGGAAATAAGGAGGTACGTCTTTTCAGACAGCTAGGTGCAATGCTACCCATTTGCTTCTTAAAAATGTTACTGATAAACACTACGTATCAGTAATTGTAAATATAAGTCTTATAAGTACTATTATTACAGTACTTAAATGTATCAGCTTTTTATCTGTAAGGGATACTGAAATTGAAGTTACAGCATTCGATTCTCCAAGTCTCCTGAATCCATTCATATGATACTATATGCCGTTTGAACATTCCCTGACGTTATACGGATTTTTAGAATAATGTGTGAGGCTATATTGTATTTCAGTTGAAATCTGGGTTTTCCGCCCTCGCTCATCCAAGCTAAACTGCTTGTCTTCCCTTGTAAAGTTATTTTGATGTAAATTAAATGATGCCTTTTCTTAAATTAACGACTTTTGGCATGCGTTTGTTTATCTGTCAGATATTTTTCATTAAAAATTTGTCATTATGTATTTCCTACTGATATTTAATATTCATTGTTTACTCGAAATACTGACTGAAGTAAACCCAACGCAGACCTACCTAATGTCGCATTTGTCTATCATTATGCACGTACCGGTCACACTAACTGACCAGGGAAAATCCATTACCCCTTGTAATCTCCCTTTCAAGCGGTTTGATGAACTCTCTACCAATCACTTCAATGTAACTGAGTATTTACGTAGAAGTAGATGTAGATGAACTGATGTGGCATTCAACTTCCAGAGGCCTTGCTGACACTCAATGAGCCTGCCCCCCCCCCCCCCCCCCCCCGCCCACACTTTACACGACTTTTAAAATACTACACGTACAATGTTCAAATTTTTACTTAGATGTGAGTTAACATCCGTAATATATTAGAAAAATGCACAGTTAACCATCAGCTGTTTATTGTTTTTAGAACTTTACTGGTTTCCGATATTATCCATCATCAGAAGAGTCTGTTAAAATTTTACAATCATGAATTATACACAAGTTACGAAATTAAACAGACTGGTTGAGAACGACATAGGTGATCTGATAAACTTAACAGAGATCGAAGTATTTATGGTGTGAAAATAATATATCTTTGATCACCATCACAGGATATATCTTTGATGAGATGTCATGTCGAATGATGTCTGTCTTTCTTTCTTTCTTTCTCGTTAGCCGTTTTCCCACACATTGCAGGGTCGGCTTTGTTAATGTGGATTTGGCATGTTAGTAATTACGGGGTGGCCGGATGCCCTTCTTGCCGCCACCCCATGCCCCCTCGGGAGGAAATGTTGGCCGAGGGGACTGAGGCGCTTCAGTCACGGTCTGCACGGCCACTACGGTCGGGGGTTCGAATCCCCCCCTCGGGCATGGATATTAGTGCCGACCTTACGATAAGCTAGTTGTTAAGTAGTTTGTAAGTTTAGGGACTGATAAACCCGTAGTTGAGTCCCATAAGCTTAACAACCATTTAAACATTTGAACATTTGAGGAAATGTGTACCCCAAATGTCTGCGTATAAGTATTGTACCTGTGAAAGTGTAAAGTGTTACGAAATGTTTGAGTTCCAGGCCGGTAAACTCCTAGGGGGATGTGAAAAACCGCCTAAAAATACCACATCCAGGCTGGCCGGCACTCCAATCACTTCTTTAATCCGCCTGGCAGATTCGAACCGGGGCCGGTACGCCTCCCCGTCTTGGAAAGCGGTGCATTAGACCACACGGCCAACTGATACAGAGAGTGTTATGTAAATATTACGTGAAATGTCAGTTTGGATCATGAGAACAATAATAAAATATGTCCCATAACAGATATAAAGTAAGGTAAATGAAATATGCATAAAAGCCGCGGCAAATTAGCCGTGCCTACTGGCACGCCGTGTTGCGGTGAACGCGGCCGTCCGCTGTCGTGGGTTCGATTCCCACCTCGGGCATGAATGTTTGTGTCGTCCTTAGTATAAGCTATTTCATAAGTAGTTTTTAAGTTTAGGGACTAATGACCCCGCAGTTAAGTCCCTTAGACTTTACAAACATTTTATGGATAAAAACATAATGTTAGGGAATATATCAGTGTATTTTCCTACAAAGAGGGTGTCGACATACCTATGACTTCCGTAATGTGATAGCATTGTAGCAGCAAGTCCGTTATTATTATCATTCTTCGATAGTTTCATATTATTCTGTCGGGAATCTAGCGTCATAGAACTACACTACTTGACATTAAAATTGATACACCAAGAAGAACTGCAGACGATAATCGGGTATTCATTGAACAAATATAATATACTAGAACTGATATGTGATTACATTTTCACGCATTTTGGGTGCATAGATCCTGAGAAATCAGTACCCAGAAAAACCAGCTGTGGCCGTAATAATGGCATCAATACGCCTGGACATTGAGTCAAACAGACCTTGGATGGGGTGTACAGGAACAGATGCAGCTTCAACACGATACCACAGTTCATTAATAGTAGTGACTGGCGTCTTTTGACAAGCCCGTTGCTCAGCTACCATTAACCAAACGTTTTCAATTGGTGAGAGATCCGAAGAATGTGGTTGCCAGGGCAGCAGTCGAACGTTTTCCGCATCCAGAAAGGCCCGTACAGGACCTGCAACATGCGGTCGTGTATTATCCTGCTAAAATGTAGGTTTCGCAGGAATCGAATGAAGGGTACACCACGGGTCGTAAGTGCCGTCAATGCGAACAAGATGTGATCGAGATGTGTAACCAATGGTATCCCATACCATCACGGAGGAAGATACGCCAGCATGGCGATGACGAATGCGTACTTCCGATGTGCGTTCACGGCGATGTCGCCAAACACTGATGCGACCATCATGATGCTGTAAACAGAACCTGGATTCATCCGAAAAGGACGTTTTGCCATCTGTGCACCCAGGTTCCTCTTGCGTACACCATCGCAGGCGCTCTATGATGCAGCGTCAAGGGTAACCGCAGCCATGGCCTCCGAGATGATAGTCCATGCTGCTGCAATCGTCGTCGAACTGTTCGTGCAGATGGTTGTAAGCGTCCCCATCTGTTGACTCAGGGATCGAGACATGCCTGCACGATCCGTTACAGCCATGCGGATAAGATGCCTGTTATCTCGACTGCTAATGACACGTGGCCGTTGGGATCCAGCACAACGTTCCGTAACGCCCTCCTGAACCCACCGATTCCATATTCTGTTAACAGTCATTGGATCGCAACCAACGCGAGTAGTATTGTTGCGATACGATAAAACGCAATCGCGATAGGCTACAATTCGACCTTTATCAAAGTCGGAAACGTGTTGGTACGCATTTCTCCTCCTCACAACAACGTTTCACCAGACAACACCGGTCAATGCTGTTTGTGTATGAGAAATCTGTTGGAAACTTTCCTCATGTCAGAACATTGTAAGTGACGCCACCAGCACCAGCCTTGTGTGAATACTCTGTAAAACTAATCATTTGCATACCACAGCATCTTCTTCCTGCCGGTAAAATTTCCTGTCTATAGCACGTCATCTCCGTGGTGCAGCAATTCTAATGGACACGAGTGTATATTATGGTACTTGTTAGGACTTTCTCGAATATTTCAGCAGTTGGAAGCAGCTGTGAAGCAGAGCATATGGAAACTGAGTATTTTAATACATGTTATTTTGGTTATATGGAAAGTAAGATTCTCGATTGTGATTTTTAAAAATAAATCCTTAGCTGTGACGTCAGTCGTGCTAATTGGCTTCTCTTTCGGTGCGTGGGTTGCTAGTGACCTACTAAGTGTCGGGATGTTCGACCGATGCTCTTTCGTCGTTTTTCCTCGTACTTCGCAGCACGAATTATCAGTACAGTCCAAGGTTTACTCGGTAGTGCTGGTGCCAACATCGAGGGCATACCTGCGAGAACTTAACGTGCTGGCTAAATGTCAGGAAAATCTTTAAGCAAATGTCAGCCGAAGACCCCTACAAAAGCGAACTGGCAATGAGTCAAGAAGTGTTTATGGCCGTTCAGTATGAAATCAATAAGCTGCAATTAATTACGATCATTTCAATTTATTTAAGTCTAGTATCCGGCAATATTCTTAGCTTCCTATGTTCTACTACGATTGCAGATGCTAGTAAAATAATATTTCTATTTCTGGACATTAACAGCTGAAAGAGACATTATGAATTGTAGTTGACGTTAAATATCATGTTCGTGGCCATACATACATAACTGCTTTCAACATCTTCATTGGGCAGTGAAGGTGCTGTAGTTTCCTTTAGCATTTCTCATTGAAGGAATTATTCCATATTTATCGCTGACCCATGAAATTATTCGGTAAATTTTGTCCCTATTTCCAATCACAAGCATTCATTTGCGCATTAAAATATTAACAGGTCCTTAACAACTGGATTTCACCAAACAATAAAAATATCGAATTGGGATGTGTTGAATGGCGAAAAAATTAATGGGAAATATCTATAGCCGTAGTTTCATTTTTAATTGGAAGTGAGTCAACATATTATTTTGATTTTAATGTTAAATTAGGTTCTTTTCGTGCCGCCCGCGGTCTGATATAGTCGCGTCTAATTACACACGTAATTTAAGATACATTTTCTGCGTCGTTGATTTGGTACTTGCATACATCGCGTGGACTCCAACATAAAGCTCGTTATTTGAAAATACTTCAGGGGGACGTAACTATAAAGCGTGATGTAATCAAAAAGCAATTAACTTCGTAGCCCGAGCAACGGACAACGGAGCAGCGAAGTAGCGCCGTGTGGGAAAGTTGGTCGGACTACCAATAAAAAAGAAGATTCCCAAACAATACGGTCATTAAGCTCGAGTTCCTGATAATATGTTTTATTCATAACTGCGTTCCTTGATGTCTGTTGTTTAAGTATATGTACATACCCGCTTGGGACACATAACTTCCAGAAGTGTGCTATATGTATCCTCACTGTGGCACGTAATCTACGAAATACGACCGTGTGGAATATCAGACCTCCAGTGTGTAATGGAAAGATTCTAGCAGAAAGAATGCATTCTCAACCAAGAAAACGCTTCCTTAGGTAGAAGAAATTTCAGACCTATCCCTAGCAAGGTATTCCTTATAAATAGCGTTGATAGTATTAATGGGGTATATTTTTGCATTATGGTGTTGTTTACCATAAAATCACAATGTTATGAAATTTTACCTGAATGCAAGAAGATCGAAACTTGCAGAAAGGTGAAAGTGAAGCAAGAAATCTAACGTGTTGAGTGCACTTAGGCGGAAACTACGTTATTGTGTCATTACAGAACAATCGCTGGGCGCAGTGACTGCTACAAAATATGCAAAGACACTACGGACTGACGCAAAGTGAAATGACGACACAGAATTCATCATTGTTAAGGCACGTACCATACACGATTCAGTAAATAAAGTTCCCAAACGGAAAAATTAGCTTACAAAGCCCTCGTTAGTCAAAAGTGGTTGAATATTGCTCCTCTTGTGGGAATCGTAATGCTCATGATTGTTAGGTGCAATGCGGAACCTAAAGACGAAATAGGAAGAGCGAAACGTCACGGTTCAAAAATGGGCTTTAATTCATTGAGATTCATACAAGATTCTTAGATAAAATTTCTAGTTCATGTGAAGAATGTCAACTAGCTCTCAATGTACAAAAATCCCATAATTTTCGAATACAGCAGTACTATTGAGCGTCTTGATGCAGTCGCGACTTCCAAATATCTAGGCGTAAGATTGCAAGGCGATATGAAATAAAACTAACATGTAAGGACAGGTGTGAGTAAGGTGGACAGCCGGCTTAGGTTTATTTGGAAAATTTTGGGAAGACGTACTGCTTCTTTAAGGCGTTATTGGTAGGTTCGACCAATGCATATGTGTCACGGAAATGCACCGGGAACTCTAATGAGGATCGCTGTTCTTTTCGGGAAATTATTCTGAGGTTATTTAGACGGCCGGAATTGAAGCAGAGTGTAGAACGATCTTCCTGTCCTACTTATATTTCGCGCAGCAATCACAAGATAAGAGAAATTAGGACTCGTACAGAGGAATATAGAAATTCTCTTTTCCCGTGTTGTTTGGGAGTGAAATAGGAAAGTAAATGCCCATTAGTGGTACACTGTACCCTCCGCCAAGCACTTTACAGTGGATTGCGGAGTATATATGTAGATGATCACGATATCGTCATAGCGTCGATGGTGACCAAAGTTCATAAACCAGTCAAGAAGGCTAGGAGCGTGTTTTTGTTGGGAAAAGCCGACAAGCAAATGTTACGATCGCACTTAGAAAATGAATGGGCATCGTTTAATTCTGGGACTATGGATGTAGAGGAATTGTGGACTAAATTTAAATGCATTGTTAATGAAGGGTTAGAGAAATATGTGCCAGTAAAGACGATTAAGGATGGAAGAGATCCACCGTGGTATAATAATAATGTTAGAAAGCTGCTGAGAAAGCAAAGGCTGTTGCACTCTCGATTCAAAAAGGAACACGCAAATAATGACAGGCAAAAGTTAGTAGAGATTCGTGCGTCTATAAAAAGATCGATGCGTGAAGCATACAATAATTATCACAGCCATACCTTAGCAAAAGATCTTTCCGAGAACCCGAAAAAATTCTGGTACTATGTAAAATCGATAAGCGGGTCAAAGCCCACTGTCCAGTCACTAGTTGATCATTCCGGGGCAGTAATAGAAGAAAGCAACCGGAAAGCTGAAGTTCTAAATTTAACCTTTAAGAAATCTTTCACGCAGGAGGACCGCACAAATATACCATCATTTGATCAACGTACCAATTCTGAAATGGGGGACATAGCAATGGGTATTTCCGGTGTAGAGAAGCAGCTGAGAGAGCTAAATACGAAAAAGTCTGCTGGTCCGGATGGAATACCAGTTCGGTTTTACAAAGACTATTCTGCGGCATTGGCCCCCTACTTAGCTTGCATTTCTAGCGAATCTTTAATTCAGCGCAAAGTTCCTAGTGATTGGAAAAAAGCGCAGGTGACTCCCGTGTATAAGAAAGGAAAGAGAACTGACCCATACAATTACAGGCCAATATCGTTGACATCGGTTTCATGTAGAATTTTGGAGCATATTCTCAGTTCGAATATAGTAAATTTCCTTGAAACGGAAAAGCTTCTTTCCATGAATCAGCACGGGTTTAGGAAACATCGTTCATGTGAAACTCAGCTTGCCCTTTTCTCACATGACATCTTGCGAGCCATGGACGAAGGGCAACAGGCGGATGGTGTTTTTCTCGACTTCAAAAAGGCGTTCGACACGGTACCACACTGCAGACTGCTAACGAAGGTACGAGCTTATGGAATAGGTTCACAGATTTGTGACTGTCTGGAAGACTTCCTAAGTAATAGAACGCAGTACGTTGTTCTCGACGGCGAGTGTTCATCAGAGACGAGTGTATCGTCAGGCGTGCCCCAGGGGAGTGTGATAGGACCGATATTATTCTCTATCTATATAAATGATCTGATGGACAGAGTAAGTTGTAATTTGCGGCTGTTTGCTGATGATGCTGTGGTGTATGGGAGGGTGTCGTCTGTAACTGACTGTAATAGCATACAGGTTGACTTAGACAAAATTTCTAGTTGGTGCGAAGAATGGCAGCTAGCTCTCAATGTAGAAAAATGTAAGGTGATGCGCATGAGTAGGAAAAACAATCCCATAATGTTCGAATACAGCATCAGTAGTGAGCTTCTTGATGCGGTCGCGTCGTTCAAATATCTAGGCGTAACATTGCAGAGCGATATGAAATGGAATGAGCATGTAAGGACAGTTGTGAGTAAGGCAGACAGCCGACTTCGGTTTATTGGGAGAATTTTGGGAAGATGTACTTCAACTGTAAAGGAGACCGCGTATAAAACGCTTGTACGACCACGTCTTGAGTATTGCTCAAGTATTTGGGACCCGCAGCAGATCGGTTTGAAGGAAGACATAGAGGCGGTTCAGAGGCGAGCAGCTAGATTTGTTACCGGTAGGTTCGACCAATGCGCGAGTGTCACGGAAATGCTCCGGCAACTCAATTGGGGATCGCTGGAAGAAAGACGACGTTCTTTTCGTGAATTTCTGTTAAGTAAATTTAGAGGGCCGGAATTTGAAGCTGAGTGTAGTACGATCTTGCTGCCGCCTACTTACATTTCGCGTAAAGATCACAAAGACAAGATAAGAGAAATTAGGGCTCGTACGGAGGCATATAGGCATTCTTTTTTTCCTCGTTCAATTTGGGAGTGGAATAGGAAAGGAAATGCCTAGTAGAGGTACAGTGTACCCTCCGCCACGCACCTTACGGTGAATTGCGGAGTATGTATGTAGATGTAGATGTAGATGTAGGTGTAATGACATGCCGGAGGCGAGGACTCGACCATCCGACGGCGAGCTATCGCACGCTTCGGAGAAAGGCGCCTTAGAGCGCTCGGCCACTATACCGCGCTTCTAGATTTTGTAATCACACTTCGGTAAAGAAACTGAATTGATTATAGTGAACAGAGATGTCAATGAACAGAGGGACAACTCATGGTATTATGACACATATCTCTAGAGTCACAGCCGAATACGATGGCCACAGAGTCACTACGCCACACTGGAAGATACTGACAAATTTACCTATCTTGCACGTGTAACATTTAACGTTTTTATTTTAGTGCGTTTTCCGCTTATCTGTACACCTTTCTCCTGTTTTCATACCTAGTTATCATACGTAACAGCTCGCGCAGCGAACGTTCCGTACCAGAAGACTGGAGAAAGTTTCACGGGTTATGCCAGTATTCAAGGAAGGCAGTAAAAATGATCCGAAAAATTACAGACCTATATCATTAACGCCTGTTTCCAGCAGGATTTTAGAACATATACTTTCCTCAAATATTACAACTACATCGAAGTGAACAGCCTATTGACTCATAGTCAACACGAATTCAGAAAGTTTCATTCTTGTGAAACACAGCTAGCTATTTACGCACATGCGATGAGTGCTATCGACAAAGGATGTTAGAATGTTTCCGTATTTCTAGATTTCCGGAAGGCTTTCGACATTGTACCTTACAAGCGTCTTTTAATCAAACTGCGTGTTTATGGAATATTATTGTGCGATTGGAATCGTTATTTCCTGTCAGAAAGCACGCAGTACGTTGTAACTGACTGAAAGTCATCGAGTGGAAGTGATGTCTGACGTTCCCCAGGGAAACGTAATAACTCCCATGCTGTCACTTATTTTTATAAACGATTTAGGGGGCAATCTGAGTAATTCTCTTAAGCTGTTCGCGGATGATGCTGTCACATATCCGTTAGTAAAGTCAGCAGAACATCAAAAGAAACTGCAAAGTGATTTAGATGAGATATCTGCTTGATACAATAAATGGCAATTGAGACTTAATAATTAAAAGTGTGACGTCATCCATATGAGCACTAAAAGATATCCATTCATTTTCTCGACAAATCAGTCAAAAATAAAGGCCGTAAATCCATACAAATACCTAAGAGTAACAATTACAAAGTACGTAAATTGGAACGAACGGATAGGAAATATTGTAGGGAAAGCGAACCAAAGACTACGTTTCATTGGCAGAAGATGCTACAGTTCTAATAAAGAAACTGCATAAACCACACTGTGCGTCCTATTTTGGTGTATTTTATGCATTGCGGGATCATCAGCAAGTCGGACTGAGAGACGATTTAGACAAAGTACTGAGAAGAGTAGCTCGTTTCGTATTATTGCTAGGTAGGGGGAGGGTGTCACGGAAATGATGGACGAGTTGGGGTAGAAATCATCAAAACAAAGGTGTTATTCTGCCACGAGATCTATTTGCGTAATTTCATCGACTTTCTCTTCCGAATGCGATTTTGTTAGCACACATCTGCGTAGGAAGACATTAGCACCAAAAGAAAATAAGAGAAATCAGATCGAAAATGGAAAAATTTAAGAGTTCCTTTCTACCGCGAGCTGTTAGATAATTGAGCTGTAGAGAAACATCATAAAAACGGTTCGAAGAACCCTCTGCCATTCACTTCAATGCGAGTTGCAAAGTATTTATCTAGATTTATACGTGTTCAGTGTTTATCGCGGTACTAATTTGACAGAGAAGAGTAGCTCGTTTTGTGTTATCGCTAGATAGGGGAGAGAGTGTCACGGAAATGATAGACGAGTTGGGTTGGAAATTATCAAAACAGAGACGTTATTCGCTGCGACGAGACCTATTTGCGAAATTAGACCGAATTTCTCTTCCGAATGCGATTTTGTTAGCACCCACCTGCATGGAAAGAGATTGGCACCAAACGAAAATAAGAGAAATCGTATCGGAAACGGAAAGGTTTAGGTGTTCCTTTCTACCGCGAGCTATTAGGGAGTGGAACTGTAGAGAAACATCATAAAAACGGTTCGATGAACCCTCTGCCATTCACTTCAATGCTACGTGCAAAGTATTTATGTAGATTTACATACATGTTACTAACTTTCAAATAAATCTGAGGGGAAGAAGGGGTGGAGTTTCCCTTGTAAGAAATCCATTGGGTGCTCATTATGTATAAGGCGTGGAACGGCACAGTGCAGAACACAGAGTTGTTGAGGGTTCCACGCCATGCCGGCACAAAGCAACCGCAGCGCTGCTACCACGTGTACTCGTAAAAAGGCGCTTCCGCGGGTGGCGCGAGGCGGTAGCAGGCTGCTCGCCGCGCCGTGCCGCCGCTATCTCAACAGGCTGCACCGCCGCGCGCCGCACCGAACGCCGCGAGTTACGAGCGACTCGTAAATAACACCGCAATCGGCTTACATTTGCGGCCATTGGCTCTGAACCAACAGCTCCTTGAAATTGGTACCGCAGCAATCAACGAGCTGTGTAGTGGGTGTTCCCTCAAATTCCTCAAAAGGTTACGTCGTCTTCACAGAGGAATGTCTTATTAGAGCCCGACCGAAATATGATTCGTTTTCGCAAACCGCAACCGAATATTCGGCTCCTCTTCTAGTTTCGGCCGAAACCGAATCCGTAACCGAAACTTGCATCATCAAGTTAAAAAAAATAATATTTACGTTACACCACAAATTAGTTTTTCACATTTTTAAGATAGCCTCCCACTACTAAGCCTCTTGGTGTGTGTGTGTGTGTGTGTGTGTGTTCAAATGTTTGTAGCACTTATGGGACTTAACTACGACGTCACCGGTCCCTAAGCTTACAAACTACTTATGAATTAGCTAAGTCTAAGGACGGCACAAATATCCATGCCCGAGGGGGGATTCGAACCCCACACCGTAGTGGCCGTGCAGACCGTGACTGGAGCGCCTCAGCCCTGCGGCCACCGCGGCCGGCTGTGTGTGTGTGTGTGTGTGTGTGTGTGTGTGTGTGTGTGTGCGTGTGTGTGTGTGTAAGCCTAATCAGGATCCATAGATGACATGCGAGATTAAAGTACTTCCTAACTCGATTTTCTTCTCCATTCTCCACCTAAAGCCGGCCGCGGTGGCCGAGGGGACTGAGGCGCTCCAGTCACGGTCCGCACAGCCACTACGGTCAGGGGTTCGAATCCCCCCTCGGGCATGGATATTTGTGCCGTCCTTAGTGTAAGGTAGTTGATAAGTAGTCTGTAAGTTTAGAGACTGATGACCCCGTAGTTAAGTCCCATAAGCTTAACAAACATTTGAACATTTTTCTCCACCTGCAAACAAAAATTAAATGAAATTAGACACTAACTCTACAAATTAATGCAGAGCTGTGGGGATACCCCAAGTCGCGGAATTACGCGTTTCTTATAAATACGAGGTCATAAAACAGTGCAACTGCGGGTAAATTCTATCTTAACAAGGAAATGGAACACCGTCATTACAACTCAAAGTAATTAGTCAAAAGATTTTTAAGCCTATATACAAAGAAATGCCAAAGCCTTAACAGGAGTACCACAATACAAAATACGCGAAGTAACATCATCTGTTTGCTTCCATACGTAGCGTTTACGGCTTTTTTCTTGAGAGCGCTAGCTTTATATTGCCATCTTCAATTCTGTTTTTTGCAATCGACAAACAAATTTACATATCGCCTTTTTGGAATTCCTGAATACATAACAGCTTCAATCAGTGCTGCAGGAAGTATTTAGAAAAATAAATTAACAGTTCCGACTATGACTGTTGTCAGCATAAATTTACTCAAACTGAACAGGAAAAGGTGTGTAGCACATTTTCTATGTTTCTTACACCCACATTATTTATTTAAAAAAAAGCTGTTCGCTTTCAAGGAAACTCATTAATAACACTTTACAGCAAAACAATACCCCGTTACATTACCTACAATAATGATTAAGTTAAATTGTTACTAACATAGTGTATCACTATGAGATACTTTGGCACAGAAAGGGGTGAATTATGCTGCCACATAAGTCTTCGGTCACCAAGTAACATAAAAATTCTGACAGATAGCCAACTGGTATTTAAAAAGAAATTAAAGGAATACCTGAATGGCAACTCCTTCTACACTTTAGATAATGTTTAGAAGAGACTTAAAAATTAAAAAAAAAAAAAATTGAAAATAAAAAATCCTTAAAATATTATTATTTATAGACACCATTTACTAAAGTGACACGTTCCACATCATTACGAAATGCCGTATATATGATCTATGGAACAAGTATTAATGTAATCTAATCTGAGTTCGATTGTGCTTAACAACAAAACACCCACAATTTTTAGCATGGATAAAAGACTCGTAGCAGTTAAAAGGCGCGCCGTCAAATAAGGTAAAGGATTACTGTTGACTAAATCCATACTGAAGGCGACCGGACTTCATCAGTACAGGTAGTTTCTGCCAAGCCGAATAGTCGCCTCATTTTGGCCGAAACTGGTCCGTAACCCAAACCGAATATTCGGTCGGTCTTACTTTTTAAGCATGTATACTCTAAAAAAACATCGTGTAGAGCATGACGTTAACTACTCTGACAGCTGTAAATGTTACCAATCCCGTTTCGACCAGCGGTACCCTAGATGTGCTCAACAATGTTCTTACAATAGAGCCCACATGGGTATCCGATTTCAGAGTATTGTTATATTTATGGTACGTGAAGTTCAGAACTTAATTAAAAATCAGTTACAGCCAATCAACACAACTCTAAAAAAATTCTCGAGAAAATCGACTTGCAGGTACAGTCGTTGACAGAATTCGCGAGACCCCTCGCAAAATCGATATGCACAATCGCAAAGTTTTGCAGCCTGTTGGGAAGTATAATTAGCTAGGGTACGAATCGTACATAGTGTCGACTACACATGTATGTGACACAAGATGTGAGAGGAAACAGCTATCTCTAAGTATCGCAGCCGGATGTAACAACAAGGGAACTTTCTGTGCGATGTGAATAGGACTTGGCAAACGGATTTAAGAAACAGCTTTGTGATTTGGCCATAGTATTTTAAGCTATTCGTAACCAAACATTCCTTTCCACATTTATTTTATTATTGTTTCAGTTAACGAAGAAAACAATCACCCTTGAGATGCTGTAATTCTTGAATATCGTCAGACGTTACTGACACTTTATGATTGTAAATGTGCATGAAATAATTGAATTACAAGACGGGAAACAATTTATCGACATCAGCGACTGTTTAAAGTACGCTTCAACCCACAAGTCGACAAATGTCTAGTGGGTGTTACACCGGCCCACTTGCTGGAGACACGCGACAACACTTATTCCTTGAGCGAGCAGACAAAACAGGTCCTGTTCTACACACTTTTTTACGATGTGCTAACGGTTACAGTACACCATGTTATTTGGAGCGATCGCGTGACGGGTTTAGCTCACCGCCTCTGTCGCGCTATAAAGACGATAACCGTTTGGCGCGACAGATCACTGATAGCATTTTCGAGAGTAAAGATATCATTCTTTGTCATTCCCACCGGTTCTCTTTCGGTTGATGTTTGAAACTAAGGTATCAGCATAAATTTAACGAACATAATCCAGCTGTGTTACCACAAATCACAGTTCTCTCAGAGAAATGGTATTGCTGTAATACATTACCGCACATAGTTGACTGACCTTGGAAAGCATGTCCTAACGGTACCCTGAGAAAAATAAACACTAGAGTTGAGGATTTAGTAGTCGTAAATTTTATAAATTTGCACATGTAATACAGAAACAAATATTACAATTGCTCCAGTAAGAGCAGCAAACGTATGTAAAACTAAAAAATGTGAAAAAGTGTTGTGAACATCTGCAGCTGCATCTAAGTGATCCATGGTCTATGTCTTATTAAAATACCTAATGGTAGGCATTAAACCCCATATTTGACCTTTATAATAGCAGATACGATTATGTCAAATGAAATGTGCAGAGGACCAAACTATAATAAAAGATCATTTATGATAAAAAGTGTTCAAATGTTTGTAAAGTCTATGGGACTTAACTACGGGGTCATCAGTCCCTAAACTTACAAACTACTTATGAACTAAGACTAAGGACGGCACAAATATCCATGCCCGAGGGGGGATTCGTACCCCCGACCGTAGTGGCCGTGCAGACCGTGACTGGAGCGCCTCAGTCTCCTCGGCCACCGCGGCCGGCTCATTTATGATATCACACCAGATGGCTGTCTATTCATTAGCGAGCTACAGTTCGTATACTGTCTTCATCACATTTTTCTTTTATTTTGAAATATGCCTCATCGTGTTGCTCACGTAACAAAAACAAACGCACATGATAGCTAAGTAATAATTTGTATCAGAAACATTGTGAGTAAATTATTGGTTTTCAGTCACAGTCTTATTCGGTAACCATGAAAAATATTAGTAATACAAAACATTTGGACAGATAATGGTGTTGTATAAAACACACAATTATATTTTTCTTCAACATCTTTCAATAACGACGCAAAAGCTACGGTTTTTTGTGTAAGCAACATAAGGAATAAAATTGAAATTCCTTGAGCTATTTGCCGCAACATGATGATATATTTACACAACGTTTCGGTTCCGTTACAGGAGCCTTCCTCCCTCAACTGATCCGAAACGTTGGAGAAATATATCATCATGACGCGGCAAATAGCTAAGAAGAATTTCAATTTAGCAATAATGATCGAAAAAGCCTACATTCTTATATAACATTAGGAATATTAAATCCGTAGTGATTTAATCTAATCCAGTTTCTCTCCAAACGGTAGTACGAGGACAAGAATTCCGAATATCGGCAAGCCCGGTGTTCGCCACTTGGCATCCCCAGAGGTTAAGGAGATCTTTTGGTGTGAGTTTGTCAGTGGCAAGTATCGAACACGTGACGTTCCGCATACTAATCAAAAACATCAACCACCAAACCACCCGCACCTACGAATACATCACGCATGAAGTAGACGTCTGATTAATCACCGTAGAATGAAGTCGGCCATCTTTTTCAAGAAGCGGGCACTAATATGATACTGCGAACAGCAAAACCAAGGAGGCAGAGTAACTTGTAAAATCTGGAGCCTAAGAGTCGACTGTTTGTGTTTCTTCATCGAAGCAATAGCCTTACTGTGTGAAAATAAGCAGAAAAATGAAGAAAAATTAGAGGAGAAAAAGATTCGAACGCCGATCCCTTGCATTTATAAGCCGACGCTGTTTATTCCGATACGAACGCTGATATAGTAGGACCGGTGGGTTTCAGTTACAATGCAGAATACAAAACCACGGATTTTCGTCAAAAGGGTGCGTGGTTTCTTAGTGGGTAGTAGGCCAATGTTCTTGCGGAAAATCGAAAAATGGTGCTTAAGTATGTGTTGGTGGCGACGGCGACGAGTTGTTGGAAACAGAGGGAAGTCAATTTGGAAAAAATAGCTGCAGTGGTCTAACAACACGACTGGTAGAACTACTGTGTGGCGAATCCGATCCACGAGTGTAAACAACACATAGATCCGGTCCAGACGACTGTGACCAGTGGCACAGAAAAAGGTGTACTCGGTGGTTTACGGATTGAGAACACAAGTACCTTTTAGACTGACAGTTTCGACCAAGGTGCGTAGTTCTCGGCACCTATTTGGTTTCGGAACTTGATCAATGTGGGCAAGGACTTCGTTGAAATCGCCAATTACAAAAATGTTAACGTTCCGAAGTAAGAGGTGACATAAATCGTTGCCATAAAACCGACGACTCGCCGGTCTGTCACTGGAGGGCCCATAAACATTGACAAAAAGTATGTCATTGATAGTACGGACCATCAGGTAAGCATTCGATATTCGTAACATCAACATCCGGACACACTAAAATAGCCGTTCCCGTTTCTCGATCCGGTGGCACATTTTCGATAAAAGTAATATCTGTAATAAAACTCAAGGCCTCACGAGTTACTTCTGGTAGAAGCGCCACATGGCAATTGCTGGTGCGTACAAAATCATTAAGAGCCAACGCTTTGTACTGGCGGCGCATTTTGTTAACATTAACGGTAAAAATGTCCCATGAACGATAACCAACGGTCATGTAACGAGCTCGTGCGATCGTGAATCATGTGACAGCCTATTTTCAAACACAGCACAACTACAACAGATAAAAACATTCTGACGGATAGTTTAAACAATCACAAAGGTTGAAAATTATGAACAACGTAATTGTTGTTGAAAGCGCATCTCTGATGAGATAAACCAAGGAAAAGTCAGGAAAAACAGAAACAAATGATGCTTAAGTATGAAAAGGATATGCGCCATTACCTCCAAACTACGCAAGAGCGACACCATAAATAAAATTTGAATGGAAATTACTATCGATGTTCCGAGTTCCTTCGCAAAGGTAGTAAACATATATATATATATATATATATATATATATATATATATATATTAAGAAACCCACACGCCACACAGCACCCTAACACGAAGATGAAAGGAAGTAAAATACGAAGCGCGTCCGGAAAGTAAGTTCCGTTTGCTAATAAAATGATATTCTACACAGACACAGAAGAAATTTTTATTGCACAAAATTCTACAACTCTTAAACTACTTTTCCACATAACTGCCGAAATTTTGTAGGCACTTGTCATAGCGTGCCACAAGTTTTTGCATGCATCCTTCACAGAAGGTTTCCACCTGTGTATTCAACCATGTTGTAACAGCTCTTTATCATCGTTGAAGTGTTGACCACCAAGGACAGATTTTTAAGTGTAAGAAGAGATGAAAGTCGCCAGGAGAGAGGTCCGAGCTTTATGGAGGATGATCAAACAGGTCCCATTGAAATTTCCGTAAGAACTTTTTGGTCACATTCGGTGTATGAGGTCAGGCATTATCGTAAAAAAATCATTTGACAATAATCCTCCTCTTACACCTAAAATCTGTCCTTGGTGGACAACACTTCAGCGATGATGACTAGCTGAAAGAACATGTTACCACATGGTTGAATACACAGGCGGCAACATTCTATGAAAAAGGCACACAAAACCTTGTGCCATGCTATGACAATTGCCTACAAAATTTCGGAAGCTATGTAGAAAAGTAGTTTAACAGTTGTAGATGTTTGTACAATCAGTATTTTTCTGTATCTGTACCCGATAGTTTTATATAACCAAACGGAATTTACTTTCTTGACGCGCCTCGTATATAACGTCAACGTTTTCGTCAGTTGCCGTCTAGTAAAATCATCTGAAGATCAACTGCAGAACGATCTGAATAAGAGATCACTATGGTGTAAAAATTGGAAATTAAGTCTAAATAATGAGAAGTGTGAAGTCGTCCACATGAGTACGAAAATAAATCCATTAAACTTTCTTAACAAGATAAATCAACCAAAATACCAATGAATTACTGGAAAGAACACGTAGATAATTTCGTGGGAAAGGCGAACCAGAGACTGCGTTTGAATGGAAGACACCTTAAAAAATGCAACAGAACTACTAAAGAGGTTGTCCGCCTGCTTTTGGAGTATTGCTGGCCAGTGTGGGATCCTTGTCAGGTACGTTTGACGGAGGACATCGAAAGAGTCCAAATGAGAGCAGCTCGTTTCGTATTCTCACGATACATGGGAGACAGCGTTACGGAAATGATACAGGATCTGGGATGGGAATCATTACAACAACGGCGCTTATCGATGCGGCGTGGGCTACTTACGAAAATCCAATCGCCAACATTCTCCTCCGAATGCGAAAATATGTTGTTGACTCCCACTTCCATAGGTAGAAAAGATCATCAGAATAAAATACGAGAAATCAGAGCTCGAACGAAGAGATTCCGGTATTCTTTCTTCCCGCGCGCTAACGGAATGGGAGATAAATAGCATAACGGTGGTTAGATGAACCCTCTGCCAGGCACTTAAATGTGATTTGCAGAGTATCCAGGTAGGTGTAGATGTAGATGCTTAAAATACAGGCGCCGTACTTGCATCGTACAAAGAATTCAGCAGTATGCGTTGGCGTGAACACAAGTAAAAGATTATCTATAAAACGGGTGGTAGACATGTGTGAAGTGGAAACGAGACATTATAGACTCGTAGCTGCTCATATATATATATAAGATTAGAAATAGGTTTAAATTGTGAATAACTATCCCAGCGTGAAAAGGCACATCAGGAAACAGCCTAACAACCGCGGAAATAGCCGTAAACACAGACGTGTTGATGGAACCTCTGACGGTGTAAACAAGAAAACATGTCGCCGCCGGCGACAGCGTGCTAGATATGTGCCAAGACAATAATATTTTAACTATTATATTGTAGGAAGAGAATGACGTTCTATTAAAACAACTATACCAAGGCAAAAGCAAACATACCATAAAAATTTCAAGTTGTCAAGATGCATTTAGCTTGCTATAATAAACCATACAATTAAAATACAGTACATTCAAGGAATGTAGACATACATTTAAATTAAAAACGGAGTTGACATCCCCCACACTCGTAGTAAAAAATGAAAGTACTGCAAGTTTACGAACAATACAAGTGTTCGTGTGAACAGTTCACACTTGTGGTAAGCCGTAAAAATGTCATACAAAATGAAGGGATGGACAGCAAAATCGACGAAGCACACAAAACCAACATAAAATAACACAGGCAGGCCGTGCTAATTTGCACAAAAATGGTTCGTTGCAAGCAAAACACACAGTCTCTGGAGAAAAAAAAAGAAATACAGCAGGTAAAAAGTTTCAAAACATTCCTCCAATAAACGCATGTACACACGTTTTAAATAAACTTGACGTATTAAAATATACCAGACAGGTACCCGCGTCGTCGACGCATGCCACTTTGTAACTGAATGTAAAAATGTAAAATCGATAGCTTAGAAAACAAACTTCTGGGACACACTTTATCCACGCTGATGGCAGCAACGGTGGGCGAACAGTGCTTACCATGTCACTGTAGCGTTTCATCCGGTTGCTCGTCACCCCAGGCGTGGGACGGGCGGAACGTAGACCTGAGGCATCCGCCCGCGTGTGACACAGTAGGATCGGTGGCGGGGGCGGCGGCAGATGACATCTCCACGTCCGGCTCGGTGTCCGAACCCGAGGCGATCGCCTGAGTACGAACACATCTCGTGGGGGACTGCTCGATTTTTCGTTTCACTGACGTCTGTGCAGACGCCGTGTCCTGCACCACGTTAGTCCGACGACATTTCAGTCGCCGTTTTTTCGAGAAAATCGGCGTGTCGCCGAACGGACTCTTCGCGGCTGCTACACGCACCTGCCTGCTGTTGTACGAGCTGGCTACTGGTTTGCACGGAAGTAAACGGGGCATTTCACAGCACGGCGAGCGCGTAGAAACAAAGTTTCTTATACGACGACCTACTACAGCTAAATCTTACCAAATGTTATTCTGTTTGCCCCAGACGTTTCCAAAATGATTCTTACATTAGGTGTGACGGTAATATAAAACTGTTAAATCTGTTAAATAATAACTCAAGATATCATAATACCTGATCATATTTTTGTGGTTTCTTGACACGCTTCATTTATTTAAAAAAATCCTGTTTACAATGAAGTCAGAGGAAATACAATACCAATTGATAGTAGAATCAACACCTCAATATACGAAGACCTAGCATGTGGGTGTTTAGAAGCCTGAGTGATCAACAAAAATATCTTTCTTTTCTCCCTAAATTTTTCGCATGTGCCTTTCAACTATAAAACGCTCACGAGTCAAAATACTTTTAGAAGCACGTTCATATTAATAATCTAAAATCGCTTCTGTTTCGTAGATCTGGCATTCTAGCTACAGCGGAAAGTTTTATAAAGAGAAAAACGACTACATCCACTTCATTCCCACAAATTTTACGACTGAAGCTATAAGAGGATCATGAATTTCGCATTCCTAACGCATATCAGTACTTGGACCATGGGCTACTTTGTTGTCACTCCTGGAATTTTCACTCACAAGGATGGCTACGAACTTTCCCTCATCGGTCTGACCTCATACAGTTCATACTGTATAATGTTTATGACTGACCAGTAGTTCGCGGAATGGGTTTCACCGATTTGGTTCAAACCCTGTGACAAAGAGGAGGCAGACGAACCTTTCAAATTCCCAAATATGTTCCCCGAGTTGGCCAGAGGGCTAGCGAATACGGTCACAAAAGTTTCCCAGCATGGAAATAAGTGCTATATAAGCTACCTTATTGAGTCCCGCTTTCCACGAGTGTGAGTAGCGTAGTGGACAAGCCTTAGAGTGCAAAATCTTAGGTCCATGTTCTATTCCCGGTACTTCTTAGATTCTTGGCCATTTTACATTACACCTCGAAATGTTAACCTTTTTATAGTCAAATTTAAATTTACTTACGTATTTCAGTGTTCTACGAAAGTTGATGTCAAGAGGACACTCAATTAAAACACATTCAATCGTACAGCGTTAGTTCAGTACCCATTTTTCTACCCAATGATTTCGATACACTTGGTATGCACACAAAATCAAACAAAAAAGTAATTAAAAACTTACATGAAGTATGCATTGCAACGGAGCATATTTCGGATAAAATTTCTTGCTTAAAGTACTTTGATAAAGTCAGCATAGTGTGCAGTTTATGATTCTTTGACGATGAACACCTGATGGAGTGTAATATAACTTTGGCTTATAAATACCTGCCACAATTTTCGGAAATATTATTTTCATTTAAAAATTCATCGAATTATGACAATTAAATGATTAAATAAGGTGTATCAATTTAACTAGTTATAACAAAATCGTATATACTAATTATACACTGAAATTTCATAATTTATAGTTAAAACTGCAAGCGCTAATATGTAAGAAAAATATTTTGGAAGGAGCGGGTTTCGAACCCATCCTGTTTCATTCAAAACCTAATAGCTTAGCCACTACGCAACACCGACATCAGCCATGCTGATCCTCATGATTAGCTGATACTGCGCCTATCTGTAATTGTAAAATTTTGGCGAGCGTCTTCATTAAAAAAAAAAAAAAAAAAAAAAAAAAAAAAAAAAAAAAAAAAAAAAAAATCAATTGTTTCTTAAGCTTATGGGACTTAACTACGGGGTCATCAGTCCCTAAACTTACAAACTACTTATCTACTACCTTATACTAAGGACGGCACAAATATCCATGCCTGAGGGGGGGATTCGAACCCCCGACCGTAGTGGCCGTGTAGACCGTGACTGGAGCGCCTCAGTCCCATCGGCCACCGCGGCCAGCTCTTCACTTTTCCTATGGCTTACACATAGGAGCTATTATATGAAATTGAAAAGGTCCAAATTCGTGTTTCTTCTCGCACAGTTAGGGCCAAGTAGGTGAGACCGATCTAGCGATCTCTACTGATGAGACTTTCAACACACAAACGAATAAGGGGCAATTATCAGCCTGAGAAAATCGGATTAGAAGATTGTCGTTGTAACTATTACACTCTTGGTATGTACGTATTCAAATTTGAAACTCACATAGAGGCAGCGTTTTCAGTATGCACTTATTTCAGCTAATAAATTGTGGCTACTATAATGTTTGATATTTATAAATGAATACGATAGGTGCCCCGTATCTTACATTTAAGGAAAATCTTTATCTAGAGACATGATCAAAAAAGTATTCGTCTGTAGAACAGATTAGCGCTGTGACTCACAGGATCATTGTTGTTTTTTTCCGGTGGCAGTAATAATCTGTACAGAACATCTGCACACGAATAGACTATTTCGATCAGTCATCCAAACGTTCTCTTTGTTATAATAAGTCATCATTTTAACTGGCTTAGTAAAGAGTGAAAATTTTTTGATACTATATTCGCTTCTAAAGCTGTTATTGGGCAGGAAAATATACGAATTGCAAATTGTCCTCTCCTGCAATCGTGCAGATGAGTGAATATTCAAGAAACAAACACGCTGCGAACATCGGCTAGAGGACCTAGTCATACGCATCTGCGCATTTACGCCGGCACCACATATTCAGCACCGTTTTTCGTACCTGTGAAGGAACATTGGCCTACTACCTATTCACAAATGGCAGACGTTATCTGACGACCACGCACCCTCTAGACGAAAATCCTTGGTTTTGTATTCTGCATAGTAACTGAAACCCACCGGTCCTGCTACATCAGCGTTCATATCAAATAAACGGCGTAGTATTATAAGTCCGAGATATCAGTGTTCGAATCTCTTACTGCTCTTAGTTTTCTTCATTTATCTGCTTATTTTCACACAGTAAGGCTCCTGCTACGATGAAGAAACACAAGAAGTCTTAGGCTTGAGATTGTGGAAGTTACTCTGCCTCCTTGGTTTCGCTGTTCGCAGTATCATATTAATGCCTGCTTCTTGAAAAAGAGGGCCGACTCCATTCTAAGGTGATTAATCAGACGTCTACTTCCTGTGTGATGTATTCTTAGGTGCGGGTGGGTTGATGTTTTTGATTAGTATGCGAAACGTCACGTGATCGATACTTGCCAGTGACAAACTCACACCAAAAGATCAAAAATGTTCAAATGTTTGTTAAGCTTATGGGACTTAACTACGGGGTCATCAGTCCCTAAACTTACTAACTACTTATGAACTACCTTATACTAAAGACGGCACAAATATCCATGCCCGAGGGGGGATTCGAACCCCCGACCGTAGTGGCCGTGCAGACCGTGACTGAAGCGCCTCCGTCTCCTCGGCCACCGCGGCCGGCAGCAAAAGATCTCCTTAACCTCTGGGGACGCCAAGTGGTGAACATCGGGCTCGCCATTATTCGGTATGCTTGTCCTCGTACTACTGTCTGGAGTGAAACTGGACTAGATTAAATGACTACAATTTGTATTATAAAGCAACTTAATATTCCTAATGTTGCTTATCAAAAAAAAAAAAAAAAAAAATACGGAAGAAAAATATAACTGTGGGAAGGATACGATAATTTGAAGAAATTCATTTGATGCAACACCATTTTCTGTAGCACATGTTTCATTTCGTATTATCAATATATTTTCATGGTTACGTAATAAGACTGTGAATGACAACAATACTTTCCTCACAATGTTCCGATACAGACTATTACTCCGTTATCACGTGCGTTTGTAGCTGTTACGTGAGCAGGGGGCTGATAAAAAGATCCAATTATTAATTTATTCCGGTTGTCAGGTATAACCTCTACCCAGACCAACTCACAGGAAGTATCTGCCTCAACTTCGCTGCAGGATAAACCGTTTGTAACAGCAATAAACACGCCACCCCCTTTTTTATTTATTCTATCTTTTCTGAAGACCATTTGTCCCTTTGAAAAAATTTCGGCCGAACTTATCTCAGGCGTCAGCCAGCTTTCAGAACCTATAAAGAGATGTGCCTCAGTACTTTCTTTCAGCGCTTGGAACTCTGGAACTTTCCCAATACAGCTACGACAATTCACAACTGTTATACCAATGGTTTCTAGATTTGCTTTCTTCCTGCCCCCTTTGAGACTGAAACCCATTTTGTGTATTCCTGAGGCCCTCTAACCTAAAAAACAGCTCAGTCCACGCCACACAGCCCCCGCTACCCTGTAGCCGCTTCCTGAGTGTAGTGGACTCCTGACCTATTTAGCGGAACCCGAAAACCCACCACCCTTTAACGCAAATCGAGGAATCTGCAGCCCACACGGTCGCAGAACCGCCTGAGCCTCTGATTCAGACCCTCCACTTGGCTCTGAACCAGAGGACCGCAGTCAGTCCTGTCGACAATGCTGCAGATGGTGAGCTCCGCTTTCTTCTTGCAAGCAAGACTGGCAGACTTTACCACTTCTGATAGCCGCTCAAAACCAGAGCGACACACATTATTGGTCCTGACATGAGCGACCAACTGCAGCTGGCTGCACCCTGTGCTCTTCATGGTATCCGGAAGGACCCGTTCCACATCTGGAATGACTACCCCCGGTATGCAGACGGAGTGCACATTGGATTTCTTCCCCTGTCTAGCAGCCATTATCCTAAGGGGCTCCATCACCCTCCTAATGTTGAAGCTCCCAACTACTAACAAACCCACTGTGAGTGCCCGGATCTTGAAGGCAGGGGGGGGGGGGGGAGGTACAGGACAAGCGACACCATCTGCGTCAGGAACATCCTCTGCCACAGACAGCGCCTCGAATCTGTTGGCAAGACTAACCGGGGTGGCCTCCACTTCGGTTCCGCGGGAAGTCTTATGCCGCCTGACACGCGCTGAGGAGACCTCTCAATCCAGCACGGATTGGGGGGGTTACATCTTCGCGGGCAGTGAGCGGGTTGGCCACAGCCACAGGCCGATCGGAGGGCACAACAGACGCACAGGGCGTCTGCTGCACCCCCGCGAGCGGCCCACAACAGCGGCGCCCACCCACCGCAGTCTCAAGCGTCGCCAGAGAAGCCAACGCCGCCTGAAGCTGCGAACGAAGAGTCACCAACTCTGCCTCCATCCGTTCGCAGCAGTCACAGTTCCTAGCCATTCTAAAAACCTTTGTTTTTTCCAAGTAAGTACGTCTGAGGACAAAGAAGTTTGATAAACAGTGATCTTCGATAAATATGGATCTAACACTAAACTGTTTATTATCGGCGGTTCTGAAAAATATATACGCGAGCTAATGAATAAAAATAACAACTGAACTGAGAACTAAACGCGATTCTTAGTAAATAAACACGCGAGCACACTAAATATTTAAGAACTGTAAAAGAAAGCACACACGAAATGAGAATAAGTCGCTTTTATTTACTGGCCGGCGGTTACTGAGCAACTGAAGTGTAGGTGGCAGGATAAACAGGATTTCTGGTCAGGTGAGTACAGGATTATAAATACAAAATCAGTTGGGGGTATTACAGGGGTAGGACTGCTAATGAATAAGAAAATAGGAATGCGGGTAAACTACTATGAGCAGCACAGTGATCGCATTATCATTGTCAACATAGATACGAAGCCAACACCGACAACCGTAGTACAGGTTTATATGCCAACTAGCTCTGCCGATGATGAGGAGATTGAAGAAATTTATGAGGAGCTAAAGGAAATTATTCAGACAATTAAGGGAGGGGCAAAATTAATTGTGATGGGAGACTGGAATTTGGTAGTAGGAAAAGGAAGAGAAGGAAAAATAGTAGGTGAATATGGACTGGGCAGAAAGAATGAAAGAGGCAGTCGCCTGCTAGAATTTTGCACTAAACATGACTTAATCTTAACAAACACCTGGTTTAAGAATCACAAAAGAAGGTTGTATACGTGGAAGAGACCAGGAGACACCGGAAGGTATCAGATAGCTTTTATAATGGTAAGACATAGATTCCGGAACCAGGTTTAAAACTGTAAGACATACCCAGGGGAAGATATATATACTCTGACCATAACTTGTTGCTCATGAAGGCTGAAACTGAAAGAAATCGAAGAAAGGTAGAAAAGTAAGGAGATGGGCCCTAAATAAATTGAAGGAACGTGAAGTTCTGGAGAATTTCAGAGGGAGCTTTAGGCAACAATTTACAGAAACGTGGCGAAATAAAACAGTAGAAGAGGAATGGGTATCATTGAGAGATAAAATAGTGAAGGCAGCAGAGAACAAAATAGGTAGAAAGGCAAGACCTACAAAAAATCCTTGGATATCACAGGAAATACTAAATTTAATTGTTGTAAGGAGGAAATATAAAAATGCAGTAAATGAAACAGGCAAAATGGAGTACAGTCGACTAAGAAGGGGAAAAGTAGACACTGCCAACAGGAAAATAAAAGAGAAATTTGGGGACAAGAAAAACAACTCTACGAATATCAAGAACTCATATGGGAAACCAGTTCTCAGCAATGAAGGGGAAGCTGAAAGGTGGAAAGGGTACATAGAGCAGCTATACAAAGGAAATGAACTTAAAGGCAACGTTGTAGGAATGGAAGAGGAAATAGATCAAGATGAAATAGGAGATACTATACTGAGAAAAGAATTTGACAGAGACCTAAAAGACCTAGGTCGGAACAAGGCCTCGGGAGTAGATGTCATACCCTCAGAAATACTAAAGTCTCTGGGAGAGCCAGCCATGGCAAAAGTATTTGAACTGGTGTGTAAGATGTATGAGACAGGTGAAATACCCTCAGACTTTAAGAAAAATGTAATAATCCCCATTCGAGAGAAATCAGGCACAAACATGTTGAAAATTACAGAACCAACAGTTTGATAAGTTGCAAAATTTTAACACCAATTATCTACAGGAGAATGGAAAAGCTGGTAGAAGCTGACCTCAATTTGTATTTAGGAGAAATGTAGGAACTCGGGAGGCAATACTCACTTTATCTCTTATCCTAGAAGATAGATTAAGGAAAGGCAAACCTACATTTTTAGCTTTTGTAGCTTTGGAGAAAGCGCTTGACAATGTTGATTGGAATACACTCTTTCAAATTCTGAAGTCAGCAATTGGTCAAATACAGAGAAAGGAGAGTTATTCACAACTTGTACAAAATCCAGACAGCAGTTATTAGACTCGAAGGGCATGAAAGGAAATCATTAGTTGGGAAGGGAGTAAGATAGGGTTGTAGCCTTTCGCCGATGTCATTTAATTTGTACATCGAGCAAGCGGTGAAGGAAAGCAAGGAAAAATTTGGAATATGGATTAAAAATCAGGGGGAAGTAATAAAAAAGTTGCGTTTTGCTGATGAAATTGTAATTCTGTCAGAGGCAGCAAAGGACCTGGAAGAACAATTGAATGGAATGGACATTGTGTTGAAGAGAGCGTATAAAATGAACATTAACAAGAGCAAAACAAAATTAACGGAATGCGGTCTTAGAAAATCCGGCGATGCTGAAGGAATTAGATTAGGTAACGAAACAATGAAGGTGGTAGATGAGTTTTGTTACTTGGGCAGTAAAATAACATGTGATGTTCGCAGTACAGACGATATAAAATGCAGAATGGCAATGGGAAGAAAAGCATTTTTGAAAAAGAGACATTTGCTAACATCGAATATTAACTTAAGTGTAAGGAAGTCCTTTCTGAAGGCATTTGTGTAGAGTGTTGCCTTGTACGGGAGTGAAACATGGATGATAAGCAGTGCGGACAGGAAGAGTATAGAGGCTTTTGAACTGTGGTGCTACAGTAGAATGCTGAAGATTTGGTGGGTAGATCGCATAACTAATGAATAGGTACTGAACAGAATTGGTGAGAAAAGCAATTTTTGGCATATCTTGATAAAAGAAGGGATCGCTTGGTAGGACCCATTCTTAGACATCGAGGAATCGTAAATTTAGCCTTGGAGGAAAGTGTGTGGGGTAAAAATCGCTGAGGGAGACCACCAAGAGACGCGTATAGTCAGCAGATTCAAGTATATGTGGGTTGCCATTCTTATGAGGAGATGAAAAGGCTTGCTCAGTATAGAGTAGGGTGAAGAGCTGCATCAAAAAAAAAAAAAAAAAAAAAAAAAAAAAAAAAAAAAAAAAAAAAAAAAAAAAAATAACAAGTCTCAGCAATTTGTTTAAAAGTTTTATTATTCACTTTATCCCCAGTTTATGCGCATATGTTTTAGAGGATCTTTGTTCTATTCGTTGGTTCGTATTACAAAGCATGTTCACGAAATAGAACCATCGCACATTTTAGAGGGATGGATCTGAACCATTTAAACATAGCGCTATTTAATTAATAAGAGTTTCCAATACCTTTTTAGGAGCCAAGGGAGCCAAGGTGAAAATAATTGGCTGGGTCTTTCGAACAACTGACCATATGCATCACAACCGGATGCGCTGCCCACTAGACTACGTGAACAGCTATGAGACTATTCGGTAATTCTCGTATCTTTGATAGCAGGTGTTCTAATAGTGCATTTAAAGGCACTAGATTAAAATTTGTCGTATTAAGAATATTGTGTTTTGTTAATTCTTCTGTGCACCATTGCGAAGGTCAACGCGTTAGTTATAATAAGAAAATCATAAAATACAGAAAGCAAGATGGCGTCTGCCTCAGAGACTTTTGGGCGAGGAATGTCGCGTGACTGATTTCCGAACGCCTGTTAACGTAAATCCAAGTGACACTATCAAATCACAGTTATTTTTACAAATATCTCTGAAACGGTGCGAGTTATGAAAATAACATAACAGAGCAAAGGTGCTGAGAATTTTCTCCTCTACAAATACGTTCATTTAATTTTCGTCGCAGATGAACGGTCAAGACTTTATTTACAATTAAATTTCCTGCTATCAAAAATCCGTCACAAACGGTCAATTTTTATTGTTAGTAACATATTTCTTGGCCGAAATTTTTGAAAAAGGCACGTTCTGGTCAATGGCGGCAGAAAATTACGTCTGTAATATTTGGTGCCGAACGGCTGAACGGTGTGACCTAAAACGTTGGAACATGTTGAAACTGCATCACCTGTTGTTGATTGGCTGAAGCTGCTCTAAATTGAATTACTTTATTGTAACAACCAACTAGTCAACCTAACATTTCAGATGGGTAACTTCAAAAAATAAATAAATAAATAAAAATAAAAAGTCGTAGATTCCGTCGGAAATGTTTGTAGGATCTGGTCGAAAATCAGAAGCACTTTATGAAAATACTTTATTTCATCTGAATAAAATAAAATCCAGCAGCAGATAACAGAGCTGCTCACGCCTATACAGCCAAGTACAAAGTGAAATAACATGGCTTCCAGTGAAACTGCATAATCAGATTAATGACAAAATTTTGCAGGCCTTAATTAAACAACACATTTATTCTTGAAGTAGTACAAAATATATGAATTAAAATATTACACTTAGGTTTTAACTATTAAGCACAATGCGTGTACTTGTTTCTTAAAATTTGCATTTAACATAATGTGAAAGTCATGTTTAGACAATATAAGTTTACACATTAAACATATTCAATTTATTAACTGTATTGGTGATTTCGAAGTGTACACATTAATTATATGCTCGGTTAATATTGTTTAGGTATACTATTATTTAGACTCAAAATTGTAGTGTTTTCAATTTGTGGTTTGAATTTTACTAAAAACGTAATTGATAGTATCGTAGTATTTTTGTTAAGTTCTGCAATAACTTCGTATTTTCTGATAGATCATTGAAATGACAGACTTAATAGTACTTACTATTTGATTTAGGATCCAGTGATATATAAAACATGACACGCCCTAATTTATTTAAACACACGGTAAATAAGTAATAATGCTGTGTAATAGTTACAACATGTAAAGTTGTTAATTTTATATTGGCACACGAATTTATGACAACAGCATATTCCGTAACTACATGTAATATATTCCTAATGGTTGTGATAGTTATTTACGAAAGTACCAAATCACAGTATTACGTAACGCGATAGCATAAGTTAAAATGTTCTTTAAATAAAGATACTACTATGTAAATGTAAGTGAATCGTAGTAGTTCAAACAGTAAAAATGTTCAAATGTTTGTCAAGCTTATGGGACTCAACTACGGCGTTATCAGTCCCTAAACTTACAAACTACTTAACAACTAGCTTATCCTAAGGACGGCACAAATATCCATGCCCTAGGGGGGATTCGAACCCCCGACCGTAGTGGCCGTGCAGACCGTGACTGGAGCGCCTCCGTCCCCTCGGCCACCGCGGCCGGCTTCAAACAGTATATGAAACTATTACAAACTACACGCCTGGCGGTAAACTTTTATTTAAGGTTCCTAAATGGTTGTGTCTGTAGTTTTGGCAATAGATTATAAGCAGTGCGCAACATATAAGACATTTTACGACGTTACAGTCAGACCGACATTGTAAAATCGCCGTTTTTTCTTGTAAATGTCTCTGAAACAATGCAAAATATCAAAAAACATAAAAGAATAAAGTTCTAGAGCAATTTCTTCTCTACAAATTCGTTTAGTCAATTTTCGACTCAGTAGTACGGGCAAACCGTTATTTTTATTTAAATTTTCGAGCTGTTCAAAGTCGATGGCAAGTACCCACATTCAGTGTTACTACCGTAACCTGAAGCGGGCGAAAAGAAAGAAATGAAACACTGTTTGACCCATGTAATGACCATTTCTCGATGTACTCCTCTTAAGAGCTGCATGTGGAGGTTTTTATTATTTTTTTTTTCCATCGCTTAGTTCCTTAAAGATTTTAAACTGCAAGTCTTTTAAAATGGCGTCAACCGTGTTCAGTTACATACTTGTGAAGACAGCGCTTTCGATACGGATCTCGTCTTCCAAATTACCAAAAATCCCATAAGCTGTCAGGCATTTACACTCTCATTGTTCCTAGCGGAAGTAAGACCTAGAAGTTCTTAAACGGTGGTCACTTTTATCTCTTTCCGATACCGCTGTGAAAGCGTTTACGGTGCGGCAGACGCGAAATAACCACGCAGTGGAGGCGCGGAGTTGAGGCTCGTGTTTTTTATGCAGTGGAGTTTGTTTCCAGAGAGAGTGAAACTTGCGACAACTTCCCCCTCCGGCGCGGCCGGAACAGCTGCGAGCGGCAGCCCTGCGAGGAGACGCCGCCAGGACCGCGGGAGGAGCTTAGAAACACAGATTTATCTCCGGGCAGCCAACGCGGCCGCGCGCGCCGACCGAATCTAAGAGGATAAGGGCCGTATTTTTATGTGGGGCCGAGCGCGCCAGATCGCCGCTCCGATCGCCGGCGATGTCACCGGAAGCCGACAATCGCCGACGATATAAATGAGTCCCCCAGAGGGAGTCGCCGCCTTTTCCCGCCTGTCGTATTACGGGCCAGCAAAGAAGGAACTGTGCGCTGCGCCTCGTCCACCCGTTTTGTCCGCAGAAGCTGACGAAAGCTGCTGAGGCGGTCCCACAACTGTCACGAGGGTATTGTACGGCTTGGAGAGGTGGATCTACCCCAATATCCCTGACCTGTAGACCGTTAAATGACACTGTTTTTCCCAAACAACATCACAATTGTACTCGTGTTTTTTTTTTTTTTTTTTTTTTTTTTTTTTTTTTTTTTGCAACGTATTTCGTCCTTGTGTGTGCAATGGTATTTCAACATTTAAGGTCTCAAATGTAGCCATGTTTCGTTGTCTTTTGCGAAAAGTTGCCCAATAATTTGAATCTCTGAGAGCCACTGCAGTCATATGTTACCGGGACAGTTCCTTTAGATTTAGTGTATATTTTTTTCTTGCTTTACTAGGGATGGTCCTATTTTGGAGGTGGTTGCCTTCCTCCGACCTGATTGATTGATTTTTATTTTTTATTTTTTTTTTCAAGGAGGCCAAAACAATTTTGGTCTAACCCGCCACTGCCCGACCGAAACTAAGTTTATTGTGCGGTATCGCTCCCTGTATATCACGTAAAGCCAACCAATGCCCTTAAACAGTGCAAGGAGTCCCTTTACCAGTTCTTTATTAGACACAATTTCTTCAGGTCTAGTTGTCCCAAATCTTCTGTGCCTTTTACTCTCCAATGCAATGCATTCGAAGATTAGATGTAATGCAGTTTCATCACCGTCATCACAAATCCTCTACTGTTATTCCCATTGAATGAAGGTGTTTTTTGAAATTTCCATGGCCTATCAGCAATCCAACCATGAGTCTAATCTCTCTCCTGTTCAGACCCAGGATTGCAGAGCTTCTTTTAAAACATGTTTTTTGCCATGTTTTTGTTGATGGACTTTGGTCCAATATTCTACGTGCTGTCTTCTGAGCCAGTATGTAGCTCCAATTTGATCATTGCCTTGGTGATTGTCAGGACTGGTTCCGTTCCAATAAAGGGAGTCTCTGCGCCTATCCTGACTAATCTGTCGGCATGTTCGTTGCCACTGATCCCCGAGTGGTCAGGTACCCACAATAGGTTTACTCTATTGCTTTCCCCTAGCTCCACCAGAACCCTGTGACATTCTGCAACAATTTTAGACGTTGTTGCAGGAGCTGCCAGTGATCTCAGGGTTGCCTGGCTGTCTGAATAGATATAGATGCTACGATCTTTGTAGCACCTACGTAAATTCTCCTCCACACACGCCCTGATGGCAGTGATTTCGGCCTGGAATACTGAGGCCAGTTTCCCTAGAGAGATGACGCCCTCCAGTCTTGGCTGCACCCCGTATACCCCAGCCTCCCCCGACCTAGGCAGTTATTGGGAGACCTACAGTTTAACGTAGTTGGAAAACTGCTTATAAATGGATGGTTTTGAACATGAGATATTATGGAAAGTGTTGGCGAATTCTTATTCGTGACATGTTGTCGTTTTTGTAGTCTTCAGTCCGGAGGCTGGTTTGATGCATCATTCCACCCTACTCTACCCTGAGGAAGTCTCCTCATCTCCTCATAAGTACGGCGACCTACATCCATTCGAAACCTATTACTGTATTCATCTCTTGGATCTCCCCCTGAGATTTGTACTCCCACAGTTTCTTCCAATGCTATATTCACGATTTCTTGACGTATAAGAATGTGCATCAATAGATCCCTAGTCAAAGTAGGCCAGAAATTACTTTTCTCCCCATTTATGTTCAGTACCTCATCATTAGTTAAGCGATTCACCTAGCTAATCTTCAGCATTCTTCTGTAGCAATACATTTCAAATGCCTCCATCATAATACTGTCCGCACTGTTTATTGTCCATGTTTCACTCCCATACAAAGCAACACTCCACACAAATGCTTTCAGAAAGGACTTCCATACGCTTAAAATAATATCCGACGTTAACAAATTTCTCTTTCTCAAAACCGCTTTTCTTCCCATAGCTATTCTGTATTCCATATCCTCTGTAATGCGGCCATCGTACGTCATTTTACTGCCCAAGTAACAAAACTCATCTACCACTTTTATTGGTTCGTTATCTAATCTAAATCCTTCAGCATCGCTTGATTTTCTTAGACTGAACTCCATTACCTTTGTTCATCTCTTGTTAAAGTTCATTTTAAACGCACCTTTCTGTCAACTGCTCATTCTGGTCTTTTGCTGTCTCATCAGCAAAACCAATGTTTCTGTATCTTCACCCTTAACTTTATTTCCTTCCCCGAATTTCTCCTTGCTTTACTTTATAGCTTGCTCAATGTACAAATTAAATGACATTGTAGAAAGGCTACAATCCTCAATAACTCTCTTCGCAATCTCGGCATCCCTTTCATGCCATTCAATTCTGATAACTGCTGTCTGGTTTTTGTGCAACTTTTATATAACCTTCCATTCCCTACAGTCTATTCCTGCTTATTTCAGAACTTGAAAGAGTGTATTCCAATCAACATTGTCAAGAGGTTTCTTCAAATCTACTAAAGCTAGAAATGAAGGTTCAACTTTCCTTAATATATCTTCTAAGTTAAGTCGAAAATGAGTATGGTCTCGCGTATTCCTACATTTCTCCTGAATCCAAACCGATCTTCCTTGAGGTCAGCTTCTTCCAGCTTGTCCATCCTTGTGTAATTTTCACGCCTGTCTGCGCCTACTTCGTTTGGAACGGGGATTATTACATGTCTCTTTAAGGTTGAGGGTATTTCCTCTGGCTCATTGACATTAAGAACCAGATGAAATAATTTTGTCATGGTCGGATCTCCTAGAGACTTCAGTAGTTCTGAGGAGATGTCGTCTTCTCCAGGGACTTTGTATCCACTTAGGCTTTTAAGTGCTCTGTCAAACTCCCCTATTTCATCTTCATCTACTTCTTCTTCCCTTCCTACAATATTGTCACCCAGTTCATTTCCTTTGTAGAATGCCTCTGTATACTCTTTCCATCTTTTAGCTTTCCCTTCTTTGGTGAGATCCGCTTTTCCATCTGACTTGTTTACTTTCATACGGCTGATTTTCTTGACTCTAAATGTCTCTTTTATTTTCCTGTAAGTAGTATCTATTTTCCCCATATCACACATTTTTCTAAAGACTTGCATTTGCCTTCTAGCCACTCCTGCTGCGGTATTTTGTATTTACTGTCAATATCATTTCTTAGTCATCTGTACTCTATTTTGTCTATTTACTGTATTTTTATATCTTCTCCTTTCATCAATTAAATTTAGTATTTCCCGTAATATCCAAGGATTCTTTGTAGTTCTTTTCTACCCAAAAAAAAAAATGTTCAAATGTTTGTACAGCTTATGGGACTTAAATACGGGGTCATCAGTCCCTAAACTTACAAACTACTTATCAACTACTTACGAACTAGGACGGCACAAACATCCATGCCAGAGGGGGGATTCGAACCCCCGACCGTAGTGGCCGTGCAGATCATGACTGGAGCGCCTCCTCGGCCACCGCGGCAATGCCTGTGCTTCATGGGGGTGGATCCGTGACATTGCAAACGAATTAATGGGTACTGCGAAGAGGAGACCCGTCTGACGACGGTGGAATAGGTACTCGGTGAATGATGTACCGTATGACAGATCTCGTTGCCTGCCAGGTTATTCAGTGGTAATTGACAGTAATAACTGGAAATTGTTGGACTGCACTGGACTGTAAACCGAAAAAGGAATTGTTTTCGGATATTTCACATGAAACAGTCAAAAATACAACAATTTCTACAGTTAGACGAACAAATACGTAGTAATTACCATATAGCACCCACGCGTTGTTCTGTGCAATGTCACTTAGAAAATAAACCAGGTTAAAAAAAAAAAAAAAAAAAAAAAAAAAAAAAAAAAAAAAAAAAAAAAAAAAAAAAAAAAAAACACCATATAAAATTGTTTACGTGGTTTGTACTCTAATTGAAATAACTTAGTGCGTTTTCTTCGGGTGATTTTTACGTGCGCCCATTAAAGGAAAGTAACATGCAGCACGTCGTCTTGGTTGCAAAAGTAACTATTTTTTCTTCCGCAAATTGATTTCGGTGATCTTTTCGGTGAATTGTCCACAACACAACCTGTTCAGTAGGACGTGTAATTGATTGCAAAACTGTACAACTGCAAGTTGACAGTTTGAAAGAGCCTGCGTGGAAATTTCTTCTTTAGACAACATGTCAGTTGTTAAATGGTTTCTGTCACAAATAATTTTTCACAGTGACATCTGTAGCAAACCGCGTGAGAGTGGGTGATCTTAACCGTCGAGTGGGTTCGCCCGTGTACGAAGTACGCCCGCCGTTGGTATCACTGTGTTCCACTGTTACATTGTTTTCTTACAATTGCGACTCTGAACCTTTTCCTTAATCATTATTCAGTTACTATATCTCTATTATCATACGTCGACGTACGTAGCAGTAGTATAAAGTAAAGTGTGTCACCTTCCTGAACGAATTGTGCGACGCACCCTATTGTGTTGGTAATATTTCTTTCAGTTTCATTTTGTGGCTTTTAATGCGCAGCAAAATATTGAAATACTACACTTATTTTAACAAGCTGGTTCTTGCACATTTCTGCAGGAGCATCTAATAAATGATTATAGAATTGCATATAACCCCCCACCATTAGCAATTATGTATCCCGTGTGCCTAATTCACTAATTATTGCAAAGACTATCATCCAAATTTTAATACCGATAAACCAGATGGAGGTTATAGCTTGATAGATGCCACAGCTTATCTGTGCTCGACATCGATCGGAATTTTGGTCGGGAAGAATTTAGAATATCTATACTAATACTAAATCTGTAAATGTAGGCCTGTCGTAATTCACTCCAATTTTCTAAACTACTGGACGAATCTTCACGCGGTTTCAAGGGAAATATGAGAAAATTTGGGTGAACATAAAGACATAATTTTATCAAAATCGGGTCTCGCAAAAAATAGATATCGTAATGTTGTTTTCAGTAACCGTCGTGTCTATTTGTTCAACTATTAAAAACCTCTTATCTCAAAAACTACTTCACGAATTTGCAAGGGTTTTCCACAGGTAGTTTCAGCGTAACTCTGGACAACATATAGACTTCGTTTCATAAAAATCGGATAACGGAAAAAAGAATATCGTAATTTGAATTTTTTTTCTACGACAGTGATATCTTTCTCTCTCTTTGAACACGTTTAACTCAGAAAATACTTGAAGAATTTTTATAGGGTTTCCACACGCAACTTGAGCATTTTGTGTGGTTACATAAAGGCTTCAATAATTAAAATCGGATCAGAGAAAATAAAGATATCATAACTGAATCATGTGTTTAAAAGCCATCGTTTATGTGTTTTTGTTGAGGATACTCTCCAACAGTATTTCACGAACTTTTATGGGTTTCCGCGGGTAAATTGAGATTAGTTTGGAGAGTAACATAGGATTCATTTCAACAAAATCGGAGCGGGGGAAGAAAAGATATCGTAATTTGTATGATCTGGTCTATGCTATGCTTGAATTTCAGCGTAGTATAGCAAAGATCCGATAGAGGCGCTGTTACTTACATAGTATATATACCAAATGGCTACGATCTTCCTACCGGCAGCGGTGTAGTGTATTGATGTTGGCAACGGCCATTGAATCCTTTTTGAAAAGTAAGTCACGTACAATAAGGTGAATAATTCTTTGTGTTGATAATGAAATAATTAATGATGTTCCGATCAATAAATTAATGACATCCTAATGTGATTATTTCCTTGCCAAAGTTAACATATTAAACCATCGCCACTGCAAATAACATTTAACCAAGGTACGACACAAGAAAATAATTTTATTAGTAGCTGTATCCTGCAAGCCTTACACTGCCATAGAAAGAAGAGAGTTTTTTCCGCAGGTATCATTTAAATTTAAAACATAACGACGTTCCTTCGCATCTATAGACGTTTTCAATTAATGAGAATTCTTTGCAAGGAAACAAAGATTTATGTAGTTTCGTTTCTAATTTCTTTGCGTACCTATTACATCTCGAGTCCATTCTACTTAGGAATGCCTAGAAAACGCTGCAGTACAATACAGAACGAATAGAGGCCCTGTTGGTTACATATTGCAACAAAGAACTATGCACTGCTGCATTTTTTTCTTTTCGATCGTTATGCCATAGAAAAGCAACGAACCACTAAAGCTGCTGTTGGTTATGTATTGCTGCAAAGTAATAATATATGATCGTGTTGTGCGTATCCCCTCAGTAACAGAAGTATTTTGAAATAAGAGCCGCAAAGTTATCTCTGCAAATACAAACTAACATTGAACAGCGAGTTGCTGATTACACTTCGTATATTCACAGCTGAACGACATTTCATATTTTTCCTTCTTTTGAAATTGTACATTTGAATTAAAAACATAATGGCCGGCCGCAGTGGCCGAGCGGTCTGCGGCGCGCCAGTCACAATCAGCGCGGCCGTTACGGTCGGGATTCGAATCCCCCCCCCCCCCCCTCGGGCATGGATGTTTGTTTCGTCTTTAGTATAAGGTAGTTTGTAAGTAGTTTGTAAGTTTAGGCACTGATGACCACGCAGTTAACTCCTTTAAGCTTAACAAACATTTAAACTTCTTTTTTTTTTTCAAAAAAGAAAATAAATAAATAAATAAACAAAATAAAGACATTTCTTCGCCTCTATCGATGCTCTACATAAGAATTCTTTGCTAGGAAAATATAATTTATGTATTTCCCTTTCTGATTTCGGTGTATCCTCATTACATTCTGAGTGTGTTCTGTGTAGGAATGCATTGAAAACGCCATAGTACAGAAAAGGACAAACTGAGACGACTTTGGTTACATAGTACATAAAATAAGTAATTATACCGTTACGACGTGTTTTTTTTTGTTTTTTTTTTTTGTTTTTTTTTTTTTTTTTTTTATAACTATGGTGTAATTCACTACAAAAAGGGGTACAATTTTACTTACGGCGGCGGCGTTGTGTACTGATGTTGGCAACGGCGGGTAATGCTTTCCAAAAATCAGTCACGTAGAATGAAGGGAATAATTCTTTATGTTCACTACTAAATACATAATTTATGCTGTTCTGGTCAGTAAATTACTCATCCTCCTGAAGCGAATAGTTCTTTGTCAACGATAGCAAACTAAACCGCTGGCACTGCAAGTAACATTTAACCCAGGTAGAACACAAAGCTTTTTTTTTTTTTTTTTTTTTTTTTTTTTTTTTTTTTTTTTTTTTTGCTCGCTTTATTCCATATATACTTTGCAATGTCATGGAAAGAAAAGAAGTGCACTTTTCAACGGGCATAATTTCAATTTAAGAAATAACGACGTTCCTTCGCATCTATTGATGTTTCCATGTAGTAAGAATACTTTGAAAGGAAAATCTAGTTTACGTAGTTTCCGTTCTGAATTCGGTGCGTACTTATTAGATATTCATTCCATTATGTATAGAAATGCCTATAAAACGGTTTAGTACAGTAAAGAACAACAAGTGATGGTATGCTTTCTTTAATATCCGTTGCGAAGCACGGATGTACAGCTATTACAAATCCCTAATCTCCTTAACTACTTTACTGATTTACATGGAACAACTTCGTTTAACAACAGTGGGGTCACGGATAAAAAATATCGCAATTTAAAGTTTTGTATCGACGATCGTCGTGTCTGTAGGCTATGTCTCTTTGAACACGTTTATATCCAAAACTGACGAATTTTTATAGGATTTTTTAGCCGCTACTTGATCATATCCTGCGGTTGGATACCCGCTTCATTTCATGAAAATAGTATCAGAGAAAATAAGGGTATAATAATTTAAACATTTTTCTGAAAGCAATCAGTGTCTTATCAGCTAAGGCTAATTTCCAAAAGTACTACACGACCTCTCACGGGGTTCCGTGAGTAAATTGAGACTAGAGGCTCCTTAAAGCACCAAAGATCTAATAGACGCCGCTGCTGCGTGTTAAGTATTCCGTAGTACAGCAAGGAACCGCACATCTGTGATAGAATTAAGCGACGTAATCTTATGACTACCAACAAACATTGAACATAGTGTTACTGAGATTTCGCTTTGTGTACTGCCTACTGAAGAACATTACTTTGCTTCTATCTGCACGTTGCATTCATGTTTAAAACTGACAGAGGTCCGGAACCCTAAAAAGCCTTGATACGCACAGGCCCTTCTTTAACAACCGTTAAGAATCGCGGGCGTATAAGTTAATTATTTTATAAGTTGTTAAAGTTGTCAAAATGTTGAACTAACAGGTGGAATTGACTGAATTTATGAAATTAAAATGGTTTACGGTCATCACGCTCACGGAAAGAAAGAATTAATTTTGTTTCATATCAGCGCACACTCCGCTGCAGAGTGAAAGTTTCATTCTGGAAACGTCCCTTAGGCTGTAGCTTAGCCATGTCTCCACCATATCCTTTCTTCCAGGAGTGCTAGTCTTGCATGGTTCGCAGGAGAGCTTCTGTGAAGTTTGGAAAGTAGGAGGCGAGGTACTGGCGGAAGTAAGGTTGTGAGGCGGCATCGTGAGTCGTCTCGGGATAGCAATGTTGGTAGTGCGTTGCCCGCGAATGGCAAACGTCCCAGGTTCGAGTCCCGGTTCCGGCACACAGTTTTAATCTGCCAATAAGTTTCACCAACTACAATATTTACTCCGAACGTAATTTAATAATTACTGGCTCTAGGTTGAAAGGGTGCTTGTATGCCACCTAGAGGTTACACTTTTCTGATCGATTACATGGAGGTCAGGTAGAGATTTTAGAACCAGATTCTGAACTGCGAGACACTTCCTTGGAGTTCAGGTTGGCCCTACTCATAATTATATGGTAGATTGAAACTGAGAAACTTCCAAAAAGGTATGGATTAAAGAGACGCTTGCTGAAATATATGAGAGAACCAGATGATTTTCAGAGTTTCTATCAGCGCAATAAGTAACTACTGGCAAAGACCGGGATAAGGAAAACAGGAAAAGGCGAACGGGCAGCTTTAAGAGATGAAATTAGTCAAAGAGGTAAATAACCGTCATATTGAGACTGACATGAAGTAGAAAATGGATTCTCAGGAGTGGCAAGTAGATGTAAGCCCGTAAAACAGTGGTTAACGAAGAGCAACATATATAAATATCGCCAACTGTAAAAGTAAAAGTGGTTTGGAGAAAAGTTAAGCAGCCTTATGAATACGAAGAGCTCAGCTGGGAAACCAGTGTTATGAATTTAACGGAAAGCCGGAAGTTGGAATTTGTAGAAATACAACCTCTAGAAGTATAGTTCGGTGTACAACACTGTAACTTTACCGTAGATGAACTATGAATTACAGTTACTGTCCATCAAAATATTCCCATCCCATAACCATGCGCAGCTGAGGTCTGCGTTACATGTTCTGGTTACTTTGCGGGAAGTCTTCCTTCGGAGCGGTGTTGGAAAGCCTCATCACACTTGAATGATTTTCAGGAAAATCTCTTTCAAAGCGAGTTTGAGTCAAGGGAATAAGAAGAAGAAGATCGAGCGACTATGGATGATATGCACTTCCCTCTACTAATCCTGGAAGTTTGTAACGGAGATTTCCGAATATCCTGTAGACATCAATGAAATTTTTCCGGCCGTAAGACAACAATTACAATCTTTACAACTCCTACGTATCGGGTCACTATTGCAAGAGACATCCTCTGTGTGTCTCTGTCAGACATATACCCAGCTGTGTGATATCAAATTCGATCAGATAAGATTAAATGGTATTTCAATTAGACGCTTGTGAACCTCTCTACAGTATGTAAGCGTAGGGCCGCGCGGGAATGGACGCACGGTCAAAGCCGTCACATTAAGGAATGCACAGAATTTCCCGTCGGTGGTTGGAATCCACCCTCAGGGATGGCTCTGTGCATTGCACTAATATTTACTTTTAAGTCTAGGAACCGATGACTTCAGCAGTTTGGTCCTTAAAGATTACAAAAACTTGTACATTTTTTCCTTCCAAGGCCGTTATCACTGTCAAAAAAAGGATAAAAAAAGAGATCACAATGTCAATATTTTTGCCTGGAGAAATGTGAGTTTAAACAGTGGGAAATATAACTCAGTTTAAGCGATTAACGACGCTGTCCCACACCCTTAAATATTTCACTGATAATGAAGACAACCGCGGAAGCCTGCACTCACATTCTATAAACATATTTGTAGCTTATTTCTGGCAAACGTGTCATCGGAATACCACTTCATCTCTTATGATCAAATTTAGCATTTACGCTGGTATATGTTTTGCTGTTATTCAAATAGATGAGAAACAAAACCGCGCGGGAATGGCGTGAGGTTATAGGGACCATGCCAGGAATTACGCGGCCACTCTCGCTAGTGGTTTGTATCTTCCCTGGAGCGCGCGCGCGCCCGTGTGTGTGTGTGTGTGTGTGTGTGTGTGTGTGTGTCTATTGTCCTTAAGATAGGTTTACGTCAGTTTGTTTGTAAGTCTATGGTTCGATGAATACTTTAGTTTGGTACCATAGGTTTCCAAACACTTCACATATTTGAAGTTTTGACAAACAAAAATATAAATGAGTGGGGAGGGGGGGGGGGGGTAGTGGAAGGGACTTCGAAGAAAAGTTGAGGATAATATATTAAATACTTCAACACACTGTATTTATTTCCCACAAAATTAATTTGTAATAATTTGTAAGTACGTTATAAACCGCACTTTGGGCTATCGTCAGCACCACACAACGAAAGTCAGTATACATAGATATGCGAATATGGTTTTCCATAGATGAATGAACATATGACTAGTCAAAACATTCACATAATTGTGGAAAACTGTTTGCATAACTGAGTACTCTTTCTGTTGTTTCAAATGTTCAAATGTTTGTATAGTCTATGGGACTTAACTACGGGGTCATCAGTCCCTAAACTTACAAACTACTTATGAACTACTTACGAACTAGGACGGCACAAATATCCATGCCCGAGGGGGGATTCGAACCCCCGACCGTAGTGGCCGTGCAGACCGTGACTGGAGCGCCTTAGTCTCCTCGGCCACCGCGGCCGGCTTTCTGTTGTTTAGTCGAAAATCTATTCCGTGCTATCCGGCAAAATATTTACACATATCATTGGAAAACAGTCTTTGCACAACTAAGTACTCCCACTACTGTAGTGTGGCCCCTCCGTTCAGTATTAACTGCCGATGGCTTCAAAAGCCGAAATCCATATCATAACAAACTAATAAGTTAATATTGTGGGACACATATTCGTTTCCAGTCTTTTAACAATCCTTTCATATCTGTTTCCAACGATATTTAAGTATAAACATGAAAACTGGTAGTTTTTCCTTTTCTTCATCAAGCGATTGTTTTACCCTTTTAACGGCCTCGTATACACTAAAACATCAAAAGACGAACAAATTTTTAATCTACCATTTTCTGCGTTTATTTCTTGGAATTATCAGGCTTTCTCTTCTCTAGACTAGATACAGTGTGTAATTGTATATATCTAATAAAGAAGTAGGGCGTAAAGTTTCCCACATTAACTGTTGTCAAATGTTTGTGAACATCATAAAATGGTTGTTGTAGACATAAAAAAGTTGCTCTACGGGAAATTACGGAGCGTGTGGACGTAGTTTTTCATTTTAAGAAAGTGTTAATATAAGAACTAATAAGACTGGTCGAAAATCTCTCCTCTAAAGTTTAATATTATTTCGTCTGAAATCGACAAAAATTTTTGATGTTGATTGCCGAGAATAATTAAGAAATTACTGCCGAATATCACCTAAGTCGCTTGCCTCGCTCAAAATATTCGAGAAGATTTCGAAAGTCGACCATGTCCATCATTTCTCTTCAAATTAATTAGATTCTGTGAATTTAATGTGGCCTCATGGTAATGATGTCATGCCAGGTTAACAATGATCTGAACAGCTTCCATGGAACCATAAGTTTTACGGGAGAGACTGTTCGTCGAAGGAAAAGCTGACGGATGATTCGATCGGTTTATGCAACAAAAGTGAACGTATATAAATATAGTCCAACATACAAGATGCGATTGAAGACGGAATGGAAGATAATAGAGTTTACAACACAAAACGTTATTAGTGTGTATGTGTGTGTGTGTGTGTAGAATAGATGTGCGAAGAGCTTTTCCAAAATACTGGTAGAAGTTTAGCAGATATCACAGAGCGAGCAGAGAATATGTAAAAACACTATGCGAAATTTTAAGCATACGAAGGGGCTATGACATGAACATGTTACTCAGGAAGGTGACATCTTTCTTAACAGTTATGGGACACAGTAGCTCAATGGGATGTCGGCTGAAAGTGTTGTAACGTTTGCCATTGGAAAGAAACTCCAGCAATTCTACCGGAGAAAGCGAAACTTCCTTTTAATGACGAAAACGGACAACGTGTGCATTCTGAAAATTCTTCACATGTTTGAGAGAGGGCATAGCTGACGGCGGTCTGAAAAAAATTCCGCGATTCTGCCGGGGTTCATTTCTACGGTCACTCGTTTTCCAATAACGGATATACATACTGGTGACTATTCTAGAAGTCCGTAACCTAACGAATAAAAAAAATTAGCTGATTAGAAAAGCTTATTCTGTTTTATTTGTTATCTTGAAGCTGTCACAATGTGTTTTTCATGTATATTCATTACCGTCCATCCTAATGTTTCATTATTTCAGTTTCAATTCCATGCACCTCAATCCTAATGACGTAATAGCTCCTAAAGTACGAGAATATATAAAAACGCCAATATATTAATAGACAAGATATGTTACATACAGAAATTGCAAATTACAGCCAGTTATATTGACCTCAGACCATTTTTCCACATAATGATCCTCACCAGTCGACATTGGCCTAATCGATACACTAAATTTGAATTGTCCTTGCGGTAGAGTGCGACTGTCTTTACAGTCGAATGTCTTGGCTTTGTCGTTACTTGTGAATCACTTTCCTAGTAAGACAATAATGATAAATAAGTAGCATTGAATTAAAATTTGTGATGCGATCAGGAATCTAACCCAGACCTCCATGCTTACTAGGCAGACGTCACAAGGATTGTTTATCTGTATTTACATTGATGCTTTCCTACAAGGAACTCCTTCAGCGGTCCGCAAAAGTCGTCATCACTAGGGGCGAGGCCCGCAGTGTTTGATGGGTGGTCCACAATGCCAAGAACGTGGGCTCTCCGAGCGCTTATCTCAGGCAAGACTTCGCAGCCTTTTATGAACTCACTTATAATCTCAAACTTCTTAATGACAGTAATCGTCGTATGTATGCTGCAATTCCCTGTGGATGAGTGGTTCCTTAATACATTCCAAACGAATCATACTTCATTGCTCTTACACGGTGGACGTGTGAAGCACAACTGTCACCTTTAACAATAGTCCCGCCGTACGGTAAACGTGCCGGGAGAAAAGGCAAGTACGAACCAAGAGAGGTCCAACGATGGGATTGAACATGTTGACTTCGCGTGTACAGCCGTAATTTAGCTAAACGAATTAGGGGCAAAAAATTTCCTATCTGTCCTCGTATGTGCCATACTATGATACAGGTTCGTAGAGTGGAATAGTAGAAAATAGTCTGTGAAATGTGTTGCAAATGGATTTGGTAGTAAATACGTAATACAATTATACCAATGACTCTAAAAATGCTGAAAGGTCACGAACAGATGTTCATAAGATGTTATTGAATACATTTATTTTGTATAACGGTTTTCGGTCTCTGCCCATCTTCGGATGACCTGTTGAAAAATATACCAAAGGAATCTTACAATTTTTGTACAATGTGTTGGAAGTGACGTTAAAAAGTAATAAAGGTACAATGAAATTAATACAATATGGAATAGACCTGTAGACAATATGCCACAAATAAAGAAAAAGTAAACTGAGAAGCACCATCCAAACTGAAATAGGGTACAAACTAAAGATCTTGACAAACTAAAGGTGGCGAGCTGCTGCGAACGCTGTACAGGTAAGTGATTGGCCAACTAGAGGGCTCCCTATAGGATTTGACAAGATCATTGGAAGTGCCAAATACTGTCATAGAACAATTTTACAAGGTAAAAATAAAATAATGAAAAGTTCTTAAGTGGGGGAAAGTCAACCATAAAATATAAGTAAATGTCTAAAATAACAATTCACATGCAACCGTTATGGAGATGAATTAAAAAATAAAGAGAAGACAAACCATAATCCAATTAATCTGTCAAATAAATGTTCAAGTTTATACGAAACTAAAAGTTACATTTTCGAAAATTATAAGGAGCTATATAGAAAGATTAGGCAAAAAGTGAAAAGCCAGCGTCGGAAAAAAAGGAACATACATTTTCTGTGTAGTCATTGGGAAATTCTTCAAGTAGTTCGTCTTAACGATATCAACAATTTACATGCCAGATTTACAAGTGTACATTAAAACATAAAAGTAAACTAAACATAATTCATAATTTCTGTCTAACAGAAGTACAGGTTTGTAAAAAATAAACGAAAAAAGTACTATGGAGCTAGTCAAGAAATAATATAAAGGATTAGACAGCGTCGAGAAAAAAAAACCCTATTTTTTAGGTGGACATTAAACACACTTTATGTTGTTTGTATAAACAAAACTTGATCAAGAATATTAAAAAACCAAAGTTGGCCACTAGTGTTTTGTTCATTAATTATCAGGTCTGGAGCTCTACGGCAATTACAGTAAACTTCTACCTCTTCCAATATATCTAATGATTTACCTTTTTGTCCACTGTGTAGTATACTAAGGCTGTTTTGAATAGGGTCTAATATAAAGTTGTGGCTTTTCAGATGGTGCCCGGAAGCACTAGTATTACTAGCATATGTGTGTTCACGATATCTTGCCCGTTTGGCCAATGTAGAAGTGGTTACAAGATCCATACTTAATTTTGTAGACACCCGTCCTCTTAGATTTGTTATCTTCAATATCTAGGTTGTGTCACAAAAGATGTCTCAGTTTATTTCTGGTTTGGAAACCAACTTGAATTTTTGCTTATCTAAAGGCATTAGCTATTTTCGTAGAGCTATGGCCAATTTAGGACAAAGAAATATACCAACAGATGTCTTGCTTTTGAACTTCTTGACAGGCTACAGTTTTGAAAATCTTATTTCTAGCGCGCAAATATCTTTTTCAGAAAAACCGTCGTTTAAACCAACTTTTACAATTGTATTGATTTCTTTACCAATGGCGTTCTTATCAAGAACTATTTTAGCAACGCGATGGAACATTGACGAAAAGTAAGCGCTTTTGTAGGCTGTAGGATGACAGGAGTTTGAAGAAATAATCAGATAAGTAGCTGTAGGTTTACGGAAGATGACAATATCTAGTTTTGTCCTTTAACGCGAGATTTTTATTTCAAGAAAATTGATGGATCTTGTATTTTCTATCTCTAAAGAAAACTGCACTTTTTTCGTACTTAGAATTTAACGCTTCGGAAAAATTTTCATTTTATCTTGGTTACCGTCAAATATGATGAAAATGTCATAAACATATCTACGGTATGAAATAATTTTACTGCAAATTTCCATATGCTCGTCAAAAAGTTGGTTCTTCAGAAATAATTCCCGAAAGACTAGAACCCATGGCCAAGCCACGTTGTTGAAAGTAAGTTTTTTTGTTGAAGTTGAATTAAAAGACAAAGCTAATTTGCTTAATTCAATAAGCTCGACTGCATAGGTGAATTGCACTTTCCCATAGATAAGAAGATTTTTCAAAATGATTTCTATGGTTTACTCTATAGGGACATTTGTGTTGAAATTCAAAATGTCAAAAGAAGCAAGAAGAGTACTTTCGGGAGTAACAGTATCATTTAAGTCACCATTTCATAGCTATTTTTAATTTTGTGATAATTTTGAAGGTGTAAAATTATTTAATCTTAGTTTGGCAAAACTGTCGACGTAATAATTAGGGATTTGGAAAACATTAACAAGTGGACGAATCGGGAGATTTTCTAGAACGTAATAAGGGAGTTTTAGGATTCATTACAATCATATAGTTTTCACTCCATTTCGTGTGAAAAAGCTCATTCGAAACGTTAATACAACTTTTTATATCATTAGCAAAGGACGTTAGCAACTGGTTTTTAACTTCCTAGAGTCAGTTACCGGCAAAAAATTGTAGGGTTTTTGCAATTTAATCATGATCACGAATCAAAACTACAGAATTACTTTTATCGGCTTTAGTGACAAGAATATTGTTTTCGTGAAGCTTTGAATTAAGATCTTTTACTTCGGTTACCAGCTTATCAGAAGATAAATTGGTACTCTCGGAGAACAAGGCGTTGCAGGTTTTTACTGCTATGTCTGCCTGTGCTAATTTCGACACTTAAGCAAATTCACACCCACTTTTCACTTCAGCCATTACTCTTTTAATCACTTTATCACTGATTTTTTGTAGGGAGATTGAAATTTAAACCTTTTTCAAAAATGTTAATTTCACGATCTATTAACGATGTGTTTGTTAAGTTTACCAACCTATCTGGAAATTTATGTTTACTTACTTGATTTGTGAATGGCATGCGGTGACTGTAGCTATTTGTAATCAACCGATTCAGCTTCCATTAATGCCTATCATGAATTTCTTTACGTTCATACCATACAAACATAGACGGCTTGAAGTCTATAAAATGAAAGAAGCACGTAGATGACAGCGACACACATTAGCAGCTTGACTAGCTGGATATTTCACTCTTTATCCAGCACTTTTCAAATTTACTTCTAACACGCTGTGCATTGCACGATCCGTTGCATAAGTTGATTTTGGCGTAACCTGGCGTCACCTCGTTAACCAAACAAGACGTGTTGAACAGTATTTTCATTTTGTTTGTCATGGTTGCTCTCTTAGCGTGGTAAAACTTCATGAGCACTTTTTTTGCCCAGCTAGGCACAGTATACCGTAGACGTGACTGCAAGTACAAAGGTATTCAAAAACATCCTATGACTACTTGTTTGCGACCTTTCAGCCTTTTTAGAGTCATTGGTATAATTGAATTAATAATGTTCGCACGCCTCTACTACGACTTTCAGTCACATCTACGAAATACGTAATGCATTGCAGCATCGTGTGTATTGGAAGATACTGTTTCTGATGTCATATCAAGAAATTAACAACAGAGTTCCTTCATTTCCTCATTTTGTTAGGGATGTCAGCGACGAAAAGTTTTTTAAAGGATAATTGTTTGTTGAGAGAATGCAGACACCGTTTCGACTGTATTCTTGTTTATTTATAATGCGTTTCCCTCTTTTGTGCATTATCCAATTATATAAAAGATGTGATAAACCATCATCACTCAACGCTATTGCGAATTAAAATCTAAAATTATTAGGAAAATTCCTGTCGTCAAATCTAATAATTTTAGATTTGTATTCTCAAGTGCTTTGATTAATGTTGGTTTAACACATGTCTTACACCATCTGATGATACCCAAAAATGTCGAAACACGATATGAATCACAAAAATTCATTTTTGCAACCCGGCCTATATTCTTTCAACGAATTCATGACCAGTTGCTGCAACAGGGTCAGCACGGTACTAGGGTTTGAGATTATGCGTAAAATTTGTTGCAAGTTGCTAAGTGCTCTGATTAAGAAGTAAAGAATGAATAAAAAGTTATTCACGCGTAGTGTGAAGCGGCACTTTTTCTTGTTTAAGACGTTATATCTGCAGTAATATGTATGGTAAGTGGTTTTTAATCATTCAAAAATTGTTCACTAAAGTATATTTGTACTGAGTTTGGTTGAAATCGATGCATTATCGTAAGAGAATTGTGGCACTTAATTTGGTTGGTTGATAGGTTGTTTGGGGCAGGGGGGACCAAATTACTAAGGTCACAGTCCCACGGTGGGGAGGACAAAGAGGATAAGAAAGGCGAGGGAAGAAAATGCAATCCAGGCAGGAAAGAAGGAAGAAAGACTGCGTTAGCTCGGGACCCCGTGCTCACCATGCCCGTACTCACGAAAGAACCGTGGGCCCCAGGTGGGAGGGGAGGCGATTGGGGCTTTTCCACAGCATCACAGCATATAGTAGGTTATCAGGAAATTTATTGTCAAATCTCCTGGAATATGAGACATAAATGGTTCTTAAACTCAGAGAGACTGTTTTCTTATGGTGCGGAATACGTGCAAAATGTTTGGTTGAAAACGGACCAGTAGTTTTGAAGGAAATGTGAAACACACACAAACGTACGTATGTCCACGTAGGTCACTTCGTATTAATTGTGTAAAATTCGGAAGTTATGCGGTGACAAAGTGTTCATTTTCGCACGAAAAATATGTGTGTATGTGTATGTGTTTGTGTGTGTGTGTGTGTGTGTGTGTGTGTGTGTGAGCGTGTACATGTGTGTACAGTTTTGAAACAGTGGCGCATGACGTCAAGAAACACTCTGTGACGCACAAAGCCTTTCGTGACGAGATCTCCCGAGAGAATACGCGTTTGCTACACAACGTACGTTTCCCGAGAGATGCCCTTTCCGAAGCGATGTGCCACAGGCTCCCACAGGAAAGATGCATCACCTGCTCACGTGACCTTCCCCAGAGAAAGGGCGGAACGCTGCTTCTTTCGCTTTGCTTTCTTTTCGGGCTAGCGTACGGCAACGTGCGCTCGGAAAGTAAGCGGTTTATTTTAAGGCAATCTATACAGTAATTAAAGAGGTGGTTCCGGTTCGCCGCAGTAGCGCGCTTAGAAACGCCAGGGACGGTTGGGAGTCGTAGGAAGTATGCCAAGAAGGCCGAGAATTTTGGAAAGGAAATTTATGGTCGGCCTCTGGCAAACGTATGGAAAAGTTTCGCTCGCGCCGACTCCCAGGTGGGGAGGAGGCTGGATATTTATGGGCCGCCATGCTAAAGGTCGGCAGGCGCCGCTCGCCTTGCAGCTTCGGGTGGAGCACTCCCGGGCAGCGGCGTTCGCGGATCAGGTAATCGCCGGCTAATGCGGAACCGATTGCTGCCCGCAGGGACGCATCACCGGCTGCGCTCGCGGCCTGCTGTGTGACGCGGGACCACGCTCCTATTAGGGGCCTCGGTTCGACTGTGAGCATAAGGGGTTCTACTTTTTAGTATGTGCAGACTTCGGTAGAACTTTAGAACATGCAAAGAAGAACGAAGTAAAGACTTGAGCTGCTAGTAGTCAGTGAAACTCTGACGTACATAACATTGGAAGAAAACATAACATTGTGAGTCCTTTTCAGGAGCATTGAGGGGCCGTATAATTTGGCTCGACAGGTATCTATCGCGATGCGACCAAATGTTTTCTAGGGAGGCAACCAATTCCGTTTTGATCGTGGGTGCATGTTCTCTGGCACAGAGGCTGCATTCCATGACATTCCAGATACTCTCGTAGGAGTAAGACCGGTTCCATTCCGTACTGGTGGCTGGTACAGCAACTGGTTATGATCTCAGAAGACAGTTGACAAATTTTTCTTCATTTCACGGACGCGTTTCGACCTTTTGAGGCATCATCAGATTACGTAAATATATGGTGAGCTATTTGTCATCTACATGGGATACTCTGCAAATCACATTTAAGTGCCTGGTAGGGGATCAACGAACCACTTTTATACTATTCATCATTCCATTCTCGAATAGCGCGCGGGAAGAAAGAACATCTAAATCTCTCGAGCTCTGATTTCTCGTATTTTGATCATTTTTACCTGTTTAGGTCGCAGCCCTTATTGATAGTATAATGAATAAGATGAAAATCAGAAAAAACAGAACACTTTTATATGCTGGCCAACAAGAACAAGTTAGTAGTCAGAAAAACTGGTGTGTCATCCCATATTTAGGCAAAATTTCAGATCAAATTGGTAGAAAGTTAAAATCTCGAAATTACAGGCCTGCGTTTTACAATGCAAAAAACATTTCTAAGTATTTATTCAATAGTAAGGACAAAATTCAACCCCTATCACAGAGTGGTGTATACAAGCACACGTGCAAACATTGTGGGAAACTGTATGTTGGTCAGTCTGGCAGGGCTGTAGCTATTAGATTATCAGAACATGAGAGAAGCTGGAGGTTAAAAAAGACAGATTCAACCTTTGCTGAACATCTGCTCAGAGAAGGCCATGATTATGATGTAAACTGTGAGATTCTACATCCCCTGAAGAAAAGCGGAATGATGACACTATTGGAAATATTGGAAATCAATAAACATTTGGCTCAGGATGCCAGTTTAGTATTAAACGATCAGATCCAGTTCCCCTCTACACCTCAACTGAAATAATTTTTATTTTCAACCTTCCTTTTCAACAAAAATAATCCTATTAGGTTTGATTCTATACACATATTTATTATATTTTATATAAATGTTAATAAGTCTCATAAATAAGTTTTTGCGATGAACTTTCCTGTGAAGTATTGATTGTCTGTGATAACATCTTTGTAAATCTTAACATCTTTGAAAACATGTGTACTACATTCAGTTGTCACCTGATGATGGGCTAAGAAGGCGAAAGCCGGTTTGTGACCAATAAAAAAGTTTTGCTGAACATCTGGAAGTTGTTCCTTTTTGATATTATCATGTTCTGTCAAGTACCGACGGAAAAATCAATTAAATGTCTGAAAGGTAATTCGATGAAGTAAACCAATAAACTACTGTAATGGTGGCTGAAATTTTCGTTCTTTATTGCGAATAACGCCATTTCTCTATCCAGTATTTACTGAAGTTCCATCACTACCAATGGCTTCTTCCTAATTTCTTCTTTCAGTTCGAATATAGTAAATTTCCTTGAAACGGAAAAGCTTCTTTCCATGAATCAGCACGGGTTTAGAAAACATCGTTCATGTGAAACTCAGCTTGCCCTTTTCTCACATGACATCTTGCGAGCCATGGACGAAGGGCAACAGGCTTATTGTGTTTTTCTCGACTTCAAAAAGGCGTTCGACGCGGTACTACACTGCAGACTGCTAATGAAGATACGAGCTTATGGAGTAGGGTCACAGATTTGTGACTGGCTGGAAGAATTCCTAAGTAATAGAACGCAGTACGTTGTTCTCGATTTTTTCTCAGGCGTGACCCAGGGGAGTGTGATAGGACCGCTATTATTTTCTATCTATATAAATGATCTGATGGACAGAGTAAGTTGTAATTTGCGGCTCTTTGCTGATGATGCTGTGGTGTATGGGAGGGTGTCGTCTGTAACTGACTGTAATAGCATGCAGGTTTACTTAGACAAAATTTCTAGTTGGTGCGAAGAATGGCAGCTAGCTCTCAATGTAGAAAAGTGTAAGGTGATGCGCATGAGTAGAAAAAACAATCCTATAATGTTCGAATACAGCATTAGTAGTGAGCTTCTTGATGTTGTCGCGTTGTTCAAATATATTGCAAATAACATTGCAGAGCGATATGAAATGGAACGAGCATGTAACGACAGTTGTGAGTAAGGCAGACAGCCGACTTCGGTTTATTGGGAGAATTTTGGGAAGATGTACTTCACCTGTAAAGGAGACCGCGTATAAAACGCTTTTACGACCACGCCTTGAGTATTGCTCAAGTATTTAGGACCCGCAGCAGATCGGTTTGAAGGAAGACATAGAGGCGGTTCAGAGGCGAGCAGCTAGATTTGTTACCGGTAGGTTCGACCAATGCGCGAGTGTCACGTAAATGCTCCGGCAACTCAATTGGGGATCGCTGGAAGAAAGACGACGTTCTTTTCGTGAATTTCTGTTGAGTAAATTTAGAGGGCCGGAATTTGAAGTTGAGTGTAGTACGATCTTGCTGCCGCCTACTTACATTTCGCGTAAAGATCACAAAGACAAGATAAGAGAAATTCGGGGTCGTACGGAGTCATATAGGCATTCTTTTTTTCCGCATTCAATTTGGAAGTGGAATAGGAAAGGAAATGCCTAGTAGTGGTACAGTGTACCCTCCGCCACGCACCTTTCGGTGAATTGCGGAGTATGTATGTAGATGTAATTAGTGTTAAAGTTACTTGCTTCAAGGAATTTCAGAATCCACTGAGCTACACCACTTCCAGTTGCACTATCTAGAAAAATATTCCCGATATACTGCCCTCCAGGTTCACAAACTATACTGACATGCTCTTCTTTCTATTCTGTAGATTTTGTTTCCCATTTTCTCCTGTAATAAGGTGTTGTCCCTTTTGTTATCAAAGTATATTCCCGTTATTATATTAATGCTGCGGTTCTGTTGCTGAATAGACAGTCTTGCCTTGTGATTTTCTCTTCATACCTTTTGTCTATAAAAAGTGATGTATCTGTCTCAGATATCATTCCTAGATCATGCAAAGCATTGAAAGCTATAGCAGCTGTAGCTCTATCTGAAACACGAAATCGATCACTAACTAAAGCTGTGGACGTTAGATTTGTTATTGGCTGAGATGAAGTAGAGGGAAGTGATAACTCGATCTCAGTTGTTTACTTTTCAAAAGATTTTCGTTCTAATTCACGAGTGTCTCTTATAAAAACAACATTTTGTCGCTGACTTTCTGTTTGTTTCCTTTCTTCCTTCTTTTGAAGTTTTCTTGTTATTATTTTATCTATGATGCCGATGCATGCAATCCTGGCTGTTCGCTGATCATGTATGAATATTTTTTTTTCCATAACAGGTATCTTTCTTTCTCACAATTGCAATCTATAATAACAGGGCAGTTACATGTACTCGGCTTTTTCCCACATTCATAGGTGTAAGTCATAGGGCATTTGCAGGCGGAAATATCATATAGTTTTGATTTGGGTTCATCTACAAACATTTGCATTTTTTCTTACAATTATCTCCGCAGCTAGGGGCCTTGGAACGCTCGGCCATTCCACCACGGAAATATGGTGTGTGATAACCTCCGACGCCCTATATATATTCTAATTTGCGTGAGCAAATCAACTAGCTCTTGAGGGGTACTTGGCCATTCTTCCATGGGTGCAATATCCAGCTCTGCAAGCTTTGTGGGAGATGCTGGCTGCAAAGTGTCTGCCAAGTACACCCCAGATGTCCTCAGTCGGATTTAAATCTGGCGGACGATCTGGTTACTCAATTCGTTCAACTCTCTCAGTACAAGCATGTCGTTCACCACTGCAGCTGTGTAGCTGAGCACTCTTAGCAGTCAAAGCGCCATTCGGAATGACGGATAGGTCTGTACGTCCTCCAATACTGACTCCTGCTCACATTATTCGTCCATTACCCTTTTATGGTGATGTCTCCTACACATAATCAGTTTTGTTCCACGTTTACTCCAGACTAGGGAACGATGATTGTCCGGCTGAATAACATATCTTCCATCATATGTTAACAAAACACGCCGCCATTCGCCAGGTCTCCAATCCTGGTGTTCCTCAGCCCAGTTTCTGCGGGCATAATAGGACACACACCACAGGCCTCCGTGCGTAGAGGCCGCATTCACGAAGGCGAATTAGGACTATTTCTGTTGATATTTCGCGATCTGTTGTTGCCTTGTTGCATTGCAGCTGAGTTGCTGTCAGCCTCCTGACTTCAAAGGCTGTTAACCGGAAATAACGGTCATATCTTACACGACTTTGGTCTTCCTTCTTTTAATTTTTCCTGTTATCTGAAATTGTATCCAGGTCCTGGAAATTACACACACCCAAACAGCTGCAGCCACCTTGTCTCGTTTGCGACCTTCCTATGGCTTTTCATTCCATAGATTAGGATAAGTCACGTTATGGTTTAATTGCACTATGTGATCACTGTACTGTCTAAACCCAACTGCTTCTGAAATTAGGAGAGAAGAGAAAACACAATTCAACACTGCACCCATCTGCAGAAAGATACTGTTATTACATCTCTATTGCCGTGAAGTTGTCTCCAGTCAGCAGAACCGACAGAAAGACGTCGAACCACTTTAGTTCATCAGAGACGAGTGTATCGTGAGGCGTGCCCCAGGGAGTGTGATAGGACCGCTATTATTTTCTTTCTGTATAAATGATCTGATGGATAGAGTAACTTGTAATTTGTGGCTGTTTGCTGATGATGCTGTGGTATATGGGAGAGTGTCGTCTTTAATTGACTGTAATAGCATACAGGGTGACTTAGACAACATATCTAGTTTGCGCGAAGAATGTAGAAAAGTGTAAGGTGACGCCCATGAGTAGGTAAAACAATCCCATAATGTTCGAATACAGCATTATTAGTGAGCTTCTTAATGCAGTCGCGTCGTTCAAATATCTAGGCGTAACATCGCAGAGCGTTTTGAAATGGAACGAACATATAAGGACAGTTGCGAGTAACGCGGACAGCCGACTTCGGTTTATTGGGAGAATTTTGGGAATATGCACATCATCTGCAAAGGACCGCGTATAAAATACTTGGACGATCACTTCGTGAATATCGCTGAAGTGTTTGGAAGCAGACTTGGAAGGAGTTCAGAGGCGAGCAGCTAGGTTTGCTACTGTGCGAGTGTCACGAAAATGCTCCAGGAACTCAAATGGGGATCGCTGGAGGAAAGACGACGTTCTTTTCATAAATTTCTGTTGAGGAAATTTAGAGGGCCGGAATTTGAAGCTGAGTGTAGTACGATCTTCCTGCCGCCTACTTACATTTTGCGTAACGATCACGAAATCAAGACAACAGAAACTAGAGCTCTTTTTTTTCTCTCCTTCTATTTGAAAGTGGAATAGCAAAAAAAAAAAAAAAAAAAAAAATTGGTTAGTAGTCGTACAGTGTACCCTTTGCCACACACTTTATTGTGGATAGTGCAGTATGTATGTAGATTCTGCCGATGACAATTACACTCCTGAAAAAAGAAAAAAAGGAAGAGTATCAATTTGTCGAGACAGCAGAGGGAAACTTTCTCACATTCTTTAGGATGTATACAACACACAATCACGCAGACTGAGCCATACAGTCACCAGAGCGTACGCAATGTCGACGCTAGTAGGCTACCATGTGTACCCTCATTTTGGAGCAATGGAAGCTGCAATTTTTCCATGGAGTCATGCGGTATGGCCTCCCATGCAGTTTCCACCTGGTGCCTCAGTTGAGCGAGATTTCGTGCCAGTCGTGCAGACCGCCCAAGCTGATCTTTTATCCGGGTCCCAACATGCTCAAAGAGAACAGGTCTGGGGATCGCACTGACCATGGTTGTTGCTCCTCCAACAGGACAATGTACGTTCACATGTACCACTAACATCAAAGTGTACGTCAACTACCCTGGTCAGCACGATCTCTGTATATTTCCCGCATTCAGCATGTTTGGGTCGTAATGAAGCGCCATCTTGCGCGATCTGAACGACCGGCACGAAATCTCGTCCAACTGAGGTACCAGGTTAAAACTTCACGGCCGGCCATTCCGCAAGACTGCATTCGACACCTCGAAAATCGTCTCCATGCGAGAATTGCAGCTTGCATTGGTGCAAAAGCAGAGTATGCATAGTGTTATCATCGATTTTTTTTGCACGTTCTAGTCACTTTAGTTACATATTCAGATTTTCTTTATATTATATATAAGTTTTGTTTAACTAAATGTTATTTATTTGCAGTAATTAAATTTAGTTACTATATGTAGTAATTTTGGAATCAGTAATTAATTAAGTATTGGAATATTTCGTGCCAGGAGCCGCGGTTGAACGATTAATACTGGTAAACATTTCTGGTTAATGTAGTAATGATTAATTTGAGTTTTAATAATGAATTACTAAGTGAATTATTTTATAGCTCCCGTTTGTGTGATCGTGTGTTTTATACATCCACAAGAATATGTAAAGAATTTGCTAGCTCGACGAATTACTGGTATTCTGTTATCATTTTCAAGGTGTGTATTTCTACCATCGTATATTCCCTCAATAAGAATAACAAGCGTGTAGATCGCTAAAATTATATTTAGTGATTACGACGTTTCGGCATCTGCCATCATCAGATCTAAAAACCTCGGAACTAGCACATTAAAGTTCTACATCTACATCTACATGGGATAATCTGCAAATCACATTTAAGTGCCTGGCAGAGGGTTCATCGAACCACCGTTATACCATTTTATCTCCCATTCCATTCTCGAATAGCGCGCGGGAAGAATGAACACCTGAATCTCTCCGTTCGGGCTCTCTTTTCTCGTATTTTATTCTGTTGATCATTTCTACCTATGTAAGTGGGAGTAAAAAATATGTTTTTGCATTCGGAGGAGAATGTTGGCGATTGTAGTTTCGTAAGTAGCCCACGCCGTTGCGATAAGCGCCGTTGTTGTAATGATTCTCATCCCAGATTCAGCGTCAATGATAAAATTGCCTAGTAGGTACGTAACGTTGGTACGTATCTGCTAGGTAGATATATTATCGTTGACGCTGAACTTTACAGTGCAAGTTCAGAGGTTTCTAGATCTGATCATGGCAGATGCAGAAACGACGTATCCAATTAATACAATTTTAGCGATCTAGACGGTTGTTATTTTTACTGGAGGAAATGAAGACAGCAGACTCATACAATAAATTCGTTTCTATTATACAAAAAACATTGTATATTCCAGCATGGATAGCCGTACAACACACCCGCCCTCTAAGTGGCATGCAGCGGCCAGTTGATAGACAGCGCGTGTCGCAAAGTGGCTGTCAGGCAGCCGGTAGGTAGCCGCGGCCGCCTCCGCCCCCGCCTCCGCCTCGGCCGTCACGCCCGGCGCCGCCGCCAGTAACGATGTTAATTACGCGAGCCGCCGCCGCCGCCGTATCGCAGGCGGCGCTGGCGTCGCGGCGCTGACGAGCGGCCGGCGCCGTGCTAGATAGAGCCGCGACGCTGCCGCGCGCCGATAAGCTAACGGCGCCAGCGCCCACACCAGCTCTTATCGCTGCCGCAGCCGCCGCACTTAGTTTTTACACGGCAGGCTGCCCCTGGTGCTGCATCGCCTCGAGACAAGGGAGCTGCTTCTGCGGTCGTGAAGGGGAGATTACCGGCGCTTAAGCACATTTGTGTCGTGGCCAGGTCGAAGTTAAGGCAGTCAGCGAGGAGCATTAGCTCCGCAATGACATTCGCAATCATATGAGGACGAACTCATTGGACACATTCGGAAAAGTGCCAAACAAACGACTATTCCACTTTGTGTAAGAATCGTATATACTTTTCCATAAGCTTTTCCATTCGTCTCTAAGTAATTCGTGTTAAAATAGGCTAAGGAAAGACAAGCCTACGTTTTTAGCGTTTGTCGATTTGGAGAAAGCTTTTGACAATGTCGACTGGAATACACTCTTCCAAATTCTGAAGGTTGCAGGGGTAAAATATAGGGAGCAAAGAATTATATGCTACCTATACAAAAACCAGACAGCGGTTATTAGAGTCGAATGGCAAGAAAGGGACGCAGAGGTTGGGAAGGGAGTAAGACAGGGTTGTAGCCTTTCCCCATTGTTCTTCAATCTGTACATTGAGCAGGCAGTGAAGGAATGGAAGGAAAAATTTGGAGAGGTCATTAAAGTGCAGGGAGAAGAAATAAAAACATTGCGGTTTGCCGATGACACAGTAATTCTGTCAGAGACTGCAAAAGACCTGGAAGAGCAATTGAATGGAATGGACGGTGTCTTGAAAAGAAGACATAAGATGAACATTAACAAGAGTAAAAGGAAAAAAAATGGATTGCAATGTCAGAAAATCAGGCGATTCTGAAGGAGTTAGATTAGGTAATGAGACAATGAAACTAGTAGATGAATATTGTTATTTGGGTAGCAAGATAACTTCTGATGGCCGAAGTGAAGAAGATATGAAATGCAGAATGGCTATGGGAAGAAACGCGTTTCTAAAGAAGCGAAACTTGTTAACATCCAATATTAATTGAAATATTAGGAAGTCCTTTCTGAAAGCATTTGTCTGGAGTGTAGCATTGGCAGTGAAACGTGGACGATAAGGAGTTCAGATAAAAAGATGATAGAAGCTTCTGAAATGTGGTGCTACAGGCGAATGATGAAAATTAGATGGGTAGATCACGTAACTAATGAGGAGGTGCTTAACGGAATCGGGGAGAAAAGGAGTTTCTGGCATATCCTGACTAACAGAAAGGATATATTGCTTGGACACATTCTAAGACATCAAGGAATTTTCAACTTAGCATTAGATGGACGCGTGTGGGGTAAAAATCGTAGAGGGAGACCGAGGGACGAATATAGTAAGCAGATTCAAAAGGATGTAGGTTGCCGAACATATTCTCAGATGAAGAGGCTTGCACAGGCCAGGGTAGCATGGAGAGCTGCATCAAACCAGTCTGCGGACTGAAGACAACAACAACGTATAGACTTGCGGTAATTCATTAAGCTCTCATGAAGATACACTCCTGGGACCTGATCACTGTTTTGTCTAAACCCAGTAATTCTGTAATTAGTATAGTAAGCAGAATTCAAGACTAAACGAATCAGCAGCATCTTCTATCTCTGTTGCGGTAAAGTCCACCTAGTACAAGCGACAGAAAGACGTCGAACCACTTTAGTTCATTTTGCCAGTGACATTACTTCAGAACCTAGGTATCTGAACTGATCCCCTAATTACACTCCTGGAAAATTAAAAATGAGCACCATGAATTTGTTAACCCAGCAGAGAGAAATTTTATTGACACTTACTTGAGGATGTACACAACACACGATCACACAGGCAGAGCCATACGCCCGTGAGTACAGTCACCAGAGCGCAAACACAATGTCGGCGTTATACCTGGCGTCATATAAGACGGTGCTTCCGCGCATAGAGGCGGAGCTATGGGGAAAGCGTGGAGGGAAGGAGCTACGGCCGAGCGCCAACAGTTCTGTTGTGCCTGCGGGAGAAACATTGCGTTACTCGCGGCCAGCCACGCGCCTACCTAATGAACTTTATTGGCTGTCATTGCGATAATGGAGGGGGTTGCACAGAATGGCTCAAAACTGGGCCGCCTTCTAAGTGACGCCGACTATGGTACCGCGTATACCCTATACACGTTGGGGCCACTTTTTGTGCCGCTCGTGCAGACCGCGCAACATATCGATTCATCCAGTCCCAAACATGCTCAATGGGGATAACGATGGACAGGGCAGTTGACATACATCTTGAAGAGCATGTTTGGTTAGAAAAGGTACGTGTGGACGTACATTGTCCTGTTTATATCGCCTTGTTGGTGCATGAACGGTGGCAAGACGGTTGAAGATTTCAATGGAACGATGCGCTGTTCAATTTTCCCTCTACGATCACCCGAGGAGAACAGCTCTGTAGGATATGGCCCCTACCACGAGTCTAGGTGTCGGCTCCGTTTACCTCTGTCGCGTACATTCCAGATTTACCCCCTACCCAGCACGATACCACGACGTGCCTCAGCCACTGTGCTGTAGATGCTATTTATACGACACCCAGGCCATGAGAATAAGATGTAACGGAGAAAATAAGGCGGGTTCTGTGCACTCTGTCTATGATCAATAGACTAATACACTGCAAGTAAAAAATGATGCACCTACAAAAATGGTGCAATCTTACTCCGTTTCAGTATTCATGCATACCGTCGATGCGTCACTAGATGATTGGATTTACACGGCTCTGAAAACAATTACCGTGGTTCATACGAAACGCTTTGTTGCTGTGAAGTAGGTACCGAGCAACTGCCGTGTGTCGGGCAGTTAATCAAGACGCTTACATATAATATGAAGCGTCCATGACGCCTGGCACATGTGGAGGTATCCTATCCACGGATGACTGTATTTGTCATAGATTTCATCGTTTGATGCAGGAGAATTGTTGTACCATGCAACTTTCTTGCAAGTGGACCATTCAGGTATCATAGTGACCCTATGTCAAAATCAATATGTACATCACGTCAGCCACTCATGTTGTGCAGATTTTGTTCGACCAAGAAACACCAGCTCGAGGTATATAAGTTGTATGGTGCACAAAACAATGCGTGTTCATATAACAGTGGCAACCGCCATACGTGAATTGTACTGCAGGTTTTACAGCATCTTGTGAGTTCCTGTACAATGTCTCGGCGACTCGCATCTATCGGACAGGAGTCCTACGGCCCAAATGTCTGCCACCATCGACAACAGATCAATAACATCCCGGGAGGCGTGGTCAGAGGACGAACAGCGTCGTGATGACTTTCGCTTGTCGATAACCTCCGACGACCATAGTGTTCGGATTTGGCGTCGTAAAGGGATAGGGTAAATTCTGCCACTGTTGTGGAGACATACACAGACGTAACCCTGACATGATGTGGAGAACCATTGGCTACGTGTTCAAGTCACCTCCAATCGTGCTTCAGCAGACGCCTCACAGAAAGCGGTGACACAGCACCCAGGACAGTGTTCCCATACGATAATCCATCCTCACACAGCATCATTCGTAAAACAATCAAGCCGGACGCGGTGGCCGCGGAGATTGAGGCGCTCCAGTCACGGTGTGCACGGCCAATACGGTCAGGGGTTCGAATCCCCCCTTGGGCATGGATATTTGTGCCGTCCTTAGTCTTAGTTAGTTCATAAGTAGTTTGTAAGTTTAGGGACTGATGACCACGTAGTTAAGTCCCATTGACTATACAAACATTTGAAAATTTTTTGAAAACAATCAAACCGTCAGGAAACAGTAATAGTAATTTGTTTAAAGCTACTCCGCATGTGATATAAAGATATTACTTAGTTTCAGCATCCAATTTACGAGGGTGAATTAGTAAATAAGTCGCAAACTGAGGTAGACACGCCAGTACTGCGTTTACAAGCCGGAATTTACTTTATTTTTCAGCTGATTCTACCTGTAAGTTTAAACACTCGTCCCATCGTTCGAGAAGGCTTGAAAAGCCTGGAGCTTGGATTCTTTTGCTGCTGCACTTGCATTCTATAGGTGACACTCTTGAGCTGTAACTTATTTGGTTACTGATGGGACAGTCATATAGATGCCCTATTTTTGGTTTGCCAAAAGGACTTAGTGTGACATCCCTTCAGACTTATGAGGATGTTTGTAACTCTATCGGACCAAATTGCGTGGTCATCAGTCCGTAGCTTACAAACTGCTTAAACCTAGGTAAACTAACCCAAGGACAAACACACACACCCATGCCCCAGGGAGTCTTCCCTCGGACATGGATGTATTTGGAGTCCTTAAGACCGTTATTAGCAGACGTTATCCGATGTCTCTTATTTTAATGTGATGATCATGTCTACCTTTGTAGCTGTTTGCTGCCAATATATGCTCGCATTCTGAAGAGAAGGTGAAAGAAATATCGAAATAGGTCTCGCTGCAACAAATAACGCCTTTCCTTTAATGGTTGCGAGCCCAACTTGCTCATCATTTACATGACACAATACAACATAGGGATTTCCTTATCTTAATTTTCTTTAAATTACCCATCAGTTCCATCTGGTGTGGATCCCAAAGTGCAACAGAAATACACTAAATTAGAACTCACAAGTGCAGTGTAGGCAGTTTTCTTTAGGGGAACTGTTTAGAGCAGTGTATTTACACTTTGAGGCGACAAACGTCGTGGAATACTTCGCAAGATCGCATCCTGCGAAATGCAGCAACTCGATTTGACGTGGACTCAATAAACGTACGGGGGTCTCTCTGAATAATATTGAAGCAAGCTGCCTCTATAGTCGGTCGTAATGTGTTGGTGGTGCAGTATTTTTTGCACGACCTGATCTCTCGTTGTCCCAGGAACAGCATGTTTCTGAAAGAGCGTGTATTAATTTACCCAGACCAAGAGGCTACTCGAAGAATACTTTGAAGTATTTAGACCGGGGAAAAGAAACCAACTTAAGGAGATAATAGGAATAAAAGCACATTACTGCATACCATTTTATTTACATTAGTTACAGTTATACAACAAATAACGACTTTCTTTTAATGATATACACACCAACTCGTCCATCATTTCAGTCTATTTCCTACATCGCGATAATAGAAAAAAGAGCTGTCCATCTCTTAATTTTCTCTACATCGTCCATCAATGCCATCTGGTGTAGATCCCACAATGCAACAGTAATACTCCAAAATATGACGCACAAGTGTAGTGTAGACAGTTTCTTTCGTAGAACTGTTGCATCTTCTAAGTGTTATGCCAACGAAACGTAGTCTTTGGTTCGCTTTCCCTACAATATTTTCTGTGTATTCTTTCCAATTTAAGTTGTTCGTAATTAATAATCCTAAGTATTTAGTTGAATTGACACCCTGTAGGTTTCACTTATTTATTGTGTAACTAAGCTCAAGGGATTTCTTTTAGTGATCGTATAGATGACCTCACACTTACCACTATTAAGGGTCAATTGCCAATTTTTGCACCATGCAGATATCTTAATCATTTTGCAGTTGCTTTTGATCTTCTGGTGACTTTAATAACCGATAAATGACAGCATTGTCTCGAACAGTCTAAGAGAGTACTAAGATCGTGTGTAACACAATGTCTTTTACTGAACGTTTCATTAATGAAAAAATATCGTCAATACTGTGGGAGTCCATAGAGTTACCGTGATGGTTTTCCATTAATCATTTTGCTGAACGTAATCCACTTCGTAAAATGGAGTTGTCCACCATATTATGGAAGCACCTAATGCAACCAATGGACTTTGGGCTCTTCCAAGCATCCGATTTTCTATTTCCTCTGGGACAAATCCACTGTTAATGGTGTGAAAACCTTTGCAGTCTAGAAACACATTGTGTGTCATTCTCAATGTGATTGCACTGCAAAATGACATAAATAGCCGTCATATGTTGGCGATGCAGGGGGGGGGGGGGGGGGCTGGTGCCTAGGAGTGGTGACCTCTGACGTAAGCTTTAAATTCCTAGCTAACTGTTTTCAGCAATTGTGTAATATAGTACTCCAAATGTATATGATGGAATGCACACTTTTGTAAAATACTGATTCCCAGAATGTAATTTTGTCACCAGATTCCCAGAAAGAACATGATGGAATGTAGCAAAGCCCTGACCATAGCGTAATTTCTGGCATGATGATATCAGCATTCCTGGAATGACCTCAGGGTAGTGGTCAAGGCCATCTAGAATCGGCACTGACCACCTAAAAATGTGCCATGATGGGAGCACCTGTGTTGAAAAGGCAAACGTCCTGCTGTGCGTAGAGTCTTAGCTTCCCTCTTCTGCAGATTGCAGGCTGGGTTCGACTCTAAAGAGAAAAAATGTTGGAGGAAGGTGTGCAACCAAAGTAACGGGGTAAGTGAGACAGAAGACCTCATGTTGGTTGTTCCGTATCAATCTCACAACACTTAGAGATGCTGATGGCTGCAACCACCAGCATGTTACGTTTTATGGTTTGCCCACAAGCCGCTAGGAAAAATAGTCAATACAGAAAGAGCCCTACATGTCTCATTATGCCATATAAAACTAAAGTGCGATTGGTCTCCAAAGGTTGCCCACTAGTGACTGTCCCTCCTCAGTAGCCTGCCATATCCACGAGACTCACAATTTTTTTATTGTTATTTTGACAGCCCCTTTTATCCTGTTGATTTACCCAAGAGTTTGTTTCCTTCTGATACATTATATATTGAAAAAGTTATGAAAATGTATGAATGAGTTTGATGAGTGTTTGTGTGAGAATTACACTTTTTTTCATTGTAGATGATATCCGACCACATGGTCATGCTGTAGGTGGTACATTACATAACCCTTCACCCTTATGGCATTTGGTAACCATCTCTCTGCATTGGCAGTTAATTAAACGGTATGTAAGTATACCGACTTCGATATTGTTTGAAAATTTCGATACATTGAGAATGTCTTCTATGTGATTAGTTTTAACTCACATGTGTATGTAGCATACTATGTGCACGATTGAAGTCCTATAAGTGACCCCGTTCAATAGTTTAGTTTATGATGTCAGTTTAATAGTAATTGCTTTTGTCTCGCCACTTGGCTTATGAGTACGGATATTTTGAAATGATTTAATTATGAGTTTCGTCTGAACAAAATTTCTTGCCACTGATGTCTGGCACTGATCAAGTAGTCATTGGTGTACCTGTTACATGCATCCTCTACAAACGTCGAGTTCGAAAATTCATGCTTGAGACTGTAACATGGCATAGTTTCCTCATCACATTATAGAGTTCTTAATACAAGTGCAATATTCTACTAAGCGCATGCATATGGTTGTGAGTTTGCAGGGTTGTTATATTCGTGAGTGTCAAGTTCATTTTCTTCCACAGATAGATCAGTTGTGACAGTTTCCTAGACCTATAGGACCATAGTTCAATGTATTTGGTTGGGTTCAGAACATTCTGTGGTCCTAAGTATTGTTAATGATCATCATTTCTGAAAGAAAGTGACAGACCTAAAGACATGCAGTAAATTTGTTTGCCTTCGAAAGACCATGTACCTTGATCACTGCCTGTGGTGCTTCCTGGGAAACTAATGGCCAACTTTCAACTAAGCCAACTCTCGCAAAACAGCAGCGATTATGATATTTAGACCAACATGTTTAACTAGTCAACATGGAGAAATTCTGTAAAAAACAGTAAAGAATAATGTTGATGTCGTAGTCCTGCAAGAGACTTATTTTAAATATAGCATCACACTGTGGAAGCAATGGCATACCCCACGCTGTAAATGTATGACCGGTATTAACCATCCTCAATATGATATCGCCAGGTCGTCTGCGAAGATGTTTCAGTTATCCTGGAACAGGAATCGAAGTAAACATGTTATTATTGTTATGGTCTTCAGTGTGCAGAGAGGTATGATGCAGCTCTGCACGCAACCCTGTCCTGTGCAAGCCGCTTCATCTGTGAACTAGAATTGTAACCTACATTCTTTTGAATCTGCTTATTATATACGTCCCTCGGTTTCCATCTACAACTTTACTTACTCTCTTCTAATGCTAAGTTGACGATTTCTTGATGTCTCAGAATGTGTCCCAGCAAACATCAGAAGTGTTGATGTGATTCTTCAGTTTCTCCCGGCGTATTTGATGATCAAAATATCCACGGGTGTACTGCCGGTCTATAGTGTCCAACAGGCACAATATTTCGGCGATCATACATGTCGCCATCATCAGGTGAACTGACGGACTGAGCTCCTTGAGAAAACACCAGGTTGGAACTGTTTTTTGTCCGCCGAATAAAATTCGTGCACTGGTGGGGAGCGCTAAAGATGATCTCGGTTTGAGAAAGGCGGGCGTGTACCAGATTCCGTGTCAGTGTGGAAAGTCATATATTGGACAGACGATGCGTACCGTCGAGGATCGATGCGTTGAGCACCAGAGGCACACACGATTGATGTATCCGAGCAAGTCGGCGGTCGCTGAACATTGTTTGTCGGAGAATCACGCCATGGAGTATGAACACACTAGGATTCTGGTACAGACGTCGAGATACTGGGACTGCGTCGTTAGAGAGGCCATTGAAATTCGCACAAGTGACGACCTCATAAACCGTGACTCTGGCTATAATCTTAGCAAAGCTTGGGAACCAGCGATTGGGTTAATTAAGAGTAAATCTAGCACACGTAACGAAGTGACGACCACGGCGGACAGAGCCCTCACACCGACGTCTTCTCAGACGCCGGCGCAATCGGTTCCACTGCGCGGCCGCGACGCGGAGCGCGGGGCGCGGACCGCGCGCGGAGGGGTCGCTCCGCGGGCCGAGGGTATTTAAATGGCCCGCTACCGGGCTAGAACCCAGTTCCCTTCGAGCAGCCGTAGCGTGCGGATCTCCGTGCCGGCGCGTTTCCAGGAGCTCAGTCCGTCAGTTCACCTGATGATGACGACATGTTTGATCGCCGAAATATTGTGCCCGTTGGACACTATAGACCGGCAGTACACCCGTGGATATTTTGATCATCAGAAGTGTTGGTGATGATCAAATTTTGTTCTACACAAAATTCCACACGGTGCCTTCTTCTTTTATTGCTTTTCCACAGTACATACTCACCTGAGACTTTGCCTTCTTTGCCGCGGTGGAGTAGCCGGGCGGTCTAAAGCACCTCGCTACGGAGCGCGCGGTTGCTAGCCGTGGAGGTTCGAGTCCTCCCTGGGACATGGGTGTGTGTGTGTGTTTGTCCGTAGGTTAATTTACCTAGGTTTAAGTAGTTTGTAAGCTACGGACTGTTGATCACGCAGTTTGATTCGATAGATTTACAGACATTTGAATATTTGAACTTTGCCTTCTTTTTCCTACTACCGAGTTCCAGTCTCTCATCACAATTAAGTTCTCCTCTCCCTGAGCTGTCTGAAAAATTATTTTTTTTCTCCTAGTACATTTCTTGTATTTCCTCATCATTAGCAGATCTAGTTGGCAAATAAACATGTATGTTGGTGTTGGTTTCATGTCTATCTTGCTACGATAATGTGTTTACTATGCTGCTCATAGCACCTTACTTGAATTCCTAATTCATTCCTGGTGGTGTATTTGTACCTTTTTGTTTCCTTTTTCTTTTATATGTACAGAATGGCGAAGCTAGGATTGTGCGCTACAGGATAGGCGTTGATTGTCAGGATGGTAAACTGAAGTCATGATTGACACTCAAATTATTTATTTCGGAAAAGGAACACAGGGGCCTACATAAGAGGAGGAAATGCGGTAATCTCGCGTCAACACCGATCTGACGCGTGCCATAGCCAGTAACATAGAGAGCCGCTCGTGGCTCTGTCAGTATAAAAGATCCTAAGAAACCTTACTGTTCGTCTGGGCCGCGCCGCAACACCAGCGCTGGCTTCACAGCATCAGCACCGACGGTACGCCACGTGGTCCCTCGCCTCGCGGTTCTGACCCGTGAAAAACGGATCGAAATTATCATGCCCGTCGCGGAATTAATTCCAATATATTCGCGCCTTACACTCCTTCCCCTTTACAAGGTCCAGCCAGGTGCTTATAACTATTGAGGGATTATTAATACAATCATTACGACGATGAACAGCATCTGAGATTTGGCGGCAGAAATGACAGAGCAGCCGCCAGACTGGTACTGGTAGGTAGTGCGAGTGAACTGAAGCTTGTAAAACTAGTATGAGCATAGTGGACGAGGAACACATCATCTTACAGATGGCTGTGCTAATGATACTTTGACACTCAGTTTGATATAGTAGAATCTAACAGCAAACTATATTTAATTTATTTTTCTCTTATTTCGTGACTGAAGTCATTTAATGGCTACATATTCTAAGTGCTTTATCATGTTATAACGTAACTATAGGAAACTATGCTAAGAAAGCTATTGAGTTTCAGCAGATTTTTAAAAAAAATATATCTATTAGTAAATTAACTACAACTAATGATGTCTTATATACAGAACTTGGCTGTTACCAAGTGTTTGTATTTTTACTATAGCTATTGCAATAAGGTTGGTACATTAATGGTACCATAAAAATATTTAACCAACCTATGTGAATAAAAAAATGATAGAGAATTTCTAGGTGCTTGCATGTTGACATTAATAATCATGTCAAGGGGTAGAAATAATATAATAATTATCATTAATGAGGGAAGTTGACAGAAGTACCTAATACACTCCTGGCCATTAAAATTGCTACACCACGCAGATGAGATGCTACAGACGCGAAATTTAATCGACAGGAAGAATATTCTGCGATATGCAAATAATTAGCTTTTCACAGCAATCACACAAGGTTGGCGCCGGTGGTGACACCTACAAGATGCTGACATAAGGAAAGTTTCCAACCGATTTCTAGCCGGCCGCGGTGGCCGAGGTGACTGAGGCGCTTCAATCAAGGTCAGCACAGCCACTACGGTCGGGGGTTCGAATCCCCCCTCGGGCATGGATATTTGTGCCGTCTTTAGTCTTAGCTAGTTCATAAGTAGTTTGTAAGCTTAGGGACTGATGACCCCGTAGTTAAGTCCCATAAGTTGCACAAACATTTGAACAACCGATTTCTCATACACAAACAGCAGTTGACCGGTGTTGCCTGGTGAAACGTTGTTGTGATGCCTCGCGTAAGGAGGAGAAATGCGAACTAACACATATACACCAAAATCGTATGACAGATATTGTAAAGATCAGTTATTGCACTAGTGACACTCCCGCATCTGCAAAACTCGGCTTTCGTCCGTTGGAGGCCTCTGCGTGTGCCATGCCGCATTGCACTTTGACCTGTCGGTTCGCCAGTAGGAACGGTGCAGTGTGCCTCCGAAGTTACGTTTCGTGATGTTATTTGTGTGGTGAAGCTAATCAATCCTGCTAATGTATTGCGATTAGTTGAGATGAGCCGGCCGCGGTGGACGAGGGGACTGAGACGCTCCAGTCCCAGTCTGTACGGCCACTACGGTCCGGGGTTCGAATCCCCCCTCGGGCATGAATATTTGTGCCGTCCTTAGTGTTAGCTAGTTCGTAAGTACTATGTAAGTTTAGGGACTGATGACCACGTAGTTAGGTCCCATAAGCTATACAAACATTTGAACATTTGAGATGAAGTTACGAAGAACCCTTCTTCGTGAAGATAGTTTTAGTGTAGAAGATGAATCACTTGTATGCTTTCTCGTATCTGTTATGGTACAGAAATATGAGCATAAGTTAGATACTGTTGTTACAAACTCCTAATAATGACAATATGGATGATAATGACGAACACGTCATTGCAAGCGGTAGTGCTACGGTAGGTGCGGGAAGAGGCGATGGAAGCAGTGGCAGTTAATACCAACAGTCTTTCGGGAATAAGGTTAAAATTGCAACTATCGTCACGATTTTGATGACAATTCGCTAGAGAACATGTAGGATGATTATTACATAAGTTATAGTTAAGATATCTGGATTACGTATGGCGTATACAGTTACATCTACAGTGCTATCTAGAGCATGGTTGCCGAGCTTTGCAGAAAAACGACACCCACCAGCACGTTGAGGTGTATGTAGAGATCCTGCAAGCAAACGTTCATTCAGATATGTTTGTTCGAGCCCATGTACTTTCCTTGTCAGTTAGTTGACGTTATGTCTACGTTAATCAGTTGTTTGTACTTTTGTATTTTTCGTAAAAACAAAACACAAAATAAGACCATGTTTACAAATTGGAATCGCAGACTGGGGCTGTCGTTAGATACTGCTTCTCAGAAAACTACTTCCTGTTACTGGCTGTTGGTCTATACCTACTTGTCTGTTCCTGAAGGTGCAGTTTACCAACAATTTCGTATAACTAGTTTCACTACACTCCTTTGTGCAGGATCCGAAGCTGATCTGCAACGCAGATTGAAACCGACAAAATGTCATAAAGAGTTAACACCCGACAGGTAGCAGGTGTTAGTTTTGTTAATCGCATCCATCACTTTTCAATTTCTCTGTTGGAAGAATTTGATGCACACCGTAAGAAATAGTTACTTTTCTCCCAACAGTTATGGAAGGTCGTTTCAGAGTATGTATTGCCTTCCTTGGTGGTGAGACACCTTGCAGTGAAGTAATTTCCAGAGGAACACTGCAAATAAAGGTGTCATCTGTGTAATTTTTAGTTTCAAATGGAGGGGAATTCCTGCTGTAAGCATTGTGCGTTTCTTACCTGCTATACTTTAAAGCGGAAGTTCTTTTTGTGAATGTTGCACGGAAAGTAGTGAACCGCATTATTTTTTCAAGGCCGATTGTTGTGTTATGGGTATGAAACGTTAGATATATATCATTTGAATTTCCCTTGGTGCGCAAACAAAATTTCTGGCGTTTTCGGTGGCTAGCGTAGTTGCAGGATCGTTTCAAAATGGCTTCCGTAAATGATTCACGTTACTAACAACTTGCCGTTATTTGCTAACTGCAGAGAATGATATTACGGAAAATATTCACTGAAGTTCGTGGGAAATCTGTGCAGCATCTGCTGTGGACATGTGGACCGTTAATGATGCAGTGATGGACTAGGCCAGTCGTCGTAGACAAAAAATGGCCTTAGGTCCAAAAAAATTGCAGGAAGCTGAATTTTTGGTATGTTGTTACGACATATTAGAGTAGTATTAAACCAAGTTTGCAGCTTCGAAATCCTTTAGCTTAACTTTTAAGAGCCAAAAAACCTCGAAATTTTCGGCCATTTTTCTGATTTTGGCCTATAACTCGTGAAGGGTGGTTTTTTGACCAAACGTCACACGCACCTCTATTAATGTAGATAAAATAATCTAAAATTTAAGCCCAACCGCAGCTCTGTAAGTCCAATAGTTCCCGAGATATTGGACTTCAAAAATTGACTTATTTCTCCAAAAAGTTCAAATTTCCGATTTTAGTCATCTTTCGGCTAGAATATTGGCTCTAATGATCATCCCAGGGGGAACGTCATACAAAACAAAGTTATAGATCAGTTATTTAGCTTCAATCTAAGTACAGAACGAGGTCCATAGGCCCAATACATTTCTAGTTATCGTTAAAAAACGAAAAGTTGGAAAATCGGATTATTCAATAAACTGACCCACATGATTTGCAACCCTCTTATCCAATATATGTTAAAGAAGAAGGAGGAATTACTCATTGACGATGATTATTAACGCATTGTACACAAATAATTGTAATTTATGTGTTAGTACATACCAATATATTTGTGAAAGTAGATATTGCTGTAAAAACAACGAAAGCCTCTCCATATATGAGTATTTGTCAGTCATTAAGGAATTGGGACTTTCGTTCGCAGGGAGGCCTTTTGTTGTGCGAAGGCACCCCCGCCCCCCTCACTCCGAGTGGTGACCCAGCGGTTGTTCTGTCCTCCCTCCCCAACTTCTTGTCTCCGAGGTCTTCCCCACTACACCCAGTTTGTCCCTTGAAACGCCCGTATTCGGATCTGTGAAGAACGTTTCAAACAAAAATCGTCTAAATATCGATCGTGGTGGTGTTTCATGTACTTTTTTACAACATGTCGGAGCTACCCCCGTCGGATGTTTGTTTCGGGGTCGTTGGGAAGTGCTTGGAGAGGGAATAGTGACAATGAAAAAGCGTGGAATTTAGATGCTGATAAAAGTGTGTCAGAAACGTGGGCTTGAAAGGATCATGAGGTTTTTGTGCAATTTAAACGAATTGTCCGTACTTGACGCATGCAGGAAGAGGTACACTGTCGAAAGTAATGTGAAAGCACCTGTCCAGCGAGGAGGAGATGTTTCATCTGCTCAGCCATCGTCTTCGCGTGGGGAAAGGCTGAGAAGTGCGTAGGGTTCAAGGCGTCACATCATTGGAGATTTTTGTTTCCCTTGTGGTGAAAAATTCTCCAAGGAATATTTCGAAAAACAGATAAAATTGCCTGAATATCTACGGGCTGAACTCCATCAAGTGGAAACACTGGAAGTGAAAGAATCGATTGTGAAAATAGCTAGGCAGGTTGGTGAATGGGGACAACAGATTCTTCAGCGTCTTTCATGTATAAGTGAACTTGTTGCTGCTGAGGGTAAGTATCACAAACATTGCTACCTAAAATTGCACTCTTTGTCGCGATCTACTGGTGCATGAGGTAAACGAGGGCGTCCTGAACATCCCCTCCTTATCGAGGGTATGGAGCGTACATAAGCATACCTTCCAGAAACAAGAGAGGAAAACCAATTTTCCATAAGTGATTTGATTGCAGAGATCTTCACAGGTAATTACAAATAAACAGTTGCAAGTGTTCAAGCTTATCTAAAAAGACGATATGGAGAAAAAATTATTTTTGCGCAGGTTGGTCCGTATCACAACCCAGTCTTGATGTTCACAGACATTGGACAAAACATTATCTTTATGAAAAGATCCTGCTGAAGAGCAGCTTAGAGTTGTCAGAGCTGCAGCAGAAATTATCCTGCAAGACATTCGTTCCCAAACATTTGACACTACTCAATATCCCCCGTCAAAGGCCTTTTTAAAAGACGCAAGGGCATCAGTTCTTGATTCTCTGCAACTGTTGCTTGAACAGATTATCCTGAAAAACACGTTCTTCTCTCGAACAGTGGAAAAAGAAGTGCATAGGATTTGCTCATGGAAACATGGCTGCATCGAGGCCCAAATCTTTCCTATCCTCAATTCAAATAAGCTATAGAACCTATTTGTATAGAAAATTTGGATCAAAGCACCTTGTTGAACTTTACCACAGTATGGGAATTTCTTGTTCATATACGGAGGCCATGCGTTTTGAAAGTTCCGCTATCCTCCGTGGAGAAGTGACCCAACTATTTCACAAAGGAGCTTTTGTGCAGTTTGTGTTCGACAATGCAGATGTAATTGTTAACACAATTGATGGAGAAAGTACGTTCCATGAAATGGGTGGTATAATGATCATGACCGCTCACTTATCCGTTCTCCCAGACAAAAACATACCATGTTTGAGGTCTGCTTCTGCAGAGTCTATCAGGTTCACACATTGCCACACACATTAACCATTCTTCTATTAGAAAGAAATCTGGCTTGTCAGCCATTTCAATTAACGAAGTGAAAATCGCAGAAGACATTTTGCTAAAATTCCTCGACCTGCTGTGGTGGTTTGGAAAAGCAACTAACGTGCCAGGCATCACAGGATGGAATGGATTCGTGGACCAAGTGACAGAAGATCTTCCTTACAAACGTTCAAAGATGTATATCTCCCTTTTATCCATGCTCCCCCAACCGACTACGACACTGTTTTAACATCACTTTTGGAAGCCAGTTAAAGAACAAGCATTTACGGCCAGGAAACATGTTTTGTGACCTACGACCAACCACTATACTTGAAAGTCCGAGACATTGTGGAGAGCCATCAGCATCCTCAGCTCGTCAACATAGCATGGAGGTTTTCACCTCATGTCATTCATGGGGGCCATCGGTGCCATAACGGCAGTGGACTCAAGGAACTTCTCTGTTCAATATTTGCTGAAAACATTTGTATACAATGAATTAATAATCATCGCTAATGAGTAATTCCTCCTTCGTCTTTAACATACATTGGATAAGAGGGTTGCAATACATCTGGGTCAGTTTATTGAATAATCCGATTTTCCAACTTTTCGTTTTTTAACGATAACTAGAAATCTATTGGGCCTATGGACCTCGTTCTGTACTTAGATTAAAGCTAAATAACTGATCTATAACTTTGTTTTGTATGACGTTCCCCGTGGGATGATCATTAGAGCCAAAATTCTAGCCGAAAGATGACTAAAATCGGAAATTTGAACTTTTCGGAGAAATAAGTCAATTTTTGAAGTCCAATATCTCGGGAACTATTGGACTTACAGAACTGCGGTTGGGCTTAAATTTTAGATTATTTTATCTTCATTAATAGAGGTGTGAGTGACTTTTCGTCAAAAAACCACCCTTCACGGGTTATAAGCCAAAATCAGAAAAATACCCGAAAATTTTGAGGTTTTTTGGCTTTTAAAAGTTAAGCCAAAGGATTTCGAAGCTGCAAACTTGGTTTAATACTACTCTAATACGTCCTAACAACATACCAAAAATTCAGCTTCCTGAAATTTTTTTGGACCTAAAAATACCTGGTGACTGGCCTATACCGTCAGCTGTGAATTGTTGGATTGAATTTAATTACACAACTGCTTTCGACATCACTTTCGGGCCTTAATGACGGCAGCCAGCCTGCCGTATAGGTTTATTAATAAAGCCGTACTTCTCCGGTATTCGCAGCTGTTGATACCTACTTGACCTCTTGGCACGTACGGATAAAGTGATGGACGTCTTAAGAAGACGGTCCAGTGAAGCCCCAATATATTCATCGACTGGTGGGAGTATCCACAGCTGTTACACCTGACATGGAGAAGCGATCCTGCCAGGAATTGCTTGGGACATTAAAGGATGCCTTTCGAGAAGACATTATGAGGGCGACAAGGAGGTGATTCACACACTGAGGAAACGGTTCTGTAACCGGACCATTGACATATAACGGTATAACAAGCGCATGGATGTCCTTGTTTTGCGCCGGAGAAAGGCCATAGGAAGTTACCAAGATTACGTGAAAAAATAAGTTGTGTACAATGAAACATCATACTTACAAGGGGGTGCATATATATTTTATGAAGAAGAAATGTCTCTGGCAACCATGTTTAATAGATACTTGGTAGTGAGTGGAACGCCATTGTATGTATGAACTTAACCGAGACTACATAGCAGAAAAATGCTACTGTGGGGTTACTCAATGCATACTACGACGTCATTATCTTTCAGTACTCACACAAATGCCAGCTTTTCTTTTTAAATTCTAGTTGTTGCACAGCAATAATAACTTCTGAGGAGTTACTCAAACAATCATACCGTGTTAGAATGGAAGATGCAAGTTACTGTTGAGACTAAAATAACAGTGGCCAATCACTAGTCATGATTGAGTAGGAAGGATTCGTTGTGATTTCTTCATTGTCCGTGCCTCAAACATTATGGTGCTACATTCAACGGGATAGGTAGCGAGTAACGTGAGTAATAAAAAAATACCGCCAAAGAAAGTTGAAAATCAACTCGTACATAGTTTATCAGATATTTGCCTTTAATATCCAGCATTTGCATGTTTACGCTTTGCGTCCTGCGTAGTGCGTAGTTAACGCACAGATCTGAACTCACGCAGATAATTATTAGTTTCCAGAAGTTGGTGCCCCCTCCGCACAGCCAGTAGCATCGTATATCACAAGCCCGTGGCGCGGCAGATAGCAGTGCTGCCACGCGTGCAGACTCCCCACACCGACCCTACGCACTTGTGGTGCGTGGCGGTGCTTGGTACGACCGCTGCTAAGTGCTGCTTACTGCATCGACCCAAGGCCAGACGTGATCTGCACTCTTGTAGGAACCGTAGCCACACATTAAAATCCCGTACGTGATACGTGTATATGAGATTGGCGACGTGTCATCACAATATCAATGAAATATCTTCCACACTGGGCAAAGACACCCTCGGTAAGAAGGCCCGACTAAACCACCGTTAAAAAAGAAGAAAAATACCTTCACCGCTCATCCAGCCAAACTACCATCGAGAATAGAATACGGAAGGATGAAAACAATCTGATACTGTTAGATTACGAACTGTGTTGCTCTATTACAAGGAAAGTACCAGAAAGCAGCCTTGACATTGCTCTTGACAATGGGAGCAAGCACTTTCATCGAATTTGTAGAACTAGGATAGGTAAAAGGGTGGAAGATGTTCGAAATTCTGAGGAAAATGGGAAGGTACAATAAACTACGGGTAATGTGTAGCATTTACAAGAGCGTAAAGCGAAAAATGAGATTGAAGGTCGAAGAACGAAATTTTAGGATTGAAAGTCGTATAAGTCATGGCTGCAGCCTCTCTCCACTACTGTTCAATAAATTCACCTGTTTCAGAAAAAGAAATATATCAAAGAACAGGAAATTCATACTCACTTTATACTCAAATGATCAGTTTTTGTTGGTCCGAGTAGTCAATGTTAACAATGATACCGCGTTTCAACACATATCATCGGTAAATTTGTCTGCAGCGCTTGTTGTCGCTGTAAAGTATACGCCAGTAGTTATGGTAGACATACTCATAAATTTTACTTTCTGACTGGTAAATTTCCTGACTGATAGAGGTACTTAGTAGTGAGACCACTTTACATAAAAGGAGAAATGGATAATGTAGACAAATTTCGACCTAGATCTATCACATGGGTATTTGCTAACGTTTATGGAACGGCTGCACATTCTAGGTTAATTGATCATTTCACTTCATACAATTTGCCGTTAAATGTACAGTTTCTTTTCAGTAGTGAATTAACAACATAAAATGTTGTATTCCCTTATCTCGTTGAGGCACTGGATGGATTGAAAAAAATGCTGTGAATGCTAGGCGTTTTCTTTTTTAACAAAACGTGATATTTTGATTACACAGAATTACCATAAGAGTGAGACTGTAGACTTCAAATTTCTTGGCGTTCTGATAGATAATACGCCGTCACGGATAGCCAATGTTACGGATCGCATTCAAAGACTAAAAGCTGTAATAATTAATTAATAATTGATAGTTAGAAAAATAGTCTACATTCATTATTTTGATTTGCTTATGAGGTATATTGTTATTTTTCGATGTCACTCCTCCGATTGTGTAAAAATATTTACGACGCAGAAACGGCAGATTCGAGCTATAAGATGATTCAGGTCGCCGCGGCGGATTAGCTGTGCCTGCTGGAGCAGCGTGCGGTGCGCGCGGCCGTTCGCCGTCGGGGGTTCGAATCCCCCCTCGGGCATGGGTGTTTGTCGTTCATAGTATGAGGCAGTTGATAAGTAGTTTTAAAGTTTAGTGACTGATGACCCCGCAGTTAAGTCCTTTATGCTTTACAAACATTTGAACCTCTTGTCGATTTTCTTTCAGTAGCCTTGGAATTCTTACTCTAGCCTCCACATACATATTTTCTTCAATGTCATTTGTTTTTAAGAACGTGAGATTATTCCCGTTATTTGCTTTGACTTAGTTAATTCCAGACAAAAATACATTTAGCTCACGCCTCATTTACCGTTGTACGGAAAGGTGTGCAGGTGTCCATTTCCATAAGCTGTCTCCAGAAATCAAAAACCTTCCTAGTAATCCACGCACTTGCAAGTGTAAACTAAAGCGTTTCCTCATGGCTGAGTCTTTCTCATCTGTTTTGGAATATCTGAAAATATTAAAATATAATGCAAATTTTATGTTATATTCATCAAATTCAAATGTTTGTAAACCTTAGGTACTACCCTGCTGAGGTATTCGGTCCTTATTATTACAAACTACTTAGAATAACTCAAAACCAACTTATAATACAGACAACACACACCATTCTCAGAAGGAGGATTTCAACCACCGCGCTGCATTGGCAGCATGGTCTACGGCAACATGCTTCGGACTGAAAGGCCGCTTCCGTCGGAGGTTCGAGTCGTCCCTCGGGCATAGGTGTGTGTGTGTGTGAGTTCCCCTTCGTAAAAGTTACTTTAACTAGTTTGTAAGTTTAGGGACTAGTGAGCAGTTTGGTCGAATAGATTTACTAACATTTGAACATTTTATTTTTAAACAACGACGGGATCAAACGCGCAAATCCTAACATGGTACCTAAGACCGCGCTACCATTCCTCCGTGGCCGTTAGATTTTTCATTGTATTAACTTACGATTAAGCTTGTCGTGTGCATCCAGTTTATCACTGCTCCTCTGTAACAATATCATGTACTGACTTGTTCTATTATCATTGATCGTGTGCTGGAAGAAGGTCGAACAGCAGGTTGTTGCTAAGGAGATTGGTAAGGTGCAAAGACTAGCCTGCTTAGCCATAACAGGTGGAATTAGCAGCACACCAACTGCTGGGATGGAAACAATGCTGGATATGCCCCCATTACACCTTTGGGTCAAGATGGAGGCAGCAGCTGGTGCATACAGACTCAAATCTGGCAACAACTGGAACTCTATGGGATATCCAGAATCACACACTAAAATAGACTGGAGGACGTCATCTCTCTAGGGAAACTGGCCTCAGTATTCCAGGTCGAAATCACTGCCATCAGGGCATGTGTGGAGGAGAATTTGCGTAGGTGCTTCAAAGATCGTAGCATCTATATCTATTCAGACAGCCAGGCAGTCCTGAGGTCACTGGCAGCTCCTGAAACAAGGTCTAAAATTGTTGCAGAATGTCACAGGGTTCTGGTGGAGCTAGGGGAAAGCAATAGTTTAAACCTATTGTGGGTCCCTGGCCACTCGGGGATTAGTGACAACCAACATTCCGACAGATTAGCCAGGATGGGGGCAGAGTCTCCATTTATTGGACTGGAACCTGTCCTGAGAATCACCAAGGCAATGATCAAATTGGAGCTACGTAACTGGCTCAGAAGACAGCACGTAGAATATTGGACCAACGTCCATCAACAAAAACATGGCAAGGTAATGATGCCAAAGCCATGTTTTAAAAGAAGCTCTGCAATCCTGGGACTGAACAGGAGAGAGATTAGACTCATGGTTGGATTGCTGACAGGCCATGGGAATTTCAAAAAACACCTACATACAATGGGAATAACAGAAGAGGACCCTAAATGTAGGATCTGTGATGACGGTGATGAAACTGCATCACATCTAATCTTCGAATGCATTGAATTGGAGAGTAAAAGGCACAGAACATTTAGGACAACCAGACCCGAAGACTGTGTCTAATAAAGAACTGGTAAAGGGACTCCTTGCACTGTTCAAGGGCATTGGTTGGCTTTACTAGATATACAGGGAGCAATATCGCACAATAAACTTAGTTTCGGTGCGGGCAGTGGCGGATTGGACCAAGACTGTTTTGGCTTCCCTGGAAAATTCAAATCAAATCAAATCAATCAATCCCTCGGAGTTTTAGTGGCCATTAAAGTTCCAGAAGCAGCTGTATCACTCTCCCTGTATGCTTCACTAGTACTGGTGTTGCTGACCAACGACTGCAATCGTGGAACCCTATCGCTTCTTAGGTCTGGTTTTTGACAAGTTTACTTGACTTTCGTGAGGACCTCATCCGTCAATTTTCCAAAATTCTAGACGCATTCCATGGTTCAGCAACAGTCTGCAGCAATGGCTTGATGCTTGATGGCTAAGCAAAACATACTGAACAGCGCTCCGTGCCGATGACTGTAGTGTTCACACGACAGAGCTGGTTGACATCTCCCGCGGTCTTGAGCGTGTCGTACTTGCTCCAGTGAGTCATTGGCCAACTTTCAAGCTACTGATCAGTGCAAACTCCGCCATCCTTCAAGTCACTGATCAGTACAAACCCTACCATCTTTTGTTAATGAGTATACCTCAGTTTGACAACAGCCTCCAGCCATCCAGACATTCGATAGACTTCATCTGGATCCCAGAGCACGCGGAAAACCTGAGAAATTAACTGGTTGGCAGAGTGGCAGTGTGATTCTCGAGATCAGTCTAACGGCAACTGATCCACTTATGCTATTTGGAAATCAGATTGGCAAACCATGATTGTGCCAATCAATGTACGCATGATAAAAGAGACTACGAATATGGAGCACTTCTGTGCGGGCCTGTCGCAGGGACTCTGACATCTTATGTCACTTCCGTATCGACCATACCAGTGGCTGAGGATCCTCCTCAGTGCCTCTGTGGCTAATGTTTGACTGAAGTTCACATCTTGTTGGACTGTCGTCATCTGAGCGCTATGAGGTGGAATTTTAATATTCTTGACGCGCTAGTCTTTGTTTTCTCTGTACAACTTGCTTTTGTATTGCATGTCGACTTACGCCTCAGCTTTCATACTGGAGGTTTCAGTATACTGCATTGCGGTCGGCTTACCCTTTTGGCTTCTCTTTGCGTTCTACATCTACATAAGTTACAGTCACATTGAAATGCATGGCAGGGGGTTCTTCGAATCGCTTTTACCGTTGGCCAACCACGGCCATTTGCTGTATTGTTTAAGTTTTGCTCCCGCTTCTTTTGTTGTCGCTCTGTTTCTTTTTTATGGCTGGCCCTTTTCAACCTATGTTACCTATCAGAAGACTTGGGGCGATGTACTCTGTGTTACCAGTGGTAGGTTTCGTTCCGGTATGTCATTTTGTGGAGATATATTTTTCTGTGAAATAAGGTACCGATGATCTCAGTTTGGGTTGCTTAAAAATACAAATCAAACCAATCCAACCAAACCTACCCTGAACAGACGTTGCGTTGGTCCGGTGTTACACCATCTTATTTTTTGTCAAAGTTAATACGTGAAACTTGATAGTATCACAGGGAAATATGACATATAAATTCTTTCGTGAAAGAATCACTATTATCAATTCTAGGGCCTCGCCTTAGATTACGCCAGAAACGTCGTTCACCACAATGCAAAGTATAATCGCCTTGTGCGCTAGCATCGCTGCAGTTATTTGACTGTTATATGTTTGTACACGCGACTACTAAGTTTACTTAGCCGGACGCGGGGGCCGAGGGGACTGAGGCGCATCAGTCACGGTCTGCACAGCCACTACGGTCGGGGGTTCTAATCCCCCCTCGGGCATGGATGTTTGTGCCGTCCTTATTTGTAGGTAGTTCATAAGTAGTTTGTACGTTTAGGGACTGATGACCCCGTAGTTAAGTCCCTTAAGCTTAACAAACATTTGAACATTTTTTTTAAGTTTACTTGGGGTGTTCAAACACAATATTAACAGAAATGCTAAAGGGAGACGTGGCGTTTATGATGTGAGGCATTCTTATAATAAAAATGGGTTAAGAAGATTGTAAAGCTGTACGAAAATAAAGGAGGTTTTGAGCTTTAAGAAAATGGATGTCCAGTTTTAAATTAGAAGACACAGAGAAGAAAGTTAATTTCCATACAGTGGCTCCCGTTAAAAAGCGCCTCCTGTACCTCATGAATTTGTTTAAATTTGGTGCTTGATGGAACACAAAATAGTTTTATTTATTTACAACATTTAAGCTCACATTGGAGCATAAACATTACACAATTATTAAAAAATAGTTCTTAATGCCCATGTCGTCACTAAACATTTTGTTAGTTTCTGATGTTCATACTTCACTGCGTTATAAAGTAGTTAACACGTTTCAGAAGTTATTTCGCTTCATGAACACTGTGATATTCGAATACTGTACCGGAGGCTTCCAGTAGCAAGAAACCGCAGTGTCGCCGTAGTCCTGTCTTCTGCGTAGCATTTCTAATGCGCTTATCTGTTTTGCGATGTTAGGAGCCAATTTACTGAGTAAAAAAGATACATTGTGGCACCAACTCTCATTTAAATATTACTTGACTTCCTCCACTTTCAGCTCCGCAACAAATTTTTCTTAATATTTTTGTTGTCAGGAGGTAAATTATTGAAAACTGTCACATTAGCCAAAATTACAAAAAAAACACATTCTTGTCGACTAGTTTCGGGCTGAAGCGAACCTACACATAAGACATCATAGAAGATACTGCATACGTACATACATAGTAGAAGGTTTATATTGTGCATCTTAAATGTTGGTTATATTTGTTAAAATCCACCACCGTCATCTTTATGTATCAAATAAATCCAAAACATTGCTTCTCCTAACAGGAAGGAATAGTTTCTGTTTTCAACCGTCACCAAATATAGAAAAGTGTATCGTCACTATGATTATTAGATATAAGGAATAATTGCATTCCTCGTTTTAAAAGAGTCAAACATATAAGGTTTCTTAGACCAGATAAGCGTCTACGTCATGTGTGACATTTGGATCATAAGCTATTAGAACATATCGACGTCCTTCATGACGTACATAAATGCAGCGTGCAGTATTACAATAGTTGTTACATAAAATAACGTGAGATTACTCTATTCACAAAAAATATATTCGAATCTGGGAACATGAATGTAGGAGGGCTGCGCGGGAGTAGCCGAGCGGTCTGGAGCGCAATGTTACGGATCGCGCGGCCTCTCGCCTCGGAGGTTCGAGTCCTCCATCCTCCCTCGGGCATGGACGTGTGTGTTGTCTTTAGGTTGGTTTAACTTAGTTTAAGTAGTTTCTAAGTCTAGGGACTGATGATCAACGTAGTTTGGTCCTACAGAATTACTAACATTTGAATGTAGGTAGATGGAGGTATATGGTGTTGAGGAGGTAATTGGTGAGTAGTAGTAGGGGAAGATGCGGGAATCTCGATTCCGTCAAAACGTTCGTATGTGTCTTTTTATTCCGATCGATTAAACAATTAAACAAAGCGGAAAGATCTCATTCAAATGTTCAAATGTTTGTAGAGCTTATGGGACCTAACTACGGGACGGCCGCGGTGGTCGAGGGGACTGAGGCGCTCCAGTCATGGTCCGCACGGCCACTACGGTCGGGGGTTCGAATCCCCCTTCGGGAATGGATATTTGTGCCGTCCTTAGTTAGTTCATAAGTAATTTGTAAGTTTAGGGGCTGATGACCCAGTATTTAAGTCGCTTAAGCTATATAAACATTTGAACATTTGAACTCAACTACGGTCATTAGTCCCTAAAAAAATGTTCAAACGTTTGTTAAGCTTATGGGACTTAACTACGGGGTCATCAGTCCCTAAACTTACAAACTACTTATGAACTACTTACAAACAAGGACGGCACAAATATCCATGCCCGAGGGGGGATTCGAACCCCCGACCGTAGTGGCCGTGCAGACCATGACTGGAGCGCCTCAGTCCCCTCGGCCACCGCAGCCGGCTAGTCCCTAAACTTACTAATTACTAATGAACTATCTAATACTTAGGACTGCCCAAATATCCATGCCCGAGTGGGGGGAGGGGGGGATTCGAACCCCCGACCGTGGTGGCCGTTCAGAATTTGACTGGCGCGCCGCAGACCGCTCGGCCACCGCGGCCGGCAAAGGTATAATTACATAAAATGCACAGTACCTTTATCATTTATAATGCATAATAATAAATTGTACGATATGCAGAAAAATCGTGTGGAAATTCCTATATTGCATATCAATGTGGTCCGGAGACTAGTTTGATGCAGTTCTCTACTCTATCCTGACAAAGCCTCTTCATCACCTAATAAAAATGGCAACCCACGTCCATTTCAATCCGTTTATTGTATTCGTATATAGGTCCTTGAAATTATTACCCCACAAATTTCCCTCCAAAGAATTCGCGATTCCATTACCTTATTTTAGTCAAGGTATGCCAAAAATCCCTTTTATCCCCACTTCTGTTTAGTACCTTCTCACTAGTTACGCGATCCACCCCCCTAAACTTCACCATTCTTCTGTAGCAACACATTATTTACGCGTCTACCCACCTAATTCTCATCATATTTCAAAAGTCTCTTTCCGATTCCTGCCTGTACTACTCGTATTTATAGTCCATGTTTCACTCCCGTACAAGGCAACACACCTCCAAAAAAAGTCTTCCTTAAACTGAAATTAGTATCTGATGTTAGTAAACTGCTTTTTTTTTTTTTTTTTTTTTTTAAAGTTTTTCTTCTCATTGCCATTGTGCTTTTTACATTCTATAGACTGCGACCAGCGTATGTTATTTAACTGCCCAAGTAACAAAACTCATCTACCACCTTCATTGTTTCCTTATGTAATCTAATTCCCTCAGTGTCACCTGATTTTCTTAGACTGCATTCCATTACCCTTGTTTTGCTGCTGTCAACGTTCATTTTTACGCTCCCTTCAACAAACTCTCTATGCCATACAACTGCTCTTTCAAGTCCTTCGCTGTCTCTGACAAAAGTACAATGCCATCGGCAAAACGCAATAATTTTATTTCTTCACCCTGAACTTTAATTCCTGCAACAAATTTCTCCTTGCTTTCCTCCATAGCTTGTGCGATAAACAAATTTACCAACACTGGAGAAATGCTACGACCCTTTCTTACTCCCTTCCCAACCAATGCTTCCCTTTCATGCCCTTTCAGTCTAATAACATATTCTATTCATTTCATAAATGAAAACGTGATTCCCAATAAGAAGTATTACGCTTTATTTCACTTCGCGCTTAGCTAATTTCGACACTAGGTGTTTCGTGACACTTTCATACGTGCTTTTCCACATACATAAAGTTTGTTTACAAGCACTTTAATCTAGATCATTTCATAGGTCCCTGATATTCTATAAGAGGAGCGGAAGAAGTAAGAACTCTGTAGAAGAATTATATCTTTTTCAGTTCACTAAGTGGTAGGTGTAGTGTAATTGCTGACTATTCAGGTTTGCAAAATTGGCCGCACAGAAGTTGTTGAACTATTTTAAAATAATAATCAGTGACTAATACTTCAATTTAGACGAACTGTTAATTAAAAAAATGAAATCAAGTGAACTGGCCAAACATTTAATAGTTTAAAACATCTTGCAGAGCAAGCAACCTACAGAATTCGACGAATAGTTACCTTAAACAGCGGTGTTGTTGATCTCGTTGATAAGCTGTAGTGAGATGGGTTGTAATCCGCGTAACTATCCGCCGACATTGGATGGAGGTTCGTAATATTAAGATTCAATCCACGTCTAGCATAATTTTGAATGAAAGTAATTTTAATGAATGAAAATTTATAATTGATACAGATTAATGGCTAATCAGACTTTTTACTGTTCATTACATAAAAATGATTGCAGGTTCTAAGACAATAAATATTGCAAAATGGTTAATTACCTTCAAAGATACTACGGCAAGCTAAACGAGATACGTAAGTTAAACATGTTTAATTACCGAACCATCCAAAGTCGTAATAGTTATACCTGAAAACAGCATGATCAATAAATGGAGGGACTGGAAAAATAATTAAATAACTGACCAACTGATAGAAGTTAACTTTAATTAAGGGGATCTATTAATTTGAACAAAAAGCCTATACTGCATACCTGAGTATCCATTTTATATCTGAAGATTTGTACAATCTGTTAATAACAATAATCAATAGTTAATAATGTTTGTTTCAGCATACTGTAGTGGCAGATCTTGTATAATTCAGACAACAGAACAATCAGAACAGAGCAGACAATAGAACAGAGAGCGAGCACAATGTTCGAATGTTTGTTAAGCTTATGGTACTTAACTACGGGGTCATCAGTCCCTAAACTTACAAACTACTTATCAACTACCTTATACTAAGGACGGCACATATATCCATGCCCGAGGGGGGATTCGAACCCCCGACCGTAGTGGCTGTGCAGACCGTGACTGGAGCGCCTCAGTCCCCTCGGCCACCGCGGCCTGCAGAGCGAGTAGAAAGGGATTATTACTTTTATAGTAATAGTCAGAGATTTTAATTAGTTACACTGATATTATAATTAGAGTTTCTTTGTATATCTTTTACGTAGCCTATCGATTCCAAGGATGAAAAAATGAATTGAATATTTATCCTAATTGAATTTTATCTGATTTAATATTTCAGATGACTTTAAAATATGTTATTTATGTGGCTCTTGCTATACTGTAATATTAAGTAGGCCTGGATTCGGAATCCAAATTACATAATTATAAAATGTGCATATATCGACAGCAACTCATACGAAAAATATTAATAATCAAGCAATCACCACGAAAAGAACCGTTACATTCTGTCATTTGAATTAACCTTAGCTATCCTTATAAACTGGACGATATGGGGTGTTATTGGCAATGTTTCTATATAGTTGTCCCAGTAGAAAGACACACAGACCGAAGCTGAGAGAAGCGAATCGCTACCGTGCTCCGCTGGCTTTCCTTGGGAAACAGCGTCGGCGGAAAAAGCGCAGAGCGTAGCAGAGAGAGATCAGGAGGAAAACAAACCGGGCGGAACATTATTAGACGACTGTTGGCCGATACTGGCGCCGAGCCTGAAATACGGGGCCCTGAATGCACTTGCCGAAGAAAAGCAATAACTATTTGCGCGCCAAGTTTGGCGCCGCCTTACGAGCTGCGAGCTGAGGGCAGGTGTTGCAGCCGGAGCAGTTTTTTGTTTTCGCCTCGGAAGGGCGCGCCGCCGAACGTGCGCCATCGGATTCCACTCGGCAGCAGGCGACTCCCATGCACACCATAGCGCACCTGCTGGCGCGGAAAAGTCAGTCCGGCATCAAACCAAGATTTGGATACCCCAGCGAGAATCTGCTCCGTCCCTCTTCACTCATGTACGTGAAAAATATTACCGTTACATGCTGGAAAAAGTAATATCGAAGTAGTACTGGAAATGCGCTCCATTTAACCCCTATATGCGCTATCGTTAAAAAAAGGTATTTCACTTACTTGACATTCTTTGAAGCCAATAACGTTTCATTAGTTCCTTTATGATCTGAACTGGCGATTGGATCTGAGAATGACCTTACTTGAGTTTTATTTTATGTGTTATATCGATATATATTATTTCCTGGAGTATTGAATTCTGTACTGTCTGGCATTTTATACTCCATTACTTGATAACATAAAGGTCTCCAGGATAAACCATTGTAGATCTCCATTTAAAATCGTGTAAACGAACATATTTGTACTGCTCCATACTATGACAGCACCACTCAAATAATACACTACATGGTCAAAAGTATCTGGACACCTGGGACACCTGGCAGTAAATGATTTAGAAGTTCAAGTCACCATCCATCAATAATATTGTAATTCATTGTTGTGTTGGGCCACCCTTAGCCCTGATGCCAACTTCCACTCACGCAGGTTGCTGTAAGATTTTTTTTATTTTTTATTTATTTATTTATTTATTTATTTATTTATTTATTTTTTATTTTTTTTGGTGTGGCAGCCTATTCTTCACGGAGTGCTGCACTGAGGAGAGGTCGGTGAGGCCTGGCATAAAGTCGACTTTCCAAACTATCCCAAAGGTGTTTTATAGAGCTCAAGTCAAGACACTGTGCGGGCCAGTCCGTTACAAGGATTTTATTGTGAAACTTTAACCGAAGAGATAAGCAATGTGAAACCTTAACTTTTCCCGGCGTCCACAAACTGAACATTCCTTTAAGGCCTATAGTGTGTAACATTGGTGCTCCGACATATCGTGTAGCTGAACATCTTGCTAGTTTGTTGACTCCAGTGGTAGGCAGGTGTGAACACCACATTAAGAACTCGGCGGATTTCTTACATCGATTGCAGGGATTGCGTTTGACTGTCTCTGATATTTTAGTGAGTTTTGATGTTGTGTCTCTCTTCACTCGCGTTCCTCTGTCAGATTCGTTGCAGCTAATTGAGGTTAAGTTTGGTGTCGAGTTAACAAATATTTTTCTATATGTGCTGACTTCCACTTACTTTTTATTCAATGGTCAGTACTATGAACAAACTGATGGAGTTGCAATGGGAAGTCCGTTGTCACCTATTGGGCCAATTAGTTTATGTTCTTTAGTGTTAGCGACTCTGAAACCTGCGTGTTTTTCAGATATGTAGACGACACTTTTGTCGTTTGGCCTCATGGTAGTGAGAATTAAAATGATTGTTTGGAAGAGCTAAATTCAATCCACCCGAATATTTAGTTCACTATGGAGGTGAAAAAGAAGGGCTGTCTTCCTTTCCTCGATTTGTTGGTCAGAATGTAGGTTGATGGTACATTGGGACATTCTGTTTATAGCAAGCCTAATCACACTGATCGGTATGTGCGAGTTGATAGTTTTCACCATCCAGCTCAGCGTGAAGGAGTACTTCGTACGTTGGTTCACAGGGCACATGTCATTTCAGACCATGACAGTTCGTCAGCTGAGTTGTCCCATCTTGAGGAGAAATGTTCAAATGTTTGTTAAGCTTATGGGACTTAACTACGGGGTCATCAGTCCCTAAACATACAAACTACTCATCAACTACCTTATACTAAGGCGGCACAAATATCCATGCCCAAGGGGGGAATCGAACCCCCGACCGTAGTGGCCGTGCAGACCGTGACTGGAGCGCCTCAATCCCCTCGGCCACCGCGGCCGGCTCTTGAGGAGACCTTTCGTCAGAATGGTTATTGTGAGAGACAGATAAAACGTGCATTGCGCTGTTAGCCTTTTGTGCAACGGGTGAGTGATGATAGTAATGAAGTGGTACCTGAATCTATGGCCTTTGTGCCTTACGCAAGACGCATTTCCAACAAGATTGGTCGTATTTTGCGGAAATATGACGTGAAATGTGTTTTTCGAATACCTAAGATAAAGGCCCTGTTGGGGTCCGTAAAGGATGATCTTGGTTTGCGTAAGGCCGGTGTATATCGTATTCCTTGCACTTGTGGCATGTCGTATATTGGTCAGACAATCAGGACTGTGGAAGACCGGTGTATTGAACATAAACGTTACACTTTCTTACAACAGCCAAACAAATCCGCTGTGGCAGAACACTGTCTTGGCACCGGTCATCCTATGGAATACAACAACAAGGAGATCCTGGCATGCACTTCCACCTGTTGGGATAGAGTTATTAAGAAAGCTGTTGAAATTAAACTAGCTAGCGACCTTATAAAAAGATGGCGGTTTTTGTTTAAATTCTGCTTGGAATCCGGAACTGTCTGTCGTCAATAGACATAGGGACAAAATTCATGCTGCATCACCTGTTGATTAACAGTCACTATCGTTTGTTTTTTTTGTTTCTTTTTTGTTTTTGTTTTTTTATGTTTGGTCATCTTTTGTTGTGTTGCCTCTGCAGTGACTTGTACTGTGTGTGTTGTCTTCCTTGTTTACTCTCTGCAAACCAAGATATTAAATACGCTTGCACATTGCTTCCTTAAGTGCAGTTGTGCCTTGAGAATGGCAGGTTATCCTCCTGCCGATATGTCGGCGGCTGTCGACGACGTCACCCGGCAGCATACCCGTAGTTGTTTGAACAACGATTTTATTGTCTTGTAACCACTCCAATACAGGCCGATCATGTTTAAAGATTAAATCACCATCCCCGAATCACTCTTTAATAGTGGGAAGCAAGAAGGTGCGTAACCCCTTCAGTCCTGAATTATTTAAAAAAAAATAAATAAATAAAGCGTATTCTTGCACTTTTCACTATATGACACTATCTTATCACTACAACGAAGTTGCTGTGTAGTATCACTTGTTTGATTAGGTAGTACTGCTGTGAAGCTGGTTAGGTGGCAAATTCTTTGTTATTAGTCACACTTCATGTACAGCGTGCTCTCAAAAATGACGCGTTTCGGAATTACCATCATCAGATTAGCGTCTACAAACATAAAAAATATAAAAAATAAGAAAATTAATAAAATTCCTCACATGATAGAAAAAGTAGTAGGTTACAATTCATATTGAAAATTATGATTTACGTCATGTTATACCTCTTCCGTGCCATGTGCACACGTGAACAGATGGAAGATGTTCTTCAATATACGTACAAAAGCAGACTACAAGTTTTAACACACATGATACTGTCCAGGTAGACATTTTTTGCCACCAGGTGACATTACAATGTGTGTAGTGGCGCTATATCACATAAGTTATGCGTATTAATTACATAGGTCATCTGTGCAATTGTTGTACAAAGTATAAAATATATATATTTTTTAAAAAAGAACAATTATACATATGCTTTTAAAAAACAAAATTATCATTGACTTGTCATCTGTAAAAACCTTTTTGTTGTAAATCATGATAGGCTATATAAGCACTATGTAGTCAAAGTTAAAACAACATAAAAATAAAATTAATAAAAAATTAATAAAAAAGTGACAGCGAATAATATTACATTTAAAATGAGATAGACAGCTCAACAAATCCAGAACATTGTCAAAGGTGTTTTAAAATATGACTAGCATTCCTTATGACAGTTGGCTGTAGCCATAGATAGAACAAATAGTCGTAAAATTAACATAAGGCACTTTACATCAGATAAGGAGATGTAAAAACATTTGTAGAAGCAGTAGCATTCATCATAGACATAGGGAACCAGCGGGCTGGGCACTGTTGATAATAAATCCCGAAAAATGTCAAAGAACCATTTCCTGTGAGAACGGATTTGTTCGTTCAAAATTCCATCTGGGTTTTACTTACAGCATTTTGTAAATTTCAATATCTTCCAGAATGTCTAGGTCTAAACCTTTCGGCTCTACATGAAGAATTTTTAAGGATTTTTCAATCGAATCTAGATGATGTTTTTTGTCGTTGAGATGACACCCCATAGCTGTATTATTTTTATTACAATGTTCTTTAAATCTGATTGAAAAATCACGCCCTGTTTGTCCAATGTAAACACTATCACATGATGCACAAGCTATTTTGTAGACTCCCGATCTTTAGTATTTATCCTTTTTGCTGTCATCCTTTTTGCTGTCAACAGAAGTACGCAATATTGTTTTAAGCTTATTGCGCGTCCGCAATCCTATTTTTATATTGGTTTTCTTGAAGGTTTTAGCAATTTGTTCACAGAAATGCCCTGTGTAGGTCATTGACGCAAATCTAGATTGATTCTTGGAGGTGTTTCTCTTTTATTGAACACTGATTCACGAATGTTCTGTAACGCACGTTTGGTATATCCATTACTTATACCTATTGGTGTGATTATATCAATTTCTTTTTGAACACTTGTTGCGTCAAGATCCAGTTTAGCCAACCTGTTGAACATTGACCGAAAGAAAGCATTTTTATGGGCGCGTGGGTGACACGAGTCTGCTACAATAATGACATCAGTGATAGAGGGCTTTCTAAATATGTCTAAACAAAAACCCGTTTATTGTCTGGTAATGTTAAAGTCCAAATAATTAATGCTGCTGTTTGATTCTACCTCTACCGTGAAGTGTATCTTACGATGTAATAGATTAAAAGATTCCGCAACCTCATCTATGACTGATCCCGTACCTTTAAGTATAACGAAAATATCGTCAACACATCTGCGATACAGAATAATCTTGTCGCATATTGATCCATGATTAGTAAAGAATTTACTTTCTAAATGGTTGATAAAGATATCAGCCAGAAGGCCTGAAAGACAGCAACCCAGACCGTCCTTCTGAAGGTAAATTTTACCGTTAAAAGTAAAACAGTTGAACGCAAGTGTTAGGCGTAATATCTCTAGTAATTCATAGATTTCACCTATTGGAAGTTTCATATGTTTAATAAGGTTCACTCTAATCATATCTAATGTCTCTTCTACAGGCACATTAGTGTACAAATTGGTTATGTCAAAGGATGCCATTATTGCAAAGCTCAAAATTAGATCTGTGGCTATAAGTGCACATAGTATCAAGTTTAAGTGGGAACGCCTCTTCACAAAAAGTGAAATTCGTATGGCACATAAGACTAGACATATAGCCGAGATTACAGGTACTGACTTATCCAATTAATTGTCACGCACTCTTCCTAGTTCTCTATTTTATGACTTATGTGAACTGATTAGTGACTGTTTTTCGAAAGTAGTGTTGTTGTCAGGCGGCATTGCCGCAAACTACGGGCGCTTATGGCCCAGCAGACCCCAACTGACGTGTCCGATGTCACTGCTAGTAAACGCACGTTTGTTGATAGAGTAGTTAATCTTACTAACTGGAATCTTTTTCATGAAGAAAATTCTCTTCTTCATAAAGGCCTAAATTTCAATCTTCCCACCAGGATGAATTCTAATACTATTAAACGAACTATAGCCGAAGTAAAAGGCGTATGTGAGATGCTAAAATTCCCACAACCTGTACAGGCCAAGATTGCGGTGACAACTCATAAAGCATTCAGTAAACCTGTCCCCATAGGCACTTTTTCAACCATCTTAAATAAATTGAATGGAAAACTAGTAGAAAATAAAGTTGTTGTCACAAAAGCGGACAAGGGAAATTCTATTGTCCTCATTTCAGATTCTGATTACGTCTGTAAGACTTTGGATTTCTTCAAATGTTCAAATGTTTGTTAAGCTTAAGAGACGTAACTGCGGGGTCATCAGTCCCTAAACTTACAAACTACTTATGAACTATCTAGAACTAAGGACGGCACAAATATCCATGCCCGAGGGGGGATTCGAACCCCCGACCGTAGTGGCCGTGCAGACCGTCACTGAAGCGCCTCAGTCCCCTCGGCCACCGCGGCCGGCATGGATTTCTTCCGCTCTAATGATATAGTGGAAGCTGTAAGGAACCCCCTCCCTAAATTTGTTACCGAACTAAAGAAATTTGAGAAAGGTGCCAACTTTCTCTTTGCCACCGATCACGCTAAACGTAGGGAAATCCCGATGAACCCAAAACTTCCTGGTCTTAGATCACAAATAAAGCTTCATAAAAGTAATTTGCCGATACGTCCAAATGTAGATGGTTGCCAGGGCCCAAATTACAGGTTAACAGTTTTTGCTATGCTAAATTAAAAGCTGCATACACTTTTGAAAAAACGTGGGCTGTCAAAAATAGCTATGAGATGGCAATGCTGTTGAGAGATACTAAGATTCCTTATGATGCAATAATAGCATCATTTGGCATAACCAATTTGTACACTAATGTGCCTGTAGAAGAGACATTAGATATCATTACAGTGAACCTTATTAAACATATGAAACTTCCAATAGGTGAAATCTATGAATTACTAGAGAAATTACGCCTTACACTTGCGTTCAACTGTTTTTCTTTTAACGGTAAAATTTACCTTCAGAAGGATGGTCTGGCAATGGGTTGCTGTCTTTCAGGCCTTCTGGCTGATATCTTTATCAACCATTTAGAAAGAAAATTTTGTACTAAGGGAAAAACATTTTATTTGATCTTCGCTTTCCTTTACAACCACGACCTTACACATGATTGTGTACTGAACAGACAAAAAACATTGTATACCCATGCGTATGGAAACACAAATGTACATGTAAACTGAGGACTGCGCTGCGGTGTGCAACCCTCTTATAAGACAACGGATGTCTGAAGTTGGATTAGAGCTGTTACTGCTGCTACAATGACTTTTTATCTTCATTTAAGTGAGCCTGAACTTGCTGTTATAGTCGACACACAAGTGATACTGTAAATGCGACATAAAATCACTGAGGAGGTAGGCGACCATGATGAAATGATTAGGTAGTACTGCTGTGAAGCTGGTTAGGTCGCAAATTATTTGTTAGTAGTCACACTTCATGTACAGCGTGCTCTCAAACATGACGCGTTTCGGAATTACCATCATCAGATTAGCATCTACAAACATAAAAAAGAATAAAATTAATAAAATTCCTCACATGATAGAAAAAGTAGTAGGTTACAATTCATATTGAAAATTATAATTTTCGTGCCATGTGCACACGTGAACAGATGGAAGATGTTCTTCAATATACATACAAAAGCAGACTACAAGCCGGCCGCGCTGGCCGAGGGGACTGAGGCGCTCCAGTCACGGTCTGCACGGCCACTACGATCGGGGATTCGGATCCCCCCTCGGGCATGGATATTTGTGGCGTCCTTAGTCTCAGTTACTTCATAAGTAGTTTGTAAGTTTAGGGGCTGATGACCCCGTAGTTAAGTCCCATAGACTTTACAAACATTTGAATATTTGGTAGCGTGGAGAGCTGAATCAAACTAGACTGCGAACTGAAGACTACATCAAGAATACCGTAAGGAGTAGTAATCAAGCAGTCATACCACATGACACAGAGAGAGCTCGCACAACGATTCGTGTTGTTTTGTACTGCTATTTAAAGACAGAGTAACATGTTGGCAACGCTTGCCCAGCACACGGCTATTAGGGGCCACTGCGCCCCAGTCAGCGGCGCGTAACGCGCGCGCGCCACCTGCTGACGTGCTGATCAGGGGTCGCACGTCACGCCCCGCCACTGGTCTGCCGACGCGGCGCTCGCCGGGCAATCAGCGCTAACGACGGTGCGACGGCCATCCGTCTTGCGGGCCGCAGCCTCAGCGCCGACAACAACTTTTTAATTTGGTCACCCCTAGGGCGGCTCCCCCCTCCCCCTCCAACGGCCGGCGGCTGTCCCATCAATCTCTGTCCGGCGCCACGAGACGCCGGCAGTGTGTCGCGGCCCCACCGCCGCGCTGGACCTCGGCTAAAGTGGCCGCGCATGCCAGAAACCTGACACCCGGCGTGTCGGATGTCCTGCGCGCACCACTCCCAACTGACGAAGCTCTCTTCAAGTTGAAGTACTCTGCTCTCCATAAACTAGGGCACTATTATTTTGGTGTAAAGAATGGCCGGGAAAATATTTTACAGCCGTTCATTGACGTTGTAGGAAGGCAAGAGAGCGTTCATAATAGTCAAAAACCTATAGAAGGAAGATAACTGTAAATAAATACAAGAACCTATTTGAAACTTCCTGGCAGATTAAATTTGTGTGCCGGAACCGGGACTCGAACCTGGACCTTTGCCTTTCGCAGGCAAGCGCACTACCGACTGTGCTATCCCGCCACGACTCAAGATGCCGCCTCACAACTTCACTTCCGCCAGTACCTCGTACATCGCCTCCTACATTCCAAACTTCACAATCTGTCTGGAAGTTACATATCAGCGCACACTTCGCTGCAGAGTGAAAGGGTCATTCTGGAAACATCCCTTAGCCTGTGGTTAAGCCATGTCTCCACCATATCCTTTCTTCCAGGAGAGCTAGTCTTGCATGGTTCACAGGAGAGCTTCTGTGAAGTTTGGAAAGTAGGAGGCGAGGTACTGGCGGAAGTGAAGTTGTGAGGCAGCATCGTGAGTCGTGTCGGGACAGCAGGGACAGCATAGTCGGTAGTGCGCTTGCCCGTGAAAGGCAAAGGTCCCAGGTCCGAGTCCCAGATCCGGCACACAATTTTAATCTGCCAGGAAGTTTTATATCAGCGCACACCCAGCTGCAGAGTGAATGTTTCATTCAAGAATCTTTTTGACTGCAATACTACAAAAGACTGGATGAACATCCAATACACCAATGGTTATGGCAATCCATAGAGGAATATACATCCTAGAAGAACACGTAGATAATGTCGTGGGAAAGGCGAACCAGAGACTGCGTTTTATTGTCAGAACCCTTAAAAGATGCAACGGAACTACTAAAGAAACTGCATATACTACGCTTGTCCGTCCTTTTCGAGTACTGTTGCTCAGTGTGGGATCCTTATCAGGTGGGTTACACGGAGGGCATCGAAAGAGTCCAAAGAAGAGCAGCTCGTTTTGTATTGTCTCAATACAGGGGAGACATCGTTACGGAAACGATACAGGATCTGGGATGGGAATCATTACAACAACGGCGGTTATCGCTGCGGCGTGGGCCTGGGCGTGGGCTACTCCAATCGCCAACATTCTCCTCCGAATGGGAAACTATATTGTTGATTCCCACTTATATCCGGGTAGAAATAATCATCTGAATAAAATACGAGAAATCTGAGCTCGAACAGAGAGATTCGGGTGTTCTTTCTTCCCGCATGCTGTTGGAGAATGGAATGGAAGATAAATAGTGTAAAGGTTGAAACACGTCCACATAACATGTTCCATTTAATTGACTCCCCATGAACAAATGTTGACGTGCTTCAGACTTTTTTGAGTGTAGCAAGACATACCACTCGCAATATGCGAGATACCAGGCATTATATATTGATTTAATTTTATCTGTATGTAAAATTCTAAGTCTCTATGTTTTACATCAGGCCCCAAATATGTATTAGTGTGTACTGTGTTGTGCTCCCACTGGCCCTGGCTTCCACAGAATGAATGAAACTTTGCATGAAAGTTTAGCAAGTGCTAGGTGCGCTTCGTCTCTTTTGTGTCGTCGTTTCTTTCAAACACTGGGTGTTGAATGTCTGTGGGCGAGAAGTAGGTTTGCCATCTGCTAAGCAGAACCCAGCCTTAGCAAAGATTTATAATGTGGCTTGCTCTTAACCTCCTTGGCTGGGAGTTGGTCAGGTTACCTGCCTGACGAACGGTGACGCTCTCTGGGCTCCCCTCCACTACCCCTCCTCCGGTAATGGCTAGGTGGTGGTCAAGAGAGCTATTCATTCACTTCTTGGTTCCTTGTAGGGTAAGTACCTCTGGGTTTGGTTCTGCTGTGGTCTCGTGGCTCGACTTACTTCAGGCTCCATAGTCGTACTTATGTCTTTTTGCGAGTTTAATTCCAGTAGTAGCAGCTACACTATGTGTAGTAGTGAAGTTTTGCTTAATATCGTACCGGGTTGCTAATTTTATGTCGATTTTGCGGTAATCTGATTTCGAGGGTCTGATGGTGTTTAGTTAGCATAGTTCTTGCACTTTATAACATTTAAATCATTTCTTTGTCTGTTTAAATATGTTCAGTGTCTTTCGCGTTCTTATCGTAGTTGAATTCTAATATTTTCGGGGACTCGTGGCGCCTATACTGTTCGTACTTTGTCGATAGAACACGTGGATGATATCAGATTAAGCCTTCAGCTTTTCCATAATTCAAAGCAAATGAGTGGTTAATTGTATAGCTAATTTGCTAATGTATTTCCTAGTGAGTGTAGCGTGATAATTTGCCCCAAAAATTGTCCATTCTAACTTGTAATCAGTGTACTTGTCGGCCCACGTGTGCGCCGATTAGCGTGCTCCCTGTCGTGGTTATTACCATTAATTAGATCTTTTTTCTCTGTGTTGAAAGAACCGTTGAATGACATATCGTGTTTTTAATTTTCATGAAATAGAATTATTTCACTTCTCTGGATTTTGGTGACCGAACTCTGTATTGTGCTGTAGCAATCTGTAACCTTGCTTATCTAATCGATATCATTCCTCTGATCAGAAAGGATGGTTACACGATATATTTCGCGCACTATTTCCCTTCTAAATTGATTTTGTTAACTTTATGAATATTTTATGTTCCGACTTAGTAGACTGCTGTATTGATCAAACAACTTTAACCTTCTGTAGTTATCTTCTGCCTGTGCTAAACGAACGGCAGAGCGACCTTTTTTAGTTATTATTTAATGAAATCTTCATTTAATGTATAGTTAGACCTTCTAGGGAAACTGTAACTTCCGTCTGTACACCGCACTTTGTGGTCTTAAACCAAGTGTGTTTGTTTCTGATAGTTTATCATGAGCCCAAGCTACTAGCTTGACACATTATGGAAGGAAAGTACTATTTCATATTGCGCGAGTGAACCTTCGATCGGCATTCTCCACATTGCTTGGTTGTCGTCTTGGTGTATTGGTGTCAGGTGCTTGGTAAGTTCCTGCATGGCTTGGCATATGAATCTGTGTGTGAATGTGCTGCAATTGCTCTGTTCCCCCCTATGAAACGTGATCGTAAATAACCTGTACTCAACTTTGCAAGTGGGCAATTTTAGGGCCATGCAATTGTGGATATTTTGAACAATTTGTACGGTGTGTTTTTTTATTGCAATTTTTAAAAAAAGGTCTTCCCCCTTGTTGTTCTTGTTTCGACAATAAATTAATTTGTTAAACTATAATACTTTTGTGTTAATTTAAATTCTCCCCTCATCATTTATTTTGGATTAATGTGGGGTAATTTGTTCATGTATCTTGTGTCTCTGCTCCCTTCTGAAGGAGAGAGTATTTGCGTTTCCGTTGCCAACATTTATGATTTTTTATTTAGATACATGACTGCAGATCATTATTTAATTGTGTGCAGTTTCCTGTAAAGATTAGAGAAAGGCAGAACTGTTTGCTTAAGTTATAATCAGAGTTTTGCTTAAGGGAACTGTATACTTCCGCCGCTGTGTGAATATCGCCGTAATTATATATATATATATATATATATATATATATATATATCGAATTCAATGGCGAAGTACGCTTGATCGCGATATATCTAATTCATTAAATATGCAAATGATATGAGATAATAAACTATATATTTATAGATCTGATAAATTTGGGTTGCCACTATGTTTTACAAAACATAGAAAATATATTCCTGACCTAACTGAACAGTGGTGTACCAGAGCAAGGCCAAGAAATAATAATAAAATTCTATCACGAATCAATTTATGAAAAGGTAATGAGATCATTCCCCATACTGCCAATAGAAACAAACTATTTTCCCTCCAATATAGTGACTGGGGTTAGAGAAATAGGGTTATACAAAATTGGTCAAGTGACATAACTAAATACAATTGTATGTGACTAAGTGTCACACTCTGATTACATAAATTTAATAAAAAGAGTTCTCAAAATAGCTCTAAACATGAATATATACTCGTACAAAAAAATTGAAAATAAATTAAAATGACTGGATATATCGTTTAGTAGTCTATCCTTAAAAGTCAATACAGAAATAGACCTCTTTATCTCATCCGAGCGAAAATAAAGAAGGTAGCTACAGAAAATGATCCCATTAGATACGAAGAGCTGAATCCTAACCAGGAGTGGAGCAGCGCAAGCAAATATTATACCAAACACTGGGTGACGGTCGTGCATCAGCAGCGTCGATGTCAGAAGTCAGGTGCAGCAGCTGTGGATTCTATCCACGAAAATACTATAATAATAAAGCAACAACAAATTGCCGAAGTGTGGTCGCACCCAATGAAACAACACTCTGAAAACACAGATACACTCAAACCGCAACTGTGGTGTCCAACTTGACATCGATACGATGTGCGAAAGAGTGGAGGCTACCGTTCTCGGCGGCGGAGTCTCCCCAAGTCCCTCTCACCAAACTCGTCTCCACAGCCCAGATCCAACCTAGCACCCGACCACGCTTTACTCGTCAAAGAGCCAATCTCATCGACCCTGTAATGGCCTTGCCAATCAGAGTGCACGGCCGGGAGTTGCATACAACAAAAATGAGAACAAGTAGCAACGACAGCCAAACGCGGAGTTTGCCGCCAACGGCTCTTTAACCTCCTCCTAACACACCCAGCTTTCTCACGCCAAGCCACGTACGCCCGTGCAATACTAGGAAATTCTTTGAGAGTTATCACTTGTCGGCATCTTGGCGCCTATTTTTACTATTGCTGGCGATACTGACCTGCTGTGCCAGACAGATTTCACTTCGCATCTGTTAAATCATAAACTGTGCTACCTGCTACTGACAGTTTAGGGACGGGAAGAAAGCAGGGCGCCGGCAACCATCAAACGTTTTTTCCTCTCCTGCTCGCACAGCCAAAGAAACACCGTGGCGCCAGACAGGCGCCGGTCGCCCTATACAGCTGACGCATTGTGCGAGCTCACACCGGAAACCGCAGGTAACCGGCGGTCAGTCGTGTCGCCGTGCGAAACCGGCCGGCCCACCCGAATGCAGTATAGGGACCCCTCGAATGGCCAGATTTCTCCGAAACCGTGAAAGGAGCTGCCACCACACGGGATTCCTGTGATCTAGCCGACCGCCCAAGAGCCCTGACCCACGCTGCTCTACAACGCCGACTCGACAGTAAGGAAAGAATTTGATATCAAAAGCATGACATCAAAAAGAATAACTAAATAAACCAATACACCTGAATCCTAATGTAATTATCCCAACCCATAGCAGAATATAGAAGTCAGGAAACATGTAAAAATAAATTAATTTTCTGCAACGAAAATCAAAATTAAGCAATTAAAATAAGAAAGACACATGAAGCGAGAAATAAGGAAATTGAAAGACAAAAATGACCACCAACCTTTCAACATGTAAGTACGTCACTCAGAACGTTTGCAAAACAGTGTTCATTTCAAGACAGACAAACAGTTTCCAACGTTTTCACTTTCACTTCATTTGAATTTTACGTATTTTGTGTGACAACAGAGACACAGGTATTCAATACCCGTCCTTCAAATTTTAATTTTGTTAATGATGTTCACCATTTGCAACCATATATGTGAGTTAAAGAAAAGTATTCCACAAAGCATAGAAACAAATGAAATCCGCATACAACACTACAGACTAAAGTAGGTAGTAACTATAAAAACAGGTTGTTCCTAACCAAACCTACAGCAACCCCAGTAATTAATTAAGCAACTATACAAAACAAATCTGTAAACCATCAATTTTTTATTTCTTCGTCACAGTTGCACTATGAAGATGTTAACTAGTTTCGGACTTGTTCGTCCAATTTCAAACCAAAGGCCTTATTCCAACCGTAACAATACACTGTATAAAGCGAAGTGTACACGTTGGAGGCTCGTGAACTCACCATCTAGTTTAACCTATTCTAAATTTCAATGTAATCATGTATTAACAGTGGACAACGTACAGATTTTATCAGTCATTTGCTTCATGCAATGTATTGTTACGGTTGGAATAAGGCCTATGGTTTGAAAATGGACGAACAAGTACGAAACTAGTTACCAACTTCTAAATAGTGCAACTGTGACGAAAAAAGAAAAAGAAATGGTTTTCATTACATATCCAGTTGCTGATCATGTTCCATCTTCACGATGAATTTTGATAAATCTGTAAACGAAAAGAAGAACAAGCAGTAGCGATGGATTTCATTTTTTACAGAAATACCAGACACGTATGTACAGAAAAACAACAACAACAAAACCTGCGTAGTTACTAATGCTGGCGACACTGCGCCTCCGCCACTAAGCGCTGATAACTCGCCCTGTGTGTGTTATTGCTTCATAGTTTTTAAATTTTAGCTTGTCAATTTTTACATTTTTATATTTTAACTGTTATCATGGAAAAAAGCTGAGTTTCTGTAACGTTAATTTTCATTTATTTTACCAACCATTTTTTGTACATTATCGTTCTGCATGTTATTTCCAGAACGTTTGAACACCTTCAGAATAAGACAATATCAATTTAGTCGTAACCTGGTCAACGTAAAGGAAAAAAAAATAGCAAATATAATGCATCTGGTTGGCTGTTATTTTTCTGCAGTTTGGTTTAACTATAGAGGTATTAGCTTTCTGAATACATGTTGTAATCTTTGTGCTGGAGTTACATGAAGCATCTGTAGCCAGCTGCTGAAACTGTCTTATCGGATGTCTAACACTGATTTCGAAAACGAAGATCGTACTAGGACTGTATCTTCACCATTACACAACAAGCAGTAAAACGCCGTGAATTAACCTACCAACAAATTTTCCCTTCATTTATTACGAAAAGACGTTTGATAGTGCTGTGGGGAATTTTAAGTAGCAATGAAATCCCAACTCATATTTTAAGAAGTACTGCACAGCGTCTACCCGAGTCTCTCAGGAAAAAGATCATGAAACTCATTCAGCTTATTAACGACGTGAATGGCCTGCTGAGGACTAAGGCCGCGAACTTCAAATTCATTGTTCAAACAACTAAGAAAAGCAGTAACTGCCTTATGCTTACATTCGCAAAGTCCAATTCTTTCTCCTGGGGCAAAACTAAACTGGAAAGAACGCCTCAATAAATCCAAAACCAAACCGGTTTTCTGAATGTAGTCACAACCCAACAACACAGAAACCGAAAGATCGCGGATGAACGCAAACTTACATGGTCAAGAAAATTCGGAAATAGATTACTTTAACGTAACCCTGCAGAGGTAACCATTGCCCGTTAGCCAAATGACATCTCTGTTCGGGTTTAACCTTCGGAGACCGTCTAATTAAATGAACGTATTCAGGAAACCACTGATGAATAATGAATGTCAATTAACTACCGGAATCGAGAAGAGCGCATACCGGCTGCACCCCTAATCGACAACAAAGGGCAGCGGGGTTCGCATGCCACCTCCTACCCTCTCATAAAAACCTCTCCCGCGCTTAGGGCGAGATCCGCGACTTTCTTCTGGATTCTTTGCCGTGACGTGATTCCTTAGGTACAGGGACATTGCCTAAATGTTCGTCGGATCCACACCTAAAACATCATCTGTCCTTAATGTTACGACCCTGTTCGGGTACATAACGTAATTGAGTTCTCTCTCTTTTCTCAAATCGCCGTCTCTGCTCATCGGCAAAAGCACTCCTGGCAGTTTCCTTGACCCATGAGCTGATTCCACTGCGTCTGTCGCCCCAATACAAGCTACTGGTACCGATACTGAGGGCAAATCCCATCGGCTACGTTAGATATAGCCCTACCCTAAGATATCTCGGGCTTTAAAGAAGGCCAGCCGCACTATATTAATGTATTCCCGCAATGGTTCATTAGATCCCTGCTCTCACCATTGAAAATCAAGCTGTAACTCGTTGCATAAGCGCCAAGGAAGCTCTGTTTTAATCAAACCTTCTCCAAATCAGCTGAGGGTTCGTACACTCTTAAGCAACTGGGAAACTAGGGCAGAGAGATCAACATGGGCTAGGGTGTCCAATACAATTAAAGTGAAGTTCCTCTAACTCAACTAACAACCAAAAGAGACGTTTCACACTCCCTTTATCATCCTTGGTGAGCTGCTCCACGCCTCTCAACAAGTACACGATAGGGTTAGGTTTATTAGCAAACTTAACGGAAGTCAGGGGAGAACTTCCTTCAAAGATAAGGTACCTGAGTTCGTAACTCCTTCCTCTGACACAACTTTCTATGTAGAATGGCGACCCGAAATGATATTTCTCCCGTGGTCCGAACCTAACCCCAATGGCGAAGTAATTAGCAACAAATTGGTAAAGGTTCTAGCCAAACCCTCAACAATCGCCTTAATATTTGTATCCTATGACAGAGCCCAAACTCTCCATCCGAATCAATAAGTGAGTTAACTGGGCCCTAATGCGATCCAGTAGCCTAGGAATGGGTTGATTGATGACCGAAAGGGTTTTGGATATGTCATCTACCTAGGATTGCAAGAAGTTATGCATAGGAGCCACCTCACCTGCACTTCCGAAGGAACCTGGACAGGCTTGCTGAGCCAGTCCACCAACTAGGCCACAGTCCCATCGGTAGCTTCGCCATGAACACTAAGCACATAGACGACATTTGCTTATGAAGGTAATCAATGCCGCGGCAATTCCTCGCCATTTCGACCCAATGCATTAACCTGAAATAAGACAAAGCAGTAACAAGGCACAAAATAATCCGTTTAAGTCATTTAGGTAAGTAAAACAACGCCATTCGAACTGAACGCCCAGTAGGAAGGTAACTCAATCGTAACCATGCTCTGCTACCATTGATAGGGTACAGTGTGGCGAGGGAAAAGAAAGCACCTCTGACCAGATTGGGGATGGAAGAAATGGGCCAAGACGTTCAGTTCAAATGTCAAATAACAATACTCATTTATTTACCTTAAGAAATGACACAGTTGAAGTAATAAGAATATTTTTATGTGTTTAGTGTAAGTTATTTGCTTCTGTTAGAAATAAACAAAAATGCTGGCTGTCATTTGTTACATGTAAGTGAGTAAAGGAATGCAAGGGAGCTGTAGCCACTGGAGGTATGATATTTTAATTGTTTACATTTAACTTCATTTGAACAATTGTACAAAGTTACATTATGAAGTAGTGTTTTGTATCTTCTCTTGTAGACAGTGCAACAGGTCAACTTAAAGTATATGTACTCAGTTTAATGTCATTCTACCTGATGATGGTGTTTAAACCGTCGAGACGCGTTGTGGATACAATAAAACAAAGTGACTGGTAACAGTAATGCCTTGAATTTCAATCAATTTCAAACACCAGTCACGGTAAAGCCTTTACCAAAATGTTTTCATTTGCAGTAATTTTTTGATAACTTAGCAGACTCGACCATTAATTAAAAGAACACATGGGCACAATAACAAAATTAATCTGACATCAAAAATTTGAAAAGAAACAGATTTACCAACTCTAAAAATTAAGAAATATGGGCACAAGCCCTCAATAAACACCTTGAGGAAATAAGTGGAGCTATCAAATTTAACAAAAAAACACAGGGCGAAAGGCCCACATATTTGAGAGGCAAATGAAAATATCAAGTAATCACTTAATTAACACCCCACAATGTGGGGCGGCAATCAGGTACTATATCACAGGTACAACCGCAATATACTAGGGCACCTATCCACAAATTTGCCAAATTATAATCAATTAACCAGATTTAAAGAAGGTTAGGTATACCTCCATAAAACTCTGCACATTAACGCCAGACCATATACAGGACAAGGCTACTTATTCAAAAAGAATCCACTGTTCCTTTACACTAGCTTTGTTTAACAAATCAGTTACAATGTATGTACCATGTCACCAGAGACGCTGGCCTAATTTCTAAGACTCAACAGCTGAGACTAAAAGTAAGTTAGAATAAATTAAAAAGCAGTCAAGCTTCAGATCTCCTTACATATCAGGTTGGTGCAAGGTACAAAAATTCAAATTAGTAATTAACCTGCGTGAGCACAGCGTGATGGCGAGGAAGGCCCACCAAAAATGAGGTGTCTCCAGAAGGAATTTTAGGATGTGGAAACGAAAAGCATGCAGTACAACCTGTGCAAAGAAGGGAACTTTTTTTTGCGTAATTGCACCCGGCAGAAGAAAGGATTCTGGCAAATAACATACGACCAGTGCCCCGGGCATTTGACGAGAACGCAGGAGGGCACTAATTCAATAGGTAACACCCCGCCAAACGATCTCTTAAACACGAAGAGAAAGAACGGAAGCACAGTTGCAACCGCAGACAACAACAAACGGAAAAACAGGACATAGATTCCGCACTTAGAAGAAGATAACCTCTGGGGACGGCTGTCGACCCTGGCAAAGCACCCCCTCTCTCCTCCCCCCCCCCCCACACACACGAGCAAGTTAACAGAACCACAACAAACACCATGAAAAACCACTCATAATTATGCTGGCTTTCCGACTGCCCGACGCACCACAGGAAGATGTACAGACCAATCAACCACTAACAAAAGTTGGAAATCATCTAGTGAATGATAAGAGTGTTCAGATGTTCAGGGAGGATGAAAACTTCACCAGAAGAACTACTCGTGAACAATTGCGATGATCAACTTACACTTGCATCCCACATGCTTCGGGGGCACACGGCGGCGGCCCGAGTAACCCCCGAGGTACGTAAACAGCCGGGTCGGACAGTGAAGCGCACACCGCTTCTCCGACTTGACAGGGCGCGTCTGACTGCTTGTCTCTCCTGCAGACCCCGTTTATCACACCAGCGATTACCACAGCTGGTCAGAGAGCCGCGATGCGATCAACGAGCCAGTCGCTGCACAGAGCGAAAGGGCTCGATAGAACAGCGTAGGAAATGATACGAAAAACAAGACGTCGAGCATGGCTCAGCTGCACACACATATTTACCGAAAATGTTCATCACAGGAAAAAGTCTTTTAAAACCTCTCTCTTACTTACTAAAGATAAAGGTAAAGCAAACAATCCAAGGATTGGTTTTAACACCACAGTGCTTTACTAGGCAGGGTCCAATTTGGATGTGGTATGCCGTTGCCTTCCTCTGACCTTTGAACTGACTTACCCAGCTAGTTATAGGGTTACCTAAATGTTGGTTCCGAACGACGGTGCTACTCGGAATTTTTTACATGAGGAATACTGCCAGAGGTGAAAGAAGTGGATACTGGCAATTAAAAATTCTTGTACTTGGCGAATATCGAACACGGGACCTTTGGATTGATAGTCTGGCAGTCTACCACTGTGCAACTGTTTGTCAGTCTGTTATGTTACTGATATTTGCAAGTCTTTATTAGACGTTTTTAGGTCATGAGTATTTTCAAGCAGTTTTGATAGGTTTTGGGTCAGTTTTCGTGCATTTATCTAAATCATTGTTCGTTGGGTGCGGAGTAGCTTGCTTGCATCTGATTGGCGCGCGCTCAACAATCAGAGGTGACTTCAAACAACGTCGGCCGGGCAGTCCGTGTTAGCTTGCTGCTGTGGCGAGTTCGGTTCATCCCGCTAAAACTTCACATAATTTTGGGCGTACTTGTGTTCAAAAAAATGTTCAAATGTTTGTATAGTCTATGGGACTTAGTGGCACAAATATCCATGCCCAAGGGGGGATTCGAAACCCCGACCGTAGGGACCGTGCAGGCCGTGACTGGAGTGCCTCAGTCCCCTCGGCCACCGCGGCCAGCGTACTTGTGTTGAACCGTGCGTGCAGGACCGGCACAAGCCCAAGTGCCGCCCAGTGCGAGCTGCTAATTGCAGCCCCCACAGTTTTACAAAATTTTTGTGAAACTATTTAAACAAATCTGCAGGAAATGCCAGCAATCAATCGCAATTTTTTATTTTACTTTTCAGATCTACCTATGTTTCGGTCAGCGACTGGACAGTCAAAGCTTTTAATATGTGCTTACATCTAAACCGTCACGTTGACAGTTGTGTTCAGCATGGCGATATAGATGTAAACATAACTCAAAGCAGTGAGAATAGCCACACTGTGCCCGAAATCTATGAAGATCTGGGAAATAAAAACAAAAATTGCGACTGATTGTTGACATTCTCTACAGGTTTGTACAAAACTGACGCTGGGCACCAGCTCAAAAATGGAGTCAAACCTGATTGAAGAAATGCTGCTAATTTCTGCATTCGGGATCGTCTACACCAATCGTCGGTTGGGAAGTACTGTAATTTTCATTGTTCACGCCGCTGCTGCACACATGGTGTTTTTATTTATTTATTTATTTTTATTTAGTACTTGCACTGTACCTGATGGCGTCATTTTCATTCGTTACACGACACTCTTTTTTCATGGACATGAATGTTGATGTCCTAAACGTCGTTTAATGCTTGCACACCCCTTGTGAGAATGTCGTATGTGCAAGGTTACCACTGTTAAAAGCTTCATTGTATAAGGTGTTCTTACTTACGTTACAAAACCTCTATACCTAAGCGCACTGTTTGCATTGAAGGCGTTAAGTTCCATACGAACTCAAGTTTGTAAATGCCCGATGATGATTTGCACAATTTTGATCAGTCCTATTTCTCAAAGGCGTCTGTTCGCTAGCACGAATGATTATTTTAATATTTTCACTGTCTTTAACATAAATATTTCACTTTCATAGCAGCGTTTGCCGTCCTTTCACAGGTATATCACTGTAAATATTACGGTAAATATTGCTGTAGTACAGCTTCAGTCTCACATCATTTCATCATTATACGAATAATTGTCTCCTTACTATCATTACATTACGTTACATCGTAATTAATTTACTGTAAATAGCTGCCGGCCGCAATGACCGAGCAGTATGCGGCGTGCCAGTCATGATCTGCACGGCCGCTGCGGTCGGGGGGTTCGAAATCCCTCTCATGGATGTTTGTGCCGTCTTCAGTATAACCTAGATCATAAGTAGTTTGTAGGTTTAGGGACGGATGACCCCGTAGTTAAGTCACATAAGCTCTACAAACATTTGAACATTTAGTAAACAGCTTGTCCATCAGCTACATAGAAAACAATTTTTTCATAAAAGAGTACATATACGACATTTTTGCAGTTTAACATAGCATTCACTATCTTAGTACGCCTATGTTCATATCAGTCACCATTGGGTACGTGCTGTTTTCAGCTTTTCCTAACCGTCCGATAGTAGGCTTCCCAACTGAATTGTACTTGACAAAATCTGACATACTAAGTGAATATTCGATACGGTTTAAGCTTTTTTTCTCATCACGTTTTCTGCTTATCAAGCTAAGAGGAGGCGCGGTCGTTTTGCTAGACACAAATGTAAAAGAGAGAAGAATGAGGACAGGTAAGACAAAAGAGATCTCGCTTAAGTATTCCCACAGTATCAACTTCTACAAGCTCAGACCCAATAAAGCAAACATCACTTAATTGCAATGAGAGACAAATAATACAAAATATATTCACTCCTAACACCGAAGCGTCCTCAATTTCGTCATATTATCAGTGCTTACAATTATGTGCAGCCGTGTCTAATCATGATTTGCGTGTATATCTATGCAATGGTATATATATTCTCCGTGTGCATTGTGCGCTCCATGTTCAAGTAAATCATAAGAGTTCCCAACACAAACTACAGCATATTACCTCCCTATTCCCATTAAACATACACATAACTATCCCATAAATATAAATATTCCTGCTACTCTCACAATTTATCCCAAACAAAAGCATAAAATCAAAGAAACTTAACTATACATGCATACTAAATCGCTATAACCTGTCTGCCTACTGATCATTATTTGTGTGGTAGTGTCAGCTGACACATGTATATATCTAGCACTTACCTGTTGTCTTGACCGTCGTTTGAGAAAATGCTGCGCACGATATCTTGAAGCTTATTACTATAAATATCCTGCTGCTGTTGTGTCACAATACGCTTACGCTTAACATGAAATTTCTTTTAGTCTTCGTGTGAATAAAGGCCTTTCATTCTTTCTGAAGTAATGTTTGCTGAAAGATAACTGCCTTTGTGTAGTATGTGAACAATTCTATAAGGTACAAATATTGCCATTTCTTATTCGCTTTATGGATTAAGTGCGTATTAACACTAAATCGACTATTTTAAACCTCTGAATATGTTTAACTGTCTGTCATAGTAACACTTCCTCTTAAAAGCTGCATCACTTATGGCTAATAAAACATCTGTCACCTTCTCTTCTAGTGTGGTTTTTCTAGGCACTTTTGGTATGGGGTTGAGCCTTTGAAGTTAGTTTGAGTGGCAGAAGACTGCTGGTTAACTTCTGTCACATCAGTAACCGTCACTAGATGGTGATGGTCTCCAGTTACTTTGATGAGCATTGTCAGTGATCAAATTTGCCACAGGTACGAAGTCAATTTATCTTGCGTCGTTCGGTGCACTATGGTTGGGGTATTGTCTCCCTGTATAGTCTGCATTCCATTGTGAGTCGTCTGAATAATTGTTTCTGCCTCCGTTCCGGTTGTTGTTTCCTGCATTTCCAATATTTTGGTATCCCGGATTGTATCTGTAATCAGTCCTTTGTCTAGGTATGGTGCCCTATTGTGTGACTTGTGGTTACTGTTGCCCCGTTGTTGTGTTGGCGTGGGGTCTGTGCGCCTGTGTGCCAATTATTCGCTTGTGGCGTCTGTGTGTTAGAACGCTACGGTTGGCTACCCTGCAGAGATCACGGCGGCATTAGCTGTGCTGATCCGTTATAGTTATTATAACGGCGAGCGTTCCCGCATGAGTAGTTGCTGTTTCCATTTCGTCCTATCTCCCTCATAGATCAGGTCTAGCGTGTCTACGGTAGAAAATCTTCAAGGTTATGAATCGAGATGTGGACTAACTGTAGACGTAAGTCAGTCGGTAGTCGACGGTTAGTTCTCACAACACCTCACTATGAGACATGGGCTCATCGAAAAATTGCGTCTTGTTTAGATATTTCTCGAAATACCTCAACAGGCTGCCACTGCGCTCATTGATCGGAGTGTTATACATTACGTTCTTTACTCTCTCGTGTATACCGGTGGACGAATATTTATTTGAAAATGCGTTCTCAAATTCCTGAACACAGGAAGCACAACAGCGGTACACTCCGTGGCTCATATTACTCCCTCACCCTGAACGTACCCATAACAAAGCGTATCTTTCTGCGCTCACTCTAGTTTACTGGTAATAATTCCTTGAATGGCTATATTAATATTGCTGAGTGTACTGATTTTGTCTCCGGAAAATGTCGGAAATTGGTGGTGCTTGAGCATGCTGTCCTCGATTAAAATATGCAAGGCTCAGTTGGGGTGACAGATTAGTCCGTTACGCCTGTCTAAGTCATTCCAGTCCTCATCTGCGGGGGCGTGTATTACATCACAGGTAAGGTTGCGTCCTCTGTTAGGGTATGACGTCCGAGAAGATGTGTGTCGCATATATACGTCACGAGTGACTGACTACTTGTGGCTCTTTTCATCCAGTCGTGTGATATTTCGTCAATAGAAACTTTGTTTACTGTCACCTGGTGGACTGTCTTTCTGCAAAGATGCTTTGACTCTTGTCAACTCATCCTTTTTTGATTTTACTGTTACGGTATGGTCTTTATACACTTTGGTTGCAACATTCTGAATTGCAAGGTTCAGATCATGTGTTAATTTCTTATTAATTTGTGTTTCAGTCTGTGCAAGGAAGGCTTGGACACGTAGCTCCTTTTCTATAACGATAGCATTGCCCTGGGTGGTTATGTAGGTAACGTTTCGTGGGCGCCCCGCGGCGGAGTGGCCGAGCGCATTGACGGGCTATGCTCCGATGTGCGAGGTCGTTCCCCGTGGGGGGTTCGAATCCCCCCCCCCCAGGGCATGGATGTTTTTGCTGTCTTTAGTATAAATTAGTTTATAATTACCGCGTGACCAAAAATCAGTATAAATTTGTAAACTGAATAAATCATGGAATAATGTAGATAGGTTAAAAATTTACACACATGCTGGGAATGACAAGGTGTTTTATTAGAACAAAAAAAAGGGTCAAAAATTGTTCAAAAATTTCCGACAGATGGCACTTCAACTGATCAGAAAAGCAATATTTAGCACAACAAATTAAGACAAAGCAAAGATGATGTTCTTTACATGAGATGCTCACTATGTTCACCATCTTCCCTCAACAATAGCTGTAGTCGAGGAATAATGTTGTGAACAACACTGTAAAGACTTCTAAAATTTTCCCGGCGTATTTCTTCTTCCAGTAATTTTCGGGTGTGCAGCCGGATCCCATTGACATTCTGCAACGATATTTCGGCCCAGAGACGTCCGGCCATCTTCAGGTGAGTAGGCAACTACTGAAGAGCGCAGGTACGTTCGCGGTATTTATACCGAGTATTGCGCATGCGAGATACGCTGGAGTCTTACTGCGCATGTGTTAGATGGTGACATGCGCGGTACGGCCGAGCTGTGTGTGCTGCCCTCGGTGGTGAAAGTGAACACTCATCTAATCATCGAGAATCGAATGATTCCGTCGATTCCGCTGTGCCTCAATAGCTTTAAGAACAGGGTTCCAATTTTTATCCAGCTGAAAGCCGTTGTCACGATTTATTAAATTGTCAGCTAGGCGTATTTCAACCGCTTCTTTGAAGACTGAGTTCCAAAAGCCGGAAACTGGAGCTAAAATGGTAGAGAGGAACTGGAGAAATTCCACCGTCACTTAAATTCAATACATGAAAATATCAAGTTTACCATGGAGAGTGAAAAAGATGGAGCTCTACCATTTCTGGACGTGCTGGTACGACGCAAGGATGACGGCTCTTTGGGACACTCTGTGTACAGGAAACCTACGCACACAGATCTATACCTCCAGGCATCCAGCTGCCATCATCCCGCACAAACCGCTGGTGTCCTTAGTACGCTAATACATCGAGCACACTTGATTTCAGACGAAGAAAATCTTCCTGCAGAACTGGAACACTTGGAGAAAGTGTTCAAAGAGAATGGCTACACTCCACGCCAAATAAGGAAGGCCATACGTAATCATAACAACAAGAAGCAACGCACAGAGGACAATGAAGAAGATTACAAATCAGTTGCATTCCTTCCTTATGCTGGCAATGTGTCCTCTAAAATAGGCAGATTGCTAAGGAAACATAAAATCCAGGTCATCTTCCGTCCACCAGCGAAGAATATAGCCCTAGTCGGACCTGTAAAAGACGATCTGCTACTGAAAAAAGCGGGCGTTTATAAAATTCCCTGCGAGTGTGGTTCTGCTTACATAGGTCAGACGACTCGAACGGTTCAAGAGCGCTGTACGGAGCACGAAAGACACACCCGTCTTCTGCAACCGTCGAAATCAGCTGTAGCAGAGCACTGCATTTCCATGGGACACTCCATGGAATACAACAAAACCACAATTTCAGCTCCAGTTTCCGGCTTTTGGAACTCAGTCTTCAAAGAAGCGGTTGAAATACGCCTAGCTGACAATTTAATAAATCGTGACAACGGCTTTCAGCTGGATAAAAATTGGAACCCTGTTCTTAAAGCTATTGAGGCACAGCGGAATCGACGGAATCATTCGATTCTCGATGATTAGATGAGTGTTCACTTTCACCACCGAGGGCAGCACACACAGCTCGGCCGTACCGCGCATGTCACCATCTAACACATGCGCAGTAAGACTCCAGCGTATCTCGCATGCGCAATACTCGGTATAAATACCGCGAACGTACCTGCGCTCTTCAGTAGTTGCCTACTCACCTGAAGATGGCCGGACGTCTCTGGGCCGAAATATCGTTGCAGAATGTCAATGGGATCCGGCTGCACACCCGAAAATTACTGGAAGAAGAAATACGCCGGGAAAATTTTAGAAGTCACATCAGATTCCTCTACGGGGAGGAGATGGTCCAGGATATCCACAGACTGGATAAATTACGTGAGAAAAGAGCCAGGTTACTATGTTCACTGAATTTTTTACTTAAATGTAGAGACCATAATTTTATTCCAACTTTTGCCAGAGTTGTACATTTTATAAATAGTGTGGCTGCCAACAAGATAAAACGCAAGGCAAGTTTAGCCTTGGTCAGAGAACGAATACGTTTTACACGTCGTGAGTTGGATACTGTTGCCAGGGACTTATTTTATTTACATCTGGAAATTGCAGCAAGATGTTCTTCCCTCAGCTGGGACTGGATTGACGGTGTATCCTGGTCCAAGGCAGATTGGGCTCACAGGGATAGTACAAACAGACAGAGTGCAAAATTCGGCCGACTCGCAGCACAAGAACCGCAAAAAGATGTTCCTGGACGATCCGTGGTGAACTTAACGGAGAAATCTCTTGACGATGCGACGATGTCTGTGCTTGCGAAGGGTTTGAATTTCGCGCCCACGCCTACTTCGCCTCCTTTTACGGAGTTCATCAGTTCTATTGAGGAAGCCATAAGACCTCTCTCTGTGGATTCTGCAGACGAAGTTCGACGTGAATCTTGCCGAACTTTGTTGAAGTGTGCTCCACAACGAAGTAACATCTCGCCAGCTGAAAGAGCGGCTCTCCGCAGCTTACGAGAAGATACCAGCACAGTCGTGCTCCCTGCAGATAAGGGTAACGCCACGGTCCTCTTGACAAGGGAAGCCTACAACGAGAAGATTTATAGCCAGCTATCGGATTCTACGTATCGCAAGATTGAAAAGGACCCAACGAGTCGCATATCAAGGAAAACCGCTTCACTGTTGAATGATAGTTCTTTACCAAAACAAGTCATCAAGAAGCTGAGACCACACAGTGCAGTACCACCAAGACTTTACGGCCTTCCCAAGATTCACAAGGATGGTGTCCCACTACGATTAATAGTGAGCAATATTGGTGCGTCGACCTATTATACCGCTAAACATCTGGCTTCTTTGCTCAAGCCTTACGTGGGCAAGTGTTGTCACCACATACGTAACTCTGGAGATTTTGTGAATCGCCTGAAGACAGTTAAGTTGAGCAGCACGGATTTACTAGTCAGCTTTGATGTGGTCTCGCTCTTTACAAAAGTGCCTTTAATGGACTCATTACATCTCATTGGTAACATTTTCAGTGAAGACTTGACAGCTTTGTTTGAGCATACTCTCTCCTCAACCTACTTTTTATTTAATAACGAATTTTTTGAACAAACTGACGGTGTCGCCATGGGGAGCCCTCTGTCCCCTGTGGTGGCAAACCTTTTTATGGAGGACTTTGAGGAGAAGGCACTTGAGTCTGCTGTTTTAAAGCCCACTGTGTTCTGGCGCTACGTAGACGACACTTTCGTTGTATGGCCTCATGGTAGAGAGGAACTGGAGAAATTCCACCGTCACTTAAATTCAATACATGAAAATATCAAGTTTACCATGGAGAGTGAGAAAGATGGAGCTCTACCATTTCTGGACGTGCTGGTACGACGCAAGGATGACGGCTCTTTGGGACACTCTGTGTACAGGAAACCTACGCACACAGATCTATACCTCCAGGCATCCAGCTGCCATCATCCCGCACAAACCGCTGGTGTCCTTAGTACGCTAATACATCGAGCACACTTGATTTCAGACGAAGAAAATCTTCCTGCAGAACTGGAACACTTGGAGAAAGTGTTCAAAGAGAATGGCTACACTCCACGCCAAATAAGGAAGGCCATACGTAATCATAACAACAAGAAGCAACGCACAGAGGACAATGAAGAAGATTACAAATCAGTTGCATTCCTTCCTTATGCTGGCAATGTGTCCTCTAAAATAGGCAGATTGCTAAGGAAACATAAAATCCAGGTCATCTTCCGTCCACCAGCGAAGAATATAGCCCTAGTCGGACCTGTAAAAGACGATCTGCTACTGAAAAAAGCGGGCGTTTATAAAATTCCCTGCGAGTGTGGTTCTGCTTACATAGGTCAGACGACTCGAACGGTTCAAGAGCGCTGTACGGAGCACGAAAGACACACCCGTCTTCTGCAACCGTCGAAATCAGCTGTAGCAGAGCACTGCATTTCCATGGGACACTCCATGGAATACAACAAAACCACAATTTTAGCTCCAGTTTCCGGATTTTGGAACTCAGTCTTCAAAGAAGCGGTTGAAATACGCCTAGCTGACAATTTAATAAATCGTGACAACGGCTTTCAGCTGGATAAAAATTGGAACCCTGTTCTTAAAGCTATTGAGGCACAGCGGAATCGACGGAATCATTCGATTCTCGATGATTAGATGAGTGTTCACTTTCACCACCGAGGGCAGCACACACAGCTCGGCCGTACCGCGCATGTCACCATCTAACACATGCGCAGTAAGACTCCAGCGTATCTCGCATGCGCAATACTCGGTATAAATACCGCGAACGTACCTGCGCTCTTCAGTAGTTGCCTACTCACCTGATGATGGCCGGACGTCTCTGGGCCGAAATATCGTTGCAGAATGTCAATGGGATCCGGCTGTACACCCGAAAATTACTGGAAGAACACTGTAAAGCATGTCCGGTGTTATGGTGAGGCATTGGCGTCGGATGTTGTCTTTCAGCATCCCTAGAGTTGTCGGTTGATCACGATACACGTGCGACTTCAGGTAAATCCAAAGCCAATAATAGCAAGGACTGAGGTCTGTGGACCTGGGAGGCCAAGCATGGCGAAAGTGACGGCTGAGCACACGATCATCACCAAACGACGCGCGCAAGAGATCTTTCACGCGTCTAGTAATATGGGGTAGAGCGCCATCCCGCATAAAACCGTACTTTTCAGCAGGTGTTTATCAGTCAGGCTGGGGATGATGCGATTCTGTAACATATCGTCATACCTCTCACCTGTCACGGTAGCAGTTACAAAACCAGAATCACGCATTTCCTCGAAGAAAAAAGGCCCGATAACAGTAGATGTGGTAACTTCAACCAATACCGTGACTTTCTAGTCGTGCAATGGAGTTTCCACGACAATTATAGGATTTTCGGTAGCCCGAATTCAGCAGTTGTCGGCATTGACAGACCCTCGGAGCGTGAAATGAGCTTCACAACACGTTACTCAACCAATCGTTAATCGTCATATAACGCCAACTTTTGAAACGTGCATCTGTGCATCTTCTCTCTCTCTCTCTATCTCTCTCTCTCATTACAGCTCCTTTTATACTCGATTTTCCTGCGCAGACACAGACGTTTTACTATCCAGCGCCATCTCTGGGACATTTTTTGGACTTTTTCCTAATAAAACCCCATGTCATTCCAAGCATGTGTGTTAATTTTTACCCTTCTGTCTACATTATTCCATGATGTATTAAGTTTTCCATTTTATACAGACTTTTGGATTACCCGGTACTTTGTAAGTATGGGGACTGATGAACCCGCAGTCAAGTCCCATAAGCTTAAAAAACAGTTGAACATTTGTTTCCGGGTCTCATTATAATGCTGACATGTCTTGTGTCAAACTTTCAATTGCAGAAGTTCCGGGTGGTTTGTATAAAGTTATCTTATTTTTAGCTATGGCGGATACTTTCTCGTCCACAGTAGCAAAAAGACTGCAGCCTACCTGCTCCTCGATAGTGGCAAATTTAGCGTATAGATGTTTTTCCATGCTGACAATCTGTGTGCGTAACTGTTTATAACTTCGTCTGAGATTAGTAATGGCAAATACTACTGAGCGGCTTCCAATTGCTTAAGAGACTTTCTATCTCCTCACGAGTCATTATTTGTTCAGCTAGTTCACGTTGCTCTGCTTCTAATCGTGACAAACTATTTTTGTGCTTCTAATTGACTGTTGTGATCTCTAAGACTATTTCGTGCTTTTGCGCCTTTTGAAAATGTGTGTGTTGTTTTCGAGATTCTCTTGTTTAGTGTGTTGATAGCGCTGTTCGGGCAGCGGTGGAGCGGTCGAGCGCATTCAAAATGTTCAAATATTTGTAGACCTTATGGGACTTAACTACGGTGTCATCAGTCTCTAAACTAACGGACTCAAATGTTCAAATGTTTGTAGAACTTATAGGACTTAACTACGGGTCATCAGTCCCTAAGCTTACAAACTACTTATGAACTAGCTAATACTAAGGACGGCACAAATATCAATGCCCGAGGGGGATACGAACTCCCTACCGTAGTGGCCGTGCAAACTGGGTTTGGCGCGTCGCAGTCCATTCGGCCACCCGAGCGCATTAAGACGCCACACTAAGATGCGCGAAGCCGTTCCCAGCTGGGGGTTCGAATCCCCCATCGGGCATAGATGTTTGTGCTGTCTTTTGTATAAAGTTGTTTGTAAGTAGTTTGTAAGTAGCTTGTAAGTTGTTCGTAAGTTTAGGGACTGATGACCCCGCAGTTAAGTTCCATAAGCTTTACAAATAATTGAAAATTTTGAGTGCTATTCGAACTTTCTATCCATTTGTTGACTAATCTGGGTCACTCGCAATGACAAATTCTGAAAGATAGCTTCGAAACGTAAACCACCAATCGGCGGAGTCGGAAACACTACGTACTCCCGCGGCAGCCGAAATACTCTCGATCTGTCGGTCTGAGGCACTGCTTTCCGCTCCCAGATTCATTTGTTATCGTATCTAAGCTCTGTGTGTCCTCTAAGTTAGCTACAGCTCGTCTTGTCCTAACCATAGCAATAAGGTTGTAGCAGGAATGTAAATATTAACACTGCGTGCAATGATGCAACTGTTTGTTTATAGCAAGTCAAAGATATCGCTGGTGCAGGATGGCATACAGCAAATACTGCTAATGCGAAAACGTAGAAGATCGCATTACAAGATCGACACGGTAGCCATCTTGTGTGAAGATAATCCTATTGTTGCCGGTAATTAAAAATGGAAAAGTACTGAAACTTTGGAAAATCTCAAAAAAGGATGCAAAATTGACACTGCGGAAATAGGCGATAGTAAAAGGAAGTAAGAAAAGTCTAATAGGAGAAGCGCAAGCTCTTACCTTTATTTCTATCGTCTTCTGGTGTGCCGTTCGTGATGAAGAATTTGGTGTAGACCAGTTATTGAATTTTTCCTAATACTCCCAAAATGAAATTTCTTGACATCAACAATATTTTCCAGTTTTTTCTTTTTTTATCGTCACAGCCGGTGGTAGTTTCGCATGACATAAAGACGCATATTAGAGCAATGACAATGGCGGGCAAACAATACTCGTATTGCGAAGTTACATGTAATTATTTGGAAAAAAAAATCACACTGCTCCAGGAAGGAAGTCCTGTCGCGGAATTTGCCAAATTCGATAGTGATATTGCTTATGCGAGTGTTTTGGGTGGGGAGAAATGCCGTATTGAAGTGTTTTAAAAATTGCTGAAATGGAGGTCACGAAAATGAATGAAATGGCAAACTATTTGAAAATAAAATATTTTGCAGAACAAGCAACCAACAGAATTCGACGAATAGTTACCTTTTGCGGCATTGTCGAAGATTTCATTGTTGAGCTGAAGTAAAATAATGTGTAAACCGCGTAACTATTCGCCGACATTGGAGGACGGATGTTCGGTGAATTTAAAGCCGAGGCTCGTGCAGCAATTTTAATTAAAGGCGGAACTATTTGCCAAAGAATGGTAGTGGAAGATGGACACACTACGGTCGGGGGTTCGAATCCCCCCTCGGGCATGGATATTTGTGCCGTCCTAGTTCGTAAGTAGTTCATAAGTAGTTTGTAAGTTTAGGGACTGATAAACCCGCAGTTAAGTCCCTTAAGCTTAACAAACAACAACATTTGAAGATGGACATTGACAAACAATCGGACTTCGGGAAAAAAATGATTGTAGGTTCTATGCGAATAAAATGTTGGAAAATACGGAATAAAATTTGAAAAATGGAGTGGTAAGCTACTCGAGATACATAATTTCTATACAACCAAATCCCGAATCATCCAACGTCGCGATAGTTCGACACAGTTGAAAACAGCTTCATGGATAGTGGGAAGTAATGGTAAAAGTTAAATAAAATAAATAAATAAATAAACGTAGAACTGAAATTGACTGGGTGGGAGCAGGGGGTAGAGAGAGATTAATGAGCAACAAAGCAAATAGATTTCATCTTAACCTGAATTTACATCTCAGTGGTACATCGGCTACGAAGAATATAATAAACAGAGCAAAGTACATCGAGCTCTCCTCGGCCTGGCAAAAGAAACAGAAATAAAATACACAAGGTTTTTTCTTCCTTTCTCGCAGGAAGTATTAAATGAAAGTAGTAATTTAAAGTATTCTTTGATACATCAGAGTAAAATAATTACGTTGGGTATCGTCACAAAAAATGCTTAAGTTATTCTTGAAAGCTCTAAGCATAAGGTCAAGTTTCATCAACTGTGACCTCAGTACTTAAATATGAACAGGTTGACATGAGCAATACGTGGAAGGGTAGAGAAAATCGATCGAGGAATAGATATTTCCACACAGTAATTATAAAATGATCAAATAATAAACTTTAAATTAAACAAATCCCAAAATTAGGAGGCGAGTTTAATAACAATCACTTGGAATTATAAAGGTAAACCAAAACACGACCATCAAATTAAGAATAAACAAGGCCGAGAACAGGAAGGGTTTAACGGCGCATTACACCAAGTAAGATATTAAATTAAACTGATAAGAATTTAAAAACAACAAACAATGAACATGATAAACCTAGAATTAAATGAAAAAAGCATTCAGTAACGAACTTTACATAAAAGAAATGGAAATGTCACCAATTAGGGGAACATTTAAGGAGCTGCACTGCGATGACTTGATTTAATGAAGTAATTGCGCAGGCCATCTTAACAGCTTAAGATACAAAATATATTATACAGATCCCCTTCAAAAATTGGAATAATATTTTAACCAGTGCATGAACTACATCGTCAGAATACAGGGAGGTAAAATTTAAACGCTCCAAACAGAAACAATTTAACAATACTGAACCTGATATACATATATTTATATAAGCAGACAACTTTTTTTTTTAATAATGAAGGATGAGAGAGGCCGTGTTAATAAGCCAGGAAAATTGCACTGGCACCCAAAACCTGACGTGAAGAGTTATAGTAAACAATGTTAAAAGAGTAACAGTGCCTTCCTTTTCACAAAAGAAATACAATATCTTTAAGAAATATTAACTCAGAGATGGCGGGCTCATAACTCGAATTACACATTTCAGTCTTTCACAAGACTATAGCACAATGCCAAAGGCCGAACACATCGCAACCTCTCAAAATGTTAGCAGATTGCCGATAAGTCGGTCGTCACGGGTTATAAGAATATCACAGCAACTCCAAAGAGGTTCATAATATTAACCAGTCCATTCAAAAGCAATGCTAAGTTAGAAAATAAACCACAAGAAAACAAGGATGATATAGAGGGGGAAAACCTGTTATTTACAACCGTCCCAGTACAGGTAACTCGGACGGAGGGGAAAAAATGTGCAAAACCATCAAATATACGATCACGCCTGGAGACACCCACCAGAATGCAAAAGGGCATGACGCCGCTGTAAAAACCACTTGTTAAACACACGTAAGTTTCAATGATAAACCATGCAAACTGGTAACGCAGACAAAGAAGAAAAAGTCAGGAACATAAATATACAACCAAGTCTGGGGGCAGCAACCAGAACGCGAAAGGGCATGACGCCATGGTAAAAACTACTTGTTAAGCACACATAAGTTTCAAAACAAGGAACACACTGCAACGGGCACCACTGACGAAACAAGGGCGCACGAACAGGCAGAATAACTTAACTCTCCAAAAACTGGGGCAGGTTGGACGACATTCCCTATACCAAACCGTGAAAGAGGCAGGCTATCGGCCAAATGGTCAGAAGTGTCTAGGCGCCGGCGCAAGCACGAGGATAAAGAAGAGCAGCTTTGAACCGTCAAAACGCAGCAGCAACCTTCCACCTAGGCGCCGGTCCAAACGTGCACACTGCTCTCCGCGCGGCCTCAGGATTACACGCCGACCGCGGCGACTCACGCTGGTCGCGAAACAAATGACAAACGAAACTAGCCCTCTCATGCACGAATTATCATCCCGATAATGAAGAAAATTTCTGATACTTTATTTGGTAATTTAAGACATATCTTGTGCAGAATTCATCATAATTTATCTAAAAAAATAGTTTCATAGACCAATAGGGAGGTGACCTCAAATGAGGAAAGTGAATTTGAAAACTGCTACATTTAAAATGGAACATCTATTAATAATATCAAAGAATACATGAAGAGTACACACTATTTTGTATTTTTCTTACAATGAAATTGTTTCAGGTACTTAGGGCACACAGCAAGTTTACACTTTTCTCATCGGGATGACCTGGCTTGGCTGGCCAGTGTTATAACCCATCGAAGCGTAATTCGTTGGATACCGAATGACAGGCTATTTTCTTTCTATGTACAGACGACAACGTGTTTTCTCTACTATATCTTGAAATCTCCACTTTCCATTTCTTTGTTAGCCCAACGACTAACGCTGCTGTCTAGGACACGGCCTATCAATCATTATTAGTCCTCATATGTGGTGCTTGTGCTTTTAGGGTCACCTCAGATCTAAAACATGACAGAAATGAGACAAAATTTAAGAGTCCTCATTTGAGGACGCGACGCATGAGAGCGCTAGGCACGCCGCGCCCCCCGCGGTGAAGTAAGAAGTGATGTCGATAGATGCGCGACGGGTAACTGGCGCCAATGCAAGTAAATCGAGCACACGGCTCAGTTCTATGTAATAAAAAAGTATTTTCTGGGGTTCTATAGTATTGTAATCTTGCGCTGTCCTTCTCTTCTCACAATACGCATCAATACAAAAATACGACTGTCAAGTGTGGTGTAGGCAGTTTCCTTAGTAGAACATACGGAGGAGGGCAATTTTTCAGCCATTCTGCACATCCCCTTTGTGAGGATACAGAGTTTTAGGTTAGTAACCTCTTTGGTACGTTTTGGTCGAACGATTGTTATCGGTGGTGTGCAGCGAGAGCTGCTGGCAACAATGCTTAGGTTGGAATGATCTTTGTTTGTTGGCCGGGGTGCGGCAGTCTCCCGCCGACCGCAGAGCGAGGCGGTAGCATGTCGGCAGTGAGTTCGTAACCTGCGTTTAGTGGTGGCTAAAGTTTTTGCCATTCCGTCGTATCGCATACGGGTTGAAGTTGCATATTGAAATGTTTCAGTGTGGACTTGTAAACATTCATCGTAGTGGCACGCGGTTATTTAATCGGTGTATTTAAAGGGAAGAGTTTTTAACATTTGTCATTCAATAATAAAGGATGTTAACAAAGTTTACTGTTATGGTTCAACCTAGTAGTTGTCAGCATCCCATACCGTAAAATCACTGGAACAATTATTAAATGATTAAGCATAAAATAGAATGTAACGGCAACTTCGCCCATCAAGGATTAGGTGGACGCAGCTGTGACGTTACACCTTCCATTACCGCTCTGTTTAGCCAGTAATATTCATCCTCTAGGCGCGTGACTGGCAGATAGTTTCGCAATATTTCTCCTCCAGGCTCAGCTGATGGCGTTCGGCCGTAGCTCCTGCCTTCCACACTTTTCCTATGCGCGGAAGCGCCTTCTTTCATGACGCCACCTATAGACCAGGGCAGATAAAAAACGGTTTACCAGTTATCTTTGTCACCAACAAAACCTGAGAACTGCCATCCTGAATAATCGCAATTATGCGCGCGTCGTTAATACCGTACACTGTCGTGTGGTACAGTATGAAGCTAACGGAAGGACTCATAGCACACGCATTGCAAGGCTGGCATAATTAGTTGACACTAATGTGGATAACACCTCAGGTAGGACAGGGAGGTTCGGACGAGGCACGCGGAATCCGTGGTGGGACGACATGTTAGGCCGCAGTGCAGGCGGAAGTCCTACGGGAAGGGTGGCGGTGGACGCGAGGAAAATGCGAAGCGAGGGGCGGCGTCGCGTGAAAAGCGTCGCCCGTCCGACGAGGCAGATAGCGGCCTGGCGTCCAGCGCGGGCGATAGCGGCCTGGCGACGCCGGCGAGGGCGTGGGGCGTCGCGGCGCGCGCGTCCCGTGAAAGCCGCGCAGCCGCCATTAATCATGGCCGGCCTCTTCTTTCGACAAGTCGTGGGCGGCGCGCCGGACACGGGGGAGGCGCCGGCCGCCTCCGAAATTAATGAAGCGGCCGTCCCGGCAGGCCTACACAAGGCGACGGCGACGGCGACGGCGTGGCGCTGACCGCCCACACGCCCAGCGCGCCGGCTCCGTTTTGTAGTAGCAACTCCTTTCCCCTGATGGACTTTGTCCGCACTTCCACCAGAGGTGCTACCACAGTCTAACACGTACAGTCACGACACTCCCCCACATGTTATACTCTACGACACAGCGCTCCAAGCGGCCGGCAAGCTACATTTCTGAATACGATATTGGGTGAGTGAGAATAGTTTCAGTTGTGTTAATCACAACATAATTTTTACATTAGGGGAATGTATGAAGTATAATAAAAATTCGTAATAATTTATCCCTAGAACGGTCGGGTTGTAGTATTACATTAAAATTTTTCAAAATCAAAAAAATGTTTGTAGAACTTATGGGACTTAACTACGGGGTCATCAGTCCCTAAGCTTACAAACTACTTACGAACTGTTTATAAAACTCTTCTGGGTGTTGGACCGCATCGTCAAAATATCAAATACTTCACTGACGTTTCGGCCACTATTGCAAGTGGCCATCTTCTGGGTGTAATACTTCACCGACGTTTCGGCCACTATTGCAAGTGGCCAACTTCTGGGTGTAACACCCAGAAGATGGCCACTTGCAATAGTGGCCGAAACGTCGGTGAAGTATTTGATATTTTGACGATGCGGTCCAACACCCAGAAGAGTTTTATAAACAATAACAACGGCCGCGGAAGCCTTCGTTTACATATACTTACGAACTAGCTAAGACTAAGGACGGCACTTCAGTGGCTCTGATGGAATATCAGCTACTCCAGGGGACTTGTACCGACTTAGGTCTTTCAGGGCTCTGTCAAATTCTTCTCTCAGTAATGTATCTCCTATTTCATCTTCATCTACATCCTCTTCCCTTCCTACAATATTGTCTCGAAGTTCATTTCCTTTGTAGAGCCCCTCTATATACTCTTTCCACCTTTCAGCTTTCCCTTCTTTGCTGAGAACTGGTTTTCCATCAGTGTCCTTGATATTCATAGAGCTGTTTTTCTTATCTCCAAATGTTTCTTTTATTTTCTTGTAGGCTGTATCTATTTTTCCCCTATTTATACATTCTTCTACATCCTTGCATTTGCCTTCTAGCCACTCCTGCGTGGCCATTTTGCACTTCCTGTCAATCTCATTTCTTAGTCGTCTGTACTCCATTTTGCCTGATTCATTTACTACATTTTTTATATTTTCTCCTTTCATCGATTAAATTTAGTATCTCCTGTGATATCCAAGGATTTTTGTAGGTCTTGCCTTCTACCGATTTTGTCCTCTGCTACCTTCACTATTTCATCTCTCAATTGTACCCATTCCTCCTCTACTGTTTTATTTTCCCCTGTTTCTGTCAATTGTTGCCTAAAGTTCCCTCTGAAATTCTTAAGAACCTCAGGTTCCTTCAATTTATCCATGTTCCATTTCCTTATTTTCCTACCTTTTCGTAGTTTCTTCAGATTCAGCATGCAGTTCATAACCAATAAGTTATGGTCAGTGTCTATATCTGCCCCTGGGTATGTCTTACATTGTAAAACCTGGTTACGAAATCTATGTCTTACCATTATAAAATCTATCTGGTCTCTCCAGGTGTACAAAATAACGCTTTCTGTTGTTGTTGTGGTCTTCAGTCCGCAGATTGGTTTGATGCAGGTCTCCACACTACCCTGTCCTGTGCAAGTCTCTTCATTTGAGAATACGTTCGGCAACCTACATCCATTTGAATCTGCTCAGTATGTTCGTCCCTCGGTCTCTACGATTTTTACCCCACACGCTTCCTTCTAACGCTAAGTTGACCATTCCTGGATATCTTAGAATGTGTCCAACCAATCTATTCCTTCTCTTAGTCAGGATATGCCAGAAACTAATTTTCTCCCCGATTCGGCTAAGCACCTCCTCATTAGTTACGTGATCTACCCATCTAATTATTCATCATTCGTTTGTAGCACCACAGTTCAAAAGCTATCATTTTTTTAAACTGAACTCCTTATCGTCCACGTTTCACTCCCTTACAATGCTACACTCCAGACAAATGCTTTCAGAAAGGACTTCCTAACATTTAAATTAACATTGGATGTTAACAAGTTTCGCTTCTTTAGAAACCCTTTTCTTCCCATAGCCATTCTGCATTTTATACCTTCTTTACTTAGGCCATCAGAAATTATCTTCCTTCCCAAATAACAAAATTCATCTACTATTTTTATTGTCTCGTTACCTAATCTAATTCCTTCAGCACCGCCTGATTTTCTGACATTGTATTCCATTACATTCGTTTTACTCTTGTTAATGTTCATCTTATATCTGCCTTTCAAGATACTGTCCATTTCATTCAGTTGCTCTTCCAGATGTTTTGCGGTCTCTGACAGAATTACTATGTCATCAGCATATCACAATGTTTTTATTTCTTGTCCCTCCACTTTAATGCCCTCCAAATTTCTCCTTTCATTCCTTCACTGCCTGCTCAATGTAAAGATTGAACAACATTGGGGAAAGGCTACATCCCTGTCTTACTCCCTTCCCACCCTCTGCGTCCCTTTTTTGCCCTGCACTCTTCGTTCCCTATATTTTACCCCTGATACCTTCAGAATTTTGAAGAGTGTATTCCAATCGACATTGTAGGTTTGCCTTTCTTTAGCCTATCTTCTAAGATAAGTCGCAATGTGAGTATTGCCTCCCGTGTTCCTAAATTTCTCCTACATTCAAACTGATCTTCCCCGAGGTCGGATTCCACAAGTTTTTTCAGTCGTCTGTAAATAATTCGTGTTAGTCTCGTACATCATGCATACCAGGTGATACAATTTTTTTCACGACTCGCTCTCCTAACGACATCAGCAGTTCAGACGGTATCATCTACTCCATAGGCCTTGTTTCGACTCAAGTCCTTCAGAAGCCTGTAGTGTTAGCAGTTGACGCCTCATCGTACGGTGTGGGTGTTGTTCTGTCGCATCGTATTGGATGTCACGATCGTCCTATTGCCTTTGCATCCAAGCTACTGACGCCGACGCAACAGAATTACAGTCAGATAGAAAAGGAGGCCTTAGCAATCATTTACGGGGTCACAAAGTTTCATCATTATCTCTATGGCAGAAAATTCTATTTGTTGACAGACCACAAGCCTCTCACGTCGTTGTTCTCACCCACAAAGCCAATTCCGCCACGAACGGCACAAAAGCTTCAGAGATGGTCCTTGATATTGTCAAATTATCAGTATGAGATTTTGTACCGACCTACCACTAAACATGCCAACGCGGACACACTTTCCCGACTTCCGGTTGGCCAGGATGTGTCGTTTGATTCTTCGGAAATGGCATGTTGTCAGATAGATTCCAGAGATGCTACCGCTGTCGCAGATTTCCCTTTGAACTCTCGTCGGGTTGCAGAGGAAACAGCTGCGGATGCAGACCTAAGTGTGGTAGCACGTTTTGTTCGCTCAGGGTGGCCTGCCAGAGCCAAAGACATTGATCGGCCTCTGGTTCGACGTTATTTTGCACAACGTCATGCATTGTCTTTAAGTCAGGGTGTACTGTTGTTGCATACCGACAACGACCAAACACGAGTGATTGTTCCTCGTTCCCTGCAACGTGAAGTGTTACGCCTCCTGCATCAAGGACATTGGGGCATTGTTAGGACAAAGCAACTGGCCAGACGTCATTGTACCTGGGTTGGTATGGACGCTCAGATAGAGAACATGACGTCACAGTGTACTGTTTGTGCGGAGCATCAGGCGGCTCCTCCGCAACGTTTCTCAGATTGGCCACGCCCCAAGGGACCATGGCAACGTTTACATATTGACTTTGCCGGACCTTTCTGGAATACGCGCTGGTTAATTGTTGTAGACGCTTTCAGCAAGTTTCCTTTTGTGATTGCCATGAACTCAACGACAGCTTCTAGTACAATCAGTGCCTTAACATCAGTGTTTTGCATCGAAGGCTTGCCTGAGACTATCGTCAGTGACAATGGACCTCAGTTTGTTAGTGCGGAATTTCAACAGTTTTGTCGTGTGAATGGCATTCAGCATATCACCACCGCACCTTTTCACCCTCAGTCCAATGGTGAAGCAGAACGTTTCGTTCGAACATTCAAGTCTCACATGGAGAAGATGAAAGGTCAGCACTCCAGGCAGCAAGCTCTTCAAATTTTCCTGTCTACGTATCGGTGCATGCCACGTGACGGCCCGTCTCCTGCCGAGCTGCTACACGGCCGCCGTCACCGCACTCTCCTTCACCTGCTGCAGCCTCCCACGCACCGAGTCGGTTCGTATGGCGCTACGCGTTTTCAGGTTTCTACGCCGGTGCTGTACAGAGTGTTTGCTGGAAACAAGAAGACATGGTTGCCGGGCACCATTCAACGCGTGCTTGGGCGCCATATGTATGTTGTACGTTCTTCCACAGGGTCGGAGCTGCGGCGCCACGCAAACCAATTACGCCTGCACAAGCCGCGCGATCCTGTCTCGGGTTTCTTGATTCCAGACCCAGTTCACCGCCAGGGAGCACAGCCACATCGTTCGTCCCCGGACTACGAGATCGTCCCCATGGAGGTCGACGCACCTCCGATGCAGTCGTCGCCGCCGCTGTCGCCGCCGCAGATGACAGCGTCACCGAGAGGGACTCCGGGACCGTGCGGGCCCTCCCAGCTTGGGCCACGCACCTCAGAAGAAGATGACCTGCTCCCTCTGGGCGGGGGCGGGCGCCCTTCCCCAGGTTTCGGCGGGTTCCCTGGAGGATCGCAAGGCGGATGCCGGGGCGCGGACGGCGTCTCGATCCCGGCCTCAGCTACGACGCCCGTCCCACCAGTAACGCCCCCGCTCAGGCCCTCCTCCCAGTGCCGTCGCCGTGGCCCTCAGCCCTACGCCACGACGGCGCGGCGGTTTGGGGGGGGGGGGGGGGAGGGGTGTGGTGTCGCACAAGTACAAAGTGCGCGCCACCTACTTTCGCCGCGCGCCGCCAGGCACGCACGGCGCGGCGTTCTCGCGACGACGGCCACGAGCGCCCTCTGACAACTCCGCTCGTGGCCACCACTGAAGGACATCGGCACTTCGGACTGAGATAGCAACGAGTTAGGACCTTCGTAATCCGATAGGCACGAGTGAAGACTTTGCTATTGTACAGGCACTAGGCAGGCCTCTAACAACTATGTATCAACATTCTGCAGTACTATGTAAAAGTTAAGTATTGTTACATTCTGTGCAATATATCTCTTTCTAATTTACTCAAGTGTTTATAGTTTCTGGCTGCTCCCCTCCGTACCTGCACCAGCGTGTCGGTCTCATTCCACTCGGCCACCGACACCTACGACGAGGCTGGGACACAAAAGCGGCGACGAAGTTACGAGACACAAAAACCCATTCTTCTTGTACTGTATTACTATCCCTTGTTTCAGCCAATCCTTGCCTAATGCTCCCTCCGAAACTCTCAATTACCTCTGGTTCTTCAATTTGTCCAGGTTCCATCTCCTAACCTTTCTGGAGGTCTTAAGTCTTAATCTGCAGTTCATAACCAATAAATTATGGTCAGAGTATATATTTCTGCCCCTGGATATGTCTTACAGTTTAGAACCTGGTTTCTAAAGCTATTCCTTACCATTATGAAGTCAATCCAGTACTCTCCAGTGTCTCCTGGTCTCTTCCACGTATACAACCTTCTTTCATGATGATTAAACCAAATGTTGATGATTATTAACTTGTGCTCTGCACAATATTCTACCAAGCGATCTCCTCTTTCATTCCCTCTTCCTATTTCATATTCACCTACTACATTTCCTTCTCTTCCCTTTCCTACTACCGAGTTCCAGTCTCACATCACAATCAAGTTTTCGTCTCCCTTAACTTTCTGAATGATTTCTTTATCTCCTCGTACATTTTTTCGATATCCTCATCATCGGTCGTGCTAGTTGGCATATAAACTTGCACTACTGTGGTCGGTGTTGGCATCGTGTCTACCTTTACTACGATAATGCGTCCACTATGTTGTTCCTAGTAACTTACCCGCATTCCTATTTTCTTATTCATTATCAGACCAACTCCTGCGTTACCACCAACTGATTTTATACTGATAACCCTGTACTCACCTGACCAGAAATTCTGATCATCCTGCCACCGAACTTCACTAATCCCTGCCATATCTAACTTTAACCTATGCATTTCTCTTTTCAAATTTTCTAGCTTACCTACGTGATTAAGGGTTAGAAAATTCCGCGCTCAGACCCGTAGAATGCCTTGATGACATCCTCCTGAGTAGTCCCCGCCCAGAGATCGGAATGGGGGACTATTTTACCTCTTTTACCCAAGAAGACGCCCAAGAAGACGGCTATCTGCATCGTTGAGCACGCAAGCCTCCCCACCTCGGCAATGTCTGTGGTTCATGGGGGTGGAAACACAAGTTTTTAAAATCCAATCAAAAATATAAATCCGAAATTACGTATTTATTGCTTCAAAATTGACTTATTAGCAACATATTTTCAAAAATCCATTCATCCCCTATCTCCATTACGGATGGGAATATCGATAAATCTCTGATGCCTATAGTGTTAGACAAGCAACGTCTACAAGTTTCAATCATCTTCCGATTCACTTTTCAGTGCCGTTTGTTGTCTTTTAGAAACGGATCGAGAACGGGAAATTTCTTTCTTACGCTTCGGCTTCTTTCTTTGTAGTTTTACTTTTCAAACTGCAGTATGCATTATTTTTGTTTATTCGTACGCTTGTTGCAGAATAACAACTGAGGAATGTGCATCAATTTTCGCTTATACGATCTCTTTAGTATTGTAGTGTAAAAAGTCGCCGGCCGCGGTGGCCGAGGGGACTAGGCGCTCCAGTCACGATCTGCACGGCCACTACGGTCGGGGGTTCGAATCCCCCCTCGGGCATGGATATTTGTGCCGTCCTTAGTCTTAGCCAGTTAATAAGTAGTTTGTAAGCTTAGGGACTGATGACCCCGTAGTTAAGTCCCGTAAATTCTACAAACATTTGAACATTTGAATTTGTCAAAAGTCATCGCTTGTCGTCAGCCTGAATTTTATATAAGCTGACGATTTTCAACCACTATATCTTCAACCCTCTTATTGCTATCGACATTGAACTGCATGGTGTACGGGACACTTTGTACTGCTACAACAGAGAGAGATCGTTCGTTTCCATTGTGTAGTTTTTTTCTGAAGAGGAAAATATTGAAACCCACACGTAGAATTTTATATACGTCGGTAACTTTTTACTCCCATATCTTCCATCCCCTTATCGTAATCAATCCTCTATCACCATAGTGAACAATGGGAGACTGATACTACGACGTACACATGCAGTGAAATATAGGCACGAACACCTCAATTTTTATATATATTAAGATTCAGCTGAGCCATGACGCCATATGTCAAGTATGAAGTTTCATACCAGTTCTGCATTCTAATTATCATGTTGTTTCGAAACATGTAAATAAAATTGCCACACACCATTTGTGGGCTGTATATTTTTACCCCCCTCTAAACCCTAAAACAACAACAACGGCTATATATTTTAACAGAGTCCTTGATAGAACTGTTTAACAATAGAAATTCATGAATCTGGGAGCATACGTCTTCGGAGATTTTAGGTCACGTCTAAAGACAAGACCTGTTTCCTTCAAATGCGAAAGCCACACTAGCGACAGAGCACTGTACTCACACTGTACTCACAAAAAATGAAATTGCTTTTAATTATTCAGACTGTTCTGTAAAGAAGTGTTTACTACAGTATTACATATTAATGGTTTGTGGATCAGAAGAAATAAATTAACAACATAAAGGAAAGCTAGGAATCGTATCGTGGTGACCTACTGACTTCATAATCCTTAGGATGGAAAACATGGTCTCTAGTAGGCTCCATTGTAATTTTTAAAGTCAAGAATGTCAAAGATGTTTTATATGCCTGTTGTTGGCATTGACAGACCGGAAATCGATCCCGGCCCTCTGCTAAGCAAATACTCTAAGCCACCTGGGGCATGGTGGATATCACAGCTGCAGGAACTACCCACCCATGCTCTCGACAAACATAAGTCTCACCTTAAAGCCTACACCAGTACTGTAATGTTCTTTGTCCAGTAATATCGTTTACTCGCAAACATTGGTTAGCCTATTTCCGTAATAATATCGATCCTCGGGTGCATCTGCACTGAAACATAAGGATATTTTTGTCCGTCGTGGCATTAAATTATCCGAACACACATGTAATGTCATCACAAGTTTTTTGCATTTATCATTACTGCACAACTAAACAATGCTGCATCAAACATTTACATCAACCGTATTTAACGTATTAAATTGACACTACATATAAAAAAGAAGTCTTCCACTTACCCAAAGTCAAAAACACTCTCTTAAATGTGGAACTGACAATTGTGATTTCTTTTCCTAAAAGAAAAATTCCAAATTGAAGATTACCGATTTTGAAATAGTGAAGGGTAGTAAAATATATCAGTGTCTAGGCTTACAAAATATTTAAACTTATGCTAAATCAACACACACAATCATTTCTGTTGGAGGACTCGAACCTCCGAGGGCGACCAACCGTTTGCTCCGCAGCAAGGCACAACCGTGACAGCTTATCTGTAAGGAGAGATCGTAGTCTCAGTTATTGGGTAAGTGGAGTCCTTAAAGAAGTAAACATTTCTAAGATTGATTGTTTTATGGATACTGAAAATGATTCTTTGTTGTATGAAAAATTACTCTATAAAACATGGTTGGATATTATATGTCTATTAGTTCGGAGAGAGAAAGATAATTTGTCACCTGTTTTCTTTGAAATTCGTGATTGTTAACTCAGAAATAATTGGTATTTTTAAATATGCATTCTGCTATTTGTTTCATTATCAGTCACTATGCTTCTCTCTACTACAAAAATTTGGTTAATTTTTCTGATAGCAGTTTTTTAAAGTTGCTACTCGAACATGAATTTGACTACACAACAAAGGTTTGAGTTTGATCACGCAAGAATATTGAGCACGTGAAACGAAAATTTATTTTGTTATAATTTGCAAGAAGATGTCTTTTATGTGCAACATTGACTTTTGCTATTTACATCATGTACGTAATTAATTTCTCTTCATAATTAGTGGACAATTTCATGTTTTAATTTTTATAGTCAGAGTAGGGTACATACTGCTATTTGATATTACCTGATGCAATTTATTATTACATTCAAAATGTTCAAATGTTTGTATAGTCTATGGGACTTAACTACGGGGCCATCAGTCCCTAAACTTAAAAACTGCTTATGAACTACTTACGAACTAGGACGGCACAAATATCCATGCCCGAGGAGAGATTCGAACCCCCGACCGTAGTGGCCGTTATTACATTCGATACCTGCTTTTTACAATATACACATTGTATAAATTAGTGGTTTTTTGTAAATAGCTCTCCTATTAACTACATGTCATGTAGATGTCAAGAGGAAAAGTTACGTGAAATTCATTTGCTTTGACATCGCGAGCAGGAAAGACCGTTTGCTTGTAAGTTTATTCCAACATTACACACATTTTTGACTCCCCACTTAGACTTTCATTTTGCTATTGAAACGAAACCAATTATTTTATCAGATAGCAATAAGATTTCTTGTCCATTGTGGAAATCTCTCAAAAAACTGCTGTTAATTACACCACTTGATCAGGGCCTGCCCGTCCACATAGGCAAACTAGGCAGTTGCCGAGGGCGCTCGAATTTGGGGGGCAGCAAAATTGTCGTTCGCGACGAACCCTCGTGCGCTCGCGGTGCGGTTTATTTTGCTGTTGCGCTGCTGTTCCAGCAGCCATGAATTCCCGGTTACTACACACGGACAGAGCAACAGGCAAGAGACGAGACGCAAGTAATTATTACATGCAGTCTCCTTGACACTTCAGAAATTTGCTAGTAAGTATTTAATGAACAGACGAGTAGCAATTTGGAACCAATCACCCCGAGATCAAAGCTGGCGGACCGCCCATCATGGGAGCTGGGGCGCCCTCAAGGCCCCGAACAGTCCTCCGCCCTACAGTCACTCTAGTATACAATGGGCGCTAATGATCTCGCCCAGGGCGTCATAAAATCGAACACATCATCAGTGGTAAAGGTTTAGGGCGCCAAATGACACAGGGCGTGCCTTACATTTGTACATAAACTAAGGGGAAAATACAATAAATAATTTTTTACTTAAACCCTCCTGTACATTACTGCTGCCATAAGGTTATCAGTTTCTTGGTAAGAAAGATCCCCTTCTATTTGTTCATAATGACGCTATTATTCTTAGGGGAAAGTATCGTTTTCTGATGCACAAAGACATTGTGAGTTTATTCTCTCTTTTCTCATTGAAGAGATGGCTATATCTCATCAAGTGAAACAGGAGAGGGCTTTTCCAACTATGTATCTTTTGTTGCTGTCGAAACTATACGTCCACAGACTACAGAACGGAACAGGACGAAGCATCTACATCTACATGGGATACTCTGCAACTCACATTTAAGTGCCTGTCAGAGCGTTCATCGAACCACCTTTATACTATTTATCTCCTATTCCATTCTCGAAAAAGCGCGGGGAGAAAGAATACCTGAAACTCTCCGTTCGAGCTGTGATTTCACTTAATTTATTCTGATGTTTTTTTCCACCTATGTAAGTGGGAGTCGGCAATATACTTTCGCATTTGGAGGAGAATGTTGGCGATTGGAGTTTCGTAAGTAACCCAAGCCGCAGCTATAAGCGCCTCTGTTTTAATGATTCCCATCCCAGATCCTGTATCATTTCCGTAACGCTGTCTCCCCAATATCGCGAAAATACAAAACGAGCTGCTCTTATTTGGACTCTTTCGATGTCCCTCGTCATACCCACCTAATAAGTATCCCACACTGGCCAGCAATACTCTAAATGAGGACGGAACAAGCGTAGTGTATTCAGTGTCTTAATTAGTTCTGTTGCATCATTTAAGCGTCCTGCCAATAAAACGCAATCTCTGGTTCGCCTTTCCCTTGACATTATCTATATGTTCTTTCCAGTTTAAGTCTGAAGTAATAATAATTCCTAGGTATTTTGTGGAGTTTACGGCTTTCACTTTTCATTATCTTGCAAACAAGTTTAATGGATTTCTTTTCGTATTCATGTGGACAACTTCACACTTCTCATTATTTAGACTCAATTTGCCAATTTTTACACCATAGTGATATCTTATTCAGATCGTTCTGCAGTTCGTTTTGATCTTAACATGATTTTACTAGACGGTAAATGACGGCTACATCTCAAAACAACCTAAGAGAGATGCATAGCTTTTCTCCCAAATCGTTTAGGTAAATAAGGAACAGCAGAGGACCAATAACACTACCCTGTGGAAACGTCACATATCATACCTTTTTTAGTCGATACGCTACCATCGATTACTACAAACTGTGTCCTCTCTGACAGGAAATCCCGTATCCAATCGCAAATTTTGGGCGATATACCATAACCACGCAATTTGATTAAAAGCTGTTTGTGAGGTACGGTGTCAAAAGCTTTCTGGAAATCAAGAAATACGGAATCAGTTTGAGAACCCTTATCGATAACATCACTTCGTGTTAGTAAAGAGCTAATTGTGTTTCGCATGAACGATATTTTCTAAATCAGTGTTGACCTTCGGTCAATAGATCATTCTGTTCGAGGTACTTCATAATACTTTAATACAGGGTATGTTCCAAAACCCTGCTGCAAATTGGCGTCTATGAAATAGGCCTGTAGTTTAGTGCGTTACTCCTACTGACTTTCTGGAATATAGGTGTGACCTGTGCAATTTTCCAATCTTTTGGTACAGATCCTTCTTTGAGAGATCGGTTGTATGTGTCTGTTAGGTAAGGAACTATCGTTTCCGCACAGATATATAATGGGTATACAGTCCGGACCAGAAGACTTCTTCTTGTTAAGTGATTGTTTCACAAACGTTACTCATTCTGGACTCTTCTTGTAATTCGAAATTGTTAATATTGGTTGCGTTTTCTTCGGTGAATTAGTTTCGAAAATCTGTGTTTAATAACTCTGCTTTAGTAGCGCTATTATAGGCAGGATCGCCACTACTATCACGCAGTGAGGGTATTGTTTGCTTTGCCTCTAGTATTTTTAACATATGACCAAAATCTCTTTGGGTTTTCAGTCAAATTTCGAGAGAGTTTCGTTGTGAAACGTATTGTAGGCACCTCGTATTGAAGTCCTCGCTAAATTTCGAGCTTCTGTGCAGGATCGTTAATCTTGAGGATTTTGTGTTCGTTTAAATTTAGCATGTCTTTTTCGTTGTTTTGTAACAGTGTCCTGGCCTGTTTTGTGTACCAAGGTTGATCACCTCTTTTCATTAATTTATTTTGTGTAAAACTGTCAATTTCTGTCCATATCACTTCTTTGAATTGGAGCCACATCTGGTCTACACTAACGTTTAGTGTTTGTAATAAGTGGAAACTGTCCTTCAAGAAGCAATGTATAGTATTTCCATCTGCTTTCCTGAATACTTTTCGTCTATTTTTGGTAACTTTGGGATTTCGATAGTCAATCTCGCTGCGGCAGGTCTGTGTTCACTAAAGCCTGTTTCTGTTTTGATACTCATTATGAGCTCAGTATTATTTGTTGCTAAGAGATCAAGTGTTTTTCGACATTCACTTAGCTGGCTAATGAACTAATTGTTCGAAGTAATTCTCAGAGAATGCGTTGAGTACAATTTCGCACGATGTCTTATGCGTACCTCCTGATTTGAAAATATAATTTCGCTAACAAATTGAGGATAAATTAAAATCACCGCCTACTATTATTGCGTGAGTCGGGTACGTGTTTGCAATTACACTGGTTTTCTTTGAACCTTTCTGCTTTTGATCATCAGAGTCGGGGGGCCGGTGAAAGGAACCAGTTATTAACTTTTAACGATTTTCGAGTACTACCTCAACTCATAACTACTCACAGGAACTATTAAATTACAGGATTACTTTTGACGGCGACAGACACGCCTCCACCTATTTTGCTTAATCTGTCCTTTCTGAAAGCAGATACATTGCAAATACTTCTGCTGAACTTATTTCCGACTGAAGCCAACTTTCACTACTTGTAATGATATGTATTTCGGCGCTTTTTATTAACGCTTGGCGTTCTGGTATTTTCCCGACACAGCTATGACAATTTTCAACTGTCGTACAGATAGTTCCTAGATCTAAATTTCTCCTGTAATCGACCTGCACCCTTTGAGACAGCCCATTTAGTGTTGCCCCAAAGCCCTCTACCCTCTATCTGGACTCGTTTTAAATATTAGCGATACTGTAATCTGGCTAATTCTTCGGATCATGTACAGTCACTTCTTGTTGAACATGGTCGAGACCAAGTAAAACATGCCAGCGTACAGCACGGTAGCAGAAGCAAGTTCTCTACGGTAAAATATAAAAGGAAACTTGTTAATGGTGAAAGTTTGTCTCGTCTGTGGGTACAATATTCAGTTTCAAGAGAGGCAGTATTCTGTGTGTGTTGTAAGCTGTTTTCTAAAGATCGCATAGCCTCTGTACGTAACAAAGGGGTGAACGATTGGAAAAACATATATATTACAGTATCAACACATGAGAAAAGCAATAGTCACATGGGAGCGTATCAGGAATGGAAAGAACTTCATCTTAAACTGAAGACAAATAAAAACATTGATAAGGAAAACGTGCGTTCAATAAGGAAAGAGGAAAAGTACTGGCAACAGATGCTGGATAAGTTAATGGCATTGGTTCGAGTTATAAGAAGTCAAAATATATTTTATTAAATGAGGCGCAATTAAAATAATTTGTCTGAGTCGCCTAATTTGTTCGGGCCGGCCCTGCACTTGATCAGAAAGCACTTATTTGTTTGTTTGAAATTAGATATCTCACCATGTCCATTGTTGCTCAACAATTATTATCTGTCACACCACGAAAGCACTCATTTATATTTTCCTGCCCACTCCTGTTAAACACTTTTGTACTCCGTTAAATGAATTAATTTCATGATTGTCAGCTTATGCAATTCCACTTTGTGCTACATCTGTACATGTGATTCTGTAGTTATCAGTCACTGTCAGGCTGATTAATTACAACTTTTATGCTAAATCAGACATTCAGGTTAGTTTTACAGGGCCGTGTCAGTCTGAGTTATTGTCTACCAGCTGATCTGAGCGTTCAAATTCAGACTCACGTTCACGTTTAAACACCCTCACAGACTCTGGTCCTATACAAATTTAATTAATTTAGTTATTTTATTATTTTCATGAAAACGTTACATTCGTCTCAATTTTGGACGCTCAATACGTCTGATTTATTGTAATTATTAGTGATAAAGTGCAGGAACTTGAAAAATAATGTAGATATCTTGACCACACTTAGGAATTAATTTATGCCTTGCGTGTTTTCATTGTCATCATATTCGAAGGAAAAACTTTGCGAAACGTTATTCTCCATTTGAAACAAATTTGGGGAATTGGCATACATTATTATACTTAAAGCAGACTTTTAAAAGTCGTATACACAGATCATCTCTTTCCTATCAAGCCAAGTATGTCATTGACTACTATGCGTTGTTTTCAATTGGGAATATTTTGTTACAAAAATTGGCGTTCTAAAAGTAGAAATGCGTGGCGTCGTATGTCATCTGCGTGATGTGTGGGTCATGGACAGACGTTCGACCATAACATCCAAGATATCTTACCTCCCACATGTCATAGTACTTGATAATGCAATTTGGAACTCTTGTGTGATACTAAGATGCCTGATTATTACTTCTACATCTACATGGGATACTCTGCATATCACATTTAAGTGCCTGGCAGAGTGTTCATCGAACCACCATTATACTATTTATCTCCCATTCCATTCTCGAATAGCGTGCGGGATGAAAGAACACCTGAATCTCTCCGTTCGAGCACTGATTTCTTGTATTTTATTCTGATGATCATTTCTACCTATGTAAATGGGTGTCAACAATATAATTTCGCATTCGGAGGAGAATGTTGGCGATTGTAGTTTCGTACGTAGCCCACGCACAGCGATAAGCGCCGTTGTTGTAATGATTCCCGTCCCAGATCCTGTATCATTTCCGTAACGCTGTCTCCCCTGTATCGTGACAATACGAAACGAGCTGCCCTTCTTTGGACTCTTTCGATGTCCTCTGCCGAACCCACTTGATAAGGATCCCACACTGGGCAGCAATACTCCAATAATGGACGAACAAGCGTAGTGTATGCAGTTTCTCTTGTAGGTCTGTTGCATGTTTTAAGGGTTTTGCCAATAAAACGCAGTCTCTGGTTCGCCTTTCCCACGACATTATCTACATGTTCTTTCCAATTTAAGTCTGAAGTAATAGTAATTCCTAGGTATTTTGTGGAGTTTACGGCCTTCACTTTTGATTGACTTATCTTGTAAACAAAGTTTAACGGATTTCTTGTCGTACTCATATGGACGACTTCACACTTCTCATTATTTAGAGTCAATTGCCAATTTTTACACCATACTGATATCTTATTCAGATCGTTCTGCAGTTGGTTTTGATCTTCAGATGATTTTACTAGACGGTAAATGACGGCTTCATCTGCAAACAACCTAAGAGAGCTACGTACATTTTCCCCTAAATCGCTTATGTAAATAAGGAACAGCAGAAGACCAATAACACTACCCTGTGAAACGCCCGATATCACCTCTGTTTTAGTCGATCCCTTACCATCGATTACTACGAACTGTGTCCTCTCTGACAGGAAATCCCCTATGCATCGCAAATTTTGGGCGATTCACCATAACCACGCAATTTGATTAAAAGGCATTTGTGAGGCGCGGTGTCAAAAGCCTCCTGGAAATCAAGAAATATGGAATCAATTTGAGAACCCGTGTCGATAGCACCCATCACTTCGTGTGAATAAAGAGCTAGTTGTGTTTCGCATGAACGACATTTTATAAATCCGTGTTGACCTTCAAGTGTCTGTCAGTCAACCGCCTGTACGCTTTCGTGATGTATGTGTGCTTTCACTTTTTCACTTCATTATCCCATCAGAAAGAGTGGATCTATCGATATTTAAGACTAAAGATATCTCGCGTTCAGATTTTTGACACAAGTGGTACCCAAGAACCTGATCATGGTCGATGTCCATGAATTCCGTGGAGCGCCCCATTCTGCTAAGATGCGGATGACTACTGAGGTTACTAATATACTGTGCTCTAGGTAGCAGTACAATGCACCTAATACGAAAAAAAACTATTTTCGAATATATTAGCTTCATTCCCGCTGCTTCGCACACATACACTTGATGGTCTGCATTGGTTGTTTCTACTTCTAAATATAAATTTTCGTAGATTTAGGTTTAAAAATGCTTTCCTAATCAAGTATTTTGATACCACTTGTCACCCCTATTTCACTATTGACGGCACATTCTGTTATTACTAACTGTATTCACGCCAAATTTTTATACAGTACGCACACTTATTGCTACACGAATATCCAATATGGTATCGTCGTACGACACATTGTTCAGTATCTACGACGTTAACCTTGCGAGGCGCAAAGGACAATGGGCAAAGTATCGTGAGACCCTTGTCAATTACAACCTTGCCATCAGACGGGCAAAGGAGGCATCCTGGAAGGTATTCTGTGAGGAAGTGGAGGACACGACTGCTCAAGCGAGACTTCATAAAATCCTCACTACGGTACCAACTAATCCAGGAGGAACATTGAGGAAGGAGGATGGGGAGTATACAAAGACAGCACATGAAACGCTGGAACTGCTCTTCAAGACTCACTTTCCTCAATATACTCTGGGGGATAACTCAGACCAGAATGCGATTCCTGAGAGACAAGAGACTCAAAACTGGCAACAACTGGAACTCTTTGGGATGTCCAGAATCACACGCTAAAATAGTGAGTGAATTAAAGGTTGGGGAAATGCCAGCCGACTATATTATAACCCCATACTGCTTCAACAAGCCTTTCAGTATAGCAATTGGAAGTAGGGAGCAGTGGGAGAAAATAGTTCGACACCGTATGGGGGATATTTTCTGGTTCACTGACGGGTCAAAATCAGACCAAGGTGTTGGGGCCGGGGTATACGGGGTGCAGTAAAGACAGGGAAACTGGCCTCAGTATTCCACGCCGAAATCAGTGCCATCAGGGCATGTGTGGAGGAGAATTTTCGTATGTGCTACAAAGATCGTAGCATCTATATCTATTCAGACAGCCAGGCAGCCCTGAGATCACTGGCAGCTCCAGGCGACAAGGCCTAAAATGGTTGCAGAATGTCACAGGGTTCTGGTGGAGCTAGGGGAAAGCAATAGAGTAAACCTATTGTGGGTCCCTGGCCACTCGGGGATCAGTGGCAACGAACATGCCGACAGATTAGCCAGGATGGGGGCAGAGACTCCATTTATTGGACCGGAACCTGTCCTGACAATCACCAAGGCAATGATCAAATTGGAGCTACATAACTGGCTCAGAAGGCAGCATGTAGAATATTGGACCAATGTCTACCAACAAAAACATGGCAAAGTAATGATGCCAAAGCTGTGTTTTAAAAGAAGCTCTGCAATCCTGGGCCTGAACAGGAGAGAGATTAGACTCATGGTTGGCCTGCTGACAGGCCATGGGAATTTAAAAAACCACCTACATACAATGGGAATAACAGAAGAGGACCCTAAATGTAGGATCTGTGATGATGGTGATGAAACTGCATCACATCTAATCTTCGAATACATTGCATTGGAGAGTAAAAGGCACATAACATTTGGGACAACTAGACCCGAAGAAATTGTGTCTAATAGAGAACTGGTAAAGGGACTCCTTGCACTGTTCAAGGGCATTGTTTGGCGTTATTAGATATACAGGGAGCGATACCGCACAATAAACTTAGTTTCGGTGCGGGCAGTGGCGGGTTGGACCAAGACTGTTTTGGCTTCCCTGGAAAAATCAAATCAAATCTACGACGTTATAGTGACTACGTTGCATGAAAACGAAACAAATAGTCGGAATTCGTTACAGATACGAACAAAAATGTATAGCAATACCGTATATCGATTTAAACAAAATTTAATATGCTTACATATTACCATATGGAAAGAAACCCGGCCTAGGACCATCCACCTCCTGTCGGAAAAGGCATGATGTTCGAATACAGTATTATTAGGGAACTTCTTGATCCAGTCGATTCGTTCAAATATCTAGGCGTAACATTGCAGAACGAACTTGTAAGGACTGTTGTGTGTAAGGCGGACAGCCGACTTCAGTTCTTTAGGAGAGTTTTAGGAAGATGTAATTCATCTGTAAAGGAGACCGCGTATAAAAAGCTTGTACGACAACGTCTGGAGTATTGCTCAAGTGTTTGGGACCCGCAGCAGATCAGTTTGAAGAAAGACATGGAAGCAGTTCGTTACTCGTAGGTTCAACCAATGTGCGAGTGTCACGGAAATGCTCCGATAACTCAAATGGAATTTCCTAAAGGGAAGGCGACGTTCTTTTCCATAAATTCTGTTGAGGAAATTTAGAGGGCCGGAATTTGAATCTGTGTGTAGAACGGTCTTCCTGTCGCCTACTTACATTTCGAGAAATTAGGGCAAGTACGGAGAACGTGCATTCTTTTTTTCTTCGTTCTATTTGCGATTGGAGTAGGAAAGGAAATGCGTAGTAGTGGTACAGTGTACTCTCCGCCACTCAATTTACCGTGGATTGCGGAGTACTATGTAGATGTAGATTATGGGGTAACGTGCAGAGAGAAGTGGAAAGGAGGTTAGGATTGAGATTGGGGGGGGGGGGGGGGGGGGCGAGATAGATGGAAGGCCCAGTTGGATAGGGAGAGAGAGGAATAGAGAAATGTACTCTTTGTGGAGGGGCGAAACTATTTGCAAAAATAACTTCTCATTTTCAATTAACCGTACTACGTTCTTCAAAGGCCTGATTTGGTGTGTTCCGGGAACCACCGGTATTCACCACTTACGCACGTTCTGTTCTCTAGACTCCCTTCCTACAGTCAGGTACCGCCGTTGACGGTATGCGTAAGAGAGCGTCGCTAAGCGAAGCACGTTTGGAAAGTGCCCGGGAACCGACCAATCAGAGGCACGGGAATAGTACGTGAGGCGGACTAGCAGTAGACCCTTTGCACAGACGCTCCCATCCAGTCGCACCCTCTTGACCCTCTCGCGATTAGCGTGTCCGCAGGAAATTTGCGGCCTCGCTGTACCTTAGTTTCATTCATTTTGTGACCACGTTAGGCAGCCACTTCTCTTTAAGTAACTAGCTTACATGCCACTGTTTTAAAATGAAACCCTGAGTTTAATTAGCTGTTTCCTTGGATGGTCACTTCCCAGTTCTTCCCTGTGCAATCTTGAGCAGCTAAGAGAAAGGGAATAGAAGGATGACAAAGAAATCTAGAGGTGGAGTTTCCCATAAACGGATGGAGGTGTTAAGGAACTTGTCTTACAAAGAAACCTACAGAAGTGCTACTATACGATTTTTCTGAAATTTGGATATGTTATAATACATGAAAAACTAATGGGCACGTACGTTTACAGCGGCGTGCATAAATAAATGAATAAAATGAAATAAAAAAAATAACGTAAGGAATGAAACGGCCCTCCATAACGTGGGCTAAAATGGTAAAATTGACGCAACTTAGGCATTAGTGAAATGTTTTGAATAACTTTTATTATTAAAGTATTCCTTGATCGAAGACGAAAAACTGTTTATGTATATTGAAACGGGAGTGAGTGAAAATGAGGGGCTCAACTACCCCTTGATTTTCAATCCCTCCCCCTCCAATATACATAAGCAGATTGTCGTCATTTATCACAAGCTACTTTCATAACAAAAATCATAAGAATCGCTTCACTAATCTGTAAATTGTGACAGGTTTTCCATTTCAGGGACCGTTTCACCCCGTAATTGTGTTTTACGCTGCTAAAAATACATGTAATTTAGTATTTTATGTATTAAACATATCAAAATTTCAGGAAAATCGCAGATTGACACTTCTGTAGGGTTACTTATCAGAAGGTGCGAGGGAATGATCTTAGAGGATAAGAGTTCGTCATACTTAGGGGAGACTCTGAACACAACTTATTGGTTATCAACTGATTAAAACTTAAGAGACTGTCGAAAGGTAGGAACGTTAGGAACGTTAGGAGATGGAACCTGGAAAAATTGAAGGAACCAGAGGTGGTTGAGAGTTTCAGGGAGCATTAGGCAAGGATTGGCCGAAACTGGGGGAAAGTAATACAGTAGATGAAGAATGGGTAGGTCTGAGGCATAGGGTAGTTACGTCCGCAGAGGATCATATAGGCAGAAGGACAAGGCCTAATAGAAATCCCTGGATAACAGAGAATATACTGAACTTAATTGATGAGAGGGGAAAACATAAAAATTCAGGAAGTGAAGCATGCAAAAGGAAGTACAAACGTCTGGCAAATGAAATTGACAGGAAGTGCAGACTATGCAGGAGTGGCTAGAGGACAAATGCAGAACCGTAGAAGAATGTATAACTAGGGACAAGATAGATACCACCTACAGGAAAATAAAAGAGATATTTGGAGACATGAAAAGCAGCTGTATCAATATCAAGAACTCACACGGAAAATCAGTACTAACCAAAAAGGGGAAAGCTGAAATGTGGAAGGAATATATACAGGGTCTATACAAAGGAAATAAACTTGAAGGCAATATTCTGTAAATGGAAGACGAAGTGGAGGAAGATGAGAGAGGACATATGATATTGCGAGAAGAATTTGACAAAGCGCTGAAGGATTTGCGTCGAAACAAGGCCCCTGGAGTAGATGATATATCGTTAGGAGAGCCAGGCATGAAGAAATTCTTCCACCTGGTGTGCAAGATGTATGAGACAGGGGAAATAGCCTCTGACTTCAAGAAGAATATTGTAATTCCAATTCCAAAGAAAGCAAGTGCAGACAAATGTGATAATTACAGAACTATCAGTTTAATCAGTCATGCTTGCAAAATACTAATACGAATTATTTACAGACGAATGGAAAAACTTGTGGAATCCAACCTCGGGGAAGATCAGTTTGGATTTAGGAGAAATGTAGGATCACGGGAGGCAATACTCACCTTACGAATTATCTTAGAAGATGGGCTAAGGAAAGGCAAACCTACGTTTTTAGCTTTTGTAGATTTGGAGAAAGCTTTTGACAATGTCGACTGGAATACACTCGTTCGAATTCTGAAGGTATCAGTGGTAAAATATATGGAGCGAAAAGTAATATTCGACCTATGCAAAAACCAGACAGCAGTTATTAGAGTCGAAGGGTAAGAAAGAGACGCAGAGGTTGGGAAGGGAGTGAGACAGGGTTGTATCATTTCCCCAATGTTGTTCAATCTGTACACTGAGCAATCATTGAAGGTATGTCATTTAAATGTTAGAAAGACCTTTCTGAAAGCATTTGTTTGGAGTGTAGCATTATATGGTAGTGAAACGTGGACGATAAAGAGTTCAGACAAAAAGATGACACAAGCTTTAGAAAAGTGGTGCCACAGACGAATGATGAAAATTAGATGGGTAGATCACGTAACTAATGAAGAGGTGCTCAATCGAATTGGGGAGAAAGGAGCTTCTGGCATATCTAAGATAAGGGATAGATTAGTGGAACACACTCTGAGACATCAAGGAATCGTCAACTTAGCATTAGAAGGAAGTGTGTGGGGTAAAAATCGTAGAGGGACACCGAGGGACGAATACAGTAAGCAGATTCAAAAGGATGTAGGTTGTCATACTAATTCTCAGATGAAGAGACTTGCACAGGAAAGGCTAGCGTGGAGAGTTGCATCAAACCAGTCTGCGGACTGAAGACCACAATAATAAATAAAGCTTCGGGGAGCATGGAGGGGGAACGATCTGTTCAATCGGTGTATTACGTAAAATAGCGAAGACAGCAAATAGTCCTTAATAAAATGACCTTTTTCGACGGATTAAACGGTTGTGTGAAATGTGGTGTATGAAACGAAATGTCCGGTGATGGCAGTAAAATCTGAAGAAATCGGAAAAATTCAAGTAATATACTGTAACTACCCAACAAAATTACGACCGCAACGCCTATTGAGCAAAAATGAATTGTATACCTATACTGATGACTGCTAATACTGTGCTAATTGATCATTCTTCGTGGTGGAATTGATTTGCTAGGGAAAAAAAGTAACTTATAAACACTAAAATTATACTGATTTACTAAATGTATAAATTACCACACAAATTACAAATAAACAAACTTGCAATATCCGTTGATGATTATAAACAAAACTGACAATAATGGAACACAGCCTAATGTTTTTGTAAGAACTATAAAATATTTTCAATATTGGGAATAACTTTAGCAGTAAGATTCTAAATGTAAACGATTTTTGTTTCTCAATAAAGCGACATTATTAACCAAACTTACTAATCTCCGGGCGGGGACTACTCTAGAGGATGTTGTCATCAGGAAAGACAATACTGGCATTCTACGGGTCGGAGCATGGAATGTTAGATCCCTCAATCGGGTAGGAAAATTAGAAAATTTAAAAAGGGAAATGAATAGGTTGAAGATAGATATAGTGGGGATTAGTGAAGTTCGGTGGCAGGATGAACAGGATTTCTGGTCAGGTGAGTACAGGATTATAAATACAAAATCAGTTGGGGGTATCACAGGAGTAGGACTGATAATGAATAAGAAAATATGAATGCGGGTGAACTACTATGAGCAGCACAGCGAACGCATTATCATTGTCAAGATAGATACGAAGCCAACACCGACAACAGTAGTAGGAAAAGGAAGAGAAGGAAAAATAGTAGGTGAATATGGACTGGGCAGGAGGAATGAAAGAGGAAGTCGCCTGGTAGAATTTTGCACGGAACATGATTTAATCGTAACAAACACGTGGTTTAAAAATCATAAAAGAAGGTTGTATACGTAGAAGAGACCAGGAGACACCGGAAGGTAACATATAGTCTTTATAATGGTAAGACATAGATTCCGGAACCAGGTTTTAAATTGTAAAACATACCCAGGGGCAGATATAGACTCTGACCATAACTTGTTAGTCATGAACTGTAGGCTGAAGCTGAAAAAACTGCAGAAATGTAGAAAAATAAGAAGATGGGATTCGGATAAATTGAAGGAAAGTGAAGTTCTGGAGAATCTCAGAGGGAGATTTAGCCAACAATTGACAGAAACAGGGGGAAATAAAACAGTAGAAGAGGAATGGGTAGCATTGAGAGATGAAATAGTGAAGGCAGCAGAGGACAAAATCGGTAGAAGGCAAGACCTACAAAAAATCCTTGGATATCACAGGAAATACTAAATTTAATTGATGAAAGGAGAAAATATAAAAATGCAGTAAATGGAACAGGCAAAATGGAGTACAGACGACTAAAAAATGAGATTGACAGGAAGTGCAAAATGGCTAAGCAGGAGTGGCTAGAAGCCAAATGCAAATCTGTAGAAGAATGTAAAACAAGGGGGAAAAATAGATACTGCCTACAGAAAAATAAAAGAGACATTTGGGGACAAGAAAAGCAACTCTACGAATATCAAGAACTCAGATGGGAAACCAGTTCTCAGCAAAGAAGGGAAAGCTGAAAGTTGGAAAGAGTACATAGATCAGCTCTACAAAGCGAATGAACTTAGAGACGATGTTGTAGGAAGGGAAGAGGAAGTAGATCAAGATGAAATAGGAGATACTATACTGAGAGATGAATTTGACAGAGCCTTGAAAGATCTAGGTGGGAACAAGGCCCCAGGAGTAGATGACATACCCTCAGAGCTACTAAAGTCTCTGGAAGAGCCAGCCCTGACAAGACTATTTGAACTGGTGTGTAGGATTTATGAGACAGGCGAAATGCCCTCAGACTTTCAGAAAAATGTAATAATCCCCATTCCAAAGAAATCAGGCGCAGACAGGTGTGAAAATTACAGAACCATCAGTTTGATCAGTCATGGTTGCAAAATTTTAACACGAATTACATACAGGAGAATGTAAAAGCTGGTAGAAGCTGACATCGGGGAAGATCAGTTTGGATTCAGAAGGAACATAGGAACCCAGGAGGCAATACTCACTTTACGTCTTATCTTAGAAGATAGATAAAGGAAAGGCAAACCTACATTTTTAGCTTTTATAGATTTGGAGAAAGCGTTTGACAATGTTGACTGGAATATACTCTTTCAAATTCTGAAATCTGCAGGGGTAACATATAGGGAAAGGAGAGTTATTTACAACTTGTACAAAAACCAGACCGCAGTTATTAGACTCGAAGGGCATGAAAGGGAAGCATCAGTTGGGAAGGGAGTAAGACAGGATTGTAGCCTTTCTCTGATATTATTCAATTTGTACATCGAGCAGACGGTGAAGGAAAGCAAGGAAAAATTTGGAATAGGAATTAAGGTTCAGGGGGAAGAAATAAAAACATTGCGTTTTGCTGATGACATTGTAATTCTGTCAGAGACAGCAAAGGACCTGGAAGAGCAGTTGAATGGAATGGACAGTGTATTGAAGAGAGCGTATAAAATGAACGTTAACAAGAGCAAAAAAAAATAATGGAATGCGGTCTTAGAAAATTAGGCGATGCTGAAGGAATTAGATTAAGTAACGAAACAAGGAAGGTGGTTGATGAGTTTTGTTACTTGGGTAGTAAAATAACATGCGATGGTCGCATTACAGAGGATATAAAATGCAAAATGGCAATGGGAAGAAAAGCATTTTTGAAAAAGAGAAATTTGCTAACATCGAATATTAATTTAAGTATAAGGAAATCTTTTCTGAAGGCATTTGTGTGGAGTGTTGCCTTGTACGGGAGTGAAACATGGACGATAAGCAGTGCGAACAGGAAGAGAATAGAGGCTTTTGAAATGTGGTGCTACAGAAGAATGCTGAAGATTAGGTGGGTAGATCGCATAACTAATGAAGAGGTACTGAACAGAATTGGTGAGAAAAGGAATTTTTGGCATACCCTGACTAAAAGAAGGGATCGCTTGGTAGGACACATTCTTAGACATCGGGGAATCGTAAATTTAGCATTGGAGGGAAGTGTGTGGGGTAAAAATCGCAGAGGGAGACCAAGAGACGCGTATAGTAAGCAGATTCAAGTGGATGTGGGTTGCCGTTCTCATGAGGAGATGAAAAGGCTTGCTCAGGATAGAGTAGGGTGGAGAGCTGCATCAAACCAGTCTCCGGACTGAAGTCCATACCAACAACACTAATCGCTTTCAGTTCACTGTCAACTGGTTAATGTCTGATTCACATTTAACCCCTTTAGTTTAGAATCTATCACTATTCAATTTGCCCAAAATCAAAATATCTCTTTAGCACTGAAAAACTTTTATCATCATGTTATATATTGTCCTTTATTTTTTATTTCTGTTATTGCTTTAACCAACTAAAACAACTCTTCGTTTTAGCTTTGCTGAAATGTCTAGTTGCCCTTAAACTGAACTACCATCCTCTGACGAACTATTAATGTATCGGTTTCATTTATAAAAGTCTTTAATTTGTAAAGTAATAAATAACTCAATTTTTTATAATTGCTATACACAAGTCACCACACAAAAAATCTCAAAGTGACATAGTCATAAAAATTAATGTTCCAGGTAATCTCGTTGCATAACCTCGTTGAAAAATAAACCTCGTTGAATAAACAAAATATGATTACTGTATTCACACAGATATAATTGTCACGACACTCGTATAAGATCCTACTCGGTTCGTGACTTAGTATAATTACGTTGGTAAGTTTAGTTTTATGTTGCCGTTTATAATTATGCAAAAGATAAACAAACACAATAATGAGGTCAATGCTTGTAGACACTTCTAAAGAAAACTGCTTTGCCTTTGGTGCAGTAACGGGCGATGATTGTGGCTGGGAATAGCATTACAGTGCAACAGACCAGCACAGTAAAAAAAACCTCGTCTTGGCGTCGAAACAAATGAACCAATAGCCTCTTAAGTGTCAATGCACGGAAGACGTCATCCGAGGCAACTCTTGAAGTGATTGGCTGCCCAGTATGCTTGCTATATAATTCCACAGCCACTGCTGCTCACTGTACGTCCGACCAGGCCTGCTGCACACACTCAGTCTCGAAGTTTCTCTGGAGCGCAAGTAGAGTTTGGAATGCTTTTACACCTTTTCCTGCCATGTTGGCACTTTCCGTTTTGTGCAAAATTACACAGGCTTTTGTAGGGGAAAGGACGGTAAGATGACGACAGTAAGCTTCCAAATATTTTCATTCCTTTATTTTAGACCTGACATTTACATGAACCCTTCAGAGAAACCACTTCAGTTTTTTCCAAACTACTGAATTTTTCGTAGTTTTTGTAACTGTAACGTGAATGGCGATTACGTTGACTTTTTCGAAATGATGTCAAACTCGTCATCTTCCCCTAGTTTGCGAGTAAGATGACAAATGGCGGGGGTAATTTGATCATTTTATTTAAACCCAAAAGTGGCATACATTTGCTTTGCGCTTCGTATCTGCGGCAGTGAGTTCGGTGCAAACAGCATGGGTCACTTACGACAGGATAAACAACCATACAAAGTCCGTGATTTACCACAGTCGTTGCTTAATTTACAAAGCTCTTCTCTAACGTAATCATGATCATCGTAGTCGTCGTTTTCAGTGTAGTTGACTGATATCGAGGAATTAAAGAGTATCTCGTCACATTTGTTTTGTTTTTTTCTTCTTCCCCTGGTTTCTTATTCCAAATGACAAGCCAAGATAGCAGACTAACAATTTATTAAGTGACGACCGGTTTCGGTGCACTGTGTCACCATCATCTGGTCATATATATGTTATAATCTGGTCATCTTGTTAAAATGTGGGTATAAAATAACAAGTGTTGCACTTGTTATTTTATACTCACTTTTTTAACAAGATGACCAGATTATAACATATATATCACCAGGTGATGGTGACACAGTGCACCGAAACCGGTCATCACTTAATAAATTGTTAGTTTGCGATCTTGGCTTGTCATTTGGAAACTATCTTCACTTTTATATTTTTTCTTCAGTTTGTCTTCCGTTTATGTTGTTTAATGAGGGCAACTTTTACCTCTACATTCTCTTCGAAGTTGCATACAGGAATGCAGTATTCTGTACCTTCTCCACAATGGTCATCTATTCCTGCCTTCCAGTGGCCATTTCTACCTGTTGATCCATCATTATACTTGTTACATTCGCTAAATACTGCAGATCAGTCTGAAAACATCAAGAAAACAATTTAATAATTCTTTTGGAAAGATGACGTGTCATCATCTTGTCCGTTCAGTAGATTCGTCAACATACACGAAAAGGCCATTTATAATTTAAATCTAAAAAATAACACCTTATTAAATTAGCTTTTCAATTTAATACATACACCAAAGAAACAGCATGGTTTATAGTCACGAAAAACTGAAACCAGCTTGAAAAATTTATCACACGTGTTCAAGATGCTTTTTCGGTGGACTGAAATATTACCACCAACGTGTACCTAAACATAAATGATAGCGTGTCAGTGCTAAATGACGACGCAAGACCTTAATAAGCTGCTCTGTCTCAACAATTCCAATAAATTAATGGTTCGTTATCTTAGACTCTTCATGATTTTACCCTGCCTTCCCCTATAAATTATGACATTATAAAACCCTAAGCATGAAGTCAGTAAGCATTACGATATTAAACAAATTCCATAATAAGGCGAAGATTTAGTGAAAAAAAATTATACAAAATCATTAAGGGGATTAGGACGTCAAGCGGGCTGACTTGAAGTAGGAGAGGCACGGCTGGACATTTTAATTTCCACTGTCTACACTTTTACAAATAAACTCACAACATTCATTCAGCATGACTAGGAATGATTCTGAATTCACATGCATAAGCAGTGGCAGTTCTAAAACAAAATGAAATATTTTTTATTTACATGTGAGTTTTCATTATTGTTACACTTAGTATTGGCTGCATTCGTTGCTACACTTCTCTTCACAAGTAACAAATGTTCAAATGTTTGTATAGCTGGACATTTTAATTTCCACTGTCTACACTTTTACAAATAAACTCACAACATTCATTCAGCATGACTAGGAATGATTCTGAATTCACATGCATAAGCAGTGGCAGTTCTAAAACAAAATGAAATATTTTTTATTTACATGTGAGTTTTCATTATTGTTACACTTAGTATTGGCTGCATTCGTTGCTACACTTCTCTTCACAAGTAACAAATGTTCAAATGTTTGTATAGCTGGACATTTTAATTTCCACTGTCTACACTTTTACAAATAAACTCACAACATTCATTCAGCATGACTAGGAATGATTCTGAATTCACATGCATAAGCAGTGGCAGTTCTAAAACAAAATGAAATATTTTTTATTTACATGTGAGTTTTCATTATTGTTACACTTAGTATTGGCTGCATTCGTTGCTACACTTCTCTTCACAAGTAACAAATGTTCAAATGTTTGTATAGCTGGACATTTTAATTTCCACTGTCTACACTTTTACAAATAAACTCACAACATTCATTCAGCATGACTAGGAATGATTCTGAATTCACATGCATAAGCAGTGGCAGTTCTAAAACAAAATGAAATATTTTTTATTTACATGTGAGTTTTCATTATTGTTACACTTAGTATTGGCTGCATTCGTTGCTACACTTCTCTTCACAAGTAACAAATGTTCAAATGTTTGTATAGCTGGACATTTTAATTTCCACTGTCTACACTTTTACAAATAAACTCACAACATTCATTCAGCATGACTAGGAATGATTCTGAATTCACATGCATAAGCAGTGGCAGTTCTAAAACAAAATGAAATATTTTTTATTTACATGTGAGTTTTCATTATTGTTACACATAGTATTGGCTGCATTCGTTGCTACACTTCTCTTCACAAGTAACAAATGTTCAAATGTTTGTATAGCTTATGGGACTTAACTACGGTGTCGTCAGTCCCTAAACTTACAAACTACTTATCAACTAGCTAACACTAAGGACGGCACAAATATCCATGCCCGAGGGGGGATTCTAACCCCCGACCGTAGTTGCCGTGCAGACTGTGATTGGAGCGCCTTAGTCCCCTCGGCCACCGCGGCCGGCCACAAGTAAGAGAGATTCTTGGTTGAGTTTTATGCACCATACGAAAGATACTTGCAGTTGTATGTAACGCTAGAATTTCTTTAACTTATGAGAACTTGAATGAGCTGTTACATTTAAAATTTTACGTTTATAAAAAGTTGAAACGGTATATTTAACAAACTGAATTGTTATCACAATTTTTTTAATATATTTGGAAAATTCTTGAGTTTCATACACCTGTATGTACGGTTTGTATGTTGTGCAAAAATCATTGAAGAATCTCTCTTACCTATAGCAACAAATACAGCCAACAGAAAGTGAAAAAATATCGAAATTTCATAATAATTATTTCATTATGTTGTAGAATTGCCACTCCTATGGTGTGAATCCTGAATCCTTCCCGGTCATGCTGACAAAGTCTTGAGAATTTATTTCTAAAGGTATAGACAGTAGAGATTAAAATATCCTGTCCTCCCTCTCCTGGATCAACTCGGTCCGCTTGAAGTTCTAACCCCCTTAAGGGAAGTTTGAATGCCGCAAAATGGTAAAAAATATATATATTATTCGTTTTTAACCTTATTACGTAATTTCAAGTTTTCTACTTAAAATATGTCAAAATTTGTTAAGAAATTTTAACGGCAAGTATTTTTATTTAATGTTTCAAAATTATATGTGCACCCAGGAAAATTAGCCAACTTGCGATGTATACACATTTAAATCTTCATATATTAGATACAGAACGCTGTGGATTTCGCTCTTCAGTTGTTGAATCCTTGATGTTTCTGTTCGTACCATTGTCGTTGAAATAAAACTCGATGAGCTACGTAAATAATTATGTTGTTCGACAACGTGATATGGACTCGTGTACGTAAGAATGTATTTGTTGCCATAAACACTTTAAAATGGGGCCGGGGGAGTCAGTGATTCTGGTATTTCATTCAATGATGGTCATATGGGTAGGCAAAAGCTCATGGAAAGCCTAGGACAACAACAGGCTCAGTATGCAGCTGAATTTAACACAAAAAAAGCGAGGGAAGCAAGGAGAAGAGAGCTTCTAGGTGAAGAAGATCTAGAGCGTATGTGAATTTTAATAATAAATTACTTTAATCGCATATCTGGAATTGACATTTTCAGTGTTAAATGTACCTTTATCTCACCAATAACACTAAAACTTAGGAAATGCTATAAAACAGTTAAAAGAAGCCATTGTACTAGAATCAAGACAAAATCTGGCTTCTTATCTGAAATAAATAAATAAAAAAACAATGGCTCTAGTTCAGTTACCTGACAATAAATCCTGAAAATAGATGCCAAAATTTCAAAGTTGTATATATAACAGTTCCAGAGAAAAAGGTACATAACGTTAGCAAATTTAACCCCTCAGACCCTTTTCCCATAATTGTGTACATAACTTTTACAGTGTCTAAGATAGATCAGAAACATTTTTTCTCAATTGAAACAACATGTATATGACTGTGAGTGTTCAACATTTCCATCGTACACACTTACTGTCAACTGCGGAAGATCAGTATAAAAATACCAAGTAATCAGTGTTGCACTGCGCCCCAGCTTGTGAACTCCAAAGAACACGCAAGTTGTGGGTTACTTGTATTCCACAGTACAACTGAAAAGTAGTAGTAATTATTTTGCATGGCGACTATTGAATGATCACGTTAGTGGTACAAAATTAATTATATTAGTCCATAAAAAGAAGACTTGCTTTTCAGCATATGCAATTTTGTAGTATGTAAATGGATCCATACAACATGGTAAATCTTGTTTCTAAAATAATTAAAAACGTAACTTAAGGGGAATACAGCAAAAAATAAATAAATAAATAAACTTGCTTCAGAAAAAAATCAGGTCTGAAAGAATTAACATTGGTGAGATAGGGCATTCCGACTCCGCTTAAAGGAAAATTACATTGTGTCAAAGATATCAGCATATAACGTAATCACACAACCATGTTTTACAAAAGAAAATTAATGGTATTACAGGGTGGATGCATCTACATAGATACTCTGCAAATCACATTTAAGTGCCTGGCAGAGGGTTCATTAACCACTTTCATATCTTTTCTCTACCGTTCCATTCTCTAATAGCGCGCGGGAAGAAAGAACACCTAAATCGTTCCGTTTTCGATCTGAGGTGGCCGAGGTGACTAAGGCGCTCCAGTCACGGTCAGCACGGCCACTACGGTCGGGGGTTCGAATCCCCCCTCGGGCATGGATATTTGTGCCGTCCTAGTTCGTAAGTAGTTCATAAGTAGTTTGTAAGTTTAGGGACTGATGACCCCGTAGTTAAGTCCCATAAGCTTAACAAACATTCTCATTCACGCCGTAATGAATAACGTCTTACTTTTAATGATTTCCACCCCAATTCGTGCAACATTTCCGTGACGCTTTCCCCCCCGTAACGTTATAAAACAAAACGAGCTGCCCTTCTCTGAACCTTCTCAATATCTTCCGTCAGTCCTACCTGGTGAGGGTCCCACAAGGGGCAACAGTACTCCAGGAGAGACGCACAAATGTGATGTAGCCAGTCTCTTTGGTGGAGCTGGTGCATCTTCGAAGCGTTCTGCCGATGAAACGTAACCTTTGGTTCGCCTTCCCCACAATATTTTCTATGTGTTCTCTCCAGTCAAAGTTGTTCGTAATTGTAACTCCTAGGTGTTTGGTAGAATCTACGACCTTAAGGTTTTACTGATTTATCGCGTAATTGAAGTTCAGCGAATTTCCTTTAGTGGTCATGTGTTTTACTTCACACTTTTCTGTATTTAGTGTCAGTTGCCAATTTGGATAGTGAGATTGAGAGGATAGTGAGAGGGGAGGGGAGATTGGCAGAGATTTGGGTGAGTAGTAGATGGACAAAGTGGGAAAGAGGAGGAAGACTAAAGCGGGACTGGAATAAATTCATACCCAGGCCAATCACTTATTGCAGCATACAATAAACATCACCGGCAACGCTGGGGTTTAAAGCTAGTGAAGAATAAAAATTGAGGAATAAGTAAAATAAAAAAAAAAGGTACACAGATATTGAAACATGGAGTCTGTGCTGCAATATTATAAATGAGGTTATTTGGTAGTTTCTGCGCTATTCCGTCAAGCTCTAGGTGTGCGCTCTTATCTGTTGCGGCGCGGATCTGTGGGGAAAACATTTTAAAGCTTGGCGCAGCGGTTGACACGGCGTTGCGCGACCGTGTGTTTACACGGGCGCCGCAGCCGGCGGAAAACCAATAAAGGTCTGGCGCGCCGGCAGCGCCGCGCCGTCTATATGAAGTCATAACGCGCGATATCTGCCGCCACCGCCGCCGCCACCGCCTGCCACGGCACAGCGCGGAGGCACGTGCTGCTGCTGGCGAGGCGGCCGCTCCGTCACCTGCAGCTTCACCGCGGCTCTCCATTATACCAGCCACCTCTCTTTCAGTCAACTCATTTGTTTGCCTTTTTATTTTCCAGCTTGTGTAAGCGTCCACCCCAACAATAACCTGCAGTGGTATTTTTCCCTCTTAATACAGAGGGGTCCAAAAATTGTATCCACTGTTTAAAGGTCCATAACTTGCAAAGTAATTGTCAGAGTTGTCTCATTTTTGGTGGAAGTGTAGCTTAAAGTCCAACTTAAATACATCACTGTAGGTGATCGAAATGGTCACCATTAACATCCCGCAATGGTAACACACTGGACTCGCATTCGGAAGGACGGTGGTTCAAATCCACCCCCGACCATCCTGATTTAGGTTTTCCGTGATTTTCCTAAATCACTCCAGGCAAATGCCGGGATGGCTCCTTTCAAAAGGACACGGCCGATTTCCTTCCACTTCCTTACCCAAAACTTCGAGCATTAGCTCCGTCTCTAATGACTAATATGCCGATGGGAAGTTAAACCCTAAGCTTTCTTCCTTCCTTCCATTAACATCCACACACAAACGATGTGCTGGATTGCAAAACGAACTATGCATAGTGTTCAGGTGGATATCTGCACATGAATGGACGGCGGATCCTCGACGTACATCCAATGTGCGTGGCTTTTGTCGATAAACGACGTCCTTTAGTGTTCCCCAGAGGTGATAGTTGTAACACAACATCGCGACCACAGATTTAGAATCACCATATTCCAACATTTTTCATCATTTCGTAACTTTAATTATTTGTTAAGAGGCAGAAATTACTAATTTTTTAGTAAATTTAAATTATACCAGCGTAATTCAGAATAGTAGTATCCACGGAATAAGTAGGTCAAAACACCTCGTATATCAGAGATCATTTGTCAGATTGCTATTATACATAGTACCTGCAGTTGAGTTACTCTCTCTCTCTCTCTCTCTCTGTGATTAGCTCTCTATGTGATTAACTTTCTTTGAGTTCACATCTCTCAGTATTCAGTGCTTACCTCTTTACGTGATCAGTTTCAAAATATCTCACGGGGTTTATTTCCAAGATAGAACGGAACACGATAAATTATTTATTTCTTAATACAAATTTTCGTATCGTGATCATACGCTAATGCGTGCAATATCTTGGGACTTTGATCGGGATAGACTAGGAAGGAAGAATTAGAAACTTCTGCCTTCGGTTAATAAACTGATTAATATTCGTGATACTGGGTTTCGAACTTATTTGCAAGTTTAACGAAATGACATTTAAAAAAAGTTATCTGGAAGATTTAAAGTTCGTAGTCAAAGTAATAGGATCCAGAGACTAATGTAAATGAGACTTTTACGAAAATAGTCACTCATTGTGAACTTACGAAGTGTTTTCTGTGAAAGTGATTTGGTTGTAACTATTAATTTCAAAATACAGAATCTGTGAAACTCATAAAAAAATCTTGAGCAGTTATTCAAGTATTTAGTTCCCTAATATGGTCCAAGGCAATTCTGAAAGTGAATATATAATATCTGTGAAGTTCGTAAGAAATCACTTAATGTCTGAAATAAAAATATCTAACAATTTTGGTGAAGAGAGACTTTTAATAAAATCTTACCAAAGAATAATTCGATAGTAAAAGAATGAGGCACAAATAATATCTTTTGTGAGTCTGACCTATAGGGACTCAATTCCGAAGCCGAGTTACAAAGTCCAGAGGAGTTAAGTCTGGGGAATGTGGTGGGTACTCCACAGCACCTCTGCGACCTATCCATATTCCTGGTAGATTTTCGTCGAGATAAGCCATAACACGATTTTAGTAGTGGGCTGGGGCACCATCTTGTTGAAAGTAAAATCTCCGTCTCCATACAAGTCTCGAATGGCAGGTAAAATGGATGTCTAAAAATTCTGAAGGTACACCTCACCGGTAACTGTGCCATCAAAGAAGAATGGCCCAATCAAGCCCCGGTAAGACAACCCACACCACACATTTACACCTGGCAAATTCACGGCTTTGTCTAGATAGACGTTCGGATTTTCGGCGGCCCAGTAGATGCAATTGTGGCGATTTACTGTACCATTGAGTTTGTACTGTGCCTCATTAGACCACACAATCATCTCTGCAAACTCTTCGTCGTTGCACACCATTTTAGTAAACCACTCTTAGTACTCAATTCTAGGATCTGGGTCGTCCTCGTTCACTGCGGGTAGCAATTGTGGGATGTAGCACTTCCACTTTTCTAAATTCACCGAACAGTTGAGCGAGTCACTCCAGTTTTATGGGCACACTTTCTCAAAGACCTGTGGTGAGCAGGTGAATTATTGTAACACACGTAGGAAGTTATCTGGACTTGTTACTGTTACAGGTCGTCCAGATCGTCGTTTGTGTACATCTTCAACAAAGCCTTCGGCTTCCAATTTGTCTCGAATGCGACGAATCGTTAAACGTGTCGGTGGCTCTGATACTCATATCGTCATTGCCGTTCAACCTCATTAATGTTTTCTTACTTAAAATAGCACATCAAAACTGACTTCCTTTCATCGAATGTAAACCTTGCGACGGCCATGTTTATCGAGTAACTAGATGCCCCTAAGAACAAAACACTGACTATCCGGTGACTGTCGTCTGACAAGACAAAACAACGCAATTCAACGCTTATGTGGTGATTGCCGGAAATACAAACTATTACCTTACCAAAGATAAGACAACTTCGTCAATTAGTTTGCAAGTTATGGACCTTTAAACAGTGGATACATGTTTTGTATTCCTCTGTATATCCATCCCTGATTTCGAACTGCAACTGTACTGTAAATTATCGATTTATTTTGGTATATTTAAAAAAAGTGAAAAGAGTTGTAATCCCTTTTCTAATAATTTTGCGACTACAACTGCTGAGGTGTGTGCTAGTGTAATGTCGTCATGGAATAGGACATTTTTGAGGGCCAATCGCCGGCGTCTTTCTTGCAGCTCGGTTTCCAAACGATACAATAACGATGAATAATATGCACCCTGTTCCATATAGTCGATAAGGATTCACCCCTTGTGAATCCCAAAAGACCGTCGCCAACTCTTCTGGCCGAAGGTCCGACCTTCGCCTTTCTTGGTTCAGATTCTCCCTGGGTAACTTATTGCTTAGACTGTTCCTTAGTCTAAGAAGTAAAGTAATGTGCCCACGTTTCATCCACAGTGACGAAACGACGCTTAAAGTCCTGTGTATTCTTGCTGAACAGCTACAAACCTTCCTTGCAACACTTCACTAGATTCCGTTTTTGGTCAAGAGTAAGCAATCGCGCCACCAGTCTTGCTGTTAGCTTTCTCATGTCGAAATGTTTATGCAAAATATTATGTATACCTTCATTTGAGATGCCCACAGCACTAGCTACCTGACGCACCTTAACTCTTCTTTCATCCATCAACATATCACGGATTATATCAATGATATCTGGAGTCGAAACCTCCACTAGGCGACCAGAGCATTCAGCATCACTTGTGCTCATGTTGCCACTCCGAAAAATTTGAAACCACTTATAAACTGTTCTAATCGAAGGTACAGAGTCATCATAATGTTTATCAAGTTTCTCTTTAGTCGCCTGAGGCGTTTTACCTTTCATAGAGTAATGTTTAATCAGCACACGAAATTCTTTTTCTTCTATTCTTTGACAATCAGTCGACTTCTGACAAGGGAATGGTCAGACTTATGTCGAAACCTGTTTTGCTATTTTTACATTTGTGAGTTAACATTGAAGGAAGTCTGTATGCAGACTGTTAGCTGCTCATATGACCTGGAAGTCTGTAAAAACATTTTTGAAGTTTGACATCACTGTCGCATGGTTTTAGCGATTATAACTGCCTCTTGTACAACCCTGACCTCTCTCGCTACGTTATACTAACGCCATCTAGGGACAAGGTGGCGTTAGCTACGCGCCGCACTCCTGCCACAGCAGTGAGAGAACTGATTCGCCCAGTGAATGCGATCGTACGATAATTAATAAATACGATAATAATAAATTCGTTGACAAATGTAGCTTTTGTGTCTCGTTTCCGCCGGTTGTCCTAGGTGTCGGTGGCCGAGTAGAGAGAGACCGACACAGGGAAATAGGATGCATGCGTGTAAGGGTACAGAGTCTGAAGTGACTAGCCAGTGGGACAGCAGAAACTAGAAACACTAAGCTAGATTAGTATAAGATATGTATTTCGTAGAAACATGGTAATACTTAATTTTTACGTAGTTCTTGACTGCAGTCTAAGTGTAATGTTGAGACATAGGTTAACTAGATAGAGGCCTGCATACTGATGAGTCTTAGTGCCTGTTCTAATCCCAAGTGGCCGATGCAGTTCAGTGGTCGCCACGATCGGGGTAGCAGCAGAGGGCGCTCGTGGCTGACGTCGTAAGAATGCCGCGCCGTGCTTGCATGGCGGCGCGCGGTGAAAGTACGTGGCGCGCACTTGAGACTTGTGCGACAACACATTATCTACAACATTCTTTCCAAATAGCTATGTAACAGACACAAATACTAATCAGGTTACGAACACGTCCAACTTTTATTTCTTGTAATTACCGCAAATATGCGAAATATTATCGGCGCTCCAGTCACGGTCAGCACGGCCACTACGGTCGGGGGTTCGAATCCCCCCTCGGGCATGGATATTTGTGCCGTCCTAGTTCGTAAGTAGTTCATAAGTAGTTTGTAAGTTTAGGGACTGATGACCCCGTAGTTAAGTCCCATAAGCTTAACAAACATTTGAACATTTTTTTTTATTATCGGCACAAATATCCATGCCCGATGGAGGATTCGAACTCCCGACCGGGAACGGCCTCGCGTATCGTAGCATAGCTCCTCAATGCGCTCGGCCGCTCCACCGCGGCGAAATCGAGTTTGTGGATGGTCTAGGATGTACTGTGTCTGAGGAGAGGTGGTAATTGGTTACGTTGGTTAAGGATCCTCGACAGGAAAGGTAGTCGCATGCGGAAGGCGAGGCGAAGCATAATTATGGTGTTCAACGATGTGTTGTAATACTTTCTAATGGCAATCTGCATAACAAGAGGAGCCAAAATAACTAGTTTGAAATTCATTCATTGAGCGTTTTCTGCAATTCTATGTTGCCATCCTCAAGTCTGAATGATGCGTTTGCAATATGGGTGCAACATATTTTACCACAGACAAATAAAATGAATTATATTCGACATTCCCATATCCAAGAACGTAATGGAAACATGACGAAATTATACGACGTGATGTGTAGGTATTAATATACATGAAAAAGATGGCAACATGAATTGCCGAAAGGGTCAATAAAAAAATTCTAAACTGGCGATCTTAGCTTCTCTCTTTATTCAGACTCCCGATATGATCAAAACAGACTCGTAGAACTTCCATGAGGCAGATATCCATACAACAATAAGGCTTATCTAGGATTTTTACTTCCAAAAAGCTGGGGTATTTATTTAACTGGCGGGCAGCAGTGACACTTAGCTCCGTTCATTGTCGCATTGTTTCTTTACTCCCTGCCAGAGAAAGTTCTCTCTTTATATCACCATGTTAAGTACATGGTCAGGTCCGCGGAACGTGGGTTACGACTTTACTGTTCCACACTGCTTGAGTGAACGAGTCGTTACGAACGCTCTCCCGTAATGATATTTTGCTGAAATACAGACCTGCCTAGTGCATTGACCTCTCAACGTTGGTGATCCCCTGGCACTGCTTCGTAGTGCCAATAGTCGGCGGAACTTCGAGAAGATAACTTAAATATAAGCCGTTTTTACAGCCTACTAACGATGCTGCATGTAAAAGTGAGATCACGACGGTGTCTTGGCAGGGAACAGGCGTCGCAGGTTCGCAGCAGTGCCAAACAATGGCACCAGAAGGCACTCGGCAGAGCCCGCGGCTGGGCTGGACGGTAATAGAGCAGGTTGGCGGAGGACAATGGTGGCGACGCACTTGTGCTTCCGGCCGGCAAATCGCATCGCCGCGCCACACCGCGCAGACAATTAGTTTAGTGGCGCCCGCGGAGAACACGCCTGGGGGGCTCGCCTGTCTGTGTAGGTCATCACGCATCCTGTATGGTCCCCAACAACTTTCGGCTCAAGGCCTCTGCTGTATCTTGGTGCGTATGTAACCATCCTTCTGCCGGCCGCGTTGGCCGAGGGGACTAAGGCGCTCCAGTCACGGTCTGCACGGCCACTACGGTAGGGGGTTCGAATCCCCCCTCGGGCATGGATATTTGTGCCCTCCTAGTTTGTAAGTAGTTCATAAGTAGTTTGTAAGTTTAGGGACTGATGACTCCATAGTTAAGTCCCATAGACTATACAAACATTTGAACATTTTAACCCTCCTTCTCCCCCCGAGGGGGTGCGGGGGGCGGAGGGGCACCGAGCCAGTAGGTAACGAACGTCGAAGTCTGTCACACTCTGGAATTCCACACGCCCGGCCTTCCTCCTTCACCAAAAGATTAGATTAGATTAGATTAATACTTGTTCAATATATCATGAATACGAGACTTCGTAATGATGTGGAACGTGTCAGTTAAATTAAATGTATCTATACATAATGTTACATGACACTCAATATTTAATTTTTTTTATTTTTTCCCTAAAGTACTAACTTTTATCCAGAAATTCTTCTAATGTGTAGAAGGAATTGCCTTTCAGAAATTATCTTAATTTATTTTTAAACGCCAGTTGGCTATCTGTCAGCATTTTGATACTACTTGGTAAGTGACCAAAGACTTTTGTGGCAGAATAATTAACCCCTTTCTGTGACACAGCTAAATTTAACCTTGAATAGTATAGGTCACCCTTTATCCACAGCCAAACAACTCCCCCTTGCTTTTGAACTGATCACCGTCAACATGAATTTAATACTGACTAGCAAGTCAAAATAGCCCCAATTGGAAAACGATAAGCTTCGTAACAGAATGGAAAATTACGTACATGTTCGTTGTCGTAACGAAATATTCTGAGTAGGGTAGATTTATAAATAACACTTTCCCACTAGGCTGGCGAACTTGATATAACGGTCATTCGCTGTTGGCGAGCGATTGCCATACATTACCCAATCGACCTATCCGGAGTGTGATCTCGCTGCGCCGCTGTGGCGTGAGCACCTGGGGAATATTTTCGATCACAGTAGTACACTGTGCCTACGACCCCAGCAGTTTGGGCTACTTAGCATATACAAGTACGCACCAGTACTGACGGTCTAAAAGAATCCGGAAAGCTGAGTATGTCGTAAATAGTGCCTCAGTGCAATTAATTATGGCTGGGTGACCTTATTCTCATATAAATTTTGGTTGGAACCTTAAAAACACGTGTTTCGATGTTTTTGGAAATTCAATCTTTAAGCGGGTGAAAAATTGGATAAGTAAACATGGTTAGAATTTAAAAAAAAAAAAAAAATGAGTTTCGGGATGTTTTCAATCCTGCTATCAATGGTGCAATAGAGGGTGGCACGTTGTATCAAAATACTTGATTAAGAAAGCATTTTAAGGCTAAATCTATGAAAATTTATATTTAAAAGTAGAAACAAACAGTGCAGACAATCCAATTTACGCCTGCGAAGATGCAGGAATTAAGCAAGTACATTTATAAATTTAATGTTATATTATACATTACTACTTTTTTAAAACTGCTTCCATTCCATAATGGTGACTGGTGCAGAAAAAGGTTACGAACTTATCCCGAAAGTAAGTCTGAGTTGGAAAATTTTCTTTATTTCAATGACACGTTTCGCCCTTTTGAGGCATCATCAGAAAATTGAAACGATATGTGGTGAGATATCTCTCATCATTGCTACCTGCCATCCTAAATAGTTTATTTTGCTATGATGGCAGATAGCTCATCATATAACGTACACATTTCTGATGATGCCTCAAAAGGGCAAAACGCGTCATTGAAATAAAGAAAATTTTGCAACTGTGACTGACTTTCGGGTTATTTCTTTTTTAATATTTTTGTCGGAATTAACTGTAAAAGTGTGTCACGGAAAAGGTCAGTCCATTATGCGAAACATATTATATTCGCACCTTTACTTTGTGATTACTATAATAAATTTAAGTTTAAGTTTAATGGTTTGAAGACTACGTTTTTCTTAATTAAATATGTGGAAGCCCTCCATAAAACGTAACATGTTCCCGATGTTTGCAAAATACGCCAGTACCATTATGTAACAGAGGGGAGCCGTTGTATCCATACAACGTCGGATACAGATGGAAGAAAAGCGAAAACGTACCGGTAGGATGAAAGGCAGGCTGGACTAGACGGTCGCTGCCGCACTGTCGCACCCTACCGGTACGGTTGCAGTCCACAAAGGGTTAAACAGGACACTCCTCTACTCCATTGCGATATTTTTAAAATTTTCTTATCCCTTAGAGCACTGACTTCAACTTTTATATTAAATTCTTTATTTTTATAGTTAAATATACTTCTTGTTGTTGTGCATATTATCTTCTTCGTTATTTTTACATTACTGGCCATTAAAATTGCTACACTAAGAAGAAAGGCAGATGATAAACGGGTATTCATTGGAGAAGTATATTATACTAGAACTGATATGTGATTACATTTTCTCGCAATTTGGGTGCATAGCTTCTGAGAAATCAGTCGACAGAACAACCACCTCTGGCCATAATAACGGCCTTGATATCCCTGTGCACTGAGTCAAACAGAGCTTGGATGGCGTGTACAGGCGCAGATGCCCATGCAGCTTCAACCCGATACCACGGTTCATCAAGAGTAGTGACTGGCGTATTGTGACGAGCCCGTCGTTCGGCCACCATTGATCAGGCGTTTTTAATTGGCGAGAGATCTGGAGAATGTGCCGGCCAGGGTAGCAAGTCGAACGTTTTCCGTATCCAGAACGGCCCGTACAGGACCTGCAACATGCGGTCGTGCATTATCCTGCAGGGTAGGGTTTCATAGGCATCGAATTAAGGGTATAGCAAAAGGGTCGTAACACATCTGAAATGTAACGGCCACTTTTCAGAGTGCCGACGATGCGAACAAGAGGAGAATGAGAAGTGTAACCAATGGCACCCTATACCATCACGCCGGGTGGTAAGCCAGTATGGCGATGACAAATACACGCTTCCAATGTGCGTTCACCGGGAAGTCATCAAACACGGATGTGACCACCATGATGCTGTAAACAGAACTTGGATTCATCCGAAAAAATGATGTTTTGTCATTCGTGCACCCAGGTTCGTCGCTGCGTACACCATCGCAGGCGCTCCTGTCTGTGATGCAGCGTCAAATGTAACCGCAGCCATGGTATCCGAGCTGATAATCCATGCTACTGGAAACGTCGTCGAACTGTTCGTGCAGATGGTTTTGTCTTGCAAACGTCCCCATCTGTTGACTCAGGGATCGAGACACTGCTGCACGATCCGTTACAGCCAAGCGGATAGGATCCGACCTTTATCAAAGTCGGAAACGTGACGGTACGTATTTCTCCTCCTTACACGAGGCATCACGACAACGTTTCACCATGCAACGCCGGTCAACTGCTGTTTGTCTATGAGAAATCGCTTGGAAACATTCCTCATGTCAGCAGGTTGTAGTTGTTGGCACCGGTGCCAACCTTGTATGAATGATCTGAAAAGCTAATCATTTGAATATCACAGCATTTTCTTCCTGTCGGTTCAATTTCGCGTCTGTAGCACGTCATTTTCGTGGTGTAGCAATTTTAATGGCCAGGAGTGTAGTTAAAAATTTGTTTCAGCGTCTGCTTCATTACTGTATGCCATAAAGTTCCTATTACGGGCCTCATTGTTGACCAGATTTCGCCTTATTCATCAATGTGTCCGTGCACATCTTTAAGCTTTAAAACAAGGTTCCGTTTACTTTTCTGTGATTTCAAGGGAAAAAACAATACTGACATGTTCCACATCCACGAGGATCTCCTCAACATGGATTTATGGAAAGAACCAACTAATCTAATCTAGAACTGTTATATTAAAATCCGTTAGGTTTTCATTTTCCAGTTGAAACAGGAAGACAAACATTCCCCAAGAATGAATCCATACCTACGCAGTATTGTTGAAAATTTTGGCGAACTCTGGTGGCAAAAGAGGCTTGCTCGATTTTATGCGACTTCCAGCTGTGCAAAACTTTGTCTGCTGCCAAATAGCTGTGACCCAGCACAGGAGTTGATATATTAACAGTGAGATCAAAGAGAAATGCGAGCGTACTAAGCATTACTAACGCAATAGAATTTCTTTTCTGCGCTTTACAGCCACCACAAAACAGTTTCATGGCTTTATTTGTATATCTGAAACACAGAACTCAGACGAATAGTGGAACAGTGCTTTGCAGACCTATGAAATTCCCCACATAGCCTCATTTTCATCACAACTGTTAAACTACTCATTAGTTTTATTTTGTTGTGACTTGGGGCCATAGTGACAAACAGTACTCAGATAGTACTGACCGATCTGGTGAAATTAAAACGTCTGACTGAAAGCTGTACAAGGCAAAGGCTGATTTTGCTACATATAAAATACAAAACAAGCCGTATCGTCACGTGTTGCTGTTACGTTCATGAGGTCGTAAAACCTCTCTGTACGGCGCTGATGTACAACATGTTCACACAACACTGTCCTGCATTTCCCTTTATCCTTTTTACACTCCAATGATGCGTGGTATTACACATATAACGTTAAACACAAGAGTGAATATTTTGTCGTGAAGCTGGTACTTCAGTTATTACACAGTGCTGTTAATACTGCTGTTAAAATATTAAAGGCACAGGTGATGATATGACGATTCGCTTATTACTACGTTTCGAAATACTCATCATCAGAATCTAGATGGGGTTAAATTAATACTAAACGTATTTCGTCATAGTCCTACTGAACTCTTAAGGATGTTAGTTTTTACTATACGGTGATATTACGACTAACCATCGTTTCCGACAGAAGCCAGTGTTTTATTAAGCCTTCTTCCAGCATTTTTTTGCTAGGCCTCGATATAGTTAGATGATTCTTACTTTCGGCATAGTGAGCATTAATTTTGCGATTACTTTGCAATAGCTGACGTAATATCGCAATTTGTAAAGATTCCATTTTGACGAATATACCACTTTTCCGCATACATTCTATACTACTATGGCATTAGGGGTGAAGGAACTTCTTCTGTAGCGCATTACTAGTCTTAAATTATGCAGCAAAAATATTTAGTTTTAACATAGTGGTACAATAATCGTACTTCGTACATTTTTCATCTTAACGACACGCATTTTTCTGCTAACAATTTATTTTCAACCTAATTTGTAGAATTTAAGCTGTTATTAATCAAGGAAATCGCATCAGAATATTTCCTTTAGAATGTTTGTGGGCATTACGTTCTCATATATCGATTATAGCAACGCCTTTGAAATTGAATTATGCCTCTCTGGGACTTTGCTATTGACTGTCGATGATAAATTGTGTGGCTTTTCTTATCAATAAGTGACACCTTCTCCCTTCCCAGCAACGAGTACCTGCTTTTTGAAATCCTGAAGTAAGAAATATGCTTCTTGTATCATTGCAATATTGGATTTTCTGTAGTAATAGCAACGAAAAGGTTAGTTTCACAATCTTTAGAAATCTTGTTTACATACGACTACTTCCAATAATTTCTTCAGTTATTACGTCTTCATGCTTGTAAATAGCTGGAAGATACTGAAATTAGTAGTGATGAGCACTTATATTACAATGCAAAGAACGCGTTACGTTTTTCGCAATCATTTCGTTATTGACATAAACCTCTGTCATTAAACCTGGAAATATCTCTCAATAAGCATATGCTATTGCATAGGGAATACTTCTTTTACATGTGACATGATTGATTTCCTCTCTAGATAGCAGTTGAAAGGTTATGTAGTAATAGCACTCCAAATGTTGATTAACATGTAAAAAAAGATTGTTTACAGTAAGTACAACTAATGTCAGGCTTTCTCGGCATGCAGAATATTTCTTTACATGCGCATACTTATTTTCATGTGTGAATTGTTAGTTATTCATTTCGGGGAAAGTAGGCTGTTTGGTGCTGAATGTCATCTGCATCATGTCTGGTTTCAATACTTTACGCTATTGCAAGGTTTCTTAGCCGTGAAATTGGTTAGGATAGACTTACTTTTACATGTGTTTTCATTAATTTTACATCTAGTTTGTAATTTAGAAATCTAGGCTATTTGGTGTTCACATTTACCAGTTTAATGACTATTTACCTTAATTTGAACTGATTATGGGCTTGTAATGTATGGAAACAGCTGGGGGAAGTTTGCTTTAGGAATTTCAGTGATATTTCTCGAAAAAATACAACAGAATTACTGTATCCACCCTTTTAGATAACTTCATTTCTACTTTTTGACATAAAGTAGCTTCTTCTGTAAAATTCAATATTAGTACGTCGTTTGGGTGAGGGATCTACTTAATTTTCGCGACATCAATATAAATTTCTGCGAATGAACAGTGTAATTTAGTGTAAGACAGTCTGATGTTAGGCAGTTTTTAGCCATACTGTTTTACCATAAATATCACTTTTTATGCACACATTTTATACAGTACGTATTTTGTATGAGAGATCTTTTTAATTTTTGTGATGTTAAGCTAAATTTCTACGACACAACACCAAACTAAGTGTATTTTTTTCGAATTTGGTTAAGTTCCTACTTAATATTGCCATAAAAGTTGCATTTTCAGCATACTTTCTATACTGGTATATCGGTATGGTGAAGAATCTACTTAATTTTCGGGAATTTTCTCCGAAATAACACCAAAATTCAGTGAAAAGTATTTTGATTTTCGTTTAAGTCCATTTCACATTTTCTTTAAAATCGAAAGCACATTGTGCAATATAATACTCGGAATCCCAGAACCAATGTAATGAAATGCATCGTACGTGAGTAAAACTGCTCATTGTAGCGCAATTCTTGGTATGATTCCTAGAATGACCTCTGCGTAGGGGTGAAGATCATGTCGTAGTGAGACTGTCCCCCTACTTATATATTATATCAAGTGGACGCTTATATAATGGAATGAATAAATACTTAAATAATGGCGTAATTGAGAATATTATAAATATTATCATTATTATTAGCAAATGTCCCAATGATATAACGATAAGAAGTCGATTTTCAGTATTTATTAAGGTAATTCTTATTTTCCAAATAATTATTCATTTTCTCCCCAAAGGCCTTCTTCCTTTCCTCGGTCCGCTTTGGACGGTATACATTTGATTCCATCTCTGGAGTAAACTTCCATTCGTCCTTTTTCCTTCTAATGTATACCTGTATGGTGTGTGAATGATGTCAAATTTTGCCTTAGTTGAACCCTTGTTAACTTCAGTTGCACAGATTATTGTTGCCTTAAGTGATATAATTTTGTAGTCGTTTATTAAACCTGTTTGCCGGTAATCCATGAAACATCATTTGTCTCTTTATGATGTCAGTTTCGGTGTTTAATACGTTTTCTGTTGTCTTAGTGGTATGCAGTCTGTATCTATCTGGTGTGTATCAGAATTTTCCTGACAATTTTTCTTTCTACATTCCTTATCTCTTTCAAACTTAGTTTGCTGTAGATTGAGAGTGATTCAGTTAGATATGTGAGTGTCAGTTTGAGAATTATGTTGTAATGCCTGATTTTAGTGCCTTTTAACGGTCATTTTTGTTACATATATTTTGTACAAGGCAGAACACTTTCGTAATTTTCTGTAATTTGCTCTTTTATGCTTGGTTCAATAACTTCTCCATGCTATTTAAAGTGATTTACTTTGTTCATTTCACAGTAATTTGTTTTATGTTTCAGAATATCTAACTTGGAGAACATTAATTCGGTTTTCTAAAAGAAGATTTGCAGACCAACATTCTCTGTACATACTTTAACCATCTCAATTTGTTTTACTGCTGATTCTTCACTGTCGGTTACAATCGCCAAGACATCTGCAAACGCCAAATAAAGGCTGTTCATCTCCTAGTTCAATTAGCTTCCAGTAGTTTTATTTCCTTAGTTTCATTTCCTATTCTTTCATTACTTTGTCAAAAATTTGTGAATAATAATGGCGAGATCCCATTACATTGTCTTACTTTTGTTTTAATTTAGAATGGTTCCGAAATCACAGGTATGAATTTAATTTTGGGTTTGGTTTCAGTCAGTGTTTGTTCAGTTAGTTTTGGGGTTTTGGTGTCTAGTCCACAAACTTAGAGACTGTTACAAACCGACTACAGATTTGTATGATTTCTTAAAATCAACGAATATGCAGACAATTCATATCGACATTATTATTTTTACCTTTAATTATTAAAATATATTTATTTGTTAAACATCTGTTCCAGACCTGATCTATCAGGTCGAAAGGCTGCTTGGTAGTATAAAATAGCATGTTTTAGTTGTTTTGTGGGCTCTTTAGGAGACACCCGGATGAAATTTTGTAGGTGATCGGTAAAAGTTAAATGCCTTTTTAGTTGTTTTCGTCCGATCTCTCTCCATTATGTGCATTGCCTAAAATAGTGCACACTTCCAATCCTCAGGAATATTTTCTTCTAGACAAATTTCTTTAATGATCTGACTGATCTCTTTTAAATAATTTGGACGAAGGTTCTTCAGTAGATCAGAAACAATTCCATCATTTCCCGATAACTTATTATTTTTGATCTGCCTAAAGGGACAATAAATTTCTTCTTGAGTTAACGGTAGTGTAGCTTGTTTCATGTGTTCTGGTTGTAATGTTTTGAATCTTGTACTTGGTTGTGGGCGATTCAGAAGTTGTGAGATATTTTTAGCTAGTGCTTGACGAGTTTCTTTGTTACTTACTTTAAATTTTCCGTTTCCCGGAAGAGAGGCATCGTGGACTGTAGCCTTTTATTTGATTTGCGAAGAATTGTAAATGAATGTGTGTTGTTCTTCCTAAAGTTTTCTTCAGATGAGTTTAGGTGTTCTTTGAGGTATTTTCTTTTAGTCTATCTAAGTAGTTCAACTGTTTGTTTTGTACAAAAATGGCAGTGATGTGGTATCTGATTGGTCAAAATTATATTTTAAGAAGGCTCGTTGTCTCTTTTCCATTGCATTATCACTATTCGAATTCCACCATGAGTGTTTGGATTGTTTCTTTCACGGAATCAGTTCTTTTGCTTTCTGTATAACTTTCTATCGGAAATCTCTCCTGTCGTTTGTAGGTTGTTTATCCCATACTTCTGTATTTTTTTTATTCTATTCAAATCAAATTTCGGAATTGGTGGTGTTTTCCTTAGGAATTTCCTTTTCAGAGACTTTTAGTTTTTAATGTGGTAAGGTAGAGGCTCCAATCTATGTTTGCCTCTCTGAGGATTTGAACGTCGTATGTAATTAATTAGTGAACACAGTTGTTGTCCATCAAAAATAAACGGAAAATATACCCATTCAGAAAAGCGGATAAAAATTCGATTAACGCTTTCCTGAATGAGAATCTCCCGCCTTCGAAGCGAACAATGCTTGTGTAGATCGGATGTGTCTAATGTTCAGATAAATAATATCGACCACTATTGACAGGTTTATACCAAACAAATTAACAAAAGAGGGGTCTGACCCGCCATGGTACACAAAACAGGTTAGGTCATTCTTGCAAAAGCAACTAAAAGATCATGACAAATTTAAACGGAAACAAAATCCTCAAGACTGACAGTCTTTTTTAGGAAACTCGAAATTGAGCTCCTACTTCAATACGGTAAGCTTATAATAAATTCCACAACGAAACCCTGTCAAGTAATTTGGTAGAGAATCCTAATTAATTCTGATCGTATGTAAAGTATACTAGCGGTAAAACACAATCCCTTCACTACGCCATAGTAATTGTGATGCTACTGATGACAGTTCTGCTGAAGCAGAATTGCTTAACATAGCATTCCGAAATTCTTTCACGAAAGAAGACGAAGCAAATACGGAAGAATTCGTATCAAGAACAGCTGCCAGCATGCTTAATTTTGAAGTTGATACACCTGGTGTATTAAAGCACATTAAATCATTTACAAAGTACCCGGTCCCGATTGCATACCAGTTAGTTTCTTTTCAGAGTATGCTGATGCTATAGCCCCATACCTAGATATCATATACATCCGCACGCTCAGCGAACGTTCCGTACCCAAAAACTGGAAAGTAGCACAGGTTACGCCAGTATTCAAGAAAGACAATAGAAGTGATCCGCTAAATTACATGCCTATATCACTGTCGGTTTGCAGCAGGATTTTAGAACATATGCACTCCTCAAATATTATGAACTACATAGAAGAGAACAACGTATTGACCCATAGTCAACACAGATTCATAAAATATCATTCTTGTGAAACACAGCTAGATCTTTACTCACATGGTGTAATGAGTGCTATCGATAAAGGATGTGAAATAGATTCCGTATTTATAGATTTCCGAAAGGCTTTCGGCACTGTACCTCACAAGAGTCTTCTAATCAAATTGCGTGCTTATGAACTATTGCCACAGTTGTGCGATTGGATTCGTGATAAACTGTCAGAAAGGACACTGTACGTTGTAATTGACGGAAAGTCTTCGAGTAGAACTGCAGTGATATTTGTCGTTGCCTAGGGAATTGTTTTAGTATATGGCCCATACTGTTCCTTAGTTTCATAAACCGAGACAATCTGAGTATCTCTCTTAGGTTGTTCGCAGATGATGTCACTTATCGGTTAGTAAAAACTGAAGAGACTGAGAAAGGACTGAGAAATGTAACAGAATAGGGGCTGTATGTAGAGGAGAAGAATAAGTGAAATCTTTGCTATGGATGCTTATTTCAGTGTATTTATGTTTTCTATATAAGAATTTTGAGGGATATTTACGTGTTTATTGTATGTTGTCTAAAATAAGTTTCTATGCTGAGGAGAACAAAAAGGAATTGTTTGGGCGCATTTCGATGCATGGAGGTCGGCAGTTTGATGGGATAATGTTGATGAAAATGATTTATTAAGTGTTTCTATAATTTGTGGTTTAAAAATATGATGATAGTTATCAGAATTGTGGTAGTATCTTAAAGAGTGTTGTCGCACAAATTTTGGAGCAAGGAGGTCGAACGATTTCTCAGTAAAATGGATAAATGGAGAACTCCAGCGTATCGAAAATTATAAGAAGAATCTTAGTGACATGAGTAGTTTATACATGGGTTGATATGGAAATTTAAGTAGTGTTTAATATTTGGTGATTAAAATGAGTTCCACCCCCATGAACCACAGACATTGCCGAGGTGGGGTGGCTTGCGTGCCTCAACGATGCAAATAGCCGTACCGTAGGTGCAACCACAGCGGAGGGGTATCTGTGGAGAGGCCAGACAAACGTGTGGTTCCTGAAGAGGGGCAGCAGCCTTTTCAGTAGTTACAGGGGCAACAGTCTGGATGATTGACTGAGCTGGCCTTGTAACATCAGCTAATGTGGCTTTGCCACACAGCTACTGCGAACGGCTGAAAGCAAGGGGAAACTACAGCCGTTACTTTTCCCGAGGACATGCAGCTCTACTGTATGAACATATGATGATGGCATCCTCTCGGGTAAAATATTCCGGAGGTAAAGTAGTCCCCCATTCGGATCTCCGGGCGGGGACTACCCAGGAGGATGTGATCATCAGGAAAGACAATACTGGCATTCTACGGGTCGGAGCGTGGAATGTTAGATCCCTTAATCGAGTAGGAAAATTAGAAAATTTAAAAAGGGAAATGGATAGGTTGAAGTTAGATATAGTGGGGATTAGTGAAGTTCGGTGGCAGGATGAACAGGATTTCTGGTCAGGTGAGTACAGGATTATAAATACAAAATCATTTGGGGGTATCACAGGAGTAGGACTGATAATGAATAAGAAAATATGAATGCGGGTAAACTACTATGAGCAGCACAGTGATCGCATTATCATTGTCAAGATAGATACGAAGCCAACACCGACAACAGTGTAGAGGTTTAAATGCCAACTAGCTCTGCCGATGATGAGGAGATCAAAGAAATATATGAGGAGCTAAAGGAAATTATTTAGACAGTTAAGGGAGAGGAAAACTTAATTGTGATGGGAGACTGGAATTCGGTTGTAGGAAAAGGAAGAGAAGGAAAAATAGTAGGTGAATATGGACTGGGCAGGAGGAATGAAAGAGGAAGTCGCCTGGTAGAATTTTGCACGGAACATGATTTAATCGTAACAAACACGTGGTTTAAGAATCACAAAAGGTTGTATACGTGGAAGAGACCAGGAGACACCGGAAGGTATCAGATAGATTTTATAATGGTACGACATAGGTACCGGAACCAGGTTATAAACTGCAGGACATACCCAGGGGCAGATATAGACTCTGACCATAACTTGTTAGTCATGAGCTGTAGGCTGAAGCTGAAAAACTGCAGAAAGGTAGGAAAATAAGGAGATGGGACCTAGATAAATTGAAGGAAAGTGAAGTTCTGGAGAATTTCAGAGGGAGATTTAGGCAACAATTGACAGAAACAGGGGGAAATAAAACAGTAGAAGAGGAATGGGTAGCATTGAGAGATGAAATAATGAAGGCAGCGGAGGACAAAATAGGTAGAAAGGCAAGACCTACAAAAAATCCATGGATATCACAGGAAATACTACAGTTAATTGATGAAAGGAGAAAATATAAAAATGCAGTAAATGAAACAGGCAAAATGGAGTACAGACGACTAAAAAATGAGATTGACAGGAAGTGCAAAACGGCTAAGCAGGAGTGGCTAGAAGCCAAATGTAAATCTGTAGACGAATGTATAGCAAGGGGAAAAGTAGATACCGCCTACAGGAAAATAAAAGAAACATTTGGAGATAAGAAAAACAGCTCTACGAATATCAAGAACTCAGATGGGAAACCAGTTCTCAGCAAAGAAGGGAAAGCTGAAAGGTGGAAAGAGTACATAGAGCAGCTCTACAAAGGAAATGAACTTAGAGACGATGTTGTAGGAACGGAAGAGGAAGTCGATCAAGATGAAATAGGAGATACTATACTGAGAGATGAATTTGACAGAGCCTTGAAAGACCTAGGTCGGAACAAGGCCCCAGGAGTAGATGACATACCCTCAGAGCTACTAAAGTATCTGGGAGAGCCAGCCATGACAAGACTATTTGAACTGGTGTGTAGGATGTATGAGACCGGCGAAATGCCCTCAGACTTTAAGAAAAATGTAATAATCCCCATTCCAAAGAAATCAGGCGCAGACAGGTGTGAAAACTACAGAACCATCAGTTTAATAAGTCATGGTTGCAAAATATTAACACGAATTATATACAGAAGGATGGAAAAACTGGTAGAAGCCGACCTCGGGGAAGATCAGTTTGGGTTCAGGAGAAATGTAGGAACTCGGAAGGCAATACTCACTTTACGTCTTACCTTAGAAGATAGATTAAGAAAAGGCAAACCTACATTTTTAGCTTTTGTAGATTTGGAGAAAGCATTTGACAATGTTGACTGGAATACACTCTTTCAAATTCTGAAGTTAGCAGGGATAAAATACAGGGAAAGGAGAGTTATTTACAACTTGTACAAAAGCCAGACCGCAGTTATTAGACTCGAAGGACATGAAAGGGAAGCATCAGTTGGGAAGGGAGTAAGACAGGGTTGTAGCCTTTCTCCAATGTTATTCAATTTGTACATCGAGCAGGCGGTGAAGGAAAGCAAGGAAAAATTTGGAATAGGGATTAAAGTTCAGGGGGAAGAAATAAAAACATTGCGTTTTGCTGATGACATTGTAATTCTGTCAGAGACAGCAAAGGACCTGGAAGAGCAGTTGAACGGAATGGACAGCGTGTTGAAGAGAGCGTATAAAATGATCATTAACAAGAGCAAAACAAAAATAATGGAATGCGGTCTTAGAAAATCAGGCGATGCTGAAGGAATTAGATTAGGTAACGAAACAATGAAGGTGGTAGATGAGTTTTGTTACTTGGGTAGTAAAATAACATGAGATGGTCGCAGTACAGAGGATATAAAATGCAGAATAGCAATGGGCAGAAAAGCATTTTTGAAAAAGAGAAATTTGCTGATGATGATGATGATATGGTCTTCAGTCCGGAGACTGGTTTGATGCAGCTCTCCACCCTACTCTATCCTGAGCAAGCCTTTTCATCTCCTCATAAGAACGGCAACCCACATCCACTTGAATCTGCTTACTATACGCGTCTCTTGGTCTCCCTCTGCGATTTTTACCCCACACACTTCCCTCCAATGCTAAATTTACGATTCCTCGATGTCTAAGAATGTGTCCTACCAAGCGATCCCTCCTTTTAGCCAGGGTATGCCAAAAATTCCTTTTCTCACCAATTCTGTTCAGTACTTCTTCATTGGTTATGCGATATACCCACCTAATCTTCAGCATTCTTCTGTAGCACCACATTTCAAAAGCCTCTATTCTCTTCCTGTCCGCACTGCTTATCGTCCATGTTTCACTCCCGTACAAGGCAACACTCCACACAAATGCCTTCAGAAAAGACTTCCTTACACTTAAATTAATGTTCGATGTTAGCAAATTTCTCTTTTTCAAAAATGCTTTTCTTCCCATTGCCATTCTGCATTTTATATCCTCTGTACTGCGACCATCACATGTTATTTTACTACCCAAGTAACAAAACTCATCTACCACCTTCATTGTTTCGTTACCTAATCTAATTCCTTCAGCATCGCCCGATTTTCTAAGACCGCATTCCATTATTTTTTTTTGCTCTTGTTAATGTTCATTTTATACGCTCTCTTCAACACACTGCCCATTCCATTCAACTGCTCTTCCAGGTCCTTTGCTGTCTCTGACAGAATTACAATGTCATCCGCAAAACGCAATGTTTTTATTTCTTCCCCCTGAACTTTAATCCCTGTTCCAAATTTTTCCTTGCTTTTCCTTTTTTTTTTTTTTTTTTTTTTTTTTTTAACTACGGGGTCATCAGTCCCTAAACTTACAAACTACTTATGAACTACTTACGAACTAGGACGGCACAAATATCCATGCCCGAGGGGGGATTCGAACCCCCGACCGTAGTGGCCGTGCAGACCGTGACTGGAGCGCCTCTGTCCCCTCGGCCACCGCGGCCGGCAGCCTTCACCGCCTGCTCGATGTACAAATTGAATAACATCGGAGAAAGGCTACAACCCTGTCTTACTCCTTTCCCAACTGAGGCTTCCCTTTCATGCCCTTCGAGTCTAATAACTGCGGTCTGGCTTTTGTACAAGTTATAAATAACTCTCCTTTCCCTATATTTTACCCCTGCTGACTTCAGAATTTGAAACAGTGTATTGCAGTCAACATTGTCAAATGCTTTCTCCAAATCTACAAAAGCTAAAAATGTAGGTTTGCCTTTCCTTAATCTATCTTCTAAGATAAGACGTAAAGTGAGTATTGCCTCTCTGGTTCCTACGTTCCTCCTGAATCCAAACTGATCTTCCCCAAGGTCAGCTTCTACCAGCTTTTCCATTCTCCTGTAGATAATTCGTGTCAAAATTTTGCAACCATGACTTATCAAACTAATGGTTCTGTAATTTTCACACCTGTCTGCGCCTGATTTCTTTGGAATGGGGATTATTACATTTTTCTTAAAGTCTGAGGGTATTTCGCCTGTCTCATAAATCCTACACACCAGTTCAAATAGTCTTGTCGTGGCTGGCTCTCCCAGAGACTTTAGTAGCTCTGAGGGTATGTCATCTACTCCTGGGGCCTTGTTCCGACCTAGGTCTTTCAAGGCTCTATCAAATTCATCTCTCAGTATAGCATCTCCTATTTCATCTTGATCTACGTCCTCTTCCCTTCCTACCACATTGTCTGTAAGTTCATTTCCTTTGTAGAGCTGCTCTATGTACTCTTTCCACCTTTCAGCTTTCCCTTCTTTGCTGAGAACCGGCTTCCCATCTGAGTTCTTGATATTCGTAGAGTTGCTTTTCTTGTCCCCAAATGTCTCTTTTATTTTCCTGTAGGCGGTATCTACTTTTCCCCTTCTTATACATTCTTCTACAGATTTGCATTTGGCTTCTAGCCACTCCTGCTTAGCCATTTTTTACTTCCTGTCAATCTCATTTTTTAATCGTCTGTACTCCATTTTGCCTGTTTCATTTACTGCATTTTTATATTTTCTCCTTTCATCGATTAAATCTAGTATTTCCTGTGATATCCACGGATTTTTTGTAGGTCTTGCCTTTCTACCTATTTTGTCCTCTGCTGCCTTCACTATTTCATCTCTCAGTGCTACCCATTCTTCTTCTACTGTTTTATTTCCCCCTGTTTCTGTCAATTGTTGCCTACATCTCCCTCTGAAATTCTCCAGAACTTCACTTTCCTTCAATTTATCTAAGTCCCATCTCTGTATTTTCCTACGTTTCTGCAATTTTTTCAGTTTCAGCCTACAGTTCATGACTAACAAGTTATGGTCAGAGTCTATATCTGCCCCTGGGTACGTCTTGCAGTTTATAACCTGGTTCCGGAATCTATGTCTTACCATTATAAAATCTATCTGATACCTTCCGGTGTCTCCTGGTCTCTTCCATGTATACAACCTTCTTTTGTGATTCTTAAACCACGTGTTTGTTACGATTAAATCATGTTCCGTGCAAAATTCTACCAGGCGACTTCCTCTTTCATTCCTCCTGCCCAGTCCATATTCACCTACTATTTTTCCTTCTCTTCCTTTTCCTACAACCGAATTCCAGTCTCCCATCACAATTAAGTTTTCCTCTCCCTTAACTGTCTGAATAATTTCCTTTAGCTCCTCATATATTTCTTCGATCTCCTCATCATCAGCAGAGCTAGTTGGCATATAAACCTGTACTACTGTTGTCGGTGTTGGCTTCGTATCTATCTTGACAATGATAATGCGATCACTGTGCTGCTCATAGTAGTTTACCCGAATTCCTATTTTCTTATTCATTATCAGTCCTACTCCTGTGATACCCCCAACTGATTTTGTATTTATAATCCTGTACTCACCTGACCAGAAATCCTGTTCATCCTGCCACCGAACTTCACTAATCCCCACTATATCTAACCTCAACCTATCCATTTCCCTTTTTAAATTTTCTAATTTTCCTACCCGATTAAGGGATCTAACATTCCACGCTCCGATCCGTAGAATGCCATTATTGTCTTTCCTGATGACAACATCCTCCTGAGTAGTCCCCGCCCGGAGATCCGAATGGGGGACTATTTTACCTCCGGAATATTTTACCCGAGAGGATGCCATCATCATATGTTCATACAGTAGAGCTGCATGTCCTCGGGAAAAGTAACGGCTGTAGTTTCCCCTTGCTTTCAGCCGTTCGCAGTAGCTGTGTGGCAAAGCCACATGAGCTAATGTTACAAGGCCAGCTCAGTCAATCATCCAGACTGTTGCCCCTGTAACTACTGAAAAGGCTGCTGCCCCTCTTCAGGAACCACACGTTTGTCTGGCCTTTCCACAGATACCCCTCCGCTGTGGTTGCACCTACGGTACGGCTATCTGTATCGTTGAGGCACGCAAGCCACCCCACCTCGGCAATGTCTGTGGTTCATGGGGGTGGAGAAATTTGCTAACATCGAATATTAATTTAAGGGTAAGGAAGTCTTTTCTGAAGGCATTTGTGTGGAGTGTTGCCTTGTACGGGAGTGAAACATGGACGATAAGCAGTGCGGACTGGAAGAGAATAGTGGCTTTTGAAATGTGGTGCTACAGAAGAATGCTGAAGATTAGGTGGGTAGATCGCATAACTAATGAAGAGGTACTGAACAGAATTGGTGAGAAAAGGAATTTTTGGCATACCCTGACTAAAAGAAGGGATCGCTTGGTAGGACACATTCTTAGACATCGGGGAATCGTAAATTTAGCATTGGAGGGAAGTGTGTGGGGTAAAAATCGCAGAGGGAGACCAAGAGACGCGTATAGTAAGCAGATTCAAGTGGATGTGGGTTGCCGTTCTTATGAGGAAATGAAAAGGCTTGCTCAGGATAGAGTAGGGTGGAGAGCTGCATCAAACCAGTCTCCGGACTGAAGACCATAACAACAACATAAAATGAGTTGTAATTCTGGTATAATTTAACAGCGAAAGCTATTCAAGGGAAGTTACGGTTTGTTGCTTTGAGTTTATTTTTAAATTTCATCAGCCGGCAATGGAGGAGATTAGTGTTGCAAAAACCAAAATTACTATTAGACATGTTTCCTTATGGGAACATGGACAGTTTAATGGTAAAAGCAAGAATGATAATTTTGTACGGTGATAATATTCTATTGTATTGCTTTCGAAGAGTGTGTATCGATTCCACTAGGGGAAGCCGTTCAAAGCTGGAACATTGGGGATTCGTTTCGGTTTCTATATATTGGCAAATATACCGAAGTCGAATTTTTACAGGTGCCCAGGGGAATCGGGTGCAGAGTCACACACATTCCGACAAGGTTCGACGCTGGCGGAGAGTTGGTGACAGTGCTGCGGACGGTGGAACCAGATCGTCGAAACGATGAGGCGCAAGGACGCATAAACACTAGAACCGCCGAAACTAGTACTATACTTAGAATCGCCAATGACCACTTTCTTTGTAACTACATGATGTGGTGTTTAATGTAAATATTAATGACCTTGATAACAATGTATCACTTTAATTAGGTTTAATAACAGTATCGTTGTATTTTACAACAACAATGGGAACATAATATTACTAATATTAAAGAACAGAGTTCACAATATTTATCTGCAACCATACTAATTGTATTGCAGTAGTTTTAAAATTAATAGAAATTAATCTTACTGGAGATACTAAGTACCCATGAATATGTTAAGAGAAAGGCCAATAATAAAGTATGACCATGTATAGTACCTAATCCTACTTACAAGCATTACAAACTATTATCTTTATTACTTTTCAACAAACATATATCGTGCATTTACTGCACACTTAATTTGTCTTGTTTCTGCATTTCCTCGTTTGGTATAGTTTTCTTACTTTCGCAGGAATTTCCTCTTCTCCTCTTTCTTCATCATCATCTTTCTTTTCTTCCCTTTCTTTTTCTTCCCTTGGCATCCTTTCCTGATTTCTGGTTTACATATAGGGTTTATTAATTATTCTGCTAAATTTATGATGAAATTCCTCCTACTTATTTTGATCCCTGTCACTAGCTTGAAATTGATACATGCGCTGATTGCTGCTAAATCAAGGCTATTGTGAAATACGTGTACAGGCCATCGATGAATAGCAGAGTGGACAGAATATTTCCTCGTCATCTGGTCCAAGACATCTACAGAAAATTTTGTGCTATTGTAGAAGCTCACTGTTTCGGGAAGGTGTTTCGAATTATGTTGTATTTCAACATATGTGTGCACTGTGCTATACAGAAAAATATTTTTGTTCTTTTTCCCTTGGCAAGCAGTCTGAGTACCACCTACCCTTTTCAAGAGAACATAAGTATAAAGAGGAGTTTTCATTTTTTAATGGTGTTCGGAATTTCTTTTCATGCACGGTTGATAGTGCCGACAAGACTAGTTTTCCCTTTTTCCAGTCTCTCCCCAAGTGTGACCGTAGTGAAGAAATTATCAGTAGTCACATTTCGCCCCTTATTGCGATATGGAGCTACCAACTTCATTACTACTTGTACAGAAAGTTTCTCATTAGGTGCCCCCTGTTCGTTATTTACTAGATAAGGAAACCCATTACAAAGATACATCCGCTAGAAGCCAGAATTTGATTCCGAATTTATCAGGCTTATTCGGCATATATTGCAAATACGGACACCTGGTTCTGCTGGGGAAAAGTTGTTCGTCCACAGTGACATTTGATCCAGGTATGTAATTCAACTGACAATTTTCTATGAAATGGTTCAAAGTACTTGATATAAGCGCAAATTTGTCACTTTTCAAACGTTCTGACCGTGTATTTTTTTCATCTAAACGCAGATATTTCAAAATTTCTCGAAACCTGTTTCTGCTCATTGTGTCAGTGAAAAATGGAGCTTGCTACTTCTTCGACCACAACTCTTTACTTCAATACATCTGGCACCTAGTGCACCACTAACATATAATAAAGCAACAAATGCATCTAATTCTTCTAAATGCAAACTCCAGAAATCATTTCCTAGAAGCTGTTGTGCCTCTGCTTCTGTGCAATTCTTTATGTGTTTCAACAGTGATTGATCAACTAAAAGGCGCCAGGCACTCGAAACATTATCATTTGAGACGTGCCGCTTTGCGTGTGGAGTAGATCCCCTTGTTTCTTTCAGTATATTCTGTTGACCTATCCTGCCTAGAGTAGTAACACCGAAGTCTGCTACAGTCCACTCCGCGATCCCGTCCTTCCCCAGGAGTTTTGAGCCAGGTTCTGGAAGTGAACCTTTAATCATTGTTTACCACAATATTTTGTGTCCTGCTATCGATCCAATATTCATAGTTGAAACAAAAGCCAAGTGTTACTCTGTTAGAATATTGTAGATAGACTGCTTCTGTCGATTACATTCTGGCCTATAAATCATTTTGTGGGGACGCATGTAATTAAAGCGGGACATAATATAATTATTCGCAGAGATAATTTCATAACAAAAATGCCAATAATTTTGACAATATTATGGCTCCTTGTAAGGAAATGCATTTTTCGGTGTGCAGTTTTCAAGTGGTAAATAATGGGTCGTGAGGAATGCCTTTGATGTAAGCACACGTTTCTTTAGAAAATAATTGTGAAACAAACGAGGCATTATAATCGTATTGGGAATGGTAGTGTGCTATAGTTTTGGTATTTACTTTACCTCCTACGTCTGATAAAATCAGTGCCTGCCCCTGTGGAATAGCTTAAGCAATAAGGAAGAAAATATTCAATAATGTAGGCGTTGCAGGCACAAGGGAAAGTGTACGCGATGCGGTGACTATCCCGGAGTAATCGAATTGCGCTGTTCCTTAGCTCAGGGGAGATGACGCCCTCCCTGATTTACTGGTTATTGTGCACACGGCAGCGGACAATGAGATTAGCGGACTCGCACCCTCTCCCTAGGGAGGGGCGGAAGTGAGGGTGGCCGATCTCTGAGGGGAGGATCCAGTGATCGAGGGGCGACACACGAAATGGACCTCCGTGCTATTGCAGGGCGGGACCTGCCCTCCCCTCTGGTTACAGCGCTCTGATTCACGCCTAGGCGTCTCGGCTAAGTACCTTGGTCGATGAAGATAGCGACACCAACCTGCCTTGCACCAGTACCGTGTGGACACTATGTTCTCTGTATTCGAGGTTGAATCTATGGATCTAGACTTATACAGTAATGCGATACTATAGCAACAGGTTACAGCCAGGCCACGATTTCTGAAAGTTTCTTGGATATCACTGCGTAACAATATATGAGAAAGGGACAACTTCATGGAATCTCTATCACAATTTGCGGCCAACAGGAGTGCGCCGAAGGATCACGTGGGACCTGAGACGCGGTCACGGCAGAAAACTGCGCCAGTGTATGCGCTTTTCTATTTAGCAACGGTCACTACGTTCACGCGGTCTTACCTCGCATGTCTTCGTCACAATGCGTACAGGAGCATCGTCCCCAATTTTCCGTGTACCCCTGCATCCGAAATGGGAAAAATAGCATCCTTATAAACACGATTCCAACATAACTACCTGCTTTTAATGGCAGAACTTTCCAGAAACTAACAGAACCTATGTCCTTCCTTTTGTGACAACTAAGGGCACAGCTATAACCTTTATAGCAAACCACATGTATTACTAAATGCACCAACTAAAGAAAACTTCTTTCTACTTGGTTCGAAAGGCCCAAGGGTTACGGACTAGTCGCCTTGTAACTGGATGCGGTATACAAGGGGACGTAGTCAGCGCCCCACACGGAGGCTGGTATGTCTTTTTCTTGACCGGAGCTAATTCACATCAATCTTATAGCTCTTAAAGTGGTCTCAAAAAGGAAGCGTGCACCCTGCTTACAAACAGCACTCATCAAGCCCTGCTGGTGACCCATCCAAGTTGTAGCCAAGCCGGACTTTTCTCATCTTTAGTTACCTGATCTAAAGCGTTGTATCCACTGCGGCACGAACGTTGGTGCTAAATAGACTGCATTGTCTGAAAATTCAATAGCAAGAAGGAGCCGGCGCAAGCCCAAATGCCACCCCGTGCGAGTTGGAAAATTGCTGGTCACTCTTTAAAAAGAAATGACAAAAATACCTTGTGCAACCTTAAAGGCTTTCAGCTTTATATGACACTTCTCTGTCACATGTTTTCATAGAAAAGAAAAAGTCTGCAGTTACATAAAAGACAATAAATATATATGAAGAAGTTTTTACCTAAAAGCTCAAAAAGTTTTTGACCCATTTATTACAAATTTCTACTTCAGACGCTGATTGCGTTCTGAAGGACATAGGCTTCATATTTTTGAAATGTAAAGAGTTTGAAACTTCCTGGCAGATTAAAATTGTGTGCCAGAACCGGGACTCGAACCTGGGACCTTTGCCTTTCGCGGGCAAGCGCTCTACCACTGAGCTACCCCGACACGACTCACGATGCCGCCTCACAACTTTACTTCCGCCAGTACCTCGCCTCGTGAGGCGGCATCGTGAGTCGTGTCGGGGTAGCTCAGTGGTAGAGCGCTTGCCCGCGAAAGGCAAAGGTCCCAGGTTCGAGTCCCGGTTCCGGCACACAATTTTAATCTGCCAGGAAGTTTCATATCAGCGCACACTCCGCTGCAGAGTGAAAGTTTCATTCTGTAAAGAGTTTACTGAAATTCCTATTACAAATTTCAATGAGTCGTACAGGGGGTGAAAAACCCTGACACTAATATTTCTTTATCTTTTTCACTGTGAAACTAACTTCTTCTACTCTTTGTTTTTCACGTTTTTGGAGTAGGTAACGTCAACCAAGTTAGAGTCCATGTTTACTAATCTTTAATTTGCTTATTTTTTTTTTGTTTTTATTTTTTTGTTTGGTGGATATTAGTCCTTTTAAAATATGGAAAGCAAAGAGCCTCCAGTAGTAGGCCAATAGATTTGTTTCACAGAGTTAAAAATAAATGAAAAACTCATATCGTCAATGGTTTTCCTATCCGAATGTGGATTATTATGCAATTTATTCTCCTGTACAAGTTTGTAACGGGAATTACCGATGGGAGGTGTTAATATCACAAATCTGGAAAAGTTCTTGATAGATTTAGTTCAAATTCGTAGATGATACTTTATTGAATGTTCAATCAGAAGTAGAGAGGGGGGAATGAGATTATGCCCATTGAGGCGAGGGGTGGGGGATACGAACGATGAGAAAAGGGGAGGGGCCCGGATGAGAATCTGATATCGCTTGAGTTTGTCACGTTAACCAAATATATTCTGAATTCATTTTGCATGTTGCTTTCATTCATAAAAGAACGCGGCAATGGCTACAATGATTCTTCTAAGGCAATAACTGGAAAAGTAGTTGTAATCGTCAGCGAGCAGAAAAAAAGCTACATTCACAAGAGAGAAGTAAGTTGTCACAAAATTCCTGTCGGCTTCATTCCCTCGCCTTGTCTTCCAGGGCCGACTGATCTACCACTGCTGCCTGCCAAAACTTTGGAAGAAATTAGGTATTCTCGAGTAGCTTCACATATTATTAAAAATTAAGTTCTAACTAAATGTCAGTTTGGTTTTCAAAAAAGCTTTTCAGCATAAATTGCTATATATGCCTTCACTCATGAAATAACAAATGCTTTGAATAACCGGGCATTTTTTGTGATCTCTCAAAGAATTTTGATTGTGTAAATAATGGGATTCTTCTAGATAGACGTAAGTATTGTGGTATGTGCGGGACAGTGCACAAATGGTTTAAATCATACTTCACTCGAAGAGTGCAAAAAGTTAAAATTAGCAGATCACATGATAAAGAATAAACAATTAATTCCTCTAAGTGGGGAGTTATCGAAAAAGTGTCCCACAAGGTTCGGTCTTGGGTCCTTTGCTGTTCTTAATATATTTTAATGACTTGCTATTCTTTATTCACGAAGATGCTAAGCTAGTTCTTTTTGCTGACGATACAAGTATAGTTATACGTCTGATAAACAGGAATGAACTGATGAAATTGTAAATCATGTCTTTCAAAAATTATTAATTGGTTCTCTACAAATGGACTATCATTAAACTTTGATAAAACGCTAAGGGATTACACCATTAAAATTTAGACTTTGAACATAAATCTGTAGCTAACGTAGAATATTCAAAATTTTTAGGTGTTAGCATTGACGAGGGATTGAATTGGAAGAAGCGCATTGAAGATCTGCTGAAACGTTTGAGTTCAGCTACTTATGCTGTCAGGGTCATTACAAAATTTTTAGATATACATAGTATTTACGGCTTTCATATGGGATCATAGTCTGGGGCAATTCAATATTTAGTAAAAAAAAAAAAATCATTGCACAGAAGTGGTATGGAGTTAACCGGTTGTCGGCTTATGAGGTCATCATCAGTGTTTTGACAGCTGTGTCACAGAGGTTACATTGTTTTGGTACTGTATTGGAAGAGATGACAAACGTCTACACTTCTATCGACATACATAGTAAAACACATTGTGTTATTACAATTGGAAACTTAATAACTCAACAGTTATGACTGAATATGCAATGTATGGACGACAAAACAAGGAATAAATTTGAACCTAACCCAGGAACTGGAACTAACCACTATTATAAACAAACTGATAATGCTAATAAATATATATAAATAAGTCCCTTGATAATGATTTTGGGTGATAATAATAGATAGGTGTTACATATGACAGTTGTAAGGCCAGGTTTTAAGTTGCCAATTGTAATAACATAATGTCAAAGAAGGGTTTTACTATGTATGTCTTCTAAGTGTAGTCGTTTGTCATCTCTTCCAATACAGTATCAAAACATTGTAACCTCTTTGATACACCAGTTAAAACTCTGACGAAGGCCTCATAGGCCGAAAACCGGTTAATTTCATAATACTTTTAACCAGTGAAGTATTAACTTATTTTAGTACTTTTTTAATTTTACGAAGTGAGAATTAAGTACACTATACCCTGTAAGGCTGTACACATAATCTGAGTAACCTTTACCTTCAGATGAAGACAGCCCTTTTCAGCTTGTTGAGCGAAGATCGCAATTATCATTTCATTTATCTGTCATGACTAGTTTCGATGACACATATCATCATCTTCAGAAGGCTGTATGACATTAGAAAATATTCACTTTGGAGACGTAAAGTAAAGAGTCTCTCGTCATAATATTGCCGCAAGACCACAAATTATCCGCCTACTGGCGTAGCGTCACCAATTACGGTGCTTATGGTCACCGGTTCAATCCCGACAATCATTTGCATATTCCAGCATCTTCTTCTGCCGGTTAAATTTCGCGTCTGTAGCACGTCAATTTCGTTGTGTAGAAGTTTTAATGGCCATGTGTGTATATTCAAGAAAGGCAGTAGGAATATCCCACTATACTAAAGGGTTATTTCATTGAAGTCAATTTGTAGCAAGGTTTTGGAACGTATCCTGTATTCAAAAATTTTGAATTTTCTCGAATAGAAGGAACTATAGGACCAAGCAACACGAATTTAGAAATATATAGTTTATGCGTAACACAACTAGCTCTTTACCCACACGAGTAACAAGAGTTCTCTAATAGATTCCGTATTTCTTGATTTCCAGAAGGCTTATGACATAGTAACTCACAAACGGCTTATAATTAAATAGCTTGGTTATGGTATATCGCCCCAAATTTGCGACTGGATAGGGGATTTCCTGTCACAGTTTGTAGTAATCGATGGTAAGGCATCGACTAGAACGTGATATCGAGCGCTCCACAGGGTAGTGTTATTGGTCATCTGCTGTTCCTTATTTACATAAACGATTTGGTAGAAATTTTAAACAGCTCTCTTAGTTTTTTTGCAGATGACGCCGTCATTTACTGTCTAGTAAAATCATCTGAAGATCAAAATCAACTGCAGAACGTTCTAAATAAGATATCTCTATGGTGTAAAAATTGGCAACTGACTCTAAATAATGAGAAGTATGAAGTCGTCCACATGAGTATGAAAAGATATATCCATTAAACTTTGTTTACAAGGTGAATCAATCTAATGTGAAGGCCGTAAACTCTACTAAATAGTTAGGAATTTCTATTACGTCAGATTCAAACTGGATCACGTAGATAATGTCGTAGGAAAGGCGAACCAGAGACTGCGTTTTATTGGCAGAACCCCTTAAAAGATACGACAGAACTACTAAAGAGACTGCATACACCACGCTTGTCCGTTGTTATTTGGAGTACTGCTGCCCAGTGTGGGATCCTTATCAGGCAGGTTTGACGGAAGCCATCGAGAGGCCAGAGAAGGGTCGCCCGTCTTGTGTTGTCACGATACAGGTGAGACAGCGTCGCGGAAATGATACAGGATCTGGTATGGGAATCATTACAACAACGGCGTTTATCGCTGCAGTGTGGTCTACGTACGAATCTCTGATCGCCAACATTCGCCTCTGAATTCGAGAATATATTGTTGATTGCCACCTACATGGGTAGAAATGATCATCGGAATAAAATACGATAAATCAGAGCTCGAACGGAGAGATTCAGGTGTTCTTTCTTCCCACGAGCTATTCGAGAATGGAATGGGAGACAAATAGTACAAAGGTGGTTCGATGAACCCTCTGCCAGCACATAAATGTGATTTGCAGAGTATCCCATGTAGGTGTAGGTAAGTCCATGTCACTAACATAAAACAGGTACCACATTTGTACTCGCATGTTGGTTTAAAATAATTATACAGTTATGAAGTTACATTGATCTTCAATAACTGTCATTGAATTAATTTGTGACACGAATGCGATGTTAGTAATAAGATACTTTTGAACACGGAAACCACTGTAAAGCAAGTACACCACATTCGCAAATCACATCACAGAATAGAATCACTACCTTGTGAAAGAACGCCAGAACCACTAAGAATAATTTGTGGACAGCTAATACCAGATTATCACAAAGCAAAAGAACTTAACAGAACCAGTAAAGTAACATTAATACAAGTCACAATTCCGAATTAAACACATTTTTGAGGTTATAATTTACGCGTAATATTGCTGATAAAGTATTTAACCAACTTGCGGTGTCAAATAAACTCTAATATCAGACCATAGTGTGGTGTTAGTTTCTCTATTTTATTTTTTATATTTTTTATTTATTTATTCCCTGATGCGTGTTGTTGGCAAAGGTTAAGGCGGGTGCCGCTTTGAAAATTTAACATGCGTTGGTATATTGCCGCAAGACCCCACGTAAGTCGACTGCCGACGTGGCGCAAGGGATAGCGTGACAGACTGCGGTGCTGAAGGTTGCTGCTTCAGTCCCGTCCATTGGCAAAAATTTATTTCTTTGTAATTAACGATTCCAGAATGTTCTACATCTTTCTTATGTTCGCTTGTAAATTCTACTTGTTTGTTATGTTAACTATTCTTCTAATTTCTGGTACACTCTGTTTGTGTATAAATAACAGAGCACTCTGCCTGAGAGGCAGTTAGTGCTGCATGTATGTTAAGTTCGTACTAAACCTGCTTTCAGTATAAGTGCTGTGTTCAGTTGCCTTCGAAGTCAACCATGCTTCCATTTCAACGCGACGATATTAGAGGGGAATGTAATTTTTTGAAGGTGTGAGGCACTGAATGAGACGTGGAGGATTCCGCACTTAATGTTTAGCGGTGATAATGATTTTGCATACAGACAACACCAGATGTATCACCACACAAGAAACCGTCAGAATCCGTACTTTACCTGACTTTGGATGCTTACTGAAAATTCTCCCCTGATTTCGATATGCAGAAGCTGTGGAAATAAATTGTGTTTTATTGTGAAATGATGCTCTTTTGTGTGTGTAGAAGCGAAAAATTTAAAACCTTGCTAAAATCGTAAGTTAATTTGGGAGGTAGCAAATAAATCTATCGGTCTTGGTTATGACGAAGTTTTCTTGCAAGCACTGAGATTAAGTAGGTGAACATGGTTAAGAATGCTTGTAGAAATGTCTATTGTGATCGACTACAGGCTTGCAACAATCACTTAAGCACCATTTCACTAGTGCTGATATTGCTAAAAACAATGCCGTACAATTTTCTAGAAGGGCTTCTTTTAAATGAAAGTGGAATATGAGATAAATTGAATTATTATTGACAAAAGTTAGATGTGCAAGGCCCCACACTTACATGTATGGAACACGTCCGATCAGGAAGACGGTAAAAATAAGATAGACGATGAGCATCTACGTTGTCTCTCTAGCTCAGATAAAAGAAGAGCATAAAAAGAGTCTAAGTTATAACTAGCAGAGTTAACGGCGCTAGCGACAAGCGTCGCAGATATATTAAAAAAATAAATAAATAAATAAATAAATAAAAATAAAAAAAAACCTCAACGTAATGCAACAATAGATTCCGATCTGTATCCCGATTGTGATATTTACCGTCTTCTGGGTGCGACAATCTCCTTCTTTAAAGTGGCGGATTAGAGGTGCGCACTGGGGCGCCATGCTGCAGTGCGCGCGGCTGTTCGCAGTCGGGGGTACGAGTGCCCCTCGGGCATATGTGACTGTGTTGTCCTTAGGTTAGTTTACCTTAGTTTCAGTATTTTGTAAGCTTCGAACTAATGACAACGCATTTGAGTCCGATAGATTATAAATATTTTTTCTCTTTCTTTCTCTCACTAAACGTATCAGTTTCTCACTGTCCATGACTACTGTGTGGGAATGTCTGTCGATTTGACCGAAGAAAACAAAGTGATTTGAATTACGCCGACTGTCGTCCGAATTCACTACGTTCGGGCGATGAGGTCCGCTGTACTGTGATCGTGCCCATAGTAAATCGGCCGTCTTCCGCGAATGCCTGTCGTCGGTAAGGCCAGGCCCGTCGCAGAGGCATACGAGGCCTGAGCGAAGCCAAGCGTGCGGCCACATTGTAAGGGGGGTAGGAGTAGGGGGACGGAGGGGAATTGGGTGAAACGCAAAATCCGAAAAAATTGCTTCTAAACATCTCGAATTTTTATTAACAAAATTAAACACAACTTCAAATGCAATATTAATTACCATATTTTAAACACTTAAAATCTCAGAACATAACGACACGTATGTAAAGTATTTGTATACCAGCAAGTTATGCGAACAGACGGAAACTACCATTATTTTTGGTTACCTTAACGTCATAATACTGTTTAATTGTACGCAAGTAGAACTGTTGTCAATATAAATAATCGCATCTTAAAGCACACTAAGTTCGCGGTGAACACAGGATTAGGTACAGTTTGTATAATATTTGGCAGTCAGCATATTAAACGTTCACAGCCGTAAACTACGAAATTTTCACTTCGTAAGCTTAAAAATACGGACCTGCGCGTGCCTTGCGCAAATCAAACTATCGAATCATGTCTTCTTTCTTCAGCTGAAGTGCCCTGTCGCTTTCTACTGAAAGAATAGAGAACCCGTTAAGGCGGTCCTGCGCCACGGTAGATCTTAGATAATAATACCTTTTAATTTTGAAAAACTTTCTATAGACGCCACGGTGATAGGTGTCATCAAATGCGACACGCTGATATGCAGATGAATCCATACTTTCTGACAACACATTTCAATCTCGTTATTTTGCTTGAAACGAAGTTTGAACAGGTGAAAGAGAAATCCAAAGTATTCGGAATGATTAGTCACCTCTTTGAACTTTGCGCTCATGTCACTCAAATCTTCATCTAGGATCACCAATAAGTATTGGATTTTAAATATTTCTTCGGCTTTGTAGTATTTTTGGCTGTCATCGGCGCCAATGTCGGGATAGTCTTCAGTCTCGTCGTAAAACCTTGTCAGCATGACCGGGAAGTATTCAGGATTCACACTCATAGCAGTGGGAGTTCCAAAACATAACAAAATATTTTTTTCATGTGAAATTTCATCCTTTATTCACTTTTAATTGGCTTTAATTGTTGGTATAGGTACACTTTTCGTAAGTAACGGAGTGTCTTCAACGAGTTTTACAGAGCATAAAAAGAATACAAGTGTATGCAACTTTAGAATTTATTTAATTTATGAAAAAATAAATGAGCTGTTACATATTAAATTTTATGTTTATAAAATGAAGTTTTATAGTAAACAAACTTAATTTTTACCACCGTTTTTAATATATTTGAAATATTCTAGAGATTCCTACACCTGTAAGCATGTTTTGTGTGTAGTCCAAAATTCATCGAAGAATCTCTTTCTTAATTACGAAGAAAATTGTACCTATACCAACAAAGAGAAAAGTTCACTGAGGCTTTTGCGGATGATACTGTATCGTTTAGAGAGGTTTTATCTATGGAAAACTGACGCATGGTGCAGGGAATGGCAATTGAATCTCATTGTAGACAAGTTAAATGTGCTTCTAATACATAGAAAGAAAGATCCTTTATCATTTAGCTACACTATAGGAGGTCAGCAACTAGAAGCAGTTAATTCCATAAATTATGAAGGAGTAGGAATTAGAAGTGATTAAAATGTAACGACCGTATAAAATCAGTCTTCGGTAAAACAGATGCCAGACTTAGATTCATTGGAACAATTCTAAGGAAATGCAGTTCGAAAACAAAGGAAGTAGGTTACAGTGCACTTGTTCGCCCACTGCTTGAATACTGCTCACCGGTGTGGGATCCTAACCAGGAGGGGTTGAAGGAGGACGTAGAGAATATCCAACGGAGAGCACCGCACTTCGTTACAGGATCATTTAGTAATCTTGAAAGCGTTACGGAGATGATCAGTAAACTCCAGTGGAAGACTCTGCAGGAGAGACGGTCTCTCGCTCGGTAGTGGCTTTTGTCTAAGTTTCGAGAACATACATATACCGAGGAATGTATCAGTATATTGCTCCCCCCTATGTATATCTCGCGAAGATATCATGAGGATACATCTACATCTACATACATACTCCGCAATTCACCGTACGGTGCGTGGCGGAGGGTCCACTGTCCCACTACTAGGCATTTCCTTTCTTATTCCACTCCCAAATTGAACGAGGAAAAAAAGAATGTCTATATGCCTCCGTACGAGCTCTAATTCCTCTTATTTTGTCTTTGTGATCTTTACGCGAAATGTAAATAGGTGGCAGCAAGATCGAACTAAACTCAGCTTCAAATTCCGGCCCTCTAAATTTACTGAACAGAAATTCACAAAAAGAACGTGGTCTATCTTCCAGCGATCCCCAACTGAGTTGCCGGAGCATTTCCGTGACACTCGCGCATTGGTCGAACCTACCGGTAACAAATCTGGCTGCTCGCCTCTGAACCGTCATTATGTGTTCCTTTAAACCGATCTGCTGCGGGTCCCAAACACTTGAGCAATACTCAAGACGTGGTCGTACAAGCGCGGTCTCCTTTACAGGTGAACTACATCTTCCCAAAATTCTCCCAATAAACCGAAGTCGACTGTCCGCCTTACTCACAACTGTCCTTACATGTTCGTTCTATTTCATATCGCTCTGCAATGTTACGCCTAGATATTTGAACGACGCAACAGCATCAAGAAGCTCACTATTAATGCTGTATTCGAACATTATAGGATTGCTTTTTCTACTCATGCGCATCACCTTACATTTTTCTACATTGAGAGCTAGCTGCTATTCTTCGCACCAACTAGAAATTTTGTCTAAGTCATCCTGTATGCTATTACAGTCAGTTACAGACGACACCCTCCCATATACCACAGCATCATCAGCAAACAGCCGCAAATTACAAGTTACTCTGTCCATTTATATAGAGAGAAAATAATAGCGGCCCTATCGCGCTCCCCTGGGGCACGCCTGATGATACACTCGTCTCTGATGAACACCGTCGAGAACAACGTACTGCGTTCTATTACTTAGGAAGTCTTCCAGCCAGTCAATTCCATAAGCTCGTATCTTCGTTAGCAGTCTGCAGTGTGGCACCGCGTCGAATGCCTTTTTGAAGTCGAGAAAAACACAATCCACCTGTCGCCCTTCATCCATGGCTCGCAAGATGTCATGTGAGAAATGGGCAAGCTGAGTTTCACATGAACGATGTTTCCTAAACCCGTGCTGATTCATGGAAAGAAGCTTTTCCGTTTCAAGGAAATTTACTATATTCGAACTGAGAATGTGCTCCAAAATTCTACATGAATCTGATGTCAACGATATTGGCCTCTAATTGTATACGTCAGTTTTCTTTCCTTTGTTATACACGGGAGTCACTTGCGCTTTTTTTCAATCACTAGGAACTTTGCGCTGAATTAAAGATTCGCGATAAATGCAAGCTAAGTGGGGGCCAACGCCGCAGAATAGTCTTTGTAAAACCGAACTGGTATTCCATCCGGACCAGCAGACTTTTTCGTATTTAGCTCTCTCAGCTGTTTCTCTACACCGGAAATACCTATTGCCATGTTCCCCATTTCGGAATTAGTACGATAAAATCGGAGAGATTAGAACCCAAAAGAGGCATACTGACAATCTTTCTTTCCGCGAACAATACGTGACTGAAATAGGAAGGAGAACCGATAGTCGTACTCAAGGTACCCACACTGTCAGGTGGCTTGCGGAGTATGGATGTAGATGTGGATGTACATGGAGAAATACAAGCAATAATAAGTGATAAACTTAAATACAAATTAATTTGTTATGTTTTAGAACTCCTACTGAAGAATCATTCCCGGTCCTAGTGACAAAGTTCTATGAACTTATTTGTAAAAGTATAGACAGTGGAAATTAAAACGTACTGTCGTGTCTCTCCTGCTTCAAGGCGGCCCGCCTGCTTAAGCGGACGACCGCTCAAGTGTCGCGGAGATCCGAGCCCCGAGACGGCGGGACGGCCCACCAGAGCGATTGATGGCACAATCAAAGCCTCGCAGGAGCACGGCATCGGAGGGGCGCGGAGCTCGGCAAGGGGACGGAACAATGCTTACGGAGATTAATAAATTGCGCGAGATAGAGCGGCTGGGTGGCTGAGTTATGTGGCGGTCCATATTGGAAGGCCGGCGCCGCTCACAGAGTGCCCGCTCGCCCATAAAGCCGGCCAGGGGCCGTAAAAACTGCGACGACGCGGAAGCGTACGTCAGCAACGCACCGACTGTTGACGCAGCCGAGGGGTGCCGAGTTACGAGCCCCGGTCAAGGACTGCTCTCTCAAACGATGCCCGGCCTTTGTCACGTGTTAATAAACTGCTCCGCCTATAAGGCTCGCTCTATTACGGGTCATTCAGCCGGCCTCCATTACCCCGTTCATTGTGCACGGGCTAAATCTGTGAAGTCGTAAATCTTTTGGAGAGCGGGAGGCGGCGGAGGGGGAACCGTACTGTTGGCCGAAGGCGTTAGAAGGGAAAGCCGACCGGTGGCGTTTGCCGCCCCGGGGAAAAGTGGTCTGCTGCGATATGACGCCTCGCCGCCCGAGACTGTGCCGGGTACACCGACTTCGGCGTTGCTAGGCAACGTAACACGGCGTGGCAATCCGGTGGAAAGGCTTTCACTCTCCCAGCAGCGCCGCCTGCGCTGACGTCGAATTTATGTCGGTAATTCTGCTCTGACCTCCCGGGGCCGGTCATTCAGTGTCGGCGCCGTGGTTTCCGCGGACAGAAATCAGGAACCCGAAGAAAATTCTACCTTTCTGGTGCCGTTTGGTTGCCTGAGGAAAAGGCGAGTAAAACGTGTCATTATGTTCGCTGCGCCATTTCCGCTAGTCTTTGAAATGGTAGCTTATCTCCGAAGTGAAATGTGAAAGAAGGCGAGGCGAAGCGAATGGTCATCCGATTACCACCATGCGTGTCTTTGTCAACATCTGGGTCTGACAAAGTAGGTCTTTCATCTGTAAGTTGCATTTGGACGAAGCTCAAATGGACCTAACAGTCTGGATTACTGATGAATGTGGTACAGCTCGTCGGGTTTGAGCATTCAGACCACAGATCTAACAACGCAAAAATGTGCGATCTCAAAAAGAAATAACAAGAACACTATACACTTACATTACTAACACACCAAAGACACCAGTCTACTACTCACGTAAGCGTAGGGATGCAGCGAGCAAATAAATGTAGTTCAAAGTATGCAGTAACTGTATATTGCCTAAATAACAACTAAGACACACTTTGATGTAATATTATCGACACTGTGCAACGTAGGGTGTGGATGTTGACACCGCCAGTTCGGCAATACTTGGTCTTCCGATACCAATTGTCTGCTTTGACCCATGACGTCAGGCACAACGTCGTGACGATAACCGACATTCATATTTCAGTGCGAATGTAATGTGGCGTCGATAACAACATGAAATAAACAACTATACAAATACAAATGTAAGCGAAAAAAATAATTAAAAGAATTTAACTGAACTACCGCGGGAATTAAGGGGATTTCGGTGGGGAGATTCTAAACAGGGGAAAATAAAAATATCAATATTAAAATAAAAATGAAACATCGAAAAAACATGCAATGATACCATTTAATTGTATATAAATAGCACTTCCGGACAATGTAGGACACAAAATCACCCTGAAAACGGATCGATTATTGAATTTCTTGAATACGATGTAGAATCAGAAGAGCTTCTTTCGTAATAATGAATTACGAGGCTTGTGAAATACGGTGCCAGAGACTAGCGAATTGTAAAAGTGATGTTTGTTAACCAATGAGGCAATACTTGATCTTCCGATAACACCCATCCGACACCACTCGTCATCGGTCTCCAGGCGTACAAAATACTTAAACTAACTTACACTAAGGACAAAACACACACACACCCATGTCCGAGGAACGACTCGGTCCTTCTAGGAGGAGCGGAGGCGCATTTCGTGACACGACGTGCTTTGGTCACGTATATCTGATTGTTTACTAAACACAGCCTAATACGACCTCCACAAAAAACTTCACACCAGCAACTGAGAGTGTGCCAGTTCGGCTAATTTCTTTTATAAGATCGTCAAAAACTAGTATACCATCTTTGGATTTTTCACTAAACTAACATATATAATTACGAAATAAAATCATGATATTATGAGTAGTGATATTTCAAACAAATGTTGCAACACGACAAGATAAAGTTATAAACTAGCAGTGTAGTGAAATGTGTGTGTCAAGATGTTGTATTTGGCAACTCATCAAAATGTTACACTTGATTTATTTTGTACATCCGCTAATATCTATAAAACTGTAATTACATAAAATTAGGTGTGGAATATTAAAAAACAATAATTAAATAAATATGCATCCAACTTAATAGCTTTTGATAATTTCAGTTTATGTGCTCAGATCACACTAGGTATGTAACATTAGGATTAATTTCGTATTTTACATTTTACAAGTGTTTTCGTAATTGATTCTGTCTTATAGGCTATTATATCCTCAACAGTATAGCGTGTCTCTTGATATGGACGACCTACTGTAATGAATGAAGATCTGACACAAGAAGTTAATGAGGCCAAGATATGACACACTACTAATGTTTAAAAGAACTGTGGAAATTTCTAGCTCATCAATACTGAATCCCGAGTTTTTATATGAACGGCGTACTATCATGAATGAAGAGTTGACAGAAGACATTTATGAGACAATTCTCCAAAACAGGTATTCAATTACTGACGAACTGCACAAGAATTTTCACAATAAATACGATCAACAGTTTATTGCACTGACTAATTACATTAGACAAAATGTGCCCGTCAGGCAGAAGAGTTCTTTGATGCTGAGATCCAAAAGCTGGTGCGACGACTTGACAAACGTTTAAATGTTCACGGTGAGTATATTGAAAGCTGAAGAAATGTGTGTATTGCAGTTTGAGATAAGTTCCTCTTCCTGAATAAATTGTATCTTCTTCCGTTATTTTAAGAATGATACGTAAGACACAAGATACTGATATTTTGCCAAGATCGCAATAATAATTTTCTTTATGACTGCCAGTTTGAGTACGCTAAGATACGATTCTCCGTTCTAAAGTTATTCGTACTTCTATAGTTTTATCTCGCTTTTAAATCATAGCCGTGTTAGAAATAGCATTCTAATAATTTTGTGGTGTCGCCACGTACTTTCGCCGCGCGCCGCCATGTAAGCACGGCGCGGCGTTCTTACGACGTCGACCACGAGCGCCCTCTGCTGCAACCCCGCTCGTGACCACCATTGAACTGCATCGGTCACTTGGGATTAGGACAGGCACTAGGACTCATCAGTAGGCAGGCTTATACCTAGTTATACTATGTATCTGCATTCCACTAGTCTTCAGTTAACAAAGTTAAGTATTATAATGTTTCTCTTGTTCTAATTTAGCTTAGTGTTTCTAGTTTCTGCTGTCTCTTCAAGTATATAACTTTCATTCATGATGATAAAACCAAGTGTTTCTCATCAAAACTCTACCAGGCGATCACCTCTTTCGTTCCTTTTCCCAAGTCCATATTCACCTACTATATTTCCTTATCATCCCTTTCCTACTATCGAGTTCCAGTCCCCCATCACAATTAAGTATTAATCTTCCTTTAACAGTATGACTAATTTCTTTTAGCTCCTTATACATTTCTTCCATGTATTCATAATCGGCAGAGCTAGTTGGCATATAAACTTGTACTACTGTGCTCGGTGTTGGTTTTGTGTCTACCTTTACCATAATAATGCATTCACGATGCTGTTCATAGTAACTTACCCGCATTCCTATTTTCTTATTCATTGTCATACCTACTCCAGCGTTACCACCAACTGATTTTGTATTTATAACCCTGTACACTCCTGAGAAAAAATCCTGTTTATCCTTCCATCTAACTTCACTAATCCCCACCATATATAACTTCAACCTATCCATTTCTCTTTTCAAATTTTCTAAGTTACCTACGCGATTGAGGTATAGAACATTCCACGCTCCGATCCGTAGAATGCCATGACCGAGGGGGGATTCGATTCCCCGACCGCAGCAGCCGTGCAGACCGTGACTCGCACGCCGCAGACCGCTCGGCCACAGCGGCCGGCATTTTTTGTTGTTCTTGATGACGACTTCCCGCCCGGATAATAGTATGGGGGACTATTTTACATCGGGAATATTTTCCCCAAGATGTTGCCATATATTCATACAGTAGGGCTGCATGTCCTCGGGAAAATTAACGACTGTAGTTTCCCCTTGCTTTCAGCCGTTCTCAGCAACTCCATGGCAAATCCATGATAGCTGATGATACGAGGACAGCTCAGTCAATCATCCAGACTATTGCCCTTGTAACTACTGAAAAGGCAGATACCCCTCCACTGTCGTTGTACCTACGGTACGGCTATCTGCATCGTTGATGTATGGAAGCCACCCTACATCGTCAATGTCTGTGGTTCATGAGTGTCGAACAGAATGTAACTGTTTCAGTATAATAATCCTGTTCTCTGCACTTCACAAGTATACTAAGATGGTGTGTAAGGTACTGTGATAGACAAAATTACTAAATCTCTAGTCAGCTGGTAATCAGTTTCCAGAAATCAGTTTTCTTTACCAGTAGCCCAGAGTTATTATGACAAAAAAAATGCGAAACATCTTTCAGCTAATAAATTAGTTACCTGTAGCTTTTGAGAGCTTAAATGTTGTATGCTCATGAAAATGCTTCTTTTATTTCCTCTTGCTAGTTAACTTTAAATTCTATAATGAAATTGATATGTAAAAGTTGGTTAACAAATAGTAAACCATACCTTTCGATTATTTCTTCAGCTTGTACTGCTGAAAGTCTATTTAAAACGAGGCTGATTTGAAATGCTTCATTACGGAATGAAAATAATTAAATACGAATTTAATAATATAATTTGGAAATATAAATGTATTTTATTTTGTAATTTCCGTTTCGCATTTTCGTCTTAAATTATAATATCCTCTAAATACCGGTAATTGAACGAGATTGATACTGATAGAAAATATTTTTATGAATTATTGTTATTTAGTTTTCGATAACTACAAGTTTCTTCTGTTAATAAAATATGAAACTGAAATTATTGTCCACAGCTGAAGTGATATTCGCCACTAGACGTATTACCTTGATTGATTGCCAAAATGTTTTAGAATCGTTTTAATGTATGCAACAATATAATAATTGTTATTTTGCCATCAGTATGTCTTGGCAAAATAAATTACTTCCTCTCAAGCATTCATTGCTGGGATACATTCGGAGCGATGTTGGAGAAATTACCTTCTTCTATACATAGTATCAGTTATTCTTCTATAATTAATTTATTAAGCCTATTACAGTGTGTATCAAATGGAATGTATAATACTCATTATGATTAGCATTTATAATTACTCAAAATCAGTGGTAGATTTTTTGTCCGTTCTTTGCAGTGCTGAAACGGAATGTTGGCCTTGTCATTATTATTTTCTTTTATCGCCGGAACTTTAAATAGAAAAAGAAAAGAGAAAAACTCGAGACCTTAATCGGCGAAAAGTGACACAAGAAGGCTAACTTTGAAGTTGAACGATTAATTACAATGACTAAGGTCAGTACGTAACACAGCGTTTTACCTTTCGTATTCTCTTAGCACTTCATCTTTTGTTACTGTAAATCAAATCTCGTGTATAATTGCTTATAGTTCTTAAAGTATGTACTTCATGACCGTTTTTCACTAGGGATTTTTGTCTTCTTCGTCCTATTTTACATTCTCTGAAAATCTGCAAAGCAAAGAACATGTAGTTAAGAAGATATGTTTCACGGTGCCGATTATGCACAGCTGATGATTGCTTGCGCTTTCTTTGTTGACCTTATTACACTGTCTTCTCTGAAAATTTGGCTGTGATTGTGTCGTTCAACCTGTACTACAGCAGATGCTTGTAGCAAGATTCAAACCACTAATTTTGTAGTAATAGCACTCTAATTTATATACTCACAGGTCGTCGACAACTTCAGTAAATAAAATTGATTTTTACGAAACAGTTCTCTGAGAAGTATGTGAAGAATATCAACGGAGGTCAGTCGACGCCTTAATAGCGTATATTTTTTAAGTTAGGGAAGAAACAATCGAAGTGATAAATCACGCTTTCCTTCAGTTAGCAGTCGAATATATGCGCCGTCAATATTCTACACATATTCTATTTCTCTTTGACTACTCGAGTAGCGAACGCGTTTGTTTATTTCACTTAACAAATGATTGCACAACTCGACATCTGCCGACATATAACAACTGGTGCGTTGCGAATCACAATATGTTCAAAAGTTTTTTAAACCGTTTGGACCAAGAAGCTGTGGTCATCATTTCCTAGATTTACAAATAACAACATGTCTACGGAGGACTCGAACCTCCGACGGGCGCGGCCGCCCACTTTGCAGCATGGTACCAAGAAGAAAAAAAAAAAAAAAAAAAAAAAAAAAAAAAAAAAAAAAAAAAAAAAAAAAAAAGAACGTGAGAGAGAGAGAGAGAAGAAAAGCGTGACTGGACGTTTCAAATGATTGATGAAGTTAGTACAGCAGTTCAATAGTTACCAACTACTCGCCAAAACCAACAGCTCATTGTGACCAGCTATTAGCGGCTACGAGAATCGAAGAGCACTCACTGCGAGTAGTATTATTCGAGTAAGTCACAACGAGTGATACGAAATACAGAGTGTTCTGGAAGGAATTTTGAGTATTGTAGGAGGTGATAGTAGAGACAAATAGCATTCAAAATGTCATATAGTAGGTTTTCTGTTTTCACTAGGTACATACTAGAGCTGTTAGTATTTAACCAAAAGAAACGTAAGAGCAAGTGACTACGATCGAAAATGATTAAAAAATTAAATAATTATAAAGAAAAAGAAACAAAGAAAACAGCTTTAATGGACTTTTGACTTCAATTAATAACATCAATTGCAGCTGTTCCAGTGCCGTCTTAACGTTCTTTGTTGAAGACTCCATTATTCGTAACGATAACAATAATTATTATTTTGTGTGGCTCATTGACCTGGTGCAAGTCTTTCAATTGGACGCCAGTTCGTCGACTTACGTGACCCTAGCCTACGCCAGTTATCCAACCGGGAAAAGGGCACCTACAGCTTAACTTGGAATCCGAAGCACTTGTTGTTTCCGGCTACTCCTCACACCGTTGATAGGTGAAGGATGGGTTAAAAAGCAGACTGAAAAAAATCCGCTATCCGACCGCGTATTGAACCCGTGAGCCTTCGATTTCCAGTCGAGCGCTTTACCCCAAGAGCTCGAATTCGGACCGATGAAATCGGGTCTTGTGTGTTTATATATATATAAAGACTTCAAGTATCAAGCATACCCAAAGGTAAAAATCGAAAGGTCTATCAACCTTGGTGACCAGGAAATGTGTTACACAATCGGTTGACCCATTTGCAATTGCAGTGCAGGCTTTCTCGGCTTATTCCAATGATGTACTCTTCTCGGATTATCAGCAGAGTGGCGCAACGTTACGATGTGTACGAAACTCATCGAAACGTTGCGACAAGACGACACCACTTGGCTGATCACCCGAGAAGAGTTCATCGCATATATTGATCTATCTTCCACCATATTCCGGGTAATCTTAGGTTTATATGATGGGTCACCTGACGACTAGAAGGGGCAAGAGCACCGTCATTCTGGCAGAGATACTGTCGTGTAACGAAAGCAATCCTTTCCATTAATTCAGAAAACACATTCTCAAAAAAGTTTGGATAACGGGGTTCTGTCGGATTAAGCCATAATACAATCAATTAATAATCTATTAGATCACACCACACACATTACAGAGACGCAATCTTCAAAATGTGACACCACAACGGCATACGAGGTTTGTTCCGACCACTGATGTGAGTTACGAGTGTTACTGATGCCCCGGCAGAGAAACTGTCTTCAACATTGAAGTGTAAGAACGGAATTACTTGGCGGTGGTACTACGCAACATGTACATCTCTGGAGTTCTCTTCGTATTACCTACAGAATTTCTTCCTCAGTAGCTGGAATACGGCGAAGCCAAGGACCACCTCTGTCTGGATCGTATCCAACGATAAATTTCCAATCGGCCATCTTTTTCTCCTCGAAGATATTGAATGAGCGGTAAATAATACGGATGGAACCAGTGCAGCCGCTGCGGAATAGCCGTGGACACTGAGGCACCGTGCTGGGGTGCGCGCGGCCGTTCTCCGTCGGAGGTTCGAGTCCTCCCTCGGGCATGGATGTGTGTGTTGTCCTTAGGTTAGTTTAAGTTGGTTTAAGTAGTTTATAAGCTAAGGACTAATAACCAAGAAGTTGAGGCCCATAGATTTACAAACAACATACATTTGGAACCAGTGTATACGTAATGCCAGCCATACTCTTGTAGAATACGCGCAGCAATTCTACGTGTGTTTGTTGATGGTATACGTTCTACCGAATGAATGTCTTCTACTTCATTCACAATCTGTTCATTTAAATGTTCCGATGAATTACAACTGATGGGCACTGCACCAGTGTTACGCAGTAGATTGAACACACGAATAAGCACACCTCGATCAGGTAGTTAACTGTTAGGAAATCGTAACATGTCTTCTTTACAAGAAGCAGCAGTAGTAGCTTTATTGCCACGCGGGAGTAGCTGAGAGGTTGGAGCGCCACGTTGCGAGTCGCGTGGCCTCTCGCGTCGAATGTTCGAATCTTCCCTCGAGCATGGATGATTGTGTTGTCTATAGTATAAGTTAGTACATAACTAGTTTGTAAGTTTAGGGACTGATGACCTTGCAGTTAGGTCCAATAAGCTTCAAAAACATTTGAACATTTAAGTATCTGTATTACAGCCGCCCGACGGTAGCCGAGCGGTCTGGAGCGCCACGTTACAGATCGTGTCGCCTCCTGCGTCGGGGGTTCGAATCTCCCTTCCCTCCCTCCTCCGGGCATTGATATGTGTGTTGTCCTTAGGTTAGTTTAACTTAGTTTAAGTAGTTTGTAACTCTAGGGACTTATGACCAATGTAGTTTGCTCCCATAAGAATTACAAACATTTGAACATTTCGCTTTATTAGAAAACCCATACACAGGTTCCATATCGACATACTCATCATGTTTAAATACGTGTGATATTAAGTTTGATTCAGTGTTAAATCGAAGTGAGGAAAGCCTGTTGTCCCTTTCAGACCCACGGTTGTAACCGATAAGAAGATTTTGTTTCGAAATTAGCTACGCGCAAAGTGAAATGAAGCGTAATACTATCTATTACGGTAAACGTTTTCATGCGTGAATTATATAGAATACGTGGATACCCAACGACATAATTACAGTCCAATGAGCCTAGTACGCACGTGATAATGTCATTACATGGTCAAACTGAATGAAGCAGTTTACGTCAACAAGAAATATCGACCAATGAATGTGACGCCGAAGGGCTCAATAATGACTTAGCGTTGCATTTATCAAATCGAAAAATAAAATTCTTTGTAAACGGTCTAATACATACCATGTTTTCATTTGTGAAATACATAGACGCTGTCGATCCCCAACAAAAAAAGTATCAGTAAGTTAAAAAGTACAACATTGTGACAAACCTAGAGTATGTTAACTACCTAGAGTATGTGGATCTCCAACGGCACAAGTTACAGTTAAATGTGCCTAGTATGACATGGGATAATGTCATCACAGGGGGAAACTGAATGAAGCTGTTTACTTCAACAAGACATATCTGTAAATGAATGTGACAGCAAGGAGCTCTAAAATGACTGAGTGTTGAATTTTAGCAAATCGAAAAATGAAGTCTCTCCTAATACGGGCTATTAAGGATCATGTTTTCCCTTTTTCAAATATACACACGCTGTGTATCCCCAACAATAAATTAATAAGTAAATGAAATGGTACAACAATATTGTTACCTACCTACTGTCACCTCTCTCTGTCTTTATAGCATGAAATACACTGTTAACAAGATTTGCAATAATTGCTTCTTTTATTATGTCTCCTTTTCCACTATCCTCCCCCCCCCCCCCCAAAGTACAACACTGTTTTCTATCGGGTGGTACTCAGATCTGCTTGATTGTAACCTGGTATACACAATAGAGATATCAAGTCTAACAACAATGGAACTGACAATGAGTTCCTATTTTTATTATATTTTACTGGATTGTGAATAACAGTATAATACTACTTGGAGTTCAATACTGCATTATATTTTTATCCTTTATTTATTCCTAAGAAGTGTATTAAGATGCAATGTAAGTAATGAGTTACTTTCCGTTCCCCACCACTCCTCAGTTCCCTCGCCCCACTCCTGCCCACCCCCAACCACATTAATACGCAATATCCATTTCAGACCCAAGATTGTAGAGAGCCGTTTAAGATACAAAATACATACAGTAATTCAATACAAAAAGGAAAATTAACTCATTCTCAAAAATTTTGTACCCACGCAATTGTCTGTTTCAGAGTTTTACTACAAATTCTTATGATCTGCACCATCTTACAATAACATGCCTATGAAAAAATGACATAAAAACATCACAGGATCATATAAAATCAACGCTGTAAGATATGATAGCTTCACATATTAAAACAAGGATATCAGCACCTTGTCCACAAGTCTTTCTTGTCTTTCTTTGCCGTCTGCTGGTGCCAGACATTGATGAAACATGGAACTAAAACATGTTGCGCACGTTACCACAGTCCATCCACGATTGTGTAATGTAAAACCAGAAACGCACAATTGTGCGTGCAGGGCCTGAAAGAGATATAATACGTAGACGATGAAAATCAATAAGTGGCAAATATTTCTTTATTGTCACAGATCTAAGTGTTACTCACCATTTTCAAAGGTTAAAACATAATTTAAAACATACAAAATTTATCAATCTCCTAAATGAAGAAAACTATCACGTAACAGTTTCTAACTGTAAACATAATATTCAACGGGAAGATTGGAAAATTTTTGCTTGTTTTTAACTACATTTTGCTGATGGTCACATACTCACAAGGTGGCCAAACTTCGCGACAATCCATACTAATGTAATAAATATTAAAGAAGCTCTGACTACTACGCTTTTACGACCAAACTGTTAAACCAATTTTTATGAATTGTGAACAGAGATAGCTAGAATGCTGATAAAGAACAAAGGCTACTTTAGAAAGTGTGTAATTCAAGGCATTTGTTGATTTTAATTATATAACTCGAAATATGAAACACCTGAGCGCGAACGTTTCTCTTGTAAGTTCTGAAACGCTTGAAATGTCTTTGGGAAAGTTATTTAATCTTTGACTTTTGAAATTTATCAGATTTATCAAAATATTTTAAATGGTTAATACGTTGTACGTAACACTGTTCAAGACAAAGAATGAAATACTTACACTAGACGTCAACGTCTTCCATCCGTGGAACCTATTTGGATGACAAGAGTGCTGCATAATTTACACGTTATATAACGTATAGGTTCTTCACTCGTAGGTTTGGTCACGCTGAAACAGTTTCTTTTCGCATATAATAATGTCTTGATTTTCAAATCGAAACAAAAGGACAGTATTTATCGTCATTCTACGCACGGTTTTTATTTCAACCGGAAAATGAGAAACATTTCTTGAATCCTGATGATACTGTTCATTACGTGGGAACAAATTTGCGGAATTACTGTACTTTCGATGGTATTTGTCACGTATGCAAGAATATCATCATGAGCGGTTCAATGGTAGTAAAGAAATACTTCCGACTGATTGCTATTCGTTATCTACATACGTGCGACATATTTAAACGCTATAGTACACTTTACTTTGCCAACAAACGTCAATGAAAACTTCAATCAAAAGTAAAACAAATGGCATTGAACACTTCAGTCTGAAGTAAAACACGGCAATGGACATATTGGAACAATCCTATTAAGGTGATATAAATATCAATTTAATACAAATGAACAATATGTCCATTGCTGAGGTGCTATTCCGCTGCATGGAGAGCCTTGGCAGTAGTGGCAAGTATCTTTGGAACACAGAAGCTGAACTAAAGTTTGTGACGTGGAGGGAAAAGGTACTTTGACTATTCCGAGGCGACTTAATTGTTAGTGGCGTGGTGTTCTAACGGTAAGACGGCTGCCTAGTAAGCATGGAGGTCCGGGTTCAATTCCCGGCCGCATCACAAATTTTAATTCAATACTTCAGATTTATCATTATACAATCTATTACTGACATTTGATAGGTACGCCCTTAAACCTGTGTACCAAAATACGAAACGAAAATGCATTGTTCTCACCAGTACCTCAATCTATATCTATAAATGTGAATGTCTGTTCGGTGTACGTTTATCACGTCTGAACCACAAAACATAAAGAGCTAAAAAATTGTACAGTTACTAATGTCTACTCGGGGAAGGCTTTAGGCACGCTTTTATGGCGATCGGATAGCTATTTATCTATATATATTAATGTCAATGTCTGTTCGGTGTACGCTTATCACGTCCGAACGACAAGACGCACAGACTTAAATATTTGTACAGTTAGTAATTTATACCTGAGGAAGGTTTTAGGCACGGTTTTATAGCGATCTGATAGATGTTTAGTAATTTGATGAGTATAACGCGAAACGCAGAACAATAATTACTGTTTGAAAATTATATTTACTCTCTGAAAATGGTTTTATTGGTTCATTCTTGCTTGAGGGTTAATAATGATAAAAGGGTGGAGTATATTTGGCTGGAAAGTTATCGGTGTATATAAAATTCTACGAGTGTGTGTGTGTTAATATTTCGCTCTGCAGCGAAAACTACAGAACGCAGACGAATGGTCTGTGTACAATTGTTGTCCGAAGTCTCCCGTTGTACACCATAGCAGTTATATGCTGATAGCTAGAAGGGGTTGGAAGATATGGTAGCTGAAAGTCGTCAAATTATAAAAAAATTCGGACTGAAGGCCAGCGATGACATTTGCGACTCTATAGCAAGGAGGTTACATACAGCGAAACGTGATGCCACAAACCATATCTTTGGTCTGTCTGTGCTACAATGTCTTCCGATCATTGATCTCTATACTCTCTGGATGTTGAACTTCAGTTTCCCTAGCGTGCCAGCCATAGATATTCATATTTAGTTTCTTGCCAAATTCAAACATGGCTGCTAAGAAGCATTTAAAGAAAAAGAGAAGAAAATATGTTTCGATTCCGTTCCCATATCAGCCTACAACATCGAATATTGAATTATATTCCAAGTCAAGAGGTAAGCAAGCAATTCTTTGTCACGTAATAACTGATGGAAACTCGTTTGCCAAATTTAAACATGGCGGACAATGCGAAATCGTGTGCAAAACATTTGAATGTGCAGGCACGCTGCAATTCAATGATCAGACACGAGAGTTATACATCCAGTTTGTATAGAGATCACTGCTTCCGATCTTTCTCTGTAAGGAGAAGCATACGAATATGGAAATATAAGAATAAATAAATAAAGCAGTAATAAAGAAATTTCTTTTAATACATCTCTTTAAAAAATCGATTTTACGTTTCGCGCATGACATCAAGTGATCGATCTGTGATATTATTAAAATCATTAGTGTTGAATTTGGATTCTTTGAAACGAATACATTTTTACGTGTGATTTGATCTACACTACTTACTTTCCTGATAATCTTGATTCAAAATGTTTGTTTCTAAAGAAGGTATTGTATTTGATTTCATCCTTCAAAACCAGTCTCATAGCACACTACTGAAAGATAGCATATCTATCATAATCAACCAACACGCGAGCAAAGCCGCGGGTTTAAGCTAGTATTCAATAAAATTGGACACATGGTATCTGACACGGAAATTCGTATATCATACCGCCTCCAAAAATTTCGACTAGTATTGTTGAAACATCCTGATTGTCTTTGGCGATTGTCGATTTCTGGACGTTTCAGCAACTTCTGTCGGAGAAGACGTGCAGCAAACAGCGGACTTCTTTATGCAGGAAGAGAGGGATTTGCTAAACGCAAATCTTCTGTCTCATTCGTCGGTGGAATAACTGCTTGCTGCATACCAATTCTTGACTTCGCGGTTTTCGAAATCCCGTAGAAACTTTTTCATCGTTCCTTATATTTAGGAAGAAAAACTCCGACGACGCGAAATGATGCGATGAAAATCGTAAGTCCCTCGAGAATAAGAATCGCGCAGAATCCCCGGCAAGTGCGCCTGCGTCTCCCGCAGCGAGCATCTGGGCGCCCGAGGACTGTGCGCGAAGACGCGACTTATCCATTACTTGATTAGCGGTAATGTGACAGCCGGAGCGGCGCGGCGCTGTCGCGCTAAGTGGTGATTGACGAGCGCCGCGGCCGCGGAAGAATCGCTGACAGCCGCCGCCAGAGTGTGCCGCGGTCCCCGGAGGGATGGGCGCCACTCCTGAGGGCGCGCCGCGCTGCACGGCCGCTATCTATTCTTCATGAGGCGGGCCGCCCCCCGTGCCGACGACGCTCCCCCCAGCGTGGAAAGCTCCGTAGAGAGGTACGCCAACGAAGCTTCCGGAAGAACATATGCTTTACCGACAGTTGTTTCCGTTTGTATCAGTAATTGTGTTTATATACTATCTGAGAATGCGCCTCGGTTGCACAGTGGTAGAGTGCCACACTATAAATAATGGTCAACAAGAAGAATTGAAATATGTTTTTCCCCCTTGCGGAAAGATCCGTAGAGAGGTACGCCAACGAAGCTTCATGTACATCTACATGGGATACTCTGCAAATCACATTTAAGTGCCTGGCAGAGGGTTCATCGAACCACAATTATACTATTTATCTCCCATTCCAATCTCGAATAGCGCGCGGGAAGAAAGAACACCTGAATCTCTCTGTTCGAGCTCTGATTTCTCTTATTTTATTCTGACGATCATTTCTACCTATGTAAGTGGGAGTCAACAATATATTTTCGCATTCGGAGGAGAATGTTGGCGATTGGAGTTTCGCAAGTAACCCACGCCTCAGCAATAGGCGCCGTTGTTGTAATGATTCCCATCCCAGATCCTGTATCATTTCCGTAACGTTGTCTCCCCTGTATCGCGACAATACGAAACGAGCTGCCCTTCTTTGGACTCTTTCGATGTCCTCCGTCAAACCCACCTGATAAGGATCCCACACTGGGCTGCAATACTCCAACAATGGACGGACAGGCGCAGTGTATGCAGTTTCTTTAGTAGTTCTGTTGCATCTTTTAAGGGTTCTGCCAATAAAACGCAGTCTCTGGTTCGCCTTTCCCACGATATTATCTACGTGTTCCTTCCAGTTTAAGTCTGAAGTAATAGTGATTCCTAGGTATTTTGTGGAGTTTACGGCCTTCAGATTTGATTGATTTATGTTGTAAACAAAGTTTAACGGATTTCTTTTTGTACTCATGTGCAGACTTCACACTTCTCATTATTTAGAGTCAATTGCCTATATTTACACCATACTGATATCTTATTCAGATCGTTCTGCAGTTGGTTTAGATCTTCAGATGATTTTACTAGACGGTAAATGACGGCATCATCTGCAAACAACCTAAGAGAGCTACTTAGATTTTCCCCTAAATCGTTTATGTAAATAAGGAATACCAGAGGACCAATAACACTACCCTGTGGAACGCCCAATATCACCTCTGTTTTAGTCTTACCATCGATTACTACGAACTGTGTCCTCTCTATCCAATTGCAAATTTGGGGCGATATACCATAACCACGCAATTTCATTAAAAGCCGTTTGTGAGGTACGGTGTCAAAAGCTTTCTGGAAATCAAGAAATACAGAATCGATTTGCGAACCTTTGTCGATAGCAACCATCACTTCGTGTGAACATATGCTTCCGGAAGAACATATGCTTTCCAGCAGTTGTTTCCGTTTGTATCAGTAATTGTTTTTATATAGTATCTGAGAATGCGCCTATGTTGCACCGTGATAGCATGCCACACTATAAATAATGGTCAACAAGAAGAACTGAAATATGTTTATCCCCCGTGCGGAAAGCTCCGTAGACAGGTACGCGAACCAAGCTTCCGGAAGAACATATGCTTTCCGGCAGTTGTTTCCGTTTGTATCAGTAATTGTGTTTATATACTACCTGAGAATGCGCCTCGGTTGCACAGTGGTAGAGTGCCACACTATAAATAATGGTCAACAAGAAGAATTGAAATATGTTTTTCCCCAGTGCGGAAAGCTCCGTAGAAAGGTACGCGAACCAAGCTTCCGGAAGTACATAGCTTTCCGGCAGTTGTTTCCGTTTGTATCAGTAATTGTTTTTATATAGTATCTGAGAATGCGCCTCGGTTGCACAGTGGTAGAGTGCCACACTATAAATAATGGTCATCAAGAAGAATTGAAATATGTTTATCCCCCGTGCGGAAAGCTCCGTAGAGAGGTACGCGAACCAAGCTTCTGGAAGAACATATGCTTTCCAACAGTTGTTTCCGTTTGTATTAGTAATTGTGTTTATATACTACCTGAGAATGCGCCTCGGTTGCACAGTGGTAGAGTGCCACACTATAAATAATGGTCAACAAGAAGAATTGAAATATGTTTATCCCCCGTGTGGAAAGCTCCGTAGAGCGGTACTCGAACCAAGCTTCCGGAAGAACATATGCTTTACCGGCAGTTGTTTCCGTTTGTATCAGTAATTGTGTTTATATAGTATCTGAGAATGCGCCTCGGTTGCACAGTGGTAGAGTGCCACACTATAAATAATGGTCAACAAGAAGAATTGAAATATGCTTATCCCCCGAGCGGAAAGCTCCGTAGAGAGGTACGGGAACCAAGCTTCCGGAAGAACATATGCTTTCCGGCAGTTGTTTCCGTTTGTATCAGTAATTGTGTTTATACACTTTCTGAGAATGCGCCTCGGTTGCACAGAGGTAGAGTGCCACACTGTAAATAATGGTAAACAAGAAGAATTGAAATATGTTTTTCCCCCGTGCAGAAAGCTCCGTAGAGAGGTACGCGAACCAAGCTTCCGGAAGAACATATGCTTTACCGGCAGTTGTTTCCGTATGTATCAGTAATTGTGTTTATACACTTTCTGAGAATGCGCCTCGGTTGCACAGAGGTAGAGTGCCACACTATAAATAATGGGCAACAAGAAGAATTGAAATATGCTTATCCCCCGTGCGGAAAGCTCCGTAGAGAGGTACGGGAACCAAGCTTCCGGTAGAACATATGCTTTCCGGCAGTTGTTTCCGTTTGTATCAGTAATTGTGTTTATATACTACCTGAGAATGCGCCTCGGTTGCACAGTGGTAGAGTGCCACACTATAAATAATGGTCAACAAGAAGAATTGAAATATGCTTATCCCCCGTGCAGAAAGCTCCGTAGAGAGGTACGCGAACCAAGCTTCCGGAAGAACATATGCTTTCCGGCAGTTGTTTCAATATGTATCAGTTTATATACTACCTGAGAATGCGCCTCGGTTGCACAGTGGTAGAGTGCCACACTATAAATAATGGTCAACAAGAAGAATTGAAATATGTTTTTCCCCTGTGCGGAAAGCTCCGTAGAAAGGTACGCGAACCAAGCTTCCGGAAGTACATAGCTTTCCGGCAGTTGTTTCCGTTTGTATCAGTAATTGTTTTTATATAGTATCTGAGAATGCGCCTCGGTTGCACAGTGGTAGAGTGCCACACTATAAATAATGGTCATCAAGAAGAATTGAAATATGTTTATCCCCCGTGCAGAAAGCTCGGTAGAGAGGTACGCGAACCAAGCTTCTGGAAGAACATATGCTTTCCAGCAGTTGTTTCCGTTTGTATTAGTAATTGTGTTTATATACTACCTGAGAATGCGCCTCGGTTGCACAGTGGTAGAGTGCCACACTATAAATAATGGTCAACAAGAAGAATTGAAATATGTTTATCCCCCGTGTGGAAAGCTCCGTAGAGCGGTACGAGAACCAAGCTTCCGGAAGAACATATGCTTTACCGGCAGTTGTTTCCGTTTGTATCATTAATTGTGTTTATATAGTATCTGAGAATGCGCCTCGGTTGCACAGTGGTAGAGTGCCACACTATAAATAATGGTCAACAAGAAGAATTGAAATATGCTTATCCCCCGTGCGGAAAGCTCCGTAGAGAGGTACGGGAACCAAGCTTCCGGAAGAACATATGCTTTCCGGCAGTTGTTTCCATTTGTATCAGTAATTGTGTTTATACACTTTCTGAGAATGCGCCTCGGTTGCACAGAGGTAGAGTGCCACACTATAAATAATGGTCAACAAGAAGAATTGAAATATGTTTTTCCCCCCGTGCAGAAAGCTCCGTAGAGAGGTACGCGAACCAAGCTTCCGGAAGAACATATGCTTTACCGGCAGTTGTTTCCGTATGTATCAGTAATTGTGTTTATACACTTTCTGAGAATGCGCCTCGGTTGCACAGAGGTAGAGTGCCACACTATAAATAATGGTCAACAAGAAGAATTGAAATATGCTTATCCCCCGTGCGGAAAGCTCCGTAGAGATGTACGGGAACCAAGCTTCCGGAAGAACATATGCTTTCCGGCAGTGGTTTCCGTTTGTATCAGTAATTGTGTTTATATACTACCTGAGAATGCGCCTCGGTTGCACAGTGGTAGAGTGCCACACTATAAATAATGGTCAACAAGAAGAATTGAAATATGTTTTTCCCCCCCGTGCAGAAAGCTCCGTAGAGAGGTACGCGAACCAAGCTTCTGGAAGAACATATGCTTTCCGGCAGTTGTTTCCGTATGTATCAGTAATTGTGTTTATACACTTTCTGAGAATGCGCCTCGGTTGCACAGAGGTAGAGTGCCACACTATAAATAATGGTCAACAAGAAGAATTGAAATATGCTTATCCCCCGTGCGGGAAACTCCGTAGAGAGGTACGGGAACCAAGCTTCCGGAAGAACATATGCTTTCCGGCAGTTGTTTCCGTTTGTATCAGTAATTGTGTTTATATACTACCTGAGAATGCGCCTCGGTTGCACAGTGGTAGAGTGCCACACTATAAATAATGGTCACCAAGAAGAATTGAAATATGTTTTTCCCCCGTGCGGAAAGCTCCGTAGAGAGGTACGCGAACCAAGCTTCCGGAAGAACATATGCTTTACCGGCAGTTGTTTCCGTATGTATCAGTAATTGTGTTTATACACTTTCTGAGAATGCGCCTCGGTTGCACAGAGGTAGAGTGCCACACTATAAATAATGGTCAACAAGAAGAATTGAAATATGCTTATCCCCCGTGCGGAAAGCTCCGTAGAGAGGTACGGGAACCAAGCTTCCGGAAGAACATATGCTTTCCGGCAGTTGTTTCCGTTTGTATCAGTAATTGTGTTTATATACTACCTGAGAATGCGCCTCGGTTGCACAGTGGTAGAGTGCCACACTATAAATAATGGTCACCAAGAACAATTGAAATATGTTTTTCCCCCATGCGGAAAGCTCCGTAGAGAGGTACGCAAACCAAGCTTCCGGAAGAACATATGCTTTACCGGCAGTTGTTTCCGTATGTATCAGTAATTGTGTTTATACACTTTCTGAGAATGCGCCTCGGTTGCACAGAGGTAGAGTGCCACACTATAAATAATGGTCAACAAGAAGAATTGAAATATGCTTATCCCCCGTGCGGAAAGCTCCGTAGAGAGGTACGGGAACCAAGCTTCCGGAAGAACATATGCTTTCCGGCAGTTGTTTCCGTTTGTATCAGTAATTGTGTTTATATACTACCTGAGAATGCGCCTCGGTTGCACAGTGGTAGAGTGCCACACTATAAATAATGGTCACCAAGAACAATTGAAATATATTTTTCCCCCGTGCGGAAAGCTCCGTAGAGAGGTACGCGAACCAAGCTTCCGGAATAACATATGCTTTACCGGCAGTTGTTTCCGTTTGTATCAGTAATTGTGTTTATATACTATCTGAGAATGCGCCTCGGTTGCATAGTGGTAGAGTGCCACACTATAAATAATGGTCAACAAGAAGAATTGAAATATGTTTTTCCCCCGTGCGGAAAGCTCCGTAGAGAGGTACGCGAACCAAGCTTCCGGAAGAACATATGCTTTCCAGCAGTTGTTTCCGTTTGTATCAGTAATTGTTTTTATATAGTATCTGAGAATGCGCCTCGGTTGCACAGTGGCAGAGTGCCACATTACAAATAATGGTCATCAAGAAGAATTGAAATATGTTTATCCCCCGTGCGGAAAGCTCCGTAGAGAGGTACGCGAACCAAGCTTCCGGAAGAACATATGCTTTCCGGCAGTTGTTTCTGTTTGTATCAGTAATTGTGTTTATATACTATCTGAGAATGCGCCTCGGTTGCACAGTGGTAGAGTGCCACACTATACATAATGGTCAACAAGAAGAATTGAAATATGTTTAGATCATTTCAAGAAGTTTTAGTTAGATTATATAAAATATTAATAAATAAACTTCCTACAACAAAACCACTTTTGTTACATAAGTTAAATTGTAGGAAAAAGACCTTAGGAGAGGCATTATCGTTTTTAAATTTTAATATTTCTAAATTTTCATGAAGAAATTATTTATTTAAGTGATAGAACACAACTATAACAAAATAAGAAAATGAAAGTGTAGTGAACCAGTGACAGAGGCTCACAAAGTTATGAACAGATGATATTTTAAAGATGACAAGGATGAATACAATCGAATAACACTGTGGTAACACTGTGGAAGCAGTGAAAAAAAATGAGAAGACGAACTTTGCAGCTGTTTATAGTCGCTTGGAAGTCACACACACAAGAAAAATTTATTTATATGTTTCTTTCTCATATATTACTATTTTTTTCCATTTTGGCGCTTAGTTAAAAGGCTAAACTGTATGCAGAACATGTAGAACAGAACAGGAACTCTTGTCTACAACGTTGAAGCAAAGAAAGAAGAATTATATTTGTTTTTCAATTCCTAAGAAGAATATTTAAATTAAACAAAATTTTAAAATTTCGAAAATGAAAAAGAGACAGTAAAATGAATAAAATAATTAAAAAAAAATAAAAGTCCATAGGTCCCGGGATCGATCCCCGCCAGGTCCTAGTATTTTTATCTGTCACTTTCCACTTCTTTCACCTCTGGCAGTATTGCTCATGTGAAAAAATACCGAGTAGCACCGTGGTTCGGAACCCATGTTAAGCTGTAGATCCCCTTATAACTGGCTGGGTAAGTCAGTACGAAGGTCGGAGGAAGGCAACGGCATACCACCTCCAAATAGGACCATGCCTAGTAAAGCACTGTGGTGTTCAAACCAATCTTCGGATTGTTGACTGCTTTACCTTTTTTTACTGAGAAGGAAAAGTACATGGGTTCGAACAAACATATCTGTATGAACGTTTGGTTACAGGATCTCTACGTACACCTCAATGTGCTGGTGCGTGTCATTTTTCTGCAACCATGCTCTAGATAGCACTGTAGATGTAATAGTAGACGCCATACGTAATGCAGATATCTTAACTATAACTTATGTAATCATCATCGTACATGTTCTCTAGCGAATTGTCATCAAAATCCGTGATGATGGTTGCAACTTTAACCTTATTCCCGAAAGACTGTTGGTATTCACTGCCACTGCTTCCATCGCCTCTTCCCGCACTTAAACGTAGCACTACCGCCTGCAATGATTTGTTCGTCATTATCATCCCCATTATCATTATTATGAGTTTGTAACAACAGTATCTAACGTATGCTCATATTTCTGTACCATAACAGATACGAGAAAGCATGCAAATGATTCATCTTCTACACTAATACCATCATAATGTTCAAATGTTTTTAGATCTATCGGACCAAACTGCGTTGTTATCAGCCCGTAGCTTACAAACTACTTAAACCTAGGTCAACTAACCTAAGGACAAACACACACACCCATGCCCCAGGGAGGATTCGAACCTCAACGGTGACCAATCGCGCGCTTCGCAGCGAAACGCTTTAGACCGCTTGGCTACTCCACCGCGGCACTAATACCATCTTCACGAAGAAGGGTTCTTCGTAACTTCATCTCAACTAATCGCAATATATTAGCAGGATTGATTAGCAATCGCCACCCCATCTGACGCTTCACCACAGAAATAACGTCACGAAACGCAACTTCGGAGGCACACTACACCGTCCCTACTGCGAACCGACAGGTCAAAGTGCAATGCGGCATGGCACACGCAGAGGCCTCTAACGGACGACTGCAGAGATTTGCACATGCGGGAGTATCACTAGTGCAATAAGGGATCTTTACATTATCTCTCATACGATTTTGGTGTATATGTGTTTGTTCGAGCCCAAGTACTTTCCTTGTGAGAATAACGTTAGGTTAATGCTCATGTAACATTAACAGTGCTGACTCGTACTATGTATTCACTGATTCAGTGAACCCCCAGAAAAAAAAAGTTTTGCGTGGAAAAATAAATAAATAAGTAAAAGAAAAGTATTTTCAAACTATCATTCTTCGTTTCGTTGTTCTATCAGATCATTTTACATGTACACTCTTTGACAAAAAACCTGGCCGCCGGCCGGCCGCCGCTGAGCCTAAGTCCGAGCCAATCGCGACATGGGACAATAAAAGTGGCCGCGCTGATTCGCTCTAAGTCCAGCTATCTGCACAATCTGGCAACACTGCAGACTGCGGGAGTTCATACAGCACTTCTTGTGTGCAGTTAGAAGATAACTGGGTCAGCTGCCTGCTTGGTCTTGCGGTAAAGTGCGCGACTTGCATGTTCAGTATTAGCGATCGAAACCGACTGTTGACAAAAATTTTAAATTCACGTCACTCGTTCATGCTCATGCCCCATGTGTAAGGGAAGCATATGTGTAACGTATTTCATTTTTTGCTACACTGATAATAACATTTCGGCCCAATAACATCGCCGCCTCTGGCCGCAGCACTTGGCAGAGCTCTCCGCGGCCCACTCGCCGGCAGCAGCGGTGGCGGCGCTACACAGCGCTGCCTCGCCCTCTGCCCACAGCGCCTGCCGCCGCTCATCGCCCTGCATACGTAAAATGCTGTACTGTTGCTAAGTGGTGATCCACAAAAAAAGGTTGCGATTGGTATTTCACACAGGATATAACGAAGCAGACCACCTATTTTGAATAATGAGCATATAATATATTAGAGAGGCAGAAAATTGTCATTGTCCAATCCAATGGTACTCTACGATGGTTAACACTTATTTGTAATTTAAATCTCGATCCTTTTCCTTTCAGAACAGCCTTTAATGTAATTTGTTATTGTCGTCAGTTCATATGTTTTCATCAAGACACAATATGTGACTCACTAAAATGTTTTAGTGTCGTTTTTCACTCCGTACGGTAAATGTATGAGCTAAATTATGTGAATACGTTTCAGTGCACGTTCTAAAGCAATACAGGCACACTGAAAGGTTCGTGTCTTCATGTCTCATTTCTACAGGAGATATTTCACATCAATGGAGGTGAATTCGAATTTCTTCGAAGGCGTTTGTATGGTGAAGCAAAGAAGACATCTAATACCATTCCCATAATTTGAAGTCGACCTTTCTGAAAGACTTATTGTATAAAGTTTTTCTTATGATTCCGTTAAAGAGTTTCTTCTTGCAATCTGCATCGTATAAAGTAAAATAAATTGAAATTAAATTCCACCCCCACACGCACTTTCTCCAACCAGGATTAGAACTGCCGACTCACACTAGGGCTGCATCACAAGACACAAGCAGTACCACACAGCCAACCACACGTGGTGGCATCGGGCCCTCAGTCTCTCACATATTCAATGCTGAGCCTCTAACGCATCGCGAAAGAACTTGAAAGTCACCTACACAAATAACTACATTCCTTGAGTGCAAAAGTTAAATTTCTGTTTCTCATTTCACGTAGGCATTACAAATCATTAGTTATGAAAGTAGAAAAGGAATGTCAAGTGAACTTAGTGAGACAATTCAATACCACTTGAGGAAGTAACTACACTGTTGCCAAATATCAGCAACGATGTTGCCAGTTCTTAGCTGTATAGGAAGACCTGTGAAGCGATAAGCGATGCAAAATCGCGCTAGTCTCATGCGGACTTCTAGAGAGGAGTCGCGCATTTCGGTTAATATGCGCTATCTCCTGATAGATTCCGTCGTCACATTTGCGATGCAGATATTAAATTCGTCCAATGAGGCCGAAACTATCGTTTTAATTTTTTGAAGTTTTATTGCATTATGATATATCTTCAACAAATGACTAGAGAAAATAATACTGATATTCTGATTGCAACATACGGCGAATCAAAGACTGAGTTACGTAAACATGCATGACGATTACGGTTTTATCCCTCCCCCCCCCATAAAAAAGACTAAAACAATTGCTTTGATACATTTCGACAAAAGCTAAGTGTCTGGAAATCAAGGATGCCCCATCCGTCTCGAAAAACTTCGCAACTTGAAAGCGACTGCGTTTCAAAATTCAGCATTACGACTGTACAAGTAATATTTCATGTCTTCTATGTTTTGGTTTGCTTGAAAGACAGAAGAAACATAGTTAACTGATTATTTGTGCAACACAGTAATTATTTCACTTGAGTATTCAGAAGACTGGATATTTAAAATTACGGCCATGAACACAGAAACTAAACTGTATATTTGGGAAACGTGCAATTCTGATGTTTTTCCTCTGCAAACATATACATATAATCTATAGACTACTAAGCAGCTTATTGATATCGAAGTGTTACAGCCTTGATGGGCCAAAAAATGATCATGAGAATCCGAACCCATGTGTCTGATTGATTTTTCGAACGTTGCAACCTATGACTTGCATGTGTTGTTGCTTAGTATCTGTCGTCAAACGATATTAAATCAACAGAAATTGTTTCAAACATTTTACCTACTTTCTCCTATTGTCCTATTTTTCGTCAAACCACACATTCTTTCTGGTCTCTTGGCCACATGGGAAAGAAAGCTTTTGCAACTGAATTAATGATAATAATGATAGTAATCAATGATATTTATGGCATTACATCAGAATGATAAAGATTACAGTAACAATAGAAAATGACGATCTCTTGGTTGACACACTGCAATGAGTTTTGGTATTTCGTTGCTGAATGCCATTTATGATATTTTTCAGAGGAGAAAAATAGACCTGAAGCCACACACATCACTAGTACAACGATACCTCACTAATCAACTATGCTTCCTGTAGATGAGAAAACGAGAACGGCGCCACCGAGCTAAAATGAGATTCCTCGTTCTGTTATCTGATATTTGTTGGCAGTTAATACAGAGAGTCCCGAGATAAAACACAAAATTGTTTGCAATTTAAGGAGGTGTAGACCTTTCTGCGGTCGAAAATTTAATTCAGGATAACATAGTCATTTAAATGCAATGACTAATCTCATATCCTCATGAATATTAGAAAATACCTCGAATTCTGGAACTAAGGGAACGATCAGAGTTTCATAGCATCGTAAGCAATACTGCTAAGCTATAGGAAGAATTTCTTGCCCATCCCACAATATCCTCATTCCTACAAACAGGTTGCTTCAACTGGCTTTTATCCATGCTGCGCAACCAACGCCCATTCTAAGTAAGACTTCAGTCCGAAAGCCGACAACATCATTGAAAATGCTGATGAATAGATGACTTACGTTCATCAACTTCCGGGGAGAGTTTCTTTCAACGAAACGGAGAAAGTGTGAAATGACTACTTTCTCCAAAGTTCCTACGGACGTATATACGTACAATCTTGTCATACGCGGCTCACATTCCAGGAATATCACCAAAATGAGCATCTGGCGGGTACCTAGAGCAGCTATTACGCAAGTTTTTACCGATAATCATAAAATTGACAAGACGGCTTTTGCTGCAGAATACAGTGACTTCTATTACATCCGCATAACCTTTCCCAATAAGAAACTGTTTTCTTCGTATAGTGATGCCCCTGTTTAGGTGCATTATAATGTTGGTGTTTAATGTTGCTTCAGAAGTACTTTTTGTCTTAAATATTTTTATATTTGCAGGTGATTCAAAGTAATTGTAATAATTAGTTTCCCTTCAAATTACTCCATTCATTCGATCTGTTATTTGTAAAGTAATTGCAACCGCCAAAAGTGAAATTGTCCTATAAACCAAACCGTTTGGTTATCTTAGGTCATTCGTATATGGGCAGAACACTTTCATCTGAAATATCTCCACGAAAGGCAGAGAAGCGGACGGTTCTCTGTCATAGTAGAGTTAGGCTCGCGTAGCTAGTCCTCTGCGCAGAAGAGATTGAATTATATGTTGAAGAAAGAAGTATCTAAGAAACTTGCATATTAATTTTATTTTTCTCGTTTATTTACATTATTTCAGTTTATATTCGTCTTTACTTCTCACAAAATAATGAGATATACTTTTCTCTGCTAGTAGTCACCTTTGGTCGTTTCCGACCGCATTACATTTTCCGTTGTCTCTAGATGGATAATACTTTGTCTCTGCCGATCCCAGATTTCACGTCGAAAGAAAACATGTGCTCCACATAATTCATTTCGCAGTAGGCGGTCGTATTTCCACCGTTGGTATATTTACTTGTAGGGAATATTGTTCGTAACCGTAAACAGTTTGCTCTTGCTGTTCATCTCCTTAATATTGTTAAACACATATTTTCCCTATAATTCTCCTCGTGAAGTGTTTGAACTGCTGTGCTTTATTATTGTTAGTACCATTACGTTTTATTTCAAGTTGATCTCTGAATTTGTATTTTGTATTACCGTTATATTTGTTTGTTCAATGTATTTCACAATATTGAAGATCAACAAGTTCTCATATCCATTAATATAAGAGACTTAGAGCTAATGTATAACGTTCATTTTAGTCTTGTTTCATCCGTAAAAGTTCCTCTTAAAATCTGGAACACTTCCTTTAACACCCTTAATTTCAAAACCATTCGTAGGCAGAGGACATTCAAGGATTGTTCATTTATTAACTTCATTCATAATGATAATTTGGATCAAATTTATTTACAAATGTTGTACTCAGTCCATTTAATTTTTATGATAGCGGAAAATTACAGCCTTGCTCAACCTAGGGCATCTGTTCAAAATCAATGAATAAGAGATACGTCATTACTTTTATTTACTATCTTTTAACAAGCAACAGTGCAATTGCTTTCCCTAATATTGTTCTAAATCATGGCACAATTCATCGATCAATTTTAATCGTTGTAACACGTGCTTATTAGGTTGCTTTACTGTCTATTGTGTTTTTGTTACAAATTTTACAATTGATTTTATACTAACGATAGGCCAGACAATTAACGTAACTCAGAACCGCGTGATAATGCAATATTTACTCACATTCGTTTTTGCTACAGAGCGGGTTGGTGCATTGGTAACACACTGGACTTACATTCGGCTGCACGTTGCTTCGAATTGGCTTTCGGCCATTTGGATTTGAGTTTTCCATGATTTTCCTAAATCAGTCTAGGCAAATGCCGGAATGGTCCCTGCGGCAGGGCACGGCCGATTTCCTTCCACATCCTTATCATGACAATCCGAACTTCTGCTTCGCTCTAATGACCCCCTTGTCGAGGGGATGTTAAATCGTAACCTTCCTTCTTTCTTTCGTGTCTCGTGTGCAATAGAGCTTACTTTGTTTATGTTTCCGTGTGTTGGTACAAATTTTGCAGTTCATTTCAAACCAACTTCCCTCTGAACAAGAGACCTTGAACTTTCAACTTAACTTAGAACTGGATGACACTGCTTCATTAACACCATTTCTTAATTGGTGTGTGGTGGGGGGCAATTTTTATACAACTGCTGTTTCCGCCTGTTTCTCTTCCAGTCGTGAATGTTTCGCCGTTAAAACTATTTCTGGTAAGACTTAATGTGAGTTCATATCGCCCTATCTTTTACCTTCGTGATCTTTTCGTGACTAATACATAATAGAGGTCAGGTGAAATAGAAATAAAACAAATGTTTCGAATGTCTCTGTTTTATTCTCATAGAAACGGATGAAACTGAATGAAAAAATTTCACACATACAAAATTTGAAAAGTGTAAAATAATCATTCAGATTGAAAATGCATGGAAACGTGGTATTAAAATAGACTAAGACGTATAAAGTAACTTTTGTCCACTCGATAATTGATACCGCGTTAAGGATAATTCCAATAAATTTTCGAATTTTTAATAGCTATGTCAGACATCATAGTAACACTGGAACATAAAGTGTTCTTGCATCATGAGTAACGCTAACAGTAGCGTTTAGTGGCCACCAACGTGAAGGGTAATTTATTTCATTAACGTTCTGAAGTCGATAAGAGGGATGACGCGGTGGCGGCAGCCACGAGCGTTTCGGGAAATGCGGCACAACGAGAGAGCGAAGGCGCGCGCGTCTGGAAACGGAGAAGGCGGAGCGCGGCTGCTGGAGAGATAGTTTTCGTTCTGAACAGAGGAAGCCATCAAACAGACTCTAACAGATATTCGGTAGACCTCTTGGAACTTACGCGTTTTGACTTTAACATAAGAAATAAATGAAATTCACGAATTGCATTGAACATTGCAATGGTTAATAAATTAATGTCGTCCGCTATCTGCGACGACACGGATCGAATGATAATCTATTGACGTGAGATATCTGGCACCTAAAAGTCGCCATTAAGTTTGTACTTTGAAACCTATCACCGCGCTGTAATGAACACGTTGCAATTAAAACTATGTTCAAATCGCACCCGGCCATGAGACTACGTAACATTTTATGAAATCAACGAAGCAGGCAACAATGACAGGTCCGGAATCCATTGAGCACCTCATCAATGAACGTGCTCAAAAAATTCAAATGGAACGTAGCAAGATGTTCTGTCAATAACAGGTCGCTTGTAATTTCCATATTGGCCTGTGGACATTTTATTTTATTAGGAAGCAAACTCGAAGGAAACTGGACAAATTTGGGTATTTAGGAAGACTTTTCTGCGACAAATTGTGAGTCTTATTGTTAGTTAATGGAGTACAGTAAACATAACGATAAGTACTGCATATGAATCAATCATAAACCGAAAAATAAAACTGGTAATACGCTCAATGAGGTATTCATTGATTTTTTTTTTTTAATAGCTGGCCACGTGACATATGTGCAATTTGGAGCGCACAGTATCTCGAGCCTGAGTGGAATTACGGATCCGGATCCTAACATGCAGGACGCCAGCTACAAAAACTCGTTCGTCAGGCCACCAATGTAATCAAGATTTTCCAACGTCGTAGTAGGGCCTATTGTTTCGCAACTTCGGCAACATGTAGATTTGAGTCTGATATGTAATTCTGCAGTCAGTTGACTTTTTCTTGTCACCTACATTAAATATTTTGATAAAATAAACATCATAATATGCTCGTTGTAGTAATTAACTGAATTTGTGTTCAAGAAGGTCGTTTCTTACATTAACTACTCCTAATCTCTTTCACGTTGCGAGCAATCTGCCTCAGCTGTGAGTAAATAAATGAGGTAGAGTTTATAGCAGTAATGTGTAGCTGTATAATAGTCACTTTCTGAAAACCTAGCCAATTTAGAAATCGGGGCCGTTTTGTTGCAAAAGCCGGATCTCATCATTTCGTCTCGTTACGTCTTTAATTTATCCGCTTACTGTCAAACAAAACCATCCGTGCCAACGGTCTCATGGAAACCTCATAGCAGATGCTGTAGCCACCTACTTCAAGAATATCAAATGACATCAGAAAAAAAACGAAAGAACATTTTCTTAAATGAATTTATCAATTATTCTAAAATGATGGTAATATTTTAAATATAGATAGAACAACTTATTTGGAAATCACTTCAAATGTAGTCATCCCATAAAGTAAATAATAAATTCTGAAGCTGTGTCAGCTGCTTTTTTTTTATTTTATTATTATTATTATTATTATTAAGAATGTTATTTTACAGGTCCAAGACCGTTTTCACGTTTTTAAAGGCCCATCTTCAGGTGTTAATTTTTTTCATATGAAAATTCATTATAGAGACACAAGGTTCTAATTGCTTTCATCTGTCATGGGAATAAAATTTCATTAATTAGGCTCAGATATATGGAACCAGTCCAACAGAAAACATCACTGTCATTCAGAATAAAAACCAAGGACATTAAAATGTGGGACAAATAGTCGCGTAATTTTGATTACTGTATTTTCAATTAAACCAGCAGATAGCCGACGAAGTGAAGGGTAACAAACCAAAGAAAACTGTCCAAAGAATCGAAGAAACCGATAGATGATGGATTTGTATTTTGCTCATCTTTGCATCAAGTATTACGGCAAGGTAATACGAATATGCGAAACCACCCAGATTCTCTGTTTTGTTACAGCTTTATGAGGACTAAATTCATTTAGGTAATATTCCTTGAATATGAGAGGCGTTTGACAAGACTCAACATAGATACAGTCCATCTTCGGACAACAGTGCCTAGTATCATTGGAGAAAACGATGGTTCACATTACTTTTTCGTTTTGTTACAAAAAGCTCTTACTGAAAGTTGATGAGGGTAAGTTATCAATTCATAATCATTTCTTCTCAATGCATGTCTAAAAGCCAGTAGACGCCAGATGCTAGTAGGATTGAGAATATTGTGGGCTGTCGCTTTCAAGATGCGAAGTGTTTTATACTTTACTGTTTAGTGATGGATGATGCAACGTTCATTTCCAGTAACTCATAAAAAATTACTTTTGTAGATATCTATCAAAGTAATTGTTTTAGTCTTTTTTTGGGGGGGTGGGGGGTGAAACTGAAATCGTGATGGAAGTTTATATATCTCAGACTTTGACCTGCCGTATGTTGCAAGCACAATATCAGTATTTTTAACTTCTCTAGTCATTTGCCGAAATATCATAATGATGTATAGCTTCAAAAAATTTAAACGCTAGTTTCGGCCTCATTGGACGAATTTAATATCTGCATCGTAAATGTGACGACGGAATCTATCAGGAGATAGCGCATATTAACCGAAATGCGCGACTCCCCTCTAGAATCTCTCATGAGACTAGCGCGATTTCGCATCGCTTATCGCTTCACAGGTCTGTACAGCTAAGAACTGGCAACATCGTTGCTGATATTTGGCAACAGTGTAGTTACTTCCTCAAGTGGTACTGAATTGTCTCACTAAGTTCACTTGACATTCCTTTTCTACTTTCATAACTAATGATTTGTAATGCCTACGTGAAATGAGAAACAGAAATTTAACTTTTGCACACAAGGAATGTAGTTATTTGTGTAGATGACTTTCAGGTTCTTTCGCGATGCGTTAGAGGCTCAGCATTGAATATGTGAGAGACTGAGGGGCCGATGCCACCGCGTGTGGTTGGCTGTGTGGTTCTGCTTGTGTCTTGTGATGCAGCCCTAGTGTGAGTCGGCAGTTCTAATCCTGGTTGGAGAAAGTGCGTGTGGGGGTGGAATTTAATTTCAATTTATTTTACTTTATACGATGCAGATTGCAAGAAGAAACTCTTTAACGGAATCATAAGAAAAACTTTATACAATAAGTCTTTCAGAAAGGTCGACTTCAAATTATGGGAATGGTATTAGATGTCTTCTTTGCTTCACCATACAAACGCCTTCGAAGAAATTCGAATTCACCTCCATTGATGTGAAATATCTCCTGTAGAAATGAGACATGAAGACACGAACCTTGCAGTGTGCCTGTATTGCTTTAGAACGTGCACTGAAACGTATTCACATAATTTAGCTCATACATTTACCGTACGGAGTGAAACAACGACACTAAAACATTTTAGTGAGTTACATATTGTGTCTTGATGAAAACATATGAACAGATGACAATAACAAATTACATGAAAGGCTTTTCTGAAAGGGAAAGGATCGAGATTTAAATTACAAATAAGTGTTAACCATCGTAGAGTACCATTGGATTGGACAATGACAATTTTTTGCCTCTCTAATATATTATATGCTCATCATTCAAAATAGGTGGTCTGCTTCGTTGTATCCTGTGTTAAATACGAATCGCAACCTTTTTTGAGGATCACCACTTAGCAACAGTACAGCAGTTTACGTATGCAGGGCGATGAGCGGCGGCAGGCGCTGTGGGCAGAGGGCGAGGCAGCGCTGTGTAGCGCCGCCACCGCTGCTGCCGGCGAGTGGGCCGCGGAGAGCTCTGCCAAGTGCTGCGGCCAAAGGCGGCGATGTTATTGGGCCGAAATGATATTACCAGTGTAGCAAAAAATGAAATACGTTACACATATGCTTCCCTTACACATGGGGCATGAGCATGAACGAGTGACGTGAATTTAAAATTTTTGTCAACAGTCGGTTTCGATCGCTAATACTGAACATGCAAGTTGCGCACTTTACCGCAAGACCAAGGAAGTAGCTGACCCAGTTATCTTCTAACTGCACACAAGAAGTGCTGTATGAACTCCCGCAGTCTGCAGTGTTGCCAGATTGTGCAGATAGCTGGACTTAGAGCGAATCAGCGCGGCCACTTTCATTGTCCCATGTCGCGATCGGCTCGGACTTAGGCTCAGCGGCGGCCGGCCGGCGGCCAGGTTTTTTGTCAAAGAGTGTACATTCAAAGTATTTTCGTGTTGTGGTCTTCAGTCCGCAGACTGGTTTGATGCAGCTCTCCATGCTACCCTGTCCTGTGCAAGTCTCTTCATCTGAGAATACGTTTGGCAACCCACATCCATTTGAATCTGCTTACTATATTCGTCCCTCGGTCTCCCTCTACGATTTTTCCCCACGCGCTTCCTTCTAATGCTAAGTTGACAATTCCTTGATGTCTCACAATGTGTCCAACCAATGTATCCCTTCTCTTAGGAAATGCCAGAAACTCCTTTTCGCCCCGATTCGGTTACCTCCTCATTAGTTACGTGATCTACCCATCTAATTTTCATCATTCGTCTGTAGCATCACATTTCAAAAGGTTCTATAATCTTTTTATCTGAACTCCTTATCGTCCACGTTTCACTACAACACAATGATACAGTCCAGACAAATGCTTTCAGAAAGGACTTCCTAACATTTAAATTAATATTGGATGTTAACAATTTTTGCTTCTTAAGAAATGCTTTTCTTCAAATATCCATTTTGCATTTTCTTTACTTCGGCCATCAGAAGTTATCTTGCTACCCAAATAACAAAACTCATCTACTACTTTTATTGTCTCATTACCTAATCTAATTCCTTCAGCATCGCCTGATTTTCTGACATTGCATTCCATTACCTTCGTTTTACTCATGATAATGTTCATCTTATATCTTCCTTCAGGACACTGTCCATCCCATTCAATTGCTCTTCCAGATCTTTTCCAGTCTCTGACAGAATTACTATGTCATCGGCAAACCGCAATGTTTTTATTTCTTCTCCCTGCACTTTAATGCCCTCTCCAAATTTCTCGTTCAATTCTTTCACTGCCCGCTCAAACGTCTTACGTCACAGAGACAGCACGTAAACGAGTCGTAGCGCGGCTGCAGTGGTGCAACGCGCATGCGCGGCTGATGTTCAAATTCCCTTCTGAACCACCTGGAGGCAGTATATCGGCGCTCCCGCGGCAGGAAGGGGCGAGGGGAAACGCCGCTTTCAATTTTGGCGTTGGAGCTGATGGAGACTCCAGTTCCTGGCTACTCGAGCTATGGCGGTTTCGTAGGAATGTTCTCGAAGCAAATTCATCTACTGCGCACTTCGCCTTGCACATGCATAACATTAATGCAAGATCCACCCTTCATATTTGATTTTGGCACATTGGAGATTAATAAAAATACGCCATATTTGGGAAAATATCTTATCACAAAAATTAAGGACGCATCAGCTGTAAAAGCCTCCAGAAGATCCGATCATGAATAATAATGCAGTCACTACCTTCCACCTAGAAAGAATAGCCGTGTGGTCAGCGGCAGCTATGCGCTTTCGAAGGTACAGGGTTCGAGACCGACTGTAAGAAAATTTTTTAAACCCAGTCTTCTTTTTAACAGATACGGGAACAATGACTTTTGTGTTGTTACTTGCCACATATACTTTGAAAGTTTTTGCAAATGTGTCGAGATTTTGAGGGTAAATGGCATTTACACTCTTCGTTGTAACAAATATTTAACTGTTTGAAAACATATGCAGAAGAGCAGTCTTTGCGCATGCGTAAGGTTAGGGGGGGGCGGGGTGTTTAAAGTGTCACGTGATCTGAAGGTAGCTTGTCTCTTCGTCGTAACAGATTCATTTTGTTACAGTCAGTTAACAGTGTAATTATTTACTGTGTTTTAGTGTTCATGTGCACATTCATATGGTCTTAGCGTTTATTATCAAAGAAAAATGAACAACGTTCAGTATCATTTAGAAACAAATTATTCAGCTTTAAGCTTGGCAGAGAAGTGAGAAATAACAAAGCTTGGCAAGCCGACGCCTCTGCTCGAGTTGAAGTAAGCGCAAACAAGCCGAGGTAAGACATTATGCAGATCTTGTAACGAAAATATATTTTATGGGGAGCGGGGTGGACGTCGAAACATCGACGTGCCGAGCGGGTAGGGGAAGGGGAATGGCCGGGGCAGTGCCACTATCAAGATCTCCGGCATAGATGACTGAACTCCCAGTCACCTGAAGTATCAGCCACTGAACAGTAACGTTGAAAAAATACGAATTGATGTTACCTTACTTTCCTCTGAAATAGTCACATCCCATAGTTATGCATCGCTAACCTGCGTGATACGTATACTGGAGACTTTGCATGAAGTCTTCCTTTCGATTGGTATTCAAAATTCTCGTCACTTTTAGTTGGGTGTCAAATCTCTTTCCTTTCAAAGCAAGTTCGAGTCAATGGAATAGGAAGAAGTCTCGAGTCTTGAGATCCGGTGAGTAAGGTGGATTTTTAAGTAGCACAGCCCCTTTTTTGCCAGTAACTGTTGGACTGTATTGGCTGGCTGGCGGCGACCGTTCTGTGTATGGTTGGATGGGTTGCTGGGTACAAGATCATTCATTAGTCCCCCGGTGAAGGGGAAGGGGGGAGTGGCAAGGAACGATGACAGGAAAAAGACGTGAAGGGAAAGAAGGGAGAAGGGACTGCATTAGCTTGGGGCTCCGTGTTCGCCACACAAGAATTCACGAAAGAACAATGAGTCAAATGAGACGAGCGTTGTCGTGAAAATAAAACCAGGATCATCAATGTGGCTACTAGGACCGCACGCAGCTCGTACATCGCATGAAAGGTTTTAAATATTTATCTTACTTTGGAGCATTTTGTGTCGTTCCCTCAGGTGATAATGCCTTGACTATTGGAAAATGTGACGAGGCAATAGAGTGATCGGCAAACTTACAGGTCTGTATCATTGACGTCGTTTTGGAGCAGGATTTTAGAACATACACGTTCCTCAAGTATTATGAACTACCTCGAAAAGAACGACCTACCAACCCATAGTCTACAGGGATTCAGGAAATATCGCTCTTGTGAAACACAGCTAGCGCTTACTCACATGGTGTGAGGAGTGCTATCGGGGTAGGACGTCAAATAGATTCAATATTTCTAGATTTCCGGAAGGCTCTCGACATTGTATCTCACAAGCGTCTTCTAATCCAGTTGCGTGCTTAAGGATTATCCCCACAGTTGTGCGATTGGAGTTATGATCTCCTGTCAGAAAGGACACATTACGTTAAAATGACGGTAAGTCTTCGAGTAGAACTGAAGTAATGTCTGGCGTTCCACAGGCAAGTGTTATAGTGCCTCTACTACTCCTTATTTTTATAAACGATTTAGGAGACAATCTGAGCTGCTCTCTTAGACTGTTCGTGGACGATGTTGTCATTTATCGATTAGTAATAAAACCAGAAGATCAAATGCAACTGCAAAATGATTTACATAACATAGCCGCAACGTGCAAAAATTGGCAATTGATCCTTAACAATGATAAGCGTGGGATCATCCATCCGACAACTAAAAGAATTCCGTTAAACTTCAGTTACACGATAAGTCAGTCAAACCTACAGGCTGCCAATTCTACTAAATACCTAACAGTAATAATTATGAATATCTTAAAATGGAAAGGACTCACAGACAATATTGTAGGGAAGACGAACCAAGGACAGCGATTCATTAACAGAACACTTAGAAGTTGGAACAGTTCTACTAAATAAAGTGCCTACACTCCACTTCTGCGTCCTATTTAGAATACTGCTACGCACTGCGGGATCCATATCAGGTGGGATTGAAGGACGATTTAAAGAAAGTTCAGAGAAGGGCAGCTCGTTTTGTATTATCGTGATATAGGGGAGAGAGTGTCACGGAAATTATGCAAGAGTTGTGGTGTAAATTATTGAAGGAAAGGCAGTTTTGTTGCGGTGAGATCTATTTGTGAAATTTCTTTCACCAATTTTCACTTCAGAATACGAAAATATATTGAAACTTCCTGGCAGATTAAAATTGCGTGCCGGAACCGGGACTCGAACCTGGGACCTTTGCCTTTCGCGGGCAAGCGGGCAAGCACGAAAGGCAAAGGTCCCAGGTTCGAGTCCCGGTTCCGGCACGCAATTTTAATCTGCCAGGAAGTTTCATATCAGCGCACACTCCGCTGCAGAGTGAAAGTTTCATTCTCGAAAATATATTGTTAACACCCACCTACATAGGGAGACATGATCATCAATATAAAATAAGAGAAATATGATCGATAAAAGAAAGATTTAGGTATTCCTTTTTCCCGCTAGCTATCAGAGACTGGAACTGTAGAGAAATACCATAAAAGTGGGTCGATGACACCTCTGCCACGCACTTCAATGTGGCATGCAGAGTATCGATGTAGATGTGTATGTAGATATGTTTGATGTCGGAGAATGTCAGTCCAAACTTTGGCGTTTCGTTTCAGGTTAGTACTGGAGTTACCAGTACTACATATATTTATTTTTCTTTTCTTGGATGCAGTGGTAAATGTAGTGCTAAAATATTGTTCTGTATATATGTTGCGATTTATTTATGTGATTGTATTTTGTGTGTGATATTAATTCTATGTACAAATTTCAATTTTTGTAAATGAAGTGGTATTGGTATCGATGTAGTAGACACTCTGGTCTAGTCAAGAACTTTGACATTGTAAGAGTATCAAAATGTTTAACCGAGAGCTTGGTCTCTGGAATGCTGAAGCACGGCAGTAGCAGCGCAGTAGGAGTTGGAGTGGAGAGTCAGTGTAAAGTATTTGTTGTTTCGGCACAGTGTAACAGGAAATTATTAATCGATCATAATGGAATGGTTACGGGCACAGTACAATTAATTTAAAGATGCTCTTGAGAAGAAGTATGCTGTGGTCCACATTTATTGTAAATAAAGAAGAGCCTGCTCTGCTAATAATTACGTTCGCCTCATTAAAGTAAGATCCAGCCAATGCGTCCTCTATTAGCATGTACGGCTAGCCAGCTTATTAGAACTGTGATTTTCAGTAGCGGAACAGAATTAGCGAAAACAGTGTTAACATCCAAAACATTTATCAGACAGTCTCATACACTCATAGCTGTTATTCTGAGACCAAATCATAAATTATTAACAGTGAATGTGAACAATAATAATTGCACTGGTTGGGCTGGGGTGAAGATAAGTGAAATTATAGTTATGTAATACTGAACTGCCTATTATTAATCGTATATTCGCTGTGGCTCTGATTTACTCAATTATTACTGTTTGATGAAGAGCAGGATAAATTATTCAGTGTGTAGAAAAAATTACTAACAGTTTTACTTAAATGAACATAACCAGGCTACGACGATTAAGCTACTCACTTAATGAGTAATATTTGTTTATTGTGGTTTATTGTATTTTAAAAGCAATAGGCATTACGGTCAGACATAAGTTTATCGCAAAATTTCTTTGCTGCTCATTGCTACTTCTTAACACGCAACAACTGTAGCGTAGCTCCATTGTTTTACAGGTGATTTGTTTTCAGATCATGTTAGTGTGCTCTCGTTAGGTTTAGGGGTTGGCGTAGCTTAGCGTAGTGTGAGTTCTGTGTCAGCTGCCCTACGTAATTGACCCGTCATTAACTTTCATAACCAAGCAATGTTTCAAATATTGTACGCGCATTCAGGAGCGTGGCGACCGTAAACCATTTTCATTTGCTAAATTCAGTTAATTCCACACGTTTGTTCAACTTTTGCCAATTTTAACATCTTATAACATATTTTTCCAGATTTTCTCCCACCAAATTTCCGATCGATGTCGTACACAAAGACACCGTGACAACGATGAAGTTATAACCTCCAATACATTTATCGGGATTACATTTTGGACGATTGCTCTTCCAAGAAATTAGCTATAAAGGCGTACGGTATAGTTAATTCCTAACTGACCACTGATTGTAAAGTTGGGAGGTTATACGTGGTAACCATAGTGGACAGGATCGTATTTTCATGTCATGAGCCGCATGTTTTTCGAATGCAATAAATTGTGGTTTTTCAGAAAAATGTGTAAGTGAATACGGGACAATACTACAATCTTGAGTTGGACAATACAGGCAGGGCAGCCACTATAAAGGCCAGATTTGCAACCACTACAAATATACAACATAAAAAACGACAGAAATGTAAGCCTATGCGAGCTCGAAAATGAAACGAGATGGGCTGTGCACTATGCAGTGCATGTGAATGTATTTCATATTTCAAGAATGAGAAAATCGTTTGAAAGTGTGGTGCACAGAAGTACAAAATTATTCAAATTGTCACTATGGATGTATATTAAAATGTTCCATGTTTTATTCGCTCATTCAGTGAGCGTTGAGATTTAAATCCCTATCGTTTGCGAAATTCAGTGTTTGAAGGTACATTTTTGCAACTTTAACAACTTATAAAATGTTTCTTCCTAAATTGTTTCCCAACAAGTATCCGATTGATGTCGTACACAGAGATGCTGCAGCAATGATCCAGTTATAACCGCCTCTACATTTATCGGGATTACATTTTGGACGATTGTCTTTCCGACTGATTACCGATTGATAGTTGACCGGTAAGTGTATGGGTTGGAGGTTATAAACAGTGTTAATACGATTCAAGATATTGGTTGTTGCATCTACCGTTTCGATAAAATTCTGTGAAACTTCTAAACGTGCCTTCTTCTGACCATTGGTCACGTAATATGGTACAACGACAGGTTTCCCTCACCCTGACAACTGGGTAAGGAATTATCGCAAGGATTCACGGTTCATCTGCAGTTTATCCGCCATATTGCACACATATAATCGACGATCGTTCGTGATTACTGTTCTCACTTTCTCATTGTTTTCGTCATTGCCGGCGGTCACCGTTCGTTCGCTATGGGAATTGCTAGAAACACATTTCCCACCTCCAGGAAAAAGGGCGACCACTTGTAGACACACTTAATCGACAGTGCTCGATACCCACAAACACGTACCAGCATCACATTCGTTTCTCTAGGTACCTTGCCAAGTTTAAAACCAAACATTAAATCCATCTACATATACATCTATATGGGATACTCTGCAAATCACATTTAAGTGCCTGGCAGAGGGTTCATCGAACCGCATTTATACAATTCATCTACCATTCCATTCTCGAATAGCTCGCGGGAAGAAAGAACACCTGAATCTCTCCGTTCGAGCTCTGATTTCTCGTATTTTATTCCGATGATCATTTCTACCTATGTAGGTGGCAATCAACAATATATTCTCGCATTCACAGGAGAATGTTGGCGATTGGAGTTTCGCAAGTAGGCCACGTCGCAGCGATAAGCACCGTTGTTTTAATAATTCCCATCCCAGATTCTGTATCATTTCCGTAACGCTGTTTCCCCTGTATCGTGACAATACGAAACGAGCCGTCCTTCTTTAGACTCTTTCGATGTCCTCCGTCAAACCCACCTGATAAGGATCCCACACTGGGCAGCAATACTCAAAAACTGGACGGACAAGCGTAGTGTATGCAGTTTCTTTAGTAGTTCTGTTGCATGTTTTAAGGGTTCTGCCAATAAAACGCAGTCTCTGGTTCGGCTTTCCCACGACATTATCCACGTGATCCTTCCAGTTTAATTCTGACGTAATAGTAATTCGTAGACATTTAGTGGAGTTTACGGCATCACATTAGATTGATTCACCTTGTAAATAAAGTTTAACGGATTTCTTTTCGTAGTCATGTGGACGACTTCACACTTCTCATTATTTAGAGTCAGTTGCCAATTTTTACAACATGGTGACATCTTATTTAGAACTTTCTGCAGTTGGTTTTGATCTTCAGATGATTTTACTAGACGGTAAATGACGGCATCATCTGGAAACAACCTAAGAGAGTTGCTTAGTGACCGATATCACCTCTGTTTTATTCGATGCCTTAACATCGAATACTTCAAACTGTGTCATCTCTGACAGGAAATCCCCTATGCAGTCACAAATCTGGGGAGATATACCATAACCACGCAATTTGATTAAAAGCCGTTTGTGAGGTACGGTGTCAAACACCTTCTGGAAATCTAGAACTAAGGAATCAATTTGAGATCCCTTGTCGATAGCACTCATCAGTTTGTGTGAGGAAACAGCTAGTGGTGTTTCACACGAACTATATTTTCTAAATCTGTGTTGATCGTGGGTCAATAGATCAATCTATTCGAGATAATTCATAACATTTGAATACAGGATATGTTCCAAAACCCTGCTGCAAACTGACGTTTATGAAATAGGCCTGTAGTTTAGTGGGTTTATCCAACTGCCTTTCTTGAATATAGGTGTGTCCTGTGCAACTTTCCAGTCTTTTGGTACAGATCCTTCGCTGAGTGAGCGGTTGTATATGGCTGTTAAGTAAGGAGCTATCCCTACAGCATAATCAAGTAGAAATCTATATGGCTGTTAAGTAAGGAGCTATCCCTACAGCATAATCAAGTAGAAATCTAATGGGTATACAGTCAGGACCAGAAGACTTGTTCTTGTTAATGGATTTCAGGTGCTTCACTACTCCGATGATAACGAAGTCTACGGTATTCATTCTGGCCTTTGTTCGAAATTCGAAATTTGGAATATTGGTTGCGACGTCTTTGGTGAATGAGTTTCTAAAAGCTGTGTTTAGTAACTCTGCTTTAGTAGCGGTATCATCGGCGGGATCGCCATTTCTATCTGAAGTGAGGGTATTGTTTGTGTTTTGCCTCTAGTATATTTGACATATGACCAAAATCTTTTTGGGTTCTAAGTCAAATTTAGAGAAAGGGTTACATTGTGGAAAGTATTGTAAACATCTCGCATTGAAGTCCTCGCCAAATTTCGAGCTTCTGTGTAGGATCGCCAGTCCCGGGGATTTTGTTTTCGTTTAAACTTTGCATGCCTGTTTCGCCGTTTTTGCAAGTGTCCTGACCTGTTTTGTGTACCAAAGGGAATCACCACCTTCTTTTATTAATTTATTTGGTCATTCATTGTCCTCTTGTCAGTTCATAGCCAACGTACTAAACAGGAACTTCGTCTACTAGGACTAACACGGAACACACACGATACTCAACTGAACTACGGTGGGCTGCCACGTACGTGATTTGACTGAGTTGCGCGATCGAGCGTTCTGACTTCATTCGTTGAGCCTTACTGTCAGACTCTGAACTTCACGATTCCTTTGATCTTAGTCGTATATTTTGAGGTGACAAAAGTTATTGGAAATATCATATCGTCTTCAAATTCAAATGTTTGTAATCTATGGTCATCAGTTCCTATGCTTACAAAGTAACTTATGCTAAGGATAACAAATACACCCATGCCCAAGGGCGGACTCGAACTTCCGACGGCGAGCAGCGGCGCGCTCCGTAGCAAGTTGCCTTGGAACTCCACCGCGGCTGACATCGCGTGAGACTTCCTATTGTCCAACGAAATTTGACATGGCAAGGGAGGTACCTTTCAGGTGAGCAATCTGAGTTTCGTCCACGAGATGACCTGTCCATTACGTCCCGCAAATGTTAGATGGGTTTTATGTGAGGCCATCTGGCGCAATTATCCAAAGAAATTCCATCGTTGTTTGTGAAGGTAAATATCACGTTTTAAAATTGCGGAATATCTAACATCTATTTATTTACACTGCAAATCACATTTAAGTGGTAGGCAGAAGGTTTATCAAACCGATTTAATCATGTTTTTCTTCCGTTGCGATATCTCAAATGTTTGTAAACCTGTTGGACGAACCTGCTCACGCCGTTACTCCCTAGACTTTAAACTACTTAACTTACACTAAGGACGACAAAAGCACTCATATCAGAGGGAGGACTCGAACCTCCGGCGGGAACGTCGTCCAGTCCGTAGCATGATGCCTTAGACCAAGCTGCCATTCCGTGCGACGTTTCGTTGTGTTATAGGCTGAATATTTTGCGTAAGTGATCCATTTAGTCAATACGAAATTGCCCACTTCGTAATGGACTCACCAAATGCGATCTCGACATCATGGATTCGTGGCACACTCAGAGCCAACCATCAGGTGTTACCAAAAATGTTCAAATGTTTGTATAGTCTATGGGACTTAACTACGGGGTCATCAGTCCCTAAACTTACAAACTACTTATGAACTACTTACGAACTAGGACGGCACAAATATCCATGCCCGAGGGGGGATTCGAACTCCCGACCGTAGTGGCCGTGCAGACCGTGACTGGAGCGCCTTAGTCCCCTCGGCCACCGCAGCCGGCAGGTGTTACCAACTGAAACCTTGTTTCTTCTGATCGGGCCACCGTTTCCAGTCATCTAGGTTACAAGCAATATGGTGACGAGAACTGAAGGCGAAGCAGAATAGCCGTGCGCACTAAGGCGTCCTGCTGCGGTACATGCGGCCGTTAACCGAATCCTCCAATGGGCATGGGTGTTTGTGTTGTCCATAGCGTATGATACTTTATGTTACTGTATGTAGTTAGTAATCCAAGGGACTGAAGACCAACGTTGTTACGTCCAAATAACTGTGAGCTCACCAAATCTCTACTTGGCGTCGAAATTGTACATTTCAGAGCTCCATATCCCATTACCAGCTTCACAAGAGCAACACCACTGACATCCGAGGCAAAATTACAGATAATTCCAGAAAAATATCCCTCAGCAGCACGCAGCTCGGTACAGAGGTGTTTGTATTACGCTGCCCAGAACTAACCTACTCTATGCTCACTTCCACGCCACGCTACACGAAGATTCTGTCGCTAATCCCCACCTCTTACGTTACACACATATATTTTCGTTCTCAACTGGGCATACTACATATGATCTACATCTAATGTCTTTAAATTTCCTGTGCATAAACAAACGATTTACAATAGAAATAGTAAAAAATATCTGTTTGACATATCAGTTTCACACATACTATTTACATATGTCTTTACAAAAATATACAGAATTTCATACCAAAATTAAATACAGCATAAGCAATACAGCAAAGATAACACATTAGAGGAACCTCATACACTACAATCGATACATATATACATGAAATTAATAAATAGAGAAAAATGCATTAATAGGAGGGTTATCTATAGTGTTACAACACTAACTATTTAAAATTACTTAAATTAACTTAAGCTACCCTGAGAACAACACACACACACACACACACACATACACACTCCCAACAAGGACTCAAAACTCCGACGGGGAACAACCTCGCACTCCGCAAGAGGGCACCTTTAGAGCGCTCGGCCACTCCACCGCGGCTGGAATAATTACCAATATGCAAATTTTCATTTGCTTCTAAGGCTAAGGGATCAAAATAAAGTAGTAATCAGTGCCTAGACTTACAAATTACATAAACTAACATTTGCTAAGAAGAACTCTCACACCCATGTCCGAGGGAGGTCTCGAACCTCCGACTCGGAGCAGACGCCCTCTCCGCAGGAAGGCGCCTTACAGTGCACGGCCACTTCCGCGCAGCCCAAACATGGAGACCTGACGAATAATTAAGTCCCTGTCCAGTCATCATCTTGTTTCCCATTGCCTCTTAGTTCAACTGTTTCTTCCTGAGTAGTGCTCAAAAACCTGATACAGCTCAAAGAATCCTTCCAAGTCAGTAGCCATATCTTTTCGAATATTTTGTTGGAAACTGTCACCGGAATTCCAGCGAAGCAACGTTGGGTAAAACTCTGTTGTTGCCATAATGAGACCAAATCAAGTGGCATATATCTTCACACATGAAACTTCCTGGCAGATTAAAATTGTGTGTCGGAACCGGGATACGAACTTCGGACCTTTGCCTTTCGCGGGCAAGCTTCTGTGAAGTTTGGAAAGTAGGAGGCGAGGCACTGGCGTAAATAAAGTTGTGACGCGGGGTCGTGAGTCGTGTCGGGATAGCTCAGTGGTAGAGCGCTTGCCTGCGAAAGGCAAAGGTTCAAGGTTCGAGTCCCGGTTCCGGCCCACAATTTTTATTTGCCAGGAAGTTTTTCATATCAGCGCACACTCCGCTGCAGAGTGAAAGTTTCATTCTGGGATCTTCACAGATATTAGTCGAATATAAATGACAGCTCTTTTAATTGTAACGACTAGGGCGACCACATCCACTCTCTAGTTCATTTTTCGATACCCAATCCATTAGTCAAGTATCCGATACCCTCTCCTCTATACTGTAAAATCCACTATCCCATGCCTTCTTCTCATATAACTTTCTGTCAGAGCTTATTTATTTCATATGTTTGCTGGTTTAAATAGAAGATTTCATTCATTGAAAATCATTAATTGTATGTAAATCAATCCGATAGTGAACTTTATCGAAACCATGTCTGAGAAATATCCTTTGCAAGTCTTGTAGAGCCAATAATTAGAAACCTCTAAATTGTTTGTTTAGAAAGAAATTAGGAAAAGATGCTGATGCAAACTGTGGTGTCGCACAAGTACAAAGTGCGCGCCACCTACTTTCGCCGCGCGCCGCCATGCACGCACGGCGCGGCATTCTTATGACGAGAGCCACGAGCGCCCTCTGCTGCAACTCCGCACGTGGCCACCAGTGAACGACATCGTTAACTTGGGACTGAGTTAGGAACCAGTAAAGACTTCGGAATCCGATAGGCACCAGTGAAGACTTGGCTATCAGTTAGGCATAGGCAGGACTCTAGCTCAACTATGTATCAGCCTTCTGCAGTACTATGTAAAAGTTAAGTATTGTATAAATTCTGTTCAATATATATCTCGTTCTAATTTACTCTAGTGTTTCTAGTTTCTGGCTGCTCCCCTCCGTACCTGCACCAGCGTGCTATCTTTATTCCTGTGTCGGTCTCATTCCACTCGGCCACCGACACCTACGACGGAAACGAGACACAAAAGCGGCGACGAGGCTGGGACACACAACAAACTATATCAGGTATAATTCTGTAATTATTTTGTATCGTTTCATTAATGGGCAGTAATTAATTCAATTCATAAAATGCTAATTGCATGTGTCATACAGCTACAACAGGAAGACAATATTTAATTACTCTTTATAGTATAATTATATTTCCAAACGAATGTATTATCTGTTGATGCTGTATTTTCATAAAGCTATGTAATGTGTACATTTGAATTTCTGTAACCACGTCTATTGATAAAATTTCATTTGTGTAATTATCAACAACAATAAGATGTAACTTTACTAACTGTCTTAAAGACATAAATACTTCATCTGATGCAATTGTAGGGGGTCACTTAATCATGTCAGTCTTAGCGGTGCAGTCGTGCAGTATCTCTGATATTGTCAGTTGCCATATAGTCATTCTGAATACAGTCACGATTCAACTAAAATCTTATTTGCTAAAACACTCTAAGAGTGATATCTCTAGTGCCAATTTAGTGCATGTTTCGATAGTTATGTGGTAGAATGTAATGTAATAGCAAGCATGTCGACAATCTGCAAGTTTAGTCTGTCTAAGCAGTCTTAGATTATTACCCTCACTTGATCTGTGTACCGGCCGCGGTGGCCGAGGGGACGGAGGCGCTCCAGTCACGGTATGCACGGCCACTACGGTCGGGGGTTCGAATACTCCGTCTGGCATGGATATTTGTGCCGTCCTTAGTTCATAAGTAGCTTGTAAGTTTAGGGACTGATGACCCCCGTAGTTAAGTCCCATAAGCTATAAAAACATTTGAACGTTTTATTGTCAGTTGTAATAATTGCTTGTGGATTAATATTTTCAGTGAAGCAGAATAAATGTTAATTATTCTTTAAAAAAAAATGAAATTTTATCTACGAAATTCGAAGATATTCTAGCACTCGACGGAGTGTTGGACAATGCACCCTCCTTTTATATCTTGTGCACATGATACTACTGCCATACGCACACCTGCATCTGGGTATCCAATGACTGTTGTCGCCTTACTGCATTTATGTGGTGTTTCTTGGCTGTATGGAGCTCCCATGCCCATGTACCACTGTTACCAACTAATCGTCTGTACCAACTGCAATTTCTTTTTGTCCATTTTGATTCAAGTCACTTGTTTGAACCACAATGACAGTATTTAAATACATTAAATAACAGTTTTATTTTTATTAAATGTAAACTTCCTTTTTTACGACACTGAGTAACGCAACAACAATGGAGATGTAGAAATTATCAACACTGCAGTGACGAAATGACAATCGATGATTTTCTACCGAGACTGCTTGCAATAACAGAGACCACATCGCGTGATTTACAATTGTGCCCTGTGGACAGTAGCAGTTTGCCGTTTCTCTTAGAAAGGATGCTTTCCGTAGACGACACCGATATGTGAGGGGAACATCTCAGCACGGAGTTTTATGTATTGAGAACACTTGCCGTGAAAACCTTCATAATTTGATGTATAAATCGTTCTCTGGTGAGACATCGGATGTTTTTCTGAAAACTCTGCTCTATTTCCTTGACGCAGATGACCCGTATCATCATCGGGTACGAACAAACACACGGCTTAGAAGTGCCAAGGGCCTATTATTTATATCAACCCTGGAGGTTCAAAAATGTACAAATGTTTGTTAAGCTTATAGGACTTAACTACGGGGTCATCAGTCCCTAAACTTACAAACTACTGATGAACTACTTACGAACTAGGACGGCAAAAATATCCATGCCCGAGGGGGGATTCGAACCCCCGACCGTAGTGGCCGTGCTGACCGTGACCTTTTTTTTTTTTTTTTTTTTTTTTTTTGGCTCTATGGGTAGTTTTGTTCATTGCGGACGCTGATCGTATTTGTTCGTTAATGTTCAAAGTGTTCTTGGCAAAGCTTTTTTATTACAGAGGGCATTGAGCCCCCTGACCGGGCGCGCTGAGCCACGGCGCCCTGACTGGAGCGCCTCAGTCACCTCGGCCACCGCGGCCGGCCAGCCCTGGAGGAGCTAAAGTCGGTGTCCAGTGAAGAATATTTGATTATGGATAGCGGGAAGGGCAGACACGCCAGTAACTAAAAGCGTATAGCGTAAAGGCGCCAAATTCGGCGGCCGATAGTAAGAAATAGCTTGACCGATAGAGGGAGAAGACAGCACCGCCATTGGGCGCTACATGTTGCTAAATTTCGACTCGCAGCTGATTATTAATTACGATCTTTTTTCCGGCGATTTGCAGCTTGCCTTCCATCTCAAGAGACTCCAGCGCTTTGAATATGACAAGAGGTGAAGAAAACTGTCACACGCTGCTTGCGGTATACTGGTACCACTCAGAGATACTAAAGCTGAGCCCACCGTATAAAAAGTGTCTCAGTTCTTTTGTTGACCTTGTCGATAAAGTAGCTCAAATATCTGTTCCCAATAAATTTTGATGTATGTATGTTGCCTTTCTTTGAAAAATGCGCCTCGTAATGTTCCATTCTATAATAGCACACAGGAAGAAATAGCATCTAAATATCTTCGTTGGGGCTTAGATCGCTCTCATTTTGTTTCCATGATAATCTCTACCAATGTAAATAGACGACAGCAATACATTTTCACATTCGAAGAAGGAAATCGTAGATTTAAACGTCATGAGACGAGCCTGCCGCAACGAAACATGACGTTCTTGTAATGTTTTTAATCCCTGTATTATTTCCTTGACACACTCTCTTTTATCGTGATAATACGAAACGAGCTGCCCTTCCTTGCACCGAATAACTCTTCTTTTTCCACAAGATTCCTATATAAGCGTACTGTACACTGGTCTCTATAATATTTGGATGTAGCTGTCTGAGCGTGCCAGCCACATATGTTCGTATTTAGTTTCTTGCCAAATTGAAATATTGCTCTTATGGTGTATTGCAAGGAAACGAAAAAAAACACATTTTAAATCCGATCCCATATTAGCATAATACATAGTATATTGACATAAATTTCAAATCAAGATGTAAACAACCATTTCTTTGTGATGGAAATTCGTTTGTCGAATTTAAACATGGCGGACAATACGGAAACGTTTATAAGACATTTGAATGTGTACGCACGCTGCAGTTCTATGCTTAGACACCAGAGTTATACATTCACTTGATATAGGGATCACTGGTACTGTCGCTTACACATATCTATGGTACCCGTTATTGATAGCTGCGCGCGCGAGCGTGCAATTGTTTTTCTAGAACAATCCAGACCGAGTCTATAGGATGCGGCGATCAGCAGATGTGTGAGTCGGGTGGTGAAATCTGCGGCAGCGAGTCATGGAGTACGGACAACAGTTAGATGCCCATTGTAAGAATATATTATTTTAGTTCGACGGCTAGGTCAGTAAATGTATGAAACGTGAAACTTCCCAGGGACGTGATTATTCAGGTTAAATTTTAGTTGAAGGTCTTAAACTGGTGCGAGTATTCTTACAAAGTAGTCCCACATTAAATGCTACAGAAATAATTTTCAAATGCAAATCTGTTTAATATATACTGTTGAAGTCAATGTGGAACATATCGTTTATATTGAAATTCTAAACATTATTCTCAGTTACGTATATCATTTAAACTTTAATTGAATATCCAAATTGAAGTGAAATCGCAAGGTCTAAATGAAAACTGTCTTTTAACTTTTTAAGATCTGGCTATCAGGAATTTATTTAATGAAATATTATTCACTTCCCACTCAGAATAACAATAGTTGTCACTTTGAGTAATTGTGCACTTCGTAATTTATAGATCTTTGTAAGATACCACATTTTACCATACATAACCACAGAAGTTGGCGTAATTTCTATATAAAACCAGTTTGGTTTTGCAGAGTTGAAATAGAATGTTATCATTTTATATTAAGCCTTATATTCCATCCGTCCTTGCTTTATTAGTTAGGAATTCTATATTTGCCACTTAATGGCGCCGGGTGATGCAATCTGTGTCGTTAGCTTCTTGCTGAAACAAATGCTAATGGCGTCCTTTTTGCATTTCATATAAATGACAGGGTATTTCTAACTAATTAATACATATATATTATGTCTTTAAAATGTTCAAACACATTTACAGACCTCATTACAATATGTCCTTCATTGTCATCAGAAATAATCTCGTCACGATACATAAATCCACCAGAGCAGACAAGAGACAAGATACAACCAGATACAACCAAATACAAAAAGATTACTTTTTTAACATTAAATACATTTATATATTTTAATTGACCAAAGATAATAACACACATGAAAATAATTATTCTTTGTTACGAGTGTACACACACACCATTTGTTACTTGATGCGTCTGTATTTGTGGTTCCACTAAACTATTCAATCATCGATTTCGGTAAAAATTGGAAAGACATTAAACCGTACAATCTAACAAACACGTGTAGGATTAATTTGTGTTGTCGAGGAATCAGTCATTAAACAGAATTTACATACCAAACTATCAATTTTTGTGTGGTAAGCTTAAAGGAAGTGTTGTTTAATCCGTTTACGTGTGTCGTAACGCTGACAGTTGTTCAACCGCGCCGCGCCGGTTAACGGGCATTATTGGATATCAAACTATTGAAGCTGTTCTATCTGAATAATTAGCATTACCATTTGTGAACTTCGTGTAACAACTGAGTGCTGGCACGTGGCTCTTATGAATACTTGTTTACTAAAACTGTTTATCGAAGTGGAATCGTGCCATTTCAGAACTAAGGAACATTCCTGATACAAATAATACTTGTGCAATCTTTGGACGAGTGTGAGGCCACCTTCATAACCTTTGTTAGGATTGTCAGCAGTACAACCACTTATCTGTGTTCTTAAGATAATATAAATTGTAAAATATATTCCAGCGTGTGTCCTATTAACGAACCTGATGACGCCAGAAATATCAATAGCTTTCATAACTAGGTCAGTAATAGTACTGTGTGTAATGGCGGAATAGACACACGTTTGTACAATAGTGCTCCATTACGCAAACGTTTCACTGACTTCAAACATCCAGCAATACTCTCTGGTCCAGTTTGGATATAAAAAGGTTATCACCTCTCAAAATTGCCCTCTGTTCCCTTAATTATGATAAACACATTCTGAAGTTCAAAATGTGCTCATCTTATATTCGCAGTGCCACTGACGTTTACTCAAAGTCCCGAAAACTGGCTACACGAGCACTTATCTTATAAATTGGTACATCCATCGTTCGCCGGCCGCGGTGGCCGAGGTGACTGAGGCGCTCCAGTCACGGTCAGCACGGCCACTACGGTCGGGGGTTCGAATCCCCCCTCGGGCATGGATATTTGTGTCGTCCTAGTTTGTAAGTAGTTCATAAGTAGTTTGTAAGTTTAGGGACTGATGACCCCGTAGTTAAGTCCCATAAGTTGTACAAACATTTGAACATTTTTCAATCCATCTTTCTGGGATATGGAAGAGAAGTAGTCAAAGAACCCATCTTGTTCCCACGAACAGGTACGAACGTAGAAGTCTGTCTAGAGAGAGAGAGCGACGCTTGCCTAGGTAAGCTTTATACAAATGAAGTTCAGCAGTAGCCTCAGAGGTAACCCACTAGTCGCTGAAGCGTGCCCAGAGATTACAGTGTCAGAGGACCGGCAGCGTTTAGCAGTACGCAGCTCACTGAACATGGGTTCACGAAAGACGTACAGAACAAGGCAATTCTGGACCCACTGAGGGAAGGATTGCTCCGAATTTATCTCAAATCCTTTACATAGACAGGTAAGAACAGTGGACCAATAACAGTACCCTGGGGAACGACAGATGCTACTTTTGTTTCAGCCGTTGCGTTTCGATCAATTACTGCGTACTGTGTCCTCTGTGGAAACTCTTGTGAGTCGTTGACAGCAGACCAGAGAAGAGAGCACACTCCATATGTAAGTGTAATCGTCTTCCGAGTAGAAGCAACATTTGGCAAATTTTCAAATTGGTGAAGGATAGCCTCTCAGATATACAATACAAAACATAGAAGAGAGAAATTGCCGTTTTATTTTCCATTGGTTTGAATCCATATCATTCTTGCTTTCCAAATTCTTGGTAGCACTTTTCATTTAACTGAGTGTATCAGCTGCTACCATTAACATCTGTTGTCGACAAACGATACCATTTTTTTTTTTATCCCATCGTTGTATTTGACCGATCTACATCATATCAAAAGCAATACGTTGGCAGTTTGCGTAAAAATTCACTGCGGAGTAAAGCGTATTATTAAAATCCGCTTAAAATCTGTCACCCAATGAACTCAGTCAGAAATAGTTCCCTCGGGTGAGTCAATTATTTGCGAATATTTCTGCTGACAAGATTAAATATTTTGGACGGGCTGGCGCTAAATACTGGGTGATCGAAGCAGCCGCAAAGCGAATTATTCATGCGCAATGGCACAAAATGAAACGCGCTGTTCACATCGCGCCGCCGGCTATAAGCAGGTATGAATTATTAACCAGCCAGGCCACCGCACCTCCGCTCTGCAACTCTCGCACCTACATAACGTACGTTACACCAGATAATGTTCGTATCTGTAACTGCGAGAATTCATTGTTTTTCATTTATTTTTATTTTTACTAATTTATTCATTCATTTATTTCATAGTGATGCGTGAGTGTGTGTCGATGTGTAATTAAAAAAATTAGAGCGTAGTATGTCTACCTTGTTGACAGGTATGTAATTATTGTTTTGGTGCGATTTGGAGAGGGTTGACATGCAATTATCGTTTGGAACTTTACGCAGGGAGATTCCACATGGGTTTGTTTGGCCGCCTACTGCAAGTCTTTTTACTTGACGCCTCGTGGGCGACTTGCGAGTTGATAATGATGATGATGATGAAATGTTGATGAGGACAGCACGCAACATCCAGTCCCTTTCCCTGAATCGAACGCGGGGCCTTTGCGTGGTAATCACCGTCGCTAATGACTGGGCTATTCATTCGTACTTGGTGGGGGTTGGAATAAGGTTTAAGCAATAATGTAAGGGGAAGGAAGGGGGTGGGATGGGAGGGTTATTGGCTTTGAGCGTAGAGTGGTGCGAGCTATGCATACCTATTTCTTGATATGCTATGTGGCCAATTAGCTTGAAAAGTGTGTGGTTTGCTAAATTGGTTTGGTCATTTATGAGATGCATCGTTTCTGTTATATGTTTTTATATGTGGTTGTTTCATTGTTAGATGAGACGACGTTTCTTCCTCATCTAGTTCTCTAAATTTCTAAATTACACACACACACACACACACACACACACACACAGGGAGGGCGAGAGCCGCGGTGGAGTAGCCGAGCGGTCTAAAGCGTTACGCTGCGGAGCGCGCGGTTGATCGCCGTGGAGGTTCGAGTCCTCCCTGGGGCATGGGTGTGTGTTTTTGTCCTTAGGTTAGTTTAACGTAGATTAAGTAGTTTGTAAGCTACGCACTGATGACCACGCAGTTTGGTTGGTCCGATAGATTTACACACATTTGAACATTTGGAGGGAGAGAGAGAGAGAGAGAGAGAGACCGAATAAAAATAAATAAAAATAATATAAATTTAGGCAACATTCGCAACTTACACGAGAAATACCTGAAGAGCAAATGTTCAAATGTTGGTAAGTTTAGGGACTGATGACCCCGTAGTTAAGTCCCATAAACTATACAAACTACTTATGAACTACTTACGAACTAGGACGGCACAAATATCCATGCCCGAGGGAGGATTCGAATTCCCGACCGTAGTGGCCGTGCAGACCATGACGGGAGCGCCTCAGTCCTCTCGGCCACCGCGGCCGACACCTGAAGAGCCAAAAAGTACCTATTGACACCTTGACGAAGAGAAAAACAAATCCAAGGTAATTTTACTGAAAACGTTTGATGTGCCAAGTTCATTCAACGTAGAAAAAGTGAAGAGAAAATAAATGTAACGGAAGAACCGAGACAAAAATGAGTAAAATTTCCAGAGTACAAAAAAAAAAAAAAAAAAAAAAAAAAAAAAAAATCCAATTCGGATTGACCCAGCCAACAAGATAGAAGAAACACCAAGGGATGTAAAACACAAGAGGCAATTGCTCCGCTAAACTTACACATCAAAAATGCACGTGCACAAAAAATTAAAATCTATTTCTAATCCACATATAAAGAATGAATTATAAAAATTTATCAATCGACATTTAAAGAGCTACAGAAGATGTTTTCTAAATAAAAAACTAAAACGTTTCTAGAGTGAAAAAATGATAATAATTGCAGTCAGCATAAGACGTAAAACCTGTTGTAGTTACTCTTCACATTCTCTTTCTTATTTCTCTAATAGAGAGTAGAATACTACAGTTACGTTCTATATTTTTAATACCGGCGCAGCGCTATTCGTAGTTGATACATACTCATAAGTCACATGAAAATGAACAGTCCAAGACCGTTTAAAGTTTCTTCACGTGTCCATCGAATTTCTTGTCGGTAGCGAAAATAAAGTATTTGATAGTGACATTGATGAACCATGGCATCGATGGAGCTACAGTTCCCCTAAGCTGATGTTACGGGGAGGATGCGTGTGGAGAAATTAAAATGTACAACATGTAGTATACAGTTCAGCTTGCTGCAAGTTGCCATCGTTGTGTACGTGTTAACACAGATACGCGACCACAGTGCTTAGGCATTACGTTTCAATATACTGTATTATACTTTTTCTCTGGGACGGTAAAAATAAATGATTGATGAAATACGTGATCCCACAGACTTTCAAAGAGGCTAGTAAACGAACATTGGCAAAGAATAATAGTTACCAAACAGCGAACGACGAGCATTAACAACAATTGTGGCCAGACGACATAAAACTACAATGCTAACTCTACAGACACGTATATCATACTATTCTAATAACAGCGCGGCAGGAGCCTTCCAACAGAACGGCAGCAGTTGCTAAACCAATAATAGAGGAAGAAACACAAAGTTGAGAAGAAATTGGTACACCGGTCATAAAACGTGGTCACTTGCTGACCGAAAGTATGTAGTACGCTGCGATGAAACTCCCTCTGCATTAAATTCCTACTGAAAACCTGCTTTAAGTACTGGAATCAACAAAAAGTTATCAATATCTCACCATCCTCGACAGCTAAATGCGGACTAGCACTTTTATAATAAGCACGGAAACATAGAAAAATATTTCACTGATACACACACACACACACACACACACACACACACATCCAAAACAGGTACACACTTTATACAGCATCAAAATATTATAAACTGTCTCGGATAGCAAAGTCGCCCTTTCTTAACACAACTAAAATGTTATGGGCAGTCTTAGAACTGAGACGAATTTACAGTTTCAACATCGCTGACCTAATTGGCTAATCTGAAGGAGAGGCTCTGAATCAACATTTATGCCACTGCTTACTAGGCAGGCGCTATAACACTTTTTCCCCTCAGTGGGTAGTTCTGTACCTTTCGGTCGCTGATCGTGTTTGTTCGTTGTTGTTGGACATGTTCCTGGCTCACCTTTTTTTATTACAGAGGGCGTTTTACCCTCTGATCGGACGCGCTGAACCACGGCATACCACTAAGCCACGATGACTTAATAGATATGGCAACTGCACGAATTGTCTTCAGGCACCCCAGCAATGTACATCAATGAGGTCGACCCTGCCATTGTATTTCAGGTCCAGATGATATAAATATCAAACAATAAATCAATGTGCAGATGCATATTTTGTCTCTATATATATACAACAGATATAAATCTGAAGGAGAGTCTTTGAATTAAATTTTGTGCCACGACCGGGATTCGAATCCCGGACACACATTTTAATTCAATGCCTTTCCTTCAGAATTATATCTTTGATATATATCAAGACAAAATATGTCTCTGGATATTGATTCATTGTTAATTGTCTGGTGTTTTGGTACAATAATGTATAATATTCTTTTGGAAACTGTAATGACGAGTACAACACTTGTGACATTCTGTGACTCGGTTACTGAAAGATTGCAACTGTTATAACGTTGCCCTTGCTTCTTATGATGCCATAATTGTTAAAGTAGATTCCGCGATTATATATTTTGGACAAGGAATTGATGGTACTGAATATTTGAATTTGAAATAATTTAGTTAAAGTACAGCACAAAATGAACATTAAAGCAAATAAACCGCGGGTTGCATATTAAAGTTGGGCACCATACACGCAACAGCACGTTATAAGACTTGAGGAAAGCATCTAGCAGGATCCTGCACTTCGTATTGTAGACGTTGGAAATGATAACTTTTTCTTATTTAATCCGTGAAATTCGAGATACTTTCCGTAGATCAATGTTCAGACGGTTCACTTCGCTTTCCATTGTTGTGCACCGTGGGTGGAACATGAAGTTACTGGTAATGATAGAATAATTTTAAAAAAATGATCGGACTTCTTGAAATTACAAAAGAAATGACTGCAGGTTCTAAAATCAGGCAAAGTATAGTATAAGGATGATTGATTGATTGAAATGTTGCAGAAATTCGAAGCGATTGTAATCGCGTCTGAACATTAAACTATTACGGTTGACGAGGAGCTGAAAATAATCAAGAAATTAAGTATTTCACGTGGAGGAGTTTGATTTAAATGAAACCCAAGTAGAGGGAATGCTTTTAAATTTAAATAATATATTTTCAGCAACAGCTTGCATTATTCTTACTTACATTAGTGGATACAGGTATGAAAGACGTCTACACCGATTAGATAGAGACCAGAGAGTGAGTAAAACTAGTATTGCGGTTCCGTCTTCTCGCTTGTTTTTAAGTAAAAAAATGACGAACAAAATTAAATTAGTTGCAATGCGAGTCAGAGGGAACCGGAGGCGATAAGCATCACTGATCAAAAAATAAATAAATAGCCTATCGTTACACTGTTCTCATTGCCAATGGTGGGACAAAGCGTTACTAAATAAATCAGTATATTGTCCATGTTCCGTATTCATGATATTTGCCCATGCCCTGTGTAATAAAGGGTTTATTTCTTTTAACTGTCGTTCAGTAATTATGTTTTACTTCAATACATCGCCATTTGCCTTCTCCGACGGTTCTATTAATCGTGACTGAATAACGGTGTAATAATGTGGTCATAATAAGAATACGCTTGGAAAATATTCTGCTTTTGACTACCTTTCAGAGGGATGGTATTAATTATTTGGACTAGGCCTATATCTCACGCAAATTCTGAGACTCTTTTGCTCTTTATATGTCAACGTGAAATAATTGGTAGGACTGAAAAATCACACGAGAAATCAAAATCTTCAACAAAAAGAAAAATAAACAAATAAGAGTGGAAAAACGCATGACGGCGTAACGTCGAGTGTACTTGTCTTGCTGAAATAACATAACTGTTCAGGTTGCCTCTACAGAAGGTCTTCTTCCAGTCTCGAGTATCTGCACAGAACTTTAATGCTTGTAATAAGTTTGATATGTAACACAGCAGCCAATCGCTTTTTTTTTTTTTTTTTTTTTTTTTTTTTTTTTTTTTTTTTTTTTCGAGCCAGTAAACTCATTTCGGCAGGTTATACTGCCACCATCGATCTGTCTTTAACATAATGCCCGAGTGAAGATTCGAACCTCTGACGCGGCAGGGCGCACGATCTGCAACATGGAACTCCTGACCACTCAGCCACTCCCACTTCCAGTCGAAAGGTGCAGTGAAGCATGCAATGTTTTACTCCAAGTATGTTGTAATTTTAGCTGTCAGTATCATTCATATGATATGAATAAGTGTACTAACGGTCAAGAAAAGGAGCATAATACAAGTCTTTAATGTGATCACAGTTTACGTTGAAGTTGTGGCGCAATAAGAACGTCTACATAAAAACTCTACAAATCTCATTGAATCGTATGACAGAGAGTTCATAGGACCATTCTATAACTGCGCGCCCGGGAAATTGGAATACCTAAATCTTTCCCTTTTAGTTATAATTTCTATTTTTTGATGATGATCTTGTCACCTTATGCATGTGGATGATTACAAAATATACGAGATGCTAAGATAAAGTAATCAGACTGATGTGAAAAAAAAATTTGTCTAACGCTTTAGTCAAGTTTAGTATTGTCTCCTTTAGAGTAGTTCCCTTCTGATTGCACATTTCTGGAAATCATCTTCTGTAATATCCTCCAAGACACTTGAGACAGATTTTTGGTCATCATGCGTTGTTTGAAAATGGTGTCCATTGACCGGCGTTTTGACTCTTGGAAATAGAAAAAGAAGCACGGAGCAATATCTGGTGAATAAAGTGGCTGTGGTGGTAGTACTGAAATTTGTTTTAAGGTTAAAAATTGCTTTACTTACAGAGCAGTATGGGATGGCGCATTATCGTGATTCAGAATCCAATTATCCGCAATGTTGGCACGGACACGAATAACTCTTTTACGAAGTTTTTCCAAAAATTTCTTTGTAGTAAAAATGGTTAACTGTTTGTCGAGGAGGCAACGTCTCTTAATGATCAATTTACTTTGAATCAAAGAAGCACACGAGCATGCATTTCACTTATTACTTTGACATGCGAGGTTGTTTTTTTTTTTTTTTTTTTTTTTCTTCTTTTTTGTCTGGTTGATTCCTTGGGGCGCCTTTTCGAACTATATGCCAATGAAAAACTTAAGCTTTTGACATAACCTCCTCTCCTAAAGCCTTCTGCAGCTTACCGTAAGTTGTAGCGTTTTCGCCCACTTTAACACAAAAACAAATGGCATACCATTGCACAGTTTTATGCATATCCATTTCCGTGAAGAGAGACACAAACACTTTTTAACTTATTACAACACAACTCACGACTGAGCAATTGCATCGATGTGTCACTTGGACTAAAAGCAGCTTATAGACCAAGGTCAAAGACATTGTGCCTAAGCAAGCCGAATATGTGTCACATCTTGCAAAGAAAATCAGTCTCATTACTTTATTGTCGCACCTCGTATTCGAATTTGGGATAGAAAGAATTTTTGCAAATAAATCTCGCAGCAACGAATGTCGCCTCTCTTTTAATCATTTCCACCCCAACTCGTCCATCATTTCCGTGATACTCTCTCCCCTATATCGCGGCAATACAAAACGAGCTGTTCCCTGATGCTGGAAAACAGAATACCTCTCTAATGATGACAGTTGAGTTTCTCCCAAAATTAACAGAACATTTAGAAATAGGCACGTTTAATGAATTAATAAAATAAGGGGTTCGCTCAACATTGTTACTTTATTAGTTTGTTGTCGTGACAGTCCCACAATATCGGTAATCATTACTCACATCCATTTGTTACAACGCCAATGCATTTACTCACATTGGGCGAGGGCTTCTCATGCTGTTTGGCAGAATTACACCTGATTTATTTCCCGTCATTCAGGGATCTTTATTTTCTTCATCATTTGTCACAAGTACTGTCATCTTCAAAAGACTCCTATAGATGCCCATCACTTTTAGAAGTTAGCGAGAAAATTCCGTGTACTATTCGTTCCTGGTGCAGTTTGAGAGATAGTTTCCTGCGATTTCCCCCAGGCCCCAAGGATTAAGAAAACGTATGAAATCTTCTCTGGTTGTGTTTTGGTAAACGTAGCTCGGAAACCATGTAGTACAACTTACTGGTAATACAGTGTTTTGATACGGCATTCCAAGTCACCATTACCAAGTATCTTCGAGAATTTTGTTAGGGGTACGCTCACTAACGTGTTAAGCTTTATTACACCAAGAAGTCTACCCATAAGAGCATCCGCAAAGGAGCACACGCGTCACAAAATTGACTTACTCTGATAACGAAAAAGCTAACCAATATTTGTTTATATTAAGTGTTTTTTTCAATCTTCCGTGTCTTGTTGTAATTAGAATATGGAAAATTTGTATTGAGTGAGACACTCCCGGTGATTTTGATGTATAGTTGTAAGTACTTTATCTGAAGGCTTGCACGCAATACATAGAACAGTGTCAGTTTCACATTTAAGGTACCTCAAGAGAAAAGGAGACGTAAACAGTGGATCCCATATGGGCGCCTGGACCTTGCGGACAACATCTGACTTCTGTCCCGTACTTTCAAGGATATTAGTGAGAAGAAAAAATGTTCAAATGTCTGTTAAGCTTAAGGGACTTAATTGAGGGGGGGGGAGGGGGGTCATCAGTCCCTAAACTTAAAACGACTTATGAACTACATTATACTAAATACGATACAAACATCCATGCCCGAGGGGGGATTCGACCCCAGACCGTAGCGGCCGTGCAGACTTTGACAGGCGCGCCACAGACTGCTGGCCCACTGCGGCCGGGTTTAGTGAAGTATAAGGAACTTGAAACAGAAGCTCAGAGAGTTGGATTAAAATAATCGCGGCGAATACTAAAGAGTTTAAAGAACAAGAACCCACTATCCGTGAAAGAAAATGAGACTGAGCAGGTGGAGACTCGTGTTATGTGGTAAGTATTGTGTGCAAAAATAGAGGGGCGACAGAAGACGTTGAAAGTAGAATCAAAACGTCAAAAGGGGCCTTTGTCCAGCTGCGACCAGTTTGTACATCTCGTAAATATTATTGAAGATAAGGATTAAAATCCTTGAATCAAATGTAAAATCTGTTCTCTTTTACGGGTGTGACACGTGGAAGGCGACAGCACAAATTAAAGCAAAAATACAAACCTTTATCAATAAATGTTTGAGGGTTATACTGGGAGTACGTTGACGAAATGTTATCACAAATCAAGAACTATGGCAACACACTAAGCAACGGAAAGCCGAGGTAACAGTAAAAGATAGGAAATGCAGATGGATAGGACACACTTGGAGAAGAAGACCGGAACATATTCCAAAGCAGGCTTTAGAACGGAACCCACAAAGAACCAAGGAAGAGAGGCAGACCTAGGTCGACCTGGAGAAGGACTGTTGAAGTGGAGGTGGCAGCTCTTGGAGTAACATCAAGAAGATGGCAACCAACAGGGTCAGATGGAGAGCTTTAATGAGTACCCTACGCAGAATCAAGTCAAGAATGAAACTTTCACCCTGCTGCGGAGTGTGCGCTCATGTGAAACTTCCTGGCAGATTAAAATTGTTTATCGGAACCGGGACTCGAACCTGGGACCTTTGCCTTTTGCGGGAAAGCGCTCTACTGACTGAGCTATCTCTGTTTGAAGATGTGGGGGGAGACCAGACTCTGCGCATGCGTAGAGATAGGAGGGGATGCTGCTTACAGTGTCACGTAACTGAAGGTAGCCTGTCTCTTCATCGTAACAAACTCATTTCGTTGCAGTTTCTTAATATTGTAATCAATTACTTACTGTGTTTTAGTGTTCGTATGTATATTCATATTTCCTTCGTATTCATTATCTAAGGAAAATGGACAAAGTTCAGTATCTTTTAGAAACAAATTACACAGCTTGGAGCAAAAGTGAAATATAAAAGTTTGGTAGGCCAATGCGTCAGTTCGATTAGAATCAAGAGCAAACAAGCTGAGGTAAGTCATTCTGCAGTTCTTTTGACAAAAATACATCTGAAAGGGGAGTGGGGTAGGCAAACCTGGGTGCTTTCCCCCGACGGCATTATAAAGATATGGCACTCAGAGAAGTGAGCCCCCAGTAGTCTGAAGCACCAATCTCCACAGACTGATTACAATAACATGTGTACAGTAGCATATGACCCACAATACGGAAGCTACGGCATTTTTCACTGCAAGCGCTGTGAGATAACAGTAGGTTTAGTAATTTAAAAACATATCAGTGACCACTAAAGGTAAGCTACAAGCCGGCCGCGGTGGCCGAGGGGACTGAGGCGCTCCAGTCACGATCTGCACGGCCACTCCGGTCGGGGGTTCGAATCCCCCTCGGGCATGGATATTTGTGCCGTCCTTAGTCTTAGCTAGTTCATAAGTAGTTTGTAAGCTTAGGTACTGATGACCCTGTAGTTAAGTCCCATAAGTTCTGCAAACATTTGAATTTGAATTTGTAAGCTACAATATGAGACTATAAGATGCGAAGGAATTGAAGTTGTTAAATAATTTTTTATGGTTACTTGATAAGGTTTGAAAATAGAAATGTTTTTTCTCATCAGTCTCTGTTGTTTCCCTTTCTGCCGACCGTTCTCTGACTTCCACATTCGGTTTCCTGCTTCGACTAGCAGAGATACCTCACAGAGGAAATTCGCTGTGACGGTCGGGCTCGTCACGGCCATTTTAGGAAAGAGCGTAAAATATGGCCCACTCGGCTGGTGCACTCAGAGCAGGGGAAAGTTGCCACTGCCTGCTGGTGTTTTATGTAAACAGGCAGCGAGCCGCAGTGCGAAGCCGGCCATCTGCTGTGATGAACGACGGTCGGGCGGCGTTGGGCGGGAGAGGGACAGGGAGAGGGAGGGTAGGAGCGCGCGCAGAACACCCCCGCCTCTCGCAGACACTGGCCGCTATCGGCCGGCGCGAGGGGGCGCTGTTTGCCCGCCGCTATCGCCCACTCAGCGGGGAAGACAGCGCCCAGATGGATGCTCGTGTTCCACCCCACGTAGCCTCCAAATAGTCGGGAAACCGTTTGGAAAATCTTGGCTCGCTCATCGTCTTTCACTGTACAGAAATGCAGAACCTGTCGCAAGACAGAAACGGATCTTACGTGCATTTCAATCCAAACTTGAAACCCAGTAAACAGTTCTTTAATGGCGACCGTGCCAGGACCATTCCAAGTGTTTCATACAAAATCTGTGTTCAATGGTACACTGCAGAGGAGATCATGCACGTTGGCCATATTTTTTAATTTTTGTTAATGTTAGTTTATTTGACATATTTAAATTTATGAAATTATTGTTAAATATTAGATAAGTCTTTACTGAATCTGGATGGCAGTTATTAAGCTTGAAAATTTCAGTAACAGTATTAGAACAAATCAATTACTGGACATGTGTCAAGTGTGCCAATCTGCCACTACCTCAGGGTTTGTTGGTGCAAAGGCTGGGGCACATTGACCCATTTAGTCTTTTGGCAAGTATAGCTAGGAAATCAAAATAAAACTAACAGTTATCAAGAAATGTACTTTAAGTTACGTAATATCAAGATGAATATTAAGTTAAAAGCCTACCATTGAGGTCTTTGACAACAGGAAAGGTTAAACGTATTGCTATTTGTAGTGTCTTAATATAATCCAATCAACATTAATCAATGACCAGTTCAAAAGAATCAGCACAGTCTTAACACTCATAAAATAGTCCACGTATGTCATTTTTCACATCTCTGTGAGCCAAACGCTTACAGGTTGTGCATTGAATTCCTTGTTCTTCGGTTGACTGGTCTAAGAAGGCACTTTGACTCTTCCTCGTCGACATTATTATCACCATCTTGCCTCCTTTTTTGAGTTTTATATTTCCTGCAGTTGATTTGGTTAATTTCATTCTACTATTCCTCGAAATTCCACTTTGAAAAAGGGCTTTTCTAGCCTGAGATGTAGTTTTTCTTCAGTATTTCTTTCCAGTTCTTTGGTACAATGCGAAGGGTTGAAATTCAGTTTCTGTTTCCTGACATCCAATTATCTGTGCAAACTGACATGAGTCTGTCTGTACTTAGCACAGTACATCCAGTACGATTTTCTTAGAATCCCAGAGTCTTCTCCTAACAGTTCTAATTCGTGGATCTTTCCTTTTCTTTTACTTCTAAAACTGCTCTTCACATGGTATCTTCAGAAATCATTCCCCTTTCATTCTTTTATAAATACGGATCGTCTTTATGATACTACAGATAAAGGAAAGGTTTAAAGCACAACCGTAACTCTTGTTTTGAAAACAAGGAAATGAAAAAGATTCTGATTTCTCAGATCACAGTTTAAAATTAAAATAAAATTTACTGGTTGGCGTTTATTCAGTGCATTTTATTTCGTGAATATGAATATCTTCTGACCTCTAAAACGTATCAAAATATGTTTAACTTCGACATTTATGTTAATAATGTAATATACTCTAAGAATTATAAACGTTGTTTTCATTAAAAGTTTAAAACCTTTCATCGTGTTTAAAGAAGTACAGCTCCTATAAGACGTGACAGGCTGTCTCGGCTGGCCATCATGCCCAGTCCTCTCTGGGCCAACCTGCCCCATCGCCATCTCTACAGCAAATTCTATTCTTTAGAAAACTCACTGAAGCAAATAAGTCTGCATGCCATATAGAAATAATCCTTAAACTACGAACTTTTATTATACTACTTAACCGGTTGCGCCTAAAGCAAGCGAAAGTTAAATAATAAACATTAACCGACGAGTAGAATTTTAATGAAACACGCACAAAAACGATTAAGTACTAAAGATTGTCCAAAACTTCGCCACCTACGATATTGGCCCTGTATAAGGAGAGGGACAGTGCTACCTACTTTCTGACTGATTCCTAAGACGATCTAGCGTCTATTGTATGAACTAATTTGACTGGGCCATCCTGCCCCTATGGCCAACGTTCTCCGGTCACCCCTACGTCAAACTCCATTAAAATTGACGTATTCTATTTGTTACTCCATAATGTACTTTAGACTTTTCTGAGCATTTTGGAATATAATACACTAAAAATTGATCATTTTAAGATCTTCAAATAATAATTTGATAGCTGACAAGTGAATGTGAATTGAAACCCCTACGCATACACTGCCACAGTTGAGGAGTCATATCTTAGGAACTAAACAATCTAGAAGGCTGTGGTTATGTTTGTTGTGTGCCTGCTGTTACGTCTCAGAACTTGACATTACGTACATACTACAAACAAATCAGTCATTTGTTTCTGATACTAGTTCTGGTTGAACGTAGTGTGATAGTGCTGGAAGACTGACAAGAGAGTTGATGAATTATAGGAATATTATGGGAAGGCCATTAGAAATAACTGTGGTAATTTAGAGAAAATTAAAAGAGCTGCCTGGGGCACTTTCATTCATCAAAATAATATCAACTGATGAAAACCCGAGACATGCTTTACGTCCACCTCCGCCAAACACACGGTGTAAATATAGGCAAGCTGAAGTGTCTGGCACCCTAAATGAATTTACAACAAACATTCTCTTCCTTTGGCCTTAATGAAGGAATTGAAACCCATTCTTATAAATCTGGCAAATCCACAACTACCAAAGAACTTCTTACATGGGAAGACTCAGAATGTGAATGAGTCCTTCAATAACGTCGTGTAGTGCCGTGTTCCTAAAAATGATTTTGTTGGCCTTATTACTCTTAAGGTAGCAGTGTCGGGTGTTGTAATAACATTTAATGCTTGGAACTGTGAAAGACCGAAAGTTAGGGGCAAGATTTGGACAGAACACGTCTAAAGCACTGCGGGAACTGGATGAGCTTCAGTACGCAAAGCAGAACTGGCTGCCCAGCAAATGACAAAAGAAGCCAGAAAAAAAGGAAGAAGGCAAGCACTGGGTGGTTGTGACACTAAAGTGCACACAGACTATGAGCCATGGCAGTTCTAGTGCATAAAAGACTAAGAAATGAAAGTCTGTAAAAGAATTTGTAATACGAATATATTAAATTCTTAATATCTAAGAACTACATTTTTTGTGATAAATGACCCTTTTTCTCCAAAAGTACTGAGAGTACAGGGACGAAAATCTCACAGCACGCCAAAAGTAGGATTTTATAAATATGTAACTAGAATGATAAATATATCTTTTTTATATACCTTTTTATGATCATTTGCTTACACTATTCAGCCAAAATAATAATAAATAAATAAAATAAAATAACTGTTTTTGGGAAAGAGAAGATAAAATGACTCACAATACAATTATTGAAATAATTTTAGTTCAGTATATCTTCTGAAGTGTACTCAATAATTATAGAAAACTGCAAGACATCTAGATAATTTAACATTGGCGGCATAGGACACACAATGTGCCCTTCAAATAAAGTATACATATTAGTGTGTTAGCATGACTCTTCCTCAATATATCTAAATGTAATAACTTATCGTACAGGGTCAGCCGTTTATTTCAAAACTTCGGCAGGAAACAAGAATCCTGAATATTCCGGTATAGTATGGTTTGGGTGGTCTGTCATTTACGGGGTATACAGAACATGGGCGCCATCTTGAAATCGGACATCGTAAATCTTATTTTTAGGAAAAGTAGGACATGTTATGTATCAAAATACATCACGAAATACATCAGAATTTCCCGACAAGTTCAATACTGTAAACGAGTTCAACGTAGAAGTTATGGTTCAAAAGTTACAACAGGATTTTCCTGTTGCACAAACTTTTTTACCGGTAGTGAAACTCCCACAACTGCATACAGGGTGGTCGAAAATTACAGTTACAACCATTCAGGACTTGTAGAGGGCCGCGGCGGAGCGGCCAAGCGCATTGAGACGCTATGCTCCGATCCCGTCGGCGGTTCGAATCCTCCCTCGGGGTTGGATGTTTGTGCTATTTTTAGTATAAGTTAGTTCATAACTAGTTTGTAAGTTTAGGGACTGATGACCCCGCTGTTAATTCACGTAAGCTTCGAAAACATTTGAACATTCTGAACTTGTAAAGGGTAGTGAGTACATAACATTTTGAATAGGAACTCACGTCCGGAAAAGCATCATTTCCGTTCCATGACGGTTTCAAATCATATGATTATCTCATTCACACCTACTTGAGGAATTTAATTAGGCGTGACCCAGTACAATTGTTCCAATTCATTTCAAAATAATACTGAATCGTTGCATTATTATTTCACCAGCCGCAGCGCCGCGGCGGAATGGCCGAGCGTATTGAGGCGCTGTGCTCCAATGCGCAAGGACGTTACCCGTTGGGGGTTAGAATCCTCCCTCGGACGTGGATGTTTGTGCTGTATTTTGTATAAGGTAGTTTATAAGAAGTTTGTAAGTTTAAGGACTGATGATCCCGCAGTTAAGTCGCATAAGCTTAACAAACATTTCAACTTTTGAACCAGCAGCAACATACTGATACAAAAGCGGCTCGATGTGGCGACCACTAATTTCGTTTCGCACACTGTACCTCCGACGCATGTTCTGGTACACTCTCTCCATACCACCAGGTGTCCCTTCAATGTGCAGCGGCCAGAACTCGTGCCAGCTGTTCTTCCTCTGTCTCTACAGGTGTCTCGTAAATTAGGCTCTTCATACGATCCCACAAGAAGTAGTCCATAGGGGTTAAATCCGGCGATCATGGCGGTCACCCGATTGGACCAACACGGCCTATATTCGATCTCATTTCTCTTATTGCGTTGATTATACCCTCCCATGTTGGTAGGTGCTAACAAAATATGTTCGCATTCGGAGGAGGAAGTTGATGAAACATATTTCGTAAATAGATGTCGCCATTTCTAGAATAACGCTTTTCTCCGACTCGTGCGCCGCCTCCATGACACTCTATCCCTTATATCGCAACAATACAAATCCAACTGCCCTCCTCTGAACATACTCCATTATTATCCGTCAGTCGCACTTGGTGTGGATCCCACAATTCGTAGCAATACTCCAAAACGGGACTTTCTTTAGTAGAACGGTTGTGTTCAATCGTTCAGAATTGTAATTCCTAGGCATATATTGCAAATTTCGGCCTGTATATTTGACAGATTTTTCGTGTAAATGAACTTTTTCCGATTTGTTTTACTTCCCGTATGGATGACTTCACACTTCTCATTATTTAGGGTTAAATGTCAATTTTTTTACCATGCCGATACCTTACCTAAATCGTTTTAGAGTTGCCGTTAATCTTCTGATTACATCACGTAACGTGACCAACCTGTAACAGTCTAAGAGATGTGCTCAGACTGGCCTCCTAAATCGTTTATCAAGATAAGGAACAGTAGTGTCCCTATAACCCTTTCCTGGGTGTCTTTACGTCAATTACGACGTACTATGTCCTTTCTGAAATTGGTAATCTAATCGCAAAACTGTGCCGATATTAAATAATGACATAATCTGATTAGACGACGCTTGTGAGCACGTACATTGTCAAAGGCCATCCAGAAATGAAATATGTTATCGATATGATATCATTTGTCAATAGCACTAATGACTGCATGTGAGTAAATAGCTAGCTGTGATTCACAAGAATGATACTTTAAGAATTCGTGTTACTATCCACGAAGGTAGTTCATGATGTTTGAAAAATTTACGCAGTATGTTCTAAATAGTACTGGAAATCGGCGTCTGCGATATTGGTCTCTAATTTTAAGTCGCGGCGGAGTGGCCAAACGCATTGAGGCGCTATGCTCTGATGCGCGAAGCGGCTCTCCGTCGGGAGTTCGAATCCTCCTTCGGGCTTATGGATGTTTTTGCTGTCTTCATTATAAGTTACTCCATTAGTAGCTTGTAAGTTTAAGGGCTGATGTCCCATAAGCTTTACACACCTTTCAAACTTCCGTAATTATGAGAATTACGAAATGCCTTTGTTTAATATTGGGATGACCTGTGCAATTTTCCAGTCTTCGGATACAGATCTAACGCTGATCGAGCGGTTGTATATGATAGCAACGTATTGAGCTACTGCTTTAACTTTTTCTGAAACATACCTAATTAGTAAATGTGCATTTTTAACTTTTCAGAGCATAAGGAGAAATCCAATAAATTTCGGGCTTGCAACAGTGCAAATTCCACTTCTTGTACTGCACGCCCGAAATTTATTGGATTACTAATTAGTATACACTGTCGACCAGGAGACTTACTTTCGTTAAGTAATTATTACTTACTTTAGTACTCCAGTGAAATATGCTTCCAATTTACCCATGCTTGCAGCTTCTTTTGATAAGAATTCTGTAATATTTGCTTCGTCTTATTTGGTGAAACAATTTTGCTTTATCAGAAATGAAAGGGGGACTGATGACCATTGTAGTTTTGGCCCCCTTAATCAACAAAACAACAACAACAACAACAGAAATGTAATGAGCAGCATAACCGTTGCTGCCGCGTTCCGAAAGTACTGATTGTGCTTTGCCGTTACTATACTTCTACAAGTCTTCGGACAGAAAACGTGGTGCAGTGGTTAGCAACGCACTTAGCCGTGCTGGCGGTCCCCTGTTCCAATCCCGTCACTGGTGGAACAAATTAATTTCTTTTTATTTACTATTTCAAGAATGTTCTAGGTGTTCATCTACATCTACATACATACTCCACAATTCACCGTAAGGTGCGTGGCGGAGGGTACACTGTACCATTACTAGACATTTCCTTTCCTATTCCACTCCCAAACTGAACGAGGAAAAAAGGAATGCCTATATGCCTCCGTACGAGCCCTAATTTCTGTTATCTTGTCTTTGTGATCCTTACGCGAAATGTAAGTAAGCGGCAGCAAGATCGTACTACACTCAGCTTCAAATTCTGGCCCTCTAAATTTACTTAACAGAAATTCACGAAAAGAACGTCGTCTTTATTCCAGCGATCCCCAACTGAGTTGCCGGAGCATTTCCGTGACACTCGCGCATTGGTCGAACCTACCGGTAACAAATCTAGCTGCTCGCCTCTGAATCGCCTCTATGTCTTTCTTTTAAACTGATCTGCTGCGGGTCCCAAACACTTGAGCAATACTCAAGACGTGGTCGTACTAGCGTTTTATACGCGGTCTCCTTTACAAGTGAAGTACATCTTCCCAAAATTTTCCCAATAAACCGAAGTCGGCTGTCCGCCTTACTCACAACTGTCCTTAAATGCTCGTTCCATTTCATATCGCTCTGCAATGCTACGCATAGATATTTGAACGACGAGAAAGCATCAAGAAGCTCATTACTAAAGTGTATTCGAATATTATGGGATTGCTTTTTCTACTCATGCGCATCACATTATATTTTTCTACATTGTGAGCTAGCTGCCATTCTTCGCACCAACTAGACATTTTGTCTAAGTCATCCTGTATGCTATTACAGTCAGTTACAGACGACACCCTCCCATACACCACATCATCATCAGCAAACAGCCGCAAATTACATCTTACTCTGTCCATCAGATCATTTGTGTCTGATGTACTTGTACTTTCCAAGAAATTATTTTTGTGTATAAATAGCGGAGCACTCCAAGCAGTAGGCAGTCTGATCTGAATCTATGCTTGTGTTAGTAATAAACATGTTCTAAATGTAAAGTGTTGTGCTCTTCAAATTCCGGATTACTTGCCATTTGCAATGTGACACTTACTGCTGCAGGCACCGGGTATAGTGCAATATATCTGTACCATCGTGACTCCGATCAGACAGCGTAAAAGCTGTATTCTAAACGGACAAGAAACGGAATACAAAGGATACACTGACTACCTCCGTCCGAAGGCCGTGTCATCGGAAGACCCATTGATACGAAAGCAGCGGTTAGCTAGCTGCACATCAGACACCCATCGGTGTTCTCTGGAGACGTTGGATGGAATCCCAAATAAATGGCTGAGAGAATTCGACCGAGTCGGCAAGTATAATACGTGACATTACGTTATGAGCATGGCAAACGTATGTTTCTACCTGAATGGGACGGTCCAGCAGTGGTTTGAAAATAACGAGAACTAGATAGCAGGTAAAAATTCGAGACAGAACTTAAGAAGATATTTGGAGACCAAATTGCCCAGTTTATCGGAGAGCAATTAAAGAATAGGACCCAACGATATGGTGAGTCAACTTAGTCATATACGGAATATTTCCCAGTGTCACGTAGTTAACCCCGATAGGACTGAGCCCGATAAAATTTCACATCCGATGAAGGGCATTGCAGAAGACATGTGTCGAGCTCTTGTATTATAAGACGTTTCAAAGACACAAGAGTTTATCCAATGGTTCCAGATAATTGAAGGGACGCAAAGTGGAGGATTCGACGAAACATGTATGACACACTCCCAAATGTAGTGCCTATGGCCATTGTGAAAGAAGAGCACAATTTTGCTTCCACCAAAATCACGTTATGGCAGCCTGGAGTAGTGGACCAGGCGAGCACCAGATTATGGCCATGGATGTCGGTCCTACACGTCATGAGGAAGCCGACGCTACTGAGGAAGATATATTTCAAACATTAGTGACTTTTTGCTCCGCCCGATGCGGCCACAACCTACCTCCCCGGGAACTGCGAAACCTCGCAGGAGGTCAGATTTCTGGAGCACAGAAGACAACACGCCATTGTCGTTTCACTGTGGGCTTCCCGGACATGTAAGATACTATTTGACAATCATTACGTCGCAATTTCGCCAACCATCGGCGCAGTCCTTTCAATGGCAGTTAACTGCAGATGATTATTGTCGATATATGATGCGAAGCCCGTCGCCGTTTCATGGACCTGGTCTGACTCCAACATGCCGCCGCAGTCCGCCATCGCGTTATAGAGACACCATCCGCTCGCTTAGCCGCCGTGTTAAGGAAAACTAGGCGAGGCGAGCATCTACGAATGTGAGGCCGCCTCAATTGAAAATCCTCCATGGACGACATTCACTAAGATCTCGGTAAGGCGTGCTGGCAGAATGGAAGGATACCCCGGAAATGTCATACAGACAGCCCATGACAAGAGCCAAGATGCTGCAGCTGGCTCCAAAGGGAAACTAACAGTGGGTCGTTGTTCTTTCAGGAAGGGGAGCAATGCCAAGAGTCTTCCGACGGTACTCGTAGTGCATTGGTTAGCGTCGCAGATCGCTGTGCTGGCGGTCACTGGTTCATTTACTTCCTCTGGAGGAACAAATTTATTTCTTTGTATTTACTATTTAAGAATGTTCTACGTGTTTATTATGCTTTATGGTAATTTCCAAATTCTTTCTATGTATAAATATAGGAGTATTCCAAGGAGGAGGCAGAATGTTATGAGTGTATGCTTGTGTTAGCAATAAATCTGTTGTAAATTTAAAGTGTTGTGCTCTATTAATGACCAGCCTTCGAATTTCGGATCACCAGTTTTCAACGTGACGATCAGAATATCTTACGGTTCTCTATCAAATTACTTGATAGGGTTTCGTTGTGGAAAGTGTTATGTTTCTCGCATTGAGGTTTGTGCTAAATTTTGAGTTTCTGTGAAATATTGCCAATCTTGGAGACTGTGTCCGTTGAAATTGGCAAGCCTTGTCCTTTTCCTCCGCAAGGGTGATCTAACCTATTTTGTGTACCACGGCGGGTCAGTCCCCTCTTTTGTTAATTTGTTCGATTTAAATCTTTCAGTGCTTATCGATATTATTTTTCTGACTGCAAGCCATATCTGAGCTACAATTACATTTTTAGTTTTGAGAGACTGGAGATTCTCACTCAGGAATGCTTTAATCGAATTATTACATGACTTTTTTTTTCTCGTTTACTCTTGGTGGATTTGGGGATTTCGATATTCAGTCTCGCTACGACAGCTCTGTGGGGTAAGTGCACCTATCCATTGAACAGAAAAAAAAATAAAAAATAAAAATAAAAATAAAATAAAAATTAAAAACACGGTTAGCAAAGGTAAGGAACCCTGAAATAACCTATTCCAGAGAGGACTGGGTCAACCAACATCGATGAGTATTAACATATTTCTATTTCAATGGTAAACTTGGAACACTTATGATAAGTTCTCCTATAATATCAGGTAGGTATCTCTTTATTTCTTGCACAATGTTTCCCTAAGAGCCGAGCTCTCTAAGACGCTTTGCTTCGGAGCGTGTGGTTGCTCTCCGTCAGACGATCGAGTCCTCCCTCGGGCATATGTATGTGTGTGTTTGTGTGTGTGTGTGTGTGTGTGTGTGTGTGTGTGTGTTGTCTTAACTTATATTAGAGTAAGTAGTTTGTAAGAGTAGCGACTGATGAACACATGTTTGGGCCTACGGCATTACAAACATTGGCTTCCTTAAGACTCTTAGCGAGCAAAGTTTTCCGCTCGTCTTGTACTGCGGCAGGTCTGTTCCGTATCTGGAGCGGAGCAGAATTCCCGGATGAGTTGGCTGTGTACCTCCCCTAGCTTGCCGTAACCGGGAGGCCTGTTAGGCCCATTTTGTCGTATAGCCGTATCGCTCTTATGCGTGCGGCCACCCCGACGGCGGCGCAAAAAGGCAAGGGAGGGCAGGGAAGGGGGAAGAGTTTATTTAAGCTTCGGCGCCGATGTAAGTGGAAAGACATCCTGGGCGGCTCGCAGGGGGCGATAACACGTCAATTCGCAGCGCGCCAGCAATTCCATTACGGCGACGGCGACGGCAGCCACGTGTGGGCACGCGTGGCTGCGTCCAAACACTGCCGGCCTCGCACGTGCAGGGCCAGTGACGCGCCTCAACTCTTTCCATATTCACAGCTCTCGCGAGAGTGATGATTCCCAAAGAAACGGAGGATCGATTCTCTTAAAAAAATGGGTTAACGTGAATCTCTTTTTTCGATCACTTAGTAGTCGGCTTTAATACAGGATGCATTGACTTTTCGTGATCACTTCCTATCCATCCAACAGATAGCCTAGAATGGACAAAACTTGAGGAATACACCCCGCACACACACAAACACACACACACACACACACACACACACACACACAGACACACGTTCAAAAGTTCAAATGTTTGTATACCTTAGGTATGAAGCTGGTAAGGTCATCTGTTCCTAGAATCACGAACTAATTAATAATTAAACTAAGGCAGTGTACATCGCAAGTTGTTGCGTTTATTACTGGCAACCGGTTTAGGTTCTACAGAACCATCTTCAGGTCTTTGGCACCTTGTTGGTGGACGGCAGTTGACGCCTGCTCCGGCCACCGCCGCCGTCCACCAACAAGGTGCCAAAGACCTGAAGATGGTTCTGTAGAACCTAACCCGGTTGCCAGTAATAAACACAACAGCTTGCGATCTAGACTGTCTTATTTTAATTATTAAAAATTTTATGATCGCTGTTCCAAAAAACTGCTTTCAAAAATTATTTTATTTCTTGACCGAGAAATGACTCGAAATTCCGACGGGAACGGTCGCGCAGTGCGTGACGTGGTGCCCTAGAGTGACAGGCTATTCCCACGCGAAAGACACAAAATGTCTAATTCACCCCATCTGTGCTAATGTTAGTTGTATATGCGCCCAGACAAGTTATATAACTTCCTCCAGACCCTCGAACGCCAAGCACTCTACCTCGCCCTCCGTATCCTCGCGCTTACATTCGCCCACAAGGATCCTCTGTCAGTTTGTCATTTTCCCACCTATCCTCACACATAATTATTGAAGACCTAAGACTGTTAGTTTTGTCTTTTTTTAATAGCAGCTACCAGTTGCAGATGGTCTTATTTTATCATACCAATTTCTGGCACCTAACCAATAGCCGCCCACTACTCCTCCAGCGGGATGTGGAGATCCGCTATAAAAGACGTCTTTGCTTGTCATAACACTGAAGAAAATTGATCAAATATTTGTAAATCTATGAAACCAAACTACTGTTCCAGGCTGTGGGCATTAGATTTCAATGAGAAAAGCGAGAAGTTATGGTGACATTAAAATGGGTTTTTAGGAAATGGTTGTTATATGGTTCTAAACTGGACCGGGGGGAGGGCGATACCTGTCACTAGAGCTACAGCAGAGACATTATGATGGTATGATGGAGCTCAAGGGAGCAAGTCAAGTCGAAGGCCGGGGCGTAAGAGGGCGTCCGTTCTTCAGTTTGTCCTTGAGGTCTCGGCACAGCGTGCCCCACTAGACCACCAGTCTGGTTCGTGGTTGGTGGCTGGGTTCTGCCGACTCTCCTAGAGTGGCGTACACTCGTAGCAGAACTGACCCACTAAGGGGTGCCGAATCAACAGACACGTGTCGGGAACCTGCGTGTGAACACTTCCAGCAGCAGGCACGCGGCAAGGCCCATGACTCGGCCTTGCCGGCCACGCCACCTTTCGCATCGGAGCATAGCGCCTCCATCCACTCGGCCACTCCGCCGCGGCTCCTTGCAATCCTTCGCAGGTTCCTTCCACTTCATCATTTTACTCACAGCGTACGACAAAACATATAGATGATTAGATAGAACATTTACTAAATATCATTATTAAATTAGATGGAGCAGACGCAAACTAAATTACGTCATTAATTTGTAAACTTAAAAGAATTATAAGATTATATATATATATATATATATATATATATATATATATATATATATATATATATATATATAATGCGGATGACAGGTAATAATCCTTTCTTCAGTGCGGAGGCACTCCTAGGCCCTTAGTCTTACGGGAATTTGTTTACCATAACTACGTGTTTGAGTTCTAGTCGGCAGGGTAAAGTTGAGAATTTGTATCTGACGGGAGACGTGCTTGAGTAATTCCATTCAGGTGTGGTGATGGCTGTTACCTTAGTGGAGTAGAGGTCAGCGCAGCTGCCTAGAAAGCATGAAACCCGGGTACACATTTTCAACTTTATCCATTCGCAGTTAATGTCATACCTTCCGTGAATGTGGTTAAAAGAGTTATTTCGTTGAAGTAAATTCTGGTCGCTTTAATGAAGATTAAATTTCTACCTTTCGTCGTTTGGAGTGGAAAGAACTGTTTTTTCTTTTGTGATCTGATGGAAAAATGTTTTGGTATGGAGGGGGTGGAGTCGCCAGTTTCGGAATGGGCTGCGTTGCTGTGAGCTGTAGGGGTGAGAGCGGGGTTGGGTGGAGGGGAGAGCGCGCCTGCAACTTTTGCCAAGTGTCAAGCAATAATTGTGCCGGTTGAGGCCCCGCGAGTATTCTAATTACGGCTGACGGCGCAGCGCGAAGTGCTGGCCTGGCAGGATAAGACGCTGCCGCGCCAGCCGCGTCTGCGTCTGCGTCCGTCTGCCGGTGACGGCGTCTGCGCCGGCTGCCGGCTGCCAGCTGCTCACTGCCCCACCCTCGTCTCCCACCTCTGTCAGCGAGCCACTTGGCACGTTGCTCATCTCTACTACCTTTACAATGCAACGTCTACATATTTATTCTCCAAATCACATTTAAATTACACTTGCATAGTTCATCGAACTGCTTTTATAACACTTCTCTATCGTTCCACTGTTTAATAGCACGAGGCAAGAAAGAACAACTACAGCTTTAAGTTTATCATATTTCTCTCATTTTACTATGATGATCATCTCTCCCTCTGTAGGTGGCACTAGTACTCGTATCCTTTTACTCCGGTGTGGAGCATAGAGCACAAATGAGAGCTCTCCATCTGACCCTGTTCGTTGTCATCTTGTTGATGTCACTCCAAGAGTGGCCAGCGGCTGCCACCTCCGCTTCAACAGTCCTGCACCAGGTTAACCTTGGTCTACCTCTCTTCCTCGCTCCTTGTGGGTTCCATTCTAAAGCCTGCTTCTTAGGGTGTGTCCTATCCAACTACATGCCCTTTTTTATGGTTACCTCGGCTTTCCGTTGGTGGATATGTTGCCATGGTTCTTGATTTGACTTAACGTTGGGCCAGCCTACTCCCAGTATAATCCTAAAATAAGTTTCTTATTTTTGCATTAATTTTTGCTGTCACTTTCCACATCTCACACCCGAAAAGAGAACAAGAACCCACTAGCCGTGAAAGAAGAGGAGATTGAACAGGTGGAGAACTTTTGTTACATGGGAAGTACAGTGTCCAAAAATGGGAGGGGGGTGTTGGCGACAGAAGACGTTGAAAGTACGATCAAAATGGAAAATGGGCCTTTGCCCAGCTGCGACCAGCTTGGACATCTCGTGAAATATATAGCAAGTACAGTGTCCAAAAATAGAGGGGTGACAGAAGACGTTGAAAGTAGGATCAAAATGGCAAAATGGGCCTTTCCCTAGCTGCGACCAGCTTGGACATCTCGGGACATATTGTTGAGGGTAAAGCTTAAAATCTTTGAATGAAATGTAAAATTCTGTATTTTACATTTGATTCAAAGATTTTAAGCTTTACCTTCAACAATATGTCCCGAGATGTCCCAGCTGGTCGCAGCTAGGCAAATTTTTCCATTTTGATCCTACTTTCAATGTCTTCTGTCGCCCCTCCATTTTTGGACACTGTACTTCCCATATAACAAAAGTTCTACACTTGTTCAATCTCCTCTTCTTTCACGGCTAGTGGGTTTTTGTTCTTACCGTTCATGTTTGCTGACACGTTATATTCTACCACATAACTATGGAAACGCCGGCCGCGGTGGCCGAGGGGACTAAGGCGCTCCAGTAACGGTTTGCACGGCCACTACGGTCGAGGGTTCGAATCCCATGGTTCTAGATATCAGATAACATTTCGCCAGTCTACATCCAGTATAATCCTCAAACATTTATTGGTGAAAGTTCGTATTTTTGCTTTAATTTTTGCTGTCACCTTCCTCGTCTCAAGCCCGTAAAAGTGAACAAGAACCCACTAGCCGTGAAAGACGAGGAGACTGAACAGGTATAGAAATTTTGTTATATGGGAAGTACAGTGTCCAAAATTGGAAGGGCAACAGTAGACGTTAAGAGTAGGATCAAAATGGCAAAATGGGCCTTTGCCCAGCTGCGACCAGCTTGGACATCTCGTGAAATATTGTTGAGGGTAAAGCTTAAAATCTTTGAATGAAATGTAAAATTCTGTATTTTACATTTGATTCAACGATTGTAAGCTATACCTTCAACAGTATGTCCCATACTGTTCATCCTGATCAGTTTAGTCTTCGCCGAGTTTATTTTTAATCCAACTCTTTGAGCTTCTGTTTCCAGTTCTTAAGCTGCTTGCACATATCCTTGAAAGTATGAGACAGATGGCAGATATAGTCGCAGAGGCCAGGTCCTCCAGGCGCTCATATAGATTCCAATGTAAATCTCTCCTTTTCTCATGGGTTACCTTCCGCAAAACACCATATAATGTCATATAGAACAGAAGTGGTGAAAGCAAACAACCTTGCCTTACTCCGGAATTGAGTGTGAATGGTTCTGAGAGTTTTCCCTCATGTTTCACCGGGCAAGTATATTCTCTGTACGTCATCGTCACCATGCTGATGATCTTTGGAGATACTCCATAATTCTGCATTGTTTTCCAGATAGCTTCGCGTTGCACTCTATCAAAGACTTTTTCGATATCTACAAAAATTATATACAGCGGAGACCAGTATTCCACACATTGTTCAATAATGTTCCTCGAGGTGTTGATTTGGTCAGTGCATGATCTGCTTTCTCTGAAGCCAGCCTATTCTTTCCTGAGCTTACTATCTATTGGCACTCTGAGGCAGTTTAATACAATCCTTGAAAATACTTTGCTGGGTGTTGACAAACTTGTGGTTCCATGCAATTTGTTGCACTTTGTCAGTTCTTGGGCAACCTAATAAGAATTACCTTCCTCCAATATTCCAGGATAGTTTCTGTGTTTCAGATTTCTAGGAACAGTGGTAGTAACATAACACTGTGTGAATTTTGATTTCCGAATTCTCGTCGAATAAGGCTAGTACTAGTGCGGAAGTTAGAGCCTCCTTCAGTGCCCAGAAATATCTTTCTTTCGTCTCATCCCAGTAAAACTTGCGTCTCCCGGCAGCTGGCCGCGGTGGCCGAGGGGATTGAGGCGCTCCAGTCACGGTCCGCACGGCCACTACGGTCGGGGGTTCGAATCCCCACTCGGGCATGGATATTTGTGTCGTTCATAGTTGTAAGTAGTTAATAATTAGTTTGTAAGTTTAGGGACTGATGACCCCGTAGTTAAGTCCCATGGTCTCTACAAACATTTGAACATTTGTCTCCCTGCAGAAGTTTTGCAATGGACGTACCTTGTTACAGAAACGTTTTATGAAACGACGGTAGTATGACCACAGCCCGAGAAAACTTCTCACATCATGGGTGTGCTGAGGAGCTGGAAATTCTTTGATTGCCCTTACATTATGCGGATCAGGACGGACACCGTCTCTGTTCACTAGGTGCACCATGATTTTTATCTCTTTGGTGACTAAGAGACACTACTTTGGGTTGAGGCGCAGTCCTACTGTCTGAACACTCTTTAACACAATTGACGGTAGCTTAGATGTTTCGCAAATGTCCTTTAGAAAACGACATTGTGAATTATTTAACTGTATCAACCATAGATAATACGGTCAAATGAATAAAGTTTTGGAAAAAAAAACATCTCAAGAAACCAGAGACGCACTATTGCATAATCAAAGATAATACAAAATTTTTAGAAAAGCAACATCTAAACATTCAGCATTGAAATGAAACTGTCATAACAGTAAAAAATAACTTTATAAAGATTTAACCAAAGTTCGTAATAGCTGCACGAAACAAGTACATAGATACAATTAGCGTTGCAGAAAGATAAATAAGTTTTATGACAGGTAAATTCTACATGTAGCATCGAAACGTTAAATATTAAAAAAGTTATGTAAAACCAAGCTTTGAAAAATTTGTTCACAGATTGTTTTAAAATGGCCTAAGGCCAAAACAGATGTCGCTATAATAATAAAATAATTAGCAGCATTAGGAGTCAAACTTTTTTATAATGTCGTTTTACGATATACATTTTGCTGCGGGCTCAATAATGAAGAAAATTTTCCAACAGATCAATGTAAAACTTTCACAATGCAGTATGATAGTAACACCAAGTAGTGAGTGACGAAACTAAGCTTCCAAAACTCAATCACTAACAAAAATATCTTGCAGTCACTCAAAAACTTGCCGTCATATAGGATCAGGGTTCAGAGATACAGGAATAAGCCAAATTTCTGATTTGAGGGTGCACGACAAATGTGATGCAATGATATAATACTGGTTGTAGGATTAAACAGTGTTAAGTCATATTTAAAAAAATGTAATGCCAAGATATAAATGTTCTTTGGTTTTCTTTCTTAATTTGTTCCCCTACTCCCAAGAAAATTCATGGTTTAAGAGGAACGTGGAATGAGCTGACACTGATCCTGCATGTAGACACGCCTGTAGGATTACCTCCTGGGTACGGTACAGTAAAAAGTCGCTTTAGGTGTGTTACAGATTGCGCTACTACCAATTCGATATTACACAAATTGATTTGCACATCACTAGTAGCAACGGTAATCTATCAACGAATAGTGGCTCCGACTGCTGTACGTCGGTTAGTTGGGGTATTTGGTGATGACTGATGCATGGGTCATTTTTTGGCCGCTGCACTCCAACTGGGATCGTGTTCGGCTTGCCTGGTATAAGTATTTAGTGGGCGGTGCAAGATAGGCACCTCCAAAATGTACGGAAAAAACATACGTCACACTTGCGTGTGCAGTAAAATTAGTGATATCTTTGATACAAGAATTAGTTAATTCAGCAGGAGACTATTACATGACAATACAACTACTTTGCCTCCTGTGTGTGGAGCAAGAGAGAGGTATTTCCAGAAAATCTCTCATCCCCTAAAGGATAAGAAGAAAATAATGAATAGTCATCGCGATAGAAGATGCCATATAATCAACCCGAATACAGTCACGATACATCTAAAATCTTATTTCCTAAACCTCTTTAAGAGTGATAACTCTAGTGCCTATTTAGTGCATGTTTCGATAGTTATGTGGTAGAATCTAACGTGTCAGCAAACATGCCGACAATCTGCAAGTTTAGGCTGACTAAGCAGTCTTAGATCTGTGTGCGTATCAAGGAAAGCTATCATTAAAAACCGCGAATCTAAGACACACACCATCTGTGGCGTAGAAGTACATACCGCGTAATGGAAGTTTTATACGATGCATTTTAGTAGACCTTACTTGACGGAATTGAATACTGTTGTTTCACAGAAAACAATTAGCGCTCCATTTCCTATGGTCACTATCTTAGTTTTTCATAGTTTGTACTTTTGATTCGCAAAATAGTAGTCGTTATTGTACATTCAAATACTCGTAAATCTGTGGCACCAAAATACTGTAGTCGGCAGTTCCCAGGCTAACAAACTAGTTGAACTAACCTAAGGACCACACACACACACACACACACACACACACACACACACACACACACGAGAGGGACGACTCGAACCTCCGTCGGCAACAGACTCGCAGTCACTGAAAAGGCGTCTAAAATCGCTCGGGTATTCCCGCGAGGCATTATACATTAGTTTTGTCATCTGCCACGTCATTTTTTAAGTAAAGACTTATTCTTCAATCTTTTGAATAGTTTGGTAAAGAGCAGAGGCTACTCCATTTAAAAATTTTGTTAACATATAATGTGATCATAATCAGTCTGACAATTCAAATTGTACACACGCATAACGGTAGCAAAAATAAAGTTATTACAATAAAGGAATGATACAATGAAATTATCACCCTCATGCACCACACTATTAAATTCCTCTTAACAGCAACACACAACAGATCACGTAGGTGTCGTTAATATAACTGTTAAAATCACGAACCTATTACTACCGTGGAAGTTTACTTATAGTCTGCTACATAAAACATAATTTTTGTCTTGAAGTCTTTCGCGACGTACCCTTTGCGTACAAACCTCTCGGAAACTCTCCATAATATGACGCGGCAGGATAACGGATAATTTTTTACGCACGCTTGTTATTACCGTTGCTTCGCTGAATTTGCCTCATCAAAACTCGATATTCTACAGACGAAGAAAAAGATTACTTTTACAAAATAAGTATGATGCCATTAGCTGCGCAATTATGTCAGCGCATTTGACATGTTAGTGGAGTAACTGAGCGATTCCTAAAATTTGCCTCGACGCCAGCTCCAGTATTTTGTAGTTACAGCAGGATACACTATGAAGAACCAAAGAAGCTAGTATTGGCATGGGAATTAGAACACATATAAATAGAGGATGGCGTTCCATCGGCAACGCGTATTTAAGACAACATGTACCTCGCGCAGGCATTACATCGATTACTGCTGCTACAATGGCAGGTTATATATGTATACATGTGGCGTCTGTTCCGAAAGCACAAACGTCTGATCCTGCAGTTGTTTTCTTTCATATTCATTTGGAACAGACGCCAGATGTATACATATATATAATACGTCGGTGGTGGGCAAAAAAATGTTCAAATGTTTGTATAGCTTATGGGACATAACTACGGGGTCATCACTCCCTAAACTTACAAACTACTTATGAACTAACTAACACTAAGGACGGCACAAATATCCTTGCCCGAGGGGGGATTAGAACCCCCGACCGTAGTGGCCGTGCAGATCGTGACTGGAGTGCCTCAGTCCCCTCGGCCACCGCGGCCGGCTGGTGGGCAATAATCCTTTCGTTAGTGCGGAGGGGTGGGCAAGTTTGGAGGCCTTACTCTTACGGGAATTAGTTTCAAAAACATCGAATTTTAGTACAGTAGGTAGGGTAGGCTGTGAATTTGTGTCTGACGGGAGAAGTGCTTAGGTAGCCCTTGCAGATGTTGTAGTGGTCAACGCAACTGCCTAGAAAGCAGGAGACCTGGGTTCAAGTCCCGGTTGGCTACACATGTTCAGCTTTGCCCACACGCAGTTGATGTCATATATTCTGTGAATATGACAGTGGCAGGTTGTTGCGCTTGAAATGTGTTTGGACGCAGTGTTACAGTTGCCATGAGAGAGATCAAACACACAATATCCGACAGTATCACGAGTGTACCGTGAATATTCAGAATCCGGTAAAAGGTCAAGTCTCCGCCATCGTCGATGCCGGAATAAGGTCCTTGATACCTCCAGATACGACTCTGTCAAGTAGCTCGTACGTGCGCATCCTAATTGATCACCTACGTCCGTTCATATCCCCTGTGCATTCCGACTGACTTTCGCAACTGCCCCTTTGCCTTTCGAGGGCAAGCGCTCAACCACTGAGCTACCCCGTGCGAGCGTGAAGGTCGGGGTGAGAGTTTAAAATAGAGAAAGTTCATTTTTTCAAACTCACAACCACCAGCTGCGAACCAAATTCCTAAACAAGCAAAAACACTGGAACTGTTATTGCGACTGTTTGACTCGTTTTCTAGAGGATGATATCACACGTTCGCAGCTTTCCTTCCCTGCATATGATTAACAAAACAAATTCATAATAAGTTCATGTTCATGAGAGAAAAGGGTGTACTAACTACTATTTTAGAAAACACGTGAAAGTTCACTTTATGTTGTTTATTTCACAATACTTGAACCCTGTGGCTGTCGCGTCTGTACGTCGGTAAATGTACCAAATAAAGTTATAGCTCGTGAGCCCCCAGACAAAATGAATATTTGTCGCGAATTGATTTCACACCACGTGGCTGTCTCAAACACCGTTTATGTTCATGCCTATGCGACGACACTTGTTACATTAACAAATCACAGTCACTTTAATTTAATGCGATGCACACCTTGTTGCACCGGATAATTATTCACAAACACACAGTAGCACTCGATTTAACTTGGTGCAGTCTACGACGAGCAACCACACGTGGCGATTGCCACACACAAAACTCAAGTCACCACCTCGAGATCCACATGCCGACTGAGGCAGAGCAAAGCCGCCAGGTCAGCCACACCACGTGCTCTCTGGAGTCCTCACTTCCTGCCCTCGCGCGCGCGCGCGCCAAAACTAAACTGCCGGGGTTTTTTCCCCTACGTCATCAACTTCCCCATGTAAGCTGTTGTAACCGATTTGCCAACGTACAGCGCTCAGCCAATACATTTCTAAAACTTTACTTAAAATCAAAATAATTACACTACACATTAAACAAATATTTTCTTACGTTTTTATATTAGTATAAACATCCTTTGTACTGTTTATCATAATCGTGCAATTTCTTATACCACAGATAAGTGATTTAACTGAATACTTTAAGATAAAATACAAAAGATTAATTGAAAGTAAAATGGGAAATAGTTAATATATTATTTTTATAAACAAACATTGCCATGCTAGTTGTGTAACTGTCTTGTCTTCGTTGGTAATTTATTACTTTTCATTGTCAATTAAACATATTACGTTAGATGTGACTATATCAGCTAATGTATTGTTTATTTATCAACAGGCTATTTTGTAATGAGGGCCTTAAAGGTTCCTAACTGCATCGTATTACTTCAAATGCCAGTAGTATTACAATATTTGTGCACTGCACTGTGCCTGGCACTCGCCATTGTCCCTCTCTCCCCTCACCGGAAACGAACTGTAAAATCCTAAGTTAGAACAAGCCACCAACGTCGGCCTGCTCGCTGGCCTCCCGTCAGCTACAAGCACACAGCATATCTCAACGTGGAGAATTTCTACCTTTGGCCTAACTATAAATGTTGTCACCCAATTGTGTACATACATTGCTACCATAATTAATAAGATTAAAATTGTGTGACATTTAGTGCATTGGCATGGTCAATGTTTGCAGTGAACTTCATACTGTTTAATTATCAAATGCTATTAATTAGCAATATTTCTATTGGGCGGTAATCTCACAATACCCCCACTTGCGGCATCAAAACCATGTGCAGGATGGCGCAAGTAGCACCCTATGGGGAGAGAGGAAGAGTTTTAGTTTTAGCGAATCAAAACTTACGAAGTAAATGAGTATTTTGTATTTGTTCGGAGCCATTTCCACGCAAAAATGAGACAATTGGTTTTCTTGAATTGTATCGCCAACTACCAAGAAACAAAACAAATATTTAAACAAAATGTGCGTAGTTTTGTAAGCAGAATCTGATTCTGCCTTAAAAAGTATGGGTACCCTTTTTCAAATTTTAAAGTTGCCTCCCGCCCCATCCCCAGGAGGTTGGGTTGGCGGGCTAATTTTAGCATCCGCATATGTCCTCCTCGAAAATAATCAACTTTGAATTCTACACATTTGTGTGTGTGTGTGTGTGTGTGTGTGTGTGTGTGTGTGTGTGTGTGTGAGTGAGTATGTGTGTGTGTTTGTGAAAGAATATGTATCTAAATACCTTCCTATGTTGGAATTGAGCGTTGTCATAAGTTGAATCGGTCAAGGACTTTCGCAGATCAACCGTTTCGCACAAAGAAACATTTACATATTTATTAATATAAGGGATTAATTGTGGACGGATTACCCATTGCTATTCGAAATTAGTATTGCTTTCTGAGATCAATCGCGGAAGAATGGAGGGATGTGGATTGTATTACTAAACTGTGTTACTCGTTTTGAAACATATGGGCCTATGAGGAATAGGTAAGTTATCATTCTTTTTTTACTGATTTTAATTATATGAAAAGTCTCCCTCATAAATGGTAACTATACTTTCGTTTTCGCCGATCGTCAGCTCTCAACAGGTTTTAAGATTTTTGCATTAACCTCAAGTTTACTTAATTAAAGAAGCAATATAGGCCGTGCAATTTACAATCAGAATGAAGCTTGATTACTAAATACGGTTTCCATTAAACTCAATATCAGGGAATGAAATCTCCATACAGCGTTAATAATTTTTATACGAGGGAGATATAATTTCTGTAGTGTAGGCAATATCCGAAGTTGTTATTCTATTTTTTCATAAATATTGCATTATTTAGTAACTTAAGCAGATCTGCAACGTTGACACAATTTTCCTAATAATATATTTATTAAAACTTGCTGCAGGAAATCTTGTGTATCGAAAAATTCCTGACATGGTATTTAATTACGATCAGCGTGGGATTTTAATATTCCGTTTTTCAGTAGCAAGCTGTGTGCTGAAAACGCGGAAGTACCAAATTTTAACACTATCGTTTTACTGATGCTCCAAAACTTCCTACGGATCCGAAATACTGTACTACCATGCTGTTTGTTTAAATGAAGGAAATGGCAGGATAAAAAAAAGTCTGGTAAAATGATGTAAAGAGTTGAAGGCATAATATGTGGTAAAACATTGGTAACAAGACGAGGAATATATCTCTAAGAAATTTTGTATGTCATTGGACTATACTCAGTTTTCTCACGGTCTAACTTCTGTTAGTCTACCATTCATTTCACTTATAACTCTTTTGCGATGCTACACTGAACTCGACAGTAATTACACAGGTACTTAGTTTAGCGTAAAAACTAAATATACCCTTCATAAGAATATTCCTTCGAAAATATTCTAAATGAATTATTCATCAGTGATGGTATTTACTGTGTTCCCGACTGATGCATATCATGTGGTTTGAAAAGTGAAATATGGAATGTGCTACAAAAAATATACTCAGATTCAGAAAAAGCCGAAAACATTGAAAGACTACATTTAGGAGTTTGATATTCACAGGCCATGTTAATTAGTGTGTTCTGCAGAATTATTAACATTCGAACCATAGACGCATGCAGCAACTTAATCAAATGGAGTCTCATCTGTCCTTTATCTTGGAAACTACTTAAAACAACTTAAGCCAAAGACAACACACACACACACACACACACACACACACACACACACTTGCCCGAGGGAGGGAGACACCGCTCCGTGCGACCTTTGACGCCGAACCAGAGAGTATTACTGTCTTTTGACAGTGTGATGCTCTGCTATGTTAAAATGTGCGCAGAATGCTTCACGGAAGACCGCAGGACACAACGAGGTGGGTCCGGTTGCAACATACGAACCTCCCACCCCACCCCGTCCAAAGGGAAGCGTCATCCGAATGTTACTATAGGTGAGATGTATGTACTCGTTGGCTTTGGTGCAACAGTAGAACACATCGTACGCTTCAAGGCTGATACTCCGTCCCTCTTTATTTGGGTAGAGGCTACGTGCAGGTCGTCCGTTTATATTACTGAATAAACGGACATCACCCATTGCTATTTTTTTTTTTTTTTTTTTTTTTGTTGTTGTTGTTGTTGCGATCTCTTAACGGCCTTGGAGAAAGTTGAAATAAGTGGTTTATGTAATGTCAGAGCTTTGCGGGCTATTAAGAATGGGGTCCCACAGGATTCGGTAGTAGGTCCTTTACTGTTCTTGATATACATTAATGACTTGCCATTCTACATTGATGAAGGTGCAAAGTTAGTTCTTATTACTGATGATACAAGTATAGTAATCAATCCAAAAATCAAGAACTAAGTGGTGTAATCGTAGGTAATGTTTTTCGCAAAATTATTAAGTGGTTTTCAGCTAACGAACTGTAATTAAATTTTGATAAAACACAGTATATACAGTTCCGTACAGTAAATGGCACAACTGTAGTAATCCATATAGACTTTGAACAGAAGTCTGTAGGCAAGGTAGAATTTTCAAATTTTCTATGTGTGTGTATTGATGAAAGATTGAACTGGAAGCGATACATTGGTGGACTGCTGAAACGTTTGAGTTCAGCTACGTATGCTATTAGGGTTATTGTAAATTTTGACGATAATAATCTCAGTAAATTAGCTTACTATGCCTATTTTCATTCACTGGATTCAAATGGCATCACATTCTGGGGTAATTAATCATTGATTAAAACGTATTCATTGCACACAAGCGTGTAATCAGAATAACTGCCGGAGTCCACACACACATATATATATCATATAACTTTTTTCGTGATGTAATATCTTGCACAGACCACCTTTCATTTCACTGACACGTTTCACATGATTTAGAATTGCATTGACACAATAACAACGCCTTATGCTGTTCGTTGCTATTGGCTACAAACGCAAATCACAGCTGGTGCACGTCCAGAATACTGCGACCAGGCTGACCTACGTGAATGATATCCTGCCACCCGTAGCTGTGCACTTACTGCACTTCACGCCAGACAACAGTTTTAACCAGGACAATCCCCGACCACATGGTTTGCTGCACGAACACTTTCATTCTTTGTGTCACTAGACGCCTGTAATTTGCCCTGACCTGCTTGATCACTAGACTTGTCCCCAATCGAAAGTGGGTGGGATACGGTGTAACGAAGTTATCCACAGCCAATCACCACTGATGAACTTTAGAACCAAGGAGAATGTAGCATACCATAGGACGCAATTACAGCCTTATATGCGTCGATGCCATCACGCATGGAACAAGTTGTCATGGACCATGGCAGATCCTCTACCTGCTAGGCAACAGGACAAGTAGTGAACCAAGGTAACTGTTAAAAATGCTAAACATTTTTTCAGAACATTATACTGAACACATCTGTGATCATGAACTTGGTATCTCCAGTCTTCCAAGGTGTTCTGTACATTCATTTCTTCTGACCACTAGTGTGCTTAAAATTTGACACAAAAAACGAAATGAAAATTGCTTTAATGTCGGATGCAAATGAAAATGGAAGAATATCTATCGTTCGTTTGATGCACAGTAGGTCGTATACCAATTTGTGTTTTGTTTACTGCCGAAATTAAGGGATCAGTAAAAGGCAAATACACTGGGATTTTATTGGGTTTGATGGTTTATAAGTTTTACAACATAAAGAGTATATATTAACACAATAATACAATTAATTTATCAATAAACTCTAACTGTTGTATTACTTATTAATTTTCAATATCCACATTAGATTTTTAGTGGTGGAACATGGACGTGTGTTCGAATGAAAGATGTACAAGATTGTTTGGTGAAATGTACCAGGACTTCACTGAACCACACAAACGCAACTCCAGCATAACATTTCTCCCTAAATCTTCACAAGCTACTTTTGCAACTCTAAATTTTGCGAAGTACAATAGTCACTTCAATAAGAGCGTCCTAGCCAACCGGAGTTATAAATGGGTTTAACTAACACTAGACAAACCCACAAACAACTGTGTAGATTCACCGTTAAAACAAGCAGTTCCTGGTGAAGTTGTAGTAGATTAGGTGTTTTACATAGCTTTTACCAAAGTATTAATAGTGTTGCTTGAATCAGTTGGTGGGCGTATGATTGTGTAGCATGGGAACATTTTTAACAATTGTTTCCGTAGCACCATCTTTTTGAGTATAAGATTTAACGAAGTGCTTTTAGGCTACAAAAATATTCAGAAATAGTCAGTACCACCGATTTGACAAAGAATTAGTATGAATTTGAGATAAAAAAAGAAATTATAATTTACAATGTTTTAATACCACTCACAGTATTAATTTATTTCAGTTTTCAGTTAAGGCGCTAGGAGGTTATATTTGTTTCACTCTACCCATCTCCTGTTACATCTTCCATTATTGTGTGAAACGAATTGAATGTTTTACTTGTACCAGGCTCGAAATTGTTTATCGTTTTTACTAAAAGCACTTTGTGTTAAACTGATGAGAGTCTTAGTATCTGCAGGTTAATTCTTTCTGATGTTTCCTGGTAGTACTTTTTTGTGTCACCAGTATCGAGGCGGCAAACAACGCTTTATCGATAGAGTCTGTTTGCAAGCTCTCTCTAAAACGCCCACCCACAGGCGCTACGTGCAGAGGTGTTGACAGACGCATTACGCGAATGAAGCGCATGCTGGATGTTTAGTTACTGGAACGAGGTTCCAGGGCTTTTACATTGTGATTACGGCAGGAAGTGGCCGACGTGTGTTGGCAATACAAGCACGTAAACATTATCCATCATCTACAACACTGTAGCAGATTTTAGGCATAATGTTTGTAAGAAAGTTATCACACCGCTAGTGCTATCAAAAAACTGGACAGCATTTCTTTCATATTATATATGAATATGTAGTGAAGAACATCGGTTTGAGTACTTTCAAGTAATTTATTTATGGATAAATATCTCGAAATCGCTCAGCGAGTACGAAGTTGTTTTTTCTCGTCTTTTATATTACAAGTTAAGGCAAATGGCTAAGGCTAGGGCAAGATGACAAATATAAAATGATTTAGAATAAAATCCTCTTTCAGCAAATATATGGTCTGGAGTTTTAAAATGTATGATTCATGTACACTTCTGACTATCCAAAATGCAACGCCCTGTGCAAGGTATCTTTAATGGAACTGGTCGTGCAAGGTACCCAGGAAAATAAATTAATTATGTTTAATGTTTAATGGAAGACCCAAGGGTATGCACTGGATATACACCACGGTGATTAGACCCAGGACCACCTATGGGCCGGTCGTGTGGTGGAAGAAGGTAGAACAGCAGGTTGCTGCTAAGGAGCTCGGTGAGGTGCAGAGATTAGCCTGCTTAGCCATAATAGGCGTAATTAGCGGCACACCCACTGCTGGAATCTACATCTACATCTACATGGGATACTCTGCAAATCACATTTAAGTGCCTGGTAGAGGGTTCATCGAACCACAATTATACTATTTATCTCCCATTCCATTCTCGAATAGCGCGCGGGAAGAAAGAACACCTGAATCTCTCTGTTCGAGCTCTGATTTCTCATATTTTATTCTGATGATCATTTCTACCTATGTAAGTGGGAGTCAACAATATATTTTCGCATTCGGAGGAGAATGTTGGCGATTGGAGTTTCGCAAGTAACCCACGCGTCAGCGATAAGCGCCGTTGTTCTAATGATTCCCATCCCAGATCCTGTATCATTTCCGTAACGCTGTCTCCCCTGTATCGTGACAATACAAAACGAGCTGCCCTTCTTTGGACTCTCTCGATGTCCACCGTCAAACCCACCTGATAAGGATCCCACACTGGGCTGCAATACTCCAAAAATGGACGGACAAGCGCAGTGTATGCAGTTTCTTTAGTATTTCTGTTGCATCTTTTAAGGATTCTGCCAATAAAACGCAGTCTCTGGTTCGCCTTTCCCACGATATTATCTACGTGTTCTTTCCAGTTTAAGTCTGAAGTAATAGTGATTCCTAGGTATTTTGTAGAGTTTACGGCCTTCACATTTGATTGATTTATGTTGTAAACAAAGTTTAACGGATTTCTTTTCGTACTCATGTGGACGACTTCACACTTCTCATTATTTAGAGTCAATTGCCAATTTTTACACCATACTGATATTAAGATCGTTCTGCAGTTGGTTTTGATCTTCAGATGATTTTACTAGACGGTAAATGACGGCGTCATCTGCAAACAACCTAAGAGAGCTACTTAGATTTTCCCCTAAATCGTTTATGTAAATAAGGAATAGCAGAGGACCAATAACACTACCCTGTGGAACGCCCGATATCACCTCTGTTTTAGTCGATGCCTTACCATCGATTACTACGAACTGTGTCCTCTCTGACAAGAAATCCCCTATCCAATTGCAAATTTGGGGCGATATACCATAACCACGCAATTTGATTAAAAGCCGTTTGTGAGGTACGGTGTCAAAAGCTTTCTGGAAATCAAGAAATACGGAATCGATTTGCGAACCTTTGTCGATAGCACCCACCACTTCGTGTGAATATAGAGCTAGTTGTGTTTCGCATGAACGATATTTTCTAAATCCGTGTTGACCTTGGGTCAATAGATCGTTGTGTTCGAGAAAATTCATAATGTTTGAATACAGGATATGTTCCAAAACCCTGCTGCAAATTGACGTCAATGAAATAGGCCTGTAGTTTAGTGGGTTACTCCTACTGCCTTTCTTGAATATAGGTGTGACCTGTGCAACTTTCCAATCTTTTGGTACAGATCCTTCTATGAGAGAGCGGTTGTATATGACTGCTAAGTAAGTAGCTATCGCTTCAGCATAATCAGATAGAAATCTAATGGGTATACAATCCGGACCAGAAGACTTGTTCTTATTAAGTGATTTTAGTTGCTGCACTACTCCGATGATATCTACTTCTATGGTACTCATTACGGCATCTGTTCGTAATTCGAAATCTAGAATATTGGTTTCGTCTTCTTTGGTGAATGAGTTTCTAAAAGCTAAGTTTAGTAACTCTGCTTTAGTAGCGCTGTCATCGGCAGGATCGCCATTACTAACACGTAGTGAAGGTATTGTTTGTGACTTTCCCCGAGTATATTTAACATATGACCAAAATCTCTTTGGATTTTCAGTCAAATTACGAGAAAGAGTTTCGTTGTGATAAATGTTGTAGGCATCTCGCATTGAAATCCTCGCTAAATTTCGAGCTTCTGAGTACAATCGCAAATCCTGGGGATTTCGTGTTCGTTTAAATTTAGTATGCCTTTTCCTTTGCTTTTGCAACAGTGTCCTAACCTGTTTTGTGTACCAAGGGGGGTCGCCTCCTTCTTTTATTAATTTATTAGGTATAAAACTTTTAATTGCTGTCGATACCACTGGAGACCACTGGAGACCAAGTTGGATATGCCCCTATTACTCCTTTCGGTCAAGATGGAGGCAGCGGCTGGTGCATACAGACTCAAAACTGGCAAAAACTGGAACTCTTTGGGATATCCAGAATCGCACACTAAAATAGTGAGTGAGATAAATATAGGAAAGGTTGGGGAAATGCCAGCCGACTATATTATAACGCCATACTGCTTCAACAAGCCTTGCAATATAACAATTGGAAGCAGGGAGCAGTCTCGGAGAAAATAGTTCGACACCGTACGGGGGATATTGTCTGGTTCACTGACGGGTCAAAACCAGACCAAGGCGTTGGGGCATGGGTATACGGGGTGCAGCCAAGACTGGAGGGCGTCATCTCTCTAGGGAAACTGGCCTCATTATTCCAGGCCGAAATCACTGCCATCAGGGCGTGTGTGGAGGAGAATTTGCGTAGATGCTACAAGGACCGTAGCATCTATATCTATTCATACAGCCAGGCAGCCCTGAGATCACTGGCACCTCCTGTAACAAGGTCTAAAATTGTTGAAGCAGGGTTCTGGTGGAGCTAGGGGAAAGCAAAAGAGTAAACCTATTGTGGGTCCCTGACCACTTGGGAATCAGTGGCAACGAACATGCCGACAGATTAGCTAGGATGGGGGCAGAGACTCCATTTATTGGACCGGAACCTGTCCTGACAATCACCAAGGCAATGATCAAATTGGAGCTACGTAACTGGCTCAGAAGACAGCACATGGAATATTGGACCAAAGTCCATCAACAAAAACATGGCAAGGTAATGATGCCAAAGCCATATTTCAAAAGAAGCTCTGCAAACCTGGGCCTGAACAGGAGAGAGATTAGACTCATGGTTGGATTGCTGACAGGCCATTGGATTTTCAAAAAACACCTACATACAATGGGAATAACAGAAGAGGACCCTAAATGTAGGGGCTGTGATGACGGTGATGAAACTGCATCACATCTAATCTTCGAATGCATTGCATTGGAGAGTAAAAGGAACAGAACATTTGGGACAACCAGACCCGAAAAAATTGTCTAATAAAGAACTGGTAAAGGGACTCCTTGTACTGTTCAAGAACATTGGTTGGCTTTATTAGATATACAGGGGGCGATACCGCATAATAAATTCAGTTTCGTTGCGGGCAGTGGCGGGTTGGACCAAGACTGTTTTGGCTTCCCTGAGAAAATCAAATCAAATCAATGTTTAATGGAAATTGTAGTGCGAGGTACCCCGAATAAATAAAGTAAAATGGAAATTGACCAATACTGCGTACAACGTACGTGGAAAAGAACTTTTAAAAACCGAACAATGTGGTGACTACGATCGGAGGTAAGCCTTAGAAAACATTAATATGCGCAACGGACACGTCCGGGAAACTGGGGAAAACGCATACATTACAATTTATCGCCCTGTCGAAAGTACTCCCAAAGGGTACAACGAAACTAACTTGAATAATTAACGGGGAAGACAATCTGACTGCGACACAGATAAAAAAAAAGGAAAACTTGACTTATCTGGTATATTCTTATTTCAAAATTGGAAACAGGAAACAGCAAGCAGCTCGCAGCATGCAGGTTCATAACTTGATTGATTTCAGTATTAAAATATGCAGAAATGATAGATGGGTAGTAATTAAGTTAAACAATAATCATAAATGAAGAAAATAAAGGGAAGGGGAAACTAACTACAAAAATTAGTACGTAGAAAGCGAATTTAAGATCAGAAATTATCTATTGTTAAGAATATAAAGTAGAAAAAAAAGAGAAAATGAAATTATCATCATTCATTACAATAATGGCGTGCTGGTACGCATACTTAATGACTTCCTTCTCCAACAGCTTCCCTACCGCGATACCCCTCGCAACTAGCAACTCTGGCAACAAACTCGCAACGAGTGCTTACTCTACAATCGAATTTCCGAAGATTATTGCGCCACTTACAATGTATAAATTTGTGGCCAGTTCACAAAATTCACTACATAAATAACTCATGTACAATTCAGAGTGACAAACAGCATTACTAATAATCAATAATACAACCTTATAACTATAGTGTGAACACTATTAAGGCCTAAATATTATAGAAAATTAATTATGTCGGGACCATAGGGGCCATGCATCTGTAGGAAACATCCAGATCAATTGAAACTTAAAGCATGTGTTTACGGCGACGAGAGATGAACATGACTATAATTTTAGTGCAGGTCACAGGAACCAACAGTCTAGCATACAAACACAATTTCATGGGTAACGTACGGCCTTGTGGACCCACTGGAATTGCTCTTTCATCTGGTTGTTTGGCATAAGTAGCTTCAGTTTACAACATAGCTAACAGCAAGCATTTTCCGAGGAGGTTCCGGAGTCAACTTAGGAAGAAAAGTTTACTATAGTGATTGCGGAACATACTTCAGAGGAATCAACGATCGTGTTAGACGCAGGTAATATTTATGCTGCAGATCTGTAACACTGGATGCTACTGCCGGGAGCAATTGTACCCCGTTGTTGTACAACTACGTAAGCTGGTAAGGGGGTTGTGCACATGGATCTGGTGAACCACTCTGCCACTTTTCAAACATATCAAAACAAATTGGGTACGCGAATACTATTCGGCGTCGTTTGCACAGAAGTGGACTGTCCATAAAGCGTGCATTCATGCATTTAGCACTCAGTCAACTACACTGGTAAAAAAAAAAGTGATCAGTCCTATGTCTATGTTCTTAATTATTGTCATCGACAGAATGGACTAAAATGGTTCGATGTCTTTCTATCCGGACTCCAGAGTGGAAACAACACACCGACAACCGTGATAGTGGCAATAACAGAAAGTAGCTGCAGAGGGGGTTGGTGTAGTCTTTGTTCTACCAAACGAATTACACAAGCAGTTGGGTTCAGATAGTGTAGTGAGCATGTAGTGCAGAACAATAACAACGGAACTTACCCGAAGCTATGGCATGTACAGCCACAGGAAATTTGGAAGCGGGACAGACTGAGATATAGGTGGCTGCATCTACTGAAGTGCCCGAAAGTGTAATTTCCAGGACCTGTACGCGATTTCAGATAACAGGAAACGTTAAAAGAAAGCATGGCCCAGGGTGTCCACGAGAAACACCAGCAAGAGATGACCGTTATCTCAGCTCATCGAGACAGAAGGCTGAATGCAACGCAGCTGCAACGCACCATCCACGCAGCAACAGGGTGCGGAAAATCAACATAAACAGTCCGAATACGGCTTCGGGTGAGTGACCCCTGGAGTTTGACGCATTAGAATCATAACACCGTTTGGGAAAATCAACATAAACAGTCCGAATACGGCTTCGGGTGAGTGACCCCTGGAGTTTGACGCATTAGAATCATAACACCGTTTGGGGTGGAGGAACATCAGGATTAGAATCTTAAAAGAATGACACCGGTTTCTGTTCACAGAAGATTTCTTCACTAGGACAATCATCAGTCCATAATCTTGTGAAAATGTGGAACCCTGAACACTCCTGCTTACGTTCAGGTAAGATCATCTTATCGACATGGTAGACTAATGAAATGGGTAGGAATCAATAATGGCTCCCGCACGGACCTCTATGGCACGTCGTCTGCTCAGGAGAAGAGTTCCTTCTGAAGGGCGATAATGCTTGTCCCCATAGAGCTGCACTGATAGGCCAAATGCTTGAAGCTTATGGAATTGAACGGATGATCATCTTGTTCACCGGACTTAAAACCGAATGAGCATGTCTGGGATGGACTTGGAAGTCGTGTTGCAGCAAGACCAGATCCTTCCGCAAACCTTGCACTTATGTAAGAAAGGCTACGTATCCCTCAAAAGCCGATTGATAACCTCATACTCTCCATGTAACCCAGCCGTTCAACTGTACTGCGCGTCCGACGTGATCACACACCATATTAAAGAGCAACGAGAATGACTTTTCCATTACTACGTTAGCCCTATGGTGCTTCGCTCTAAAGTAAACGTCATGTAAACCTAAAGTAAAGAGTTGTGACAGACAAATATCGTACTGTATCACACACAAATTACAACTGTAACCAATATCTTAATAAAATACATTACCATGTGTATAGTGTGTATGACAACACATCTTGTTGATAAAACTCTTCGTGGTATTGGACCGCATCGTCAATATATCAAATATTTCACCGACGTTTCGGCCACTATTGCAAGCGGCCATCTTCTGAGTGTTACGTTTATTGATCTGAGATATGTCTTTCAGATACACAAATTGCTGAGTAAATATCTAAAATAGGAAACTTTAAATAGATGATCAATGACTATTTCACTCGTTTCGGAAACGGCCTACACCAGAAAATCTATCAAAAATCTATATAAAGACGTTAACTGATGCAAATACTAAAAAATAATTGCAATATATGAGATTCACAATTAATGCGAATATACCCTTACAAGGGAACATCATCAACTCGACCTTATATTTTCTTGAGAAAAAAATAAGTGAGCTAGTTATCAACCCTAAAAATCGACATCACTTGAAACTTTGGGCCATTATTCAGATACTACGCAGTTACGGCCTCCTCATTGTACAGATTTTAAGCATTGGCGCGCTCGGGTTGGCCCTCACGCGGACCTCATCACTGCGGCCGCTTAATGCCCGAACGCGAAGTGATGTGCAATAAGGGAACAACAGCGAGTCTCCCGAAATGTGAAATTTGAAGAGCTAGGATTATGGAGGAGGAAATAATATTACAAAATGAAATGTATGTACTGAAACTCTTTCAAGTTTATTCCACTTAAATAGTGTCAGCTTTACCTATAACAAAATCATGTGCATAAAAGGTATTGAAAATTAAATTACTTTAGACTGTTTGTTGAAACACCGTCATTCGTTTCCACTGCAGTTGTGACGCGCTGTATAAAACGCAAACGGCCCTTTGCATATATTCTTCTGTTACGGAGAGGGGAAAAGTAATATTATACGATTTGCAATCATGAAAGCAGCTTCACCAACATTGACGAACTTAACTCTACGCCAAAGCAATTAAAGTGCTCGACGAATCTCACGGTGGTGAAATGGAAGAGTCGTTATCGTCGACGTCACCCTCTTGTTAATCTATACCGAACGTCAACCCGTTATTTTGTTCTATACCCAGCACGTATTCATCAGTACAATTGTCTGTGATATCTGCAACGCAGTTAGAAAGATATAAGGAAAAGCATAAAGAAAGCGCCGTGTATTTTCTTTTACTGTGTATAGTACGTCTAATAACTGCAAATGATTATGGTTACTGGTGACGACTTTAAAGAGCACTATTTCTTTGACATTTAATCGTCGTAGATAACTCATCATTGCATACTGCTCCTGGATATGTCAAGCGACAGCCTGTGAGTTAATTTACATCGCGAACACAAATCTCTTGCTGGACTCTGCTCACAGTACGAGACGTTCTGGCATTAAGCGGCAGTGAAGCGGGCCGAGTGAAGAACAACCCGAGTGCGCGAATGTTTAAAAGTCGTACTTGAGGAGCCCGTAACTGCGTAGTATCTGAATAATGGCCCAAATTTTCGCGTGATATCGATTTCTATGGTTGATATCTAGCTCGTGTAATTTTTTTTTTTTTTTCAAGAAAATTTGAGGTCGAGTAGATGATGTTCCCTTGTTAGATATTTTCAGAACACAAAGATATTACATTTTTACGTTGTTGGTTGAACGTACAAGAGCAGAATGATTAAAACAAGGTCGATATTTTGATCAGATACAAAATATGAACACTTGGTTGTGTGACACACGTCAGAGAACTAAATTATAGCGCCTCCATAGAGAAAACGGTAAATGACAGTTATGTTTCATATTTCAATTAAATGCGGGAATAATGTAAAATATTTTATCAAAATGTGTCTATTATAAAATAATGCAAATAAATTTATATCGAATTTGATTACTCAGTGGGGTTGATGATAAATCAAATCGAGGGCACCTTATAAAATTTACAGTACATTTAGCCATAGCAACACGTCGTGCTGTCAACATTGAAAATTTTTCTATTTTTCTTTTGTTTTATATATATATAAAAACTAACACCAAACATTATTTTGCGTGGTAAAGTAGTGACAGATGGCATTACATTATTATATATTCACTTCAAAATAAATCTTAGCTCCGAATGCAATGGAGACTGAATCCGGAGAGTGAAACGATGTTGAAAGTGTACATTTACATAGAAAAACATGAGGAATCACGCACTGTGGAACAGTAAAAACATAATGTAACTATTTCTCAACTAATGTCGTAGTTAAACATTGTTCCAGGTACAAAAAAAAAATGTAGCAAACTAAAAGGAGGGAAAAGGTTAGCAACAGAAACAACAACTTCACCTACATATCAATAAAATCACTGAAAATATGGTAGAATCATTTACGGTTCGAGCTGATTTTCCCACTCAATCAACGCCACCGGCAAGTGTGCCGTTAATGGTACAATGAACGAATGTAATGGCTTTGTTTTCAACGGCAATCCCAGATCTCGCTTGCGCCACTAACCTTGGTTACAATCTCGGGACACTATGGTACGAGACTGGAAATTGCTGCCGACGGTCCTTCGTCTGGTATTAGATTTCGGGTTCTATTGGATTCCATATCCAAAAATGTTCAAATGTTTGTAAATCTATCGGACCAATCTGCGTGGTCATCAGTCCGTAGCTTACAAACTACTTAAACCTAGGTAAACTAACCTAAGAACAACACATACACCCATGCCCCAGGGAGGACTCGAACCCCACAGCGAGCAACCGCACGCTCCGCAGCGAGACG